>JAHLEZ010000011.1:0-2676585 GCA_020726505.1 Leptodontidium sp. MPI-SDFR-AT-0119 | reverse complement strand
ACTATCCTACACCTTTTTCGCCAACTCCTCACTGCCCTCGCATGCCCTGTTTTCTCCTCTGTCTGCGGGTGCGAGGCTCAAATCCAAAGACTAAAGCCCCTTGTTCAAAATCCCCACAACCTCATCATCCAACCCATCCATAGCATCCTCGCCTCCAAGATCCGGAAATTCATCATTCAATTTCCTTTTCTTGGCGCTCCCGCTACTTGCAGGCCTGGCATACGTCGTGCTCAAACTAGACAACAGATCCAGCCCCGGTGCGCCGGTTGGCGAGTGAGCCGTATAGTCCTGCTGGTACAGATTGTGGTTGCCGTGGCCGTTGGTGTGCATGTTATGGTTATTGTGGTGATTCTGGTTCAGATCGTATTCGGGAATCGGTTCCACAGCAGGAGGTTGTGGATATCCTGGGGGCGTCAAAGCTTCGACTTCTGGACGATCGGGTTCAACTGACGCGGACTGCCCTGGAGTCAGAGGCGAGTGCTGGGCTCCCGGTGATCCATCGCCGACGGGTGTAGCAGGATTACTGTTGCTGAACCCTCGCATGATACTCTCTTCTACATCCCGCTTCTTGTTATCGATTTCCGTTCTCCGGCTTGAAATTTCGATCAATTGCGCTTCTTCAGATGCGAGAACGCTGCGGTTTGTATCCAAGATTTTCTCTAGTCCCTCAATGAGTAATTTCCGAGCTTTGATACTCTCTGCGACTGCTCCTTCAGCATTTGCAAGTGTCTTGAGAAGTCCATTCAGGCGAGCAGCATGTACAGGTGGTGTAGGGGCAACGGTGTTTGGGTCTGTCAGTTTTGCATAGTCTTGGTTTGCGGCGTTGGTGGAGGTCTTGGTTGAGAGGACGAGTTTAGAGATTGTCTGCTGGGGGGTGACGAGAGGCAGGAGTTCGTTGGGGATAGAGCTTGCGCTGCTTGCAAAGATAGATCCCCCTGTTCTCTTGTTATTCGAACGGGTTTTGTCAAGATCTGTGGCATGTTTGTCAGTATATATAACGAAGAGAGGTGGGTGCTTGGTAGGATTTACCGTCGATTCTGGTCTCGATAGCTTCTTGAATTGGAATCTCGAAGATCTGTCTTTGTCTCCAGACCTCCACTACCCTTCTCAGTTTCTGCTGTACCTCATTCGTGGCTCCCTTGTATGCACATGCTGTAGCTTCAGCAATAACGGGAGAGAAGGCGACTAGGAAGTCGTCCTTACGACGGGCCTTGGACTGTTGGGCGACTTCTATAACACCACACGTTATCAGCATACATACTCCAATATTAATATCCATATCTGCCGGCATTGTAGAAGCCATTTCTCCTTCCCCAAGTCTATTTCCAAGAAGTTGTGTCTATGTGCGTACCATTTGCGAGATAGATCAAGTTCAACCTCTTGTTGCTCCCAGAGTCCTTCAAACGCTGCAACCACAGCTGTCCCGTTCGATCTGCATGTCTCCTACGGCCGGGTCAGTACGTTAGGAGACGGAGGGGTGAGGCGTTTGCGAACGAACCTATGGAACATCACCCATTGGGCGACAGTGACCTGGGAATTTCTTAGTATTGGCAACGGACTAGCCTGCAGGCAGGCAAGCAAACAAACAGGAAGCAGAGCTTCGGTAAGGGCTTGGGCAACTCACGATGCTCTCCTGTGTCTCATTGAGAGCCGACAGCTTAGCCAGGACGGCGTCGTCGTTATACGCCATTGCGTCTTGAAGTATAGAAGTCGTATATTGCTGTGGGCGGCGGATCTGGAGAAGGGAGATCTGAGGGCGTGGGTAGAAGAGAAGGGCGGCGTTTGTTGTTGCGCTGTTTACAAAGTTTGCTATTCCTCCAGGGTTCTAGGATCACACAGTAGCGTTGTCGCAGATTCGCAACGAGGTCGCAACTGGTAGACGACAATATAGGTGACCGCAATTACTGCTTCAATTGCGCGGGCGCCGGTTGTGGGTAATTGGAAGATCTTGAGGTTATTCACAAGCTCAATGGAGCTGCTGGCTTTGAAGCTCCAACTCGAGTCACTAGCCCGCTTCAGTGTTAGTGTAGAGTCACGTGACTACCCTTCGAAGTTCGCTTCACTCTTCTTCCCCTTCTCTTCCACATCCTCTTCCTCGTCCTCCCCCTCAACATGGTGATGTTTCCCAACTTTTGGCCAGGTTTTTACATGTCCTTATATGCCATGCAATTCTCAATATACAATCTCTGGGTGTGATCCTTCCAAATATATGTGATGACGTTGAATTTTGAGAATTGCTCTTCGTTGGCTTTGTTGACATCATCCTCTGTAGGCGATGTACGGCTTCCGGGTACATGTATAGGGCCCTAGTAGTAGACTCTCTTGAGCTCTTTATTCCTTGCCGCAGTCTCTACTCTTTGCTTCTCTTTTTCTTCCACAGCACCTTCTATCACCAAGCTTGAGAATTTCAAGTCACGTCTGGGGAGATCAGGTTTAAAGATTGATGGTTGACTGGAACAGGACATCGGGGATGTTATGCTCTATCACTATTGATACGCTCTCCAAGGCACTATCGCATGGATGCCAGACATGGCTATGACACGCCGAGAGATCCGATCACTGTCATTGACTTTCATATTGTGTTCGATCGACTTGCTTCCACGAGAACTCCAGCAATGTTTCGTGTAGATCGTACCTCTTTCTGTTCCATTGGTACGACTTCATACTCACAGCTCTTGATTTGTGTTGCTGAAAGTCGCCGACCTCGTGCCATTCCCCCCTCCATGGTCTGTCGAATTCTCTTACATAAATGGTAGCAGTCTCCTTTCATCCTCAGTCCTGCTCATTCCCACTGCACCTCGTTCATACTGCCACAATCCCAACATCCACAGTCATGGCTCTAGCATACGCTGAAGGAGAATGCTTCTTCAATCGAAAAGGACTCGTCACAAAAGACGGATACCAGGCCACCAAGCCCAAAGACTTCTACTCCCATTTCATGGTAGAGTATGTCTTCAATAAGGAAGCGGACCATGCATCCGCGAACTGCAATTATCCAGATGGATTCAAGCATCCTAGATCCGGATACAAGATTGTCAGTGGTCCGGGATGGGGTACATACTATTGGTGCTGGGAGAATATGCCGTTCTCTTACGGTCCTAAGAATGAGATAGCCAGGCGGAAGGAACATAAGCTGTGTGTCAACGGAAATCGTTTCGTTCAATTGGAAAGAGGTGGATCTGCAGAAGTCAGTATTGTTGGCTCTAATTTTCCAATTGATGAAGAAAGAAAGCTAAGCATTTCAATTCCGCAGGCATGGTTCATGACTCTGCCTTTGCCTTTCAAGAAAGAAAAATGGATTTGGATTGATGTGAGAACAACTCTCTATGGCCAGTTCCGACCATTCCAAATTCTCATCGCATTTCCCAGCTCCTGACTTACATCCGAGGGATTTACATTCAAGTCTGCCACACCGCCAACAAAGACTATCCCGAAATCTCCACCTGGATCCAGATCAACTTTGCCCTCGATCGTACAGTCCGAATCTGGAATGGTACCGACTTCGTCGAGATCACGACTCATGTCACCGATGGCCTTGGGATTCGTCGTGACCAGACTCTCGGTTTGAATATCTACGGCATCATCCAGCTCCTGTCCCTCCCACGTCAACTCCGCAAATCTAACGTCTACGACGCCAAACTTGTCATGATCGTTAACAAAGACGAGATCTCAAAGTCAGTCATGAATTGGGTGACCTCCTATGGCCACGAGTACGGTTAGTGGTTCTACTTTGCATCACACATGGCAATATAATCTCCTCTTCCTTCCTCCCCTCACTGACTAGCCGAATAACAGATTTCGACTATGCCCGCATCATCAAAGCAAACTGTGGCCTCGATCCCCAATGGAAGCCCGCCGGCAAGTCTACCTGGCTCCTAGATTTCATCAAGAACACCATCGGAGCCTTCCTAGACTTCGTTCCCATCATTGGCCCACTCCTCCAAACAGCCTTCGCTGTTGGCCGGGCCCTAGTCCTCGATCCCGACTCCGCCTTCGACATCCTCAAGGAGATGGCTCCTGGCGTTGATCTTGCTGATCGTATTATCAAGGATATCAAAGGATCAGCCGAGGAGACTAGGGAATACCTCCCTGATAGGTGGGACAAGATCAAGTTTGTTCCGCCGCCGAAAGCCATCAGAGATGTGACGGCAAAGGTTTCGCCTACTACAGCGAACAGCGATGAGAGCGATGACCCTGTAGATGGCGACGAGGAATTCACAGAGAGTGAGCTTCGTTCTCTGGAGCAAGATGCGGAGCCAGAGGGGGATGAGATTGAAGTGGATGATACGGAATATGTCGAGGAGGACTACGAGGAGATGGAAACGAGCCCATCGTTCGCTATCGCCGCCTCCATGCTTGCTGGAACGGGGACACGTCATGTTGGGGAGAAAGATGATTTGGAAGGTACCACGGTCCTGAAGGCCAACAAAGCCACCGAGATTGCAGCATGAAGGCGTGTCGCCGCCACTTGCACAACTCGAGGGCTTTGGATCTTTCGCTTGGTTTTCCATGTCCGGATTCAGGACTACCCACCTTCTTTGTTTCTCCCTCTTCTTTTGCCTCTTTGCCTCTCCTCTGCGTCCTCGCGGGTTGGTGCTCAAGCTTCTTTCCGCCCTTCTTTCTGTTCCTCCGAGATTGATTTCCCCCCTTCAGATATGTCTGAAGGAGTCGTAATTGCGTTGTATTCAGCTCTAATATACCAATTTAGTATTAGCATTCAGACTCCCGAGTTTTAGAGTGCTAATACCTAATCACGACCATCAACAATCTTCATTTCTACGCCCAGGCCGTTCGCATGCCATGAACTGCCATTTCAACACAACTCCAAACAATTCAACCTTGTAAACAGAACACAACGTTCTCTATGCAATGTTTATATTCTGCCCCTAGATCTTCATCGCCGCAAATTTAGATATGTCAGTCCTCACATTCTACTTTCGGAATGCCAATAAATGAAAGTTCAAACCTCAGCATTCACGTTGTTCAGAAGCAAGTTGTGACAATGATTCGGTCGATCTAAGACTCTCAACACGAACGAAGCTCAAAGTACTTAGTGGAACTCTACAATTCAAAATCCTTGAATGTGAGCATCCGAGTCTTAGCTTTTGAGTTTCTCAATGTTGGTGTATCAAGCACCCAACATCAACTTGCGTTGTTCTGGGAAACAGTGTCCACAATGATACAATCGAATTCTATAATCGTGCATACCTAACGTGAATGAAGTTTCGAAGTGTCTTCTAGGATACAGCACTTTAAGCCCTAACCCTGTCCACCTTCTAACACTCATGGCTCCCTTTCCTCCTCAACCTGTTTTCCTTATCCCCATCTCCATCCCCATTCTGACCTTTCACGCACCTCTCATCCACCACAACCACTCACCATAAGTCGCCAATGTAACCGGAGCAGCTACAACGACAATCACCCACCACAACTTCGAAACCACAAAGCTCCTTTCCTCTCCATCCGTATCCAAGGCAAAGAAAATCGTACCAACACACTGCACACGAAACTAGCTAGGAGATACAGCATCGTCAGCGTGGCGATCGTCTTCATCGCCATGCTATCCTTCCGAGTCTCGTGCGCGATTTTGGTACTCTCTTCTGCTATCTTCAGACTCGCCATACTGTCTCAGTTGGCTGTTAAGTTATGCAGCTGTGAGTCCGCGGCATTAGCACTTAAACTTCACGATACGGACTGCGCAGGACAGAATACTCACCAGCCCAATTAAATTCTGCACCCTCTGTTTCCTATTCGCCACCCTCATCGCACGATCCATACAAAAATCCAACAGACAAGTCAACCCATCCCTCAACCTCTCCTGCGCCTCAACATCCACCGCACTCTGCCCCTCACCGTCCCCCAACTTCTCACCCTCCTTCTCCAATCTCTCCATATTCACCATCAAACTCCTGAGATTCGACAGATCCCGATCATTGTAATGCTCGGTAATAACCATCGATCTTGACAACTCATGCGATTCCTGCGTTTGCTGGCGGAACTTTTCGAGTGATTGCGTTCCATTGAGCAAAACGTCCAGCAGCGCATCCTCGATCAGTAGGAGGCTTTTGAGATCATACGTCATATTTAAGTCTCTGATACTTATCATACTCTGCGAAATAACCAGGTGCAGAGCAAATGGATGGACTTCTTCTCCCCTCTCCGGCGCCAGATCGGAGAATCTCCAAATAGCAGTCTCGGTCGTGCGTGGAGCATTCCCGAGAATGTAAATTGCTTCCTGGCTAGAATATTGTACCGGAAATAGACTAGTAGTGGTTTCCTATGAAGTGTCACGCTTCTAGGGCCACGATCGGGAGTTTGTTCGTTGATGTCGAATGAGAGACTCTCGCAGGCGTTGTAGCATATTTCTGGATCTCGTCAATGCCGATGACTTTCCTTTTAGCGCTGGGGTTGGAACGCACCCAGGACGGGACTTACACCTCTTCGAGAAATACTGCTGTAATAGCAAGATTCTTGTCTAAGGATACGAAATTCAGAATGCGATTCAAGCTGCCTTTTGGGTTAACAGAACGTTGTTCCCAATCCCCATCCAAGAACCTAAAATATCATCAGCTTAGAATATCCTGGCTTGAGCAAGAGATAAGCACCCAATTGTTTTTGTCACTTTCACTCTTCGGGAAGTCCTGCAAGAGATCATCGAAGCTGTCTTCTATTTCCACTATGGCTTGTGCATCAATTTCGCAATTTTCGGCGGCAGTGAAGGGGCAAAAGGATATATAGCCACTCACAATCCACCTCATGTAGAATTCCAATGCAATTTCTCTGTCGTTCCCCCAATTCACTCTCCTTACTATCCTGCCATCCAAAACACAGGTTCCAGCTACTGGGGATTGTCGGTGTAGGTGTAGCGATCGGGACAAATTGCCCAGGCACCATATTCCCTTCCTCATTACCCCGCTCTCTGTTTCCTTTGGTATCCGACTGGGACGACATGCTGGCATCGAACTTCGACGTGGGAAATAGGTGGTGGCTCATTTTTTTGAGAGGTTCCATACGTCGCACTAGTTGCGATTTAGTTTGTCTTGTCGGTGAGGAAGTCGTTCGTCCGTATTGGTGGTGAAAATGGTGGCTGGGTGGCTGAGCTGTGCAACCAGCCTCCAGTCCTGCAGCCCTTTTTAAGCGAGGCCAGTGTTTTGCTTCGTCGTGGCAGTGTCGCCCAGGCCAGAAGGGTTCGCCGAAGCAAGATGTTATATAAGAAACTCATCTCCTAGCTTCGGCTTTGCACGTTTATCTAGTCCATAGTAATTAAAAAAAAATTAAAAAAGAATTTGGGTTTTTTTTCTACAAAAGAGCACCTACATTGACTGATTCTATCTGGGATAGGTGGCCCAAACTTCAGGCTGTTCCGCAAGCCTCAGCACATAAATTGGACGTGGGCCAGGCTATCCTTGACACCATTCGTCGTCTGACAAGTATGAGTCCTCTGGCCCCAGTGTTGATCTACAGTAGCATACAACTTGTTCGAGTATGGATAGATCACTGCATCAACCATCACGAGGAGTGTGGGAAGAGGGAGCTGGCATCAGTGTTCCCAGACAGCGCCGAAATATTACTCATCGATGTAAAGGAACTACGACTTGTCAAGACTACCACAACGATGCGATATCTCGCATTGAGTTATGTATGGGGCCAGATACCGCAGTTTACCACCCGAGTCGAAAATCTCGAATCCTTGCTCCAACCAGATTCTCTTAGAATGGTTCTGCCGGATATCCCGACAGTCATCAAGGATGCCATTCAGTTGGCTAACGAACTCAAGGAACGATTCTTGTGGGTGGATTCACTCTGCATTGTCCAAGATGATGCCTCCATCAAGCATTCCCAGCTAGCTCTGATGGCCGAGATTTACAACAGTGCCACGGCTACTATAATTGCGTGTGCTGGTTCTGACGCACGTACTGGACTGCACCGGTACTCCCGCCCCATCCCTGTACGGGCAGTATGGAGTAATCCGAATTATCAGCCTGATCGTGAAGACTACCCGTTTATATTGAACACCGGTATCCATAGGCCCAGGGAACCGAGCCACTTCGATGAGAGAATCTCCCGATCTCATCATAATCAGAGAGGTTGGACATACCAAGAGAGGCTTCTTTCCAGACGGCGAATCTACTTCTTTGATAACGAGATTATCTTCCACTGCCGTTCCGACATGTTCGCTGAACATGGAACTGTGGACGTGAAACGCGTTCGTGACTTCCGTTACATGCGAGGCGTAAGATGGTCCATTGATATTCAAAGCGCATTTGAAGACGCCGTTCAAAAGCATCGCGGGCATGGTTCTGAATGGCCGTCTGGTATGACGACAAGCAGTTGGGACATAGGCTTCCAATTTTGGTCCCGCACTATCGAGGAATATTCAACGAAGCAGTTCACATTTGAGAAAGATATCCTTGATGCCTGCACAGGAGTTCTCCAAGCATTTCAAGGTTATTCTGGTTGGATGATGGTGCAGGCGATGCCCGAACCTGTTCTGGATCTTGCACTGCTGTGGATACCAACATCTACCATGGAAAGACGGCTGCCCAGCACGACGACGGACTCACACCTGCGGTTTCCCAGCTGGTCTTGGCTTGGTTGGCGTGGAGGGGTGACATTTCACTTGGCTAGACAGAAGTCACTCCTGCAAACTTCGGACATGAGTGCACTCAAATATCTCGAGAAGAGCGGGAAAGATCAACACTTCACTGGTGATGTCGTCGTTTTTCGATACGACAGGTACCCAAAAGGCCGGCCGAAAGAGCCAGGGAAAGCAACTTCCAGTCAACAAAGAGACTTGAACATAGCCATGTCTTCCAGCTATTACCTCAGATTCTCGACTTTCAGCCTTCCAGGAAGCAAGTTCAAACTCCTCGATGCTGACGATGACACCATCTTCGAAATTCAAACCCTCTCGGTACGTGGCTCGGATCCAACCGACAAAGCCAAAGCTTTTCGGCTTTCGCCATGGTCAAAGTTGGCGTGGTTAGTTAGCAAACCTGGACTGGACGTCTGTGATGGCCTATACGGCTTGGGCAATGCCCAGATTCAAAACTTCAATCAAAGTCAAAAGCCTGGGCGATTTGAATTGATTCTTCTATCCGGGAGCAGCTTTGCCAGTTTGAACGGAAGTCAAGACTTCTTGTCCTTCATTTGCGAGCAGGCAGAGGAGGAGAAGGATGATGGCGCGAAACTCTCTGCTCCTACCATATTACATGTGATGCTGATTGAATGGGACGGGGATATCGCAGAACGTGTGGCTGTTGGACAAATTACTTCGAAAGAGTGGCAACAAAGGAGACCGCAGTTCAAGACCATCATTCTGGGCTAGAACACAGAGAGGTGTAGAATCAATGATTCAACTGCTTCCATACATCACTACATATATCGCTACGAAGTGAAGATCCAAACCCAAAATCTTCAGCTCACTCTCACGAGTTTGAGTGGGGAGTGGCTAAATTCGAAAGAAGTCGCAGGATTCAAGATTCTGATAGAAGTTTTCCTGTAGCGGAGTCTCCAAGCTTCCTTTTAGAAGGGAGCAACATCACATCTCATGTATATACTGCACTGCCTTTCCAAGTTTCGGCGTGGCTCCGCGGCTTAGAATATGGTCAAGGTATCTTGAGGGAAGATCCACGACTCAAAATAATATCAGCCATACTGGAAACAACGGCGCTGTCCCAAACGCTTTCTCTCCGGGGTATCATATCTCTCAAAATTCCTGCAACCCCATACCTGATATCCATATCCTCCGTACAGAAGATGACCAAGAGCAAAGTTGGAATTACACCAGGGTCGAAAGTAAAACATCTGAGAAAGTGCTTGTCTGCACAAAGCTCCTTTCCAGACTCCACCACTTCACGACAGAGATCCTCAGAACTCTCCTCGGGTTGCTCGACGATGTTGTCTGAGCACGGCTCGAAGTCCTCCAACACCCATCCAGTCCTCCGAGTAATCACCGTCAAAAATGTAAGCCACTGAATGTACAAAACCAACGCACATGCGTACTGGCTACTTTTTGAAGCCTTCAACTTAGCAAGCAGCGGCCGGAAGCTTCGGCCCCAACTCTTCATCTCCCAAAGTCCACTCGAGTACTCTTGAACCGAAACAACACGCGGCGTCGGGATATCACAAGGTGTTCCCAAAGCTATCTGCAAATACGCAATGATGCACTTCGAAGCATCACCAGGAAAATTAGGCCCGCCCCAGTATTGGATATGATTGTGGAAGCGCTGAGCTTCAAAAATAGTGGAGAACTCTGCTGGGAAAATAACTGGACACGCGTGATGCACGTGTATGATCCCAAGGACATTGACTTTGTTCCTCTGAGCTTTGTCCTCCTGTCCAACCTGGTCCAGAGCGATATGTGATTCCAGCCGTACGACCATCTCGACAATAGCTTCCTCAAGCGTGTCTGGAAACGAAAGAAGGTGTACGTGAGTGTAACCTTCGGTCTTTATTGATCGCATATTCTTGTATAGAGCTAGGGTCGTCTTCAACTGCTTCGTCGCCATTTCTCTGTTTCCCTGGTGGAACTCGAACAAAAATATGAGAAGCCCTGCCACGAGAAACATCCTCGGGTCCGGATTGCTTGTCCCGGCAAGATATTGTCGAATTTGTGGAAGAGACGATGAGTACTTCCGAAGCGCGTACGTCTCATGGACCTCGCCCAAGTTGCCTTGGGGTAGTGCCATCCTGGTCCTTTCTGCCCTGCCCTTTGCTGCCAACGACAATGCAATATGCCGCACAAATGGTGCCTCTTGGCATGCTTGAAGAACGAACCGATTCCATAGGGGTTCATCGAAACCGCCGCAGAGCTCGAGCACAGTCTGTTCTTGGAAATACTGAAAGTACTCTAGGTCCTGTGGCTGGCCTTGGGGATGAACAGCTAGCACATGGATTTCTGGCTGGGCGTAGGAATTGTTTAACCAGGGAGTCTTGGGAAGCAACTTTGGTTTTGCAGAGCTATGCTTGATCGCATCTGGACGTTGCTTCAAATCGTAGCCATCGCATATATAGCTGGATTTCAAACACCTTTGACAGTGGGGCCAGCCCTCATCGCATTTCACACGTCGCTGTCTGAGTAAGACATGTAAGCTTAACAATGCAAGAACGAAGAAGGGAATATGCCATACTTGCACGTTCTACACCCGGTTCTCGACTTCGGCAGCCCCTTCCTTGTCTTCCTTCCCGTTGGTTTTGGCACGACATGGAGCAGCGCAGGGAGATTTGTCCTTCCCGTCAAAAGTGGGCGGACTGGTAAATCTGGACCGGGAGTTGTAGACATGTTTGCCAACCTTGGTGGTCAAAAACGGCTCATCGAACATCGTAATTGATAGCCGAGCCAACAGAGAAAATTGTGAGAGCAGATGTCGATGTCTTTTTGAAGTTGAGATAGTCGCTAGTGCCCTAGTGCTCACCCTGATCCATAATCTGACAGGGTTTTATGCGCCATCGCCTACTGAGCTTGACTGAGGCAACGCCCCCTTGGTGCAGGTGCTTCAAGATAGGACGGCCTATCACTCTTCTTTCAGCTTAGTGTGGTGGGGACAGCCCCTGATTCCTTTTGTCACATGACTGCGCTGGTCCTTCGCACATATAAGGAGCCAACACTTGATTACAGAACGTCAAGAACGCAACACCAGATATATTCTATTTATTAGAACCTTTTCCCTCCCCTCCTTTGCCGATTCGTACTCTCCAGATATGTGATATCTTTAGATTTGATTGATCTGTTATTTACAGAGCTTAGAATCTCCTCCGGTGGCTCGCTACATGCTACCCTCTTGTTGTGTGGATTGGGGTTCGTCCCTCCCACATTAGCAAACCCTGAAAAGACCAGGAATCTCAAGTACGTGAGTTCAGCTATCCTATCCGCTAACTGCCAGATGCACATCTGCATTTGGGATTTACAGCGGGTGGGGCGCTACAACGTTCTGACTTAGTGGGTGATTTGCAATCCGTTTGGGCTTAGCAAGCAGTCTGGCTTCCAGGCTTCGCTTACAGGGTTTTGAGGATTCAAGACATTGCAGATTGCGTAAACCCGGCAGTTGACGGGCTACAGATCGACGGGTCCGGCATATTAAGATGCTCGATGACTGACTAATGCCTGACAACGAGGGCCATAGAAATACACTACTCCCAACTGCGAATACCTTTTCGATGAGAATCAATACATGTTAGCTACCGAAAGCAGAGATGGTCAACAGTAACTGATGTCAAAAACTTCTCTTCCCAAGCTTGGTGTCATGAACGCGAGGAAAACTGGATTTGCTTAAGGCTAATTGATAATTGGAGGATATCAGCCAATTTCTTAAGCCCCTAATATGTCCATTTGAAGTTAACGTTCGCGTCAATAGCTGTTTCTAATTACATTACACTGATTCGCGACCTAGATACATGTCGGTTTCCAGTGGGGTGCTGATGAGATTAGGTTTAGGTATTAAAGACCACAAAACAACATGTCATGGTGGCACCTAAAGCCTCCAGAGACTCGACTCCAGGTACCATCGATTAACTTTAAATTGATTTAAAAGAACGGGCACTGCTTTCATTCTCTCTGATACACTGACATCTGTGCTTCCCAGCTTCTGCGCACTTTTTAAATGGGGATCAGAGCCAGACAAGGATGCAGAAACAATTAGCACTAATTGATCGGCGAGTTGTCATGGCAGGCCCATACGCCTTTCTTCTATCGTGGGCTACCATCAAAGTGGTATATTCCCGCTTCAGGGGCTTGGGCGAGCTTCGAAATCTTGCTTGGTGTTTGGGTTGGTGGTCATCTCCCACTGAAGTCTGAGGCTGTAGAAATGCTCCCAGGTCTGATTAATGATTGTGGACACCAGTGCATACGTTTAACACAATATGATAGTGTATAAAAACTTAAAAACCAGATATGGAAGTGAGCCTTACAGAAACTCGAATAAAGAAAGCAAGCAAATCGAAGAAAATGGGGAAGTGGGCACCTCTCTTCCTTTTTCGCTGGTATCCCCGAATACATTTCACCCAATAGTCAAATTAGAAGTACCACGATAAGGATGTTCTGAAAATGGTAGAAGATGCAAAACTTTGCCTGTGACCTCCACGACGAAATCCAGGATTCGCGATGGAAAATTGGGAAGGTGGAAGTGATGTCACGTGATGGACCTCGCTTCTTTGTTGTCAATGATCAACATCAGCCATGACATGTTAGGTTGCAAGGTCACGGTAAGGTTGGTTCTGAGCAATGAAGCTAGTCCAATTCACTTACAAAGGTCGAAGGCATTGGAGACAGCACTCTTGATGTCACTGGGGTAAACCCCCGTGCTCGCTTATTGTCCCGACAGCATCATCGAATCTCTTCACATCTCACTCTCACAAGCAATTATGAAAAAGCGTCCTTGTCAAGCCTCCACACTTCCAATTCCTCATAGACCTCAAATCATCCGATCTCACAACTTTAAACTTCGGCAACATGCACGACCCCGCTCTTGGCGACATGTTGTACAACGCCAGATGCAAGGAGCATCAATTGAGCCGGGGTAAACAAGTCCAGATTTAAGTTCTCGTGACAAAACGTCTGATTTACTCCGAGTAATCTAAACTTAAGTCTCCATGCGACCTAGAGAAGGTCTCGTTTGGGTATGAGGTATTTTCTAGCTTGTGTCTTACAGATCCTTCGATGCGAGTTTGATTGAAATGGCGTTTTGCTGCCAATGGACTTTGAGGTTTAGAGATGCACGGTACTTTTGAACACCAAACGACTAATACATGCAGAAGGAACCATCAAGATCATGGTATAGAGCACCAGTTATCGCAAACGGCAGGTAGAAAAGAGATTTACCATCGCCCTCGAGGAAGCCAACTAATCTTTGGCCTGGCTTCATATATCAAGGCGATCGCCAGGTTTTAATGAGAAACGATTTTGTATCTCTTCAGATCCCTTCTTTGTCTGACTTCAAATCAATCAAATACTTCACGATATCAGTTCAACCATTCTCGAATAGCCAAAATGCAGTTCCGAACTCTCCTCGTATCGTTTCTTGTCAGCTACGCCATGGCGGCGGCGGTTCCAGAAGCCGAACCAGAAGCTGACGCCGAAATGCTTGAGCAACGTGCCATCGGCAGCTACTGTCAGTAGAGCGTATGTTCAATCTCACACCGTCCTTGGATAGCCTAGCCATCGTATATTCTAACATTTTCCGACCCAGGGACAATCCGACAAAGGAACTTGCCATAAAGAATCATGGTGCAAAGCCTCTGCTCAAGTTGGCATAGTGAGCACTGGTGATTGTCCATATGACCCCGACGATGTCAAGTGTTGCTACATTCCAGACTGCAAGAGTCATTCCGGTACTTGTCATACTGTGAGCTGGCGTAACAGTCAGGGGAGATCTCACGTTGCGTAAGTGTTTCTTGGCTTTGCTTATAGCTGAAAAGTTGGAAATATGCTAACAATTGATACAGGGGATACTGCCCTGGGCCTGACAACTACCAATGCTGTCTTTATTGAAGAAAACTGAGGTTCTCATGATATCTGGGAGGCGAGCGGGCTGCGATTTTGGATTTGAAACTTCGAGGGCATATGTGCCGACACGTTTATTTCATGATCTCGATGTTGTGCTTGCTTTCATCTGCTGGGTCTGATTATCGGCTGGTTACGGTGTCAATAGCTGAGTTGTCTGGAAGTTAGAAAAGGAACACTATGCAAGGAACAAAATTCAAACGTCACTCTAGGTAGACTCGCCGGATAACTTCAACCGTAACGGGTTGACTAATGGCCATGAGACCAGCCCTCACAATATGTGACTGAAATCGTTCTCAGCTACATCATAACAGATCCGCTATTGGCAAGTAGCGTAGAAGCGAAAAGACACTCGAAAAATATCTCACCTCACCAGATACTCTGTCAATCCTCGTGAGCACTTCGTCCCAGCTGTCATCGCTTATCCAGATGAAGATATTTATAGATTGCAGCGTTTATTTCAGCCTACAAGATACCCGACTTGGCATCCGAATCAGATCAAAGTTTCACAAAACTTTAAACGACCCTCGTAACCTGTTTGGACCTGCCTAATATATTGCTTCACCGCGCAGACGGTGAATTGCGTATTGCCATGTGCTACCTCTCAGCCTGCACTGTACTGGCCAGAGCCGAACGACAAAGGTATCACTACGACGTTTGAGATGACAGAAATAATTGTCTCCGAAAGTGTCTACGCAGTATAAATGCTATAGCATATCTTGATCTGTATCGCTCATACGATATACAAAGTCTCACCAACAGATCAGATAACCATGGAAGTATTTTCTGTCGCTGTCGTTCTCTTAGCTGATCTCGGATGTGCCGTTGCTCTCCCAGCAACTACAGTAGCTTCAAACCTCACAGGTATGCCCTATGATTATTCCAAGTATTCCATCAACTGAATGTTTTTAGTTTACCCAGTCAAGCCTTCACCAACCCTCAACCCTCCATGTCAAGCCCTCTGCATCAAGGAATACCACTCATTCTACGACCCTACAGCGAAGAAATGTACATGCGTACCAGACAAAAAAAAAGAGCAAGAGTGTTTGTCCGAAACAATATGCGTTGAATTTGACGTTCCAATGGCGCCTGTCTGGGACAACGAATCCAAGACATGCAGCTGCGAACCAAGAAATGACGACAAATTCATCTGCATTGCAGCATCCACATGCCTCCCGGGATCTTCACCATACTGGAATCCGATTACCAAAAACTGCAACTGTCGGAAAGCAAAGACAGTTATCAACCCCAACAAGCGTGGTGCAGCTCCTCTCAACAGCTCATCCCCAACGATGATCGCCACGCAGACTTCAACCCCAACGGTGGACACCTGCACATTGCTGAAGATATTCTGCGAATGTGGCGACCATCGTCAACATTGGAGCGAGGAGAAGCAATCTTGTCAATGTCCTCCATGCGCTCCAGTTATGTCTCTTGGATGCGAGAACCTCTTGATCTATTGCAATGACGGAGACCATAGAATGCATTGGAATCCCGTTAGCAAGAAGTGTGAATGTCCACTTCCGACGACCACGACCTTAAAGCCAGCCAAACGAGCTATTTTTGAGAACACGGATCCTAAACCAGTGGCCTCGACGATTACTCCCGCCCCTGCACCAACTTCACGTATTGACACATGTCCGTTGCTGAAGATGCTTTGTCCGTGTGGGGATAGGCACTTGCATGTACGTATAACTCTCTTAGCAAAATCTCCATATTCTAAGTGTTGCTGGTTACCAGCCCTTCGAGATTCCCACATCCCCATACTAACTTCATCGCAGTGGAACGAGGAACTACAGCAATGTGCATGTCAGCCATGCAATCCACCTTCCAGAGTCGTGTGCGAAAACTTCGAGATTTACTGCAGTGGTGGAGATCATAGGATGCATTGGGATCCTGTGAGCGGGAAGTGTCAGTGTTTGGTTCCGATGGTCACGGACTATGCCCCTGAGCCACTGCCGACTATGTAGTCGCGTTTTCCTGTACTGGGATTGTTCAGATGGTTGGCTTTTGAACATCGCCGCTGAAGAGGATGGAGGGCATGAAGAGTTGTCAGACAGAGAGAAATAAGACTTCAAGGTCTATTTGGAATTAGAGATATGAGAAATGCAAATCTTATAGCACAAATTATAGGTGTAGGTTCTTGGGTTTTGATATCAAGTATTTAACTTGAAGGTCTAGCACGTTAAGAAAGACATCCGGTCTGTTTCCGGTTCAAATGGTGGACGCAAAACCGGCCAGAGTAGCCTACAGAATCTTCCCTTCCGTCTCAACGTCCCAGTGATTCAATATCCTGTCCCCATTGGTAGTCCATACCTGCAAAACACTGTCAGCATAGGGTTATATGAAAAGCTGGGGAGCGTGGTAAGTTTCCGAAGTTATGTACCTGAAATATTCCCTCAGAAACCTTACTTGGTTTGGTCAACGGACCCCTGTTCAACGTTCAAACTCTCGCTTTTTGAAATTCTTTTCGCTTGGTTTTGATGCCCATGGCACTCGAAATGGGCACTTTGGAGATGCACAGGGCTCCATGGATCGTCGGCGATAGGCTGTGAAGTCCACTTAGTGATTGCGTCAATCACTTCTTCTGAGTCATCTGTCAAGTATTAGTTGGGCATTTTCGAGCTGCCGAAGCGATAAGTTAAATCACCCTTCTGATAACGCATTAGTTTTCGATCCTCGGTGTTCTCTTGTGCCGAAGTCTTTGGTTTGGGGTTTGGAAGCCCATTGTGCTTTTCAGTTGGGTTTTTGAAAACCGACATCTTCGCAGAGTAGTACTGGAAAGCGGAGGTAGCTGCGCACTTGGCAAGAATGCAGAGCGAACTCCAACTAGAAAAATTGGATTGTTACGGACGCAGTGGAAGTCTTAAATGTTGTGGTCAATATTTTATGAAGGAGTATTATTCGTTCTATATAGCTACGGAAGTGAAACGGGTCGACTTGAAGCAGTTAAGTTATCAGTCATGCCCACAGTTTCTCTCGAATCCATACATAGCCTGTTAAGGCTTGAACCGGGTACAAATTGGACTTTGGTTGCCATATCTGTGTCAACTCTGCCTATGGATTGCTCTGTGGTGATTTTGGCCATTTTTCATATTGGATAGGAAAGGACATATGCTCTGTATGCTCGCGAGTCCCAGAGACTTGGGAAGCAGGCCCTACAAGGGTTTCTTTGGATATCCACTTAGATGATCGGCCTTGGAATTAGCTTGCAATCTTCAGGCAGGGTAATGATCACAGACTCTTGAAATCTTTACTTTTGACCTACATTGCCGTAATGCCACACAGCCTCACGTCTCAAAACGACATTTTGAGGATTTGGCCAATTTCCTGGACCAATGAATCTCCCCCTCCAGCCGGATTTGTCTCAAAAGGAGAATTCGATTGAGGTAAAGCCTCATGCAGTGTAGTGCAATGCAGCGCAGGGGCTGGCTGTCAAATCAGAAAATTGCCCAAACTCCCCCCTCCCCCCCTACGCCCGGCTCAAGAGCGTCAGGACAGCCTCCTCTTTGGTCATTGGGCTTAGTCATAATTTTGGTCCAAAGCAAACCTTTGGTCATATCTGCCATCGTGGTTTTTGTCCTTTCTCGACAATCGTCTCGGGACAGTGAGCTCGACACCCTTTGTGGGCCACGATGCGACACAGATCCTAGGTTGCAGTGAAAACATTCCAAACCCAACGACCGGCTAACACGCCTTTGTAAGTCCCAATATCAACCTGTGGCGTGAGTGCTTTGCTGGCGATAGGACTTCTGCTTGTCTGTTGCACTCTAGAGATGCTGACGATGATGCCACTGTCGTAGACGACGACGAACCCTTAGCCTTTTCGGCATCGACGGCATACTCAAAACCGTCTCCTCCCCTTCGACAAACACCACTCTAGTGTTGTAGCGCCGAGCATTCGGCGCTCACAACATTCAAGAGAACCACAATGATCACCACATAATACTAGACGGGGACGATTTCCTTGCAGATATTCATTGGCACGTTCAATTAGGTTACTATAATGATCCTTACAATTCGGGACTTTCAAGGACTCGAGGCGAGACATCTCCCCTAGTTGGTAGTTTGAGCGAGAAAAGTTTACTTTACGACTCGCCAGCTACGACCTACCGAGATGTTACTCTTGAGCACCAGAATGTTCTTGACTCACCTCCACCGTCGTTATCTCCTGATATCAAACCACTTTGTTCTACACCTTTCTCCTCTCCCGAATCGTCAAATTCGACAGACCATCAGCTGGTCGAAGCCGCATCTCCGTTAGAAAAAGTCACCCCTCAAGCCGGTGATAGTTATCTTGACTGCGGGTTCTGCCACGAACATGTTCCAACTCCGAAAGAACTCGTGTAAGTCTTTCCCAAATACTTGGTATTTCAAAGCGAGCAACATCTGACTGCTCTGTTTTACAGAGCACACATACAATCACGGCACGCAAATTTGGGGGGCATTTCATGCGGAAGACTTGAATGTTCTCAAAAGCTCAAGACTCGAACATTCAAGACATACAGAAGCTTGGAGAGACACCTCGAAACCACAAATGCACATCAGACGGGCCAGCCGCCATTCATTTGTCGGTGCAAAAAGTCATTCCATCGCAAAGATCCATTCCGAAACCATTGGAAGCGCTGCAAACTCAAGCCACACACTCCTTACACTTGTGGATGTGGCTTCCAACATTTCGACTTCCAAGTCTTCGAAATACACTTCGAACCATGCGATAGAGGCAAGCCAGGCAGACCCCGCAACAAAAGTAAGATGGCGAGCACTTCTGCGGATGCAGCTTCACAGGCGCCGGCTTTGATGTTTTCGGAACCTACTTCGAACACTACGACGCTCGAGAAAACGAAAGACATATGAACAAGGAGAATACTATTAGGAGGAGACATGCTAGAGGATGTTCTGTACGTGGTGTTGTACACTTTTGTCAAACCGATCTTCGTTTGTGTCTTCCAGAGATCAGCGATCACTAGTTCACGACTCTTCTGTGCAGCATCACTGTGCTAGACGGGTTGTTTTGTTTGGATACCTGAAGCTGCTTTTGATATCTCGGTATCCCTCTTTCTTTGTTGAACTGTTGGATGATCTTCAGATCTGAGTTGGGGTACTGGTAGATGATCTTGGATCATTACATGACTTCGTGACCGCCGTTAAGGCCAAGCAAGGCCTCGCAGACCACCGACTCCTCAATGCCTGGGACAAGTCGTTGTCCACTCAGGCAAAGTCATTCCCTGAGGGGTCTGGCTTCATACGTTAGATAGACTTCAATAGTTCTCACAATTGATGAACAATTGACCGCAGTTTTACTGTTTGATAGGTCACAGTTGAAGTGAGGAACAATCGTTGTAGTGGGCGACCCAGGTTTTCAATAGAGGCCAACGTGGGCAGGCTTGCTAGTTTTGTCTCGATTACAAAGGTATACTGTTTCCCAGGAATTTTTGGGGAACATGTAACCCCTTTGCGCGTTCCAAAATCTATTTCCCAGGCCAAGACCCTTCCCTCGGCCTCACACGCAACAACCTACAATCTTCCTCCAAAAGACGAACCTTTTCTGTCACCATGTTCAACGCACCTAGTGGCGACACTTCGCGGACCAGTAGTTCAAGCTCTGCAATCGATGCGTGCGCACGAGAAACAATATCATTGTATGTGGCAGAGGCAGGCACAACTCCCTGTGACGATTTCTCCTCAGCAGCAATCCTCCTCTCCAACAATTCTCGGCGCGTGATCAAAGCACTGATGGTATCTATCTCCTCTCTCTTTTTCTTAATCGACGCGCATCTCTTTCTCAATTCACGAAAGACGGAATCTGCATCACTGACTAGTTTCGGGAGCAGATCTTGCACATGACGTGCCATTTTCAGACGGCGACGAGCTGTGGCAATAGGACCCTCCTGCATCTCGTTCCACTCTCTTGAGGCTTTCCGAAGCTTCATCTGGTCGCGTAACAATTGTCCAAATTCGTCATGCCGCTGTTGAATGACTGATACGATCTTCTTCTCCTGGTGGCCCAAGAAGATCACCTCCTTCTGCTTGACCTTCATGAAAATTTCCATCTCCTCGTCGTTATTGAATTCCAAAGACTTATGCTGAAGATACCTTTCCACAATAGTCCTTGAAAAAGGTGGTAGCTCCTGAAGCAGTTCGGGTCGGTCGTTGTAAGCCAGATGCAGAAGAACAATCATTGCATCCTGATCGTCAACTTCCTGTTCACTTGCGACCGTTGTTAAGTTTTTGCCTCTCGAATCCGCCGTGGCTGAATTTGAAGCATCGGCTAAGCGGGCTTTGGTTCGATCGGCTCTTCGTTTCTCGAGTTGGTTAATTCTCGCGGCCTCTCTTCTGTGCTCGGTCTTGTGGTTGGGTTTTCGTGTCCGTTCACGAACATCAACAGCCTCAGATGTGCTAGAAGTTGACAAATCAAAAACGGCTTGTCGTTTCATAGGTTCGGAGTCTCCATGTGGTTGAATGTACTTTGTGTAGACAACAACGAGGAGTCTCTGCCATTGAACTTCCAGGACTTTCCGTCCGGAGAGCCTCTTCAAGTTCCTCAATCGATACTGGCGCAATTTCTTCGAATCGACCTCTAAATCATAGACTCGTGCTTCATGATCCCGTTCCTCTGCAACGAGGGGTAAGATAGAATATACATCTGCATGATTTTCGCGCTGGAGGAGTGATCCAATTTCGAATCTGCCTCCAATGATGACTCCCATAGGGCTATCTCTAGGCATGAGGCTCTCGATGTCCCTTTTTGAATCGTCCAGATTGTCAAATTGCGGATGCGTTTCCTTCAAGATGTTGCTGACTTGACACTTAAATCTACAATCGCGCTGAAGCCCAACTGACTGAGACCGGCTCAATCGACCCATAGGAGTTCTCCTCAGCCTGACCAGTTGCCTGTGACAGAAATAGTTGGTTCGCCTTGTTCTCCTGCCCACCGACCGAGCCTATCATGCCTTGTCAAATTTTGGCCCATTTTGACATCCAATCGCTTGGATGCAGCTAAAGAGCCTCTCCTTGGCGAAGCCAGCCAACGTTCTTTGCAAATATCCTTGCACCCCGGAGGATCTAAAGAGGCTAATATCTAATTCGTACATGGTTCTTGGCCTAGAAGTCGGTCTTCATGCCGTTGATTGTTTATTTACTAGCCGCAAAAGCACCGGAAACCGACTCAAATTTAAGCGAGAGTTTTCGGTTCCCAAGAGAAACAACCAAGGAGAAAGTGACGGGTATGTAAGGTTACCAACCCACTTGCCATGAAAAGGTGTTATATCATGTACCACTCACCATTTAGATTCTAACAGATTGTAACTTTAATTAATGACTTCTGAATTTTTTCGTTATGCAAATCTAGACGCCAATAACGCACATCAAAACCAGACTATAATCCCAACTCCCTCAAACACCAAATAATGCACACATCCATCTATCTACTTCAGCAAAAACTCTACATCCACTTAACTGGCATCAACCACCTCCCCAAACCAGCTTCTCAACACCCCCGCAAGCACACCAGGCAACTCCCTAACATCCCCCACGACAAGGAAGTACCTAAACGGAAATCCCTCCAAATACCTCCCCATCTCCACCCTCCCATCCACAAATCTCGCCTCCCTCAAATCCAGCACACTCTCTCCCTTGCCCTTCTTCCGGACATCATCCACAATGACAAAGACCATCATGATCCGCTCCTCGAGCGCCGTCCTTAGGAGTCGACGAATTGTATCGTGTTCACTGGAGTTACACACGCCATCCGAGATGATGAGTTGGATCTGCCAGAGGTCTGCAGGAGAAGAACTGGCTTTCTGTCGAGCGGAGCGGAAAAGCTCGATGCTTTCTCTAACTAGCTTCGTGACATCCGTCCTATCCTGCTGGAACGAGAATTGGGAGAGGACGTTCGGCCCAGCATCCGCGCTGAACGGCATGTCGAAATCGTGCGCGACATGCACATTCTCACCGAAGCCTACAACACTGATCTGCCCTACTTCAAGCATAGACAAACTCTTGCTGACCATCACTAATGTCTCCAGAGCAAGAGCCCCAGATCCAGACTCGCCCATGCTTTTACTATCGTCGACTGCAAGCATGATTTGATAGCTGCGTTTCGAGGGGATGGATCGCCGCATCCAGATCTTGTCGCGCTTGTATTGCGATGCGATGTATGGGATGATACGCTTTATATTCAGACGTTTCCCCGTGCGGAAGTCGCCGCGCATCTTGGTCGCTAGGGTTGGAGCGAGGATGAGACGGAGTTGTTCGGTCAGTGAGAGGGAGAGGTCGCGCGTCAGCGACTCGTAGTGCATCCATTGTGCGCGGCCATCAGCAGCGAGTTGTGGGTTCAGTGTGCCGTCCAGATGGGTGCTTTCGAGTTGATTGTCAACCTCTTCGACGTCTTCCTCAAGATCTTGCATTTGTGCTCTGGCGTCGAGATCTTCGTCGCGGTCCGGGTTGGCTTGCTTGATCATCGCTCCAGCACGGCCTTCATATGCATCTGAAGGTTCTTGTTCTTTGGGCGTAGAAGGCTCTTCGACATCCATACCATCATGCTCGACATCGTCGTTCTCAACTTCATCAGGCTGGAACTGTTCGGGCAACTCCTTACTCTCCTCATCAACAGCCATACTCTCATCCAAAGCCTTAGCTTGCTCCTCGGTCGCCGTACCAAGAGCCTGCGCATCAGCTTCCGCGTTCTCATCCTGCAAGTGCTGGAACTCGGAAGTCTCTTGCTGATCATCCATTTTCTGGTCGTCCTGTCCTTGTTCTTTCTGCTCTTCTGGATTGTGGATCTTCGATTGTTGTCTATGCCAGCTCTCGAGTGCGTCACCGAGTTTCTTGAATGGTTGGGCAGAAGCGGCATCTTCAGTCTCGTCGCGCGAGTCTTGCGGCGCGTCGCCGTTGGCTTGTCGACCCTTTTCGCCATCTTCTGCAGCTGCATCTTTCTGATCAGATGAATCGCCGCCTTTACCGCCATCTTCTCGTTGGGCTTTGCTTGTAGATTCAGTTTTGTCGTCTGGGGAATTTTCATCTTGGTCTTCGCCAACTCCTTGAACGTCACTGGGAACAGCATTGTCTGCATCGGCATTGGCGTCGTCGTTTCGGTCTTGGAGGAGGCCTTCTTGATCTTCGGGTTCTTGTTCGGCGGGCTCCTCTTCGACTTTCTCTCCTGCCTCTTCAGTCTTCTCTCCTTCATCATTGGGCTCCTCATCCAAATCAACGATGTCCATCTCATCATCCATCTGCTGCTCTTCTTGCGCATCAGGATTTTCCCTACCCTCCTCTTCCTTCCCATCATTCTTGGTCTCATCTCCCACCCTATCATCCTCCTCAACATCAGAAAGATCACCTATCTCATCCTCACTTCCCTTCTCGCTCCCCTCTTCCCCATCCAACTCCATATCCTCAGGCAAATCAAGAGCGTCGCCTTCTTGGGCAGTAGGATCATGCTTGTCAACTTCATCCTGCTTGATCTCCTCTCCCTGCTCTGCACCTTCCATCTCCTCTTCCTCGTCTTCAGCTTCGCCCTCATCGCCTTCTTGGGCTTTATTCTCCTTTCCATTCTCATCCGCAGCGACCTGCTCATCCTTCTTCTGCTCTCCTTTGGCAGCATCGCCTTCTTGCTCCTTGTCATTCTCCTCACCGGCTCCATCCCACATCTTTTCATCCACAGCCCCAGCATCCAGATCATCCACATCTCCAGCCTCCTCATCCATCTCATCTCCACTCTCTTCGTCCTCGCCTTCGCCCTCCTCCTTCTCCTCACCATCACCCATTTCGCCTTCCATATCTCCATCAGCCATATCAACAGCATCCTGCTCATCCTCAATGTCGCCTTTCTCAATATTAGGTTCCTGTGCCAACTCATCCAGGTTCTCATCCTCCTGAATGTCTTTGCTGATATCCTCGGCGCCTTCGCCATCACCAAGGCCGGTTCCACCTTCAAGTTTCTCGGTCTGCCCATCCTGAGCGGCAGACTTTTCGGATGGCGTACAGAAGCCCTGGGTGGCGATTTGCATGAAGGTCTTGGCGAGGATATAGGATGTCTTGCAGGTCGCGCGGTGGAGGTGTCCGTATCGAGCGACACTTTCTCGAAGAGTATAGGAATATTGTTGGAGGATTGGAAGGGCAACGGCGAAGAGAGCTGATGCTGCTTGGCTTGTCTTAACGTGTTTGAGGTTTATGGAGCGGAGGATGGCGAAAGATTGGTTGAGCTCCTCGGAGATGCTCTCGCTGTGGAGTGATTTGATGGCAGATGAAAGGCACGCGTCGTTCTTGATCAACCAGCCAGGATCTTCAGTGGAAGTCGGAAGATCGGCGGCAGTTTTCTTGTACTTCTCAATAGCCACGAGGACAGTGTCGCAAACAGTCGAGAGCTTCTGGTCAAGATCCTCAATTGTCTTCTCTTCCGCTGCGCTGTCCACCTGTGCAGCTGTGATGCCAGTCCATGGCAGGATCTGATTGACAACGAATGCAAGATCGGGACGCTGCTCAGTGACGTCGGATGTCTCAATATTGAGCTGCTGTGCTGCATCCGTGATCTCTTCCTGAAGTGCTAGAGACGCAGTAGATACAATGCCGGAGGGCAGAGTGGTAAGTTCATCCCACTGTCTAGTGAACTGAATAAAGCGATTATGCCATGAGGCCAGAACACTAACAATATCCTTTGAATCTATCCTGCCTAGCTTAGCATGGATAGTGACAAGCTCGATAGCAACTACCAGGATATTGGGGAGCCAGCGAAGGACTCTTTCGTGATTTGAAGTGGCATTTGAGATCTTGACGGTGTAGGTACCTGGTGCCCATAGTCCCTTGACCATTTGGATATTCGCATCGATGGTATTCATTCCCTTGACAGCACTGGCAAGAGAGTTTCGCTGCGCAAGTAGAACCTGCAGTAACCCCTCCAGGAAGCCAGTACTTCTCGCCACCTCGGCACTGCTCAGATCCTCATTATGTTGATGGACAGCCGCTCTCACTCTCGGTGCAAGATCGACGGCCTTATGGAAATAGTACTCCAGACCTTCAACACCCATCTCATCCAATGCCTCGACGTTAGCTAATACCACACTCAGCGAATCCTGCTGTGCGAGAGCATTGGCACCGAGGTTGTACTTGATGCCCATCTGCCGGAGCTCCTTTAGTGTGTCGGCGAAGAGCTTGCGTTTCCGGGATTTGAGATGTTTGACTTCGTCTTTGTTGTCTTCTGTTAGAAGAGATGGAGTGGCTTTTTGGAGTTCGGCGGTCGAGGATATGATGTTTCCGAGGAAGGAGTCGAGGTATAATGAGCACTCCACTGCGGCGGCGGGGAGCTGTGCGGTCTCAGCCATCATAGTGACGGTTTTGTTGACGTTAATGAATCGCTTGGCTTTACTGGACCAGACTGGGACAGACGAAGCGCAGAGTTGCACAGCAGCGTCGTCGACTGTTGGTGTCTGAGACGTCTTGATATCGTCAGTAGTTGGAGAGGTGACTTCATCAGGCAAGCCACTCTTAAGAACGAATTCCATAGGCTGTCCCAACAGCGAGCGGAACTTCCTAACTATCTTGAACAGTTTGTGGTGGGATCTCTTGGCACTATCCCTCAACGCCACAATATTCGTATCCTTCCAACTCGCCAGAAGGAGAACGTCTTTCATGGCTTTCTCAAGCGAGACTCGCCCTCTCTTCAAATTCTCTTGAATGGGCTTCTCGTACCGGGCATACAAGGCGATGAAGTTGACCAAGGCATCTCGAACGATCGATAGGTACGGCATATCGAGAGCAAGCAACTCGAGATGCTGCTGCAACTGCTTCAACAATTGCAATCGCTGCACAAATTGTCCCACAATAGCACTCGAAAAATAAGCTTCTAGATCCTTAAGGAGCTTCTGTGCATAAACTCTCAATTCCTCTGGCGAGTCAGAGATCTGCAACGGCACCGCAACGACGACTTCATACGCAAGGAAGAACCAAGAGCGTGCATCATCATCACATTTCTCACTCTCCATCTCGAATAACTTTGCCCATGTACTCAATTCTAAGCGGCGCCAATTAACAATCGTAGCGGTCAGCTCGTCGTACAGTGAAAGTACCGAGTTCACACGGCTAGCCCAGCCGCCAAATTGCCATTCGTGCATGAACGTGTGGACTTTCTCGACTTTGGTGATGATTCTTGCAAGGGGCTCTGTATGTCTGAATTTCAGGAGTTCGTGGCATGATACGAGGACGTCTTGAAGTGGTTGCATGTGGCCAATCTCATCAACAGCTTGGAGATCTCGGAATCTGGTGATGATTTGCTGGACGAGAGTAACGAGTTTGCGTGTCTCGGGAAGGTTCGCGGATGTGTAGAAGTTGTAGGTGGCAGGAAGTGCCGTGCTGGAGTTCAGAGTCACAATCTCGTCGTCCAAAAGCAACAGTGTGCCGGGTAACAGGGCACGGGTGATCTTTCGTTCGCTGAATGGCGCTTCTTCATGTAAAGAGCCGATACGTTTCGATATCTTGCGGATTGATGACATGATACTCTCTTGCGGCAAAGCACTGCCCAAGAAGATCTCAGAGTGCACTTTGGCGAGTCCAATAGCCGTCTCTCTGACAACAAACTGCGCGGGTGTGACACCCTTTGGCTTATCCGCAGATTCATCGTCGTAGGCTGGGAAGAGTTCATTGAATTGCTCTTGGTCATCTTCTTCTTCGTCCTCGGCACTTCCTCTAAAGACGTACAATCCAGAGCTTGATTCTGCTTCTAGTCTGTCGGATTCGAGTCTCTTCTTCCACTGATCATAGCAGCCGTGGAATCCCTTGAACAATGCTTGTCGACTTTCTTCTCCAAACGAAGACAGCCTCTCCGTTGCGGCGGTCATCGCGATGAGGGATAGATATTCCATTGGTTGTGAGGCAATGATATCTTCGTTGATAGCGGTTGGCCCACCTCCAAGGAAAGGGGTCATTTTGCTCAGTGCCAAGCAGGACTCATTCTTCGCTGAGGGTGCAGCAGAAACGAGAGTGGCCATTGACAACCCGATCTGAAGGCAGCGAAGCATACTGATGACCGGAGCCGTGAGATCGTTGTAAGCTCTGAAGCGGTCTGACAATCGTCGAATGATCTGCGCGACGTTGTGTTGCGCAAGCTTGATCTGTTGCAGTCCACTCTCATCGCCATCGGTGAAGTATTTCGACACCGTACTTTCGAGGTCAGAATTCAAGACAGTCTTCAACAAATTCCCGAATTCTCCCTGCAATTGGTCCATCTCTGAGATTTCGGGCCGGTAAATCTCCTGTAGGATCTCAGGCGGGTCGCCCAACTCAGCAAGTTCAGTCTCCAGTACTTGACATCGGAGATTCGATTCCTGTCCGGAGAATAGACGCTCGAACTGGCGTAGTGCTGCAAGTTTGGCCTGGATATCTGTGCGGTTCTCGGAGTGTCTTTGGCGCTCAAGTTGTTGTCTTTTATCTGGATCAAAAGCTCTGTCGGGGACGTATAATGTAATACATCCGATTGCGAAGTGAACCCATGCGAGAGAAGAGAATTGCAATCGCAGTTTTGGTTGTGATCGTGAGGCAACAATAGAGATTGCTCCGGCGCTGAAGTTCTTGGTAATGACTTCTCTGAGTTGTATTGGCGTACTTGGTGCAAGGAGATCTTGGCCGATACTTGCGTTCGACGGAGAGAAGTCAACGACGCCTGGCTCAACGGACGATCGCAGAGATTGGCACAATGTCAGGAAGGAAGACTCAACATCCGATCCATGTGCAGAAACGACTGAGAACAATAGAGTTGAAAGGACATCGTTGAGATCAACGACTGGATCTCTGGACAGCGTGGCGCTCGACAAAGCCAGCTTCTGACCCATAGCCGGTAGCTCGGTCTCAAACAACATCAAGGACTTCAGATCGACATCTCCAACTACATTCAACTTCTTCAGCATGTCGATAGAAAAGGTGTCTGTGACAGGTTGTAATCTCTCGCTGCTGCCAAGAAGGTAATCAATGGCCTGCAGATTCTTGGAATTCATCGTCGAGCTGACGAATTGCATCTCAGAAGTCGTGGGATGATTGGCGAGAATCACAACATCAACGTCGACAGCTGCCTCGCCAATAGAACCAGATGTTAAGGCATCCAACGTCCGGAATTGTCTCAATGCCTCGAATTGGGTGGTGAAAAAAGGCGTTACACCATCCTCTTCGCTCCCGATACTCTTCTCGAGGTTCTCCATCTCGGTATCCAATGTCGAGATAAGGCTCAATCCATCAACATCGCTTGTCAGGATAAGCTTGTAGGCTTTTACGAGAGAAGCCATGATATGACCTAACTCAGCGACAGAAATTGTTGTCTTCCATCTCAAAGCATCGAAGCGCAGAGCTAACTGTTCCATCTGCGCGAGTGTTCGCATAACGCTGCGGTTTGGGATGACGGTGGGTCGGAGTTGGCGCCAGAGGAGTTCCATGCTGAGACCTGTGGTAAGCTTGAAGCCTGATGAAAATTCTGTCTGCAGGCTCTGGCTGAAGAATGCAATAGGTGGGCTGGATGATTGAACAGCAGCAGAAATTCGATTGAGGAGATCTGAGCCGATGGCAAGATGTGCCTGGAATGTTGACTCCTCGAAAACGCGCGATGTGGCGAGTTGGAAGGTATTCCACCAATATCGGAGCAACGATTTGAATGCTTGCTGCTGGACTCTCCATTGATCATTGGGGCCAGTGTGACTCTGCAAGTATGCTGCCAGCGCCATCAAAGTGTTTCGGAGGAACTCGGATATATTGACAGTCGAGTCTTTCGTCACAGATGAGACGCGGCCTTTCACAAGCGACCTCTGTAATCTGTTCATCTTGCTGGGCTTCAGAGCCTCTAGGCTATTCTCTTGTAACATATGTGCTTTTGTCGCGGCAGAGATCTCGATGGTGAGGTCGAAGACAGCACCCAGCCAATAAGCATGCGCTGAATTGGAGCCCTGGGCGAAGAGAGGAACCAATGGGGAGTTCTGGAGTGGGTGGATGACTTGTGTGTCTCTGAAACTCTCCATGGGTAGCTTGTTACTCGTTGCGAGTTCGCCGAGAATACCCCCAATAGAAGCTCTGAATTGTTGATTTGCTGATCCTTGGTATATCTCGTTGTAAATTTCGCAGAGGGCCGCGAAGTCGACATTTCGAGCCTCCGTGTTGCAGAATTCCTTAACAAATCGTTCCAGAAGAGGCATGTCAGACCACGACAAGTTATCCAGAGCAGCAGCGTGCAACAAACGTGCTTGTTCTTGGTCCACACCTTGTAGCCCCAACGCTTCCGCCAGATTTCGGAATCTTCGCATGCTAGCTTCAGGCTTAACAACAACGCTAATCTCGGGCACATCCTCAGTCGAAACTGGCTCAACAAAGATCTCTATAGCTCGATTTCTCATAGCCCTAGACAATTCCCCAAATCTCGCATCCATAGTCAAGAAGATTCTAAACTCGGGATGCGGTTTAACGATCTTCGGCTCGCCGTCGGGACCGCAATGTTCGTTGATGCTAAGGAAACCATTTGGTTCGAGAAGAGAGTTCAAACGGTCGAGAACGGATGCACTGCAGAGATTTGCGTTGTCGAGAACGAGCCAGGAACCTTGTTCGAGGGCTTTGACGAGGACGCCATCCACCCATTCGAAGCGTGCATTTTCAACCGCCATGGGACGGGATGCAAACTCGATACAGGTCGTTGCGAGAGTGCCGAAGGCAGAAAGGGAAGTTGTGGTCTCGAGTCCGAGAAGGTTTTGCGCAAGGGAATTGAAATATGATGAGGTTACTTGGCTGGGGAGACTAAGCAACTCCAAGAGAGTGAGTGCTTCCGAGGGAACTTGTGCGGGAAGCGAAAAAAGGATTTTGGTGTTAATGAACTCTTTCATCTCCGAGAGGAAAGTGTTTGCCGCACGCTGGGGATCGACTTGCTCGAAGCCACCAACGAGATCCATGGTATCGATGTCGGCGTTTAGAGGGAAGACTACGAGAGATTTGCCGCTCGTAGCAGCAATGTGCTCGATAATTGTCGTCTTGCCTGAACCCGAGGGTCCGACTAGGATACAGGGTAGGTTATGTTGGATGCATATCATTACAGACTCAATTTCGGGGAGGCGGTTGATTGGGTCAATGGCTGGGAATGAGAGTCGTTGAATGAGTACGTCTCTCTCCATGTATGCTAAGCCGACTTGATACGCAGCAGCGGTCGCGTTGTGGAAGAAGTGGCGGAACGGAACATTTGTGCAGAATACTTGGGCGAATATTCTATCAACTTCTTGACGGTCCTTGGTGGTTCTGAATCGTTGTCGGAAAATGAGATTCAAGAAATCAGATGGAGTAGCAGCAGCTAGCAGTGGAGCAGAAGATCCGAGCAGGTGAAGCCAACGAAGAATATCTCGAAGATTGAACTCCCATGGTCCACCTTGAGAGCCGAATTGTCGACGGTGCACAATATCTTGCTCGAGACGGGAAACGAAAGCGATGATTGTATTTACTGTCTCATCTGGCATCGCAGGGAAGTTGTGGTTGCATATCAACTGAAGATCCTCGTTCCTAAACACATCAGCGTACACCACGGTAAAACGATTCACAAATGAGCTAGGCAGTCCCTTTCTACCGCCACCTTGATGATGTGGATTTTGGGCAGCGAAGACGGAGAAGTTGGGATGGCGCTTGAAAGTCTGGTCGAGTTCGGAAATGTAGACTTCTCCGCGATGATCGAGACATGCGTTCAATCCCTCGAGTACGGATTGCGAGGCGAGGTTCATCTCATCCAGTAATACCCATTCGCCATTCTGCATTGCCTGGAGGAATGGAGCATCTCGCCATGCGAAGTGACCGGCCTCGGCGCCTTCGACTGGGACATCGGATCCAAACAAGTCCATGAGATCGGTTTGCTCCGATAGGTTGATACGAGTCAATGGTCGATTGCATGCACGAGCGAGAGCGGCAATCAAAGTTGTCTTCCCAACACCAGGACTTCCTTCTATCAGGATCGGCTTCTGAACTTGAAGGGCTCGGATGACTCTCATGGCATTCAGCTTTGTGGTTGGTGCGTTGAATGCAAATCCTGGATCGGAATCTGAGTCGGACTGCTTTGGAATCGAGAAATCTCCCATAATCAATGATGTATCACCATTTACAAGGTCGATAGGCTTAAAGTATATTGAGTTGATGTCATGCTTCAAGAGGATGCTGAGTTGCGACAGGCACTTCTTTCGCTCTTCAACGATGTTGTCCGGGTTGATTGCCAGTAAAGCAGCAGGATTCGCACCCAAAGTGTCAATGTATACCATCGCAGCACCATGCAAGACCGCGAAATATGGATCTGTGGAGCTGGAGCCGTTCATGAATTTGACCCATGCGAGTACATCACGGACCGAAATTGAAGTCGATGATGAGGACCGGTAGTTCTCTCCAAACCATTCCGCAAAATGTACCATGGCCTTTGAAAGATGCTTGAAGCTGTCGATCAACTTAGCCTCAACGATCTGGAATACATCTTCATGTTCTGACAGAGAGGGAACCCAGATTTCGGTAAAACGATTTCGAAGTGCAGGGGACAGCTCTCGCTTTCCATAATCACCACCAGGATTCATGGTGGCGAAGAACTGGAAACCATCAGCTGCTTGAACGAAAGAATTGTCAACACCTTTCTCAGCGAGGAGAATAGTTCGCTGGGTTTCGAGAACGGAGTTCAGTCGTTCCAGGACGGAGTCGTCTGCCAAAGAGATTTCATCGAGTAAGAAGAATTGGCCCTCTTTCAAAGCCTGGACCAAGCTTCCGTCTGACCATTCGAAGAGAGCCTTAGCCTTTCCTTGATTGAGCTCGATTCGTTGTCTCAACTCCTCCGGTGCTTGTGCCGTTGTCGGGGATGGTAATGAACGGTAGGTCGCCATCAAAACATCAACATCAACATCGTCAGCAATTGCCTCGCCAAGGCCTCTCAGGAGTGTGAGCAAATCTTGCTTTAGCTGCTCCAATATCACAGCCCGATTTCGCACTGGCCGTTGAGCTCCAATGAGATCCCCAGTCTCAGTGTTCTGATGAGCATTCACGATATGCAGTTCCTTACCAAATGCTTCTGCCAGCATCTGGCAAACAGTTGTCTTTCCACAACCAGTCTCGCCGACCAAGAGCACTGGCTCGTCGTTGCGGAGAGCATGGGCAACAAGAACATACAATCTGCGCATAGCCTGGGTCCAAACAACGCCTTGAGAATTCGAGGTCTCATTGTAGGCTTTGATCTCCGGCGAAAAGTCGCCGCCATAGAGCACTGTAGGGTCAATCTTGACTTTCATGACCTTTTCAATGATCTCCTTGACGGCTGTTCTCTCAGCAGGGTTTCGAACGCGCTCTGCCAAGAGCATGTAACCATTTGCCGCTAGTTGCTCTCGATTATCTGCATCTCGGAGAGCCCATCGGAACAAATCTCTCAGAGTAGCGAAACTGTCTTTCTGTTCGAAAAGACGACTGGACTGGCGCAGGGTCGATAACTCTTTGTAGACATCCACAATTCTCTTGCAATCCGATGGTGCAACTTTCTGGCTTCGATACTCCAGAATTTGTTGCAGCTCATCTTGTGGTATGTCATCGAAATGAAGCTCCAGGAAACGATTCCGGAACGCGCGCGAGAGGGTCTTTCGACCACCATAGAGTCCAGGTGGATTCTGGGTTGCGAAGAGCATGAAATGCTCATGAGGACGAACTATCTCCTGGGTTTCGGGGATGAGGAGTTCGCGGTTGTCATCAAGTAAGCGATTGAGAGCTTCGAGGACATCTGTGGGAGCCAAATTCAACTCGTCAAGCACGATCCAGTGACCCTGGCGGAGCGCTTGAACAAGGAGGCCTTCTTGGAAGCGAAGTTGGCCATCGGAGCCTGAGACGTACGTGCCTAAATATTCTTGCAAATCGGTGTGTTCGTGATTATTGATTCTGACGAACTTGTTGCCACTGTATCTTGCCAGGTACTCAATCATGCTTGTCTTTCCGGAAGATGTTGGGCCTTGTACGAGGACTGGGAATCTTCTGGTAGAGGTAGCTCGGACCAGGTTCAGCATATTGCGCTCAACTGATGGTGTCTTGATGTAGTGGGTCTGTTCCTGAGGTGTCTCGGAGCCCTGAAGCATCCAGTATTGGCGGTCTTTCTCCTTGTTCATGAATGCTTTATACAGCTTCCCATCATCAAGTCGGCGAGGTGTCTGTGCAAGAAGAGCACGAGAATTACCATGACTACTCAACAAATGATGATCTATGAGTGGCATCAGCAACTTTTCGGATTCTCTGTCAAGGAGAGTCAGGAATCCCATTGCGAAGCCTTCATATAATGCTCGTCGCAGTCCATATGAAGGTGCAATCTCAACAACGTAGCTGAGAACACGTGTGAGGGTTCGTAGACTGAAATGCGGAACTTGATTAGCACCATCGACCAGTCTCTTCTCATCTGCTAGACGCTTGGTATTAAGGTACAATCGTGCAACATCATGAGCAGCTTTCTCATCGTTGCTGGTATTTCCTTTCAGGTAAGCCTGAATGACACCAAGAAGATCATCCAAGTTCCTATCTGGACTCTCAACGTAGATCTCGGTAAATCTTGACCGCAAGCCCATAGGCAGATCTCGCTTTCCAACATCGGTAGCTGGGTTCATGGCACCAAAAATTCGAAAATTGGGATGAGCCTTGACTCTTTCAATCTCACCCGTCTCTGAAAGCAAGATGGATGGCGAGCCTCCAGATCCATGGTGCAGCAGGTCGGCAATGCTTTCCAATGTATCGGGGGAAGCAAGATTGATCTCATCGAGAAGCACCCAATCACCATTTCGAGCAGCCTTCACAATATTACCCTCGACAAATGTGAAAGCAAAGCCTTTTGATCCACCAGACAACTGAATGTCAAATTGTGCCAAACTTTGTGAGAATCGCTCCCATCTAGGTTTCAGCTGAAGTAAAGATTGCAGTCTTGACTCAGTCTTCCGACGCTTCGTAGGTTGCTCAACGGGTCGTCCATTCGCGACTTCTTTCTTCTTTAATTCTGAGATGATCTTGTCGAACATCTTGGGTGCTTCGCGCCATAGTCTGCTTGCCTTGCTCCATTGGCTCTTCGCAACGCACTTTCCGAGTGACTCAAGATATTTCTGGTTCTTTGTTGCTGAAATACCAGTTGCTGCGAACAAGTCATCAAACTCTTCCTTTAGTGGGATTGCAAGACTTCTAATATTGACAGGCTTGAAACCACCGAGCAGGTCCCCAACTTCACTCTGTTGGGACAAGTTTACTGCGGTCAGTTTGTACCCCAAGGAGTCTGCGAGTTGTTGAACGGCGGTTGTTTTTCCAATACCGGTTTCTCCAACGAGTAGGACTGGTTCCATCATCTTCACAGCCACACCGACCTGCTCCAACAGCCGCTTGGCGTGGGTGGTATTGGCAAAGGGTCTTGATTTCTTGGATGGCTTGGAGACTCTGTTTGCGGGACGTTTTTGCAAGCGAACTCTCCCAATTGTCAGCTCCGTCTCTCCATCTTGATATCGTGGGATATGGGACGTCAGGAAATGTTCGACCCGCTGGGGATCGATGTGCATCTCTTCCGCTATCGCTGAAATGACGGTCTTGCGAGTATCATCTGATTGCAAACTGCCCGCAAAGCAGTCGGTGGCTTCAAGAAACATCTCGTACTTGATGGCATCAGTGATAGGCTCATCTCCAGTCTGCGAACCGGAAGCTCTGAGAACACCATCCAGTCTTCGACACCACTTCAATAGATCACGAGGACTGATAGGTCGGCCCAAGGACGTACGACTTCTCGAGGCGAATGATGGTTTCTGTGACAATGTGTATAATCTCTCATACACACTAATGATACCAGGGAGAAACTTGTGTAGGATGGGATAGGTTCCATCGATAATTTGGGTGAATTCCTCCTGGCTGGGCATATGTACAGGTACTCGCTGCCATAAACGAGCTCCAAGCATGTGCAAAGCTGGTGGGTTTTCATGCCCAGTCACACTGAGTGATGTTCGAATACTGGCGAGGAGTCTGAAACCACGTCCAGCTTTAATTGTCTCTCCTCGGCTAGGAATCAACAACTCTCCACGTTCAATGAGCGGTAATATCACACTGATCACTTCGTTTGGTGCTCGGTCGAGATCTTCGATGAACACCCATCTACCTTCTCTGACTGCTGTCGTCAACACACCAGCTCGCCATGTGAAGGAACCTGGTTTTGATCCACTGGTATACATTCCAATCAGCATCTTGGCATCGGTTTGCTCGTTCAGGTGGAGAGTGACCATATTCGAGTCCATGCCGAGTTCTCGAGCAAAATCATTGACAAGAGATGTTTTTCCCGATCCAGCCAGTCCATGTAGAAGTATAGGGGAGGACGAGAGAAGCGACTTGGCAAATGTTTCCATATTCTTCGAGGTGGTCGTTGTTTGCACCATTGTGGAGGGTTGGGAGGGGGGACCATTTGGTCGAGGAAGTAAAGTACTTGTGTATTGGACAATCAGTTCTGACAGACCCTGCAAGTTTGGCGATACAAGCTTAGATTCTCGACCAAAGGACTCTGCAGCATCTTTCAACCGCTTGTCCTCGAATAGACTCAAGAATCCGTAATCAACCAATTGGCCGTCCAGGTCTCCCATTACAGCCTCCGATTTCCCAACATGTTCCTCAACCATAGCCTCCAGTTTGGTTTCCGAAGCAGAACATAGCTGGCAGAATATCCGAACGGCCAAATATCGCACACCTCTGTCCGCATGCTTCAAGTAATGTTGAATATTCGATCCCGATATCGTTCGTGAGAAAGCATTGCTATTGAAATTGAGGAGCCTCAAAGTCGCAAGCAGTATTCGCTGAAGTTCCAGTACATTCAAACCATTTCCCATATCCCATAAACATTGTATCCTAGCATCTTGTCTCTCATGTCCAGGCCCCGAAGTATTCTCCATGTATTTCCCCAGAAAAGTCGAAAGATGCGGCGCAAGAGGTAGAATCCGCGCAAAAGCTCCAATTACCCCAATATTTTGCTCTCCTCCTGATTGTCCTCCAATCCATCTCGCAGATGTATCCACAAAAATATCTTCATATCTTGTTAAGAGCTGTAGAGTTAACTCGGGCTTCAGTGCAGCGACTGCAAGCGCATCGAGGAAACGCGGGGAGTTTTGTAGGTGTATAATCTCCAGAATTTCTTCTGGCAATTCCTCCAGCATTTCTCCATTCTCCATTCCTCCCAAGTTCTCTCCGTTCGGCTGGTCGATATCCATTTCGTGGTGTTGTTGTGTGTTATGGTGCGTAAATGCGCAACCCTCTGTGAGTGAGGTCTCTCTCTCTTCTTCAGAGAGATTCTTGTCTCTATCCAGAACTTTTTTTTATCGCGATAAAGGTCTACGGACGCGGCCGCACGCTAACATTTCTTAGCGCAGCTTCGGTCTTGGCGGGCTGGCAGAAAGATCGAGCATCACGAAGCCTCGAAAACACTTTATTTTTGAACGTCACGAGCCTCAACTCTCCCTCTCTACAACCCTCACACCTCCACCCACCATGTCGTTATCCTGCCAGTCTGCAGCTCGAAGCTGCGTCCGCTCTCTGCGATCCTCAACCTCTCTACGACTTTCCTCGGCGGCCGTGGCACAAAGGAGGAATACTCCAGCGAGAAGATGGGCATCGACGGAAACAGCTGCGGCGAACCCCAAGATTTCGGGCATCGTGGATCAGATCAGTCAATTGACTTTGTTGGAGACAGCAGACTTGGTTGCGAGCTTGAAGGTATGAATTGGGCTTGATTGGGGTGGATTGACGTGGATCGGGGTTCTTGGGGGTCTTGGGGAGATATTGTTGCTAATGGTTCGATTTCTACAGTCTCGCCTCAATATCCCAGATATGCCAATGGGAGGATTCGCTGCCGGACCAGCCGCTCCAGCTGCTGCACCAGTTGAGGAAGAGGAAGCTGCCCCAGTGCAACAGGAGAAGACGCTGTTCAACCTCAAGCTGATGTCTTTCGAGACCGGCTCCAAGCCCAAGATCATCAAGGAGGTCAAGAGCATGTTGGGTCTGAGTTTGGTTGACAGCAAGAAATTCGTGGAGAGTGCACCGAAGTTGATGAAGGAGGGCGTACCGAAGGAGGAGGCTGAGAAGATTGTGGCTACATTGAAGGAGTTGGGTGGTGTGGTCGTCATGGAATAAGGAGCCTTGGAAATAAATGGTGGAAGTGTATGATGTGTATGGATTGGGTGGAATTGTATCAATACTAGAGATGTGTACAAAAATCTACTTCTCAACCCAGCCCCTTTTGCTTTTTGCCATGGGTGCGTTAAGTACGAGTTTCTGGGCTTTGAGGCTGGCTCACTCTATCTCACACCGAGTTATGGCCAAGTCTAAATCCACAGCGCTGGCCTCCTAACGTTCCAAATGCACATCAGGTGCTTTGGCGCAGAAATCATTTACATTTTCGCGGTTTTTTGTATTCAACACCTTTTGTGGCAAGCTTCATTACGACGAAATGTTCACACATCTTCACCATAGTGTCTGATATCCAGGGGGGTCCGCCTCCGGGTTGAACAGGTTGGTTTTGCTGTCAATATTTTTCTCGCTGCCAGCCATAATGATCATCCCCTTGTCAAGCTCAAGGGCCAGTACATAATATGGTCTCAGGTGCGGACAGAATTCAAAAACCTCCTTCGATTTCCCTCGCTTTTGCCCATCACGAAACAAACATCTGAAAGAAGATTCCAATGTTGACTTCTTGCTTTCCATCTATTTTCTCTTTCAAAGTCGTGCCTTTTTCCAACTTAAATTTTCAATTGCAATAAAGCTTCATCCCACGCTCGATTTGACAACATTCCCATTTGTTATATCTGGACACTCCCTACTTTCAGGACATCCACATATACTCGTTTTACTCAACCTACTACCATGAGCTTATCCAATCACTACAGTCTGTCATTCAAGACTCTAAAGAAATATCAAATCTCTTGAGAACTGCAAGTCCGTTCAACCTCCACGACAAAATCCCGATGCACATACCCGTCCTGTTGATTCTGTCAAACATCATATAGCTGCAGCCAGCGGGGCTAGATGTTCAAAATTTGCTATTCTCTCTTCTCGCTGCCGAGCCTCTTGCCACTGTCATCTCTTCATACTTCCTTCACTAAAAAATCAATCAGATGGTTCTACACGCCGCAGCATAGCTCTCTCATAACTCACTTCAACTAGCTCGTCTTATTAGCTAATCTATGCGCCGCCAGAATGACAGGAATTTACTCTCACTCCCAATCTTCAACTCATACTGTGTCTCTCTTATTGTCGTATTTCATTTGAGCCTTTCTAAGCTCGTGAACAGGTACCTCCTTAAATATCCTAGCGCCACAAATCTTCTCTGGAAGCTCCTGCATTTCGTGATTTGGAAACTCGGTCGGCCACTGGTTACCGTCTTGTTTCCCTCAATTTCTCTTATATATAATAGAGCTTTTCGGACTTATACCTTTCTGGCCGCGCATTTGATTCACTCTCACTTAGCTAACCATGTGAACTCCATGGAAGCGAGAAAAGGACCTCTAAGTAGAGTAAGCAATCACTTAATTCGGTCAATTGGTTTGTTGAGAAGCATAAGAACGAGTTGAACCGCGTTCCGAAAGTCAACTAGCGCAATCCTGAAACATATTCCCATGAAAATGTTAGACTTATACGTAATATCACAACAATATAAGGCAAGGCACATCTTGCTTTAATTATATGCTTCTTCGGATTACCACAGCGATTATCACAGGTAAAGCAGATGTCAGCAATACTTTCAGGTAGTGATGGACTCCTTACGACGTGCTGTTGTCAAAACACCTCACCGTCATCTCCTAAGTCACTATCCTTTCCACTCCAAGCATCCCGTTAAAGTATCAGTCATGCACGCGCTCCGCCGTAGAATATTAAACGCATGTATCAAGTCTATTTCCCGCCGTAGTAGAGACTTACCGACCAACCAACTGATGATTATTGCCCCGTTATACCAGGCTCCTCCGCATTCCAAGTCGAATTCGCCTGCTGTGCAAGCTTCGGATTTACAGCACCTGACTTGAAAAGGTCAAGACTTATATCCGTTCATTTTCACTTCATAAATATTGAATCTGTTCTTCAATACACCGAACGCTTGAATCCTGACTTGCAGAGGTGTGGTATGGATCTCATTCCTATATCTACCCTTCTCCACACTTTCAAGAGTAAGAAGTTTATAAAAACACCGTGACAGCTGCCCAGCGTCTCAAATCATGAACATACCAGGCACAAACAGTCTCACGCGGGCGCTAGAGCAAGCAAAAAAAAGTAGCTTTTCAACTTGTTTGATAAAGTCAAAATCTACTCCACTAGTTAATTTGAGGACGAAGACTATACACAAGCTTAGTCAAGATATAGAGCAAGAAATAGAAGTGGTGAATCGGCAATAGCTGTCATTGTCAACAAGACCATCGCTGCCAACATCCAAAACTTGCCATCTCATATGAAACACAGCAAAAAGAAGTGAAATACAATCTCGCATGCTCAAACTGCGAGCTGGCGACCGAGACAAAAGTCCATGCCAAACCCCGTCTCCCTAAAAGAATCACAACGAGGATCCAGATATTCCCCCAAGATCACTGCTCCACTAGTCTCATCCATTCCGGATCCCGGGTCTTTTTTATATTTTTTTTTTAACTAAAGAACATCTATCCACACCTCGCGGTCTTTATATACCTGCCTTACCCAACCCCTTCGCCGATTCTGTAGACTCGCAAGCTACAACAGCAATTTCCAACCTCGTATTCACTCCCGATCTTGGTGATTCTCATAAAAAGAAAAAAAATAGGAAAGGGAAATACTGTCCTCCCCCGGACTCATTCTGACTCTAACGTATAAAAACGAAAGGATAAGGATCAGACATTAAGATTCCAAACGACAACTAGCGGGGGTTTCGATGCTCGGAACGAGCAAGTTCACTGGCACTCACTTGACTGTCTTTGTCTATCTCCTTCGGGAATAAATCTGGACTTTCAAGGCTGTTTCTATCTTGGTTGGAATTGAATTTGAGAATGGTCTGATGGCTTTTCTGAAAGAGGAATCTAGTAATGTCATTTTCCACCTACTGCCATTTCTCGATGTACTGTCAACTTCAAAAGAGCTGCGGGTGACGAAAGGCGGGGAAATTGGGCTTGACGCGGTCGAAGAAGACGGGGAAACGGAGCAAAATAGCTTGGATGAGACTAACAGGTAGAGAGGCTGAAGTAGATGACTTCCCTCTCAGCACCTGTTCAGAGCCGTAGCACTAGGGAGTTTATGTTTGGAGAACAGGTTGGGGCCAGAGAGGAGGTTTTAATAGACCTCCAAACTCAGATTCGAAGATGGGACATGAGGCCAAAAAAAAAAAGTATTTGGCCAGCCCACTGAGACAGTCGGATGTAGATGCTATGGGGAAACGATAGCACCTTCAGGTAGAATTTAATGCCTTCATTTCCTATCAATGCCTCAAATAGGACGAAGATACTTGTCTTCATAGCAGAACTCCCGAATCTCATGTACCAACCAACGCCACGCAATGCAGACGCCAAATATGCCTCCAGTGAACGCCCCAAGATCCATCCAGTCCATAATAATCCCATTCCATAACCCCCCACATCAATGAGATTTACTCGGCAGGCGCATGCATCTTTGCAAATTCCTCAGTCCATCCCTCTCCAGCTTTGCTTCTCTCCTCTCCCTCCTCACGATACAACTCCAGATCATCCTCTCCCAGATCACTGGTTTCATCCCACAACTTGTCAAACTCATCACCCGCCGCACCCACGCCGCCATTGAAAGTATTTCCTGGTACAGCCTTAGGGATGGCCCAGATATTCTCTCTCAACCGCTTGTGTCTCTCCCGGTCCTCCTCAATACGAGTCTCGATCTGCTTCTTGTCCAGACGTTGCGGGGCGGCCATCTTGGATTTGGAGGTGGAGTTGGGAGCAAGTGGGGTTGAGGGGTCAAGTGGCGAGGAGAGTCCGATGTTATCTGGGAGGGTATCACGCTCTTTGAGGAGTTCTTCGATTTCGGAGACGGTTTGGGCGAGGAGGAAGGACTTGGTTTGGAGGGCTTGGAGGACTTTGCGGACGACCTTGACATTGGCAGCTCCAGATCCATCTTCAGGCGCAACTGCATCGACCATACGTAGGATGTCGCGCTGCATCATGCGGATGTAGTCGTAGTGGTTCTCGCGGGCTGCCATGTCGCAGAGGTGCTCGATGAAGTACATGATGTTCGCACGGTTGTTCATTGAGTTTCCTGACTGGTTCTAGTTAGCATTTTTCTTGTACCCATCTTGCTGGCCCTACGATATCCTCCCCTGTCTTCTCTATATCTACCATTCATACCCACAACGCAGCGGATTTCGGGGAAATCCTCATGAAGATATACCAACTGAAATGAACCTACTCTCTCTAACTGCTCCAAAATGCACGAATGCAAATCCTCATCCAAATCTCTATACTTCAACGCATACTGCGCCGTCTTGCTCGCGCCAGTAACGCTCGCATTCAGACTGGCCAGCTGCTGGGTGAATCGGATGCGCACTTCGAACGGATCCATGTTGGAGAGTTCCTTTGAGATGTGACCGTGGCCGCGCTGAAGGACGGGGACAGCAACGTAGCTATTCGCAGGCGGTGTCAATGGGGAGCCATAGTCGTTCTCGTGCTGCTCAAAGGGATTGAGGTTTGTATTTCTGGAGGCGGCGATGGCGGGTTTCTTCTTGCCTTTGGCCTTGGGCTGCTGCTTGGGTTTGGAGGCTGAGCCTTGTCCTCGGCGGTGGCTGGACATTGTTCCGGTTTGCTGGGAGGTCGAAGGCTGGGGCTAGGGTGTTCTGGGTGTAGTGTCGGGGATTCGTCGGCTCGTTGCACAAAATTGCGTACCGAGAGTCAACAAGCAGAAACAACTCCTCGAAGAATAGTGATTGTGGGAGACCGTTGCTGTGTTCTGGAGTGGAGTGGAAGATGATTCGAGGTCGCGATGGATTTGAGACAAAAATTTAGGGAAGATATAACTCTCACTGTGCGAGCCTAGGCTGGGACATCTTGTGAATTGGTTTGCTGATGGAGGTTGAAAGGTGAAAGAAAAAGAGGGATGATTTGTTTCTGAATTTGTTTAGCTGGCAATCTGTAGGCGAAATAGATATGCATCTTTTCCGGTATACGGTTTGTTTTTCTACGAAGTCTAATCTATCACCTTCGACCTTCGGTGCACTTACCACCTATCCTAGTAAGAGACATTTCTAGAAAGCTTTAGTAGATCACTTGCCAATTGTCGCGTTTCAAGATCATTCCGAACGAGAATAAGTATCAAGTATCTAAGTGTATTGCTGCTATTTTATTTGCTAGCACACCCCACGGAAATGTTTTGTCTACTTTTGGTTTACTTCTAATATGCTGCTGTGAATATTGTATTACAAGCGGCGAAGGCCCAAGGAGGGGTTGCATTATAGTTCATACAACCCTTCTTTTTCTTGTCTCAGTCTCTATGGCCGTCTTTGCCCAAGAGTCAAGCTTCTTCATTTTCGAAATCCACGTACTTCGATTTTGTTTCTTCCTTTAGAATTCTACTCTAATGTTTTGTGCTCTTTCAATTATGACAGTCATCTTTTCAACCCTTTCTAAACCTCTCCTTGGTTGAGCTTTGCTGGGACTGCTGAAGAGAAAATTAGTTTCCAAGTCGAAAAAAAGAATCATTTTTGTACCTTTTCATTTCAACAAAGAAAGTCGATGTTTGTTCATACTTCCTGCTTTTGAATTTATCCCACTCACCTATTGTTCTCAAATCTCATAAACTGTTACTTCTGTTCCTGCTCTCATTCTTGACACCCTTAGCACACTATTTGTGAGCAATTTGTCCTTGAACGAGCGAAGACCAGGGTAGGACGGGAGACCGCGTCCGCGTCGATCCCGAAGAGACCAAGCAAAAGTAAAACAAGACTTCAAGCATAACAAGCATTTATCATTCAAGTCTTAGCATCTCCAAAGTTTTTTTTAGACGTCTCTAACGTCACTCTCTTTCTCAAGAGTCATTTATCTCCCACACAACCCTCATTTCGATGTTTTGTAATCTCTACATAATTCCTCCCCCTTTCAGTCTATCATTTTGTGATACATTAGCTTATTCGCAATCGCCGATAACGTTCAGGGCAGCTTCACCCAAAACCACTTCCCCTCATTCTCACAATATCACTTCCATGCCCGACTGCCCTATCATGTACTGCTATCTTTATACCGCTCCATTGTATTATGTTGCATTTGATAGCATATGCGTCTTGGTATTTCGCGCTATTGCTGGGGATTGGATAGTCAGAAGTGGGATGGAAACTTTGAACGACATTGAGATAAGATTATGCATCCGAGCTCCAAGGATTTCGGGGACAGAAGCGCTGAAGTGCATTCAAAGGGATCCAAGTGGACTTTTGACCTGGATTTCTCATCTTTTGATAGGTTTGCTGTAAGCGAGTGGTTCTACGTCAACGAAGTAATCCGATAACGCGTACCCCTCACCAAATGCCGCAATCCACCCCGGCTCTAGCGAGATCGGGGCTAATACCTTTACATTTATTGCGCCCGATTTCTATATAAGAGGTGATGAAAATTTTAGAAACTTCCCGTTCTTGGATTGTGCTTTTTGACTTCTGTCACGATGGGTATTCCAGAGCTTTCAGAAAAGGGGAACGCGACCTCGCCACCTGACCTTGAGCTGTCCTCGTCCACTATCACCTCAACACAAGAACATCATCCAAAAAAACTACACTTTGTCCAGAGAAGCGATGTTATTCCCGAGTATGATGGTTCAGAAGAGAATATCACTGGCTATGATGCGGAGCTCATGAGAGCCAGAGCATCCTTGACCGCGGAAGAGGAGAAGAAGTTACTCAGAAGAGTTGATTGGCGCATTGTACCCCTTTGCGCTGTCATGTATGCCGTGAAGAGTATCGATGCCTCTAACGTGAGTTACGTTTGGCCTTTGGGTAGATTATCACTGACTTGTTTCAGGTTTCTAATGCTCGAATTATGGACCGAGGAACGCCATACAACATCATGAAGGAACTGAAAATGACAGCAAATCAATATAACTTGGTTACTACGATGTACTACGTGAGTTTGTAGAAACACGGTATAAGATGAGACATCGTCTGAAACGTTTTAGATCCCTTACATTCTCGCTGAAGTCCCATCCAATCTCCTTCTCAAGAAAGTCCGACCATCAGTCTGGCAAGCTCGAATCATGGCAAGTAATCCGCTCTTGGAACACATGTGGGAATTTCGGCTGACATATACAGATATCTTGGGGTATCGTCCTGCTCTGCCACGCCGCTGTCACGAACCGTCAAGGCCTATACATCGTCCGTTTCTTCCTAGGTTTGTTTGAGGCCGGTCTCTGGCCAGGCATGCTTCTTCATATGTGCTACTGGTACCGTCCCGACGAAATTGCACCCCGCGTGGTCTGGGTGACCCTTCTCGGAAACTTCAGCCCTATCGTTAGTGGTATCCTAGCTTTCGCTTTTAACGGTGTGAATAAAGGGTTATCTGCTTGGAAATGGTATCAGAAACCCATCCCCTGACAGGTTTATGAATCAGTCACTGACAATCTGACAGGCTGATCCTCACCGAAGGTCTCTTCACAATTCTTCTAGGACTCGTCGTATTCTTCTATCTACCTGATTGTGAGAGCTTTATTGTCTCCCTTCGAAGATATCCCACTAACATTTCTAGTTCCTTCATCTGCAAAATGGCTCTCAGACAAGGAAAAGGCTTTCCTGCAAGCGCGACTCCCTCGCAACTCGCCAAGAGCAGCAGAATCCAGTTTCTCAATGAAAGAATTCATCGTCTCATTCAAAGACATCAAAATCTGGCTCTTCCTCTTTTGCTGGGCGTTCTACACCGTTGGCACTACAGGCTTGCAATTCTACCAGCCAACAGTGATTGCAAATCTCGGTTTCACGTTCGTCGCCCTTGTTGCCCTCTTTAATGATTTTCGGTATTGAACTGACTTGTTCAATTTCCAGCGGAATCGCAAAAGTCCAACTCCTCAACATCCCATCTGCGATATTCTCTTGCATATTGACAATCGTGTTTGGTATCTTTGCCGATACAGGGAGGATCCCACAACCGCTCATCCCACTCAGTTTCATGATCATCATACAGGCTTGCTACGCAGTACTCTACACCTTCCCCAGCACAGGCGGCGTTTACTCAGCCACGATCCTCGCAGGTGGGTTTTCAACAGCCTGGTATACAATGATGTGGCCATGGCGAGTTCAAACCACCTCCGGTGCAACTGGCTCTGCCTTCGCCATCGCATTCGCCAATTCCTACGGCCAGATCGGCGGTGCAGTTGGTTCTCAACTCTTCAATTCCAGGTACGCGCCTCGCTATGCGACCAGTTTTGGTATCGCGATGGGCTTCATCGGCGCTGCTATCGTGATGAATATTATTACTTGGGGTTTTACCTGGAGGGTGGATGTTGAGACTAGAAGATTGAAGAGGGAGAGGATTAAGGCTGCCAAGAGAGGAGAGGCGGTGTTGGATGATGTGGATATCTCGCAGCTGTCCAGGGGTGGAGCGAAGAGAGGTGAATCTTGAAGGGGAAGCAATAGAGACTTGAAGTAGATGGTAAGTCTGCCAACTGAGTGGAGTTGAGTGCGACTTTGAACATAGAAATGGCGTGAACGACTGATGAAATGGTGGTGAGGCATTGGTTTCTGGGTCAGAACTCGATCCTCTGGAGCAATAGCGATTTTGTAATTGTTTGTTAAAGAGGCCAATTCCATTAAACCCCTACTACTAATAATAAGCATCCAATTTTTGGCAGAACACGGGAGATATTGCCTCACAAGAATGCAAGTCCTTGTTGGCACCCCTTCTTTTGTTGACCTCGCTTAGTAGTCTCCACTTTTGTTGATGACAAGGACAAGAAACTGTTTTCTTCCACCCGTGGAATGTTTCTTCACCCATGTTCTTAATTCATATGATTAATCTCAAACATGTGACGACCAAGAACTTAATCTCCTCAGGGCTTCCGAAATGTCTCATGTTCATATCACCCACCTACTTTAGTACTCCCAGTAATATAATGTACCCCGCATCTGTCCTTCTTGGGTGGAACACCATGGCCACTTCCGAAATATTGGCCACTTCCAGCTTCAATTCAATTAATACCCATAGTGAATTCAACATCACCAGCCGCAGAGACACTATAATTAAGTGTATTAATTCTCGGATTTTGCGGGGAGACAAGCGAGGTGGTCTGCGGCGGCAGTTGTTCCTGTACTCAGGCTATTTCTGCTTGTCGTCCAAGAGGTCGTGCCTGATATGAGACAGGATATCGCGATATAGTCTCGACGCAAAACAAATTAATCTACACTCTTGCCTGTTGTATGATGTCTGGCGCTTTCAGTATGATCTGGTAATAATCAATTGAGAATTCTCCAGGCGCGTGGCCTGCCGAAACGAGAAGGTCTCGATGAGGATTAATAAGTACCAAGCAAGCTTATGCTTTACAAGATCGACTTTTTAGTTTCATAGAACTCTGATGAACTTATTTCACTCAACAAATCCTTATTTTGATGCTCACGACCTGCTTCTGTACGCCATGTCTTTCGGAACTTGCCCGGTTCTCTCCTAGGTCAGTTAGCATTTCAACTTTATTTGCATTTCTGTGCTCCAGCAAGAGTCTTTGGGAATTAAGTTTGCAATTCTAATGTCCCGTGTCTAATCTGAGCTTCCTGAGGCGTCACGGTGCATAAGATGATGTTCTCGGACGGATGGAAGCTGTTTCTTTCTCCCGCGAGAGAAGGAGTCTCCATGGTTACGCAAAATTTTAGTCTTTGAACCGCCATCTTTAAGATAGATAAAACTCTGACCGACCTGAGCTTGAAATTCCCAGTCTCTAAATTTGAGTCCCAAGCTCTTCGGCCGCCAGTGCAGGTACGAGGCGAGGATATCCGTTGTCAGAGTTACCTGTTATGAATGAAATCTCAGTGTTAGTCCAACAGCCACTTCGCTGCTTGTCGTCTTACGATCCAGTTAGATCTTTGAACTTCATCCAGAACGGTACTCGCCAAGTGTGTTCCTACCTGTGCTGAGGCACAGTTTGCATTCCGGACAGGCGCAGTGGTCTGTGTACAGATCCAACTCCCACATTTCATTCCCCCACGTTTCCAGGCATGGCAGCACAATGGCAGTTACACAACTCCCCTGCATGGCTCGTAAATCCCAAAACAGTAACTACAGGGAAACTTGAAGAGTTACAATGTAGGAGTAGTACTTGCTTTTTCGTGCCGACGTTGAAATCCGTTTACTTGGGAGGCTTCTGGGGGAAGCTGTGCCTCTGCATGCCATGAATTTTGCAAGGATGGGCTTGTGTCGATGATGGAATTCCAGGGTCAAGAGCGAGGATAGAACGACGATTGGTAATTCCAGCTTTCAGGTTTCCCAATGCTACCTCGGATCATCCAATGATGACCGGTAGTTCAGATCCGAGTCGTCGGGTGACCCAATATTCCTAGGGCTGACAGTCATCCGAATCAGCAATCAGACCAGACCAGGCCAGACCAGCACGAGCAGCACCATGCTTATCTTGGTATTCCACTCCTGTACCTCATCCGAAGTCAACATCACTGCATATCTCAACTGAGGCTTTCAACATCGTCTCAACACATCCATACGACCCGCTTGCGAAAAGTGCTTCATCCTCTTACTGGTTGAACATGTTGAAGGATTTCACCTGCAGACGTTTCCTTTTCTTGAAGGCGGGCCGCTCCTTGTCGACTGCATGAGTTCATTCTACTGGAGCGCCACATTCTGTAAGAGCCGGGGCTAGCTACCACGGGGACCATCCGGATGCTACCCTGGCATTTACTGGGACGGCTTCGGAAAATCGTGGACGGCGGTCTCAGAGTGCGAGGACGTCAGAATTTACTTCGATGCAGAGGTCCAAAGGCAGATTCTAATTCTTTTCCTATGGGGAGAAAATTTATTCAAAGCCTCTTGATTGCCGGCCTGTAGCCTTGCTGGGGAAACAAGTTGGATCTTGTCCCCAGATATTCCGCCATTGTCATCTCATATGGCAGTAATATTCAACCTCTACGATGGCTTTTGTCAAGATAGGCGCATTTGGCGATGTTCTCAAATAAGCAAGAATAAGCTTATGTCTGCCACATGTCTGCTTTCCCAAGCCTCTGGTCGATACCTCCATCTTCAAGCTTTGTCTGCTCGTATGGTCTAAAGCAGTAGGCCGGAATATTGTGGCTTCAATTCCTATCTTCTTGTGGAGTCTATGTTTACCATCAACAGCCAATAATTCACAGTACGGGAACCCATCGCGCGAATGGGCTGGTTCATTGGTCAGATATCGGGATCTCGGTGGTGGCCGGATTCGCTGTCTGATATCAGAAGTTAAAATGTAGTTCATCTTAGATTTCGTTCCATCTGGCGGTCAACTCACTGTTATGGGGAACTGCATAGTTTATACTCCACAAATCATGCTTAGGAATCAAGATGGGCGGAAGTTCGGCGCGTTTCCGATCTGATTGTGGGTACACTTGTGGACACGGCACGATTTCCTGCTAGAGATTGCAGTCAGTCAGCTTGCAAGTCCAGAGCATCAAGTTTGTTGACCACTGAGGACTGTCTGATTACTTTCTTCGTGGCTGTTCTAGGTTTGGCGCAGTCAAGCGACAGCGGGTTTCTAAGATATAGCAGCTTCCAACTTGCGGCCGACTGAACACAAGCAAGGCCTCAAAGCTGAATACGAGGTACATTTGCAAAAGATTCAGAAGAATTGGTTCTACACTGCCATTTATGCCCATGTGCATTTTGAACCGTCTCCAACGGCTCGGTTAACTGTTCTTGGACATCAAAAGAGAAGCAGAAGCCATTCCCAGAAGCCCATTTCCCGATCCTGCTCGGATGTCACCTTGCACCTTACTTGCACTTGCATATGTTCTTCTCAAAATTTGGTTTCCATTGCAATGAGCACTTTTCTTGGCCGCTGTCGGAAAATGTATACAGGCTGATGAGATTTGCAGCACTAGGAAACTCGCCTCTAGGCTTTATGATATAAATCCCACGATCCCCCTCCGTTCTCCAAGAGATCAGCATCAAGATCATTACCTTCATCATGCTTGGTTTCACTCTAGTCACAGTTCTTCTTCAGGTCACTGGCCTCGCTGCACAAGCCCTCGATTCCAATGGACTGTCTCTTGCTGACAAAGTCCTTGGTATTGAACGACTCCTCCTAACACCAGGGACGATCATCTTTCCCGTCACGCCTTGTAATCTGACACTCAATGGACCACCTGGAGACATCAGTGGTGCCCAAACTGCTGCTCAGTGGGTGCGGACCGTGTTCCATGATTTCATAACAGCGGATGTTGCTGCTGGGACTGGGTAAACCAACTCTCTACCCAACACTTGCACATAAATACTCATCTGGAACTCTAGTGGACTTGACGGATCCATCAGCTTCGAAGCCGACCGAGAAGAAAACCTTGGTCTTGTTTTCTCCACCATGTCTCCACCTCGCCAATCATTCATCAACGAGACGATCATGGGGGTGTGTTCTTGTGCTTGCTCCAATGGGTGGTCTAAGCTAACCTAACCTACACAGTTCAATTTATTTTCCACATTGGAGGTTTCTACCGCCGACTTCATTGCTCTAGTACGTTGCATTTCTCGTGTTTCTGTAACTTGTTTAACACAAACTACAGGGGCTGGCAGTTAGTCTTCTATCCTGCGACCCATCTGCTCGCATGATCAAGCTTCGGGCAGGACGCATCGATGCTACCAAGGCTGGACCATTTGGTGTCCCGCGAGCAGAGGATCCTTTCGATAAATCTAGTGCCACATTTGCAAAGGCCGGGTTTAGCACCAAAGAAATGATCCAGGCAATGTTCGTATAGTCTATCCGATATCTGTACCCAACTAACCATTGCTAAGTGCGTGCGGTCACACAATTGGCGGTGTCCACCGAAGGAATCATCCCGAAATTGGTCAGTATATTGATTCTTTGCAGCGGGAGACTCACGAATGCTGACAGCGTTCTCCAGTTCTTGACGATGAAGTTATGGGCCCAGATCCCGAGTAAGCACATCAACCAAATTCTGCAACCAAAGCTAACAAAACCAGGATGGATGGAGCAGACACTTTCGACAGCACACCATTCGTCTACGAAAACAAAGTAGTTCAAGAATACCTCAGCGCCGAAGGAAAAGCTGGCGGACCACTCGTCACCACCAAGAACGAAACCTTTCGTTCTGACTTCCGTATCTTTAATTCCGACAAAAACGCTACCATCAAAGCTATGTCTGCTCCACAAGCTTTCCAAGACACATGCTTTACGATCTTCGAGAAGATGATGGATACAGTTCCTAGGGGTATGAAGCTGTCAGATCCTGTTGTGCCTCGACCCTGGATTCTGATTGAGAGCCATTTGGACTTGTCTCCTACGGGCCAGGTCCAATATTCAGGCAACATCAGTACACACTCCAAGAGCGGGGTGCCAATCAACGCCACATATTATTACGGTAAAGCGGGCGGTGGTAATACAGGTTACCCATTGTACAGCAAACCTCCAGGTGAGAATCCACGTCCGTGCCAAGTGCAAGCTAACCCCCAACAGTGATCCAGAGCAACATCGTCAACAACGTTATTTCCGACCCATTCGGAGACATCGCTTACTATTCCTTCAACGACACCCTCGCAAGTCCCCTAGTCAACTCCTTCAATATCCAAGACGCCAACAGGAAAGATTCATACAAAGAAGCCATCAACTTGAACATCTTCGTCCTCCCCTCCCAGACATTCACAGACGACTCAACCCCAAGCCGACCAAAATTCATCGTCCGAGCAGCAGTATGACCTCTACCCCCCACATTCCAATTCGAGAAATCCCCCCCTGACACCTGACAGCTCTTAACAACTCTCTCCCCTCCCGGGACCACATTAACTGGTATCTTCTACTACGGCGCCAAACAACCCAACTCCGTGGCTCCCAAATACACACAAATCAAGTTCACACTGACGTCGTTCAAGAAACTCGGCTCATATACGATCTTCCAGGGAATCGTTGCTCAGCCTACTGATCTTGCACGGGGTGGTGGCGCTAGATCTGTTGATGTCATGCTGGGAACGACTCAGAGGAGCGTGAAGACGAACTTGGGATCGTTCCGTACTGGTTTCTTTGGCTTTTGTACGAAGGCCGATTTGACGAAATGCTAACTTCCAGAGGATGGATGATGAGAAAGTTACAAGAAGTTCGTTGTTGAGGTTGGTGGTTAGGGATCCAGAGCCAGGATTTTGGAGGTTTGTAGAGCATCATGGGTGGTAGGTGAGCGGGAAGCCAGAAACCAGATACTGGTGCTAGAATTGAACTTCATGATCCAAAAAAAACTTCTCACAGCACCCGAAACATGCGACAATATGCAATTCCACGAGCTCTGTACTTCCATGATCACTCAAGCCCACAACAAAGTCAAGTACCTGGGCAAGCGGTGGCGCGCGCCGTGAGAAGGTGAACTCCCCTAATCCGTCGGTGAATCTATATTTCCACTCTCCCCCAGCCACATGTGGAATCTCCCGCCTACCTCGCTTCGAAGTTTTGTTGCACGTCCCAAAAATTTCATCTCATAATTTGCGCTCATACTCAGATCTTTGATTTCATAATTTCAGGCCTGGAAGTCGGGAATATCACAGTCTCAGACCAGGAGCCACTTCCTAATAGTACTCTAGTAAAACTACACTCATTTTTATTTGAGTAGAGCAAGTCCGGGTTAAGATATCGTTCAGAATCGGGGTAGGTATGGCATTATTTACAGCATATGACGAGGGGAGCCAAGCCTCGCTTAGATTGTGAGTCAAAACTGTTAGAAATATGGGCTGTAGCGTAGATCTCAGTACCTACGTACATATGATCACGCTGCCCCTATTTCCCCTATTACTCTGTACGCTCTCTCAGATAGAATTCTACATGCTTTTCTATCATGGTAGCAATTCTAATTGTTTGGAAACCAACCTCAATACTGCTCAGAATCAATCAACACTTGTTGTAATCGATTCAACACACGTCATACGTCATATACCTCATCTGCGAATCAAATCAAGCCTCTGCAATACGTCCATCAAGTCAACTGTCGACCTTTCAGCTCTCTATTATGCCAGTCGTATCAAAGTCATCGGAATCATCGACTGAGTTGTCAAAGCTAGTCTATGACAACTTCTACGAGTGGAAGCTAGAGACACAGAAGGAACTCGCTGCCGCCGGAATTTCAGAATGGGTAATTGACCCTCCGGCACTACCGGCAACAGCGTCTCTTCAACTAGCCTGGAGAAAGGAGCAAAAGGAGGCTCGGAAAATCATTGTTTCTAGTCTCTCTACCGTCATGTTTGAGAAGTACCAAGACCTCATAAACGCCGGGGATATGAAGGTGCTGTGGGACGCACTTCAAGCCGCAGGGACTGCTCATTCGTCTGGAGCTCAACATATCGCCAATATCAAGGAAGAGCTAGGCAAAGAAGTGTTCAACCCGTCTATCGAGAGTGCCAACGACTACGTCTCTCGTCTGCGGAAATACAGGCTCAGGCTCTCTGGCGATACTCATCCATTCACCGATGCCGATATCAAGGCAAAGCTAATTGCATCACTGCCAAGGCTAGGAGATTGGAAAATAGTGCGCAGCGCACTACAGAATAACCCTGGAGACTTGGAAGCAGTGCTCCACTAATTGATTGAGTATCAACTGCAATAGAAGGACGAGCTAAAGGTAGCACCGACTGCAGAACCAACGGCAATGGAAGCCAATTGGGTGGCGAATAGGGGCAGAGGCAGGGGCAGAAGCCATGGAGGCTACAGAGGTAGCAGAGCTAGGGGTAGAGGAGGTTGGAGAGGTGGAAAAGCAACAGGGGACCACAGGGACGCATCAGGAAGGGTGGAAAAGACCGCAAAATTGGACAGGAACTAATGCGCGAAGTGCAAGAAGTTTGGCCATTGGAAAAACGAGTGCAGAGGCAAAGAGACAGCCAACGTAGCCGCAGATCAATCAGAGACCTTCAAACCTTGCTTTACGGACCGTACATACCTTACGGAAGAAGTGCAACAGGCCTACACCAGCATTACGGCCGCAAATCAATGGAAACTAGACTCCGGAGCGACCAAACACTTCTCTGGTGTGTATGCCGACTTTACAAGCCTCAAACGCTGGAGAGACAAGCAAGTGAAGACAGCCAACAATCAATATTCATCTGCGGAAGGCTACGGAGACGTGCAAATCAATGGCATGATATTGCATAACGTCTGGTATGTGCCTGACTTTGGAAGTACTAGGCTACTGTCGATTGGTGCACTTGCAGAGGACGGAATCAGCACCATATTCAACAACACAGGGGCAAAGTGTTACAAGGACAATAATTTGGTGCTCTCTGCGACGAAAGCTAATGGCTTATACGTCTTGGACTCAAATACGGAGGCAAATACGGTCGGAACAAAGTCATCGGAACCACTGGTGTTGGAAACACACACCATGGAGAGCTCATATGACGACCAAAATCAGGAAACGATGCCGGACCTGATACACAGACGGCTTGGCCATATAAACTACCAGGAAATGGTCAAATTGGAGGCAGCATCCGGGTACGGGATAAAGCTAGGAAAGCGGATGATTCATAAGGGGGAAAAGAGCTGCGAATTATGCCTGGCCGGTAGGATGAAGGAGCATTTCACCAAAAAGACCGACACCAGAGCTAATACGCCACTGCGCCGGCTACACGCCGATATTTCAGGAATCCAGTGCCAGTCAATTAGGGGGTACAGGTACTACCTAGTCGTCGTAGACGACGCAACACGAGTATGCTGGGTACGGCTACTTAAGGACAAAACAGCCGCTGTAATACAGCCGGAAACCAAGCTGTTGAAGACTCAACTAGAGCTTCAGAAGGGACAGGTAGTCGTGTATTGGCGGACTGACAATGGCAAAGGAGAGTTTGGAAATGCCTTTATGCGCTGGCTACAGGAGCTTGGTATACAGTCAGAGCCATCGCCACCGTACAAACAGTCGCTCAATGGGGTATCAGAGCATTGGATATACCAATTATCTAAGATCGTCCGGTCTATGCTGTACGACGCTAAACAGTCAGACAGTCTCTGGTGCTATGCCGTAGAGCACGCAGCTAGGCTCAAAAACAGGAGACCGACAAAGGCACTGCCGTATCAAGGGGTAGAAGGGCTGACGCCGCTGGAGGCATGGGAAGGTGCACCAGCTAGCTTGTCGCATTACAGAGTATTTGGAGCAAGAGCATGGCCATTGAGGCCAAAGGCAACGTTCCTTAGGAAGTTAGAGCCAAGAATACAGCCAGGGAAGTACATTCTAGTAGGGATGACTAGCTCACACACATACAGGCTACTGAATATGGAAAATCAACAGGAGTTGATCTCTGCTGACGTCAAATTTGACGAATACACTACATGGCTAGTTACAGGCAAAGCAGAGACAGTGGCAAGACCTCCAAAGGTTGGTAGGCCAGCTAATGGAGCTGCAAGAAGACCTCTAGTGGGGAGGCCAGACGCTGAAATAGGCTCTGCTGAAAGACCTCCAGTGGGGAGGCCAGACGCTGAAACAGGCTCTGCAGGAAGACCTCCAGTGGGGAGGCCAGACGCTGAAACAGGCTCTGTAGTAAGACCTCCAGTGGGGAGGCCAGACGCTAAAACAGGCTCTGTAATAAGACCTCTAGGGAGGCCAGACGCTGAAACAGGCTCTGTAATAAGACCTCTAGGGAGGCCAGACGCTGAAACAGGCTCTGTAATAAGACCTCTAGGGAGGCCAGACGCTGAAATAGGCTCTGTAGTAAGACCTCTAAGAAGGCTAGACGCTGAAACAGGCTCTACAGGAAGACCTTTACAGGGAAGGCCAGACGCTGAAATAGGCTCTGTAAGAAGACCTCTAGGGAGGCCAGACGCTGAAACAGGCTCTGTAAGAAGACCTCTAGTGGAGAGGCCAGCACGTGATGCTGATGCGCGAAGGCAAAGAAGTAGTACTACGCAGTCGTCTGATCAGCGACTAGCTAACCTCTCTTCTAAGCCTACAGAGTCTAGGTATGGACGACAACTGAAGCCAAGACGCGTATATGGAGAGTCAATTATAGCTCTAGGAGCTGAAGGCGCGACTACACTAATTCAAGACTCAGTCACGCTAGAGCAAGCTCTACAGGAAAACAAAGCTGAATGGATGCGCGCAATCAAGGAAGAATATAGCGCGTTGCGCTCTACTGGGACATATGAAATACGGTATAGAGAGCCACTAAGGGGAAAGAAACTGATTACCTCAAAGCTAGTACTGCGCAACAAGCTACACTCAAATGGGTCCCTCGCACGTAGGAAAGCTCGCATTACAGCCAGAGGTTTTGAGCAACAGCATGGCAGCGACTACTTCGACACGTATGTTAGCGTACTACGGCCAACAACACTCAGAGTACTGCTAGCTTTGGCTGCTCATCGCGACTACGAAGCTGACCACGTCGATATTGATACCGCGTTCTTGAACCCGAAGCTAAAGGAGGAAATATACATGGAGATACCACAGTTTTTCGTCGAAACAATACACCCAGAGCTGAAAGGAAGAGGAAACGCGTACCTGAAGCTTCTGCGGAGCCTTTACGGCTTAAAACAAGCACCTAGGGAGTGGTGGCTAATGGTGAAGACGGCCATGGAGACTACGTTTGGCCTTACACAGTCAGATGCGGATCCAAATCTCTTCATTTATTAGGGCAAAGCTGAAAGATCGTACGTACTCGTCTTCGTCGATGATATGCTGATTATAGGGCCAAAACAACACGTCAATTACCTCAAAGGACGAATCCTGAAGACGTGGAAAGGCAAAGACCTAGGAGCCGTGACTATGTTTATAGGGCTCTAAATTGAACGAAATCGGTCAGCAAGAACGCTCAGAATACACCTGTCACTTTACACGTCGAGAGTACTGGAAAGGTTTGGTATGGCCAATGCGAATGGAGTCAGCTTACCGGCAACTGCAGGCACAGTACTACGGAATGGAGATGACGTAGCTCAGCTGAGTGTTGAAGAGACCTCACTTTACCAGCAGATTACAGGTTGTGTCATGTACCTCTCAAATTGGACGAGACCAGACATCGCATATATCGTCGTCCAGCTAGCACGGCATATGGCAAACCCTACGGAAACGCACCTACAGCATACAAAGCCTCTCTTACGATACCTCAACGCGACGCTCAACGACGGAATTACCTATGGCGGAGGAAATACGACTGAATTCGGCCAATTCGACTGTTTTACAGACGCGACTTGGGGGACCGAAGGTGATAGGAAGTCACTCCAGGCATGGCTAATTATAGTCAACAACGCAGTCACTAGCTAGTCTGCCAACGTTCAGAAGTCGACAGCTCTCAGCAGCGAGCATTCAGAGATAATAGCTGCTAGCGACGGATCAAGGGAAGTAGCATGGATGCTAAAGTTATGGAAAGACCTAAGAATCACCCCTACAAAGCCTCCGACTCTTTACCTCGATAATATAGGTGCCGAAGCCCTCACCAAGGAGCGCAAATTTACACCAAAATCCAAGCATATCGACATCCGCCACTTCTACATTCGCGACGACATGGTTTTAGCTGGGAAAATGACTGTACAGCATGTACCAGGGAATGACAATATGGCAGACGCTCTTACCAAGGCGTTGCCAGGCCCTGCTTTTGAGAGATATAAGGGTTATATGGGCCTACCATCGAAGAGCTAGGAGTGGAGGCTACACCGGAATGGACATAGTGGACACATATGGAGGCTACAAGGGAATGCAGACACATGGAAGACTTGGAGATAGTCAATTGGGGTACTCTTGTACTGTAACGCAAGCAGGAAGGCTGCGGGGTAGCTGAACTCCCTCCAAGAGGGAGATGTAAGCGCCATATGGCTGGGAAAGCCATATTACAGGAGTTAATGAGGCCCAGGAAACCCGAATACGAGCCTCAACGTCAGAATACGAGCCTCAACGTCAGGGATACGAGCTTAATTGGAGAGCTCAAAATACTGTATTTAGAATTCAATATGGAGCTTCAGAGTAGGGGGCATGTTAGAAATATGGGCTGTAGCGTAGATCTCAGTACCTACGTACATATGATCACGCTGCCCCTATTTCCCCTATTACTCTGTACGCTCTCTCAGATAGAATTCTACATGCTTTTCTATCAAAAACAACAGCTTGGTGGGTGCCATTATAAAGTATTTTGATCGGATCGAAGGTCTCCCACTTTGCTTGAACACTTTCAAGCCTTTTCTCATTGGAATTGTTTTTGGAAATCCCGCGTTGAAGAAACCCCTCCCTATCCTGAGCTACGTTTTCTTCTGAACTCGCGCTCAGAACACTTCTAAGCAAGATCGATTATACTGAGGATTGTAACTCCCTTACAGGTTCAAAAGCCAACAGCTAGAGGGAAATTTAGAGGTACCGAGATTCATATCTCCTATCCCCTTTCGGGGGAGAACGCTCTGAAATCTCTAGCTTCTCTCACTAGCAACAGTCCACTCACGTGTGTCTCTTTCATTACCTTATCCAGTCCATTCTTCCTTCTCTTCAACTCTATGAAATTTTACCCAATTTAAACTTTGATACTAGTCAAGAAATGCTCCTCAGCAGACTTCCAAGGCCCGACTCGCCCACCTGCCGGTACGCTGGTTGGCAAAGCCGTCGCAGCCAGAAACACAACACTGAACCAAAGCAGGGCATCTGCCACATAGATACGAGCCAATTTGACGAGGAATGCCGAACGATGGCTGCTCTTCTAAATTGAAATAAGTAAATACCAGTTGGTACATGAGATGAAACACATCTGATATCGTTTGTCTCCTCGTTACTCACTGCCACCTTGCTACCGCTACCAAATCATATTGTTCAAGACGTACAATTCATCCAAACATGTTCCTTTATGCTTGTTTAATTCGAATACACAAAGGGAGGTTAGTAATTAAGTGCACCTAACCCTTTTATTAAACTCGCTTGAAAATTACAACATAGACGCAAACAAGAACCCAGGTACCGTACAGCAATGTTTTTGCACAATTTTTATTCACGGAGACCAAAAGCTTGGATATTTTCTTTTGTATAATCATCTTTATTTCAACATCTCACGCTCGTGAAGAAGCGGCGTCCCTTGTCTCAACCCCACTTAATGAAATTACCCCTATTTGAACAGCGTGAATAGGGACGATATTCACTTACTCCGCGGGGTAGGATACAGTCACCGTCAACTGATATTAACCTGGTTGCCCAAAACACACCAAAACACATCAAAACACACCCTAAACAATCGTTAATTTAACCCACTTAGCGGTATTTAAATTCTAAGTCTTATTTAATACTTCTTAAATAGAGTATTAAGTACACTTTTGCTAATTCAGAATTTATTTTAAGCGTTCTATAATTTTTTTATTATAAGATAAAGATAGGACTAGGTTGAAAACGCTACTTTACCCGCAAAATGTGGCTCAAAAATGCTACGTCATACTTAGGCTTACTAAAATCCTATATTCTTAATTTTTATTAAAAATCGTAATAATATAAAAGCTTAGGATTATTAAAAAGATTATATACTTTGAAGGAATATTAATTTGAAGAAGTGTAGCTTATATTAGAGAGTGAAGAAGAGGTAGCGTTTTGGTGTGATTCGGGTAAAAGGTTAATATCAGTTGCCTAGTACTGTATGAAATCTTTGATTCCTTCGACTTGTAATACAGGGACAGGATGAACGAGAGGAGCAGCAGCTCAAGACTAATTAGAGACTCGCCTTGAGCGTGAAATATTGACAGAGGACTTCACTTCAAAACAGAATTTGATTCAGTAGGTTCATGCTCACCCTCTTCTACTGTATTCTATTCTATTCTCTGATCCTCTCTCTCTCTCTCACGCCAACAAGTATACAGCCCCGCCGACTCTCCCACCCAGCCAGCCAACCGTCCGCAAGAACCCCGTGGCGAAAAGGACAAGAACGAGCGCCGTGTAGTAACTCAGCACTTGACCTCTTCCCCCAATTTCACGAGTCGCGAAGCTAAACCCTCAAATCTATACCCTTTTCAAGTAAAATCGTCTCTTGTCTCAGGTAGAGAGGAAGGGGAAGGGGACTATACAAGCTTGCCCTTACAGAGGGTAGATAGACTGGTGTTGTTGCCATATTTCCAGTCACTGTCGTTCTTTGAAATACCTTCTTTCTCAATCACCACTTCTCGTTTTCACTGTCACCTATTTCCTCTCCACTTCCAATCCATCCCTCCTCCTTACCCCGTCCTAACCAACCAATCTATCCATCCATCAACAAACAATCCTCAAATAGAACAAGTATACACACTCGGTGTATGTAAGAAAGTAAGTACATTACCTTAAAGAAAAAGTCTGGGTTGAATCCACTACCAAGCGACTGTCGCAATGCTGAATCGCTCGGTTCCTGACAGACTAAAACAACATTATCAGTCCTTTTAACGTTAACGTTAACCGTCCTCTCGGTACCCAGGTACTAATTTTTGCTTTCCAACAGTGAATTCGTTTCACCTTTCGCTTGTAGGTTAAGTAAGTAGGTGAGTGAGTCAATAAATTACCTAGTTGGTCAGTCACTACTTCCTGGTAGACCTACAGCAAACGATGAAGCGAGTACTCGAGGAAAAGATAGGAGGATTTAAGGACGGAGGAGGGGAGGGGAGTGAAGAATGGAGGAGTGCAGTGAGATCATGTGGAGTGAGATGATGTTTATTAAGACATGGTGGGCGAGTAATAAGCAAGTGTTCGTCGCTCCACAACTCCCCAGATCTCCAAGGCCGCTTCGACCCTTCACTCGCCTGGTCAAGTCAGTTAGCAAGTCACTCACTCACCCACTCTCACATCCAGAAGGCAGTATTTACTTTTGAAAAAGACAACTCAATTCTCTCTCTTATCTCCCCCTCTCTCTCTGTCTCCTCTTTCTCTACACGGAACACGGAAAAACAACCCACAGGCAAAAAGTCCCGCTAATGCAAAAAGCAATCTCTTATACTACCCTTCCATGCCAGCCCACGCCATACCATGCCACTGTTCCGACCTGTATATCCACCTCCCATTCCATGCCATGCCATATCCATTCCAATCCATGCCAGTCCACGCCCAAGATATCATCCCATCCCAAGCCAGCTCCGATGCGAAGAAGAGAAAAGACAGCCGAACGCCAACAATGCATGTGCTGTAATGCAGCATGGTATGGTACGTTATCGAAATGTATGTACCGCTCGATTGCCGAGACAAGGTGGGTACATGATGCCCGGTATATCCGGTATGCACGCCTATGTCCATGTCTCCATTCCCCAGATCTGTACAGCGGTTCTGGCTCTGGTTCTGTTCCTGGGATATGTATAGTTGACTCTCCTCGAGAGATGTCATTCCAGGTGAGGACCGGAGCCACCGAAACCTCCTGTTGTCGTCTAGCCAGCTAGCTGTGCTGGTCCATGTGGACTCGCTCAATCATCTCTGAAGAACGTCTCTCTCGTCACCTCAAGTGGAGCCGTTGAAGGCATTTGATCTAACATCTCCACATCTTCCATATGTCTCTCATTCGCATATGCGACCTGGGCTCTGATCTCTTCGTTACCGCTCATCGTCTGATCTTGCACTTGGGTGTTCGAGGAAGGGCTTTTGTATTCGATGGCACTGAGAGGGCGAGGAGGACCGCTGGATATCGAAGCGAGAAGACCGCGCTGTGCTGGTGTGGTTGTTGCTTCGTAGAGGGACTCTTCAGGTGGAGAGAAGGACCAGACCTATTTAAGTTAGCTGTGTTCCGATATAAAGGGCGGGCAACAAACCTCCATGATGGTCCTGTTACTTCTGCTGGCCATCACGACACACTTCTCTTCCTCGAATGCAACCCTCCAGACAGCATCGGCAGGTGCAGTCAATTCTCTGACCAGTTGCCCAGTCTTGAGATCCCAGACTTTGACCCTCCCGTCACTACCACCACTTACTACTCTTTGTATCGTCGAATTGGAGACTCGTTACGCTGTTGTCGTGGGCTGCTAGTCTGTGGATCGGTGCCATCTTTTCCAACGACCATACTCGTACTGAACCATCCGAGCCGCCAGTGACAAGAGTATTCCCGCGCATCTGTAGCTGTCCGACAAGTGAGGTATGACCTTGCAGAATTGCTTGACAGGATCTAAACAGGTTAGCGAACCCTCCACCTTCCCTAACAAGACATACCCGTTATTTGGATCCCATATCCGCACACTGGTATCCAGACTTCCAGTAGCTATCCTCGTACCATCAAAAGCAATGGCGTAGATCTGCGAGAAATGCCCAGAGAGTGTCCGAAGACATCTCCCTTCAGATATACTCCATACTCTGGCTGTTGTGTCGTAGCTGCCGGAAACCACAATATCTCCTTTGATCTCCAAGCATCTGACACTGGCTTGATGTCCTACGAGAACATTCTTGCAAAGCCCAGTCTGGATATCCCAGATTCGTAATGTTGTGTCTCTAGACCCAGAAATGGCGGTTCTCGAATCAGACATTTTCAAACATCGAACGGTAGATGTGTGGCCTCGAAGGGTATGCAGACTCTCCCTATTCCGAATTAGTACAGTCTCCTTGAATCTCACGATCTACTCACCCGGTTGCCATATTCCACACCCTGACATCTCTATCACATCCACCACTAACCAGAGTATCATCCCAGGGAACCATCGCCCAAACGCCCATTACATGCCCTTGCAATGTCTTCTGGTTCGTTCCATTGGTATCAAAGACATGGATCTTTGCATTGTCCAACGCAACCACGATGTATTTTGGAGTGAGATGTAAACTGGTAACCACCCCTTGGTCCTGTGTGATATGCTTTGCAATATTTCGTCCACCCGTCCTCCAAGCCGTCTCAACCAGATACCGTTGCTTAAAATGGGATTTGTAAGATTTCATCTTCGGTCTCCGCAGAGCACTGGAACTTGTCGAGCTATCAAAACTCTTCGAGCTGCCATTATTCCACATCGAGTTTGAAGGACCTGGCACTGCAGGGAACGAATGGATATGATTCTCGTCGAAGACAGTATTGTGGATGGGATTCAGAGGCGGTCGGAGAGGTGGGAAAGCTTCTGCGTAGGACTGGTGCATTGACATCCTCCGCCCGTAATCATGCTTCGCACACAACTTCATCCATGTCACATCATCTGCTAGTAATTCTCTCCATCGCTGCGAAACCTGTGATGCTCGTGCAAGGACTTTCGGGTCGTCGATACAGGACAAGATCTACTCAAATTAGCCACGTCCAGCAGATACCACGTAATACATACCCGTAGACAGATCTCATTTGGCAGACTGGTGAATGGATCCTTCTTCAGCAAGGGATCCACGTACTGCCGTACGAAACTTAATTGTTGGCTGGTGCAAAGGTTCAGGAGATCTGCTAATATCCGATGTCTCTCCGCCGATGACGCAACTTTGAAATGTGATCTGATTTTCGACAGGAAATAATCCTCCTGGTCGCCTGCGTCTTTCCAATCCGGTTGTGGGTGATCGGGACCAGGACTTGCAGCCGGTGTAGGAGGTGGTGGAGGATCATGACTCGAGTGAGTGGGAGAATCCGGGTCTGCAGAAGGGGTGGTCATATTGGGGGTTGGGGGACCTCGAGGACGAGATTGCACGACTTTATCAACTCTTGATGGCAGTCGCACATTATTGGCGCTGGTATTCAGAGTGAGGGTTGCTCTTGTGGGGGATAGATCGCCGTCTTCGTATGCGGTGTGCATCGATGCCCTCCTCTCCGTCAAGCTCATGGGTTTTCCAATAGTGAAGCCTTCCATTTTCTGCGGTGTGTGTGTATGATGAAAGGTTGGTGGTAGATCGTGGGAAGAAGAGATGATAATGTAGTGGAAAGGGGGCTGTCGTCAGATGCACTAGTATTGGTAGGGGTTTGCTGAAGAACTGGTTGTTTTCTTCTTATGGGTATCAAAGGGTCGAGTCCAGCTGAAAAGATCGTAATTCGTTATTGAGTTGTCTTTGCTGGGGAACTGTCTCCTACTTTCGAGGTTGGTAATGCGCTGTGGAGTGGAGCAGGATTCGAATTTATAATGGGTAGGTTCCGTAGCCTCGATTTCCAGTCATGGAACAATGCAGATGCCGACCACCCAAGTACAATAACACAATTGACCTTTGAGGCTCGCTTGTAGTGAATTTGTTGGCTGGTGTGCAGGTTTGAAAGGTTGACAGGCGAGTATTGACAAGGCGGATTTGGGCTTCAATATCTACTCCCAATCCAGATCAAACCAGTGAAATGGGTAGAGATCCTCCTCTGGATATGGTCTAGAGAATGGGCACTGGATTGTCTCGTTGAGTCGAATTGACTTGGTGCAGTATTCCACGTAGGTGCCTCTAGACAGTCTTCCACAGCGGTAATCAAACCAGCGAATGTGTTGGCTCTTTCGAAAAGTCCAGGTAGCTTCCTACGAATTTGCAATAGCAGTGCAAGTGGCAGATTGTATTTTGAGGCCGTGAAAGCATGCGAAGCCGAAGGTAGAGAAGGGATCGGTGGGTGGTGGGCTGGGATGGGTTCAAGTCGAGGGCTGGAGTCTGCAGGAGTCGTGCACCATTGTCTGCAGAAGCGGATGGAGATGTCGCTGCTGCTGTGTTCTGCAGTGTCAATGCAACTAACGTGCGAGGTAGAGGGAGGGGTGGAGGATGTTGTGGTGGTGGTGGTTGAGAGTTGTTGTCGTGGAGAGAGAGGAGAGAGGAGAGGAGAGGAGAGGTGAAGATGAAGAAGTGAAGGAAGTGAAGTGAGGTTGTCGTCGTCGCTAACAATCGCATGCCCGCCCAGCCCAGTCCACTCCAGTCAGTACAGTGCCGGTCAGCGAGTGCGTGCCAGCGCCCAAGCCCACCTGAGCCAGCAGCAGAAGCCCAGCCAGTCCAAGCCCAGCCAGGTCAGTCCAGTCCAACGTCTCACTTTAGCAAGCGGCGGTAGGCTTGCAGGGGGGATATGGCCGGTGGTAGGGATAAGGTAGGGGGGGGGCCACTCAGTAGCAGGGAATACTGCGTGTGAGGATGGGCGTTTAGAGAGGAGGGAGGATGACCTGCAGATTTGAAGCCCGCCCCCGACAAAGCAGAGGTGTGATGCGATGCGATGTGATGGATGGATGCATCATGAGATGCTGTGTGAGCGTGAAGTAATGTATTTAAATATATGTGTTCAGTTATTATTTTCAAACATTCAAAAGTCAAGATATCAACATAATAAACTCCTTCTCTCGCTAATCAAGCCTCTACCTTCTACTCGTTACCAAACTCCTGCCTACCCACAGAATATATACTAGGGTTGCCACTTCCCTCTTGGGTCACCTTGTCTGTTGTCACGAGTTGACTCTGCCGATGTACTTGGGAGTTCTTTCACTGGAACCGGGGGTGTCAGCTACAGCTGAGGTATTTATTCATGCTCTTCATCCAGAGTAGCGGTCTGTCTGCTTCAAGTTCGAGATTCAGATCAGCTGGGAGAGACACTGAGATACTTGGGTACATGAGTATCTTAGTATGGAATGGAGGGAGGTAAGAGGTAGATATTTCACCGCCTCGCTTCGTGGCAGCTGATTATTTGTTTGGAAATCCTGTACCGAGTAGCGTTCCTACTTTGATACTTCCCTTTCCCGTCAATATCATTGTCAAATTTCTTATAACTGTACGCACACACTCAAGTATATCTATGGCCTCCATCTCACTCTGTCCATCCTCAAAATAGTATCAAGATATCAACTAAGTCCTCGTATCCCTTCAAGTCCCTCCCTCTCCCCTCTTCTGCTCTCCCCTCCTCTCACTGGCTACATCCCCTGTCTCACTCCCGCACCACACCGCACTCCACCCCTCTCCAAGCCACACCCACCAGGGATCAGCAGTCCTCACTTCAACAACCTCAAACCCGCCAACTGCAATAGCATCTGTGCGCAGACATCATGAAAGCCGAAGACAAAGAAAGGAAGATCAACTGATTCGCAACACACAGTACTCCTCCTCAGGCGTATCCTAGCACCTTATTTCTTATTTCTCTCCTTTAGCCTTCGTATAAGCCTCCAAAGAACATTCCACTACAAATTCTACCTTCTGTCAACGATTCAAAAACATGCAAAGCACTTACTCGTGCAGTAGTAGCCCGAAGGGCGAGACCACTTTACGAAGTTACAACCTCTTCCTACTCACCCCATGAAAACATTCCTCTCTCCTCCCTCTTCATATATCTATCTATCCTTTACCTCTCTCATTTTGTCTTACTCCCCTTCACAGTATATCCTTTCGCCCTTCGTCAAGCTCCGTCCTTCCTCTTCAAGCTTCAACTGCAGTTCCAAGTGCAGTGTGGTGTAGCTCCAGCCACCAAGTCCATCTTCTAACCGCCCTTCCTCATCCTTCAAAGACTCAACCCCGCTCCAAGAGCTCACCTCTCTCCCCTCCTCATTCCTAAATTCGAACACGAAGCCAAGGGGCCTTGAATCCCAAAAGGAAAGGCCCGTCCCAGACCGAAAACGAAAATCCTCCGTCCTCTCTCTTCATGCAACGTCGGGAGTTTGAGACGAAGTGCACGTGCACGTGCAGCCTCGTCTCGACGGACGCTTCTTCTCCTTCCTGTCTTGTCTTGCCTTGATGGCCATGTGAAAGGAACGAGAGGACCGAGGTCGTACTTTTTTGTCCTTGATTTTCTTTACGAAACCGAAACCGAGACTGTGGTTCTGAGAGATCATTTGGGATTGTTGTTGGTTTTTGGGTACAGAGTACTTGGTGTCGAGGGACAACCGACCTGAGCCGAGAGATGAACTTCCAGCTTGACTGGACACCACTTCATAAAAAGCACACTGTCACTGTCTGTCCCCTATGTATTTCCTACCCTATCCACACTCTCCCTAACACTCAATCAACACAATAAAAAAACCCATCCCAGAATATACAAATACAACTTATATTCCACCTACCTAACAACCTCGCAAACAAAGCCTCAATCTCAACCCCAACCTCCCCCAGCAGAACAGAACAGACACACCACAACATTCAGCCTAAACCCATCCCTTACATTTCAATCGGGATATTCTTTCTTCACATACCTCCATGAACATGAACATCAAACCTCCTTGCCCTGCCTGCCATCAAGAATGCGGGGAATGGGAATCAAACCAAATCCCCCTTTGCCACAGCAAACGCAGCGAAGGGATATAATAGGCACGATGTTCTAGCTTATAGCTTCCTGTGATAGAGATGCCGGATTGCATTGAAGGATTGACGATGGATGAGGGGTGGATTGCTTGTTCGTGTTATGGATAACCAGAAAGGGAGACTTGCATTTAAGGCAGGAGAAACAGCCATCTAAGGAGATAGCCAATTGTGATGAGATTTGGAAATACTTGACGGAAATACTTTCCAAGGGGGAAGGGGGAAAATATAACGAAATAGAAGCGTATCAGGGCGTACGTAGATAGAAAGGTAGGTAGGTAGATGGATAGATAGACAGGTAGGTGGGTAGATAGAATACGCATACATAATCTCATTCATATATACTCAAACAATCCTACACAGACACACAGATAGATACTGTACCTAGACAGGTGCAAAAAATCCCCATCTTAAAACGCCCTGCTCCACAAACCCAAATAACACCACACACATCTCTCAGAAATGTGCCCCCTAGATCTCAGATAAATCAATCAATCATACAAGACCTTCGCTCTATTCCATTTTACTCCTAATTTGAAGCATTAATCGATCAGATCAATCAATGATGATGACCAAGCTGCGTCAAAAGAGGGATCAACATCCCACCAACAGCAGCCAACGTATCTCTCATCTGTGGTTTCTGCTGTTTCCTCTGCGAATTAACATCCACGTATCCGTTTGAAGGTGAGTGTATATGTTCGGAAGAATCTTCTTGCATGGCATGCATAGCCACATACCTATCAAAGTCAGTAAAAGAATGCCCCTCCAGATATACCCCACTAGCCTCAAGCAAACCCAGAGTTCAAAAACAAGGAAAGGGGAACATACAAGAACGTCCCAGCCGAAAACAACAACAACATCCCTGTCCACCACTGTCCCCTCTCTCCCTCTATATGATCACCCCCAAGTATACTAACCAACACCCAAGTGCCCAACGCTCCAACGGGGGCCGCTAGACTGAAAATAATCAAATGCCCCCTCGCAGCCCGTTTACTAAGTCCCTGCTTCAACAACACGCTCGTCAATCCAAACGCTGCTGGCGCTTTATGTATCATGATCGCTATGAAGATGACAAATCCTAGCTTGGTGTTCGAACTCGTTGCCGATGCGCCCATGGCAATCCCGTCTGCGGCGGCGTGGATTACCAGCCCGGTTGTTGTGGCCAGTGACCGTGTCTGCTTGGGCGTCGGAGCGAGTGATTGTAGAAAGGATTCAGAGTCCGAGTCGGAGGTGGGTGAGTGAGGTGAGGAGTGAAGGCCTTGGGAGAGGTTGTCAAGGGAGATATGCCGTGTTGCGGGCGGTGGTTGGATGTGTTCCTGCGCATGCCGTGGGAGTTTGTCAATCAAGAACATAAGGATGAATCCTAGTATCAAGGAGAAACCAATATAGAAAGTCGGTGGATCGTGGTGCTCTTCTCCATGCGCCGGCGGTGGAGAATGATCTTTCTCTGGAGAAGGAGGCGGAGTCTCGGTCGATGGAGGGGTGGTTGTTGTCTCTTCCGACGACGGAGGAAGTTCTTCTCTTGGAAGCTTCCCATACACCAAATCCTTCGGTAGAGCAGTTTCTCTGAAGCTTCCTCCCATTCCCAAATCCCTCTCCATGAATCTGTGTACCCCAATCCCAACCCACCGCAGCTCCCCCGTCCTGGCGCTCAACCCCCTCGTGTGTAAAACCCCCGCCTCGCCCGCAGTATACACAGCTTCGATGCCCTCCGGTATAATGACAATCAGACTCGTGCCAACCAAAACACCCATCCCAATAGTCGAGATCAAGCGTAGCTGTGACGAGGACAGCGTCATGGAGAGGGGGAGTGCGCCGGCAAGGAATGAGCTGGGTGGGAATTAGCTTGTGCGACAACATTATATAGAGGGAAAAGGAGACAGGGTCGTACGCCAAAGCCATCACGACGCTCAAGCCGAGCAGCATGAAAAGTCCGTCCAACATCGTGAGATTGCGTACTGTAGTATTAAACTATGCCCCTTGATTCGCAAAAGCACTCCTGGCTGGATGGCTGGATTCGATTCCTTCAATTGCTTTGCGCTGCGCCGTTACCGTGACATTTCGCCCTGTCTGCAAAGTTATCCCAATTGAAGTGCCTGTATATTGCGACTCTGATGGTCGGTCCAAAGGAGTGTTGCAACGCCGGTTGGTTGTAGGAGTTGTTGGTGGTTGGTGGAGGATGATAGGAGAGGATAGGATAGGATGATCAAAGGCTGGTGGTCCCTTGCCTAGAACTACAAGGCTGAAATCTAGCTTCAACTCCCGCATCCTTGTCTCCCGCCCAGGCCAGGAACAGCAACGCGTCAATTATGGCTGGAAAATAATATACGCGCCAGATTTGAAGATTGTTGATTTTTCAATGTTAATTTTGATACAATCCTAGTGAAATTTATATATTCTACAACTGGCACGGCGGATGCAATAGTATTATGGCAGGACCAATGTGATCTTTGAAGCTTCTGCTTAATGCCCTCTTCGTTCTTCAATGGAGCTTGGCGCACAGCTACCAACATGTTCTAAGCTGCAAGGGCTTTGAACTTGAACTAAAAGTCCACTCTCCGAAGGCATTTGAATTATAAAGATTTGCACAACTCCACGGCTTCCTCAATTCCGCAGCCCCCTTTTTTTTTCCCCCCAAAAATATTTTTTTTAGGGGGGTTTTTTTTTGGGGACTTTCGCGACATTTGATAGCCATCTGAACAAAGAGGTGCAGACAGAGTAAGCGAACAAAACAAGAGCACCAAGTCGAAGCCCAACTTCCCAGCCAACACTCAAGTCAATGCAGAGGAACCTCGGAAACTCCTATGGCCACCAGATTCTCGTATCCAGGCAGCTTGACTAAAAAATACAATTTGCGAGGCTTTCAAATGACTCCCTAAAGATTGTCTTGTTGAGTGGGACAGGCTTTGCTATTGTACGAACAGAGCACAAGAATATCTGAATTCAAGCTGTTTGAAGTTCTACGATAACCGGATAAAATGCACTTTGGAAACAGCAATGCAATTATACCAGTTGTGCTTAGGATCAAGTAGAATGATGGTGTTTTTAGAGATTATACCTGATAGTGTTCATGCCCTGTTAATGCTCCCAACAAGATGAGATTAGTAGAGAGCAAGACTTCCACACGGTAATGCAAAAGAAAGACAATGTATTAACATGTCGTAAATTCCTGTCATTCAATTGACCATATCTCACTATTAAAATCCCTTCTTCCTCTTCACCATCCTCTCTCTTGGGGTTCTTCAAAATGTTGAATCGGGATAGTCACGTGCTCCCCACGCTAAACCGCCCAGCTCCCAACCAGCCAACATTTTGCGCGAAAGGCTCCGAAGTCGACGAAGATATCCACCGAGAGCTTCATTTCTTCCTCCTCCACCTCCACCATTCCCTCCATCCACCATCAACCACAACAATGTTCTCGCGGGCATTGAGAACCAGCCGTGCTGCTCCCTTGCGGAGGTCAGCTGTAAACAGCTCTGCTCTCGTCAAGAGGACTGTCACCACCGATGCTGCCAGTGCCCATGCCGATAAGGATGCTGTCCCAGAGGTACGATTCCCAGGGGGGCCGATGATATTGAGGCAATTGGCCTTCAGGATGGACAGGATGGACAGGAAATCATAGGCATACCACAATACTAACAATTCTCCCTCTGCAGGAAGATGACAAGCCTTTTACCGTCCACCTCTCCGATGAGAGCTTCGAAACCTACGAACTCGATCCTCCTCCCTATACCCTCGAGACCACAAAGCGGGAGCTGAAGCAGATGTACTACGACATGGTATCTACCCGGTGAGTTGCAATGCAATTGGAACAATGGATCAAGTCTGATCTCAACAGTCGTATGGAAATGGCCGCCGATAGATTGTACAAAGAGAAGAAGATTCGCGGTTTCTGCCATCTCTCCACCGGACAAGAAGCTGTCGCCGTCGGTATCGAGCACTCTATCACCAAGGAGGACGATATCATCACTGCCTACAGATGTCACGGCTACGCCCTGATGCGCGGTGCTTCCGTCAAGAGCATCATCGGCGAGTTGCTCGGTCGCCGTGAAGGTATCGCCTACGGAAAGGGTGGCTCCATGCACATGTTCGCCAAGGGCTTCTATGGTGGAAACGGTATTGTCGGAGCTCAGGTTCCTGTTGGAGCTGGTTTGGCTTTTGCCCACAAGTACAACGGAAACAAGAACACCAGTGTTGTCTTGTACGGTGATGGAGCCAGTAACCAGGGTCAGGTCTTTGAGGCTTTCAACATGGCTAAGCTGTGGAACCTCCCAGTCCTATTCGGATGCGAGAGTGGGTTTCCCTTGCTTTTCCTGCGTTCTGGATTATACTGACTATCCAGACAACAAATACGGTATGGGTACCGCAGCCAACCGCTCTTCCGCCCTCACAGACTACTACAAGCGTGGTCAATACATCCCTGGTCTCAAGGTCAACGGAATGGACGTCCTCGCCGTAAAGGCAGCAGTCAAGCACGCCCGCGAGTACGCCACATCCGGCAACGGTCCTATCGTCCTCGAATACGTCACCTACAGATACGGAGGCCACTCCATGTCTGACCCAGGAACCACCTACCGAACCCGCGAGGAGATCCAACGTATGCGATCCACCCAAGATCCCATCGCTGGGCTCAAGCAGAAACTCATCGAGTGGAACGTCACAACCGAGGACGAGCTCAAGACCATCGATAAGGAGGCCCGTTCCGCAGTCGACAGCGAGGTCGCCGAGGCAGAGAAGATGCCAATCCCTGAGCCAACCCCAAAGAACTTGTTTGAGGATATCTATGTACGAGGTAGCGAGCCGCAGCACATGAGAGGACGGACTTTGGAGGAGAACTACTACTATTAGATGCGGTGGTAATGCATGGTGGAATGGACTGGATGGTTGTACTATAGGGCTGGATAGTGGGTGGATGTGAATGAATGCAAGGTTCTAGATTGCAATTAAGCAGATACCCAAGTTCTCTTCTCTTCCGCAAACTTCTCTAGAATACTGCAAGTGCAAACTATGCTTGGATGTAGCAAATCGCATAGGGCATTCCTTAACGACATGTCAATGCTCATTATCACGCAGTATTTCCCAAGCTGCTCTCATGCCAGCATAAAATTACCTCAGATACCGAGATCCTTGAATAATCAAGCAACTTATGGACGAGCCGAAAATGTGGAAAATGACGTGTGATACTTCTTAACATCATCCTCAGTATTCAAGTCCTCCTCAACGCCGGTCTCTTGTTGTCCCTTTCGAGACTTCCCTAAATCTCACCTATTTATGTTCGACTTGATTCTCTCGCTTGATTCCGCTTAATCACTGTTGTCAAGAGTCTTCACGTTGTCAACCCACCACTTTCTTTCGTTTCTAAGGCCATGTTCATACTTCTCATATTGTCATGTACTTCATTTTCTTTTCCAACTCCCGGCAGAAATAGAAGATGAAAGTCGAAGATAAAGATATTTCGATAAGATGCTAGATACATTTCTTCCTCCGGCAATGGATGCTTCGTACCTCCTATGTACGATTGTTGTTCCGTTAACTCCCGCGAGATGGGAAGATTATATACCTCTTCTTCGAGCGCCAAGCCCCACCGTGTGCCGAAAACGAACATCTCCGCAAACTAATTCACGTTCGTTGCCCTTGCCAGAAATTAGAGGGATCCAATATCCAGAGTCAGTAATGCAAGTCGCTGTTAAAAACTCTAATGTGGCTTATTCACTAACTATATACTATTCCTGGGTATCTTCACACTCTAAGAAGACATGAGCACTTCTTTCTGTTCGGCGAACAGGAGATATTTCTTTAAATCACATCATCCCGCCTAGTTAACTCTGTCCAATCATGCCTCTCAAATGGGGACATCGAACATATGTAATGGTTTTGCCCAGATACTAGTATTCCACGTCAGATTCTCTTCGTAGATTGTTTCTCCATACGTTTATTTACTCACGATTCCATTAGATTAAATATATTTAAAGCCCAATCGTTTTCCTTTCCTTTTTAGGATGAACTGTGCAGGTTGTTGCTGTCACATCTCAAGTCATCGTCGTTTCCCTGGTTTACATTACGATATTCATTGCAATATTAAACCAAAATAAAATCAGTTTCTTATTTATCAGAGCACAAACATTCTCCTTGAGCCTCTTTTCAATAATTTCCTTTCCTTACGCAAGTTACCACACTCTTACTCTTCCCACAGCTCACATAATCTGACAGATAATCCTGGCTCACTTTGTTTACTCGTCCTTCTTTGTATCTATGAAGGTGATTTTATATCTTCCCGCTTTACACTACCCCTCCATCTACCGAGGTCTCCTAACCTCCATGTTGGGTTCACATTTCACACTAACAATGAGAATTCACCAAGGCCCCTCGGTAGCAGAATGCGTTTTAATTTTCTCGTATTCCTATAAAAGACGGTTGTAGATTCAACAAGATCTAACGCAAGAACAACCTTGCAACAGTCCGGCGATTCAGAGTTTTCGACTTGACGAGTTGCATCGAAGAGTTGTTCCCACAGCGACGACACAAAACATAGATTCGTCTTCTCGGCAATTTTGTATTGATCTCAAACGAAACCGTGAGCTGCGTCGGCTTGCTCTTATGTTATTTGCGATATTGGAAACTTCTTCTCGTTAGTTCCGACTATTGTCATATGAAGCTTTCGCTGTCACTTGTCTGAATAACTTCCGAGGATAGAATACACATCTGTGGGTTTGCTCTGCATCAGCGCCTTCGTGCTCACCTATCCCCCACTGCCTCAAAATAATCTACTACTTAAATTTCGTCTTATGGCCATTCTTGTTAACAACTTACTCGTTCGAGGCCTGGTACGTGGCCTTGCAGAACTCCATGCCAGTCGGTGGCGTTTTCTAAAGCTGGAGGCTGACGCTATATGGCCTTGCATATAGATCTGTGACTTGTATGTTGCAAAGAATGATTATATGTAAGTGAGTAGTAAGATTCACCAAGCTGTTATTATTTACAGAGCTTCCAATGAGGTCGTTGTATTTCTAAATGGCCACGTAAAGATTAAGTGATGAATGTAAAGGAGGCTTCGAATTAAGCGAGAGTAAGTATATTGAGTAAGAAAACAAACAACTGAATTTGTGTAGCAGACGGGTATATCCTTCGCGGAAATGACACGTAAATTTATGCAATCATCCTCTTTGAAAATCTGCTATCTTAATACTGAGATTATACAGCAGGTAGTTATTAAAAGTAGAAAGAACGAGATCTGACCTGAAGTTTGCCTGGATGCAGCCGAATGAAAAAGAAAGCGAGGATTAAAGCCGCTAATTAACCAACTTCTTCTCCTCTCGCTCCGAGCATGAGCTAGATACACAACAAAGGGCGAAGGCTACCGACCTCTACGCCATCTGCATCTCAGATCCCTCACTCGCACTCTTCCCGACCACCTTCCCGCTCGCACAAACATAAACCCCGGATGTCCCACATTCAACACCACCACCGCAACCGCAATCATCACACTCTCCAATACAACAAAACTCGGCTGGTCCTGCATAATGGAATTCTTCTACCCTCTAGTCATCTCCGCAATTCGATAAACGCACCGGATCAAAACCCCAGCATACGCTACCACGATGGCGCCAATGAGGATTTTAAATCGACGGGAATCTCGTATGGCGCTTGCCGAATCGCTGAATTCGCCAGTGTGTTTGCGGATTCGTGCCCAGACATCGGATGCTATCAGGCCGAATATGAGGAGGGTGAAGACTTGGGAAGCGAGACCGGCCATGATGACGTTGTTTCCTGTTGAGGCGCTGGAGCCGTCTGCTGCGAGGATGGCTCCGATTCTGTGGAAGTCATGTGTTAGCATCTGGTCAAGCGTCTGGACTTGGAATTCGGGATGGGGAGTTGGGGAGTTGGGGGGAGTAGTGTACGTCTGAATGATGATTGATGTGATATCAGAAGTGATGAAGATCCATGTGTACCACTTCGGTGCGAGACGAGAGAACTCGGATCCGTGAATGACGATTCTAACGAGATTTTAGTTGGCAACGAACGAGACTTCAGATATTGAAGTAACAGACAGATGCTAGAGAGTCAGATATATTCCAGCTGCGATGAAAGCCGGAGCAACAGTGGTCAAATGAGCTGGACTGCAATGCTAGGAATGTTAGATAGACGATACATTTCAAATTCTCAGTAGAAGGGACAAACAAAGCCTCATTGAATGGATCATTTCGAAGCAAGACCCTGCCGACATATACTAATACCCCATCGACGAAGGATTCCAAAGACAATAGATCATATCTCACCAATAGCTTCCAGCACAACACCACTCGCCAGAACGGGCAGGAAACTCCCTGATTTCGTCACGATTCCTAGGACCGGGTGGCAGAGAGCGGAGAGTCCAGATATGAAGATGAAATGTAACTTGCAACAGCTGAAGGGTAGTAGCCGTAGACTGATTGTGCGACAGCGCAAGTGTCCTTGGGGCGGACCATGAAATCTGCGTCCCCTGTTGACGAAGATATCTTTAGAAGTATGGCAGGTTTCAGAGGACGAGTGATCGAGACCAAGACTTGAAAACTATTCAGTTGGAGGGCAAATGTAAGAAGGTATATCGAGAAGTGAATTTGTCTTGACGATTCCGGAGCTTGGTTTCTTGCTGGGAAAATGCTCTGTTATATTGTCATTTCTCCCACTGTAAGACCAGAAAACTTTACATCAACGTCAACGGCTTCAACCATTGCGCCTCGAAACACGTATTCATCGTCGTCCTACACTCTCATCACCATGCCTCAAACGGTCAAATAGCACGACTTCGCTCTTTCAATTCGACATTGACTCGCATTTCGCTCTTCGGTCTTTTGTTGACAGACGCCTCTCCATCATCTACGATTTCCAAGCCGAGACTTTGTCTTCAAATTCGCTGCCAAAGTCGGCCCGAGATTCGTGAAGCTCCTTGAACAGAATGATCCGCGGACGTTGACAATCGTAGGGTACTTCTTCATGCTTTTGTGGACAACGGAGCAAGTTTGGTAGTTGCCGAAATCGACGGGCGAGGAGTTCTGGAGGTTGATGAGGTTGCTTCCGGAGTGGAGGCCGAGAATGGAATGGGCGGTTAAGGAGTTCTGTCAAGGTAGCGAAGTGGGAGGTGGTGAAGTTTCATACAGCCCACGAATGATTTCTGATTGAGATCAGAAAGGAGAGCTTGCGGCGCTGTATCCTCCCATCGGGTAGAAACCCTATCCAATCTTAATCACGGACAGGGGGACGGAATATTAAACAAAAAAGATTCCGCAGGAATACATATTTAAAAACACAAGAACAGAGAGAAATCCTTTTCTCCATCGAAACAAGACATCGTGACAGATTCTCATACCAACATCTAACTTCTCAATTCACTCCACCAAGATGAACACTCTCCCACTGTCGAACTGAAGCCCAAAGCTGAACACCACAAGATGAACATTAACCATCCTATTTCCGACACCAAGCTTCAAAAAACAAGCACATTTCTCTCCCCATCCGGATGTCTAGGCACATTCCCACCTTCACTTAAACCCCCATCTCCCTCCGTAACCAACCTCATAACCCACCCAACACCACTATCCCAATAAAGATGCCTATCCGGCCTCACACCTTCAGCATCAAAACTCTCTCCATCCAAACTCCCAAGCACAATATCAACCGTAGCTACTTTCCCATCACCACCCATATCCCTCTCTAGATTCACAAACGACAGATTCGTCCCGCAGCGCCCGCAAAAGCTCCGCACTATTCCAGGACTGGACACATAGTTTGTGACAGCCATCGAAGCTGGCTCACCGTCTTTCGGTAGTTGGATCAGATCTTGAGTCGAGCCAGTAATTGGTTTGCCTGAGTTCTGCGTTTGTGTCCATTCTACCCAGTCTTGAGGAACGGTCAGCCATGCTTGGATTATAGCACCGCTGACTCGACGACATTTATTGCAGTGGTCTAAGAAGCTTTGTGGATATCGAGATTCTTCTCCCGTCTTCTCATCTATGAAAGCGATGGGTCGTGATGAGAGTGAAGGAATGTCGATCTTGTACTGTACGCCAGAGCAGTCACAACCTCCGTGAAGAGTGATGCCGTCGACTGGAAGGGGGGACATCCCGAGGGAATATTGTAGCTTTGATACGGGATTACAGACGTCCTTTCCTCTCGATCTCTGTTGAAATTGAAAAAATATTTCTACTGCCAGTTCTAGATAAGAGGAAAGATGTCTCAAGATGTCTAACGATCAGTAGCGTCGTCGACGAGGGGTAATAGCGGGGTAACGTTCAACCGAAGTAAAGTAAACAAAAGCCTTAGAACTTTGATTTGTTTACAAGACAAGCGAGAGAGGACAAAAGAGATTTTCAAGCAATTTATAATTTGTCAGAAAGTAAGAATATTACAGAGAAGGTGCATAATCACTCTTCAAAAACCTGCTACTAAAGTCGATCACCCCTCATTTCACGTGACTACCCCTCCATCATCAAATCTTCCATCCATCTTATCTTCATCTCTCAACCTCATCCTCCCTAGGTACCTTTCCACAACACCCATTCCCCCACAGAACATCCAACTTTACCCAACATGTCTTCCTCAATAGACTACGCCAATCTCCCAACACCACCAGCATGTGTTGCAGATTTCTGCTTGATTCCCGTGAGTTCCGATTTGATACGATCAGCCGATCCCAATCCACATTTCCATCTTAGAAAGAACCTGCCCTTTTTGAAGCCCAACTCAACCTGGCTATGGAAAGCAAGCTAATTTTATATGAGATCGGTACACCTACAGCTTCAGTGTCAAATGAAGTCGCCGCAGTTCAAAGACTCATGAAAGCGAGTGGTCTGAGCTACTCAATGCATAGTGCTGGTACAACCGTCGGTACGTCGATCTTGACCTTCTTATCAATTGGCAATCTGCAGAGCCTAGTTGCACCTTTTTTCTATACGTCCGGACCTCGTACATTGAAAGCGTACTCTCGGACACATCTATGTCACATCAACATCTCTTCCCCATTTCCCGCCACCAGTATAACCACATCTCGTTTTCACAGTCACAAAATCAAAGCTAATCATACTCCCTAAATAGAAGGAACCTGGGATGAAGTAATGCGTCTCATCGGCCAAGCACACACACTCGTCCATCAAAACGGTGTGTTGAGAGTCCAGACCGACATCCGAGCCGGCACGAGGTATATACTTCTTCCCCTTCCTCATCCCCATTTGGTCTTTAAATTTCTATCGGATTTGAGGAAAGTAATGACTAATCGATACATTGCAGAACGGATAAGAAACAGCATTTCTCCGAGAAAGTGAGCAAAGTGGAGAGCATCCTTGCCGGTGACAAGCAAGAGTGAAAGAAACTCAAAATTTGCAACAAGCGAGGGATAGCGAGCAGCTCAGGGAGAATTCGTTGCTCGGAAGAAGCTGTCGAAGAGCGACTAGTTGTTCAAGTAATGTATGGGAACTTTTGTGCAGACTTTTGCAGGGGCCGATAGAAGAGAGTAGACCTAAGTTGAACGACCGAAAAATACAGATTTCATGATCTAGATCGAGACACGAGAGTGGCAACGCCGGTCGGTACTGGAAAAGAAAATAAATACTTTGCTGTTCTGAAGTACTGTATACTGTACAATGCAACCTAAACACAAGAACGAAAGTTATACTCTATCTCAACCATCATACCAAAATGTCTACTCTAACAGCAACATCCGCCTCACGTTATTTTCCTCCAACTTCATCCCCCCAAAGAATTCTATATCCCCACTTCTCACACCAACCACATCCTAAGCCCTTCACAAAGCATAAGCCACAATCATAACCGCACCACCAACAATCAAAAGCGGCGTCTTCGTAGCCATCCCAGCACCATTGATACTCGTACTCGTCGCACTGGCACCCTCAACATTCGCTGAGCTGGTACGAGTCTATACGTACTGTCAGCATATCCCCATCCACATCTCCAACCCCAGTCACAAAGCAAAAGGGAAACAAACCACATACCTCACCACCATCCGTAGATGTTGAAGTCTCGCTCCTCAACAATCAAACTCCCACTCCCCTCCCCACCTGCAGCACCACTGGCGCTCGCCACCGACGCGCTTGCATCCGCGTTCGTGAGCGTAATAGCTGCGAGCCCACTACCGTCAAGCCAGACGACATTTCTATCACGATATCTCGCTTAGTTTTGTTGTTTTTCTTGTTGTACTTGTTCGTCTGACGGATGACGATTTTGGATTTGCGGATGCGTGTTATTGAAGAGGAAGAGGAGGAGGGATTTGCACCGTTCAAGCGGGTCTGGAGAATGTACCGTCGAACTTTGAGGGGGGCATTAGTTGTGTGCTGAACGTTCGACTAGGATGGGATGAGAGGGTATAGTGAAAAATGATAGGGGAGAGGGGAAAGGAAAACAGGGAGTAGAGGAAGGGAATAGAGACGTACGCAACAGTAGTCATACCTAAACTACGAACCCCAACAGCTGAGCAGATTGCTTGCATTCCCATTGGCGATGAAATCTTGCGGTACAACCGACAATGTTGAGGAGATTACTAATGCAGATAAGAGAGTTGAAGACTTCATCTTAGAGCTGTGAAGGATTCCCGTTTCTGATGGGATTTATAGGTTTAGGTGTGAAACAATGGGCAAAGAGATAGAAATAAATAGCAATGAATGAATTGGTGGAGACAATCTGGAATTAGCATTGGATACTGAAACTTAAGAACGAGAGACGACGAAGCTCGTCTTATACCTCCTCCCCCTTTCAAAGCCAAGAAACAATCTCCAATATCCACATCTAGCTCATCATCATCTCTTCACCATTTCCCATATTGAACCATCCAAGCAAGACAAGCTCAGAATCGTCACGCCACTGCCCTCGCCGACTCCCAACAAACCGAGTGGGCTCAGTTAGAACATCGTCAACTCATTAATCCGGTCTTTTTGCCCCTGTCCTGTGGTGAGTTGACATCAGCCACGGCTCCTGCTCTAGTTGATTGTTGCAGCAAGTGACAGGAGAACGTACGAGGCATTCTACATTGAGAACCCCGCAAAGAGATAAGACTAAACCAACGAAACTCTCTAAGCCATTGTTGTTAGGCAGTTAAGTGCTGGGAAGGGGGATAAGATAGGTGGCTCGATGTGGTCCCGTAACAGTTCAGCTGGATGCGATTAATCGAGTGAGGTAGGTTTGAGTAAGCTTAGCACAAACCAAGTAGTGAGAGAGGATAGTTTGAGGTGTGTTCGTTGCTGGATGGATGATCTCGGACCGGGGGGGGGGGGTTGAAATATCCCGCGCAGCAAGTGAGGATTTATGCTGGATTGATTGAGAAGGAGAGTTTCCGGCTGTGAGTAATCGAACGAGATTACGTTAAAATGAAAGGGTTTGAGACTTGGGTTTCTGGAGATGAATACTGCGGAAGGTTGATGTGATGGTACAAAGCTCTGTGTCTTAAACTCTTGACTCTGGTGTTCTCCGGGACGAAGAATTTGCTTGCCTTGAAGTGACTGGTACCTACGTGGTATCATTCTATCTCCTTCGCTCGGTCATGACCATATTTCAACAACGTGGAAAAGAAAACGGTAGGGAGCTTCGGAGGAAATGGGGACCACTTCTAAACAAACGCTGCCAAAGCCAGGTACTAGAAAACGAGTACAAGCGCAGGGGATCAAATGCAAGTACTCCGACTCAACACCACTTGGCGTATTGAAGCCCCTTTGAAGTGCCTAGTTGGGCTATTATTGTACTCGAATCGTTACCACTAAACAAGTTTTTCGGACGTCGAGAACAATTCACAGCGACCAAGGGAAATGAAAAGAGACACCATGCCACCAAAAAAAGCTTCCTCAATTCGCTTGCTACTCAACGACGATCAATAATCAAATCACCACCATCATCAGTTCGTTTCTCCCACTTTCTCAATTTCCCACTTCCACACCTCCCTCCCACACCACCCTACGACCTCAAAGTCTCAAGTTCCAACTCCAATTGTCTAATCCTCTCACTCTGATCCTGAGTTCCGCTACCAACTCTCATCTTAAGCGTATCAACCTCCTGGGTTAAACCAACAATCTTTTCGCTCTGAGCATTCAGTGTCCGGGTCTGAGCCTCAAGTAGTTCCTTGATCTGAGCCAGGGATGACTCCACTGATCCATTTGCGGATGACCCAACTGATAAGACTGGGGCTGATGAGGTAGGGACAGTTGTGGGGGATTTGGCGGCAGCGGGTGGTTGGTAAGTACGTGGTGGAGCTTGAGATACTGGAGATGGCTTCGGTGGTTCGGTCTTGGTCGGGGATGTCTTGATTGGTGAAACGGGCTTCGAGTCTACTCGAGCTGCTGCTGGGATATGTTTCTGGATGGGTTTGGCAATCTCTTCGAAGCTGGATGTCTCATCTTCGTCGTCATCTGCTCCATCGTCCTGGAATTTGGATGCCATGGCGGAGATGGAACCCTTTTGCTCGGACATGGTAGGTGGAGGAGCTCTCTGGGCTGGAGTATGAGCTGGCTCTTCCCTCTTGGGTGCAACCTTAGCTGGAGAAGGAGCTGGAGCTTGAACTGGTGGCTTGTAATCTGATGCGACCTCAACAGGTGCCTTTCCTTCATACACACTCTCCAAATCAATCTTAGCAGGTATTCCATCCTTCCCAGAAAGCCAATCCGCAGCCGACATAGCAGGCTTGAGACCAGTTGCTGGCGGGAAGATATCGGATTGAAAGACCTCCGCTCGTCTAGGGACCGTGAAGGAAATAGGTTCGATGTAGCTATCGTTGACCGTCTTGTATGCTCGCATGACCTCGTTCTCGTGAACCTATCCACCATTAGATACGCTTCCCAGGTCTGCCAACCCACTCACATTTATGCCACGTCTTGGAACGAATGCCAGACCTCTCTGTGGATCTCCAGATTTGTATTCGGATAGGAATTCGAATTTATCGTTCTCGTATTCGAAGTATCGGATATTGCCATCACTAACTTGTCAGCAGTGTCTTCCAGTGAGAATGAATTACTTACCCCTTTCCTGCCAAGTACAGACATTGTGTTCCATCATCTGGTAATTGTCAGCCATGATCCCCCAAAGCACAAAGTGTCTTACCCCAGAATGGCATGCAAACCCCAGAGATCGAATCCAAGACAGTGAAGCCTCCGAGAGGTTCTGCAGGAGCACCAACGTCCCATAAAGCCATTTGCCGATCACTCATCTTGGAGAAGCCAGTAGTTGCCAACCGATTATGCTCGCCCATCCAGACCACTCTGCTATTCTTTGCGCCACTGTGTCCTGCGACCTCGTGTGCTGGTCTCTCTTGTCGAACATCCCATACTCGTAGCTTCTTGTCTCTAGATGTTGTCGCAAGCATAGCACCATTTGCGCTCCACGACAAGCTCTGTACGATATCGCCATGCTTCAATGTGAGGTGTGCCTTTCCGCTCTCGACGTCCCATAGCTTGATTGTGTAGTCGCCCGAAGCCGATGCGAGGATATTCTCTGCAGCGGGGTTAAATAGGACCTGACCGACCTTTCTGCGAGTTATTAGAGATGTTTCCCTCAATGTGCTCCATTCCCAGATCGGCAGGCGTACCTCGAATGTCCAGTCAATTTGCTGACCGGCGCAACATCTGCCGGCTCCTCAGCATCGGAATAGAGGGAGAAGCCTTGCGGGACCTGCCATACGAAGACCTTTCCATCGTCGGATGCAGAAGCAATGATGCGATCATTGAAGGGATTCCTGTGGCCGTCAGCGCAATACCCCAAGCCCAAACAGCTCCTCAACCCACCAATCTGTATCCAGCACAGGCCCAGTATGTCCACGGAACAGAGGGATCTGCTCAGGCAGTCTGCCCTTCTCATTGACAGGTATCACAGCAAATGCGCCGCCTCCGCTGGCCTCCCAATTGACAGCGAGGTATTCGGGGTTTGCCTATAGATGGTAAAGTCAGCTCAGTCTCTTTGTCTCCCTCCAAACGCTTCTATGCGGCTTCTCACCTTCACTAGATTCGTATCCCAGGCATTGCGACTGATATGGAGGTTGTCGTAGCAGGATTCCTTGCGTGTGGACTTCCCAAAGACATGTCCTGGTGTGTGGTCAGCTTGCTCTCGTGCCAGCCCAGCCCAGCCCAGTCTACAGACAGATGAAGCTTACGATATTTCGACGCGCGCACGAATCGGCCTGCCATCCGGCTCAATCTGTTTGTAAATACCGGCGGAGCGGAAGTATTGATATTACGGGTATCAGCGAGTGGTGGTGGTCGTGGTGTTGTAGTTGATTTGTTGCTGGTGGTGTTAAGCTTGAGTTCAGTTCGCTTGTCGGTTTTGCGAGTCCACGATGTCCAAGGTAGGTAGGTAGGCGATTCAAGTCAACTCAACTCGCCCTGCGCGCAGCACAGCCAGCACCTTCCTTATGCAATCCTCGGTTACTTGCCCCTATTCGCTCTGTTTACTTTGTTGCATTGATTCGTCTGACTCCGAGTTGATTGCTGCGTTTCAGTTGTCCCCTTTTCGTCATCTTCAACTTGAGTAGAGATTCTATTTTTAGGTTGGACATAAGTGACAGAGGAAATGGTTGGATTCTAGTTTTACAGAAGAAATTTCAGATGTGCAGTAATATTCTGTCTAGCGAAAACAACACAGTTTCAATATTGCACTGTTTACATACTATTCACAACTCGTCCTTTCTAATGTAAATAGCTATCCATCTTCCTTGGGTGGGTAGCTTCGGTGTTAGGTAAATCATCGGTTCGGACAACGCGGGGTTCACTGATCTTGGGACCGACTCGCAGCTGTCTCTGCAATATACCCACATAAGGAATTTTGGACACAGCACATGTCTGAAATCACTCAAGTCGCATGGTCTAATGGTTATGATATCTCGTTCACATTCAGATGAACATGTTCCGAGATGGTTCTGAGTTCGATCCTCAGTGCGACTACAAACCGTGGACTGAAGCTTTTGCCTATTTCTCTATTTTTGCTTGTCCCCCTCCCCTAAGGACTCGAAAACAACAAGTCTACTTGCGTCATTGAGATCTACATGTCCTTTCCTAACTTTGTAATGTACAAGTGTAGTCGTGGTTGGGGGATACAGACGGATGGGATTGTTCTTTTTGCTGGGATTCCAATTTTCACCCGTCACTCTCAACCCCAACTCACCTACAGTACTTTAGCGAGGGTCCACTCTTACTTCGTTATAACGATCAGTCATCGCACATGCCTCTGAACGTTGCCATACATACTACGCTTCAAATATAGCTCACAGCACCCGCTGGCGATATGAGTGAAAAAGTAAGCATTCTTTCTTCCATCGTTGAGCTACAACTCTGAACTTACAGAGTAGTTCAAGTAAGGCTCCCACTCTTCGTTGTACCCCCGTCTCTGAATATCAAAATAGTCCACGCATAGATTTTCCGCCGAACGCTGCGGTTGTTGGGCATGAGCCTGAAGAAATGGTCCCATTGATCGGGCTTCTGCGAGATACCACCCAGCGTTCTGGGTCGTTCTATAGGAATATCGACAAAACAATTCAAGACGCAGATTGCGATCAAACTGGCATAGCTTAAAGTTCTGTTAGATAGTCCAACTTGTCCAAGTCTGTTCTCGTGGTGACGTCAAGACTAGGTTCCTAAGCCTAAAGGACCGAAGTCCAGGTGCGCACATTCCATATTGTTTGTTTCCGTACGTTTGAGAAAACAAGAGTGTTCGGCTGTTGCACTGCTTCCATATTTGAGACTTGAACAATTTCAGAACCATGAGCTCTGGCGTTTTTTTTACTTCCTACTGTTGTATCTCAAACATAAGACTCGTTCCCAGTCAAAGCAAAAGGGGACTGGTTTACTAAACGCATGTTCGGCCAGCACGGGGCGGAGACCTGGATATAGCATAGTAAACGATTCCCCGGCAGCAATTTTCGGTATCACCGCAAAGATCGTTAAAACCATTGCTGTGATAACGATTATGATGATTAGAGGGACTCAAAGGAATCATGGTATATTCCAATTTATCACATCCCAGTTTTTCACTCGGTTATAGAATACAAATTATGCAATGTTGGAGCAGCAGGGATACAGCGCGATTTTCCTCGACACGATCATATTCTTCGACTTCTCGATGTGCCACCTCAGATCAACCCCCCCACCACCATAGGGTGGAGATTCAATATCGACCAATTGTTTGTAACAAACTGAGGTAGGGTATGGAAGGCTTGAATGACTTGGACAGGACTTTTCAAAACGGGGCATTGTTTACCTCTTTAGCGAGAAGGCAGGCATTCTCATAAACTCATCATATCGTACAGTAGAAGAAAATATCAGGCCTTTTTTGAATTTGCTAAGTTCATCCTCTTACCGATGAATATCTAAATTCGATCAGATGTGCTTTGAAAAAAAAAAGAAACTATAAGGTGACGCAAGTCAAACGAGGTGGCCAAAATTGGTGTAATTCGCTTGGGATCAAAACATAGCTTGTTCAAACCTAGACTCTTCCTTAAATTCAATGTTCTGAAACAATATAGAGACTTTAGATGAGCTCGTTTTATAGATTCAGGAAAGATACAAGACCAAGTACTACAGAATAGCAGGATTCTCGGTTGCTAACGGAAACGGGAATTTCAGAGTTCAGTTGGTCACGCATTAAGACAGCCGCGAGAGCTCTTCTTAGACCAACTCGGTCATTCTTGGGGTTGGAAATTTTCAATTGGCGACAGTTTGGGACACTTTCATTCTTGCACATTCAAAATGTACTGTCTCGCTTCTCTTCACATGCATTTCATCACACTTACTAAAAAGACCATAATCCCTAATTACCATATAAATTGAAACAATTTGCATTCTACACAAGATTTTGAATGTCCATTTCGAACCTGTAACAATTGCCACTTGGATTAGGGAAAGACCTCAAGGTATTTTTTCTCGAGTCATAAAAGTAACGCAGCCCCTTTGGTTTTCAGCTTTGGTGCACGTTATGGCCCAATCTGAATTCCATTCCCGTCCAGTGAAAGAAATGCGAAGAATCCCATACTAAAGTATTCGAAAACCTACGAGGACGCTATTTAACTATATTAGATGGCGTGGAGAGTTACGTCTCAGCATCCTCCGCTAAGCTGTCAAGCGTTGTGAACACAGCCTCAAATGTGATACGAGACATGGGAGTGATAGGGAAACGCCTTTGTTTATTATAGAATAAAACTTCCTGCTCAAAAGTCTATCGTAATCCTTCCGATACCTCTCGACACACAACTCAGCATAGAATCCGCCATCTCACTCTCCATCAAGCCCGTCCCTCTATGATCCACATTTCCCTTACATACCGTCACTTTGCAAGTCCCACAATTTCCCACCTCGCAACTGCTTCCTATCTCCAGTCCAGCCTCTCTCAAAACATCCAACAGTGTCTGCTCTTCTTTGACTTCGAGCACCTTCCCAGAAGATTGCAATTCAGCCTCAAATGGGTCCCCGGATGTCGATGCCGTGAAAGCTTCGAAGTGTATATTTGACGAGGGAAAGCTCAAAGCTTCTGCAGTCGAGGTAATAGCTGACATCAGTCGATCTGGACCGCAGGCATAAACATGAGTTCCTGTCTTGGCTTTCCCGAGAATCTTGGGAATGTCGAGTCGTTGGCCTTTCGATCCGTCGAGGACGGTGAGATGTTCAGATAATGGGTCCAAGTATCGACTTAGAGCAAGGTCTTCCAAAGATCGGATGGCGTAATATAAATGGAAATCCATTCCTTTCTCCTGGAGGTGCTTTGCAGTTGCAAAGAACGCTGTGATTCCAATGCCTCCTGCAATCAGAATGTGAGCATCTGCGCTTTGCTGAAGCGGGAAATCGGATTTAATGACACCGAACTGAAGTTCGTCCCCGATATTGACGTTTTCATGCAGATACCGTGAACCACCTCTCGACAACTCTTTATCAAATGCAACGCCGAGCTCGATTCGATTGCTGTCTCCTCCAACAACAGAGTACGCTCGCACCAACTTTCCGTCTTTGCCAAGTTTTACCCGGATATGTGATCCAGGTTTGACGTCGGTGACGAGCTCAGAAGGAATAGTGGCCTTGAAGATGAAGGACGAGATCCTCGGCGTTTCTCTTCTCTTCTCGACGAGCTTGTATGGAGTCCATGGAAGAGCTTCCCCTTCCCCTCCTCTCAATCTCCCCGAGTCATCCTTGAACAGATTTTTCGTCAAGCGATTCAAGAACAATGTTCTTGTCTCCGAACCTAATTCTGGAAGATAAGACAGCTCTTTCATCGCCTCCTCATTCCTGGTATCCTTGTAGAGGAATTTCTGCACGTTCGCAATCGTCCACTGCGGATACTTTCTCTCCACTAGAAAGATCTCATCGCCAGCCTCCAACATCCCCTCGCTCAGAACCCGATAATACCATCCCGTTCTATTGAGACTCTGGCTCCTCAAACTCATATCCTTCAGCTCGAAGCGATGATTGAGTTTGTAGCATGGCGCTCTCGGCTCACTGACTTGGATCAACAACTCGTTCCCCAATCGGTAGATATCGCCAATGCATACCGTGGTCTCGCTCATATTTGAAGCCAACAAGTTCTCACCAAATCCTCCGAGTGTGAATAGGTGTGCGTTTTGGGGGATCTCTTCTTTCCATAGAGCGTAGTGTTGGGAGGCGTATTGCATCAAGGCTTTGTCGGGACCGCCATGGGCTTTGAAAGCTTGCTCGTCGCCGTCGCAGCCCAGAGTTCCAACCTTGACAGGTGCCGTCAGAGCAGTTTTGAAGATTGCTGAGCGTTCGGAGATGGTAAATACGGGCTTTATCTTGCCGGTGCGGACTTGGAGAAGCGTGTCAACATGTTGAGGGAGGCGATTTGAGTCAATCCTGGTCTCTGCTTGAATCGCCATCTTCTCCGTGGTTATAGACCTGTAAGAGTCCTGGTGAAATTATACTTATTTTTGAGATAAGGAGATTTGTTGTTTGCTCAAAATGCGTCCGCCACTTTTGAAGATTGTGTTGTTCAAAAAATTCACAGATGAGCAGGGTTTGATGCTAGGCAACAGTCGGGAAACTCCGAAGGACTTCAGATAGGCTATCGCCGCGGTAAAACTGAGTGCCATTCACTCTTTATAGTACTTAGATAGTAGAAAAGAACAGCCAATCACCTCGCCTTGAACAAGCAATACTCTCCTCATTGTCACAATGAATTTGAATTGACGCGTTTGTATTTCTACAACCCTGCGATGAATGAAGGCAGAGAAAATATTACCCCACTCTATCACGTGGGAAGCAATCCCTTGAGCTCTGGGCAGTCTACGCCGTTAGCGAATACAAAATACATATATTAGATTCCGGAAACGCTCATTCTGATGTACGGAAGTCCTTCTTGAAAACAAATCTTCATTTGAAATGTAATATGGTGTTCCTTAGGACTAGTTCCCAGCTAGTAGGAGGTGATCAGTAATTGTAGATTTCAGCTCCCATTTAACCGATAGTAAACAATCAATTATTAAATGCTGCAATTCAATCTAACAAATCTAAAGAATGGGGTCGAATTTTGGGCGTATTATTGCATCTAAATTTCAACGAGGCACCAGTAGTTTCAGAATTGTACACCTGAAATGTCTTTTCCTCCTATTCTTTGTCTGCTAGAATTCCCTCTTCTTCCCCTTTAAGCTGCTGCCGCTGCCGCTGCCTCTCTACATTCAAGACATTTCCGTGCCAAGGAGACACGCTTGATGTCCATGAGTGGATCGTCGCAAGGGCCCCTGCCACATTTGCTGATGTAATGGAACCTACCGTGGCCACAAATGTAAAGCTTGAAATGCTTGACACACATGATGTCTGATGTGGTAATTATGCTTGGAGGTATGAATTGGGATTGGGGGAGAGACTTGTCGATTCAGTAACAATTAATCCGAAACCCGGGAAAAATTGGTGTGAGAAGTTAACTTTGGCTTCACTTAGTAAGTTTATATAGGTGTTTCAATGAGACTGTTCTCCATGAAGAATTTAAGCCCATCAAAGAAAGTAAAACAAACGGCAGCAGATTTTCATAAGATCGATGGAACTTATAAGAGACCAATCAAAAATACTGCCTAAGTGAGTTGAACTCCGAAAGAAAGTACAAAGATGCTTTGTTCAAGGAAACGATTCAGCGCTTTGTTCCGGAATTGCATATGGTTACTTGTCATACCTTCCGTGAAATACAATTCCCAGGAGTCCTTAGTTTGGTACGCTCCTCCGTGTGGCTGGGGTTTTGCTCCGTATGTATGTATTATTCTTTATCCATCCTTCCTTTGCATCATGTATTGTACTCAACACCATCCAGAAGCTCTGCCACCAAAACACCGCTCCATATTGCCGGAAGGCTGTTGTACACTGTTCAAGGGCAATGCTATGGGAAAGGGTACATCCTTTGAGAACTATTCTAATAGGAAACTGAGTAGTGCTTCTCGATGTTAACAGTTCCTCGACAAGTGTGCAGCAACTGAGAAGCATGCCCAAACAACCCTTTTTGAGGTCCCAGATGCTGTGAAGACTACTTCATTGTGTTAGCTACCTAGATGGAAGGAATATTACCAACCATAGTTGACCAGTACAAAAATGAAGATAACAAGGAACTTTGCCAGAATGACAGTGGCTGGCGGACCAGATCGCCAAAAACTCTAAACAAAGGCGACGAACTCACTAGACATGGTTTTCTTGACCTATTTGTTCCTGACCTTCAAGAAATCCTTCGTTGGATGGATGTGGTCCTTCAAACTCTTTCAGTTTCAATAGCGGATATTCCAGACCAGTTTTCCTTCCTCCTCCTTCCCCCCCTCTGGCTCAATGACAACCAGGTCAACGTGGGAATCAGAAGGACAGGGAAGGCTGTATAGCCAGTGGTGTGGACCCCTGATCCTCCTAGCCACCTTCACTTGTGGTGTGGATATTGCAAAGCTTCGTAGTGTATCCATCAAGAGCGTGTTCGGTCTTCTGCCTTGATTGAAGGTTTGTAGTCCCGGAGTCGAGAGGCCAGGGTAGCAGCACATTTAAATGAGAGCTACGTGCAAGCCGACGGAGGACATGAGTGTGCAAACAGGACTCGGCATTAACTAGCTTCAAGTTACCCATCACCAAGGGGGCTGTTGAATTTCGAGAGTTGAACCTTGTTGGGATTGCAATAGAGATCTGCTGTATTTACCTTAGCTCTCTGGCTTCGGTGTGGAGGGAATCGCTGTGTGTTGCATGAGAAAAAACAGATTAAAGAGATGTAGGTATTATGGAATGAGGGTATCTTTCTCTTGATTGATGTTTGCGAAGTCTTGGGGTGGGTTTGGCAAAGGGCGCTTCTGTGTTTCGTTCAGCGTATCTGCCTCCAGAGCAAAGAGGCAAACGCTGCACCCCCCAAAGTGTGGGCTTTGGCCGGACCATAAAAACACAACACGATCCGAAAACTACATAATCAATAGTATCGCTACAATCAATTTCATGAAAGTCTGACCTAAATTGTTGTCGTTCTTGCGAAGTGATTCCCATTCCCACAACTCCCTCAACCCAAACCCAAGCAACAGAGGACCACATCCACAAACCCCTCTGCCAAGAACATGACTATTCTAGAATATCCGTAACTGGAGAAAAGCTCTTACTATCGCAAGTACATCAAGCGTTCGGTGATGCGCCCCCTCGGTCACCGCTGCAAGACTGTTCGGACATTCATCACGGACTCCTCCAACTTTAAGCTTCATAGAACCCCAATGCCCGGAAACTTCGCGCCGAGAACCTTGTTTTGAACTCTCTTTACTTTACCATACATGGAAATCTATCTAAATAGTACACGGATACTGGCCACTGCCGTTCGCCCATGGATTTTGGGGGAGGGGATATGCCTTGGTTAGTCCTGATGGTTTGTCTACCACAGACATCTCGCTTAGCGCCTCTTCCTCCCTCCAATTCGATCTCGAGGAAGTAGACGTCGGACGGTTTCAGGAAAATAGTACAGACGAAGATGCAATGATATCTCGGTGTTAGACCCCTCACAGTGTCATAAAGAAAAGAGTTCTTACTGTCATGCTCAAGTGAAGTGTTTACCCGAGATTCCTTCAACCAATCCGTGAGTAGACAAGGCCGTTTTCTGTCCACCCCGGACTCCAAAACCTTCGCTATACCAAGCCTAAAGACACCGACAGTAGAGCATCAGTAGCAAATTCCTCCACCTCCGACATCTATCTCAAAACATGCCAATCTAGGCATGTATTCTGGTGATCAAGCCATCCTCGCTGACAAACTTCCCGTTAAGACATGGCAACTCCACGCGCCTATGGATCTCCCACAAGTGCGCCATTACCACCGTTGAGGAATGAGTGATCAAGGGTACGCGGCTTGCATACGAAGCTGTTAAATGATAGGCTCTTCACAATGGTGAAACACAAAGAAGTGACGATCCCCTTAAGCATCGAACCCGTTTGGCAAATAGCTGCACTTCAGTCGCTCGCTTGATATTCTGCTGCGTAGATAGCAAAGCCACTATGTAGGTCTTGAACTTAAGTACCTCGTGCTGCCCTTCAAGGCTTTGCAAAGCGAACTGACCGTTACTAAAGACCCTTCTCCTTCAAGTCTTTACCTGCAGGAGGTCCCAAGTACCAAACACCCGAACGGTCTGACCTCATCTTCCCCATGTTTCAATACTGGAAGTAGATGAGTTCACCGGTACCACGGTCGAACAGGATCCCAATCTGCTCTTCCTATTCATGGAACGCACTATCCAAATACTCCACTGCACATCAACCACCGTACACCCTCCGCATCGTCAACCCCGCGCCGCTACCACACATCAATCAATCACCCGCCATAAACACACCAACAGCATCAACCACATCGCCACACCAAAATTCTATCACTTTCTCCCATCAATCTCACCGGCCCTACCATGACCACAGAACTCCTCAAGCCGCTGCTTGCAAATTCCCCGTCGACGGTTAGGCCATACCGTGCACAATCCACACCATCCATCTATCACGTTCCACAGCCAGGCTTTGGTTTTCTTCTGCTTCTTCCCACTCAGAGGTCACTGGCCATCTCACCTATCAAGCCGTCTCACCAACCTTTTCGTAAGGCATCGCGAATCACACATCGACATTGCCGTTTAAAGGACACGGGAAGAAGACAGGCGAAGACATGGCCTTATGTGAGAATTTGAACTGCTGACTCCTTACCCAGCCGTGTGGTTAGCCTACAGTGCGAGATGTGAAACGAGCGAGTCAGCGAACTTGTACGGGCTGGCCGGTAAGGGAGATACTTATTCAGAAGCATCCCGACACCTCGTCGTTGTTGCTCCCAGGAAGGGGAGATGCACCTTTGACCTCTGGCTCTGGTTCTGGTTCTGTTCAACTCCACTCCACTTCACTTCACTTCACGGCACAACAACAACATGGACGCAATCAAGGCTGAAGGTGAATTCTCAATCATTATTGCCGTCCAGATACTACCTATCCTACCCAACCCTTGCTCTAGATTCCTTTTTGAATCTTATGATATGATGATACATTACTGTCAAAACGCCAAACCGATAAGCAGATCCCCTCCCTTCAGGCAAAAGCAAGAATGAAAATCACAACCACCAAGCTTAGAGTCGTTGCTGATGTTGCTTGCTTCTCTCACGTTAACGGCGTACTCCAGTTCCTCGACAAAGCTTGCAACTTCCTCTTGATTCCATCCGACACCCTCGACGCAACACCCTGCTCGAGCAAAGAAATACAATGGTTCAAGACTTCATCAGGGAGAAGCTCAACATGACGATCGCCTTTCGTCAACACAGGAACACCTTCTCCATTCCAGAGATAAGAAATTACAGATCGGTCATCAGGCATAACGGCATCAATAGCAAACATAGGACCCTTCTCCATCCGTTGCGAGTTCTGGTCTGTTCTAGACAGGCTCTCAACCCACAGGATTAGCGCAGCACGGTAGATGGCCGTAGACCACCAATGCGGTCTACCTTCTCGAGGCATAGACGACACAAGACGGATGACTTGACCGCAATGGATGAGGACTTCCTCGGGCTGATGAATGCACCGCTTGTAGCGAACACCCAGCTCTCTACTCGACCCGTCAAAAACCTCTCTGCGTGCCAACCGCTCAATCTCAGGGAACGAGGTGACGGCATTGAGACTGATGAGATGATAGAGCACGAGGTTCGCTCGAGTGACGGGACAGGTTGGATCAGCTTTGGCGTGGACGGCACACAGCTCGTACCATTTCTGGAGCAGCGATTGCACCTCTTCCAGCCGGAGCATAGTGCTTGCCTTAGTGACCGTTCTGCTACCACGACGGGCACCAAAGAAGTCAGAGAAGCAACTCAGTACTTGCCGCAGGTGGCAGAGCAGCGACTGGAGAGGGTGCAGCAGCAGCTTCAGTTGCAGCGGCGAGAGCTGATCGTAGTGGCGGCTTATGTTATCATGGAGCATATCCTGAAACAAGTCGCACAGCGATGGTGTGAGGGGGCGAACCTCAAGCGAATTAGGGCTCAGCCAGCCTGTGGCGCTGTTCGTCTGCTGGAGAGCAGCCAGCCACTCAGTAGAGTCTTTGGCTAGCCAGAGGCACTCCATGCCTGGCATCGGCGTCTGCAGCTCCGTGATAGAGAGAATGGGCGCTGTGTCGTGAAACAGGCTCAACTCTTGGTCGACCATCACCCAGTTGTACACTAACCTACTGCTAATTAGCCTGCGAGTTTGGGTTTGCTGGGGAGTGTTGGGGGGTGTCGAGTGTGTGAGAGGAGGGCTTTGTTATTGGTTCTTCGCCTAACCAGATGACCGCTGCTACTGGCACAGTGCAAGGGAGAACTGATCATCCGCCCACACAGGACGAATGGCCGTGGCGAAGGAAGAAAAAATATGAAAAGGAAAGGAATTGCCTACCGGTTCTTGCTCTCTTGCTGCTGCCATGTCCGCCATTGCAGTTCTATATTCGATGGATCCGTCGAGATGGTCATGGGAAGTGATGGTTCCAGCATGCCGGCATGCTTCAGCATCTAAGTTAAGTCGGTTGGTTAGTTGACTGTCAACAAGATTTATACTTTCGCCACACTTACCGATAGATACATGCCCCTTTGGCCCATGGCAATATTCATATGCCATGCATCGCCACTCCATGCTCCAAGGATGGTAAAAAGCAATGCGCATCTCAAGACGACTGGATCAGCCGACAATTCAACGTCTTTCTCGATGATGTTGAAGAGGGAGATGCGACAAGTCTCGGTCAACCCCGCAGTTAGACATCTCGCTTCCGATGTTTGGACCGAGGTCGCACCAGTCGCAATCATCAGCAGCAGGAGAAGAGTAGAAGCTTGATTGTTCAGCATCAGCTCGTTGGGATCAAGACTGCCACCGTTGATCAACGTATAATACGGCGCAAGACTCCGAACATAACTTCGCAGAAAGTACTCCAGGACTTTGGAAGGGGGAAGAACAAGAAAGTTGAAGTTTCCATGAGGACTCCCCTTGTCCCATGCTTTCATGCCCCCTCGGTGTGTCTCGAGAGCAGTGTGAAGGAAGCTCTGGGTGATGGCGAGAATGCGATCTCGTGTACTTGAAGAAAAAGGCACAACTGATATCTGATTCTTGTAGTCGATATCAGAGGAGTCGATGTTACTATCCAGTAATTGCCAGGTGCTTTCATATCTGGAGTGCTGTTCCAGATTCTCGAGATGGACGATTGCGGTCCGTGGACAGGCACCTGAGAAAATTGGACGATTGCAACGAGCTAGGGGCCATGCGGCTTCGGCTGCAATCACAACCTCGAATTCAGGCATCATGGGCTCCCCGCTCATGAGCCCACTCGCTTCAACAATCTTAAAAGGTCTTTCGAAGTCTGCTTGCGAGGAAATGCTGGTGGATCCTGTGTGAGGAATGGAAATTGAGGTGTGCATGGAAGCAGAAGCCAGTGCATCCGAACTCGAGTAGGACCCAGCCATTTCCATGAAAGGAACATCAATCTTGCCAGTCATGGTATTCGGATACATCTCCAGTTCCGAGGGGTATTGATTCCACATCATGAGGTCCTGGTAGCTGGTATCCGCGCTGAGCATGTCTTCGTCATTGAGACACATGAAAGTGTCCATCCCACGAACACTTTCACCGGGCGAAGTATTGAAGGGAGTATTTCCAAAATTGAGTCCTTGCATGGTGTACACTGGGGTCTGAACCTTCTGTGGACTTCCTTGAATGGGTTGTGTCTCCAACGGACTACCGGCTGCCATGATGGGAGTTTGTGCTGGGGCTGGAGCTGGAGCTGGAACTGGCTCTTTGGGAGCTAACCGATTTGTTGTTGTTGGAGATCTACTGTTCCGTTGAGTAGGGGCTGCACCAGATAGACTGGCCGATCTCATAGATGCCTTCCCAGAACGACGAGCAAATCGAGCCTCGCATGGCAAGTTCTTTTCCGCACATCGAGAACATGGCACTGCCTTGTCACATCCTGTCTTTGCGTTTGCACAGTTTATGCAGGCGATTGGAGTTCGCCCGGCTATGGACGGTACCGTTCCAGGAGCTGTTTGCATTGGGTCTTTGGCTTCGTGGTATGTGAAGTGGTGTCGTTGGAGAAGGTCTCTGTTGCAAAATGGTCAGTAATCTGGAAGTATCCACAAGCTTCGGGGTTTGTTTACCTTCTTGGAAACGATAATTGGCACAGAGTACAGCGATGGGGCTTGACATTTGTATCTGGAAGCGTCCTGTTAGTGATGGAGTCCAGAGTTGTTTCTGGGAATGGGGAGCTGAAAGCAGCCAGTAACACTTACGACTAGGTATGTGTCTCTCGAGATGTTCCTTCCTCGTGAAGCTCTTGCCACAGTACGTGCAGAAGATCATGATATCGATCCGGGCAGCTCATTCATTGTTTGCTCTTCGAATATTTATATACGATTTGACGGTCGGCCAATCAGGTGGTGGGTGGTCTCGAGTACGCGTATCCCGGGTGCAGGTGTATTGACGGGCTGGCGGAAATGGAAACTCTGGAAGTTGAGTAGGTTGTTGAGCGAGGGAGATATTGAACTTCTGCAGATGCTCAGAAAAAAGAAGACCTGGACTGACTTTTCGATCAAGCAAGTTCCTAACGATGCACGGCTTGACTTAGGGCAACGACGATTTGGTCCTAGGGGATCAGCGTAACCGGAACAGGATTCGTATCAAGAAGTTGATATTCCCATGGGACGGGGAGCAATCAGGGAGCGAGGAAGCGAATGAGTGAGTGAGTATTTTCAGCCCGCCTCAATCAACACCGACAATTTACGCAACCTGGCAGCAGATCCTCGTGTCGGCCCTGTAAGTACTATGTCGACTGTCGGCCCTGAGAATATATCTACTGAATTTGAAATCATGTTTGCAATCATTTCCCGTGGGTTTTTCCAGCCGCACCCCCTTCCTTGCCCTTCCCCCCTTGCTCTCTTACACTCTGTCTGCCCCACACATCTGGGAGTGGTCGTGGTGGTTACGGTGGTCAACAAAGACTGAGTGGGATAGTGGAGGGGTGAGCAGCATTAGCTGGAGCAGAGGAAGATCTGTTCGCAGGGCTCGAGAGAGACCTGGATAGTCCCAGCGCAGGTCTGCACAGCTTATTTTGTTGTGCACTTGCCATTGGCGGACAAGTGAATCAAGAAATACAGGCTCATGCACAATTCGGCGACGGACTAAGTGGCCAGCACGGGGCTGCGGCGATTGGGGCTTTGGCTTTTGGCGTTTGGCTTTTGGCAGTGAGCAGCAGTGAACCAGCAGTGGACACGAGAGCGAGAGGGAGAAAGGGAGCTAGGGAGGAACAGGATGCGCTGGATGTAGTGTCTGTACTGTAGAGCCTAGCTGATACTGACTGACTGATAGGCACAGCGACTGCAGATTAAGTGAGTTGCCGTCGACGCCATTCCTGGGCCGGTGAGGATTCTAAGATGCTTGAGTGTGGTGGTGGCTTGAAGACATAGGGGGGTGCTAAGAAGGATGATGGGATGCCACTGAAGATCCATGTCAGTGCCACGAAAGTACCTCTAGAAGGTAAGTAAAGTTACTCTGTTAAGTAACTGAGTCCTGACTTGGTGACTTGGTGACTTGGTAACTTCCTGACTTTACCGACTTTATTGTTGACTTTGCTAATTGAAAGATTTTACTGACTTACCGATTTCACCGAGCTACTGACTTACTCACTAATTATTTTGCTGCCAGTTGTCCACTATTCTCTACCGGAGCTTGCCCTTACGCTTAATACTTAGGCCAGGAGGCGTACGATGCTCCGTAGGTAGGTAGGTGACTTGTAAGGGGCGGGGCGGGCTTCACTTCGTCAGAGTAGCTGTACTTGCACTGGCCACCCACCATCCACCACGACCACTAACGACATAGACCAGCATTGACTGTTCATGTAGCCTCTACAGGCTGGGTTTAGGGGGTGCAGGGCTGGCTGCAGGGCTTGCATGCCGCCAATGTTGAGCCGTCAGCACGGTCCAGTCCAGTAAGTCCATTCCCAAACAGGCCTAAGCCGCTGAAATTTGCCTAAATAGGGCTCCCGACTGCCAAACAAACCTCGCCCTAGGCCATGGCACTATGCAGTTTATTCTCCCCTGGTGCCTTTTTTATTTTTATCCTTATTTTAGTTTCCTGATTTTCCCCAGGGGGGGCTTGCTTGCCCGCTTCTACGGCTCTCTTCTCACACTAAATGACTGTCTGACTGACTGTCTGACTGTCTGTCACGTCCTGCGACAAAAATAAAGTTTGGGCTTGCGCAATCGTCCGTCTATTGAACTGTATCTCCCGTATCTTGCGCTACAAACTGCACCGTCCTGCTTTCGTATAGATTCACATTCTGCTCTTCCAGTTCTTCACTAATCACTACTGAGTTACGTTTCCGAACTCCGCCTCTTCGTTACAGTAGCGTATTATATCGTTGTTTTGACTTCTTGTTCGCTCCCATCTGAGACCCGATTCGGGCTGTTAGTGTCTCGCTTTTGTGCTCACACATATGCTTGTATTTCAGCGAGGCCATCCCCAGTATCGTCAATACAGGTAGTGCGTGCGGGTTTGTGCAACGTTCAACTGTGACGACGGCATGCAATTACCCCCATAGTACCTCGTCGGATATCGTGATACAAGTACCATGCGGATGAATGGCAAGTCTTGGGTCACTGGTTATTGGCCAGCAAGGGACTGGCCATTTACAGGGAGGTCAATTGGAATTGTCTTGATATTGAAATCGCTGCCAAACCCTTTCGGCATTTTACAACTTCATCTTATGCTTGCTATCTGTACCATACTGCGACGGAAAGTTCTCATTCAAAGCCGGCCAGTATAGTAGCCTGGGACGGATTGTAGAGTGCTTTCAGGAAAGTGCCTTTTCCAGGCAAAATGAGAACGGGGGAGGGGAGGGAGGGAGTACAAAAATAGGTCCCACGCAAAAACGAACCCGAGCCAAGGAAAACATCCCGCGCATCGCTCGCATCCCAGGATGCAGCCGCCCAGCCTTCTGGTCTGGCCCTGCTGTAATCTGCCTGTTAGGTGTTTGTAACTATGCTGTGGTTTATTGTACTCGAGTACTGCATTGCACTTTACTTTGCCCGTCAGCCTGGGCTTAGGGATGGTATCGCAGATATCGTAGCTAACTCGCGCATTCGCTCCTTGAACGAGCGAGAACAACAACTATTCAAGCGAATATGGCTCTTGCTTGGGCGAAGCTCGTGATATTTGAGAAGTGTGGACAGAGAGAGTTGTCATGGTAACCTTGTTGTCTTAGGAACGCAGACGATTATGGACTATGATACCATGTTATGCCGCAGAATGCTCTAATTGCCTCTCTACTCTGCTCTGCTCTGCTCTGCCATCGCATCTTTCTCCTTTATCTCATCAACTCACTTATTAAGGCCGTATCGTATCATCGGCTCGACTTTATTCCATCCAGGTCCTCCATCCGACTACTTGCACACTACTGCGGAGTAGTTTACCGCAAGTGCGCGCGGACGCGGCAAGCTATTCGTAGTGGCCGACTGGCCGCAGCACGGTCTCGGCGTGGAATACGAAATAACTGCCATTTTATTTGGTACGAATAGTTCAGCGCAAGTGCTGCAGAAGCGTTGGTGTCGAGGCGGAGGGGAGCGTGGTTGAGGGAGGATGCGGATGAGAAGACAGTTCTTCTTCGTAAAGCAGTAGGATCAAAATGAGGATCGCCGAGGAAGCCGGCTGGCCAAGTCAGCCTCCCCAGGCGTTTCCTGCCCGATCACCATCTCAGCCCACCTCAACCTCAAGCCTGCTGGTCATCACGATCCCCATCATATCACTGATCTCGATAACTGATCTCACCATCCATCTGCATTGTCGTATTTGTTCTCCTTTTCGATTGGCGCCGTGAGCGTATCAAAGTCGATCTGAGGCGTAGCGAGGAGGGTTAGCGGGACCGGTTTGTAGATGTCTGTACCATGTACAAGCAGCACGCAGACGCAGCACAGGGACGAGTCTGTCTCTGTTATGATCACCTACCTAGTCGACCGAGAGAACTGTGCATACGAACACACGAACAGAACAAATGCTGGAGCCACGAACGAAGGCCGATCGTAAGCCACCGTCATCTGTGCAGAAAGCCGAACCAGGAATCGCTACTGTAAACGGCGAGATGTTTTTCCTGGTCTGGTACAATGTACATGTACTGTACCTCCCACTGCATCTGGTTGGTGCTGGTCGTATCTGCGAGCCTCCCCTCCCCTCCCCTCGCCTCTGCCTCTGCCTCTGCTGCTTCGTCCGTCTTGTGGTGTTGTTCCTCGCTATTCGCTCTCGTTCAGACCTCGCTCTTCGACCACTCAGCTTCCTCCTCGTCTCATGGCTGTCGAGCTTGGCAAGGGTCTGCGAGGGGATGTCAGCCTTACCATAGGAAGCGCACCCACCCTCTATAGGACATTAATAGACGAGAGCTTTAGCACTCACCCAAGTGGTAGTCAGAAGCTTGGCACGATATCGCGATAGTTCTTGGTGGTGTGGTCGAAGAAGAAAAAAGGAAGCGCTGGCTCAATGGCTGGCTCTTGGTTCCGTTCACTCACACTCCTTGATACTCACACTCATACTTGCTCTCTCTCTCTCTCTCTTCACCCGCACACACACTCACACATCAAACGTCGGATTGAAAAGAAATGCGAGGAAATTGCGGTCGTATTTCATTTAACTTCATCCAATTTTTGGAGTGATTGAGTTCACTCGAGATTATATAATTAGCCTCTCGTAAAGAGAGAGTCTCTGCGAGACGTCGGACCTATGAAACACGACGGAACTCCTAGTCGGACTTCCGAATTATCCAAATTGGCTGTGGACGTACCTACCTACGGTGACTTTCAAGTCACGGGGTTTTGGATCGCCGATGCGTGCAGATGTTTATTAATTGTTGTCAGTAGTGGCATGATAGCATCGTGTCTTAACTTGGAAATGAACTCTACAGCGTTGCACCGTACATGAGTGAGTGGCAAGTGAGTGCAGATCCAAGAGCCGCCGGCGAGCGTTTTTGCGGGTGGATGGATTACCAATCCCCCAACAGTTTCTAGCCTGCCTCTAGTTTCACTCTCAAATCGCCATTTTCCATGTGGGGGAATTGATTTTCTGGCGTGGTTTGCTCAGGCTACACCGCTCGGCTGGTGATCTTTACCATACTCTGTCCGCATCCGCAGACGAGAATTCTCGGAACTTATTCGACATGCAGTTTGCATATGTGCTGCAGCAGTCGGCATGCACAGAAATACTTCCAAGAGCCAAGAGCCGAGAGCGAGTGAGCAAGCAAGCAAGCAGAGACAGAGGAGTTAGTTTTGTCCCGCAGAAGCAGTGTGGAATCATACTCTACGAGTACATGGACTAAGCCAATAGTCATGCTGTAACTCCTTATCTATCTTTTAGCTTCTGACTTTCGGTTTCTGACTTCGAGTGAGACAGATATGCATAGATAGCTGACCGTGCTGGCACGGTGGGCTGGGACATATGAACCAGACTATCTCCCTTCTGGACAGGAAAATCCCCTAGTGCGGAGGCTCAAACGGGGTAAAGATAGACAGACACGTGGAGATGATCGACGTGGAGGGAGGTTGACCCGAGCAGTGCGTAGTGGTAGTCTGGGAGAATCAATACCACCGAAGAGATCGTCAAGCCGGAGATCATCTTAATTATTCCACGACCACGGAGCTCATCAGCCTGCTGTAGCCTGGATGGAATCCGGAATGGGTTAAATCAGACATCACGACCGTTTCTCTTATCGGAACAACTTGTCCTCCGCCAGGCTGTATCCGGGTCAATTCCGGATCGTCACTGTCAAAGCCTTAGAAGCTTTACGGACTTGGAGTTGGGGAAGTCCGGCATGTGACCTGGAGTCTTGGAAGTGTTCCCCAGGTCCAGAAGTCAGGCGTCCAGGGCAGGAGAGGTCAGGACATGCGATGGGAGGGATGGGACGCCGTGAAACGCAAAACCCCTTGAACGGAATCCGGGGATGGGATGAAATTTGTTGAAAAATACACCGTGTTGAGTATCAAACATGGAGTATAAGACTTCCATATACAGCCTCTTGAGAGGGCCAAAACTCTACAGGACGACTGGATTACCTTGATAAACTCAACCACTCACTCATTACCAAAGAAATAAGCCGCAAACATGCCACCAAGCGCCACCGAAACGCTGAGTGAGCAGCCGATCTCCTCCCCGACTCCAGTCACTTACGAGACAACTCGGTCCACGCATTGGGGACCACTTGCTGGTAAGGTCGCTCTCATCACCGGATCCGGACGAGGAATCGGCAAAGGCATCGCCCTGGAACTTGGCGCGAGAGGAGCTTCGGTGGTCATCAACTATGCCAAAAGTGCAGCAAAGGCCGAAGAGGTTGTTGCAGAAATCATCAGAGGCGGCAGCAAAGCCATAGCTCTCCGAGCCGATGTCAGCAAACCCGAAGAGATCGTCAAGTTGTTTGAAGATGCATATGCGCATTTTGGACGGATCGACTTTGTGATCTCCAACTCTGGAACGGAGGTTTGGTTCAAGGAGGAGGATGTCACGCCTGCAGACTTCGATTATATCTTCAACATCAACTGCCGTGGCCAATTCTTTGTTGCCCAGCAAGGTGAGTTTCCCCCTCTTCTCGCCACTTCGACTTCCTCTAATGCTGGTTAACTAATTTTCATACAAGGCCTCAAGTATTGCGGACGTGGAGGTAGGATCATCCTTATGTCTTCAGTGGCGGCTACAATGAGTGGAATACCCAATCATGCGTTGTACGCTGGCAGCAAGGCAGCGGTCGAAGGATTCACTCGATCCTTCTCAGTGGACTGCGGCGAGAAGGGAATTACCGTGAACGCCATTGCTCCTGGCGGCATCAAGACCGATATGTTTGACGAGAATGCCTGGCACTACGTTCCCAAAGGCTATCCGGGCATGCCAATGGAGATTATTGAGGCTGGACTTGCCAACCAAACACCGCTCAAGAGGTGTGGATTGACATCTGACATTGCAAAGGCCGTTGCTCTGTTAGTCAGCCCCGACAGCGAATGGATTAATGGTAAGTCGCCGAGTGTGATTGTCGTTACTGGACCTGACTGGATTTCACTTGACTTGATGACGCTCCCAATGTCTCATTATTGAATTTCACGCTGACCGGGGTGTTTTGCATACAGGCCAAGTCATTAAGCTCAGCGGAGGAGCAGTGGCTTAGGTTGGATTTCCAATTCGAGCCCCAGCGACGTCAACACGGCATGAATGCCACTTGGCTGCAGCTTATCGTCTGATGATAAAGGCCGCACTGGGTATTATCCAGTGTGGAGGGGTGGAGGGGCAGCACTTCTTTCTTTCTTTCTGTCTGGTGCACGGAAATGGTTGGGGGTTACGTGGGGGACTTGAAGGGGCTGAGTCTTTTGCTGCATGGTGGGTTGGTCAGGGAAGCAATTGTAGTGGAGGGGGAATGGAAAGCTCATGAAGGAAGTAGTGAGGGGTGAGGGTTGGCGGTCTTCAGCAATTGGTGGACACTTGACGCTTGACAAGTAAGTAATCATGATCAGGGCAGAACTGTCTACTTCGTACTTCGTACTGTCCAGTAGGTAGCAGTGGTAAGCAACGTATCGGGATAGCCAGACAGCCAACTAAGCGTCAGCCTTCGGTACGAGAAGTCTTGGAGGCTTGGGAGAGGGAAGAGGCTGTTCTCGCTTGTTTTCGTGCCGTCTTGTGTGTCTTGTGTAGACGCAATAGAGTTCTCACTCACCCAACTCAAGTCCAGCTCCCACTCTCTTCCAGTCTTCCCGTCCTCTGAGCCCTCATCCCCGCCCTCCACACTCGTTTTCTGTCCGTGAAACCTCTCCATACGGAGGATTGCACTTTACACAAATTTACACCCCACTCCACTCCACTCCACTCCACTCCTGCTGGGCGGGCATGGGCAAGGGGACGGCAATGCGCTCCAGAACCTATCCACCAGATCGTTATTCGGATTGAAACTCCGTCTCACAGCATAAGGGTTCGGCCCGGATTGGGAAGATGGCTGACGGCGGCGTTCAGGTTCAGGGTCAGGAAGAGGGCGAAGCCGATCCGATTCGGCTGCTTGTTGATAGTTGCCAGGGCTGAAGATGTGCTGGAACCAATGGCTCGAACAACTACTGTTGGCTTGAGTCCACTCCCTGCATGTGAAGCCAAGCCCCTCATCTGAGCCCAGCGAGCCCATTGAAGACCACTGAAGCTTCAGGGCAGGTGTACCTGAATATTTCGCCCCGACTTAGTGCAGCAGCCATCTAGAATCCTTGGCTCTTCCTTCTAAAACAGCAATGTTTCTTCTTCTGATTGAAGTGCTGGCAGTTGCAGCCTTTAACTGCAATGATCTACTGTCACTACCGCCCATGAGGAACTTTCCAGTGTCTGAGCAGATCCTACGAGCCCCCTAGCAGGCATGTTTGGCCCTGTACCGTTGACCCCGCCCATCTGTAGATCACTCTACCGGAAGCTAGTGCCCTGCTAGGAAAACTGACAGCAGATCAAACCCACCGAACATCATGCAGATCACCGTCCCAGCCCTAACTACCTAGCAATTTTACTTTCCCAAGAGATCAACTCAACCCGCACTTATCTCGAAGCCTCGCTATCCAACGAGTCACGATACAGTGACTGGAAAAGTCTCCGTGAGAGTTATTAATTATCCTAGTGCATGTAACCTCACCACACCTAGCCTACCCACCCCACTATCCCGCCGCCCATCAGTGATCGCCAAGGCCAAAGCATGTTCAGCAGTACCTCAAGCTTCCATGCTGCGTCGATTCTCCCAGATCCGGCGCCTCTGACATGCTATTTTCGGGGCTTGCAGGCCTTGGGCAGATATGCGAGTGGTCGGGCGGCGGGGGTGGCCTGTCTTGAGATCTTAGGAGGGTTGTTTAGTGGTAGTGGTGCCGTGAGGTCCGAGTTAGTGACTTGACTAGGCTTGATAAGTGACTTGAGTTGAATTTGACCCGAATTCTTCTTCTTGGGTGCTGCTTTTGACGTAACTGGGACTGTGACTTACTGACTTACTGATTTACCGACTGACTGGCAGATACCCAAGGTACTGTACCCGATAACAAAATAAACGTGCTCTCATATCACGCTCGAACGGAACATGGACCTACCACAATGTCACCCTAACGTCGTATTGCATCTACAGTATTGCCTTCTCGCCCTTCCCCGTCCCTCCATACACGGCCACGGCATCATATCGGCAATAATGGGCCCATCAGTCACTGCAAGAGTGCTGCAAGAACGGCTACCTGGAGTGGCGTGTCCCGCCTTCAAAGGCCCGATCGTCAGACACGAGACATGTGAATGGTTCCATTGTTCCATGGTTCAATAGTGGATAGGCACAGACTGTCATCTGTAGCTGCAACTAACTGCAACTGTATCTGAGTCTGTGCTGTGCTGTTCTGTGCTCTCGTCACAGTAATTACTACAAACAGACTTTATCTGCAGTGATCACAAAGAGGACAAGATCGGCAAAAAGGCAGTTTCATTCTGCTCATTGAGGTCATAATCATGAATATCTAGTCTGAGAACGCCAAAAATGGGCAAGCCATCGCACGCCTTTTCCTTCTACAGGAGAGCTGAAAAGAGCCTCGTCGTCACTACTGCATAAAGAGATTGCATGGGAATAGAATCCCCACAAACCAAGATGCCTACCTAGCTACCGATCCTGTACTGTACTGTCTGTATGCACCGAGATAACGACAGTGTCATAGCTCCCCCAGCAGGGAAAGTGAGTCAGGCTAACCTGAAACCCAGAAAAATAAAAGGACAGGATGGACGGACGGACATGCGGAAAGCAGATCCAAGAAAAGTGATCGTCAAAAGTAATCATCACAAGACGCCCAAAGGAGGCAGGGAAAAAAAAAACGGATTGAAACCAATTAACGGGGAATCTCTCTCATTCAATCATCAATAGCCCAATGAATCAATCGATCATTCATTCAATCAAAACTGTGCTCCCGTGAAACTGCGCTGTTTTCTCAGCGACTCAAATGTGAGATCCAAACTCTGGCACAGGTAATTGCTCACGGCACCGTGCATGCCCGCGTCCTCCTCGGAATCGCTCATCATAGAAGTCTCCTGGAACTTGGCGAAAAGCTCCTTCAATTTCTTCAAGTCCCTGAGAATGATCTCCATTTGAAGCCATCTCACGTCTTCATTGGCGACTCTATAGGTACCAAAAGTCAGGGGTAGCTGCTGGATCTGACCACCCTGGCTGGATGTGAGTGCGAAGTAGTTTTTCGACGCATCCTGGTAGATGGAGATGATCCGCCCCAGGATGGTTCCCAGGAGCATGGTCCGGAGACTAGAGCCGGACTTGGACGTGCAGATGGGACAATTCAGCATGGTTGAACAAGTCTCGACTGCGCGCTGGTTGACAGTCAAAATGACATCAAAAGGAGATGTGGCCGTGATGGCATCGGAATTGTGAAGTGCTTGCAGGGCTGATAGACATGTGTTGAAGCAGTTGCAAGTGGCGGACTTGGGTGCAGAATTAGATATGTAGACATTATGGCCCGAAACTGGACCGGGTGCAGAGGTAGAGTAGTCGGGTTGTTCGTACCAGGAAACGAGAGATGGTTGTACAGTAGTAGGATCGACCAAGGATTTCGATCGTTGATGGTGTTGATGTTGATGGTGATGTTGGCTATTGTCGACATATGGAGAAGCCATATCCGTCCGAGGCGAGCTCGTCCATGAAAATACTGGATCGAAAAGATCTTGGTTGGCACCAGACTCTGGATCCGAGCCTCCCTCGTCCCCCAGAACTGGAATTGTGGTCGAGGATATCGAGTGTCTGTGGTGCATCGAAGCGTCCGGAGACCCTAGGATGGATGACCAGTCTGTCTCCAACCCATATGATGTTGAGTGTTCGACATCAATGCTCATCGAAGGCGTGGGATACCGAATTGCTGACTCCTCCTGTCTAGACAGCTCCTTTGACTGACGTCTGTGACTGCCATCTGATTTGGGCTTGCCTGCTCGAGACGATGGTGAGTATTTGCAATCAGCTCCGCAGGCCAGACATCGTGAACAAATTGGCCGAGCCTTGCTGCACTTAACCTTGGCCAGGAAGCATGTGTCGCAGGACGCCCGCAATTTGGAGTATCGAGGTTTGGAGGATTCGCTTTTTGCCGGACCATACATTCCGACGTTGGTGGTGGGAAATTAATCTTTATAAATTAAATCTGGTGAAGCTTGACCAGGACTTGGAGACCAAGGCTGAAGCGAGCAAGCCAGGTGCAAGTGTGAACGAGTGGGGATGAGGGATGAGAAAATCAGGAGGAATCTCCGGAAGTGAGATGGCAGGTGGTGCTGGATAATGTATTGTTGGAAGGAAACCCAACTTCTTGAGGAGCTTGATTGACAGAAACGAGAGTATTGAACATGCTTAACACAGTCAATGGAGCTGTTGCGTTGTCAGGGAAGCTGGAGCTATGTGTAAGAGAAGAGGCAGAGGCAGGGAGGGAGCAGGAAGAAGGATGATCGACCACTTAGACGTGTACGGATGGGATCGACCTCTGAGCAGTGTCAGGCCGTAATAATAATAATGATTCCCATCTTTGCAGCCTGCCTGCAGTCAGTCGCATGTGTACAAGGATGTTCGCTTAGCTGAGCCGGGAGCGGAAGAGGAGGGAGTATAGGGGGACCCTAGCTAGAAGAGGATAGGACCCTTCATCCATTCCATTCCATGGGCCTGTGTCTGTGTCTTCTGTGTCTGTGTGGTGTCCGGGGTATTGATGGATTGTGCCATCCTGGACAGGAGCTGCAGCTGGCTTGCAGGTGAGGCGCCGCGGCGTACAGCAGAATGAGCCATCCCGATACATGACATGATTATGAAATCGAAGATGACTTGCTGCCAATTATTCTGCCCTTCTCTGCTCTGCTTTGTTGTCTGATGTTTGGTCCGCCATACTGGAATTAGGTACTAGCGGTACCTCGCTATCGTCTCATCCACACGATGCGAACTTCGGACGTCCGAGGGGCCAAGGAAAGATGGTGGTGAGTGAGCCAGATATATGTGGATCGTGGATTGTGTGGGAACAGCCAGAAGCGAGGCTGTCAGCAGCTGTCAGCCTCCTTCGATCAACGACTGGAGGCGATATGCCTCATGGGCGGGCTAGGTCCGTCCTCGTCCGGAGTGTAGAGAAGGGCTCTTGGTTGGCTGGCCCTGTCACACCGCAATGCAAGTGAGAATATACGGTATTCCCCACTCTCCCACGGAGCCAACAACCAACGAACGCACAAAACAGTCCACAAAAGACTTCGAGAATTGCCTCATCCGGACGCCGAGGAGAGACGCTGGTTCAGCATGAGCGGTGGTGTGTCTGAGCTGACCAACATCTTTCCGAAAGCGAGCTGGTGATGTCGATACTTGTTTTTGTTATTCTGCCGGAGGTACTGACTACCTAGGTACCTAGTCCAGTAATGAAGTAAGTAACTCGGTAAAAACGTCACTTTTTTTTGTTCTTCGTACCCTACCTAGAAGATATGGGTGCACCGCAGCCCAACTGTAAGCTTCTCATTCGTCTCTTCTCTCGCGTCTCCGGGCATGTGGTCTTGGAAGCGATAAAAGGCTCGCTGCATAGTGGACATAGAGCGTGATAGTGACGGTGGGATTGGCTGTGAGAGATTGTACTGCTGGTTCTTCGATATGGCTCCAGTGCAGTGGTGGTGTTTAAGTGGTGTCAAGTCACTTGTACATTTGCTGGATTGGATGCAGACTGGATCGGACACCAGGCATGATTGGCGTGAGCATCAGCGTGGGCATGGGCTTCACGGGCTTGCATCTCAGGAGGCATGAGCCACTAATCGCCACAACAGTTATCGGGCTGGAGGTCCGTTAGCAACCGCTACAGGGGATCCCCAGTAGAGGAATGAAGCGCTGTACCTTTGTACTTTAGGTACTTTGTACATTCGTACTTGACTTACTTAGGGACATTGGCATTCTTCAGCAGTGTGCCACACGCCCTAGCCGTGACCACAACCGCTCATTCAGCGGGTGGCTGCGTAATGTACAGAATGGAATGACTGACTCCATGAACCAACCGTGCAGCATGGCGTGGAACATCGCACTGAGCAGCACATCACATCACCTTGCCACGCTTTCACATGTTTTCCTCCGCACTTGCGGTACAATGAATGACAACGCAGGCAATGAATGAAAGAATGAAGGCATGAATGCTTCACACGAGGGAAGCAGGGAGGGGATGCGGTAAAACAGAAAGTCTGTTGCACCCCGTGAGTATATGGAAAACAATAAAATAATTTCTGATCTTACCTTATCTCGATCTCCGTCTCGATCTCAATCCACAAGTCATAATATCAGAATAGAACGTCATTGCATTGGTAAGTACATTGCATCAAAACGCACGAACAGAGAAAAAGACAAACTAAACATTCTGGCCATTGACCCCTGTACTATCTTATCCTGTCCTGTCCCAGACGAACACAAAAGGAAAGCGTAGAATACCCCCCAAAAACCCGAGATCCGGTGCATTAAAATCAATAACCTCATTATACTACTGCGTTCATAGCTTCTCTAATTATATCTCCTAACGTACCAACCTAATTCACGTAGTCAGCACTGCAACGAAGATCGAAAGCCCATCGGGCACATGAAACGATAGGAACAGAACAGGAGAACAAACAGTACAGGGCAGTAGGGATAACTCACATATGGCTTCTTCATCATCGAGAAATGGTTTCCGGGCAAGTGCTTACACTCAAACTTCTTGGGGTTGAGATACTTGTCCCACAGATTTGGCCCGAAATCCGTGCGGTTGTCTAGCAAGAACTGGGCGTGGCCGTATGGGAAAGGATCCGGTCGAGGATCCGAAGGAAGCTTGCAGACTCCATCCTCACACCAGATAGCAGTCACGTGTGGACTGCGTTCAGGATCAATCACCTCTGCCGTGTAGTTCGAAAGTGCGTTGACCGACGCTGCAAAGTGAGGTAGGAGCCAGGATGGGAGCTTGGAGAAGTCTCCATCTCCCAGGAGACCGATGGAGGCAAACCATCGATGCAGGGACGAGGGAAGTGGCTCGATTATGTCCGGACATGGAGAGTCGATGAGGATGAGCTTTTCGACAGTCTCACCAGCTTTGGTGAGCTGGTTCACAGCTTCAAAAGCGATGACGCCTCCTGCACTCCACCCAGCGAGGATGTAGGGTCCCGTGGGTTGTCGTCGCTTCATTTCCGTGATGAAGGCTTCGGCCATACCAATGACACCGCATTTGTACTCCTCAGGCACCTTCATGTAAGGAGAGTTCAGTCCGAACACCGCAACATCGGGTGAGAGATCCGGGATGTCGACGTACGACGTTGCAGATCCGCCTCCATCAGGAATCATCCACAAGTTCTTCGTTGCCCTCCTGGAGTTACCCTGGAGAAGGACCGAAGTAGCAAAACGTTGAGGCGGGAAAGCAGTAGTAGTGACAGTGGCCTCAACGCGTTTGGAGACAGACACTGAAACAACAGGCTTTGCTGGTTCACCGATGTTCAGACTTCGCTTGATGTCTCGGATCGATTGATTGACGGTGAGAAGATCGGCAGGGAGAGACATGTCTGTCTTTTCACGCAAGCGACCTAGAATAGATAGACTCATGAGTGAATCCATTCCAAGTGTAGACAGATCGACAGTGTCGGCAATCTCCTCAATGTCAACACCCATCTCCTCGGCAATGGTAGTTCGGATGATGTCGCCAAGACTTTCATCTTTGTTTTCCTCGACAGGGGTGTCATCCAGAGGTGTTGTGACATTCGAGTCGTCGACGAGATCTGGTGTTGACTTGTCCTCAACAGATGATGTTCGACTACGAGTGTCGCTTGAGTCGGAACTGGGGATAACAGTCTCAAACTTGCTGAGGAATGCCTTGAATGATCCGATTGTTGGATGATCGTTGAAGTCATGCGAATGAACATCAATCTCAAGCTCCTCTCGCATCCGTCCACTGACTGTGAGAGACATCAAAGAGTCGACACCAAGATCAGTGAAGCCAATGTTGTCCACAAGCTCGTCAATACCGACACCAACTTCGGCAGCAAGGATGTCGAGTGCCCGAGCGCAGACCGAAATCAACTTCTTGTTTACGGTGGCAATGTTGGCCATGGTGACTTGAGCAGTCTTCGCTTTCTTGGATGGCTCGGCTTTGATAGCTGCTGGTGTTGGTTTTGCTGCGGTGGCCTGGGCTCCTCCAATAGGGGGCAAGAACATGTTCAAGACCTTTCGGGGAATGCACTGGAACTTCAAGCATCCGACCATGGCAACGATTCTGTCTCCATCGAAGACGTAAACATCACCGGCTAGGACCTTGCCTTCTTCAGGTTGCATCCTGACATAGGCGCGGTAGGTCTTTGCCTGAGACAAAGGCTCGGCGATTCTCAACGACTCCCAGCCATGCGAGATGTAGACATTCTCGCGTGAGTCGACGGCATCAGATCCGTTGACGATGAAACCAGAGATGTGTGCAAGACTGTCAATCCAGTAGGGACTGTACTTGAAGTTTCCATCTTTCTCGGATGTTTGGAAGTTGACTTTGGAGGTGGCCTCGAAGTTCTCGCTTTGCAGGATGACTTCTTCCATACCACGATAGCGTGGGTTGTAGTCGACCAGGGCAGCGAAAAGTTTGTACGCCAACCCACGACCAATCTTGTGAGCTCGGCCGTCCTGCTCAGCTTCTTTCAGCCAGTCAACACGGGATTGAATGAGATAGGCTGTGCGTTGCCATTCGGCGAGATACTCTTTGGTGTTGCCGAAGATGACTTCACAGATACCGTGCTCAACCTTGTCTTTATCTGTTCCAGTAGAGAAGACCAGATCTGCTTTGCCGGCAGCGACATCAACAGTTGCAATCACTCTGAGGATTTGGCTTGCGCCATCGGGTCGTGCAATGAGTGGCTTGGGGTTCTTCATTTTGCTCACATCAATGCCCAGATCCGTGGCATCTGGTCGAATGAGTCTGTATGCATACTCAGAAAGAGTAATGGCCATATCCGCGTATAGTGACTGAGAGTGGTTAGTAAACTGAAAGATTTAAGCATGACAAGAATACTTACCGATGGGCAAAGCATGGCTCCGTTGACCTGATGTCCCGTGACAACCCCTCTGAGACCCGGTTCGGCCAAATCAGATTCAGCACAAACGACAGCCATTTCGTCCTTGACGAACTCGCTGGTGATTTTCTGGACTGAAGTGGTAGACAACTTGGGCTTTGTGTCTTCAAGGAGAGGAGTGAGCTTCACACCGTTGCCTTTGGTCAAGCACCAATCGCCCTCATACTGAATCCAATAGTTCTTGTCGTCAAAGGAGTAAGTAGGGAGATCAAGCATATGCACGGAGTCATTGAAGTCTCTGTGATACTCGTTCCAATCGACATTAAGACCAGCAGTGTGCATGGTACACAAACTGTTGGTGATAGTCTTGTATACGCTCTCTGTTCGGCGAAGCGAAGGTGCGATGATGGTGGAGATATCAAGCGTTGCCTTGACCATGTTGGAGCACACAGGATGGGGTCCAACCTCCATCCAAACAGTCTTATCATCGGTGGCTCCTGAAATCTGAGCAGACTGAAGCCCGCCAACAAAGTTGACAGGATTGCGTGCGTGGTTTCGAAGGTACTCAGCGTCGATCGTCTCGGGCTCGTTAAGCATTCTACCCAACACTGAGGAGATGAGGGGGATCGTCTCCTTTCCAAAGTTGACTGACTCGGCCGCCCTTTGAAAGTCTTCAAGAATTGGATCGACCTGGGCAGAATGAAAGGCGAATGGTACCTTGAGTTGAGTGCACTTAAATCCAAAGTTGGTGAGTTGGTCCGCAACTTCGGCCATCTCAGCAGCTTCTCCACTGAGAACGGTTTCGCGGCTACTGTTGATGCAGGCGACGTTGACCTCTCTCTTGTTGAGTGCCTCTGTGACGGAAGCAAGAGATCCTTGGACAGCGACCATGACATGTGTGCCAGGTGTACATTTCTGTACCAGCAATTGAGCCCTAGTGCCGACCAGGAATATGGTATCGCTGGCAGAGAGTATCCCTGAGACATTGAGGGCAGCATACTCTCCAAGGCTGTGGCCCAGCACAACAGAAGGTTTGATACCCCAGGAGTCCCAAAGTCTAGCCATGGCCATTTCGAGACAGACGATTCCAATTTGTACAACAACAGGCGATAAAGTCTGAACGTCTGCTGCACTGCCATCTATTAATGGTATGAAAGAAGGGAAGCCATGGATAGTGGCAATCTTATCGAACTCGTCGATGGTGTCTTTGAACAATGTGCTGGTGGTGTACAATTCTTTGCCCATGGCAGGGTAGTGTGATCCTTGCCCAGTGAAGAGGAAGGCAACCTTTGGAGGCTCAGGCAGGACAGGAACAAAGTTCTCGTGGAGCTTAGACCCGAGGATCGCTTGGACTTCTCCGATGTCCGTAGCAGTGATGGACATTCTCCAGTTGTGCTGGATGCGGCGAGCTGTAGTCGTATATGACAGATCAGCGAGCGAGGTGCTGGGGTTCTGAGCTAGATAACCCATCAAGCGTTCAGCATTCCTCAGCATTGCAGACTTTGACTTCGCAGTAACAGTGACTACATGGGTTGAACGGGGGTCGACAACAGCCCGCTTCAAAGGAGGCGCCTCCTCGAGAAGCAATCCGGTATTGCCGCCAGCAGCGCTGAAGTTGTTGACGAAAATACGACGAGGGGCATTTGTTCTCTTCCTTAGAGGGGTCTTGTGGAATGCAATGTGGACGTTGCGTTCCGCGAGATCCGATGGGAAGCCCTTGTTGATGGTGTTCTTGATACCAACATGTGGGGGAATTGCATTTTTTTGTAGCATCATCAACACCTTGATCAGCGCAGTGACACCAGAAGCTGCTTCACCGTGGCCCACGTTCGCTTTCACAGCACCAAGGTATAGTGGTTGTTCCGCTGTCCTCTTGCGATCAGCGGGAGCGAAAACGTTGGTGACTGATCGCATCTCAGTACCATCACCAGCTTGTGTACCAGTGCCGTGCATCTCGACATAGTCGATGTCAAGGGGATCGACACCGGCTTTCGCGAGAATGCTTCTGTAAAGAATCTCTTGAGTTCCTCCGTGGGGATGGGTGATCGAGATGGCATCAGCCGAATGGTTGGTGGCAGTGCCAAGAATGACTGCGAGAACGTTGTCCTTACTGGATTGATGTCAGTATGTGGATTGGCAGGACTTGTGAGGGGAGGGAACAGCGTACTCAGCCAAAGCATCTTCCAGTCTCTTCACGATAACAGTGCCAACTGCATCTGCTCTACAGTATCCGTCGGCGTCGTTGTCGAACGTTGCGCATGGACCTGTCTTGGACAGAAATTGTCCTCGACTGAGACCGGCAAAGATGTCGGAGTTGGTCATGCACGATACACCCCCCACAATGGCCGTGTCGCAATCGTTTGCCCACAGTGAGGTGCAAGCTAGCTGGATTGCCGCGGCGCTCGAGGAACAGGCGGTATCGATGCTGAATGAGGGACCCGAGAAGCCGAAGTGGTAGTTGATTCTACCCGGGCCAAACGCTCGCACACCTCCAGTGATGAAGTAAGTATCAACATCCTGGGCGGCGTTGATCTCTCTCCAGTCGTCACTAGTCTGCCCGTAGAAGGTACCGATGCGGTCCAACTTAGTTGAGCGGGTACGGTTTGGAACATATCCAGCCATCTCCAAGGCTTCGAAGGCTGTCACCAGAGAAAGTCTCTGCATGGGGTCGGTCTGAAACGCTTCTCTGGGCGACATGTTGAAGAATCTGGGATCGAACAGTCCAGGGTTCTCGATCCAGCATCCATAGGGTGTGTGACTCGTGTTTCTTGCCTTCCCAGTGGGATCTGTGTGTGTCTTTGCATCGAAGCGGTCTTTGGGGACCTCTCTGTGCACATCGAGACCCTTCTCGAGTAGTTCCCAAAGCTTCTCATGGCTCGCGGCATCGGGAAATCGTCCAGCCATCCCGACGATGGCGAGCTTACATCTTCCATTTGATCCATTTGCAAAATTGCTCGAGGTAGGGCTCGGTTGCCTTGCTGATGATGGGGATCTTCTGAGGATGATGTCGAGCTCGGTTTGTGCTTTGAGGGTTGTTGCCAGGCTGTTGGCAGCCTTTGTAGGGCCTATGTAGAGTAAGCACTTGCACTTGATATGCTCAAGATTGGCTGGAGATATTAGGTAATGGGAGTTGTCGCTTTCGCTTACCAAAGGGGATCACCAGACACTTGGGTCCTCGGTAATTCTGCGCCTTCATCACACAACCATGAACGACCTTGTGGAATTGGAGTGGCTCGGTCAAAATATCCCGAAGCACGGCTTGGATCAATGAGATCGAAGTTTCCTCGGAGTACCAATCGCCCGTTCTACAAGACATCACAGGGTTCCTGGGCTTTGCCTGCCCAAGAACTCTCTGGATTTGAGCATCTCCAAGACGAAGGATCTTGTCGGCGTCGACAGTGGAGTGGAGATGAGCTGCATGGTAAGGACCATGAACTGGAATGGGGATAGGCTTTGCATCGAAATTGTGAAAGCCAAAAAGGGAATTGAGGCTGGCAGGCGGTCCACTGATTGCGATCGAACTGCTGGTGATGGCACTGATGTACACGTGATTGGCTGAGGGAACACCCTGCTAAGGTTAGACGACATCAGACCCAGGCCTGGTTTTGCTCACCACTTGATTGTGGAAGAGATCAATGATTGATCTTGTCTCTGCTTCACTGATAGTTGGTAGGACATAGGTCCAGGTTTCTGAGGAGTCGGAGTCTTTGTGAAGGCGTTCGGCCAATGCGGCGACATGAGCTCCAGCCCGGAATGCCATCAAGGCAACCTGGACTGCGATAGGAATGAGGCTCGACAACGATGGTGAAGATGCAATGGCAGCGGCAGCAAACAGCCCGGTGCATAGGCCAACGAGACACGTTTCTTCTGGTCTCGTAGCATCTTCATGAACTTTCTCGGCTCGGCTGGAGGGTGTTAGAGACATCAAAAAGTCTGGAACGAGGGATTCAAACTCACTCGATATAATGAGCTAGTTGGGTGATGCATAGAAGTGCACTATCCACCGCCGAGTTCTTGAGCTTTCTGGCTTGGTAGTTTTCGTTCAAGTCTTTGATGCTAGAGAACTGAGGAACCCTTTGACGCTCGATCGACGACATCTGGTCTACCTCGGCGCGAAGAGCCGCCCCAACTTGATCTAAGAAAGAAAGTGTCAACACGCTGGGGTTTCCATCACGGTAGAAATCGGCCAAGAACCCATGGACTCCCAGTGACTGGTCTCCAAAAAGGAGAAATGCCATTTTGTCTGACATGGTCGAGATCGTCAGGAAATTTGCTGGTACAGAGAAAAGAGAGAATGCCCCATCTAGGAGGTGACCTTGGATCCTATATCAAACCAGAGAGAGCTTCAGCTCGAGGTCAGCTTAAGTGATGCCACGCTAACCCGTGTGTTCTATTCCGAGGGCGGTTTGTTCCCGTCTGAGACCATGCCAGGAAGCACGCCATGGCTTCTCTCAAATTGAGATAGCCAGCCCCTTGACACTTGACCGAGGCCTTGCTATAGGCTCAAAGGCTTTCGGTCACCGAGCCCGGCCATAGCAAGAGATAGCGCTCATGCAATTTAACTCCCACGATGATACAGTTTGGAACATAGCTTAGCCAAGTGGTTCCATTGTCCCAATGAGATACATAACATCAAGGGGCAGCCTAGGGACGGAATTAGCGTGCATTGGGCAAACATATTGACTAACAGGGCACTTCATTGGACCTTTTTTGTCCGGAGTGAGATGATCAGGGAGTTCCTTGTAGCCGATGCTGTGGATGGGAATTTATCGTAGCAGATCTATTGGCGCATTGGCCGGCTCCGAAAGCGAGACCTGGCGCAGCAATCAAAGCTGTTGTCAGGAGCTGTATATCTCAGGTCCGTGTTGACAATGATGATCCTCCCGCTAGCGTGGCATAGCATGGGACGTAGTGTTTTGTTCGTGAAGGTGGAGCCGCTCTCCTAGCTTTATCCGACGGACATCCCCACGGCAGGCCTTCGGGACCATGCAACATGCTCCCAGAACACGATACGAGGTTTCAAGAACGTGACTAATTCGCGGTAAACTGCACTGTAAAGAAACATGACAAATTGCGATGGGATTTTGCCAGAGGATTGTTTGTCACGGCTGGTGGGAGCGACATTGCCTTCCCGCTGCCTCCCTGTGGCCATCCCAATCTGCGTAGATTGAGAGCCAAAGATAGCTGAAAAACATGTAAGGCACAACATGATGTGCACGTTGTCTGCCTGCTCTCTGGCTCCACGGCACCAGCACACTGGTGAACCAGAAACGTGGATGCCGGGGGACTGGAAGTTTGGATAGATGAAACGAACAGCATGCATAGACGATCAACCGAAATAGAGGATCAATCAAAGCCAGAGCTGGGGCGTAGAACTTTAATCAAGAAGATATATGAAGACTTTCACGACCTACCGTCTGTGTTGACATGATTTGAAATCGAGTTCGTCTGAAGTTCGCCTCCCTAGGACGACTCTCCCGAAAACCCCGCCGCCCACCTCCTCGCGACAAAAGCCAGAGCACGCACGACCTCGCCCACAGCACCACATCTATCACAACACATGTTTCCATCTCTGCACGCGTGCCGCGATTGGCAAAGATCAAAATTGGGTACACCCATACGGGAATTGGTTGCTGTTGCTGGTTCCTCTTGGGCTCGTCTGCTCTGCTGGCCAGAGTGACGACACACAGGTTTCTCATGATGCAGAGGGAGGTTGAGGAGACAAGAAACCTCAAGGATGGAATGCATGAGAATACATCTGAGCAACGGGTCATATATGAACAGATACCGGTGAGTACACCAGAAGCGCAGGAGTCTCAATTGAAGATATATTCATGGCAGAGCAGAGGCGCAAAAACGAAGTCCAAATTTCGAATTATCCACTAATATTAACCTTAACCTCCGGCTAACCCAGTCCGGTAAGGCCTGCCGCCCCTTACCCGGATCCATTCATATTAACCTTAAACCGATCGCCTCGATAATGACAACAAAGGAAATTCGTCAAACGGTATGCAAACATACTCAGAGATAGAAAGAGATCATCGTCGCCACATATGTTCTGCCGCAAGACCCTTCCAACGCACATCGTCACTACACATTGCCACAACACCGTTCAAAAGACCATTAAAGAAAAGGAAACTGAGGGCGTAAACGACAGCCCAATACGAGAGCAGATATTCAAAGATGTGCACGCCGAGGATTGTTGTGTCAGACATGCAATGATGCCTCTATCCAACACCTCCATGAGGATTCGGATAGTACAGCTCGCAGGCTGCAATCTACATACACCTCTCGTCTCTTCGCCTCCAGTTTGTGTCCAAAGGCATCGCCACTCTACACCTGAGGGACTTCGTGCATTCTTTTGGGTAGAGGTGCGGTGCGCTCAAATGCCTTTGATGCTTTTACCATTCGCTTGGGATAGGTAGCTCTGTCGTCGAGTTAGCAATTGCCGAGACGATTCATCAGATGTAGCAGTCTTACCCTCTGTCTGGGAACTCTGGAACGGTGTTCGCGCCACTCAAGTCAGTTAAATTCCCTGTCTTGCCAGCGGCATTTCCCGCTGTTGGAATACCTTGCGCATCGCAGTTGGCCTTGTGGTCAGCCGGGATTGAAATGCCACGAAGCTCTTCTGGGGCTTCGATGATCGTTGCTGTCAGACCCATGATGACATGCCACTCAATGTGGCAATGGAAGAGCCAGACTCCCGGGTTGTTCGCCTGGAAGCGGATGACAGCGTAGCTGTTGGCTTGGATGGCATATGTGTCGCGCTTGGGTGGTATGCTGGGGAAATTCCTCCCCTTTCCAGTATATTTACCTCTTCCGCTTGCAGGTCTTTCAACCACTTGGAACTGGTGTCCATGCAAATGGAAAGGGTGAATAGCTCCGTCGAGATTGTTGACCGTGATCTGGACAATCTGCCCTTTACTCACCACAAATGGGTTGATTGCACCATAGATCAGTGGATTGGTGTTCGATGACCCAGTGCTGATCGCGGTGAAAAAGGAAGGGACCTTCTGATGGATGTATGTGATGTTGTTGAAGTACGTTCTAGGGGAAGTTAGCTTGAGTGGCACGAAATGCCTTTCCTTTTCCCTTGACATACCTTGGAATTCCCTGCGCGTCAAATCCGAAGTTGAAATCCAAAGTAATCTCCTTGTCAACTTTCTCTCTGGGTCCGAGAAGTGCTTGCCCATCCTTGGCTACTAGCGTAGCATCATCGAAGGGCTTCCACTTTGGAACAACGTACGTTGGGGCAAGTGCTTTTGCAGAGTCGTAGATGATGTTACCAGTCACATTGAAGGGCCACACTTGCGCCAAAGTAGCATTCGTGAAGTCTCTATTCCTGTCGAGGGAGGCCAAGAATGCATAGTTCCTCCTGGTGGAATCTTGTGCCTTTAAGAGAACCGTGTACCTTTGAGCAGGAGTCAATCTGAGTTGATACGCCTCCTTTTTCACAGTGTAACTACCATCAATCTCTATGATGTTCATTGGATGGCTATCGAATTGAATGAAGACGGATGCAAATGCTGCCATGTTGATCATCTTGATCTTGTATGTCTTTCCGGGAGTGAACTTGAAGTTTGCTGTCGTTGACTCGTTCACGAGGAGGGCGTTTGGGAACGGGGGCGCAGCCCGTACATTGGTTGTTGACAGCATCGTAGTAATCAATCCTGGGACTCTGTCGTGATACCAATCCGACATTGTGAGAACAATCTCTTCGTCGTACTGGCCCTTGTATGGGTCATTTGGATCGTGCACGATCAAAGCACCTGTCTTTGTTAGTTCTAGAGTGTCAATTGTCAATTTTTTGCTCACCTCTCAATCCGTCTGGATACTGGCCCTTGTTGTGGGAATGATACCAATAAGTTCCGGGTCTGTCGAGCTATTTTCATTGTCAGCTGTGGTCTTTCTTCTCTAGGTTTAAAAGCTCATACTATGAAGTCGTAGATGAGAGAGTTTCCCGGTGGAATTGGGCATTGGGTCACGCCAGACGGCCCATCTGAGAATTGGGTCCCAGGTTGGTCCAATCCATGGAAATGAATCGAGGTCGACTCATCCCCAAGGTTATTATACACACTAATGATGATTCTGTCCCCGACATCTCCCTCAATGGTTGGGAGAGGGAATTTGCCATTGATACCGATTACCTGCCTGGTGAAGCCATCCGGCGCAGCGGTCACCCAGTCGATGCTCCAAGTATAAGTAACCGTCTTCGCCAACGCGAAGGAGACCAACGAGAGGATGGTAACGATCGCGTTGAGCATGTTTGCGCAAGTATGAGAATTATGGATTAGGATTACGAGAAAGGCCTCTGCTGCTACTTCCACCAGGAGCTGGGCTCTCAGGAACTTAAGAGAGCTTGCGAGGAGCAGAGCTCTTCATTTTTTGGGGAGCACCGCCAGGGATTGGGGACCTCGGATTGTCCCAATCCATCTATGCTTCTGAAATCTGACTATCGACTGCAAGTCAGAGCTCATACAGCTGTCATCCGTCCACTTTTGCTGGGGGAAATTCCGTGGAGAAGAGTTGGGATGCTTGGTGCCTTGCATTAGCCCCGGCCCTACAGATAGTTGAAGACCTAAAGTAGGCTCGATGCACCCCAGACACAGTAAACAAACGGCCGCACGCCATCCGCGAGCTGTCACTCAGGCGAGAAGCCCCTAAGCGTTGAATGGGCGCCACCATTACCGTCACTGCATCATGGCCTTTGATAACCGAAATCGGAATCCTTCGATTCCCAAAGTGCTCTCAGCCGCATGCGTGCAGCCGGACCCTGGCGGGGGTTCCATGTTATTTGCTACTGTAGCTTCATTCACAGAAGGCTTTTCTGGCGCTCTGCACGCTTCGGGGCTGCTTGTCTTGGCGCTGCACGGCTCGGTGCTGCAAGTGTCGGTCACAGCACACTCGTATTTTGGCCTCACCGACATCATAGCAGAAGGAACAAAGGAACAGAGGAACGCCATAGGAGCGGGAACGAGATTGTCTCTATGACATGCGGCTTATGCGGACAGCTCATAGTGCATATTCCAACAGTAGCACCATCGTATCTTTCACAATACCTCAAAAATCCCAGCCTTGTAGTTGACTAACTAGCGCAACTACGACCCCGCCGTCAATCAGCCTTGAGGCCCGGGATACGGTGACACTCAACAGTTCGATTTTTATGTCCCGAATATTTGGACGGCCTGACCAACTGCGGTCTGCAATTCTTTTGATCAACACAGCAGATGCCTTGTTGGTCCGTCCCACGCCACAGATAAGCATCCTTTCGGCCTCGAAGATTGGTGAAATCCAGCGCGACCCAGCGCGAGTTTGCTGTCACCCAGCTCCCGCACTGGATGAAAATTGGTGTAAATAATCCCCGACTGGAAAGGTAGCATTACGATGAAACAGGTACGCTTAGGAGTGCAGCATGTCAAGTTCATGGCCGCGCGGTCACCAGCTGCCGGAAGGAAAGTGAAAACGAAGATATATAAGTCAGGGTGACCTTCATCTTAGGCTCGCTTTCACAATCCTGTTTCTGGATTTTGAAATGCTTCCCAATTCATTTACAAGGCTCCACTAGCGACGACACCTTAAAAACCTTGAATTATGAATTCCCAATTGGTGCTTTTGGCTTTCCTGGCTGCTTGGCTCCCAGACTGCACAGCCTGGGAGGAAGGCACATTTTCTTCATGCGTGGTACGTTACCCGCCACTCTATTCCCTGCAATCCGTGTGTGTACATCGACCACCAACAATGGATGCGTTGTATCTGCCACTGAACCGCTTCTCCAAATCCCAACGCTGACATGCATCCCACGCTGTAAAGTGGCCATGTGTAACGAACTTCCCTACTCCTGACTGCGACGAAAGTAGATCCGGCTCTTGGGAGAGTTGTTTCTGTTCGAACGAAACTTTGATAGCGGAATTTAAATCATGTGTCGATTCCTCAAGTTGCGCTGACTCTGAGAAGATAGGTAGGGAAAACACCAGCCTCCACTATTAACTGATTTGATTCCATTTCCCCCGAACAGGGATTCTTAACGGCTAACGCTTCACCCAACTTCCACAGATGCAGCAGAGTTGTGCAGCTCAACCGGCCCGTACGCCACTTACTCGGCGCACCTCAGCAGTCAATACGACGAGATAAACAAATGGTCGACGAAAGGAGGATCCTGGTCTGCGTACCACAGTTACTGGAGCACGAGCGGGACGCATACTTGGTATGATAAGGGTCCTTGGCCAACTGGGACTGCAGGACCATGGGGTTCAGGCTCGTGGCCTGAAGACAAATGTCCTGGGTCAGATTGGCCTGGTTGGACATCCAGTGGCACGTGGGATAAAAGTGATTGGGATGAAGAGTGGACATCGTGGACTTCTTGGACTGATTGTTCGACGGCCACGACCCCCGTGAGCACGACTGTGACCAGCACTGTCCCAACAACTAGTGATGTACTGCTTAAGAGTACAAGCTCGTCGTCCACGACGGCTTCGACAGCGGTGGCTGGGAGCTTCGTTACAAGTACTCCCAGCGCGTCTGCTTCAGTACCACCGCTCCTGGAGACGAGTGGGGCAAGTGGACTTTCCGATGGGCGATTGAGCTCGTTGAGATTCATGGCGATGAGTGCTACACTGTTCGGTATATTCTTGGGAATGGTGATCATGTTTTGAGCGTGAAGTTGTGCAGGAAAGATGCAGTGGTTAAAATGGGTTTTAGGTTGCTGGTACACATGGTTTCGATTCAAATAATACCCCTCGGAAGTTTGTTGGTTTTGGAAATCGGATGCCTATATGCATGAAATCGTAATATCTCTGAACTAAAAGGCAGCGACAATAATATCTCGTGTTTCAGTCCTGAAATTCATTTGTACCGTGGGCAGCGTGCATCCCAGGTTCTCGTCATTCTGCAAGTTGCCGTTTCCACGACAAGTCTCTTCCGAGCGGATATTGACACGAACCTTTGATACTCTGCAACCCCCCGTCCTTGACCCGGAAACTCTGTCGACCTTGGATTAAAGTAGCAAGGAATCAGATGCTGGAGTAGGGTGATGCTGTAGCACAGCCGTGCAAACTGAAACCTGGGGTTCTCGTGAAGTGTTGTTCGAAATGGGTTGATTTAAGGTTCTCCACAATCGGAGAATACCAGCGCCATCCCGCTGGAAGTATCGTGAATGTTCTCAAATGCACTCAGGTAGCTCCGGCGGCCGAGACGTCGCATGACCAGGTAGATTCTCTGAGAAATATTGAAAGTCTTGTTTAGAATCCCTTGAAGTAAGAAATCTTAAGCAGGTGCTTTATGGCTCCATGGAAAGCTGCCGATTTGCCTTCCGAAGTTCTGGTATGCACATGCAATTTATTGCAAAAAGGGAAACGGGAATTGTGGACGTCATACTATCTCGAGAAAGGTACAGTGTGTAGACCTGATCGGTCTCTTCCTCGCGGAAATCAAAAAGCCTGGGATGGGCTTCTACGTTCCTCCGCTTACGGTTTCCTATTTTCAAAGGAACCAGCTTTCCCTAAAAAAAAAACTAAAAAAACCATCAATGCAAACCATAAATCATTTAATCTAGAAAAGATCCAGGATTTGTGATTCTGGGGGGATCTAGCCCACTCGAAGAGCTCAGAGGTATCCTCGGAAATCATGCGGTTGAAAACGGGCGTCCACATAATGTAAACAAGATCCGGATTCAAACTGGGCGGGGTTTTCTTTTCAGGTGACAATCAAGTATTACTCTGGTCTATTGAAGCGAAAAAGACACTCCCTTGACTTGGAGAAGATTACTTCGAAACGTCTGAAATGGACATGGCCAAGTTTGTAGCCTGTGCTGGATTCTCTGTACCAGCAACGATGTCCATACTACGGCCCAACTTTCTAGATTGGATTCTGACGAAGAAAAAAAAACTTACTCTCACTCATACTTCCTAGAATTTGATCTGTAGCAATATTGTGCGCTACTATGCTTAATATTTTCTTTTAAATAAGTCTTACGAAGTTACGGGGGGTTGCTTTAATACAAAATTCTTGAAGTTCGACCGCTACTCGTCGGTTTCCTTGTGACGACTGTCGCTGTCCAGAGCCTCATTTCCACCGGCTCCACTTAGTACTGCCTGATCGGGACGTACCGAGATTACTATGGTGCTAGGCATATTAACCTCTTGTATATAGACTTATTCTTTCCTTACTTTCTTTCCTCTATAATTGTAGATTCTAAGTTAATACTTAGTATCGTCATATGTCTCTTGTGTTAATATGTAAGGCGTCAGTTACACGTGATTGCCGTCTTTCTAAGGCAAGCGTCACATTATTTACAACTCTTTTCTCTACGTCTAAGAAGACAGTAAATATCCCTTGCCCCCTAATTCTCCTGTGAGTAGTTACGACCTAAAAGCTTAAATATAAGAAAGGCCTATACTAAGCCTTGTAACTTGACGAATAGTAACATCAAAACCCCTACTAATAACGAAGTCAACATTTACTTCGCCACTATTACCCTTATTCTCCTCCCCGACTTCTGCCTCTACACGACGAAGTCGAAATCCTCTCTTCGCCGGACCTCTCCCTCTAACTCGACAAGTCAAGCCGAAAGTCGTCCCTCCCTTAGTAAAGTAATCTACTGTAGACGCCTATATATCGTCTGCCTCTTCTTCCGTCCCCCTGCCCGACTCTCCCAATGCCAACACCCCTAAAGCCAACACACCTAGTGTCGGCCCTAGCTAAACAACGAGTTAGTACACGCCAAGGAGCAGTATAGAGCCTACAAGGATATATATAAGAGAGACACTATGGGAAAGCCGACTTCGCATTTTAGAAGAGCAACTTGCGGAGAGTCGTATAAAGAACTAGCGGCTGAAGCTGTCTCTTTAATAACAGCGACTTACGACCGACGAGCCTCTACCACGTAAACTTACCCTAAGATCTGTAACTTTCTAAGAAGGGGACACACTCCTTCATCCCTTAATTAAGAAAACTCCTACCCCCGAGTTAGATAAAGGCAAAGGTAAAACATAAAGTACTCCTGACCCTAGTAGACTACTAGACGACGATAGTAATAATGGCTACCGACTTCCTCGCATTTCACGTCGTCGTTCCCCCTCTTTCTTTATAATGTCCTAGATGTTTACAGCCTCACGAATCGAGAAGATCCTTAACCTAAATAATAAGCTTTTAGACGGTATCAGCTATAGTCCACGTCTATAGGAAGTCCAGGTCTAGAACGCCTTACGCCGGTACGACTAATACTTTATTAACGACGACTACTAAAAGGACTAGCTATTAGTATAAATAAAAGGAATAACTCGCACGTTCCTAGAACCCTCCTTCTTGTCCTTAACGCTCAACGACGACGGAAATATTATAGATACACTCGACCTAATTAACTAAGTAGTTAAATTCTTAATTAACTCTTATAAGTAATAAATATCACGTAACTTCTACTCCGCGTTAAAGATAAAAGCCGTAAGACAAACCTTTTAAGACTTTTACTAATAGTTTAGAATTCTTACTAATTAAGGCGACGTAACTAATAACTTAATACTTAAAATAGACTTATAAGACAAGCTTCCGTCCCGCTTACGCAAGTAACTGTTCTATAAGTATTAAAGAGCTAGAACTTTAAAAGAGTATATAATAGTAGTATAAGCCAAAGACTAAGGATAAATTATAGAAAGCACTATTTACGCTAGTTACTTTGGCCCCTTAGCGACAAGTATAAATTCTTATCCCTAATCTTAAGTTAATATCTCCTTAGGGACTACGAGAAAGTCACTTTAAGCTTCTACTACTTCTTCGTCTTAGTAACAAAAGACTAACTAACCCCTAAGTCAATAAATTTCTACACGAGCCGACACACCTCGTGCCTAAATACTAGCGAATGCCTCTCGGTATTTCACTTAACGGCCCCTTAGTCGTAGTTATACCTCTTATATTAACGAAATAGAGGTAGGCGCTAACGACAGTAGTCTTATATCTAATAGTTAAGCTATAGACGACAATAACTTACTAATAAAGGAACTTACTTTATAAGTAAAAGACGTAACTTAAGAAAAGGCTCCTTCTTAAGTATAATACGAGATATACGACATCTTAACCTTATAAAGCTTTTTAATAGACTAGTACTTACTACTTGTATCGCTCTCTCTAAGAACGGACTTACGTATAAATTACCTACACTTCTTAATTCTAGAGTTAATAGTTATTATTTTATTAATCACTCTCTTTTAAAGTCTCTTTCTTTCTTCTTAAAACCTTTAATTCACTTATTACCTTTACTTGTCCCTATTAAAGGATTTAATAATCGAACTAGTAAGACTATTAGCTACTATACTATATTGAATTTAATAATCGACAAGCGTCTATAGTTATTTACTCCCTTCTTAATCACTTACTTAGGAAACTATAAAGTAATTATTAGAAGATTATAGTTAGAGTATCACAAAGTGCTCTTAGATGCCGCCAAACGACGACTTATCTAGCCATCGAACTACCCCTTAATAGTAAATTACGGCAAACCGATTAAAGTCCGAGACTTACGTGTACATAAGATTCACTAACGCCACTAGCGCGACGCCGAGCGTAGAGACGCCAAGTTACGTGAATTTTAAAGCCGCCGTGATCCCCAAATTCCCGAGTCGACTTCGATAATCAATTCACTACCTTTAGACCTTACACTAGGCATAAATATAATAGACACCATAGAGTACACCCCCACCGCTCTCCCTTGATATCACTGAGCCATATAAGACGGACGTGTGTCTTGCCTTACTAATAATCCCGATTCCGTGACATATGCCGATTCCGTGACATATTCTATTCTACGATTAAATTAAAAAGACGGAATATACGTCAATAACTCCTTCACTTCTTTAATAACCCTAGAACCTATTATTATTAACTCCTCGACTGTTGTCAAGTCTAGAAAACTAGCGATTATATTAATAAAAAACTAAACTTAATATCCCGCGTAGTATAATTGAATTATGTCAGATGCCGAAGATGTCAATTCTACGGATACACAGTTATTAAGCCTATACTTATAGTTAATCTCTAACCACAGAACCACTATAAGTCATAGAAAGAAAGATTAAGGAAATCCGCTATAGTCGTATTAAAAGTATAAAGTCGAGAATTTATACCCCCCTAGAATCGAGCCCACGGCGCTAATAAAGGAAATTCACCCCCCTGTCTTTTTAACACTTAATACTTCGTCTACTTCTTCTTTCTTTCTTGTTTTAAATATAAAACCCTTTATATATTCCTTACTTTCTTTTCCTATTACACCTTCTAATAAATACTTCGTTTCGAAATATATAGTAGCCTCTAAAAGTAGCCGCGCCGCTATTTTAATTAAAGAAGTTACGTTAATAATAAATTCTATATTAATCTCTGAAAGTTAGAAATACTTAGGTCCACGCCTTTTAAGTATATAGTATCGCCCTTAACTAATCCCTGATATTAGTACTACTATTAAACTTACCTTTATTGTTAATCTTTTATATATTATAAAGCTCGCGTATTAATAAGTACGATATATAATAAAGCCTAAAGAGCGCGTGTACTCCGTTACTAACGGTTCCTTACTTTAGCTAAGAAGTATATTAAATAACTAGCCTAGTTAATATATATAACCGCTCCTACGACTAGACTATATATATATCTTAACTAAACTAGTCCGAATAGAAGTTATTAAGCTAAAAAGTAAAACTGCTAAGCTTTTATACCCTTAAGACTAAACTAACTCCCCTTAATTCGCTCCTTTCACGCGTAGAATATATACTAAAGACTACGCTAATTCACTTTAGAATATATAAATATAACTCTCTTTTATACACGACTTAACTATAAAAGCTCTTCCTTCCCTAATTTCTTTTCTTTAATTACGAAATAAATTACTAATTATAAAGCGACGTAAGAAAGTTCGTCGACGTCTAGTCGTTAAGATCTTCTTAATTAGCGTAGCGGCGTTTTATATATTAATTAAACGGAAGTCTAAAGATGAGATATTCGTAGTGACTCTTTAAGAAATTAATACTCTAATTAATTAAAGAAGCTAAGAGCGAGAGAAAGCCGCTACTATATTAGCCCTAATTGTCGAATTCACTCACTGTCGCCAGTTAGTTATATAGTTTGTACTCTCTATTTAAGAGCTAAACACTAAGTTAATAATTCCCTTAGAATACGTTAATTAGACTCACGTATTTTCTAAAGTAAAAAGTGATATTCTCCCTCCTTATCGCTCGTATAATTACAAAATTAAACTAAAAGGAGAGGGCGAGAAAGTACTTAAGTATTCGCTATTATATAAGATATTAACTAAAGAACTTAAGGCTATTAAAGAATATATCACAAATAACTTAGATAAAGGATTTATTAAGCCGTCTTAAGTACTATTCGCGGCCCCTATTCTCTTCGTTAAGAAGCTAAATAACTCCCTACGGTTATATATTAATTTCCGAGTACTAATTCCCTCACTCGGAAAGACTAATACCCCCTACCTCTAATTAATAAGACCCTAGCCCACATAATTAACGCTCGCATTTTCACTAAATTAGATATTTGTTAAGCTTTCCACTGAATCTAAATAGACTTAGTATTAAAGGAGTATATTACTTTCCGCACGAGATACGGCGTATATAAGTACAAAATTCTTTTATTTAACTTAACTAATAGCCCTATCACCTATTAGTATTACATAAACGATATTCTCTTCGATTACCTTAACGATTTTTATATAACGTACTTAGACAACATTCTTATATACTTTAAGGACCCCTTATAATATTAATTTTATATTAAAAAGGTACTTTAACGTCTTAACGACGCTAGGCTATAGGCCGACCTAAAGAAGTATAAGTTTAGAGTAATATAAACTAAGTACTTAAGCTTTATTATATTAACTTTTAGCCTAAAAGTTAATCTTAAGAAAGTCTTTATCGTTTATAAGTAGACTTACTTTAACTCTATTAAAGGTATATAGTCCTTCCTAGGTTTTTATAACTTCTACCGGAGATTTATCCGCGACTATAATATTATAACGAAACCTCTTATTTAATTAACTAAAAATAACGTTCCCTTCTACTTTATTATAAAGTATAAAGACGCCTTCGACTTCCTAAAATATACTCTTACGTCCGCGCCTCTCTTAAGACACTACTAATAGGACTTACCTTACTTCCTAGAGACGGATGTTAGTAATAATATTATGGCCGGAGTCCTTTCTTAATAACACGGCGACGACTAATTCCCCGTTACTTTCTTTTTAAAGACGATATTACTTATTAAGCTCAATTACGTAGTACACGACAAAGAGATATTAGCTATTATTAGATCCTTTAGTTACTAGCGTGCTAAGTTAGTAAGAGCCCCCTACTAAGTCCGTGTCGTAATAAACCACAAGGCCTTAGAATACTTTATGACTTCTAAGTAATTAAATACTAAATAAGTACGATAAGTAAAGCTTTTAGTAGACTACAATTTCATAATCACGTACCGCCCTAGAATCTATAACCCCTTAGTAGATGTACTCTCTTATAAACTAAACGAGTTAAATTAATAAAACTCTACGAAGAAGACTTAACGCCTTTAATAACTCTTATACTAAGACTAAGTTAACTTTAACTTATTATTTATAAAGTTACGGCCGCCTGACGACGCTAACGCGCTAGTAGCCGACGTTAAGCTCGTTGCCCTCACACTAACATTCTCTGTCGTATAGTAAATCCTATAAGTTAATCGCACTACTCCTTCCTTATAGGCTCTATATAAATAAGCTATATTAAACTCTCTAAGTAAACTCAGCCTAGAGGGTGACCTCTTACTCCACGACGGCCGCCTCTTAGTCCCTGATGTTAATTACCTTTGAACCCTCCTTATACGAGAGGTCTATAATCGAGTCACTACAGCACACCTTAGTATTAAGAAGACGATCTAATTACTCTCTTCTTAGTATTAGTGGCATAAAATCACGTTTATAGTTTAGTAATACTACCGTAATTATTATATATACTAACGAATTTAAGTTCCTCGGAATAAAAAGCCCGGATTCCTTTATCCTCTCCTTATTCCGTCTAGACTATAAGAATATATTACCGTGAACTATTACTCCTTTATTAAAGACAAGTATAGATTCGACAACGTCCTCGTCTTTATTAATAGATTTAGTAAACAAGCTATTAGTATCCCTTACTAAAAGACGACAGATGTTTAGAAGCTAGCTATTATATATATATATTATATATATTATTACTTTAGTACTCCCTTAACTATTACTTCTAATAGAGGCCTTTAGTTTGTCTTTAAGTTTTAGACCGCCCTTAGTAAGATCCTCAGAACTAAGAGACAGCTGTCCGCTACTAACTACTTATAGACAGACGGCTAGACTAAAGTATATAACTAATACTTATAAAAACAACTCTAACCTTTTATTACGTACTACTAAGACGACTAGTTAGAGTACCTCCTTATCATAGACTACGCTTAAATGTCCCTCTTACACGATTCCCTAGGGGGACTCTCTCTATTTAAGGTAGTCTATAAATACGTACTACGCACAGATTAAGACTAGAAAATTAACTTATTAGACTCAGTTACCCCCGCTAATAAGTTAAACACTTAATAAGCCATTAACTATACTTAACGCTATAAGAAAGCTTAAGACATAACTCAGTCGAACCTTACTATAGCCTAAGCTAAGATAGCCAGGTCTTATAACGCCTCTCGCCGCGATGTCGACTTTAATAAAGAAAGCTTAGTCTAGCTTAACATACGCTACTTCAAGATACTTTATTTATTTAAGAAGTTAGATATACCTACTAACGGACTATTTAGAGTACTCGAGAAGGTAAGACACTCGTACCGCCTAGAATTATTAGCGAGTATAAAGGTCTATAACGTCTTTCCGGCTAATAAGCTACGCCGAGACCCCAACGACTCCTTACTAGGCTAAGTGTAAGATACCCCCCCGCTAATTAACATTATAGGCGACGATAAGTAAGAACTAGAAGAAGTGTTTACTTGCCGTAAAAAGAGCAAGACTTTATCTTACTATGTTACTTAACTTAATTAAGACGTTGACTTAAACTAGTATTGTGGTGGGGAAGGCTCTGGTAGCTCCTTTGTCACCTGACCGGATAGGCTCTTTCCACATAAAAGGGTTCATCACTTGAAAACAACTCAACAACCAAGAACTTTTCATAGATATTATCTAATACACTTTTTTCTCCTCCCCTCCCTCGACTTTTTATACTCTTCAGATATGTATTATCTTTAGATTTGATCGATCCGCGATTTCCTACACTCAGAGTCTCTCCCGTACCTCACTACATACTACCTCTCTTATTGTGTAGTTTATTGGGCTTTATCCCACCCACATATTTTTAGTGACCTACGCAGGGAGTGAGTTCAGTACGAGGAAATAGAACTAAGTAAGTTATACGGAAAGGGCCCTTTATGCTAATCACAAGCGTTTAGGGAGAATCAAGAAACGACAACTACTTAAACTGAGGGACCTATTTAATTAGTAACTCCTCAGCCTTCGAAAGCAAAAACAGCAGATATAGAGGCACAAGTATACGACAGAGAGAGCAGAGAGACACGAGGGAAGCAAGTGAACTTTCACAATACGTGGGGACACCTAGAGTACTAGAAAATCTCTTCTCTCTCAGCTCGAGGCTCTATGCCCGCCATTCCAAAGACTTGTACTCTACTATTTCACAATACTTCCCACAGTAATACGAGGCCCCATAGCATTAGACCGCCAAAGCCTGATATTATGAGGTACCGAGATTACTATGTAAGAAATTAGCTAAAGTATTATAGGTCGTGCTCTTTAGTTCGTCAGCTAAAAGCCGAAGTCTTACCTAGAGATTCGGCGGAAGTGTGTTCTAAGCTAGTCTAGAACCAGGCCTCAGTTATCTTTTCAGCGTTATTTAATTTCCATCTACCCCCTATTTATTGATTTAAACCCTCTATAATTTCGGCGTATGGGGCCTGGGGCACAGGCTAAGACCTCGCTAGAAGAGCCTATCGTTTAGCCCTTCGCTTAAAGAGGCGAGGCCCTGAATTCTTGTTTCCAGGGGGACGTTTCTTTACTTTCTTTACACAACAATACAACACTTATATACACTAAATCTTTTGTTACTTTTATTACTTTCGATCAAACGACCACACACATTCTTTCGAAACCTCAAATCACATTCAACTCACCGATAATGTCCGGCTACGGTAGACCAAACAACGCCAATAATCAGAAGGGGGCTCCCTTTACCGACACCCCGGGACCTGCCACTAAAAGCAACTTTGGGACAATTGCAGGCGTTAGGCCTAGCGCTTCCCATGATTCAGGGACCTCTAATAGGGGTTCTACCCCTCATGACAACAACACTTTCCAGAGCTTACTAGACAGCAAGAAGGGGAAAGGGAAAGGCAAAGGGAAGGGGTCCAGTGATACCGGACCTAGTAACTCAGCTCCCTCTATTGACACCGTTGAACCTGCCGCCCCTAACTCGACCCCGGCTATCACCGCGAATAATCTCAAGAATATCAAGGTCCACGTTAGTCAGCCGATGCTAATCCCTGGATCCCCGAATACTCCCATTTTCAACGGCATCGACGTCAGCACCTACTTCCGGACCCTTAATAGATACTTCGCAAGTTACATAGTTACTAACGACCGGGAGAAGAAGGAATAAGTAGTCGACTATATAACCCCTTCTTAAGCGTGGAACATTCGGAAGCTCCCTAGCTTCAAAACCGGAACATACGCTAGCCTCAAGAGGGAAGTGAAGTAAGACTATTAGGCCGACGACAGTAAGTATCGTTTATATACGAATACTTACTTAGACCTACTAGAGCAAGATTTCAAAGATGCTCAAATTGACGGCCAACCTTCCCTAGATTAATGCCGGAAGTTCCTTAGGGCCTTTAGAGAGGTAGCCCTAAACTGCGTCGACCGAGGCAATCTCACTAAAAAGCAAGCGTCGACTCGATTCATACTTGTACTCCCCCGAAGCCTTCGGAATAAGGCCATACAAGCTGCCTCTAAGAATAGAGAGTCGTTAAAAGACCTCAAGACGGATGCGTTCGACGACATTTACAGCGCTATTGAAGCCCAGCTCAATTCGGAACGAGACTTGTATGCCATTGTAGAGGAGCAGGGCATTACAAACCACCGATGGATGTAGGTAAGTCGGCCTAATATCTTCGCTAAGACGTCTGATCACCGGGAGGAGAGGGTTCAGCCTGCGTCTATGGCTACACAGGGCCAGTCGACCCGAGCACCACTATCACAGTACCCGAATTTCCTGGGCTATAGAGATAACGCCCTAGGTGAAGAGATTCGTAAGGCCTTTAAGAGACAAGACAAAGAAGCTATAGCCAACTTAGACCCTGTGTTTCTTCCAACTTTACAAAAGATCGCCAGAGACCCCGAGAGTACTACAGACAGAGACCTAGAGAACGTTTACAACAGTCTAGGGCACATGAAGATCCTTGCGGCAGTAGTTAAGAGAGCCACGAACGCCAGATACACGGCCGAGATAAACATCTTGCGATTCACTGAAGAGGCTCAAGAGGTGGCTAGCGTTAGCTATGGGACTAGCTATCCTAACTCTATTGCCTACAACAAGAAGGCAAGAGATGATTATAAGTGCCGGTAGTGTATGAATCGTTAAGAGCCCGAGATGAGACCTCAAGCACGACATGAGTTCATAAATCAATGTTTTGATTACAAGAAGTTCATAGGTCTTAGGGTAATTCATAAAGCAGAGGATAATGGCTACATTTATATAAGACATTAGGAAGAAGGGAAAAAGTCGTACCCCGTACAGTTTCCTACTGATGGGAGACCTAGACGAGAGTATATCCTCTCTCGTGTGTTGAACAGCTAATACTCTCCTGATCCCGAACGCAGAGCACAGGCGGTCAAAGAGTTACTAGCATCGCAGTTAGAAGCGGCGCTTACAAGAGAGAAAGGAGCAACTTCTGCAATTAATTGCATCGAATTCATCGATGAGCCCATCGACGCCGGCGAGTCTATTATCTTACAGTAGTAGGACTGTTCCGAAGAGCAAATCGTCCAAGTCTAAGCTCTCTTGTCTAATACGAAGGACAGCTCTGATTCCGAGGCAATAGTTGCCCCCATCGAGACCAGAGCCCGAAAGAAGGCCCCAGCATTTAAGCTATACAAGGGATCCAACAAGTTACAAGACAAAATCAAAGCTCAGGCCTCATATAATAAACCGAAGGTTCCTCTAGATGTTAGAGACGCTATGCAATTCACTAAAGTCATAGATATAGACAGTCCTAAAGAAGCAAGGAAGACCCCTCAGCAGATCCTAGCCAGGAACAAGTCTAAGATCTCCGACATAGTCTCTAAACCTATTATGCTAACCGCATCTAGGGCATCAGCTCAGAATACTACAACCAACTCTTCGGCGAAGAGGCGCACCGCGAAGCCTGAACCAACTGTAGTCCCCTCTGGAATCCCTAGACCTATCACGCGATCAACGTCTTCTCGGAACCCCCGTATACAAAAAGCACTAGACCGAAACGGCTATAGGCTCGACAAGGTCCTCGACAAGCTACTGTCTTTGCAAGAATTGCCTGGCAACCTTACGCTAGGGGAAATAATAGTACTCATTGACCCTCCTAGAGCTTCCCGAACGCCCGGCGGTGCAATTGATCGACAGATACAGAGGGAGCATGTTACTAACGTTAAAGCCATTACCTTTAAAGACAACTACAGCCTTAATAGGGAAGAGGTTATTATATCACAGAGACTATTACCTGATTCTTCATATACTTTCCTAAAGCCTACGCTATACGCGGATCAATTAGACGAGTACCCCTTAATAAAGCGAGACAACATCAGAACAAAGAAGGTCCCTAGTTAGCTCCCAGGGAGAACAGAATAGAAAAGGAGGGTCCAAGCACACCCCAAGGTCCCCAGGAATCTCCTTGCTTTGAAATTTCAGGCCTATTAGCGGTAGTTCTAGAACAGTGTCTCTGTAACACAAGAGTCGATAATTAAGAAGTCAGTAGTATAGCTACTACTTAGCGCTATCCCATTGTTTAGGCCGGTCCTAGTACTCCTCCTCAGCATGCTATTAGTGTATAGAGACTTAGTGCTGGAACTTCTTCGCTTAGTGCCTTCTACGTCACCTAAAACGATGCGGCGAAGTGCTCGACTAGCAAGAAACACTAGCTTGTATGTTAGGATAGAGGCTATAAGCGGCTCCACAGAAATAGGCAACTCGTTCTACTCGCCAGCGCCGAAGGTAATAGTTACGATACTTAGCCGCTCTAAAGTCAGCGATGTCAGGGCTACACTCGACACGGGGGCTGAAGTCAGTTGTATGACTCTTGAAGTAACTAACCTCTTAGAACTGCTAATAACGAGAAGTCAAACGATAGCCTTAAAGACGATTACTAGTGTGAAGTCTCGTTTCGTCGGATTTACTAATAATATCACTATTGCCATAGGCAACTGCGCGATCAATAATCGGTTCTATATTATAGACAGTCCCGGAGTTAAGGTCATCCTTAGTTTTCCGTTCTTCCGCAAAGCTAGAGTTACTTTCCGCTACTCAAGGGATTATAATAGAGGGATTATGCTCGCTTCTTTGTGGGATCAGCGCTCTAGTCTCATCACTACAGTCAGGACCAATGATACTACTGAGGAAGCGAAGGATGCTGAGGCACTGCGTGGAGAGAATAAAGTAGGGCTAATTTACCCTGAAGATTCAGAATCTAAGATTAGTTATGAAAAGGAAGACTTCTCGGGAAACGATTAACTAGCTATTACTCGAGCGCTGCAGTCAGTACACTTGAATGCTCGGTCATCCCGACATTAACAGACATGGGAGAAGCCTTTGAAGAGCGGGAGGGTTAACCCTATCGTCCTCGCCTCTTATTACGAGACCGGGAACCTGTGAGCCTCAAAGGGATAGCGTATATTGAGTATATAGAGAGAGAATTCTGTGTGCCAAAGTCGGTGATCAGAGACTTCCCACCTAGAGCACTCCTTAACTCGTACTGAGAGGAACCCCTAGTCTCCGAGCCCTTGTTTAGAGGAGCGTTCAACGACGATTCCTTGTCTCTGGTAAGCCCAACGTTCGAATGGACCACTAACTACGACGAGCTTCCGATCAAGTCACCGTTCAGAGAAACCCAGAACACGGTAGCACGAGTAAGGACTATATACAAGTCTAAAGCCAAAAAGGTCCTGCCCGTTGATTTAGCTGACTTAAAAGGCGACCCCCCTAGTAGGAGGGAAGACTAGTACGAGCGTGCACGAGAACGAGGAACTCCCCAAGATCATGTCGGAAAGTATCGAGAACACCTGTTACCACGCTTCGCTAGTATACCCCGAAACTCAAGACTTACCCTAGAAAGGCTGGCTAAATTAGACGTAAGTAGCCTGTTATGGCCGGAAGAGAGAGCCTTATTCGACGAAATAATAGTCAATCGGGAAGGAGCTATAGCTTTTAACTAGCCTAAGTGTGGCAAATTTCATAAAGATGTCTCCCCTCCCGTCATTATTAAGACTATTAAACATACGGCTTAGCAAGCTCCCAACTTTCCTTTACCACGGGCACTTATTCCGGAGGTTACTAAGATAGTACAAAAAAGACTCGACAAAGGAGTCCTAGAGTACTCCGAGGGGCCTTACCGCAACACTTAGTTCTTAGTTCAAAAGAAAGAGTCGGGGAAATACAGGCTGATCAACTCGGCTACTATATTAAATGCTATTACCCGCAGAGATGCGAACCTTCCGCCATCTATTGACGAGTTTTCTGAAGAGTTTACTAGTTACTATATTGCAAGTCTCGTTAACCTGTATTCTGGGTACGATCAACAAGTGCTTCATCAGTCCAGTAGGGATATGACTGCTTTTTATGTTCCTCACATCGGACTGGTCCGAAATACGACACTTCTATAAGGCGCCACTAATTCTGTTGCACAATTTGTCTAAACGATTACACGCATCTTGAAGAAGCTAGTCCTAGCAGTTATAATGCCATTCTTAGACGACATTAGTGTCAAAGGCCCGTATACGGACTACGACCAAGCTAAAGCCTTGCCGGGGATCAGAAAGTTTGTCTTAGAGTATATCAAGAACCTCGACATGACCCTCGAACGCTTAGAGCGTGCTAGAGCTACGATTGGGCCTAAGTCACAATTTTGTCTTAATGGCATAGACATTGTGGGGTACGCCTGTAACTCCGGAGGGAGAGAACCATCTACAAGGCACCTCGTCAAAATCAAGAACTAGCGGGAACCAGCGAACCTCACTAAAGTCAAAGCATTCCTAGGACTTATTGTTTACTTCCGAATTTAGATCAAGAACTTTCGCCTAATCGCTAAACCCTTGTACACACTCTCACAGAAAGGGGTTAAGTTTCACTAGGAACCTAATTTACAAGGCAAGACTATGGCTAAACTACAGGACGCTTTATGCTCATCCCCAGTCCTATGTCGAATAGACTACGGAAAGGGAGCTAGTGAAATTGTAATTGGAGTTGACTCTAGCGGAACTGGCTAGGGCGGCTTCCTTGGCTAGAGGGAGCTGACTTCAAACAAAATACGCCCAGTAAGGTACGAGAGTAGGTTCTAGAGCAAGACCGAAGCCAAATATGATACCACCAAGAGAGAGTGCAAGGGTATACTTCACATCTTAAAGAAACTGAAGATTTGGCTTATTAGAGTGCACTTCGTTATGGAGACAAATACTAATACACTTGTTACACAACTAAACGGAGCAACTCACGATCATCCTAACGCGATATTGACCAGATAGCTCGCTTGGATACGACTCTTCGACTTTAAGGTTCGACACGTCCAAGGAACGACACATATAGTGGCAGACCAGTTGTCCCGGAGACCTAGGCACCCCGAAGATTCCCCAGAAGAAAGCAATGTCGACGAAGACTAGATTCTCTCTGAGCTTGGGGCTTACGAGATTTGTCCCATTAGTACCATAGACGAAGAGGAGACTAATAGTTCGGAATCAGACAGCGCATCAACGGACCCGGAACTTCGGAGGCAGAATGGAATCCTTCAAGACATAAAATCTGTAGTCCAGAGACTTCGCGATAAGGGGGAACTTACTTCTTCCAACGGTTCTGAGTCCTCTTCTGACGAAGGAGGCCTACCTATCATAATAAGCAAGTACAGGGAACGGTACCAGGAGATAGCTCAGTACCTAACGACACTCAAGACTCCGAAGTCAATAGATCGGAAACAGTTCCGAGTATTTAAGCGTGAAGCACTAAATTACGGCGTGTATAGTCGCAAGATCTGGAGGTTACTATCAAAAGGGGCTCCAGTTAAGCTCGTCATTGACACAACAAGAGAGAAAGAGGCAATACTTAGGAGTTGCCATAACAACTCGGGCCACAAAGGACGGGAAAGTACGTACTACTAAATCTTCGCTCGATACTTCTGGAAAGGCCTGTACATAGACTATATAAATTATGTTCGGACATGTCAGGATTGCCAACTCCGATCATCTAAACGCCAGGAGGAACCCCTCTACCCAACAGTATCAAATGGCCTAATAGAGAAATAGGCGCTTAATATTATGTTTATGCCGACAGAACGCGGAAAGAAGTACCTAGTGGTTACTAGGGACGACATGAGCGGTTAGATTAAGGCAAGGGCCCTCGTTAGTAGAGAGGCTAAAGGAGTAACTGACTTTATTTAACAAGACATCATTTGCCGGCACGGACTGTTTTGGAGGCTTATTGTTAATAATAGAACTGAGAACATAAGAGAAGTTATGGATTTGCTCAATAAAATAGAAGTCAACCGGATCCAAATCTCAGCATACAACGCCAGAGCGAATAGGATAATTAAGAGGACATAGCCCGATCAAAAATGCGCTTTCCAAAATAGGCAGACGCTAGCTTGACAACCTTCCAGCAGTGTTATTTACAGACCGTACCACAGTACATCGCCCTACGGGGTACACTCCTTTCTACATAGTCTACGGGAGAGAAGCTATCCTGCCTATCGAGACAACAAACCCGACCTAGAGATCATTGTTTACCGAAGAGATCAGGGACCGCTCTAAGCTCCTAGAACTCCGCGCTCTCCAGTTTCAAATACGACAAGAACACATCGACGAAGCCATACTTATAAAGACCCGTCGCCGTCAGGAAGGTAAAGAGGCTTTTAATCTGAAATATAACATCCGCAAACGGCCATTCCTTAAGGGAGACTTAGTCTTGCGTTAGGACTCCATTAGAGAGAGAGATATGTCCACCAACCGTGCTCTCGATTTCAGATGGCTTGGACCTTACGAGATCTACAAAGCCTATACAGAGAAAGGGTACTACAAACTCAAAGAGCTAGGCCCAGATGGCCCCTGACTTCGCCGGACTTTTGCTGGGAACAAGCTTAAGCTCTTTCACAAGAGGCACGACTTCATCTACAACGACAGCGACGATGATAGACAACTCGATGAAGAATTAGACGACAACCTCACGCCTAACCGTGAACTTAACATCGACATACACGACCTCAGCGACCCCGAGTTCCTAGAGAACCCTAAGATTCCGACAATACAGCGTGTTCGGGATAATAAGATAGTGATTAGAGTCCCTGAGCTATCTCAACAACAGCGCAGTGAGTATCGAGTGGTGTCTGACTCGGAATAAACATACTTTAGTATTAGGGAATTAATACGAGGACACACCTCTGATGTTTAAAGAAGGGGACGACATACTGTCGCACATTAAAATAATCACTAAGACGACTTTATATCACCAAAAACCACGATTCAGGACACTTCAGCACCACAACAAACACGAAGAAGAGCCTATACAGCCCTGAGCAAGTCAGAGAGAACATTAGCCCCGCGCTACAAGAACACCTATCTCTCAGAGCAAAGCTCAACAAGAAACCAGCGCCCTTATAAACTACCTGCCGTATGCGAACACACGACAGGTTTAAAACGAGACTGCCATTATCAAGCCAACGATATTCCAGGCGGCAAAAAGTAACTTCGTTTAAATAGGCCAGTTATCGGGCTCGATCCGCAAGACTAAATTCCAAAACGGCAGGTTAAACCTGTGGCCTAAGCCAGAAATTCGAGTCTAACGTGCTAGACACCCCGAAGAATACAGACGCAACATACCCAGGCGCCAACCCTCGGCAATTAATAAAAAGAAAAGAAACAACGAAGCAAGTCCATTGTTCCCAGGGACAAAGTCAACACCCACAGAGCCATTAACCCAACCGTAGCGCACAGCGATCTATAAAGGACGACACCAAGAGCACCATTAACAAACTAGCCTTGAACCAGTAAACAGATCACACGATCTATATAAGGTAAGCAAAAGTCTAGGAAATCTCCCAGCGAAGAGCCAACAACACGCTCGGAATCAGAGCCGTGCTCTCTGAAACCTTAAGTCAATAACCACAATATAGCCAACGCCAACCCCACCCCACGTACTAGAGATCTGAGCATGCCATCGGCCGACGACCCCTAGCTAGTGAACCTTTCAGGGATCGAGTATTAGTCGACTACCCCCAATCAGCTCTGTCCAAAGTCTCTCGCCTACTAGGTCAGGGCCCCTTCTATATATACGTCGATACCTCCTAGCCCCTTCCTGTCGGAAAGTCTGAAAGAGTAAAGACTTCTCTTGCCGTTCACTAGTACTAGTAGACAAGAGGTAGCATACTTCGCACTCAGAGTGCTAGCAGGAGACTGCAAGTTATGGACAACTTTCAAGTACAGTACAGTAGTCCTAAGACCACGACAAACCTACAAGCAAGTGTGCCGCTATTCCAGGCTCGCATTAACATTACTGAAGTAACGAAGACTCTATACCCTCGACCTCCAGCCAGGTTCAGCAATGAGTACTAGCAACTAATTAAGGCTAAGGGTGCGACCCTAAGTGTTCTCATAGATGTTTCATCACCGCCTACTGCATCATTCCGAGAGGTGTCGTTAGGTAGAACGGACAGGGACAAAGCCAACAAACCCACAGAGCAACCGGTCAAGAGTCAAGTCTAGCTTCGACCTCAAGATCAACAACAAGTTCTTCAACCCCTATTAAAGAACTGAAGTAATCAAGAGACCTCAACCATGACCGAACTACTATTCCAAGAAGATCTCTAGCCAACGGGACCCCACAGTATGCCATCCCATACTTAGCTACTGCCAGCCCAACAGTACTTGAGTTAATTAGACTCTTTTGTTTATCCCCAGAAAGCTCAGCTGTTTCAAAGACCCTCTATTAACTTTAACAACAGGAGGCGACTTACCTTTATAGAGAGAAGGGGCCATTTCCATCACACCAAGAACCAAGAACCTATTATAGCCTCCTAACCCTACTCGGCGCATTACGACCGTTAGTTTGCCCATTCCTCCCGGCTTTCTGCCATAAACCTTCGAAATTGGCGGATCCAGCCTCTACCCCATCCAACCAACCGATTGATAAGAGACTAGCGGAATAATGCCACCTATCTTCAGCAGTGTGACTTACGCAAGTGCAACAAGAGCGTATCTATGGAGGGACCCGAAAACTACTCAGTGACCCATTACCAAGGGAAGATCAGTACGGCGCGACACGCACGTTCTTAGCCCATGGGGTGGAGTTTGATACGAGTAGTCGCACGAGGTAGTCTTAATTCCCATTAGTTTACGAACCTAAAGAAGACAGATGGCATCGTTTCCTTGACCTATAGAGAGAATATAAGCACCGGCGCTGCGAAGAGGTTAAACAGTTTGATACTCAGCTAAATGACGTCAAGGTGAAGTTTTGGAGTTCACTTTGGCTACTTCTCAAAACACGAGTTGAGAATTAAAGACCGTGGCAGTACCTCAAATCGCCGCAAGAAAGGTATTAGCATAATCTGTAAATGGCCAGTCAAGTACAAGAGGAAGAGATAAGAACATAACTCACGAAGTTGAGACGCGTTAAGACCTCCATAGTATTGACCTTTAGTATTGAAGCTAAGAGCGCTTAGGCTGAGATGGAGCGAACTGATCTTAGTAGCACCTCCGAGGTGGCTGACAACGAAGGACTCTTCTTGAAAGTCTACGACGAGTTAGCAGAGCTCAGATAGTGTTATGGAAGGTCAACTCACCGCGTTGAGGCGACTTGACTTCATGCTAAAGTTGTTGTTTGGAGATCGAGGTGCGGAAAGCGGAGGAGAAACTATACACAGATCAACGCAGGTATTGTGTTGAAGTTGTTGCTCGGCAGGAAGAAAGCAAGCAAGGAAAGCTCTCTGCTACGTCACCTCTACGACTAGGCAACAGCGAAGTTGAAGGTGCTGAGCTCCAATGGCGCGCTGAAGTTGATAGTGAAGGCCAAAGTTGTTGTCCTAAAGGTACCGAATATAGAGAAGTTGGCGGCAGAGAGACTTCTGAGGATACTAGAGTCATAGTAGCTGAAGTTATCTTTATATAGAAGGAGATCTTGCCTTAGTAATGTAGGGAAAAGTAATAGTGAAGTCGATCTTGACATGAGCTTAGCGGGGAAGTTTGTTTTCTTTAGAGAATTGAAGTGAGAGAAGGTGTAGGAGATATTGTTTATTTAGTAGAAGGAGGAGTAAAGAAGTTGAAGCGTGTTAAGGTGCTCTATAGAAGGAGTAGTATTAAGGAGAGGTTGTTGTATTTAGAGAGTTAAAGTTAGAAAGTTAGTGGGGGAGAGTCAACGTTATAAAGGTAGGCTGGCGGCGCTAAGCGAGGCGATTGTTTGCTTCCAAAGGTAACAGGTCAACTATCACGGGACTTCTTCTTCACTAGACTTCCTGCTGACAACGTTGATTTATGGAGCTTTTGATTAGTGGAGTGTTTCTCTTGTATTGAGTCGCTCGAGGGCGAGCATGATTTTTGAAGAAGGGGACGAATGTGGTGGGGAAGGCTCTAGTAGCTCCTTTGTCACCTGACCGGATAGGCTCTTTCCACATAAAAGGGTTCATCACTTGAAAACAACTCAACAACCAAGAACTTTTCATAGATATTATCTAATACACTTTTTTCTCCTCCCCTCCCTCGACTTTTTATACTCTTCAGATATGTATTATCTTTAGATTTAATCGATCCGCGATTTCCTACACTCAGAGTCTCTCCCGTACCTCACTACATGCTACCTCTCTTGTTGTGTGGTTTATTGGGCTTTATCCCACCCACAGTATAATACCTCTAACTTCAAGTACGCTCCGCACAAAGTTAAGGATTTCCACTTTAGTCACCTTAAATAAGTAAGACCCCCTACTAAGCTACCTAAATAAATCAAAGTATAAGAAGATAATATTAACGACTATAACGACCTCGATAATAACAAGGAGATAGACTAACGCTTAAGGACGAGCTTTTTCCAGAGGGGGGAGTAATGTAATAACTGTCGCTGTCTAGAGCCTCATTTCTACTGGCTCCACTTAGTACTGCCTGATTAGGACGTACTAAGATTACTATAGTACTAAGTATACTAACCTCTTATATATAAACTTATTCTTTCCTTACCTTCTTTCCTTTGTAATTGTAGATTCTAAGTTAATACTTAATATCGTCATATGTCTCTTATATTAATATGTGAGGCGTCAGTTACACGTGATTGCCGTCTTTCTAGGGCAAGCGTCACATTCCTGACTTTTTTTGAAATATTACCGACCTGTACTAACAGGTCGGTATCAGCAACTTAGACATATTAGTAACTTAGACACGGCCTTTTCGGCCTATTTAATTACTTTAAAAATCCAATTCTAGTCCGTTTAACTTAATTCTTTCATAGAAAAATGCGACGTAACTAAAAGAATAATTACTAAACTAGTGTATTAGGGCTAGGGCTAGTTAATACGGCGTTGTTTCGAGTTAAATACGAGTTTAGGATAAAGATTTTATAGGTCTTAGCGCCTTAGAACTTCCCGCAGGGCATCGACAGGGGTGCGAATCGCGTCTAGATCCCCCCCTTTAACACGTAAAAACGCGATTTATTTTACTTATATATACACACTTTAATTCGGACCACGAACTACGCCTACTATAGCGAAATCTACGCCTTAAATCAAGCGTAAAAGGTCTAAGAAGGGCAAGAAGAGGACCCCCTTAAATACTAGGATTACTCGTATATAGGAGATACCCAAATATAAGACCCCCGCATATATAAGCTAAGAAGCTAAGATTTAAGCTGCTTTAGAGGTATATAAGAACCCCGACGACATCGAAATTACTAGTCTACGTATCGCCGCTAACGTGTTTAATAGAGTTAATTACTTTACTTTAAATTACTAGTATAAGAAGAGAGATTTAAGTAGTTTAAAGACTTTAGTTAAGAATAGTAGCTATAACAAGAAGTTAAATAAAGCTTAAGAGGCTTCTTTAATATAGTATATTAATATAGCTATCGTAAGGGGCTTTCCTATGAGATATAATATAATTATTACGGCCGCAACTATAATATTAAGTCTCTCTATAGAGGTTTTCTAGCGAATTAGATAGTGTTAGGTTAGACGATAAGTTGAAAGAATAGACGCCACTGGCCGATATTATGCTTTACGGACTACTCTAATAGACTAAAAGCGTAAAGATTATATGACGATTAGAGAGATTACTAGTTACTTTGAAAAGTTAATTATAGTAATAGCTAAATACTTAATATATTAGAAAGATATCTTTAATATAAACGAAATTGGCTTCTAGGTCAGGTGTATTAGTAATATAACAGTTATTACGTACAAGAACATTAAGAAGGTACGTTTTTCTACCTAAAAGGCGCTTATCCCGATGACTAAGTGCGTATTAATTGTTTTTAGGTTTATACCCGTGACCTTGTCGACCGCGAATCTGTGTTAGTTATTAAGTATATCTCTACCGCTAGTTACGCTATTAATTGTTACATTATTATGTTAGGGGCTGTCTACCTAGAGAAGATGTTTAATAACAATCTACCTTTAGGCATAAAGATCTCTTATAGTAAAAAGGGGTATTCTAGTAACGAGCTTGCGTTAGAATAGCTCAAATACTTTAATTAACAAACTAGAGGCCGCTAATAAGGTCAATGGCGTCTCTTGATATTTAATAGCCATAATAGCTATATAACGTATAAGTTTATCTTTAGGTGTAAGTAACTAAATATTGTACCTTTTTGTTTAATTACTTACTCGACGTATGCTATACAACTATTAGACGTTACTTGTTTCTAGTCTGAAAATCATTAGTATAGACGAGTAATTAAAGATAGAATTAGAGACGGTTATAACACCTTCACTAAATACACCTTTATCACGTAGAATACTCAAGGGGTAGAGAAGTACTAATTAGTGAAGTAGTGGGGAGCAAAAGATTGATTGAGAAGTGCTCTGCCCTCTCGTTGAGAGGGGGAAAGCTAGCTATATAAGTAAAGTAAGTAGGTTTAGCTAGTTGTGGGTGTGTAGGAAGTACACTTGGCCGTTCAGTGGGCTCGCGTAAGAGGTGCCGCTAACCATATACCGTGACACACCCCCCAGCTGTGAAGCGACCACGCTAGGCCAAAAGAAGACGGGAAAACAACATTTGGTAGTACAAGAGTTTGTTTTTGTTTGTAAACTTTCCTCCAATAACAACAATAACTTTAACGTTAACTTCAACTTCAACGTCAACAACAATAACAACAACAATGTCTTCCGTAAGTTGAGCAGTGTTCCTTTAGTATAGTGATCGAAGTCGAAGAGTCGGCATTTGGCTAATTAATTGTGAGACTAAATTTGTAAGGGCTAACTATAATAAACAGATCTCTTCCGACGCTAGTACTATTCCGGCTCGTGTCCCTGCCGGCCCCTCCTCCCCTGCCGCCGCCTCCGAGCGCTCCGCCGTAGCTAGTGTACTCGCGGACATTCAAGAGTATACTCTAGACAATGTTTTAGGTTAGATCCCCCCCCCTCCCTCTTCCCTAGGAATTCCCTCCCCTCGGGGTTAGAGTTCACTTACTCCCTCTACGGAGTTAGGTTCCTCCTTCGCCGGAGGCCAGGGAGAGCCCTCTGCGGCCCCTGCTGCGCTCTCCTCCCCTGCTGGCTCTACTAGCTCCTCTAGTGAGGCCGCCGAGACTAAGAAGAAGAAGTCGGTTCCTGTTGCTGGCGCGCGCCGCGCGGTGCCTTGCTAATACTGCGCTTATTCGGCCCTTAGAGGCAAGAAGGGAAAGGATAGTTCGTTACTTAGTGTTTGCCGGGAGAATACTGCCGGGCGCGGTGCTCGGTACTTTCGGTGCTCTTTTGGGCACAAATGTGTCCCTTGTTCTACTAGGGTGGCTCCCTTCGCCACTTGTCTTATTAAGGCGATTAAGGCCGACGAGCCTTAAAGTGTAAGTAATCACAGGAACCCTTTTATTAAGCTCGCTGATTCTAGAAGTTTCTTGACTAATACTGGGCTACTCTTTAGACAGCTCTAGAGCTAGAGGAGGACGGGCGCTTGTGAGCGGTAGTAGTGTGCTTCTAGGGCTTAAGAACCCCGCAAATAATAAAGTTACCCCTTATATTTGCTTTGAGAGGTTCGGATTCCTGGAAATGGCCCTAGTAGTAGTAGAGGGCGGATTTTGAGGGCTAGCCACCCTAATAATACTACTTTGACAAAGGAAACTTGAAGTGAGTATTATAGCTCTTGTGATATACTCGAAGTAAGCAATAAAAATACAAGAAATAAAGGAGATATATAATTTAAAAGAATGTGAGTTAAATTAAAGGAAGATTTATAAAGAAAGGTTAAGAGAGTTATAGGGCAATAGAGATCTGCGCTCTAACGTCCTTGAGGTTCAAGAGAGCTCGAAAAAGATCGAATTGTTAACGAGTAAGGTTCTTTGTAAGTTTATCGGCCGGCATCTCCGTCGTAAACAAATAAGTGATCTTAAAAGTACCCTTAGAGTACTCCTAACGAAGCTATATATTCTAAATATTAACGTGGCGTAGCTTTATTGTAATTCGCTCGCCTTCGCTTATAATTAGTCGAATTATTTACTTATTGTCACAGTAGATTTTCTAGACTTCTCTTAAGTTAAGAAGGATCTCTGTAAACAGCCTTTTAAGCGCTATTATTGCCTTAGTAGTTCTTTCGACTCCTAGTAACTCTGCTTCGGTAGTTAAAATAGTGACTGTGGCTTGTAAACCAGCTTTCTAGTCAAAAATACCTCTGAAAAAAGCAGCGGTAAAGCCTTAGGACGATCGTCGAGTCTCGGCATCGTCGGCAAAAGAGGTGTTTGAGGTAATAAACAGCTGAATTTCTTGCTGCTCCATTAAGTACTAAATAGCTAGGTATCAAGTACTCCAAAGATATTTAATAGTCTAATTTACAGCCTTAATATACTCTTCGCTTGGATTTATTAAGAAGTGAGATAGTCGCGAAGCTGCGTATGTAATATTAGGTCTAATGAGAATTGCCGGGTAAAGTACTAATCCGACCTTTTCTTGGTACTCCTTTATTTAACTAAAGGGAGCTATACCTTTATATTTAGTGAGCTCGACTCCTAGAAGTAGTGTACTCCTTAGTAGTAATGTCGTTAGACTGAATTTATTAGCGATTTTCTCGATATATATGTCGTGAACAAGAGAGATCGTTCCCTGTGTTCGATTCTTAATAATCCTAACTCTAAGGAACTAGTCTACTGTCTTTATCTCGCGAAGCTTATATACCTAATAAATTCCAGTGATTATAGCTTCGGCTAAGGTGAGATCGTTCCTATAATAAAGGACTAGAATATCGTCTATAAAGAATAACACAAATATCTTTCTCTTTTAATCGAAAAACATATAAGGTTCTTCCTTACTTATAATTAAATAAAGCTATATAAGAGTCTTAGTGAACTCCTTATATTATAGAGAAGGAGAGTCTCTCATGCTATATAGTGCTCGATTAACCTCAACGTATAGGCCATAAGAGCGATAGCCGTCTAGTAGCTGGCATAGAACTAGTGGCGAATCTTTACTTCGAACCGCATTAATAAATGCGTTAACAACGTCGAATTGCCGTATTTCTAAGTTAAAATACGCGGCTAGAGCTATAGCTAATCGGAAACTCTTTAATACGAGGGTTGCGGCGTACGTTAAGAACACAGTAGCCTTGTCTTAGAAATCGCCTCGTACGACTAGCCTTAATCGGCATCGAGAAATATAACCATCTAGAGCCTCTTTGTAAGTAAAAACCCACATTAACGGCACAAGCTTTATTAATTTAACTTCAGTTTCTTTCACGACTCTCTAATAGTCTCTAGATTTTAGGTTTTTGATTTTAAGCTCTACGTCGGCCTTGAATTACTCTCTAAATTAATGATCTACTAAATCCTTCTAGGACCTTGGCTCTTTTAGAGTGTCTTTCTGATAAACTCGAGGTAACTCTATTTTTGAAGTGCTTAAGCTAAAGTCTAGTACTAAAATCTTCTTTGCTTCCTTTGATTTAGGAAGAATTACTACAAGGGTCACACTATATAGCGTAGTGAGCTCTTTACCCCCTTGATCTTTAAATAGATAAAGAGTTATAAAAGAGGTGTTAAAATACTTAGGGATTGCTTAATTAGAATCGATCGTTTCCGCGCTTTATACTATTTCTATAGGGCTTATAGTTACTAGAATTAATAGGTTGACTCTAGCGATTCGATTACTCTTACGTTGACTATATACTCCTTTTCGCAGTAGTTTACTTACTTTTGACAAAGCTCCGGCGATTCGATTACTCTTACGTTAGGGTTATACTCCCTTTGGCTTTAACTGGCGCTTTTTCTTAACTAGAGAGGCCTCTCTAATTCTGATTTGCTTAGTTAGTTCATTCTCACTTAATTTTATAAGAGAGGCTTCATCTATAGCGAGCTCTATAGGCTTACTTATATGCGCGGGGGCTTTATCTACTACTTGAGTAGGGGCTTCTTTTATTATAGTAGGGGGAATATATACTGGAATCACTACTTGTAAATAAGTACAATTCTTTGGCATAGTAGCTACGGGCATACTAGCGCTCTCTTTAGGCGGAGGTATACTCGAACGGGGTGGTTCATCTACGGTTGAATCCGCAGGAGGCATTTAAGAGACACTAGAGCTCTAAACTAGAGGTAGTGTGCTCTCTAGAGACTAAAGTCTAAGACTTCTTTAAGCTTACAGTAAGTTTGCTTTCTCTATTACCCCCGAGTTTAAGAGGCTAAGAGCACCGCTCGTCTCTTCGAGAGCTCTAGTTTCTATTAAGTCTATATTAAACAGTCCGATTTCCTTTAAGATTAATTTAACGTCTTAAATCTTGTCTTCTTTAATAGCTTTTACTACGTCTTTGGCTTTAGAAACGAGCTGGCCGGCCTGTTTCTCGTGCTCGGCTAAGTCAAAGAAGACGTTCTCGTTAAAGGTTATATTCCGTGAAATAATAACTTAGTGTAAAATTGGCACCTAAATCTTATATATATTACTAGTAACGTAGCTAACAAGATAACTAATATGAGCTCTAAGGAGTACCTTAAATGTTCGTTTATTATTTCCTACTTCTTAATCCTTAATTAAAGAGTAAGCTCGCGATCCGTAGGCGTATATCTTATTCTAATCCGGCTAAAGGTCTACAGTTAATTTCTTAACTATAACTAAGTCGTAAAAGCGGAAATAACCGCGAAACTAAGTATTAAGGGTCTCGTTAGGCGATTTCTAGCCTCGACTCTCTAGTGGGCTTATGTTATATAAAAACGTTACCGCTTAAGTAACTTCTAGCTAAAGAGCTTCTAGGAGGCCTACAGTTACTTGTATTATAATTGACTTTTCGATAATTTCCTTTCTGGCACGCTCTAAGAGACTATTTAGTTCGTGAGTATAAGTCGGACTTAATTCGATTTGAATACCTTACTGTTGAGTCTACTTTTAGTATCTCGATATACCTTAAGGGGGGATTACTACTCTCTCGTTGTCGTACTTTAAAATACAAATATATAGTCTGTACTTCCGTTTAATCTAATTATCGATAAATTATAGGATTTCTAATATCACTATTAATGATTTGTTTAGAATCGGGAAAACAAGGATTTTTCTATTATACTCGTCTTTAATAACGAGTAACTAATTAAAGCCGTCGTAACCGGGGTCGTAGTCGAAAAAGTCTTACGTAAGTCTCTAAAATAGTCGTGGAGATACGTTCTCTGAGGGCCTTCGAGAATTGACATTTGTAGCTCGAGCTATAGAGTAGTGCTCGCATTTAACTCTACTTATTCCCTTAATTTTGACGTTCCTAGTATTCTCTATTAATATACGAAGAGCCTTAGGGCTAAGGTGCCTTACTCTCGTATATTATACTTCTTTTAAATCTATGCGTGGCTTGAGGTAATCTCTCGATCTCCTAAAGGGTCTTAGTGTACGCGTAAGAGTAAGATATAATAGTGTACTAGTATTACTTAATAAAATAAATAAAATAAAGTAGTTTAAAGTATTCTTATATTTAAAGAAAACTAGTTAATGCTTCCGAACTAAAGTGCGCATAATATTACTATTAGTAGGTTCCTTAAGACGTAAAGTTACGTCGAAACTATTAATCTATAGTCTTACGTTTAATAGCCTTGCCTCCGAGATAATATTAATATAAAAACCTTTAATAACTGCCACATTCGTGAGCTCCAAATCGATTATACTTCCCGGAGTAGTAAGCGCGTTCTTTAAAAGACGACGGCTTCTACTAATAACGGGTAGGCTAGATGTGCTAGCTTCTATTATATCTTTATGACTTAAGGGAATAAAAGAGCCTAAGACTAATAGAGACTTATCGTTAATTATATATATAACACTATAGTTGTCGAGAAAAGTACTTTAATAGAGCGGATGTCGGCCGTTACTAAGCGCGAATATGCCGAGAGTCTAAAGAGTAAAAGGGTCTATAGTAACGTATGTGATCTTTAAAACAAGTCTATCGAAAGTCTTAGGGATCTCAGCTCCTGCCTTACTAGGCTCCTTAGCTAAAACGGTCTTACGTAGAGTACTCCACTCCGGTTTGTTTGCTTCTTTACGAATAAGCTCGGCTTAATCGGGAGTTAAACGGTGCTTTCTGATAGTTTAACTATAAAGTGCGGCCTTAAGACGGTTATAAGTAGTCGGTTTCTAATAGTGTTTAGAATTTAAATCTAAGAAAGCGATTATATAGGGGCACTTGTAATACTCCCTATCTCGTCTACTGCCTAGGGTTACAAAAATGCCGTTTCTGAGGTAAAGGCCGTGCTTTTTAGTGGACTTTACGTCTTCTATAACTCGCTGAAACTATAATCCGTAGTATAATAAGGAGTGTTTCGGTTCCCTGACTTCCGTCTAGCTTCCGAGCACTTAGTCCTCTATAATGAGCTCGTCTTTGCGGTTCTTGGCGAAAACAAAGTCCTATTTAGCTCTGACGGCGTTTAGGAACCTTTCCGTGGCTAGGGGTCCTAAAACGAGTTCAGAACCGGCTGATTTATACTCGTGGTAAGACAGGAACTAGTTTTAGTACTAAGTTGTAATATTAATGTGACCGTCGTAGGCTTATTGTATTAAGTGAGAATAGGTTAATTCGATGTCGCGCAGGTTAGTGGCCTTAGAGGGCGTAGTATTGGCGAAGCTCCCGTACGATCTTCTGAATAGTATAGGTGCGTTCGTTGACCTGAGTTAAGGAAATAATCTCGAAGAGTGAGGGGTCAATATAGTCAATAACCCAAGTGTAGAGTTGATTGTATTTAGTGACCAAGTTGCTCTAGTCGCTCTTCTCGACAATAAAGACCTTAAAGGCTCTATTATATTCGGATTCGACTACGGAAAAGAGTATCGCCGGTGTGCTAGTTAGTCGCTTTGTATTTTTCTTTTGAAGAAACTCAGTCTTTATGTTAAAAACTGGTGGATTTGTTACAGGAGACAGAACATCAGGTCTATTAAGGTCGACGAGCGGCCAAAGGCCTCTGTTGTGCGCTTGAGCTTGAAATTCGGTGTTGAATTTAGTCTAGCCCTTCTGGTCCTTGATGCGGTCGCTCCTGGAGTCGGCCATAGTTGATTTCCTAGAAATAGAGCGTAGGTGAAGACGTGCGGTAATCGTTGGAGAGAGTAAAGAAGAAGAGATAAAGTAATATTCTACCGAGCATAAATTGTCGGGGCTCTGAGAGTTATGTGGCTCTTAACTATCACGTAGAATACTCAAGGGGTAGAGAAGTACTAATTAGTGAAGTAGTAGGGAGTAAAAGATTAATTGAGAAGTGCTCTGCCCTCTCGTTAAGAGGGGGAAAGCTAGCTATATAAGTAAAGTAGGTAGGTTTAGCTAGTTGTGGGTGTGCAGGAAGCACACCTGGCCGTTTAGTGGGCTCGCGTAAGAGGTGCCGCTAACTATGTACCGTGACAACCTTTCTTTAATGCCTTCACTAAATCAGAGTCAAAACCTTTAAGAAAGAGATAATTTAGTTAGCCTTTAGGCGTACTAGTATATAGCTATTAAACGCGGATATTATTATTTTAGCTTTCAAGCTTACTTAGGATACCTAAATAGGCAATAAAGACACCGGTAAACGAGTGTACAACTATACCCTAAATAATCTATCTAATATAATTAATGTTCCTGTATCTAACGAACCTGTATCACGCTAGGTACTAGCTAATAATCGGTTTTAAGAGGTCGAAACCGCGTTAGACAACGAATACGACTATATTCCGTGGATTTAGGATAATAGGGCTTTCGATGTTACGACCTACGATGCGCCTCGCATTCTAACCGACACGGGCTCGTAGCATCGCTAGCTATGCGACGGCGCTAAGCCTAATAGGGAAGACTTAGTAGCGAGCCTGCGACATATAGATAAATGGCCCCCGACTACGCTAGGCCCTATTAGGAGGCTCCTTTATGTATTTATATTTGAGCTCCCTCTTATAAAGAGCTCTCCTTTTCTCCTTGTCTTTTCTTCTCGATTCTGAGCGTAGCTTTAAGTCTAAATATAAAGCTAAAGTCTACTCGCTGTATTAACCTTTTATTAGTTATAACATAAGAAAAGACTAATACCCCTTCGCTGTAAAGCGTTATATCTTACTTAGTCTTACGCTTATTAACTTACCCTTATAGTAAGTCAATAATGAGCCTTAATACCTTAGCTTATTCGACAGATAAGTACCTCTTTACTCTCGTAATAGACTGTCTTAGAGAAAGCTAAATATTCCCTCGTAGTTAATTTATCTTACTATAACTTAACGCGCGTCGCTATTTCGGAACGTATATTTAATTAATAAATTAATTAATAACTTTAAATACCCCTTAACCCTACTTTACTACCTTTATTAGTTTCTCCCCCTCGTCGGCGAAGCTCTAGAGAAAGGAGCGCCCTTATACGGCTAGGCTTTACTGACACCACTCTTATCCCTTTAGTCAAGACTCTTTTAAAAGAGCCGGAGAGCTTTAACGGATTCGACTCAGACTCGGAGGACAAACCCTAGAGCTTCTTCGACGCATCGCCGGAGCTTACCGACATAGAGAGCCTTACCCCCGCTTAGTAAGCCAGAGTGAATTAGCTAATTAAGGACTCTATAAGCTCTACTGTCGCCGCTGCCGTCACACAAGCCCTCGCTTAATATATTGCCGATAACCCGCGTCAAGAGACTCGCACTCCTTCGCCTCCTCACGACCGGTCAACTTGTACTCTTATAGTAGACTTCTAGTTTACCGCTGACTACTACTTCCCTAAGCTAAACCCTATTATCCCTGCCGTTAAGCTTAATAAAGTTAAGTACTCCCGTACCCCCTTTAGCGACTATAAAGGCGAAATTAAATATAACGCCTAAAAGATAAATATAAAGCTCTTTATTTAAAAGTACTTAAGTAACTTCTTTACTAGTAAATCGTAAGTCTATGCCTACTTTAAATATATAAAGAGAGAGGCTAAGACTATTATCCTTTAATAAATAAACCCCGACTTCGTTAAAGACTTTAACGGAGCCGCCGACGTCTTAAAGGCTTTAGACTAACGTTTCTTTGACTACAACTAAGTACAAGCTACTAAGTTCAAGTATAACTAATTACAAATAAGTAATATGACTTATAATGAGTTCTATATTAAGTTCACGACATACGTGGTTACTAGAAAAATCTCACTTAACCGTTAGTTCGACGACGTATGTGAGAAAGTCTTAGATAAGCTTAAATACAACATTTAAACTAAGAAATATAAATTTACTAGAGATTATATAACTCTTAATAAGTTCTTAGCCGTCTTAGATCGTGAGCTATAGAATATTACTACTAGATAAGTTAATAGACGTATTATTACTATTACTCGCGAAGCCCCTTAAGTCTCTTTTAATAATACTAGTACTAGCGACTCGCGCGGCATTTTAAAGAAGGAGAGCTAGTGTGTAACCTCACTTACGCTAATTACTATAGTATAGAGACCCCTGACTTCGACTCTTAAATAGTCGTCGGATGTCCGCTAACGATCGCCCTCTCCTTCACTTATCTTACGCCGACTTAAGTCCCTCGTACCCCCTCCCGCACTTAGGGACGTCTCTTTTGACACTTGTTTCTACTATAGTAAGACCGGCTATTAGGCTAGCGACTGCCCTAAGCGCTATAGAGACTAGACTCTTAATAAGTCGATTTCTCAATTAGTCGTTAGTAAGGATTTAAAGACTAACGAGCTCTTAAAAAACTCTTAGGCCGGGGCAAAGACTCACACCTTAGTATAAGCTATAACTTATAAAAGGACTTAATATTTAATTTCTATACTCTTATTAAAGGACGACAGTTCTTAATTAGTATTAAACTAAGAAGGAATAGATTTTTTACTAAAACACTTATATATATTAATAATAAAGCTAATATTTTTAGTGTTATTAAAACCTCTTTTATATACCGACTCGTTAAGTAATTTAATATTTCCTTTATATCCTTCCCTTAATTAATTGTCTTAACTAATTATAATAATAGAAAAGGCAAGTTAATTAATACGGCTGTCTTACTTACCTTGACAATCGACCGCCGGCGAATTAACTTCCCCTTTCTAGTGACTGACCTAAGAAACACTGACGTCTTAATTAGTCGGAAGTTCCTCGAGTATTACGACCTAAAGTAGTTGTACACAAAGAACTGTAATTGGCTAAAATAACTATTAAATATACCTGTCTAGCCGTACTTTAACTAGCGAGTCTTCGTTAATATCAACCGCTTTAATAAGTTAATTGTTAAGTCTCACTAACTTAACGTAAAACGAAAAGATGCCCTTATAGACTTAAATAATTACCGACGGAGGCAAGCTAAGATTACGGCGCTCAATAGTTCCCCTAAGACATAAGTCTCTATATAACTTACCGCCGGCGTCTCACTGACTTGACCCTCGAGCTTCGCGAGAGAGGTTAAAGAGCGCTTATATATTATAAAGGATTAATTAAACCCTTTAATATCCTGTGATTTAAGATTATTACTTAAAGATAAGGGAGCCTATAGAGCCTTTCTAGCAAATCACTAGTTAAAGGCGCTTATTATAGAGATCTTCCTTATATTAGTAATAGCGATATCTATGACGTACCTTTGACTTAAAAGAGTTAAAAAGAATAAAATAAAAACCTTCGTGATATTAATATATGAAATCGACTAAGAGTTAACTCGTCGCCGGCGAAAGGCCTTAGATTAATTAAGTGTCGAACTCGTATTAATAAATAGAGATTTAACCCTAAAGGAGGCCTTAGAGGCTAAGTATATACAAGATAATAAGCTAGTAAATAAGAAGCTCTCGGCAAAGTACTAAGAGTACGCTCCTCTCTTCTCTTAGCGAGCCTCTAATAAGCTACTAGCGTATCGCTAAGGTATAGACTACTAGATTAAGCTTACTAAAGAGAACGACTTGTCCTTTAAACCTCTCTAGCGTATAACTAAAGAATAATTATTAGAGATTAAGTAGTATATTATTAATAACTTATATAAAGGTTTTATTAAGCCCTCTAGCGTATTATACGCGGCCCTTATTCTCTTCGCTAAGAAAGCCGACGGTAGTCTCTGGCTATCCCTTCCACCCTCAAAGCAAAGGTTTTTCGGTTTCTCGGTGGAGTGGAGTCGAATATAGTGGTAGTGGAGTATAATATCGCTGGCGAGCCTTGGTTAATATAAAAACTGGAGCTTCCTAACCTCCTGCGTAGTTACTTCTAAAGACGCGTTGACGCGACTAAGTGATTTGGGACTTAAGGGGTGCGATTCTGTAGTATTAAAAGGGCCAAATTCCCGTACTTTTATATTGTGAACTGTTAACCTTACTCCTACCTTCAAAATGTCCTCTAGAGCTTCATCTAAGCTATCAACCTGCCCTCTAACCTCTCTCTTTAACGGTTATACCCCTAGCTCTCTTACCCCTCCAAATCGCACTCGATATAATGGCTCTACACCTGTAGTCACGCATATGCGTCCTCGTCGTCGTAGGCGCTCAATAACCCCTCTACCTTCTTCTTCTCCACCACGTCGTCGTCGTCGTCGTAATATTTCGTCTAGTCCTCTAAGAGTTAACACTCTATATCGCGGTCCTTTAGCCCCTTCAGTATCATCTCTATATGTATTCGACGAGGATTTCTACCGAAACTAAGGTTTGTTCAATAACAATATCACTAAACAAATAGCGACCTTTAGTGTTGAGACTAATCGGCAAAAGAAGCACCTGCGAAAAGTTTATCAAACTATTGTCGAAAGCGCCGAAGTTAAGGATAGGTTTGAACCTATAGATGTGCCAGAGCGCCCGCTAGTAGCTCATCTGCCGGACGAGGTTATAATCGATAATCCAGCTAGCTTTTTCCGTATGTTTTTTGGTGAGGAACAGTTCGAGGGCTTCGTAGAATACACGAACAAATACGCCATCTATTAGAGGACCGAGAATCCGGATACTAAACGCCATACTTTCAAGCCAGTTAGTACGCAGGAAATGAAGGAATACGTAGCCCTCCTCATCTTTATTAGATACTAGGGTAATGGCAGACCTAAATCCCACTAGGAAACACCGACTCCTTCGTCTCTAATCTATCATATGAAATACAAGCAGTATAAGGACATTAAGAAGTTCTTTAAGATCTCAGATGTCGACAATAATTAAGATCTTATCCCCGCGAATTAGCACTACAAGTTGAGCCCCTTAAATACACATTTACAAGCCCAATTCCAAGCTGTTGTCACCCTTAGGTCCCATATATCGTACGACGAGATAATGATCGGGTATCGAGGGCGAAGTCAGCACGTTACTAAGGTTCCAGGCAAGCCTAAGCCTAATAGGTTCAAAAACTAGGCGCTTTGCTATAAGGGGTATATATACGACTGGCTATATTATTCAGGATCGTGTAGTAAGTCGCTAATTCCATTTTGTTACATCGATTTCTGTCTTTTAGTAGAGTTATAGAGTTTATAGAAGGAGAGAACTGTGAGAGTAGAGAGAAGTAAGGATATGATAATAGGGAAGCTAATCTAAAAGTAGCTTAGCTCCCGCGTTATCTCTCTTATCTCATTGATTCGGTTAAATTTGTAACGTTCTTATTAGCTGTATTCCTGCTGACTCATCAAACCTCAGGTACTTAAGATATCTAAGTAACTCAGGAGGCTCACCTTAATCTCACTTTAACTGCCTGCGGCGTCTTAACTCTCGCCCTTAACCTCCCCTACTAACGACATAAATATGTCATCTTTATAGATAACCTCTTTACGAGCTACGAGCTCTTCTCGACTCTTCGCAGCTACAGAATCGGTGCTGTAGGGACTATGCGACGCAACATGATAATGGATTTGTTCCAGGACGAGATTTTGAAGACGAATAACGGCAAAATACTAGACTAGGGAGAGATTAGGACACAAGTGCTATAGTATGAAGGTGAAGAGCCGGTCCTCTTGATTATTTGGCAAGATTAAGCTGTTATACGACTTATGAGTACGATTCACGATGGTTTGGGCTATATAATACGAAATCGACGCCGTCCTAGAAATACTGCGACTATGACAGCTACCACTCGCGAGGCTTTTCATATACCTGCGCCTAAAGATCAGGTCGAGTTTCTTACCGCAAAGGAGCTCCAGCGATTCTTTGCGAGTAGGCTAGCTTTACCAGTCATTATTCCGATCGACGACTATAACTACAACATAAATAGTGTGGACTGCGCAGATCAATTGAGAGCTGAGTTCAACACAAAGCAGGCTACACGGCGCAACTGGCTACCCTACTTCTTTTGGCTCCTCGATTCCGCCATAATCAACGCCTTCTTACTGTGGAGATAGGAGCTAGAATCAAGGGTAGTTGGCCGACAACATGAGGGGCAGCGTTCGCACCGCATATTCAGGGAGCTTTTAGTGGAAGATTTAATCGGTGTGGAGGCTTCAAAAACCCGTCGCAACAGCCCTATTCGAGTCTACTAGAGTAGTAAGCTTGTTGTACCAAATACTACTCGATATTTGGCTCGCCATCACGTTATACAAAGCCATAACCCCCCAGCGAAGTATTACTACTGTCGATACAAGGTTTCTAAAGGTTCGATGGAGAATATTCGAGTAACACAGCGAAGTTGTGGAGAGTGTTCTTTGCCTTTATGTCAGTAGTGTTTCAAGCCGTACTATTTGCACTAATTTTAGTCTTTATATCTTTATTTTTCATTGTTTTCTATAATTACAGCTAAAAATTTATATCAGATGCGAGTTACTTTAATTTCTAAAGCTTTGGGTAGCAAATCTTGCGTCATTTCGCCGGTGGAGCCTCATTTATTTCTGTAGATCGCATCCACTTCAACAGCTCTAATTATCTTAGTACTCCACTTCAGCGTGCACCGACAAAACCTTTGCTTTGAGGGTGGAAGGGATACGTCGACTATTAGAAGCTGAACGCCTTATTAAAGAAGGACCCGTACTTAATCCCCTTAATCGATGAGATAATAGCACGTATTTATAAGGCAAGGGTCTTTATAAAGCTTAATATTTAGTAAGCTTTTTACTATATCCGCATGTCCCCCGAGAGCGAGGACTATACGACTTTCCGTACTTAATATAACACGTACAAATATAAGGTCCTTCCCTTTAGCTTTATAAATAGCCCGGCGATCTTCTAGCGATTTATTAATAATATCCTTATAAAATACCTCGACGACTTTTACACGGCTTATATAGACAATATCTTTATATATTCGTCTACTTTAAAAGAGTATAAGGTCTATATTAAGAAAATCATAGTAATACTATAAGCACATAAACTCTAAGCCGATATTAAGAAGTCCGAGTTTAACATATAAAAGACAAGGTTCTTAGGATTTATTATTAGCGTTAATAGTGTGGAAGTAGACTTAAAAAAGATTAGTGTGATTAAGGACTAATAATACACTAATAATATATAAAGTATATAAAGTTACTTTGGCTTTTATAACTTTTACTGCCGGTTTATTAAAGACTATAGTCACATTACACGACCCCTCACGATACTCACTAGAAAGGACGTTCCCTTTAAATTCGATAGCGCCTATAAGGACGCTTAAGAAACTCTCTAGGAAGCCCTTTAATCTACGCTAGTTCTTCGCTATTACAACCCTATTAAACAAATACGGCTAGAGACTAACTCTTTTAATAGAGTCGTCACTAAGATTTTATCTTAATTATAAGAAGACGGTACTTTTTACCCCGTGGGATACTTCTCTAAGACTATAATAGACTTTAAGCTTAATTACCCGATTTACGACAAAGAAATATTAGCGATTTTCCGGTTATTTAAGTAATATCGCTTAGAGCTCTTAAGTGCCTAAAGAAATGTCCTTGTTTATATAAACTACTAGGCCCTAGAGTACTTTATAACTACAAAGGACCTCACGGCTAAGTAGGCTCGATAGGCTAAGTTCTTTGCGGACTTTTATTTCACGATTATATATTACACTAAGACGATTAATATACTAGCTAATACTTTGTCTTGACGGGATTAAGACCTCACGGCGATAGAAGCACGTAAGCGGGCTATTTATAGTTAATAATTAATTCTGACTGATAAAATTAACTCGTGAGTCGCCAGTGACCTTTAACTTTCTGCCGTCGATTTTATAGACGCTTATATTAATGTTATAGAGATAATACCCCTAGTACTTATAAAGGCTATAATCTTAGACTACGATATTAAGACACGTGATAAGCCAGAGCCAGAGCCGGAACCTGAGCTTAATACAGGAGTGTTAGTCGACTTAGAGACCCTTATATTAGAGGAGCTAAACCTTAACTTTATAGTAGCTTATAACGTCGCGGAATACGATATTATTAATTAAGTACTTGTAGCTAATAAGTCTTCGCCTTTACTAGAGCTTCTTTAATAAAAAGCCAGGGAATAATTATTAAATTATAAGTTAATAAACGACAAGTTACTTTTCTAAGGACGCTTAGAAGTGCCCTTAAAGCCGCTAGAACTTCACATGACACTTATTTATTATATATACTCTTAGTTATTAATAACACACACAAGGATTAAGAAGATAAAGGCACTACTAAGCCGTAAATACTATTAAAATAGCCTCTTTATAGACGTAGCTTGATACGTAGCGAATTACAGTTACTCCCGGTAAAAGGCTAAAAGAAATAAGACTCCTAGTTTCTTATACCCCTTACTAATCCTTACTTGGCTGTATTAATACCTTATAATAGACTTTACAAAGTTATTACTAAACAAGCACGGCTATAACTTCGCTATAGTTATTATTAACCGCTTGTTTAAGAAACCGGTCTCGATACTTTATAACGACACAATTACGGCTAAAGGTATAGTTATTCTCTTCCTTATTTATTAAACTTGACACTTTAGTATATTAGACTTTATTATTTCAGACCGCGGACCTTAGTTCGTCTCCTCCTTTTAAAAGGAGTACTGTCACATCTTTAGAACTAAGGTAAAGCTAACGACGGCGTATAACTTAAACGTTAATAGTTAAACGGAAGTAACGAACTAATATATTAAGTAGCGGCTTCGTCCCTTTTGCTACTATTACTAAGACAATTAGAGCGACTTCTTACTAATTATAGACATTGCTTAATTAACGTTACTACACGAGTCCCTAAGCCGCCTGTCCCCTTTTTAATTACTTAATAGTATTAAGCCAAGGACTTCTTAAGACTTAATTAACCTAAAGCCTCTAGTTATAATAATAGAGAAACTTAATCGCGAGGAGGCTCTATAAGTAGTATTACAAATAAAAGAGGTTATAAAAGTCGCACAGTCGTCCTTAAAAGATTAATAAGAGAAAATAAAACGACTAGCGAATCGTAAGCGACGCGCTGTCGATTAGGACGTTAGCGACTTAGTATTAGTCGACACTCGGAACTAAAATATCGACCGACCTTTAAGAAAGCTCTCTAACAAGTAGTATAACCTAACTAAAGTACTCGCTAAAGAAGGAGAGAGTTAAAGAGTTAAGCTCTTAAACGACTAGTAAATCTATCCCGTCTTTTACTTGTACTCGCTTTGTAAGTACATCGACAATCCCTTACTTAGACAAGCTAGAGCTACGCCGGCACTTATTTAGCTATTACTTAAGTAAGATAAGTGGGAAATTAAAGGCATCTTTGGCTCTAAGGTTATACGGAATAAGCTATTTTACTATATTAAGTGGCTAAGCGCTAATAAAGACCTAGAGTAGTACTTATACTTAAATACTATAACAGCTCCGTATATAGTCAAACGGTTCTACCTAAAGTATCCTAACGCTAAAGGGCCGCCAAGAGCTCTCCTAAAATAGCTAGGGGCTTATAACGCCAGTATCGACGACTATAACGACCTAGAGGACGACACGGCTATAGTTATAACTGCGCGGACGCAGTTTTTTAAGAGGGGGGGGTAATATTACGACCTACGATACGCCTCGTATTCTAACCGACACGGGCTCGTAATATCGCTAGCTATGCGACGGCGTTAAGCCTAATAAGGAAGACTTAGTAGCGAGCCTACGACATGTGGATAAATAGCCCCCGACTACGCTAGGCCCTATTAGGAGGCTCCTTCATGTATTTATACTCGAGCTCCCTCTTATAGAGAGCTCTCCTTTTCTCCTTGTCTTTTCTTCTCGATTCTGAGCGTAGCTTTAGGTCCAAATACAAAGCTAGAGTCTACTCGCCGTATCAACCTTTTGCCAGCCGTAACATTCGACGATAAGCCGGAGGACGGAATCTAGCTCCCACAGCTCCCACGTGACGGAAATATCGATATTACAGACGACTTAATAGCTCTATTAGCAAGCTCTTATATCGACGAATTACTTAATATTTAAGATTTAATAGAAGTAGTTACTCTAGAGCAACCTTCGCAACTTAAAGGTGTAATAGACTACGGCGATTACGGCTTTAAAAAGACGGCGGAAGATCCACGTTAACATAAAAAGACGCCATTTTTTAATATATTATACGGGGCTAAAGGAATCAACGCACACGCCGAATTTCTAGAAACTTACGAAGATATACTATTATCTTTATCAAAGCGACTCTCTAATAAGAAATTCCAAAAAGGTAGTATAGTTAATGCGATATTAGCCGACGCCGCTCGCCAAGAGCTTACTTTAGTTCCAAGTATTACCTAGGGCAGCCAATCCCTTATACTTAATGACGAAGATAGTGCTAAGAGAGTCAAATCACGCGGCGGAGGCCGTGTAATCTCCTCTAGGGAAGGGTTACGAATCATCGGCGAGAGGAACGAAGCTGCCTAGGAGTCTAAACTTACGAAGCTCTATAAAGAGGCAAATATTGTTAGAAATATATTAAAGTTAGAAGAAGAGAAGATTACTAAGGCTTTGGCTCGATAGTAAAAGAAAGAAAAAAAGGAGATTATAAAGGTTCAAAAAAGAGTAGAAAAGACACGTATCCAGGAGGAGAAAGCTTAGGCTAAAATACAATATAAACTCGACAGAGCTACGAAGATATAGGCCTTAATTAGTACTAAGAAGAAGCCTAGGGGTCGGAAACCAAACATAATTAAAGGGAAAGAGGCTACATAGCAAGAGCCTATAGTTATAGCCGCATTTCAAAGACTAATTCGTACTAAGAGACCAACACAAAAGGCGATTGAGATCCCTAGCGACATAGAGCAAGAGAGTAGCAGTGATATTGAGAGTATAGTAAAGTCAGATTTGTCTACTGATTCCGATTTTAACGTTAATTTAACTGATAATAGTAGTAGTGGGCCTATAGATTACGATGATTACAATTGAGGGGTGTTAAAGTTAGTGGTTAGATATAGGATTACATAAGCGAGTGTACTTAAAGTCTTGCTTACTTTAATTAATTACAATACATAATATGAATTAAATGACGTTATTTAAGTTATAATTAATGTAGAATTTTATTCTGGATCTAATAGTCTATCCCCGAAGTTAATTACATTAGTAGTAAAAAAGTTATTCCTTGATTAAGACGGTATTTGCCGTGTCCAAGTTGCTGATATGTCCAAGTTGCTGATACCGACCTGTTAGTACAGGTCGGTAATATTTCAAAAAAGTCAGGAAACCGACGAGTAAGTGAAATTTAGGATTTGGAGATTCTGATGGTCGGAAATATTTAATTCAGAAGTTTAGGCCATTCCATCCAAAGAGGCTTTTAACCTACTTCCATAGAATCGTGTTCAACTGCATGCAAGCGATCAAAGTCCAAGTTCGTTAATGGTCTCCATGAAGTAGCAGCTGGTGCGTAGTTCAGAAGCATGTGAAAAGGGGAAAGCGAAGCATCGAGATGAAAAGATGATGCTTTGAGCTAGTACATGCCGGAGAAATGCTCACCAGTAATGCAGATTAAAGAGCCTGCAGCAGTGAAGAGAGTACAAGAAACCGTGTTGTTTCAGGGAAATGCATCAAACTTCAATACCCGAAACTTTGAAGCATATAATTCGAAAGAGCGTGACTAGGCTAGCACAAGAGACTTTAAGAAGCATGCGAACGGGCCCCTGACCCCCTGACCCTTGTAGTAGGGTATAAAACTGTGTCAAGGAAGACACCAAAGTACAAAGTTAAATTTTGCGAACCGAGAGTTGTACTTTCAGCAGTTCATCTCTAACGCCAAGGTGTCAGGCATTGCATATCTCTTAGATACACAAGTCTAAATCTAATCTGCAAGCCTGCATACAGTAGAATCAGAGAAATATACTCTGAGCCGCTTGAAGCTGTCGCCCCCAGCGTCATATCACGCCATCAGACTGCTGCAGCAAGATTGACCACCGAGACACATGCAGGAAAGAAACTAAAGTAGCTACTTGGACCTTTAGATGTATGCCATGCATTTGACGTAAAAGTAGACAAAGGGGAAGCTATCGAAGCATACGCTCGGCAACTTGGCTGAACTAGACTTGTAAACAAAACTGCCGGCAGGACGTTCTTGGGTTGCTCGAGGGCAAGAGAGAGTTGAGCTTTGATCAAGTGCGTTTTTGAATCCAATCCACGGGGTTCGCCACTTGACTCCACCCTCATCGTAACATTTTGCTGCATCTGGAATAGATGGTGCTTGTGAAGAAAGTCTCGTTCCATTCTGTTCTATGTCTGGTCTCTAGACAATGCTATCCCCCCACCCTATTCCGAATTTGATCCCATCCGCTCCCAATGCTATGCTATGCAATCTATGCAGGAAGTATATGCTCAAAACCCAACCCCAACGCCACGCTATGATGCAAAAGGATAGAACAAATACAAAGGGAGAGGCTCTACAGCCAAACAAAGTTGCCGAGGGCAACCGCGCCCATCGCCATTGCGGCGACTCCGAACCAACTCCTCGATTCTGGTCTAGCCCCAGCACTTGTGTCGGCAGTCAGCTGCGCCGTACTGAGAGTTATCCTTCCTGTAGGTGTGATACCATTCAAGGTATCTGCAACCTCGATTGCTGGACCAACGTTGAAGAAGTCCACTAATACGAAAGTGGGCTTGCCTCCCCACTCGGAATTGCACTGCACAGCGTGGGTGCCTAATGCTCCAGTTGTGTTTGTAGCGGCAGAGTTTGTGGTTTCGATGAGAGAGACGGCAGGAACAGTAATTCCGAAAGCCATCGCGCTGTATTGGAAGTGGTTCATGAGGGACATGTAACCCGAAGAAATGGCAGATGCTCCTGTGCCAGAAGAGAGTGATGAAGGGCGGTCGACCGTGCAGTTGAACCCCGACGCTGATGTTACATCGTACGGGTTCTCGAACATGTAGGTGAACTCTGGTAGCAGGTAGGGGTAGGTCGTGTTGTAGTCAATGCTGGCAATGAATGTCACCAAGCGGGTGTTGGCGGATATCAGGGTTTGAAGGGTGGGCCAGGTCGACATCGCAGTTGTTGATGCAGGAGTGTATCCATAATCAGAGATGCCGGATGCTTCGAATACGGAACCAAAGTCCGAAGCATCGTGGTTGTCCGAGTTTACGAGAAGAATCGAGACGACTTCGTTCGGGTTGGCGTCCATCCACGTCTTGATCTTCGACAACCAGCTCTCCAATGATCCACCATCAAGCAACGAACAGGATGTGTGGCACAACTCGAGAGTACCGTTCAGATCATGAACTTGTGCTTGTAGTAGTCGGATGCCTGCTGACAAGGCTACAGTTGCGTTGTAGAATGTGTTTCCTGCCACTGAAAATGACGTACTGCTATCCCGCAGAAATGCCACGTCGTGTGCCCCCATGTGTGTTATGTTGTTGTAATTTCGATTGCAGAGATCTGGAGAGTTGTTGCAGGCTACTGTGCTCGTCGAGGCTGGTGCCAGAGAAGCGGATGCGGCTGATGCTGTCGTTGTTGACACTGCGGATGAAGCTCCGAATTGCGGAACAGCTTGTGCGAGGCCTGCGAGCGAAAGCAATGCCGCAGAAGCGGTAAATAACGAAGTAAGCATCTCGACAGTATAAATATGGTGAACTAAAGGTTGTCTCGAGTTGTGAGGACAGATGTCAAAATTTTGTGAGGGTCTTGATGGAACAGGCGAATGAATGTCTGCAAAGAAACAACGAGAGATAGAAGTAAATAACTGGAAACGAGAAGCGATATACGAAGCAAGGATGCAAGGAAATATACTAGGAGATATACAAAAGGAGAAGGCTCAGAAGATAAGTTTGTTCGCTCTGCGAAGTCTATTACGAAGAGCGGATCGCTGCGCCTCGATGAGGTTGAATTCTCTGGGCCACATCCGCAAATTCGTCGTCAGCAACACGAGCCGTCTGGAATCAGTGGACCGGTAGTTCGGAAGCATTGAGATCAAACTGCCAATCAGCAGTCTTGGTGCATTGTGAAACTCGCCGGGAAGGCTTGGATGGGAGTGCCAATTCAAGGGGTCGCAGGTAGGCTCGCACCCCAGGACTTGAGGATCTGGAGATGTTTTGGTGGAGAAGATTTGGTGTGGTAGACAGGTGTTGGCAGCGCGCGGCACTGGTGGCTGACAGCTCCAGCCGCCCTATTTTTGGATCTCAGCACTGACCATCACGGAATGTCATCGTTTCATGAGATGACGACGAAAACATGAACAAGGACAGATGAACGTTGAAGGCATGAATTTAAGGTTAAAGAAGACATACTTCCCACCCTTTGGCCATTGGCATCTCTTTGCAAAGTGTAAAGAGAATGGCAAGAGTGTTTTAAGTTCAAGTGAAACTGGAGTTTGTCTTTGTCAGTCGAATTCTTCCGAGAGCCTCAAGAACTCAGAGACTTGGCTCCAAGAGTCCGATCCCGGGACAAGTATTTGCTGCCATCCGAAGGTGACATGAGGATACGACGTAAGCTTTGTTCATTTGTGTTGTGAAGTAACAAGTGCACACGTTCCCTTCTTTGCATTTGCTGAGTATCCATCATTTTTGCCACAGTCGTGGCTGTCTTCGCTGCTCTGGCGACTTCTTACTTGAATTCAAAAGACCCCCTCAATGAAAAATTATGCAACCTCATACAGACTATCCTTTTTGATCAATTTCGCTATCCATTCTATTCTCGTGGTAGAGCTGGAAGCAATCTCGCGAGTATTTGGAGCCTCCCAAACGTAAACACACCACAGAAACACGTTCATTTGTCCTCTACCTCCCGGCATTCTATGTCTCTCCCATCAGATGATGGAGATGCTATATTCACCGTGCTTCTGTCGCGAGAGAAAGAATCGATAGTCTAAAATTCTCGTCGTCTCCGTCAGACTTTCGATTTCATTCTCATCCCAGTGCTCCATTCGTTCGAATTGCCCAACTCTTCGGAATTGGCCTTTCTTTCCCGTCGGCAGAAGGAGAAGACCAGTGAGCACTGGTCGCTCAGAGTCACTGGAGTCTGGGTCCGCATCCATGATCCTGACCGGCAGGTAAAAAACATCAAGAGGATTGACTTCTATGTTGGGTCCCTTCTCAGTGCCGTACCTGGAGTAACGCCGCAGTCTTGTGTTTCTTTGGGATTTGACAAATATTTCTTCCACTTCTTTGGTATCCCAATAGATATCTGCCTACTTCTTGACCTGGATGAGATCTCCATCTCCCGCACCTGGGTCGGTGTTTTCTTTGTCGATCTTGACAACACTGAGGCGTCTAGTTATGTGCAGAACCCCCGAACGGACTTGCCCGAATTCATCTGTTCCAGCCAGGCGAACTCGAGCCAGGTCTACTTTCGACAACCAGGTGATTTCTCCAGGGATGCCACTATATATCTGGTGAGTGGAAAAGGAACAAGGCTGGTATCGGACTTACTGACCTGTAGAAGTATCCACGCCAATCTGGAATCACAATCTCACCATCAACCGAAGCCCAAGACCACGATGAGCCCCGCATATCCTCCTTCTTCGTTGCCGGATGTGCTACTTTGACTTTCCACAAGATCTGATGTTCCAAGTCTCTCCTCCAGAGGCCAGCAAGGTACTCCCAATCCATATCTTTGCTCAACTCTCTTGCCATCCCGGAAATCGCTACCAGCTTGTCCTTTGCGAATGTCAGTGCACATCGACTGTAGATTTCCACCACCGGAAGCCATTGCTGCTGCTCCAATCTCATGACTCTTATTGGGAGCACTGATGACCGATCAGCCCCCATCCCAATGCCTAGTCCTTCCAGTTCTCGCTTGAACTTTTCCCATCCCTTGATGTTCAGATTGTCTAGGATATTGATATCGCAACCCTCGAAGTCTCCTGGAAGCAATCCGAGATCCTTCACTGATTCTCGGTACGGGTTTCGTTTCTTCAGTCGTCCAGATGCCGAATATTTCGGTCCATAGTCTAAGTCCGAGTCTGAGTCCGAGTCTGATTCAGATTCGCTGATCTCATCCACCGGCTGTGTACCATTGGTCTGAGTAGCCTTCATTGGTCTCGCGAAGATTTTATCGCTGGTGAGATCCGGCTCCGACTCATCGTCACTGGAGTGGTGAAGATAGGTATACTGAGATCTTGGAGCCCTCATGCTCTCCTCGAATTCGCGATCCGCTTTTTGTTCCTCCAGGATTCTATCTCGAGTAGACTGTAGCTGGTCCAGTCGTTTTTGTTTGTCCGCGTCTCTCGGTCTTAAGAAAACTTTAGGATTTTGCATCATTGTACCCCTCTGTATCCCCTTTGGAAAGACCTCACTGGCATTTACGCACATGCATTCCCAGAACAGCTGCTCCCTGCCGAAATGCAGTGTACGGACCGAGAGGGCACGTTCCTGGCCACCCATCCTCTCTTGCACAACGGAGACTCGTCAATGCCTTCTTTCCATGTATATGTGTCAACCAGGTAGTACTAGTTCCCCTTACTTGCTTGCTTGTACCATGCATCTTTATCCATTTCACGTTGTGTTGATAAGTAAAGATCTTCATCTAGTTTCACCGCAATTGGAAGGAGAAGATTTGGATCTCGTTCAACGAAAAGTCCATTTGCCCCGTCAGAAAATCCAGTAGCAGCGATGTTGAGAATGCTGAGATGGTAAATGTCACCCATGGTTGATGATTCTGATGCCCAATCTTTGGGTGAGTCTTGAACAATACCTAGAGAAGTTAGAATTGGATTTCAAAAGTGCTGAATACTGACCTACACAATGAGTCAATCCAAATATATTGGATCCCGGCACGATGTGCGAAGTGGATGGCATCTTGGAACACTTTGGTCAAGCTGTGCATTGGGATATCTTCTTTGCATGCGACCAGATTCTGTAGAGTAAGTTTAAAAGGCACACTCGTTCCCCAGCAATGGCTCAGGGTCGCGTAGCTGGCGCTTGCTGGCAAGCTCGACTTTTCTTGCAATCGAATGCTTAGCTAGTTTACATCTGTACCTCGAATCTCAATTAAACGAGAAGGTACGAAGTTCGATTTCGGTAACGCAGAAGTGCAGCCTTCATGCGTTTCCAGGCATTCTTTGAACCATTTGTCCGCTTGCATCATACTCTCGTCGGATTCGGTCGATGGCGAGAGAGTTGACTCGAAGTGAATCATGTGAGGTATATCCCCGTCGTCATCTGTTGACTGTGGTGAGCATTGCGAGGAGCTTTCGATCGAGAACATACCTGTTGGGTTCATTTTCTGTAACACAAGCCTCACGGTATCGTTCATGAAAGCCTTTGATCCTACAGGTCGAAACATGATATCATGAACTCGAATAAAGTAGCCATATCGATCTAAAATGAAGTACTCGATTTGCAAGGGTGTTGAGGTCTCGGAATCATAAAATTTGGAGATCAAACGAGCACAAAGTCTACATGCTGTTGCATTTTCGGGGTTGATGCTGAGAGTGTTTGGAGTGTAAGATGACCAGGTGATGTCTTTCTTGAAAATACCTAGACATTGATCACAGAGAACATCGGGCACCTAAGAAACTTTAGTAGATTTTCTCGCAGGAGAAGATACGTACAAATGGAGTTGCTTCGTCTAATTGAGGCCCACCTCCCATTCGCGTTCCGAAGGCAATGTTAATTCTGCTCATTATAAACGGTCATAAACAGCAATTCTATTCCTTTGCCCCACGTTGAAGATAATTCGATTTTGTGGATTCTCGGTTTTGCCGCAACAAATCTCTCTAGACTTCTTGGACGACTTGGGCGACTTAATTGAAGATAAATGGGCAGTGTTCGTTCAGCTCGCTAGCCGCCTGGTGTGCTTGCCTGCTGGTTTCATTTTCAGCCATAGCTTGAAGCAGTCACCCAATCCCCTGAATACAATGTATAGTTCGAAGAAGCCACCCACACCATACAAGAAGAGCATCGTCTTGTAGAGTTGTTTCTGGCAATAGAAATAGGGGGCGGGGTACTGTAGTTAACCGAAAGGGCGTCCCAAAGATGCTACAATACAATGAGCCTGAACTTCAGGGGTTCACTCACTGCCTTCCCCATAACAACATTACTCAGCACCTGGAAACCTCCAACCCATTTTCATATACTTACCTGAGCATCCTTACTCTACGTTTCAATTTCTGCAATACAATGGATTTGCCGAGACGTCAGAGTCGCGGGATCCGAGACTATCCATTGAGATTAACTGTAGCCCTCGAGACGAGGGCTACCCCGCGAAATGAACGTCGCCATACCCAACAGCTACTTCCACACTCCTACTTGATACTGAAAAGTCGAAGCGAAACTCTACCTTCCCAGTGAATCAAAGACTACGCTGGAGACATGCCAGACCAACCCTGTCCTATCCTGCGAGTTGGGATTGTGGGTGCAGGAGAAGTTGCCCAAGTAATTCATCTCCCAACTTTGGCATTGCAAGCCCATCTGTAAGTCAATAATCAACAGTTCATGCGAATCCCTCTAACCCATGTTATGTAGATATACCGTTACTGCTATCTGTGACGTTTCCCAGCAGACTATCGATCACGTCGCTGCAAAGTTTCGAATCCCCTACAAAACTACCAACCCTTCCGAAGTCATCAACAGACCCGAGGTAGACATAGTCTTCATTCTCGCAGCCGACGAATTCCACGAAACTCTCTGCATATCGGCCCTAGAAGCCGGTAAGCGAGTCTTCATTGAGAAGCCAATCTCCCTGTCAATCTTATCTACAAAGCGCATAATCGCTGCAGAGAAGGCAGCAGGAGGAGCGAAGGTTTTCGTGGGATATATGAGACGCTATGCGCCGTCCTTCACAGCAGCCTTCCTACGAGAAGTTGCCACAATCCCCAAGATCTTGTACGCTAGATCAAGAGACATCGTTGGTCCAAATGCACATTTTGTAGGGCAGTCTGGCACTTCTGCTCTCAAATTCCATGATTTCCCACCAGGGTCTGGCGAGGAGAGAAAGAAAAATCTGGACGCATTGATTGAGGAAGCATTCCATGGGGAGAAAGCTACGGAAAGAGATGTGAAGTACTGTCGGTTTCTTGGAAGTCTGGGCTCTCACGATCTCTCTTTGATGAGGGAGGCTCTGGGGTTTCCCGAATCTGTTGCAGGTGTTTCAGCAAACGAACCTTTTTATACTGCGATATTCAACTACAAGAACAAGACCGGGGAGCCTTTCGCAGTCACCTATGAGAGTGGCATTGACGATGTACCTCGGTTCGATGCTAGTTTGACGGTGTATGGGGAGAAGAAGACCGTCAGCATTCAGTACAATACGCCATATATCAAGGGACTGCCTATTGTTGTCAAAGTTGATGAATTGAACAAGCAGAGTGAAGCTACCTCGAGGGAGGTTCTGTCGTCATTTGAAGATGCATACACCGTCGAACTGAAAGATATGTACACATGTTTTGCACTTGGACACCCAATTAAGACAAGCGCTGAAGATGCATGCCGGGACCTGGAGTTATTTGATTTGATGTACAAGCAATTGGCCAAACAAGAAGGGAGATGACTTAATGATGAGATGTTCTGACTTGTTATTCTCTGGTTCATAATTTTGTGTGATGGTACTGTACGGGTTTTCCTTCCCATTTTTCAGCTTCAAGATTTTCCCACCTCCAAACAAGCTCCCTAGTCATACAATCCCCTTTTTGACTCGAAGACATAGTTCCTATCTCGGCTTCTAAACACTGTCTAGTAGTTGGAGTCTTCCTTACCTGTCACTTGACAGATCGGCAGCAAGTTTCACCAGAAATATATTCGAGGCTCAGACCGAACAAATCGACGAGCTTCAGAACTGGAAGATTTTCGTCATCTAAACGACAACAGCATCTATATTAAGACATTCATTTTCATTCTATTTTGAAACTTCTTCAACACCAGAAGTGCATATCCATCCTACAAACAGCAGCAGAACAATGACCCCTACTCTACCACTGCTGAAAAATTGAGATCTCATCTCAACAGACTCCCCGTTGATATACAACATCTTTCAAGTTTAGTCGTAAGTCGGATACGCGGCAATCGAACTGACAACAGGAGTTCCGCACTCTCCAAACTTCGGTCGACACCCAGTCCCACAGAAATCAGAGCCACTTCCACAGAAGTAAAATTCAGAACAGCAATTTCCAAAAACACCACCAACACAGGTGACGCCATTCCCGCATGTGCCGTCGTTGCTGATATCTGTGCAGTATCCGAAGGTGGACTGGCATCCGTTCCCGCAGTACTCGGCACTGTGTCCACAGTAACCTGTCCCAGAAGTTAGTTCATAGATGAAGAAGCATGCTAAAATACCTATAGAAATCTAAAGTCTTAAAAGGGAATTTACTGACCTAAAGCTGAGCAGCAATTGCCAAACACACTATCTTGGCAAGTGTATCCGGATGTTCCTCCGCAAATCCCCTCGGGAGAGATTGCAGTTGGAGTTGTAGTTGGTGCGTCTACAGTTGTGCTTGGTGCTGGTGGCTCAACCACAGGTGTAGACTGAGGGATATATGAAGACACAACGGGAGGCTCGACATCTGCCGAGGATTGTAGTGGAGTATCTGCAATCGAGGACGATGGGATGGGATCCATCCATGTTTGATAGACCTCGGAGGCGGTTGACTGGATTGGTCCTGGGACAGAGGAAGATGGAACGGAGCCAATGTCAGTTGAGTTGCTTGTGTGCGGCATCTGGGCAGAGTGCGAGGACGCAGGCGGAAATGGGTTTGGCATGGTTAGGAAGGGTCTGCTAGATGTCAGCTGGAGTCTTGCAACAAGTTAAGCAAAATTGTCCAGAGAATAATGCTTACGCCGAGTGAGTAGTTTCGGGTTCGGTGATAGTGGTAGTGATAGTCAGAGTCGTGGTCACACAAGTAGGCGCATCCGTGATAGTGATCTCAGTGCAATACTCGATTTTGTGAACTGTGTTGGTGGCGAAGCAAGTATTCACAACAGTTGGGGACTCGACGACTGTATATACTTTACAGAGTGCATCGTGATCCCTTTCGATAATCGGAACTGCGCCTTTGCTAGCAAGTGCCACAGCAAGGAAAGTTGCGAGGATAGCGAGTTGTTTTGAAGCCATGATGGAAAAGACTGTAGTTTGTATAGAGTAAGAAATGTTTTGCTGAGGAGAGAGAATCTTTGGAAATCAAGCGGAAGTGGAAACATTAAATGATGGCTTTGGTCAAGGGTGATCTGGGGTGGGTAGGAATGTAAGTCGCGTCGCTGGAGATTGCGAAATTCCTCAAGCGAAGTACACAAAGAACGGAAAGCAAAACCAACGAAATAAGAGAGCTCCACGGCCGAGAATTTCTCAGGGTGCGTGTTCATACAGTATTGTACATATTCTACAATCCCAACGCCAGAGATGAGTTTCCATCTAAATAAGAGCCTGTCCTTTAAACATGCCATCCTTGACTTCTGCCACCACGTCCCTCCTGTCATTCTTCCCTACAAGTACAATTCCTCGTCCTCTTCTTCCCATGCGTCCAGTTCGCCCAAGTCTATGAATGAAATCTATGGTTGAATGTGGTACATCATACAGGATAACATGTCTTACAGCCAGGGTGTCGATACCTCTGGAGCCAAGATCGGTGGTTACAACAACTTTCACATTGTTCAACTTCCGCTTGACGGGTGGAGCGACATGGCCCACTGGCACATAGTTGGGCTGGTTGTCGGCAAATGACCCGGGGTGCTCCGCCTTGGGAGCGTTGAGAGGTTCAGAGGAGGTGAAGGAGGCAAGCATTTCAGACTGCCTGTGATCAGGTGTATCCCGACTCAGCGCAATCGCATCAATTCCTTTGGTGACAAGATAGTCTGCAACCTCCTGTGTCTTTTCTCGCTCATTTACGAAGACCAATATTCTCTTGACATCAATCATTCCCTTGACAGGCCCATCATGATCTGCTGCTGCTTTGCCAATTGACCAGATAGAATCGGCACATGCAAGATTCTTGTTCCCTTGGTAAGGAGCTCGCTCGACATCCACAACAGCAAGTTGGACACGACGTGGGATAGCGTGGAGGTTAGGTGTGACCAGACGTTGAATATCGGGGAATCGTTTTCTGAGATATCCATCCAGACTCCGAGGAATAGTAGCAGAGCATAGAATGAGTTGTTTGAGGGAAGGGGTGGCTCGGTCGATGATTGCTGATGTGAGCGGAGCAAAACCGCGGTCCATAAGTGAATCAGCTTCATCAACAATCAGGTGGGTGACTCTTGAGAGAATGTTTGGATCCGAGTCAGCAATGGAGGAAAGTAAATGGGGAGTAGAGACTAGAATATCAATTCCCTTGGGAGAGAAGAGACGATTCCGAATGACAACTCCGCTGAACGAAGACGATATAACGGCGGAGCGAAACTTGATTGTATGCGACAGAGACTTGACAAGACTCCCAACTTGAGTGACAAGCTCAGATGTGGGAACAAGTATAATCGCTCGTGGTCGTCCAGTAGTTGGATGGGGCATATTCGAAAGAGGAGGAGAGACAAGTGTCAAATCATTTTGTCGTCGACATTCTTCGGCCAGCTCTTTTTCATGTGCCTCGAATTCTGCATCCTCCAATTCAGCCAACTTCACGGCATTTACCATGGGAAGCACATATGATAATGTCTTTCCAGAGCCAGTCTCTGCAGCGATTAAGAACTCTTCTCGTATAGCATCCTTCCTCCTCTTCGACCCTTTGTCTCCCAATAGTCTCGGTATAGCAATCTTCTGCACTGGTGTTGGAACGAGATCCTGCATTCCTTGCAGTGCCTGAGTAGGAATTGCGGCCTTGACCGTGTCCAAAAGGTTGAAGTTGTTGAAGGAGTCTACTTCAGCAATTCGTTCTTTGATCCTCGTTCTCTGGTCGTATGATACCGGGGCCAATGTTCTCTGCATCTTCAGCGCTTTGAAACCACGATCTTTCCTATCCTTCGATCCCCTGCCAGCTGGGCCTCGAGTTCCTTCACTCCTTGCCGCTTCCGTTGTATTGTCTGATCTGCTGCCCTGGCCGCGCTCGGGTAGTCCTCGAATTCCAGCAACCTTTAAATTCATACCCCCAAAAGGTCCATCTTGTCGCCGCCTTCCAGGACGCCCTGGCTCGGTTGTTCTACTTCCCTCTGACCTAACGACCCTAGCTTCTGCAAGTCCCATACGATTCGGTCTTGCGTTGGCCTTAGAGGCTTGGTAAAGGTTTGCTGTCTGTTGAGAGTGGCATCGTGGAGCTTGGGAGGCAGTTTGGGCTGCTCTGAAAGAACACAGCAAGCATACAGATGGCTTTGGTCGCAGCATCTTGTATAGTTAGATTATCGCATTTCGAAGAGGATGGAGCTTTGGTCGTAGCTTGTCGCGAAGTTGTCATGGTCAAGCCTCAAGGAGAAGTCCTCCCAAATATTTACAAGGACCGGAACAACCATTTTCCGAAGTTTCTTTTTTCGGAGCACTTACTCCCTGGACATGGTTTGTGTGGTGAAAATTTACAATAGACAATCAGAGAGTGTGTCACAGTTGGAATGAAGGAGAAGACGCAGTGGAATCTATGTATCTTGATCATAGTTTTGAAAGTATGACTCTTTTCTGGTGACTCTGCTCAGACTAATGAAGCCTGTGCAGTTTAAACCGCGATGACATCTTCGCATTGCCAGTGCCACACTCGAGAAAGACCCCTCCGTGCCAAATGTCACACAATTTAGACGCCATAGAACACCAAATATCCACTCCCAACGCCTGCAATGCCACAATCTTTCCTCACAGCACCTCAGCTAGTCGCGAACAAGCTATCCTCATCTCTCAAGTACTCTCCACAATCCGCCTGCCTGAAGCATGTTATTCCAGTAGGGTCCAACCGTCTTGCCTCCTGTGTACTTCTGGCCGTAACTCCAAAGCCCAATGGTGTATCGTTCATCGAGTAGACTATCACACCTTGATGCTCTGGGCAATCCTCCGACCACCTTCCAACATGCGCCTTGACAATGTGACCACCGTACAGAAATGGCATTTCTCCATTTGCCTTCACCCAGACTTTGTATCGTGCGTGTTCGGCGAGGATTGGAAGCGCCGTGATGTGCAGTCTGAACTTTCCGGTCTTGGTGAACTTTCCCAGGCAGGTTCCCAGCGACAGCAGCTTCTCTCTAGCTACCGAGACAGCGAGGTTTGCAAGAGAGAGGCGGACATAGTAGCATCTTGACTGCAGATGAATTAGCATGCGCGCGAGGGCTATGGAGGCTTTGCTGGACAAACCTGGTGAAGGCGGAAGACAAATCGGTCAGCATTGGGACCATTGTCCAGAGGGGCAATCAGATTCTTCAATGAGCTGCCGGTATAGTTGGCCAGTTTGGCAAACAGCGTCTGCGTTTCGGTTTCGGTAAGAGGACGCATGGTGGAGTTGGTGGGTGGTTGTGATGATGTTGCGACGGGAGTTTTGCCCGTGATTTTTTGAAGCTGTCTGGATATTTTTTTGGACTACTCGGGCGGGGAAGATTTTCCGCTCCGATGAAATTTCCCTGGGGCGGCCGCTTCGTTCGAAATTTCCCTCCATGACCAAATTCAACAACCCCACAAACCTCAAATCCATCAACAAACTACGACATCATGGCTAGAGTACCAGCAGTTAAGAGGCGCAAGCTGACTCCTCCTCCAACGGATGGGGAGGATTCCTCGCCCTCAACCCTCGACAATGCACCTGAAACGAGCGCATTCTTCAAACAGGCGTCGAGCTGGAATCTAGAGCAGGACTACGAGACGAGACCGCGCAAGGGAAAGAAAAAGGACCAGGAGAGCACGCGGCTTCCGATTAAGACATCCGATGGGCTGATTCAGGAGCTCGAGGTTACCGAGGAGGTCAAAGATGTCGAGAGTGACATGGAATGGCTGGGTGCAGAAGAATCAGAAGAGGAGCCGGTCGAGCAGAAACCCGCCGTTCCCATGCGACAACAGATACTGGAAGCACAGGAGGAAATGGCACGGATAGCTTTGATGGTTACTCAGGAGGATCCCGAGGAGCATGTTGGATCATTCAAGGCTTTGGCGCAATTCGGACAATCGCACAACACCACAATCAAGAAGCTGGCTCTAAGAGTTCAATTGGCTGTCTACAAGGATGTTATTCCAGGATACCGGATACGACCGCTGTCGGAAGAGGATATGGAGACCAAGGTGTCGAAGGAGGTGCGAAAGTTGCGGGCATACGAGCAGGCGTTGGTTGGTGGATATCAAGGATACATTCGAGAGCTGTCCAAACTTTCGCAATGCGGAAGGTCTGGGAGGTCTGGAAGTTCAAAAGATGGCGGGCTGAGTTTGGGGAGTGTTGCTATTTCTTGTGCATGCACTCTCCTGGTCGAAGTACCTCATTTCAACTTCCGTGGGGACCTGTTGAAGATTCTGGTCAAGAAGCTCAGCACAAGAATGATGGACGAGGATTTTGTAAAGTGCAGGGAGACTATCGAGACCCTTTTCAAGAATGATGAAGATGGAACCCCCTCCCTGGATGCAGTTTCGATCCTGACAAGGATGATGAAGGAGAGGTCATACCGGGTGGACGAAAGCGTGCTGAACACATTTCTTCATTTGCGTCTGTTGACAGAATTCTCGTGGCGGGCTTCCACAAATCATATCGACAAACCCGAGAATAAGTTCGAAAGGAAGATGAAAGAGAAGAGGGTGTTCCGTACGAAGAAGGAGAGGAAGCTGATGAAGGAACGGAAGGTCGTTGAGAAGGAGATGGAACAGGCAGATGCAACTGTCAGCCACGAAGACCGGGACCGAATGCAGTCAGAAACCTTGAAATTGGTATTCGTCACATATCTACGGATCCTGAAGATGAGATCTCCGCATCTGATGGGCGCTGTGTTGGAAGGACTGGCTCGATACGCACATCTCATCAACCAAGACTTGTTTGGAGATCTCCTGGAAGCTTTGAAGGATTTGATCGGTCATGCGGAAACTGGGGATGATGTCGAGGAGGATTCAGAGGATATCGAGACCGAGCGAAATTTGACACGTGAAGCACTCTTGTGTATCATCACCGCGTTCGCGTTGCTTGAGGGACAGGATTCCGCCAAAGCTCAAGCAACACTGAGTCTAGACCTCAGTTTTTTCATCACACATCTCTATCGAACGCTCCACGCACTTTCCCTCAATCCCGACATCGAACTCAGTGCCAAGTCACTGCATCTTCCAGACCCCAACATGCCTACCTGGACACACTCAGAGAACAAGGTCAACATCCAGACTACGACCGTACTTCTCCTTCGATCGCTTTCCTCGATCCTGACACCAGCTCTTGCTGCTCGTGCCGTACCCCCTTTACGGATTGCAGCTTTCACGAAGCAGCTTGCTACGACATCACTTCATCTGCCAGAGAAGTCATGTATTGCTATGACCACTTTTCTTGGTAGGGTCACGAAGACGCAGGAAAAGAAGGTTGCTTCTTTATGGAATACGGAAGAGAGGAGAGGGGATGGAGTTTTCGATGCATTGACCGGCGAAGTTGAGGGCAGCAATCCATACGCGGCTACCATCTGGGAAGGGGAGCTCCTGAGGAAGCATTTCTCTCCCAGTGTACGGGACGGTGTGAAGGTTATGGAGAAGAATGTGCTGGGTCTGAGGTAGATAGAATGGATGATGTGATGTATGACTTCTATCGATGCAGACCTTGAGTGATATCTACGCTCTCTCCCGTTGATGTTCGGACTGCTTCCAAGTTTCCGTGGTCAGAATCAACCTAGTCCCCGGTTTCGAGCTATAGTGCTGGGAATGATCTTCCGCATCACGACGAGGGGCAATGCATGTTGAAAACGAGGACAATGATTGTGTAGACCAAGCTACTTCTCAGGAGCAAATATGAACAACGGTCAACCACTTCCCATCCCATCGCAGCTAATTATAAAATACACCAGGCAAGGCAAAAGAACGGTTTACACACCGCAACCTGCCCACAACCTTTCCTTCACTCAGCCTTCCGAAGTTTGAAAATCAGGTCCAGGCGTCCAGGATTCAAAGTGAAGTTATCCTGCATGTCCCGAACAAGACGGGTACCATCATCGTCAGGGCCAAACTCCACGGTGTACTTGGATATAAGGAGAGCAGCGAGATGCGAGATGTTTGTCATTGCTAGCCTTTGGCCAACACAAGAGTATCGACCTGAAGTTGTTAGCGACTTAATAGGCGTGATTTTCAGTGAACTTACCCGTGGAGAATGGAGAGTATCCTCATTTGTCGATGACCATCTCTGGGCTGGTGGTCCAGCGCTCTGGAATGAATTCGGTTGCACGCTCAAAGCAGCTCTCCACTGGTTTCGGTCAGCACATCATCTCGTTATATGAAGCTGTACCGACATCTTGCAATTGTGTATCTGGGAGCGAATATGACTGTTCGTTCAGGGATGTATTTCCCTGCGATGCTGAGTCTACCAAGTGGTACCAGTCTCCCCGATCTAGTTGGAACCGGTGGCCAAAGCCGCAAGGTTTCCATGATGACACTCTTCAATACCGGGAGCTTCAACACAGCAGGGAAGTCCAGGATGGAGGGCAATGTCTGAATCTCCACCTTGAGGATATGTTCTTGATACTTCGGGTAGCGAGAGAGATTCGCGAACAAGTTGATCAAGGTTGTTGCCATGGAGTCGCTGTAGCTTGTCAATTAGTTGTAAGACGGGGTAGGGAGATGTTACTTGCCTGCCAACGATGATCAGAACAAGTGCATCGCCATCAAGATAGTCTGCGTCTTCCTCAAGCCGCTCTGCAGATGCACCAACCAAGTACGACGAGATATCGGGGACGGGGGTTCATTCTGGTAAAGTTAGCCAGTTCAAAAGCCGGAAGAGGCTACTTGCCATCATTCTCTCCTTCAAGCTTCGCTTTGTGAACTCGATGAGATCCTTCCAGCCATTGAGTTGCATAAGTGGTTTGTTGCCAAGTCGAACAAACCTAGGAGGGTGATTCAGCAACCGGTACTTCGTTCCCAAAAAAAAGTTCAAAGCATTCATGAGGGTTAGACATTTCCGAAAGGAACAACCTCAAGCAATTGTCAGGGGAGGGGTATAGTACTTACCAAGGAACTGGACTTAATGTGCCAAAAACACTCATAAAATCACGAACGCCTACTACCGAATCATGGAACTTTCCACCAAGCAGATTGCCGAAAGACTTTCCGAATGACAAATCGCTCATCACATCAGATGTATAGAAACTGAAGAGATCATACAAGTTGACAGGGCGGCCAAGTGATGCAACGATGATTTGATTGAGCTGTTCGGCGTACTTGGTGATTCGAGAGTCGTAGTCTTGGACAGCTGGAAAAGTTAGCTAGCGATATCTGGGTTGTCTGCAGCCTACCATTTGCACTGAAGGCTTTATCCCAGATGCGTCTTCTCTGATCATGGACGGTAGGACTTCTCAAGTTGGCAACACTTTTGAGTGGAGCGATTCCGTCGTACCAGTCAGCTCGGGTGCAGTTACTTCCAGGGCCATTCATTGCAACAACAGCTTCTGGGTCGAAGATAGTGATCTCCTCGGGACCTTGGAACTTGAAGGTCAGATATAGATCCTTCAGACACGGGGATGGTCGCCGTCTACTCACCAGTTCTGACAAATGTTTCATACTCCTGGTACAGCTCGTGCAATACCAAATGGTTCTGAGAATACCTAACTTTCCAGACATGCCAGATCTTCGAAATCTTAGCACCAAAGGGACCAGAGAACCCTTAGAGGTGGTAGAAGAACACTCTGTACATGATCATACTGCTGAAAAGTGAGGCGATAAAGGCTGCTACCAATTCGACCTCGTCTTGGACAGCGAGAGATGCATTTTTGTGTACATGCAGCTCTAGTATGTACAAGAATGGGAGAAGAGCTACGAAGAGGCAGCCGTACACAGGGGCCTTCATGTGATGTTCTCCATGTATGAAGTACGACCAGTGTGACAAGAGTCCAAGACCAGTGGCCCAGATCGCAAGGGGGTGGGAATTGAATTGTAGCATAGCTACCGAAAACTATAGCTGGGAATCGTTGGAAGAAATTTGAGGGGGGAGGGGTGGATATCTCAGAGAAAAGCCAGTGTACTATAAGGGAGTAGATGGGGGCTGGAAATGGAGGCGTGATCCAAAGATCATGTAGGATTTACCACCGATTTGAATCGACATCGGAGGCTATGTCATTCGCGACTCCTTAAGCTCGTTAGTGGCCCTGTCTGGAAACTATGTCCCTCGAGTAAGCAAGGGCCAAGGTCCGAAGAATTCTTATGCCAATGGAATGTTGGTGGAGCTCAAGTTCGGTCTCGTTCTGCCAGCGAATGAAAACAAACGAAAAATGAAACAGACGAAACCAAAGAAAGGTGGCACACAACGCGCGGAAATCGCGGAGGAGACGTGTAAATGAGACGTCCTTGGAAAAGGGGATTAAGTTATGAATGAAATTTCTGGCTAGAAAGACATCGAAATAGCTGAGTGTTATATCTCGACATGATCAGGAGGCTCTTGATATAACTGTGGTAGCTTGTGGACTGTAGCGTCAATAAAGCGCAGCAGCATGACTCTAGTCAAATCTCCATTAACTGGTGAATTAGATTTTGAGATGGGTTCCATTACCCAAGTGCTATATCAGCTTACATGTGCGGCTGCTCCTTCATCCTTCCTGCCGACATCGCCTTCTCGCCCCTTTCGCATTCGTACCTGCGATGTCAGACTGATTTCATCAGGCTCTTTCAAGATTCTCACCAATTGACTGCGACCTCGGTGCGGAATCCCACCCAAAGCGTTCAAGTTCAAGTTGCTGAAAAATCTACCTACCTCTGATATAAATCAGCAGTACACATCTCAGACCGCGCCTTCAAGTGCTTCTTCTCCACAATTTCACACACTTGACGGCTACCCTACTCTCATACAACATGGGCTCAATGAACTTCGATGCAGGTATAACGAAGGGTCTCGATACCATCATGAACGCAATCAGATCCACAAAGCATGGTCTAATTAAAGATCCCATTGCAGCAGCTCTCGTCATCAAAGCACACACTGGCGAAACAATCAGCTTCGAAGCTATGTCTTCTGAGGAGCAAAACCAATTTCTGGCCACTCTTGTTCGACAATTTGCTGTTGATTATGGATATATCTCAGGTTGGAAGCTTTTGGTAGATGCCACTCCAAACATCCTTCATCCACGTCTCATGGAAGATGTCGCTACAGCGGCAAGTGTCTACGGGCGATTGAAGGCTGGAATACGTAGCTGCCCTCCATCCAAGCTCCGGATATCGGTTGGATCTAAGTCGACATACGAATCCATCTATCAAGTTGGTCCGAAGTCTCTGGGTGGCAATGTATGGAAGGCCAATAATGAGTACAAAGGATTTATGGAGGACTCTGGCTGGAATGCTGCTGGATATTCGAAGGGTGTTCCACCATGTATTGGATCGGCATTCAAAGGAAGACAACTCCAATTCAAGATACTGCCGACGTTGTCGCCTTGCAACTGCTTGGAACCGTGGACTTCGATCTTGATCAATCTTTTGACAATGTTATTGGTATACGGAGCGGTTTCGAATGTGCAATTCGACACACCAGTGCCGTTGGCACCCCGCTTCAAAGGGCATCATTCATTGGCATGTTGAATTACGACCTCCAGAGCGACGTTCGTCCCATACAGAATTCCTGGGCTGCTGAGAACAATGGCCCGTGGAATCTGGGTCCTGCTGATGTGTCTCCTGAAGACTGGATCGCGTACCTCATAGCCGATTGCGCTGCGCTTGTTCCGTTTGCTTATGATGCAGACTATCTCACAAGTCGAACTGGCATGGCGAATGGGATGATTCTTCTTCAATGTCAGGATCTGATATTTGATACCGGATGCTCTAATCGAGTTGCCACCGTGCCTTATGCTGAAGCTGCTGGTGTTGCGCAGTACGGAATACGTGCAGGATATGCTGTTGCAGCTTACAGTGCGACAGCCAAGCACATCTTTGAAGGCAATGGTGTTCCTTTCGGATATTCAGCAGTGATGTGTGCTGGTCCTTGGGGTCCATTTGGAACAAGGTATCGAGTTTGGGAGCGTTGTGTGAAGTACGTTCGACAACTGAAGAAGTCGGATCCGGGCCATCTACTTGAGCTCTCATCGCGCGACTTGATCCTGAAGCGATATGATCTGAACTCGGAAGCGGGCTCTGAGTGGGCTCGAGCTATGAAGTCGAATACTTCTGATTTGATAGCTCGACCAGTCGTGAAGTATTTCGTGCCAGTTTCAGATGTTTCCAAGGTACCAGCAGTCATTGTTCCTCACCTCTGTGGATGTGTGCTCCTGCATTTGACAAAGTCATGTATTCTCAAGAGCTCGAAGTAGTACATGCTCTTGAAGGTTTGCCTGACGTGTTTGGTCGTCCAGCGAGTCTGGCTGTCACATTGCATCGAGCTGCTATGTGGGCATGTGAGACTGCATGCGAGACCTGCGCCAGCAAACTAGGGTATTGGATTGACCAAGCCGCTTACATTGTCTTGGTAACTTTGATGCAGGATGAAGCCGTCCTTGGTGCGTCGGAGTGGATGCTTCAGAATTACTTTGTGGGGTGTGTTGCTCTCTGGCCGATTTCTATGCCTTTCCTGCTCTCGGGGTTCGATCTCACGGCGACTTTGTCGTTCGAAGATGGTGCCATGGGTGAACGATACGTTGTAGACATTTGAGGGAGGATTGTGTTGGGGAGAGATGTTGTGGACACTTGCACGATGAGTTGATGCGTGAGCCGCCTGAAGTTATTTTTGCTTGCCGTCGCTGTCAGTACTTAGCATTGCACTAATAAATCTGATTCATTACAATAAACCCTTTCACTTCCTCGATGGCAGTGATACTGAATGAAAGTGCTATCCTGGAAAATGTTGAAAAGGGGTTGTCTCGCCTGGCGCACTTGAAGGCGAGGACATGGTCCGCAAAAAACTCCTCTAGAAGTTCGTGCAAGATAACACACTGCACAGCGAACAGCGCAGCCTCAAAACCAAGAGACTTAGAAGCAATAATTGAAAAGATCAAAATCGAAAATCCCAAGCCTTAAATGCCGCACCATTGATGCTTTTCCGTAACACGTTTGAGGCTAGTTGAAGCTTATGTTCTTTGAGTTTGGCTTCCACCCCTTTTATTCTCCGCTTCCAGTTCTGTCCTCATCATCCCCTCCAGTAAAAATACTTCCAAGAGCACGAACAGTCGCTCGATTAAGATTGCAGGTCAAGATCATGTCGGCTTCGATGCCTACAGAGGAGAGTGCTCTTCTTGGAGAAACAGAATCCGCCAGTACTCATTCCCAAGATGTCAACCCCCACCCTTGGATGATCTTGCGAATAGGTGCAGCCATGTACTCTTTTGCCTTCCTCGGTCTGTTTGCATCGTCAATTGGCGTGATGCTGCAACCGCTTATTCAACAGTACTCCTTGAGTGATCTACATGTCTCTCTCGTCTTCGTCGTGGGCCCCGTTGGTTACATCTTCGCAGCTCAATTTAGCAGTCTGATGCACTGGAACTTCGGCCAACGAGGCGTCGCTATCCTCGCACCAGCGTTGCACCTTGTGGGCGTCCTGGTCATTGCTACTCATCCTCCTTTCGCTATCGTCCTGCTGGCATTTGCTGCCACTGCCTTTGGAGCAGGATTTCTGGATGGCTCATTGTGTGCTTGGGCTGCAACTGTGCCCAATGCGAACTTTGTCACTGGAATGCTCCAAGGCTCTTATTCTGTTGGTGCGGCTGTTGGGCCTTTCCTAGCAGGGACTGTTTTGCCTGCGTGGGGTAGGCCTTGGTACGACTGGTACTATGTTCTTGTAAGTCCTCTAAAGATCCTCGATCTGGTCTTGAAGTTGATTGGGTTTTCTCTAGGTGGTAGCATCAGTGCTGGAGTTGTGTCTGCTGTCATTCGCTTGTAGACATGAAACTGCAGCCAGATATCGTGGTGAGAAGCAAGATGAAGAGGTATCTCTGAGACTCATGTTCAATTATCGAGCAACCTGGCTAGTCGCTTTGTATTTTTTTGCGTATGTCGGCATCGAAACTGCAATTTCAGGGTGGATGGTAACATTCATGATACGTTTCCGTCATATGGTACCGGAGCTCGCCAGCATGTCTTCTTCTAGCTTCTGGGGTGGCATGGCTGCAGGGAGATTTACTCTCGGTGCTATGACAGACAAGATTGGTGTGGGTCGCGCAAATGTTCTTTACTTCCTTGTTACCATAGCATTTCAAGTCGCCTTCACTTTCATACGAGAGGATATGTTATCGGTTGTCATCGTGGGCTTTATTGGGTTCTTCATGGGCCCAATGTTCGCCTCGGGAATTGTTCAAGTCACTCGTCTCTTGCCCGCAGAACTGCATATTGCTGCGGTCTCATTTGGGGCTTCAGCTGGGCAGATTGGAGCAGCATTGTTACCCTTTGGCATTGGCGCATTTATCCAACGTGCTGGCATTAGTATTTTTCCTTTTGCAATTCTCACTCTGTCTGTTTTTACACTTCTGTCTTGGTTGCCAATGATATTGTAGTGATGCAAGCTTTGTCCAAATACATACTCCCAAGTACTATTTAAAACAAAGATAGAGCTAGTTATTCAATCTCAAGGTGCCGACAAACGGAGGATTATTAATAAGAAGGGCACAAATAAGAACTATCAGGATGGTCCGGAGAGATGTCCCTGTCGCACTTAAGAAAACCCATTGAAAACTGTGAGAGACGCGTTGACTGTTCCAAGGCAATTTAATCCGAGAGCCTGGTACTATTCTCCTCCTGCGTCACCTGCAGAACAGACTTTCCATGCCTTGAAACGTCCAGTCTATTCGTCAATCTTCTCGCCTCCGACAATAGTTCTGTCCTGAATGTTCGCTTTCCGGACTAAGGTCATCATTGCAGCGCGAAGATCCCGAAAAGCTGCTCGTAGATAATCTCTCATGAGGTTGTTGCAGTGCGCTTGTAGTGCCTTCGCGACATCTGCTATTGTTAACTTGTTCTCAGGGTGTCTACAACAAGGGACAAAAAGACTCCAGTTCTACGCAGATGATGTAATCACAGATTGTAAGGGTGTGAGCAAGCTAAGTATCAGGTTTGGTCCCTTTCTGGCCTTGGCCAGGGAAGGAGATCTCAATGGCAGTTTCGTCGATTGGCATGGCTACCTTTTAGATCATTCTAATCATAACCTCGAGTAAAGTCATTGCGATCTCATAACGCTTTTCCGCCATGCTCAGTAGAATGAGACCCATGTTTTCAGCGAGAGACTCCACAATGTCCTTTGAGATCGACATGCAATGCCGATGCTCTGTAACCAAGTCGATTCCCATGCCTTTAATGACAAGAGATCCCAGCGGGAATAGAAATTGAAGCTCGAACCGCCTTCTGCGTATGGGAGGTGATCAAGAAGTTGGTCCATATGAGTGATGACAGGTATTTCCTCCCCAAAAAGAACAGCTTGACGCGCTCGCGACATGGGCGAATATAGAATGGCTGCAAATGCGCGTCTAAAACACCCTTGACATCTGATTCCGCAGAATCTCCCACCATGTACACTGACTGCGGAGAAGTCTCGTGGAGCATGCCCTCGACCGCCTGATTGAATATGCAGCTATCCGGCTTACAATATCCAAATTCTTCGGAGGTGGAAATGCGGTCGATGAGATGACGAATTCCGATCGGCCTGGTCCTCCATTTGCCCATTTGTGACAATGCCAAGACAATATCCGTTCTCATACAACCGGACCAGAGTTTCGACAGCTCCTGGCGTTGCTCTTCGATTCACCCTGAATGCCTCCTTATATATCTCACGAGAGTCGCCGACCTCCTTCAGACTAGGTTCCGGCAGCCCCAATCTTGCGAAGAACAAGCGGACCTTTGTTGCATCCGTCTCTTCGTAAGTGATTTTCTTAGCAAGATATTTTCCGTAGGAATCTTGAAGAGCGCTGTTGCATGTGTCGATGAGATGGTTCCTCTTTTCCTCTGCGAGGTAAACATTGTTCTCTTGGACAGCGGAGATACCCGATCGTTGAGAGTGATAGTGAACAAAGAGAGTGTTATCAAGGTCGAAGAGCACGACGTTTGCAGTCTGGCTTGGACCCATCATCACGCTTTAGCTTTCGAGACGAACTTTGGAGGCCAAGGTTGTGCGTGCGTGCGGAGTGGTCGATTTAGAATTCGGATTTTTACGATACAAAGTTGATGAGACAAGGAACACAATGTGATTCTCGATAAATTGAAATTATCAGTGAATTTAATGCGTATGCAAACTCTCATTACTAGATGAGCCCATCCAGAGCTTATTGGACCCAAGTTTATGCAATCTTGGGTCGGACTTAGTCTTAACTGGGTAACAAGCTGTTAAGATCCTGTACCAATCGTAGTTCAAGACTAAAATTTGTCCTCTGTGTACAGAACACGCTTCATTTAAGCGGACCGATAGGGTAAAAGTGGAGCGGCGTAGCGCAACCTACAATTAGCCTGTCACAGCTAAGAATACAACATATCAAATCCGTTTAATACGAGAATTAAGACTTAAAGTTGAATTCAAATAAATATCATTTTTATTATATTCTTCTGTGGAGCTAGCCACGCAGATACCTCATCCAGTGGCAGCCTGAAACGGATTGTTGATGTTAAATCCATCACCAGAAACAACTTGCTAGCATTACAGTTACAGCGAGATTAAGAGCGATAACGACTCAAAGATGCTGCTTGAGTTCGGGATATGGCTGGAGTTCAGGATACTACTGCGCGTATCAGGAACGCAACGTTGCATTCATCATCAGAGTAAGATTGAAACCCCGCAGCTGGTATAAGGTACTGCTGGGCTTTCGAGCAAGAGGACGGCAGAGCTGAATAAAAAATTACAGAGAGAAAAATATGGAGTGAAATGAGGAATGCTCTATTTGAACCGTGAAGGCAGAGAGGCGGATTTGTCCCCATCAATTAAATGAATCTCTACTTTTCAAATGAGATCTTATTGCTTTAGAATTTTCCGGGGTGCTAGCAATCCTTAGGATCCAGATTTATCCCCATTTTATTCTTGAGCCCCACAGAGTGGCATGAGAAGCCTCAATCTACCATCATAAAATTCCACCTTACTCTACTTAATATTTCCTTACCCCGTTTGCTGTGGCAACCTTCCAGAGATTTTCTTCTTGATTGTCATCGCAATCCAAGAGCCACTTGAACTTGACGACATGATCCCACCATTGCGAGCCTGGTCTTCTGGCCCGATAGCATGTGGTACCCTCGCCAAATAGCTGACCAAAGCGCGCAATCGGTGCTTCCTCATCAATGTAGAGCTGACCCGGCGAGCTTTCGAGCTTGACGTAGTGACCAACGTCGTTTTCCTTGATGGCGATACTCTTTCCCAACTCCTTGTCTGACATCAACCGGTAATTATTTATGAGAGGCCCGTAGGCTGTATCCTGATAACTTGTGTCGAGTAGAAAGTTCCTTGAACGGGAGATTCCAGAGCGATCAAACCCCCGACTCGATCGTGGCGCTGGTGAATATGTGATGCGCCTCTTATTGTGAGGAAAAGAGATGATCAAGTGAAGGAAGAGAAGTCTACCTTTGGATGCACTGACCAGATTTTGGGCTGCTGCTGAGTAGGTGTTGAAGCTGTCGATATTTTGAAGAGGAGAGGACCAGTTGAAGGAGAGGAAGTCCCCTTTTGTCAGGTTAGATCAATGGCCCGTGCGTCAATGGCAGCTGCTATGTTGTGAGGCAGGAGCAATGGTGAATACAATGTACGAGATGGCACGTGAATAAGGGTGGGTGGGTAGGGAAGTCCGGTACTGTGAGCGGATGATCATCGATGCCAAGGCCCAATTCAAAGAGATTGAAGTACAAGAGAAGATGAATGCCCAGATTGAACACAGGATATAGTACCACTATGCAGGTCAAATTGAGAATAGTTTAAAAGGTACCAAAGTTTCAACGTGGCGTGCTACGCTTGCGCTGATTCCGATGTTTTGATTGATTGTTTATTTCGCTTAGCGAGGCCAATCGGCGATTACGTCCCGAACCATGATAATTTATCAATTCGTCTTATTTTGTAAATAATCCCGATTCTAGCGAAATTCCCGAAAATGATAATGGCTTCTTCTCCGACTCTCAGCAAACCGTCGAACTTGTAGACAATTGCTTCATTCGTTCCACCCATTTCGAAAGCATCCACCGCAACTTGATATGATCTCGATCGATATTCTCCATTATGGTTCGGAAATGTGTATCCTATCGAACCATCATATTCTCAACTCCACCCCTGTTCTCAATCAGCGTCCTTTGTCACTTTCAGCACAAGACCCTGAATTGGATCTCCTGGGTTGTCTTCCTCGCCCGCATCCACCCGGCCGATTGTCTATTCCAGGAAAGATTCAATTTCCGTCTCAGGCGTTGATTGCTTTATACCGTCTTAGACCAATTTAATCTTCCTCGGATCCAAATTGGGCTTGACGGTTGGGAACTTAGGGATGGACTCTCACGCCAATAGTTCTTCCAGGTAAATTCCACCTTCTCGAACGGGTAGCATTGGCAAGTCTTCGCCGAACACATTCAAGGCCTCCCATGGCTTCATATTGTGTTTGTATACCGATGAATCTTCGGCTAGCCAAATGACTCTGTCTAAATCGCTGTTTGTAGGGAATTTCCAGACAATCGCCATTAGGAGCATAATATGAACTTTGTGAGACTTAGATAGAATCCTGCTGGGACGGAGACTCTCACTTGCTAAGAATTCCTTACCAAAGTTGTCACTTCCACTCATTGAGATGTTGGAAATAGTGATATCGTGAGCGCTTAAATAACGACAAGTGTTAAAGCTGTTCACTTACGCAGGAACCACGTAATACAGCCGATACCCTGATAGGTTATTTATAAAGGGTTGCTGTCGTGCAGGTTATGGTAGGCCGGCTAAGCGAGCCTAATTAAAGGCACCATGGCCAAAGCGCCCGCGAGCTCCATACTCAGGGAGCTCGAATACACCATACGTAGATAATACAACAACAGTCTAATACACAACTGCGCAACGTTCAAATAATCAAAATTAGCCTCTGTGGAGCTTCAAGGTATGTTTGCACGACAGTTGCGCTATAAGTACAGTTATTGAAGTTTTCGGAAAGTAAATTTATTGACAAGGTTCTGATAGTCAACTCCTCACTTTGTATTCAGCTGTGCTATTTCGCCCAATGGGCCTTCATCAAATAGTTGCATTCGGAAGCACTCATTTGCGCATTTCAACTCTCGCCCATCAATCTCAGATGCACTTATACGAGCCAGCAACCGATGGATCCCCACCTTGGTAAACTGAAATGGATGGGTAAAGACAAAGATCCCTCTCCCACATCTTGCCATCTGCTCGCGCTGGAGCCTTCGCCTTCAGTACATTGGGAGGGGTTCCCTTCTCGACCCAGTCTACCAAGTCCTGGAGAGCGTTGATAGGCTTCGCGCCCATACCTCCAAAGCAGTGAGCAAAACCAGGGGCTTCAAAGTGACGAAAGTAGTTGTCAACACCAGCGTCAAGAGCCTCAACCCTATCGCGGTACATTGATGTTCCGGGATAAGGGATGTATTCATCGGCGAGACCATGATATGTCAGAAGTTTCCCGCCAGCATCTCGGAAGGCAGAGAGATTGGGATTCTGTGTGCCAATAATGGATTGGAATTGATCGACCGAAGCCTCGACGATCCCCGCAAACTGATCGGTAGTTATTGAAGTCAGGTCAAAAGAAGCATTCTTCATGACAAAGTATTGGATCCATTCCGAGCCGACATTAAAAGGCAATCCAGTACAGGTACCATTGGAAAAACAGGTGGTGTTGGCCTGTGCAAGCAGACTCGAGTCGGGTGTCAGTCCGGGCCACACACTTTTTCCATCCGCAGTTGTTGGGCCGTTCCACGTTGCATTGACTATCATAGCAGTCTGCTGGGAATATGTTGAAGGAGCATTGTCGCAAGAAAAGTTTTTACCGACGAGAGTAAAAGGGTCGAAGCGACACAGGGATGGCAGGGAGATGATCCCATCCGTGACCCCGTCCAGAGCATCACACGCTTCCGTTGCTGCAGCTGTGAAGGCATTCAACTCACAGGCCTTGGGATAAACCCCTAAGGTGTTCATGTTGACTTGCGGCCAGTAGGTGGAGGGTATGAAAGTATTCCAGTTCATGGCAGGCGCTATGGCTAGAATGCCTTGATAGACATCCGGAAATCTTTGTGCCATCATCATCCCTTGGCGACCACCTTGAGAACAGCCATTCCAGTAAGAAAAAGCAGGAGACTTCCCATAGTAAGTCGCGCTTAGGGACTTTCCGAGCCAGGCCATATCGCTCAGACTCGCCGATGCTAAATCCTGGAGGGCATAGAGGTTGACGTTGCCAGGGGAGATCAAACCCCACTCCGAGACAGGTGTTGTGAACGCATGCCCTCCATCGGTTGACGCTGCCGAATAACCTTGGGAAATGGCCCATGAATTGGCTGGTTCGATGAAGCCGCCGGCCCAGCCTCCCCCACCATTGCCCAGGAACCTCTCGTTCCAGACATCTGGAAGCCAAACTTGAGTGTTGACTGTGTCTTGTTGTCCTGGATGGGTATAGGTGATAGAGATGTTACAGAAGTTCAAACCCCCAGCTGGCGGCTCAAAGTCCAATAGAGGGATGAGAGAGGGGGTGCTGAAGTTGCTGACGTGGGCAGCAGTATATGCAAGGATTTTGGCGCCGGGCAAGACAGGCGCTGGGATTGCGAAGGTGGTGCATTCTAACGTGCGTGCTACTAGATGATTCGAAGCGTGTTAGTAACCTCAGCTTGGGCTACAAGCGTTGGGAGTGTTCTGTAGGAACAATGCCCAAGCAATTGTATGAACTTACCCACACTACGGGCATGCATATTGCTGATGGGATGTTGGTCAGGAGCAGAGTCTGAGAAGAAAGGGCGCCGGAGGGACTGGGTGGCAGTGATGGGGCTGGGAAAAGATCAAACCTTGTGCTGGATGTAAAGGCCTACTTATATGATATATCTTCATCCTCGATGTTATCAGCATAGACTGTGACCGAACATAACGGCATCCTTCCATAAAAAGGTAGGTAGGTCCAATACCCTGCCACGCCTTACCATACCCACTACCGCTATCACACCTGACCTTCCTTAGCTTGTATCCTTTCCTAGAGGTGAGGTAGGTCGGCTGCTTAACGAACCGAGACGGGAAGCGAGATGTCCCTTCTCCGCCATAACAGCCCATCTACGGGGATATACTTAATTTACAATCCCTAGGGCCCTTAGTTAAGCTAACTCAGCCAACCTTCATCATTGCCCATGGGGATCCCGCGTTTACATGGGTTCTCCACTAGGCCAAGGTGATTTGTTGACAGCATCTGTGGGGAGGAAGAGAATCTACAACAAAATAGTATCGTGCTAGAGATGCAACTATAAAGATATTGTACCCAATCGCAGGTCAGTCCGTGCCCGTCCATCCCCTGTCACGCACTCCCGTCCCCGTCCCCACATCTCATGCCGGGCCCACTTTTCCCCGCCTCGCTCGCTTGCCCTCTCCTCGGTAGCCTAGCTTTGTTTATCCCAGTCAACATACTTAGGTACGAAAGTACCATATGATCGTCCAAGTGTTGAAGGACCGAGAAGTACCCTGCAACAAACATCTTCCTGCGCCGATTATCAGACCAATTCCTCGCTCAATTGCATCTCCTGCAGTGTTCTACCAGCACCATCAAACCTCGCCGATTATCAACATGGCACATTCTCAGCATGAAGTTCTCGAACGGCCAAAAAAGTTCAATTTTGCCATGGATGTGGTCGATTTTTGGGCAAAACAACCTGGCAGAATGGAGGCAATGCGCTGGCTCTCAGGAGACGAGACAACCAGTCGTACTATGACTTTTGATTATTTCTCACGACAATCACATCGCATCTCAGTCCTATTTGATCGATTGGGTGTGAAGTGTGGAGATACAATGCTTATGATAGCTCCGAGAGTGCCAGTATGGTAAGCACAAAGCTTTCGACATGAGCATTTGATGCCCAACTGCTAATCACTCCAAGGTGGGAAATCGCGGTATCTGCCATTCGGAGCGGAATCATCCTTGCTCCGGCCACGACTCTACTGACATCTAAGGATATCCAATACCGGTGCACATTAAGTAGAGCCACAGTGTTTATAGGAGATAGAACGAGTGTTGGGAAGTTCTTAGCTATCAGAAACGAGTGCCCTCTGGTAAAAACAGTACTTCAAACCGAAGGCATCCCGTGGGACAGTGCAATCTCCTTACACGCCAGCTTAGAAAGCGTAGATAAGAATGCTACATTCAAGTCCGTGAGACAAGACTGGCGTATCCCATCTCTCACATATTTTACATCGGGAACCTCAGGGCCTCCAAAAATGGTGCAGCATAATCAGATATCATTTCCGTTAGGTATGAACTGCCTTGAGCTATGTCAAATTCCACAGGCTGACAGAATTAGCGCTCACAAACACCGGAAAGTATTGGTATCAACTTGCGCCAGGAAATCTATTCTGGAATACGGCAGAACAAGGTGAGACAAAAGACACTTTCCCGCTGGAAAATTACTGATACTCTGATTTTGAGGCTGGGGCAAGGCTGCATGGTCATTCTTCGGAGCTTGGAACTGTGGAGCTACCCTATTCGTCTATGACGATCGAGGAGCTTTCGATCCCAATCGTCTTCTGCGAATCCTCCATTTGTACCCGATCACCACATTGTGCGCGGCGCCGCTTGCGTACAGGCATTTGGTACTCCCAGCGTCTCGCAAATACTTCCAGAAACATCGACCAATGTCACTCACACACTGCACAGCCGCAGGAGAAGCACTGAATGACGAAGTCATGAAGCAGTTCTGGGCAATGTCCGGACTGAAAATTCATGATGGATACGGTCAGACTGAAACGATCCTGCTCTGCGGGAACTTCAAGGGGTGCCCAATTCGTCCTGGCTCGATGGGAAAGCCGGCGCCAGGGGTTCCCCTTCATGTCATCAAGAACGATGGAACCGAGGCTGCAGCTGGAGAAGAAGGAGACATGGCAGTGCTCTTGAGCGATAATCCCTCAGAGGACACTTTCTTTGGCATATTCGACGGTTATGTTGCAAGTGATCTTCAAGTCACTCGCAAACTCAAATCGGTAAACGTTGGCGGTCAGCAAAGGAATTGGTATTTGACGGGTGATAAAGCGAAGAGAGACGAAGATGGGTACTTTTGGTTCGTTGGGAGAGCCGACGACGTGATTAATTCTTCTGGGTATCGCATTGGTAGGTCAATCCGTACATGACTTTGGCGGCGTTACTTACTTTGTTAGGTCCCTTCGAGGTAGAGTCAGCACTCCAGGCCCACCCGGAGGTGCAAGAGTCTGCTGTAGTCTCCTCACCCGACCCTGTCCGTGGAGAGGTTGTCAAAGCTTTCGTGGTGCTGAGAGCAGATTCAACACTCGATCATGAAAACTTGACAAGGCAACTTCAAGAATTTTGCAAGAGCAATGCTGCACCATACAAATACCCTAGAAAAATACAATTTGTACCTGCGAGCTTTCTGCCAAGAACTACATCTGGTAAAGTACAAAGAAGCATACTCAAGAAGATGGAGTGGGAGAAAGGAACCAAGGCAATGCTCTAAGTGTATTTGAATATCAATTAAATTTTGCCATCTGTTCCTCGAGGTTGAGATATGTCCTGTTTTGAAGCCGAGTGAGACCAAGCAAACGATGGTGATAGACGAAAAGACACTTCTGGGTTTGAAGGTCTTCGAGTTCATGATTCTTTGTCGTCTGTGTCATGACTTTACAATAATTGGCAAACTGAGAAATATCGGACGAATTTCATTTTAAATTGGAGGAAAAGGGGGACAAGTTCGTTTTGCTATCACTACAACGAAGCTCTATAATATTGGTCACCAACCCGATCAACTCTTTGCACAACCATAGCCGTCGCACCGCCTCCACCATTACACACTGCTGCGACACCATATTCTCCAGGTATCAGCTGGTGTACCAGAGTGACTAGAATTCTCGAGCCAGAGTTTCCTAGAGCATGTCCAAGGGATAGGGCCCCACCCAAGGGATTCACACGAGCGTTTTCAAGGCCCAAAATCTTCTGGTTAGCCCGAATCACCACAGCAAAGGCTTCGTTGAATTCCCAGATCGCCACATCATCTCGCTCAATAGATGCTCTCTTCAAAGCTAGCTGTACGGCCTTTGCCGGAGCAACAGCGAAGTCAACAGGATCAACACCTGCGTCTGCGTAGCTGCAAATGCGAGCAAGGACTTTCGAGTCACGGCCATACTGTCGTGCAATGTCTGAATTCACTAAGACAAGTGCACTTGCTCCATCGTTCATCGTCGATGAACTCCCAGCAGTGATGGTACCATTGGGAGCAAAAGCTGGTTTAAGGCTCGGTAGTCTGTCCAGGTTGGCATCTAGAAAGCCCTCGTCGATCGTAATAACCTTGTCGCCTCCACGCCCACCGACCGTCACTGCTGTGACTTCTTCCACAAAATTTCCCTCGCTCCAAGCCCGGCGAGCGCGGTCGTAGGACTGACGAGTGTAGGCGTCCTGTTCAGCACGGGTGATTTGGTACTTGCCAGCCGTGCCTTCCGCACATTGCCCCATGAGGAGTGGGCTATAAGCATCGAGTATTCCGTCACGAAGTATGCCGTCTTCAAGCTGAACATGCCCAAAGGATGGCATCCCACTACCTCGGGCAGCGTAGTAAGGGACACGACTCATATTCTCCATGCCCCCTGCAATTTGTGCTTCTGCGAGACCGAGTCTAATGTTTTGTGAAGCAAGCACGACCGCTTTCAGTCCAGAAGCGCAGACCTTGTTGACAGTGACAGCCTCGGTGCTTGATGATAATCCTGCCAACAATGATGCTTGTTTGGCTGGAGATTGTCCTATGCCCCCCGAAAGGACGTTGCCCATATATACATCGCCGATTCGCTCTGCCGGCACTTGAGACTTGTGCAACGCTGACTTAATAGCTATTGCTCCAAGTTTCGGTGCAGGGATCGACGCAAAGGAGCCATTGAACTGCTCAAAATCAGAATAGCTATGTTAGGTGGATAAGGATGTGTTACCTTAGTAGTTGGTGTTCGCGAAGCGCTTAAAATATAAACATCGTGGAATTCTTGCTGGGTTTTCGGCGGTGATTGCTTTACAAAGTTCGACATGTTGTGAAAGTCTCTCCCGCTAAAAGGCCGGTATTGCAAGTAATGTTGGCTGTCAGAGACGGGGTCTTCACAACAGTTCTTGGGAGGCAGAAATAAGCGAACTTCTGGTAGAAGTTTGGCCTCTCATCTCTTTAGGCAGTCTAGTCAGACAACGACTCGAGACTTCTGCATGGATTGTTGTCTAGTTCAAAAGCCCCAACCCGGCAAAGGACGGGCCGGGCGTAGAAAGTCAGTCCAGTCCAGTGTATGAGTGTGGGGTACGACACGGATTATTAATTATTGTATAATCAAAAAATCGGAAAACACTACACAAATCCAGACAACCCGGAATCCTCTCTTTCGCTCTCTTACAGTAGCCCCCAAAAAACAGTGGGATTCTCTGGAGCCAGGAAAGTCTTTGCCGGGAATCGACTACTCCCATTCTAGAGCTGAAGCCAAGACGACCTTGCTACCTCTCATTCAATCACGAGCTAGCCAAAACCTGCCTTCTGTCTCCCAGTAAATGTTCTCTCTCTACTCAGGAGAGTTCTAAAAGCTTCTCATCGATAGCCATCCGCTGCCTCGAATAAAACGTGCTCGACAAACAACACTGTCCTCAGCTTCAGAGGTTGTTGGATTAGAAGCCATCATGCGTCCGCCCGTCCTCGAATACGCAAAGCTGGAAATCTGCCAGAATGATCGCATAGCTCTGCTCAAATACAACCGTCCGTCATCAGGGAACTCGCTGCATCCCAAGTTTCTCCGAGACGTTGTCACTGCTATGCAATGGATTGAGAGGGAATCAAGTATCCGAGTGGTAGTGGTTACTGGGGAAGGGAGGTTCTTCTGCACTGGAATGGAGCTTCTAGACACTGAAGGGATGTCTTTCGAAATCGGCTCCGACTTCCACGAACTGAATCGGATTTTCATCACGTCAAAGAAAATCTTGATAGCCGCAGTCAACGGGCCTGCTGCAGGCTATGGGACAAGCAGTCTTGCACTCTTCGATCTCGTGTATGCGGTGCCTGATGCTTACTTTTTCACACCTTTCGTCAAGTGGGGGATGGCAGCTGAAGGTGCCTCCAGTGTCTCCTTTCCGAAGATCATGGGTCACCAAAGGGCCTCGTTATTGTTTATTGCGGGAGATCGGATCACAGCACAAGAAGCACGGGATGTTGGGCTGGTGAGCAAAGTCCTATCAAAGAAGGACTTTCTGCCCCAAGTCATGCAAATCGCACAGAAGATTGCAGACTCTCCTCCTGTGTCGCTACGTACTACCAAGGAGTTGATGAAAGCACCCGTTCGAAAGGATCTTTTGGATGCAAATGATAGGGAATGCACTGTAATTCACAATGAGAGATATGGCTTTGCGGAGTTTCAAGATGCTGTTTCGAATTTCAAAATTGAACAGCAGGAAAAGCGCAGATTGAAGAGTAAAATATGAATGGAAACAAGCTTATCTCATAACAAACAATTCTCGATAAATGAATGATGCCATTACATGGTCTTGGGGATTTGGCTTTTTGGTGTCGAAATGTACCAACTCATAATGCACATCAAAAAGGACCAGGACTTTGACGGGTGTGGGATTGCGCTATGTACCGTCGTCCTCCCAAAATGCAAGGAACAAGTCATTGTACTGTACGGTCAATCCAAGCTTCGGCTAGTTGCGAGTGGTTTACAAAAGTTCTTCCGTTCATGCTTGATCACTTCATTCCCACCCTGCTGTGGTCTTCTTCGGAGAGGGGGATTACCGAATACTGAGTAGAAGAGGCGTTGATGTCTTGGTACTGCAGCTAGGTGGGCACGGTTAGCTTACACTCCGAGTAGCCGGGTCTCCTGCATGGTCCTAACTTTTGGCTTCTCCCCGTACTTTGTTTGTATGTTCTAGCCCGCACATGTGCTTATCAGACCACGGCTCTTCTCTTATTCCACGCGGTTGACCATTGCTCTGGGTCAGAATCACACCGCATGAGCTCTGGGATGAGAAACTAATCTCAAAGCAGTCTCCTCCCCATGGGGTTGCCTCCACGTTTCTCCACACTGTTCTACCTCGTCCTTCTGGGACACCTCGGTTGGAAGCGTATTTCTATTTAAAATGTACTTATATTGACCTTTTCTGCTCCCTGGTTGATGGTTCCGATCTCAATAGACAGCTGCTTTCAGGTCAACAATTCATCTAATTCAAACCGACAACCCTCGTCATGGATACCGTAAACAACGACAGCGTCAGAACTTCCTTGAAGGACAGCTTACCACCCACTGTGCACTGTGAAAAGGTGCTAGACTCACCTCAAGTAGGAGAAATTAGACCTCCGCAATATGACGCCGCCGCCACCAGAAGACTGTTGCGCAAACTGGATATTCGTCTCCTCCCATTCTTCGCTCTTCTCTATCTGTCAGTACTCCTTGTTGCTGCGTCTTGCTTGTTAATTCAACAACTAACACTCACGAAATAGGCTGAGCTTCCTCGATCGAACGAACATTGGCAATGCGCGCCTCTTTGGGCTTGTCACAGACTTGGGAATGGACCCGAAGAGCCTGCAGTACAACACTGCGCTTGCAGTTTTCTTCCCGACGTACATCATTGCCGAAATTCCTTCAAACATGATGATGAAACGCTTGACTCCCAGTATCTGGCTATCATTCATCATGATTGCTTGGTCTGCTATTGTCATCGGTATGGGGTTCGTACATAACTTCGCCGGCCTACTTGCTTGTCGAGTACTTCTTGGCCTGGCAGAAGGTGGATTGTTCCCTGGTGTCGCTTACTGTGAGTATCAACCGCCCTCTCAATAGTAACTCATATCCTCCACACGAAGTTTTCCTCATCCACATGCTAACTGAACTTCTATTAAGATATTACCCTTTGGTATCCACGGCACGAAACCGGATTCCGTATCGCATTCTTTTTCTCGGCCGCAACTGCAGCAGGTGCATTCGGAGGACTGCTCGCAGCAGCCATAGGAAAGATGGCGGGACTCGGAGGTAAAGCCGGATGGTCATGGATCTTCATCATCGAGGGGCTCATCACCATCGTTGTTGGTGTCCTTGCATATTTCGTTATTGTTGACAGTCCTGAGAAGTAAGTCATGATCTTTTTGGCGAGAATTTGTCATGTGCTAAGAGCCAAAAAGAGCCAGGTTTGTAACCGAAGAAGACAAGGCAGAGATCCGCAGACGCATCGCCCACGACGCAAACGAACTGGCTGATGAATTCGATATGAGATACGTCCGGGATGCCCTCAGGGACTGGAAAATCTGGGCCCATTGCCTGTGCACCATCGGCATCTTCACCCCAGTCTATTCATTCTCTTTCTTCTTGCCAACTATTATTCGAAACATGGGCTATTCGAACACCCATGCTCAACTTATGTCAGCTCCTCCATATGTGGTTGGCTGTCTTGTTACCATCTGCGCCGGGTATATCGCAGACAAGACCAAGCAGCGCGGACTTTTCCAGGCTCTGTTCTCAGCCACAGCCTTAGTCGGCTGGGTTATGTTGATTTCGTCGCATCGGCCTGCTATTCAGTACACTGGAACCTTTTTTGCCTGCTCCGGAATCTTCGCTTGCGTTCCTCTGGGGGTGACATGGAACAGCAACAATATCGGCGGTAGCTTGAAGCGAGGAGTTGGCATCGCCATGCACGTTGGCAGTGGAAATCTCGGTGGCATTCTGGCTTCCTTTATTTATCTCCCTAAAGATTCTCCTTGGTAAGTTCTTCCGAGCTTTCATCCTTTTTGATATCAATAGATCCTTCGCTAACCCAACGCAAAGCTTCATCCAAGGCCATGCTATCCTGATTGCGTTGATTAGTCTGTCATTTTGCCTCTCTCTAGGCATTCGATTCTGGCTGAAAGCCGAAAATGCTCGTCGGGACGCTTGGGCTGCTGAGCATAATATGCGACCCGAAGACATGACCCGCGAACAAAAGCTCGCGGAAAGACATATGGGGGACTACGCCTCGTTCTTCAGGTACACATTGTAATAATTAGGTCACCAATATCGCTTGCGGATCAAGTTACTTGTCCTGGTATTATTCAGGATAGCTGCCTATTCTTAGGTAGCGTGGATATCACGCACAAAGTAATCGAAATACGATGTTTTTCCAAATTGTATCAATGCTCACGTAACTTGGCAAAATAAAAACATACACTCTTTAACCGCACCTATGAATCAATGGAACATTTGAGAATACAATTCTGTTGTGAGATCGAAAATAGTGGGAGAATAAAACTCGGACTTGAGCAGCACTCACCCTTTGTTGGAAGTCTTGGTGCAGTGGTGAAGGACACAAAAGTTCGTCAGCGAAAGGCTGGAAAGTCAAAGTAGCGACATGGGCTTGAAATTCTCGACTCCAAGGTGGTCGAGGATTTTTTTCTTTTTCAAAATGGCATCGACTGAAGGTGTATTTGTCGTGTGTTGTTCATAACGCATTGTAGAAGGGAAACTTTGCATTGACAGACCAATGGCAGCCAACAATCAAAAGAGACCACTCGGCCGTCAGCACTTGCTATTTTCAACGTGCAATGTTTGGATGGGACTGGCTATGCTACGCGAAGCGGAACTCATGCATATAAATTTGACAGATACAATCGCTTCCTTGTTCTATAGTAGTATCTGATCCGAAATTACTTCTGGCACCCTCTGGTTGATCTGAGGTTGCATTCCGATTTCCGGTATCATTGTTTGAGAATGCGATATAAAATGGCTGTCATGGTCTGGTAACCAAGGTATCTGACTGCCTGGAATCTGTCCGTCGTTCACAAATGCTGACTGGCTTCCATCCAAACCCTGCATCCATTGTCCGGAATAATCACCCAAAGAATCAGCAACTCGACGGAACTCAGAATCGTCGGACATGGAAATTGAACCCTCACAGTCGGCACGTAAGCGGGAGACAATATTGTAATCAACAATGTTGTATAGCAGCTCAATCGTGTCGGGATTGAAGTTGAGCTCGGCAATTTCCGGAACAAGCAAACTCTGGAAGTTCATTGCCTGTTGGTCAAACTTTTGCAACTCTTCAAGCTATATTCTGGTTAATCCGTTTGCATTCACGTAGGACAATGTATCTCACCATCATTTTGGCATTATTCCAATATCGAGCATGCATCGTCAAGAACACTATGTTCTTCTCCAGAGCCTCCCTCGACTGTAATCTGATGCTGGAATCCGAGTCGTATTGGTGGAGTGAATTGATTGTCCCAGCGACCAAGGTACAGTAACCCAGAAAAGAAGCGCGTAACCGGCATCCGAGGCGCTGTGCATCCTCCAGCAGTAATGTGAGGGACTGAGCATGTTCCCGACACGTCTTAAACGAACGAGAAGTGAATATGGGTGGTACACGGGATGAATATGGCCTCAATCGACAGCGCAAAAGGAAGGGATGATTCAGGATACACTGAGTAAGGTGGTATAGCGCATAGTAAAATACTGTATGCTCTGATGATTGCCTATCAGTCCCATCTATGCAAAAGCCATCCATATCGAGAGCTTCGTGGAGAGGCCGGTGTATCTCAACCTGGTATTCAAAATTGAAAAGACTTGATGAAATGGCTGCGTGATCGGATTCGCCGTTCCAAGGTGGCCGTTCGGTACGAAAATTGACATCTTGCATGAGGTATTGACTGGCTCGACTCAGAATGGTGGCAATGAGGATAACGCGAGCGAAAGGAGAGAAATCTGTTCTTCGATTGGTGGCGTCCCCCCCTGACAAGGCTTGATCGAGATTTTGGGTGCCTTCGTATAAGCCTAGCTGGAACGACAATTCTGTGCACGGAAGATTGACTTTGCAGTATTGGCCATGGAATGCTGGTGGTCTTGCCCGACCGCAAGTACTCAACCCATCAAGCATGTAAATCGACCAGAAGGTACGACGCTGCTCTTCTTGCTCTTGCAGGTGAACCGATGGATCAGGTTCATACATCAACTTCAAGTCTTGTGCAATTCGAGCAGCAGTTCCAATTTTCTTCCAAGCACTGCGACTTTTAGAATCTATGTAAAAATATGTCAGCAAATTTATTGGTGACATGGTAAATGTATATCTGGGCGATGACGCGTACTTGTAAAGTCAAATAATGCAAGGAGAGTTGTTGCTTGGACGAAGTAGAGATCGGCCTCTGTGTCACTGTGTAAGTGCTTCAACAGCAGATTCCACGACAGCTGGGCACAAAGAGCACCAAAATTAGTCTTCGAAAATTGATCGTCCATGAATTTGGCAGCCGCTGCGACAACGGCGTAAAGCACATGATCGGGAACTTTTCCATCAATAGCTCGCTGCCTGAACCTTGACTCGCAAAAAAAGGAGTATGGCTGATTATGCGAATGAACAAAGTAGGCATCAATGGCGTTTTGTATCAGGCCTATAGACAGAGGGAAGAACCTGTCTATACTGAGAAGTGTTAGTGATGATACACGAGAGACGAACTGGATAAACCAACTCTTCCAAGCTTGTAGTTGCCTTCCTACCTGGGGAGGGGGCGGAGGGACTTGGGTTCAGGACTGATGAGCTCGTAGGCACCCACAAGTCTGTCGGATGGAAGTTGTCGATGCATTGTTGCTGACTTCTTTGTGACTCGGGAGATTTCTCGCTGCAGTTGCATGTCAACACTATCCCCTCAGCCACACACGAGGGCTTCTCCATGCCACTTACGCCATTTCGGCCTGTGCAGGCATTTTCACCATCTCCTCCAGCTGTGCGACTCTAGCGATCAAATCCCACTACAGTAAAATCGATTCAGCGATGGGGGAAAGCTGGTAAGTGTGTGCTAACTCACATACGGGGGCCCCTCCTGGCCATGGCTTCCTGAGCGTGAAGACAGGCGACTTCTCCCCAGCGAGGACTCTGCATACTGGCACGGCTGGTCCAGTCTCACACAAAAGCTACAGGCCGGAAGCTCGCCAGGACATCTTGTTTTCTTGCGTCTGCATCTCGTTCGTCAGCTACAGCGATCGATGAAGATTTCTTTCCGAGGCAGCTGTCCGTTCGATGAGCCCAGTAGCGCGCACATCCATCCAGCACACAGGCTGGTCGCAAATACTATTACCTAGGGCAGGCAAATCGAACGATGAATACAACGAACCTACCTGCAGTTGAGACAAGCGCGACGACCGCGCTTGTTCCTGTGCTTCGAATTGTCCCCGCCGCCCGTGGTTTCTGGCGCCGACATGTCTTGGGGACCAGGATGACATGTAATGAATGAATATATGAATACAATGGAGTTGAGCTGAGCCGAGCTGAAGGCTGGCTGGCTTGCTGGCTGGGGATGTAGAAGTGACGTCTAAGTAAGGTTGGGTTGATTTGGGTTGGGTTGATGAAGCACACCACAATCCATGGCCAGTCAGTACTCGAGTCCTCCACAGTATGAAAGTTACAGTCTGTACCCCGCAATCGCGGAAGTGCGGGGAGCCTCATTGCCGCACAGTACCGCCGTGTCCAAGCCAACCAAGGTAAGTAAGGCAAAGCGCCTACCTTGGCACGAAATGCACGTACCCAAAAACTCAGGCCTCCCGTTTATTGGGTAGCTTCCATTGCCCCCGGAAGGTGGTGGCCGGTAGTAACGTGATTTGATAGACGCGTAAAGCGCGGTTGACATTCGGTGGAGAACCGTAAGGCTGCCTCACTTTACTTTTCGTTTCGATGTATCAGAGGGAAGCAGATGCCCGCCATAAGGTTAATAAATACTCTATTCTCCGATGTTGACTTTTCACAGTCGCTGGGCTTGTAAACTCATGCATGCAGTGTAGAAATTAATTAATTCGGAACCCGGTCATTACAGTACTTTCGTTAGCGAGTAGGTAACCTTAGGTGGGTTGTCATGTCATGTCCACACTCTTCAAGCAAGACACTTATCCTAGCTCATTAGCAAATTCGTCGGCAATCACACCACTCACATCTCCTACACATCTGCGATACCGTCTAGTAACTGAAAAGTGCGGTCGTATATTCTCTTCTCAATAGTCCCCCGTGGCCGCATTATATCTTGGCACGACCCTTCCAACCCTCGAGACCATGCCTCCATGGCTTCTTTATACTTCTTTACGAGCGAAGTTCGCAACATACTACAGATCAGCCATTTCGAGCCGGCTAACAATCAGCCATATGAATCTTCACTCCATCAAAAGCAAAGATGTTTCAACACAAGCGACGGCTCAGTAAATATCAACATCGGTTAATTCCTTCGGCCTGTACCCGCTTATAGCTTCAGGGGCATTGCAGGCTAGGGGGTTTTCCGCAGTGCGGGGTCTAACTGGGCGGGGCATTCATTCAGACTTCTTCTCAATTGGAATCCCTCCTAGAAACTCACACTTGTAAAGAAATTAACGATGGCGAACGTTCACCGAAATCCCCCTTTCCGGGCCGAGCATTTGGGCTCTCTTCTTAGGCCAAAAGACCTCTTGCAAAAGCGTGCTGCATTTGAAGCCAAGGAACTCAGTCGCGATGACCTTACCACCATCGAGAACGAGTCCATCGATAAGATTGTCAAGGTGCAAACTGATGCAGGATTCCGCGCTATCTCGGATGGCGAGTACAGGTTAGCCTATCCAGTCCTACACAATGATGACTATGCTGACATGACAGGCGCGCCGTGTTCTGGGGAACATTCTTCGAGGAACTCGAGGGCATGACTGAGATCAGAAACCCACCGATCGAGATCTTCCGCCCATACGTCCCTGACATTGCTGGATTCCTCGAAAAGGGACATAAGCCTGGACAGTCGTGCGTATGCACCGGCAAGATAAAGCACAAGGGAAAGAGCACATTGGTCGATCAATTCGAATACCTGAAGACATTGGTGCCAGAAGAAAGATGGGGGGATATCAAGCTCACGATGATTGCACCACCTTGGTACCACTTGAGGTACAAAGATGGACAGGCTTTTCCAAAGGAGGTCTATGCCAGCGATGCCGAATATTTCTGGGACATTGCGCAGGCTTTCAGAGCCGAGTTGGATATCTTGTACGCTGCAGGAGTCAGGAATGTCCAGATTGATGATCCGAATTTTGCTTGTAAGACCCCGCCACGCAAGTAATCACGGTACTGACTGTCAGATTTCTGCTCTGAAAAGATGTTGAAGGGTTGGGCCGAGGACAAGTCGAATACCAAAACCCCGGACGAGTTGCTTGATTCATACATCAAGTGCTATAATGACAGCATCGAGAACCACAAGGACAAGATGCACTTTGGTCTTCACATTTGCCGAGGTATGCGTTCCTAGATTCTTTTAGAATTCTTCTAACAACACAAGGAAACTTCATGGGCTCCCGCCATTTCTCAGAAGGAGGATATGACCGTATCGCGATCAAGCTCTTCCAAACCTTGAATGTCTCCAGTTACTATCTCGAATATGATACGCCCAGAGCAGGCGGATTCGAGCCTCTTCTCCACCTTCCAGCTCACAAGAATGTGATTTTGGGCGTCATTACTTCGAAATTCCCTGAACTTGAAGACAAGGAGAAGATGAAGGAACAGCTGTTCGCTGCTGCGGATTCCATCGCCAAGGGAGCTGGACAGACCAGGGAACAGGCTCTCGATCGAATGGGTGTCAGTCCTCAATGCGGTTTTGCAAGTCACGAGGAAGGAAATCTACTGGAGTGGGATGATATGAAGAATAAGCTAGCTCTGGTCCGGGCTATTGCTGATGATGTCTGGCCTGGTCAGGCGTAACACGAACGAGAAGAATTATGAGGCGTAAATGTCTACATCAGGGAGTTCAACAAGCACCGAAAATGGAGAGACTCACACGTTCTACACGTTGGGAGCAGAATTGGCTCGAAACAATCTCGTTCCTTGAGATGCCTCGAGAAACTAAAGAAGCTGACAAAATTTCCCGATTGGGGTCCTCAATCTTGTTGCATACTAGATCCACGTCTCATGTTCTCGTACTCTGTAGTGTAGGACGGACAACCAGGGAGAGGTAGAGAACCAGTAGAGTCTTTTTTTTATGAGGCATGATACAAGAGAGCTCTCTTGGGTAGAAGCCAGAACCCTAGCGCCTTCGGCTAATCCACGCTATTCCCCTCAGTACTGTAGGCGCTCATCAGATGCGCTGGCAGTCAATCCTCCCAAGCAGTCCATTTTAGCATCAAGTATACTTCATCTAGAGCGCAAAAGAGCCAAGGAATGGATCTATAGTTGTGCAAGTGAAAATGACGAGTCTCACATCATCTGAGCCTGACGATATTCTAGCTGGCCTAGATCAGGATATCCTCATCAAAGTCTAATCCGAATCCAATTTCCCACGTTCAAAGTCATTACTCACACATCCAACACGGCGCAGAAGACCAGGGAAACAAATAATTGAATGCAAATATCTCAAAGCAATGTAGCAAAGACTAAAGAAAGGAAAAGCACAGGAATCAGCCTCGGAAGATTCAACGAAGATGCAGGCGAAGTGGGAACTCTCAGTGTTGGAGGCGCCACCGTCGTATTTGTCCCTGTTGAAGGTGTGTATGATGTCGGCGTAGATTCAACAAATGTTTCGCCCGTCGAGTTCGTCGAGTTGCCAGATGATTCGACGAGTCCTGAGAGGGCACCGAAGTATGCTTCTTTCCGAGTCACGCTCCCGTCGAACATTGTACCATCTCCAGTACCAGGAAATGTAGATGGAATCCAGGAATACTGAACTTATTAGCATCTGTCCAAAGGTTGAAGGGGATGGATATACCTTGTCATCGAAATCCCACACTGTGATCCCGACACATCCTTTCGTAGCTACACAAGCAGCAGATGTCGACTGATAGTCTTTCGTCTGCTGTGTAACGAGTGCATCTGTGGAAGGCAGAGTCATCCTGATATCCAGCTCCGTTATTGCAACTTCCACCCCCAACGCGGTGAAGGCTCCCATGTTGGCGATCTGGGTGGCCTTCGAAGGTGTTCCCCCAACGATGAAATGAGCCTGAAACCCAACACCATCGATTTTCACTCCCGCAGCCTTTAAAGACTTGACAATAGCCTGGGCAGCATTGCTCTTCGCACCTGGGAACTCCGTTCCGAAATCATTGTAATACAATTTGACGTCTGGATCTGCAGCTGCCGCTGCCTCGAAGGCGATCTTGATGTAATCCTGGCCGATGACTCTGAAGAACACACTATTCCGGAAAGTACCATTGTCATTCAGAGCCTCATTGACGACATCCCAAGCAAAACACTGGCCCTTGTAATGATTAACCTCGTTCGTGATATGGTTCTGAAGTGCGGAGGTCAGGCTTTCCGCCGTCCATGTCCCGTTCGTGACCCAGAGGGGGAGTTGTTGATGCCAGACTAAGGTATGGCAGCGGAGGAGTTGGTTATTGACTTTTGCGAGAGCGGCGATTGCATCTCCACCTGTGAAGGAGAACTTTCCTGGCTGAGGCTCAATCGAGTCCCATTTCATAGAGTTACCTGGCGTGATCTGGCCAAATTCGGAGGTGTTCTTGAGAACCGCTTGGTAGGCTTGGTCTGCGAAAGATACGCTCTCTGTTTCTGTGCCATAGTATTGCAGACCCTGGATATGTCAGTGGACGAGAGTCAAAAGCGCGGGATGCCATACTGCTGATTTTGCGGCATCGTGAAGCTGTGCTGTACTGAAGGGAAGTAGAAAGCAACTCTTAACCAGAAGAATTTGGAGCTTCATTTTGAATTATATTATTGCAGCGATACAAGAAAGAAAGAACAAGAATGCAAACTAGGCAAATGAGAGATGTGAAGATTCGAAAGAACAAACTGAGGAAAGATCTGGACTCAAGACTTTGAACTTAATCTTCAAGCATATCCAGCAGGACTACCGGACGGCATAATGAATGCATTGATCTGAAGTTCATCTCAACTTTGGTAGTGACAAGATGACATGGTATCAGGTGAATCATTGGGACAAGTTGGGAGGTCAGGCTGAATTTTTGTTTTGGTAACGATATCCCGTAGCGAGATTGATCGCTAAGCTGCGACGTATCTTGCATGAGTGGTGTTTTAGAGCTTTGCCGGTGTCTGAGATACATTTCGAGTTTTGTGACAATGCCACAGACAAAATAGGGAGCTAAACAGCACCTGTTGGAGGCACTCGCGATTTGACTGTTAGAATGCAGCACATCAAAGAGGAAGAGGGACAGAGGAATGGTTGTCGAGGCGAGGGAAAAGGGGGCGGGGTAGAAGCGAGCCTTGGCAATGGAAGCGCCGAACTATTTTTCCAAGTCACTCTTGCAACGCCAACACCAACAATCCAAAACATCAAACATCCCTTTGGCGCTAGCTTGCTATTCACCACAAAGTTCAACAATGAATCTCTATCTTTAGCCAACCTCGCAAATTCAACATACGCAATGCCCAATATAGTTTACAACTGCGTTTGTCTGCCCAGAGACAAGCAGCAACATCAGCCACTTCACGACGCGTCAACATGACCATGGGCGACAATGGGCTTCAGAAAAGCAGATGGGCGAATTCGAGTGGTAGCACAGCCTATTCGAATGAGCGGCCCGGGGATTGGAACTGCACAACGTGTAGCTTCTCGAACTTTCAATGGCGCACCAGCTGCTTCCGATGCTCCGCGGGATTAAGGGATGCGCAGACCAAGACCTTCCAGCAAAAGATAGCACCAAGTCTGCAGACAAGCAAGTACCAGAATGGATCCATACCCCAAGGAGAAGGAAAACCGAAATCTGCCAATACAGCGCCCCTTCCATGTACCAATGGGCTTGCAGTCAGTAGATGGGCCCCACGGAATGTCAACAGGACGGATGTCGCGCAGCCCGCCGAGAAAGTATGGACAAGAGTAAGTCTCCAAGTGCTGAGCCCTGAGTACATGCTAACAAGTAACAGACAGTCCAACAGCCTCTCCAAACCCCAAGTCGACCTCAGACTCCTACCCCGAAAGCGGTAGACCTTGGCCTCCCTTACCAAGTCCAGCACTACATCCTTGTCATGATCCAGCGAATGCTTGAGGAGAGCTGCTTTGAGTTTGCTGGGAGATGGATACCGGATATCCTACATGCGAAGGGATGGGACTGTGCTGAAGCTGTAGAGTTGTCAACCTGGAAAGCCTTCCTACCAACGGCCCTCCCTCCAAATGCTATCAGACCATTGTCGAATTATACACTTGAAGGAGCTTTGGGAGATGCTGTGCGAATCAGGAACTCGGCAGTACATAGACACTTGTGTGATAACGACGAGATCCGGAGGATGGCATTGCAAGCGCAGGATCTGATGTCGATGTTCTCAGACGGTACAAGACAGGACAAGTTTCACCGTTTGTGGCTGGAGTTGAAGAAATGGGACACTGCAAGCATGGTGGATGCTCAGGGGGCAAGGACCAGGCTAGAAGCAGCTCTCCAAGAGATTAGTGAACGGCCCGTGGACGATATGGATTGGACACCGAATGCCATGTCTCTGCAAGAAGTGACAGTTGATGTAGATGTTGGTCGGGATCAGGATCATGACCAGAATCATCTTGGGTACGATTACATAGACGAAATGGAATTGGATTGAGCAAATACCGTAGTCACCAGTGGTGCTGTCTCTCAGTCACGACGGCCACATTTCTACGAGCGAGCCAGTGAGCCAAGGCATTGCTGTCTCCCTTCGAGCCTATTTGATCTGGTTCGGGAGAGCCGAAGTGTGCCCAGTGAATAACCATGCCGACGGGCCGAACGGCACGGATCTCAGCCTTGTCCTCGGGAGTTATTCGTGCAAAATCAGGACCAAGAGTAGGCGCAGATTACAGAAGTGGAACCCTGTGCCCTATCTAGGGCAAGCGAAATTGACAAGTGCTCCGTGTTTAGATGCTGCTGTGGTGTTGTAGCTCTCGAAGGGGGTTAGCGTGTCTATTTGGCCTTGCCGAGTTCCAGTCAGACATCGTTGTCCAGCTGAGGGGAGGTGAGGGGAGTTGAGTAAGTTGGGCCTAGAACTAACTGTATCCAGGCTGGGCCATGCTCTGTTTCGTATTACGAAGTAGCTGCAGGTGGACTCTACGAAACTCTGGTAAGAAACCACGCAAAACTAAGTGAAGCGAAGCGCTTGTAGCACCTCGACTCGAGTCATTTGGCATGGTATTTGATTTCGTACTTGTTTAGTACACACAATTACCTGTCTATTTCTGGAGTAATTGAAGTAGTACGGCATTTCCAAGATCTACTCTCTCGAATCTTGAAATCATCCCAACTGATCAACCCTCCTACACACCTTTCCACATTCGCCTCCTCCACACAGACTTCTCCCTCCAGGCTGTGGCTTGTGGCTTGTTATACGCGGTACGTCATGTCCCCGGGGGACCCTGGATTACCACTGTTCTGCCATTGGACGGAAGGGATCCAGTTGGTGGTGGATCCCAACAAGGCTGCGGGCTTGGCCATTCAAGGTTGCAGATGCGCCCAAGGATTCGACTAAGGCTGCGAGCTGGGGTGTCCGTGCTTGCCCTGCCTCTTTGGGGAGGGCGAGGGAGAGGGAAGGAGGAGAGAATTAGAAGTATATGTACTGACCAGTCCCTGGACTTCTGCAGACGTATAAACCTCTCACCACCTCATCGCCTCACTACTTCTCTTCCAAATTTCTATACTTGTAAGTCGCACTTCTTCTTTTGGAATCAATCCTCCGTCTGTATGGACAATCACAGGCGCTTCCTTGTGTCACTAAGCGCTGCAAGGTTGATATCCACGCAACCAAGTGACAGAACTGGTGTCAAGACAGTCAGTTTGACGCCCAGTAGGCGCGCTGAGTCTAGAACAACCGTTTTCTGGTGTTCAGTATAAATATTTCGTGCTGGCGTTGAGATGGGGGGTTCCAATTTCGCCTCGTTTCCAAGAAACTCTCCTTCTTACGAACACCATGTACGGCTTACTACAGAGATCGCTGACTATGAGATCAGTCGACTTCGAATACAGTTCCGAAGACCTACAACTACCCCCCTCGAACTACCGTAGCCACTTGAAGAGAGCACATTCATTCCATCCAGTCATGAACAACCACATCCAAGATCCACCTGCGCAGGAGAGGAACTCTCTGGGGAAAGATACTGGATTTCCTGAACCACTTTCTGAAGGTCAGTCAAAACTATCGAGACCACCAAGGCCCAGACACGGTACTGATATCCAGCAGATAGAAACACAACCCTCCCACATCCAGAAGCAGACACATCTCCAAATGCCACGATAGAAGCCCCAGACATCGACATGACACGCACACATTCTCGACGATCCTTTCTCAGTAGACACTCCTCCCACCAAAAGAACAGCAGTTTCCACCCCAAAGACCTCGAGAAATCCGGTCTGTACGATAACATACAATACGCGGATGGCAGTAGGGAAGAAAAAAGCATGAAGGAACTGCAGGGTGAGGATTCTGGGAAGGGCTCGTCGGACGGATCATCACTTAATGGGAGCTTTGACAAAGACGGGAGGAGGTACAGCGATGGGGAGAGGAAGAGAGGGTTGTTTGCAAAACTAGGCTTCTCATAACTTGGACGGAAAGGAAAGGGCGTACATAATAATACTTGGGAATGGAGTTTGGTAGGGCGTGCGGACAACTATCGAGAATGGGGCTTGACAAAAGCATCAAATTGAATATGGTATCTTGCCCCCTTTTGAAATACAGAAGTCAACCCACCATCAAGTCCCAACGCCTTAAGTTTCCGTGTATGATTCGTCAACCTGTCGATTTGTCCCTCTAGCTGCCTCTGTACGTTGTGAAGCTGTATGGGCCCAGGAGGAGTGGTACGTGGAAGTGTTCGCCTTGAACTACCAGGAACGACAATTCAACGATCTAGAGAAGTCAGTCCCATGATTACAGCAGCAAACTGACTTGGAGGGAGGGGCACATACAGGAAAGAAAGTATTCTCAATTCCGTAATGGGCACCAGTATTGAACTGTAGCTTCCAAAGACTTGATCCAATTGGCCCTGCAAACATCAGTTTTCCTCAAACTCCAAGCACCATGACTTATGAAACTCACTCGCCGCATTCCCTCCCTGCGCGGCCTGCTCAGTGATAATCGCAGATATCGAAGGTATCACGCCGCCTTTCGAAACGACATACGAGCCCTCCGCTCCCCCAGAGCCTTGTTTATTCGCCCACGAAGCAATCCGCCCATCGGTATTCGTCGTGCCTTCGAAGACGATATCGGAGAAGTCGCAGCACGACAGCTTGACTTCTAGGTTCGCAGCTGGACGACCGGTTGTGGTGTCGAGGACGTGGCAGGTTATTGGGGGTCTGGTCGCGTTGCTCATTGTGGATGCTGTTGGGGATTGAGGTTGGAGATGGGAAGAGAGAGCTTCGAGGCGATGATGGGGAATGCTCATCTATCTTCTGCTTGAGGATATCGGTACAGTAAAGGAAAAGTTGTGCTTTCAGGAGACGTTAATCGGTAGATCAATTGGCAGTGAAAGTTTCCGCAAACTTTGTTGTGGTTTTATAGAAGAAGAATCGAAAAGATTTATCTCAGGTCTCGAATCTCGATGTCCACCCCCACCAACACCGCAATTCGGAGATGGCCGCCTCGCAGGAAATCCTCAGCCTCGTCCGCCTGGTGAAGAGACAACAAGCACTATCACCTCCCACATCAAAAGCCTATACAATGGGATTTTCGATCACAAACAAAAACCTGTCTCTTTTTTATCAAATCTATCTTCATCTCCTTCGACCTTCTGAAACTAAAAGGCATTTTGGTCTTGCTTGCACGACGCCCAAAACTCTCGCAGCTGGAGAACCCGATGCCTCCACATATCGGATAGAAAATTAAAGCTAGAAACCACTTCAACTCCTTGATCCTATTTTTCAACAGGTACATTCGTCTTCAGGATAACACGATACTTTCATACAAGAAGAGACCGCTAGCTGTAGACCTGGATTCGCGAAGAGGGGAGAAGTTAGGATTGCCAAGACGATGTTCTTCCATCCGAATGTCTCGTGAGTCGGGAATCGAACGTCTAAGAATTAACAAAAAATTGTGAGCATAATCATGAGCTTTCCCCCTGGAAGAGTAATCATCTACAAGTTTGGCCTTCAATACACAGTGCGAACGGCTTTCAACCCCCCCCCCCCCCCCCCCCCTTCTTCTCTCAATTCGCGTCCCAGCTAGATTCGCATCCTCCCTCCTCTCGGCCTCTAGCTTCCTACTCTCAAATCTCAGCTTCGTAGAGACCACCACTCGAGCTCTGATTACTATCAAAAAGACTCAGTCCTCTCCAACCTTAGACACAGCGACTTCATTTTCCGCACAGACCAAATAAGTCAAAGTGTTCCTCTCCCCATCGGCTTCCCGAAGACAGGACTCGTTATTTTGGATTACTTTTAACCTTAATTCTCACGTCCAATATTACCTAGTGCCTTCAAAAAGACCCCGAAGAGATGTTCGGTCTCATGATATTAAAATGACGGCTCAAGACAGGGTATGGATTAGCCGAAGATTGACATTGACGAACATAAACAACAACTGCTCCTGTTCGGCCAAGATAGCACTTATGCACTAGAGAGAGAGAGGATGTCGTAGGCGGCGACTTCGGGCTGCACCAATAGCAATCCCTGACGTGCCAGAAGAGGGATTGTATTCCTGAAGTAGCTGCTCTTACAAGCCCGGGACGAAAGGTACATTATGCCGTAGATAATGGGGTGTTGAGGAGGTTAAGTCTTCGAGGATAGGGCTTCTCTAAGTGACTTTGTGGAGATCTTTGCTTCTTCAGGACTCCCCAACGTCCTCTTTGAAGTAAACCAAACACATCTCTTGCGGGCTGTGATGAACGAGTCCAGGAGGAAGGCATCGTACTTGACGCTCCAAATGGTCCTCCGAGAGCTCATCAACGACCGCCTTCCACAATATAAACCTTGCACAGTTGCTTGCAAGATCCAACACACTCAGTCAAGCTTTCGTTCGTTGCATAATATCCGGCGTTGTTGAATAGGACGTAAGTGGCTTCATCGACTACTCCGTCCAAGGTAGCGGGTTTTCCTCATATCCAACCTGGCTCATTATCATGAGACAAAACCGAATCCCTTCTCAACGGCGAGTAATCGAAACTGCATTTGAAAGGGCTACCAAAGTTACTCTCAATCAGAGGAATTCCGGGCGTGCCATCCATCGAAAACCCCCATTCGGTATCCGATGTCTCAGTCTGAGTGCCTGCCGCAATCGTGGTGCCTTGACTCGAGAAGATACTCGTGAGGTGGAAGAGGGACGGAGGTTTCCGTGTTTCCCTTCTCGCGTCGTCGTTCTCGCGCCGGCTTCGGTCGTCTATGTTGAATATTTTGGGGAAGTAACTTGCTAGGAGGATGCGAATTGAGGGCATGCAGGCACATATCATGGCCACAGACTGCTCGGCTAAAGACCAGAGCGAGCCTGTTTGGTTGTCCCCTGTATATTGTTTAGCTTCTCGCCTCTTCTGGCTAACAAGGCTGACTGCACTTACAAGTTTGATCAGTCGAAGTTGCAAAGTCATGCAGGTAGGGCAATCGAAGGATACTTGTCAACACCGCCAAGGTTCCCAGACTAAACATCAGCAGGAGGAGGACTTTCTTCCGAGTCCTCATATTAAGGTAAACAACCTCTGGAAATGGAAGGATGAGAATGATGAAGTCTTGCAGGATACCGATTCCTGCGTTGGCGTAGGCTAAAGCATTCAGATCGATGCATTTACCTGAGATGCTTCGATCGAAGGAGCGGCCTGTATCGGTCAGTATGAAAAATAATGGATCGACGATAGGCATACTGATTGGTATACACTGTACTGTTCCGGTAACAACAAAGGCAATACCTGCAAGTGCGACAAAAGCTATCATAACCCAAACTGAAATACGAAATCCACGTCTTTGGAAAATTCTGAGCTTGATCCGTTCAGCGGGTGCTTTACCGAAGATAAGAAGTTGACTTACATAGAAGAATAGGATGGAGAGTTTGATCAGTGGCATAGTGGTCAGGTATGACAGCTCCCCGATATAAAAGATCTATTCGAATCAGCAACAGGTGCGGGTCTCATCAGCTCTAACTTACAACCAACAAAACACGGATTTTCAAAGGATCGATAGTCCAAAAATGCTTTCCGAATCCAAGGATAGTGTCTGTAACTGCTCAGCATCCGCATTCCCATGTGATGGTTTCTTTCACTCACTGACGATATATAGCGGTATAGTTCCCGAATAGAAGGAAGTCGCAGCAAGGATGAAATGGTCATCCAAGCCAAATGCAGTCGAGAACTTGCGTTTCGAGTATATCCGAGCCGCGACGCAAGAGAGAGTGATAGGACCCAGGACGACAGCCTCGACCATTGCCCCTAGACCTCTGGATGGCACTGGTTGACCTCTGCATACCTCCTCAGTAGCTAAAGAGAATTTCTTCTGTTCTTCGAACCCACAGGCTCGTTGGAGGCATTCCGAGAGAGGTGCCTGGATAGTCACATTTGGGCAGGCGATCGAAGGGGACTTTATTAGATCCGGATTGGAAGACAAGGCTGTGTTAAAACAGTCGACCTGTGATGTTTAACCAAAAGGGGATTCTCGTCCATTTGGAAATCAGACCTACTGAACATTTGGGAAGGCGTGCTACAAGCTCCGCTCCGATGACCACGGCCAGGACCCTGAAAGTGAGCAGAGATACACCCAGAAGAATCGAATTTCGCATTGTGCGTGAAACATTGGAAATGTAACAATGTATAAGTCCGATGTTTGTACAAGCCTGGTGTCGTCTCCTCCCAATATAATCGAGCACGCGGATACAAGTTCTCGGGTCGTTGATGTTCGGAACTCTACAAATCTTCAAACAACGGGAGTAAAGAGCCAATAGCAAGAGCATCTGACCCCAAATAGACTCCCAACCTCTAGCATGGACCGCAAACTAAATTAGTCAGCTCAAGCCGCGTTGTCTAAGTTTCGCATCGGTGCTGGTTTCCATCGCATCCGAGCTGCCACACAAACTCCTAATCCGATTGATTGTTCTGGGGTAAGACTTCGAGTCAAGCGCACATGATATCCAGCTCCAGATGTCCAAGAGAGCAACGGCAGCATTGAGAGTGGGGATCCATCATTGGTTCCAGGTTCACACTCTGCAAAATAAGCTTGAAAATCATCGAAGATCCGATCCTAGAAATCTTGAAGTCTCTTGCTTGCAACAGCAACGTACGAGTGCGTGATATACAACCCACACGGACCTCTCAGTAATCGACAAATTGGAATGTCCAAGTTTTTCAACTCTGATCTCGTTCGCTAGTCAACACTCGGTAGCTAGGTGCATGATTAATTCCAACGATGCGACGGACCAATAAATGGCCGGTCACTTACTCGCGAACGCCATATGGGTTGTTTCGAATCATTACATGTGACAGGATGGGGTCTTTGCACACCAACACAAAGCCATGAAATTGTACGTTCGAGTATATCGAGATCTTTAGTATGCTAAATTGGAGCTAGGACCTCGACCCAACGGACAGGGTTCCGTTGGCGCCAATCTCCAAGATGCTGTGGAGGGAAACGCCCAATACTCCACAAAACTAGAGTAGCACTAACAGCAAATATGTGGGACTCCACTCCTCTGAGAAATGGCAGGGCGACTAACCCTAGAGATGTTGCGTGTCCGAAAGGCAAGAGGCGTGAAAGTAGTAGCTGAAAGCAGGAGCTGAAAAAAATGGGTGTTAAATATGAATATGTAGCGTGTTGCAGAAATAGCGAGCGGTCCTCTCATGTCCAAAAAAAAAAATTAAATAAAATAATAAAAAAACCTGCCTGGTTATCAACCTGCCACTGTACAGGAGCACTAGGCATGAGCCTCTTCAGCAATTCCAATGAAAGACACCAAACCCAACCATAGTACTATTCGTCCTTCTGCTGGTGGGATCACTCCAGAGTGCGGGATCTTGTCAAAACGCACTCCTTGGCGGAGTCATAAACCATGGCCATAGCTTTCCTCCCGTCCCGCTGATACCAAAGAGTGTTCCGTGGACGCTTCTGAGAGCTGAGAGCGTTGTCTGGTTCCTTGCCCAACTAGGATGAAAAGCAAATCCTGCAAGCCAATCGTGATGATTCGCTGTAATTTCCATAATCAATCTGGCAACAATCTCATCATCTCTTGGCCTCATTAGCTTCAATGAGTTTGGCAATACCCACAACTTCGGGAACCGGTGAGAAGTCTCCCCACAATCGATGGCCATTGTGCCACACCTCTACCTTGAAAGCATCTTCAATCGTAGCCAGAAACCTTCCAGGTAAGTTGGCCCAAGGAGGTGTCGTGTCATTCCTCACCCATTTCCCTTTCTTCAGCAACTCCTTCGAAGATTCTTCCTCAAAGATGACCACAATTTTGCGACGCAGCTGTCTAATATGCTTGTTTGCAAGTGATAGGCTGAGAATCTCGAGTATTTGGGACATGCGGCGAATGTAGGTGATACCCTTGGATGATGCACTTTGGACATCTGAAGCATCTAGGTACATCGACCGAGGGTCTTCTGACGAATAACTCAAGGCCTTACCTAGGCGACGAATAGGGGATTCGAGCCTGTCGATCGTAATAGTGATCGAGGTCAAGGACTTCAAACTCTGGGAATCGTCGAGTGCGGAGAGAAGGAAATCGAGATAATCGCTACTATGAGTTGTGTGGCTAATGCCATCGTCGCAGGAGATCTGCAGTTCGACGTGTTGGATTTGACTTGCAAAATTTTGACATCTGAAAAGCTGGGCAGCACCAAAGTCTCTCGGGGAGTCAAGATATACCGTTGGGCCACCTCTCAACCCGATAGGGTACCATGCCACATTGCTCATGTGGTAAAAGTCGTCGGTGGAAAATATGACCTTGTTGAGCTTCCAGAACTGTTCCCGGTATTCATCTTTCAACCACTTACACGTGAGCATAATGTCCGTGTATATCTTGATGAGCGGATAGTGATGCCATCCAGAGTCTGGAATGTAAGCGCACACCATCGGCTTGATAACGACATGCGCAATTCTTGATTCGGTATCATTAGCGCAGCGAGAGGATGCGGGACGATGCACATGGCATAGTCGTCGGAGGCGGTAGCTCGAGATGGCGGCATGAGCTCGAGATATATTTGATTGCGTATTTCTCTCGGAATGGTGAAAATCCTTGGCAGTGCGACTGAAGGAGACATGGTAGTGTCAGACATGATGGTGATGGATGCTGCCAGCCAAATGCAATTTTTGGAGCACCGAATGAGTAGGGAAGATGTGTTCGCGCAATGAAGCGTCGGTTAAAAGGAAATGGAAGACTAACTAGCTACTAGCTAGTCAAAGAGATGACACAAAGGTGCAATCTACTACGAGCCTAGCATGAAAGGGCCAGGCCCTATTAATGGACCCATCATCGAAGAGCAGAAACAATGCTTAGACGAAGCCGCAAAGAAATAGAAAGTGATAAACACTCGTTGCATGTGCCGAAGCCCTGATATCAAAGACTCGTATTAATTGACTGTCTAGGAGCAATAGACCCAGGAACAATCCTAATCTCTCCATTCCTCGGATCAAAATGGTATCCTTTCATAGTCTGCTCATGGTTCTTGAAGCATAGTAGCCCATCCACATAGAGCTGCCCACCAAAGGCCTGATGGATCTCCATCAACAGTTCATTGATACCACTTGGATCCAACAGCATTTCCCGTAACCACCTTTGCTTTCCCCAATGACAAAACCGCGGCCATCCAGTATTTATGACCATTCTCGTCCAGGTGCTCGAATCTCTATACAGTCTTCCATCCAAAGACTCCCCGAATCTCCGTAGATTCTGGATCTCCTTGAACTCCAGAACATCTCTCGGCTTATCCCACTCCGCAACGATCGTAATCGACTCCAATCTACCATACCGACACCAGTCCCAGAGAGCCTTGGCCGAACTCGCAAACCATTCCAGCTCGTCACGATCCAGCAGCTCCAGCGACAACTTGAGCAGTCGTATGCGCCTCGCATGACCGTGCTTCAGCAAGCCTTTGAACTTCTGGGAAAGCTGGGTAGGATCTCGAAGACTGAGCCGATTATGGTGCCAGATGAGGTCTTTGCATTCTCGGTGGACTTGCTTGCATGTTCGGAGGAGGGATAGAGAGCGTGCAACGTCGATGGTCCAAGGAGAAAGAGACACTGCTCCGGAGCGAGAGGCGAGGCAATAAGTATATATCTGATCGCGAATTTCTCTTGGGAAAGCTTCGAGGAAGAGGAGAGGCATATCGATGTCGGGATTGGGCGTGGTGTGTTTGGGTTACATCTTCGAGGATTGTTGGAGGATTGAGATCGGATATCTACCGTCTGGATAGTGAAGAGGGTTCAGGCGAGGTCGGTACCCCTGCCACTTTTGACGAGCCAAAGCACTTTACGCGTAAACTCGACAAGCGCGTCTCGCTGAACGCGACTGACTGACATCCCCAACCTCCTCGCGAATTTATATACAAACTCAATTTTGCTGCCAAGCACAACCCACATCCCACAACTCCCATCTCACCTTCCACAATTACATCGCATTACACTTGCATCTCTCCAACATCGCTCTTGCATCAATTGTATCGCATCGCATCGCTTCGCATTGCATTGCTTCATCATGCCTGCTGTCATCAAGAGAAGGAAGCTGGCAACGACCACCAAGAGCGCGTCAACAGGAAAGTCTCGAGGACTGAATGGCTTCACGTCTGTTTCTAAGGCAAGCACCACCACGAAAGAGATTATTGAGAAGAACATCCGAGTCGACATCGTCACTGCCGCTGCCACTGCCGATGCCCTAGGCCAGACCTACAACAAGAAGAGGAAGTTTATTGAGGACGAGGAAAGCACGCAACCAGAGACAATCTTCCAAGCCATCGCCCTTCCGCCACGACGAGCAAATCTACGAGCGCCTCAAACTCCACACAAACCAATTCTCAGCCAGAGCCCTCCATCAATAGATACCCCGACCAAAGGCGCGCGCAACCTTCTCGACCGATTCTGCATCTCTTCGAAAACACCTACACGCTCACATCTCTCCTTCAACAGCTCAAGCTTGGACCTCATCGCATCCACACCCGAGAAGCCTTACTGCGCCACCAACCCAGGCCTCCCTACAGAACTCCTCGACTTGATCAACCTACACGCTGCATTCCTCACAGCTCTCTCGATTCACTATGCGCACAATGGGACACACTCGCCCGCAGACCTGCGAAATCTCTGCCCCGACGTTGCGCGAGCTTGGGGGAAGCGGAGGGTTACTCTAGAGGATATCCGCAGATCAATTGGTGTTTTAAATAACAGTATACCGGAAGGCAAGGACTCGCGGATTTCAAGGCTCAGTTTATCGGACTATGGGCACGGGAAGATATGTATAGAGATCAGGACTATGGCAAAGGGAGGGAGGATCGCGAGACCTGTGAACGAGGATCTGTTGAATGAAATTTTCGAACGGGGATTGACAAGTGCGTGGGAAAAGAGGGAGGCAGAGACAACTGTCAAGGATTTCGTGGAGGGGTTACCATTGGAGGCTATCACGACCTGTTCTTCGTTGATCAAGATGTCGCCATTACTTGCGAAAGGACAACGAAGACTGGAGGATTTGAAATCTGGGATCACGATCAAGGAGACGGTAAAGGCAAAGGTTGAAGTTCCTGGTCCAAAGCTCACACTCCTCGAACGACTACGAGCGAAACAACTTGAACAATCGAATCTCCCTCCTCCACCTTCCAAATCCGAGATCGCAAGAAAGGCAGCTATGGGAAGAATCGAAGAAGTGGTGGCTATCCTCGTCATTCTCAGCACATCAACTTCGATTGGTCAATCGCGGATTTCCTTTACACTTCCAACTATCATTGGAAAACTGCGCGACTCCTTCAAAACGCCAATGTCGAAAGAAGAGGCGGATACTTGTATCAGATTATTAGCAGCAGAAATAGCCCCCGAGTGGGTCAAGTTAGTGAAGATGGGAAAAGTCGAGGCTCTCGTGGTTAATAGGGACGAGAGACCTGGTGAGTTGGATATCAAGGAAAGAGTTGGACGTGCTTGAATGAGGAACGAATTGTATATACCCATGACGATGAACGACTGTTGGATAACAAGGGGTAGACTCAGTAGACAACTCTGCTCAGTACGAGTGCGAGAATCAATGAATAATGCTTAGTGGATCGTTTTCCCTTATTCCTCCTGCATATGACTTGATGATCAAAAGCAAAACCAACGCTCGATTCCCTCCAAATCACACAAGCCAGAATCCTCCAGCATTTCGTAAAGTCATGTCACGAACCATCCCACCATCATCCGTCCATCCCTAATCCACATCCATCGGCAAGTATTCCCCATTCCATCCTATCCCATCGCCCAAGACCTTCTACTTCTTCGGACCAAATCTCGGCGCACCAATATCATTCCCACGCAACTTAATACCAAGGACTCTCTCCATACTCGCCAAGATCTTCTGATCAGGGGTGGCGGAGCCGCGCTCGAAGTCAGCGACGATGCTCTGGGTGGTATTGCACTTGGTGGCCAAGTCCTTCTGGGTCATCTTGGGGTTCATGGCCTGGCGCTGGTTGGAGATGGCGGTCCCGACTTCTTTGCCGACGGTGGTGGGCTTGACGATGTCATCGCTGCGGTCAACTTTTGTGAGATGTTGACCTTCGACGCCGGGTTTGGATGCCTGTGAGAGGGGATGTTAGTTAAAGTGCTCGTCTTCTTTTGTTCACCTCCTTTCCGACATCCATCATTGTATCCATCTCCATCCCAATGCCCGTCGCCATCCATATCTCCGCTGGATATATTCCTCCCTTTGCCATGCGCTGGGTGATGTGACAGAGCTGAACTGAATTGAGGCGAGGGAGGAGAGGGGCTGAAAACACCACAACACCACGAAAAGAAGACCACCTACAGAGTTTCCAGCACCAAACTTCTTCTCCGTGCCAATAACGGCACCACTTCTCTGCGCGGCATTGAGAGCAGACTTTCCACGGACGACGGTCTCACGAGCAGCACCGCCTCCGCGGGTCTTGCTTCCAATCTTGGTGACGGAATCCCATTCTTCAGACATGGTTGCTGTGGGGGTAGGTGTTTTTAGAGGTGAGAGTTGAGGCTGTAGATGTAGAGTGGGAAGGTTTTTGTTTGTTTGATGTGGCGGGAGAGAGCGTGTTTTATATTTGTATTTATAGTGGCGGTGGTATTGGTGTTGTTCCTTTTGATGGAATTTGGAAGAACTAATGCGATGAGGCTGTGGTGGGGTGGTGCGGTGCGCTGGGCTGCCGCCACTTGCTTGCCGGTTGAATCATCGCTTCACCGCTTTCGGAGAATTACGCTAAACCATTCACAGTCAAGATCCCTGTACATATCGGATGGATTGGGCTCTTGAAACCCCATGAGTTTGCTCTCTTGACTTCCGAATAACTTCATTCTGTTCCTCTTGTCTCCCGTGGTATCTGTTTCTTCGTTCGAATAATGTCTATATCCTGGCAGTTATGATGCTCAACCTCAAGTTGCTCGGTCAATTCCAGTTGTCGATTTCTGTTTTGCCACTTTGAGAGCAGGTCAATGATCATTATGGATTCACTAGCTGTGACATTTGGATTGCTTCCTCTGGCAGGAGTTCTAGTTCTTGGGAAGTCTACTGATGTTATACTTCTAGTTATATTCACGATCATCAGAAAATGGGATGATCTGAAAGCCCTCATATCTCACATCAATGCCACCGTAGCCATCCATGTCCTCACAATCACCACTTCTCTCTTCGTCCTTCTCCAAGTCTTTCGCTATATCAGAAACCTTCAACAGCCCTCATCGCCATGTGTCGACTTTCCTGTCAAGCCAATGCTTTTCCCCTGCGAAACAGCTCATGTGCGGATGTTTCCCACCACACACGGATTCAAGTACTCGTACCTCTTGGTGGGAATCCCTGTTGGTTGGAGAGGGTCAGCTGGTGGGATGATTTCCTCGGATGTGGAGAAGAAGGAGATGTCTTGGTATACAAAATGGCTTTCTCTCCAGCCAGGAAGTGCGTGGTACACAGTCAATGGAGATGATTATCTTCATCGAGGTCACGTTGAGGGCGGGTTAGAAGGGAAGCTTCACCAGTATCTTCAGAGCGAGGTATATTTCCCTCTCAAAGCACGACATAATATCTAACGGATTCAGGGAATCGATCCAAAACAGTATGCCTACGTCTACCTTCTCACAGCAGCCCGATTCTTAGGCTATGCATCAAACCCCGTCTCAATCTGGCACCTCTACTCCACGACTAAAGAACTCACCGCTCTAATCCTGGAAGTGAACAACACATTCGACGAGAAACGAACCTATTTTCTAAAACCGGGCCATGATCCAATTAAAGATGAAGCACAACCAACTCGATATACAGGGACATGGCCGAAAGATTTCTACGTCTCAACTTTCAACTCCCGGAATGGCTCATATTCGCTCTCAGCATATGATCCTCTGTTCCCATTCATGAGTAAATCAGGATCAATCAACACGACCATCACACTGAACAACTCCAGCTGCCACGCAAAGCTAGTAGCGCGAGTTTACTCCTCCGGCCAGGCGTTAGATCCGGCCACGATGTCTGTGTGGACGAAAACGAAATTTATCGCTTCGTGGTGGTGGGTTGGACTAGCTACTTTCCCTAGGACGGTGAAAGAAGCTCTTACACTGCTGTTTACGAAGGAGATGCCTTGGGTGTTTCGGCCGGAACCGAGAAGGGAGACTATGGCGAGGAAGGCGGATGAGACGGAGTTGTGTATTGAGGGGCATTTTAGGCAGTATCTGAGAGAGCAAGTCGAGAGTTATGACGGGGATGTTGTGGTGCGATATGTATCGGCTGGGTTGGTTGGGGTAGATGCACAAGAGGAGATTATGTCTTCTCCTTCCTCGCAGCTTTCCTCGGGGTCAGCTGCTGTGGAAGTTCGTGTCTTGACGCCGCTGTTCTACTCTCGACTTGTGCAGTACGACAGTGTAGCGGACGCATTGGCTACGGAAAGCACACTCAGTGCAACGGTTTCGCTCTGCACGGATCTTCTCACTAATTTATCAGTCTCCCCGACACCGTACCGTACCAGCAATGTCGATTTCCGCCTTTCAGCCCTGGACGCCCTGCGCAAACGACCAAGTCCAATCCCGATCCCAGTAAAAGAGAGGCCAGAAACTCCACGTATTCCATGGGCAGAACAAAGCGATGGGAAAGACAGTTCACCAAGCTTGGATGCATTCGTGATGTCTACTGCCAGTTCTGAGGAGAAGAGGAAGTACTTCCAGGGTGTGGGGAAGCTGATGTTAGCTGATCGGGTGGCGTTTGGTTGGATGGAGATATTGGATTTAGAGATTTTCGGCTTTAGAGCAATTGTGGCTTGGGGGGTTGTGAGATTGTTTCTAGGATGAGTAGTATAGCGAGGAAAGAGACGGGGGTTATGAGAGGCGTGTGTATCATTTTAAGGGGTTGCAATGAAGTAACGAGAAATTACGAAGAAGATGGGATTCTGGAAGAAGCCAAGTATTTGGGGCTCGTGGGCGGGCTTGCTGGATACATTGGAACGGAGCGGGAACAAATTGCCTAGGAGTCTTTGGTGTTTCAAAGGTCAAGATGGAAATGAAAGGAGAGGAGAGCAGAGAGAAGTTGCGTGCATAATATCCAAACTACAAGGGAGCATTGATTTCAGAGCCAGCGAGCTTGACTCCAATCAGCTAGCCTCTTGTGTAGAAGAGATGAATAGACATAGACAGATGGAGAAGAACGAATCTATGGTTGATATCGATCCTACATCGAATCCAAACACTTCGCTCGATCTCATCTTGAGAATATCGACAACACAGAGACTACACTCGATTTCCACGGTTGCGAGTGCTCGGTTCTCAATTCCGAGTCAAATTCAAGGAGCAAGCAAGTATTGAGAGAATGGGGACTAGCACAATGAATGACCAGATGCCACCCTGGTTCCGGTGCAAACAAACAAATCTGGAGGGGTAGATCTCGTAACCTCTTGCGTATTTTTTCTATCTCTACATTGCTGTATTTCTTCGTTTTCCCCCAATCCTAACCCAAGTCCCAAGCCTCTCTTTCAGTCTCTAAATGATGATTGATGGCTACGATACAGCCCAGTCCTCAAGTGAAATGAAAGTTCATACCTCTCTATCCAATCCCATCCTGCCGGCTAACACCCTGTCTCCTTCGCATCTTCGTCCCCATCCCCATCCCCTTCGTCTCGTTCGTTCAAGTATCAGTATCAGAAGCCAGGGCGAGGGCGAGGGCGAAGAGAAACCAAACCGCCTAGTTGGTCACTAAGTTAACTCAATAAAGCCAGGCAAAGTTCAAACCCCACTGACTCTACTCTACCTACAGGTAAATTACCTGTATGTTTCAAAGCGCCACATTCTGTCCCCTCTCCTCTCCCCTCAGCGCGAAGCGAACCGCAAAGCTCATTCATTCATTCGCTGTAGACAAAAAGAAATAGAATAGAACGGAAAAGGAAAGGAAAGGAAAACATAGTAATTAATACAAGTAATTCCCCCACCATCATGGGACCTTTTTTATATCTCCATCTCCACCCACCCACCAATTCTTCATTCCCCCCCCCGACTCCATTTCAATTCGCCAATCTTCGCTTACTCTGTCTGCCAAAAAGAAAGAATCCTTCTCTCGCTGCCGTGGGTAGGTAGGTACGTTGAAAGGGACCGTAACGTCCAAGCTAGCTACTTAAACACCGTACCTGATTCGAATTCTGTTTTCTGCTCCTAGTCATCCCTCCAGCTGCCTTGAACGCTTGATACTCATGCTTCAGCTTTAGCTCCAGGCCAAGCTCAAGCTCAAGCTCAAGACGAAGACAATTGAGTTTCAAGGTAAGTCCTCACACCAATGAGTCTACCAAGTAAAACCTGGTGGGTGTATCATTTCCATTGCATTGAACATTAAAAACCCAAAAAAAGGTTTGGTTGGTATTCCATCCCTACCAGAGCATAACCACGCCGAGACATATCCAGGCCTGCCCAGCCCAGCCCAGCCCAGTCCAGCCCAGCCGAGCACCAAACGCCATGTATTTATTCCCTTAATACCAGAACCCAAGCAATAAAAGTCCCTACCGGCTGGATCATGCTACTTGCAAAACGAATCCCAAAGCCAAAAAATTCCCCCCAAACCTCTCTACACAACCCTCCCATCCAGCTTTTTCACACTCATAAACTCATCCACCCAAACATAGCCGTCGCCCCGACCAAAACCAACGTCGTGACAATCCCCGCACCAGCTCTATCACCACCAGTCGGCGGTTTTAACGCCTCGGGATTCGCTACGCTGTGACTGCCTGCATCTGGATTGCCCTCACTCGTTCCACCAGTAGCGTTCGTGAGCGGAGGAGCCACATATTGCAACGGTAGGAGATTGACGAACAACGCAGACATAGCGGCCATCTGCTGTCCCACGCCTTGTGTGCCGTCCCACACTTCACCTTTACTCCAGCTAACACCACACATACGACCGTTGGCTCCGCCGGAACATTGCTTTGCGGCTGCTACGGCGGAGGTCTTGAGTTTGGGCAGGATGCGATCACGGGTAAATGGGGCGACCATGGATGTTGCGGCGAGCCAACGCGTGAGGTAGGCTTTGAAGGAGTACATGTCGGTCGTGCAGGTTAGTTTTGGTTCGCAAGCAACTTCGTAGGCGATGTCATCTGGGAAGAAGGTGTTGAATGTGGAATTTAGGAGAAGGTTGACTCGTTCTTCCCAGATAGTGCTTCCGTTTGTCTGGGGCTGTTAGGAAGAACACAAAACAAGCAGAACCAATTAAAAGGTCATGGAGACGTCAGACTTACGTAGTTATACATGTTTGCAGCCCCAAGCAACCAAACAGCAATGTTGTACGAGAACTCCACCTTGTTGATGTCCGTACAATTGTGCTGGATGTGGCCACCATCGTAGACATGATAATCAGCATTCATGTAACCCACATTCCTGATCCAATCCCAAGTCGTCTCGGCATGTTCGTAGTACGTGTGGTTGTCAGTGTATCGAGCAAGTCTAGCGGCGATATTGAAGAAGCAGCCATTGGCGATGGAGTTCTTGTAATCGTAGCCAGTGAGATATGGGTAGACCTGCCACCTCAATCTGGTCTTGTTAGCCCGTATCTCCCTCAGATTCAGTGCAAGAAAGCAGCAACTCACCCTCCACCACAAAGATCGTCCGGTCTCCTAGCCTGGGTATTGAAAACCGCCTGAGCCAGAGCCAACCAGCCAGGGGACCCAGCTGGAGGATTCTGGAAATTGGTCTCCGCGGCTGACATAGCAGTCATGCCCCAGAAACCCTGATCGTCATTTCCCATACTCTGCGACCAGTTCCGCGGCATCATGTCGAGATCCTCTCCTACTTGTGCCTGGATACCCTTTGCCGTCACGTCGTTGTACGAGGAATCTCCTGTGTAGTGCCAATAATCGATTAGAGTCCCCCACATGGCTCCTGATTCCCACCAGTAGTCTAATGTATGCTGTCAGCTCAAGACCGAGGTTTGCCATTCGAGAGAGGGTCTGCAGGGACGTACATCCTGTTGGGGGATCTGGAGGAGGGCCTGGGAGAACGCCAATAATTCCCCCGCTCTGGTTCCCCTTGTAGAATGTCATCATATCGTAGGCTATCGTGGCGGCGGTGTCTTTAATTGATGCTGTGGAAGTCAGACTTGTCTGCAGGAACTTGCGCAAAGCTCGAGGTGGTACGTACAAGAAGAGGTGATATCGACAGTTAGAGCATGAACAGTTGAGCTCCCAAGGAGAAGCGCTGTTGCAGCGCGAGAAACGAAGGTAGAGAGCATCGTGGTGGTATTTGTGCCGTAGCAGAGTCAATTCCAGTGGAGTGCAGTCGATTCGTGCAAGGTTATTAATTGTTCGAGATGGAGAAATGAGTCGGAGTCAACTACTTCAATCGAAGGTCGTACATCGATAGGCGCGGACGAGAGGTGATGGAGATGGATATGTAAAGACAGGAAGCCTTGTGGCGAGCGAGTGAACAAACAAGGTTGATAGATAGTCCAAGGAGAGGAGAAAAGGCGAGTGGTGGTACTGGTGGTGGGCGTGTTCCCGGATTCCAGGATCCAGGAGAAGACGAGGAGGATGAGGATGATCTTGGCGGGCGCGCAACCAATCTAGCTGGGAGGCATTTGATTGGGGGGCAGCCAGGACTGTGTTTCCGGTAGAGGTGCGAGATGAAAGCCAACACAATTTATTACCTTATTCTATCTGCTAAAGAGAGACATTGGTGAGGCGCAATCGTAAATAAGCAACCAATCCATAAATGTATCAATTCGATTACAACAAATCATCCTACAACCAATGCATACATACCTCCCCCATCATGAAATGATGACATCGCGAAGTTTCACAAAAGCTTTGAAGGGTCGCGATCGAAGCCTTTTAGTGGACTGGGCGCGGGGCTGCAGTGTGCCCTTTGAGTGGTTCAGTGGGCTGCCCAGGGGTAAACCAAGAGCGGGCTCGCTGGGCTCCATGCTCATTTTGACGGATTCAGGGGATGGAAGGGCGAGATCGATCTACTTCAAAATCGGGGGTCGGAGTGGAGATACGTCAAGCTTCGTACCAAGATGTACCAAGAGACCAAGACACCAGATGAGGTGGAGGGGTAAGATATGAGAAGCTTGGTTACGATAATCGAGATGATTGTTCAGTGAGGGAATGAAGTCTTGGCTGTTAATAACCTATCTGGCATTTTTCATTCCATGAACAAGTTTATGGTACTGCTCTCCGTGTCCAGCAACTAATCATTCCGGATTTCGTATGCTCACGATGACAAGATTCTATCTCTCGTCGAGCTCTCCATCCAGATAATTGCTTCCTTGGCGGTGACCATCCAATCAAGCAACCCTGTTTCATAGTTCGACTGCCATCTGCGCAGCCGTATGCTCGGATGGAGTTTCGTTCTATCACGAATTCTTGTCCGATTATTTCCTCAAACCATCTCCAAGTGTTTCGGAAAAAGGAGAATTAATTGCTTTTGTCTATGTATGTATGTCATGACCAAGGATGTACCCCATCCAATGCCGTCCGGCTGGTCTAATGAAAACAGTCCTTAATGTACAGTCCTCAATGCTCCCCATGATGCAGCCGTTTCCCATGCAATCCTGCACCCCCAATCATGAACCTAAAGAAATTTACAAGAGAGCAAAAGCAGCCAACAATCCACCCATGACACCGACTATAGGGCCAGAGAGAGTTGAAGCAGAGTTACCGGTTGCAACTGCTGGTGAAGTGGACGCACTTGATCCTGAACCGGTGCCAGTAGGAGTAGCGGTGGTCAAGAGAGTGCTGTTTCCTGATCCAGATCCTCCAGAGACTCCAGTGGCAGTGGATCCTGCAGTTCCCGTGGCAGAGACAGTTCCAGCGGAACCATCGACGGCGGGCTTGGAAGGAGAGAGACCGCCTCCAGTAGAGACAATGCCGCCTCCAGTGATAGCAGTCGAGGCCGATGAGATAGCACTGGATGCAGATGCAGATGCCGAGGCTGAGGCTGAGGTTGAGGCTGACTGAGAGCCAGCTGCACTGGAGGCAGTGGATGATGGCTTTGCACTGGAACTGGAAGAGACACCATCGCAAGAGAGATCGAAGAGAGGCGTGCTGCTAAGGGGGGATCCTGGAGCAATACCGAAGCTTGGGTTGGGAGAAGCGTTGTTGTCAGTATCCTCAAGAGTATACCACCAAGTGTTGACGACACCGAATCTTGGGCATCCGACTTGTTGCCAGTACTTTTGGGCGTTGTTGGTGTTGGCAACTGCCAGGTTCTCAGTCTTTCCTGATGCTGGCCATCCAGTCTCGGTGATCCAGACAGGCTTGCTTCCAACAGCCTTGGCAGTGTTGTCGACGGCCTCGTTGAAGAGAGCAGCACCATTCTCAATACCGTTGGATTGAGTGTTTTGGAAGTATGGGTAAGCATCAACACCGATCCAGTCACAGTTGTCAATGACAGCCTGGTTGGAACCATTGACCCAAGCAGTCCAGGTATCGACGTGTCCAACAGGAGCAGCACTCAGAGCAGTACCGGCAATGGCAGATCGAACTTGCTTGATATAATCAACGAGGGTAGCAGGGTCGGCTCCGATAGTCGAGCCAGCGGCGATACCAGTGGGCGAGTTTCTGTAGAGATCCTCACTTCCAATTGAGATACCAGCAACACGAGACGTGAAAGCACTTCCATATTGGGCAATGGCCGCCTTAAGGGCAGTCAATTCGTTGGGGAAGGCAGTTCCAGAAGCCCAGAGGGTGAGGAGGAGGGAGACGTCTTCAGCGATGGCAGCTGGGATGGCAGAGGTAGGATCACTGGCCGTACCGGCTTGCTAGATAGATGTCAGTTGGTGAAGATAGATGTCAGTTGGTGAAGGAATGTAGGAGAGAAGGCGAGACATACGATGGTGGTGTAGAGACGAGCACTGGTGAAGCCGGAAGCTCCAACCAGGTTCTTGGAGGTCTGGAAGAGAGCCTGGAAATCGGATTGAACTCTGGGAGCGTAGCCATCAGACTTGGTAGCACCGTAGTTGAAGCCCTTGTATGCTGCGGCAGAAACAGTTGAGAGGGTGGCCGCAAGGGCAAGGAGACTGGTGGAAGAACGCATGGTTGGTTGTTAGATCGATCGATCGATGTGCAAAGCGACAGTAGTGACTTTCGTCAGAATTAAAAGATCCAATAAAGCAGCCGAGCAGTGGAAGCTGAAGCTGAAGTTGAAATCGAACAGTTGAATTGACTTCGTGACAACCAGAGTGAAGAGATGGATGGAAGTGAAGAAGTGAGAGAGGAGGAGGAGGGAGAGGAAGAAAGGAAGTCCTGGTAGAAGAGAACTGGCACGGCTATTTATGGCGTGTTGCTCTCTCTTTCCTTGCGTTACCTTGCCTTCGACACCCGTTTATTCGTTCCTGCCCTAACCCACCACATCCACCTCGATAAACATCTTTATCTGGAAGTGGCGTAGCGCCAAGCGTTTTCCTCCATTCACCCCCCGGTCCTTCCCTGCTCGTCTCCAATGAAATCTGGGGATGACGAATTGGCGCAAATCCGGCTGTGTTCCTGCATGAAATATTTTCAGCCAGAAGCACCTGCCCCATACATTCCTTTCCTCAACTGAGCTTCTCTTCCTCTATGGTCTGTCCCTTTTCAGTGGCATGCCAGCAAACGAAACAAACAAACAAAACAAAACAAAACAAACCCATCATGCCATGCCATATTTATATTCCCAAAATAGAAATGATGTCGTTTTCCAATCACTAATCCCGGTGCAGCACAGACCACCTCGTGTTCATGTTCATTTCCCGCTTCCTCAACAAGCATTCATTATTCCACCATCACGCCGCGTGGCGAAAAAGCTTGGATACGAGGACAGGGATGGAATGAGTGATGGTTGTGCTCACTCCATACAAATCGATACATCTAGTCTTCTTCTGGGATGGTATGGTATCAACGGCCGCATTTGGATTGAATGACGACGTGGGCCCTGGCTGCAACGGATTACATAAACTTGTTGAGACTGACTTTTCTCCAATCGCGGGGAGGCGCAAGAAGTTGTTGTTGTTGGTGCCAAATCCGAGGATCGCTTAGGCTCCTGGAGTCAACACAATCTTATCTTATTTACAGAGCTCATCTCTCCCGTTTGGTTTTACTCGCGCTCGATGGGATTGGCCCCACGCCGCTGAAGGCTTGAGGTGTTTTGTTTTCATACATGAGAGGAGCCATATGATCCTCGATGATGGCGACATACCATAGACTCATAGAGTCATACATCACTCAAATTCGGTAGTCTACCGTGTGTTTTGATACTTTTTCCTGCATTGAAGCGGGAAAGTCATCGTCGCGGTCGTTGCAGCCTCAAGAGTCAAACTACGGGAAACAAAACAACGCTCAATTCGTTGAAATTGTTTCCGAGCAAATGTCTGTACTGCAGTGAGGCGAATCGAGCATTGCCACGAAACATGAGCAGGCCTGCGGATCAACCACGCCGAAAGAAGGCCCTGTTGCGAGACACCTCAGCCTTGTTGACTGCCTATTTTCTTCTCTCATCTCCCATCATCCTTTCGAGGATTTGTTTGGGTTCCCTTGCATTTACACAATTAGATTGCTACTACACACTTGTCTCTGTCATTGTGGTTTCGAGAATAAATCCAAACATGGACGGCGATGCGCTGGCGGCGATTGGACTTGCAGCAAACATCTTGCAATTCATCGACTGGGTCTCGCATGTTTGTGATGTCGGTAGTCAAATTCGTCGCAATGGAATGAGCGATTTCAATCTCGACTTGGATCGCACTTCGGCGGAGCTCAAACATCAACTTCAACGGATTCGACCTCCTCCAGGGACGATTACTTGTGCAACTCGAGCCGAGCAGGTAAACAGAACAAGCTCCCCCTATTGCTGGATTCTGTAGCTTGATATCCCAGCTGATCCAATGCATTTGCACACAGTCACTTCGGAGGATCGCTGATCAACGTGCGTCTATCGCTGACGAGCTTCTACGGCTGATAAAATCACTCTCTGGAGGCACAAGGACGGCGCAGGATGCGAAAGACACCCACAAGCTTCGGCCTGGACAAAAGATCAGAACCCCCAGTCAAGCTTTACGATTAGAGTGGAATAAAGACCAAATTAAATCGCTTTCGCAGAAGCTCAACCGCTACCGCGAGCTTTTAGACACCGAGATCCTTCTCGACATCCGAGAGACCGCTTTGCTATCTGCACAAAATGGAGCGGCCGCTCACACAACTACACTTTTGGTTCACCGAGAGACATTACCTGCATTAGGCCAGACAAACATGAATACCGAAGCTCTGCTACACAAACAGTCGAACCTTGCATAGGATGCGACAGATCGTCGACATCAAGAACTCGTTGAAACGATCAATGCTTTCAAAGAACGACTGCAGAGCCTGCAGCTATTTCCTGTCATTCCCGAACCTTCTCAGTGCTGTCGATCCATCTCTGAGATCTGCGGCCCTTTACGGATAGGACAAGATTGAGAACGCTGTGCTTCAGGCGCTTTCATTTAGAACCATGTTCTTAAGAGAGGCAGAAATCAAAATCTAATCGTAAGGCGTGGTGAAATTTGGAGACACGGAATCAAGGGCACAATAGTGGGAAGGTGGAAGTGGATAGCATTATTGCGCGTGCCAAGGTCAAACATTAGAAAAAGGTTCATGTACAGATAGTTGAGTTCTCATAATAGTACCACTTTGGGGAACAGGAATCATTAAACCCAGTCTTACCGTCGACGAGATTTGTGAAGCATAGCAGTGAAATGAGAATGATTGAAAGACCGCGGCCGCAATTGCATGTGGAGAGTCAAGGTGTATGGCCGGACGATTCGTCTTGCTGTCTACTGTCTACTGTCTACTGCTTTGCCTCCATGAATCCTTGAGCCGCTTCCTTCAAAAGGACATAGGCATCTTCTTCAGACCTATCGCAATTGATCTAGAAGAACAAATAGTCAGCAGATGCTTAGTCCCTGTTTTATCGGTGGTGGTACCTTCTTGAAAAGCTCTTTTGGTTGTTGTTCTTCCAAGTCTTGAATCATCCTTATAGCATAGTCCGACGCGTTCCCCTGTCGAGGGGCTTCTGCAGAACGGGTCAGAAGCAATATGAGATTTCCTTTCTGAACCTATTGGAGTAAGTAAGGTTCTATTCGAATGGCGCATGTCTCACATTCTCGTCAAATGCACGAAGCTGCTGCACACTTCTTGGAAATTCATCCACAATGACACAACGCTTTCCTTGTTTGATTCCTTCATCGATATTGTCCTTCAAAAGATCAGTCATAAACCCAATCGGTGAGGTGTCTAGTCCCTTCTGAAGGTAAAGTGCAGCGAAGTCTGCATGGGGGTCTTCTCGATCAGTGGACTTTTGTAGTAGGATATCATGGAGGGACAAGTACAAGGCGTCGAATTCTTTCGAAAGACGCTTGCATTGAGTCGTCTTGCCCGTACTTGGCAAACCTAATTTAGAAGTTAGCCCTAGTCTCGACGAAGGATTGATACAACAGACCAGTGACGAAGATGATAGGAATTTGCTGTCTACGAATTTGACCCTGTTGAAGCTCCTCGAGCGTCACCTTTCCCCAAGTGGCCATGTGAGACGTTGTAAATTTTGGTATTAACCCCAGAAACTCTTCGAGGTTTGTATACCCTCTCCCAGCATATTCCCTTGACTGTATGACGCTCTCCATCTTATCTGCGTCGTAGAGCCACATGGCCTCTGGAGTCTTTCTTTCTTCATACTCCTGCCAGAGCTCCAGCCAATATTGAGGAGTTGGGTGACCGGGCAGAATGGTTTCGGTGTATTGGAAAAACAGTTTTTCTTGTTCATGCTTCGTTTCTGATAATCATTAGTCCTATGATCCCTAGGAGCGAGACGCTTTACTTTTAGGGACATTATCGTGCGGCGTGTAGTCTCCTGCAATTATTTCTCCGAAGTCATGGATGAGTGCCATGTCACGGAGCTTCTTTTGATCCAGATGGGCCTGTTCAAGGTGTTAATGCTGATAAATGTAACGGCAGCATTGACGAACCGGTGCAAAGAAAGTCATTATAGACAATCGAAAGCTGTGCTCGGCCACAGATTCTGGGTTCGGAATGTTCTTTATCTTCCAGCCAGCCCGCGGTAGGCGCTTGAGATTTTCCACCTCATGCAACAGCTTCATAATTGCTCGTGCTGTATATATGGTTTCTTCGGAGACGGAAACATTGTCCGGGGCTTCTTTCTGGGGAGAGTGTGTGTCCATGATGCATTCAGAGACAGCGTGTTTGCTGATTTCGTAAAACAGAAAGTGGGAATAGGGCGAAATAACTCAAATAAAATAGAGTCGTGCATGCGTTGTTGTATTATCTAACAATATTGAGGCTATCTGGGAATGGGGGCGCTAACCTATGGTCCGTGCGCCAACTACCCTTACTCCTCAATAGGTAGGAGCCCTCCTGGGTCGGGCCAATGCAATTACGTCAGGGAAGGCGCTCTACTTGGTTTTAAACTTATCGACTGTAAAACAGACTTCTAAATTCTAATAATTGAGTATTTATATTACTTTCTATTAACAGTTATGCTTTTAGAAGAGCTTAAAGAGGGTGAGTTTGGGTGTATTCTCGCCTAATTTTAGGCCGTTCGTCACGAATTCTGACACCACTGGTGGGAAGAGCAAACATTGCCGTCAGGAAACACTCGTGTACCTCCGTCCGCTAAACCTGCACAAGACATCATATCCTACAGCCGTAAATTTAGGTTTCGCTCACTCCATGGAAGTCGACATTTTCCACGACTGGGCCCGTGCCGTTGCCATCTTCATAAATCATGGAGCGAAGCTGGACGTGGCGTACCAAGGTATTTTGATGGGCAAAACTGCCCGTCAATGTATCCAGGAGCGATTAATATCTGTTTCACAGACGACAAGACCGCTATGTGGGGAAGACCATGATAGTCTCCGTACGATAACAGAATTGCTCGACGATATATTAGAAAGTCATCGCGGAGGAAAGGGGAATGCAACTTCCAAGAAATGGAAGGTGAAGAACCATCGGCAAGATATTGATGCATTACCCAGTACTCCACCAACCTCTGATAACGAAGTCGCCGCAGCCAGTCTTGGACGAACTTTCGCTCGCTATTTTCCGCCCAAGACCTCAAGTGGTATTTCAAGTCACATTGAGAGAGTGAGTGAATGCCGGCGATGCAAAGCGGTAGAGCAAGTGTCACAACTTGGATTCTCAGCCAATGATGGAGTGAACGCTTTGGATCGAGGTGGTGTTGGCATAGATATCCAAGCGTTGATTTCATGGCTTCTCGATCATCGGGCGAATTTGGATGGAAAAATAACGAACCATTCAAACAAGGTGTCAGATCAAAAGACACGGCTAGCCCCGAAACTATCAAAAACAGCTTGGACTGTGGTCAATTCTAGCGCTTCGGGTCAAGTTACGAAGACCGTGGTTGATGCAGAGTACTTGCCCGGCGGTAAAGCCTCAAAACCAAGATCACGTAAGAGTCCCAAGGATATCGCACCCAAAAATGTCCCCGCAGAAGGCACCTCTTCGACAAGCATTATATATCTCGACACTGTGAGCTTCACTTGGTTTCTAGATGAGGTTTCTGGCTTATTTGCGGCTCCTATGCTATCGGCTACCCAAACTCAAGCTCTGGGAGAGTTCGTAAACGAGTTGGTAGACGATTCCAAATCGTAAGCGAAAGGGAAATATAGCTGAAGTTTCTTGGAAGTACAACGTTTTCTCGAATGTGATTCTTGGCACTTAGACACATCGTCTGAACTCATTAAAGTGGCATGGGGGAAACGTCTCGGTTGTATCTGTTGATCTCAAAAATTGGGTCTCGCTGTTGTCAACCCATGGTGAACTTGACCATCAACTGACGGAAGAACATGGAAGCTGCTACGGCACAATTGAATTTCAACGAGAAAAATTGTGCAAGACATCTGATGCTGAAATTAAAGCTCCCTAGAGACACGACGAGACCAAGCTGGTTTTGAATCATGTAAACAAGTCGTTGTCGTTAATTCGTTTGACCACAATCTCTGTGCCATGCGCCAAAAGAACATTCCACCCTGCTCGCTCATTGTTCCCTTTTGAAGTCCGAGTTCTACTAACGACAGACTCTTCCTACTGACCGCCATAAATAATACTTGGCCACCAACAGTTCATCAAATCCTCCTCATCCTTGACATACTGTCCCAGGGCCTGTTGATGAGTTCTGTTACTCCTCAGCCACTTATTTCTCAGTCTTCCAACAAATTCATCTTCCGGCTGTTGCCCATGCTCACACATTTCTCGGACCAGATCATCTCAAAACCACAACCAACCACCCTTCACCCCTACCTCCCAGTAACCCCAGGTACACCAGCACTCGTCGTCGTCGTGACCTGTACCGAAGCCGTCGAATTTCCCCCTGCACTCCCACTCACACTCGTCGGCGCAGCAAGTCCATCAAAAATCGCTTCTGTCATCGTAACCCCCTCCCTCGTCAACGGACACAGCGGATCCGCAAAAACGCTCCCACACTTAATCAACACTGTATCCCCATAATCATAGCCCTTCCACTTATCATTCAAGCCAACATGCTCACTCGATCCCCACCAACCAATCTGATGATCGCCCTGACAGAAACTCATTGAGCACACGTCGTAGCTGCCATCATCAACGTAGAAGCCCGGGATCCAGGAGTAAGAGCGCGATTTGAAAGCGGTGGTGTACAGGCCTGCGCGGTCGAAGATCTGGGAGCGGCCGGTCAGGTTTCCGTTTTCCCATGTTTGGAGGGAGAAGAGCATTTTGGACTTTTCTTTTTGCGATTCGGATTTGGATTTGGACCGCGAGGAGAGAATGCCGCCGATTGTGCCGGCTAGGATGGCGGTTTCGAGGATCAGGGCTGCGAGGACGAGGATCCAGAATGTATTTTTCTTGAGGCCTAGGATACGTCGTGGTGGGTTTGGGGGTGAGCTATCCTCGAGTGTTTTGGGCGAAGTATCTGTATCTGTTGCAGAGTGCACGAGTGTAGGTCCGTCACTTGATGCTGGGGAAGAAATGAATGTTGCTTGCGGCTCGGAGCCAGGTGAGACTTGGATGCCATTCTCGAAGGGGATCGAGATGGGAGGTTCGACTTCGTCTAAGGCTTGTGGTGCGTGTGTGGCATTTCGTTCTCGTCGTTCTGTGTCGAGTTTGGAGAGAACGTCTGCGATATCGATGGTTTCTTTGATGTCGGCTTGGGGATTGTTTTGTTCTGACAGTGGCTCGATTTGCGATTCGACTAAGGCCCAGTGGTGTTTTTCGTCTGTCACTGTCACTGTAGGGATTGTATCTGCCATGTCCGAGAGAATGTAGATTGAGTGAGTCAGCGTAGATAGTTGACCGCGGAAGTCTAGACTAGGGGATCCATCAATCCAACCCTACGAGATATAACAGCCCATTAAGTAACCTCCAATCCTAAAACTATCACACACAGCCCATCCATCCCCACACCAAAGTACCACGCAGCACAGGGAAATATCTGCACGTCAAACCGTTACACTACGCGGAGCTGAACGGGCCTAGTCAAGGGTCGTACCAATGACTGCGGTTGTATATATTAGCATTCAAGGGGCCCCAGGGCAATATATGCTTCTCGATCCTTGGGATGTTCAACGGGCCGGTAGTCTATTATCCCGATTCCTTACTTTGAGTTTGTGACCCCGGATTTTGGGATTTTGACGAGTAGGAATAAAGCGGTCGTTTAGATACCGGGATTGGGGGCTGAAGTGATGGATTGGTTGAGTGGAGGAGACTTATTTTAGTAGTCCCAAGGCCTTGGATCGTTGACTTGGTGTTGATGGTTTTAGATTCAATTAGGGTTTTCGCTCTGCCTGACGAAGGTGAATTGTTGTGTTACTACGATTCAATACCGAGTACCGGAACCTTTCAGCTTTGATCGGCTGTTGGTTCATTTCCTTGCGAACTAGTAGAATCGACTTGAATTTACTGATTCCAAATATGTACGTATTTATATTCATCTCGAACTGGGACAATCGTCTGTTCCCCATCTGCAGTCATCAGACTCATCACCACCAAGATCGTTTTCGTATTCTGCATCTAGAAACCGCTTGACCCTTCAAAGCTTTCCTCCCAATCAAGCACATGGAACGTAACACCAAAGAACCACCCACTAGCACAGAATCAACATGTACTATCTACCACCAACCAACGCGCCTTTCCCAACCAATCCCCCCAGCACAAAAAGCAGGATCTCAAACCCCGCAGCGTCACTAACCCATGCCCGTTTCATGCACGAGGGGATGGCTATGTTAGGTTACACAACATGAGCCATAACAGGAACAGCCGCTGGCGATCTGCCATCCATCTCCCAATTCGCTTCTAGGAACACTTTGAGTCATGGAATGAAAACACGGAATTTTGAATCTCCATTCTCAAATCTCAATCTCAGAAGATGGCGACTTCCACAAGAAGAAGGTGGTAACAAAGAAGTGAATCACCAAACAGAAAGAAACAAGCGGTGCGAGAAGAGTCAAAAAAAAAAAAAAAAAAAGAGAGGGCTAAGAGAGAGTTTGGCTCGGCTACAATAGGGAACGATATAAATAAAGATTGGGGGCCAATCCTTCCCATCCACCCATCCAGCGATCTACCGAATCCCATCCATGTACAAAGGGATGGATGGGTAAAGTCCGTCCCAACCGTCCAATCGCATCGTTCCAGCCATATGCCACACGCGCGAGCTGTAGGATACAATCTAAAAGCAGCCTTACAAGCCCTACTGGAGAGTATCTTGTATATTAGCCAAGAGTCGTGGTCTAGACCGTGTAGGATGTGGTAGTGAGGTCTGGCCGAAGGGTTGCATATCTCGCCCAGCCTATCTTGTCAATCTTTGAGGCGACAAAACAGAACAGTATCTGGGAGAAATGAATCGAAGAGTGAGTGTGAACCCAGTCCAATGACCAAGAAACACACACACACACACACACACACACACACCACAATACCCGGAATTATTTATTTCTTGCAGGCCTACAAGCAGAGTCAGCGAGTCGAGCAACCACGAAGCGAGATCAACACTACATAACACCCAATACGGGTATCCGCAACAAAAACAGAGCACAGTCGTTCAAGTCAATTACTAATATGTATTAATTCCTTCCATGCATCCGTTTGATCCATGCATCCCTTCATCCATGCACCCTAAGTACCGCGCGTAAAATACATACAACGAAAGTCGAGGCTCCGGGCAATCATCCCAGGTAGGGCCCATTTTCCCTCCCCTCCCTTCCTAGCCATCGTCTCGTCAATCCCGATTCAAATGCACGCGGAAACATAATAAAAGGAAATAAATGCAAGTAAGCGAGGAAGCACGGAGCAGGATGCCTTGTATCCTACCCATCGATGGTGGTTGGTATGATACACTCTAACCCATTCCCGATCTTTTCCCTATGTCTTTCCAACATCAAGGCATTTCTCACCATCCAAAGATAGCCAATCGAAGCCTGTCTCTATCCCTGAAAGGATATGTCCAGAATGAAAAAGAAAAGAATTATGTACTGTCTTAGAAGACGTACTGTTTGCAGGTCAGCTTTAGGTCGTGAGAAAAGAGTGGGGCACTCACGGGAATGAACAAATAAGGCACAAGCTTCTCGTACTCGGTCCAGGACTCGCCATACTTGAGTCTGCAACGTTGGATATCTCTGTATGCGCGATGTACGATCATACAGGAAAAGAAGACGGGGTAGAACCATGGAAAGGGACTGCTGAAACCGGTGATCAAGCCCCATGTCAGAGCGAAGTAGGCGTCACAGGTGTAGTGAATCTTGCGGGCATATCCGTACCATCCATCAACAAGGATAGAATCGCCGGATTTGGTCTTGATTGTGCGAGGGTTCTTGACGGTTTGCCATGGGAGTTGGGGGAAGGCCTTTCTCTCGGTAAGAGTTCCACGCTCTTGAGAACGGAAGCGATTCTTCTGCGAGTTCGTGGTATCCCAGACCCAGTACATGAACAGGTAGGAGGTGAAGAGAGCGACCAAGAATGGGATTCTGAGGGGGTAATCGTTGATGGTATCCAAATGGTTGGCCACATAGAGAGTGCAGTGGCAATAGCTCAAAGGCACACCGGCCAAGTTCCAGAAAATCAACATGAAGCCCCATTTCTCATAGTACATGTCCCTGAGAAGTTAGAAGGTCCTACTACAAAGCCAATGAGTACTCACCAAGTGGTAGTGATGCATTCTTCTCCCTTGGAGCAGGCATTGGCATACAAAAAGTGAGCCATGACCAAGAACCAAACCTCGGCTGTAACGTAACCAAATTGCTCATATTGACGAGCAGCGGTTGCACAAGAAAGTCCAAAAAGAATGTACCATGGAAGACGGACTTCAAAGAACATCTTGAAATCCAGAATACCAAACAGACGAGGGTTCAACTCGGCTCCCATGAAGAAATCGTAAAGCGGATATCCAGTCATTCGGTGTTGTGCTCCACGAGCAAGTGCGGAGAAGTATGCAATAATTGAAACAAAAAAGCCGGAGCAGATTGCAACAGACATGATAGGTCCGAACTCATCAATGATAGTGTAGAGCTTAAAGAGGCCAGTGTAGTGGAGAGTAGCCATGATAGCGATTGTCGTGTAAAAAGACCAGACAGCCGAGCAGTAGTAGGGGAGCTGCTTCCCTCCCATATGAGGCAATGGCTTGCCATAGGTCCAAACACCGGGAAGAAGACAATAACAAGCACCCTCGAAGACGAAGAAAGTCCAGTAAATAGTCCAGGCGTAAGCGGAAGGGAAGGCATATTCGTAGACCAGGTTTCCCATATGTCTGAAGAATTCGCCCATCGACTCTCCCTCTGCAGGACGTGGGAATTTGCCATCGTAAAACGTGGCTCCGATCCACATGTAGTACATCAGGAGTGGGAAGCCAATCATCATTGCCGTGACACCAAAGGAGCCGCCAAAGTCGAAATGTCCAGAATAGTCGATCTTCGGATCCTTCCCAACCTCCCACCCATCAACAATCTTATGCTCGCCATCATCCTTCTTCGCCACCCCGTTGACCGCTCCATTGGCCTCTCCATTGGCGTGCCCATTGATGGTTCCATACCCATTCGCACTTCCATTGACATGTCCGTTTGCTGCAGCACCATTGGCATGGCCATTGGCGGCGTGTCCGTTGGTCGTGGCCTCCTTCACCATACTGACTTTTCGACTGGGGGTTCTTGATCTGGTCGAGGCGACTTTGGCAGAAGAGTTGTCTGTTGCAGAAGAAGAATCGTCGCCTTCGTCGTCGGGGAACTGTGACTTGCGGCGGTTGTACGGTCTGCGGGCGCGCGGCGTCTCAACAAACCCGAGATGCTCCGTCTTCCTATGGCCAGTTGTTAGTGAAGGACGAGATAGCAAAGCTGATCTGCAGCAGACCAGCGGTGCAAGGGGGAGGATGTGGTGTGGTGTTGTGTTACTTTGGAGTCTGGCGCAAAGAATATCGTTCCGACATTTTTGGAGGCTGCGCAACAGCGAGATTTATAGGAAAAGAGAGAGCAAAGGAGCCAGGGCAGAGTGAAATCAGGTAAAGACAGGAATTGAATGGGTCTGTGGTGCCATCAATCAATTATTCATCATGGGCCCGGTGCACACTCGACGGACAGTGGAGGGTTTGTTGTGAGAATCCTGGTGTTGACACTGGATCTGGACTATTTTGGCGCTGGGTCGCGAAGGAAATTAACCTTTTTTGCTGCCGACAGGGGCAAATCACCAATATCCGGGCCCCAGCAAATCAGCGCGCGGCGTCCGCGGGCACCGAATAGGGGGAGATGGGGGAGGATGGGGCAGGGCGGGCTTGGTATTTGTTTGTAAATGTAAACATTCGGAATTTCTGATCCTTGAATTCTTCTCTGCAATTTGCTACAATAGCAATATTGGGTTGTACAGGACTTCACGCCTGATTGACTCTCGAGACCTCTTCATCCAAAATCGAATTTTACCTGTGATCCACAACAGCTCACGAAGTAAGCATGACGGCATTTATCTGCCCAGCCACGGTCTAGATTAATATCGCTTTTATTGTACCATTGTGCTGTGATTCTATGGCAAGTAGCAACACAAATATAATACATGGAAGAAGCTCGCCCACTACATAGATGCCATGCCCACTTTTAGACACCCATCATTGATTCATTCCGGTTGCGCCGTTACGCTCATGCCAAGTGAAAGGATCGAAGCAGACCCAGGACTTGATGTACAAGGAGAACTCCACGGCACCCACTGAGTCCACCAGCGGCAAGATTGGGCGAAGAGAGCTTGAATCGGAGGTTGCAATCCCCAGCAAGGAACCCAGACTACCGAGGGCCAGACGAGCCTGCAAAATTCCCACCCACCTCAGATCTTCTGGTAGAACAACATATAGGCTACCTTGTTGTCCTTGACCGAGAACTTCTCAACCTTGGCCTTGGGAGTAGAAGTGCCATTGGCGACAGCTGACCACTTCTTTCCCGTACCACTTGCCTGCTTCCACCCATCTTGGTCCGCATCCTCCTCGGCACCATCTATCGCAGCGAAGCCATTGCCCGAAACTTCCTTCTTGTGAGCATCCAAGGCAGCTGCAAGAACCTTGGGGTCTTCCTCACTTCCCCCTTCAGCAACCTCCTCGCTTCTAACCCGTCGAATAACTGTGTCATCCAGTCTGATCCACTCCTTTCCATCTTGTCTCCTCACATCAACAGTGTAATGGCCACCACTAGCATTCTTGCCATGATGGTAGACAGCGGCAATCAAACGATATTTGGGGAGTCCGGTGTGGGCATAGGCGGCACGCTGCTGTCGTGGGAAGACCTCCTTGGGAATCTCCAATTCCAATGGGTAGCCAACTTTCTTCCAGATCTTCTGAGTTCCTCCGGCATTGTCGTATTGGAATCTCTTCAAGTGGAGAATAAGGACCGGTGGGAGAGTCTCGATAAAGACCTGCTTGGTAGCGGTGACATTGGGGCCCTTTGGAGACTTGAAGTCGCCGTGAAGGACTTCGGAGCGAGTGAGACCCTTGAGAGCATCCACGATGTTGTTCACATGTGGTGCTCCAATGTCCAGTTGGAGTGGTTGGTAGGGCTCAAGAGTGACAGAGTCCTTTAGGCCTGGAACTCTCAACTCCGATCTCAAGTTTCCGCCAAAAATCTTGGTAAGAGGAGACCCGGTAGCGATGGTTCCAGATGATCGAGTTACAGCGGCCTTCTGCTTAGGTCCGACTTCCAACCATCCATTCTCTTTCCCGGATACCGAGCCTTGGACACTGCCAGCTTCACTAGTCGGTGACGATGGGCCATTTGTGGGAGTTGCAATGGCCGAGGTGTTGTTGGAAGCACTGTTTCGCATGACAAAAACGCACTCATCATGAAGACCTTCAAGGAGGAATCCGAGAAACTCTTCGGCATCTTGCTGGTGGCCGCGCTGCCGAAGTAAGTACATTGCGATACAGGTCGGGGGGGGGGGGGGGGGGGGGCTCACTCTCATGCTGGAGAACCTTGGAAGGCGATTGATGACATTGTAGACGAAGTCTGGTGTGAAGGGATCACCATATTGCTCCAGGTCTCCGTCCTTCAATCGTCGTCTCAGTTGGTCCACTGACACAGCCGAGTCGATGACGGGGTACTCCTGCTTGAACAAAATCCTAGAAAGGTCAGCTCGGATCCAAGAATGCCTTCAAGCTACTTACATGGCATCAATCAATGGAGTGTCACTTTTGAAACTATGCGCCGCCCGCTTGCTAACCTGGTCCAAGAAGCTAAAGAAAGGAGTGCAGAAAATGAGAACTTGCAAAACCTGGGAGACTGTTAGTCTTGGATTTCGTTAATAGGAATGATACGTACGGAATTCATATAGCACATATTGCCAGTGTTGACCAACCCCCGAGGTTTCAGGAAAGCAATCTTTGAATCGTTTGTGACAGCATTGAAGGATCTCAAAGCCTCAGCAAGAGACTCGGAATTAGACTTAGCCACAGCTGGAGTTGTGCTTCCAAGCCCAGATTCGCTCGAAGCTGCAGTCGAGGCAGCGGCGGCTGGGTTGAAAAGACCAGTCCAAAGCTTTGGTGTCGACCAAGCCTTTGGAGCTGGTGCTGCGGTTTCCTCCTTAACCTCCCCCTTCTCTACTTGTTCAATGGGTTCAATGCCTTCGGTTACTGTCCCTGCCACCACAACCGGAGATGTCTCAGATTGGGCATCATTCTTCTTCTCTGGGGTTGTCTTGGACTCCCGAGCAATAGTCTTGGGAAGGGCCGGCACAACAGGGCCAGTTGTTCTTTGCTTGGAAGGAACTGGGGTTGTTTCTCCTGGCACAGAAGCAGGAGCTTGCTGTGAAGATGGAGTGGTCGGGTTCGTTGAATTGTCTTCGGAGGCAGGGTGACTCGTAGATGGGGTTTCGGGTCTAGCAACAGCCTCCTCTTCAATCTGCTTCTCCACCCCAACCGCGTCCTCGTGCACAATCTTGTCCGTTGTCTTTTCTTGTTCCTCGTGGGTCTCCTGCTGTTTCTCCTCCTCGGCCTCATCTTGTACGTCTGGAGTTGATGTGTCTGAGTCTGCAGGCTTTGGTGCTGTTTTGCGCTTTCTTCGTGCCTTTCTCGCTGGCCAGGACAAGTCGGGTCTCGACAACCACGGCAACTGAATTTGATTAGCATTGGCCGAGAAAGTGCAGAAAAAAAACTTACTGGAGCTCTGAATGGTGTGCGGGGAGAGTCTTCTTGTGCTGGGGACGATGGAGCAATGCTCAAAGCTGTTTGCGGTGTTGGAGGTGTCATAGGAACGGGGATTGTGTGCGAAGATTGTGTAGATGACGGAGCTTGTGGAGCAGGTGCTTGGTATGGTGTGGATACGACAGGAGATTGCTGTGGTCGCGGATAAGGTTGTTGCTGCTGCTGCTGGGGAACAGGCGCAGGCATATAATGCTGCTGCTGCTGCATAGCTGGAGGAGGAGATCGTACATGTGGCGGAGGAGCATATGGATTGTACTGGTGAGGTAGAGGAGCATTGTAGTATTGCTGGGGCATAACCTGTGGGTAGTAGCTTGCGCCATATGGTTGCATATAGTTTGGATACATCTGCGGAGGGTATTGCTGATGTTGTTGTTGGTGCTGATGCTGTTGGTAGTGATTATGAGGCCTCCTCCTGCCCACATCCGGTGGCATGCCTTGCCCTGCCGGCAGATGACGGCCGTTCATCATGCCGGCTTGGGAGGGAGATGCTTCTCCCAGCTCGACCGCGTTGAAGTTGAATTGGAGTTGCGCGTTGCGAGGGTCGAACCGTGTTGGGGAGCTTGTAGTGGGATGCGTTCGCGACTGAGACTCAGCGCGCGGACGACGACGACGACGAGGCAGCGAGGATTGAAGTCGAGATGCCCGTCGAAGAGGAGAGAGGACGATGGAAGATATCGATTTGGGCTCGAGGCCGTCTGCTCGGAAGGAGGGTGGGAGTTGGAGTTTGGGGTTGAGGCTGTGATGTCGCGTGAACGGGCGAAGACGATCAGATCTGGGGGACAAATCCAAAATTATGAATGGAGGCCGATAGAACTGACTGGGCCCGGGCGCCAAGGAAACGCGGCTACGTACGGAGTAGACGAGGTGACGCTGGCAAGCGAAGAGGCAGACGTTCCTATCTCATCACCCAACTGTCTGTCTGTTGTTTTAAGGAGATTTTTTTTCTTCTTCCAATACTTGCTTGATGGTAGCGAATTGATTGTGAGTTTGTGATTATCTCGCCATTCCGAATCTATTTGCGTTTATATTTAGTAAGTGTTGCCCAGACCTGTCAGTTTTGAGGGCGGGTGGGGTAGTCAGCGAGTTTGTACCCCCAATGCAAGGGAGTTTTCGTCAGGAAGTATTTGCGGAACTTGGGTATTATAGAAATGGGATTGGTTGGTTGGAAGTTGAATTTCATGGGTAGTAGGTAGTTTGTTCTCAAGCCACCAAATTCTGTAGATAGATACATTTCTGTGCTGTTGTTGTACCTCATTTCTTTCCAATCTGAGTAGGACGAGTCATTGTGCAATCTAGACCAAAGTATATACTGCTAGCTAACTTCAGTAAAGTGTAAACGAGCTGGTATATTCAAAGCTTTATACGTGCTATGAAGCTATTAGACACTGTTCATATTGTCCCAGGTACCTATGTAGCATTTCCATCTGACTATCCGAGGTTAGTACTTCATACCTGGTGCACCTGTCTGCTTCGGCCTCCGACGTGACAAAGGCTCTCATTGACACAATTGCCATCCAACCTAGTGGCATGTACATCTAGCAGTCCTTTATCAAACATGCATACCAAACATCCAACCATCTCTTTGTCCTATGATGGGCAACTTCTGTAGTCTTAGTCCGAGTTTCTCTCTTCAAAGCTTGCTTGACTTAAGCGAGCACTAGCGTGGATTGCTCTTTGGCTGCACTGCACTCACCACCACTCGTCGCCCCTCATCCTTCCACCCACCATTCGCCCACGCCCAGCCAAATCCAGCTGCTGTGACTCCCGTTCTCCTCCCCTCTCCTCTCCTCCCCTCCCCCACCCACTACAACTCCATCAGCGCCTCTGGCGTCTGTTCTGTCTGCTCTCTCCATTGATTATAAACAACCTCATTTTTCCATTTCGTTTCTCTCCCTTCCTTCCTTCCTTCTTTATTCACCCCCTCTCTCCTCTACGTCATCCTGCCGCTTCTGGTTTCCTATGACTCTGCCCCCTTGAACCGTCATCCGCATTCGCCTTCAACTCCCAAGATCGAACCCCCATGCCCTGGCCCCGTTCTGGAAAACGACTGCAAGGACAACAAACTCCAGCTGCAGGCCTCCATTATACAGCTTAAGTTGTCTGTATAATTGCCGATGCAGGTCTTGAAACGGTGCTTGGAAACAACAATGAATTCTGCGCCTCAGAACGCGTCTTCATCTGGCGGCAAGTCGCTCAATATCTCCTCTTCGCATTCCCCTCTTCAGCAGCAAAACCAAACTACCTCTCCGAGCTTCGACTCCAGTTCTCGACGCTCTGCAGGCCATTCGATCCCCGTCAACGCGTCGCCCCGGAACATCCAGGGTCATAAGAAGCAGCACAAGAATTCAAGGAAACCGAGGCTTGCGGATGAGGATGCTATGGCGGAATCCGTATGAGAACCGCGGATATGCCCAGGGAACTTGTGCTGACAATAACCAGGGAGTCATGAGAAATGTCAACGGCCGTCGGGGCCAGACCTCGATTACCCATCTGATGAACATCACCCTTCCTCCCCGACCACAAGACTATCGAAATACCATTGCAAGAGGATCTAGGAGAGGCAATATCTATGGAATTGGATCGGGTCACCACTCCAGTGACAAGGCAAGGTGAGGTCTGGAAATTCTTGGTATCTGTTCATGTGTTGAGACTCTCTAGGTACATCCACGCAAACTATAGGTTCATCGTCAAACCCAATGGAGATTACAAGCAACAGGCAATAAATGCCGACCAACATCTCGACTGGAACGACGTGCTACAGATTCTTGCCTCGGCGGTGTCACAGGAAGCATCATGTCCTATTTGCCTCTCCCACCCCGTTGCCCCGCGAATGGCAAAGTGTGGGCATATCTTCTGTCTTCCTTGTCTGATTCGATATATGCACTCTACCGACGATACCAATCCCATGCCGGAGAAGAAAGCTCGCTGGAAGAAATGCCCAATATGCTGGGACTCGGTATTTATCTCGGAAACTAGACCTGTGAGGTGGTATACCGGACAAGAGAGTTCTGCACCACGCGAAGGAGACGATGTTGTTTTACGACTGGTGATGCGACAACCCGGAAGTACTCTCGCCTTACCAAGAGATGGAGCTGAAGCCCTGCCCAAATCGGAAGATATTCCCTGGTATTTCGCTGCGGAGGTTACGGATTATGCCAGGATCATGAAGGGCAGTGAGGAGTACATGCTAGAGCAGTTCGACGAGGAAATCCGAGATCTCCAGCGACAGGAAAATGAGGATGAGTTGATGTTTGGTGAAGAGCCTGAGTGGACGAGGAAAGCAGTCAATGCGGTCAGAGAAGCAAAGGAGAAGGTCGAAGGTATTGGACATCCGCCAGCAATTGCCAAGCAACCAGCAGAGAAGAAGCCCAAGAAACAGCCAATTCAGTTCACGGTAATGGATGAGAATGCTCCCGAAATGTACTTCGTACAAAATGCCTCAATATCCGGCCTGAATCTAGCAAACGGCACTCCTGCTCCAATTACGGAACCTGTTCAAACGAATGGGGATTCGGGTCTTTCTGGTCAACCACAGACGAACCCTCCGCACCCAGAATTGAGGCATCAACGAGTAAACCAAAGTGAAGCTCATCACCCAGACGCTCCTTACTACTTCTACCAAGCGCTTCTCCATTATTATTTGGCGCCACTGGACATCCGAATCCTGAAATCTGCTTTTGGCAACTTCGCATCTTTCCCCTCCACTCTTCTCCCCCGCGTTGAGCGCATATCTACCGGCCATATTATGGATTACGAATTACGAAAACGAACTAAATACCTTTCACATCTTCCAGATGGCTGCGAAGTTGGATTTCTCGAGTGCAACTGGACTGATGTGGTTAGCCCGGAGATTTTGAGTCAATTCAAAGACGAGATCGAGAAGAGAAGAAAGCGTAATCGAGACAAGGAAACTAGAGAGGAGCGGGATAGAGTTCGTGCAGAGAAAGCAGAGGATGATGCCCGTTGGGCAAATGCAAGAAGGAAACGACCTAGTATAACCGCGGACACCTTTTCTTCTAATGATTTCGTCGACGTTGCATCGTCTTCACTCGATGCGAGCAATGCATCACCTCCTTGGCCCACCCGACAAGGATCAGCTTTCGGACCTCTAGCATCTCCGTCAACAAGTCCAACTGCACCAAGGACTGTATGGGGTACGGCTTTAGTCGCTCCAGCATCTCCAGAGACCCATGCTCAACATGTAGATCATGATGGTGATGATGGCTGGCTGTCGTCTTGGGAACAGGAACTACGTGCAGAGAATGCTCAAAACGATCTGATCGCACAAGTTCAAGCTGCGTCATTGAACGGGCCAGAGACTCCAAAGGCGGGCACGCAGGGAAAGGGAAAGAAGAAGAAGAAGATCACCTTGATGAGCACTACTGCTAGACGAGCTGCCTGATTTGCCATTACTTGCATTTGCACATAGCGGGTGGTTTGGTTTGGCGTTTTGGGGTGCAGATACAGAGTTGTAGATTCACAATGCAGACAGGGTAGTATCGATTAAACCATCATTTTCTTCTTCCGTGATGAGGAGGCCTCGTAAGAATCCTTTAACCTATGTTTAGGCACGCTTTTCCCTCGCAATACAGTCTCCTTGTATTAAAATTATCATAGTTCTGAAGTTATTTAGAATTCTTTTTCCTATTGAAGTTGAAAGCACTGTAGGGCATGCTTGCATCGAGTACGAAGCATATCTATCGAGACTTCATCACACGGAATTTTAACTTTCCGGTTTCCTCTCACCAAAGGGACCAAGTGACCATAAACTTCATGAAAGCAGCACTTTTATGGGGTCCTTGGCCGAATCATTGATTTGAAATGCCTACCCTAAAAATAACGGGCTTTTGATTGCTTGGGTGGTTTGGTGGCTGGCGCCACAAACTTCAGCTGAAGGCTCGAGAGTGCGGCAGAGACTTTTGGGAGATACAAATGCCTTCACGTATCCGCTCTAGCTAGAATGCCCTCACAAATTCCTTATTTATGGTCAAAATCATGCTTGCGTTGGCATCCTCACACAGAGACGCGAACAAATGGAATCGCCTTCGATTCCCTTTCGCTACCTTCAAGCTTCTCATTCTCCTCAACCTTCCTGCAACCTTTGCGCAAGCTTCAACATGTAGTAAAGCTTGCAGCACGACTGAAGATACAGCATTTAACATCCCTAGCGCTGTCATCTACGGAGCTGTCGCTCACAACGCGGCAGTGTGTAATAACGAACCCTACCTGAGAGCCGTAGGACGGTGTATTGTCCAGAATTGCGGTCAACAGGATACTGACGTTACCATTGGGCTTTTCATAAATGGTTGCATATCCACGGGCACGCCGACACAATATTCTTCTCAGGAACTCCTTGCGTGGGCGGCGGAACTTGCGTCGTCAAGTCCTGCTGTTAGCACGACTAGCATAGCGTCAAGCACAGGATTCATTGTTTCAACGGTCTCACCTACCGCATCTCCTTCCACCATCACGGTGGGAACATCGGGCTCAGCAATTATTGTGTCGGTGTCGACTCCCACGGCATCCGTCGTAACAATAGGCGTCTCTCCCACTGCTGCTTCTTCCTCCACTTCCTCGAATACTCCAGCTTCATCAAAACAAAGGCTCTCAGGTGGTGCAATTGCGGGAATCGTGATCGGAGCCGTCATAGCTCTCGTCTTGATAGCACTTCTCATATTCCTGCTCTCGAGGGACAACCGCAAACATTCCCAGCCTTCACAACACACCGCGGTGGTAGCAGACGATTTTGGAAAAGAGTTTGGAAATGGTAAAGTGGAAATGGATAGTGAAAGCAAGCCCGTCGCAGCTGTAGCCTACATCTCCGTCTCATCGCAAGAAAAACCTACCGTTGCACCTACCTCGAATACCCAGGACGAGACATCAACGACTAATGCCACAATGAACGAAGGCCCACCTATCTCTCCCACCTCGATCCCCGCAGAGCTATCCCAGGACACAAGTGCTACAGTCACTAGTCCACACCAAGAGTTACCCACATACTACGCGCCGCATTTTGAGATGGCTGCGGACACCCCCAACGCCAACATGCTTCAAGCTCAAGCTGAACCCTCAAACAACAGTTACCAAACGGACATTCAGAGGGCTGCCTCTGTCTCTCCCTCAACAATAAGTGGTGCAGCGAGGGACGCTGTAGGTGCGGGAGTGGAGGTAATGCGTGCGCCGGATGAGGAGTTAGCGTGGCTAGAGGCTGAGGAGGAGAAGATCCGGAAGAGGAGATCGGAGCTGCAGAGGTTGGGGAGTTGATGCAGATAGTAGATATCGAAGAGATAATAATTTATTGTTCTGAGATTCGGTGAGATGAGACGTACGCAGAGGAATTCGAGATGAGGGTGAGGAGGGAACCTCGATTGTGAATAGAAACTGTTCCCTATATGGTTAATAATGTAATTGTTAGGGTTTGCTCTTGTGTAACATGCCCTCTCAAATATTTATGAGCTCGATTTTCCTTCCTCTAGGGACATTTTCGATACTCTTTGAGTTTTAGTCATAGTAAGTTCGTCCACCGGACTTTCACAAGTGGCTTGGGGTGCGAGATATAGTCTAGATTGTTAGTATTTGAATTTGCCCGTAAACTAAAACGAACTTCAAGGTCTCCCACTAGTTCCTTCAACGTCTGTGTTGAGTTAATTGTACGAGAGCCAGGAGAAAAGGTTCAGCAAAAGATGACTTGATGACAGGCATGGGTAACACCGAGCCCTGGCAATAAGACAGACTGTTCGTGCTTCTTGAAACCCTATACCAGGAGTCAAATCGTATCAACTCAATGGATGGGGGTGATTGGGACTAGATTCTCACAAGTTCGGACAAATGAATTGTCCATCTCGCTCTTTGAGGCTCTCGAACGATTTCTACCAATGCTGACCGAGGGACACGGAAAGTAGACTATTAAGGATCTCTTGACTGATATCCTTGCCTGTAGAAAGTTTGCGGGCTATTGTGCGGAAGCAGCGCTAATGTGAGCTGTCTGACTTCAAATCGTCACGTCCACACCGAGCCACCAATCCAGTCAGTATTGAAGATGCACTAAGAATTTCGGACTGCACCTATGTCTTGGACGACGACGGAAAGAGAAAGATAGGCAGCCATAACAGTTTCCAATGCTTGTCAGCATCTTCTGTGCGCGCCAGCCTTGAATATTGAGATGTTCGAAGTTGTTTTGGTTTGGATTCGCTCGCGAGGGGACTCGCTAAAATAAGCGAAAGGGGAAGAATACAGCCTCTAGCACCTGTGAATACAGGTGGCCTACGATATAACTCAGATCGTCGCAGCACCTGCAGCGATGAAGTTACATCCCTCTATTGTTACCATTTATTCGGTATCCAGGTTTTCAAAGGACTTTATGACTTAATTCTTCACAAATCCAGATTCGGCAGGATAGTATTCCAGGCTAACATGAAATCCAGTCATAGCCTCTGTGATCTCGTTCCCACCAGCCATCTATCTTCCAGGTTTCAGCTGTGCCAGAATAGGGGCAGCAACTTCCAAAGTATGCAAGCTCAACAATGTAGCAATCTCCAAGACTTCCATTATTTCCTCCGGCGTTGCGCCATATCCTATTGCATTCTTCATATGGAGCTTCAAGCCCGGTTGGTAGAGATGCGTTGCTGCAACATCAAATGCGCAGTACACCAGCTCTTTGATCTATTTGCTCAAGTCAGCTGTATTCCCGTACCAACCCTGGAGTTTCAACTAAAAATTCCGTTTGAATGCTCCCTGAAGCGAACTGAGAAAAGGAAAGTGGATCAGACAAACCTTTGGCTCCAAAACGCCACCTCCACTCCCATCGCCTTTCACATCCTTCACCCACGGTACAGTCGAGAAGTCCAGATAAGCTTCAAAGAACTCCGGATCAAGCCTCAAGAAATCTTCCCAGAACTCATGCCAATACCCTCTCTTCTTCGTAAAATCCTCCCGAAGGTCAACCCTCTTCTGATCATTCGGCGCCTCGATGGTCGTCTTATGGTTGTCATAAATGCCCTCCTCTTTCATAACTTCCACGAGAATCGGGACACCGATATTACAGGCATGGATGCCCAGTGTGCTCGTCAACTCAAGAACTTCAGTAATTTCTGCAATGCTGGCACCTGCCTCTAGGGCAGCTCGCATGTGCGTGTGGATTCCGGGGAGGTAGAGATGTGTTGAGGCACTTGAGACGGAGAGCGCGATCAGGGATTGGATCTTGGGTGGGAGATGTTGCTTTTTTCTTGGGACGCTACGAAGGTGGGTGCTTGCACTGAAGATTTCGGGGGAGAGGTTGAGGATGTCTTTCCAGGCTGGCGTGAAGGCTAGATGGCCGAGGGAGGACTGAAACTCCGCTTTCAATTCTGCTGGGGATTTGGAAGATGACATTATTAAATGTGGGTTGGTTGATTGGGATGATCTAAGTCGTCAAATAAATGAGAGGGGTTCTCTCTTCTATCTCAAGATGAGAGTGTTCAATGGTCAAGTACGTACAACACCAAGGATGATGATGGTCTGGGCTTTTCGACCCCGCGGTTTGGGGAAGTGTGGGGCTGTGGGGTAATTGAGAAGTAAACACTATCGAACATGGAGCACAGAGCGTTGCTACTCATGGGAATCTATAGTGAACATATCATTCTCAGATGGAGAAATTTGCATACCCCCCAAGCAAATTCTGTTGTGACTTTGGATCTGACGTATGTTCTGGTGTTTTGCAGACATTGCTCTCGTCCTCTGACTGACCCCTTAAGATTTGATATCTGTTTTCTAGACTCAAGGTTGCTCAATATGATTTCTCAACTAGACTGATCCCCAAAAGCGTTCCTCGTTCTTCGGATCTTGTTCCCACTCAACATCGTGAGCAAAGATAACTTCAACCCCTTGCTCCTCTATCAATCGGATTCGTTCAATCGTACACTCTGCCTCTTTCCGATCAGCATGGATACAACAAACATGACCTTCCGAGTCCGGCCAGGTTCCAATATCTTTTTCCATTCTCATGATTCTTCTGTCATGGCATGCATCACCTCCAAGATACACACTATGAGTCGGTCCTGTCTTGGCAAGAAGATTGATATGTCCAGGCAGATGCCCTGGCGCATCAACAATATACAGGCTGCCATCCTGGAAGATATCTATAACATTTGGAAACATAGAATGAGTGGTCCAGCCTTGAAGGAACTCCGGATTGCCAATTTCGGGGCACCTTCCGTCTCCTTCCTTCGATGAGGGACTTGCCAACTCTGTCGTCCTCGACTCGGGAAGCAGATCGGCTTCAAAGAAAGAGTGTCCTCCGCGAAGGGATACAGAGCTCCCTTGAAGTAACGCTATTGCTCCATGTCCAATGACAAATTGACTCTTTGGAAAGTCGCGAGGCTCTCCAACATGATCCCAATGCACCTGAAGTGTGCAACTCATGTCAGCAGCTATGCTATCAAATAGAGGTGAATACATACATGAGATAAAATTACATAATCTATGTCATCAGGTGTTAGATTACCTGCTGCAAGACTCTTGACCACATCTGGATCTGTACTCATCGGTTGCCGACTTTCTGTGTGTTTCCTGATCGGCTCCGAGTATCTGTTTATGTCTCTGCGCAATCCCAAATCAAACACAATCCTAGTCTTCTTTCCAGTAGAGACATCTTGATGTTGAATAAGAAAGGCAAGCGAAGGAACTGTGTTTCGTGCTGTTTGTGAAGCGGGATGAACGAATTGATATTCCGGGAGAGAGAAGTGACCGGCAGACAGAGCATGAACTTGAACAGCTGCCGTTTCCAGGGGAGGGGATGGTGGACCGGAGTTCTTCACAAAAATAGACGACATGCTGACCAGTAGCCGGTATGTTGCATTTCTTGCATGGCGACACAGGAATAATGTCGATTAATCAAGACTGTGAGGCCCCTTTGTGGAGTAGTTCCGCGGAATTGGGGTAGGAACCACGTACGGAAGGATCTCCCCAACTTGAAGCCAAGCGGATGGCGAATTTTGGGGAAGCCGCCAACTTTCCAAGCCGAATCAGAACATTCATCTGCGACATCATATTTTCTTTTGACCTCTCTCGAGAGTCTGTATTTAATCAAATTCATTATTCAGGGCTGCCATAACATATCACGATGGGATCGTTTGCGGAAAAAACCTCCGAGTCCATTGGGTTCATTGGGCTCGGAGCAATGGGCCTTCCCATGGCGAGACATCTTGCGAATAAGCTAGCGCCAGAGACTCAAATATATGTTTTCGATGTTGCAGACGAAGCAATGGGTAAGCTTCATGACGAGTTTCCGAAGAAAATTGTGAAGTGCAGAAGTGCAAAAGAAGTGGTACAACAGACGGTACGAATATTTAAGCATTCTAAATACACAGACTGCGCGCGTAAGCTGACATTTTAGGCTAGGATACGATTTTATCAATGGTTCCAGAAGGCGCACATGTCAAATCGGTATATTTGGACGAGAAAAGTGGAGTCTGCAGCACGGATATCTCAAACAAACTCTTCATCGACTGCTCAACTATCGACACCGCAACCAGCCTTCTCGTTAAAGACCACATCGCAAAGAACTTTCCCACAGCATTGTTCTATGACGCACCTGTCAGTGGCGGAGTAGTTGGAGCCGTCAAAGGTACCATTGCTTTCTTCCTAGGCTGCTCGAACACGGATCCAAATCTTCCTCGCCTCACACAACTTCTCGAAAATATGGGATCACAGGTGATACCTTGTGGGGGACCATCACTTGGTCTGGCAGCCAAGCTATCGAACAATTACTTGTCGGGAGTTATTGCAATTGCGTGTTCAGAAGCTATGGATATGGGCATGCGCGCTGGTTTGGACCCCATCACTCTCGCCAAAGTCTACGCAGCAGGGACAGCACAAAACACGATCTGCGATAGATTCAATCCTGTCCCTGGTGTACATCCCGAGGCACCATCCACGAATGGATACAAGAACGGGTTCAAAGTTCAACTGATGCGGAAAGATTTTGGGTTGGCTGTGGAGATGGCAAAGAGGGTTGGAGCTAAGAATGTGTTGGGACAAATTGGCTTGGAGACCTACACTGCTGCCAGTAATGATCCCAGATGTAGAGATCTAGATTCTAGAGTTGTTTATAGATATTTGGGAGGCAAGGAGGATTGGAAAGTGGATGACAGCATAGAATAGATTCAAGACGCCTTTTGGGCTTCATTTGATAGGATTGTGTATGTTCGCTTATAGTTCAGGCGCTCGCTTGTTAGATCTTTAGGCTCTGTTGTGAAGATATTTCTATTCTATGAAGCTGCATCGTGGTACTTCTGTTGAGCTATAAAATCTAGTGTCTGTAACTTTGGTAATAAGGCGCACTCCAAAAATTGTCAGAGCTCCATATCTGGTGTAGGGGAAGTTCTCAAGGTCGATGCGGGGTAAGTGGGGGATTTGGGGTAACTTGGCTTGAAGTCAGCACGTGGGGCAACTTTCTCCAACGGCATCGCGTTCTTCGTCTGGTGTCGTTGACCTCCCAACATTTTTCCTGGCATGTCTTTTATGATTTTAAGTCAGAAACAATAAACTCGGAATATACACAGACACTCCATTTGCTACCAGCCATTGCATCGACCAAGCCCTTCATCGTCAATCACCAACTTCCAACATGTCAACCGATCCCAAATTCGATTCACTACACAAGCAGCTCTTCGATGAAGGACTCAAGATGCGTCGCAGCGTCGTAGGAGACGAGTATGTTGACCGAGCTCTCGCTAACGGCTCGACCGAATTCTCAATCGAAGGGCAGAAGCTAGTCACAGAATGGTGTTGGGGATATGCATGGACACGACCAGGACTTGAGAAGAAGCAACGCAGTCTTCTCAATATCGGCATGCTGATGGCACTGAATCGGGCTCCGGAACTGGCGGTACACATCAGAGGAGCGAGGAATAACGGGCTGACTGAACTGGAGATCAGAGAGGCTATTCTTCATTGTACGACCTACTGTGGGGTTCCAGCTGGGGTTGATGCGATGAAGGTGGCTGAGAAGGTGTTGAATGAGATGGCAGAGAAGGGAGAGAAAGCACGAGAGTTGGGAGGGAAAGTTGCATCCGCCTAATTACGCAGGGGTGGTGCTGGGTTGGAGATTGGCGCACAATGAAGTTTGGAGTAGAAGGCCGAGAGGAAAAGTCGAGGAGACGAATAGTATTCATGATAGACATGGATAGGAAAGCAAATTTATATGGCAAGGAACGACATTTGATGCCTAATTCCGTAACAATATTCAAAATCGACGCAGCTGTAGCTTGGCGTCACACCGTAGCATGAAGCAATAGCCGTTGAAGTGTCCAAAGGGGCTGAGCTCTGATTAATTCGTATTCCCAAGACCCCTTTAAAATACTTCAATATCCGATTCTGCTCAGAGACATTCGATGAATGGGTTGAGACCTCATGGGAGCGTGAAATAATTTTGGGCTCGGCATTTGCTTGTAATGAGACAATCCTGTTCAAAGCCTGTTATCCTGAAGCTCCTAGCTATGTAACTCCAGAGTCGTTAGAATAAGTTCAGTTGCACCAAATCGATCCAGTTCTGTTCATATTGCACTGTGTATGCATCCACTTCGCTTTTGACAAGCTTTGTGTTTCGCTCGGTATTGGACTTCTACTATAGCTCGTTCTTTACAGTCCCTGTGGTTTTTCATTTCCATTTTAGTCATTAATTCTGTTTCAGATACCCAAAAATCTACTGAGCCTAAGTTCAAGTATATGTTGTCCTTGGAGTAAGAGGCTGGTGAAGTGCGACCGATGCTCGAAACCGAGGACTCAGTCTAAATAGGAAGCTCTGAACTAAACCTGCAAATTGAAATTGTTTCGTTTCTCAAATCGATCACTTACATTAGCTAGTCCAGGAACTGCAGTCTGATCTACACAAAGTCAAACATTTACCCAGATTACACTCGCCCAATCAAGAACTACCTAGGTAGTTACCCTTGCTCGCTTAGCCGGCCGCAAACCCAGGTCTGGGCATCCATCTTCCCCGCATTCTCAACCTCAGTCTTCTCCAAACAAATTTCATCCCGGCATCAACACATCAAGATTCCAATCTACGCAGACTGAATCGATAGTCATCGACCAAGAATCGATCACTGGCTCTCCTCCATCTCCATCTGATTAGTCAGACTCACATCGTACCCCATGGTTCTGTCAAGTGAAGCAGCTACAGACAACCAGGGGGAGGTGGCGTCGGCACCTACAAAGGTCAAAAAGAGGTTTCAATGTCAACATTGCCAAAGGCGATTCGCACGACTAGAGCATCTGCAAAGGCATGAGAGGATTCGTAGGTGCCCACTAATGTGGTTTGGGGAAGCATCGCTGAAAAGCCCACCAACAGATACCCAAGATAAGCCGTTCAGCTGCCAACAATGTGATTCACATTTCAGTAGAAGGTAAAAGTCCCCACTCCTCCTCATGTGCATATCCTACTATGCGTTAAACTAACAGCCGCAGTGATCTTTTGATCCGCCACCTAAGACTTACCCACGAAAAGGATGCTCTCAATGCCTTAGGAAACGATCAGAACGACGGAGTGGATCGGCCGGTTGCATCGGGGAGATCAAAGAGGAGGAGAAGAGTAACATTCAACAACGAAGGAGATCCCCAAACGGCATCAGGAACATCGCCAGACAATGGCTTTGGCTTTGACCTGGATAACATGTCGCCTGGTGGGATGGCGTTCGATGCACCGCTCAGTTCCAGTCAGAACAACGGCTATTCTCTAGCTACTTTGTCCATGGCAGCGGAGTATTCTGCACTCCAAGGAACATTTGAGGTTCCCTCGGCGCAGACACCCGACATATCACTTGAAATGCCTCCGCCAAATGAGTCGAATCCGATAGTTGATCGATTCGACACAGCCCCAAATTGGTTGGGATTTGAAGAGTCTCTCGATCATTTGGCTGCCTTTCTCGACAGTGAGCCTCTTTCATCCTGCAACTTTTCGACTTTGATGAGCGCTGGACAACCTATGGTCCTTTTCTCGCCCGAATCATTCTCCTACGTTGATGATATGCCACCTGTTTCAGGGAGACAGGGATTACCCACTTTCGGTCAAAATCGAAACATCGAAGAACCAAACTCCTTTTCGCGATTTGGCTCTCGCCTGCCATCACTGCAGCCAGAAGAAAGTCCAGCTCAAGATCCACTAGCATCAACTGCTCGACCGCTGGCCGAGGTATCTCCAGCAGATAGACAGATCATTGTCGCCAAACTATCAGAATTCTCCTTGGCCATTTCTGCCGATTTCGTGCTTCCATCCCGCTTAGCGCTCTCTCGGTACATAGCTGCGTATGTGAATGGTTTCCATGAGCATCTACCTTTTCTTCATATACCCACAATGTCAATTGAACATTGCTCAATCGAACTCACTTTAGCAATGGCCGCAGTTGGTGCACAGTACTGCTTTGAGGGAGAGAAGGGTGTGGAATTGTTCAACGCCAGCCAGGCTATCGCTTCTTTCAGGATACGTCGACGAGATGCAAGTTTAGGCAAGCCAACTAGACAGGGAAATCAAGGCCTATCTGTCGAAGCTCCCAATTCAGACCATGAGCTCTCAGCTCCATCTAGTGCCCGGACTGCGTCGATCTCTGGACCATTAGGCTTACCAACTGATGCCGAGATATCTCCCACATTCTCTTCACAGAAGCCAGACCTGATACAGACCGCCCAGGCACTTCTACTGCTGATGGCTATGGCCACATGGGCGAAGCACCGAGAAATTCTTCGAGAAGCCCTTGCTATTCAAAGCATTCTCGCAACTCTCATCAGAGACGATGGACTCAAGAGTCAATCCTTACCTTATGGGGCATCATGGGAGGAATGGATACGATTTGAAAGTACTAAAAGGACAAAATTCATCGTTTTTTGCTTCTTCAACCTGCACTGCATTGTATACAACATTCCGCCGCTCATCCTAAACTCCGAAATCAAGCTGATGTTACCGTCGACGGCAGCTGAATTCAAGGCATCAAATGCCACGGCCTGGAGAGAGCTCAGGAAGAAATCAACACCTGAAATTGGATTTCAAGAAGCCCTGAGACGGCTATTCTCCCGCAGTGGCCGAGAAGTCGCAGAGTCTAACTCATCCCTGGGAAACTACATCCTGATCCATGCCTTGGTGCAACAAATATTCTTTGTCCGCCAAATTGCGAATTGTCGATACGATAGTGCTGGAGAGTTTACACAGGAAGAGTTCTCTTCACTCGAGCATGCCTTGCGCAACTGGCAACTGGGTTGGAAACGAACCCCCGAGTCCTCACTAGACCCTATGGATCCTAACGGGCCGGTAGCATTCAACTCAACGGCCATTCTTCGGCTTGCTTACATTCGACTGAATATTGACACTGGTCCGTACCGATCATTGGACACTCGCGATCCGATCCAGATTGCCAATGCATTTCGAGAAAGTCCAGACATCAAGCGGACTCCAAAACTTGTCCGGGCAGTTCTTCACTCAGCTCATGCATTGAGTATTCCCGTTAAAATTGGAATTCGCCTAGTATCAAAGACACAGACCTTCATCTGGTCAATTCAACACTCGCTTTGCTCGCTGGAGTGTGCGTTCTTGCTCAGTAAATGGCTTGAAGCTCTTTCTCTCCCGAATCCCGAACCTCCAATCACAGATGACGAATGGAGAATAAGTTCACTTGTCAAAACCATGTTGAACGAGACCGAATTCGCTGTACCTTCCGATATTCCAACAGACTCGCCAGCTATGATGAAGCATCTCAGTGCAGGGGTTTTACGGGTCTGGGCAACAATCTTCAGAGGGGCTCAAACTTGGGCAATTGTGGATGTCATTGGAAGCTCACTCAACACCTATGCTGATATGTTGGAGCCGGGGTTGTCGCCGACATGATTCTTGATTCTTGAATCAGGAATTTCATTTTGAATAAGGACCTTCGGTAGACGCCTTGCTTGATGTTTCTACCTGCATATCTAAGTCATAATACTCTCGGACAACATTTTAGGTCTCCAATGACATATCGATGACCAATTTTCCACCACTTCCTTTGCGATATTCTGTGACAAGCTCATTCAACTTCGACAGCGGAAAAGTTTTGATGACCGCCCTGACTCGGTGCTCTGTTCGAGGGAAATCAGGCTTTGTTTCAAGATTCGACGAAGCCACATTAAATCGACTTACCTGCTGCGAATTCTAACATTTCTCTCAATGCCTTATTGCTTCCAACGAGGCTTCCAACAATCGAGATATCGCGAAAGACAACATCACGCGCAGAGAAGTGAAAGCCTGCTTCCGGAAACGACACAACAACACATTTGCCGTGATTTTTTAAAAGTCGAACCCCGTATTCGAAGGCCTTTTGGCTTTCTGGCAGGATGATAACGGCGTCAAGACCCATATCACCGGAGTCCTTCTTCCCATCCTCCTTGCCAACTTCTTGAACAACATTGTCTGCCTGTTCAGTCCGAACATCGACGATCCTTGCGCCAGTATCCAGCTCGCGAGCTAACTTCAAAGCGCCGTCGGCTGAATCCAGACCCATCACTTTCAATCCCATCTTACTCGCAAATTGCAGTCCGAGATGTCCTAAACCTCCTCCACAGCCAACAATACCAACTCTTTGTCCTGGGTGCAGTTGGCATCGCTTCAGAGCTGAATATATCGTGACGCCCGCACACATAAGAGGTGCAGTCTCCACAGCAGTCATCGACGATGGTATAGGGGCAACCTGTCGAGCATCCACGACCGCATATTCGGCAAATCCACCTGCTCGACTAAGTCCATTGTTCCCCGAGTTTGGGCAGAAGACTGAGTACCCCGTTGGATCACTATCGGGGCCCTTCTCGTCCAGACATTCGAAGCAAGATCCACAGGGATTGAAAGCACGTCCAGGGACTCCAATTCTGTCCCCAACTTTGAAGGTCATAGCTGAGGTATCCGAGGGTGGTACGGAAAGTATTGTGCCGGCGAACTCATGACAGCCGATGTGAGGGAAGGATGGAGGGTTTGGCGGCATAAGTCCTTCGGACAGGACAGCATCAGTATGGCAGTATGATGATGCATCTACTTTGATTAAGAGATCATAGAGTGATGATGGTTTGGGTAATGGGACGGTTCGAAGAACGTATGGTGTCTTGAAGGATTCTAGAAATTGAGCCCTCATGACCTGCGGGAGGTTTCGTTTTTGAGACGTCATTGTGAATGCAGATTCTGTTCAACCGCCGTAGAAAAAATGCAATGAATAATTAACTTCTTGATTCTATCTTGGGCTCGAAAGCATTCTGATTGGATGTAAATCACCTTTCCTCTGTCCGAGTGAAGGAGGGAGAAGGACAAGCGTATTTGGGGCAGAAAAGCCCCACAGCGGGGTCAATACAGTACCCCAAACATAATCTCCATACCCCGCAACCTCCAATTGCTTCACTCACTAATGGACGCCTTAACCTGCAGGAACATCTATGGGATGGTCTTTTGAAAAGTCAAAAGCTTCTATGGAAGGAATCCTGATCAATCCCAGTCCAGGTAGAAGACAGAAGCTCACAAACAAACATGGCCCAGTCTCAAAGTCCTCAAATCCTCTCCCTCCCACCTCCATCGGCAGACCAGAAGTACGTTACAATATCGGCCCTTGATGGCGGCCATTTAACTCTTCCCGAATACCTATTCATAACCGATACTTCACCTACAATACGCACAACAGTACCTTCTCTGTCCTTCCTCATCCAACATCCATCTCCTTCTGCGAACAGCAACCGAAAAACAACAAACCTCGTCTTCGACCTCGGCCTCAAGCGAGACTTCTCAGGATACCGAAAGAAACAACAAGACCATGCTGCACAGCGCCAACCAACAATCACCAATCCCGATGTAGCAGACTCCCTACGCAACGGCGGGTTGGACCCAGCAAAGGATATCGACATCGTGCTTCTATCCCACGTTCATTGGGATCATGTCGGCACACCTGCTGATTTTCCAAACTCGAAGTTTTTGGTTGGGAGTGGGACTTTACATCTCCTAGCCAATGGAGGGGGCCCACTGTATCCTGCTGAGCTGTTCAATGCAGATGAGTTGCCGCATGAGAGGACGTTGGAATTTCCTCCTGTCACGGACGATGCATCAACAGCTGTGAGCAAAGATCGCCAGACAGAGCATATGTGGCAACCTCTCGCACAGTTCCCAGCGACGCTAGACTTGTTCAACGATGGGAGTGTTTACGTAGTTGACAGCCCGGGTCATCTCTACGGCCATGTGAATCTACTAGCGAGAATATCGCCGACGAAATGGGTTTATCTGGGAGGAGACTGCTGTCATGATGTGCGGATCTTGACGGGGGAACAAGGGGTTGCGTTGTATGATGATGGGCATGGTGGGATGAGAAGTGTACATGTTGATACAGAGGCTGCGAAGGGGACGATTGGACGTATTGGAGACCTGTTGGGACGTGGAGAGATGGCATTGCCTGAAGGCATTGAGGTCGAGGTTATCGTTGCACATGATAAAGGATGGAGGGAGAGGAACGGCCATAGGTTCCTTCCTGGGATGCTCTGATCGTTATTTACTACTTATATAATATAACAATCGAACTTTTTCTCATTGAGATCTGAAAAGACGGCTCTTTCGTCTGCTGCTCCCGTGTTGACTCTGACAAGCGAGCTGTCGGTCGCTAAGGGTAGTGGCGAAGCCCGTATCTCCAGGTTGCTCCTCTCTGAAGTTACAGGGAATTTACAGGATTTGAGTAACAGAATTGTGCACAAAGCCCAGGCTGACATGAACAATGCCCTCGTTCAAAAGGATCAATTGATACATTGTGATCCATAAGTCGAACATCGTATCTAGGCCAGAGCTGATTTCCCTTTTGCGTTCGGGTTCATAGAAGATGCGGTCATCGAGGATGGCTCTCGACCCCGCCATCTCCAACTCTCATGCGGGGTACAACGGCATCAACTTTCCGATGCTTCTCCTTACACAGAAACCCCACATGCACTCCAACCTTCCCAATGGACTTCATGATATTTTCTTCGCAGTACAGAAAAGGGCGAGGGGATTTACTCGGCGATACTCGATCTGTCAGAATAAAGAATCAGTAAACAAAACTAACAAGATGTCTTCACCTGCGAAAACGGTAGCGTTCATAGGTAAGTAATGAAGGAATGCGAGACAATTCTCTCGGAACGCCGAAACTTGATGAGTAAATGGAAACGACTGACAATTCGAAGGGCTTGGAGTCATGGGCTACCCAATGGCCGTCAACCTCCGCAACGGATTGAGTCCCGAATACACGCTCCTCGTCTGCGATGTCAACAAGGACGCACTTGCTCAGTTCCAGAAACAAACGGAGGGAAGGGGACCTGTGAGAGTCGTCGAAACAGGCTTAGAAGCAGTTGCACAATCCGTAAGGCTATTAATCATTTCCCTTACGTAGATTCGGCACTTTTTGGATGAAGCTGATCAAATCCAGGATCTTGTCATAACCATGCTTCCAAACTCACCTGCTGTGAAAGCTGTGTATCTCGATCCCAAGACTGGCATAGTGGCAGGCGCAGAAACAGCCGCGAAGAGCTCTCCATCAAAGAAATTGATCATGGAATGTGGAACCATCGAGACTGCCACCATCCTGTCCGTGGCCAAAGCGGTCGAAACAACACGTTCTTCCCTGCCTTTAAACGCAGCATTGTCTTTTGTCGATGCACCGGTTTCAGGCGGACCTATGGGAGCAGAGGCAGGAACGTTGACATTTATGGTTGGAGCAAATGATACCGATTCATTCGAGAAGGCAAAGGAGGTGCTTTCACATATGGGCAAGAAAGAGAGTGTGTTTCACTGTGGAGAAGTCGGTGCTGGCACGGCATTCAAGGTCATCAACAACTATCTCTCAGCCATCACCTCGCTTGCTGCGTCTGAAGCCCTCAATATAGGGACAAAGATGGGTTTGGACGTCAAGCTTCTGACAGATGTCATTAATGTGTCAGGGGGACAATGTTGGGTGACAAGCCAGAGCAATCCTGTACCAGGCGTCCAAGCGAATGTGCCGAGCTCGCGAGGATACGAAGGTGGATTCAGATTGGAACTGTGTACGAAGGTGTTGCAGATGGGAAGCGAGCTTGCGGAAATGGTGGGGGCTAGAACAATCTTGGACAAACCCACTCTTGAGGCCTTCAAGGAAGCGAGTGGAGACGAAAGATATCATGGGAAGGACGCTAGAGTTGTTTACAAGTGGCTGAACGAGAGTGAGAGGAAATGAGTTGGGGTTCGAGTAGAGTTTGAATTAGGAAAAGATATTCTTCGCCCAAAGACTCTCACACTTCCTTGCACAATTCCGTTCTAGAGCTGGCATGGCACCACAAAATGACAACACTTCTTCCCAACTCCCAATCAGATGCTCGACGGAGATTCTTTCCACACAGCCCAAGAACCAATGGTAATCACTCGTATCCTGTGTTCCGACGAGGCCTATGCACGACACCCATAGCATCTCCGCCGGAAGATCCACCTTGTAAACTCTCAGATCTGCATCTTGCATACATAACTGGAGTCGATTTGACAAGGACTTCCGAATCTGTCCTCCCACGGGTGTCTGTCGTAGATTTGTGTAGATGAATAACAAAGAAGCGTGACGTAAAATATCCCAGATATTGCTCCGTTGGCCCTGGGGACTTGATTGAGAGACGTAGAGAGATGTAAGGATGTTGTGCTCCACGGTATATACTCTGTCGGGATAGCATGCTTCAACAGGAAGGTCGTCGCTTTCTTTCCCTACTAGATTCAGGAATGTCGATAGCTCGTGAAGATGTTGCAGATTATCGAGTACTCCTGCACTTTCTGGAGTTTTAGCTCTGCTGCTTAAAGTGCTGTTCAGGACTAGCAAGTATGATTTTGTACAGTTCGGTGGTGAGAATTGCGGAAGCGGCATCATGTCAGGAAATCGAACCAGAGGGAATTTGGGGACTGTCTGGGTTCTAGAGGCGCCGCAAAGGTCGGCCCTTGAATAGATTTAGTTGCAATCTTTCAAGGAGATATGAGGAGATGAAAGACCCACCAGAGAACAACTCGTTGGAGGATGCCTTGCATGCCGAGACAATCGAGCCCTCCTCTCATTTCCACCATTCTCTTCAAGCCGTTGAGATGAATGATTGAATTTTCTGGATTACCGTTCAAATTCTGTAGGTTTCAGTACATGGAAGAACGCCCCTGAGGGAACAGGCAATCTGGTTGTCTGACCTCAATATTCGCCATCGAAGCAACCGTTGCAATCGTCGAATCAGAGACCTGTTTTTGAGGATCCGCAATATCATCATTCACAGCAGAGATTGATTTCATAAGATAATATAGACTTTCAGATGGACCGTTTCCAGTCTGGTCCTGGAAGCGGGTTGCGGAGTAGGAGAGTGCGATGTAAAGTCTGGCTGCATTATCGACGTAGTAAGATAGGTACTTCTTGCTTGGGTCGGCATGTACTGAGGTGCGGATTGTGGACTTGATGTCTGGATACACAATTTAGTTCAATGGTTTGAGGTCAGATACGTGTTAGGAGCGAAGAAGAAAGTGATGAAAAACGCACTTGCTTGAAGAAGCATCAGAATCCTCCGGGAGGCGGGAATAGGCAGGAAGTTATATGCATCCAAACCAACATCTAAGAATGACAAACTGGTCATATCAAGACTTTTGAGATATCCCGCAGCCATTTCTGGCCTCTTTACTTCCTCGATGTCGTCAACAACATCAGAGTCTGGAAGGCTCGCCGTTCTGGGCGACACCTCAACTGATGGCGTTGCTTCAACCCTGGGTAACTCCAACTTAGAAGTTCTCCCCTGAACCTCTACTGGCCTCGAGAAAATTCCCGAGTCATAAAATGGCACTTTGTATTTTCCCAGAGGTGGTTTGTTTCTCATTTCCGCTTTCCTCTGCTGCCGGTACTTCTTCATCACATGGGATCTGACGGTTTTGCTGTTTGATGGGTCTCCATTCTGAGGTCCGCCAGAGAAGTTGATAAATGTGAGACCGGAGGGCATTGTACAAAACTTGATAAATGCGGAAGCAGTCTGCAAGTACGCTTCTGCATCGATGAATGGGCTGCGCCGTTTGAATGAGGAGGAGAAGTGGGGCAAGAAATTTGATTATTCTGGCTTCGTTTTACTACAGCAGGAGCTGTGAGTACTCAGAAGTCATATGTTTAAGAGGAAAGAATCAAATGTTCGAAGAGGGGTGTGTAATTCGCTCATAGCATATTCTCGAGCAACTGCCGAAAATCGAATAACACCCGAGTTAGTTTTTCCAAGTCGGCACGTGATTAGGCCTTAGCCGATGGCCGAAAAGGGGGACCAGGAGAACCCGCTGAGCCCCAAAAACTAGATGGGATTAGCATCGACGAATTGGGGATTGAAGGGCATAAATACTCTCTCTGTGAAACAAAGTTTTTTGTGTCGTGATCCACCGAAAAACAACCATAATACACAGCTGGGATGTAACTGGAGAGTTGTGTGCTATTACGAACCTGAAAGCACGGGTCCGTGCTCCACAGGGCATTTTGCCGAATTTTCAGCCCTGAACCTCCAAATCACCAATATGGCTACAACACCCCGCCTCGACGATTGGCACCATACGAAAGGCTTTTGAATTACTACGAAACATAAGGAGACTATGCTCTAATTGCACTAGTACGGAAAAGACCCGATTTGCGTCCTCTAATTGCGATACAAGAACCCTGCTACAGGTGAGCCTCTTTCTGAGAGTTCGATTCGCAAAATCCTTGGCTACGCAGTGGTTGAAGAATAGGAGGCTATGCCTCAGGATTGGATTAATTAGCCAATTTTGAAGCAAGAGTATTGGGTGACTGTACTTATGCAGCGCCATGGGTGATTTACTCCTAATTAAATTCTGCTTTAGTACCTAGCTGTCATGAATGTGCTTGAAAATGCCCTGTGGAGCACGGACCCGTGCTTTCAGGTTCGTTAGGCCTACACCTAACTCAGCAAACTCGAATTCAAAGTCCAGGAAATAAACTTATCACATATCCATTGAAAGTTGAATTAGGGATGAAAGAAAAGTAGGGCAAAGAAGTACTAGCGTCTCGCAACTTAGGGCCTGCACTGCTAACAGCATATACGGCGCACTTGCCGATAGAGCTACGCGAATCATACACTGTTGGCTTGAGGCGATTCGGGTTTTCTGGCCCGGGGAACTCTACCAAATGAAATGCTATATTTATATTAACCCATTATAAGTATCTGTGAGCTAGCGAGCAAATATTTTATGGGGCTTGAAGCGACTGTTTTCTTTCGCTTAGAGCATGTAAAACAAAGTGGGGCTCGGTACAAGCAAGCAACCAAGAAGAAGTGTGAGCCCCAGCCGTTGGAAGAGACATCTGTGTAATTATCACTCTGTCATACATTGCGAAGAAAACTTTAGCCTTCTCTATCCCATGGACTGCCAAACCCGCACTTCGCGCACTTTTTGTGGGGCAACTGGAGCACCTGTAAGCGGCCCCTAAAGCGAAAGTCGAAGCGCTGAGTTAGAAGCCTGTAGAATCTGGTTTAGCGCACCTTACCCTGAAAGAAGGCCCTGTAGCACTAATCGCAGCAAAAGACGGCGAGAATCTACCTCTTTAATTGGTCATAATCCCTGTCTCGCGTAATTCTGGTAGCGTGGCAGTCCATGGGATAAAAATATCGTGGTATGGTACGGAAAGGGGTTCCAAGTGGATCTCGTCCAGCCTGGTAATTTCTTTCGCTACTTGTAGAAATTTGTAGGGAGAATCGAAGTGTTCGACGTTATTCTATGGTTAACAGCACCCTGCCACTGACCACGGTGGACGAGACCCACTTGGAAACCCCTTCTGTACAACGGTCACAGTGAAATGTTGCACTCGCCTGCCCGTTATGATGTTGCGGAATGGTGAAATGACGTCGGATGGTACCCAAGACTCCCGAAAGCAGCAAAGAGCCCCCAAAGTACCGATTTATTACTAGATAGTCACGGAAGTTCAAGAACCGACACTTGTAGGGGCAGTCATTCTACCTTATCTCGTTTGAGTGTACTACCTCAACTGCCGAGGCTGCACATGGCAAACTCCCCGAGCGTGAGACCAATATGGGTTGTAGCTGAACATCAGAATCGTACCACTGAAACCCTTCGTCTTGTATTATTTACGTCTCTATGCTTAAACCACTTCCTCCTCGCTACATTAATGTTTTCCATACAAGTGCTCAAGTACAAGATTCTAATTTGCGCCTAGGACACTCTACTCGATGTGGGACAGTGAGCAAGTGTGCCTCGATGTGACCCAGCAGGGTTCATTAGGAGATCGGCATCCGCTGCAACTCTCAAATGGAGTATCTCCAATGAAAGGTCTCGGTACGTTTGTGACTTTGGGGCACCTCGGTACACTCTGGCGAGGCACACCCATCAGAACTTATATACTTGCGCTTCATCTCTCTTACTTTCAAAATGCACAGTAACCATCTCGCAGCTCTCCATCTTTGGCTCCCCTCTTCAACATCAAAAGCCAAAAGTCCAAGTATTTCTACAGAAAACATGCGTCTCTCACATTTCCTGTTCCCAGCTGCTGCAACCACAGCTACCATCCCTGGCCTATCTCTCAATTGCGCACCCACCGGCACAATAATGGCTACCCCAAAATTCGGGACAATGGGTGCAGTCTTCACAGTCTGCGCTCAAACCTCCATCCGTGGCTCAGAACCCGCGTTATACGATGTTCTCCTCGACTTCCCCCGCTATCACGAGTGGAACACGTTCGTCTACGATGTCGATGTACCGGCAAACGTTACCTCTGCCAAGGACGTGTATCTTGGAATGCCCATGACATTACACACATACGGTCTCATCCCCGTGCTGAATAGCACCTCGCAAGAAAGTATCTCGTTCTTGGAGCCGCATTATCAAACTCCGTTCGTTGGGTGGCTTACCGATGCTGGAATTGGTCTGGCTGGCTTACAGGCTGAGCATATCAGTTTGTTGCGGGATCTAGGAGGAGGGATGACTGAGTACGTTAGTTGGGAGACTTATTATGGAGCGGGAGCTTTGGTTGTGGCGGTGTTAAAGGATAGACTTCAAACGCAGTTTGAGAATCAGGGTAGAGATTTGAAGATCAGGGTTGAAGGGCTATAGTGGTGGCCATGGAAGTGCTTTGTCACAAGTGAAGAAGGGTTGCGCTGAGGATGGGTTAGCAAATACAGTTTTTAGATACGGTGATGCCCCATTGGCGTTCTGAGAGTAGTGGAGAACATCACTCGACAATCAAGTCAAAAAGCCGTATCTTTTTCACTCGAGCCTCTCCGGCAAGTTTGTGAAAATTTTACGTTTTCTGATCCCGAGTGACAGTGGTCAGGGCAATTTAGAACAACACAAAAGAATCCCAGGGACAAATAACTTGGTGAAGTTACCTGATCGAGTTTTTGGCGCCGCTGGCTGCTCCCTGGTCCATCAACAATCTCAACCCGCAACGCACGCCCCACATCACAGTACCGAATATCTCCCAAGGCAAACCACAGCTCCATGAACTGCCCCAGCTACCATATTCCAAGTCTGCTAGTCGATATATACGACAACAATCGGGGGTCCGAAATCACGGTACAGCCCAGCTCTGTCTTAAAATACGGATCCAGTTTGATTGTGCCCTTGATTTCGCCTTGGCACAGGTCAGTATTTTGTTTCATGAGTTGACTGCGACTTACTTTCCAGGCTGAAAAGAACGGCGTGTCCAAGACCCCCCTTTCCACACGCAAGGCCAACTTGTCTGGTACCAGCAACTGCCCAAACAGTGCGGTGGGCACGTTGCCAATCATCCTGTTCCGATACTCCAGTCTGCCCCTCAATTCTCCGAAAGTGGACGTTATCGATTTCGATCAGGACTAGCCATCGATTCATCTGTGTAATGCTGCAGCCATTCTCCGAAGCAGTTGCAAGTTCTCTTCGTTCAGTAGGTCCAAATCGTCGTATCTTGGCAATGAGCTGGTCGTACTCAGTATTGAGCAGCCCTGAAACCGCCTTGAAAAGGCAAGTGACCTGCAAAAGCCTCGTTATTAGTACATGGGTAATTTCTTGGGCGGGATTATATCGTACTGTTCGTCCGCTTTCAGACATTTTCACCCGCTCGTTCAAGTTTCTTGAAGTTGGGTCATACAATTTTGTCAAGTTAACAAACACAATTTGGGAACAGCATCCGCTTGTGTTGGGCGAAGGTGCATTTACATCGGGTCTGGGGAAGGCAAAACTTCGTGAGGAATTCAACTTTCTTTCAGTGAAAGCCTGCATGGTTGACGCCCGCCTTGTATGAGTACATCGCTCCTAGGTGACCAATCATTAATTCCCTCATTTGAAGCCAAGGGCCTCAAGCATCTGAGGTAGTACAGCATATGCATAGGTCTTCTTTGAGCGAGTAGATAATTTTTCTGAGCAGCATCTTAGAAGCAGCTGAGCTATTATGGCATTCTAAGTCATCTCGAAGCCTTGTCACACCCTTCACGATAACGGTTCTACAAGAGGCCCCACTGCCCCAGAAAGACTGGTCACTGATTATCGCGCATGCCATGCAACAGAATCGGCTGATAATTCATAGACTGGCTTGGATGGCTTCCTCATTACGGATACACAGCAGCAGACGAACAACAATCAAGAACAGCCCCCAAACATACAGCCCAAACCTATGCCATGGAGTTTTCTTCGTGTCCAGCCCTAGCTTGGTTCCGAATTTCCATCCTTCATAAATATCAGGCAACCGCCCCGTATCTCTGTTTCTTGCTCATGTATGAACTTTTACCCAGCCCATGGTCGATGTATACTGTCCTAGAGATCTTTGGAAATCCGGACTCATGAAGGCTTTGACTGCTTCGCTCAGATGTCTAGGGGTACCGGGCGAGATAGGAGGGGTATCTGTGTGCGTTCCAATCAATGGGCATTTCTCCATCTCCTGAATCCAGGTTTGCCTTCTTTTGTTTGGCGGCAAGAAAGGATCCATCCAGTCTCATCGATATGTACTCCAATTCACTGGTAACATTGCCAGAAATGCGAGGGCTGATCGACGCCGAGAGAATTGAAGGGGTGGAAGTTTTCGTATGAAATACGAATTATCTTCAAGAATTGTCCCAGAGTACAGCCGTTTCATGATGCATGAAGGAGCCAGCATTATGAGATAGAATAGCATCCATGTAATGCTACCCCAGACTTGAATGGAGTGGCTGTTGACTTGGCTGGTCAAGGCTGCAGCCTGGATAATCAAGTTCAAGGCCAATGCTCTGCAACACCACTTGACCAAGCTTGAGGAGGTGATCAAGATTGGCAAATTGGTCAAAGAGTGAACTTGACTGCTGTAGCCACAGATGACGTTGATTTGGCTTGCGTTCCAAGTCGGTGCTATCAAGTGGACATCCAGAGCAGCCCCTCCCGAGCATCCTACCTGTGCGTCTCTTGCCATTGCCTGTTCATTTGCGAACACAGGTTTCAAGAGGAGCCGAAATAGCAGCAACACAAGCGTGTTTAACACAATGCAAGCCATCAGTATCGAGCCTACATAGATGTGCTTAAGACCCATAAGAATTCCAATCGAAGATGCAAGAATGATTTCCGCTGCCGTAGCTATCTGAGAAGCGCATTTGTTCTGACTCGACTTTTTCTGTAAATCGGCGGAGAAAGGACGCGGCGCAACGAATGTTATGTGTAATGTAGTTGGTCGGGCGTGTTGAGTGCCTTGGTTGAATGGAGATGATGTTTGCTGACGTCCACTTCGTACCATTCCCATGACTTCTAGAACTCCTCGATTTGCCAATGCAAACGAGCTCCCATGGCGCATGCTAATAACTTGTAAAGACCTTCTGACACCAAAGTCGCCTAGAAGTTCAGAGACATCAGCATCCCACAATTGTCGGAGGTCTTTCACGCATCCAGTAAGACCTGGGGCAACTAAGATCTATGTCATGACTGACTCCACCATCGCAGTTTGAACGCGCAGGGTTTCCGAGAACAGAGCGATGGGCAGACATGAAAGCACCGTCAACCACGGGGCACTCATTGTAAACCGAAATTGATGGAATTCTCGAAGAGTAGGAGAACTTGGTAAAGTATCGGCTGATGAGTAGACAAACAACTAGTTGATCGACGGGTATTCATGTGAATAAATAGAATTGTGGACTTTGCGTCGCTTTCATGCCCGACTAAGTATGCCCTTGTTGTGATGGTTGCGATATCAAGGCAGCAACTTTCAAGACTCCTGAATCATTAAAGCAAACAAACACCCTGGACGGACCGAGCAACGTGCATTCACAAAATCTGCCTGTTTAAGGTCTCGATAGGCGCCCTTTGCCCTTGGAATCTGCGAGGTATGCTACACTGGCGCAGCAGATTAGCCCAAAGTATTTGCCCGCCTCAGCCGGTGCGAGCGTCATGTCAACCTCGCCCACCATGTAAGGCTGATCGGTATCAACCCAACGGCTGCTGGCTGCATTTGCGTCAGCTCGCTCTTGGCTCGTTGAAGAGGCTGCCCGCTTCACCCGACGAGTGGGCTCATGGTCAAGAAATGCACGGTACACGTGCTGGGTTTTCATTGGGTGTGAACTGACGATATGCAACAACTGTACTTTTGCGATTGCTTTCTAGGCGCGGCTGTCTCAATCTAGAAAGAAACCTCCTTCCATATATCCCTTCTATGTATTGCTAATCCTCAACAGTGAACAGCATTCAGTGCACCTGGATCCTGGTTTCCTAGATTCGTACACGTTGACTCATACTGTAGCCAATTATGGACCACCTGACACATATCGATGAGCCTGATCTCCCACCTCTCCGAGTTCCATATCTCGGGGAATCTGGATTCAAATACGACGGTCTTGGATTCTTACAATTTCCCCAGCGCTGTGGCTTGAGTATCGAAACTATGATTGAAGAGTCTTGGCTTGAATTTGATCTTGACGGAAATGCTAGCTTTCTGCAGGCATACCTCTATTTTGGATTTCTACATGAATTCTTCAGCAGGGCTCATGTGGCGTGGGGTGCGGGTGATTTTATATGCGAGGAAACTTGTGGCTCTCGAATAACGACCAAGTTCCTTCCACTCATGATTTGGTTCTGGGTTTCGGCCGAGATCCATACAGGCCCAGAGGAACGCGAGAGTCGGATTGAGAAATACTCCACCCTTTTCGACATGATAGAGGCGTGTATGATAGCCCTCACGACGAAAGACAGGGTGAAGTTCCAAAAGACTGAGAAATATTGCCACAAAGGAAGCCTAATTCTGTCATCTGTAACGATCCTTTTCGAGGCACTTGGCAAGGCTTTTCGGACAACCTATTTCTCCGTTGACGAAGGCAGAATGACTCGGCCTACTACTAGTCCCTTTTATGTAGATGTGTCTGTTTTGGATGCACCCATAGCCTTAATTGACAGGCTCCTATCCGCGGGTTGGTGCCGAGGAGAGATACAAAACTTGGAACACGAGTCGCTCTCCTGTTCTTCGATGTACATGTACATTCTTGGCAGCGTCCAACGTTCAAGGCTACAAAGAAACCACGAGAAATGTACGAAGATGAAGTGCAACGCGGATCAAGTCGACAAGACTACTTACAAAACAAAACACCAGATAGATGAATGCCAATGCTCCTTCTATCCCCAGTCCTGTACCGACACGATGGAGAAAATCTGCCGGGTTCTCGACAGTGGCAATCTGCCTCTGATCAAAATTCCCCAATCAAAAGAGCCGGAAATTTCCGATCTCGAGATCGAGGTCGTATCTTACAACTTAGTAAGTGCTCAATATATAACAAAGAGAGATGCTACAGCTCTGAAAAACTACAGGCTGATGTTAACATCATCGGAAGTCCACCCTTGCACTTCATTGCGATCTCACATGTCTGGGCTGATGGCAAAGGAAATCAAACAGAGAACAGGTTGCCAAAGTGTGTTCTTCGAGATCTCCAGTCTAAATGTTCTGCCCTTTACCCCGACAATAGCGAAGATACTTGGTGGTGGGTTGACACTTTGTGTATTCCGATCCACGAACCCTATCGACGAATCGGGATCGAAAGACTCGTGGCCACTTATTCCAAGGCAGACAAAGTTCTTATTCTAGACAAGGGACTTGAGATGCTCCAGAGAGACGCAAGCCCGGAAGAAAAATTCCTCGCTATCCGGATTTGCGGCTGGATGCAGCGCCTCTGGACCATGCAAGAGGGGTGGCTCGCACCTCAGCTCTATTTTCAGTTTTCAGACGGTGCTCTCCAAGGATTTGAGTTGCTTCAAGCTTGTATCTCCAATCAACATGCTCCAATGAAGCTCCAAGTGCAGATGCTGGCAAGGTACGCTCATCAGAGCACTTGTCACCGATTCCCATACCTTTAGCTTGGATGCTTCCAAGAAACGTATTCTCGAAGATTCGTATCGAGTTAAGTACCCAGAGCTCCCAACGAGTTATGATAAACACCTAGCATTGCTCATAAATAAGGACTTCAAGTTTGATCAGGTGGTCCAAGATGCTTCTGTTGCTATCACTAAGATTCGAGCGGTCAATCAATCACTGCAAGCAAGTGGCGAAGTTTTCACAGGTCTAAAAGGCCGCACGACAAGTCGTTTGGAAGACGAACCAATATGTATTGCAAATCTACTTGGTTTGGATTCTGGTCCCATAATCCGAGAGAAGCCTGGTGACAGGATGAAGTTACTGCTGAGGACCATTCACCCATTACCAACGAGCATCATATTTTCGCACGGAGAACGAATGCTAGAGTCAGGATACAGATGGGCACCTAGAACGTTTTTGGTACCAGACTCTTTGGATTATCGAGATTCGAATCCGGCAACTTTCAAAGATGAACGTTTAACATTCGAGCTACCTGGTATATCTCTGAACCTCAAGCCGTCGCTCCCACATAATTGGGAACTGCACATAGCGATCGGCGAACAGATATACTGTTTGAGTTTGCTAGAGTCCGATGACGCAGAAATGACTTGGGATTGTTATCAGAATGTGCCAATGATGGTCATCCTACGACGTTCAATGCAATTCCGAGGCCCTGTTGACAGTGTTCTTGTCTCCTTCCAGAAAACTGTCGATGATACTCTCTGGGTTCTTTATGAACGGACATTGTGGATTGCGATGGTCTTCTCTAAGCCAAAGGAATACGGCAGCGGTGTGTTCTTGTCCAATGACCAACGGTGGTGTATTACAGATACTCCCGTCAGAATGGTAGAGACGTCGGTTGGACGTCATCATGTCTTCACCAGATTATAGTTTCTTGGGAGAGGGGAAGAATGGACTGGTGTTTGAGTGAGAAACATTAAGAGAGAGAAAAGTTGTCGAAATAGTGCAAGGAGGAAGGAAACCATTTCCCGTTATTAATGAAGATATGAGCCAGCGTTTATTTTTCAGGAAAGCCAAAGAAAACAAAATACCGAAGTACGTAAGGTACCTGGTGGAGAAGCGAGTCTTGGCGAGACCCCTATTTTCAGGGGCCTCATCTCCAAGGGCGACGCTGATCAACCAGCGGAAAGTGCAAAGGCAACATCATTTTTCTTCGGTTTTTTGAGTCGCTGGCTGCAATTCTTATTATACTCATCAACACTATCGCCTTCATTAATAAATATTCCGACGAAGCGTGATGTGAGATCGGGAGCCCCGAAAAGTCTTTGTCGGCTAAAAATAGCACCTACAGCCACCATCTCCAGACCCAGTGAGGCGCAGTCATTCGTCAACGTTAAGTTCTGAAACCGCGTCAGCCCTGTGGGCGTCAAGGAGAATATCTAAACTCAACAACCTCCGTCGCGATCGATTCTGTCTCTTCATACACTCGTTTACTCTCATCACGTACACGACTATGGCTCCTATTCACATTGCCCGGACGCTCTTCGCTTCGGAGTCGCTCTCAGGAGGACTTCGCCATGCCAGACGAGCTGTCGTTGCTGCTGGACCGGACCTCGCGAGGCTCTCAGTTCATCACCTTCAACGTCGTGCCTTGACTGTCAACAGCACGCAGAGAGTGACTTTGGGCGTCATTGCTGCTTATACTGTTGTTATCGCACTGCTTTGGAATCTCCCATACATTCGTTGGTCACTTTGGCCTTTCAAGGTGAGTTCGATGTTTTGAGTCACGTGACATATCGACTGACATTTTCAAGATGCTGGTGATTGCTTTCCATGAGTTTGGTCATGCCTTGGCGGCTTGCTGTACTGGGGGACGCGTCAAATCCATATCTCTAGACCCGCGGGAAGGAGGTGTGACACACATGTACGGCGGCATGAGTGCCATTACTCTCCCCGCTGGCTATCTTGGATCATCCCTCATCGGTGCGCTACTCATCTTCTGTGGCTTCAATATCGTCGCCAGCAAAGTGGCCAGCATTGTTTTGGGTGTCTGCTTCTTGCTCACTCTGTGGTGGGCTCGAAGAGACTGGCTCACGATTGTCACTGTGCTCATGGCAGTCGGTTTACTGGTGGCTTGTTGGTTCATCAAACATGCTGAGCCTCTGAGATTCGTGGTTCTTTTCATCGGTGTTATGTCTGCATTATACTCTGTGTGGGATATTGTAAGCAGCCTTATCCTCTCATTCTATTCTATTACTGACCTCAGACAGTGCGACGATCTCATCCTTCGAAAAGTCAACGAATCCGATGCCAGTGTCTTTGCTCAGCGCTATGGAGGGTCATCCCAATGCTGGGGTGTTATTTGGTCCATTATCTCTCTCGTCTTCATGGTTGGAGGAATTATTGCTGGGATTGCGGCTTTTCCAGAATCGTTCAGCGAGCAGGAGGAAGATTCGAAGAAATTCATCCCGACTTGAGCGACTTCAAAATTTAACACCCACCGCTGGGGGGGCAATCCAGGAATGCCCCGGAGATGAAGTTTCTGATGGCTCCTAGGTTGTTGATTGAAGACAGAACATGTGTTGATAAGCCAGAATCGCTTTTCGCAGGTCTACTTACGAGGAATCGGCCCAATTGGGGGCGCTAAAGCGAGGACTGCCAGGTGTTTCTGCTCCATGGTCTTTGCCTTTCTATGAGGTTTTTGTTTTCGTTCCTTTCACTTATGATACCCCTTTGCAATTCTTGGCAAAAAATTGTTTACACAGGCCAACTTCTAAATAATAAATTAAAAGGGCTTGATCAAAACTTTCTTATTCTTACGACCTTTGCTTAGGTCTTATGAGTATGACTCCAAACTCGGCCACTTCCTAATTTTGATCGCAAATCGATCATATAATAACTTGTGCGGCCGCATTAATGGTTTGAATCCTCCAATACTGTTCTCTGCGTGTTGAAAGAGTCTGATCGAATCGATATTTCAAGACCGGGGCACATTTTCTCCAACATCTCCAATTGCACCTCTGGATTACACCTCGACAATAGTACTGCCTCCCACCACTTCATATATGTTCGGATCTGCCAATATCCATAGCACCAGAAGAACGACCAAATAAACCCAAAGAAGAACCCTAGTATTGTGACACCAATGAAGTATGCAGCAAGTGCCGACATGACCATGGGGGAGTCGTACAAAGTCGGTTCATGGGGAAATGGCTCGAAAGGACACTCCAAGGTCCCGGTCTGTATGATAATGTCTTGGCGAACTATTTCTCCTGCTCTGGTGAGCAATGCCCACAGGGTTCGAGGGATGGCTGTGACGAATTCCATGCTGTGAACAGGAGGAGATGTCTGTCGAGGGAAATTGGCTGATGGAAGATCAATGTGATGTTGAAGCAAAAGAATGAAAAAAATGCTAGAATGGCTTGAATTTCGTTGTGTGGCTAGGAAGGTGCTAACGGAAAACCGCGTAATACGTGGTCCCGTTTTCGGCGCAGCGGCTCTACGGAGGCTAATGGGGGACTGGAGGACAAATCATGACACAACAGACCCTTTTGGGCTTCACGACCCTAAATGCGCGCACCTTTCTAGGTACCTCAAAGACAGAAGAGGGGCCAATTAGATAATTTAGGGACGATTTTGAGACCACCCCAATATAGTTTTATTAAAAGATAATCCTCGAATCACTTAGTGATAATTATTTTAACAGGAAGAATACCAATTGACGGATCAGGGCCTGAACTCTTCCTCATTAAGCACCTACTTGATAAAGAGCGCTTTCGTTTAATTATAGTAAGTAAAGTTCGCATACCTAGGTATATACTACTTAAATTAAACTCTCATCAAATCTTTATTTCCAAATCAGACTCGATAACCATGGGCTCAATAAGCGACGAGAAGATACAGGAGACTTTCCAGGAAGACATCCACGATGAGACTCCAGAGTCTGCTATCTACAGAAAGAAAGAGGCGAAGCATGTCTGGAAACTAGATTTGCTTCATTGCACCAGTCATAATGCTTCTCATGCTGACCAGCTATCTGGATCGCGGAAACGTTAGTTGTGCTGCTACCCAAGGAATGACAGAGGATATCAAATTTGAAGGGGTCAGAGCTCAATGTATGTAACATTTCCACAAGGTCTGAGATCAAGTAAAATTTGATTGCTGACATTGACACGCAGACAGCACTCTCGATTTTCAACATCTTCTACATCCTTGTCGAAGTAAGTCCACCGAACGCCCAGCAGGGGAGAAAGCTAACAGCCAGAGTTCCCAGCCTCAGTCCTTGTTCGTCAGACGCCTTCAATTCAACCGAGTCATTCTCTCAATCACCTTCTGTTAGGGAATCCTCTGTCTTTGCACAGGATTCATCTAGGAATTTCTATCTCTCATCGTGACGGGGATTTTGCTTGGTTTGTCCCAAGGATATCTCTTCCCATCGATGACTTTGTCCCTCTGCTAGTGGTACAAGCGGGAAGAACTGGCCACACAGATTGCATTTTTGTTCAGTGAGTCCTGCAAGGCTTCTACCCCTTTGCCTGGGATTAATCGCGGCAGTTGTTTCTGCACTCTCGGGTGCTTTTGGCGGTCTGATAGCTTGGGCAATCCTGTATATTGATGGTGTTAAAGTCTTGGCAGGCTGGCGATGGTATTCTCACCCACTCCCTCCCTCCGTACAAACACCCTTTCTAACGCTGCCCAGGCTATATATCATCGAAGGAATCATCATTGTAGTCTGGGTAGGGATTTGCATCTATGTTGTTCTAAAGAACTATGAAGCAGCATACTTCCTCAATGAAGACGACAGGGTCACTATGAGGCGCAGAGCCGAGCTCGCAGAAGCTTACAGCGGCGGGACGGGCCGTTATGGGATGAAAGATATGAAGGAAGCTGCCAAAGATACCAAGAGCTGGCTACACGGGGTTATCCAAATCTGTGTAGTGACTATTCTTTATGGTAGGTTGTAGTCGCGAGGTGAGATTGATAAGTCACTGAGGATCCGTAGGCTCCGGTACATTCTTGCCTCTCATGATCACGAACGGATTTCACTATTCCACCGTCCAGGCTCAGTATCTGGTCATTCCAGGCAAGTTCCTCTCAAAGCGGCTTGAGAGGCGGGTTACTGATCAAAGACAGTCAATCTCTGGGGTGCTTTTGTCTACGCCATAAGTGCCTACCTATCGGACAAGCATAAATCACGATTCCTCCCCTTTGTAGTCTGTGCCCTAATCGGAATAGTAGGCTTCGCAATCCTACGCTCCAATGTTCCGCCCGCAGTAAGCTACTTTGCAACCTACCTTATCGCCACAGCCTGTTTCTTGTGCACGGGTACCAACATTGCCTGGCTCTCAGGGAACTGTGCTCTAGATGGCAAACGAGCAGCCAGTCTCGGCATCCTGCTCACGTTGACGAACATTGGTGGTTTGGTGTCAGGACAGATTTATCAGAGCAAGGCGGCGCCAAAATATATCTGGAGCTTGGGGTGTTTATCGTTTGCATTTTGTGGGCGGTGGGTTGTTAGGGCGATGTATCGGAGGAGGGAAATGGAGAAGGATAGAATACTTGCTGAAGGAACGGTCAGTGAAGAAGAATTTACGGATTGATCGCCTGAGTTTAGATATCAGTTTTAGAATGGGGTTTGGAGCAGGAAGGTTGTTCCATGTCTGTTTCGCTTTGCATAGATTGAGTCAAGAGCGAATATTGTACAGCTTTTCTGGATTTGTCATCTCTCTTGCTGTCAATCCTCTCGTATTGGATCATGAAAGTGGCAGGCATTGTGGAACTTCTTCGCTCAAAAATGCAGGGAATGTGGTCAGAGTGGTTCAGAACAAAGAGAAGACAGGATCAAGACAATCGCGGTCCCCCTTTGAACCTTGCCTTCTATTAACCCAATTTATCATTCATGCAACGCGCTCACTTGACTCCATTCAGAACACGAGCGCCTACTCTATGTTTTGGAGCAGGCCCCAATGTATGTACCAATCTATCCAGGTCGTCAGCATGCATCTTTAAATCCAGGGTCAGTATGTGCCAGGAAAGAACCCCACCGTCTCAGTCCCTCAGTTAATGTGTCCCTATCTTGACTAAACACCAATCGAAAATGCCCTGGTATCTCGCCATGTTCTTCGCAAGGATGAACGCCAACACCAGCGTCCAATAGCTTCTGAGCTAAGGAAAACTCCCTTTCTGAATCCGGCTGCTCACTGTTCGATTTCACGGGCAGCCAAGGGCTGAGGTCGATATAGAGAAAGAACCCGGCATTCCTATGTTTTCCGTCAACACCAGTTCTTCTCCAAAGAGAGAACATCTGCAACATACCCATGCCCGGCATACTTGATTCCAGCTCCATCCAGTATTTGAGTTGTGAAGGAGCGGCACTCGGCAAGCCTCTCCCTGGAAAGAGCAATGAACCGCTTCACAAACGCCGGGTCTTCTAAGATCGCAATCCCGATGGCGATGGACATTCCCGATGGACTGTGAAATCGCATGTTTGCTGCTACCGCTTTTCTTAGCAGCTCGTTGCGGGAGATTAAAGATCCGAGACGGAGTCCAGCTGCAGCAAAGTCCTAAAGATGATATTTAGAAGTTGCCTCTGAGCCAAGAAACGAAGTGGAGTGTTGACCTTGCTCATTCCGTAGAAGATGTGTAGCCTCTCGGCTTCAATGAGGCCAGTGGGGTCAATAGACAGGGCAGATGTAAATGTAGGCAGATCCGTGGCTCCTGTGTCATACACCGAAAGTGCGTATACTTCATCGCTGATCATGTGGATGCAGTTTTGCTGGCAGAACTTCATCAGAGCTACCAAAGTGGAGGCAGGATAGCAGCGACCTAATATTGGAACATTAACCAGATAGTGTGGCAGAAGGGTTCAAGATTCACTGAAACTATGGCATACCCAGCGGGTTGTGTGGATTGACAATCAAAATCGCCTTGACTTTCACACCATCTGCTGCTGAGCGATCGAAAGCCTTCTGGTACTGATGTACAATCTCTGGAGAAAATGGATCGATACCCTCATTGTCAGTATACACAATACTTAGCCCAGCAGTGTTTCCAAAATCCAGTTCAAATCGACCGTATATAGGCCGACTCACAAGTATCCCATCTCCAGGATCCGCTAGACTCATGCCGACCATCTCGTGAATTGAGGTAAGTGCGCTGCCAGTGAGGATCTGTGAAGGCTCGATTGGCCTGTAAGGTTTGAAATACTCATTCATGTGAGCGGCCATAGCTATTGGGAATCTTGGCCCGCCCATCGTGCTGTAACGGTATGTGAAAGCAAGTGAGGGCATTCGAACCTGTGGTCATATGAGCAGAAGCCTAACATAGACGTGAGGTGCTCATACATTCTGGCCAACAAACTCTTCAAGCTCATTTTGCACCAGACCCTGAAACGTCAGTCAAAGGCATCTGACGAGTGATCTGTATCTCACATTTTCTGCCGTCCCGAAAGAGATGACTCCCGTTGGATTAGTGAGCTTGTCATAGCGGTTGTTGCCACCAGGAGCGAAGCGCCATGGTATATCTTGACTTGCCGCACTTTTCCTTCCTCGTTGAGACAACATTTTCAAGAGAAACAGTAATAACAGCTGGAAAATGAGCTTTTCCTGGCGTATTCGACAGGATGGAATGTGATGTTAACGTCACCGCCAGATTACAAAGAGGAAAAATCTCGAGCCAACGAGGGAAACTAGGAGTGAGAGAAAATCGTTTGAGTGATCATGGAATGCTGATTAGAAGATAACCCTTTTCTCCAGATAAGTAAAAGAGAATGGTCACCAGCTCGTGGTGGAGTGCGGTCCACACGTTGGCCAAACGGCTCGTACGGCTGTCGAGCTGTTCTGAGGCCGACCTACGACTCGCATCTTGACTCCCAAAACAGATATTGCTATGATTGATCAAGTCTGAAAAATATATGTGACATGATAAGCAATAATATGCATTCAACCAATCGCAATATAAGGTGTGGAGAGTAGAATTCATGAAGCGAAAGTGGGATGAAGCAGGAGGGGGGACTTTTGAGAGGACGGAGAGCTAATCTAAAAAGGGACAATGCTCTGATTGGTTATCTTCTGTGAGCCGAGGATATCCATTCCATTCGAAGTCGCGACGGGAACATCCATGCTATTCATTTATCAACGACGAAGTCAATTCAGGACAGGGGCGATCAGATATCTTGAAATTCATTGCATCTAGCTGCATCTGTATAATGGTCGGATTGGCCAGAGATACCTGAATACTTGGACCACATCCTATCTCTCGAAGAGTGGCGCTGGAAACATCTTGACCACGGACTGTGTTGCTTCTCTTATCTTTCTATCTCTTGCATTTTCTTGTGAGCAAAGGTTCATTTTGAGGCATAATCCACAGGTCTCTTGTCTTCCTCGAGGAATTGGCCATGGAGATTTGACAACATCCAGAGTCATCCTCTATTCTTCTGCAGAATCAGAACATCGACCTCAATATGTCTCCGGCAATTGAACCATCTCATACAGATGAGAATGTGGCCATGTCCGATCTCAAGACTCAAAATTCGGGGATCCAAAGAGCAGTTACTAGGGGGACATTTACTTCTGATGAGAAAGAGAAGAACAATTCGATTGAAGCAGGAGAGCTTACTTTTGAGGAAGACACTGCTGGTGGGCCGTCATCTTGGTGTATTTTCCACTACTCTCCTGATGTAAGCCCCTTGCTCTGTCATCTTCCGGAAGCCTTCCCAAATAACTGACACCTTCAGCATTGGACGCATAATCGGCTCGGGAATATTCTCTACTCGATCCATTATCACAAAGATTACTGGCAGTGTTGGAGCTGCCATGTTTATGTGGGTCACCGGGTTCGCCATATCAATGGCAGGACTCTTTGTCTGGCTTGAGCTTGGATGCATGATTCCTCGAAGTAGAGGCGAGAAGGTTTACCTCGAAGCTTCGTACCGCCGGCCAAGGCACATAATCAGTATTCTCTTTGCGATTCAGTCCGTACTTCTTGGGTTCTCAGGTACTTGGTCTCGTCGATACTTGTTAGCCTTGCTAATTTCTCTTGTAGGAACCGGATGTATAACATTCGCATCCAACGTGATCCTCGCGGCAGACACAAAGGTTTCTGAACATACATCGCGGGGTATTGCTGGTGCGGCAATGGTATTCGTGGCTCTTATGCATGGCTTGACTCCAAAATTGGGAGTAAAAGTCATGAATGTGATTGGTGTCATAAAGATCGGGATCGTGGTCTTCATCGTCATCACCAGATGGGTCGTCCTGGCTGGTGGTACTCGTGTCAAAGATCCCCACGCGAGTTTCAGAAATGCGTTCGAAGGTTCTGCAAGAACGAGTAATCCATACGCCACGGCATTATACAAAGTCTTGAGTTCTTTCGCAGGGTAAGTCGATCGTCTCAATGGCTCAATTGCACTCCCCGAGGGGCTCGCTAATACCCCCTTTCGCAGTTGGTCTAACACAGCATATATCTTGAACGAAGTCAAGAATCCGGTTCGAACTCTAAATATTGCGGGCCTTTGGCAGTGACGATATGCGGCTTGCTGTACATTTTTGCCAATATCTCATACTATACTGCCGCCACACCTGCCGAAGTCTCTGCAAGTGGGGTAACTGTGGCATCATTCTTCATGATGAAGGTCTTTGGTAAAACAGCTTCCAGAGTACTAAGTTACCTCCCCTATATTTAAATTTCATTTTCGAGGTGTTTTTGCTGACAATTTCTCGAGTGTGTTCGTTGGTTTATCTGCACTGGGAAATGTGTAAGTGACATCCATTTCAACCCACCCGAAAGATTTGCTAATTTGATCCAGCATGACGGTGACATACGCTCACTCAAGAGTAAACCAAGAGATTGCAAAGGAATGGATTCTGCCTTTCTCAAGTTTCTAGCCAGCACGTGGCCAATGGGAGCTCCAATCGGTGGTCTCTTCCTCCATTTCATACCCAGCATCATTATGATCACTGCCATCCCATTCGGAGATGCATACAACTTCATCATCAACGTCGAAGGGTACCCACGAACGATTGTATTCTTCTCTGTTGCCATTGGTCTTTTTCTTCTCCGCTGGAAAAAACCTTTCGCTGAGAGTCCATTCCGGGTGTTCCTGCCCGTCGCGGTGTTCTTCGTAGTCGGGCAGTCGTTTCTACTCGTCGCTCCCTTTCTAAGGCATCCTGGAGGTAAAGGAGATACAAGTCAGCCATATTGGGCGTACCCTCTTATGGGAATTGGTGTCATCGTTTCAGGGCTCGTCTATTACGTCGTTCTGGTGCATGTCCTACCGAGATTGGGGAACTATCCTTTGAAGCGTGAGAAGATAGTGCTTGCCGATGGCACTCATGTCATGAAGTTCGCCAAAGGCAAAACATAATGAGGGGAGGGATGGTTCAACAGGCTGTTATAGTTCAATCTGAACGGAAACCGGAGAACCAGAAAGAAATTAAACCCCAGAATTGAGCTAGAGAATAAACTATTATCTTGCATGTCGCCCTGTTTCAGTCCTCCGTCTAAGACTCTCTTCTCTGATCTACACACTAATTACCTGAAGCGATTTGACAAGATCAACGACACTCTTTTCGAAACCCATGAACTTAATGCCCAGAATCTTCGTACTGTTCTCGTTACTGAACCCATACGGTCCTTCCTTGGGGTACCTGCCACCGCTGGCCTCCTTGTCTGGCAGTTTATCTTCAAACTCGGGGAAGTTCTTGCGGAGAATATCGACGATCTCCTTGTTACAAAAGTGGCTCGCGACAGTGAAGAAACGCTTTCCAGCGGCTTCATCAACCTCGAACGCGCGCACGTGAGCAAGTGCGACATCGCGGACGTCTGCCCAGAGATAGTTTCCTGTCTCGGGGATGACGGGACCTTTGTATTTGCCAGTGATGAATTCGAGGAAGCGGAGATTGGAGGTATTAAGCTTTGAGATGTCGTCAATGCAGCTGGTTATCGGGCCTACCACGAGAGGTGGACAGATAGTAGCGAGTGTGAAGTTAGGATTCTCGTCCTCGATGAATTTCCATGCTGCTTTCTCTGCGAAGACTTTGCTGCCTAGGAAATGATTAGTGAGCTAACGTTGATTTCATGTCAAGATGAAGGTATTGGACAGACCTCGATAGCCGTTTCGGACATCTTTCAAAGCTGCCTCGTAGCTTACGGGATTCCAATCCGCCTCGGAATAAACTTGTTTTGGGTCATTTGGCTTGATGCTGTCTACAACGGATGCAATTGACGATGTGATGACTACCTTCTTCACAGTAGGTGCAAACTCTTTAATTGCTTTCAATATACCTAATCACAAATTAGTGCACGTCGTCTCAGAATATCGGATGTATTTACTGGTTGTGCCGTGAAGAGCAGGGTCCAGAAGTTCAGCTTTGATGTCCTTGACGTTGAAGTAGAACTAACCCACGACATTAGTCTTCGAAGATTTGATGGTGGAATTCCATCACCTACAGGAGATGCTGTGTGAATTACGACCTCGAATGGATGCTCGGAGACCACGGCACGATCAAAAGCTCCCTCCTTCCCAACATCTTCAACAATCACAAAGTCGAGTTTCGAGGTCGGGATATTTGGATACAGACTCTGAAGCTTCAGAACCTTTGATTGAGATCTCACTGTCGTCACAACTGAATGTCCATGATCTAGCAGTATGCCGATCATTTGCGACGCAATGAAGCCACTCCCACCTGCCAATAACGTTAGTTAATCCACCAATCATGGGATGGGTAGAGCGAGATGTAACCTGTCAATAGAACTCGAGACATTTTGATTAAATGTCTGGATAAACTCCGTTTATTGACGGGGGTTTCGGGGTAGTACTTGAATTGCTCTTCCGTTTGTGCGGAAGAGTTGAATTCGAGACTGTTGTTGCTTCGTTGTCATGAGGAGATTGCGGAGAAATTGGGGAGGCGCATCAACATGTGGGGCACCCGAGACGAACCAACCTTTCGCTAAGATTTACCCCGATGAGTGCTTAATATTCCGAGTCGAATATTCAAATCCTTCATAGCTATATCTATGTATACCCAAGGTTCGACTCGGTTTCATGGTGGGTTCGGACGACTAGACTGCAGCAGGTTTGGATATAGCCAGTCCAGTTGCCAGCACTGAAGGTTTAGCCACGAACTGCCTAAAATTGGGATGTTTAACACCGGAGATTCATTCTTACATGCTGCTGGTTGAAGCCTCACAGCGTGAGTGCCGCAGAGTTCGAAAGTGGCCTCATCAAAATGAAGCTGGCATGAACTCGCTTGTGTCGCTTAAAAGTCAACATACCCCTATTTACAGGTCCTTGCGATTCAATAACTTGGTGTATTAAAGACACGGCAAATGACTGTCAGGATCTCAAATCTGCCTTTCGATCCACCCACGTCTTCCTAGTTCAAGATGCTCATCATTAAATTACATGCGAGCACGAAAATTTCAGGAGTTTGATCGACTCCTTTATTTCCAATAGGGCTGCCACATAATTATCGTTTTCCCGAACACTCTATTCGTTGCTGGCTCTTGGACCACGTCGCGATCTACCCCTCCTTTCCTTTGCGTGGCCTTGAGACCTTGAAACCCTCTCGTCCGACATATCCTTGTTGGCAAGGGTTAGGCGAAGTGTTTGGTGGAAAAACCATCGGGTTTCTAGCATCACTGTATTCATTTGACCCCCGCCATTACGTCTAATTTACCTTTTCGGCACTTGGGAGAAGCTCAACGTCTATTTGTAAAGTGCGATGCCCAGCCAGTATGAGAGAACATTTCTTTCTTTACTACATATACCTCATCTCAAATCTACTGGCTTGCATTGCCGAAGTTAGCATTCACTTCTCAGCATGTTTTACTCATTGTTCTGCATAGGCTTGTTGGCGAGCGGTCTCCTCTCGAGTTCAGCTGGTGTGTGTGTCTAGGAGAAACTGAGGATGACACTAATGGAATCAAGCTGCTTTGCCTACTTACGATAATGAAGAAGGGCTTGATGTCACTGCATCGGCTGCTGGAATTCTGTCAAGATCGGTAAATTCCAGGTTCATTGGAACTTCAACAGCCCTCCGTTTGCTCGCCCTCGGAGACAGTATAACCTACGGCTTCAACGAAAACCCATCCAACTCGTACCGGAAATTTCTTCAATGCTCGCTCTCCACGTCCGGCGTGGCCGCAACGTACATCGGCACAACCACCAGTGGTGACTGGGCAAATAACGCAGTTGATGGGTATGTCGGTCAGACTATCGATCAAATCGGCGTCTCAGCCTCGTGGATCTTGACTCAAACTCCGCCTCCAAACTTGGTGCTTTTGCATGCTGGTTCCAATGACATTCTGCACTCGGTTAATGTAGCCACGGCACCCGAGAGACTGGGGACGTTGATTGATAAAGTGATTGCGGCTACAGGTGCATCGGTACTAGTTGCCCAGATCATCAAGCTCGGCGAGGGGTATACAGAATTCAATACATTGGTTGACACTTACAACGCTGCCATTCCCGCTATCGTGGCGACGAGAGTTGCAGCTGGGAAAAACGTGGCTGTGGTGGATATGAGTAGCCAAGTCTCAGCGGATCAACTTATTGATGGCATTCATCCTATTGCAGCTGGGTATCGGAAGATGGCAGCTGCTTGGCTCGCTGGCTTGGAAGGATTGAGTGTGAGCAATGTCACGGGTTCCTTCGAGGATTTGGGTGCCAGTGCTGTTCCAAGTAGTGGGAACTGTGCAGATCTTGTTGCTTGAAGGATGATGGATATTTTCATTTATACATATTCACAGATTGCAAGACACCATGGGTGACTGAGAAGAGGAGTTGCCCGGGGCTTAACTCGCACATTGCCTTCACAAATATCTTTTCCTCTAGCCAGACCTCGCCTCGTCACGGTGCTCAAGTTCTGTATATCTGGGGCGTCAAAATCTCAAGCCTTTCGTCCCTGCGATACCTTGGCCATCTCAGCTCCAACGGGAACAAGATTCTGCACAATCATATCCTGCACTTCAAATAAATATCAACAAGTTAAACTCCAGATAGGAAGACAAACCTTGACAAATTGAGGTGACAAGAACCAGGCCCATCTCACCAGAGACGCATTCCCTCCAACCCACACCATCCCAGTACTACCCTTCTCGACCGCTCGCACGACCTGGGTCGCGTATTCTCTCGTTGTGATCCCACCAGCCTTGAGATGGCCGTCAAGAACACCATGGACCAAAGATCGGATTGGAAAGTAGTAAGAAGCTTCTGGTACATCAATGTGATCGGGCTTGCTGTCGGAGTTACTCTTGACACCCATCGTAACGAGAGTGATGGTCCGAACGCCCAACGGTTGGAGTTCGAGCCGCCACGTCTCACCGGCTGTGGTGAGGGCCGCCTTCGAGGCGTTGTATGCGCCTGATTTGTCAACAGAATTCATGTGGGTTCGAAATCGGAGGTATTTACTGACTCAAGAATGGCATGTGTACTACACAGTTTGCGGAACTGTTGTTCACAAGACAACCGTTGGCTTTAATGAGAAGTGGAGCAAACGCCTGCAGTATAGCCATTGGCGCGAAGAAGTTAACATCGAATATCTTCTTGGCTGCTTCTATTGATGTATCTAGTCCTGGCGCAGATATTCCAGACCCGCTGTTGTTGAGGAGGATATCGAGTTTCCCGCCTGTTTCTTTCGTGACGGCGTCGACGGCAGCGGCGATTGAAGATGCGGATAAAACGTCGAGATTCAGAACAGTGACGTTTGGTGCCTTTGAGAGAGTTTCTGGGATTTTGGAGGGAGTTCGTAGAGTTGCAAAGACGTGGTAGCCTTTCTCATGAAATGCTTCTGCCAGTCCTGCTCCAATGCCACCAGCGGAGCAGCCAGTTATCAAAACCGATTTGCGTGAGATAGCCATTGAACGCCAAAATTTTCTGAATAAAAGATGTGGAATTGAGAACTGAATGTGCCATATTTCCGAGGTGACATAGCATCCTTCTTATAGAAAGGTATTTTGGGTCAACGAGCATGGCACAGTGCCAGAGGTTCGTACATCCAATGGGCAAGCTAATCTACCCCTGTGGTTGCTGACCGCTACGCCCGAAATGGAATACAAATAATTTCTTGGCGTTTGGTTTGCGGCGAAGTCACGATCGTGAGATGGCAAACTTCACGTCTCCATACTCTTGATTCCCAAGCACAGTAAGAACTCGCAGATATTGCGAAAGATGACCAATAGTAACTTCGGACATTACTCGCCCACAACCTCTTCACGCCGGGGAGCTGACTGCATCAAGGCAGTAGTTAGGGAATTCAAGGCCTTGATAGAATGGACGAGGCACTGCAGTCCAAACAGCATCCTGGGCCACTACCTATAATGCACTTCATCGTATCTTCGAATATCGAAAAAGTCGATCCGGTCACTAGGAAGTTGATCAGAAGTCATGTGATGCGAGGAAAGAAGCAGAGGGAAAAGAAGATCCCCGCGCAAACACTTGCCGGGAGGCGGCCTCTGCCAGCTGCTGTTGAGCTGAGAGATTTAGTCGAGACATGTGCGGCAGCAATTCCTGGCCGGGTCGGCTCGGATTTATCTTTCATTGAGTTTTCAGACCAGGTAGAGCCATCGCTACTTCTGAAGATGACCAAAGGTTGGCAACCCAGGTTTGAAGTATTCCCCTTCGAGACACCGACTGATGAGACAACCGCAGTGTCGCCAATCGCGATGCAGGTCATATTTCCTCTCATGGCAGCTATTGGCTTTCAGCCCGACCCTAGAGGAACATTCTATCCATTGGTCTATGACGCTGCTACGCTCCATATAACAGCATTCGCAATTGATGGGTTCTTCAGCAGAATCCTACGTGGGCAGACGGATAGCCTCAGCCCCGCGGCTTTGATGCATTTACGAAAAGGACTGAGACTACTCCGCCAGAGGCTGTTGGAGAAAGATGACGAAAAGCAGGTATCTGATTCCACGATCGGCATAGTATTGAAGCTGGCCACTACTGCGCACTTTGATGGCGAATGCGAGACATCAAGGCAGCACATGGAAGGTCTTCGCAAGATCGTGGATTTGAGAGGTGGCTTTAAAGTTTTCGATGGCACCAAACTTGCCGTCGAGATCATGAGGTGAGAGAGGACGGACATCCGCAAGTTGGCTTGAAAGGCTGACCCACCAAGATGTGATTTGAGTATCGCAGTACTGCATGAATCGAATCCCATGTTCGTCTTCCAGCCGCCAGAAATGGCAGAATACCCAAAGAGGCTGCTAAGCGATTCAAACGACAAGAAAATTGCCGCTTCTCAAAGCAACAATGAATTAATCCAAATGTTGAACCCCGACCTAGCAACTGCTTGGAAAGTGATGAGGAGGTTTTGCTTGTTGGTCAATCTTGGGGCACAAACGTCGCGATTCATTGAGCCAGAGCTCATCCATCACACTATGGCTTCTGTTTTATATCGTCTGATCCACATGAGTTTTGCCATTGGCTCACTTGACGAAAACTTACGGCTCGGCTTGCTAGCATATTCCTACCACGTCTTTCTGCAATGGCAGGACATCAAATTTGCTGGACACCAATTTCCTGTTCACTACAGGAAAGTCATTCTGGAACTTGAGGCTGCAGACGAGACTCCGCCTCAGATGATGTTGTGGTTTCTGGTGATTGGAGCTAACTCTTTCTTAAAAGCAACGGATGAAGGTTGGCTCATCAAATCTTTGCGGCTGTATGCCAGCAGATGCAATGTGAAAAGTTGGAGAGATATGGAAGGGATATTGAAGTCTATTATGTGGATGCCATTGCTCGATGAAAAGGCTGGGAGAGGGGTTTATGATCTGCTTCACTTGAATGACCGAACAACGAACTGAGGGCACTGGCAGACAATAAACATAAAGTATATATCTTCGCCTGTAGCTAGACTGTGCGTCATGACGCTGGATGGAGACATCAAGCCAATCCGAGGAGCTTTCGTTTGGTCTTGAAAGTGAGGTTCAGGTCCCTCTGTACTGACCAGTCGCAATTGGAAACCTGCAAAGGCTTATGATGCTGAAACAGTCCGAAGTGAATGACATTGCGCCATTGTACCGCCAACAGGGTCTTTTCAATTTCGCCAATTTCGCCAGAAGCACTGAAAGGAAGGATTTGCACACAAACGAAACGAAACGGAAAAGAAACAAACACTCGGAAATCAACTACAGGTCCAGAGACTCATCAAAGCTCTTGGAATCTCGCATCTCAACCCCCTCAAGTACGCGTCAAATCTCGACCAGAAAGTTTTTGCAGGAATCGGCAACATTGAAGCCATCTCGGAATAGACTCCCCCCAAAAAGAAAAGTATAACTTCAAAATAAGCTTAAGGAGGCAAGTAAAGTTGAAAACCGAGTTCAGGTTTGAGCCGAGCTTGAGTGAAGAAGTCTGACTTGGCTTGGCTGGGAATAACACGCTAACTAGGTTAGTTTCAGGCGCCCAGCCCGCAGTTCAATCAGCGCGAAATTTACACCCATCGCGTCCCTCCCCTCCGACTTCATCTCTCTTCCCCCTTCAACACCACCCTCTGCCATCACCACCGAACCTCATCCACCATGGCAGATATCAAAATCGACAAGAACCTCTTCCAAGAACGTCTGTCGCACTTTGTATCGGCATGGAAGGCTGACAAGAGGGCTGGGGACGCGCTCTTCAATGGTGCCTCCTCGATCTTGGTGTTGATGGGCAAAACTGAAGATGCCGCGCAATTTCAGAAGAACAATGCCATTCACGTACGTATTTCCGGTCATGGAGCAGCTCTGGGATCGATTGCTGATGCTTGCGATAGTTCTGGCTGCTTGGTTACGAATTCCCAGCTACCCTCTTCCTATTCACCTTGGATGGACTGTATGTTGTCACAACTGCGAAGAAAGGTCTGATACACCCCCAAATTCGTCTGCGACCTTGCACCGAAGCTGACTACTACTCTAGCCAAGCATTTGGAGCCCTTGAAGGGTGGAAAGACTCCCTTACACATCTTGGTCCGTGGTAAAGACGCAGAGCACAACGAGAAGCTGTTCACCGATATCAACAATCATATCAAGGCAGCAGGCGTGAGTCATCAATTTCAAGCTTTAGAAACTAGGCAGCTAATGAGCATGGGTCTGTAGAAGAAAGTCGGAATCCTCCCAAAAGACACCTCCGTCGGACCCTTCATCGACGAATGGAAGAAGGCATTTGGCACCATTTCGAAAGATGTGGAGGAAGTGGATATTTCCGCTGCTCTGTCATCGGGCGCATTGGCTGTGAAGGACGAAAATGAATTGGTTTGTTGAAAATCGCAAGGTTTGGCAGTGAAAAGGGCTGACATGTTACACAGCGTGCTATGCGCAACGCCTCGAAAGCTTGCATTGCCCTCATGAACCCATACTTCGTGGAGGAGATGTCGAACGTCCTGGACGAGGAGAAGAAAGTCAAACATAGCGCTCTGGCAAACAAGGTGGATGGACAGCTTGATAACACCAAATTCTGGCAGACGGTCGAGCTTCCTAGCAAGCAGAAGATGCCTTCGGATTTCGATCCTTCACAATTGGACTGGACACACGGACCAATCATTCAAAGCGGTGGAAAATTCGATTTGAAGATGAATGCCCAAGTGGATGATGAGCTTCTGCATGCGGGAGTGATTATTGCCTCGATGGGTCTTCGATACAAGTCATACTGCTCCTTGATTGCCCGCACATACCTGGTCGACCCGAACAAGTCCCAGGAGGGTGTTTACAAACTCCTGTTGCAAGTTCATGGTTTGGTCATGAAGGAGGTCCGAGATGGGGCGAACACCAAGGAGATTTATGCAAAGGCCGTAGCTCTTGTCAGAAGCAAGAAGCCCGAGCTCGAGAAGCATTTCCTGAAGAACGTCGGAGCTGGAATTGGTATCGAGACCCGCGATGCGACTTTGGTTCTGAATGGCAAGAATACGAGATCCTTGAAGGATGGAATGACTCTTTGCGTCACGACTGGATTCAGCGACATCGAGAATCCAAATCCGCAAGACAAGAAGAGCAAGACATACTCGATGGTTTTGTCCGATACAGTCCGTGTATCAGCAAACTCCGACCCTGTTGTCTTCACTGGAGATGCGCCGTCGGATCTAGATGCTACATCTTTCTTTTTCAAGGACGACGAGGAACCTGCGCCAACTCCCAAGAAATCGAAGAAAGACTCTGCGGTTGGAGCAGTTGCAACCAAAAACATCACCAAGACGAAGTTGCGTGCAGAGCGGACGACGCAGACAGACGAGGGTGCAGAGGCTAGACGCCGAGAGCATCAGAAAGAGCTTTCCCGAAAGAAGCAAGAGGAGGGTCTTGCACGATTCGCAGAGGCAACCGGAGATTCAAACGCGACGGCTGTCAAGAAATTCAAGCGATTTGAGTCGTACAAGCGTGACAACCAGTTTCCTCCTCGAGTTCGAGATCTCGCTATCCTCGTGGACCAAAAGAACGCAACCGTGGTTCTCCCAATTATGGGTCGCCCAGTTCCATTCCACATTCAAACGATCAAGAATGCGAGCAAGAGCGACGAGGGTGACTTTTCATACCTCCGGATCAACTTCTTGTCGCCTGGCCAAGGTGTTGGTAGAAAGGATGATCAACCATTTGAGGACGCTTCAGCTCACTTTGTGAGAAGTTTGACCTTCAGATCTCATGATGGAGACCGTCTTCAAGATATTGCCAATCAGATCGGAAACATGAAGAAGGAGGCCGTCAAGAAGGAGCAAGAGAAGAAGGAGATGGAGGATGTGGTTGAGCAAGATAAGCTCATCGAAATCCGAAGTAAGTTCTGCCCATGCTATGTGCTAGCTATAACTAACATTCCTAGATCGCCGACCTCCTGTGATGGACAACGTCTTCATACGACCTGCTATGGATGGTAAGCGTGTACCTGGAAAGGTTGAAATCCACCAAAATGGTCTCCGATATCAATCACCTCTCAACACTCAACATCGTGTCGATATTCTCTTCAGCAACGTCAAGCATCTGTTCTTCCAGCCTTGCCAGCACGAGTTGATTGTCATCATTCACGTTCATCTCAAGGATCCAATCCTGATTGGAAAGAAGAAGACCAAGGATGTGCAATTCTACCGCGAGGCTACTGACATCCAGTTCGACGAGACGGGAAACCGCAAGCGAAGAAGATATGGTGACGAGGAGGAGTTCGAACAAGAACAAGAAGAGCGAAGACGCCGGACTCAACTTGACCGAGACTTTAAGTCTTTTGCCGAGAAGATTGCAGAGGCAGGAAAGAACGAGAACGTTGATGTCGATGTTCCATTCCGTGAACTAGGCTTCAACGGTGTCCCATTCCGCTCAAGCGTTTTCTGTCAACCCTCCACAGATTGCTTGGTTCAACTTACCGAGCCACCTTTCATGGTTGTCACTCTTGAGGATATCGAAATCGCCCATCTCGAGCGTGTTCAGTTCGGTCTCAAGAACTTCGATATGGTGTTCGTCTTCAAGGATTTCCACCGTGCCCCATACCACATCAACACCATCCCGGTGGAGTCATTAGAGAACGTCAAAGAATGGCTTGACTCCGTCAATATTCCTTTCTCCGAAGGTCCCCTAAATTTGAACTGGCCTACGATCATGAAGACCGTCACGGCAGATACCCATCAATTCTTTGTCGATGGTGGCTGGTCTTTCCTCCAGACGGAGACAGACGATGAAGATGAGGATCCAGAGAGCGAGGAGAGCGCCTTTGAAATGAGTGATAGCGAGCTAGCTGCTTCTGAAGAATCGAGTGACGAGGATAGCGATTTCGATAGCAATGCCAGTGCGGAAGCCAGTGACGAAGGAAGCGAAGACGATGCGACCGATGGCGAGGACTGGGATGAACTTGAGAAGAAGGCCAAGCGTAAGGATAGAGAGAGTGGAATGGGAGAGTCGGAGGATGACAAGCCGAAGAAGAAGAGAAAACATTGAGACTGAGATTTCTGATCTTGATTTTTCTGCTACTCTTGCGCTTTGGACATTTACAGTTCTCTCTGCATGGATGGATTGGAGTGGTGGTACGATATTTCAGAACCGCCAGCTTGACTGGCAGGAGGGGTCGATATGATATTTGAAGGGGGACGCGACCGATATGAGGGTGGCACTCACGTGTGGCAGAACTCTTCTGGCTTCATGGTTGTATTTTTCACTCTCGTCTCTTGACGCATGGCGTTTCGGTTTAGCAAAGGGGTGTGCTACTATGCATTTAGTTTCGTAGGCGGAGGGGAGTGGATGCAGATAAACACATTGGGAGGGATATTGAAATCCAATTCAATGCAATGACATTAATACATTTATGTCCGGGTACAAACGAGTTCTCATTCGCTTGACTTGATTTGAAGACATAATTTCCCTTATGCTCGATCAGGACTCGAAACCGTTTAGCTTTTCTCCCTTCCCCGGCACTCAACTCATCAGAATCGATTGTCAAAAACTCACAAGGATATCACATGCTGGTCCAGCTCCTTCCACACCTAGGGCGGCAGGGCAAAGACAGACAAAACACGGTAGACAAGCGTAGATGTAATAAATCCATCCATTCGTGTCATCTCTAAAAACTAAACATCTCAAATCCCACGTGCAAGCGAACTGATTTCCTCTCCTTCTCATTCCTTGCCTTCTTTCACTCCTCCTTCCTCCCATGCCCTCCCTCACTAGCTAGGAAAGCTGCCTTCAAGCAAGATACACAAAACAAAACAGAAAAAACTGAGCAAAACCACGCCTGGACCGCTTTACCATAAAACGAGAAAAACCGAAAGTATGAATTCCCCAGATGAGATTTCGATCGAGCAGGAAAACAACACATCGATCGGTCGTATCGTGCTTATTGTACATCCTCCCCTTTCTTTCCCGTGCCCCAGCCTTACCATCGAAGCTTCTACCGTAATGCCTTCGTCTCCAATTTGGTTACCATTTTCAACACCCCGCTCTAATTATCAACACACAGCCAATCAAGCATGGCCCTCGCTATTGCCCATTCCACCATCCCGTCCGCTTGTCGTAGCTGAGGTACCTGGTTGCTCGTTGTTCCAGCTAAGGTAGGTATGGTCGCCGAGCTTGCGGGGCTTAATGAGATGCGTGACGGTGAAGAGAGTGCCGAGGACAATGCAGATGCCACCGACGACTACATATGCAATGCCTAGGAAGGGGTTCTTGCCGCCCATGACAGTACGTGTGGAGATGATAATGGACTTGGTGCCGCCGTACTCAGTTACGTTGAAATCTGTGAGGGTCAGCCATCTGTTGAGAAGGAGAAGTAGAGCATGAAGATTAAGAGAAAGACATACGGTGGTCAATATCTACGGTGTAAGTTCCAGTTCGCATGGTCGCGGTATCGTTGCGCTGGGCAAGCTTGCTGAATGTAGGGAGACCGGCAAGACGCATCCAAACCTGGAAATCTTCCTCCTCCTTCAAGTGAGGGTGGTAGGCATCTGAGTACCCATTTGGATATCTCTCAATCCAGTTGGGAGGAACAAGAACATCAGTCCAGTTGTACTTGCTCTCGCCGTACAGCTCACGGTCGCTCTCCCACGAAATACCCCTTTTGCTTTCCATAACATATGTCTCATTGTCTGTTGAGCTTCCTGGGACGTTCAACAGGACTGGGCTGGAGAAAGTGTCATTGAATACGGAGTTGGCGGCTAGACCACAGGGGTAGTAGGGTTTCTTGACGCCGTCGATTACTTCAACTGTGAGGGGTTCACAATCACCTCCATCGATGCTGTCTGCAGAGACAGCACTTCCGGACAACTGGTTGGTGTTGAAGGACTTGGCATAACGACGATGGTTTTGGTAGAAGTTGGTGAGGCGGTAGTAGAACAGAACTGGGGGTTTCATATCATTCGGAATCGTAAAGTTGATGGTACAGCGCGTAGTCTCAACAGATACCTGCTCGGGGCCCACAGGACCATAGGTGACATTGACCCGTCTCTTGCTCCAGGTTGGATCGGATCGGATAGTATTCGAAGAATTCTTGTTGAAATTCAGCGTGACATCTTTGCCCCTCATCTCTTCAACCGCAGGGTAGTCCGGTGCATCGACGTAGCATTTTGAGTAGTCCAATATGATCTCTTGTACCTAGGTAGTTGTCCACATGTCAGCCTCCCTGAAACCTATCCAGACTAGCCCACCCTATATCTAGCAACTAACCTGAGCGCTCGCATATAATAGTCCACCTCCAATTGGCGCAAAGATGATTCCGATGGCGAAGAACAAGGGGAGGACAGTCTTGGGCGTGAGAATCGGTCTGTAGTTGCGCCTGTCAGCTTGCGTTCAGGTCGCGGGGTGCTTCAAAGGCGCCACTCACTGCCATGCCTTTAATCTCTGTTGACGGAAAGCCGTATCTGCGAAGAAGATCTTGTCAGTCCTGTGTCTTGTCTATTCACGCGCGCCATGTCGTGAGGAATCCTCACTTGCTGGCCTCCTGCTCTTTGTCTTTGTCGCTTCGGTCTGGTTGTTTGGATCCTGCGAGGAGATCGAGTCCTCGTGGACCATCCCCGGTTGTGTTTCAGCCATGGCGTGGTGTTGTCGAGATCATGGACCGGCTCTATCCGGTGTTGAGTCTCGTTGTGGTTGTGGTGTTGTTGGGAAGAGAAGAGGGTTGTTCGAAGTTGTCGCGCTGATGGATTGATGTTCCTCCCGTTGATCCCGCCCACCCGTATCGTATAATTTTAGCGCGGTAGCTGCACAGCCACAGCAGGAGGAATGAGGATGAGGGAGGGACTGGATCCAGTCAGCAACGAAATGTGAGGTGCTGAATAATCTGAACAAGATAAATTCCTTCTTTGATGTCCGAATCTACGTAAGGGAGAATAGGAGCACTTGAAAAATAGACCCACAGCAAGAGTGAAGATTCCAGTCCAGAAGTAGATAGGTATGAGAGGGCCAAGTCTCTCTCCAATCGCCTCATCATAGTAAGGGATACAACCCACCAAACTCGGATTTATGGATGCTACTTTCTCAGCTACATGGCGTTCTTCTCAGTATCTATATAGACAATGAGTCCCGAAGCAACTCCGAAGCCCAACATATGTCTCCCAATGCCAATGCCATCTACAACTCAAGCCAAGCGAAAACTCGTGCTAATTCCATTAAAGCCACCCCCTTGCGCCAAGCCCATATATACAACTTCATCATTCATCACGAAACAGGTATGCACCACCAGGCCTCATAGCTTGTCGATATCGCTGCTGTACCATCTCTCTCTCTTTCTCCCTTTCTTTCTCTCGATCTTCGATCTCCTCCTGGGTAGTGGGAAAATCCGTCCGCCAAAAACCAATTGGACTGGCTCCTCTCTGGTAGGCATGTCTGTGTCGACCATTCTTGTTGGCGATTTCCCTAGTTTTGGCCTGAATCAGGGTTTCCTCCCTCTCAGCTATACTCATGTACTTGGTTCGACCAGCATCTCTTCCAAGGTAATCCTCCAAGAGTGTCTCGTCTCTTTCTTCCTGGGACAGAGTTGGGCGTCGGTTCTCCAGCTCTGCCTTTGCTAGCCCGCGAAACTTGTGACCACAACACTCAGGTTTGGTGCAGCCCTCCAAACATGCACGTGCTTCTTTGCCGCGAACCACTTCATTGAAGGCGAAGTTGTAGCCCTGGTTGTACAGCGGGTTGATCTTGAAATCGTTGAGGCTCAGCTTGCTCACCGGCCGGACACGTAAAGGCTCTTGGCTCGGATCCATCTCATAATCTCCTTCGGTTCGGATTTGTTTCTTCTTTATGGTAGAAGGTCTGCCCGGCCTGCCGAGAGTTGGAGTACGAGGTGAGGATTTGGCGACCTCGTGGATAGTTCTTGATATGAAGGCTGACGCGAGGTCCCTACGAGCAGGCAATTGAGTTCCAGGAAACGGAGATGGGGAGCGTCCGGAGACTTCCTCCCCTGGTAGCGATGGTTCTTTGGAGCTCCTAGAGGACGTTTTGGAGGATGGTCGGAAGGACTCCGCTGAGCTCCTAGGTATCTGGCCAGAAGAAGGCTTAGAGGAATCCAGAGGGCCTGGAATAGCTCGCTTGGATGGTAGTACTGTTGATTCTGCTGGCTCACGGCTAACTCCCGTGGATGAAGGGCGATTATTAGGTGTAGGCTCTCCGCTTGGTCTAACGGTGTCGGGTTTGGGAGCTTCTGACTGGTTTCGTGAAGTTATTCCAAGAAGCTCGTGTGCTAGAGCAACATTTGAACTAGAAGGGACATTCGCAGCTGGTTTCTGGATAGCTGACAAAATGGATGTCGAAGGGCGTACTGTAGGCCGAGTCTGTTGAGAACTAAGCACGATTTTACCAGGAGACGGCTTTGTGAGGAGTTCAATCAGTCGTTCGTTGTTTGAGGTTTGCCTTCCCAGCCCGCGGCTGACCGGGGGCATCTCCCCATCCTCGAACAAATCGGCTACAGCTTGATCACTCGCTACTCTCCGTTTTTTTGATGCCCTTGAAGTATCGTCGGATGTTCTTGGCAGAATATTTGTGTTGACGCTTCGGGGTTGTAAGACAGACGTCCCTGAACCGGCTGGTGCATCCTGGGAGACAGGTACAGAAGTTGTGGAGGTGTTGCTCTGGGCCCTGGACTGGCTACGGCTCCGATCTGAATGTTGAGAGTCGGCCATTATTCTAGATATGTGCCGAGACACCACAGCCACTTTGTGTACCTTTCGCGGTGTGCTGACTTTCTCACCAATGTCGTCAAGATCCATACTCTCGGTCACATTGATGTACCCTAGAATGGGTGTGTGAGGAGAGCTGAATTCAATGACTTCACGCTTAATTTTTGGACCAGGAGTCTCGTCCACGTTGTGGTCGCGGCTTTTGCGCTTGTTGACACTTCGCGAAGATATGAAAACGGGCGGAGAACAGGGTTCTTCGTCTTCCGGCGCGCGGTTAGCCGCAGTATCTTTGCCTACTACCTGTTCTGGTGCAATTGGGTCCGGGTCTCCTTCTGTAGAGCTTGTGTGATGAGCTTCCAAAGGTTCAAAACTTGTGTCCCCAATATGGCTTTCTTCGTCAGGAAGCTCTGGAAGGTCCAAGCGGGACTCCTTTGGGTGACCATGGCCATCGTTGACCCCTAAATTGTCCAGATCCGACTTTGAAATTTCTCCTGCAAGTCCATGTTGAAACCCTTTGGGTGGACTACTCGCATGGACCTGGACTTGCACACCTATGATGTTTGGCAAGGGAAGCAGTACGTCCGGGGAGCCTTTAACGATCCTAGTTTGCTGATCTGACGTATATTCCTCTTCTGACTTGTCAAATTGACCACCGAGTTTCGATTTGAGAGCTTTGATCTCCCCCTTGAGCTTTCGAATCTTCTCGTCCTTCTTGGCAATCTGCTCCTTGGTATTCGTGCCCCATTCATTCCAGTTCTGGCATTTGGTCTTCTCTTCCTTCGCCAAATTCTCTGCGAGTTCCTTCGCACCCTTCATCGCATCCAGCCTCTGACATACCTTGTTGTATTTTTTGGTCAGATCATCGTACTTCTTCTGCGTGGCCAGCTTCGTTTCACCGGGCTCAATTCGTGCAACGGAGGACGGAGGCTCACTCGACCCAGGGAAAAGATCGGGATGGTTGCCATACTGGACTCGAGATGAAGGCTTTCCAAGTGGTGTAGAATCCTGCTTGAGCTTCGTCTGCAGTTCTTGAGCCAGACGCTTGTTCTCCTCCTTCAACTCCTCAACCTTCGCAGCAGCCTCCCAGCATACCTCCAATTCGTCTGTCAAACGGCCATGAGACTCTGCCAACTTCTGAACACTAGCAGAAGTCTCTCGTAATATACGCAGCTCCTCGTGAGTGATCCGGGCAAACTTGTCGTTGTTGAGCTCTGGGCAAACGACGTCAGTTGTTGCCAGGACTTGAAGGGGGCGATTCCATACCTAACGCAATGTTCTCCCCTATTTGATTGTACACATTTTCGAGTTGCTCGAACAATTCATCACGGCCCTGCTTCCAGCTCTTCATCGCGCCCGTGTCGTTCGTTGTCACTGCATTGCGGTTGGGGTGATGTCGAAAACGCGCTTCATCCCGCGAGACGTGACTCTTAGTTGGGTTCGGACCGAAGATCTTCCAGCCTCCTTGGCCAATCCACCTCGCACCTGCAACATCACAGCATCCAGCAGCCACCACTTCTGAGAATTCCTGCTTGTCCCCGAATCTATCGTGTCTACTAAGCTACATCATTGGAAAGTATCTTCTTATTTTCTCAATCAAAACCTGGTCGGATTTGACTCAATGATGCACATGTTCTTAACCACAGCGGTAGCCGCTTCCTCCTGTTCCAAACTCGCGTCCTTCATTCAGTATCTCCACCCAGAACTGATCCTTCTGGAGGAATTATTATGCGTCCTCACTAAGGTAGTGAACTACTAACTTACCTGGGATAGTCTACTTTACTTCGTTCTATTTGAGCAACATACTCGCAGATCCACTAACTCTTGGGCACTTCTGCATAGTTAGCCACTGCCTGGTGCTGCCGAACACCTCTTCCTGTCACTTGCAGATAACGGCGGCCGACCATAAGATCTAGTAACCCTCTATAGTCATTCGTGGCAATTCTCAAGCTCGCCCCTGGCTACAAAATTGTTCTGCTCCGTGGAAACTGCTACACGGGATCATCTGGCAGCTTTGCTAAGGTACTACTGGAGGCCACTCAAGCACACAAAAACACCTTGTGCAACAGCTGATCCCGATGGAAGATGCAGTGCATCAGCATGAGTGATTATTCAGACGTTCCCATGTTTCTATCTGCGAGTGTTGATTGAAAAGTTGCAAGTAAGCCTTGGTATTCTGTGACACCTTCCTAACTCGTGGTTAAAGAGAACCAGCTCAGCCCCGCTTCTAATATGGACTTGTATGTGGTTGTACTTTAACGTTGCACTTTTGATTTTGTCTTTTCTATCTTGACGAAGTTAACGAGCTATTTCCGTATCAATTGGTCATACCTGATCACGTCAAAATTGCAACTAGTCAAGCATCTTTAAACACATCAGTTATAAAAGCGGTCTTTTCCCGTTGCCTGTTACTTTTTTCAGATCCTCCCATCTCTCTGTATATTGATTGGTTGATATATATTACAGCCCGCGAGTATTCATTCAGACAATGATGTTGGGAATTTTCGCTCTCGTTTTTGCAGGGCTTCCACTGCTTGTACTAGGATCACCAGTCAGCCCCGACCAACAATCCACAATACCAACTCGAGTCACCTCATTCGCACCAGCACAATGGGTTCATCCAGGCTATATCGTCGACAAGAACCAGCTTGACTTCGTGAAAAGTCAAGTCGCCAACAATGCTCAACCGTGGACAAATGCATACAATCAAATGCTCAAAGACAGCGACAAGTATGGCAAATACGTATCCGGTACTCGAACTTCTGAGACTGTCTCAACTGTCTCATGTGGCCCTACAACGAATCCTGATATCAAATGTACAGATGAGCGTGGAGATGCATTAGCAGCTTGGGCGAACGCTCTGGCTTGGTATGTGAGCGGCGACAATACGTATGCGAAGAATGCAATCGGGTTGATGAATAAGTGGTCATATACCATCAAAGGTACTTCTCTCTCTTTGTTCTAGAGTCGTCTCTTAACATTGAACGCAGGTCATGCCCTTAGCAATGCGATTTTACAAACCGCCTGGGCTGGTGGTTCTTGGGCCAGAGCAGGAGAGCTGATCAGACATACAACTTCCGGACTTTGGGCTGCGAAAGACATCACTCAATTTGAGAACATGCTCCGGAACGTATATCTTCCTGCCGTTAAGGACGGAGACACTAGAGCTTCGAATTGGGATGTTGGTAAGCTACTTCCATCATATGGTTCGTGTCAATGCTAACGAATGAACTAGCATGCCTCAACACTGCCATTGGTATTGCAGTTTTCCTTGAAGATAGCGATGCGTATGACAATGCCATGAGTCTCTTTCAACAGACTGTTCCCTCAGTCATCTACCTCGAGTCAGATGGATCACTTCCACGTCCTGCTCGAGGGCAGAGTTCAAGTGCATCCGCCTTGAAATCCCGTTGGTTCGACCAGCAAAGTTTTGGAAACTCCGGTCAGAGTGGACAGATCCAGGTCAGCTAGCCATTCCCACCCCTTCCTTTATCAATCGACGCTGATGTTATGACAGGAAACGTGTCGAGATCTCACCCACACGGGGTACAGTATCAGCAGTATATCCCATATTTTGGAAACCTCACGCATCCAAGGACTTGATCAATATGGAGGTGATCTTGGGACACGACTACGTTTTGGTCTGGGATTCCATGCACAGTTTGCTCAAGGCGCCACGCCACCCTCTTGGTTGTGCCAGAATAAAGGGCTGACGAGGGATTTGTCGAGCGTGACTGAGATTGGTTTCAATGCTTTGTCGACTCGGTTGGGGAATAATATGCCAAAGACTCAGGCTTACACTGAGAGGATCCGTCCACAAGGAACGAATACTTTGTTTTATGGATGGGAAACTTTGACGCATGCTGGGAATCGGGCGTGATTAAAGTTTGATAAATCTTGGCTCATATGTCTTGGTTGTATTGATGCCAACCCCACCAAGGGAATGAGAATCTTCTCTACTAAAACTCTGGGACACCGAAAGATGCCTAGGTGTACAATGCAATAAATTTGACTGGATAAAGAATATGTGCTAGTACTGTGGCTCCCTCCGATATCGAACAAAAACGACATTATCCTCCCATCTACATTATTACATCGCATTTTACATCAAATCAGTCTTGCTTTTGCACCAGCTGGAGATAAAGGCTCCAGCCTCAAGACTCAAACCAAGTCAACAACCAGATGGTATCGCAACGCTCAGCGAATTCGCTGCGGAAACAGATAGCCACCAACACCACCTCCATCCCTACACATGACAAAGGAAAGGCATCTTGACGACAGTCACTACAACAAAATGAAAATGTGTCTTGCGAGACAGACAGACAAACTTGGCTCTTCTTCTTTAGCCACCATACCGGCACACGAGTCTTTTTGCACCTTACTTCCTCATTCTCAATCCCATATCACCTTCGATCAAGATCTGGACTGCCTCGTCCCATCCTCGGGAGGCAGCCATCTCTACAACGGTTCTACCCATCTCGTCACGAACTTCCAAATCAACACCGGCCTTTCTGGCCAGCAATCTCAAGACATCCGGCTCACCATTCTCGACGGCTTGCATGATGCCGTTCCAGCCGCGGTACATCATGTTAGGGTCTGCACCGTGCTCGAGTAGGAGCTCCAAGATCTCCGTCTCGTTACCGCGGTATGTGCGCAGCGACTTGACGATAGGGAGATGCTCGCCAGGGGAGTTGACGTCTGCTCCACCATCCGTCAAGAGATACTTGACGATTGGTCTGTGGTCTTCACGAATAGCAGTCGTGAGTGGCGAGAACACACCACCATTCTTATCTTCAACACTAACACCAGCAGCGAGCAACATCTTGACCGACTCCAACTGGTCGGCATGGACGGCCATCTCCATGATGCCCTTGAAAGCTTGTGGTTCCTTGACGACAGTCAAAAGACGCTTCAGGATCGGTGGCTTTGCGACGGCCATGCAAAGAGGCCAGTTCTCCCCGCGAACGTGGGGATCGGCTCCACGCTTGAGCAGGAGTTCAACCAACTCGGGGCGGTTCTCACGGATGGCGGTCGTGAGAGCTGAGTGGCCCTTGGGGCTTCTGTCGTTGGGGTTCACACCCTGGTCGAGCAGCCAGTTCAATGCTTCCACATTGTTGAAGTTGACTGCCTCCTCGATGATACCCTTAGGGCTGTTGAGGTTCGCACCAGCTGCCACGAGTGGGGCCAGGAAGTGCACTCTGTCATGGGTGACACACTTGAATGCCGGGTATTCGCTTGCTGGCAAGTTGGGATCCGCCTTGTTGGCTATCAACAGCTTGAACATCTCTGCTCTGTCATCACGGATAGATGTGCAGAGGGGGGTGTACACCCCGTCTTTCTTGACGTCAGGGCTGACGCCTGCTTTGAGAATGATGCGTACAGACTCCATGCTATTGATGCTGACTGCGAGCTCCATGATTCCAGGTGCCTTCTTGTGATCAGCTCCATGCTGGAAGAGGACTTGCAGACATTGAGAATGGTGGACTGCAGGCCAGAGCATGTGTTTTGGACCGGGTAAGTTGGGGTCTGCTTTGTGTTCCAGGAGACTGATGACAATATCTGCTCGGCCCAGGTTGATGGCGTCGAATAGAGCAGTATGTCCTTCTCTGGTCTTGGTGTTGGGCTTAGCGCCGTACTCGAGGAGCATATCGATGAACTTCTTTGGAGTCTTCTTTTTGATGGCACTGATGAGAATAGGAGAACCACTGGCTGTCATGTGGTTGGCATCACCATTGTGTGACAAGAAGAGATATGTGAAGGCAACCATGTTCCCCATCACTGCAACAGCTAAAGGTGACTCCATTTCTGGTCCAGCAACCAGGTTGGGATCTGCGCCGTACTTCACAAGCATGGTGGCGCCAGTAAGGAACGATCTCTCGACACATACGAAGAGAGGCGTAATACTATCTCTGTTGGATTCGTTGGGATCAGCACCAAACAGGAGCAAGAGTCTCAAGCTCTCTTCGTCGTGAGACAGAACTGCCTCCTTAAGAGGGTGCATATTGAATCCGAGATTAGGCGAGACGCCTCTGTGAAGCAACTGCTCCACCAGCTTGTGGTTTTTGCCCCGGATAGCAGAAACCAGTGCACCCTTCATGTTCGTAGTATCGCTCTCCATTCCATTGCGAGGATACACACGAGGCATGGAACTGGGGTCAACACTGTGGCGCACGACCTTCCCAGTCTCAAGATCCAGGATCGCGATATCTTCATGGAAGCTATCTGGCTCGGTAATGTTAGTCACTGAGCGAGCATCGTCCATTGCGCTGTGCCGACCATACGGGTCATATGGATTCATCAAGTCCGATCCATTGGTATGCATGGTGCTGACGGTGTGATGGCGAAGGTCTGGGCTGCCGGGAGTCTGAGGTTGAAGACCGCTGCTGAATGTCATTCGGCCATTTGTCATTGAGCCATCTTGATGGATGGAGGATGATCGGTTGGACCAGGGAGCTTGCGGCTGTGCGAAGTGCTGCTGTTGGTGTTGCTGCAAGCCAGTTTGGACATCAATAGCTCCGTATGGGAAAGCTGGGGCAAGCTCTGGCGGTGGAGCTGGGAATTGAGGCACTTGGGACATGGGCTCGTATTGGGTTGACAGATGCTGCTGAGATGTGTGGACCTGCTGAGGCTGGTATTGTTGTTGTTGTTGTTGCTGCTGCTGCTGCTGCTGCTGCTGATGCTGCTGGGGTATTTGAGGAAGAGGTTGAGTTGGAGGCAATGTTGGTGGAGGAGTCGGTGCCTTTGGCGTGGGTGCTGAAGCTCGCGGCTGCTCCTTGGGAGAGGGTGGCTTCTTCGCAGGTTCCCTTACTTTCCCGGCTTTATGGTCCATTCTATCAAGTGCCGCTGCCTAGTCACATAGTCAGCGTATTGTTACTCGCTTCCCACGTCCATTTGCCGCAAGTGTTTTCAAGTGAAGAGGAACTTACCAAGCCAGTAAACCCAATACCCTTCTCCTTTTCTGTATTCTCTTCTCCTAAACTCCATTGGAACATCAGAGAGCTTAGTTTCAAGCTCTCCCGTGTTTTTGCAAGTGCCATTGAGATCTTCTTGATATCATTGTCGCCAAATAGCTTCCCCCAGCTTCGCGCCAGCTTGCTAGTGGGGGTAATCATCTTGATAAGCATCTGGTTCAGGATGTTGAAGTCGGCTTGAGTGACTCGGAACTTGTGGTCGAGTTCAGTGAGCATCTCCTGTGGCAACTTCTGTCCAGAGCGGTTGCATTCGCCTAGACCTGCCTCAATGGAGAAGAGGATCTGGCAAGTATCGAGGAAGTCATGGGCAAGAGGCTCGAAGCCATACGCAAGTTGCTTTGCGGTAGTCAGATACTCAAGAATGTGAACGGCAATGAGATCAATTGACATTGTCGTCTTGTGGCAGAGCTCCAGACAGTTCATCTGGGGCTTCGACACGGTAGGCGCCATCTTGACTGTCTTTTTCTCTTTGACTGGATTGGCTTGACCGTGATTCCTCGTAGCCGTACGCTGCAAGGTGTTGGTAGTGGTTCTCTCCAGCGTGTGGGTTGGCGTCCTTGGTAGGGAATTGAAGCCGTCGTTCTTCTCCGGCACAGCTGGTCTTGGTGGGTACAAAGTGAGCTGGTTGGACGAGGGAAGCTGTCTTAGATCTGTGATGTTCAAAAAAGGTTCTTTAGATTCAAAGGTCAGCGCGTCAAAGATGGAAAAGTCTCCAAAATCGTCGGTTGCTGTTGTCAACGGGTGATAGGAGCTCATACTAGGACATGGCAGAGAAAAGAGGGTAAAAAGAGAAGGAAATTGCGAAATTTGGTAACACAGAGCGGGGAGGGACGAGGCTATAAGAGTGATAGTCTTCTTTTTCCTTCTAGTCTGTGTGGCATCCAGACATCCTTACAATCAAAATTGGTCGGATGAGGCAGCAGTGTCTGTGAGTCTGGACCTGACGGACTGATAGAGACCAACGCACGGCTCGTCGACGCCAATCAATAAAGGAATTTAGAGTTCAGTGCCTCCGCTGCAGAACCTGGCAAACATTGGCTATTATCGGCCACTAGACAGGGAACCAGCTCTTGTCAGCCCAGGACTCGTGTAGGTTTCTCTCCAATCTTATGCCTCTTTGTTTCTTGAAGGTCTGAGTTCAAGATACCGCGACAAAATCCCCTCTCCGCCTTGACAGTGGATTCTTCCCCTCCTCTTCGGTCAGGTCTTGCCCGGTTTCTCTCGCATCATGCAGTGCCATATGTCCGATACTGGGTCGTATGCACGCAGATCCCATGTGGTTAAGGAATATTATTCCGACACAAAAAGGGGGGTTCTAGGTACATGACTCGGGATGCCCTCATATGGTCGGTGGTTTGGACCTCATGAAGTCTCCAAAGGGGGGTTCAGGACTTATCTCGGGCGCGGCGAATTGACAGCTCCCTGCACTTGGGGCCAACATCCGAGGGTCTGAGATCAACTCACCGTGCTCAACAGGTGAGATGCGAAATTGAGATGTGATAGCCCTGTGGAAATAACTGGGTTCAATCCCAGAAACGTAATCTTCCGTGCCGGTATGCCTGAGCTCCATGTCTGGACAGCATCTGGCTCGGGCTGGCCTCCAACCTGATGCCTCGGGAGCAGGAGTTCGATCAGGTAGCTATGTTCGTCCGAGCTAGATTCGTTATTTTCCCATTGGTGAACTGCTCGTTGAAGGCGGGATAACAATGTGGACGTGGTTTACTTGGCTCTAATGCTGGTGCCCAATTGTCCATAAGAAGCTACTGTACCATCCGAGCCATCTTTCTGACTTTGATAGCACTTGCTGACGTCGACGAATTTCCAATCCCAGGGTCCAGGATCCAGGATCGAGGGTGCATGAGTTTCTCCACACTCATGCTTTCGGCTGATCCTTCCATGCATCTTGTTCTGTCTCCCCGCTATTCTCTTTGGTCCAAGCACTCGGGACGCATCCGATCCTCCAGGCGACGCTATGAAGAAAGCCTCTCATCTGCAGCGAGCCAGGAACAACAAAGGCGTTGTGTCTTCAATTCGAAGCTACAAAAGAACCGGTGCAGAATGTGGCTTGTTCGTGGCAACTGACAGGTCAAAGTGTTGATTGTGGCTTTGGCGGACATCTGCAGCATTGCGAATCTGGATTTTGTCAGCCCCGCCATACATTGAGCCCCTATTCCAAGCGAACCGTGCGGTTGATGATCGCGACTAATATATCTCGCTTAACTGAGTTTGCCAATCACGATGGCTGGGGAAGTGGTCCCGACGTACTTTGAGTAGGGTCAGACCTTTCCCTCTCCGAAGACAGAGTTTTTTAGTAATCGTCTTACGGTGGCGACTGCAGACGCTTGTTTGTTCTAGGGCGCTTTAAACTCTTCGATACAAACTCGTCGGATGCTGCCACGTGAAGATAGGTAGTGTTGGCAAGTACCGGTTCAACTGCTGCAAGACAAGTGCGAACTGGTTCAGTTGTGCAGAAGTAGAGGGAGATGCATGAGGTTTCAACTGAGACCTCTCCACTAGAGTGGCACAGTGCGGCTGACCTGGACGGACTAAACCTCGGGGTTTTATATCACCACTTCGTCCCAGCTTCCAACTTCCAAGAGGAGACACGAGCGTAAGGGAAGGCGCACGTGGGGCAGGCAGTAATTCGGAGAGCATTGTTGGGATTTCGACCCTTGCAGTGAGCACGGCTCGTCGAGGCTTGAGCAGAGCCAGGGCCAGGGCCGTGTTCCTTTGCAACAACAACAAGGGTTTGGACAAAGCTAAATCTGTCGCAATTTTCTCGTTAATCTTAATCGGAATCGGCGATGGGCTATCGATTGTTATGATAGGCTAGGCACTAGTTTCTGCATAGTTTCGGCCACGGGCCAGAGGAGTTCTCTAGCTTGAAAAGCCACGACGCATCTTGCCGTCAGCGGCACTATATGAGCGATATACGATGTATATCATAGCTAGCTGGGAGATGCGCATGAACTGAAGACAGTTCCTTCATGTGATGTTCTCTTTGGTTTGTGCAGATTATTATTGGAAATTATGAGGCTGAACGAACTACTTGAGAACTATCCAGCCATCGTCTGTAATAGTACATTTAGGTTGCTCGTTGCTCTACCTACCTCGTACAAGTACAGTACAAGCCAGCCGCCAATTTCGCTTTCCCGCTTCCCAGAACTCGACCAGATTGGAAATATTCAGCCTCACTCAAATTTGCTGAATCAATATGTTATAGCCATGGCCAGTGATATTCCCCATTCCCCATTCCCAACGCATCTGCTTTTCAATGCCCAGGTCTCCAGAATCTGCAGGGCCAGCCAACTCTTGACAGCAAGGCTGTATGTATCATAACGTCTCGTATCGCGTATACAGCCTGCCCATCAATATGGCTGACCTAACAAAACCTGAGATATTATACATGTACCAACCCATAAACAGTAATAACGTGTGTTCCATGCGATGAGCAGTCCGCCAGTCATCGCGCCAGCTTTAAAAAGAAAAAGATATAAAATAAAATAAACACACAAACCCAACAATGGTTCTTCCAGGAAGGGAAGGAGACTTGAAGGAAAGTAAAGCAAACAACGCCGAGAATCTCGCTCAAAATAACACACATCTATGATCGAGTGCCCAGTTTGGAGCAAGACCAGTTCGATTTGTCGGAGTTGGCATCCCCCGAGGAGTGTTTTGATGGCATGTCAGGTCCCAAATCGAGATTGGATGTTGAAATGCCACCTTGATCATCAGGCAAATGTTGCACAACCACTCTCTCCAAGCCACACTTCATGCAGACCTCAAATCGATCATATTCACCCCACTTCCAACCACCATCACCAAAACCCCACGAGTCACTTCCGCTGCAGCCATCTCCCCATCTGCCACCATAATGCCGTGCACTAGCCGAGCTCGATAGACTGCTCTGGCTGTTGCATCTAGTGACTCCTCCCTCCAGTTCGAGGCCTTCCGCGTCTGGAATTGCTTTTTTGCCTTGGCGACCGATCTGAAGGAATGGGACGAAGGCTAGTGAGAGTGAGGAGATGATAATCGTGCAGATGAAGACACGGGAGAAAGGGAACGTGGGGTGCGCCAGGCCGTGCGGCGTTTGCGCCATGGCGCCGTAGATGGCTGATGTTATCGCCAGACCAATGGATATGCTAAGGCGCAGAGCAGTTTGGAGAATCCCTGCGCCGAGAGAGGATTGGGATGGTGGCAGACGGGAGGATATGTAGAGCTGTGTTAGGTGTCAGCTTTTGTTTGGGTGTTCGATATACCAGTAGAATATCAGCTATAAGAACGTGGAGGAGACCCAACGTACGTTCGAGACAATGAACTGGAAATCCGCCCCAATAACCGTAACACACAAACTTGGGAATAGCAGAGCCCAATAATTCGTCTTGGGCTTGACGAATAGCATCAATATTGCGCCACCAAGATATCCCAATCCGCCTACTCCCATCAGCGCTCTCCCACTAATGCAACTGACCAGTGCTTGCCCGACATAACTCCATACCACGCCAATGATAGCTTGTGGCATCAGCCTCACAGCGATATGTAGCGGTGCTAAGACTTGAGTGTCTTGCATGTACATCGATATCCAGAACTGGTTGGTGATGAATGACATATAACCCAATCCTACACATATAATGCTCATTGTAAATGTCGAGTTCTGGAAAATAGACGGGGGAAGGAGCGGGCATGGGGCGTGATTCTCCCAGATTGCGAAGAGAAAAAGTGAGAGAACGCCGAGGAAGAGGAGTAGGAGGACCTTGTAGGAGTGCCATCCAAGCTGGGGTGCTTCTCTACGTCGCCAGCTGTCAGACTGCTGGTCTATTCCAGTGGGAATGAACGAAGAAACCATTACATAGAAGAAGGAACTTACGTCAGAGCTGCAGATACGCATGCTAGCCCAGCAACAGTCAAGAACGTTCCCAGGTAGTCAAACTGCTTGATCAGTTCCCCTGCATTTCCAGCTCTCGGCATAGCAGGCACAGTCCAAACCGCTGCACCAGCCATCACGAAGAAGAATATCGCAATAACGATGAAGCTCTGGCGCCAACTCGCATACTTTGTTGCCATCCCCGAACTGATACTGCCAAGTATGAAACCCAAAGGATTTCCTACGCCGAGAGCTCCAGTGACTCGATTTCGTCGTTGGCCTTGGGGATATGTTGCGAATAGCTTGCCGATAGCTGGGGGCGCGATAATAGCTGTCCCAAGACCGAGAAAGCCGCAGAGGACGTTGAGACTGAGTGCGTTGGGAGCAAAGGCTGTGAGAAGACTGAATAGGGAGAGGAGCAAAAGACCCAGGAGGAGTTGAAGTTTACGGCCGAACAGATCGGCGGTCTTGCTGAAGAATAGCATGAAAGAACCACTGGCTAGACTGGTTTTGCAACGATATCAGTGAGGTCTACTCTGGAAAAGGAGAGATCATACCCTATTGCTGCTGCTATCCATGTGACCTGTGCAGGCGTCATATTGAGATCCCTTCCGATGGTCCCAGTATTGATGACAATTACGCCTTGTACGAATGTCTATGATCGTTGGTTAGCAGATGGCATAATTTAGAAGCAGGGGAGGAAAGCTTGCAGTTGAAGCAATCGCTATCATGGCCGTGAAGACAAAAATGCATTCCTCAAAGAGATTTCTGAACTGCTTGGGTCGCACATTCGGATCGCTCGCCACGAGCGCAAATGCCATGTCGGCTTCGACATCGAAAGCGTTGACATCGGAGTTGACGAGGGTGGTGAAAGATGGTGACGAGGAATGGGTTGAAGGTGCTACTGATCGGCTGGAGTGTGACTGGGAAGACCGAGAGGAGCTTGCGGAAGTTGTGTGAGACCTAGTTGATTCTGCCTGCGGCGGTTTAGTTGAAGATAGATTCGTTTCCGAAGGATGGATGTTCCAATCTGGTGGTGTGGGATGCTTGGAACGACCCATGTCTTTGGTCAGTGGGCACCAAAAAGAACTACTCCTGAGTGAGCTGCTCTTGAGTGGAGGTGTGAGTGGTAGAGGCTGGGTTATAATATACCCCAAAGTAGGCTTGAAAGAAGTGATTCACAGAGCCTGGCTCCAGAAGACAGAAGTGACGTCGACAGCCATGAGAGTAGGCCGGGCAATAATTCACCTCTTCTCTCGCAAACCTGTCTGTTCCGCTCGTTTTATACAGTTACGCTGAAACTGTGACTGAAAAGCCAATTCCATATGAATGAAAGGAGAGCGTAAGTGGGACCTGGTTCTGGACCCTGAAAAAGAACCTAGCCAAGTACCGTGAAGTACGATTCTCCCAGGACCACAAAAGGGACTTCTAACAATGTGGCTTGTTGACGCTGCTGAAGAGAGAGGGGAAAAAAAAGTCTTGCATCAAGATTGGCCTGAGATTCAACCTTGCTTGTCCATCAAGCCTCACTCGCCCTCAAAGACCACGGCTTTGCCGTGCAGCAGACTTCCCAAGAAAGGATATTCAGCGTGTTTGACGCTCATGCTACTTTGCATATTGAATGAATACTCCATTCTGAAGGCTGGATCGAGAATGGATACCAACGCCAGAGCAAGAAGTCATGGGGAAAAAATTCAAACAAAAAATGGTATATACATTTCATCAGATCATTACTACAACTTAGCTCAACTCCACAATCTCAATCTAAACATTTCTATTCCTCTCCGCCTCCACAACAGCCTCTAGCATCTCGCCTCTCTCCTGCAGAGCTCTCTCAGCCTTGGTCCCCTTTCGCGGCACATACTTAATGATAATCGGCAACATAACCGCCATGAGCGCACCACCGCCCAAGAAACCCGCCGTGACACCCCATCCGAGGGTATATTTGGGCGCGGAAGTAGATGGCCAGATCTGGCTGCCGTAGACGGAGGACAGGTTGCCTACGGCGTTGATCATGGCGATGGCGATAGCGCGCTTCTCGGATGGGAAGGAGATGGTCTTGCTGGCCCAAGCGATGATGAGGGGTAGCGCGGACCAGATTCCTGCTGCGGTGAAGCAGAGCATCACGTAGCGGACCATGGGAGTATGAACGATGGCGCAGACGAGAGCGCAGATGAATCCGAGGGTCAGAGACCCGGTGATGTGCCATCTACGCTCGCCCATGCGATCAGCGGAGTAGGCGCAGGCGTTCAAGCAGACTGCAGCAACGGAGTAGACTGGAACTGTCATGTATTGAGCAGTGATGGTTGTGTAGCCGAGGGATTTGGTGATGGTTGGGATGAAATAGGAGATGGTACCAGCGCCGAGATCGAGGACGAAGAGAAGCATGAATGCATAAGTGCGGGGATCAATAGCAGCGGCTTTGAAGGCTTCCCAGTGGGAAAGACGTTCGTGGTTACCGCCGTTGGCTTCCTTGCTGTCGACAATGATGCGGACGGCTGCGAGTTGGCGCTCTTCGAGTGAGAGCGCTGCTGAGGAGTGGGGGAAGTCGAGGAGGATGAACTTGGCGATGATGGCAACGCCGACTGTAGCTACGCCTTCGATGATGAAGAGCCATCTCCAGCCGTGAATTCCGTGAGCACCATCAAGTCCACCTGTGATGCCGCCGGCGAGGAGACCACCGAAAGCCCCCGACAGGACCGCAGCGCTGTAGAAAATGGCAAAGCGTTTACCTGAAGAGTTGTTAGTTTTGGGATTATCGTGTGAGAGGGGGCTGCTTACCGATTTCTTCTGTCTTATACCAACAGCTCATCATGAACAGGACACCTGGGAAGAATCCAGACTCGACACAGCCAAGAACGAATCGGAATGCAAGGAGAGACCCGTAGTTGTGTACGCTTGCCATGGCGGCACTCAGAGCTCCCCATACCAACATGATGGCTGGGAGGAAAAGAGATGGTCGAGATCGGCTGAGAACCATGTTTGATGGAACTTCCATAATTAAATAACCGAAAAAGAAAATAGAAATAACCCAAGCGTAGCCTGTGGTCCGGTTAGATTTTGAAAAGCAGGGCTGAGGACGGGTGATGGAAACATACGGGAGCTGTCAAGACTGAGATCTTTATCCATGCCAGCAGTCTTTGCATTTCCCTGAACACCAGTCAATGATCTAGCATATTTATATCGTCAAGCGAAGATGTAACTTACGATGTTTGTACGATCAATATAGTTCAAAACATACATGATCCACAAGATTGGGATCAAGTGCAGGTCGATTTTCCGGACCAGCTTCTTCTCAGCTTCGGTGTTTGGCACATAATCTTTGATGGCCTGTTGGAGTTCAAGCTCTTCGGCATTGATGTCTCCTTTGACTTGGATGTCGTCCATCTCGAGGTGAGTAACTTCTTCTTTCTTCAAATCAGACATTCTTGTTGAAGATTAAGAGCGTGCCTGTTGAATGCTGAGTTATTGGCGAGGCTTTGAGGTTGTGTTGAAAGTCGAGATGCTCGTTGTTGTCTGAGATGGAAAATTTCAGAGGAGACCATGGTTGTTTTATATGGCATTAATGTGTTGAGTGGATCCGGGGTGCAATTGTTGAATCTCGGGGATTCGAGGGGTGTGGAGGGCCAAGCCAAGCGTAGACTGGGGAACATGGAGCATGATTGGTGAAGAAGGTCTGCGGGCAGAAGACCGAGCTGCGGAAAGATTTGCGAACGCCCCTCTTGCATGGCAATCCAAGCCGCTTCGGGTTGTTCCCCAGCATCCACAGTCTGGATTTGTTGCGGCTGTGATAACGTTATGATGGTCTTGGAGAGGGAGAAGCACTGTTGACATGACGAGCGCGTGGGATGTTTGAACAAGCTTTGCAAGTTTTGGAGTGGTACTCGTGATGTCGCTTTAATCTGAAGCGTCCTTGGAAGTAGAAGTGTCAAATACCTGACTCGCCACTATCTCACATCGAAGAAATTTCACATGTCCCGGCTTTTGACGTTCAATAACCGGCATGAGATCTACACAATGCAGCCGCTCAATGACCATTTCCTGCGTCAAAAGTCGGCGCCATTACATCAAAAAAGCCCATGGGGAAATAATTATGATCGTACAGTGGCAACGAAGTGTCGAACATCCCAAAGGATGAGTAGTCGACCGGGTATTCGAATACGGTCTGATCAATTTGACCGGGTTCTTGCCTTGAGTCGTTGTTGTGTCTTTGAACTTGTTGCTGGTGATGTTGACGATCCTGATTTTCCCAGGCTGTGTAACGATCCAGCATCTTGGAGAGACCCGCTGCGATGTGACCCGTCAAGTGACGCTCGCCAGCTCTCCCTTCATTCAACAGACCAATTGTCCTGGTAACGAGATCTCGCACAAGGATTGGATCTGTTCCAAGTTTGAATGCTCCCCACTTCTGCTGCACCTTGAGCAGAAAGACGGTCGAGTATGTTATCATGGTTGAGAGATAGATTGGTACACCCACAACCGAATTACGAACATCTGTATCTTCTAAGACCATTTGGAGAATTCCCAGGGCACAGTGCACAGCTGTTGCAGCGAGTTCTCTTCGGTCTTGTGTCAGTTCTGCAGGTTGCTTGATCCCTCGGAGAGCCAAAGAGCCCACTTGAAGTTTGCCAAAATTCAGGTGTAAGATCACCCCTTTTGCGGGGTAGGAGGAGACATATGGATTAGGTGCCAAAAGGGGCTCCCATTTAATCCTCCAAGAATCTAGGTCGACATTGAAGTGTCTTAGCCGAATCAGATCCTGTTCAGACAATATCTGCTCGATATCCGGTCCGAAAGCGTTGTAAACTTTCGTCAAAATAAGAAATACAGCGACTTGGCTGTGTAGACGTAGATCCGATTGTGTGATTGTTGGAAGGTCCAGAAACCGTTCGTGGTGAGTTATGGTTTCATTTTCATGGATGACGGGAGGCCTGCCATATGCGATACTAAAATGATGATCGCAGACGTAGAGAAAGTACCATAACCTAGCTCCTTCGATGTGCTCCTGTGAGCCTCTTATAGCACGAGAATAGCTCTGATGTAGATTCAGCTCAGTAGCTATTCTCACAGCATGGCCCGAAAGCTTCCCTGGGGGTTGAATCAGTAGATTTCCCCTTTCTTTGCTTTGTGTGACTTACAGCTAACATCAGACAGCCAAAAAGCACCAATACACAATCCTCGAATGCCATCCAATACATGATAACGTTCAAACATCGAATCGCAGACAAGCGCTATGAACTCTGCATAACACACATCGAAGGTATGACTTCTTCCCGGAATATGCAAAGCCGTAACCGTAAGAATTGCAGCCAGTAAGAGGGACGAAGATTGGCGAACTGATGTCAGATTGTCATGGACCAGCGCAATGCCACCCCATAGGTAGTGATTAAGTGAGGTGCTGAAAATCCCAAATAACTCTTCTGCCTCGGCCTCAGAGACCTTGCCTTTTGATATGAAGTCCTCAACTACCACGGGTCCCGAGTTAGATTTCGGATTACTTCTCAAATTCCTCAACTTAGTGACCTCGTACAAACTTCCCATAGGCGCAGACACAAGAGCATCGTCCATTTTACTCGACTCGGGCTCCAGAGAATGCTCTCTCGTCATTGCCATTGCAGCAGTTCTTGACACTCTTGGCTCAGAAGTGGTGGCCTGCAATCGTTCTGCAACAGCTTCTGGGGACACAACCTGGACAATGGATTGTTGTCGATTGAAAGTTTCTAGGGGAGGAAGCTCCAAGACACTCAGAATCTTGGCCACTGCTCGCTGCAAGCACTGCGAGTTTTCCTCCATTGTTGATTTCCATCTGAAGTCATGTTAACCGACCCCATCTGCAATATTTCAGAGCTACAAAGACTTACTCTGTCCCCTCCTCCAACAGCGATTGTAAACTCTTGTTGACTATACATTTCAGATTCTTCCTTGAGCACCTCGTACATACAGACTTGTCCGCTCCAACATCACACTTGATCTTTCTTGCCTGACACTCCGTACATGCATGCACTTTCCTCGAGATCTTTGGCAGTCTCCCTGGCTCCCCAGCACCCACGTGACTGCTCGAGGAAGGCGACTCGACGTTCTCGTGCCTGGCTCGTTTCATCCCCGCAAACCCCAGATAATTCGAAGCGCAGTCGCTAAGCCGTGGAGTTTGACAACGGCTAGACGCAGGTAGGGTTGTCAATTGGCTTCGAGTGGAGCAGGAGGGTATTGTGTCCAGGCTGGACTTCAGTTGTCCAGGTGCAAGAGGGGGAGGGCGGCGACAATCCCGAGTTGCTGTTCAGGATGGGTCACGACATGCAGACGAACTGGATCAGTGGTGTTCAGTTGGAATGTCGGTGGGATGACCGAGAGGAGGAAGTATGATCCTGAAATGTTTTGCCGTATGTATGTATGTATGTATGCAAGACCTTCAGGAACTCCACCCCGCATACTCCATAGACCGGTACCTGGACAAGTTGAAGTGTTTTGGTGGTGAGGAGAGAAGAAGAGAAGAGGAGAGGAGAAACGCGGGAGAAGTCCGAGGTCGAAGAAAAGCGTGCTGAGAGGGGGAATTGTGTTAGTGCCCCCACCTTCAGGGCTGGCTTGGCATTTGCGGTGCTGGGTGGCATTTACTGGGCGGGCAGAACACCGTGATATCTCTCGTCCACCTCCATCCACCGACTGCACGATCATCCACTTCAATCCGGGGAGTAAGAATTGAGTCTCGGTCTCGGCACTACTCTTGACAGATTCTTGAAAATGTTGCCTCATTATCCGGCCCGGCCGTTCCTTCATATAAGTCGTCGAGCCTTCATGGAGATTGAGTTGCAAACACATTGATACCCTCTCCTTCCTTGGCCTTCTTCATCGTCATCTCCATCTCCATCTCAACGATACCTTCTCGTTATCACCCACTCTACATCACGACATCACCATGGCCTCACAAACAAGCAAGAAGATTGCCTTTGCTGGCTTAGGAGCCATGGGTTTCGGCATGGCTTCCCATTTACTTGGTTTAGGCCACCACGTGACCGGCTTCGACGTCTACGAGCCTTCACTTGAGAAGTTTAGAGCGTTGGGAGCAAAGACCGCTACCTCGCCTAGGGAAGCTGCAAAAGATAATGATTTCTTCGTATGCATGGTTGCGAATTCGAATCAGGCAGAATCCGTACTTTTCGATTCCGAGACTGGAGCGGTAAAAGGTAGGTCCACCAAATTTGAAAAGTCCAAGGAGTGTGTGGTCTAACGATAAATAGCTCTCCCACAGAACGCCACCATCATACTTTGCTCGACAGTACCCTCAAGTTACTTGACTTCTGTTCAAGCTAGCTTAGAGAAGCTGAGCAGAACAGATATCCTCCTCGTTGACAGCCCAGTCTCAGGAGGAACTGTTCGTGCTGCTCAAGGAAACCTCACTATCCTCGCCTCTGGAACTTCCACATCCTTAGAACGTGCAAACAGCCTTCTATCCGACATGTCAGAAAAGCTATACATCATTCCAGGCGGTATCGGCGCAGCGAGTAACGTCAAAATGATCAACCAACTCCTAGCCGGAATCCACATCGCAGCAGCTGCTGAAGCAATGGGACTTGCAGCAAAAGCCGGACTCAACACTAGACAAGTCTACGATATTATAGTCGGTGCAGCAGGAAACTCGTGGATGTTTGAGAACAGAGTCCCGCATATGCTCGATAACGACCTGACGCCGTATTCTGCTCTCGATATCTTCGTCAAAGACATGGGCATCGTGACCTCTTCTGCCCGTCTACAAGGCTTTCCTCTTCCCCTATCATCGGTAGCAGAACAACTCTACCTCTCTGCTTCCGCTCAAGGTTTCGGCCGTCAAGACGATTCTGGACTCGTGAGGATTTTCACACCAGGTACACCGACTCTCGTTTACGACCAAGCTAAACCACAACCGACATCCGACAAACTCACACCTTCTGTAACACCCCTAGAGATCAACAAAATAGGGTTCATTGGCCTCGGAGCAATGGGTATCGGCATGGCGACTTCACTCGTCAAGGCTGGGTTCCCAGTTTGCGGATACGACGTATACGTACCTTCGATCGAGAAATTCCTCTCTCAAGCTGGCGACAAAGCAAGCGCAGCATCCTCTCCAGCAGAAGCAGCAGACGCAGCTGAAGTTCTCATTCTCATGGTCCAGAATGCAGCACAAGCAGATGATGTCCTTTTCGGCTCCGGAAAAGTAGCCGCCACGCTCCCCGCAAACGCAATTATCATCCTGAATTCTACAGTTCCACCGTCTTTCGCCAAAGATCTCGGACAACGACTATCAGCTCTCGGAACAGGGCTCGAGCTCATCGACGCTCCTGTAAGTGGAGGTGTAGTTCGAGCCGCAGCCGGCAACCTAACAATCATCTCCTCCGGCGCAGCACTCGCCCTCTCAAAAGCCTCTCCCATCCTCACAGCTCTCTCTGGCCCTCCTTCAAATCTCTTCACAATCCCCAACGGCGCTGGAGCTGCTTCGTCCGTAAAACTGATCAACCAACTCCTCGCAGGCGTACACATCGTCGCCGCAGCAGAAGCCATGGCGTTTGGCGCTAAACTCGGTCTCGACACCCGTTCCCTCTACGAGATAATTAAGAACGCCGCTGGCGGGAGCTGGATGTTCGAGAACCGGGTTCCGGCGATGCTGAATGCGGATTGGACGCCGAATAGCCAGTTGGCGATTTTCGTCAAGGATCTCGGCATTGTGCTTGATGAGGCGAAGAGGTTGGGGTATGCAGCTCCTTTGAGCGCGGCGAGTCATCAGGTTTATTTGACTGGTGCTGCGAAGGGGTGGGCGAAGGATGCTGATTCGGGTGTTGTGAGGGTTTGGGAATTGATGACTGGTGTTTCTGTCGCTGAGGCTGCGAAAGAGGTTGTTGAGATGAAAGCTGAGAAGGAGGTTTTCAAACCGCGAGAGTATGAACCACTTCCACTTGAGGAGACGATTGCTTCTCTTCCTCCCAGCACCAGCACGAACACCCTCGCGACTATTAAGGAACGGATCGCAAATCCGGAGACACCAGCACTTATCATTCTTGATGATGATCCAACTGGCACACAAACATGCCGTAAGTTTTACCAGATTATGCACATCTCGCTTATGACATTCCACGTCAACATTTCCTCACCCCCCAATCCAATACTTTCAAACCCCCTATTCCAAAATTAAAAACAAACTAACACTCTCACCCTACAGACGACATCCCCGTCTTAACAGTCTGGGACATCCCCACCCTAACCTCCGAACTCCACCGCTCCCCACACGGATTCTTCATCCTCACCAACTCCCGCGCCCTCCCGGGTCCCGAAGCATCAGCACTCATTAAGGAAATAACGACCAACATCCTCTCCGCCTCCCAATCACCCACATTCCCCGCCGCAAAACCCTTCCAGATCGTGCTTCGCGGGGATTCCACTCTACGGGGGCACTTCCCCGAGGAGCCCGACGCGGTGGAATCCATCCTCGGCACATCAACCGCCTGGATCCTCGCGCCGTTCTTCTACCAGGGCGGACGGTATACGATCGATGATGTGCATTATGTATCTGAAGGCGAGCAGCTGGTGCCGGCTAGTAAAACTCCCTTCGCGGCAGATGCGACGTTCGGATACAAGTCGTCCAACTTACGGGATTACGTGCGTGAGAAGACAGGCGGACGGTTCGAGGAGGGGCAGATCGTGTCTGTTAGTTTGCATGATATACGTATCGGTGGACACGCGCGGGTGCGTGATGTGCTACTGGGTGTTGAGAGGGGGAGTGTGGTTGTTGTGAACGCGGCTAGGGAGGAGGATATGCATGTTTTCGCTCTAGGCGCCCTCCTCGCTGAGCAGCAGGGTGGGAAGTTTCTGTATAGGACTGGAGCGGCTTTCGTGAGTTCGCGGTTGGGGATTGAAGGCAAGGAGCCGATGAGTGCGGGGGAGTTGGGGGTTGATACGTCGAGGGGGAGTAGAGGGGGATTGGTCATTGCGGGGAGTTATGTGCCGAAGACGACGGCGCAGTTGAAGTACCTTAGGGAGTGTAGAGAGGGGAGACTGAGGGTTATTGAGTTGGATGTTGGGGAGTTGCTTGATGAGGAGGCTGGGGTTGAGAAGAGTATTGTTAAGAAAGCTGTTGAGGAAGCCACGGAGGCTATTATGGCTGGAACGGATGTCCTTGTCATGACATCTCGCTCTTTGATAACGGGCCACGATGGACTCTCGAGCTTGAGAATCGGCTCGGTGGTAGCAGCTGCTCTTGTTTCCTTCCTGCAAGGTATCGAGGTTCGTCCCAGGTATATCATCGCCAAGGGGGGCATTACGAGTTCTGATGCGGCGACGAAGGGGTTGAGGATGAGGAGGGCGATGATCTTGGGCCAAGCCGCTCCAGGGGTGCCTATCTGGGCTGCTGCTGGTGAAGAGGAGGAGAAGGAGGCGGATGGGATGGGTGTTAGACATAAGGGTGTGCCATACGTGGTTTTCCCTGGGAATGTAGGTGGTGTAGAGACTTTGGGGGAGTTGGTTGGGAGGTGGGCTGCCGTTTGAGGTGTTGATCTTGACGAAGCATTGGCGTGGCGTTAGGTGTATTGTATTGTGCATATCTGAAATTTTCGAAGTCAAATCAACGAATAATAACGAGAATGTGTGTCTTCTTTAACAGCGATACGGAATACGAAACCATAGAATTATGGAAGAGACGGGTTATATTCCAAATCAGCCGATTTCGTGCTTCGGAGTTATCGCGTTGATTCAGGTCTATTCTGAAGCCTCTCTGCGCAATCGCAATCACTCGGTTATATATCGAAATCTGTCTATCTATTTGACCAATACTGAAACCCGGTGAGGAAAGTTGAGGTTGAGAGTTTCAAGGGCCGCTGCAAATAAGTCTGTCCGTCTTGTAGATTCGAATCTACGGACATGTACAGAGAAGACGTAGCAATTGAAGTCTTAAGCTCCAGAAGAAGGCCCAGGGGAGAGGAGAGTTACCTCATCTGAACCTATAATGTGTGGACTTGTGAGGAGATGGAGATTGAGATTGAGATTGGAGTTGAAATTGGCCAAGGAAGAAGTGCATGCAAAGAGCTATGTAGAGAGACAGACGTAATGGGACATTGTTTGCATCAAGAGGGAGGCGGTGAGATGCCTGATTTGATATGAGTATTTTCTCGTTCTCTCATTGAGAGGAGTAGTGCGTGATAAAGGAAGGTGAGAAATAGAGATGGGTGATAGATATTATACCCGGATGAGCTTAAGAGCGAGTTCAATAGAAGTTAGATGGGCTGAGGGCTTCCAAATGCCGACTGGAAATTCGATATCAAAACTCCAACCTACAGAGCAACAACATCACAATATCAAGCAGGTCACACATTTACTAAATCACTCGCCAATTAATGATTCATTCATGATTTTCTTGTAATGCCATGCATTTTTTGGTATTCTCTCTCCATTGATCATCTGAGTCTCTGTCTGTCTGTCTGTCAGGTCCGTCGTAGCCCGCATGAATCTGATACTTCTCCCTCTCAGCCAAAGAGAGAGAGACGTATCAATCATCCTCGTAACTTCTCCGTTTCGTCAAATCGCTAGCATAGCATCGCAGTACATCTGTCTTGCTTGCTCTTCTCTATCGTTCACACCCCCACCCAGCAGAGAATCGCAAGACAAAGGCAGAAAAAGAACTTTTGGTGTCCCATTCCCAATCCCATCTAGATGACCTTGAAGTCTTCAAGAAAGGAAACTCGCAGCAGTATGAAAGAGGAGGAACAGACTCCTTGGGAAGAAAAGAACATGAATGAGTTTTTGTTTTGGGTCGCAGCAGAGGAAAACACATCGTAAAAGGAAATCGTGAAAGGTAATGTTTGTTATACAAAGAAGGCCGGCTGTTGGTGAAAGCTGGTCATCGGCAAATCCTCAATCTCTGCAAGCCACCCTTTCCAAAGACTGTTCGGGGTATCGTATCTCGTCGTCGTTCTGCATGCATATCATCTTCTCGGAAGTGTAGATTCTCGCTCGTGAGTCATTCGTCGGTCCTCAATGTATCTCGCCGTACCGGTGACTTAGTTTGGGCATTGAGCTTGAACGTGACCTGGCTGCTTGCACTTGTAGCAGGTACGCTCATTGTTGTTCTCAACAGGGCAGTCTCTTGAGAGATGGCCGACCTCGCCACAGTTGTAGCACTTTTGGCCTTGGGTGCAGTCACCTAGAATTGGTTAGTGAAGGGTCCGACCAGTGGAAGTTGGTAACATACGGGACATGTGTCCGTATCCTCCGCAGGAGTAGCAGGTCTGGCCACCTTGTCCACCTCCGTAGCCACCGCGTCCGCCGCCATATCCGCCCTGGCCGCCGCCGAATCCGCCACCATATCCGCCAGCCTCGGGGCAGTTACGAGCAATGTGACCAATCTTGGAGCACTGGGAAGCTGTCAGAAGAATATCCGAGTAGACAAAAGAGTATTCGTACCTTGTAGCACTCTTGGGATCCACCACCGGATTGGAATCCACCGCCACCACGTCCAGCACCCTCAGCGGCAGGGTTTTGGCAATCACGGGAGATGTGGCCGGGTTGACCGCACTTGTAGCAGGTCTTGTCCTTTGGTCCATCAGGGCACTCACGGCCTAGAGATTGTTAGTACCAGTCTTCCTGTATGTATGTTGTGGAGAGGGTGAGCCTACTCATGTGTCCCTCGCCTTTGTGGAAAAATTCGCATCAGTCTCTTCTCTTGTAAACATCACATCGTCATCACTCACCACCACAGTTGTAGCTATACCAGGTTAGTAAAGCATCTTGTATGTGCAGGGAGAAAGACTTACCACTTAGCAGGGCCACGGGTTGGGCAGTCACGGGCCTACGAAAGTCAGCATATGGGAGTCGAGTATCCAGGGAAAAACCGTACTTGGTGAGAGCCATCGCCACCTAGATTGTGAATGTCAGCTGAGGTTCTCTGATATTATTTGGCCGGATATAGTGTGGGGGAAAGGTGAGATAGATGTCGCAGATAAAATTTGATGTTTGTGTGCCCACTTGAACTCCTTCCCAAATGCAGAAACAGAATCTGACCGCTGGAACATCATTGGACAGAACCAGCCATAGCAGATAGATTAAAAAGAGACATAGCCAGCATCTGCGGCAGAAGTTGCCGTGCGATATCGGCGGAGGTATGCAGAAGGGAATTCGTGGTGTTGGAGGTCGTGGGAGGTTGGAATGGGGTTGGAATGAAGGCGAATAGATGGGAAGGCGGTGTCACTCACAGTTGTAGCAGCCGCGGGCAGGAGGAGCAGATCCGTAGGAATCCATGATTTCGATTGAAGGGATGTTTTCTGTAGAGAAAGGGAGTGTTAGCTGCAATGTGCGCAAGAGGTTTCCTGTATTGTGGTTGTGGCGGAGAATTGGGAAGATGCTGAGGGTACTTGTATGGTGGGGTCAAAGAGGGACGGTGAACAGCTCCAACTTACTGTTGTTGGAAAGGGTGTTGTATGAAGTACTGTAGCAGGTACAGTAAAAGAAGATTGAGTATGAAGGAGAACCGGCAAGGGGAATGCGGTTCTTTATGAGGTTATTGAAGATTGTGTGGTTGTTGAGATGTCGAGGTCGAGCGGGAGGGAAGAGGAAGAGGAAGAAAGTTCGCTGGAAAAAGTTCTGTCTGGTTTAGGTCAGGCCTCTCGCCTCTCGCTTCTCTCCAGTAGTAAGGTTAGAGAAGTGTCGTGTCTTGTGTGAAGGCGCCTCAGTAGTGGCCGAGCTAGGCTGGAGCTAGCGGCCTCTTTAGCGACCAGACCCTGCTTCTGACTGGCAGCTGGGCGGGTGCTGATCCCTGTCACGCTCCACATGCACGCCCCTGCCTAACAGCGGCGACGGAACCACTCTTTGATGGAATTTGGGTCAATCAGATTGCTTGGAGGTGGCGCAGTGGGGTCGAGTCAAGGAGAGTTCCAATTGGGTGAGGGGGGTGAGGGAGCAGGAAGGGAAGGTAAGGCAAGGCAAGGCAAGCAAGGTAAGGAAGGAATGGCAGGTGAGATGGATGTTGGTGGGAATGAAGTTGAGGTGGTGAGAAGATACCTAGGTAACTAAGTACTGACTGCTAAATGAAAGGGGAAAGACAAGAAGGCCCTTGCTCTGTAGATAAAGGTAGGTAGATTAAGGGTTAGGACGCAAGTAAGTAAAGGAAGGTACCTGGGTAATGGAAGGAAGGAACAATGGAGACAAGGCAAGCTGACAAGAAGAGTCGACCTACTGTAGGTAACTTCGTTAAGTAGGTACCCTACATTATCCAGCGAAGCTAGTACGCAGTCTCAATCTGGAAGCTCTTTCAATCTTCCAACCAGTTCAATCCAGTTTCAATCCAGGTTCAGCTTTTCTGCCTGCAGCACCACCATAACCGAAGTACCTGGACAAGACATGGATGGTACTAGAGTACCTGAACGTGTACCTGCACATCCTGTTATAGGCACTTGCTTACCCTTACCATACCACTTTGCTCCTTTGCCAATTACACTTCCTTCGACTCCTTTTCAAATATACCTTCACTTCCTATTAACCCGAGACACCCACCTGCCAGACTACTGTCCCTCGTTGAGGCCATCCTCCCAACAGTGACAACCCAGACACCAAGCTTTCACTATCATTATGGCTTTCACTGTTGCGACTGGCTGGCCTATCACACCAGAGCTACCGCCTCTGCCGTCATCGTGGTGGAAGCATGGTTTTGTGTAGCCTTTCTACTAAGGATTGACTTTCGGGATCTTCACACCGGTGCCGTTCACGTTTGACACGCCAGCGAGCCTCTTCTCTTGTGGTGCAGAATTTGACACGACCTTCCTTCCTTCCTTCCGTCCTTTTTCCATGCCCGCCTCATATCCCCCACCACCAGCGATCCCGACACCGCCAAACACCACCTCACTTACCAATTCAACGTTTCCTTAACAGCGGTCAGTTATCTGACTACCCCTCCATATGTCCCAGCCCAGCTTTGGCCGCATAGGAAGGCCAGGCCAGACCTGACCTGACCAGCACAATGCAGCGCAGGGTTACAGTGGCCCGTTAGGAACAGGAAAGGTACGGCTAACGAGATCGATCAATCGGACAAATTCAACGCCATCTGGAACCGTTTCATCGCAGGCAATCCAGCCAGTCAGGACGCGGATTACAAATGCAGATATACCCCACCATCCTGCCACAAGCTGCCTCAACAAGCCTTCCGAGCTCTGATATACCCCGTCGGCCACCACCTCAAGTCAATATATGCCTATATCCTTATCAGCCGTCTGCAATAGTTCGTCCTCAACCCACTCCATCCCCCTTCAATTATCATAAGGCCAGGGCACAACGATGCTGCTGGCAATGCAATTTCCATATCGATGCAGACTAGTTATGGACGGGGATCATGATACTCGTACCACTTCACATTTCAGCCTCTCTTCTTCCTGCCAACGCCTACCATGCCACAAAAAGTCTCTTCAAACCAACATTCTATCACGTTTAGGTGCTAGAATGTGATATGATATCTTTTCAGGCTTTCGAATTCCTCTGAATAAGCCGAGGATCAGGAACGCAATCTCGATGGATATGAAGAGGGCCAAGAGGTCCTCCCGCACTTCATACATGTTTGAAAACTGACATCGGAGGTAATGCGACAGGACTGAAGTCATCTTGTCATTGCCGGCTTCAACACTTCATTCGCTGGTTCATTCTCGCAAATGATTACTTCGTGGGCATCTACTGTTACCCTGATATCCCAAGGACAAGATTTTGATGCGGAAGTTCGCTCAGTCTGTCTTCGGCTTCAGCTCGAGTTTTGTATCATTCACAATTAGGGCTATAGGTCGAAGTCTTTGTCAGGCGAGGTGGGATATAATCGGCCTCATATCATACAAGCTCTGTTCCAGAGAAACGAACATCGAAGAACACCACCTTCTTCACATGTAGGTGAATCAATCGCGCCCTCCGTCCGAGATTACCGGCTGAACGAGTTCAGTCTCGTGATGGCAAGGAATACCTGCATTCTACTGTACATGCAAGCATCGCTAGTGTGATGACTTGATATTGCATGTTTTGTCTGTCTTCATCCGAAGGAAAGTGGTGGTGTCGAGGTCACCCGATGACTTTCTGGTCTTAACCCTTCTTCTGAGAACCAACTCCAGATAAAGAGGGGAAGTCTGCTCCACCACCGCCGCTGCCACTTCTTAACGCTAGATTGGTCTTGAATAGCCGCGCGAGTCGATCGTATGCTTGAAGTTCCCTCAATCACGTGGAGAGGATGGCATTGTTGTATCAACAGATCCTATAATATGTGATGTCTACTTACTTATTCTAGCAGTAGCTATTGAAATATTCAAACATGAATCGTAGGAAAGAGAGATACGTGGGGCTTCAGCACATCAACGAGCCATGCTGTCTCATGCCTGCCTGCAGAACTTTTCATCGAGAAAGTTGGGCTCCCCCGTTGGCTAACACGCCGGCTCACCTCCGCCATCCCCCATCACAGAAGGTGATTCTCCCTGCATATGGTAAACTCCTCGCCTTAATCTCTGTCCTTGCAAGATGCTTCATCTATACAACAAGAGGAGGAAATTCCTCCAATCGACAACCATCCTACCGCTCTCGCACATCTCACCTGTTTCTCGGCTGGAAGTTTGATGCTCTTCGGGTTCTAGGCCAGTCATTGCCAAATTCCAACATGCTAGCTGCGTCGGGCAAGCAGAGCTCACGGCCCGTCCCTACCTTCATTACTCCATTCGATTTGTTGTGGAGTGGTAGCCATACGCGAGCTGGACTGGCTGGGTTGGGGGTGGTGGGATAGGGCGGCTCTGCTGACTTGACTTGCCCGTGAATTAGGATTCAGGAGGTTGGTTAGCGAGAGAGGATTGGCTCGCAGATAAGGGTACAGTGTAGAGGGAGAATGTATGAGGATGGAAGTCATGGCAGGAGCGATTACATCGAGACACTCTCCAGGACATCATGAAGAATTACAGTGAGGTGATCGAGAGATGGATAGCAGTGTACCGCCCCTATCCTTTGTTTTGGTCTCCTCTTTGCCCAAGGTGAGTGCCTGCTACTAACCTTACTCCTTCGCAAACTGGATCAGAACAGTCCTTCCCATCGCTCTTCCAACCTTCAACCGCTCGGCGATGCTAGTACCTGATGAGCCCGTCTACTGCCTTTAGGAATACTTCCTTATCTTTGTCAATACTCCCCATGGCCTCTTAATCAGTCCCTCCAGCATCTTCTACCCCTCGAAGCAGCCAGGAACTTCAACTATCGCCTCCAAGGCAGCGGCTGCAACCTCACCATCAATGAGCCTCCAGAGGACATAGCCACCTCATCAAACCTCTGCGAGACCTCCTTCCCCATTGCAGTATCGAACACAGTGGCACAGCCGTTGATGATGCATGCACCCCTTCTCCGTCATTCCTCCTGATGCTCGAGCACGAGCTCGAGCTTTACCTCCTCTCCAAACAGCCACCCCAGAAGGCCAAAGCCACAGCACAAGTGCATTGGCATGGACTTCGCAGATTCTCATGAGGATCCACAAGCCTCAAGAAAGGGACTAAAGGAACCTATGCTATGATCTTTTGGCAACAGACGCACACCCTTGGCTCTTCTTTCATCGCGACTATCTTGTTAAGAGCAAAAGTCGCACCTCGCACTCTGCACATGCGATATGATCATCCATTCCATCTAGCATGCTTTGGAACGTTTCCACGCCCAGTCGATGGATACAAACTATTGTCTTCGCCCCTGAGTTGACTACGGTTTCATCTGTCGAGCAGATTTGCTATACAGGGAGGATGTTCGTCTCCTAATCTGGGCTTTGATTTGGAATTTGTAATTCTACAACGGTGAGAACGGGAATATGACTGAGTGGGTAGAGCACATTCATCCAAGGGAGCGACACTTCGGTGGGCTTTTGTCCCACAAAGACCCCAGTTGCTCATGAGTATGGGTATGCTGCTGAGAAGTTGACTTCTAGTTTAGGTTTTGGTGGAGGCGATATTCAGGTGAAGTTTGACAGCAAAAATAGAGGTGTTGGCCACTCCTGCTGTTGTTTTTATTGTCAAGGTTGAACAACCTTGTGTCCTCTCGTCCGAGAGGTAGATATTCTCAATAGTGCTTTCGGTTTCTCTCTATAAAGATTATTATTTGGAACTTTTTGCGTTTATCTAGTCCACTTAGTACTTTGATGTGTTTCTGAATCAGTTAGAGGTACATAAAAATCTGACATTATTTGAAGAATTCGTATATCTTCACCCCTCCAAATACTCAGACTTTGGCTCACTCTCTATCCTTTGTGATAGGAATACCTATTTTTCGAAGGGTAAGCCATGAGGATAAAGAAAGTTTATGACTGGAATGTTGGGTCTTTTCGATTATGTTCAATCATGGAGGACCAAATTGTTGACTTCGGGGGTTTTCCAAACAATATTTCTTAGCGAAAGTTGATAAAGTGGGACTTTCGGCCTTTGCTTTACAGTGTTCATATAGATTAATATCTTTTAAATTATGAAATGAAGCTACTAAACTCTTGACGAAGAGAAAGGAACGGATGGAACTTGGAGGATGAGATCTCCACGTGATGGGCTGCTAACCTCTTTGAGTGGGCTAGATGAAATTTGGGGCTTGCCTTTCTCCACCTTTACTGCAGGCAGGAAAGTAAGGTAATCAACAACCTCTCATCGTCCACTTTATACTCCTCCACATATACCAAGTATTTCACAACTCTTACTCAAGATTTTTCTGTGAACCAATGATCTAGCCCAATTTAAGATAAATTCACACTCGATCAAACCAGTATTCAGTAGGTCCAGGAGACAATCCTCTCTCAGTCTTCATCGTCCATCTCCAGACACGGAGGGAGCATGTCATGTCAGACACAGCATCACCACCCTCTCCCACTCCTCCACCAAAGTCAAATTCAAAATCAAAATCAAAATCAACAACCTCAAACGTAAAAGCAGTCAAGAAAAAGGCTTTCTCCTGCGACCAGTGCCGCGCGCGGAAAGTGCGATGTGGTGGCGAACAACCCAGCTGTAGACGCTGCGTTGTCCGGAATGATGCTTGTCGGTACCTCCTCGCGCCGACGATCTCGTATACGCAGAGGTTGGAGGAGAGGGTTAGGGAGTTGGAGGGGGTTGTTGAGGGGTTGAGGAATGGGAATGGGAATGGGAATGGGGAGGGGGAGGAGGAGGAGGCTGGTGGAGTTGAGGTTGGGGGAGGGGAAGTGGGAGTGGGAGTGTCACATGATGAGAGAGGGGGGTTGAGTGCTGGTCCTGGTGCTGGTGCAGGTGCAGGTGGATTTGATGGCTTAAAACGTGATGAGAAAGGTGGTATTACGTATCATGGCGCGACGAGCTTCTTTCAATTACCGGCTCCGGTGGGACAGAGTGATGGGTTGGGAGGTGGTGGTGTGCCTTCTGTTCTGGAGGCGGCGGGAGGGGGAGGAGAGAGGAAGGAGAGGCTGGTTAGTAATGCGTGGCAGCAGAGGGCTATGGAGACTTTTTCGGAAACACCGGTGAGTACTTGTCTAAAGTCTTTGAGGAAGAGTGAAACAATGAGTGAGTGTAAGGTGGTAATAATTTCTGTAGGAACCCTTTCAGTTTTTGTTGGGGGTCCATTGGTGCTGGATCCAACCACTGTTCAACTTCGTGTACAGACCGGCTTTCACTCGTACGTATGCACTCTTTACTTTGGATTCCTGTGCTGAATATGTACAGGCGATATGGAAGTTCTCGGCTCGTATTATTCCCATACTCTCCTCAACGCCATGCTCTCTCATTCTGTGAGATGGTGTAAGAACGACGCCAAGATCCGAGCTTTACTCGAGCCCTACGACAATGGCCAACTATTCTCTCGCCAGGCACGAACTTTGCTATTCGATGAATTAAGACAGGGGCATAGCAAGATCCCCACAGTGCAAACACTCCTCCTCCTCAGTGCTCAAGAATGCAGTGCGGGTAACCGAACACAGGCATGGCTTTACAGCGGCATGGCATTCCGGCTCATCGAAGATATGGGGATCTGTATCGATGGACAGAGATATGCTGGTGCGGTGCAGTTGTCGGATGAGGATATCGAGATCAGACATAGGCTGTTCTGGAGTTGTTATTTTTGGGATAAAATGATTAGTTTGTATCTTGGGAGATCTCCTACGCTTCAACATTCTACTGTTAGTCCGCCGCAGATAATGCGTAAGTTCCTCTTTCACCCACTTCCATATCAACCTCCCTCTCTAGCGACAACATATACTCACTGCTCTCCAAGTCGACGATTCGGCCGAAACCGAGTTGTGGAAACCGCACGGGATCGTGTATCCAGAGGGTTTTGAGTATCCACCGACACAAGCACATTCAATCTCATGCTTCATGAGAATGTGTCAACTCTCCGAGATTTTCAACCAGATCTTGATACACATCTATGATCCATTAGGGCGGAACGCTGAAGCTGAGATTCAAGCTTGTTTGGCTTCAGAGAGTAGAGCTTTAGGGAAGTGGTGGGACGACCTCCCGACTTTTTTGAGGATTGATGCGAAGGAGCTGCCAGCGTATTGTCCTCCGAGCCATATCGTTACCCTGAAGTAAGGAATCCTGGTTCCCCTAACTTTGATCCTCTGTGGAGATTTTATATTTGGTCAATGCTAAGAAAGCACAGCTGCCTCTACCACACCTTCAAAATCCTCCTCTACCGACCGATGCTCTTCCCTCGCTCCACCCCTCCAAACCCCACTTCTCAACGGCCCAACCCAACACACCTCGTAGAATGTATCTCCTCGGCTACGTCAATAATCGCCATCTTTGACCTCTTCTGCCGGACGTTCGGGGATGATTACTGTATCCTATCGCTGTCGTATAGTGTGTACACTGCAGCGTCAATCTTTTTGCTACAGGTTCAGGCTGCAGCCTCAGGGGGTCAGGACGAGATTACGATGAGGAGATTGGGGTTCTGTGTTGCGGTGCTGGAGAGGGTTAAGGGGATCAATGCTGGTGAGTTCTTATGCGTTTTCGAAGATCACTGAGACTCTTTGAAATCTATCATATTGTGGTCTAGTCTAACTCAGCGTACTCTACAGTCATTGGAAGTTCCCTCAACCTCATCACCCAAGCCCTCTCAAAGCTCAATATTCATTTCCCCACAAACTCCTTCTCAGAACCAAGCCACCAACCGAGTAATAGAGGGGACCAACGACATACGATACAAGAAGCTAGATTTCTACCACTCACGGCAGATCCGATGCCATCCATTCCCGACAATAGTAACTTCGACCTTGATGGCAGCGCGTTCCAACCTCCACCTGTACCTTTACAGGGCTTTGATTTTGAGAACTTTGATATTTCTCCGGAGATGCTGGATGCATTTTCTGGGTTGGAACCGATCGATGCGACGGTTGGAGCGCTGTATGATTTTCATTGAGCTGGTTCCAAGCGACGAGTAGGAACGTCACTGTGAAGTCTGAGGTCATTTCGGTCTGGAAAAGCACCTCTTAATTTCACATATCGAAGTTCTGACTTCCAAAGATGCACCTCACAGTGTCTGCAGCTCCTTAATGGGCTTTTGTTGAAACAATTTGGCAGCTTCCACTACTTTGTCGTATACTGTGAAGGCTATCCCACTCGAGAGCTAATTGTCTTCCGTTAGCAAGGTGGGAACTCCCCCAGATGTTGTAACGTACAGTCATTCTCACAAGTCTGGGACTTGTGCCTCTCCAGAACGCCCCGATGCCGTCTCTCTTCAGCGTCTTCGCGGCACAGTCCAGCATGCCCGTGTACCCACCACCAACACTCTGCATCCGAGTCTTGACATTGTCAAACGGCATCGAAGCATATCTAGGAAGGGTATCAGTCAACAACCCTCACTCGATGATGGGGAATGACCACAATGAAAAAGGAGAACTCACACAGTCACAATCCCACTCAAAGCACCCATAGCAAGAGTCGTACCCACATTCCCACTCATCTCCGGCCACCTCTTCCCAACCCAATCCTGCATCGACGCAAACATCGTAAACCTCACCGCCGAATTCGTAGCCTGTTTGCTCATCACGGGCAGCGCTCCTCTCCACAACGCACTTATCCCCTCTGCCCGCACAACCTGCAACGCAACACCCACCACACCTTTCCCAGCAAACTGCCTGCTTCTCCCGTCTTTGCTTGCCGCAGCAGCAGCAGCGTCCTGAACTAACCGCGTCTTCAACGCTTCGCCTGGTGTGACGACAGCTAATGACTCCGCGACGCCGGCACTTAAACCCGCGAGGACGTTCACCCAGGGACTTCGAACGCCAGGTCTCTCCCCAGCGGCCCTTGTATTGAATAGGAAGTCGAGATAATCCCTCGAGGTCTCAAAAGCGAAAAATCGGATTCCGCCCTTGAGGAAATTACTTGTTGCCAGCGCGCCGCAGCCGGAGTAGAAGCCCAGGAGTCCGGATGTGTGGTAGGTGTTGCGGATGAGGGCGAGGGAGGAGGTTCTTGATGTGGAGGAGGAGAGGTTGGGGAGTTGGCGGTGGGTTTTGATGAATTCGGCGGGGTACTGGTGGGAGGTGTTTGGTTAGTTGGAATGTTAGATTGGGAATGGGGATTGGGACAAGGAGAAGGAGGGAGAGGGAGAGGAAGAAAGGGGGAGGTACTGTTACTATGGTTTCGGATACTCCTGCTATTCCTCCTGCGAGGAGCTTTATGACTACGAGGGGTTTGTTGTTGTTGTCCATTGCGCTTGTTGATGCGTAAGGGTGTCAAATCTGAGGGAATCTAGAAGCAAGTGTCCCTAACACGATACTCGGCTAAAAAAAAACTAAAACAAGTGGAAGAAAGCTTTTCAATGATGTCTTGGTACATTCTACAACTTATATCTTCCCTTCATCGAGTTGTTATCAGACGATAGGGTCCGCTCGCATGCAGCGAAATCGGACCCTGCCGCATTAATATACGAAGTGAAATACATACATTACACTCTTGAGCGGAAGAGGTCCTTCACTCCGTCTCACGGAAATCCACCGAGCCTGACATTACATTTGGCCTTTGTATTCGCGGCGAGAAATGGAAGGGCAAGGCTGGGGCTTGGGGCTTTTCAGCGCGGGGGATGTCCGAAGATTGATGTCAGCTCGGGATGAAGCGAGTCTTCCTTCGATAGTGTGGTGGATTTTCTTGTGGGTTCGGACTTAATCCGAAGGACGGGGGCAGGTGGGTGTGAGTGTGTGAGGACAAGGAGTGGGAGGCATACGGCCTCTACTTAGTTGTCTATTGTGGATGATACATTGCCCAGAGATGGGAGGTGTCTCGGATTTGATGGCCGAGTTTGAGCTTGAGCGAGCTTGCCATCCAATGTACACGCGTTGCTGTAGCATTATCTTCCACAGAAATGATGTTAGGTGTTGAGATTTTGGTTATATCTTCAAAACCTGACGAGGCCATCATTAGTTCAAAAACATATTCACGAGTAGGTCAAGTAAGTATTTGTTTTTACCTTGACTTTCTGTGTATGTATGCGTTCCTGGGTTTGTTCACGTCATTTCTCTCAATGTCTTAACGAATCTATTTTCGAAGTGAAGTTCTATTTTTTGCAGCCTACATCCCAAAGATCCTCAGCATTGCCTTTAAACACCCTCTCAATCATCGCTTCATCCCAGTTACACCACTCCATCACCGTCCTGAAGAAGGGTTTGATATCCAAGCCTTCAAATCTAGTATGCGGCCAATCCGACGCAAAAACAACTCTCTTCATCCCCGCAACCCTCAATAACTCCCTCCCAGTCGGCTCAAGTTCGCTCCATTCAGTACTATTCGAAAGTCTATACGGCGCACTCATCTTGACGAATGTGTTTCCTTGCTTCAGGAGGTTGACCAACGATCTGAACCCCGGAATGGCGTATGGATCGCTACTACCCGCAGTAGCATTACTCAAATCCGGACTTCCAAAATGGTCTAAACAGACTCTGACATTAAGACCCGGCACAATATCCTCCAACACAACAGCCGTTTCGAGTGGGACATACAACTGCAAGACCCATCCGAACGGCCGGATGATATCCGCATATCGATGGAGCGTTGAAGCGAGTTCTACTGGATCTGCGCTCTGTCCTACAGATTGCAGATTTATCCTCACGCCACGGACACCGAGGGCATGCCATTCTTGCAGCGTTGAAGTGGTGGTGTTGGCCGTTTCGAAAGTCACGACGCCGTGGCCGCGAGATGGACCGAGAGTGCGGAGGGCGGAGAGGAGACAGCTGTTGTCGTAGCCGTAGATGGAGGGTTGGACGATGACGAGGTTTTGGATGTGCATTGATTTCTCGAAGGAGAGGGCTGAGGGGAGGAGGTGTGCATTGGGTGTGTATTGTGCGTCTGAGGCGAGCGGGTAGTGCGTTGGGTCCAGGATGTGCATGTGACTGTCCCAGGAACCGTGGGGGATTAGGGAGAGGACAGTGTCGTTGTCTTTGTCTTTGTCTTTCTTTTTGGGTGTAGTAATTGTTGATGTGTGTCTTGGTGGTGTTAGCTTTGCCGTAATGAGAGATAGACTCCATGATAGATTTGAGAGGAGCAGACGCAGGAAGCTGGCTGCGAGTGGTTTGAGTGAGGAGAGAAGCATTGCGATGCTTTGCTGCTTTGGGGGGAATGAACCTGCGGAGAGATTCTTCTGGGGGAAGAAAATTCTCGGTAGGAAACCTTTCTGTGATGTTGGAGAAGTGTTTGCTTGCTGGGGGACTTGAGGAGTCATGTTTTCTGCTAATCTTCGAGATGGCTGTCAGATGGATTTGAAGTGTGACAAGCAGCCTCTCCTAGACTTCCGAACTTCCCATCCCCACTTTTGGTGTTATTTGACGTCTTCTGAATATATATCGGATCTCGACATCAATCTTTGCGTCCTCTATCTCGACCAATCCACTTCTATCTCGGACATCGACCGAGGGGACGTCAGGATTTAGCGAGCATTCAAGAGTGGTGATGATTTCTTAGCGTCTAGACCACCCCTCGTAGTCAGACAGACGAGGCTCGGTCAGAGTCCGAGATGGTGGGGATGAAAGTTTCTCCACCTCGCCCTGCACGAAAGGACATCTCCTGATCTGGGCATGGGCACCTATTTTCATTCTCCTCTGGATACTTGCGTGTGGAGAGGTCGAAGTACGGACAAAGACCGAAAGCGAAACGCCACCGATGAAATTGTTGGTGATTTCGCAAGAGTTCTGTTACTCCAGACCCCGCGCTGATTGGGGTGCGACAATTCTTGGGGTGACAGGCATTCTCCACGCTCTGAGAGTGGGTTGGGATTTCATTATATATCTGAGGTCGATATCCCTTTGTTGCTCAACAGATCAACAGCTTTTGATTTCCAGAGCCAGAACAATCTCATTTAATTCAAGGAATATTATTTTGGTTTTCTGTCTAGGCATTCACCATGTTCAAGTTTGACGTAAACCGCTATTATGTCTTCACCATCTTGGTTATTGCAGCTGGTGGGATCCCAAAAGGTATGAATCTAAACCCAGTTCTTATGTTCTCCAAGAAGGAACATTCTAATATTTGCAGGTTATGACGAAGGTGGATTCAGCGCTTCCACTGGTCTGACATCTTTCAAAACCGACTTCGGCCTTTCCACCTCCCTCTGGAAGAATAACCCTTCAGGACTCGCAGATCGCAAAGCCAACATCTCATCCTTCGGTGTCCTAGGTGCCGCATTCGGTTCTCTCATCGCTCTCACTCTAACCGATCGACTTGGCCGTCTGCGATCTTGGCAATTTTTCGTTGCTCTCTGGGCGAGCGGAATTCTCATGCAAATTTTCTCGTCAGGAATTATACCCTTCATGTTGTTTGCGAGGATTTGGGGTGGGCTTGGGGCTGGTGGGTTGACTGTTGTAGCGCCGTTGTATCTCTCGGAGATAGCGCCTGCGAAGTCCAGGGGGATGGTTGTCAGTATTTATATGGTGCTTTTGCTATCGTTCTTGACACTGGGTAAGACATTTCAATTCCCATTTGAAACATTGACTTACTGATTATACTTTAGGCTTCTTCATCAACTATGCCGCAAATGCTACGATGTCTTCTACAGCTACACAATACCGTCTCGTCCAAGCCATCCCACTCATCCCCGTCGGTATCGCGTTCATATCCTCCTTCTTCCTATCCGACACACCGCGCTACCTTGCTTCTCAGGATCGAGGCGATGAGGCGTTAGCAGCTCTCGCTCGTCTCCGAAATTCCAAGACGGTTGATCATAGTCTGTCAGAGGAATACGAGGAGATCCAGGAGCAGATCCGTAACAAACAACAGAATCTCGCTGGTGTGAAGATCACGACTATAATTAAGGAGATTGCTACGACTTCGACATATAGGAAGAGATTCCTTCTTGGTGCGGCTATGCAGACTGTTGCGCAATGGTCAGGTGGAAATGGTATCACGTATTATATTCCTCAGGTAAGAGATTAGCCTGCGATGAATGTGGTTACTTGCTTACGAAGAATTTAGATTTTTGAATACGCTGGTGTCGTCGGGACAAACACTTCTTTGATCACCTCCGGTGCATATGGGATAGTTAAGTTAGTGTTCACACTCGTCTTTACATGGGGCCTCGTCGACGTATTCGGCCGTCGACGCTGCATGCTCACCGGTCTCGGCCTGCAATGCGGCACACACATCTACATGTCGATCTACATGGCCCTCTTCAAAAGTTCCGAGAATAAAGCAGCATCCGACGCAGCCATAGCATCCGTCTTCGTCTATGCCGTCGGGTGGTCCATCGGTCTCTGCACCGTGCAGTACCTGTACGGGACGGAGATCTACCCAACGCGCATCCGGAGCGTGTGTTACGCCACCAACATGGCGCTACATTGGTTCTTCCAGTTTGCGGTTGTGAGAGTTACGCCTAATATGTTTGTTAGCTTTGATGTTTGGGGCGCGTATGTCTTCTGGGCGATGGTTTGTGCGCTGGGCTTTGTGCTATTAGGGGTTTGGGCACCGGAAACTAAGGGTGTGCCGATGGAGATGATGGAGGAGTTGTTCAGGGGAAAGTGGTATATGGGTTGGAATGCGAAGGTCGATACTAGGAGGGCTGAGAGGGAGGGTGATGAATTGCACGAAAAGGATATTTTGAAGATGGAGGTTGAGAGGGTGTGAATGAATTGTGTGGTGACTTGAAAATATGGAGGGCAAGTTTTCGGCATGTTCAGTTTGGAATATATATATATATATGTGAGTGATGCTTGAAATATAGAGAGCCATGCATTGTAGGATCGAAGATATAATAACGAGATTGCAAAGCGTGTGGGAAGCGGAAAGGGGCTCGCTTCACAACGCCTGTCAATGCTCATCTCAATAACAAACAACCTGGAAGCCAACGCGGATTTTCTGTTCAGCATCTGTGGTGTTTTTTAACATGAGAAGTCAAATGGAAAATACAAAATCGGAAGTCGCATCATAATTCTAAACTTGAGTGGGGAACAAGAAGGACAGAGAATCCTTTTGCGACTATTGTTATTTACTCCTCGCTTACCTCTGAATAGTTCTTGGCTTAATTTTGCTCTCTTCAGGGTTACGATTTTAATAAACCAATCTGTGCTTTGGAGATGGGAAAGGAGGCATCTCATTTCGGTTTGAAATTCCCATAGGGTCTGCTGTTCTGCCATGTACGGCGAAGTGATTGATCACGATGTTGGTCAGAGGCTGGTTGCCTTGAAGTAGACATAATGTCTGTTTTCGTACCTACAGATCTCCAGCAAATTATGACTTCAGAGTAACAGTATTCCCTAATCTTCATACCAAGGATGCCATGCTCGTATATTTGGGCCATAATATGAAGTGAGCAGGTGGGACGTTAAAGGTTGAGATGGACTTGAGCAATGGCCGAAGTTGCCCCGAGCACATGACAGCGGGCTTACGTAAATCTGGCTGCATAAATGACAGGGGGGCATTAATTTGAAGCTCGGAAGAATCTCAGGATGTTGACTGGGACGACGCGAATGTTGACGCGACTGATTCTCAACAATTAAACAACATTCAAATCCACCCTGCGACAGCCATCTAATCCGTTAACCCATATCGCTACACATCCGCCTTTACATCCACTACATTCTGACATCATCATCGACCCCAGGACTCGAGCAGGAAGTCGGAGACTCGGTGGACACAGGACTCATTTCCCCCTGGGCCCACGGACAGCGAGGTCAAGAACATGATTTTCACGACCTGAATGAATCTGCGAACTTGTCTCCGATGACACGATTACGAACTGCACACATCGCACAACCGTTGGGTCAAATATTGGATAGCAAACATCTTCAGGAAAGCACGGAGACTCGTCGGGCGAAAGAGGCTTGACGACTGGAGAATAACTTGGGGGACTGGTAGACATCAATATACGCAAAGATGGCACCCCAAGGCGGAGGAAATATTAAGGTGGTGGTGAGATGTCGTCCGTTCAACGGCAGAGGTATATTTCCGATTCCTTCGAGGGGCAGCCCCTCAGTCTCTGTTGCCCGTATTGACGCTCTCCTGCAGAACTCGACCGTGGCGCAAAATGTATTGTTCAAATGGAAGGGGCGCAAACTGTGCTCGTGCCACCTCCAGATGCCGAAGAACGCATGCGCTCTGGGAAAGGAGGCGCAAAGGATATTGGGCAGAAGGTCTTCGCATTCGACAAATCATACTGGTCTTTCGACAAGAGCGATCCGAATTACGCTGGGCAGGATGACCTACACGAGGATCTTGGGAAACCTTTATTGGATAATGCATTTCAGGGGTACAACAACTGTATTTTTGCCTACGGACAAACTGGATCTGGAAAGTCGTACTCGATGATGGGATATGGAACAGAGGCAGGTGTGGTTCCGAAAATTTGCCAGGACATGTTCGAGAGGATATCGCAGATGCAGTTGAAGGACAAGAATGTTAAATTTACCGTGGAGGTGTCATATCTGGAAATCTACAACGAGCGAGTTAGAGATCTGTTGAACCCATCTACGAAAGGCAATCTGAAGGTCAGAGAGCATCCATCGACAGGACCGTACGTGGAGGATTTGGCGAAATTGGTCGCAAGTAGCTTCAACGAGATTGAGCATTTGATGGACGAGGGAAACAAGGCAAGAACCGTGGCGGCCACAAACATGAACGAGACGAGTAGTAGAAGTCATGCTGTTTTCACTCTTACTCTTACCCAAAAGCGATACGACACGGATACCAAGATGTCTCTGGAGAAAGTCGCGAAGATCAGTCTGGTGGATTTAGCTGGCTCGGAAAGAGCACAATCTACAGGTGCTACAGGAGCCCGTCTGAAGGAAGGTGCTGAGATCAATCGATCGCTGTCGACGCTCGGTCGAGTTATTGCGGCTTTGGCAGACTTGTCAGAAGGGAAGAAGAAGAAGGGCGGGAAGGCTATTGGCCAGGTTCCTTACAGAGACAGTGTTCTGACATGGTTGTTGAAGGATTCGCTGGGAGGAAATAGTATGACGGCTATGATTGCAGCTATCAGTCCTGCAGATATCAATTTCGACGAGACGTTGAGTACGCTCAGATATGCAGATAGCGCGAAGAGGATCAAGAATCATGCTGTGGTCAACGAAGATGCCAATGCCAGGATGATCCGAGAGCTGAAGGAAGAACTGGAAGCTCTTCGAGGGAAATTGAGCGGTGGCGGTGGAGGTCCTACGGAAGAGGTTTATGCCGAAGGAACGCCACTAGACAAACAGATTGTCAGTATAGTACAGGCAGATGGGTCTGTCAAGAAGGTCTCGAAAGCGGAAATCGCGGAACAACTCAACCAGAGTGAGAAGCTATATTCGGATCTCAACCAAACTTGGGAGCAAAAACTACAGAAGACCGAAGAAATTCACAAGGAGCGAGAAGCTGCTCTCGAGGAACTGGGTATCAGTATTGAGAAGGGCTTTGTGGGCTTGCATACCCCGAAGAAAATGCCCCATTTGGTCAACTTGTCTGATGACCCCTTACTGGCGGAATGCTTGGTGTACAACTTGAAGCCTGGAACAACAACAGTGGGCAATGTTGACACAGTCGGAGAGCACGTTTCCGAGATTCGACTGAACGGGACTCGCATTCTAGATGAGCACTGCACTTTTGAGAATACTGACAACATTGTCACACTGGTGCCGAATCCGGGAGCCGCTGTTATGGTCAACGGCAAACGAATAGAGGAACCAAAACGACTGCGAAGTGGTTATCGAGTTATTCTCGGAGATTTTCATATTTTCCGATTCAATCATCCCATGGAAGCAAGGGCGGAAAGAGCCGAGCAAAGCTCGTTGAGACATTCGATAATTGCAAACCAGATGGGCGAATTCGAGAAGGTCTCTCCATCGCCGAGTCCGAGACCTGGGCATGACAGATCCTTCAGTAAAGCCATCTCAGAAGCGGATTGGGATGCCAGTCGACCAGATTCGCCAATGTCGTTTCAACGCGGCCGGGATTCAGATTGGTCTTTCGCGAGAAGAGAAGCAGCCGGCGCTATCCTTGGGCCGGACAAGCAGATTGCTGGACTCACGGATGAGGAATTGAACATTCTCTTCGAAGATGTCCAGAAGGCGAGAGCTGAGCGTGCAGGCCAGAACATGGATGATGATATGGACTCTGTCACCTCATACCCTGTACGGGAGAAGTATTTGTCCAATGGAACTCTCGACAACTTCTCACTCGATACCGCTCTGACCATGCCATCGACGCCCAAACAAGGCGAGGTGGAAGACAAGATGCGAGAAGTGAGAGAAGAGATGCAGGTCCAACTTGACAAGCAGAAGGAAGAATACCAAGATCAGCTGAAATCCGCTGAAGCTGCAAATGTCGAGGTCGAAGAGATCCGGAAGGAGAAGTCTAGGATGGAGGAGAGTCTCAGAGAAGTGAAGGAAGAAATGCTGAAGCAGTTGGATGCTCAACGGAAAGAATTCGAAGAACGTCTTCAGTCCATGGCGCCAAGGTCAACCGAAGGTCCTGCACCTCTCACCGAACGTGAGGTTGCCATTGCGGAGAAGGTGGTTGAGCATTGGAGGGGTCGTAGATATGTCAGGATGGCCGAAGCTGTCCTTCAATCTGCGGCCAATTTGAAAGAGGCCCAGATCATGAGTCAGGAGATGGACGAGAGTGTCGTGTTTCAATTTGCAATCGTTGATGTTGGTCACGATTTATGCTCGTCATACGACATGGTGCTGAACGGTATCTCAGGCGAAGGCGATGATTTGTTCCTCGAAGATGCTATGAAACCTTGCGTTGGTGTTCGAGTTGTTGACTACCGAAATAGCGTCGTCCACCTATGGAGTCTCGAAAAACTGCGTGATCGAGTCAGGTTGATGAGGCAGATGCATCAGTATATCGATCGGCCAGAATATCTCCAGCATTTCCAACTCGACAATCCATTCATGGAAACTTGCATGCCTCAATATACCCATGTTGGGGATGTCGATGTGCCCCTGGCTGCTGTCTTTGAGAGCCGGGTGCAAGACTTTAGCCTCGACGTTCTTTCGCCATACACATCTCACGCCATTGGTATGATCAAATTATCACTGGAACCTTCATCTGCCCGGGCGCCTTCAAGTACACTCAAGTTCAATGTCGTTATGCACGACTTGATTGGATTTGCGGAGCGCGAAGGCACCGAAGTCCATGCTCAACTGTTCCTTCCAGGTGTTTCCGCAGAAGGTGGTGTCACGACGACACAGATGATAAAGGACTTTGACGAGGGCCCAATAAAATTTGAGAGTGTTCACAGTATGAGTGTACCCATGTTTGGGCCGACCAATGTATGCCTCCGTGTTGCCATCTTCGCCAAAGTATCGTCAATGCATCTTGACAAATTGCTCAGCTGGGATGACATGCGCGACAATGTTCCAAGACCGAAGCAGAAACGAAAGAATGCTCGGATAGCAGAGTCGCAATTCTACACGGAAGAGAAGCACGATGTCTTCGCCCGAATACAGATTCATGAGCTAGCTGAGAATGGCGACTACCTTCCAGTCGAAGTTCTCCAGACAAGCGACTTAGACAAGGGTTCCTTTCAACTCCACCAAGGTCTACAACGCCGTATTGTCATCAATCTCACCCACAGCTCTGGTGAGGCTCTTCCTTGGGAAGATGTCTCCGGACTTCGAGTTGGCCGAGTACAGCTCGTTGACCATGTTGGGAAGACACCTGATCTCACCTCACCCTCTCCTGCGATCCCCTTGAAACTCGTCTCGAAACCAAAGGTCCAACAAAATGCCAATGGTACCAGCAACGTCACCATTATCGGGCAATGGGATTCCAGCGCACACGAATCGCTTCTCCTTGACCGCGTTACGGCAGACAAGTACAAAGTGCAGATGTCTCTTACCTGGGACGTCTCGTCACCGAAGCTTGCTGATCTGATGTCATTTTCTATTGATGTATGGGGCCAAATACTATCTCGCTCCTACGTGAGGTCGACATCGATGTTCGCTTCCTTGTGGCAGACAGTACGGATCGTGCATGCAACTTCAGGGATTTTCTCGGTTGCCGTTCGTCCAACACCAGTAAAGAGAGCAGGGGACCTGTGGCGTATGAACACCCAGAACGATTTTGTCAAGGGTGAAGAAGGTCTCACGAACTGGACACCAAGAGGGGTGAGTCTGATACGAGATTACATTGCCGCGAAGAGGAGAAAGCAGCGACATGCAGAAATTGAAGCAGCACAACCACTTCTCAACCGCATCACATTTCCAACGGCATCTGTGGCTCCCTCTACAAACGGCGATGCAGAAGCTTCAGAGGAGCAATCTCCTGAGCTAACAGTTTCGAATCACGATAGAGAGATCTTGGAGAAATATCTCAAGCTGTGGAAGCTGTGCCAGGACCCAATAACTAATATTCTCACACCTACTAACGTCGAACCGCCTTCAAATGGCGCACCTCCTACCCAAGCCGAAGCACCTGCATCACCCCACCTCCTCGCCACAATTACTCAAGTAGCCAAGAACCCTACGATCCTGAAAGGTGGCTACCTGCTCACGCCCTCCACCGATTCCTCCCGCTGGGTCCGCCGCTTCGTCGAACTCCGCCGTCCATACATGCACATCCACTCCGTCCCCGACGGGGAAGAGGTATGCGTCGTGTCACTCCGTAACTCTCGTGTCGACCATCAACCTCAAATCGCACGCCTGCTACGGCGCGATGCCGGGAGCATGGGCGGTGTGAATGGCCGTGGCAGAGCCCAGACGAACGATGAGGATCGTGTCTTTGCTGTGTATGGCACGGATAACACATGGTTGTTTAAGGCGAGGAGTGAGAGGGAGAAGGTCGAGTGGATCTTCAAGATTGATCAGAGTTATTTTGGGGGAAGCGGGAGTGGGAGTGGGAACGGGACATCTGATGATGATTACTACTAGACTCTCCCCGGTCCTAGCAAGCCCCGCCGAAGACGAGACGAGACGAGACGAGAAGCATTGCAGGTGTCATAATCGGAGCGAGCGACTAACTGGGAAGTGGTAATTTGATTTTTTTTTTTATCTGATCTGATCTGGATCCGATCGCATAACGCCTTAATGTACGCTGGTGTATGAAATGAGTGTATGATACCCATGTTCAGCTAATTTACATATATACTATTTTTCCTTTGTTTGCATCTACATAGATGGACGGGTTGGAGCTGAGTGGTTCAGAAATGGGTGCAGAAAGTAGAGAGACGCGCCTTCAGGTAGAAGTTGGGTTGAGCTGGACAGGTGGTATTTACATAGGAGAATGCGATGAGTTGATCATAGTTGGCGTTTGGCTGTCTCTGTCTCTGTCTCTTGTGGGCTGCGGTGGAGTTGCTTATGAGTCTGCATTTTGACCAGGCATACGAGTTAGCAAGTGCCTGCTCTCTTGTGTCCAAATATTTCATTGTGTTCTGTTCGCTTATTGTTTCGGAGGGGATTTTGTTTGCAAGCAGGGAAGAGTCAAAGTCTTGAAGTTGAATGTCAAATGTCACAATGAAGACATAATAACTCTATTACTCGCGCCATTTTGGTCTATCAAATCCCTCCCCGAACCTAAAAGCGAGATCATCATCTCATTGCGGCCAACAGTTTCGTCTCGCGCCATCACATCTAAGTCCTATTCATCCAAGTCCCTCTCGTCTAATCCTTCTCCTTCCAACCTTTGATCAACCCGTCAGGCCCACCTCTCAGACTGCTCATTCCTGTCCATACTCCAATTATCTTCCGCATATCTCTCGCCCCCGCCATTACCTCGCTCCATCCTCTCTCCTCCTTCAGCAGATTGGCGCTTGCCCTGTCCCAGAGGTTGGGTTTCGAAGCTGGAGATGGTGTTGAAAGGACTGTCTTGTGTGGACTCGGCGAGCCAGCGGTCCATTGGCGTTGGAAGGTTTGGATTGTGGTGGGAGGTGGGGTGTTGTTGGTTTTGATAATTGCTGTTGGCGTTGACGGTGTCAGTGGAGGAGGGGAGTCGAGTGTGAGAGTTGGGAGACTCTTGAGACCAGATGCGGGGGACCGACGTGTATGTCTTGGGCTTGAAGAGGTTTGGGTTAGTTCAGTGTTTGGGTAGTTGAGAGGAATATGGGTAAGAGGGGGTGGTGCAAGAGGGCAGTTCGAAAGCAGTGGACAGCATACCTCAGCGTTTGACGAAGGGCCGGATTTGCTTGATGCTTGGTCTTGGTGGTGATTTGCCATGGTTATGTTGGCAAACTGGAAGAGGAGTTCAGTGGTTTTAGTAGAAGGTAGGAGTGTCAAGGAAGGTGTGTTGAGTGGAAGTTTACATCATCTCTGGCAGGTCTGGGGGACTAGTTTATATCTATTTACGTTGAGGAGACGAGGTGGTAGAGTTGGTATGCAAAAAGTATGGAGAATCTCCAGTGCAAAGCTGCCTTGGACTCGTACTGCTGGTTGAGTTGTTTCTGAAGACATCTTTGATGCAGGGGACTTTTCGACCAAAGACAGGAAAGCTTATTAGTTGGGCAGTGGCAGCATTCTCATAATTCGTTTTGAAGGACTACTGCCCTGCACTTCCCGAGTTCATGGTGCCAACATGAGAAACGTCAGTATGGTTGTGGCGAGGCTCCTTGGTGACCATGCGAGGCTTGTCTTCGATGCGGAGGACTTTTGCGAGAGTGTGGACGAATGAGAGAAATTCCTGGAATGTCTACAGCATGCAGGGCTACGCAAGGTAGGTGGCAGGCCCAATTCAGGTTCATCTATCCCCTTAATTGCCACCAGGAACGTATGGCGCTACAGGGGGCAAGGCCCTGTAGCGAGCCCCTAATTTTAAGCGAGGACCGCTGAATTTTCAAGATTCATCTAAATCAGTCAATTTCACACCTTATTTCTATGATTTTTAATAATACAACGTAAAACAATTGGGCTTTTTGCAAATATAAACTCCACATTGCTTACAGCCCCACGTAGTAGTAGTCCTTTTACTTAGGCGGCCCTGATTAGCTGCAACTTCAGCTAGAGCTACTCGTTTCCTCCCCTAATCATGAAACCTCCCACTTTTATAATAAGCGCAATTCGATGAAATTAATATTTTAATAACTATTTGTAGCGGAAACGATTTGGTTTATTATGTCTTCGTTGTAATATTAAGTGAATAATGTAATAGGGTCCTCTGGAGAGCAGGAATCAGGTAAGGTAACTTGAAAGTCGAAATCCTCTAATATCATTAGCTCAAATCGCGTTCCGCTTTGTTGTAAAGGTTAGTCTTTCGATCGGAGAGTGCCTGCAATAGTAGGATCTGGGTATGCGTTTTCAAGCATCATGAGTGCATTGATTATTTAGAGATTAAAGTGGGAAAATAGGCTTTGTTGATGTTATTGTTAGATCCCCCGCCTGGGCGCACGGGCCCTGTAATGCGGGGCAACTCAGCGCCTACACCTAAATCCATACGTTTCTGGCACTTAAGGGGATACCTGTGGCATTGTAAGGATGTGGTGCGATTAATCGGTTACAGCCTTGTCATGTTGGGGACTTCTGGCTGTGAGATTTGATTGGGCTCCTGATCTGATCAGATCACAACACTTGCTCCTCGAGGTGGAAGATCTCACCACCCCCCCTCCCAAACACGAATTCAAGGCTAGGAGTTACACGGCAGGCCTGTCCCCTGTGAGTCCTGGTGGTCTAGACTGCCAGTTACTGGACTGTGATGTTGGGGACTTTCGTCAAGCCACACACTTGCAGGGCAGAGCCTGTGAAGCAACGCCAGCGAGGACAGGAGGACTTCTGACATGGTCGTAGATACGACAGGCAAGCACCCACCCAGAGCCTCTCAAATCACTACAGGGCCATGTGCTACGTCAGCACGACTCCCGTGGCTGGTGTACTCTAGGCGACTCTCTTGTTGGGCTCTGACTTGGTAGGATTCAGCCTCGTCAAGCATAGTTGCTGCTCCTGCCGGGGACTTTTGCTGATTGGAATCACGAGCCGAGCCCTTGCAAGCCAATGTACGGAAGGGGGTTCCAAGTGGGTCTCGTCCATCGTGGTCAGTGGCAAGGTGCTGTTAACCATAGAATAACGTCGAACACTCCGATTCTCCCTACAAATTTCTACAAGTAGCGAAAGAAAATACCAGGCTGGACGAGATCCATTTGAAACCTCCTTCCGTACTGGAAGATGCATGGATGGGATATTGACCGAGAAGCTGCGCTGCCGAAACTCCAATTGGCCTGTGTGATGTGTGATGAAGCGCAACAACCTTCCTTCCTTCGCTCGTAGCCTCGAATAACTTCCTCAACCTCCATAAGTTGTGAATCTCCTGCCTCTCTATCTTTACTTCAACTAATGCAGCTCAGAGCTAAACAGCTCAAAAAGTAAACACATCCGATACAGCACGCTCTTATCGACTAGGTATTGCCTACGAAAAAAGACGCTCAGCATGGACGAAACTGGCATCAATCCGCTGCTAGCTTTACCTCGAGAGTTGGACCTTGAAGGCGTAAACAATAGCTCTGCTACTCATACCGACGTATCATCACGACCAGGTGGCCCATCTCGTTCCAAACGGAAAGAGCTTCTGAAGGAGCAATGGGAGGATCTGAAACCCCTCATTCGCCGCCTTTATCTCGACGATAACATGACCCGCGAGGCTGTGACAAAATATATCGTCCAGGAATACAACTTTGAGCCCACGTAAGTCAGACAATTCATTAGATTGGTCTATACTGACAATCCAATAGGAAACGTCAGTTTTTGCGGAAGATTTCAGAGTGGGGATTTGAGAAGAACGTCAAAAAAGCCGAGAGGAAAGCAATTCTGCTCAACACTGCCACCAGTCATGGTGTTTTTGAGACCCGGACAATACATGGACGGAAGCTCGACAAAGCTAAGATCGAACGATGGAGTAAGAGAGACGGCATTCCAATGCAACATCAAGAGTTAGCCGAGGACAAAATGGAAGATATACAATGTATGTTCCTTAAAGACTTTGTCATTCAATTTGTTGCATATACTAACAACATACAAGTTTCCACTGATGCAAACGACTTGCCAAGTTCCAGTCCGGACATCGAAACAGATATGCAAACTACTCACATCCCAAATGGTAAAGAAATGAACATCGATCCAAAGGCCCAACATCTCGCTACCGACGATACCGCAGACTTCTTTAACCCTTGGGCAATGGTTGATATCATTGGGTCACCACAGCTGACGGGACTTATCGGAGCCTTGGCGATTTGCGAGTACGATTCGCTCTCTCTTGATCTATCACCTGGCGCGCCAAATCTCGAAGAAGCCTTTGAGTCCATGGAGGAGACTGATGAGCCGAATGCCGCGAAGGTGGTATCCTGCGCCATTACATCAACCGAAATCGTATCATTTGGGCCCTCTACAGGCAACAAACCCTTTCCGGCCATACCAAAATGGGTAACCCAAAACAAACCAAATGTTGGAATATCACCCTTTCCAACATCAACCGCACACGCCCAATCACCAAGATATGAGCTTTTCGCGTTGAAAAAACCGCAACGGATATCTGAGTCCGAGTGCAAAGCCAAGATGCGCAGGTTGAGCAAGACAAACCCCGCAGATATTCTCACTCTGGTGGACGACATGTGGTCGATTGCACGCCGTTATTACCGTCAGAGAGATTATGGCTCTGCAGAGTCTTGGTATCGTCGAATTGTGACGGCGAAGCTACATGTTCGCCACTTGAGACAGCATGAAACAATTGAGGCGTGCTTGGAAGTCGTTGCTTGCATCTACTATCAAGGCCGATACGCAGAAGCTCGAGCCATTCATCAAGATCTACACGAGAAAATATTGCGCCTCTTCAAATCCAATCCCGACCATGAGTTGGCAATTACTTCTCGAAAGAGATTGGCGCGCATATTTTCCAGCTTTGGGGAAAGGGAGCAGGAAGAAGCAATGCGGCGGGAGGTGTTGCAGGTGGCGTTGAACAAGTATGGATTATTTAACAAGCGGTTGTCTAGATGCGATGCATGGAGTCGCGTACTCTTTGCTCAGAACGAAACGGTACCCGCAGGCCGAACAGCTGTACCACACAATGTTGCACGTCAAGACCCAGCTTCCTAAATACTATCCGTCACATGATACCAACAAAATTAAAACTTTTAGGGTCAAGATTGGGCTTGTGGCAGTACTGAACAGAACAGGTAGGTATTCAGAAGCAGAAATTTTACTTCGGCACATCCAAGAAAGACATCCCAGATTGATCGCGGTGCAGAGAGAAATGTCTTTCAAATACCATTATGAGCTGGGATACACAGGGATACTTCAAGGACGCCTAGATGAAAGCGAAAAGATTCTCCAGCACTTGCTTCAACGCCAAGAGAATTTTCTAACTCCCAGCAAACGAACGGACCTCATGTCGAAGTTAGCGGAGATTGCAGAAAAAACGAGTCGCATGCGCGAGGCCGCATCTTGGTACGAAAAGAGATATATTCTTAGGACTGGTATATTCGGTATCGAGCACAGATACTCCTTGGAAAGTTGCAGAGACCTCGGTCATTGCTATGCGGATCAGGGCCTCTTTCAAGAGGCCATAATACACTTTCAGCAGGCCGAAGCCAAACTTGCCCGAGCCAGGAGAGAGGACAACGAGGATGAGCATAGGTTTTCAAAGTCTATCGAAAAGATTCAGAGGTGGACATCGTATGTGGTCGACGATTCAATGGCTAACTGCGAGAAACTTGGATTTGACCACGTGGAGCGCGGGTTATTCGACGAGGCCATACTGCACTTTCAGGAGGCTATCGGGAGGTTTTCCAACACTATGTGTGACGCGAACAGTACTGGCGCGTATGATGGATGCATTGAAAAATTACAGAGCTGGCTGTCGACGACATATGCCCAGAAGTCCCTGCAAACTTGTTGGGATATCGGAAGAGGCTTTGCAGACGGTGGACACTTCGACAAGGCCATATTACACTTCCAGCATACCATAGATAGGACCGGCCATACCGAGGGGAATGGGACCCATGATCCAGACGAATGTATAGAAATCTTGCAACATTGGATACAGCAATTGGAACAGGAGAAGGCAGAGTTCCTTGATGGCAACACTTCTGTGGACTTATCGGATGACTCTGGGCAGGATATACTTGGGCCCAAACAGCCTTCAAACACGACCGGATGATCTGACGACAATTCTGCTCACAGTCGCGGTGCCCTTTTTTGCATGGCCTCTTCTTGGCTGCTGCTGACCAATTGACAAAAAGTCAAAAGGAAAAATACAACATACAACAGTGGGTATTCGCTGGTGGTCACCCACCCAACTACTAATCCACCGATCTGAAGCTTGAGTTTGGCAGAGCGGACGGGATGCCCTTTTTTCTTCAGTCTATGGTCGTATGTGGCGGTCTCGTTGTTATTTGAATACAAATTATGATTCGGTCCAGGAGTCGAGTGTGGTTGAAGGGGAGGGGACTAGGAGAGCTGGGGCTTAATGGCCTTTATCGCATGTTTTCAGGAAACACAGCCCTTCCGATTCTCACTGCCACTCACCTTCAATGGAATCAAAGAATGAAACACGGGCGTCAGTTATGACAGACAGGAAGAATTCGGATTTGACGGCAAAAAATATCGAGACGATTTGTGAGTTACCTGCTAATGTCTTCTCATTTCAGAAATATCTCCGACAAAACCAGTTCCAAGCTAACTCACCAGTGCACTTAGATACACTATATTGGGGAATGATTCATTACAATTGTCAATTAATCTGCGACGAGTTGTGGAAGATGATTGCGGAGTTTCAAGGTTTCGGTTCTTGCTGTGCTTGCTCCACTTTAATCTTGGCTGATTTCTCTTGTTGACTTCGCTTGAGCCTTTTTTTTTCACTTTGTGCAATTCGGATTGCATTTAATATATCCTAAATTTGAGAATACCTGTTATGCGATATTTGGAAAGGAAGGTTGGCGGAGTAAAATGCATTGGGGTGGGATAGACTCTCGGGGCTCAAAGGGCCGTTTTGATCTACGAACCTGAAATCAGTAGTCTGTGCGCCACGGGGCATTTCACAGCCAAATCAAAAATCGAAGTATTTTTTGGAAAATATAATTCAAAAATCTAGTTAAAAGAAACATTAATACGCTTCTTCTTTATAATAGTTGAGAGATTACATCGTTATTTAGTAATTATTAAGTCAAGTTGCCGACTTCAGGTTTTCAAAGCCTGAAAGTGTCTCGCTAAACAGCCTGTAGACCACGGACCTATGGTTCCAGGTTCGTTAGGAGCTGTGTTGAAGAGCCAAGCTAAGCGAAAGACAACAATCATCCATTCGTCCACCACGCACTAAAAGATCATCAATGAGTTAACGACAGACATTTCAACTCCCACCTCTTCGATTGATCGTATCCGCTATATATTCCCTTCCTATCTATATCGCACTCTCAACCGCTCCTCCGATTACCAGGGACAGCGACTGAGATTACGAATCCACGACGAGATCTGATCGTTGAACCCAGCTGGGATTTGAGGATAGTTACCAGGGCCGTAAGTGAAAGAACTAATCATTTTGATATCAGTTTAGCTCGGCTCTGCTCATCTCCGTGGTCGGGATAAAAAAGCAAGACCGGAATTAGAGATTTTGCAGATCATGACTGGGGAAAGGGGGCTTTACATCGAGCGATATCCGCCGTCACTTTGTTGTAGGAATTAGCTGTGTTAAACGTAGGTACGCTTGGTAATGAGGGGGAGGGGGAGGGGGAGGGGGTGAGAGATGGATGTGGGGGAGATCCAAACATACCGCCAGAATGTACAGGTGCGCTGAGTGCGAATGGATGAGATTCGATCATTCAGATCGGTTGGGACATTATCTATTCATCAAAAGTGAGAGGAAATTCTGTTGCCTCCTAAACTTCCTATCTACGTTTAAGAAATGGCGACTTCGATAGGGGAGACTATTTTGCGATGTCGTTGAAGTCTTCGAGCTCGTTTGCGGGAGATGGAAAGGGCACGCTTTGAGCGATGGCCGCGAGGGCGAGGGCGAGGAGCGTGGAGAGTTACATTTTGGCGGAGGAGAAGGTTAGAAGATTGGATCTGCTTAGAAGTGAAGATTGTGGTGATTGGAAGGTTTGATATATTATGCATAAGAGGTCTGTAGTGAGAACTCTTTATAGAAATAAAATAAAATTTCTTCTTTTTTTTGCCCCAGGCACTTAGGTCTCAGCGTTGCCTCGTTAACTTAGATCATCTATCTCACTTCGTGTCCAATTCGTCTGATGCCTGATTGTCATCTTTTCTTCCTCTAAAGATTTAGACTTAGAAATGTGAGAAACTAGAACTACTACACCTCACCTCACACTCGCCACAAACCCGTGTCCCTTACAAAAGAATCTTCAATTATGATTTTCTTCTCCTTTCTCGTAAGAGCGATCGGGACGTTTTCCACACGTATTGCTAACTGAACTTGCTACAGTACCTGCAACGGGTTCTGAACCTTACCACAGCGGCATTCTAGACAGATAGATGTGTTCAGTGTTCACCGAGCGAGCCCCGTCCGTCTCTTCACGCGAGAATCCCCCCCCCCCCCCCCCCCCCCCCCCCGGTAGTTTGAACTAGCACTATTTATTGGAGCTGTCCCTTTCGATAAAAGTCGTTCTTTTTACCTTTCATAACTTCATCCGCTATCCCAGAAACAGGAAGACTCCTTGGCGACTAGATACAATATCTATCTCTATGTCTATCCCCGTCTATCCCTATTCTTAACTACTCTATCGAAGAAGAAAAGGCCGGTCAGACAAATATAGCGGGTAAGAAAAGAGCAGGAAATCAGCGTCCGCCACACCACGTCCCCAACCTAAATATTTACGGGGTTAAATTCGCACCAAGCCAAGTAAGCATGTAAGCATGTATGTACAGATTATATAAGTCAAGGCACACTTTGGCATCGAATTGGATTGCATGAGATCTTCGTTACTTGTTTATGTATATGCATTTATGTGTGCTATCCTATCTTATTTTATCCTATCCTATCCTATCGCATTAGGTTTGTCAACTCAGCACACGGACAAAATTCACAATTCACAACCACAACGACAGCGACAACAATAAGAGCATTCAAACCAATCGATCCACTTCTAAACAATACGTCTACCTCCTTAGATAGGTAGCTGGATAAAGTGACATGGCACGACATGACATCCAAAACGCCAACACAGCACATCACAGCACAACACAACGAGGCACGTACAAACGCCACTTCCATGATCTGAGCCCCTCCGTTGGCTTCAACATCAACATCAACCACGACATCGACCTCCATCCATCAAATCCATCGCCTCACCACAACCCCATCCTCATCTTCATCGACCAACCCAGCCTAATCCCATCCCATCAACCTCAATACAATCCCCGTCCACTAGCCAACCTCACAAAGCTATACGGCACATTCTGACCGACCAACAGCCTCAAAGTCTCAACAGTCGTGAACGCACTCGTGTCCGCAACACCATACGCCGTCCACCCACTCTGTTCCGCCACAGCAAGAGGATCACTCTTCCTCGGTCCATTCGCCAGATCAACGAACACCTTCCCCTTCCCTCCATCTCTGCCTGGCGACGCACTGCCATTCCCATAGCCGTTCTGGTAGGTCTTGCCATTACTGAAATGTCGGAGGAGTGGTTGGACGAGATGGCTTTTCTCAGGCGGGGAGAGCGGAGATGATAGCGAATGGATGTTCGACACGCTGCACCGACTCGATGGACGTGAATGGCTCGATGCCTGCTGCGAGTGGACCGTGGGCTTTGAAGCCGACGGTGTATATTTTGCCGATGTTGAGACTGCGGAGAGCGAAGATGATGGTGGCTGCGTCTTCGCCGTTGCTGCTGAGGATGATAGCCGCACGGTCTTTGTAGGCGGATGGAGCGAAGTCGCGGGTGAGTGTTGCGCGAATACCTTTCCATGTTGCGTTGTCGCCGACGAAACCTGATGATGCACCGTCGCCTCGTACGACGATCGTGTCGACGGCTCCGATGGTTCGAGCTGCGTCAGTGAGGTGTGGAATGTAGGGTTGAGAGGCTTGGAGGGGTGGGTTGATGTATGCTCCGCCGAAGTTGGGTTGCAGACAGAAGGCCTCAACTGAACCTCTTACTCCTCGATCGACAGATTGGAAGTTATGAGGGAGACCGAGTTCGTTGAAACACTTCTCGAAGAAGGTCGCTTGTGGTGTTGATCGGAATGATCCGATAGCGTAGATGTTCTTCTTGGGAAGTTGACCCATCGTACTCAACGCTCCGTTGATCTCTGCAGCGCTCATCTGACCTGGTGCTGCTACGATGGGTAGCAGAGGATGGGTGATGGGACTGAAGACTGTGTTCAGTGCTCGGGAGAGTTGACCCAGTTGGCCCATGTTGACAGCAGATAGGGGTGGACCATCGGGATTATTTGCTTTGATCTGCGAACGGAAGTATTCCAGTTCGTAGTTCTCAGACATCGAGTTAATGATGGTGATCATCTTGACAATATCTCCGTACTTCCTCGACTCATCGAAGATGGACTGAGCCTGGGGTGAAGGCCATTTGAAAGTCCCGGAGAAATCGTGAAAGGCGGAGATGATACGACTATTGCCTCGCTGCTCAAACAGTCGTCGTCTGATATCTTCTGGTAACCAAACTTCCACGTCGATGTACTCACATCCCCACTGGATGGCTCGGTAAAGGTACTCGTAGTACAATTCCGGGTTGTCCATAGGAAATCGGCCATTCTCACGTGTACAGCGTGTGGTAAAAATGATGGGAAGTTCAGTCCGTTGCCTCAGAAGCATGACCTGCTCTCCCACATAACTCATACTGGGAACAGCGCTGTAAGTTCCATCCGGTAAAGGCTCCTTCAGGAGGTCAACTCGTATCTCCACGGCATCGGATCCAACGGATAGAATGTCCAGATTCGAAAGAGCGGTCCGGACATCAGGAAAAGTAGTAGATATGAAATAAGTTCTCGGTTTCGTGATGAGCGCCTCGTGATGACTGATCTGACCAAGTGTAAATGCGATGAAGCGTGAAAGATCTCTCCGGAAAAATGGGGTTTCTGTATACAAGAATTCATAGTCCGAGGCGGCTGAAAGGTCGACGTCTGGTGGCATTCCCAAATTCACACAATGCGCGTTGATGGCCACCATGAGGGTCTGGTTTCTGGCCCCAATATCCCTCTTTGCATCATTCGTTGCGATCCCTATGACCGTCCCATGATCGTCCTCTCCCACTTCTTGAAAACTTGGGGCCAGCCGGTAAGGTTTTCCAAGTACATCCGCAAAGACAGCCACGATCTTCTCCTGTCCTTGTCCGTATATGATGACGACAATTCGTTTGTCTCCAGTGCTGGCCCTGGTAACATTGATGACCCCATTTGTGCTCTTTGGCCTCGCGGGCGTCGGCATGGACTGGAGCTGCTTCGTCGCCATGATGGCCAGTATATCCCCACTCTTCTGGAGAAATATGTCGAGGCTTTCAGTGTTCCAGCTCTGGTTGTGGGAGGGAGGCTAGTATTCGAGAAGGATGTCGCAAGTTCAGAGAGAAAGTCCAGCAGCGCCCTCACATGTCCAGACTGGCAGTCGGTATGCCGGACAGTTTACGTGGGCGGATTGTTTGGGTGGGGGAGGATCACGGCGCAAGAGACTGGAAATGAAATGGGTGGGTGTCTCGCGATACGTCCAGTCGACAGACGTCTGCCGCTTCGCACTTATAAATTGGCTGTTATCGCAACCTAGCTTCAGCAATTGGCTCCCTGGTCGAAAGTGTTTGATAGTGGTATCTGCTACTGTACATGGCACTTGCGAGTCTGCAATGTAGGCCAGTCGCAGAGATGCGCGGTGGTTGGTGGTGGTGGGGGGGAGGTTCTAGGTTGAGAGGCTCACTTAGAGATGGAGGGGAGGGGGTCTTTCCGATCCGAAAGGAAACAAGCAGCTTGGTGATGGAAGACCAGACAGGAGGTACATTGGAATTCCGCCGGCGGTGATTTGGTTCGAGTGCAGCGGTCTAGGGTAGGGGAGGGTTTGCTGTGTTGCGAAGTGAAGTGTCGTGTAGTGCAGTGTAGTGAGGCAAGTGAAGGGAGGAAGACCGAGAAAGTGAGGCAGTATGGCGGATCGGAGCTTTCACGACTGCAGGCAGGTGGAGTGGACTCCACTGGGCCTGGCTGGGGCTGGGGTTGGATCCTCAGGGCAGGGCAGGGTCGGCAAGGCATGGATGATGGCATGGAACTGACTGGCATTGGCATTGACATATATTTTCCCAGCCAATCCTGAGCAGCGCGGCGACGGAACCAGCGATGGCGGGAAGAATAGGAAAACGAGTGGAAAAATAGAGGAAAGCGCAGAGCAGGCTCGGGGCAGATTGTTCCAGCGAGAAAGCAGCAATTCATCCTGAAAGTTGCGCTACCTGTGGTCCAGAGTTCACCCAGAGACCTGCCTCCGTCGAATTGTAACCCAAAGAGGCCTGGCTGCTGCTGCAAGTCAGGGGGCTTGGCTAGGCGGGATGAGCTTGGTCGCCCATGGGCCGTGGTGTCGGATGTCAGAAGATGGGGGATGTGGGGAGAATGCTGCGCTGGAGGGGTGAGAACTTCCACCAATGACAGCGAGTATATCGTCCTGGGCAGCTTCATTTCCCTCCCACTTCTCACCTATTACGAGACGTTCGCGGTGCCAAGCCTGGTGCAATGCCATTGATTTGGTACATCAGGCTCGGCATTACCGGCCTACCAGACTTCAAAGCTTGGATACAATATACCTAGCTAGGTAGGTAGGCATTAGCCCGTGTTATTGCCTGTCCTTGTCTCTTCAAGCGCAGATCTGTACTGAACCTACTCTGCTCAACCTCAATCTCCCGCCAAATTCCTACCCTGGAGTAAGGACTGACATCCAGCGGAGTATTTATCCAGTGCAGCCTATTGTCTAAAAGATTTGAAATTTCTTCTGGGCGGCGGTCTAGATGCTTCATCTTGTCGCTATCAATTCTCCATTGAACATTGGCACTAGCGGTGAAATTCTACTGACTGACCCTGGGATGGGATTTTTCCTGATGCTTTCCATCTGGGCAGGGTAGGTGGCCAAGCTTTCATCTAATGATGTGAACCCTTGCTATCGGAACATTATTTGTTTTCTTTTCATTTGAAGATAGGATGAACATTCATCCTTTGAGAGATTGACTTTCCGTGCGATAAGGATGTTGGAATGAATAACCTAGCTGGCTGGGATTGTAGTGAAGCTTGAATACTTCGAGGCTTTGGTTTCAACATCCAAAAATGTTTCAATTCCTTACCTACTTACTGCAAGGCTCGTTTCTTGTTTCGGTTTCATCTTGCTGGAGAAGGTACGTACCTAACATGTCCACCTGTGACGAGTTCGTATGAACCTCGAAACATTGATTTCATCCGTCCGTATCCATGTTTGATTGCCAGAGGGAAGGAGTTCCCTGCTACTTGCTGGCCTTGGACGGAGAAATACAATGGGTGGACAACTCTCGTCTCCTTCCTTCCTCTTCACTGCTCATGTGACGAGAATCTTGATTGAAGTCGACTCATTCGAGTATCTGCTCCTGCTTCATTGCGGTAGCATTCTCCTCTTCAAATATAGACCAAGCTTAGCTGGTCTGACTCATATTTGCTTAATGCAGTGCCAGACCAAGGAGGTCTGGAGTTGAGCGAGTGCACGTGATGAACTCTGGGAGGTTCTCCTAGACACGTGTACGTAGCTAGCTGCAATACGTTGGGGAACAGCTTTCACATCCTTGTCATTCTCTCATGTTGAAGGAGCCTCCTCTCCGAGCGACCTCTGGTAGCTCGGTTGGCCGCTTGCTGCCTTCGCCACTCGATCTCCACAGGACCTGTGCCTGTTCGCACCATCGAAAATGTTCCAAAAAGCCATCTCGCGCATATACTTTGTCTCGAGCTTCGAATGCCCAGCTCTCACTCCTAGCACCGATGATGTCCTTTTCGAGGGCAAGTTGACACCCGGCACACGACATTCCGTGTTCGACTTTGCCAGTTCGTTTATCGTAATAAGGAAGTGCGCACGACCCCATAAAGTTGAATTTTTGATTTCGTTCTGAGCTCGCTGGCTGGGCTTGCAACAGTGCATGTGGTTGCTGTCTGCGAATCAGACTAGCCTGATGAACAGAAACGACTGCAATGCGGGATTTGTACACGGATTCCGTCATCGAATATATTCCAGGCAAGGTCTTGAATGATCTCAGTTGGTCTAATTCGACCTTAGTCAAGTGGAATTGCTTTCGGACAGCGGTACGAGTTTGCACTTGGATTTCCGGAGCCCCCTTGAGGCATTGAAGCAGCATCGCTGCCACGTTAGGAGGGATATAAATCCGCCGAATTCGCTGCAAAGAGTACAAGCCTTGGTACATAGTGCGTTGTAAAAGTCGAGTAGAGAAATGCCGATGGCAAGTCGTGTTCGTAACGAGGCGCAGAGAAGGTTCAGTCCATGCGAGACTACCATCTGGTACTGCTTGAGAGAGTCTACCGTCTGTCTTGAGGTGAGGTTTGTCTGTCGAAACTTGAATAGAGAATGCATATCCAGACCGAGCAACGTGTTATACAAGAGCTCGAGGGGTAGCCGATCGAGGGAGCCGAGTCCCACATTCGAAGTCCGCCGGAAGGGTGTTGCTATTGACGGACGAATATCGATGTGTTCACGGGACGAGAACCAGATCACGGAGAGACAGAAGTCTTTGCGATGGTAGGCGGCGGTTCGAACAATGCTATCGGTATGTTCGTCGCCGAAACGGTATTCGGTGGCGGAGCGATATCCGCGAGGCATAAGGATAGCCATTCTCGAGGTTCGTCGGTACGCTTGAGTGAAAGAGGCGCGGGCCTTAGTACGAGTATGTGAAGTCAAGAATGAATGAATAAATGCAAGAAGGGTTCGTCGTGATCAGGACCAAGGAGGGTTTCTGTTGATGCTGCGGCGGCGTAACGTGTTGGGGGGACGCGATTAGCCACCAACGCACGCGCGGGGAGGGAGCCTAGCTCGAAGTGGAACTGGTGCCAAGCCACAAGCCACGAGTCAGTACCCAAGCCAAGTAGATTCCGACAGGCGCACCTCTGAAGTCACGCATGCATACATATCTTACGCGTCGGACGCTCTTCACTCTATCCCTACAACATCTGCCATTGTTGAATAGCAATTGAGCCGGCTCATTTGGAAAAACGTGCGCAGGTAGGTACAGTACACAAGCCGTTTCTTCCGACTCGCGACAAGTTAGTAAGCAAAGTGTTGAAGCTGCCCAGATAGATAGATCCCTCCTGCGCAACTCATAAGATCTTACTTTATGAGGTAAGTACCCATCATTCAATATGTAGCTCAACAAAACAAACCATTATTGGAGAGAGGATATAATTTCCGTTTTTGACATGCTCCTCTTCTCATTCCATCGTATGACACGCTCACTCACCGAGTGCTCAGATCCTCACGATCCTCCAAAACCATCACCACCGGAAGCCAAGGTAGGTACCTTTCAACGGTCTTCCCAAATCCCATACCCCTTCATTTCCTTTCATTGACCTCTTTCGAACCTCTTTGAGACTGACTATCCCAAACCAGCTTCAATAACGTCATTGACAGCTCCCAAGAATCAAAAGAATCCACCCACTGGCTAATCCATGGCCTAAAACAGTATCGTCGATCAAGCCAGCCCATCAGCCACAACCGAGCTCGGATCGACGAAGCTTTTCCAAGATGCAACCAACAACGCAGAATCCATGCATGCCTCAAGAATCTCTCAACTTCCGACTAAACAGCTTCTAGAAATTGCTTACTTTGTTTCGACTTCGCACTTCCAGCAATAGTTGAAGTGAAAACTCATCGCATCGTGTGATCGATGGTAAAAGATCGGAATGCTCCGAGAATTCCTTTCTTTGTCTGGTGGATTCGGAGCTTTGGGGGTCTCCAAACGCACCAAGTGCAAATCATCGTCATCGCCGCCACTAATAAGTCAGGTCCTTGGTCTCGGTAAATACCTAGCATCGCCAAAAGCCGATACCTATCTCCATCTCCATTCCCCTCCCCGAATCTAGTCAAGTCCAATCCACCGTCTTCAAATTAAATGCCACGATACTGTTCCTAGGTATTGTATCCCATCCGATCAACCATCAATCTGACCAATTCGAGAATCAATCCATCTGTTCGATTTGGCCAAAAGACAACACCACGATTATGCTCAAGCAAGCGCAGACCCAGAAAGTCACCGAGAGAGCCACCGCCTCCTTCCCTGGTCGGACCGACACACAAAGCAGCGTGCGTTTGCGCATCAAAAACATAAACCTCCTATTCGCCAATATCAAAAAACAACTGGAGACCTCACGTGAATGTGGACTTCGTTGAGGCTCATAAAACTTAAAGTGCCGCGCTGCCTTGCCCTGTCCAGGTGGATCTTCCCGGATCGTCGGTTTATGAAAAAAACAAGCCACCGCTTGACTCGCTTGCTTGTTTTTTTCTCTGAATTTATTCGCAACGACGTCATCGTGTTGACTTTCATATCCACAACATGCCATTCCAGCGTGTACAACCAACCCACTCCATCCACTTCTGATTCAATCCACTCCCATCTGTCAGGCGTTTGGGGGTTTCCACCTTCTCCAGTCTGGGGCTTGGCGTTGCGTCGTACTGGAGTCTGGCCAGTGACGCTGTTGCGATGGCGTGAAAACCAAGGCGAAGAGAGACAAGCGTCACCGAGCAGGCCCTGTGATAGAGGAGAGGAACAAGGGGGCAAGTAGCGGCCATTGTATTCCGTCACTGCTAGAACCCTCCTTTCAGCCTTTCAACGCTTGATAAGCATGATGGAGAGAAGTCCTGTGCCGCCAAGCATCTTTCATCGTAAGGTACATCATGGGATGTAGCAAACCCTGTCCCGAAACGAGTAAGTGAGAGGCAATTGAACCTGTCGATCTCCACTTCACGATCCACCCTTCCTGCCATTGCGGAAAGGTACCCAGGCATATATATCCAGCCTTCCCTTCCTCTTGTATATTCTCTTTTCCTCCCATGAACTTCTGCTCCCAGCTCAAAGCCAATCACAACAACAGCAACAATGAAGTTCCTCTCCAGAAATCGTAATGCGGATCACAGCAATAACAGCACAGCTGTCCCATCAACAACCAACTCAATAGACAACCCCTCAGGCCAAAGACAAGCCGTCCTAGGCGAGAAGGACTTCAACAATGGCCTCGCACACACAAAAGCCCCTGCAATCACCATGCGGACAGTAGTCATGGCGATCTTGGTGGCAATGGGAGGATTTATCTTCGGTTATGACACAGGACAAATCTCTGGATTCCTCGAAATGAGAGTCTTCCTCGAACGGTTCGGTCAAAGGACAGAAGTTACAGATACACATCCATACGGTTACTACTTCACTAATGTCCGATCTGGCTTGATCGTTGCTCTGGTAAGTTTTCTCGCAACACTTGTGGGACGGCTGAATGGCTAACTCTGATAGTTGTCTATTGGTACTCTTATCGGATGTCTGATCGCTGGACCTTTCGCCAACAAATACGGTCGTAAATGGTGTATTCCGGTCTGGTGCTTGATTTTCTGCATCGGCGTTGTCATTCAGATGGCTGTAGGACAGGGAATGTGGGTTGGTATTGTGATGGGTAGATGGGTTGCTGGACTTGGTGTCGGTGGCCTCTCTGTCCTCGTACCTCTCTACATGTCCGAAACCTCACCAGTCAATGTCCGAGGAGCTGTAGTATCGTATGTTCCCCTGCAATTCTCTCTCGCCAAACACTACGTCGTCTAACAAAACACAGTTGCTACCAACTCTTCATCACAATCGGTATCTTCACAGCAGACTGCATAAACTTCGGCACCGAGAAAATGTCAAACACAGGCTCCTACCGCATCCCCATGGGAATCGGCTTCATCTGGGCCATCATCCTCGGCGTGGGAATCATCTTCCTCCCCGAATCCCCCCGTCATGACTGGAACCACGGACGTTCAGACCGCGCCACAACTACAATGTCCAAGTTCTACGGCCTCTCAGAAAACCACCCTCTGATCCAGAACGAGACCGCCGAAATCGAGAAAGTCATGCAAGCCACCCAAGGCGACCACCCCTGGTACGAAGCCCTCACGGGACCACGGATGTTCTACCGCGTCACCCTCGCCATGTCGCTACAGATGTTTCAACAATTGACAGGAGCCAACTATTTCTTCTACTACGGCACAACCGTGTTCTCCGGCGTCGGGCTCTCCAACTCGTATGTCACAGCCATGATCTTGGGCGGCGTCAACGTCGGCGCAACATTCTTCGGAGTCTGGCTCGCGCGCCGCGGCCGCCGTCGCGAATCCCTCTACATCGCCGCGCTCTGGCAAAGCATGTGTTTCCTAATCTTCGCCTCGGTGGGACAATTCATCTTCAAAGACGCCATTCCAGAATCCTCGACCGCCAAAACAGCAGGGACAGTCATGATCGTGTTTGCGTGCTTATTCATCGTCTCGTTTGCCATGACGTGGGGTCCTCTAGTCTGGGCTTGTATAGCTGAGATGTTCCCCTACAGGTACCGAGCAGTCGGTATGGCGCTCGCGACGTCCGCGAACTGGATCTGGAATTTCATGTTGGCCTTCTTCACGCCTTTCATCACGGGCGATATCGATTTCGCGTACGGCTATGTGTTTGCGGGATGTAACCTCGCGGCATTCTTTGTGGTTTATTTCTTCCTTATTGAGTCCTCGGGGAAGACGCTTGAGGAGGTCGATGCCATGTACCTGTTGCATGTGAGACCGCTTGGGAGTGGGAAGTTTGAGTTTGATGAGGAGACGAAGAATAGTATTGGGGATGGGGGGTTGGGCACGGATAGGATGCGGCTGGAGGGCCAGGGGAGAAATATGAGGAAGCAGAAGGAGGCGGGGGCCGGGGGTGTGGTGCAGGATGAGGGGTTACTTGTTAAGGATGAGACGGGGCGGAATTTACCGCCTATGAGTGGTGGTGCGACTGGTCATGCGAGGTAGTGTGCTACATGATCTTGATGGATTATGGGAAGTGGGGGAGAGTGCGTTTTGGGTGGGCGTGTTTGTGTTTGTTTGTTTTTCTCGCTTCGGAGTGTTGTGTTGTGGTGCATTGCTTGCGGGTTTGGATTTTGATTTAGCGAACTGGGGAACGATGACATTTGTATATTATTTGTACGAGTAGAAGGATACCAAGGCAGAGTTTCTAAAACATACTTTCTTACATGGATTTTCATTTTATTTTTCCTTCTATCATGACACTCTTCAATTATCAAATATCATAGATCGATATCTATCGTCTGACTGACGCACAAAGGCAATACAAATGAAAGTACCTACTTGGCACTTGAGTACCTCACCCCGCTTCAGCAAGCTAGAAGCGAATCCCCTCCCTCTTCACCCACCCCTTGTTCATTTCTCATCACACGCCCCCCGACTTCTATCCATTAGATTCAACGCGATCAACAAATAAATAAGTGAGTGTGCGGTTACGGTTACAAACGGCGATTGCGAGTCCGGGTCAGTGTTTGGTTTGCGAGGTTGGAGGCTGGAGGTTAAATCTGGATTGAAGTTGAGATTCAGATCTACGTTCAAGCCGAAGACAACCACACACACACACACTAAAGACTGAATTGAATGGTTGCGAAGATAAACACAGCATATAGCGGTTTAGCTTTATTCCTTCGTTCGAACGTTCGTCCTGTATGTAGGGTTTTTACATATATACATCCCCCTCACCGTCCCGCATCCCTATCCCCTAAACCATCCAGTTCATTTCCCTTCCCTATCATTTTCCGTTTCATTGTCCATCCCAATCCATTCCATTCCATTCCATTCCCACCACCCAATCCATTCCATGCACCACCAGTCCATATATCCCATCCAGGCCATCCAGCCAGATCCAACCCAGTATTCATATAAAAGACAACAAGTATACAAAGCCCATGGCCAACCTCAAAAAGCCTAAAAGCCCACATCCCATCAACCCCCCTCCCATCCTTTCCTTCCATATCCAAGTCCAGATCCAATTCCCATATGTTCCCAAGACCCCTATAAACAAAAGGAAAACGCCGTTGCCCGCCATGCTCGCTAATTTTTCGAAGTACCATTGTTTCCCCTATCCTGGTTTTTGGGCTATCGCTTTGTGAGATATTCGTTTGCGTTTCCGTTTAGGGTTTCATCCCTTTTCCGTTGGCTTTGCGCTGCTGGTTCTCCAGTCGGTATGGTTGACGTAGGGAGCCCGTTCTGGTTTGTTCTGTTGCGCTCTGCATCTCTGTTGTAGGAGTATCCTATCCATTTCCATGGCATCAACGACAGATATCGCGTGTCTTATTTCCCCTAAGGAGACGTATGAATCGCCATCCTCACCACCCTCTCATCTCAACCCCTCGCACTTCCACCTCCACTCTCCCTATGCTCAACCCAGGCCCCACCACTTCCGGGGCGTGGACTCTTAATCTTCTCATAAATAACACTAAAACGATGACTCAGCCTCCTAACAGGAGTATCCCGTCCCCCATCCCCTTCATCCCTCGGAAGCAACTGGCCCTCCGGCACAGGATCAACAACATGTCTAACCCTCGGCACAGAATTGAGGTAAAGCGGGTACAGCAGCCCAAAAGCGAACAGCGCGACAACAACGCAGAAAGCGTACTGCGTGCTACGATGATTCAACCTCTGCACAGCGAGCATGACGAAAGGGAATACAGCACCGCCACTCGCCGCTGCAGTGAGGTAGCTAGCGCCCTGTTTGGTCTTGCGTCCTAGACCGCGCAAACCGATGGCGAAGATTAATGGCCAGACTGGACCTTCGAAGAAGAAGAAGATGAGGGCTGGGCCTGCGACACCGTTTGCGTTTGTAGAGACGGACATTGTTAGGGCGGCGAAGATTGTGCCGCCGAAGAAAGATGTTAGGAGGAGGATGCGAGGCGTGAGTACTAAGCAGAGGGTGGCGAAGATGAAGCGGCCTAGTGCGAAGGTCGTGTGGCCTAGGATGCCGTAGTTGGTAGCGCTGAGAGTGAGTTTGCTTGCTGGGGAGAGGGAGTGTAGTAGCGAGCCGAAGAAAACGGATGTGCTTTCTTGGGCGGCGACGTATAGGAACTGAGCGGAGACGGCGAGGGCGAGGGATGTGTAAAGGAGAGTCGGGTTGAGGCCTAGTTTGGGTGTGGAGAAGACTTTCTGGGATGGGGAGATTCCAAGGTTGGAGGCTTGCTCGGCGAGGTCGTCATCGGTGGCTTCAGGGAGGGGCATGTAGTAGAAGAAGAGGGCGAGGATGACGGTGAAGAGTGCGATGGCGAGATAGGTCCATTGAACGTCGATGAGACTTGGATCTGAAGCCACGCTGCGGAAGAGGACTTTCTCGGCTAGAAGCTGGCTCAGTACACTGCCTGTTGCTTGCACGCCTTGGGCCATCAGGAGTCGAAATTCGGCATACTCGCTGGGACCACAGAGAGCGAGGAATGGATTCGCTGCTGTTTCGGTAACTGATAGTCCAAATCCTACGACGAAGTTCGAGATAATGAATCCCGGGAAAGAAGTTAGGACTGCAGAAGGCCAGAACATCAATGTTCCTGTGCCGTAGATGCAGAGACCTGTTATAAATGTTGTTTTGAATCCGCCGACACGGAGTGCCCATTGTCCAACTGTTAGAGCGCCGAAGAAATAGGCTCCAAAATAAGCTGATGTCAAACCAAGTGTCTGACTAATAGTTTGGTTTGCGATTTGAGAAATCTCGTTGTTGAGAGTATTGAGGAGGCCGTATGAAAATCCCCAGAGAAAGAAGAGGATTGTGACGGTGATGCAGTATTTGAAAGATTCCTTTCCTCGAGTCTTGAGCATGCTTTTTGGTCGTTTCATGTTGACGAACCCGAAATAGACTGTGTTTTCGGTGATGGCCGTTCGCGTTGTTCGTGCTGTATGTGTTCGGTTGATGGGGTTTGAAATTGCTGGTGCCATTCCTCCTGGAGTAGTCAGGAAGTCCATCATATCCATCTCTTCTTCCTGTGTAGCACCGATACGTGCTGGGGGTAGAGGCCGTAAATTCGTATTTGATTCAGCCACAGATGGTCGCTGATCGCCATTTGAATCGCCTTGAGCCTGTGAAGAGAAAGATCCTGACTTCTCGGTCACGCTTGCACTCCTCGTTCGATCCGTAATCATAGAAGGTAGGATACGCTTGACCAATGGCTTCAAGGTAGGGATGCAGGCGCAGATAATTCCTATGTTTACCTCCACTGCAGACCACATCAAAGCTGTACTAGCAGTCCAAGCAAAATCGACACCAGTCCCCAGTCTCGAATGCGCGATACTCTGAACATCGACTGCTTGTTGCAAATAGTAAATGCGGACCACATCGACAATGGTTACGAAAACACCCAATGCGAAAGTCAAGATCAAGATAGTCTTCTGTCGTTGTGGTAGACGCATGCCTGTAAGAACAGGGATTGGTAACACCAGAATCGCCAGATCGGTGATAATGTTGACTGGTGCGGAACACAGGTACAATGTAACGATGGATATGCACTTCTGGTTCGATTTGGTAGGGTCGTACGCCGCGCTGACAGGGCTGCATTGGAAGGCGTTGAGGAACGTGAGGACCACGCCTGCAATGTTCACCACGCCTAGGGTGATGTAAGAAGCGATTCGGAGAATTTGCTGTGTGTTGCGTGACATGCGGAGGTAAAAGATTAGAATGGATGTTTTGGTTGCCATTAATGCTGGGTTCTGCGACCGTCAATAACTGCTCGCATGTTATAAGATCGGTGGTAGAACATACGTAGAGAATCGTAAATGCATATTCGCTCCCCCGAAGCTGCCCAAGCCAAGACTGGGGAATATCGACATCATGTCTCCCGAGCCCCTTCGAAGTGCCATAGTCGATGGAAAAGGATAATCCAAAAGCAAGGAACTGTATCCCGTCAGCCACAATCCCATTGTAAGCATTGTATCCATTGTATGCCCACTCACCCAAGCCAAGATCATCACCCAATCATCGGCAGTCTTGTGTCTCAATACACCAAACCGACTAATCAATCGCGCAACCACAAAGAAGGAAGCCAGCACAAATGTAATGGTCGTAACTACAAACACCGATCGCCCACGCGAGGGCATCGTCTGTTCGTGGTCGCTCATCGCAGTGGCAGTCGCTGTGGTCGAAGTCGTGAGGAAGTGAATTGGAGGCTAGGTCATGGTTGTCGTCGAGTCCAAGTCCAAGTCCAGGCCATTGAGATATATCGATTCGTTTCCTCTGCCCTCTCTCCAGGAACAATCACCCACTGACTTCGCTATTCCTCTGTCGTTGTCTCTGTCTTTATTTTTCTGGCGCTCTCTGCGTGTACAGTGTCTTCTCGCGGCTGTCGCGATTCCCAATTCGAAGTCCGAGAGTAGAGATGAGTCGGGATTGCAGGCGAAGATGTATCGGGGGATTCCAGGTTCTGTTTCGAAGACCAGACGGCGGTTCGACTAATCATTCATTCGCCAGCTGATACTCCAAGCAATCCGTTCGCCAGTCCGTGTCGTCTCAAGAAGTCCGGATCCAATTCTGAGTGAGTGTTGAATCTGACTCTGGGGCTCCGTCTCAGTCTCGGTCTGGTCTGTATGAAGATGGAACGGAGAGGACGAAGGGAGTGATGAGAGCGAGGGAGCGTGCAAGTAGGTAGAGTTCGGTTGGTTCTGGATCGGATTGAGAATAAGGTTACCTAGCTTATTGTAGGTTTAGTTTAGTTTAGTTTTAGTTTAGATCAAGCACTGAGAGACAGAGACGGCGAGAACTCCCCGAGCCCGACTGCGACTGGTCAAAATACTGTACACCCCGGCCCAGATCTTCATCATGCAGACACACTCGCAAGTATGGGGAGCAACTAACAAGAAACTAGTGTATTTTCTCCACATTTAGCTTCAACCATATTTTTGCTTGACAGCGATGCCGCCTTTGCGTGGCTCTACTTTGCCTTGCCTAACACACTTGACATTTTGCCTCTCCTCTCTCCTTCCCCATGCCCTCCCCCAAGAAGCACCTGCAGTCAGTCCCTCATCCCCAACAAACCTGCCTGGCTTGCATTCCAGCAGCTGCAGCATCATCTCCCAAGCAAAGCCAGATCCCTGGGTCTGGGGCAAATCACTACACCCCACCTTTCATTTGCACCCCATCCACTTCCCACTCCTCTTATTCACCCACAAAATAATACGCCATCATCATGGACCCTCCCTCCCCATATTTAACTTCATCCAACTCGTCACTCTTCTCCAGTTCTCCAAAGAAATAAAGTAACGGCTGCAAATCCTCCCACCCCCCAAGGCTTCAAGGCAAGCCGAAGTCTGGAGCCCAGCCCGAAGGATCAAAAGTCCAAAGCCTAAACTTAACCAACAGCAAAAAGAGCGAGCCAAGCCGTACCCTAGCCAATGACCTCAGTCTGCAGCGGCGAGTCAGAAACCCCTGCTATTCCTGTTCTGGGGTTCGGTTCGAGTTTTTTGTGTTTGGGACGGATCGTAGTGGTGGACTTCTTTTCTTGAAGACTGAGTGGAGTAGCGACTAGGACGGTATTGTACCACACGAGGTTTTTAGTTGGTCGGCTGAGTTACGCCTTTGGAGATGGTTGGGAGGCTGCTTTAGTCTTTGCGGGAGGTGAGTTAGTGGGTGAGTTAGCTTTTGAGGGGTTTGTTCTTGGTTTTTGGGGTTGAGATCTACAAGAGATACCATACAATACAAGGAGAGATAGGTAGAACAAGGGTCTTCCTATCTTGACAAGCGCTCCCTTTTCGATTTATTTGAACTTTCAAGCCAACCTAAACCACGACAACAAGGTATTTGTGCATATTCGGTCAGATCAGTAATATTCACAACGCAGTCCCAGTACAAACATCCCGATTAGAATCCCCCTTGGTATTTTGACTTTGCGGTTCATGCATCGAAGGCTACATGCAGCCATACTTTCGCCCATTGGTAAACCTTCTTTCTCCCTCCCCGTTCCCCTTTCCCGTTCCCATACAATTAATCCCCTTTCACTTTCCACACCCCCTTTTATTTCTCAAGTATATTTATTGAATGCTCAGATTACGATATTACCTTGATAATTTTTTTCTCTCGATATTTTTATTTCATAGCGAGGAATAAACCGAATCATTTCTAGTACAGTACATGATACTATATAAATGCGAGATATCGACTGAGAAATAATGGTGGGGTAGTAACCGCGAGCAATTCCCCTGCCTCTCCACCCTCAACCATTCTAATCCTTCCCTTTCCTTCCTTCGCCTTCCCGTTCCCCTCAACCCCAGATCCTCCTCCATACGGAGTACACTTAACTACGGGACAGACCCAACAGACAGCCAGACAGCTGCATCGAGTATATGCCGTGTCTACCTACCCCGCATGGAATGAAACAAAAGCAAGCATCACCACACGATGCCATGCCATGCCGCTTCTTCGATAGTTGGGAATGAGGCTTGAAGTAGGCTTTTTTTCGTCGGGCCGATAGTTCTCTCTAGGTCTAGTAATTGGCGGCAGAGGAGACAAGAAGAAGACAATGGGAAGAGCTCTGAAGCGAGGTGTTAAAGAGAGTGTCACGTTCTTCTCATGTGTTTGACTCACAAACCCCTTCAAACTCGCTTGCCTCGCTTGTTGTCACTTGTTTTCCGCTCTTTACTTTCCAGATTTCTTTTCTTGTTTTCAAGTCTGTGTGTCTCTTGCTCTTACTCCCCCTCGCGTTCTTCTAGCATAATGGGTATAAATTCAATGTATTCCCTAAATTCATCTCCATCCATCCCTCTCTTCAGCTACTTCATAATCAACGAAATCCATTCCCATTCAATCAAACAATCCAATCCCCAAACCGTCCTTTCTTACTACGTCCATACATAACCAGCCACGCCGCTACCGTCAAGAGCCACGCAAGTCCCATCAAACGATCTCTACTCAGCCCTGCTATAACTGCTCCTAGCAATCTGCTTGTTACTCCTTCTTCCTATCTCTCAGAATGACTTCTTCCTGCGCGTTTTGGTCTCCAACTGTGTTATCGATCACTTTCGCAGCCGTAGGATTAGATTCCTCACTATCTGACGGTGTTAAGAGGGGGGTTTGTGAGTCGGGACTTTGCTCATCTTCTCCCTCCTCTCCTTCTTCAACCTCAGAACCAACAACAGGAACAGTGTCAATATCAACTTCCTCCCTATCATCCAAAACAACACTCTGCGTCCTGCTCACCATCTCATTCTCATCCTCACCCCCAACACCAAAATCCACATACTCCCTCCCAGGAAACATCCACCACTCCCCTTTCCCCTTCCTCTCCTCCTCTTCACATCTCCCCCCAACCATCTCACCACCTCCCCTCCCCTCCAACCACCTCTTCCCTTCCACCACCCCCCCACCTCCTCCCCACAAGCCCCCCAAAATCCCACACCGCAACCCCTCCCGCAGCAACAGCAGCACCCAAAAAACAAGCCCACTGCACCCCCAACCTCGCCTCCTCAGGATGATGGAACGTCTCCCCTCGGACGGGGTAGAAACACACGTAGACCGGTCGTGCGAGGTTATAGGGTTCTGTGAAACTGCTGAGGTCTGCTAGGGCTGTTATGAGGGCCAGGAGTGTTTGGATGAGGTTGGGGGTTCGTGTGGATGGTGTTGGGTTTGCGTTCGGATTTGATTTTGGATGAGGGGAATGGGGAGTTGGTGGTGGGTTTAGTGGTTGTGGTGTAATAAAGCCTGACAACCTCGAAATAAAAAGATAAACCAACGGCAACACCAACCCAAGAACCAGCATGCACGTATAGAAAACAGGTAAGATATTGTGCTCGAACCAGAGCGGATCCTCGTTCTCTCGCATTATCTTGTACTCGATGCCGGTAGCGAGATGTTTCATTACGATTTTTTTTATTCCGTATTTTATTGGTTTGTGAGATGAGGATGAGGTAAGGATTAGGTCTGATTGGGTTGGGTTTGTGGTGAGAGATGCAACGGATTGATGAATTCGGGAATCGAAGGGCTGGTTGAAGGTTTCCAGACAGATAAGTGGCCAGTAAGAATATCGACGACACGACGGGCAGATGGAGGAAATCGGTCAAGATGGAGATGAAGGTGGAGAATGAGGAAGCCGATTACGAATGACCGAATGAAAGGACAATCAACAATCAGGCTCGTGGTCAAGTATCGTTCAAAGGGTAGGTTGGCATTGTATGAGAGTAGGATACATAAATAACTTGATACACACGAAGAAGAGAGAAGAACCTAGTGCAATCGAAAAAGTATCAAGTAATCTTGACAGGTTGGTAAGAAAGACAACAAAGCCCTTTCTACCACCTTTCCCCTCCCTCCTGCTCTACAATAAGATCACATAAGATAAAGAGAATGCGATATAAACCACATGAAGTGATATAACGATTCTAATAGGATAAGATGTTTAAGGACACGAATACCACACCAAACAAACAGATCAAAACCTCCAGCCAACCAGGAACAGACCAGAAGAGCCGAGCTGATATCACGTGCCACTGCTGCCTGCCATCACGTTTTCCATTCCCTCCCTCTTTCAGGGCTAAGGCAGGCTTCCCAGCTTTTCTCACTTCACCATGCATACCCTTCCTTACGCTATAACACACAAAGGACAAGGCAAAGGCGCGAAAACGATAAAAGAGGAAGGAGGAAACGACAGGAAAAATGACATGCCTCGAATCAACATCATTCATATATTAGGAAAAAATTTCATACTCACCATTTACGCACAATTCACTCTCTGCAAGCGTGTTTCATCCAAATTAAAACTTTATACAATTGAATTGAATATAAACCGTACGTACGTGTGTATGTAACTAAACAGGAGACTGAACTACTCTTTGGTATATGGCAGCGCGGACTGGACTGGACTAGACTGGACTCCTGATGCGTCCCTCCATATCCACATCTCTGTACTGCCAATTCCAAGCATATCATAACATAGCCATCGCATAGCCATCGCATAGCATATCGTACCCCTGTACCATACCGTACCAGAACGCCATGCATGCGCTCGTTCCATAACGCAAACCAAAAACCATTCCAGTCATGACGTGACGTGACAAGTAAACATATATGCAAATCCCATCCAACCCAATCCAATCCAATCCATCCTCCTTTTGCGTATTCCAGATCCCAACCCAATTCCTCTCCCTTCTTCCCGCTTCTTCACCCCCATCATATCTACACCGTGCCCCCACTCAAGAAGAAATCCAATTCGCTCGGGCCGCGCATGTTATTCTCATTCTCCGCCAACTGCTCCAGCAGACTCAGGAACGGATCCTTCTCATCCGTGCCAGCGGTACCATTACTATGCTCGCCTACACTCCTCGCACCAGGCGTCATGCCCTCTTGCTGACCACCTCCAACCATCCCGTTTCCTGTACCGTTTCCACCCATCCCGTTGTTCATGCTGAGAGGGTTGGACGAGGAGGCGTAGTTGAAGCCCATGGCCGGCATGCCGAACATGGGATCGTAGTCTGTTTGGTTGTGTTGTTGGTGTTGGGAGCCGAGGGTTGCGAAGGAGTAGGGTGGTGAGAACGGCGTTTGGGACAGGGCTGGCATGCCGCCGTTTGCATTGCCATTACCGTTTCCCGCCTGATTCTGATTTGGGAAAGGTGTCATGGGAGGTTGTGAATCCATCATATTGTGTTGTTGTTGTTGCTGCTGCTGCAACATCCCGAGATTGTGATCTGAGAGTGCCCCATTGGGAGACATGAGTGTGTTTTCCGGGTGGCCTGGGTTATTAGGACCTGAGTGAGAATTCCGGTGTGCGAGTTTCAAATCGATGTGTTTCTTCCTTGAAGCGGATGATTGCTTGCGTTTACTCGCGATGTGGCTTGGGTCGACTATACCACTGCTTCCAACATTGTTGCCATTGTGGTTCATAGCCGAGTTTTTGAAGTCGAGAGAAGCATTGCTACCTCGAGGTGCGTACAGGTCATGACCTGTATATGTCTCGTGACTCAAAGTCTCGGGCATTATATCTGAAAACGAAATATGTGCTCCATCGAAAAACTGGCCAAGGTCCGAATACCGATCGAAGAAATCCTCGAGCTGGAAAACAGGGCTGTAGCGCATCGGGTTACTAGCTAATGACTTTACCAGTTCGGAGTGACACCCGTAGATGGTTTGGAGGGTGTCGCGTTGATGCTGGACAGAGGACCAGGCGTACCGGAGTTCGGAGAGTTGCTGCATCTCGCGGGAGAGGAAATCGGATGAGGCGGAGAAAACTTCGCCTTCTCGCGAGCCCTTGTAGTGTGTGCCGTGAACGTGGACAGTGCCGGCAGTACAGATGCAGTATCCTACAAAGGCAGGCCATTCGATCGAAGCTGATTGTTTGCCTGGGTGGATTAGCTGGATTCTCCAAAAATAAAAGAGATGACATACCAAGTTCTACCAACTCAGCAATGGCATTTGCATGTAGAAAACATAAGTTCGTAGCTTCTATCTGCCACGACTGATGTTGGCCTGTACCGGCCAGCTCTGCCAGATCGATAGGGAGGAAAGGTCGGTAAATTAGACAATGAATAAGATGGTAGATGAGTTTGCTGAGCACCAAAGTCGTGCTATCGGGTTGACCGAATAGGGTGTCGATCGAAGAAAAGACGTCCTGTGTCCCAGACGCCCAAATATCCAGATCCTGACGGATCTTGGACAGATTCGATAATGAGTGCCAAGGAAAGTGACTATCCCCTTTCACGCCTCCTGCTGCGAGGTATCGATTCGTGATGCCGAGGATTCGTACGATGTCGATCAACATCCCGCTGCTTCCCTGGCTCTTCTTCCCTGACCCGGAATGGTACTGTAAATTCGATCCGTTCTGGAAGAATTCCCCTTCTACGGGCAGAGCTGTAGGTCCTGGTGTCCAAGATGGAAGACGTAGTAATATGCATTTGTCGGCGATTAATGAAGGGCGTTTCGAACCGCAAGCCATGAATCGATCCATTAGATAAGAAGTCCAGAACAACCTCCGGCGCATTTCCTTCTCAACTGGTGTCACCCTAGTCTTGAGGTCGAATTCTCGATGCAGTTCGAGGGCCATTGCCATTCCAATTCCGCTTGCTGGTTTTTGTCAGTATCTTCCCTCCCTCTGACCATAGTAGACGTACCTAGCATCATATGTGCCTTCTTGCCTTTCCCACCAGCGGTAAAGGCTACAGCAAGAAGTAACAAAGCCTGCAAACAATCGACCGACGGATCATCGATATCCAGCTCCGTCCTCGCACGAATCGCATAATCCTCACTGAGTCGCACCGCAGCGTGGTACCCGTTCGGATGTGCCGTATATCTGCAGAACCATAAGCTTCCAGACTTGCAAGCATGCTCGGCTGGGTGTCCTACCTTGCACTAACAGCATATATTGCAAAGACGAGATATGACGGGATCTGATTCAACTGCATGCGCTGCCGCGTGCTCGTCTCGTCGAGTATATAGTATGCTTTGCCATGGCAGCGCGAGAAGTAAGTGTCGAGGAGGACATCCGGCTGGACCGCGGGCGGCGAGGGTTCACTGGCACCAGTCAAGTCAATACACGGACCGGATATCGAGGAGATAGAAAGCCAGCCTACCTTATAGGAGTCGGCGAGTATACAGCGGATTCGTTGGGGATGTTTGCCGTCTCGAGCTGTGGGCGTTTGGGTTTCGTATCGCTGTTGGGACTTTCTTTGTCCCCGGCCGAACCACCCTCATTGCTGTCTGAACTCGACTTCTTCTCATCCTTCAGCCGCCTCTCCAGGCCGTCGACACGCTTCAATAGGGCTTCCAATACATCTGTCTTCGGTCCCCGTTTCTTGGGCACGGCATCTACCACACGCACAATCGTCAGCTCACAGAACACTTCCAAAATGAATCTTGCTTTTTTCCCCAGAGTTGAGGGTTTTGCGGGCGCGGGACCCCACCATAGACACACGGGCACTGGAAGACCTGACAAGCCTCGCAAGTCGGTCGCAACCGATTGCACTTGATCTGGAAAAATTGTCAGCGCTGTGGAAGATCAGCCTGAGAGTGAGTCGAGGGCATTCACGAACCTTGCGCTTGCGACAGCTCTTGCAATTCATTGATTCTCGTGGCTCGTTGCTCATGCGACGTGCTGGGAGACGTTCAATGCCCACCTGCGGCCGGACTGACATGATGGGAAGAAGGCTCGAAGGGAAGGCTCGCTCAGCTCAGGCGGGCGGCGCGAACGCAGCAGAAATCCAATGGGGGGAGTGGGCGGGGGGGTGGCTGCTGCGCTGCGGAACGGCTTAAGGACAGGAAGGGTGGGTGGTGGGTGAGGTGGGTGTGTGAGGAGTGAAATGGCCCGTTACATCATAAAGGCTGACTGACCAAGGCGCATGGCGCTCTCAGCAGCACCTGAGTGGTCTCTCTCGTCAAGGAGAGAGAAGGTCGAGGTTGAAGTCGAAGTGGAGTGGAGGTACTAAGTCGTGGAGGTGGAGCTATGAAGAGGAGACGAGACGAGAAGAGAGGAGACGACAGGAGCTTCCAGGAGATGTACCAAATGGGAGCTGCAGTTAACTCGGGGCTGGTGCTTGTCTTGTGCTGCTGCTGCGAGGTCCTGCTGCGGGTGCAGAACAGAACGTGCTGGGTACAGGTGCTGGGTACTGGTACTGGTGCTGGCTGGTGCAGGGTCACTTCCCTTCCACAGGGTGCCTGTCCTGCCCAGGTGGATTCGAATTCGAAGCTTGCGGTGGAAATCGATGGGCAGGCAATGAGGGCGCCAATCGTAAGCTTTTCCCGCAACTGATTTGATGCGCTGTTGACGGCCTGGATTGGTCTGCCCCAGCTTTTGTCAGGATCCTCGACTCCACTGCTGATCAACTGACAGGCAGACGGAGAGACAGACAGGCAGATAGAAGTAGACACGAGGCAGGGAAGGGCAGGGACGAAGGGCAGAGCAGATGGGAGATCAGGGACTGTCCCTGGGGGATGCGAGATGAGGTGCCGAGGTTGATTGTGGCGTTCGGATGAAGGAGTGAGGTGAGTTGAGGGAGTTGAGAGAGTCTTGAGTTGCCGCGAGGTACCGTTGGCACAGTAGGTGATTCGAGAGAAGTACCGTATGTCAGGATGAGGCGTGAGGCGTAGGGCGGAGGAGCAGGCCTTGACTTTACAGTCCGGTCTGGGTATGCTGTCGATATCGCTGTCGGTACTAGGTACGTACGTCTGGGAAGGTTTGACCTAGACGAAGAGATGACAGGAGCAAAGCAAGTGCAAAGACCTGTCTGACTGAGTTCAGTGAACAAGTCTCGAGTTAAGTTGCTTGAAAAGTCAAAACAAGATTCGTTCCCGAGCAGGAGACAGGACAGCTTGGTCTTGTACCTCCGTCGAGGTGCTGGTAGCCTGGTGCTGGACCAAGTAGGTTGCGTTGCGTTGGGTGGGGAGTAGCTTAGTAGGTCAAGCACAGCAGTAGTCTGTCAACAAGGTACAGACAGGCAGGACAAGAGTAGGTCCGCTCCGTCGTGCTGATTCCCGTCCAGGTGAGATTGCGGGGGATGGAACTAGGAGGAGCTTTTGATACGATGCGAGCGAAGGTTAGGAAGGCGGGTACGAGGAAAGCTGGATGCCGGTCCAGGATTCAAGTCCTCCTCCTGCCTTGGGGTTTTATTTTGTTTTATTTTTGACTTTTTTGACCTTTTTGATTTGTTGACTTCTGGCTTTTTTTTGACTTTCTTTGGTCTTTTCTTGTCTTGTCTTGTCTTGTCCCACAAACACCTGTTGCTTGAACTTCGGGATGTAGTGGCGGTGACAGATGAGATGATGGGTGATATGGGGCCGAAGGTTTGGGGGAGGTAGGGTACGGTACGGGAAGAAGTGGTGCTGTAAGTTTAGGTAGAGAGGATCAAAGCGCTGATGGAAATGATCGACGTTGCCGGTTTGGAACTCGATGGTATTCTTTGGTACCGACGGAAGACTTTTGATGAGAGGAGAGAAGAGGAGAGGAAGAGGAGGGAGTGAGCTGAGAATGAGATGAGATGGATAACACGAAATGATATGGGAAATGAAAACAAAATAAAGGGGACGCAGAACAATAGCCGAAAAGAGAGATCATCAGGAGCTTCTTTTCCTACCTTCCCTGTACATGATAATAACACACACCACACACAGATCTTGAATCGTCAATAAATCTTCTATTTCGTACATCCCCTCCTATCCCCTCCATAATGCTCTCTCTCTTCACCCAGTTCTGGTTCTAGTCATGCATACTGGTTACGGTATCTGGATACGTTCATCCCTCTTACTGCATCACACCGTACCTTGCGGAACACGTCCCAATTTCAGCTGCGACTCCCCGTCCCCGCTCCATGGTTGCAGGAGGCATGGTCCGGGGTAGTCGTTATTCGATTGATTCATTTCACAGTAGGGGTCATTAGCTTTACCTGGGGTAAAATAAGGGAGGCGAGAGAGCACAACAGCTGTCAGCGCTGATCCGATTCGATTCGAATCACTGGGTGTGTGCTGGGTGTATGCTGGGAGTAGGGTTGTTGGGTGTTCCTTCATCAAGGTAAGGTACATGGTGGCGTGGACTGGACGCTGAATCGAAGCAGATACAGGGGTTCTCGGCAAGCTCTAGAAGCCTTCTCGTCCCTACGATCCGAAGAACGACAGGGCAGAAGCCAGGGGAAAGTACCGCACATCTCAACACATCCCTACCTATCGCCTCTTGTCAGAAAACCAGGCCAGGTACAAGAAGTGTGGTGATTGATACCTGAACCCCCCAAAAAAGGGCTGAAGCTTTTTAATCTATTTCTTTGCAAGTCACAAGAGGAGCCGCTGTGGCTGCATATTAGCATACGTATGTATGTATTCCACTCTCACCTGTTCTTAAGCAAGAAAGTAAGCAGGTTGGAAATTAGCTTGTTATTTTGATACACCACCACCAACCAGTTCGTCCCTAGACCTTTCCATTACTGCACAAACCTACTGGAGGTCCTAACGGCCTAGCAGGTCCACGATGCCGAGTCATCTGAAAGCTTACAATGTGCCTGAATTCAAACGCATCAAGTCTCCCCTCCATTCCATTCCAGCATACAGTAGTGAGATATGCAAGAGCTGATTGGGGCGCCTGCACCCCAGGACATGGCAAGTAAGCCTGCAAGTCGTCCGTCCGGCATCGATCTCCCTCACAGCCACGGAAGGTCTGATCACAACGATTTCGAAAAAGACTTTTGTAGATCACCAACACCACCCCCCGTCTCTTCTCAAACTCTCAACAACGCACCGGCGATCGGAAAATCAAAAATCAAGAAGATTGAAGATCACCGCGGCGGTACGTACCTAATTCTAAATTCCTAACCCCCAAGTGCCCTGCTTGCCTGCCTGGGGTGACACCGGTGCTTCAGCCTTCAGAACTTTAGAACATCCGCGACTATCACCCATAGGGATCGCAGCTCCGAATTCTTACTTGGTTTTCTTTAGTTCGGTCCGGTATGAGTGGATGAGTTGTACGATACCTACGAGTACGTACCGCATTCCACCCCGGGATTGAGACCCCCAATGCCATGTGCGCGTTCCGGAACGAATCAAGTTTTATTTGGTAAGTATTACCAAGCCAGGTTCGAGGTACCGAATGTCACCACCCGCACTACGACCCATACAATCTAAGCGAAGGTCCTTTCATGTTGTGCTGTTTTACTTGGTGCGGTACGGTATCGAGATTCAAAACGTGGTACAGTAGAGCCTCATTTTGATTTCAAACAGCGCCTCATCATCATCTCTCATCTTACATCACCTCATTTCACTTCCATTCCATCTCCCAGAGACAGGACCTGTGTCAAAACCGTCGTACAAGGCATCATTGTCTGTCCTACCTATTTCCACCGCAACACTTCACTTCACCCACCGAAACAGTGAGACATCTTCACTCACTCTTATTGAATGAATCTTCGGAATACTACCTTACCTTTACTCGTCCACATCCAGATCCATCTCCAATTCCGTCCTCCTCGTAAAACCCATCGGATCTCGGAAAAGCCAGAACAACCAGCCTCCTCCTCCTCATCTTCTCCTGACTCGTCCAAAAACCTTGTTCCCCTTTTCCCATCCATCCATCCCACGGCACTACATCGCACCGCATCGTCTCCCCATCGCTTCCCCATCTCAAAGCGGCTACGCTAAACAAATCATCACCCCCTCCCCTCAAAGTAAATTTAACTTCCCATCCCTTTTCTTTTCGACATGGGAGTTTAAATGCCGCCCCTCATAAGATTAAAAAAGAAAGACATATGCAGTTCGCCTCTGCAGATGAAACGCGCCTCTTTTCCCTCCCCCCTCCACCATTTCCTCTCCACGTCCACCTCCCATACCCCGACATCCCCAAGTCTTAACCCCGCAATATTACTTTACTTTTTTTTTTTTCTTTTTATCATTTTCCAATTTTCACTAACGCAGTGACTTGACTTGACTAGATAATTAACTAGTTAGTTAGTTGATTGAAAGAAAGAAGGTACATCCCCGAAATAATCCGGCAAGGCAAAATCCGCAACGAACTCCTCTTTCGTCGTTGTGCATTTATTTGCATGAGAAGCTAGAAGCGTGACTTGACCTACCTTGCCTTAACTAACTTACATCCCGTACAGCATTCGGTATGAACGGGCATCGGTAGTTCTCACTTGATCTCCTCTAATACCGTACCGCCGTATGGTATAGCATGGGGTACAGGAAGAGGTATTTTCGGAGGCACGTAGTCCGTGCACTATTTCTTTCTTTGCTCTGCCCTGCCTCTGCCTGCTCTACCTTCCAGCTTCTAGGTTCTTTCCTGCTGGAGTTCTCCGTCGTCTGTCTGATTTAGAACTAGAACTAGAACTAGAACTGGGAAGGAATTATTCTCACAGGGCCGGAACTAGGTACGGAGACTTTGTAAGATAAGTAAGTACCTGAGTAAGGAATGCTCTTCTTGGTAGAGATCAGCACTACACCGCACTTCCTTCAGAAGAAAGACGGCTAGATAGACAGATAGACGGACAGAAGGATGGATAGTGTGAATATCCTCAGAGGATAGATACAATGCACCATAACAGCCAGTAAGGCAAGAGGAGCAAGCTCCAAGATCCCAGCTCGGCATATCGATAATCCGAACATTTCCCATATCCAACAGTATCCAACCCCGTAACCCATGCGTGCACTAGAAATGCACGGTATGCAAGCATGCTTCTGGAAGGAGACCACAGGTCCGCGTACCTGAAGAGGTAGCATCTCCGGCGCGAATGAATGAGGGGGAATGGTGGAGAGAGGTCCTCGGGCTGGATGGGGAGATGGTCCGAAGCTAACCTCTCCGGCCGGTGGTGTCTGTGGTCTGTGTCTGTGTCTGCACTTCTGTACCATCTGCACTGCCATCTGCATCTGCATGCATGATTCAAGAAAATAAACCTCGTGGTGGTGATGGATGTGGATGTGGATGTGGGTGTGGGGTGGATTGTGGGTGGATGGGAAAAACTTTATGACGGGACAAGGGAGGAGGGAGGTGTGGGGTAGCGAGTGAGTGAGGGTGGGTTGGATGGGCTGGGTGGTTGGCTTTTCGTCCGTCTCACGGTCTCTTCTTCCCCGGATTCCGAGCGTGATGGAAGGATGGATGTTCGGGGGTTACTATATGGGTACCACCAGAAGACGCCAATATCTTGGTGGCTGGGTAAGGTTAAGGTAGGTACTGTAAGGTGCTGTGCTGTGCTGTGCTGTGCTGTGCTGTGCTGTGCTGTGCTGTAAGGTTGGGAAGGAAGAAGGTTCATGCTCTCCACACTTGGTCCTGTCCGTTTGACAGTCTGGTGTCACAGTTCTGTGGAGGAATATGGGGTAAGTAAGGTATGGATGGAGTAAGACTGGACAAGGTTGGGCAGCAAGAAAATAAGCGAGCAAGGTCTGTCCCACCGGAGTGCTCATGCTAGCTAGTGATAAATAAATAAATAATCTGCAAGTGCAAGAAAGAAGGGCCGAGATGGATGGATGGATCCTCAGTTGACTTGAATTGACTTGACTTGCTATGATCTGACTCTCGGATCTTGACTCTCAAGATACTGAATACCTCCTTCCAATCGTGGAAATATGTGGTTCCTCTCTCATATGCTTGGAATGTGATAGATATGGTACTTGCTGATAATCCTTTATTTACTTAGCTATCTCGGTATCTGATCCGATGCCGTATGGATGTATCCGTTGTTATCAGTACCGTACCGCATCACACCGGCATTTCACTCATCTCCAACTCCTACCTTCCCAAAGAAGCCCCCAGGGTCCGATGCCACGCTTTCCTCGCGTGGCCAAGGCGAGACATCGCATCGTATCGTGCACATCACATCCCATCACATCACCAACCCTGCCACCCCTCGTTTTCACCAAAACCTCCCCAGGTAAAAACACAAACCCAAAAAACGGATACTTTTCCATTTCCTTCTGATACCGAAACCGATGCCCGAAACCGATACCGAATACCAAGACCAAGATCAATACCGTACCAAGACCCTTCACGATTCAAGCTTAAAACTTACATGTCATATCAACATTCCTCCCCTCCCCGCCTTCCATGCTTCCTTTGCCCCGAGACAACACTTCATCCAATCAAGACTTTTCCTCTAGCATTTGACATTCACCTTCCTTGCTTTACCATACCTTACTTTTCTTTTCTTGTAGGAGTGGACCGGACCGCATGATCACAATCACAATCATGCTCTGTTTCTCCACCGTCATTTCACACATTTTATTTTTATTCTCCATACGAAGTCCGGTGTAAGAGTGGCTTGCTTCAGCACAATTTCCGTACTGTAGCAGGAAATGTCATAATTGTCATTTATGATATCTCGGCCCCCCTCCCTTGTTTCACTCACTCAACCCAGCCAAAAGGGAAAAAGATGAGGAGTAAGATGAGGACAGGGGGGTAAGGAGTTAGGTGGGTCAGGCGTCAGGCACACACTCCCACTCCCACACACACATACACATACACATACATATGATAACGAACTACTGTAATATCTCGGAGTATATACTCCTCCTCCCCATCGATCCATCATCCATCCCTCGATCGCCTTTTGCCGTCGGCATTGACGCGAGGAGCTCCGATATAGACCCACGTGGTTGTGAGGAGCCTAGGACCTGGCCTAGCCTGGCCTAAGACAAGCAAGTGGGTAAGAAATCAAGTAAGTGACTGCACCACATGAGTGAGTGAGGCTGTGAGTGTGTTGCGAGGAACGGACCGAAGTGTTGCCCCTTCCCTTCCCACCCTTTCTTAAGGCATAGAGTCACCTACTGCACGTTTCTGTGCTTTTCCGGTGGGGGCCGGATGCTTTTCCTTCTATTGTCATGGGATGGGATGGAATGGATTATGGGGGAGGTACGGTATTGGATAGGAATGATCGACGTTTGAGAGATGAGGGGTTCTGAGTTTATTTTCTTTGTGCTTGCGCTCCAAACTTCGTACGGAAAAGAAGCATCTCTTGTCAAGCGTGTCTCCTGCCGTTGTTGTCCCTTTTTCACTTATTACTTTTAAAGTAAACTTTGCTTTGAAGTTACGCTCGCTGTGAGAATTTTCCCTTGTATTGGCCTTCTAGTGAAGACCTTTCCTATACTCTTATACCTTTCTGTTTCCGCCGCTGTTCTTCCTCTTTTCATTTATCACTTTCTGAATTTGTCTTTGATGCTATGCTATTAAACTTTTTCTCTACAGTAGTCTTCAAATGAAACCATCTCATTTCTTATGCTTTCGTCAGGGCTTTTGATCTTTCACTGCAGCATCGAGAGATCTCCCATAAAGCTTGCTCTAATGGTGAGGAAGTCAACTCACCTCAGTAAAGTTTAAATTCCCGTTACTATTTCGTTTCTATAGATAACGTTCTGCTGTCGTCAGGAGGGATATGTAGGGATGATAGATAAGATACGTTGCTTGCTCTTCGGGTATTCAATCATGAGTCGAAGTCTACTGAGGATAGGTGCATGCACCACAGCATCTCTCCCCAATTTCAACTATTGATCTATGGCCGGGTGCAAAGAAGAACAGTCGAGATATCAGAAGTTTTCAGCTCAGTGTTTAAATCATAGACCGACAGGTTGCGATATGTCATTTCACCTGCTGCAGTGCAGCTCTTTTCGTCTTCCACGTTCTTGTCATTCATTCGGTTTTCTAATTTCCCTGGCGTCATTGTCACTAGTTCAGTCACTGACTTATTATTAATTGTCGATCGACACAAATCAATGCTGCTCAAATGCTATTGACCCGGAATGAATGGTACACATGCATGCTTTTTTAGTATGAGGGAGAGCTGGAAAGAGCAGAACTCGGTATATGCTGTCGTCTTTGTAAATGGTCAACGCCTTGCCAGGCTTCACACCTTGGTGTTTTGATTTCCTTCCCGAACTGAAGTCAGAAAAGAGCGTGGTTAATCTATTGTATTTGCACACTATTTCGGCTTGGAGGTATGATTTTAAGTCCTGCTGATTGCTTGCTCGAGTCAAATTCATAGTTTCGAATTCCGTCACGGAAACCCTCCCTCCTCATCTTCCACACATCCACCCATTTTTCTTCTTTGTGAATTCACTACCCGTTTCCATTCTCGCAGTTAGCATTTCGATTGATATATAAGAAATCCTCTAGTGTACGAGACAGTACCGTTCGGATTACATACTGGATGGGCACATTATGGGCAGTCGAAGGGTCAGCATCATGGGAGGTTGCTCCCGGCGATGGGTAGCTACAAATGAATCGAGTATATCTGCCGTCTGACGTCTGACGACATCACGAGCTTGGCCATAAATCTCTAGCAATCCTCCCATCATCGTCGATGTTTCTTTGGCTATTTGCAAGCGTTAAACAAGCATTTAACATGCACTACTCCGCTCCAACTTCCACCCGACATCTGTCTTCCCTATCTCGATCTCCTACAGTCAAGTAAAATTCGTCCACAGTAGTAGTGTGTGAATTCGAGTAATCGAGGATAAGTGACGGTAACCCAAAATTTCGAAGTCGTGCTATTGTGTTGAATTATCTTATCTCCCCAGAGGAATAGCCGATTCCCTGTTTCTTCATCCATCTAATACCCAAATTGAAGGGTACTCTTCTTACATCGAAGAGCTAACTCTTGCTATGGCACCACGGTGCGTACGTCTGTGTGGTTATCTGCTTCTAGCTCCAGGTCTTCGTCATGCATCCTCCCAGATTATAGCCGTAGTACACCTTCTAGTAGGAAGCAACTCGTCATCCGAACCATCAGTCGCCCGTGTTGAAGAATTTGTTGTGATCCCGTCCTCTGACTCGAGATCAGACTGCCCATCAAAACTTGGCTCGTCTCGGAAAGGTATTTCTATCGAACTCGGCTCTACTGATTCCAGTTCCATTGATGTTGGTATTTGTCTTCTTCGCCGCTCTCGCCTGAACCGGATGTAAGAGTACAAGACGGCTGTGAAAGATACAACCCCCACAGTAAGCTCCACGGCCTGGTCAAGTTCGGTTATAGATTGAGGGGCGCAAGGCATAAAGAAGCATGATTGAGAAGGCTTCGATAGCCTTTGAAGATATTCTTCGTAGATGTACTGGACCGAAAATAAGTGGAGATGTATCGACAGGCCCCAAAATATCACCGTAATGAAATTTGTCCACCAGAAGGTGTTGGCTACAGGGTCTGTAGCGCTCTCAATCAAGAGAGCCAAATTCAAAGGAAATCGACGGGGCATAGGCAAGCTACTGAAGGTAGAGGTAGAGCTCTCTAGATGTAACCTTGGCCATATCGGTGCGGCTGGCTGATCGGCAAAGTCGTTGGCATCCCTTGCCAATATAAAGCAGGAATATTCGACCAAGCCTCGTCGTCGCAGCAGTAAACGACCAATAAAAGACACATGGCTGGAACAAAAAGCCCAACGAGCAAAGTAACCATTTGCTGCCTGACAGGTTTGATCAACGAAAGCTTCTCTGGAGATAAAGGGGGATTCATCCGTGCGAACAAATCCGACCACAAGCGGTCCGGAAACAATAACTCATGAGGACCCAGGCCGGTCGATTACAGCAAGGCGATTGCCTGAGTTATTGCTCCGCAAAGACCCCACCACGTTAACATGAAGGCAGCACCCACAGAGGCGGCTTCTTTCATCCAAGCAGGGTCTGAGGCCTGTTTTAAGGTAACCATGGCGCGCAGATGAAGGAGAATATCGATCGCCGAACCGTTGATTGCGATGAGATACATGAATGTGCTCGAGTCGAAACCACGTTTGTAGCCGAGAATGTTGATCCAAGATGCACATAACGTCAAGAACCAGGCCGCCCAAGCACCAGGGCCATAGAATCCACTGACATTGCCGAAACCGATGGGATCAGGCGATGAGGTATTGAGCTGTAGGTGCATGTAGACGGGCAGAAACTCGTTATCGGCCATATCGAAAATGCTATCTTTGATGGTGAAGATGAGTTTCAAATATTTTTTCAATTGACGGACGTGGTGCGGCGAGCGGTTGAAGCTCGAGTGACTTAGAAAAAAATCCACAGCGCTAATGGAATGAATTTGATAGGTTCGCGGATCGAGAATTCAACTGAATGGAATTCAATATCGATATCGGAACCGGTTCTATTTCAGAGTTGAAGTAAAGCCATCTTAGAATAAAGGCTACTTTGTACAATTGCTTAGGGGCTCGCTAAACCCCTAAGTTTTGTTTGTTTTGTTTGCGCCAAGGCTAGCCGAGTTCATGGAATAACCCGCCCCGACAATTCTTTTCTCGACATCCCTCAACATCAGGTAACATCGAATGCGTAATAATTAATGAAACCCAAGTGGACTTTGGAGTATATGTACTTGCAAATTTGCTGGGGCGAAAAAAAAATTCAGACCAGAAAAGGGGCCATCCACAGATGATCGTGGAGAAACTTCACATCTCGTCCTCTGCAATATGACAAAGCGAACAAATCTGTGGAACTTTGCTTGAATGTCTTAAGTCAGGTAATTGGAATGGCATATACAATGCATCCCCTTATTATAGCCACTCTCTTCTGTCTCTTTACTGAAAGAATCGACGGAGGATAGCTAGGGGTTTAAGAAGAGAATTCGAGGCAGGGGTTTGATCACAAGGACCACCCTTTTCTTGACCCAAACAATATAGATGGATGACAGTACAGTTTTTATATACAGATTTATTACATTTCATGGGTACACATGCGGAATGACAAAAGCAATTTCTATCTTCACCTACGTCGCGAAATGCAGTTCTTAGGTTCGTATCGTTCGAACCTTCAAGGCCTCACCCCGGCGCTGCAAGAAGCTGCAAGAATGATATCCAGGTTAAAAGCGGAGGCACAAGACATGTTGCCGGCTCATCAATAGATATTTCAGAAGAGAAATTCGACAATATCATACCAATGGATGTGAAATCGGGGTTTTCTACCACGTGCAGACTGTCTGCGCTCTCGTGATCGCCCGGGGGTCTGGTTTCCCTGTCAATAACGTTTCTCGGACGTCCGCTCAAAGCTCTTCTCCAAAGCTAAGGAGGTACTCTAATTCCCGAAGTGGCGTGTCGAATGCTTCAGGCTTTTGGGAATGACTTTGGTGATAGAGCATCAGAGTCCTTCCTATGGCCCCGCTTCTGCAGCCTATTGCACCGGCGAGCAATTCTGTGCCCGGTTTTCAGGCTAAGTAACAAGGATGGAGGAGGACGACGGAGATTTTTTGGTGTTGCTGAGAAACTGATGTCAGCGCGAGACGTGGCGAGTCTTTGTTTCTGGCTTGCTAGAGAGAATTCGGGCTTCCTCACTGGGACCGACCATATTGCCGATGGAGGTAGAAACATTGACAGCTTCGGTGCATTCGAATTGCAGGGTGCATGCATCATTAATCGTTATACCTAGCATACCTATTAAATATGGGATGCTTAATCGTACCTCAGGAAGGCCCGCTCCTCCCCAGCCCTGGTTCCAGTGTCGTGCCATCCCTAGCGACAGACTACCGGACCTTCTTCAAAAATTATTCCCTGCTGGCTCTCCGTCGCTTCCAAGCTCACCCTTCCGCTGTCACCGGTTCTCACCGTAGTTGTAGTTTGATTTTCTCCTTCCCTACTTGGTCTGAAGGAGTTAAACTCCCCAGCAGAAGGCATCCCATCCGACTCCTCCTCTTACTATTGCTACTCATTGAGTTCAATGGATAGCTATTCAATCGCGAAGGTCCCATCTCTTTGGCGAAGGGCTTCAGGAAGGCTCCGAGGAGGAAAATGTGCATGATGATACTGAAATCCAGTTCGGCCTGGGCCCAGACACTGCTATATATACCATCCAATGTTGGATCGGAAGAACGAAAAACGTAGAGGACGGATGCGAGACGTACGGCGGAGAAGGCAATTTTGCTGTCGGAAAGAGGTGTAAGTGAGGAAATAGGGGGGAGGTTGGTGCATCGCTCACGGTAGACGAATGGCAAATGCGAGGATTACGATGCTTTTCAGCAGACGTGACATTCGGACCCCATAAACTAGGTAGATGCAGCTGACGAATATGCTGATTGCGGCGGAGTTACGAGAGGAACTGCTAGGCCATTAGGTGAAGTGTATCCATTGTTCGCAGTAGAAACGTGTGTGAAGGGATCATCCTCATTGTTTGTCGAGGAAATCGTATACGACGGAGCGGGAATTGGCACGCAGGACCCATCCTGATTGATTTCTTGGAAACTAGCGGAAGGCGGAACATATGCATTGTCCGTAGCAGGAACTTGCACAGAGGAGTCACACTGATTGTTTGTCGGGAAAGCCGTTCAGTACTCCGCCAGTAATTAATTGTTTGGGTCCTCGTCGTCATCATAGTCGTGGTTATTGCTATCTATGGAGTTGCCAGCCTCGACAGGTACATTTGGAGAGACAGGAGATCGATGATTTGCACACCACTTCTCGTTTAGCTCATCCCTCAACTTTTCCGAGGCTTCTTTGGCATCATCCTCAAGATTCCTCAACTGTCGTCTGATTTTCTTGAAATCTTCGTAGGTTGATATGAGGAAAGAGTTAGAGGTAGGATACTGATGGTATTTGACTTGGCCTTGGGATTCAGATGAATAGTGGTCAAAGATGTTGAGGGTAGTACCGTCGGTAGTGAAAGTCGAAATAAATGCATGACCAGCAGGATCAGGACTCTCAAGGAAAGAACGTGCTTCATTTCTGCCATAAATCATGCAGGCACCATCGTATCCTGCTTGAGTTTGTGCCGAGATCATGTTCTTCCCTGGGCCTTTCCACTCTCCAGCAAGATGTGGTAAATTTGTGGCTTGCGGACCCGAATAGACTGTAGCTGCTCCACCAAGTTGTTCGCGAATTAGAAACGGGTCAAATTCAGGCATATCGAGGCCTTCAACCATATCTGGTTGCGCAGCTGAAAGGTCGTTGTTGAATCCAATATTCTTTGGGAAGCTGGTGAAGGCTTGGTTGTACGACCTCTGATACCCAGGGTCATCATAACGTTTAAGTAGGTGAGTGGCTGTCTCAACTAGCACCGACGCGTCGTTAGGTGTTCTTCGGATGGCGGAGGCAAAGTGTTGATAATCAGACTCACTTGGTGAGGCTGTCGATCGGCTTTTGTTGATTCGCTCTTGACGAGATTTAAGATTTACAGGAGGCTTTGAGCAGATTGGATTTAGGATTCCATTTTGAAAAGCGGTGTCTGGAAAGGCTATGTCGGTCATTGAAGTGGATTGTTTTGATCGTGTTGGTTTTGTCTCGGAGTATGATGGCTTTGACTTTCGTGTATGGCGTTGTGAACCCAGATCCTCGTCGGCGGTTGTAATTATAGAAGTCGAACGTCCAGTAGACCTTTTCCCGGTAACCTTTCTTCCTTGTCCTCCTACTTTTTCGAACGCTTTCAAATTTTCTGTAGTCAACCGGGCACGTTTTGGAGCGCCGGTCTCGATAGATCTGTCAGGTCTCCGCTTCCGAGTCTGGTGATTATAGGTTTGTGATGGACTGGGATATTCTAGTATATCGCACATGTTTTAGCACACTGCTTATTGACAACAACATAACAACCTACCCTGAAGCTGTGTTATTGAAGGCACCGACACGTCGATAGGATTCGAAGTTGGCACAAGCGTATATGAGGTCGCTCTAACTGGCTGCGAAGTCTGAGGATCTGTTGGTCGTTCCTTGAGGGGGCCCTGAGACTCGTAATACAATCCCAGGATGTGAGGAATTGACACAGAGTGCTGCCTTGATTCTATCCGGGAGCTTCGTCTCCGCGACACTATCCGACATCAATATCTCCGCAATTATGGTACAGAGAAGAAATCATGCCTACCTGAGGGAGATTGATGAGGATCTGGCGGCGGTCGCTGAGGAACCCGACGTTTACAAATCCGTGTAGATAGTGGATTCATCGGGGCTATGGGCAACTGCAAGTAAAGCGCGATGTTGATGGCTGATGATGGGCGAGGAGGGCTCGGCAGGCTGATGGCCCAAATTTCAGAGACAGGTGGGTGTGTGGCATCCAAGGAGTGGTGATTTACCTGGCTGGTTTGATTTGATTTGCTCCAGTACAGGGATGAAGTGCAAAGGGCGGTTTGAGCAGGACACTGTATGCTCAGAATTGGGAATATGGTCAGTCGCGACACGACGAGGATGCTTTACAAAAACGATTGGTCGAGGCAGGGGACTTCTCTGCTAGGCGCCCTCGTTACCCTGTAAATGCGACAGTAAGCCAGCATTACGACCGGTCTTTAGGAAAAACAAGGGGACCAACGAATTCTCAATAATAAGAAATTCTATTAGCGGGGAATTAACCAAACGTCTGACCCTCTGCCAACACATACGTTGAATGTGCGATTTCTAGCCTCTTTTTAAAGAATAAAATAACTTTATAATCACGCATTTAGATGAAGATGCACGTATATAAAGTTACTTGATTGATAGTTGCAAAGCCCTACAGTGATCAATTTTTTTTTTCATATTAGACGTTATATTCGTAAAGTTGACTTTCAGATTTGGAAACGAGATTCGCTCCAACGAGGTTTAGCAAGGCAAAATCAGATTCCAACTAGTTGTTTGTAAGGTTGTAATCGAGTTTTCCTTTTGCGAATGACTCCACAACGGTGACAGCAATACGCCTCTGCCCATTAAATGTCTTCTCCATCTCCCAACTAACACCCTTCCCTTCCCCGAAAACGACACGATACTTCTTAATCACATTCTCCGGATCCTCTGCCAATTCCTTCTTTGAGAAATCCACACTCCACACTTCACGCTTAACCTTCTTCCCTGTGACCCTCTCCACAATATCCGCAACCCGTCCGTAGCTTACAGTCTCACCAGCAACATAAACAACCTCATTCTTCACTTTCGGTTCCGCAAAAACAATCATAGCCGTCAAGCGTCCGATATCCTCTGGTGTCGTGACAGTGACCTTATTTTCCCATCCTCCAAGCGCTCGAACGACAGTTTTCCCTTCACCATCCTTATCGAGATCGACAACACCAAAGAAAGGCTCGAATAGGAAACTCATGAAGATACCCGTACTGACAATAATCCACTCCGTCCCATTCTGAGTCCTGAGTAAATCCCGCACATCAAGCTGCTCATCCCAAACAGGCTGCGCACTTCCTCTGCCGATAACTTCGTAATCCGCACCAAACTGCCACGGCATATATCGTTTGACTTTCCCCTCGATGACTGCTTGCGTCACTTTTATCTGCGAGCCAGGACCTGAGGCGTAGCCTAAGCATGAAATAACCAGGTCGTAAGGACTGAAGAGCTGCGTAAGAGTGGAGACGGGAGAGGTGATGTCGCCAGGGAGGAATGCGATGTTGAGGTTTCTAAGGTGTGCGAGTTCTGCGGTTTTGGTGGGTGATGTAGATGAGATTGTTTCTGGTCGGAGGAGTACTGAAATTTTTGTTCCTGGAGGAGAGATTTTTGAGAGGGCTGTTAGGATGGCGGTGCCGAGTTCGCCTGCGCCGAGGACGAGGATATTGCTTGCCATGTTCACAGAGGATTGAAGACTCGCTTCAAGATGGAATTGAATTGAAGCTGGAATTGAAGCTGGATTTTGAGAGTATAAACTATAAACCTGTCGGCCCTTACTATATAAGTGTCGTCTTTTCGGACAATTACGTGTTTTAAAGCCGCGGATTTGTTTACATATCTAAAATCTTCGAGGTCTTGGAAGGCCAAAGGAAGTCAGCCGAATTACCAATATGTGTCACGTGAGCGGAGAAGGGAACAGGATTCCGCTCGAGGACTGGCGGTGTTTTTCAAAGTCTTTTTAATTTATACATGGTTATGTTATGCCATTTCACGAGTATTATGTAACCCCCCCCCCCCCCCCCCCCCCCCCGCCATTTTTTATTATTAATATGGCTAGATATATCTTACCCCTTTTAGACCTAGAAATCCTAAGAGCATGTCTGGAAAAGAAGCAGTGCCTACCTAGGTTGGCACCAACCTCACATCCAACCTCACATCCAACGTCACTTCCTCCTCTCTTGGCTGAAGACAGGTACTGGAACACAAAATGCCTCGGTGATGAAGATTCCAAGAATACTAGCTAAGTTCTACCGTCGTAAACACTTCCCAATCACCACCACTCGGTCGATGGCCGGCAACGACAAACTCCGTGATGGATGTCAGCCTGTGCCACGCGAGCCACTCAACATGAGCTCCCCTACATGCCCCCTTGGCACCTTTTCAACAGGATTTAAATACATATTAGCCGTCCTATTCAAAAGTAAGCAACTTGTGGAACGACCTCTTCACTCTTACGTGCTAAGAATCTTACGTGGACTTACCCCGCATTTGAAGAAGTACAATACCTTCGTTGACTCCGCTTCCTAACATCCCTTCCCTTACTTTGTGTTAAAACTAATATCAGGCCATAGCCACTTAGCTGATTTTAGAGCGGATAAAAACAAAAAATGGCATCTCTCGAAGAGCAATTCCAAAAAGCTTGTGATGCGAGAGAGATCCCTGGCGTAATCCTCCTAGCCAGCGATGTCAAAGGTAATCCTCATTTCCCCTCTCAACTACTCAAGTGCAATGAAGAATCAAGAGATAACTAACGCATCCCAGGTACATTCCAATACCAGAAAGCATTCGGTCCCAAAAACGCCACGGAGAAAATAGATCTCAACACGACGTTCATCCTAGCATCATGCACTAAACTCATGACCTCGATCGCTGCCTTGCAATGTGTCGAGCGTGGTCTGATAACTCTCGATGAAGACGTATCTCCCATCCTCCATGAATTGAAAAATGTTCAGATATTGAAAGAATGTGAACCTGAGAAGGAGATTGTGTATGAGAAGCCTAAGAGCGCTATCACACTGAGGTAATTCCACTTGGTTTTCTATCTCATATATTTGATCTAAGTATCTATGTATGAAAGAAACCTCTGACAAACGAATCCAGACATCTACTCACCCACACCTCCGGCTTTGGCTACGACATGATGGACCCTCGCTACCACGCCTGGCGCGCCTCCCGCAATGAAACCCCAGGGATAATGTCCATTCCCATGCTAGAGCGCATCAACACCCCGATCCTCTTCTCTCCCGGAACAAGCTGGATCTACGGAACGAGTCTCGACTGGGTCGGCGTACTAATCGCTCGTCTCAATCACAGCACTCTCGAAGACTTCATGGAGACCAATATCTGGACACCCCTCGGAATCAAGAATATGACATTCCACCAAGAGAAGAAGCCCGATGTCAAGAAGAACTTGGTCAAGATGACGTTCAGGAAGGGTATACCAGACCAAGGCTCCCCACTTCCTCTCGCGCCTGTCGATACAGGCGAGGGTGTGGAGTGGACGGACGAGCTCATGTTCGATGATCCCACTAAAGACGAATACGGCGGTGCAGGCGCCATCGGGTCACCCGTCGAGTACATGAGAATCCTAGATTCTCTCCTCGCCTCTGACGGGAAACTCCTCAAGCCTGCTACAGTCGACGAGCTCTTTCGCCCGCAACTCTCCGACGAGGTGGTCATGGATATGGAGGATTTCATCAACATGCCAGCATTCAAAGACGGGTTTGCCAACCCGCCGTTTGGTACGAAGCTTAATCATGGGCTTGGTGGGGGTATTTTCATGGGTGATATTGAGACGGGGAGGAGGAAGGGGACGTTGAATTGGAGTGGGATGCCTAATTTGCTTTGGTCGGTTGATAGGGAGGCGGGCTTGAATCTGCTTTATGCAAGTAATGTGGCGCCGTTTGGTGATTACAAGAGTGGTGAGATGCAGAGGTTGTTTGAGACGGAGATGTATAAGAGGTTTGGGGAGAGTAAGAAGTGAGAGAGGACGACTATTTAGTTGCCCCTATTTGCCGAGCGTCCGAATGTCAACAGCTGCATTTTGACTTCCAAGCTGTGTCTCTTTGGGTTTGTGATGACTACAGTGAGCCGCCCAGCTCTAAAGTTGTAGGATGGAAACCTTTTGCTTGTCACTCGGGGGGGCTTGTGGGTGTGGGGTTTTAGCGTTTGATCCTGTTGCGAGGGAGGATGTTTGGGATGCTGATGCTGGGAAGGGGAAGATTGAACATGTGCGAGTAGGGAGTTTGGAAGAGGTGTTGAGGGAGGTGGATGTCTTGACTTTGCATGTTCCGCCGTTGGAGTCCACGAGGGGTATGATTGGTGAGCGGGAATTGAGAATTATCAAAGAGGCGGTTTTGGTTAATTGTGCCAGGGTGGCATTGTGGATGAGGAGGCGTTGGTGGCGGCTGACAGGATTGTGGTATTGCGGCTGTAGAGACGTTGTTGGCTGTTCTGAGAGGCGAGAAAGACGTATCGGGGAAAGTGGTAAAATGGTCCGACACATGATCAAGGAGATTCTAGGACCACTCAATATCCTCTTTGTAGGAACGTTCCAAAAAAAAAATATTAAAAAAAAAGGCCATCCTGTACTGTACTTGTATAACTTTGGGGAAAAGAACCGAAATAGAAATCTCGAAATATAAATTGAGATGTACAGTACTGTGTGTATAATTCTGTGTCTCGAAATCATCAAATGCGCCACGAATAATGCCCATATCCATGCACCTATCCTTTTATTCTACACCCCTTCTATCATCTATCTTCCTCACTTGTATTAAGCTCGTACCATATCCCATCTAAACGAAAGCAACCAAGGCAGCAATGGCACCGAAGAATCCAACAATGGTGGAGGCCTTCATCTGGCTGGCGGCACCTGCGGCAGTAACGGTTGTGGAAGTTGGGCTAGCACCTACAGGAATCAACGTGTTAGTTTGTGTGTCTTGGGAGGTGGGAGGTGGTGAAGGGGCTTCTGTTGGGACTGGATCTTGGGTTGTATCCGGTCCACTGGACACGGAAGTAGATATGGGCTCGGATACAGAACTTGTGGCAGGGGAGGGAGGGGGTAGGGAGTCACTAGGGGTGTTCGAACCTGAGGCAGTTCCATTGGTAGCTGAGGCACCACTTCCTGATCCAGTTCCAGCAGCAGAGGTGCTTCCTGGTGAGACTGTAGTGGCTGAGGCGCTGACAGAGGTGGTCATCGAGCCGGTAGCTGAACCAGTTGCAGAGCCGCTGGCAGATGAAGAGGGTAGCAGTTCGGGATGCGGATGAGGATGAAGAAGACTTGACTGGGTCACAGGTCAAATCGAAAAGGGACTTGGTGGAAACAGTGGTGCCGACAATTCCAAATTGAGGTTGGCTGTCGACGGCAGTGTTGGCATCAACGAGAGTGTACCAGTAGGTATCAGTCTTTCCGAAAAGAGTGTTGCAACCAACTGCCTCGTAGTAAGATCGTGCGTTGGCAGTGGATGGGTGACCACCTGCAGCATCCTTTCCGCTAACAGGCCATCCAGTCTCAGTAACGACAACTGGCTTTCCCTTGGCAGCTGCGACAGTGATATCGTAGGCATTGTTGAAGAGCGTAGGGGCGTTCTCGATGGAGTTGTCCTCGGTGATTTGGAAGTATGGGAAGGTGTTCATTCCCAAGAAATCGGCTTCGTCAATCACGGCAGAGTTGGAACCGTTTCTCCAGACATCCCAGGTATCGACGTGTCCAACTGCCACCTTGCTCAGGCCAGTGCCTGCAATTGCCTTCCTGACTTGCTTGATGTATTTGACCAGATCGGCTGGCTGAGCTCCAACACCGAGAGGGTCGTTGGAGAGTCCAGTGGGCGAGATACGGTACAGATCCTCGGATCCGACAGAGATACCGTTGACACGGCTTGTGAACTCCTCGCCGTATTGCTGGATGGCAGATGTGAGAGCTGCAATCTCGTTGTCCATATTTGTCTGTCCTGCTGAAGCCCACAGTCCGAGGAAGAGTCTGGTGTCTGTAGCGATGGCGGCTGGAATGGCAGAGATAGGGGAGTTCGTGGTGCCGGACTGGATCATGGTGTAGAGTCTGGCGCTGGAGAAAGCTCCATCGGTGTTGGCAAGGCCCTTTGCAGCCTTGAACTCAGCAGTAAAAGATGCCTCGTTCTTCATGGCTCCCTCTCTGGTGACAGCTCCATAGTTGAAACCTCTGTTGACGGCGGAGGCGACGGAAAGGGAGGCCGCGAGGGCAAAGAGTGAGGCGTGCATGATTTGATTAGAAAAAAGATTTTTAATTAAAGAACGAAGTAAGGTAAGTACTGTAAGGGAAGTAGTGAGTGTGGGTGTTTTGCTACAAAGAGACAAAAACAACAAAAAGACGAAGAGTTGTTGGTGAGGAACGGTCGTGAACAATGTTGTTGACGAGAAGATCTGGGGTTGGGGGTACCGCGTCCCTTTTAAAGGGCTGCTATTTTTGGCCGGGTCCCACGCAAATTTCCGCTGGGACCACGCCGGCTCTGCACTCGCTCTGGTGGGCTTCACTGGGCGTCGCTGGGCTTGGAATGAAATGATCTCATGGGATACGAGGCCCATCCTTGCCAAGGCTGCAGGCTTGCTTGGGACCTGCTTTAGTTTCCCGGTTGGGGCTGATTTTATCCAGGTCAGCCAATCATTCTATCTCTTGGCAGGTAAACGAGACAAATCAACGGTCTTGGCGAGAAGTCTTTTACGTCGTAAAGTTCAGCCATTTCCTGATTGGGACGAGTCTTGAATATTCGCCCCTGGAGAGTTTGGCACAGACCAAGGGGTAAATGTCAATATGGCCGGTAGTTGGATTGTTTGACTGCTGATATTGGAGGTAAATATATACTTCGAATCTTTGAATATCTAGTAATTCAAGAGTAAGAGTACCTACCTACCCATGCCCATCTTTCATACAGTGCAACATCTCAAGAGACGCGAGTTTTACCTTCTCATTTCCTTGCCCCCCTTGAACACATACGGTACTTAACAATAAGGGGGGATGATCACTATTCACAACAATCAAATCGAGAAGGCGACAGCGACAGCGACATGAGAGAAATGATGACCAGGCAAAGCATAATTAAATTGTTCATCGCTTTCTCAAAACTTAAATCAATCGAAGTATAACTGTATATCCCTATACGGTCCTGAAAAACATAAAGATTACTGAACTGTCCGAAGTCAGTCCTCCCTCCACTTACCAGCAAACGTTCCAGCAAACACTCCAGCAATCACTGCAGCAGCAGTCACTCCAGAAACTCCCTCCCGAGTACTAGCCCGCGAACCCAAAAATCAAGAAACAGAAACACACTCCATATTCACCAAAATCTCAATCTCCTCTTTCCCCGGCACAACCTCCTCCTCTTTCATCGGCGACACAGCACCAGCACCAGCACCTCCACCAACAGCCCTCTTATAAGGAATCCCCCTCGCCATCTCCAACGTACTCTTACACATCCTCAAAAACAGCGGTCCCAACTCAACCTTATGCAACGGAATCAAACTAAACAGCAAACTCGCCGTGATCCTCAACAACGTCTTCTTATGAATCGTAACCGCATACTTCTCCTCCAGAAACCTCCAAAACATATCCTGCAGCCTAAGCAAGATGCGTTCATCCGCCTCATCCAGGATCGGCTGCGTCGTCGCCGGCGAGCTGGATGGGAGGGCACCCAGGTCCATGAAGAGGATATGATCGTACCCGACGAGCGACTGTAGGACTTTCGCGAGGTCGTAGTGGATGTCTCCTTCCATGGTGAGGGTATTCTCCAACTGGCAGCGCACGTCGATGAACGACACGCTCTTGTCGTCTGGGCTCAGGATGACATTGCTGAGACAGGATCGCCGTGGATGATAGGTACATGAACGCCTCTATCTTCCGCCTCGTAGGTGTCGAGGAATTCGTTCAGGCGCGAGAAACACTCTGCCGAGTTGGGCCCTAGGGCGGCGTACCGTGCGGTGTTGTTGTAGTACCGAGAGCGCAGCTTGACGCCGTAGTTGGCGTAGATGTTCACACCGCCTGAGCGCTCGATGCTGTGCTGGGAGAACTTCTCACCGAGGGCGGAGGAGATGGGGAGGCGTGGAGTGAGCGTGCTGGATGTGGTGTGGATGCTGTGGAGGGCTGTTAAGAGCGTGAGAAGACGGCCTTCGGTTATGGAGCGACCGACGAGGAGATGGCTGAATGTAAGGCCCTGGCGGTATTCCATCTCCAGAGTATAATTCCCCGTCTCAGGGAGGAAATCCACTGCGAACCCCGTGGGAAAGACGGGGAGTAGATTCGTAGGCATGTGTGCGTAGAAGAACAGCTCGCCTAGGATGGCGTCTGATTTGGAGGACTTGATGACTTTGTCGCCTACGATCTGAATGGTGTTGAAATCGCGAGCTGCGATCATTGCTTTGGTCGTTTGATTCGGACGGGGTGTTGTTGGTCGAGTTACTGTTCCTTTGGGTTCCAAAAGAGATGATGGGTTAGCTTCGTCGAGGAGCCAACCGATTTCTTTCATAGTGTCGAGATTGGCATTGACAGCGAGATCATCAACGTAGACATCAGCCCAGGGTTTGCCGAAATGGATGTCTAACCAATTAGTACGTTTTAATAAAGACATGAGAGTCTGGCAACTTACCATGATACGGAATCTCATATCTCTCCAATTGTTCGAAAGTGACAGGCCCAACATCTTTCAGGATCGCACCCACATTACCCTGATGAGTCCTCATCCTCCTCGCAGTTTGCTAACACCAAAGTCAGTAAACCAACCCCCATCTCCAAGTTTCTTGGTATCGACATACAATAATGATATGATGTCCCGCCTTATGCAACTGCTGCACCAAGCGAATATTCTTCCAAATCGGGGGACACGTCGAATAATCCCCCGACACAGCCGGGACGCCCACAAGAGTCATATCCAGATCAAAGCAAAACCGTCTCTTCTTGACTTGATTAGGCCTCTGCCCATCTTTCATCTGCATCAGCAAATCCTCCAACTGTTCTGGAGTGCCCACACAGCTGAAATCCTTCTTCGACAACGGCAAGCCCAGGAAGGGTAGTCGTGCATCGTGGATCATTGTTCCGATCATCTGGGATGTGTAGTACTCGCCTATCTGTGTCCCCTTGGGCCTCTGAGCGTTCGAGTCGATGTTCTTCGCTGCCCAAGTGTGAAGGAGTGAGGCGGTTGCGAAGACGTATGCTCCTGTGTTGGCTTTATTGGAGATGGCTTTCTTCTCTCGGATATCGGTTATGAGAGGAACGGAGCCTTCGGTCTTGATGTAGGAGTAGATGGGGTTGATTCCGTCGTCTGAGAAGTAGAATACTGCGCCGTATTGGATGGGCATGTCTCTTACGTGCTGGAGGATATCGGCCTAGTAGATTGTGTCGCCTGGATAGATACTGTAAGTTTGCTTGTTCGTACTCGGAGCTGGGGAGGGGAGACTTACAATCAAGTGACACTGTTCGTCTTCCCATGTACTCAGCACCCATACTCTGGGTTGTCATGTACAGCTTCAACCAGATTAGCCTTTCATCCACGCAAACACAACAATTTCTCTCAAGTGGGGGAAGACCCACCGTCTCTGAAGCCCCTTTCGTCTGATGCTTCAACCTCAAGAGACGAAAGTCTAGACTAGGGAACGTCTTCATAACTAACTGCCTAATACGGAACTCATCGTCAATCTCCGCATTGACAGCCATCCACAACGTATCCTCCGGCTTCAGGGACAAGTTGTCAATGATTCGCAGGATCATAGGCCGGCCAATGATATTGATCAGCGGTTTGGGATATCTGTACCCGACTTTGGAAAAACGGCTTCCTATCCCTCCGATCGGGATGATGATGTTGAGAGCATGGTTCTTGCTGGATGTCTTCTGTGCGTCCTTCTGAACATCGTGAGTAGTGAGGCCTGGCATACTTACCGGTGAGAATATCGTTTCTGGGGGGGTTTTTTTGGCCGGGAGTATTTCTTGTTGGGGTTTTGGAGATGATCTGTTAAACGGATCTCCCGAAAAATTCAAGGGGTCGAGGCAGGTTGGTGATATCACCCATTCCTGACAACATTCTCCCTTGCTGCAAGGGCAAGACAGGAACGATCGTCTCCTTCTCACAAGTTTCTTTTTTTCCTAACCCTCGCTACAAAGAAAAATCAAAAGAAGACAATCAATTCGACAAGACTTGTCTATAATCGACCCATCATAAATCGAAAACAATCGCATTACTTCTTGCCGTCCGCGGTTTGGGATCAGCTTGTCATTTGGCGTCGTGGCGTCTGCAAGGTACCAGACCAAACCTCTGATCGACTGAGACATTTGACTCTGCCTCTCATCACAAAAGAATGTGATTATTCAGAACAGACCAGCAGGCGCAAGGGATGAAAAAACACGACTTGAAATCAGAGTGAAAAAAAGAACAAGAAGACGAAAGACAGATCATCAATCTGTCCTCCAACCTTCTCAATCCCATCTGCTCATCGATTTTTCTTTCTCAAGCAATTTCGTCCCTCGAGACAGACACCTCGATACCCACCACGAGAAAACAACACCACACTCGCGTCCTTTGGGTACGAAATTTTCAACACCACTCATCATGAAGATGCAATCCCTCCACACGCTGTGGTCCCTACACACCTACAACGCAGCATACCTCTCCGCACTGTGCTTAGTGATAATCCAAGTCAGTATAGGATGTATAATGCGGTCGTCCCAAACGAGCGGGAAATACACATTCTCGACATCCAGCTCGGTGACCATCTCCGAGTTCTTCAAATTCCTCATCTCGTCTGTGTTGATGGTTAGAGCGGCCAGGAGGGAGGGGGATGAGAAGGGGATGCATGAGCTTGTTCCTGGGAGTGAGAGTGAGGGAGGGGAGAAGGAAAGGGAGAAGGAGAGGGTGGTTGATGATGATGAGCTTACTGTGGGAGTTGAAGATGAGAGGTTGATTTATGGGGGTGGGAAAGCCCATGGGAAAGTCGGGTTTGTGAGGGGGTATGTCAAGAGTTTGGGGATGGTAAGTGTAGAGAATAGGTATGGGTTTGCGAAGTTGGCGTTGTTGTATGCGCTGATTAACAATACTGTAAGCACTTCTGATTCTGATTCAAGAGCAAGGCCAGGACGAAGAGGGGAGCAACACTTACTGACAAGCAATTTGTAAATAGATTTTTGTTGCGTATAAACTGGCGGATCCGGGGACGATTGCTCTTATTCGGTCGGGAGTTATCTTCATCACTGCCTTGATCATGGTCCTGGCTATTGGAGCTGATATCTCAAAGATCCAATGGACAGCCATTATAATCCAAGTTCGTCTCTCCCCCATTTCCCCCTTCTCACCTCTCACACCCACAAACACTCATTCTAACACACTTAGCTCTGCGGTCTCGCAACAACCCAATACACCCCCGACACGAGCACATCCTACCCACTGTCCACCTACATGGTCCTCCTCTTCCAAGTATTCGTCAGCTCCGTAGCAGGCGTATACAACCAATCTCTCCTAAAAAGCGACCAAGCATCTCTCCACGCCCAGAATGCCGTACTTTATGGTTGCGGGATCGTCATCAACAGCATTGTACATCTGACGCTCAGTTTCGTGACGGATGACGAGCCCGGTTTCTTTGTCGGATACACGAATTCGGCGGCGTATCTGGTGATCGTTAGCAATGTGTTCATAGGGCTTGCTATTACTGCTGTGTATAAATGTAAGCTCGTCGTCCTTACCTTCATCTCCACCTCTATTTCCAATGTTCCAATTGTCTTATCATAGACTCATTATCTTGGACGAAACTGACCCAGGTAGATGCCAACGCCGTCATCAAATGTCTCGCTACAGCCATCGCTACAGGAATCCTGCTCTACATCTCGCCCATCTTGTTCGGTACCACGATGGCACCTCTCATCATTCCAGGTGGATTGATCGTCTTCATCACCTCATGGCTGTACATGGAATATCCCGCTCCAAAGCGACCCATCGTCACATTCTCAGATGAACCACCACGAAGTCGCCCATTCAACTTCATTCCTTCAGGACCCGTACGTACCTCCTCTTTCTCCCAAGTCCAACCACAAAGTTGAACACAAACCTGACAGTTCCCAGAAATGGCGCAACCCCATCCTCCTCCTGTCTTCCCTCACCTCAGTCTTCATAATAGTCTTCTGCGAGACCATGCAACTATCTTCGACATCTACTCCCGTCTCGCTTCCCATCTTGACTTCCCCATTCAACACCACACTTGCCTTCATCCGCTGGAATGGACACCGACCTGAACGTGTCCCTCTAATAGAGAAATATGCGCCTTTCTTCCACACCTTACACCTGAGCATGCCCAGCCTTATCGAATCGCCTCACCGGACTGCGTTCCAGAATCTGACGCATGATAATTGGGGCGATGGACTGGTTACTTATGTCCAAATTGCGAGGACGATGCAGCTGATTCTTGACGTGCCGAGGAATGAGTCGGAGCCGGAGATTGGAGGACTGTTGCAATTCCATTTGTAAGTCTTCTCCCTCCTTTACTGTCCATCTTCGTCTTCTATATCGGCTTTCGACTTCAAAATGCTGTACCTGGCAAGAGTTGAGTTGCTGACCCTGGGCCCCAAGTGATGTCTGGATCGACCCCATGGATTTTGCCGAAGAAGACTACAACAAAATGTGGATAGCCGTCAGCCGGCACAACGACAACGCAGGCGGCGGTCCAACATTCCTCTGCATGAAGAAGCGCGACCGTTTCTCCTCCTGGGTCGGCATGGCCAAAGATCGCAACTGGCAATACCCCCTCCTAGAAGCCCTCCAAGATCTCGAAAAAGCCAACACGGATTACACCTTCGATCCAGAGGAATGGTGTACCGGCTGGTCGGACATCTACTACGTCCCGCGCCATCTCTGGGTCGATTACATCTACCTGGCAGCTTTTTTCGGCGCCAGGGATGTCTTTCATGAGATGGCCGTGCCGACGATAATGCATATCCTCGACCAGTCGAGACGGAAGAGGGAATTGAGTTCGATTGTGAATTTCATTGGTAATTGCTATGGTGGGTGTTGTGCCGGTGGTGCCAATCTGGAAGATCTGCTCTCTCATCGCTGTGGGCATAAACTCGACTACGCGGGTGACCGTAACGTCGTCGCTGCGCATTACGACAGCTTGGACTATGCAGCCAGTATACTAGGCAGCGAAATTGAACGGCCAGAATGGATCGATCAGCCACACCGCCAGGAGAATTGGACAACGTTCGCGCAGAATCTCGCGCCGGAAACGTTGACAGCGTGGAAGGCGGCGATGAATAAAGTTCCCCTGGGTAAGACGATGGGACATAACATGCCTGCGAATTTCGTGTGGAATTCCACCGGTATTGAACCACCACCGACCCCGGCCGAGTTGAGGAAGATTGAACAGGAGAGGTTGAAGAAGTTGGAGGAGGAGAAGCAGGCCGAGCTGGCGAGGATTGCTGGTGAGCAAGCGGAGGCTGAGGCAGTGAGGAAGTTGGAGGCTAATAGGAAGGCGGAGGAGCAGAGGCAGAAGGAGAAGTTGCAACTTTCTGAGCAGATGAAGGCTGGAAGCGGGAAAATCCCGGATTTGGTAGGTGCCGTGGAAAATGAGACTTGATAGAGTGTCCGATCAAGATGAAAGGAGATAGGATAGAAAGAAGCAGGAGGGTTTGAAGGATGATTCCTTGGTATGGAAATAGTTGGATATAGATCGTTTAGTTACTTGGAGTGTTGTACAAGATTCGCAGCGAAATTGGTTCTTTTGCCGTTGAAGCTAGACTAGAGTTGTGCCAATTTGCATAGTATAATGTCAGCAGTCTTTCAAATGCATGTACGCTGTTCCAAATTTCTTACCATAGGATCGTCGTCTGCAAACGTCAAACATTGTCTCCAGGTGTGCTCCTCGTCATGCATACTGACTCGAAGCAGCTACTTAATGCCTCCCAACGTGGAGTCCATTTCTATCACCAATCATGGCTTACCAGTCTGCTTTCACAAACATTCCAATGTTCCGAACGACTTATCGAATTGGTGGAAGGGAGCATGTTTGAACCGCATCGAGATGGCCCTTCCGTTTATGACCGGTGCTCATGTTCGGTTTTGAAGAAAGACAGTCAGCTCGTAAGCTATGATTTGAAGGGGGGAAGCAGCTGGAAGTGAGGGGTTGAAAGGTGTAATTCGACCGCCCCATACGGTTACTGCCTCTTGCTCGTCAGATGCAGGACAGGTACGAGATCGCTCACTCATTACTTACATAGTAGCTTAATACTTGGCAGCCTTAATGTTCTATCTTGCTTGCATGACTTCATGAGCAGTTCATATGCGCAGTTCACTGAGATCTACTTGCTGCGATTGCATTCTGTGATGGACAACCAAGATAGGGGTGTTACTTCTGGCCGAAAGATGGAGAGTTTGGGGCAATAATACAGCTACGAAGAGTTCTCGCCATAAATTGGGAGACTTGCTCAAGCGCTGTAGTAGAGGTATACGATACAATATCTGGCAAGAGCAACTGCTGAAGCTGACATTGTGCTGATAATCTCCAATTCACACTCCATTGAGTGGCCCTCCAACCAGACAGACGTATGCCCTTTCACAGGTTCGGTACTCAACTTCACAGTCCGTGGGTGGGGAGGGGGCTCAGTACGTGAGGTACTGAAGAACAATAACCCAGCGAGATATGAGCGTGTAAAGCAGAACGAACATGCAGCAATGAGAACGAAGCTGCAAAATTGAGACACATGTAATGGGGGTATGTAAATAGAAGTTATATTGATGTAGTGAGTTTCAACTTGCGTTGAATGGAAAACACAATCGAGAGCAGCATCAGGGCAATACTTGGAGAAAATACACGACCATGAAGGTGCGCTAGATATCATCCCAGTAGTCTCGGCGCCCGTAGATGGTAAAGGCCCTCAGATCTGCGAGTATATATGCCCAGTGGCTAGACACCTTCAGTATGTGTAGCATTTCGAATGGTAACCTCCACAACAATTGCTTGATCCGCAGTCACAACTGCATATCCGTCTATTTTTTAACCAGCAACTCCATGCTGTGTGTCGATCGAAGGCATTCAAGCAAGGTATGAAGGGAGCATTACTATCTTCATCACAGTTAGCACATTGTTCCAGCCAGAATTGAAACGGAACATTGTTCTGATCGAAAAGGAAAATTCAGAGGTGCATTTGCATGCTTGGTATCTCGCCATAACACGGTTCTTGAGGCCGCTCAGTAACACGGACCAATGTTGCTCATCATAATATGTGAGTATCGAAGGGCGGACAGTGTCGAGGAACTACCAGGACAGCTCCGTAGGGAGAATCAGGTAGAGCACGGGAGAGAAGAGAAACGTACCAATTGGGGCAGCAAGATGGCCGTCTAGCTGTCGGGCGCAGCCATGTTAGTATCTAGCACGTCCAGTGCCCGTGGTGGTGGAAGGTCTGACAGTTGCCCTGTTGGAGGGAGGTTTCAAGAGAGCACAAAAAGAACCGGGCGTCGGGGGGTCGACGAGCGCCCGAGTATACTCTGGACCAGCCTGGATGGACAATAATAGGATTGGATGCATTGCCGCAAGCAACCGAAGACCCTAAACTGTAAACGAGGAAGCAATTGCGCTGAAGAAGAAGTTGTTGTGTGAAGCAAAGACGATAGAGAAGAGAGAGAAAGCTCGGAATCAGAAAATAAAAGCACAAGCTGAAGTGGATCGCGAAAATCTTAGCGCGGATCGAAGACCCACAATTGAATTCACGTGACCTCGTTCCACTTCAATCCCACTAGCTCGAAAGGGAAGCTGGCACAGCTTTCGAGAAACGTCAACCCAGAACAGCATAGCTGTCTTTCTGCAAAATCTGAGTGTACGAGAGACACACGCTTGTCTTCGGCTCAAGAATCATTGGGACACATCTTAAAAGAAAGAAAGCTCATGACTTCTCTGCTCTCGTCTGTGAAAGCTGCTGTTACTTCTGCTCTTCGATTACCCTTCAGAACCCCGCCAACAACACCAACAGCCTCAGCGCCAGGTCTTGTTCGCACCATGGCTTCAGCTATTACCATGCCTCGTGACCCTACCACGGTCTCGAATTATAACAATTGTAGGTAAAGCTCGTTTGGTTTGAGAGGGGAGTGAGGCAGACCGCTTAGCAGTACACTGGGGGGATTGTACGTACCTAGGTATTGGAGCTGGTAGTACAGAAAAGCTGCATCTCCTGAGTCTTCGCAGCTTGCCTGCCAACCAGACCCTTAGACCAATCCTCGCAACACATCGTAAGAACAGGTCAAACTAACTCTACCTAGGGAAGACAAAGCACACCATTGCCGATTTTGCTATCGATTTCAAGAAGCAACGTCTCACTGGAACCGTGACTCTCTCACTTGAGTCCATCACCGAGAAGGAATCAGAAGAGATCATCCTCGACACCTCTTACCTAGACATCACGGACATCAGCGTGAATGGCAGCAAGACCAAAGACTGGAAACTCGCCGAGAGATCCGAGCCATACGGCAGTCCACTCTCCATCAAAGTCCCAGGCGGAGCATCCAAAGGAAGCATTATCGATCTCGCTATTACCCTCGCCACTACTGAGAAATGCACTGCTCTTCAATGGCTTCCACCTTCCCAGACTGGCAATAAGAAGTATCCCTACATGTTCTCCCAATGCGAGGCTATCCACAACAGATCTATCTTCCCGTGTCAGGATACACCTGATGTGAAGAGCACGTATGATTTCCGCATTCGGTCGCCTCTTCCAGTTGTTGCTAGTGGTCTCTCAACTGGTGCTTCGGCATTCAAGCATGGAGAGGATGGTGAGGCTGGAACGCTTCTGTACTCGTTCCATCAGGAGATTCCAATTCCATCATATCTCTTCGCTATTGCTTCCGGTGATATCGCTACTGCTGCCATTGGGCCTCGTTCTCTTGTGTCTACTGGTCCAGAGGAGTTATCTGATGCTAAGTGGGAATTGGAGAACGACATTGAGAAATACATCGAAGTCGCAGAGAAGCTTATCTTCCCCTACAAGTGGACTCAGTACAACGTCTTGGTTCTTCCTCCATCCTTTCCCTATGGCGGAATGGAGAATCCTATTTTTACTTTCGCCACTCCAACAATCATCAGTGGTGATCGTGAGAACATCGATGTCATTGCGCATGAACTTGCTCACAGCTGGAGTGGGAATTTGGTCTCGAATGCCAGTTGGGAACATATGTGAGTAGTCTGACCCTGTGCGTAACTGTTGCTGATCAAGGCCAGGTGGTTGAATGAAGGATGGACCGTTTACCTAGAGCGCCGTATCCAAGCTGCTGTTCATGGAGAGCCACACCGCGACTTCTCAGCCATCATTGGCTGGAAAGCTTTGGGTATGATTGATCTCCAATTGACATATGCGTATATTAACAGACAGTAGAGGATTCTGTTAACAACTTTGGCGCTGATCACGAGTTCACCAAGCTTGTCATCGACCTCAAAGGCAAAGACCCAGACGACTCATTCAGCAGCATTCCCTACGAAAAGGTAAACTCACCACCTCTCATCCCATTATCATCTAACATCAACAGGGTTTCCACTTTCTTTACTACCTTGAAAAGCTCGTCGGCAAGCCAGCTTTTGACAAGTTCATCCCACACTACTTCACCACCTGGTCCCAAAAATCCCTCGACTCCTATGATTTCAAAGCCACTCTACTCGACTTCTTCGTCTCAGATAGTGCATCCGCCAAAGCTCTCCAATCCGTCGACTGGGACGCCTGGTTCTACAAGCCCGGCCTCCCACCCAAGCCCAAATTCGATACCAGCATGGTCGACCGCTGCTACGCCCTCGCCGACTCCTGGTCCTCACCCTCCTACAAACCCTCACCCTCGGACATTGCCGGCCTCACAGCCAACCAAATCGTCGTCTTCCTCGAAAAAGTCCAACTCTTCAAAACACCCCTCTCACCCTCCCAATCCCAAGCCATGGGCAAAGCATACAACCTCGCTACGTCCCGCAACGTCGAGCTCAGCTTCCGCTATTTCGGTATCGGGTTGACGGCTCAAGACGAGACGGTGTATCATCCCACGGCCGAGTTACTGGGTACGGTTGGACGAATGAAGTTTGTGAGACCGCTGTATAGGAAGCTGAATAAGGTGGATAGGAAGCTGGCGCTCGAGACCTTTGAGAAGAATAGGGATTTCTATCATCCTATTTGTAGGGATATGGTGGAGAAGGATTTGAAGGTTTGATTGGTGGTGGTGGTGGTGATTGAGCTTTGAATTGGCAAACAAAAGTCTTTGATTTGCTGGTATGGAATTTTGAGTTCGCCTAGCAAGAGTCACTGCAGACGAGGAGAAATATCAGATTGATCTCCTCATTTACTTATTTACTCTCGATAGGCATAAGTGAGGTACTAACACTAACACAGCATCACTCTATGAGCGCACTACCTGCCTACAATGGATATTGGTCCGCTCGCTGATGTCCTCTGCCGTATTTCCACCAGCACCACGTCCAGAAGAAGAGAAGAAATAAAAAAAAGTTCTCACTAGAAAGAGTCCACATATCCCGTAATGCCAATCAAAACCAAAACAATATTCCATATCAACCCAATAACATCTCGAAATGTACCTACCTACCGCCTGCAACATGCTGACAAGCCCCATCTTTCTTCCCCAAAAGATCCATCCAATGAAATCCACCAAACCCCTGAAAAGCGGACACGCAGGTACAAGCGGCCGCGTCTCCGATCGACCATCCGCTTGATCGTCCGAGCCTTTTGATGTCCTCAGCCTTGTCTCCTACGGCTTAAATCCGCTTTCTGGCTTCCATCTCTTGCAATTCTAGGTCTAGGCAGGTAGGCAGGTAGGTTGGGATGGGAGTGCCAGAGGGAGGGATATATATCTTCCTCCTCCCTCCCACTTCCCTCTCTCCCATTTCTCTTCACCCCAAGCCCATATCCAATCCTCTCCCATCTCTCTCTCCTCCCTCCAAGCCCACAAACGAAAACGAAAGCTACAAGGCACGATACGATGCATCTCCTCCTCACCGGCGCAACAGGGCTCGTCGGGTCCGCCGTCCTGCAAACAATGCTCACCACGCCGTCCATATCCAAGATCAGCATCCTCTCTCGCCGACCCGTCGCGCAGGCCGAGGGACACAGTAAGGCCAAGGTTATCATCCATAAGGATTTCACGGAGTATGGGACGGATATCCTGGATGGACTGAGAGATGTACAGGGCGTGGTGTGGGCGTTGGGGATTAGTAGTATGAAGGTTGGGAAGGAGTGAGTGTTTCTTCTTTCCGTCCTTTTCTCCATTCTATCATTCCTCGTTCGATCTCTTGGAACTGTGTTGGTTTGTGGAGGTTTATTAGGAGTTTGTATGAGTCCGCAGAGAACACATAGAAACAGGGAAGAACAGAAAGAGAAAGAGAAAGATAGACATGCGGAGTACCTAGCTAACATCCCCGTTCCCCTCACAGAGAATATGAACTCATAACCCAAACCTACGCCCTCTCCTTCGCTCGCGCCCTCAGCAAAACAACATCCCCCTCCCCCCTAACATTCATTTACATCTCCGGCGAAGGCGCAACACCCACCCCCTCCCTCTTCACAGCACACTGGGCACTCACCAAAGGCCGTACGGAATCCGCCCTCCTCGCGCTCTCCAAAGATCCCTCGTATGCCAATCTCCGCCCGCTCTCGCTCCGTCCTGGCGGCGTCGATATGAACGACCATCACGAGATCCATAAGTGGGTTGGAGAGAGGGGGTGGGCGGAGGCGCTGGCGTTGCCGGTTATGAGGGCGCTGCCGGGGATTAAGGGGTTGATGAGCCCGACGAGGGAGTTGGGGGGTGTGGCTGTTAGGTTGGCGATGGGTGGGGGAGGGGTGCAGGAGAGAAGGGGAGTTAGTGGGGAGGGGAGGACGTTGAATAATTCTGCAATTAGGAGATTAGCTGGGATTTGAGGGGGCAGGGTAGTGGATGCTATTTTGTTATGCAGGGAATATACGATTGTAAGACATGAGCGACGACAGTACTAGGGCATAGCAGAATACCAAAATCAACCCACCCTCATCTGATTCGGTGCGTCAGTCCTAATATTCAATCCTTACTTTTCACTGAGGCTAGACACATCGCGATGGGAAAGAGACAACATAGTTTGTTTGTATATCTTTTTATTTCTCTTCCCTTCTTGTTCTTCAAGCTAAAGTGCAGTTCTGTTCCGATCTATATCAAGATCAAGAAAACTCAATCACTCACTCACTTCGCCAAGTAATCCAATTTCTACTATACTTATACATATATCCCAGCACCCTTTGCGATCGCATCCCTCCCAAGCGGGACCCGTCCATCCAATCAAGCAACAGAACTAAATAAAGAAGAAAAAAGGATATGAAATCAAAGCAGGAATGAGATCAACTGCTGATAGATAGATGAACGCCTGTAAATGTTGGTATCAAACAACAACAACAACAACAAGAATGTATACATGTAAGATAAGAAGAGAGCCGAAAAAGATGAAAGATAGGTAATGTGGGTTAACGAAAGGAGAGAAAATTTTGATATAAGATGCCGATGTGGTTGGGTGGATAGTAGAAGGAGATATGAATATTCAAAAGCAGCAGCGTGCGCTATGCAGAAAAGAAAAACAGCAAAAGCAATGCAACGGATTGTGGTCGTCGTCCAAGTTCGTTTTGTTTGTGTGGTTGGTTGGTTGGTAGTGTGATTCGTTTCGTTATGCATCGAGCGTCGAAATCGTAAAGGAATGTAAGAACATAAATTGGTAAAACTATCCGCCTCACTCTTGCGCGAAAATGGGAGCAAGGTGAGTGTGAGGAATAGCTGTTGTGGTGTAGTGCTTGCAGCGTCAAGCCATAACCCTGAGCGAGGCGGGAAAAAAGGCAAAGTAAACAAAGAAACCAAAAGCAGAGCGTCTCTTCGTGATCGATTCATGAAATTCAAATCCTCACTTCAACTTCCCCGCGCTCCTCTGTTTATGCAACGCCATGCCTTCAAACGCAACGGCATTCAACAGCATCGGTAACTGCTCCTCTTCTTTCTTCTCAGCCACCATTGTTGTGGGCGTCGGTGTCGCATCGCCGCCATCAAGTGCAGGCTCCTCGCCCATACGCTTAATCTCGTCCTCAACATCCGCCATCAATGCCGAGATATCACTATCGGCATAAATGCGAATACTCTCCACACACCTCCTACTAGTCCTCAACGGCGCCTCCGGAGACGAGACCTTCACCTCCTCCACCACGCGCTCGAGACGTTCCGGCGAAGCTGACTTCGTAGGTGAGCGAGGCGGCGTATTAGGATCGCGCGAAGCAGCTTGAGATGTAACATGGGCCTTGACATTCTCGCTTCCGCCCAACAACAAACTCACTGCCTCGTCACTAGTCGGCGATGGCGTGGGACTCATCAGTAGCGCAGCAGCGACGTGCTCTAATAACTTCTGGCGCACTCGCGTGCGTCTGTTCTCCGCTTGTTCGAGTTTCGATACCCAGTCGTCGATACTGGTGTCCAGCTCACTCAGCGCTTCTTCTTGTCGTAGCATGCTCTCGTGACTGAAGCGCGCGACGCGAGGACTGCGCAGGTAGGTGCATATCCTCTCATGGAGATTACGACGGCCGGAGCGGAGCGAACGGTGTGTTTTCCTGAGATACTCGCAGCGTTCGTCTAAGGCGCGGAGTTCGCGAGAGAGAGCCTCGACGTCCTTGGTGCAGAGGACTTGGAAGCGGGATGCTTGGCCTATGGCTTGTTTGCGAAGCGCGGCGATCTCGCTTAGGGCCAGGTGGGTGTGAGCTGTTGTTGCGGAGTGGCCTGTTGGAAGATGCTCGAAGGCGCGCTGTTCTTCTGATCTATCTCGCGGAGAGTTTGATTCTGATGGTTGTGATTGCGTTTGAGATGCTGATGTTGGGATTGAAGGGGAGCGTTTGGAGTTCGATCGTTTGACGGGGGAGCCTTCAGATGGAGAACGTTTCTTGGGACGACCCCGGTCCATGATCGATGCTGCGCTTTCGGATTCATGTCTTCGATGGCCTTTCAGAGTTGGACCGACGGGGAATGATCGTTGGTGGGAGAGGGAATGCTGGGGGGCATCTGATGAGCTTTTGGTGTGGCACATGTGATTCTGGGGGGTGGCAGAAGTTATTACTGGGGAGCCGGCGGCTCCGTTCCATGGTCTGGGTGATGAGCGACCCTCGAGCGGGAACTGGGGATTGGGGAGAGGCTTTGGTGAGCAACGTCCCTCCGGCGGGAACTGAGGAAGAGCAAATGGAGTGTTGGGTGTGGTCGATACTGAGGTTGCTGCAGTGGAGGCTGATAGCAAACTACTTGAAGAACCTGACATGGGAGTATATGGGGAGGCCCGTGGGTGTGGGGAACCCTCCTTCATCCGCGCAGACTTGGGAGGAACATCTGGGGGAGTATTATAACTTCCACTTCCCGAGCGCGAGCGCATACGGGAAGTAGATGACTGCTGGGCAAGTCTCTGCTGAGGTTGTGAGCACGTCGATTGCGGGATGACCAGCGGCGTCAGGGATTTGGGTGAAAGAGGTTGTTGTTTCGGTGAGGCGGATCGAGATTTGTTGCGAGAGGAGTATGAGGTTGGAGCTGGGAGCGGCTGGGAGATGTCCTCGTCGTCGAAATTCTGGCTGTTGAGCTGCATATTCGCTTGAGCCTGTCCATTACTTCCACTATCCGGAGATATAGCCATCTCAGCATTCTCATCCAATGCAGGTCCGGATATGCAAGAGAGCATGCTCTCGCCGAACACATGCTGCCGCCAACTGTTCCCGGGTGCACTAATGGATCGCTCGTGCAGTGGTGGCCGGCCGGGTATAGTAGCTACGAGATCTAATCAGTTTCATAAAACATACCAGAACCCTTCCACCCTCGAACTTGTACTCACGAGAATCCATGGCAACTTCCTGGACCGTGGTCATTGGACTTGGACCCAGGTCTGCTGGCATACTGGGCTTCCGTCTGCGGTTCACTGTCTGCTCCTTCGGTTTCAGTCCCAGCCGTAGAGCGTTTGTGAGTAAGGACCGGTCCTTTTCATTCGTTCCATTCTGCCCCGTTGCCGTCGATTGTGATGACTCTGCATCGCCATTCTTCTGTCCTGCAGCTATCGATAGCTTTTCCTTTGCCGCGGGAAAGAGCTGGTACTTTCGTGGCTCCGTTGGTTGATGCATCCTCCACACATACTTCTCGGAGTCATCGGTAGAAGAGGTTTCATTTGTCTGTATAATCTTCAGTGAGCGTGTCCGACGAATATGTTGGCCGAACATACTGCTGGTGATGCTTCTTTGGGAGAATGTGGTGATAGCTCTCTGGCTATATAATTGTTCAACCCCAAGCTGCTTGGTGGTCCCACCAGCAAATCCGCAATATGAGCCATGAACGTTTCAAGGCTACCAGCTTGGCCTGCCTGGTCGACTGTAGGTAGGATTCTCCACAAAAGTAAAGCTGGGAAAGTTATGCACTCAGAATTAGGTGTGCCGACGAACTGTTCCACAGACGTAGGAGGCGAGGAGAATATTAGGATTCAGATAAGAACCGTCGAAATTTGGGAGATGGTCCACAGGATCCTTAAGCAAGATTGCATGAACAGGAGCAACAACGATATACTTAAGTGCAAACTGAAGCAGCTTGGACGGACCCCGGACGATGGAGGCGATTCGACTATCTTAACATCGGATCCCTACATCACATAAGAAACGATGCAGCAGGGATAGCTCATTACCCATGCCTCCAACGATGGTGCTGCTTGTGGTGGAGAACACATGAACGCTGTGGCGTCCGAGACACCACAGTCAATTTTTCTTCCCTCTCCAGTGCCACTCCGGACTGGACCCTGACCACCCCCAGCAACTGAGGCGTTGCGATGGAGGACCTGGGAGGCTGGGATCCAGAATGAAACCGCTTGAGCCCATGACAGGCAAGGTTGCTCCGAGATCAGCCAGGGTCAGTGAGTGAGTATGCGGTGTGCACCGTGCAAGGCAAGAGAGAAGCCATGGAAACAGTTAGTTATCACCGACCAGGGCAGTGAGAGGGAGGGACTCGGGGACTTCTCCTACATCGGGTAAGGTTCTAGTGACGAAGTCGACTCGTTGCTGCAGCAGTTCAGTCGAGCACGTTGTTTTTGGGCCTCATGGGCTTCCCGGTCTCCTGTCCTCATGGTCGACGTCGGCTAATAGTACAATTGATTGAGCACTGGCTGGACTGCAAACTCTGTTGCTGAGTTTATTTTTGAGTGCATGGTTGGTGCATGTGCAAATCCTAGACGGACACTTACTTGGATAGGGGTTAATTGGTCTGGAGAGGGAGGCAGTTGTAGGGGGAAGCCTTCCAGTTCTTGCACGGACGTTGCTTTTGGGTTGCATTCTGACGAGTGAAATTGTCTAGTTGGCGGGGGCAGTCTGTGCTTTGCTGGGCGCTGATGCTGATTCTCGCCTCCCTGAGGTCGCTCGGTTACACCTCACGTCAAGTCAACTCAACTCAACACCAGGCCTACGCTGGCCATGCCATGATCCGTCACTGTCATCACTAACTCAATCGACGATCAAGTTGACTTTGGGAGAGCTGAAGCATGAAGGAGCCCACCATCATCCCACGTCTGCATCAGATGACCAGACACATCGAATTTATAGCAGATCTTGATCCTTTTTGTGTAAACTGCCGAACGCTCCTGGACTGGGAGTAGAGCGCAGTGCCGGTTGATTCAAACATGAGGCGTTTGCGGGAGGCTGTACTTCTGCCTGGTCCTCCTTTGCTTCTACTTCTGGGAGAAAACGGCAAATGAAAGACACTTTGGAGGAGGACTTCATAGCACTGCACTACTCATAGAATTCTACTCTTCTGCTTGACTCGGATAACTCTTCGTCATCTTCTCTCCGTTGATCGGAGACTTGTCCGCAAACTTTCATCTCACCATCGTGGCGTGACACTCGTTGCAAAAGTAAGGTTTCTAGCTAAGGCAAGTCATCCAGTCAGAAATACTTATTGCACGCTCGCTATGAACAAATATGAGAGGTTTCGAATCATGAAGTTATGGTCCCTCGCAATCGATAACACCCCGCCAGATCGAATATATTAACACTCTAGATGAAAATTGCTTGGTTGGGGTTTGCAATCGCAGTTCATCGTGAACAAACCATGGCGGTAGGGTCGCTCTCTCGCATCGACATCGTGTCAAGCTTGAGAGTCGAGACAACGATCGCCGAAACGCTCAAATCACCGGAACCCTTCTGCTTCATGCATCAGATTCCGACTTCCCACCTCGAGGCGGGGTACTCGCCCACTTACGGTCATGAAAGCCGTGGTGAAGTCTGTGCGAGTGCTCCGTACAGGGGCACCCTCGAGTTTTGCACTGACGGGGTTCAGCGGGCTATTCTCAAACAGCACAAGTCTCGAGTGGCTGAACCATCCTCTCTACGGCATGATTCAGCACGATCGCAGTATTATCCATACTGGACGGCAATATTTCCTTTTGTCGCAACAACCTCCGACTTCTCTCGACTCAAGTCACTCAAGTCACTCAAGCAGCCAGCACCCGGCCATCCGCTGCAGCAAAGAACTCCTCCTCACTCCCCCCCATGTCGTTCATCCGGCTGCAGACTCGAAGATCCTATCACAATTCCCGGGATTCCATGCGTTTGGGCCCAGATCACGAACCGTCGACCAGGGCTGAAGACTGTGGTACGAGAGGGCGGCCAGAATAGAAACGATGGCCAAACGAAACTAAAGGCAGCCTCGCTCACAATGTCGACGTGCCGGCCTCATCTCCGTCAGGCAGCGGCAGAGTGTTCTGAAAGACGCAGAGAATGTGTATGACAGCTGCCCAAGTGCACCGGCTTGCTTGGACGCTTTTGTTAATCTTTAAGCCGGTTCGAGGAAGTTCTCCTGAATCATACAGATGACGGCTGTGTAGAAGTCCCAGCAACTGGCCCGCTCCGCTATGGTCCTGCCAAGCTTTCTGGTCCCATCACTGAGCACTTGTTTCACGGCCGGCCGACAGGTAAGCTTGTTCTTGAGGTTAAATCCCTCCATATTGGTGTTTAAGTCGAGTATTGATCTCTTTGGCAGGCATGGGATCGATAGGAGAACGATAAGCTGCTTCACAATCGTGCTCGAGGAGGGTTCATGGACCTCGCTGTCCAATCTGGTGGGTAACTTCATCTAATTCTTCTGGCATCAACCCTCCACGACGGATGATCTCTACAAGGTGGGCTTTACAAGGTGGGAGCGGGGTCGAGGGAGGGGCAAACTCAGGCAAACTCAGGCACACTTTTTTCTTCTTTCACACACAGTCCAGCACCAAATTTCGTACTGCATAGTCAAATTTCACCGCATTATGCCTCATTTTTGAGACTGTACTTCCATTTCCGTGCAGTTCTCCTATCCCGATCTCAAGAAGCAGTATGTGATTGAGTTTGATTTGTTTCCTGCAAGTCATGGCAAATATTAATACATAGCTGCACATCTTATCCAAATCGGAGAATTATGTGCTGCACAAATTCTGTGGCTCGCGCAGCAAGCACAACGAAACGAGAAACAATCCTCCGACATGCTAATAACATAGTCCCCGTAGCCGATGAAGACAACATCTTTTCTCAAGCACGTCGTCCTGTCTCCGGTGCACTTCCAAAAGTGCCATCCAAGATGCAGGTTGCTGCACATGTTCCTGCAAGTCCAGGCACGAGGTGCTAGTTTTATCCTCTACAAATCAAGTCTCTTCCGCCGCACAGATCTCTCCTCTGCCTTATTCCGCGAGAAATTACCTCATATGCAACGATCTCCGTGGCTCCCTTTCCTCTTCTTGGACGCGAACGTACGACTCTTCATCTCGTCCAGAGTTTAGCCGTGTGCACTGCTACCGACCGACGCACGCGGTGCCGATTAAGTTCATCACTTCACAGATTTGGTTTTGTGGTTGTCAATGCGGCTCTGCTTTTCTCCATTGAGCGAGATAGCCGGCGTAAAGAGCACGAAAGTTCAAAGTCTTCTTCCCGCTCTTTCTCACCGAGCTGTGGATGTGAAGCTTCAGACGGGCAAGCTTTTTGCTGGTTCTTACTAATGTTATCTCCGATTCTCAAATCAGGGCCCTTCATCTTGACTCGCTAGAACTTTGAAATATGGGCCACCTCCCGCAAAACGTTAGTTCCACCAGATAGATGAAAGCAGTCCCGGTGAGCCACACAACAAAAGGTTGTAACCTAAAGAATTCCCCGTAGTCTTATATCTGCTCAATTATAAGCAACATTGGCTGTCGATATGCGTAGATCATTTGGTGATCCAAGTCGAGATTTCCAATGCAGAGGTCTCAGACCTTTTCGTCCGAACTTCTTATCAATATTGTATGTATTTGCATATGCAAGTGTTATGCACAAGAACACCAGGAAGCACAAAACCATCGGCTGCACAAGATCCTACCTCCCTTGTTAAGCTCATTCCTTTTCGAATCGTCTCCTCCAAAATCTGCAAGTTGGTCACAAAAGAGCTTAGGGCAATGGGCGCAGCAAGCCCGAGTAACTCCGTGCGGTGATAGGTCCGCTCGCAGCCCACAATTGTTCACCACTTCTATCCATGCGCGTTAGCCCTATATCAATGTACCGATATAGGATCAGTTTGACATTGATTTTGTCATACTCCGTAAAAGCTTAGGTTGGATCCATCCTTTGAGCTGGGAATCCAATTGGTGCCTAGCCAACAGTTCCAAATACCGAAACTTTATTTCTCACGATCTTTGTCTTTGGCGAGCTGCTCCGTGAGTCGTGCTTGGCAACTATCTACCGACGTATTCCCATTTGCAGTGCTTATAAACATGCTGACGGGTATCGCGGGCTTCTTACTTCTTGAAGAGAGGGAGATACGAATGACTGCGGGAATTTTGATAATTGGGCATTGCCCGTGGCTCAGGGAAGATAAGGTACGAACGAATGCGACTTTGTTCCAATCTCCAACGTAGGAATGCTACCTTGTAAAGACCTGGTGGCTGGATTCCATTCAAGTCTCGTCGGCGGAGTAAAAATTAGACAATGCAACAAACTTCTCCGCAAGTTAAAGTCTTCATGATCCTTCTATCGTGATTAGGAAGGATAGACGAGTATCAAACACAAGAGATCACGCAACACCGTCTCGAAACATTGAGTTCGTCCCAAGTTTCAATTCTCTCTATCGGAACGACTGGAGATTTCATCAAACTCGTTTTCAAACCTCACTCGAGCAGACTTCAAACCAAACATCGTGGTTCAATCCCAGGATTCCCTCGTTTGTACGCCCGCGTTTCAAAGTCTCCACCAACACCCACGTAGCCGTTTGTCTGTCTCACAGTAATCTACACCCCCATAAGTAATCTATTCTTGACCCCGCTCGACCCCGGAGTCCGGCTTACCCCTCCCTATATCAGATTTAGGTGTTCTTAAGTATTAAACTCCACGTCACCAAGAACTCGAGCGCGAAGAACCTCATTTCGTTGTTTCGAGGCATGAAGATTGTTCATCACAGAATCCTCCTAAGCAGGGTGGGAATGAGGATTCTCACCAGCTCCACAACTCTTGCTCCGTCTTCAGGATGTAACGGCTTGGGAGTGAACTCAAGTAGCGATCTTAGCAATTTCCAGCAACTGAGAGAGCACATTCGAGAACCGTGAATCTCCAAGCAACGAGATGGCTTCTTGGCCGTGGCCGTGGCCGCGTTTGTCCGAGTCTCTAACCACAGCGGGACACCTCCGATGCTCGTCCTTGCTCGCCACGCGAGGAAACGGAAGAATGCGACCTTGATGCTCCCGTGCCGTCCCAAGCAAGCCAAAGTCGACGCTTTTAGACCAGCTTCCATTCGTATCTTACGGTGAGCTGGAAGCGATGACAGGAACCACGATTATCCCCTTCCCCTTTTCCCTCCCGCCACCTTTAAAAATACCCAAACTTTGATTTCTGACCTTTTGGGTCTCCAGAAGACGGGACAGAAGGTCCATCCAAGACAAGCGTTCCTCACCAGGGGGATTTGAGACCGCGCTCCGAGCCGCTGTCACGATAGATAGGAGCGCGGGCATCTGGCTCGTTTAACTTCCTTCCAGAAGACTCTCCTCCGAATGCCCTCCTCATCCCCCCCACCGACCAGCTCCAGATGCAACTCCAGCCACTGCACATCAAGGTTTCTTCTCATTCCTTCTTGTTTCGTCCAATGTACCATTCCTGTTTCCCGGATCCGCTTCCACGCGAATTGCAAAATGGCCAGGAGGATTTTTGTGCACTTCGTGCCTCCTTTTTGCTTACTTACTATGGGGATCTTTCTGTTTGGCCCGTCGGGGATTAATATGCAGCAGGGGATGAAGATGAAACAGCGATTGTGCATGGCAGTGCATGGTTTAGTGCACCGGGGATGTGAAAAGGCCCGAAGCGAGCCCACGTGATGGGACCCTTCAAGTTGAAGAAGATGTCTCCTTCACTTCACATCGCCTGGACTTTTGTTTATCAGTTGTGGGGTGGGATGTGATCGTAGGTCTTTAATATACCCTCAAAAGCTTGGCCTTGGGTGTTGTGACGCTGAGGTTCGGTCGCTCGGATGTGATAAGCCATCCATCAGGTTCCCCTTATCAGAGACCCCGGGGTTCGTCTGGGCTACATTATTGCCCTACGATGATTTACTTCATTTAGAGAGATGTGCAGTCTTGTCTCAATGGGCACGGAGGGCGTTCGTCAATGCTGATATATTAAGATGGCCTATTAAGATACCTAGGTATAAATAAATGTCTCGGTAGTTTACCGTCTTATCCCGTAATGTTGATCATAAAATACCTCATTCCAAGTCATTGCTACACTCTGCACTGTCCTCTTTACTTGGTGTTTTTGATATCTCGAATTCCTGTTCATATGTACCAAACAAGCTCACTTCTTGGCTTGTAGCAACCACCTCGTCCCCTCAACGAGATCTCTCGGCCATTGTTTACTGCTCTCCAATTCTGGTGCTGTGGTCCACCATCCATGCGGTATTCCCGGACAAATATGTTTCCTCGTATAGATCTCATTCTCCCTCAATATCTCATTGTAGAGGAGAGCTTCGTCTTATCTACGATCCCATCCACAGCTCTAGAAGTACGCCTTTTGTGCTAGCTAGTTGCGGAAGGGGTACAGGAACGGCGAGAGTCTTGCATCTGCTGGTGGAGCTCCGTATTTGCCTACAATTGATTAACTCTGAGGTTTCATTTGGAAAGGAACTGTCTGAAAGGTACCGTACTGGCGAAGCAGTTGATACGTCAAACCTGTCGCATCATGGATCTCATCCACGCTCAAGATCCTGACTTTGTGTTTCTCTGGCCGGACATAGGGGATAGTAGAAGCTAGATGCCATAAAATAGTCCCGTCAATAGGGGAGACATGTCTTCGATCACAGCTTCATGGGTGAGAACTGCTGTGAAATTTCCCCCTGCTGATGTTCCACCAAGAAAGAACCCTCTCCTGAGATCCATTCTTGGTTTTTCTGTTCCGTCTGGAGTAGTTGTCCGTCCCTGCCAGCGGTGGTCAAATTCCTTCGAGTTTTAGAATACCCCGCGCAGCACATCGTGATAATCTTCCAATCCCCAAGGAAATAGGTTATCTGGTGCAAGACGATATTCAATATTGACAACGTCTCTCTGCGAGCGCCGTCACCTATTCATTCTCTCTTTACCATCTCTCCATATCCAACCTGGCGAGAATCAAGGAGCTTAGCATGTTCAAGTCCTCTCAAAAATGAACCCGCCGCCGTGCATGTACACAATGAGCGGTTGTCCACGCTCGTTTTAGGGGATGTACGAGAACAGATGGTGATTTCATGACTTCTTCTACTCTTCACTTGCAACTCAGCGATATCGAGGATTGGATGTGGTATGATAGAACTCGTTCCCGCTTCATGCGGTAGATCTTAGTCCTGGGAGGCAGGCTGTTAGGATACTGGAGACACTTAGTAATTGTTTCTGTGAATTGGTAGTGTGATATTACATCAACTCATCGCGGGTGAGGGGGAGCAAGGTGTCTATGTTCTGCCATTTCAAGGTTGAGAGAAGAGGTAGATTTTTGCATTTGAAAGGCAAAACGGCCCGGAGATTTTGCTTTCTCAATTCTCTTTCTGGATACTAACGGGCGAGGATAGAGAGGTGTTGGAGGGAATGAAAGAAAGCGTAGCCGGCCTCGGCTGGTCAGCTATGGCGATCAAGCAATAACTGCACTTAACCTCTGCCAACTTTCAAGGAACTTGCACTCAATCCTTATGAAGGCTGCTTTCATGCTAATACCATACCCCGGCATTTCGAATTCATTCTACCTGAGATAACATCAATCTGTTCTTCGCCAATTCTCCTAAATGCACCATCCATCTTTTCGCGCCTTGCAGAAGCACGTCAAAATACAAAAGCCAATGATTACTCTCCCACAAACACGAGTCTTTTTCTAGCCGGTCCAGGCAAGCTTTGACACATCAGATCTAACCATTTTGATCAGATAAGTTTATCTAAACCTAGGCTACGTTGACTTATTGGTTCATGATGGTTAGGTTCCCGAATTCATGTACATCTCACATTCATAAACCATTTTCGGACGATCGACGAACTTCTGTCCACTTCTGTGTCTCTTATCTGTTCTTGAGATAAGTCTAAAGTATGGACTCGCAATGAAGTCGTGCTTGGAATTACCCAAGGTTACCTGAGTCTTTTTTTCGTTAGTTGACGAGGACTTACACGCAAGAATGGGTCCTTGTGTCTGATATCGAACCCTGTACATTTCGGTGGTTTCACATCTCCCTCTCGTCTACGCCATCAACTTCTTCAAACGTTTAATTCATGATTGGTGTTTTCTGCTCCCACCTTCGCAGCATAGGAAGTGAATCGGAAACCGTGACATGTTCACCCGATATATGAAGTTATTCCACGAGCATTTTCTCGAGCATCCTTTTGGCTTCTACTCTTCACAAAAATGTGATAGTAGCAACACCCATTCCACATTACCAAATGTATACAAATTAGATCGACATATTTGGATGTTGCAAGACTCCAAGGCCATCCCCGTATCACTCAATCTACAACGAATTAAAACAAACTACCATGCCAGCCTACCGCTGAACTCTCAACCTCATTGGCCCTGACTTTACGAGAGGGTGCACTTAGACGATTTGGGTGATCTGATTACCCCGCGATTTTTAAATCACGTTATACAAATAGTTGTATTGAGACGATTGTATCGAGAGTGCGCTTTTCAAGCTTTGATCGGAATCGGAATCGGAATCGGAAGAGCAGTTAGAAGGAGTCTCTGCCTTTGGCCCACAAACAAGCTGCATCGTTGGTCTTGCGGCAGTATCGACCACAAGCAGTTCTCGCTCGCCCCGGCCAAGTATCCCATACACTTTGACCTCTCCTGCTTGGATACCCAGAACTGCGCTAGTTCCGGCGTATGTTGCATTGCCTTCAATCCCCGTCCTGTTTGCAAAGACAGCGATGATCTCGTCCTCGCCATCGTTTCTAATGAGCGGTTCCAATAGCGCAAGCCAGTACGAGAGGGATTCCATGTCAGGCTCTCCACTAAATGGTCTTGTATCTTCGCGCGTCATCCACTGAGATATCGGGTTAGTATACTGGACGAACTAGATCAACGCACCGGGTTTCATACTGCCATAGATAGGACCACGAGGTTGACTTCACGACGAAGAACATGCTGGGCGAACTCCCAAGCAATCAAAGGTACTCCGAATTTGTATGGGCTAAGGACGGTCAGCAATAGCAACACAGATTCAACTTTTCCCAAGACTTACTTGAGATCTATACCTAACCAAGTATTGTAAGTGGTGTTCAGGCCCTGCTGGAGAAGGAATGCACCCATCGCTACCGTCCCCAAGCCGTTGATTTCGCCATCATAGAAACCATCGGGACCTTCAAGTGCCCAGGTCTCGTCGGTGTTATATAGGAAGGATTTCCGATAATTTGCGATAGTTTCCCCGTCCGCATTAATAGTAACAGCCGAGTTGTAATACTCTGGAGAGGCAGGCCATTTCGGACTCAAGTCCACCTTCTATGGATAACCTGTTGTAACCACGCAGTTATATTTGAGAGCCGTCACTCTCGCCCATAGCGAAGTGATGCCTGCCGTGGTAGGCTCGAGGAAAGGACTAATCTGGGCCAAAGATTGGAAGTTATATCCTACATACCATTAGTAAGCTGTGCATTCAAAGCGAGTCTGCTGCCTAGTTGACCGCAATGTTTGTATCAAGACGACGAGACAAGCAGGCTACGGTCTTTAAGCGCGCTTACCAGTGAAGGCTAACTCTGGGAGCACAAGCAGGTCCAAGTTCTGAGGATTCGCGCGACTGAGTACTGCGTCAGCACAATCGAGGTTATTCCTAACGTCGCCCCCCTTTAACCAGCTATTAGCCAGGCTCATTCAGCACCAAACAGGCTCTCGAAACAAAAAGCTATAAACATACTTGCGGGGCGAACTGCAAGCAGGCAATCCTCATTTCCGCAATGCCTCAACACCCAATGCATAGAGCGGCAAAAACACAAAGGAAATGCTACAAGATTCAAGATGTTGGAATGAAAGTGTTTGCAGAACAACAGAAAATGGCACACGATGAAACGACCTGCGACCTCGTGGGGCCTTATTAGAGAGAGAGTGCTCGCCTGGTGGTTTGCTGGCAGAGTAGCGGCCGTATGCACGACTACCACTCCCTCTATCGCGTCTTTATCGTGATTGAAGGCTTCCGCATACATTGTACGGAGTACAGTAGGGTGCATAAAGTCTACACCGCCCTTTGAAGATCTAACTGTAATTAGCCATGCAGTTACCTATCACCGTTAGAAGTGGCTGACTACTAGCTTCAAGAAGTCAAGCTGCCACTTGATACTGTACCTCCAAATTCTGCACATACAACCCCATTCCCCCAACCATCAGCCCCTCCTTTCAACCTGACTTTCACACCCTTAAACCCTCCCAAGTTTCATCTTTCAAGCCATCCAATCCAACCCAATGACATTCCGTATCGAACTAGCCCAGTTCTAAGACCTCACCACCCTCTTCGACATCTACCTCCAAGCCTTCGCCTCACACCTTCTATACCCATACCTCTACCCGGACTTAACCCACGAAGAGAAACTCAATTTCGAATCTTTCGGCCCGAAGGAAGTCTTTCTGAGGCAGCCGTGGATTAAGTATCATAAGGTGGTCGAGGTGGAAACTGGGTATGTCGTTTATCTCAGCCTTGTGAATTAACTCGCTTGGGATGTCCGTTCTTCAGTCCTGGGGTTCATAAAAGAAAGAGAAAAATGAAGATGAGAGAAGAAAGAAAAGGCATATTAGAGAGCGTAAATGAAGTGAGATTCGGGTTGATCTGTACTAACAAAATAACCAGTAAAATCGTAGCCTGGTCCCGCTGGCACTTCCCTCGCCCCTCAAAGACGAAGAGAGGGGAAAGATGGACCCTGATTACTTCGCTGACATACCCCCCGGTTCTAATATCGCTTTATGCGAGGAATGGTTTAGTAAGCTTGAGGAAGTGGAGTTTAAGTATATTGATCGTGAGGGGGGATTTTGTATGTCTATCATGTTTCTCTCGTTAATATCCTTCCATTGATTCATTCATTCTACGTCAAGGACCCAACGCTCTCCTTTCCGTTCCTCTTCCTCCTTGTTTAAGAAACACCACGCTTTATTTCTCTTTCTTTCTTTCTTTCTTTCATTTCTTCTTTGAAAATTGAGAATTTCTCGATGGAAGAGACTGACGGTTTAACACCCGACAAAGGCATCAACTACCTCGCTGTCCTCCCCTCTCACCTACGTCTCGGTCTGGCCAGACAGCTCCTCGACATCGGACTCCAAGAAGAGGATAATTAGGCGCGAGCGTGTACCTAGTTGCTACGGAGGTGGGGGGGGGGGTTGTATAGGAAAGCTGGCTTTGAGGAAATTGAGCGTTGTACTGTTGATGTTAGGCCGTGGGGTGGAGAGAGGAGGTGCCGTTTCTGAGTATGAGGGAGGCGGGGGCTGGGGGCTGGAGGGGTTGGAGTGGAGAGGGAGAAAAGGGGAGAAGGAGAAAGGGGGAGAGGGAGAGGGGATGAAGATTTGGATGGGCAGGTTTTAGGAAGAGTTTGTTTAGATTTGAAGGTTTAAGTGAACTTAGCTAATTTAATTATTCAGCCGAAAATGGTTATGAATGTAACTAACAGTATAGTTCGCTTAACCTGCTCTCTCATGTCCGAATGGCGAACTCGCTTTGTTCAAAAGCAAAACTTCAATTAGTCGTTTCGTTATCGGTTTGAATGGGTTTATGGAGAATTGCAAACTTATGACTACCAACTACGGTTATCGGTTAGGTCTGGTAATTTTTTTGACAACTTACACAACCATCCAAAGTGTTGGATTAGGAGAAGGAGATCGCTAAATTTACCGAAGAGAGGGGGCGAAGTAAACAAACGGGTTTGAGGGATGAGGAATTGGTGAGACGGATGTGGGCTTGAATATGTAGACAGGTTTTCTCAAGAGGTGTCCTGGTGAATATGTGTCTCAGAGAGAAGAAAATCCCAGAAATACCCCTTGGGTTGACCCCTCTGGTTTTCTGCCCTATTATTCACGAGGATCTGGGCTGGGCTAACGTTTTCCTTGGGTCACAAATTCCATCCAACGATATATAAATCTGGAGCTGCAAAATCTACCCTAGGCGCGGCCTTGCCCCACTAAGATTAGTCTCGGCAGCTACCGGATCATTTGAATCACCGCGCGGTACCTTCTTCAACTTCAATCCTCCCTCTTCACATAATGCAGAGGAATTGCCGTATCCGGATAGCTCTCCGCTATTTCTGCACGCCTTGTGGTAGAGATACGCAAGCTTCGTTGGCAGTCCAGTCACGCGACTACAGCATGGAAAGGCGCCAGGAAGCAACAGCCAAAATCCACGACTCGACCAACTCATTCTTTAACTACACGTCCGGTAGGTGGCTGTGAGTATATGAGATGTTGATTGATATTGCACATTCGCTAAATTTATATGTGTCCTCAGCTACAACAAACATCTGCGTCTGTCGGAGAGGCAACTCTATTTCAATATAAACGAGCTATGTCACGTTGTTGCCAAATCTGTCGGGCTCCCCCATACCGACATTGTACTTGTCACGAAGCTCGTAGAGGGTGGTTCGTACCGCATCTTTGAAGCAACATTCCGCAATGGGTTGAAGGCCATCGCACGTCTACCATATCCTTGTACTGTTCCTCGGGAATATGGCGTCGCTAGCGAGGTTGCCACGATGGAGTTTCTACGTATGCATGGTATTCCGATTCCCAAGATCCTCGACTGGAGCTCATCAGCTTCTAACCAACTTGGGTCTGAATATATCATCATGGAGCGAGTTCCAGGGAGGGAGTTGGCAGATACATGGCACACTATGACGTTCAAAGAAAGAATGGCGGTTGTTGAGAAGATTGTGGATATAGAAAGGATTCTGTTTGGAATTCGGTTCCCTGCGAGTGGCAGTCTTTTTTTCAAAGGTTCTTTGGATCCTGATGTCAAGAGCGTGGATATGCCCGATGGTATCAAAAGCGAAATGAGCTTGCTGCCAATCGCGGACCTTGTGAGCGCCCCTATTTGTATGATCCTGTGCTGGCTAACCAAGTAAATTTCAGGGAAGAGTAGTGAGGAGGTGTTGAAAGAAGTTGGTGAGAGGGAGATTCTATGGCTCCAGAGATACGGCGAGAAGCGGTATCCGCGGGAACCATTCTACCGGGAGCTCTATCATGACCAAAAGGTAGATCCACAGGTGCAGATTCAACATCTATTAGACTACCTTAAGGTTGCTCCTCACCTCGTTCCAAAAGTGGAGCAGCTAAACATACCTACTATTCGTCACCCTGACCTCTCACCCAGCAATATCCTCATCTCCGACTCTGGTGACATCACTGGGATCATCGACTGGCAACATGCTACTATCCTCCCAATATTTCTACAAGCCAAGATCCCGAAGCATTTTCAGAACTACGGTGACGATGATTTCGAGAATCTCCGGCGTCCAAGGCTCGCAGAAGATTTCGCCAGCATGACCAGCAGTGACAAGGAAGTAGAGATGGAGCGATACCGGCGACGACAAGTGCACTACTTTTACTTGGGCTACACCAGCGACCTTAACAAGGCTCATTTCCACGCAATGGGAAAGCATAACCTTGTTTTGAGGAACCAGCTCTATGATACTGCTGGTCGGCCATGGGAAGGTGATAATACATCACTCCAGGCACAGTTGATCAAGACAGTAGCGGAGTGGTCCGAAATAGCCTCTCCAGAAGATAATTGCCCAGTTCGCTACTCCCCAGCGGAAATCGAAGAGTGTCTCGACAGGGACGCCAAACAAAACAGGGTCAACGAGCAGATGCAGCAAGTGCGCGATTTCATTGGGATTAACATTGACGGCTTGGTGCCGAATGAGGAATTTGAGAGTGCGAGAGCGAGGGCTGAACTTATCAAAAATGAGCTGGCAGAAGGTGCCGATACAGATGAACAGAGGAGGGAGTTCGATAGAATCTGGCCTTTTCAGGACCATGAGGAGATAGATTGAACATTAGAACTGGTCGGCAGCAGTAGTTGGGGTCTCTAATAACATGCGATACGGGGGTGGAGGAACTTATTCTGGGTCAGAGAGTTCTTGTAATATACTAAGACTGTAAGTGAGAGGGAAGGAGGAGTACCTATGATGTTAAGGGTGAAGGCAAGAGTGAGTGATAGAGAGGGAGTGAGCAAGGTGACTTCTGACGTCAGAACCTCTCCGTGTCATGAGCCAGTCCCAAACTCAGGAGTCTGCAAACGGAAGATGAAAGTAGAAGCAGAAATCTAAACCGAAATTTAAGAGAAAGAGGGCAGATCTACTAAGGCAAACCTTTCAAACACGGTGTATTGTACTGTACCTACAGGATGAGTGATTATCATGTAAACTCTCCCGAAGCGGGAAGGGGGGCAATACTCCAGGGCTGGCTACCTTACCTTAGCTAGGAAGCAAGCAAGCAAGCATACCCCATGACGAGCTCATCCCTCTCCGCAACTTTATTTCAAAGTAAAGAGAGTAGCTCGTGGAGTATTTCGAAGATATTCGAAGAAGGGAATATCCCAGCGAAAGTGAAATAGACGGTACCTGGCTGAGATATGCGCATCGCATTGTATTTCTGCACTATCATACACCCAAGCTCACCCAAACTCGTATTTCCATCCTAATATACAGTACACATTACCAAACGCCACCCCCCATAACCTCATTGTTTCATTAGCCTGCCAACCCATCCCATCCAATCTATCCCTTCCTTTCCCAATCCAATCAATTTTCCTCACCCACACCCCACCATTTTTACTTCACATACGCATTCTGCGGCTGCGCGACCCCATTCTGCTGACCGTAGTAATCATTATTATAGCCCGCGTTTCCATATTGAGGAGGTGGCGCGCCGGCAGGAGGAGCGTATTGTTGGGTGTTGTTGTTGTAGCCGCCGTTGTAGCCTGAGTTGTAGCCTGCGTTGCCGACTGGTGCGGTCATGGGCGTGGAGTGGAGGGCTGCGCGACGCTTGCGGCGTCGGGATAAGCATCTGTTGAGGATGTTAGTTTTGTTGTTGTGTGCGGTGGTGATCGTGTGGGCTTTATATATGGAATAGGGAGAAGGGGAGGGAGAGAGTTGTGCTTACAGGAAGATGAACATCAGGAAGATGGCCATGAGGATGAGGATGCCGGCTAGAACCCATCGTCCCCATCTGTTGAATGCGCTGCGGCAGTTTTGGTATCTTGGATTACTGCTACTTGTTAGCTTTGATTCGGATTCGTGGTCTTCGTATTGCATGCGGTCGATGCCATGCGTAGAGAGTAGGTAGAAGCTGGGGAATGTATAGCGCATGCATACCATCTTCGACCGTAGTAGACCTGACGAGCTACGAGATTGAGAGCATCTTCGGCTCTGGGGAGCTGTACACCTCTTGGGAGGATCATGATTGTTGTTGTTGTTGTTGTTGTAGTTGTGGTAGGTTGCGATTTGTTGTATGTTGGAAAGAAGGAAGAGTTGAATTGACTTTGGAGTTGTCAGTTTCAAGAGATAAGGTAAAAGCAAACAAAGCGGACGTCGAAGGTGGTGGGGATGCCCTGTTTTGTATGGAATGACGAGCGTGAGACTCAATGACCGTGCCCCTCCCTCTAGCCTTACCTGCCAAGACCCCTGGCACGGCTGAGTCTTCCCGACCGCAGCACAGCAAACAGCCTGATCTGGTAGCGAACTTGGTATGAGCATCACTGGAATCACGTTGACGACACTGCCTCCGAACCATCGCTGAGCCAATGCTTGACCCCTTGGCAGAGACTCATAACAAGACCCTTCTAACGCAACTTGCGCATTGGGATACGGTCAAATCGTGATCGTGATTGTGGCTGATGTCTCTCCACTCTCCATCAACACTTGTGGGTTAGCCGTGTGGATTTTTATATCAAATACCGACGCCGTCGTCCAAACTACTGGAGCTAAATTATCTTCAGACTGACGGATGCATGGGCTAACTCTACTAGTATCTCCAGATTATGGCGGGCATGACAACCAGTTAAGCGGTCTAAAACGCAACTGGGTGAGAATTTGGTGGCGTTAAGGCAGAACCTTATCCGTGGCATGACCTTTGCCTTGCTGGGCTGACATCATGACTGCCGTGGCTCCATTGTGCATGTCTGTGGCTGAAGCTGTTGATCTTCGGTGGGTAGTGGGAATCACGGGATGGGTGTGAAATCATTGGAAGAAAGATTGAGGCTCTTTAGTTGGAATCCGAAGAAGATGTGAGGTCTGGGTAGGTATGCAACTGGAGGCTATTCATGATGTAAAATGGGTTGTTGACATAAAATTAGGAGCCTCGGCTAGCTGCAAGTTACGGACGAAGAGGCGACTTCTAGCTTTCCACGTGACTACATTGTCAGCGGCGTAGCCCTTACTTTTTGGCTCATTTGTCGCCATCACAATAAACTTTGCCGACCCTCCCTCACCTCTCAGCAGAAGTGATGATAAAAAAAACCCAAAAGCCTAACGGTGCAAAACCGAGTGTCCGAAATCCGCGTAACTTCGTAAGCCAGTCTGAAATCCGTCCTGTGATATCTCGATATCTGAGGGAGCTGATGTCAGAAACCCCGCGACATCCGATGAGTTACTCATATGCGTCGCAACCCTCAAAAAGTGCCAGAGATCCTGTCTTGTCCTGTTTTGCCCTTTTGTTTTGTTCCCACCTTCCGTATTCTGTCTCTCGGTTTTCCTTTTTGCTCCTATCTCCGACCTTGATAGCAGGCTGTGTTTTCTAGGCATTTCGAATTGAATCCACACTTCACTCACTCCTAGGCAAGCCAGTCAGCCTGTAGCTACAGTATAACCAGAGAAACAAGCCTTCGGATTCATTTATCCACCATCCGATTCCAAATCCCCCTCACCACGCACCCACACAGCCCTCGCCAAAATGCCCGATTTCAGCACCGAAGACTTCCACGCCGCTGGCCAACTGGTATCCAACCTCTTGAGCAGCACGCGTACCGCGCCCAAGAAATTCCTAGATCTCCAAACTAACCTGCAATCTCTCCGGCAGCTTCTCAACGAGCTCGAGCTGCAAGCCAAGAACCCCTTCTCGATACTGCGACAGCGGTGTCAAGACCGCCGGAGGGAATGGCTCGGGATCCTCGACTCGGTGGGAAACACGCTCTGCGATATCCAGGATAACATGAAGCGGGCCTCCATGTCAGCGTGGACGCGGTGGTTCCGCTACGGTCGGAAACGCGCGTCGCTCAAGACCCTCAAGCGAGAACTTAGGCTGGAGGTGAATGATGTTGAGAAGTTCGTTAGGAGTCTGGGGCTTTCGCCGCTGGGGAGGCAGGATCCCGTGCTGGGTCGTATGGAGAGGGTGTTGCTTGAGGAGGTGAGGGAGGAGAGGACGGGTGAGAGGAGTATGCCTGTCCTGGCTGCGCATGAGACGAATGATCCGGTTGTTTGGAGGGAGGTGAATCAGATTCTGATGAGGAGGGGGGTTGAGGAGGAGGATCTGTGGAGGCATGAAGCGAGGTTGAAGCAGTTGCTTCATTGGGTTGTTAAGAATGAACCTGATATTACTGCTGTGCTAGAGATGCAGGATGAGGATTTTGAAAAAGCTGGGTCGGGGAGAGGGTATGATCGGAAGGAGTAGGTGGTGGAGTTTGGATCCAGGGTGAAGATGGCAAATTGGCGCTGGGACTGGTTGGTGAAGAAATGACTTTTGGGTTTCTTCCCTGGTTTTGACTTTCTTGGTTCGGCGTGTAAGGATACGTGCGAGCTTACGATTTGAGGGATTTGTATGGGATATTAGAGGCGTTTTTTGTTCATTAGCGCTGGGTTTTCAAGATAAAATTGTTGGACTTTGTAGCGACTTACCAGCCAGCGTTTAGCGAATCAATTCTTTGGCCCAAAGTATACGGAATATTTTATCCCAGCGACCAGACAGCAGTTCGTATTTATGCTAATAAATTCCCATACTCCCTAAATTGACGACCCAACCCAGATGCATACCTCACAGCTCTCAATCAAGACGATTCAGAGTCAGTCGACCTCCGGACACGCGGTATTCTCCAAGCCTTCAAACACATTGGCAGAAAAGTTAATCGGGACCAGCCTTGGCAACAGTAGAAATCATGTCATGTCAAAGGCCATCCAAGATGTCAGATATCTAGGCATCACAACACATGAAACCCTTGGTACCTTGAGCGATTCCGACAGCCGCTCGATTCCCTCCCGAAAAACACATGGAAAAGAGAGTTGCTGACCTCGGGAGTTGTGCTGAGGATATACCTAGCTACTTGTGGACATGGCATTCCCACTACGCACCCGCTACGCAAATAGACTTAAAATAAAGTTGTCCTATCTAACTCGAGATGGGCTGACTCGTTTTGTAAATTGTGTGAAGATCAGACCGTGAAACCTGGAGATGGGAAGAAGGATGTGGAGAAACACGCTAACCCCAGTTACAGGTTGGGGCTAAGTGTCTTGGAATGGTACGAGGAGAGAAAGCGTGTTCCAAGCCTCCCGGGATTTCTTTCTCATCCCTTCTCGTCTCCTTCCTCTCCTCTCTTTTCTGCTTTATCTTCACTTCACGCCCTTCGAACAGTCGAGCTGCTCGATATCATCCATCCCCCTTTATCCGGCTCGAATCGCTACCATGGAGCCGCGCCCGAGCCAGAGTGCGTTTACCCTGGGAACTCGACCACTTCAACTGCGCAGCCACGATCCGAAGAGGCTGTACATTGGAATGGCACGGTGGAGGTGGTGCAGATGAACCTCGAGGGGTCACCAACACATACGACTTCATACAAGAGGTCTTAGTTTATCGAAAGCATCGATGGGTCTCACTTTCAATATTGAGCCAGGCCTGAGGCCCGATGATCACCACGACTCAGGGACAACTGTTCAATCGACCGGGACGAAGGATTCTACGATATAAAGAAGCAAGGGACCACTTCAGACGACAACTGACAATGTAGCAACCTGCTTGCTCTCATATTACTCATTCTCAAACGACTAAAAAGGCGGCTACCAAGCCCAAAGCCCTCATCTCCTCACGTGACGATGCCTACTCCACATTCGGATTTAGGTCTTGACGTTGGACCTTATTTACGAACATTGGTGGTGGTCAATTGGTCAAGCCGTCCGTCCTCCTCGTCATCATGCACACATCTTACGTCGAGATGATGGGAGCCGGACGTTAGGAGATACTTCTCTGTTTTGTCCGCGGGGAAAACATCTCGACCGAGACGCTAATGTTTCCTAGTTCGAGGAGCACAACTATATAGCAGACGGACAGCTTCATTGGCATGCCTAAGTATCAATCACCTCGGGCACCTTGACAAGTGATCCGACTTCTCATCATCATCCATACATCATCCTCGGACCAAGCATTCGTCATGGCAATCCTTCTCACCGGCGGCAAAGGCAAGACCTCGATCCGACTTGCTCGCATCCTTCAGGATGCGAACATCCCTTTCATCATGACTTCTCGCAAGGGAGGCTCTGAGTCCTCGGATGACTTGCCTGTTGCAAAGTTGTAAGTATCACGTGGTATCACCAAGGCACCTCCAAGGGTCATTGACTGTTCGCAGTGACTGGCTCGACGGGTCCACCTACGAAAGTCCATTCCAGCACCACTCTATGAAAGGAGAGAAGGTATCGGCTGTCTATATTGTCATGCCCGAGAATGAGGATCCGGCCACACCGACCAATGCCTTTGTTGATTACGCAGTCCAGAAACACGGCGTCAAAAGATTCGTTCTATTCTCGGGTACCACGGCGAAGAAGGGAGGGCCAGTCGTTGGTGAGATTTGGGAGCACTTGGATCAGATCGGTGTTGAGTACTGCGTACTGCGAGCTTCCTGGCTTATGGGTAACGCCAACTATTAATAGCAGAGTTCTTGCGATTAATAAATCTGCAGAAAACTTTGCTGAATGGCAGTACTCCACCACAATCAAGGACGAGGGTAAAATCTACACGGCCTGCGGGGATGGAAAGATTCCCTTCATCAGTGCTGATGATATTGCTGCCGTGGCATTTCATGCGTTGACTGATGATGAGGTACCTGGCGAGACAGTCAGAGTTTTAGGGCCAGAACTCTTGACCTATGACGAGGTCTGCTTGCACTTTTGGAAAAGTTTGTCAAATGATGTTGACGTTGCTCGCAGGCCGCAGAAAAACTCAGCAAAGCTCTAGGACGAGAGATCGTACATGTTAGGCTCAACCAGGAACAAACCGTCCAGCAATACATGAAGATCGGGCTTCCACAAGCGGCAGCGGGGTTCATGGCCTGGCTCGAGTTTAACACGTTAAATGGGAGCGAAGAGATGACAAATGATGTGGTGGAGAGGATGACGGGCCGTCCCCCAAGGACTCTTGATGCCTACATCCAGGAGAACAAGACCACTTGGCAGTAATTCTTTGCGAGGCACTTCCAAGCATCGGCATTTTCTTATCTTGCTTCGAAGCTGTTTTGATTTCTTGGGTTTGGCGCTGAGACAGGCCACTCTGAATACCGTGAGGTGACAGAAGCAAGTCTCCTTACCAGTGGTATGATTTGGTTCATTCTGCCCGATATCTCGGCGAAATTAGCAGTACGGCCATGACATTTTCTTCCTTGCATCTTTTTCTTTTCCTGGGTAGAAATTGGAAGTTGGGAATGGTATCTTTATCTACGTTTCTGTCCGTGCAAACCATCCCATACCGCTGCCCCTTTTCTATGTGGGGCCGCATCCTCCCGAATCGACGCTCAGAATATCTTCAACCCATGGTTTAGTTGATGCCCAATTATGTCTCGTCGGTCAAGAAATCTCCTTTTTTGCCAGTGCAAGAGATGAGGACGGATCTCCATCTTATCACCTCAGATTGCGGTGACATTGCGTCGTCTTCTTTTCTTGCGACAGGAAGTTTGGAACTCTCAGAGCTTCATTGCAAGATGCTCAAACTTGCCGTTGAGGTCGTTACCATAGTACAATATCTGGGCGTCTAGGCAGTGAAACAAACATGCTGCGTCTGCTTGTTGTCTGCGTGCTTGGCTGGAGCGTGGGAATTTGAAATGGGAACTGGAGGCGAGTGCCACTCTGCAACAGCTGGGCAAGACCTACAAGTCCTCTTCGCCAGCTTCAAGTTTCTGGGCGATCTCTTACCTGCCTTAATGAGAAGATCATTCAGATCTATGGAACAATCCCCTGGCTATACGCGCCTTCGTCACTATAGGCCGAGACCCAAGTGGGCCAGGCCGTTCCCAACGACTCTTTCACTTTCTTATCGTCCACAGCCTTGACAGGAGAGTGCAAGCCATTAAGGTCTCCACTGATGGTCCTTCCAAACCAGTTGCATGTGAATTTATATCTTGGCACGAGAAGATTTGGAGGACAGCAGCAATCGGAGAGATTCGGGTTGGTGTGGTTTTGGGAGTGGCCAAGGAAGACCCACGCATGCGATACACGCTACCCGCGAGTACCGGTCGATCAGAGCCCCCACGAACATATGCCCAGAGCCTTGGAGTTCCAGGGCCCTTGAGGCTGTCTCCACCAACCTCCGTCACTTCGCGGTCGCAATCGACGCTTCCTACAGGCTGTGGCAGGCGGTGGTTGGCTGTCAGCGAGCCCAGCATCTAAGGTGCATGGGTAATGGCCGCTGTTGGTGCCCAGCCTCGAGGCGAGAGCCTCGCGCCCAGCCTCGCGCACGCCCCTGCCAAGTACTCCGGTGGATATGTTCCTATTTCGAGCACCGAAAAAGTCAGAATCTCTAACGGGAGCAAACGAGGGAAACACTCTTTGCGCATCTTGGCAGGATTGACGCCTGCCCGCTGCCAATTGGAAGCCTCCCACGCCTCTCGCCTACGCCAACCCAAGTCCGTTATCTCTTGGCCTTCCATTCGAGGGCTCCATCTTGAGGCTCAAATACGTTTGCATCCTAACTTGGCTGTTATATATTCTTCAAACGCGGACCCACTACAGTGCTCAGAACCATGAGTATCCCTCTGTTATCGTTTTGGGTGTGATTCAACAGGCTACGGGGTGACCGTGAGGTGGACAGGCCAGTTGCTATTGATATCTAATGGGTCCATCGCTGCTGCTCCCAACGACGTCTTAATCATGCGATGCTTCCCCTCTTATAATTTTTCTTCGTAGCGTTTTGCTCTTCATTTCATTATGTCTTATCAGGCCGGCCCTACTCCTATCGACGAACTCGTTCAATACAAGAAGGCTGTGCTCCGCGACGACAGGAGAGATACCCGGATCCGCGGGAGTATCGAAGCCACCCTCGAGTTCTTCAAAACAAAACAGTCTGCCCCTCCTCTACCTGTCAGCGGGTCTGCCTATCCAAAATCCACTCCAACCGGTCTTTCCAACACTATGTCTTATCCTCAGATATCTCGCCCGATGATGGGCCAACAACCTGCCGCATACAACAGTGACTACAACGACATGGAGCAAGATTTTAAGGACTTCAAGGGGGAGAAGATCGATATCGAGGCCAAACCAGCCGAACACCATCATGATGACCATCATGGCATTTCTCCCGGGCCTCACACACTCAAGGAACGACTTAAGCACTTCACATTTTCTTGGTATGCTTTCACCATGGCGACAGGAGGAACCGCCTTGACTCTTTCCATCGTCCCCAATCGCTTCTCCGGCCTCACTGGACTTGGGACATTCATGTTTGTCATGAACATTTTCTTCTTCGTTGGTGTTACGTCTGCCATGATCGCTCGCTTCATGATCTATCCAGAAATCTTCACCAGCTGCTTCACCAATTTCCACGAAGGCGTCTTCAGTGCCACATTCTGGCTCACATGTGCTACCATGATCACCAACTCCGTCGCATATGGCATTCCAAACACCGGGCCATGGCTGATAGAAGCCCTCCGGATAGCATTCTGGGTCTACACAGTTTGTGCTACGCTCCACGCCATCGTTTACTACCAGATTATCTTCGTCAACCAGCAACTCAAGATCACCAACGTCCTTCCTGGTTGGGTCCTTCCCATGTTCCCTGCCATGCTGGTCGGGACTCTCGCAGGAGCAATCGCTAAGTCACAGCCTCCCGAGCACGCCTACCCAATGCTCATTGCTGGTCTTTCATATCAAGGCTTCGGTTTTTTCATGGCACTGTTCATGTATCCCCTCTACTTCGGACGTCTCCTCACTTCCGGTATCCCAGCCTACCTTTCTCGCCCAGCAATGTTCATCGCCGTCGGTCCACCTGCTTTCACGTCTCTCGCTTTCATCAACATGGCACAGGACGTACAAGTCACCAAAATCTTCGAAGGCTACACGGTGCTCCAAGGCGTTTCCAACCAAGCCCTTATCCCGGACTTGTTCTCCATAATGGCCCTCGTCATGGCTATCTTCCTCTGGGTCCTCGCATTCTGGTTCTTCGTCATGGCTTTCATTGCTATGGTTGATGGTATCCCACACAACGACTTCCATCTCAACTGGTACGCCAAAGTCTTCCCCAATGTCGGCTTCACCATCGCAACCATCAAGATCGGCGAAAGGCTCGACAGTCCTGCTATTCAACTCGTAGGAACTGGCATGGCTGCCGTGCTATTCTTCTCATGGTGCCTGGTCTTCTTCTGCCACATCAAGGCTTTCGTAGGTCATATGATCTGCTGGCCTGGACGCGATGAGGATGCCCATTAAGCCAACGTCAACAGCATCGACAAAAGACGGGAGCTGGATCTTGGGAACTGGGTTGGGACGGGTTGGGAAAAGGATCGGGTCGGTTCGGGCTCCGGGCTTACGGATTGGCATGGCGAGCAATTGGGAAGGGAGGGGGCTACAACGTGGGGCCATCCTGTCGTTACCGAAAAACACACACACACCACACACACACACATAAGCACCAAAGCGCAGGCACGCTGTGAGTTCAAACACTTCTTTGCTTTGTTTTATAGACCGGGTGGGCTTGGGAACGAGCGAGCAAGCGAGGGCAGGGTATAGTTAGCCAGACAGTTCAGATATTCAGACAGACACACAGATTAGCAAGTCCCACAGACCACAGGTAGCTTACAATATAGATTGGATGGGACATAGACATGATACCCCTATAGACATAGCAATTTTGGAAAACCGGTATAGAGAAAAGCCTTTTCTTTTTCTCCTTGATTTGTACATACTTGGGCGCATGTAAATAGATGGATTTTGGAATAGATTAGCCCAGATTTAGATAATATAAGAGGATTTTTGCAAATAAGTGGTCTTCTTTCTTTGCTATGTCATACGGTGATTTTATTTTGTTTTGTTGTTGATCTCCACTTTCAACTCTACCATAATTAATATTAATTGACAGATCGAAACGAACCCGATCCTCGGAACATACTTAGGTACTCCCCCATCCCACCAACCAAATTCCTCAAATGAAGTTATCCCCATCTTCCACGGTGTATCGATCCCAGGAATTTTCGGCCGTGACCTCGCTACTTCTTTCCCTTCCCTCCCTTCCCTCCTCCAGTCCATGCCCTCGCTTAAACCCGCCACCCGTCTCTCGCCACGACTGGACTCGACTCAACCCGAAACAAGCCCACGTTCCCCTCCCTACCAGTTCCAAAACACAACCCCCGTTTCGGCTAGCATTGCCAATTCTCAACCTCAAACTCCCGCTCAATCTCGAATTGTTTCCAGAGAAGCTGCTTGATGGTCCATGATTGGCTGTTTGGGTGTTGTATGTGGTGGTTGTATGGTGAGTTGTTGAGGTTTGTAGGTTTTGTTTTGTTTCGATTCGAGAGTTTTGGCTGATGTGATGGATGGAGGGATGGGAGATAACCTTTTGTTTTGTGGCTTTGTCTGAGTTGGGACGGTATGGAGGGTGGCTTAGACTAGAATAGAATGGGATTGAATTGGATTAGATGATGGGTGTTTTGTGTTTTGTTTCTCGAATCCGGGGGTTTGAGTTCAACTTGTATGTTGTTTTAATTGAAGGGTCCTTTTTCCTGGTATGAGTGTCAAGTTCAATTTTGGCGTGAAGAGGAATGAGATTGATATGGAGATGGAAGAAATGTCGTCTTTCTTTAGGCTCATCTAAAACATTTTGAATCCGTCTATCATGTCACTCATTTCTAAGAATAGCTCGCCTGCCTTCCTTCGCTAAGAGAGAAAGGTCAATGTCAAGAAGTGCAGCGTGCATTGCTCTTGGCGGATATATCTGGCGCATCTCAGGTCGCATACAAGACTACCTAGGTTACTTAAGTGGCTGATCGTCCTTGATTTAAGGACTTGGGAGTCATGTGATTCTTGGAGACCGGGAAGGAGCATGATTGAAGTAAGTAGCTTGGTTATGTAGATAGACACTGCCTGGATGAAATTCGCTCTGTTCAAACGTTTGCCTTTCTTGCTTCTTAATCATTTCTTGTTCTGGTACGCTTGAAGCTTGTCCTGTCTTTCTTTCCCTTCCATCGAAAACTGTTCGGTGTGGGAAACGCAAGCCGTTCCTGTCTTTATCTAAACCTTCTTCGGAACTTTCTTCGAAACTTTCTAGAGAAATAACTTACACCTTCAATTGGAAGGGAGCTTTGAAGAGGACACTCTATTAAATACGATGTTACGACTCAATACTTTCCAGATATTCCTCTCTTCCAGCGCTGCATTCTTTCTCATCGTCCTCATAACGCACCTAGGAACTCCCGATGGCCTCGCTGGCGTTTCCTCGAATATCTCAGGTGTCATTACGAGAGGGAGTGTGAAGAGTATCATGGCGAAGAGCGAAGCGCTGTGGATGAAAACAGTGAAGCAGAGACATGAAGTCAGGGAGAAGTTTGGGGAGATGGGTTTGTGAGTTTACCCCATGCCTCTCCATCCATATCCCAATATTTTCGTACCTTGATTGTTTTCGTCGGAAATGGATCAGCAGTGCTGATTCGAGGATTTGATCTTGTGTGTTGTAGTTTCCCGGCAAGGAACGGACCAACTTATTTCAGTATGCCGTACTCAGTATGGGATCTTGTGCCCGCATCTTGGAATTGTCCACACGAAGTCGAGAGGATCGGTCGGATGGGCGATGGAGGGAAATGGGTGTGCGGCATGAGTCGGTATGAGAAGAAGTCAAGACCTTGCGTCGTCTATTCTTTCGGTGTACAGAATGAATCTAGTTTTGGTAACATCCCAACTTCACCCCTTCCCATTTATGGAATAATTTATGCCGAGCCAGTGACTGATTTGCAAATTTGAATAGAGCAGGAGATGTTGGAACGCACGAACTGCGAGATTTGGGGCTACGACTTCTCGGTGGAAGCCTTTGGGCCAGCCATCACGAACGAATATGCGAGCCGTACGCATTTCATGAAAGCTGGAATTGGGGGGACGACGAATGAAGAGAAAGCACCACCATACTACACTGTGCAAGATCTCATGAAGATGAACGGACATAGCTACATGTACGTATCCGACTACGCCCCGAGTCCCCTCTCACGTTCTCCTGGCTAGAGAATCCTCAAGCTAATGGTTTTCCGTCTGTAATAGCGATATCCTCAAAATCGACGTCGAGTTCGCAGAATTCGAAACCATGACCTCCCTCCTCTCGCACACGGCATCCCTCATGCAAGCCTTCCCTATAGGCCAGATGCTGATGGAAATACATTTGTTTGGGAACGAGATCGAGAGAACGGAACCGCACACCCTAGGGCAGTTTCTGGATTGGTGGGAGGCTATGGAGGAGAGGGGTGTTAGACCTGCGTGGACGGAACCGAATCTGTTGGCTGTTACGTTGGGTCTGTCAGATAAGATGCCGAGATTAGCGGAAGTGAGTTTGACTTCTCTCTGGAGTTTCCTTTGCGGCGGTAACTTGGGTGAGGGATTATGCTGACTGGGTATTTAGTACACGTTTGTCAACGTAAAAGATCCGAGGAGTGTGTTGTGGTGAAGGCATTCCGAGAGCAGGATTGGAGGTTCATCGATTTGCAAGTTAACTGACACGGAAGTTGCAGAAGAAAGAAGATGAAAGAATTGAGGTATTACTAGGGTCTCAAAGAAGTGCAACGCAGATATCATGAACAAGATCGTTAGATCCAACTTTCGAAGGTATCTCTTCTGTGCGGCAATCCATTCAAGGCCATGATCTTCGACTCGTTGAAGCCCCTTCCTACTTCAGGATCAAGGTCTGGGGATCTCTCGACATGTTCGGATGATTGTTTCTGTTCGAATTCCATTTTCGAAGGAGTTTCTGTGAAAGAATGAGATGAGGGAGGTGGATTGTAAAGCTCTGGAGAAGTGGTAGTCTTCGTATTTTTGCTGCAAGGAAACTTTACTACGCAGACTCCCAAGCACCCGTTTCCTGCATTTAGTTTGCTTTACCCTTCTAATAAATTCAGTTATCCTCCCTCTTACCGCTAGAGATAATAGGGTTCACGATAGGCGCAAGATATATGTGGTGATACATGTGTGTACTGTACATTAAATTCTGACCACGGAAACCAGTCCCTCACTTTTATGACCCAAATCCTGTTCATCATGTTTTATCCTCCCAAATCCGATGACCATATCCTGCCGTTCCTTTCCATGCTTATCATGCCCACATAAAAACCCAGGACTCCAATTGCATCAGTGCCCATAATCCCACCACATAGCGGTTTGTATTGGGCCACTTACTCAAAAACGCTGGTTTGTAAACCCACATGAACATGGGAACTTTCCAGCACCAGTGTATATGTAGCAATTTCTGAGTGGTTTCTTTGGGAATGTTGTTCTGTAGGACTGCACTCTCAAGGGCAAAGTTCTCCCATACCCCTGAGTCAACGGCAGAGGAAGCGAGGAGAGAACGGAGCCGAGCCTTTGAAGGAGTTACCACCTGCTCGCTGCTGGGACTTGCATTTGATCTTGCATCTGGTGGTTGGTGTGCTGCAGAAGTCGGACCATAGTAGCATAACTTTAGTCCGTTAGCTAGGAATCAAACCAGGATACCTCAGACTGACCTTGCCGTTCTCATCGAGGCTGAATTCCGTGAGCAGAACCTCGGTTCCATTGTACTGAGTATGTCTGTCTAAACCAACATTGGGAAGTTGGTGAGATCTCTGCTGCTGAGAAGTGACATCGGATGACTGTCGTTCAAATGAGACTTCTGAGGTGGACACGCTTGTCTGTCCCTCCGAGCTGATGCCATTCTGGCCCGGTGCATAACTTCCGTTCTTGAGCGCAGCCAATTCAGCCTCCACTTTTTGAAGCCTTGCGGCCATTGCCAGAATCTGCGACATCGGAGGAGGTTTCCCATAGTGACACTGTGACAATGGTCGTTGTATACTTCACAAGTTTTGCAGCCCTGTGGCATCAACAACTTAGCAAGATATCCGCATCAAAGATCTCATTTCCTAGGTACTTACTGGCCGAGTACCGTCACATCTCGTCTAATGCGAGTCAGTGTCCATACTGTCTTGGAAAGTGGCATGAGTGTTGAGATGATACCTTGCGTGCCCGACAATTCGTACACATGAGGGGCCCATCAGCGCGGGCTTGTCGACGACCACCCTTTGCAACCGAGACTTTCGAGTCAGCGGTGTTGGAATTGGGTGCTCCTCGACTCGTTATTCTTGAAGACATCGTTGATGAAAAGTATATTTCAATTGCGCGGATTTTTGCAAAAAATACTCTGAGTTTATAAGGTTCTGGTGCAAATACGTTCTAACTGGTCCTGGCAAGTCAATTGACGTCAAACCTCACAAGCTTCCTGTTTTCGGAGCCACCATATCACGTACAATCTAATATAATAACGCCCGCATCCAAAGGCCGGGTCTCTTTGAATCAACATGGGCTTATGGGGGCTATGTAGGTGTTAGTCTCTTCCAAGACATGTAATACAATGCTGGGTTCAGACTCAGTTAACATACATTCACATGATGTACCCTTTGTTGCTTTGCACGAAGTTAAGCGAATTCCGATGATAGACTTCCTCGGGGTGCTAAACGAGTGTTTTATTTGTCGAGAAATACAATGAAAGTCTTAGTCTCTTGCTCCTTACTCCTGTCACCCAAACTCCTTATAATTTTCCAACAGCGTGTGCCTGAATCCTTTGCACTTCTCTAGCACTCTCGTCACTGATTAACATCAACTCGTCCATCTGCTCCTGACTAATAGTCAAGCTCTTGCCACTAACCCACCACCTCTTACCCTCGGTGCAAGGAGGTGTAGTCAAGCTCCCTCTATAAGTCCAGTAACTCTTGAAGTTGCCTCCCTCCTTCACCGCCAAGCTCATGTCCATCTCATGATTGTCAAGAAGGAGGTTAGACGTCGTGTTGGGAGCACCCTCGGGTCCAAGGATCTGGGCAAAGAAGGCCGACTCAGCGCCGACGGACAGTGGAAAGCCGAGTACGCCCTTTGCGGCGCCGCTGGCATCTCCGTGTACGAGATGAAGCTCGGCTGGAGCCGATATGCCGTTTATGGTGTGGTCGGATGGGGTATGAGTATGCTAATGAGATGTTAGCGGGTACATAGAAAGTCTTTGACATATTTCTTTTGAATCGTGAACAAAAGGGGTGGAAGAATGACTTACGAATCCAAGTAAATAGTAGGCAGTCCCATTCGTAGTGAAAGATGGCGCGCCGCTTGTGCCATTGAGTGAATACGAAGGTCCGTACCCCCAGTTCGAGAGCGTGCCGAGAGCAGGAGTGCTATACTTGAAGCTCGGTACGTGCACTTTGGAAAAAGCGCCACTGAGATTGATGGGGGACTGCATTGTGCCGCTAGCGCAAATAGGATCGGCTGGGTTATTGTTAGGTGGAATCTTGTTTTGCGTGGACGATAATACTGACCTACAGCCCATGCGGCTTGATTGGCAAATGTCCATGTTGCGCCGACAGGATGTTCGTCGGCATTCTCATCAGCGCGCTTTCTGAGGGCAGCTTCTGGAGAGTGGTCGGGACATGCGAGGACGCTGCCGAGAGCAACAAGACTGACGAGTGTGCGGAACATATTTTCTGAGGTGGAGTTTGTTTTTGAAGGTTAACCTAGCGAGGGAGACCTGGAAGAAAAGGAGTGAGATAGAGAAGCAGAGGAGACTGTAAGTGAATGTGTGGATGGTGGTGATCATTAATCCTGATGCTGATCATGAGGCTTATATATCTATCAGAGATCATCTTGTGGATGTTTACTTCCCCTCGAATCTATTTCTGTTCATCCTCAGGATGCTGTGCATGTCCACCAGCCAAGACATGTTGATAGATAGGAATGTCTTCACTACAACGCCTTGGCAGACCCATCAGATGTACTAAACCTAAATATACTAGGCTAGTTCTAGTTTAATCTCTTGAATCCAATCAGGGCTTTGTGTCAGGAGCTGTTCAGGGAGCCTTGGCATGGAGTTTTATCAGAGTCACGCGTATGCCATCATCTTATTTCACAGCCAAGCAGTTGGCGGATTCGTTGCTCGCCTTACTCAAAATATCAAGAGGCAGAGCATTTCTGTCTCCACCAAATCATCCCATATGTTTAGATTGCATTGGTAGTCTTGTTCTGAGCCAATTCGGGACCCGATTCACTAGGGGGTCCCAGTACATTCAAATACAGCGAGAGGACACTCCCTTCTGAGCTCTTTGTCAGCTTTTAAGGCCAATATAGTACAGACTGAGGTTGCTGATTGGGCGGATAGAGTTGTACAGATTTAAGAGAAACGAGATAAGATTTGTTAACTTGTTCCAAGTTGATCAAAACCGAGAGTTGCGTGATAATGATAGGATCGCTTCAAGGTAAGCATTATCTTCAACTCAATAGTGGCTAACTTGGGATGCCAAGACCATAGGCCCACCCAGAACGGGGTTTGAAACGTCAACGACAATTGAGTTTTCCAATCTTTCATGCCTTAACTGAGCCATGATTGGATCTTTTACGATAACAGAAACAGAAAACCTTTTCGTATCCTCGAAATTTGAAAGCCTTTCAAGATTTTCACCTCCAGATTCTGCCTTATTATCAACAGTCCTAATGACCAAATGTTCTCTGTACTCAGGCTGAACCGGGAGCCAGAGCACTAGGTCTCGCAAGGCAGGACATGATACTTTCGGATCTCTGTTCAGGGAGCACCAAATTAGATTTCCAACTGATTTCCTGATACCTGCCAAGAAGCTGAATACGCTGTACCTGGGTTGTTTGTGCGGTAGCCATGACTCAGCATCCACTCCCGAGAAACATATTCTCAGAACATGATCCTATTCTCTTGGCTTAGAATCATGCGAATCTAATGCCAAGAAGTCCACACTTCTTATATACCAAATTTCGCGAAGCTACAACTCTGTGGCTGTGGTGCTTACTGATTTCGAAATCCACATTTTCCGTTCCGGTTTTGAGTCGCTGTCGCCAAGAAGTCAACACCACTTAACGCGACGAACTTATTCCCCGGTCGTGAATCAATTAGTCTTTTGTTCTGAATGCTGTGACTATGTTTATACGTCTCGTGGCAACTTTGAGTCTCCTTCATATCATCACATCGTGCCAAATGGTAGCCAAAAGGTCGATTCTTCTTATTTATCACGATGGCTTGAATTCTCCTAGAGTCAAGACGAGGCTCGAAGCTCATTCACCTTGTCAAAAGGACTGTGTCGTAAGCATCTCCATCTCCTTTCGGCCGAACCAGGAGTCAGGCTGGCGGTGAGCAATCACAACAGCTTCTGCACTGCGAGCTGGCCATACAAGTCCATTCCGGGGAGAACAATCGAAGTTGTAAACATGTTGCAAACGGAGAACCTCGAGCCAAACAAACAGGCCTAGACCCTCTCAGCCAGGATCGTCTCCCGTGACTCGAACCATTTAAAGTTCGTAGGGTGAGTCGCGACCAAATATGAAACGCACACATGGCTGAATCTATCAGGGGCTCGCTGGTTGCAGTTTCCGGGTCGAAAGATAACAATACAGAGTAAAAAGGGGCTCATTGATGGATAGAAAGTGAATGTGCATACAGTAATATTTGAAATTGAGAGCACTTCACAAGCTGGAAGCGAGAAGAAAGGGGCTCGCTTAGCTGGGTCTGCACCACTCTGCTCACTTCATTCTATCTCACGATTCAAGTCTCACAGTCCTTGCCCACAGAGTATAGCACTCCTTTCAAGCAATATTAGCTTGAGTCTAGCTCCTTTCCAAAGGTCGGTGCCCGTTCATTTATACATTCATTAGAGCCCTACATGATCGTGATGCACAGCATCACTTTCCTAGTTACATCATCCCCCCTCCAGGTATCATCACTTCAAGGCCACGATCTTCGCTGCTGTAGGTGTGCAGCCTGAAGTCGCCTATATGCTCGTTAGTTTGAAATTCTTATTTGTCCATTGCGGATGCAGGTGCAGGGCTCATATCGTGAAGAGTGAGGGATATCTTACAGCTGCGAGGTTCTTCTTATTCTGGTCAATACCACCCGCGAAATCCTTCTTCAGGGTCTCGACCGTTTTGCCAGCCGCAACCTTTAACCGAATTAGCATTCTTCAAACCACGAGTTCGAGAATAGTGTAAAACAAACATACCGTATCGATCGCCCCAGACGCAGGGACAGCCAAACTCATGGTGAGATTCAACTCCTCTGCTTGCGCCCCAGCTACAATCGCCAGTCCAGCAATAGCCGCGTTATCTGCCGGTGCCAACTTCTGGTTATTCTCCCTGATGAGGATACCCTTCGTCACGAAGCCCATAAGTGAGGTCTGCGTCGCGCCGTAGAGGGTCATGTCCAAGGGGTTCTGGCCCAGTACCATGCCAAGCGCGTTCACGGTTGTGAGTTCGTTGTTTTGGTCGTCGATGTTGGATTGGATGCCCGCGGCAAGGGCTAGCACTTGTGATGAACATGCGCCTCCGGCGGCGGTGGAATTGCCGCCAGCTCCTGCTCCGGAACCTGGGCTTGTGCCTGTTGAGGCAGGGTTGGTAGGTCTGGTGGATGCGGCTGCTAGTTGGGCTGGTGATCCTATTTGGTGTGAGGTGAGAGTTGGTTTGTTTCCGAGGAACGCTGGGAAGGCGAGGGTGGTGGATGTGAGATTTAGGATTAAGACGGTGAAGAGGGCGAGGAGTTGCATTTTGGATGATGAATTTTGTGTGTGACCGGCCGACTTGCGGTGTGTGATTGATTCGCTGGATGAAGTTTGACAATCGGGAGGATGTGATAACGCTCAATACGAATTAGAGATACAGTATTGTATATCGAAGAGACAGACGGCAATGAAAGGAGTGAATGGAAGTGACGGATCAACCTATCAAATGAACAGATGAAGAACAAGAACAAGCTGCAACTCAGAGCGGGAAGGGAAATCAGTTGGTTCATATATGATTTCGCCGTCAACCGTTCGCTACATCATTTCCAACCGCTGCATAAAGTATGAAGACTTATACTTTGATTCTTGGTACGTGAGACAACCTCAGTGCGTTCAAGGTGTGAGGAGAAGTCTAATTCTCCAACTTTCGGTCGTCGGGCCCCCGAGCGGTGCATTTCTATCCACTCATTCATCTCATGTTACGCCGGCGTTTAGCTTACTACCTAAGCTTTAGATGAAGCGGCAGGCTTTTCCAGTTTCAGTTAGAAGACGTTATCTGGATGTATGGGTTGAGAACTCTAGGTGTGTGCTGAGTGTTCTGTATGGAGAGGAGGGGGTGGAGTACCTTGTCTACCTTCAAGGCTTGACAGAAGTTAAAGCTCCTTCACTGGAAGCTTCACACAGCCCCAAGGAAAGTTCCCAAAGGCTTGATGCGAACAAGAAATTGGATCAACAGATTAACCCTGACAGCGTGAAAAGAAATTTGCTTTCTTGCTTAAATGGGCTTTCACGAAATATTGCGAACTTCTCTACTCAGGGTCCTCCCAACTCTCAAACCCTCAGAATATACGGATTTTATTGCATCAAATCCCACCACGGAATTTCGAGAATGTCAATGAATAGGTGCGCAAACAAAGATATGCCGACTCCGTTTGAAGACTTTGCTACGAACTCTAACGGCAATAAGCTTCGCTAATTCGTTTCACTCCATGTCGGCTGTTCGTTTCACCGGCTCTTCCTCGAAGGCTAAACCTCCCCCTTTTCCATACACGCACGTAGAGCACGGACTCTCCATTTCGCCCCTCACAATTTTCCTTCAGACCGAGAACAGAACCCTGTAATCAAATTTCGAGTCGCATCTACCGATACTGTACTGACAGTCTTGCATCATGATGAGAGGAAAGTGGGAATAGTCCATTCACTTACCTTCGAGCGGGGATGCCAGCGAGATCTTCTCCTCAAACACCTTTCTTCTAGAGATCAATGCTGAAATTTGGGAAACCGATGAACAATCAAGGAAGGTGGAAACTGCTTTCCAAATGACAGATCTCACTTTCTAAACAGATGACGGCAAAAGTTTTTAGCTGTAACGCCGGACAGAGATGGTGAATTGTGAATGGGGTCGACCTCGTGGAATAAAATGTTCTGGTTGAGAACTCCGTCGGAGAGAAGATAGCACAGTACAGTATAGCGATGTGTCTCATTAAAGCCCACTTTTTCATCATCAACAAGCTCTGCATCTCGCATACCGTTTCCCAAGGTTGTTTGCATTATGATAGAGTAAAGCCTTTCAAGCCATCACCCTTAGTCTTCTCTGTCAAGAACTCTCCATACATGATCCCATGAACATACGCCTCCCCAATAAAATTATAGGTTCCATCCGAGACCTGTCTGAGGATATAAGGAAACTTTGCATTCTCCAAAAGAACAATCACATCTCCCACCTGCGCATGAGGTGGAGCAAGTCCAACATATCCATTCTCGGAAAGGAATGGTCGGCGATCACGCTGCCAGCCTAACATATTTCTGTAAGACATCCCTCGAGGGTTCATATCATCTCGCACCAATGTTGGAGTAGCTTGGGCTTGAATATCAACGAGGTGTTGCGTGATATGATCGTACCCTTCATCTGAGTCTTTTCCTGCTCGTCTGATGAAACCTGTTCCATACTCCTCCTGGTCTGCAACAGGAACACGTTTAGATGCCAATAGACGATCTGTGTCGTTGCTGTATATGTCGTGCTGCGTTTCTGCCAACTTTGCATCGGACTTAGCGCAGATGCTCTTGATGTCGGCGAGGTAATCGGAAATGGCTGGAAGACTAGATTCGCCCGAACAGCCATCGATATAATGGGGAGTCCACGGTCTGCCTATCTCCTCAATAATATCAACTTGATATCCAAAGAGCCGTATCTGACTTGGTATAAGTATGTCCGTCTCGGCAGGAGTACGTGAATTGACAGACTCTGGGCTCAAGTGAAATGCTTTGAAAGAGGAATCCCATGGCAGCTGCCCACAAGGTCTCAGGATCCATTCTGCACGCAAGTCAGGAACCCAGGAAGGCAGATCTGGCTCTCTGCCTTGGGGTTGAGATAGAGATAGAAAATCCACTTGGCCAGATCCAATAATGGCACGAGCTGCGTGAGTGTAGATTTCCGAGCAAGTCCTTGACTGGTCATAGTCTGGTTCTATACCAAGTCGAGACTGATCATTTGCCATCCCAAGGAGAGAAAATATTCGGTCTCTGGGATTTGTGGCGCCGCAATACGCTTTGGTGGCACCAGTGACATGAAGCCTCGCGAGGAGCTCGAATAGGCTGCTTCCCGATGTCGTCGGCTTCGATGTCTGTGAAGATTCCGAGGACCCCGAAGACCCCGAAAGCTCCTGTTGATACCTCAATCTGACGCCAAAGAGCTTTGTCGTGTTTGAAACGCTACCGCCATTCGTGACAAGTTCTATGGCAAAATGGAATATTCTCGACGACTCTTCGTCTAGATTTTGAATGCCACCTATCTTTCCCATCTGCCAGGATATAATCTGAGTTCCGAGGAGAAGAATATAGAGTATGCTTGCGTATAGTGTAGGGAAGTCAATAGTGGTTTTGCCGCACTGAATGACGATCTGGGGCGAGACGATGATTTCCTGCACGATCCAAACACGCTTCCAATATTCTCGAGAAAGAACTTCGCAAGCCTTTGTGTAGAATGACATGGTTCGGGACGTATCCTCCACGGCTTCAGCGACTAGGGGAGCAAACTCTTCTTTGATCATGCTTTCCAGGACCTGGTAACGCTCAACTTGATCTGCTGGGAGTTTGAAGAATTCTTTTATGGGTTCTACAAGTTCCTTTGCAATGAGCAGAGAGCCAATACGATTGAGCTCTTCCAAAGCATGATCGGTTCCGTCTTCTGCGAGCCCAAGCCATGCTCGCGCATGTTCCGAACTATCATAAATTTCCCTCATCATCTTCACCTGTTCGGTCTTCTCACTATCATCCAGCTGGTTTATGCATATTGCATCAATCCAAAGCGTCACGGCGGATGTGTCTTCGCGAATGTGCTCCAGTGCTGCATACAGGTTCGTCGTAACCTCAAACGTGCTATCGTTCACTCTAATCGGAACCTTGTTGGAAGCATCACCCCAAGTGTACGATAGAGCCTTGTAGGGTGGACTCTGATTTCGGGAGTAGGGTATCAAAGTGCACGAGATGGGGAGGTCTTCTCCTGGCGACGCATTGTCATGAGAATCAGGGTATCGAGGGTGAAGGGTGAGGAGACGGAACTCATTCACCTTGAGAGGTGAGTACTTGTACTCCATTCTCGATGTTGTCAGGTTTGTATCGGGCTGAAAAGGGACACTGCTCATATGGAATGTGGAAGCTGTCGTCCATTTGAATGTGAGGCCACCTTGGCAATTTTCCGCAGTTGGCACACAAATGCATTCAGCCACCGCCACAAGCTGCACGACCACGATGCCAGACCACGAGAGACTTCACTCAAGCTGCGAGAACTTCCAATTCGGGCTCATTACCATTATTCGATATGATGTGGTCAGCCACGACGATACAGATTCACTTTAGAAAACAGCTTGAAAACAAAACCTACTAGATTCGAGGGCGCTTAGAAAACTTTCGAGGGGCTGCTTGCTGTTTTGGCTTCGTAACAAAAGTTTAGTAGGCCAAATGCTGGAATTAAATTGAAGTTGAATAAGAGCAATGTTTTCAGTGATGTGACCCCTGGTGACCTTGAGAATTTAGCGACGAGCACTCTATTGACGGCCGCTTCTGCTAAGAGTGGGGTAAAATTAACCCTCTCATGGGAGCAACGAAGTAAGCGATGGCTCATCGCCCGGTTCTGCCTCCTCTTACTACAATGACAAGCTGAATTGACGAAAATCAGGAGTGCTAGGTAGAGAGTAGTTTATCTCACAAGTCTGTGTCACGAGATGTGCAATGGAAACAAGTATAATTGTATACAACTCCTCATTGTGATCAAGCAGCCAAGAATTTGAGGATTTTAGCAACCGCTTGCTCAACTCCTCATCAACCCATCCCTTGTATAGCTACCCCCAAAATCAATCGCCCAAGCATCATCCGTTTCCTTATGAATAAGGACATTATGCAGCTTTCCATCCCCCCATACGACGTTGAGCTCATGAAGTAGATTGACCGTCTCCCGAACCTGAGCCCCCCACTTTGCTCTCCTTTCCATCGAGGCCTCCACACCCTCATCCTCTAGCTCCCGTAGATTAGAGAGCACTCCCGTAGGAATGTATTCTTCTAAAATACCAATAACCACTCCCGTCTCCGCCGACGTGACAAGACCAAGCAATCGAGGTACCCGGATCGAATTAGGGAGGTGCGATTTCGCCGCCTTCCAAAGGCAATCAAATTCCTGCTCAATGCCTCGCCAGAAAGCATCATCGCCGCTCTTGCAACACATTTCTTTTCCTTCGACTGAGACTTGGGTAATATAGCACACGGATATCTTTACACGGCCCCGCCCCGCGAAATCATATTCTAAATTGAACGCGAACCAATCAAACCGCTATGATAACCAACCGCCTTTGCCGAGGATGCGACAAGCGTTTTCTCGAACTCAGCCTTCGTCTGTCCAGCCTTCACGACCACCACCAAAGCACTTATCACTACACTTTATCTGCGATTTCCCCAGCTCACCATGAAGCTGCAACCCACGCAGATCAACAAGCCTCGCGCTCCTCTGCGACTGCAGTCGGATTCACATCAAGCAATCCCAGGTACGTTGTAGCACGATAGCTTTATCTCGTCGATGACTGCGAAGGAATTGACGTAGAGTTTAGTGCCGCGGAGACAAAGCTCCCGTCTGGAAGCAAAGTTATGCTCCATATCGATACCTCACAGCCTGGAAACCAACTACAAACCTAAAACCCGCTTCCAGCAGTTGCGAACAAGCCCCAAGATCTCGCCTCCAGTTGGAGACATCTCACATTCGAATCTGCCAACATCTGGTCCTATAGAAGTATCCGCGACGGTACCTCCAAGAACGCAGTTTCAAGGTTGGTTGTTTTAATTATTTTGAACAAGCAGCGTGCCGATACATCTATAATATGCTAGAATATTCCTGCCCCTCACGAACCCAGGATTTCGGCACAAAACTCCAACTAAATAACATCGTTTATACTGCCTATGAAGCACGAGCTGCAGATGATGCCGCCAAAATCAGAGAATTGTTAGATCAACCACGGGCATCCGAGCCACCTGATCAGTTAGCCTACAACAGGTATCTAGTACTCACTGAGGATTACGAAAACGAACTCGCGGTAGAGATTTCCGCTTACCCACTCCTTTCAAAACGGCGGCCGAGCGAGAAGTCTCTGGCTACTTCCAAAGACCCAATCATCCTTGGCCGGCAGTTGACAACCAACTTACTGCGGTCCTCAGTGATGCCCAACCGGACATTGTTGAGTCTTATCGTAAGACTGATTGCCCTCTAACCGTGGTCGAAGTACTTTCTGGAGACCTTGCTCCTTCCTCATATAATGAGGCGATGCCTACTTATACTGTTGAATTCAAGAGTCCCAACGGGGACATGAAGGAAGCAAAATTGCAATGCGCTTATGACGGAGCGATTATGACAGAAGGAGCACGTGCTGTGCATAAGTATCTGAACAAGCCCGGCGATGATTTCTACGGCAAAACGCAAGTGCTCACAGTCGCATTCAATGGCGAGACTCTTAAATTCTATGGTCATCACGCTTTACAGATTCCTCCATCGTCACAGCCGGCAAGTGGAGTCAACAGCAGCGCAGAGATTACTGCTAGCCCCGTAGACACTCGTCAATATCCTCAATACCTCCTCGCTGGTGGTAACCCTCGCGATTCCTTCGAGGATTTCCAAAGGGCATATAAGCATACTCGCAACGCTGAAGACATTGGTTTCAAGTGGGCAACTGAAAGGAAAGATGAATTGTGGGCATATATAAATGGAATGGGCATATACGAATGGAAATAATAAACAAACTCCGCTAGATGTTCCGACATCTACGCAGCAACCGCCGAACGATTCCTTGGTTCCTCTCTCTTCAGGTCCACCAGACGGCTACAATTGCGACGCCTATAACGAGGAAAGGGACCCACCTGGCCAATTACGTAGGGAGTCCTGGACGAATTCTACGGCAATCAATCAGGATTTCTCTATACCAATCGCACTCACGGATAATAGATACGCTTCGCCCGCTCCAACGTGCAATCCGATAACACCGCCATCGGGGGATGTTTCGGTTCCACTGGAGGCAAAGCAGAGACTGTTACAGAAGCTAGAGAAGATGTTGACTCCAATGCGCGTGGTCATAGGAAAACTCGCGCCCGAATACGCCACGCTGTTGCTGTCGAGGGGCCGAGAGAAGTTGTTGATAACAACAAGTCGCGAAAGACTCGGAAGCGGTAGTACCAAGGTCTCATCTCTCAAATTTCACGTAGTTCTTGTTGGCTTGAGCATACGCTTGCCTACGCGAAATCTCATCAGGAAACGCAGCACTCGTGAGGGACAAGCGTGGTAACGTCTGATGTATTCAAACATCCTAATTTCTCCTGTGATTCGAGTTGCGCCACGAGATCCATACTTCCCCAAAAGCCTCTCTACCACTGTCACATTTTACTTAGTACCCTCTTTCCAAATCATGCGGTCTCTATTCTGCTTTCATAAATAGCCCAAACCGAAACCACTCCAAAGACACCCTTATTAATTGACGAGAATTCCACGCCCTCAGGGAGAATTTGGAAAAGAACAGCGTCACCAAGGCGGAGGCAGTGCTGATAATGTTCACCAGTTCAATCGGACCATCGCCCAATCGGTGCTGTCACTTCTTGGAAGTTACCAGGGGATTGGCCCATCACTTCCTGGAAACTGTGGCTTTTTTGGGGGGGGATTCTGACTGCACCCGGATTGCCCTGGAGTCCGGTCGGTTTGAACAACCCTCTTTCTTCATCTCGAGTATTATATCATTCTCTTTTGGTTTCCATGGGACACGTTTTCTCTTACCCCGTAATGTTGCAGGTCACACCTCGGAATGTACCACAGGGTTTCGAGGGGTTATAGCCTCTGCGGACGTCTTGGAATGCATGCCCAACGGTGCTCCGGGACGTGTGATAATTAGAAATTGTATATTGTATTATTCCCAATCCTGATACGTTCAAGAAAGCCTCAGAAAGACCACTTCTACTACTTTATAATTAATGCTAATTATATAAAAGCTCAAGGACTTCGAAAGGTCTGTTGAATGTGGTAGTGCTTGTCATTGACTAATTGCTGCATTACGGTAACTGATCTTAAGCACACATGGTGTTTCAAAATCTTCCTAAATGGGTTGTAGCGAGGCTTTACAATCGCCAGCCTTACCATTGGTGGGAAGCTGCATCTGCAGTGCCAGCAAACGCCAACATGGGCAGATAGCTCTGAAGCCCACAAAGAAAAATAATCACCTGCGATTTAAAAAGCTCAAGAGCGGTGACAAGACCACAGTGACCACGACCAACTATCCAAGCAAGCAAGTGGATTGAGCATGGAGCAGCTATCCCCACAGAGAAGCATCGGATATCAAGATGCCAGCCTCGTTCGAAGAGTGAGCTAGATGCCATGTTTTCTACTTCTACCAGCGAGTTTTCTGTGAAAAAATCTAAAACTAACTTCCGCCATTCCGTAGGATCCTCAAATCGCGCATCTTCAAATTCACGGTCGGCCAAAACGTTGATGGCAAACCTACTACCTTCTCCGTGCACGAAGAAGCCATCGCAGCACTCTCCCAGCCTCTCCACGCTCTCATGAGATCCGGTCTCTCGGAATCGGAATCGGGACATGCGATTTGGGAGGATGTGAGCAAAGATACCTTTATTCGATTCACATAGTTCGCCTATACAGGGGACTATTCGGTGCCTGCGTTGGCGATGAGAGTGATTCCGGCGGTCGAGGACGATGTTATACCAGGACCAGAGCCTGAACCTGAGTTTACAATTGCACTTGATTCAGAACCAGGACCTTCAAATCAATTCGAGGATTGCCCTCCGGCTGCGGAAGAAACAGTACCAGAACCTATGAGTGATTGGGGAAGCTTTGGATCCGTCCGAAAAATGACCAAGAAGGAGGCTAAGAAGAAAGTGAAGGTTCTAGACGTGTTTTCGACAACACCTCTGCCGCTCTTGTCGGCCCGCAACATGTACGAAGATACCTGCGAACCATCCTCTGCTTTCAAACCATGGTGCACCTATTCCAGCTCGTTCACCAGTCATGCTTCGCTCTGGATTCTTGGTGATTACAGGCACATTGAATCTCTGAAAGCACTTGCTTTACACAAGCTTCACAAGACTTTGTGCGCATTTGAGCTCTATAGTCAGAATGTCGAGGACGTGATTGATCTCGTAAGATGTGCGTACTCGGACGAAGGTGCTGGTCTAGGAGAAGGGATGAGTGGATTGAGGCGATTGGTGTGCCAATATCTTGCGATGAATAAGACACTGTTGTGTCAAGATGATGGATTCATGGACCTGTTGGGGGAGGGAGGACAGTTTGTGAAGGATTTCTTCAAGTACTCCACAGCCTAGTTGTGTAGTGAGATGCGTACATTATCTGATACTGCTTGATGGGTTACAATCATCCGTACATCAGATCTTTTTCTAGAGCAATGGTTTCCTCTTCCTTCCCAAGTCCAGCTCTGATGAATGGTTGTAATCGGACCGAGTAGCACTGCATCTTTCGTAGATATTGTATGTCTGAAATACAAACTTGAATTTGTAAAGACATAAATCAATGGTTTATGGCCTCCAAAAAGACGACATGGCGAAGACTTGCACCATGAACAAAGAAACTCAATTCGCGAATAACAATCCCGACCTCCTGAAAAAGGACAGAAGTTAATAGACAAAAACCGCACATTCCGAACACAACATCCTCCCCAAAGGTCTCTCTCATATACCCGGACCAAACCGAGTCAGTTCTCGGAACAGCCACTCTCCTCACCTCTGGAGCTTCTACTTGAACCTTCCTCCTAACTGCTGTAATACTAGATTCACTTAAATCAGCTTCGCATCATCTAATAACACATCTCCACTGCATTCCTCAATATCAAATATCACATCGGTCTCTTTCTTGAATATCATGCAGATACTCGAGCCTGGAAGATGGAACATGCCGAGCTCATCGCGATTGTTCACCCGTTGGCCTGGAGTAATCGAGATTTCACAGCCTGGGCCGACGGGAAGGAGACAGATATGCGCGATCCGGGGATTATCTGCTTCAATGATGATGATGGCGCGAGGTGCCATGGCTGTGGCGTATGCCTGGGAGAGGTTGACTTTCAAAGGAGTGGATGACGAGTTGAGAGTCCTGGACGAGAAGCGAGAGGATATTGGAGGAGTATCTGGGAATTTTTGCGTATCCCTCGCCTAGTTGTCCGCACTTGACGCCTGTACGCTGTATAAGCCAGGCTGAAGGTACGTCTTCATGACTTGCCCGGAAACAGGACTGTGCCAGCGCTGGTAACTCGTCGGTTTCAGACATGCGTGGTAGACAGTTCCTCCAACAAACCTTCGGGCGAGAGAATCGTGTGCTAGCATGCGGTAGAGAGAATAAGACGCTGCTGACGTCCAGAACTTGTCGTATTTTTTTGATGTTGCGGTATATACGGTAAGAGACTGCTTCACATGGATTGGTGATGACATCGTCGTTTAGAGGCTTAGAAACAGGGCGCGATCCGGGTCGAAGTTGACGGGTGAAGAAATGATCCCACGACTTATATCCGCATGCTTCGATCGTCTCGTCACAAACAAAAGTTGAAGTGAATGTCTGAAACACTGCGTATTCTTCAGGTGTTTCCATGAACGGAGCGGGAAGCTATCCAGAATGCACTTTAGACAAAACATTCGCGGACTCGTCGGATTTGAGATACGTGCACAAGATATCAAATATCTTTTCGAGTTGGGTGTTGACAGACTCATTTTGAAATGCCGCTAATCCGGCAGGGGGGCTGGTGAGCAACTCGAAAAGGCCGCCAAGGGTGTTCCCAACAGAACCCGATTCGCTTCTCGTAGGAGACATCGTCAATAGCCCATCCAAGGGCGCCAGGACTTGATTTGAGCTGCTCGCCGAAGCTCCTTTGGAGCCATTCGTGAAACCCAGCTGTTCATGTGACGTGTGCTCGAAAATGTGTTTGAAGGCCGTGTAAAGCATCGGATCACGCCTGATGAGCTGCTGAAACTCCGAGATGACAGGGTGAAATGGGCTTGCATGTAGTTCGGCGTGCTCAATCAAGTCGAAAATCCAATAATGGGGCCATGTTGAGTCCTGGAGAGAAAGATCGCCGTGAACATGAAATTGAATGTTGGAGTGATTGGCGTGATCTTTATTTGCATTTTTGGTGGGTGGTTGCTGCGAAGAACTGTATCCACGTTAGATTACATACCTAGCTTCAGCAACGAGGGACTTACGTAGATGACTTATTTACTTCAGTAGTAGGACGAGGGTAATTAATCTTCGACAACTGGACACTGCCCCATTTTAATGCCAAATCCCGTGATGTAAACAAACCAGGAAGAAAATCTGGAACACTTGATATGATGAGAACGTTTGTGAGTGCTGAGGGAGGAACTAATGTTGCCACCATCCCTCCAAATTGATCATCTGAGTGGTACATGTACAACGGGGTCTGTGATCTTCCGTTAGGAAAACGGCGTTCCCAGGCCAGGGGATAATTGTTGCACAAGAAATCTCTGTCCCACATGATCCGGGGACTTAATAACGGCAAAAAAATATTATCCCACAGCATTCAATCAGCGTCCAACAAAGCATACAACAGTCTGAGCTTCTGATGAAGTTGTTGATGTCTCTCCTCAATCACGCCGCAACACTCTCCTGAGTGCAGTACTTCATGCTCTTAAAGACACATGAAATTTGGCGATCGAAAGCACGTAGAAAGCCGTGAAAGCAACAGTCAGGATACTGCTGGTGGTAACCAGCTTGAGTTGAAAAAGAAAGGCTTGTTGCACATCGGAGACCGAGATAAGGAGATTCATTGTTGTAATTTGGGTGTTTTGTTGTTGGAGATTTACCCGAGTGGCGATTTTGCGAATCGAAAACCAAGCAAGATGAAAGTTGGTGTAGATCAATCGCAAAACAAAGAAGAAAACTCGATAATTCAAGGAACTTGAAGCAGGAAGGAAGGCGATGAAGATATGCATAGACAGAAAAAAGTCATTGACGTCATGTCCGCCCTTTTTAGGCACTTCAAGCGAGCTTTTTCGTACAGTCCTGGTCTCATCAGCGGGCTCGGACAATTCGGAGTAGCGATATCCGGACCGCCTCGAAGGGAATCCATTGAATAACGTCCGTGCCAACTATGCTAAGTCTGTGAGGCTTGCTCCAATACTTATTTCAAAGTCAAGAAAGGATTGCTTTGGCATATAGGTACTTGGGTCGTTGTTATACCAGTCACCTAACAATCAAGAAGCAGAGCTGTTGGCATCTTGCAGATACCTTATCGCAAAGCGAGGCTCCTGATCTTGGAACCTAAGTGTGTGGAAGAATTGGATGTGTGGCCAATAATTCAGATATCCCCCCCTTTTTCCCTTTTCCTTTTTTTTTCATCCGGTGGCCGTGGCACGTTGAGCTGACGAGCTTCTTGATGGTGATGTAGGGACCGTGGTGTCAAAGGCCACGAATCGATAGCGAGTTCATATAACTGACAGATGTGGTTTAATTTGCTTGTTATACTTGTCCTTTCGTGCGTCCTATTCCCTCGATATATGTCGATAGTCGCGTTGTTGTCAGCCTTGTGCGGCGTCACAGTTGAAGATCAGCTGTAATCTTTATGACGTGGACTCTGATGCTATGAGGAAGAAAGCTTGGATGTCCAGTAGAAAAGATAAGGAATACCTGGTAGGAACATATTCAGTTTGTGAATTCTTCTACGTTTTTAGAACCAGGCAAGAAATAGAGGGAGTTATATGAGAATGGGAGAGTTCCATGTTGAAGTGGACTGGAGTGGGGTGATTCATTAGCTTGGCTTAAGTAATCACCTCGCTTGACCCCCTCTCCTCATTTCCGCTTCTTGTTTAATCTGCGAAGATAAAAACATCATCGACATTTTGCATCATGCCCAAAGTACGGTTCACCCTCCGTAAATCCAACGGTCGTCAAAGTAAGAATAAGTCTTTGGAAATGAGCTATCCTCCTTCGATGCCTGATGAGCAGTTGGAAACCCTCGTCGCGGAGGTCAAGGATTGGCAAATCAGCCATGGCTCGCAATTGAAAGTTCTGGACACGGACAATGTTCACTCAGTACTAACTCATTCGGTGGGAGCGACCATATTCCCAACGCTGTTCCCTAGAGACCTCTTCGACGAAGCTCTCGCACTCCAGAAGACCTACAACAAACTGTACGCAGCCGTGGCCGAAGATGAAGAATGGTTGTTCGATGCCTTGAAAGATCTCATCGACGTTGACCCTCTGGCAAATAAACTTTGGACAATCTACAGGGAAGTTAAGCAAGAGGGATACTTACAGGATTTAACTCTTGGGATCTTTCGTTCGGATTACATGCTCCATCTTCCTTCAGCGGATACCCATGATGGATTTCAATTGAAACAGGTGGAGCTCAATACCATCGCATGTGCTGGCGGAGTGCATAGCGACAAGATTTCAGAAATGCATCGCCATCTTCATCGAACGGGCATTTATGAAGCGGTACCGTCAGCATTCCAGCTCAAACCCGATTTTCTTCCCCCAAATCACACCATCGACACTCTAGCCCAAGGGCTCGCATCAGCGCATCGTACCTATGGTTCAGCAGCCTCTCGCACCGCAAAGGACACATGTATCCTCATGATTGTACAACCGAACAACTTCAACATAGCCGACGAACGTCCCATCGAGTATGCCCTTTGGGACGCATCCATTCCATGTTTTCGAGTAATATTTGGGTATGAAGTCCTCTCCCAAACATCTTTGACACCCGCCGGGGAATTGATATACCAACCACCTCACCTGAAAATACCTTTAGAAGTCAGTGTCGTCTATTTCCGTAGTGGTTTCGAAGTCCACGAATATGATGACATGGGTCACATGGCTAGATTCCAGCTGGAGAGATCCAGGGCAATTAAATGCCCGAATATCTTGGGGCATTTGGCCACTTTTAAGAAAGTTCAGCAGGCACTCACGGTGCCGAATGTGCTTGAGAGGTTCCTGACTGTCGAGGAAGCTGCGATCATCGCGAGGACTTTTATGAAGATCTGGCCGTTGGACGAATCCGAGGAGGGTCAGAACGCAAGGAAAGTTGCACTGGATCCCGAGACTGCAAGAGGAATTATTCTGAAACCTTCTCGTGAGGGCGGAGGGAACAATGTCTATGGAGAGGCCATCGTGGAGTTCCTGAAATCAATTCCCGTGGCAGCGTGGGGTACATTCATTCTAATGGAGAAGATAACCCCTCCATTACTGATGAACATGATGATGAATCATATTGGGCTATATCAGGGTCCTGTGGTGTCCGAACTTGGTGTGTTTGGAGTCTGTCTCTGGAAAAGAGGCCAGGGTGGACAAGGGGCCGATATCCTCGAGGAGATGAATCCTTGTTGGTCATTCAAAACGAAAAATGCCAAGGTTGATGAGATGAGTGTTGTCAAAGGCTACGGATGTTTCGACAGTCCTGCCTTGGTAGACAGAGAAATCTTCGAAGCCCACATGAGAGTAGCTAAGTAACAGCGTCTGGATATTTTCGGTGAAGGCACGAGGGCTTCTTGTCCATGCACTCGCAAGCAGGATCGCTGAAGCACCACGGACATCAAATCCATTATGGCATGTTGCTACACGGTATGAAAGCACGATAGTCATCGTCTTCTAATTCGAAATGAGTCTGGAAAGCCAAAATCTCAAACATATCCGGTACATCTGGTTCCATTTGCCTTGCAAGACGGAATTCTTTCAAGGAAATATGAAAAGACTCGCCAGACTAAAGAAAGTTTCCACCTACTCGGATTTTGAGGGTCCCACTCGTTCGACTGTCATCCAGCAAAGCAGTGCGTTAGCAAGCCTAGGTTGGAACTCTCATATCTCGGCGGCATCAAGGTACACAAACCCGCACTTCAATCGCCAGGATATTTCCTCCCCTCACTTAACCAAGTACCGACATCGAAGAAATTTGGAAGAAAGGCCCATTTTGCACTCGTCCAAAGATATCCCGGGCTACTGATCTGCGCCTTGGACTTTGAGGGACGATTTGGTGGGGAGTTTGAAGCCCGAGCATGGAAATAGGATAGGAAAGGTGTTCTACGAGTTCCTTTTGAAGGAGATCGTTAGACTCAAGTGGGTTTTGGGGATGACGATAGCTGAAAACTATCGCGAGGTGAGATTTAATTTGCTTCTTCTTGTCTTATGATCGTTGAATAGCCTCATGCTGATAACTGAGCAGTACGTGAAGTGGAATTCTCGGAATGTCTTGCTGGCGTGGAACGACTCTTTTTTGTCTTACCCAACTCTTTCAACAATGTCAAACTTCTATGCATATCTGGTGATAAATCTCTATTTGGTCTCTGCCGAACCTCGGCTTAAAGTTGTATCTTAGTATGCTTATTCCCACTTGATAGGCTTTCGAAACCTTGAATCATCGGCCGACGCCACTGAAAGGACCCCGCACTTACCCCGCATAGGCTAGGTCTTACGCCTTTTTCTTACTTCCTACGGTGGATATTTATAATAATACTACATTCATACCTATTGTATGCTTTCAATGCTTCTTTTCCTGTGCCATAGGTTCTCTTAGTCTTTCTGACATCTAATCCTATACAGTAGCTGTCAATATGGTGCGCCCCTCCCCATCTCCCCTTCCTTCGAGTTTCATTCCTATAACGGCATGTTGCGTTCTTCACTAACCAGCATACTCTAGTCTAATGAAAAACAAGGTGGAGCTTACCTACGTGCAAGCACTATTCATGACCGCGTCCAGCTCGGGGAGGGAACAACTTTCCTTCCCGGTCCTAAAGATCCTGTACGTATCCCTAGAAGTCATCACATAGTCTCTCTCATCTTACCCAAAGGCCACAAGTCTGGATCCAGATACCCAGAAAACTCTAGAACAGCTCCTCATACACATCACTGATTCCTCAAAGTCTATAGCCCCCCTAATATCCCACGTCCTCGAACACGGATACGTGATCCTTCCCAAAATCTTCACACCACAGCAAGTTTCCCTCGCCAACTCCGAACTCGCACGTCTCTCCTCGCTCTCCTCAGGACCAGCATCCAAGGGCGGACGCAACCCCTTCGAAGGATACAGCACCAAGAGGATATACTCATTATGTGACAAGAGCCGCGCCTTCGACTGTTTCCCGATCCACGAGACAGTGTTGAAGCTCAATGATTATTTCCTGCAGAAGGCGTATTTGATGACGAGTTTCCATACGGTGGTTATTGGACCTGGGGAGAAGGAGCAGGAGATTCATACTGATGATGGCTTGATTGCTTTGCCGAGACCGAGGCCGTTGATGGGTATTGTGAGTTTATTCCGTTCCCTGCGAGGATGAGGACGAGGATATACTCATCCTGTTGAATTGTATTCTGACAATACTCAGGGCACGATGATAGCCCTCGACGACTTCACATCTACCAATGGCGCCACAACCCTCATCCCGGGCTCACATCTCTGGCCCGACAGCCGGCGTCCAACCCGCGCTGAAATGATACCCGCCATCATGCCCGCCGGTTCGATGGTCTACTTCCTCAATACAGTCTGGCATTCCGGCGGAGCGAATACATCATCTTCCATGCGCAGGAGTATGACAGTGCAGTACTGCCAGCCGTGGATCCGCACATATGAGAACTTCACCGTGGCGCAGGGATGGGAAGATTTGGATGTTGTGCCGAAGAGGTTATTGCAGTTGATGGGGTTCAGTACACATGATTTTATGGGATATGTGGATGGGAGGAGTCCGAGGGCTGGGGTGGAGATGAGGAAGAAGAGATTGTTGGAGTGGGGTGCTGAACAGAAACGCAACCAAACATCGAAATCGAAAGGGGCAGAAGAACCTGACGAAGAGAGGGACAAGTCTAGATTGTAAAGGTGAAAAGTCGAGGAAGGGGAGGAGGAAAAAGTGCATTAGATAAAATTTATGAAAAGTGCTGTCTGCTTGAATAGTTTACAAATGTTGACCTCTTCTATATGGAAAGGGTCTGTCCGGTCATGCGACAAAGAAATGCCACAGTACTCATCTGTGAGGTCGAGGATGAGATATGCAAATCTGACGGATCTTGGCATAAGCTCCTTGGCTTTGTGGGTTACCCCAGTCTACAAATTGTGATAAAAGCTAGACCAATATGTATTTTCTTCACCTGTGAGCCCATTCTGGATATTCAGACATTCTAAATACCCTGACCACCAGAGTTGGAGAGTGGGAACCGATAATTATGTATCCCAAACATTTTGATTCGATACTATCTATTATCGGGTCGGCTCCAAGGAGATTTAGGCGAATGTCATTGTATACAGTAAGCGCTAGCAACCTATCTCGACTTCATCTCACTTTCCTCCTCTATTAACCGTTAAAGTTGATAAAACACTCACTTAAAGAGAACAACCAGTTACAACTTCCGACCACCTTTGAAGAATCGAGTGTGTTTGAAAATGGAGTTGCCCGAGAACTGGGTCTGGATGGGCCTCAGCATCGCCTCCATCTACCTCGCCTTCTTCATCATAAAGTTCATCACAAAGTTCATCAAACATCGAAGATTCTACAAAGACTTAGTACGCATCTCCATATCCCCTTACTCCTCCCTACACTTCATACAGGTCTAACAATCCCAAGCCAACACCTCCCCACTCCATGCTCCCGGGAAACCTCAAAGTCCTAGGTGAAGCAATGAAGCGCTACCCAGCAGACATCCACCCACAACCAATGTTCACGGAAATCGGCACCGAGCACAACCTCCGCGGCCTATTCTACGTAGACATCTCCCCCTTCGGCGAACCCATGGTCTTCATCACCGACTCAGCAGTCGCACTGCAAGTACAAACATCACCAAACATACACCGACACCCCTTCGTCAAGACCTTCCTACGCGGTTGCGTCGGCACAAAAAGTCTCTTCTCAACCAACGGCGCAGAATGGTCTCGTCAAAGATCATGGTTCGCACTAGCCTTCTCACTCTCGCATCTCCTAAAACTAGTCCCGCGGATGGTAGAGGAGAGTTTAGTGTTCAAGGAGAAACTAACGAGATTTGGTGTTTCGGGGGAAGTTTTCTCTATGAATGACGCTACGATGAAATTGGCGATTGATTTTATTGGCAGGACAGTTGGTGATATACATTTGAAATCGCAGACGGAGTATAGTGCCGTCCAGGATAATTTTGCCAAGGCGTTGAGTTGGACGGCGGGACAGACGGATCCGTTGTGGAAGAAGGTCGTTAGTCCGTTTATGATGGATTGGTATACGAGAAAGTTGGATGGGTTGCTGGGAGATGTGATTAAGAAGAAGTATAGGGAAGGTAAGGATGATGGGGTGGAGAAGAGTATTTTGGATTTGGCGTTGAAGGGGTACTTGAAGGATACGGGGAAGGTCGGAGGCGCGAAAGCAGTGAGGCCAGATCTTGATCCTGAGTTCATGAGAATTGCTTTGGACAAGTAAGTTTGTCCTAGTTTAATAATCTACCCAACGAGCTCACTGACGAAACTAGTGCGAAGACTTTCTTTGTTGGAGGTCACGACACAACCGCATCTCTGATGACCGTAAGTCTCCAATCCTTCTGTACATATACATTACATATACTAACACAATCTAGTACCTATTCTACTACCTCTCCATTAACCCCACCTACCTATCCCGCGTCCGCGAAGAGCACACCACCACATTCGGCCCCTCCCTCTCCAGCACCCTCAACGCCCTATCCTCCACCCCACACCTCTTAAACAACCTCCCCCTCACCAGCGCTGCCATCAAAGAAGTCCTCCGTCTGCACCCCGTAGGCTTCACAGTGCGCAAAGCCAGCCCCGGGACAACCGCCACCTTCGAGGGGCGTTCCTACCCCCTAGCCAACCATATGATCTGCGTCCTCGCATCCAGCATCCACCGGGACGCGAACATCTGGAGTAACCCCGCGGAATTCGATCCCGATCGATTCTTGCATCCCGAGACGCATTCAATGAATGCGTGGATGCCGTTTGAGAAGGGTCCGAGGAATTGTATCGGGCAGCAGATGGCGACGCTGGAGGTTAGAGTCGTGGCGGTGTTGACGTTGAGGTTTTTTGATTTCGAGGCGGTGTTTAAGGGGCATGGGTTGAGTGTTCCTGGGTGGGGTGGTAGGGCGTATCAGGAGTTGAATATGTCTGCGAAGCCGAAGGATGGGATTCCGATGAGAATTTATTTGAGAAGTGATGAAGGTGAAATAAAACCAGAGCACTAGAGTTGAGGCATGAGGAATAGGAGAACGCAAGAACCTTACTGTTCTCCAATAAGCCGCGCTCATGAAAAAAAAAAAAAAAAATTGCCTTCTGTGCAATGCTGTGCGCTCCCATCTATGGTCTAAGTCTACAGAAACGCCGCTTTGGAAAATGCCGCTGATGCTGAATAAACTCCCCCCAGAATGCAGATCTAATACATCACTGTTATCGCTATCTTCCCTCCTGGTACTCTGAACTTCGTGGCATGGGCCATAGAACCATCGTAAATATCAAGACGAAACTCCTTTCCATCAATCGTTGCAGTTGGCCATCTAGTCTCACCCGCTGGCAGAATCAACCTTCCAGTGGTACCAATCGGTGTATAGTATGACAGCTCATATCCTCCAGGAATCAAAGTCCATTTAGCAGAGAACTTTCCAAGCGATGTCGTGAATCCTCCTTCGACAAATTTCAGATCGCCGAATTGAGGTGCCAAGATCCAGTCTGCTCCACCAGGAGACGCGAGTTGAAGGCCAAGAACGTAATTCGTCAAAGCATGTGTTGGTCCAGTACTCCAACCATGAGCATGAGAGGTGTAAGAGTAGTCTTTCTCATAGCCAGAAAAAGCTCGGTATCCAAACGTACCGTCTTCTAAGTATCCTTCGATGAAAGTGCTTTCTGTGCCGTAGGGATTGTTGAGGTACCAGCCCCAACTCCGGCGGATGAGATCTAAAGCTCGATATGTTTGCCCTATAGCGAGATGACCTTTGATCTCCATGCTCTCGACGAAAGGAACAATGTTGAATTTCAGCTCTGGACATTTTGCTCCGATTGGTCCCCAGTTGGTCACAAGTTTGTCGCTGATATTTTTGTGGTGGATGGGGGATGCCAGACCGTAGTAGAGTGCGAGACTGTTTCCATCTTCTGGATGGATTGAAGAGTCGACGTTACTGTCTTTGAACGCCCTGTAAGCAATTAGCACTGCAACATTATCCAATATACACGAAAGATTACCCGGCGACTGGATCCCAGTTGAAAACTGCTGAATTCATGGCAGCTTTCAAAACATAAGCCTGCTCCTCCCACCGAGATGAGATCGAATCGCGGATCCAACCCGCCATTAAGCTCCCTGTCACAAGGGTTCTGAACATCAAGGCATTTGCTGCGGTGTTGAACCCTCCTTGGGAATCACGGCCCCAGTCACCAGTTCCCGTGACATAGAGAAGACCCGACTCCTGATTCAGCTTTTTCACTACGTAAGTAATTGCACGCTTGATACTCTCCCAGCTCAAAGCGAGAAACTGCAGATCTCCGCTGTACAAGAGGTACTCGTATGTGCCGATCAGCGAAGACATGTGATATGTATCGGATCCGAAGAAATTAAGCGGAGGACCAGCCATGGGAAGCTCGCCTTCTTTAGACTACTCGAGGTAAGCCCAGATTTCTTTAAGAGGCTCACATAACGTACCTGAAGATCGTATTGTAATTGAAGGGCATTCCGGGCACTTTCAAAATCTCCTGTACTGACGAAAACGCTGGGAAGTGCAATGCCAAGATCCCCTGCCCATGTAGCTCGATCACGCTTGCTTCCATCAACCAAGAGAGTGTTCCCTTTCGTACCCAACCAAGCATCATTTCTCCAACCTTGACCAATCAATGGATAGACGCGACCAGTGTTGGGCGGGACTGCGTTTGTCTGAAGTGTATAGGCGCCAGCATACCAAATTCGATTTAGCAAGTCATCGCTTGAGTGGAAATATCCACCGTATGCTCGGAGATTGGACCAAGTTGGTTGAAACGAGAGCTCTAACGTGACGTTCGTAATCTCGACGTTGATGGAATGATCAGTGGTAGTGAAGATGGAAAGATATCGAAAACCTCCACGCATACGAGCATCCGGCATGGTGTAGGTCCCATTCAAGGTAGTCGTTACAGGTGCGAACAAAGCCCCATCTGCTCTTGGGATATATCTTCCATTAGACCCATCAGAATCTCGACCAGTCCAGTTCCTAGCCTCCGAGAAAGCCAGTCCCAGCTGTCCAGACCCGACAGCATTGTACGAAACAGTGACAATGCCGCCGACTTCCTTTCCGAAATCATAGATGAGAACATTTGACGATAAGTTGGTCGGTTTCGGATATGCGCTCAGAAGAGTAAAGTTTTCGGTAAATATGTTGACGGGCGAGACGATACGTGAGGCTGGAGAGTAATTGTATGAGTCCCATGGTCCGCTGAAGGAAGCTGTCGTTCTGGCGTTGCAGGGAGTGTCGCGCCAGCAGGAGGAGCCAGAGGCTTTGGTTGATAGTAATGTTGTAACGACTGAAATTATGTAGGGAACGAACATGGCGATAAAGAATGGATGAGCCACTGGCGCTGTGTTGAGGATTGTATTGAGCCTGGCGTTGACAGCCATCGCTGCATAATTATACGGGGCCATTTTCCCTGTGCTCGAGGAAAGAGCGGCCGATGATTGTGAATGTTCGTTATATATGGAATGACAACTTCACTTTCTTGCCCTCTTCCGTAAGCGATGTTCGACCTTGTGATACTGGAACGAATCGATGTGCCAAGGCGTTGAACGTAAATTCATCTGGGACGCGCAATTCTAGCTGTATATGGAAATTTAGGCTTTTCCTAGGTCACAGGCATAAATCTATCCGGCAGTTCGCGTTCGCAATACTGGCTAGCCATGTCGAGCTGGTGAGATCATAACAAATATGCGATGAAGAATTCAAATGAAGAACTGAGGTTGAAGTTGAGTTGCTCCACTCTTCAGGAAGCGAGGATGTTTTAGCTTTCAAATGTCATGGGCAGCTCTGGATGGCCAATAGGATGAGTACCACGAGTCAGTTCTTAAAATTAACGATGACAGAAAAAAGGTTCTTCTTATTAGCTGGGAGAGAATTTAGGAACCACTATCTTGGGACATTTTGAGCTGTCTGATCAAAATATACCTACCTCATTGATGGGGTCACATGACTCACCGAAATGAGGCAGTCGTCAGATCTCTCGGGCATACAAAATGGCACTGGAGCAGATCAATAGTTATAGAAGGGAAGATACAAAGCTTTCTCTTTTGTATTGCGGCCATCCGTTTTTGTTATGTATTCAACGAGTCTCACTTAGCGACTGATAGAAAATCCCCCTTGTGATTTCGAGGACTTCGCATCCTTCTCCAACTCCTTCTGCCTCTCAATCTTGACAGGACAATTCTCAAAATGCCTATTAATCGCACTCGGGTTCTCCTTCCAACTTCCCAAAAACCTTCCACAATCACCACAATCCCACCCACTCCCCGTATGTTCATATTTCCCCGTCCAAGAATTTGGCAGCGTCTCCAGTGTGAATTTAGTATCCGGATGTTCTTTCTGCAGGTGTGCTTTCAAGAGATCCCATCGTTGCGTTTGGAAGGGCTTGAAGTGGCAGATTTGGAAACAGGGAAAGCTACAGGAGGATGTGCAGGCGTCGAGGAGACAGGTGAAGTTCCCGTTGTATTCGTGTGCGTTTTGTTCGTGGTGCGTGCGGCTGCCTTCGTCTGGGAAAGTGTGGCTGCAGTGCGGGACTGTGCAGTGGAATCTGTTTTGTGGTGGATCAGCGTCTCTTGGACTTTGCGATGGCGAGTACGATTCTTCCTTCAGTCTTTGAGATGTCCCTGAAAGTCGTACTGAGTTTTGTGGATTGAATTCGGACAAATGGCTGAAACGAGTGGCAACTGTTGAGGTTGATGACCGCTGGCTTTTAAGACTAGAGTCTGTCTCAAAAGAGTTGAGAGAGCTCATGGACTGGAACGAATCACGATTCTCGCCAATTGAATAACAAGTTCCAGGTTTTGATCTCATGCCCGACTCCCAGATTGGCGGTGGTAAAATTGCGTCAAGGTCTGTGGTTTCTTCTGTTTTGTTTAGGTTACTCGATGTGCTCGCGGCTGGCTTTGGTGTCGATCGCGGGATAGTCTTCGACGAGCGATATCCAATCCCAAGCTTTGCGAACCTTGGGCCGCCTCTCACTTCGTTGAAGTTGATAGCATCTGATCCCAAGTTCGGCTCATAAGCCCCCGTCAATCGCTTAATCGTTTCGACCGAGTCAAGAATAATCGGGAAATCAGAGGTGTTGACCTTTGGTAGAAGATCGAGGATAGCTGACAAGGACGATTGGGCAGATGGTACAAAATCCCCAACAAAATTTCCTGGGTGCTCATTGGTATTGCTCTTCCGCCTTGGGCCAGGTTCGGAATTGTTTCGCTGATGAACAGAATAGGGAATGCTGGATCGAAGCACTTGATGCTTTTCTGGCAACAGGATTCTGTTCTCTGATGTTATTGGCCCAAGAGATATTATTGATGGGTCCTGGGGGAGATATGCTGCTACTGAGACTGGCAGTGATATGATGACGATCGTTGAGTAACTATCAAACGATGCTTCCACATTGACCTCGTCGGCGATGGTGGGCATGCAGCGCATCCACTCAGCGAACAACTCAACCATGTCCTCTCCAGGCTGGAAAGTGTCTCTCATCCTGATAGCAAAAAGCAATCGCGGGCCACGTTGATACTTCAAAACCTGCGACATGTCTGATTCCGGATCCACAGTATTGGAGGTTCCGGCCGTAGAAGTCGAGTCCTGGTTTACCATGGGTCCAGACATGGAAGAATTCCTACTATTGGCCGTCGCAGGTGTACTTGAGTCAAAGACTGCGGAACTGTTATAGCCCCACGAAACTGGAGGCTGCCATGAACTCGGATAAATCGATCTTTGAGGTCCAACCTTAGCAGGAAGCAGGATACTCCTCGGAACCGGACCACCCTGCGTCAACACCAAATGAATTGGCGCTGGATGTCTCTCTCGCTCAGTACCATCTGCATATAGTTCCTCTGGCATTCGGCACTGGGTTCGAAAGAATATCTTTTTGTACAGCTCTCCGACACTGAATGATGGTCTGTTGCCCAGAAGTCGAAGTTCTGTCACTAGCGCGCTGGTGAACGAGAATGGGCCAACACCATTAGCCGTCTCATTGAATGCGCATGCTGAGATCAGTTCGTTGACTCCATTCCCTTCGCTAGCATTAGCAGTTCCGGATGCGCAGCAGTCTAAGAGAATGAGAACATCATTCGTTGCTTCCTCCAGAATTGTTTGAATTCCACCCCACTTCACAATGGGGCACTTTGGCTTCGTGTAGTTTCTCACGCTGAAAGCGAAGATATCAGTAAACAGTCCTTGAAATTATTCAAATTAAATTCAAAATTCTTACCTAGTCCACACCAACAATCTCGTCTCAGTAAGCCTCGCATGACCAGCATAATACACAATCTTCAGATGCGTCTTACTATCCTCAGCCGGCTTCACGTAATCCATAATCTTCTCCGTCAACTTATAATGACAATTCTCATCCGGGATCGTCCAGCGATCCGTTTCATACCGATACTGATTCTTGAAAACATCGTAAAGCTTGTCGATCTCCTGCGAGACCGGCAAATTCGGGTCCTCGTTCTCCCAGCTGAGCATTAGCACAGATACCTTGGTGTATCGGGATTTCGTGTCATTGGGAAAGACGGCATTTGCAGCTGCTTGGAGATCGCTACTGAACTTCTGGAAATCAATGTGGTATCGCCAACGATCCAGATCTGAGAATGTAGGTGGGGGAGTGGAGTTCGCGCTGCTGATGTAGCTTGGTGCTGCTAACTCATGACGGATGTCGTCGCTGTTGGTGGAGCTTTGGCTGCTTGACCCGGAAATGGGGAGACTCTGATCCATGACTTAGAAGTTTATATCGAAGTCAATAGAAATAAAGATACCTTAAATACGGCAAATTTCAATTTGAATCCAGATCAGAAGAACGTGAGGATGAAGATGAAGGAAAATGGATGAAGAGCAAACCTGGGGCTGTGAAGATGGAATGCGCCGACCGTTCAGGGGTCATAGCTCGCTAAAGCCTGTCATCCCCTCCTGAAACCTTTGCTCGGTGACGGATTAGGAAACCCTGTACGCCACAGCCATGACGAGGCAGAATTCTCCAATCACACAAGACTGGGAATTGTCCAATGAGGCATGTTAATATGGAGGCATATCAGATGTCACTTTGAAGTGAAGGAGAGAAAGTCTTGGCACTGTGAGGAGGGGATTATGTGATGATTGATGACCAGGAGTCCGATGAAATTATACTCTCTATTGATTGTCAAAGATATGCAGTAGTCGTAGACCATGAAAAAGGCCGGCAAAACATATGTCATGTGTCAACAAGCAAACACTAGTAAATTAGCAAATTCGATGTTTAGCTTGCATCTCAAGATCTCAATACCTGTCCAACTTGTGTTCTCAACACTCGAAACGACAAGATCGGCTATAGATTTGAATACAGGTTGTTACTTTTCCCTGCTGGAATACCAATCATGCGTCAACTAAGTCGGCTGATGTGTTGACATTCCAGCAAGTCCAATTACACTGAGAAAAAGACCTGACTTCCAGTGGCTGACTGAACTGGGTATGACATGTGTCTGATCGAACATATCTAATAGGACAATAGCAGTCTTGATATAGCTTCCCGTCAGAAAATTTCCATGCCGCATTGCTGTCTCAGAATTCACCATGATTGAAATGCGGACACGTCCATCATTGCTGAGAGCCTGGCCAAACTTCCACACCTCGTGGCTGCTTTTGGCGTCGAGCCTTGCCTCGAAGAAGCTGAAGTCTGAGGATTTTGACACATCAGGTCAGATCTGTTCTTCTGTTGACAACAGCGAGCAGGTTGGGGATTTAGCTCTGGCTTGAAGCGAGATAGAGGACCAGTTTCTGATTAGCTCCATCCTGACAAATGGGATATCAATTGGGCAGCCACAAAAAGCCCAGACATCAATTGACAGACATCCAGACAAGCCATATACTCCGTAGGGACGGACAGAAACGGGAAGAAGCGGGGTAACCTCCAGCCCTGTGAGGATAGCCTATGGGATTGTAGTGGCGGGGTTTAAGGCGAGCTGAAAGAAGGTTGTGGTGCGGCTTGCTCGAAGCTTGCTTGAAAGCTTATGCTGATCATTGGCCTTTCCAAAATCCCATAGGCCAGCGACCAGAATTGCCTATAGCCAATATCGCACTTCAGCAGGGCAAAGAAGGCGGAAACATAAAATCCATCGCTGAACTTAGGGGCAGCAACTGTTGCTCCTCTGTCGTTGCCTACTAATTCCTTTTCTCGCCACTTAATTCCTCTTGCCACCATGCGTGGTGTCTTGTAAACTACTTGTCCCATCTGTCCAATCTCTTTGAGTGGTGTTGTTGTCGGGGGTGGACGCAATCTGGACTCTCTAGCAAGTAATAGTATTGACTTTGTACTGACTCCCAAGCTGGAAACTTCCTACGTGTTTTGTTCGATTATCTGAATACGTCCACTTCATCAAGCCAGTGGATTCAATGACAAAATATGTTAAGTGTTTGATCAATAGGTCAAGATCAGCCCAGACTTCCACTCTTCGATTTTGCACTTTCATTTGAACTTGAGCATGCAAGCCTCGCCAGGTTTGAGCAACTGATCCTTCAAATGGCTGGCTGAACAAGATGCAGACGGTGTTTCAGATGCATGCATACCTAATAGGTTATGACTTTCGAGAAGGAGTGCTGTACGTAGTCGCAAGTCGTACAAGCTTAGCCCATTGACTTGATCTCGCTTGGCTATATATACCCATGGGATTTCCATAAAGAAGCTGATCCAAGGTTCTCGTTGTCCTCAGACTATTCCACCATATCCTATTCACAAACAATACGTACAGGTGCAAAATGGTTCTTCCATTCGATTCTGGTGATTGCCCCTTGACTGTCATCTGGGCAATTCACGAAGACAGTCCCCATCCACAAGGAACAGCACCCGCTAGTACCCCTTGGAGGACTATCGTTGCTCACTGGAGCAAGATCAACTACGCATCTGAGAAGCAGAAGAAGCCAGGAACTCATCCCACACCTGACTTTATGGCCGATGTCGTTGATCCACGATCCTCTCAGAAGTTTCCAGGCAACATTATCCCCAACGCAACTGTCGAAGGACGGCTTCTGGGTGAGTACCATCTATCCCTATTCAGTTTCGAGGCCTGGGCTAACAGACGATGCTTAGAGATCAACTTCCAAGAGAAGCCGTTCAAGCAAGACTCCAAGTTCACCGGCGACAAGTTGACATTCATGATCGACGGCGACGCCAAGGAGGGTGACATACCAAAGTACAACCAAGGACAGAAGGCTTTCCTCGTTGGCTTTGCCTCGCACACACCGCCAGGTGGTAAAGGAGGCGAGATGATCAAGCCTATCTTCCGCGACGACTTCTGCTTGTGGGGCCATATCGAAGAAGGCGGTAAGAGATGGAAGATCCTCCCCATGTACTTCATCCCTCATGGCGGCGGCATCGAGACTCTCACTGCTACGACAAAATACAAATTCAACCCACCGCCAAAAGGGCCAAACTTCACGGCTCGAATGGCTTCTCGTCCTGCCCCTATGCTCAAGCAGGGAAATGACTTTGTCTTTGTGGATGGCGATGGTCCACAGGCTGTGCATGTGCAACCCATCGGGGACAACGATGTCCAGGGGGAGAAGAACACTGCGCCTGGTGACCTCAAGTTTGACTCCGCAGATGAAGAACCTTTGGAAGATACCGCCCCTGATGCTCAGGACTTGCAATTTTTGGAGCAGCCGCTACAGGAGGAGGACTTTGGACCAGAGGCTGCCGCTGCTGATCGGAAAGCCGCAGAGCACGAGAAAGACTGGTAAAGGGAATGTGATCGTGAAAATATAGGTTTCTTTTTCTTTTTACTGTTCCGTCGTTGCGGTCCTGTCCTGATGAAATGCCTGCTTTACGTTTTGTTTCCGTAGCTAGTTTTTGAGGGTTTCGGGTAATGCAATCTGTTTACGATCAAACCGGTGTCACAATTTCCCAGCCCATAAGATTCAAAGAGTAGGACAGAAGATCGTCGGCACCTGACGCTCTTGCAAGAACGACAGTAGACACTCAATGGACCACAGAGTTCCGGAGAGAGTGCGGCGGGTGATTCTCATTGGTGAACGGTGCAGAGAAGGAGAGCTGAAGCATGCAGATCAAACGTGAAGCACACTAATGGGACAACTGGCATCGCTTTCTGCAGATGCAGGAAGAACAGCCTCCAAGGTCGGAAAGCCTATCAAAACTTAAAGTAAATCTAGAACGGCTTCGATCATGAGAGGCGTTTCCATTAGATAGCCACATACCATAGAACCCCCTCTAGCATGATTAGACTCTCCCATATCCATCAATTATTGCCTGGCCCCTTGTCACCGATCCTGCCAGGCAGATCCTCGCCCAAGTCCTGTCCTCCAATAACAACCTTCTCAGCACCCACCAACGTAAACAGCATCCTGGCCCACCCCTCATTCTCCGTGACATTCTTCCATGCATGCATCGTCCCTCTCTGGACGCACACATCTCCCCTCCTCATTATTCTCTTCTCGCCCGAATCGAGTATAAGTTCCATGACACCTTCGAGAACGACACCATAATCAATTGACTCCGTGCGATGCATATAAGGTTCCCTAGACGGTGCGAAATCCACAAAGCGGAGTACGGTTCCTATTCGCATAGCTGTCAGTCTCAATTACTCAATACCGAATACAAACTACCATAAAGTAGCTTACCATTCGTGATACTCAGTCCCCCAGGTGGAGAATTCAAATCTTTCTCGTAGCTCTGGATATCCTTTGGCACGGCGCTTGCATTCTCAGCATTCAGATCTACCGGAAACCCCTTCGTAGTGTATCCCAGGAAGAGATTTGCGCCGAGGCTGACTGGGCGGAATGATGATTCTGAAGGGAGGTCTTGGGAGAATATGGCTTTTCCCGAGGAGTCGTGACTGGTTATCAGACGTTGGACGTCGGGCAGGCCGTTGGGCAGGAGAGGACGATCGGACATTGTGACTGTGAGTCGAGAGGATTCGAGATGATTTGAGACGGGCAGAGGAGGTTCTGATTGATTGGGGATGAGAAATTATAAATTGAAAACGGAAAGAAGCAGGAGAGAGATGCTTCGGGGAGGAATGAAAGCTAAGGTTTTTGTCCTACGGAACTTCCCCAACTCCGTCGTACAAATGCTCAAGCACCCGAATTGTACTGTCCGATGAAGATCTTCGGCGACTTTCACACCTTAGTGCGAGTATCAAAAACGTTTGGAGGTATGATGCCCTATGATAATAAAATCACCCAACACTTTAGGAAGATGAATCTCATTTAATTTTACCTTCGGTTGGTGTTTAAGTGAGGACTTACATCAATTCGAATCTGGTGAGAAGCGGGGTAAATTACCCCGCCATTGCCCCACCAGCCTGTCCAAGGATATGTCTTGGCAACCTCTTTTGTTGACATATCGTGTACGCTGATTCTTGCGCGAGTTTCAGGGAATTTCCTCAAGGAAGTGAAGATACACGAGTTGCTTGGAATTATGCCAAAGATATCCTTCTTAGGCTCCGTGCTCGTTCAGGATCTCAGAGTTGGGTAGACAACTGTGCCGCAACCCTCCCTACCACAACGTTTCTCGCTTGTCTACCTCTCGAGGAGGACAATGGGTACGATCAAGCCTCAACGATGGGGCAAGCTTAAGTAACAATGAGGCGTAACTAGCATAAGCCCTAAGTCAAGGACCAAGGCTTGAAGTAGCGCAGTCAGCGTGGATATGAAATGGAACCAGGTAGTTGAAGTTTTCCCGTTGGCAGGAAAAGCTCACCTGGCCCACTACATGTAAGCTCGTCATGCCGCGTAGCCGTAACAATTCTGGGGAACACGTATCGTTGCTCTAGAACCTGAAGATTCCCAGTTCATACGGTTTTGGACTTTCCTTTGATGAGGAAGTTGAGCCAGTAGTGGATATTGGAAGCAATTTCTTCAATCAAGGGAACTAATATTCGTCAGCTGCGGATATTTCTGAGAGGTGAAACTTAGAATCGCGATTCAGGATGATATTTAAGTTCAGAGAAAGACCTTTTCGAGGCCTCACTTAGATATTAAATACCCCTTTGTTTTGTTTTACATGTGGGGGGGAATCAAACAAAGATGGTTGGTCACTCTTTTTAGCGAGTCCCCCCTGAAATAAGCGAAGGAGCCCACTGTAACCGAGTTTCGCGAGCTGCCACAGCACGCTGACTTTACCCAGCGATCAAGGCCTAGAATACAGTACATATCACCTGCGATCTATATTAACATGGGTACTGCTTCTCTAACCGAGTGGAGAGTAGTCATAAGAAATTGTACCTTCCGTACTTCACCAGTTTTCTACCTCCCATCCCCTTGTTGGCCATATCACACGTACGTATTTTTACCCACCCAAAATTCCGTTGGCCCCACGGATCCTGCTCTACCAATTCTGCTGTGTTGTTCTTATCACCATCGAAACTCTTCGTCTTAAAGCACATGCCACGGTCCAGACTCATGCAAGCTACATCTAACCCCGCTTTGGGCTTTCTTTACTTCGGTGGTACATACCCTAGTATACGGTGCATGCAGGCTACAGCGTTCGCATGTCGTGCCGAATTCCACGAGCGGATCCATTACTTCCCCTTTAGGGATTTGATCGAACATCCCAAACCGCATTACAATTTGAATTAGGCTATCCTCTAGGCATGCGAATTCTAATCCGGCATTCATGATTCGGCGGAGATATGACACCGCATATGCATCTGAGGGGTCATTCCAGTTCTCAGTGGTGCAATTGGTCGCCAGGCTTAGAAATTGTTCCGGGTATGCGGGAGTGCTGATTAATGATGTTTGTACACCCAATGATAGCTTTTGGTGGCCTTGGATACTGATGACGAACCGCGATACATAATGGACGAATTCAGCCGCTATGTTAGGTGCGTAGTAAGTATTTGAGTTCCAGAGACAAGGCTCCACGGGGTCAGGTATATAAAGGCCAGAGGCTTTCCGTCAAACATTACATACTCCACTCGTTTGACATCTACCCGAATATCTGCGTTAAAGTAATCAAAGATGCCTTTCCCTACTGATGAAGTGTTGATGAAGACAGCTGCCGATGTGGTAGCAGGATTCCAAGCTGTTTTTGGCAAGCACCCAGGTTATCGACCAGGTAAGCTCCACCAGATATACTCCAAATACTACCATCTAACAAGTATCTTCAGCACATGCAAAAGGACAAATCTACAGCGGAACATTCACCCCTTCAGAAGAGGTCAAGAAACTCACCACAGCACCACACTTCAACAACCCAAGCACACCAATCTGGGTTCGCTTCTCCAACTCTACTGGAATCCCCAACATCCCAGACACCGATCCCAACAGCGACCCACGAGGAATAGCCATCCGATTCCACCTCGGAGGCCGCAAGCACACCGATATCGTCAGCCACTCCGTGCCCTTCTTCCCTACCCGCACGGGAGCTGAATTCCTCGAGTTCCTGCAGAGCCTGATGGGCGGGACAGTTGGAGAATTCCTCGGATCGCATCCACCAGCAATGGCTTTTGTGCAAGCTCCCAAACCGCCGCCTGTCAGTTTCGCGACGTTGGAGTACTTCAGCGTCACGGCTTTCAAGCTTATCGACGCTGCTGGAAAGGAGACTTTCATTCGATACCAGTTTATTCCTGATGCGGGTGTGCAGAGTCTCGATACCGAGGCTGTGAAGGAGAAAGGACCCAACTATCTTCAAGACGAACTCGAGGAACGTGTTGTCAAGGCCCCGATCGGTTTCAAGCTTGTTGCGCAAGTCGCTGCGGAGGGCGATGTGACAGACGATGCTACAGTCCATTGGCCAGCAGACAGACCTGTTGTGGAACTTGGAAAGTTTACGCTGGATGCTATTGTCCCAGAGAACTTAAAGGAGCAGAAGTATATCATCTTTGATCCCATTCCACGCGTGGAGGGTGTTGGACCATCGAATGATCCACTTTTGGAGATGAGGGCAGCAATATATCTGATCTCGGGCAAGCAGCGCAGAGCTGCTGAGTACGCGGAGTAGTGGTCAACTGCGAAGGTTTCTTGAATGTGTTAGCATAGGGCCGATAAGCATATATTCTATCTTGTCACATTTCTCCTCAATATTTCTAGACATCATTTTGCAAAGTTTCATGATGACTTATTTTTCGATATTGAAGGTAGTATTCTTTTGTACTAAACAATGCGAGCAATATTACCTAAATAACAGCCAACAGGTACTTATACCACCTAAATTATCCTAGAAATATTCCCTGAAGGAAAGTTTACCATAACGAAGTACGTACAAGGAGTTATGTTATGCAATGTTGCCAAGGTATTAAAATCTACTATGGGAGATAGATTCTGACATTTCTCGATGTATTTCACTAATCCGTGGCGAAACAGTTCGTACGAGTCGTCCTTTCGCATAACCAGCAAAGGGTGAAAGTCATGGAAACCAGGCTGATCTAGCCGACATCAAATTATGGTCACGTCAACTTCAGGTTCGTCTTTGATCCAACTATATCTGGAAATTGCCGCAACTCCGATCCTCAAGAACCCTTCTTTCCCGTGGGGTGCTTCCCCCAACAGGAGTCCGTACGATTCGGAATATGGAGGTGTTGAAAACTCAACATCACTCAGATAGAGAAAGTAGATATGTTGGTCTTCTCGCGATTTCAAGATAGAGCCTCCGCGCCGAGCATCATCAAACACAGCCCAGCCGAACGGTTCTATGTGTGTGTCCGACATTGTGATATAACACCCCGTCAGGTGATTCGCTCTTTCCCGGAGGAAACTGTGCTCATCTTCGGGGTCGAACTCGAACTTCCGCGTCAAGTTTGAGTGGATCTCCTTCTTTCGCGCCATCAACTTCAGCATACCTGTCTTTAGATCGACTTGGAGAATACTGCATTGCGATTTGAATGATTCACAATCATGGCGCGTAGCTATCTGCCGAACCCTGAACCAAATTTCGCGAGGACAGGAGGCCCAAGACCAAGGTTGATCTTTGATCTCCCATGGAAGCATTCTCGGACTCCATAGAAGATGTAGCGGCATGTCGCTTCCCCAAATTCCAAAGGCATAGAAATCGTCTTGAGGTTTTAAATGCCTGTATTTGCTCGCAAGACCATCTAAGGATATGAGTCGATCCCTTGCATAAGTGAAGAGTCGGCTGGAGTGCTCTTGGACAATCTGACCCCATTCGTTGCTCAGTTCTTCCCTGGGAAGACCTCGTCCAACGATGTAATACCCAGTCTCTGTTTCTGCGTGGGATTTGCAAACCCATACCATCCCATTATCGAGGAAATGGATGATGCGACGTGATAGAATCCATTCCTGGGTGGCCTAGCCTCGCTTGGATAGGGCTGTGTCCATGGGGTCCAGTTCTTTCATGAACGGCTCATGTCTCCATTCCATGCCAATGGAGTATTCCCCCAGTTGCTCAGAGACACCTCCTGGGCCCCGTTCGTTGATGAATGGGACCTGAACAGTAGGAACTTCGAGCTCGGCGTATGATCTCCGGATGAACAACCCCTTGGTAGAATTTTCTGCTGAAGAAGCAGCGATTGTCAAAACGGCTTCCTCGTAAACGCTTCCCATGTGTTTCGACTCAGCAAGCCAGTCATCTTCATCCTCTTGAATAATACAAAGGGAGTCGATCCAGATGTATCGAAGACCAAGAGCTTTCGTCACTGCGACCGCATCCATGAAAGACTTCGGCATCGAAGATGGTGGGATCCCAGCCAGTCGCTCCACTAGATTATCTCTCGTTGTTTTCAAGGGGTGGTTTTGTACTTCTCCCCAGCAGTGGCTGAGTGCAACCCATTGCCCATCGGGATGTCCTGTCGTCTCGACTAAGCAGGGCTCGACGTTTGATCCAGGAGGACCTACGTCCACTAGGCGAGTTGGAAGCTTGTGCCGTTCGGAAGCACTCATGGTTTCACTTGATATTGTCTGTCTGCATACTGGATGGTTGCTCTTGCAATTTTGGAACCACTCGCCCATCAATCCGAATGCATGCGGGGAGCCAGAATCATGTAATGGTCGATGTGATGAGATGTATGGAGTCAATTTTGGAGCCGAATCTATTAAATTGTAAGTATTCGACATCTAACTTCAGGAAGCAGGGAATATACCTCTAGAGTGGAAAACCTGAAGTCTAGTGAAGACAGTCTTCCGTTCATTGGGAGTGACTTCCATTTTGGGTCGTTCCCATAACAAACGAACATGGCTGAGTTTGAATCCACCATTGGAAGGTGGTTCTCCTTGACTTGAATCGTTCCAAAGCATCAAGTACGCAGAATTTTGGCTTTGCGAAAGCTGGCAAGAAAGTCTATCAAACAAAGCACTCCCCTTGCCCCGCTTGATTCCGGTAAGAATCTCTCCCAGAGGTTCTCTTGAATGATCAAATGCTTCGTCCTCTCGGAATGAGTCCATAACACACGCCACACGCAGCAGTTCACACAACGAGCAACTTTCCGCCGATTTGACGAGATCGTCCACCTTCAGGTGATGCTAGATGACATTAGTTGGAAGCATAAATCCCGGTCGTATATACTCTAGTGGGATAAATCGATTCCCAACGATATAGTGGTCTCGAACCCTATCCTATGGCGTCGGTCATGGAGGCCAATAACCGTCCATAAACGGCCCCCAATCTATTCCGCTGTTGAAGAGGAGCAAGACATTTGATATCGTCTTTGCGACTTTCAAGCACACATCGCATAACTGTTTTCGATGGGCAAGGCTGGATGAGATTGCAGTCACGTGCTCGACATTCGGGGTTGGAGAGTCGTCTTTGAAGTGTCGCTCATGCGCTTCCTCGAGGTATTGCCGTTCAGCCTTGAAAGATTCGTACTCTTTACGGATTGCCGCATCTTAGTAGCTTTCGGGCTCTTTGGCTTGGTTGTCATCGACTGTTTCCATGGAGTATATTTAGGAAAAGAAAAGAATATAGGCGTGGAAGGACAGTAGATATCGGTGTTAGAAGAATGGGAGGCAGGAGTGGAGGGAGGTACTTCTGAACTTAGCAGCTGAAAGTCACCAGTGGCCTACCTGTAGCTTAGTCAGTCATATGGCTAGGCAGGACACTCATGGAAGAGGCTGTAAATGTATCAACGCTTTTGATTCCCAGTAATCCTACATTTCCCAAGTTCCCCATTTTTTTCTTTTTTTAAATTTTTTTTAACAGTCTTAACATGCAGTGGAACAACCGAAAGTCCACCACATAATCTTACACCTTCGACTCCTCTTGGTGAACCTTCGCCCTTCCAATCGTGCTTTCGTCATCATCCTCATACGTCACCATATAATTCGTAACCTTGTGGATCTTCTTCGCATCATCATCATTGCTTCCAGCGTCCTTGTTATGCATTATGAACTCCTCGCTAGTATCATCGCCCAATCCTCTAGAAACCTTCGTCAAATTGATCGCTCGTTCATCGTTGCCCCCACCGCGAGAAGGTATCCATTCGTTCTTCCCTGTGCCAGCATGACCATATGTGCCGTTGTTGGAGCGGGGCCCTGAGGAGTAGGATGTGCTGTCCATGGTCTTCGGAGGGAAGATGCTCGGGAAGAGTATTGTGAGGGGAAGGCGACACATGGGTAAACATGCGCAGATGATGCCGACGTTTGGCTCGATCATCGTCCAGAGAGAAGATAGAATGTCATCTGAAGTCATGTTAGAATGGGCTTTTGTGTTAGAGAGCTAAACCACCTACAAGTCATGTCTGGGGTTTTGGTCGAGAAATCGAGCGTTTGCATTCGAAAGATGCTAGTCACAACAACACTTCACCACATGTCAGCCATTTCCCACAACAGAATATCAGAAATGAATACTGACAATGCGCCCAAGGCAAAGACAAACATCAAAGCTCTCTTCTGATTCGGAGGTAGTCGAGAAGTGTACAAGATCGGCATTGGGAGTACCAAAATAATCACATCAGTCGCAATCGAGAACCCAGCATTGGCGTACCAGTTCTTGGTAATATCGATGCATGTCCCCGGGATGGTCTTATTCCATGCTCGGGGTATTGGCGTGCATTGGAAGATGGTTGCAAACCACGTCGCAACCATATAGCTCAGGACTATTCCCAACATAATATAGCAAGTGATCCGAAATGGCCTTTGGACGAAGATGCGGAGATAAAGCAGCAGGATCGATGCTTTGGTTAGGTTGATTGTGAGTTTGTAAAAACCCTGAGCTATCCAGAAGGTCTATTCCCATTAGTAGTAACTCAATGAATGAGGGAGGTGATAACGCACCTGCAGAGTCATTTTTTTGTTGTAAGGCGTTAGGTTCCTGATGTGTTGGCCGAAACCGTAGTGGCAAGATACCATAATCAATATCGAGACGGTCATAGAAAAGATCTGCTCAAGTCAGCTCAGTAGATTTTGAGATCACTCTAAATCTGAACTTACAAAAGATACAATGATAGTCCAGTCGTCCCATTTCAACCCCACTTGCATCTGTATCCGAGACCATATTCTGATGGCCACGAAAATGGGCGTGAGAATGAAGAACACGATACAAGGAATTTGGACTTGGAGAGCATTGCTCTCTCCGGGCAAGTTCCCACCCGCCGCCATGATGCTTGACCTCAAGTTTGTTGCAATGTGAATTCAAATCAAAATACAGTTGTTCTCCAGAATGACACCAAGCGAAGGAAGACCCACCAGGAGGAGGTTGAGTGCAGACGAGCCCATATAACGTCTGGTACTTCGGTACGAATACTTGTGCCAGCCTCAGGTCCTACAACACCCACGCGATGACGGGGATAGACCCGGGGGACAAGGCTTTGCTTCCAGCAGAGGCAGGAACAGGAGCACTCTCCCTGCCATCTTGGCTATGCGAGAATCTTACTTCGGAAACTGTCAGACTGGGGGAACAAAGCATGTTTTTGTTAGGCCCTCTGTCTCCCAGAAACAGGAGCTCGGAACCCATCCCAGCTATAATCCGCTCACGAGAATAGCATTTAAACAGCAGTAAACTTGCGCTGCTTTGGTTAAAAACCCGATCAATAAGTGTAGTTCTCAAGAAGAACTTGGACTTTATGGAAATATTTTGAAAGGACAGACTGCGTGGGGGGACAAAGTTAGGACTGAATCCTGGATTCGACGCGTTTCATCCCGCTCATACCCAGCTCTGCCAAGGTGATTTCGGGTGGTTCGGCCTATGGGTAAATAAATGCCTGCATATCTCACTCAGGGGCCATATCCTGCCACCTTCCCAAAGAGCAGTCTCCTGCGTCCAAATCCCCTTGGCCCGTAAGCGAGTAGGCATGCCAAATTAGCGATGAGGAGAAATACCTGAATTAAGAAGTGATAGCTGGTCTAGCTGGTCGGAATGTGATTATCTTGGAATATTGTTCTCGGAAGACATTGAAAATAAGAAGACAAGCCCGGGGCATGCGCCACAGAATATGCATGGACGGGGGCGTGGAAGTGTGGTGAGGTTTTAGTGGTTGGGCGCAGTGGGATGCTCGGAATCGATATCCCGCAGGCGGGTGGGCGTGCTCTGTTCCGCAGCCTCCCCCTCTCCTCTTCCTGTACCAGCACCGGGGATGGATGATGCTCTACTCCGTCCGCCCCTGGCTCTCCTACGCAACCTTCCTTTCTGGATGAGGAACAATGATGTCAAATCCAGGTCCTCCCGCCTTCATCTAAGAACTCGCTTTTCATTGGAGACCGACAGCTTGGCCGCGGTACGATGCACCGCACCCTGGCAGTAGCATTGTTGCCCCGCACTCATTGCCAAGCCGCGGAATAAATACGACTCTTATCTCATCTTACTTTCTGTTTCTGAAAAAGACTTTTGTCCTCTCTCCTTTCCTAACTTCATCAAAGTGAGTTCTGAAAAGAAACTCAATTGTTGATTGAGTTCGTTCAGAAGGTTGGACTCCCTTCGGTTGTTTACACCCCGACCTCTCCTGATATTCGATCGGTTAGGTAAATTTAAAACACTGGGTAAGTCGGTCCTTATTCAGAACCGATATCACCGTTCTAATATACGTAGAAGCTCGCCAATCGATATCCTATCGGAAAGATGAAGTTCCTGCAGTGCGCCATTGTCCTGAGCATCGGGCTCCTCGAATGCATATCTGCCACTTCCCCAGACTTCATCAAGGAGCATCACATTCCTGAAGATCTCAATGGATCCAATTTCACTTATCCATGGCCGGTCAAGCTGTTTCAATTCGCAACCCAGAAAGCCCAAACTCTGGAAATGGCATTCATGGATGTTGCACCAACTGGGCCTGCGAATGGGAAAACTGCCATCCTTCTACACGGAAAGAACTTCTGCGGCCCGACCTGGGAAGCCACCGCTGTTATTCTCGCAAAAGCCGGATACCGAGTGATTCTCCCTGACCAAATCGGATTTTGTAAATCGCAGAAGCCCGATCGATACCAGTTCAGTCTCCAGCAGCTTGCTGCCAACACCTACCGACTTCTCGCTAAACTCGGGATCTCAAAAGTCACTGTCATCGGTCACTCAATGGGTGGAATGCTGGCCGCAAGATTTTCTCTCATGTATCCGGCGAATGTGACAGAATTGGTCCTGACAAATCCCATCGGCTTGGAAGATTGGAAGGCTTTAGGCGTTCCTTACATTGACACGGACGTCACTTGGGCCACAGAGAAATCCAGCACGTACGGCTCGATTCGCGGCTACGAGCAAGCTACTTATTACGTCGGTACTTGGGATCCCAGCTACGACGTTTGGGTTAACATGTTGGTGAACATCTACACGGGAAGCAAAGCCGACAAATTCACCTGGAATCAAGCTCTGATTGTGGACATGGTCTTGACCCAACCCGTTGTCTACGAATTTCCTCTTGTGAAACCAAAGACATTGCTTTTGATCGGTGCCAAGGACAACACTGCCATCGGAAAGCAATGGTCTCCTCCAGATGTCCAAGCAAAACTTGGACATTATGACGTTCTGGGACCTCAAACTGCTGCTGCAATTCCTAATTCCACGCTCATCATGTTTCCTGATCTGGGCCACGCACCACAGATTCAGGCTCCTGATCGGTTCCACGACGCTCTCATGGGATGGCTGAGCGGATAAATTAATTTGCGAAGGAAATTATGTACAGCTATTAATGTAATATGAGCCAAAAGCTAGCTCTTCTGAAGCTTCCAAAGTCGAGTTTCCCGATTCGTCCTTTCCAGACTTGCTTCCCCCCGTTTCACAAGTAGCATTTCTTATCCTTTCTTTCCACTTGGGCCACTCTCGACGAAATCATCTCACGGTTCAAGTTTTGCCCCCTCATCCCCTCGGCATCGTCAGCGAGAGGCTTCTGACATCGTTCGGTAAAGAGACAAACAGTTCATCGACATTAGAAAAGAGTTGTGGAGGACCACCCAGCTACCCCGCTGCCCCACGTATTGCACCCTCCGCATTTTCTTCTCAACGCAACATTCCGCCCGGGTTTGACACTCCTCCACAATTTAGTTTGGATTTGGCAGTACAGTATGAAGATGCGGATTTTCTTGATACCTATCTATGTTTAGTACATATATCTACTAGAAATGCCTCCAGTTTGAGTCTTGACATGATGCATTAAAGTTCATTCTCGAAGAAACACCTCGTTAATTCATCAAAATCAAACTACATACGGAAGCCATCATGTTGACCAAAGATCTTCCAACTGATCTCTTGTCTATCCTACTCAGACCGCTCATATGCGTTGCCATCGCATCCATCATTGGTGTCTTTTACAGCTATGCATCAATGCTTCTCCTCCGTCGCAAGCTTCCCCCTGGCCCTTTCCCTCTACCCATTGTTGGTAACATGCTGTCACTTCCCAAGTCCAAGCCATGGAGAGACTTCGAACACTTGGGCGAGAAGTATGGCAGCGGGATGTTAACCATCTGGATTGGACGCGTCCCAAACATCTTCATCAATGATGGTTGGGTAGCAGCTGACTTGTTCGAAAAGAAAGCCAATATTTATTCCTCCAGACCAAGGCAAGTCGTCATGGGAGATGTTACTGGTATCGGCAAGAACAACCAAGTCCTTCTGAAGCACAATGACCATTGGAGACTGCATCGGAAGATGATGGTATGCACCTCCCTCCCGGAGCAGGACAAAATGTATTGACATCACCTCACAGCACGGAGCGGTAGGCTCACAGGCAGTCCGAAAATACAGAGAGTTTCAAAACGACGAGATCTCAATTCTTATCAGCGACTTTGCTACTTCATCCGAAGACTTCTCCCTCTCGATCGAGCGATTCTCATGCTCGATTGTTTCCATCCTCGGCTGGGGCCGCCGAATCGCGAAAAAGAAAGACTACATCGTCGGATTAGCTCTCCAAATGATGGAGACTGTCACGCACATGCAAGTACCAGGTGCATATTAGATGAAAGCCATTCCTAAACTGCAATATCTTCCTCCATGTCTATATCCACTTCCTTCGACTCTCCGAACCATGGGAGCTGCTCTGCGACGATATTGGTTTGCTCTAACGGAAGAAGGGGCACAAGCATCCGAGCCTAATTTCGCAAATTTTCTCAATGATCATCGAAGTGAGATGAACATTGCCAAAGATGACATCTCAGAGATGACTGCGAATCTGATTGGAGGCGGGGTCGACACAACCACGGGCACGACTCTCAGCGGTATCCTCGGTCTCGTCACACACCCAGAAGTGCAGAAGAAAGCCCACGAAGAACTAGATTCCGTCGTAGGAACGGATCGTGTGCCTACTTGGGACGATATTGAGAACCTCCCGTATTGTGCAGCGATCCTCAAGGAGACTCTTCGGTGGAGGAGCGTCACGATTCTTGGTGGGCTGCCTCACTCTCCCATCCAGGAAAATATTTATAAAGGCTTCTTGCTTCCTAAGGATATCGCCATCCATGGCAATCTTTGGGCTATCCATCGAAATCCTAGAGACTTTCCCGAGCCGGACCGTTTTAATCCTGATCGCTACATGGGGAAGGAGCGGTTGTCGTATCCGAATGCCCGCGGTCACAATGCTTTTGGATGGGGCCGTCGTATCTGTAGTGGTTAGCCATTTGCTGAACAGGGGGTTTCTATGGTCATTGTTAAGTTGCTATGGGCATTTAACATCAAGCCGGGATTAAATGAGCAGGTTAGTGCAGTATCCTTTATCTCTTGCAACAAATGAAGCGACTAATAAGTTTTTAGAGAGTTGAAGAATATCCAGATATCTTTGCTTTCACTGACGCGGAGAACACCCGCCCGCAACCCTTCAAAGCTCGACTTGAACCGAGGTCTTTGGGTATCCGTAAACTTATCAAGGAAGAGGCAGATGCTGCGACCGAGAGACTGCGGAAGTGGGAGGGAGAAACGAAGGTGACTGTTGAGCAGTTCCTAGCTGATGGCCTGTGAGATCTTCATTTTCCAGTAAAGCTGTTGGAAATTGACGACTTCTGAGAGCTGGGTTCTGTTTTCACGGTTGTATATGTATATGTTTGGTTGGATTATCCTGGGGAATCAGAAATCAACATGATTTGATTTGCACCGACTTAACCTTGATTAAGACAAACAATCTGAAATTGGCGATACAACGGAAAACTGAGTTTCTGAGTTTCTGAGTTTCCAATCAACATGAGTTAGGTTTATCTGAAACAAGTAAGATAGCTGTAAATTTACAGCCATAGAAAGTTTGACCAGGCTCGGCAAGTTTCGTCGTCTCACCCGAGACATGTTCTACAAATGAGCGTTTCTCTTATTTTCATGCATAAAATCTCGCTTCCTTTTCTCAATTTACCCTATTTCCCCCGTGCAGTTAAATCGAAACCATCACTAGATCGTCATGGCAGTGTCGCAGAAGCTGGTTTCATGAAAATAATGCTGCTTGAAGGATACTCGACGCGCACTTTTACTAGGTTTAGTAAACCAATACTTGGATAAACACAATTAACAAAACGGGTATAAAATATCGTACGGCTGCGCAATTGATGGTGGCGTGTTGATCATAAATCAAGCCGCAATGTGAAGTGGGGCAGTGTCTGCGATGTGGAGGATGTGGGGGAAGTGCATGTGGAAGAACATGTGGAGGAGGATGTGGAGGCGGGTGTGGAGGATCGCGGGGTAACGAGGATAGCGGGGATGCTTGACAGTAATTGCTACTCCATGATGTAGAATGCGGAATTTTTTTGTTGATTGGCCCATGATTACTGAACAGTTGAAGGTGCTTTGCTGGAAAAGAAAATTAAAATTTGAACTACCCATGGAGCCAGCTTAGATCTAAACTGCGTTAAGGTGTATTTCAACTTGGAATGAAAGCCCCAGATAATAAACAAATTAACATCCAACCAAGCACTGAGGATCTACTGAGAAGGGGCCGAGGGCTTCACTTTGGCCGACGGGGGTTGGGGGAGAACTTGTTTTTCCTCAGAGTGATCTTCATTGTGAAATATTGTGAACAAAATGAGATTCATAAATTACATCAGAACTTCTTCAAAGCCTTGAACCTTCAACATTACCCGATGAATTTGTTGAAACCCCATTGTTGCCTTCACTGTCCTCATACTTCTGAGTTCGCTGAATCTCAAACCCCCGGCCACGCAAACGCTTCGGCCAGATCCCGCTCTTGCCAGGAGCAAGAATACCATTGGGATCCAAGGAGTCCTTCAAAGTCTCATTGAATCTCAAAGATGAGTTTCCATTCCAGTTGTAAACGCTCGCAATTTGGTCCATGAAGCAGAGATGGGTTCTGTACTCGCCATATCCCTGGTTGAAAGTTAGCGAGATGTTATCAGGTATAACCAAGGATCAAATGAAACCTCTTTGGCAGCATCGTCTATGAGCAATTCAATGCACCTATGTGCTTTGCGGCGGGATTCGGGATCCGTTTTATCGAAAGTGAGGCAGACTGGACATGCAATTTAGCTACAACAGGTGGGTTTTAGAGATAAGGCAGCTGACCAATGTGATGAAGTTCTCGCCAGCCAACAACAAAAGTTCCAATGTAATCAAAGCCAAACTCAAAGAATCTTCGTTTGACCATATTGTACTGTTTAATTGCGTCGGGCCCAGTAGTTGGAGAGATAGGCGAGAATCCCAACAGAGATCCTTTTGGTCCTGTCCAATTCAGCCAGCCAAGCTCGTAGGTATTTGGCAGGCCCTTCAAAGTGTCTGCTCGCATGTGGATGACTTTTGCCTCAGCTCCCTTCTCCACATCTTCTGGGAATGTGTAGATGGCCTGATAAGCAGTTAGTATGATTTCAAGGAGGCAGAACAAAATGGAGCAAAAGCGAAAATTGGATAATTTACTCCTGGAATGGTTAGAAATGCCGTTTTGATGGCTCCCCATTGAATGTCCCGCAGCTCCTTCGGCCCATACATGGCACCATACACATTCCATCGTCCAACTCCAATCTCTTTGGCAATTTTGTCGATATCTTCGTCACTCAACACTCCAGTCTTCGAAGTGTACTTGGATTTCGGCCCCAAAACTGCGGCATCAATGAGTGTGTTCCTAATCGTTGGGGCATTTTGGATTATCATTCTCAACCTCAGCACACGGACAATTTCCACGATAGCTGGCAAATCTGAATCTTTGGGGAAACTGAAAAGATAGGATTGGTAGCCCTTGAACTTCCAGTCAGCGATAGAAGGCCAAGTGAATAGGGTTGTGATACCCCCGGATCTGGCATCAGCCAGAAACCCATCTTTGTCACAATTCCAAAATTTGATTGAGTGAAAATGCCGTCAGGATAAGGTCCATAGCCTTTCAGACTAACGCATTAGTTCTGTAACGGATTTTTGCATTCTCACTTGTGAGTTGTGTGAACATACCATATTGAAATGCCTGCCATGTGTTGTTGCCAGGCAAGGCTCCCATCCCAGTTCGGGTGACTTCACCAGTTGGCAGCACAACTTCCATTCCACAATGCATCGAAAAGTGCTCTCCGTATGGCGTATATCCAGCGCCGCGATCGAGTGCATTGCCGACAACTGAGCCCCCACCTAAATTTGGAGACCATGTCAGCCAATGGAGCTGGGTGTCTGCTGAAGCTACAGACCCAGGTCAGGATTGTCTATCCATAGATGTTTGTAGCCATTGTTCTGGAGATGGTCGTAGAGGTCAAAGTATGAAACGCCTGGCTCAAGAAGGCATGTTGCGCTTTCGCCATCCACCTCCAGCACACGGTTCATTTGTTTCCCCATGTCCAAGACAACGCTTCCTCGAAGGCGGGGTGCAGCTCCTCCATAGCCTGGGGCAAGTAGTAAGCAAGCTGCCAAATATTTCTGGTGAAAAGATGCTTACCAAGATTTCGACCGCGAGAGATGGGCCACAATGGAAGCAGGACTTTGTTTGCCAGCTTAACAATGGCTGAGACTTCTTCGGTGTTCTTCGGCGACACCACCGCACTGGCTAGGAATGTGTCCTTCTCGAGAACGTAGAATAAGTCGTGCTCCCGTGGAAGATTGAAATAGTGACCTTCTTCATCTGGCATCATATGCTCTTTGGTCAAGATGTCAATATTTTCGGAGCCTACGATACGGCTCAACTCCTTGAAGGCAGACTTCAACGTTGCAGCATCCACATCAGGGGGGAGGATGAGATCCTCATCTTTCAGAGTAGACAGGTCCTTGATAGAAACCATTGTGTCGGATCGCTTGGTACACTAATTGGGAATATTTAGACAGTATCTCATGGAGGAGGGAGCGGTTGAACAGTATATGTACCGCGGACGGAGCAAGAACTAGAACATCACAACCAAATACGAATTGTACGTCCTCCACATGAGGTCCAGCTCCCACAATGGACGGCTTGCTCTATGCCAGTAGCGAACGTTGATCCAGGGTCCATTCGGTGGCATCCACAAAGACAGTAATGGACCAAAAGGTGCCACGATGGGCCCCACAAGGTTTCCTAGCAGCTGATGATTCTGTATGTGCCAGTGTAAAGTCAGAAACTTTAACTTTTGGATTTGCATGCCCCTTGGCAGCAATAATGGTTGGAGCACATCTTAGTGCACCCCGCCATCGAGAAGCCGAGAACCCCTCTTTACCCCAGACGCCGAGAAGCTGGGAATCTTTACACTGTGTTGCTTCGAATCCTTTCGCTGAAAATACAATATGACAACAGCAGACCCGTATATGAGTATTGCTTAAATGATAGAAACTACAGGGACTTCGGCGCAAGATACAGTTCCGCACAGGAAATGCAACTACTGCAGTCGCCAATTCCCCAAAGTTGAACACCTTAAGCGTCATGAACGTTCTCGTGAGTGATTCACGCGGATCTTGAGTTCAATTCACAATCATTGACTCGTCGCAGACACTGGAGAGAAGCCGTTCAAGTGTGCTCAATGCTCAAAGCGTTTTTCCAGAAGGTTGAAAACCCCCTTCCTCATCTAGGTGTTCAGAGCGCCGTGGATTGCTTCTCTATTTCCGAGGCATCACCCTTGAGTACCAAGCAAAGCCTGATTTTTTTCACAGTGATGTATTATGCCGTCATCAAAAAGGCCATTCCAAACAAGTCGAGGCAGATAAGGAGAACATCTCATCTTCCTGTGAGAACGAGGGGTCTGACGGCCATGAGCCCAAAGGAATACTCTCAGTATCTCCTCGTGACCCCATTGTTGCAGTTGGAAACATACAACGACGCTTAAGCCGGAAGAGGCGTATAAGGCATTCGGAAAATCAAATAGATCAGCAGCAAGGTGCACAAACTATCCAATCACCACTGCGAACATCTATTCCAAGTGCAACCTCCGAAATACACCACCTGGCATTCAAGAACAACCAGGATATGTGGTTGGGAGCTGAAGTTGACCTAGAGATGGATCCAGATACATCAAATTTCTCGTCAAATCAAGGAAGCGGAAATTCAAGTCACTATGGGCAAGATCGGCCTGTGATTTCCGGAACTTTGACCCAGCAAACTCTAGCAACTTCCACTGACTGTCTTACTTTTCAAACAAACGCCACTGATTTTACACTTCCTAGCAACGGAACAGTCTTATGCTCAAATTCAATTCCAGTAGGGGACAGGATGTAAATGCCGCAGGAGAATGAGGCTGAGGATTTCACAAATTTCAATGCCGGTCCTGAAGATATGATTTTGACAAACGACTTTGAGACCTGGTTCAGCCAATTGAACTCAAGTAGCCTCTCGCAAACCTACGTTGACCAGTCGGGGTTTCTGATTTCTACGCCTGGAGCACCTTTGGAGCGGGCAGGTACACGATTCAGTTCTATCAGCTTGGGATCCTCGGCGCCTACAGGTCGCGATATTCCAAAAAAATCGCTTCGAAAGGGTAGAAAAGTGCTGGTTTCATAACTCTGGAAATCACAGTCGCGTTATGCATTCTTTGTGGAAAGACGTGTCTCTGGTCTCGCCAGACAACGTCCTAGCGGGGCAGGAAAACTTGGACGACGCAACTACCACTCAGGAGCTTTCGCCATCTCACCTCCAATGTCATTCTAGAAGAGGTCTCAAGACATCTTGTTGGGAAAGGTTGGAGAAGATGTTCAACAAAGCACATCGTGCACAAGCTCTCTCGCCATGTTCCTCTCGGGGAAATCTTGGAGGTATCATGCAGAGCCCACAGTTAGAAGATCGACATGATATCCTTCCTGGACCCAAGTTCCCCCCTGTGGAAATTCTTGACATGGCTTTGGATCTTTACTTCCGACACTTCCATCCACTTCTCCCATTCATCCATGTTCCAACTTTCGACTCGAAGGTGTTCGACGAACCAACTTTATTCACTATGTGTCTCATTGGATTGATGCTGATAAATACGCACGGAGCCAAGATCTTCGTCCAACAAGCATTTAATGTAAGTGATCCCATTAGGAGAGACAGTTTTCCGACTTTCGGTACCTCTCAGCATGCTTGGGATACTCACATAATGAAATTCATTAGGCCACCATGGATATCCTCGAGGCTCAGATAAGCTCCTATTCACGAGATTCCCGTCGGTTTACCCACACCTATGTGAAAACAATGGCATGTGGTATGCTTCTCATATGTCTAGCAGAGATCCTCGGGGTAACAATCACCCAAAATAAAGAACCCCAGGACACGTTACTGATCACCTCATAGGAAAGAGCTGATCAGCCGAGATCCCAGAGACTTTATGTGCAGTTGCTCACAGTATGTGTTTTTTTTTTGTTTTTTTTTTTTAAAATCGCTAAAGTACACATTAATCATATTTTGCTCTAGCAAGCTCAAGAGCAGGGGCTGTTTGCCGCGGAAAGTGGTCAAAAGCTCGACGGGAGTGTATTGGACTCATTCGAAGACACAGAATCGCGATGGAAAACCTGGAGTAGAATAGAGTCTACGAAGCGGCAAGTTATCCTGAAGCACTGTGGCAAATATTCACATGCAGTCAATTCTGACATCACGCAGCTTGATAGTGACAATACTTCTCGTCGACTCTTGGTTCGCCGCGCTTCAAACCACATGCCCACTACTGAGAACCAACAACATGCAATGGTTGCTACCTTGCAGTCTACCTCTCTTCGAGGCGAAGTCTGCAGAAAAATGGCTTGAGTTACAGGCCAAGGGACATACATTATTCATGCCGGCCATGAAGCTATCGTGTCCCTCCACGCAGATATCCCTCGCACAGAGAGACCGATGGACATGCTAGGAATGCATGGAGTTCTATGCACCATCCGTCTCCGGATCTCAGACGACTACCATCGACTGCTGCCAAACAGCAGCCCAAACATGGTACGGAGGTCTTTTGTGCCATGGGAAACCTTTGCCACGGATTTACAAGGAAACATAACTCGGCTTCTGGTTGTAGAAGTTCTCGAGTCGTATGGCGACATGATGGGCTTGAATAATCCGAATTGTATGGCCATGTGGCATAGTACGTGCATTATGCTCACAGCGGATATCCGTCTTTTCGAACTCGGTGCTGGCTGCGCAGGTGCGAGTCCTGCGAGAGAAGCTTTGAGGAATATTACAACCTGGACGTAGACAACAGGGGCCAGAAGAGCAATCTTACATGTGGCACAGATGTACAAAATCATGTCGGATCGAAGAGCCTCTGATGGAGATCCATTCCATGCATCCAACGGCTTATTCACGTCTGCCTTGATACTCACTTTATATATCCTAATGGTGCCAACAGGAACCGTCAACCCCGAGATTGCTTCATTTGAACTCTTGGATATGGTTAATTGGAAGGCCGTTGGGAGAGAGGGATTGTCGCACGAGATTGAACATGGTGGCCATCGCGTTGATCCCGCAATAGGCTTTATTAGGCATGGTGGCCCAATAAGTTTTTCTGGAGTTGTTCACTACAATGGCTACCAGTCTGCTCGGAGGATACTTCTGCAGTTTGTGCATCTCATGGAAGGTATCGGGAAGTTCAGAGTGCATCGGTACACGAGAGCTTTGAGAATTCTCAGCAGCACGCTCGTTTTTGACGACGTTGTTGACGATTCATGAGTCTAAACTTTGTAAATCAGGCATAATAATGGTGCTTGTGATCCTGTGAGCTACACATGCCACAAACTGGCTTTGCACTGCCCTTGTTGACAGCTTGTGATTTAAGCGAGCGGAAAATCGGGGCTGATAGGACTGCAGATAGCAGATCTAAAAAATCAACTTCCAAAAAGCGCAAGTCACAGAGAACTTTCGTATATCAAGTCGGGTTGAAATTGCAATGTGTCTGAGGACCAATACAGGATGTTTGGACATCATTTGCCATGCACTTGTTCTTCGATCAATACAATCCTCCCCTACCACCAGCCATAGGCAACGCATTGTACTCAATCTTTCCAGCTGTATCGCAGGTGACATCCTGTCCTACACAATTTCCCTGATCTGGGACACCATTTTTGTAACAATTAACCCACGTCCACGAGTCTCCTGCAACCGCCTTTGAGTCACAGGTGAGGCCTTGCTGCACTCCCTGGTAATAGCAATTTTTCCCATTCCCAAAACTGAACGGCCCCAATCTGGGAATACCTGTTACCCCCCATTTGGAGGTTGCCGTGCTGGTATATATTGCGCTTTCGTTGAGCAGCCCGCAAAGTCGTAGCTGGGAATCTTTTGAGTAAACACTTCCCACTTGTATGAGCAAGCTGTTTCCCCAGCAGTCTTACATGATGTATAGACAGCGACAGCTACACCCGTTGATGGAGTGGGCGTGCTTTCAGAATGGTCACTGTCACAATGGTAACTGTAGCTGTTGTTGAAGGAACATTGATCGTTACTGTCGTCCGCGAAGGAGTAGCGAGCGCTGCGGTATGCGTAGCCCCCGGAAAGATGGCTACTGGCTTTCCGCCAATGGTAGTGACTATGGATATAGAATTCAGACTTAGCTGCGCGGAAACTGAAGAGCATCGTCAGAGTCTCGTTTCTGTAGACCCAAGAAAACATTCATCTATTCCGGAATGAAGACACAACAGCACATACGTGGTGCCTGTGTAGGAAATGATAGTCCCTGACATATTGTCAAGTCGCCCAATAGGTTACTTTCTTCCGACAGCCAAACGCACTCAAATGCTCTGGGAACTCCGCAAGTCTTTGATGCTCGATTGCTTTTAGCTCTTCATCAGATAGAATGCTTTCCCATCGATACCTTCTGTTTGACATGCTCATCACCAGGTCCTGTCTCAAAGGATGTTCACTGGTACTTGTCCAGTGCATAAAACCCAGAGTAGCCATTCTCTCGGCATCGAACAGAAAGAAGCCACAGTTCCGAAATCTGCTCCTATCCGTGTATCTCAGTGGAGAATCACTTCTCAAAGTGTCCATCAGGGCGATCCTAAATCCCTCTGTCGCCTTGTTCAATTTGCCGTAGTCCCTACAGCAGGGTTTCTTTGACAACTCTTCAGATTTCGCAGATCTGGTTGTGCAAATGGGAGGTTCAAGCAGCTGCACAGACCTCGACAAATGCCCAAGTTGAACTGAATTATGCGGAAACTGTTCTGCAAGATACGCGACAACGGTTGCCAACTCTCCTTCCAGAAAATCTTGATCGTCCTCGCATACTTTCCAAAAACTTGCAATTCCCAAGCGTCCTAGTTGTTCTTGATCGTAAGCCGACCAGTTCAAGTGCGAGCTAGAAGCAGCAATTTGCAAGTCAAAATACAACTGCAAACGCCAGAAACAGCGTATGGCATTTTGCAATTCGACCCATGACGGAGGTCCTGAATTTTGTTGCTTGACTCTCTGTCCAATGAGCCTGGGTTGTGGGCATCTTCCCATGCGTGGTAATGCGATATATCGAAACTCCACTGGGGGCTCCAAAATCTCGAGAGCCATGCACCGATCAATTAAAAAGTCCAAGGATCTTATTGCTAGACATTCTATGCGACACATGGAGTCCATGATACCACGCAAAATAGAAGGCGTCGCATCGATGTTGAATGGTGGACGGTTTCTACTGCACTTCTCACAAAATTCGGGATAGCAAAGCGGCCATGGACGCTCCCTGGTCTCGCACTGATGATATTCACCCGGCTTGTCGGCCAGATTGTTATACCGAACAAATTTTGCCCGAAAGTCTTCTAGCTATGTTGACGTGACTGTGCGAGAACGTCTGATGACCACCGTACTTATCAAGCGTTGAACCGAATCCGGAATGCTCGAGGATATCACGTCTTGGAGAATTTCTGTGCCTAGCTCGTCAAACAGCGAAGCGACTGTATGCGAGGCCTTATCGAGGTTTCGAAGGGATGAGACATCCGGGATAAGTTTGAGTATAGATAGAAGCACGGGGCTCGGAATTCTTGAAAAGGGGTCCATGATTCGTACTTTGATAGGTTCCGCAGTCGGTCGTAGTTAGGTCCAAGACCCTCGATTCGTTCGTGGTAAGGAGAACTCTAGGTGGGAGCCTGGTGAGAAAAATTTGAGGCGGCGTCTCCAATTGTTGAGCGAGGTTGGACGGACGGGCAAAAGTGATATCAGCGGCACTCTCGGGGTTGAGTTGACGAGTCAGTGCCAGGTCCACAGCAGATGCATGAAGTATGAGATCCTAGTAAATTCGCAAATGGCGCCAACAATGTGGATCAGAACTCTCGACAACGCTTATTCTGATCATCTCGGCAGCGGCTCGTCCCAGTGACCCGCAAAGCAACTCAAAGTGATGCCGAAGTACCCTTTTTCGGGAGGGTGATCTCAGTCCTCCCTCTCTTCACTCCTCCCATTATTTTCAATGGTCTACAAAGGGTCCTCTCCACTACAGGCCTGTCTGACGAACCAGTAAATCCCTTTTCCCTGAGAGTAAATAGCCCCATTTGCAGACCATTAAATAAAAGAAGTAGAATCCAAATAGGGCTATACGACAGTAATAGTGACGAGTTTGTTGGATAAGTGTGTAGTGGGGAAGATCCATCTGCAGACCAGGGATTTAAGGCAATATTGGTCATCTCATGAGGAACCATAATGAGTTTGGACGAGATGGATATTGAATCTCGGGCAGTTCTTTACCCCCCGTGCCGGCATGAGACTGACGTGCCGGTAGGACTTCCCTCAAAGAGCCAAAGTCACTGCATTGCAGACGACATTTGCCTTCGCGCTCAATAGCCGCCGAAGATGCTCACTTATCCATGGGATTAAACCTACTAGGGCAGGGAGTATCTAACTCACCGTCTCTTGCAATGGCTTCCTTCTGAAGGCAGGCAGAGGAAAATAGCCGCAAGAAAAGATTTGTGGGAAAAGAAAAGAGGTATGAAGCTGGACATGTGCTGATCAAAGGTTTGCTTTATTCAATCCATCCGTTTTAAGCTCTACATCATCTGACGTCAAGATGTATGATGGTCCATCGGTTGGAGCATCTACAAACATCGGAGGAAACAACACACCGGACAATCATTTCGAGTCAAACATATTCTACTCCCAGTCCATTACCCAGATGTTAAGCGACGGCAACTGGCCATATATTCCCGACATGCAGCAGGCAGCTCGCAGCTCACTACAGGATATGGCCAACAATAACTATCAAAAGGTATGCTATGAGGGCCTTATTCACTACAGTTATCCATCTGGAGGATGTCTGTTTCAAAAGTTTGCCCCGGTTCAGGTCTGCTCATGAAAAGATGGAGGATCATGTAACACACCTAGTTGTAATTGGGCTCTGGGTACCACTTCCGGGAACTGTGGGCTAGGTGCCAGAATAGTGTGCTAGAGATTTGGTGGAGCTCTCATGAGCCTGGCGCTTTCTCAAAACCAGGAACGACCCCAACACAACGGCAATGAGATATAAGTCTTATGCATGGTGGAAGATTCAGAAGAGCTGTACAGTTTCTCGGTACACTGGATTTCGCAGGGAAATTCCTTTGATCGACGCTGTGTCGACTCACGAATCTAATAAAATATGATTACAATCTTTTGTTGAAGTCGTGTCAGGACAGTCCAGGGACTCGCTTATTTTGACAGACACCGAGTCATCCTTCGTTCAGGAAGGGAAAACAATTCAATTCTTCTATGAATTCTCCGAGTCCATCAATGTGAACTGAAAGCTACGATTCATAATTTGACCACGTCCTCTTAGATATATTACTGATCGGCATTTCCATGTTTTCTTTCCCCCAACTTAGGCGGCTGCGCTAGGTCAACCATTTGATATTCCTGCGAGAGTCCACTTTGATAGCTCCGGTAACTCAATCTTTCCCCCTTCATCACCTTGGGATTATCTTTGAAATACTTCAGTATACTAAGCCATGGTAGCCAAGCGACCAGATAGCGAACGTGCCATGGTCGCCCTCTCTCCAATTCGTCGACTTCGTCAGGATCATATTTAGTGATTGTCGAGTCTCTTAACATCGCTGGTGAGAATGCCAGCAACAAGTTTCGAACCTTCAGAGTACGCGATCTTTTTGGAGAATATGTGTCCGGCAAGGAAGGCTCCGTGTCTTCGGGTGACCGTTTGGACCGAACCACGAGGTATAGAACCCGTACCAGACCGAATGTACCAATCAAGAGTGGAAGCAGTTGAGCGGGCAGGTGCAACTCATTCCCATTATCCCTACCCCTTAGGACCGCAGTAGCGTTATTGAAGTTCAGGGAGAACTCAATCAGAAGGGCGGAGTAGATGAGCCAGAGGAAGTTCAAGATGCGAAGAGTCTTGAAGATGATTTCGAGCCTGCATCGTGCATGTTAGTGTGGCGATACGTTTTCTGGGATTGTGTCACTCACTCTCGATACTTCAGTCCAGTTGCGAATCTCAACCGAGTTGTGTCTGCCCATCGCTGCTGTCTGTATAGCTTGACCATCTTGTTCATTCTGGCCCAGCCAGCGACGGTAGATGCCAAGAGCATCGTTCCGAAATAAAATATGCAGGCCGTGCAGACGACAATATAGAAAGTGCGAATACCACCATCGGCCCTGACTTTCCCAAACATAAATGTAAAAAGTATGGCACATTCTGGTGAGTTGGGAGGAGAGACTGTCAGGTCCCCAATTTCTTCAGCACTTCCGGTCGCCACAAGCCCCCCAGTGACCGCATATAACCAGTACCAGAGACCATATATACTGACGGCAAGACTGACGATGAGTCTTGAGTGCGTACCAAAGCCACCGAAGAATCGTATTGCTTTCGGTCCGTTTTCCACGTAGTGTCGTGTGCGATAGCCCCAAATGCTGAAAGTGCCAAATACGAATCCACCGCTGAGGTGCATGAGGATCAGGCCGTCGATTTGCTCCAGCATATGGGTACTGCTGCATTTGATCATGGCAATCAATAGAACGAGTAGGAAGATTGTATTGGTGTCCGCAGCTCCAGAAATCTCGGAGGACAGGAGTGCGTTGGCGATGTAGGTTTGCAGCCAAGTGAAGTAGATGCCCAGCCGAACGCCAAGCCCATAATAGTCAGCGGCTCGAGCAGTTTGGCAACTCGGAGCGTAGTTTGGAATGTTTTCCATCTTGAAATATGTGATGGGGTTTGATACACAAGACAAAATCAAGCACGAGTGGTTTTGTTGTTGTGTTGTGGTCAAGGTTTTTGGGCGCAACGGAACCTTTGTACTATTTACGTGGGTTTCCAGCCACGCCACTTCTTCTAAGAATCGCGCATCCACAAGTATGAGTGCAAGGGTCATAGCTGACTCCTCTGTGGAGGCATGATAATGAAAGATGATGAAGGCTTTCTAGATAAGCTACCCGACACGGTATTCCGTAGGTCCTTGGCTGCTGCCACTGGATATTCTCCCACACCAGATTGGCGCCAAGGTTGGAAGAACTGCACATAGTTGTAGCAGGTAGCGTAATATATCTCGCTTTCGCCTGTGAGTAGGTAATCCGTAAATGTAATAGGTGTTGATGGGACCGACTTCGGCTATTAATTTGCACCAAGCTTACTTTGCTCACTTCTGCTGACCTCCATCAGCGACCTGGTGACACACTTCACGCCCGTTCGCCTAGTTTATCATAGAGCTCTGCAGGAATAGGTTTAGCAATGTCTGAAAACAGAAAGTAGTCTCACGTAATAGTTGTTCTTCGTTCTCGCCTTCACTGCCCGCTTGATACCACCACTCTTCAACAATTTGAGCTAGCACCACCATAAGAAACAGCCTCCATGCCCCTCCATTTTGCAACTCTGAATGAAAATCGTTTCTCTAACCCGGCTTTTACCGCATTGGCTTTTAAAGTCATCAATACCAACCTCATCCTTCCGAAATCCAATCGCGCTGCCTCGCTTACAGAACAACAGCAACATGATTGTCCAAATACTTCGACAGGGAGAGACTGTTGTTGTGATACAGCCAAGAGGACAGGTTCAGGCTCAAATAACTGCGACTACATTCCAGCGACTTCATCATCTGGCGAAAAATTATGATGATCTCTTTCGTCTTGGAAGTTGTTAGTCAATTTCCCCAGTCAAAAACATGTATTTGAGAACCAAATATAAACGAGCCCCACTATCTTAGAACTTCCCTATTAAGCGAGATATATCATTGGCTTTGTCTAATCTTAACCAATAGAAACCAGTGAGCATATCATCCTTACGTTTCACTTTCTCATCCTTCCTGACTGGTCTTGCCATACATGAAACCAATCAGCGGATAGTCGAATCATGTTAAGCTTGCTAGTTCACAAAACACTACCTTCAGGGTCAAAGTATTGTCCATTGACTTTCGTCAATAGAAAATAGAGAGAAATTAATCCTTCTAAAGCCCCCCGATCTCTTGTCCCCTGAGTCGCCTACCCGATGCATGCAACTGCACCACAGAGCATCACGTTTCACTGATTCCCACGTGATGACCTAAAACTAAAATCCGTGCCACATCACAGCGTCAGCGCTAGATAATTCATGCATCGTCCGTTTTCTTCAACACTCAGATATGTTAGATTATTTCTATCAAAATAAAAAATTTCAAAATGCCTCTATGTAGATCATGTCAAGACTTTGATATCCGGTCCCTCCTCTTCGAATCCGCGGGGCAAGATGCTCAATCAACGGGCCTGACTGGACGCCTCTATTCTGATACCAATGATTACAGACCGCCAATACCATTCCACCACAAACTACACGATGGCATCGTCAGCCTCAAACAATCAGCGGAACGGGGATGCGAACTCTGTGGTTTGTTTTGGGTTACGTGGATTAACACTGTGAACAAGCCTGATATCACGGAAGAATGGCTGGACAAGACGTTCCAGGGGGAAGTTTACTTGGGATGCAGTGGATGGATTGCATCGAGACAAGGTTCTCCTTATATTACGCTAGCGCAGAAGACGGTCAATGGAACGGCACGCACGCTTGCGTCGTTTGAACCATTCGCTGACCGAGGTGTGCTCCTCGTCATGAGTGCCGAACTTTAGCTGATATCACTTAGATGAGTTACCCAGTGATGGACTGCATCTCTTAGGACGATCCATATACGAAGATCCAGCGTCAAAGGGGTGTCTGGCCGTCGCCGCAGAGTGGCTCAATGCGTGTTTGAAAGAGCATGAAAAATGCGGCGAGCAAGCCGACATCGAAAAGCCTCTTCCTACCAGAGTCATCGACGTTGGAGATGAGAATACCCCTCCGAAGCTGATTACGACAGGCGGAAAACCTGGAGCTTGGATTGCCTTGAGCTACTGCTGGGGAGGAGATTCCGTTTTTATTCACAACGACTCGACTGTTGCGGATCTCAAGTCTGGCATACCATTGGAGAAGTACCCCAGAACACTTCGAGATGCGATTATTATCACTCGCGCCCTCGGAGTAAAGTATATATGGATCGATGCTCTTTGCATCAAACAAGATTCTCGCGAAGACTGGGCGGCGGAAGCATCGAAAATGAGGGAAGTTTATAGCGGAGCAATCGTCACCATTTCAGCAGCGAACTCGCCGTCAACTCAAAGCGGTATTTTCTCGACTCGGAAAGTTGGTATGTCAAAACTTGGATTTGATTGGAAAATGGAGGAGAAGTCAGGAAAGGTGTATCTGAGATCTGGATCCGAACTTTGGGACCACTCCTTGCAGACAAGCGCGCTGCAGACGCGGGGATGGACATTGCAGGAAGGTCTTCTAGCTCCAAGGACACTCTCATTTGGGCAGCAACAAATGATGTGGGAATGCCCTGAGCATCAAGCAGACGAAGGAGGTCGAATAACCCAGCCAACCCAAGAGTATAGATCAAAAGGGTTCATTCAGAAGATGCTTCAGGTAGGACGTCAGGAGGTCTCAAAATCAGAACCTACCTTACTAGAAAGACTTCACATTCGTGCACCCAAAACCGAGGAATGGTGGAAGTCACTAGCAATCGAGAGTCCATACGACAAATGGTGGGAGATTGTGGAACAATACATGACCCGGTCTCTCACGAAGGACTTTGATGTGTTACCAGCACTGTCAGGACTCGCTCGCGCATTTGAGCCAGTATTGAAAGACGAATATCTTGCCGGTCATTGGAAGAAGGATTTCATGCCCAGCCTAATGTGGAGCAGAAATCCCAGATGTCCTGCTGACGAGTCGTCTCGATTTGACGTAGCAATTCCATCAGAATACCTAGCACCGTCCTGGAGTTGGGCTAGCATTCTCGGAAACTTGTCTGCCATGTCTACGACTTGGAAGACTCGAGATTCACTGGCATCGTCAGTGCTTAAAGTTGCCGAAATCATCGATGTACACACGGTAACGAAAGGTGACGATCCATTTGGTCAAGTCATAGGCGGTGAACTAAAGATTCGCGGCCGATTCTTTCCAATCAAAACCATGCCTCCAGTCTGGTCACTGGACAACCAGTTCCCCGAAGAGCCTTCTGACCTCCCAAAACTTACTCCATTCGAAAAAATAGTATACAACAGTTCAAGAACTGTTGATGTTGCAATTTATGAATGGTATCAGAGCCACAAGCCGCATCCTGCCCAAAGCTACGGAGCATTCGAGATTGTCCGCTGGAAAGGAGCACCTGGAAGTGGGCTGCCCGGGTCCGATTTCTTGATGGTGGAATCGACTGGAGAGAAGGAAGATGAGTATCGGCGTATTGGGAATGTGAGAGTAAGGAAGAATCCATTGCCGAATCAGGACGAGGTTGGGCCGGACTCTTTTGCTTTTTTGGTGCTTGAAAATCAAGCATATGCTGAAGTCGAGAATTCAAAAGTCAAGAAAAAGACAATTACTATTGTGTAGACCAGAAATTTTAATAATATCATTTGACCATTTGAATTGAAGTTCTTGAATTTACTTGAGCAAAATCGCACATTTGATCTGGACCTCGACTGAATATTCCGATGGGTACGATGGGGGTCACCTTGGTTGGGGTTTGAACCAGCATCTCGTTCGGGGATAATGATTCGTCCACGTACCGCCAGCCTCACCCACGGAGACCCCCATCCCCGTATTTCTATCCTCGTGTGAAAATCTCATCCACTCTTCATAAAGAAGTCATCCCATTCATTCATGCCACTGGTCTCTGTTTACATATCTGATTGCTGTATTATCTCCCCGGATGGCAAGCTTCCCGTCCGAGGGGACTGCACTCCACGTGCCAAAACGGAAAATCGGGTTTAGGGACAGAGTGAAAGGGGGGTTCTCCTCATTTCGATCAAAGACCAAGACAGTTGATGCTTCGCGGCTGGAGACTGCACCGTCGGACGAAGGTCAGGATTTGAGTCCAGATCAGAATAATGGAGAGGTCTCAGAACCCGTATCAAATGACATTTCAGCAGTCCGGACTCCTCTTACCGTTGGAGATTTTAACACTGAGTCGAGCACCCGCTTTGCTTCTTCTGAGATTGTTCCAGACGAAACTCATATCCATAATGTCGATGAGCCTGGATTGCGACCGATACGAGATGTCTGGAATGAGGCGTACGAAGACCTGCGGGCTGAAGATGAAGATCTCATTACCAGATACGAGGCAAGACTACGGGAAAGTGTATACGGTGCATTAGCCTCAAGCTTGAGTCCTTCGGGTGGAATCGTGGGAAGGTCAGAGTTGATGAAAAGCGTTGTGGACAAGAAGTTGGAACAGTACAAAGAGGACGCCTGGAAATTGAAGGCGCTCGGCGAGGAGTTTCTGGTGAAAGACATTGCGAAGCCACTGGTAGGAATCATCAAATTGGCTGACAAATACGTTGGCGATGCACTGAAGAGTAATCCCATGGCTTCGTTTGGATGGGCAGGAGTTATGGTTTTCATCCCGGTATGCACTCCTCCCATCCATTTCCATCATCGAAACTCGATGGACATCCATAAACGATAGGAATGTAGCTGATTGATCGTAGCTGCTCCTCAATCCATCAGAACAGGAGGCGGCTCTGTTGAAGGGACTTGCCAGTGTATCAAATGTACTTGTGCGAAGCGCCATGCAGGAGCATCTGTACTTCCAACGCTGGGAAGCGAACAACGACAAAAACGATAGAAGCGCCTTCTTGCCCTCGCACAAGGGATACAGAGACACTCTGAAAGCACTTTATGTTCTCGTTCTCAAGTACCAGGCGACAAGTGTTTGTTACTTCACCAAGAACGGCAGTCTTAGAATACTTGCTGACATGGTGAAATGGCACAAGTGGGAAAATCTGCTGAAAGATGTGGAAGGGCAGGACGAAGCTATGTGCCGCACTTACGATCTACTAAGTGATGTGAAAATCGAAGAAGAATTTGAGAAGCTGGATAAACGACACGTGGAGACGGTAGACATCATGAAGTCTGGCTTCAGTGATCTCTCGGAGCTGCGGAAGGCCATCGAAGCAGCACAACGAGACGCAGATCGCACCACACTGCTTGATTGGTTAAGTTCCGTAGACCCTTCGCTGAACTACAACAACGCTCGAGGCAAGTACGATCAAGGAGGGCATGGCACTGGGGATTGGTTGATACGGAATAACGACGACTTTGAAAAGTGGAAGACGGCACCTAACACACTCATGTGGCTCAATGGAAAAGGTGTGTTCTCTTGAGGGATCATATTTCCTCTCCAATACTAACATCGATATATCTTAGCTGGTTCCGGAAAATCGGTTCTGAGGTAAGGCTTGACCTTGGTCGATCACTGAATCAATGATGGTGCTGAAAATCTCTAGTTCTTCTGTTATTAATCACTTGAAAGAAACTCATGGAGAAGACCCTCAAACTGCACTAGCGTACTTCTACTTCAGTTTTAACGACGACAAAAAGCAGACCGCTGCCGGCATGCTTGAATCCATCATCAAACAGATATGCTGCTGTCGACCCGATACCCCCTCCTCTCTGAAAGCTTTAGAGGATTTGAAGGCGAGAGGCCATCGACCGGACCTCACGACGGTGCAAAAAGCGCTCTCGGAGACACTTCAAGGATTTTCCAGAGTCTTTGTGATACTGGATGCACTTGACGAGTGCCCGGACATGGACGGTGAACGAGATCTATTGTTGAGGTGTCTGAAAGACATTCACCAGAATACTCCGAAAAACCTGCATATGTTCTTGACAAGTCGCAGGGAGACAGATATCGAAGCCTCATACCGGGAAATGGAAACCATGTCAAAGAAGTGGGATATCAATCTCTCGGTCTATAAACCCGCAATCGATCGCGACATTGGGTTGTTGATCGACAGTACTCTGTCTTCAACATCATACAACGCGTGGCCCAAGGAGCTCAAAGATGAAGCGAGGATGGAGCTGATCGAGAAATCTGATGGCATGTAAGTCTCATTGCCTCCTGAGCTCCCTGTTCCTCAAAAATAGAGGCACCAAAACTCTAACAAGACCTCTAGGTTCCAGTACATAGCCTGCCAATTTGAAGCCCTACGTCCACTCAAAAGCTTGGCAAAAATAAAGAAGGCCCTGAAAGACCTGCCTAAAGGGCTCGATGCCACCTACGGTCGCATGCTTGCACGCATCAGCCCCGAGGACCAGAAGCAAGTTGCCAAAGTGCTAAATTGGCTCTCATTTTCACTTCGGCCTCTGCTGTTGGAGGAAATTGCGGAAATATTTATCCTAGACCCCACAGCGGACGTGCCTTTTGATGACGATAATCGGCTTCTGACCCCCAGCGCTGTACTCGAATTCTTATCTGGCCTTGTGACGGAGGTTCCGTACTTTGGACCAAGACATGACCTTGGGGGGGTTGGGATCAGACTTGCACACTTCTCGATCAAGGAGTACTTAGTGTCAAGTAGAATATCACTGGATCATTATTCCACTTTCAGAATCGAGGAAACTACTGCACACATTGATATTACAGAGTCATGTCTGGCTTACCATCTTCATCTGAGTCAGTCCATACTGGCAACCAAGGAGACAGTACGGAAATACCAACTCTGGGAATATGCCGTCAAATATTGGCCAAAGCATCTAGACATGATTATCGAAGAAAGATACACTGAGACGATCAAGAACGGGGCTCTGCGAGCTTTCACTAGGGGCTCTCAGAGTCTGTTGAATATGTCGCGAATCAGAGATCCAGAGAGTTGGTCACATGAACCGAAATGGAAGATGACAGCTGACGACCTTGTTTTGCCGCTCTATCATGCTTGCTTTATTGATGCACGGTACCTGACTGGACTCCTCATTGGGGCAGATAACGGCTCAACGATTGATGAGGTTTCGCCAAATAGCGAATATGGGACTCCTCTCCAAGCAGCTGTCTATCGCGAACAAGAAAGTATCGTGCAGCTCTTACTCGACAGAGGTGCGAACGTGAATGTGAAAGGAGGAGCATTTGGAAATGCCTTGCAAGCGGCGGCTGCGAACAACAACGAAAGAATCGTGCTGCTCTTGCTAGATAGGGGTGCAGACGTAAATGCACAAGGTGGGATATATGGATATGCCTTGCACGCGGCGGCTGCGAACAACAACGAAAGAATCATGCTGCTCTTGCTAGACAGGGGTGCAGACGTAAATGCACAAGGTGGAATATTTGGAAATGCCTTGCAAGCAGCCGCTAAAAATGGGGCCGAAAACACCGTGAAGATCTTACTCGACAGGGGTGCGAACGTGAATGCGAAAGGTGGAGCATTTGGAAATGCCTTGCACGCGGCGGCTGCGAACAACAACGAAAGAATCATGCTGCTCTTGCTAGACAGGGGTGCAGACGTAAATGCACAAGGCGGGCCATATGGCAGTGCTTTACAAGCGTCTGCTACATCTGGGCCCATCAGTATGGTGCAGCTCCTACTCGACACTGGTGCTGATCTGAGTGCGCATGGCGGAATGTTTGGAAATGCTCTACAAGCTGCCGTCGCCAACGAGTGTTGGGAAATTGCAGACCTCCTTCTTTTGAAGGGAGCCGAGATTGACCCACCTGGACTAGAGTGGGAGCGGTTGCTCGCTAAAGCCGAAGAAGACCGGAGTGTCAGATACACAAACCGATTGCGAAGCTTTCGAGAGAATCCGACGAGGGAGGGTTTATTAATGATGCGGACAAAGTACAAGCAGAAGAGATCGAAAAATCGGGAAAGAAGAGGGCCGAAAAGCTAAGGAACAGAGGTTCCGAGTCTGGTGACGAGACAGGAAGTTCTGATGACTCATGGGACATAAATTGTGAAGACGAGGACGAAGAAGACGAGGACGAAGAAGACGAAAACGAAGAACGTCAGGAGCCAACATAGCTAGAAGAACGAACCAGAGGCATCTCACTACTTGGGAATACGACTTTCCGTCTCGCAGAGATAAGAAAAAAGCGTAGCGATTCGCCTGCTCCCAAGAAAACAAAAAAGCGAATGTTAACAAACGACGAATCCATCTCTCGGGGGCCAACATCCCCGCCCATATCAAGGTGCAAAGTCCAAATGTCAGACTGGAAGAACTCAGCACCGTATTAGCGCCAATTGCGACGTGGGGTATTGGCGATGCAAGACCTGGCGCTGCGTTTGGATTTTCAAAAGCTCAACACCCCCCGCCGTCCCTAACATGGTGGTGTGCAGGAGTCGAAAACAGAGATCGAGTTGGACAAAAGTACCGATCCCAGGCAGGCACCGCATGCCCACGAGCTTCTGGAAATCAGAGGCCCACGCCTTGAGTACAAAATTTGTTTTGTCGTCACATATTGCACAGATTCTTGAATCTCAGTCTTCTCCATGCCGAATACGTCGTAACACCCCTTCTTCACTGCGGCGTCTCCAAAGTCCAAAAACGCAGTACCACCAAGCTACTCAAACGAAAGGATTTCATACCACCGTACAACTTTTAACTATCAAAAATACAGCACATTCTGGAACTCCCAAACCACAAAGAAAGGTCTTGCATACAAGTAGGGCTACATATATTTGATACATGATATGCAATCTCAAGCCTTGATCTCTTTCTTCATGTTGAACAGCCTATGGCCCTCCTTCTGCGTCGTCTGACCTAGCTTACACAACTCCTTCCACACATCTGGATATAGACCCTTCGCCCACTCTTCCACAAGATCCTTTCTGTTCTGTCCTGGGAGGGAGTTGTAGAAAGTCCCCAAGCTAAGCACCAAGTCAGCGAAAACCAAGTGAAGGGAAATAGAACGGGCAACATACGTCAAAACATCCAATTTAAGAGCTAGTTCTTTCTCCATAACTTCCAACATATCCCTCGCCTCTTCAAACTTTCCTTGGCCAGACAAAGCACCAATATACGCCGCGAATACCTTCCCCGTGACTTCGATCTCCATTCTCCGCATTTTGTTCCAGATATCTCTTGCCTTACGATCACCAAACGGCTTCCGGCCACAAGCCCAGAACACGATTTCCAGGGATTTGTAGCTGGGCCCTTCATCAGTGTTGGTAATATCATCCCAGAAATCAAGTGCGCGGTCTGCCTCGTCACAGGCTGTGTAGGCTAGCATGAGAGAGTTGTAGAGCTTGGTGTTGGGCTCGATCGAGCTGTCCATTTTAAGCATGTTGTGCACCATGTCTAAGCTCTCGTGGTCCTCACACTTGGCAATTCCTTCGAAACATTGAACGTAGGTTTCTAACTTGGGCCGACGGTTGACGATGGAATGTTGGCGCATGTGTCCAAAAACGTGGCAAGCCATGTCACAGCGGTTGCGAGAAAAGTATTCGTTCATCATTTGGGTGCGTTTCTCGGGGGTTGCGTCGTCAAAAATTTGGCGCATAATGCTGTATGCTTCCCAGGACCGAGCAGTATCTGTGTTGGGATCGGTGGAAAACTTTATCATGGTGTCAATGATACGGGATCGCTCTTCTAGGTTGTAATGAAAAGAGTGTGTTTGGAGGACATCGATGAGCTCGTACATTTCGTCTCGCTGGAGGTACAGAGTCGTTAACGCACAAACTGTATCAGGCTCCAATCTCTTGTTCCTTTCATCCAAGTCGGAGATTATGGACATAATGCGGTTGTAGTTGTCCATCTTTGAGGCACAGAGGGCACGGAGAAATGTATTGATCGCTGGGAGGTCTTCATCGTTCTCGACTTCTTCCGCCTGCAATGAGTCGTAAGCCTCTTGGGCACCTCGCAAGTCGTTTACATCAGCGCGGTACTTCATTTGCAAGATGTAGGTATTGGCATTAGGCTTGATGCCAAACTTCTGTCCGAGCGCAATATATCGTTCGGCGAGATAAGCATCGTTCATGGACATGGCAAGTTCGACCAGCCCGTTGATTGTCACTATGTCGGGCTTCACGGACTGCTCGTTGGTGCTGCGCCCGATAATGACTTTCATCATTCGCTCCACATCCTCGACCCCCTTTCCCATGCCACCTGCTGCCCATTGCAAGACAATATCCCAGGTAGATTTGTCTGGATCTGTCTCAAGCACACCCTGAAACACCGTCTTGCACCAATCCAGCTGGTTGTTGCGAATGCAAAATTTCAGAACAGTGGCAAGAGTCTCTGGGTTGGGAAGCCCGCTCCTGTCGAGCCCTGGGATAGCGACAAGTGGCTTAGAGAACCACAATTTGGTACCTTCAACATTGTTTCTTGCCGCGTAAAAGGCCACCAGTATAAACTGTGTCGCCGAATAGTACACAGACAGCCCCTGGTCTTCGATCTTCTGGGCGGTTTTAAGCAGCTCAATCTCGTTGTCCTCCTGCACAAATCCACGAAGCACATGGCCCCAGCATAAACGGGTTCTAACCTCGTTTCCGGCACCTCCTCGATCTTCAAGGGCATGATCATGGCTTTCAAGAAGATCCCTAGCCTCCGCCGTATTCCCCGTGCGTGTTAAAATGCGAACCATTGATTTCAAGCTGCTGTATTGAAGGGCAGTGTCCTTCGCTGAGGGTTGTTGCCATTCCGCATGTAGAAGTCTCGCAAGTTTCGCAAGCGAATCATCGGGGTCCACTGGCAGGCCTTCCGGTATAAATGATGATGCTAGCCAAGCCGCTTTCAGATCAGACCAAGTCAACTTGCAATCTGGGTCTTCGCTGTCCAGCTTCTGCAGATGCTGGTATACCCTCAGGGCGTGCTGCGCTTGCAGATTATTCAAAGGCTCCTTCTTCGCCACCTTGTATTTGAAAAAGGTCCTCCAAGCTTTCACCAGCTCTTGTGCCGGCGGAGGTTTGGCGTTGATCTTGTCCATCAAACTCAAATCCAGCATCGGTTTTAGCCCGGGGGCAATAGATGGTTCTTTCGGCTGTCGTGGAGGTTTGTGTGAGAAGCCGAAAAGATGCCTCCGACCTGGAGACCGTATGATATGAGGAGAGGCATGGCGGTGGGAATGCCGTGAAAGGAGAGCAGTTCGGGAGGGACAGTGAAAAATGAGGCCTTCGTTCGAGAGGAGCCGCCGAAAAACGCTGGGGGTTAAATGTGATCGCATGGCTGCAAGAAGGGGTATTATGTACAGAACCTAGAGTTTCATCAGTAGAGTGAGGTGAGGAAGCTTCGCAAAGGAGGGAACACGTGCGGGATCATGATGGGGAGCGCAATTGAGGAAAGTTGAAGCTGTTGATACTTTTTGGAGTACATCGCTCGGAGCTTGATTAGCGGCTCTTCAATTACGCTAGACCCAAAATATACAGTGGGTAGTAGTCACGTGCTGAACATAAACAATTCACGATTCAGTTCGAGAAGCAAGGTGTTGCCTTCCTGCTTACTCCAAGTGGGGGATCGTGTGCTAAATAAAGGTGCCCCAAATCAGAGGTTAGGCTCAAGAATTGCAGGTCATAAGTAGGGAAATCCTTGTAAAAGCTACCAAATCTCACGCATGCCGCCACTGTCCACCCAGATGCATAAATTCCAGACGCCGCAGACCATCCTATCAAATACTTCGTGAGGGAGTTCTTGCCGTTCAGAGAAGCTCTCCTTCCTCGTCATCATCCATCCCATTTGGCTCGCTATCCCAATCAATATCACCTGCAGCTGCTTCGGCTTGCCGTTGAACCTCTGCAAGCCCACTGAGTTCCGTGATGTAATCCTTCTCGGTCAAAGCACGCTTGATAAAGTCCCATCCTGAGCGTTTGTACTCTTGGACGATCTTTGGAGAACAGGCGGAACAACAGTCGTATGATTGGCCGCTGATGAGGATATTTTGGAAGGTCGCCTCGAACCCACGAATTTGATGCGGAATGAGACCAAGTGGGTGGTTGAGAGGATCACGATCATATTCGATTCTTCCATTTGTTGACTGATTAGCAGAAACCTTAGGAGCAGGAGCCCGAGCTCCGTCCGGGTGTTGAAGTGCAGAAACCATGAGTTCTACCAACTGAGCTGATGCGGTCGGAGCGATGCCTGGGCGTGTGACAGTACATTGCTGATCTAGAGTTTGGTCTTTGATTGACTAGTTTCGCATGTCAGCACCGCTTCCAAAGTTCCATCACAGGACTCACATCTGCTGGCGCCACGACATCATTACAGAAGTAACAACCGAGGGAAGCTGGCCCGCCATCCGCTGCAAAGACGCCATGCCTCATTACTACCCAGGTATCAAATCCGAGAGCAGCATTCAGAACAAGTTTATCCTTAGCCTTACCCATCACCGTTGGAAGCCATCTACTTTCACGAGTGTCCATAAGCAGGAAGATGGCGTCGTGGTCTTCCATCAGCTTCTCGAGAGTCTCAAAGTCGAGACGAGTATTCTGCTCATCTGTAATTGGATGTCCCAGCATTGGCACAGACATCACAAAGCCAGTGCTATCAACTCCAGGGTAGATCTCTTGCAGAGCCTCGGCTGCTCTATAAGCTTTCTTCGCACCTCCGTCGATACAGTCCTTGAAATCAAATAGTGGCTGACGAACTGGATTTGAAAATGACACTGTAGCATTGTCGATGAATGTGATCTTTCTGACTCCCCATCCCATCAGAAGCCGGCTGACGTAAGTTCCGAGTGTACCTGCGCCAAGAAGAAGACATTTCGTATCTTTGATCTTGTTCAGATTTAGGTCAGGAGCGATACGCCATTTCATTAGCTTCAAGTTCAAATCGACTGCCTGGTCCGCCAAGTGAGAAGGATCCATATATTGCGCCAAGTTTGTGGTCTTTGGTGACAACTTTTGGTTACTGTTGCGCTCCCACCCAGTCACCTTTGGCATGACATCAGTTTCGGCAGCTTGCCCTTCAGTCTCCAAAACAATGATCCGACTTCTGGCCTCGTGTCTTCTTGAGTGGATGTCTCGATAACAAAGGATTTGAACTTTATTGAGCTTAAACCTTCGCTTGATCAGAACCAGGAGATTTCGGAGCATCCAGCCTGGGTTCTCTGGATATGTTGACGGATCGACAAATGCGACAAATTGATCCTCCAATGGAATTCCATCAAAGAAGCCGCTTTCAAACTTCCTCAAAGATCCTACCACCCACTTATATCCTAGCTCATCGCCTGGAGTACCCGGAGTCGTGGGTCGCTCGGACTGGGATGATGACCGAACGACCTTTTTCGCCAGGAAGAAGCCATGTTCCCTCTTGTCAGTTGCATACCTCCAAGTGCCAATTTCATCAGCAAGACTGGTCGTCTCTTTTCCAGTCAGCTGACTTGGAATAGCACCTTCAATTTGCTTCCAGACGGGCTCTGAGTGCAAAGCAGGGAACGCAAACCAGTAGGTGAAAGTGTACTTCTTGAGGTTTGCGAAGGAGAGTATTGTAAAAGACGAAAGAAGGGATGGGATGGAGTAGATGGTGCCGTCGTTTATGGCGTCCCAGATCTAGAGACGTGAGTTCACGTCTAGAAATACTTCAAATACCCCTCACCTGTTTTGCCGCTGTCTGCAACATTGCTGCTTTGTCCATATTTTTGAAGTCCTCGATAGTGTTCACATTCTTGATCTTCCCCTCAGCCCGAATATAGCCGGCTGGAACGCTGCAGTCGTCAACATAACTCCAAGTCGATACTCTCAACAAAGTGACTTACTCATCACTTGTGAGGGCATTCCCAAGGACCTGCATACGGCAACTTTCCTCGGGAGTCGAGGTCACACGAGGCTCATACAAGCCGAGGACTGGTCGCGCCGAGTCATCGAGCTTATCAAAGTCAATCTTGAACTGAGATAGAGCTGTATAGAAAGGTAGCTCGATTTCAGAACCGAACGGAGCGAATTTGAGCGCCATTTCCAGCCGTATCTCCCGCTGCTGAAGGCGGGGTGGAGCGTGGGGCGGTCTCGAGACAAGGGTAGATCTGTGTGTGTTTAGAAGCGTCGGTCTGAATCAATAAATGTTGTAGAGTAAGTGTGTGCTGGCGAAGGAAGGGTGAGGATTTTCACCAAGACTTAAGTAAGAAAGTCAGTATTTGAAATTGTGTGAACAGTCAGATGGGCCAGGCAGTGATCATGGGTTAAAGTTGAGATCAAGTGGGAGATGCACGTGAGGCTCAGCCAAGGTACAGTAGTGCACGGATAAACTCCGGCCCGCCACGCGTCTACATTCCCGTGCGCGTACCGCGTTTCTTCAAGTTCATCTATCTACTGCCCTACTGCCTGCGAATACCGAAAGATTTCATTTGAACCTAAGAATGTTGATTGGACTGTGTGGAGGTGATATATACCATCTTTCTATTGTATTTCGAAACTCTGACTTTCCCAGGAATCTGCTCAGGGAAGCAAACCATTGCGGACTACCTCGTCCAGCACCATTCCTTTACACAACTCCATCTGGGGCACGAGTTTACGAATGGAGACTCCCTGAGAGCGTTGGATATCTCTGAAAGGAACGATGTGGCTGGCAAGACTACTTCGAACGGGAAGGCTCTAGTCAATGGCGCAAATACGAAGTCTGCACAAGAATACAACTTCAACACAGCGGACGATCTCCTGGACTTTGTTACCAAGAAATGGCAGGAATTATGGGTGACGACAGATGTACACTCAGAGGAAATACTCGATAAACTCGACCGCAGACCATTCTTCATCCTCGTCAGCGTGGACGCTCCTATTCATGTTCGGTGGAAGCGTTTCCAAGAACGAATGCAAATGCAACAGATGTCCGAAGACACCCCAAGCCTCGAAGAGTTTGTCCTTCAATCCGACGAGCACCTCTATAGTTCCAACGGTGGACTTCTGCCACTCATATCTCGAGCCACGATCAAACTTCTCAATACTTCGTCGGATTTGGCACATCTATACGCAAGGCTATCTGGTGTGAACTTGTTGAATAATGACAGGCTGCGGCCTACTTGGGACCAGTACTTTATGCAGCTGGCATCCTTGGGTGCACAAAGGAGCAACTGTATGAAGAGGCGTGTGGGATGTGTGATAGTCGAAGACAAGAGGGTTATTAGTACAGGATACAATGGAACACCAAGAGGGCTCAAGAATTGTGCTGATAGAGGATGCCCACGATGCAATGAAGGGCAAAGCTCGGGCGTGGGACTCGGAACATGCCTATGCCTGCACGCCGAGGAGAATGCTCTGCTGGAAGCTGGCAGAGGAAGAATACGCAAAGGCACCATTCTGTACTGCGACACTTGTCCCTGTCTCACATGTAGTATCAAAATCGCACAAGTTGGCATCAGTGAAGTTGTCTACAGCCAAGGATACAGTATGGACGGGGAAACAGCAGATGTTTTTAAGCAGGCTGGTGTTCGTCTACGACAGTTTATACCTGTAAGTGTCTCTGTGGAGTGAGTCTTTCGTCTGTCGTACTAATGGCTCCACAGCCTGCCAATGGCATGATTCACTTAGAGCGATAAAGCAGCCACTTGTCTAGGATGCATTCTCAATGATACCCCTACGCATGAAGCAGCCTCCATGACTATGTTACTCCCGTTTCGTTCTCGAATATCAGAACTTGCTAAACGATCTGGCGTTGAATTGAGCGATTTTCTTTGAATTGCACACCTCTCTTCAACCGTTCGGCCTGACTGGTCGGGAACAACCATCCTCTCGCCCGTCCCTCTCAATTTCCGCGGGCAAGACAGGATTTGTGAGCATCAAGCGGGAGGTCACAGAATGTCCCGCTTTTGGAGTTCGATTGTACGTCGGCCGCGGTGCTCAAGTTTTGCAATGCAAACCAGTTCCAATATCACGGATGCACATTTGCTGTGGACTAGCGTTCACCTTTTTTTTTCATTCCTGAATTTCAACCCTTTCGCTCCATCCTCACCTCGCACTTCGGCCCAGTTATAGACTGAAATCTTTCTCGCAAGGCTCTCTTACGGCAAACCCACTTTATATCATGTCCAATATTTCTATGCAGCGTCATTTTAGGAAGAGGCTCCCGGCTTCTATATCAGTAATTGAATCGTCTGCCCGCCTCGATCCATCTCATTAATCAGAAAACTCGGATTCATGGCGTCAGTGCGCTCATGGAAGATGAAATTCAAGGAATCGAAATACGAGAAGTGCTTGTTGGTGTATGCAAATCATTGCTGGAGAACGAAAATCTCGAGTTTGTACAGCGGCATGTGACAAATATTACAACACATACCAGCTGAGTGAGGCGAGTGGTATCACGCTGTGAGAGTTCTTAGGTATGATCCCAGATCGTGAGAAGTACAGACGTTCTTTTTGTCATTTTCAATTCAAAGTGGAGAGTTTTCCAGGCCCTGATACCTTCCACCCCACAACTTTGCATGATTTTACTATCATCCTACGCTGCCTCTTCCGCCGATGAGGATTCAATCTTCCCCAGTCCTTCATTTCACATGCTTTGCACCCTCCTCGCCGAGGATTATTGTTTTACGCAACGAGTTTGTCGCTCGCGAATACATAGCGAGTAGCTCTAAAGACCAATGCCCCAGCCATGATGACTGATGCACTGAAGACGATGCTATCAGTATACCCGTGGTGGTTGCCGCTCAATGCCCCGCCATAGGAGTGCCAGCCAAGCCGGCAAAACCTACGACAAAGGTAGCCATACCGATGTACGTACCAATCTAGATAAAAGTGTCAGAAAGGGTGGGTGGAATCGCTTCAAAATCTCCGTTGAGAATATACACATACCTTACTTGAATGATCGGCAGTGTGCGCAATAGTCGACATCATCAATGCAATAACGATACCACTCGTCGCTCCAAACAAGAGCGAGAAGACGATCAGTCCGGCAGACGATGTTATCTTAAGCCAGCAAAATCGCAGTATTGCGGAAGCGTAACACGCATATTTGATCACGTTAAACTGGCCCAAATACTGCGCAAAGGTCCCCTCCAGCACCCTTCCCACGAACGACCCTGCGTTCAGCAGCGCAAACAGATAGGAAGCAAGTCCACGGTCCATGCCGTGTTCGAGTCCATATGATGCAATGTAGAGATATGGCGTCCAGAGACCAAGAATGACCAGGAAGGGCGCTGCGACCTCCAGAGAATACACCGGCTTCTTGAAGGCTTCAAGGAGCAGGAAAGTCTCCTTTCTTCTCATCAGAGTGGGGCGGATAGTGACTGATGCTTTTATGAGTAAGAACAGGCTGATGAAACCGCAGATTCGCTGTCCCCAGGGCGAAGCCGATGCTGGGGTTTTGTAGGACGTTGGTCATGAATACGAGGTAGATTATCCCGCCGGTTGGGGAGCCAGTTGATGCAAAGGACATTGCCATTGCTCGTTCCTTGGAGAACTAGATTTAGTGAATAAAGTCAGGATATACTCCATGAATCAGGATACAAATGGACTCACGTAGTGACCGACAATCTGGATCTTATAGATTGTCATATGGCCATGTTCGCTTGTCTTGGTCGTCGCCATGATGCCCACCAGTCTTTGCACTGAGTACTACCAATTCACATTCTGCTAAGGGATCTTGGTTGGTGTATCTGCTGGCTTGATCTTTGCTCCAGCTCTCCCTGTTGTCAGCTCGCGATCATATCGCGTACAGTGCAGCGAGATCAGTCGTACCATAGGGCCATATCGGTCACAAACCGGACCACCGATCAACGTTGTCGAGAACCGCGCGAAGGCTTGAATAGACCTAATCCATGCTACATCGGATGGCGAGCGGCTTTGAAGGAACGTTTGGAGGTAATATGTCTCGTACACTCTGAGAAAGGTTGAATAGTGGTCAGCTGCGATGTGCGAGATTTGACATGGAGAGCCCACCCGAATGGGTTTGTGTACCCGAACGAAGCAAACGAAGCGCACCAGCAATCAAGAACGACCAGCCACGCCTTTAACCCACCTTCGGGGAAAGTTGGTGAAACCTGCTTAGGCTTGAAATTGGCTGCTCCAAGCGTTTGGTCGTTCAAATCGAGTTGTGTCCTTGATTCAAGCTCAACATCAGCTGATGAGACGCAAGTCCTGTCTGTTATCGATGGAGACGGCATATTTAGGATTACAGGAATAAACAATGAGACAATGGTAGAGAATGTAGTGGGAGTAAGAGACGGATGAGGTTGACGGTGCGGAGGTTGAAAGGAAACTGATGTGGAACAACTTAACAAAACTGCAATCTGGTGCTATTTATGATCGAATGAAGCACCCACGAGTGTCATGTCCGAACAACTTGTCCGAACGGTTAATCGAAAACAATCCACAAGTTTGTTATTCTCGTCTAGCGTTCATGTTCGAGAAGTGTGCTCAACTACCTAGCTTCGGAGATGATCGGTGATCTACGCTCGATTATACAAGCCAGGTCCTCACATGTGACGCTGGCGCCTTCCTCATATAAGGACTCATGGACTCCCCCAAAGCCAGCAGGTCATCGTTCCTACCCATCTAATTCACAGTCAACATTTCAATCAATTTTCTCTAGCTCAAACAGCCCTCAGTAAACTTCAAGTCCTCTTTCAAAGCTCTCAATACAAGGAGGACGCCGGCTTACCTTCATCCGAAATGAATGTCAACTGCCGTGATTCTGGTGCGCTCAGCCCCATCCCTCCACCACCTCAGCCTAGGTCGTTTTCTGTGGAGGAGAAAGCAGAGCTTTTACGTATCTGTCAGGAATCAGACACTATGTGGTTTACAGGGCAATCAGACTATAGAAAACTTGCATGGCGGTAGCACTTGATATGAACACCTGGAGGTTTCACAAGCACAAAAATTACTACTATCCCGGCGACGTCGTCGACCAGTTGTGCCAGTCACCTGACTATTACCAGAGACAGTATTCGCCGGTACCTAACTCTAGCTCTGGTTTAGAATTGCCATGCGGAACACATGCACACTTAATAGAGGTACCAAAAATAACGGCAAGCACAAGTAGAGTCAGGCGGTAGCAGAAATACGAGATTACTACTTTAAATACTGTAATTCAGAGGTCCAATCTCCAGCCAGGTTCAATCATCCCTTGGGACACTTTTTCAAAAAAGATGCAGGAAATTTCTCAAAGACGACCTTGGCCTTCCCCAAGAGAATACAACCCATTGGGCGTTAGGAGACGTATCGAAGAGTACCACAGAGACATTTTGTCGGCCGCAATGTCAAAGGCTCCTGGCCATCTGCCGAGTCATCCTTCAAAATTTTCCAAGCCTGAACAACAGCAATTACTTAAGCTATGCGAAGAGAACGACAGTGACTGGTTCACGGGCGGGAAACAAAAGACATACCATACGATAGCCGAAGAGATGAACAGCATAGACATCGACAAAACACAAACACGGTGGACGCCGCAAGACGTTTTTGAAGAATTGAAAAATGACTTCGCTTGTACCAAATTCTATAATAGAATTAAAGCGCCTCAAGCAAACGACAGCGAAGTACCGGGAACAGCGTTTTATCCGTTTGAACGGGAGGGAGCGAGTTCAACCTGGCAACCTACACTACGCACTTCGCAGAATGCTGCAAAATTATGACATTAACATGACAAAGAATGCTTGTTATGAAAAATCTGCAGAGGAATTGAATTTTCTTTCGGAATCTCGGGGGTGGCCACAAAAGCGGTTTTACCACTGGGCTATTGTGAAAGGACAGATTCGTCAGTTTCCCGATTTTTTGGATTTTTTTATCGACCTGCGCAAGTAGGTTAGTACTACTAACTTAGACATACTAACAACTTGAACACGGCAACTTAATTGAGGAATAACGTTTTTATTACTGTGGTGGGACGAAGCCCAATAACTACACAACAAGAGAGGTAGCATGTAGTGAGGTACGGGAGAGATTCTAGGTTAGGAAATTGCCAATCGATCAAATCTAGAAATATTATATATCTAAAGAGCATAGAAAGTCAAGGGAGGAAAGGAGAAAAAAATGTATTAAATAAAATTCCATGAAAGTTCTGTGTTCTTGAGTTGTTTTCAAGTGTTAACCTCTTTAATGTAAAAAGGGTGTATCCGGTCAGGTGAGAAAGAACCGACTAAGGGCTTCCCCACTACACTAATAACAACAACCGTTTGTTTTGTAGTGGAATTATATTCTCAAAAAATATTAGCATTAACAAAGACGTCTTTATTAAGTTAATCGAGTTATTAGACCTTCAAGTCTCAAATGATCTTTAGAATTAGATATTGTTTGTTTAAATTCAAGGTGTCAAAGAAATGCTCAAAATATTTAAGTACTTCTCGACTGCCCTCTATTATATCAAAGCTAAGTAGAATCATTGATTTTAAATTAATGGTTCAGGTTAAGTAGAAAGTGCCGAGAGAAAGGAGGTACGACTGAACGAGGTCTAACTCCCTGTAGGACTGCAAGACCTATAAATTTCCCCTTACTACTCGAGGATGCTGTAAAAGACCTTATTTCTTATTACACGTAAATAAAACGTGACTTAGTAAAAAAGAACTTATTAAGCTCGAGACTAGACCAAACGCGAAGCATTCGGACTAGTCGAGAGCGAGGCAAGGAAAATAAATAGGGAGCACAAGCATAAGTATTAGAACCATAATTAGGTAAATCTCTCGGATAGTGGCGAGCGAAGCGCGGACATTCCCAGTGGTACTTAAATACTCAATCGAACTCAACTGAAATACCCAACATCACATGCCAATGAAATTAATTAAAGTAATAAAATTATAAAATTGTTTTTTTTCTGAATGTGATGTATCTCGGCCTTATTTAGAAAGTGAATAAATTTGGTTGGGTTGAGCAAGTGCCCCAGCCCCTGAGTACTCAACTCCACTCAACTCAATTTGATACGCTGTTTAAATTTATGTTTAAAAAACAATAACAAAAACAAGTTAATACGTGTAAAAAAAAAACAAAAATCCGAAGGGCTTTAAAAATTATATAAGAGCCTTAAAATACCTCGCAAAATAGAACATTAGTATTACAACACATTACCGAATCAACATGGAAAACTTTGATCCCTTCAATCTGGAAAGTCCTAACGACGATGCCAGGAGACGCCGCAATATTATAAACGATATTAAATGCCGCATCAAACGGGTCTGCGTAGCTAATGATCAGAACTGGTACATTGGCGAGGACAGAGTCACTTACCAGACAATAGCAGTTATCTTGAACAGACAGTTCTATAATGGAGTAAACCCAATCACTGGATCTCCATTTGATGGGCAGTTCATAATCGAGGTTATGACGGCTCATGCAGATTTTTTTTGAAAGAATCTCTCCACCCACCGATATGGAGACTGGGGAGGATATCATTAAGACATTTGCGCCTGACGCTATTCCATATAAATATTCCATCAGCACACACGTGGCACCATCCCTTTGGCAGAAATATGAGGACGATTGCCTCGATTGGCTTTTGAAAAAAGACAATAGCCACGTGCAGTTCCATTGGGGAGATTCAGTTGAGCACAAATTACAGGCGATTACAAGAGAGATTCACCGGATTTCTCACGAACGACAGTGGCCAATCACCCAAAATTATTGCTCAATGATCATAAGATGCCGCTTGGATAAACTTAGCTGGGTGGAAAGATTGTATCGTTCATCGTCACGCGGTCGACAGGTATTTCCACCACACCTGGTGCCGGTTCCGCCTCTGCAGAATCAAGGACAAGGATATCCTCTACCCAACCAGGCAGATTATGACGATTCTCTATACCAGCATAATTCAGGCTCTCAGCAAGAACCACAAATAGGCGGCTATCAACAAGGCCCATATCAACGCTAAGCCTGACAGTCTTGGGATATGCAATCTCCGCCTGGGGATCTCAAAGGTAAGGATTGTGACCTGAAGGGATACTTCGATAATATGGGCGATAGTAAAATTCTCCTTTCGAGCTCTGCCGTATTGTGCAACAGAGGATTTTGTTTTACATCACTGGCTTTTGTCTCGCTGGCTTTTCCATTAAACGCAACGTCGTCTGAGTATTTCTTTGCTTTCTTGCGCCCACTAGAGGTTTGAAGCACTTTTCATTATTAGAAAATAGAAATCGTTATCTTCAATAGACTGGCATTAATAAATTTGATTAGAATTGTTTCCCACAAATAAGTAGAGTTTAATTTAATCTTGGGCTCGTTTATGACATTAAAATTATAATTGTTTTTAATAAATAAGTAAAGTTTAATTAATCTTGGGCTTGTTTATTATATAAAAGTAAGTTATGTTTACGAACTCAAGCAATACTAGTACTCTATCTCTTTATAATAAAGAAAGCAAAAAAATAAATAATTATTTTGGTACGCAACGATAATTATTAAAAGAGGTGCTTTGCGCAAAGACTGTGACGACTGTCGCTGTCCAGAGCCTCATTTCCACCGGCTCCACTTAGTACTGCCCGATCGGGACGTACCGAGATTACCATGGTGCTAGGCATACCAACCTCTTGTATATAGACTTATTCTTTCCTTACCTTCTTTCCTCTGTAGTTGTAGATTCTAAGTTGATGCTTGGTATCGTCATATGTCTTGTGTTGATATGTGAGGCGTCAGTTACACGTGATTGCCGTCTTTCTAGGGCAAGCGTCACAAAGACTGTAAAGAGTCAGTACTCTAAAAATTTCCAATTCTATAATATACGATATTAATTTCCATGAAGTTCGAAGGATATGTACCTATTATTATCTTTCATTCTTATATTAGCGTTACTAATCTCAAATACCTCAGCGGAATATTTAATAAAAAAAAAGGAAAAAATTATAATATCATGGGATTATTAAAGCTGGCTTTTAATTATCTGAAGTGTTAAGCAAATACAACGTGTGAGCCTTGCAGTTCATATTAAAAGCTTCTCTCTTTTCTCGAATCAAGATAATTAAATCCTCTCTTCAATTATATATCTCGATTTCGCACTTTGCTAAACTCAAAACTTCAAGCTTAACATCTCAAGTTGCTCTGCAATTTTGTAAAATATTTACAACAAAGGAACAAGAGAAACAGGGATTAAAACTCTAAAATAAACAATTAGGAAGGTGGATTGTTTACTTGAATTACCCTCTAGAAACAACGAAAAGTTTTGTCTATAAGTACAAGGAAAATCTCTCTTTGAACTTTTCCTAACAATCCACCGTACTCAGAAGTTACTTCCCTTTACGAACAGCATCACGTAAAAAGCACATCAAAGGAAAGTAAGACAAAACCAATCTGCCCCTCAAAGCACGTTTCCTATCACCTGAGCAAACAATGGAGGAATATCCATTAGAGCTAGGCAAGCGCCAAAAGATTGTCAGATTAGCAATACGCAACATATGCCATGATAACGACTTAGACTGGTACATAGGTGGACAGCGAATCACCTATCAAGGCATCTCAAATGCGTTGAACATCAAATATAACAACCACAACCCCGTCACGGAGATTCCTTTCGACGCCGAATTCGTCCTACGAACTATTAGAGAGGATGATATGGACCTGGTTTTTGCAGACCTTTATGTGCTAGACGGTACCGAGACGTCCCATAGCAAACTAGGTCTCATGACTGCGGACGCCATACCGGACGAATACATACAAGGGGATAGTCGGCAGTGGCAGGTCTATGAGATCAAAGCCGTGAGACGGCTCCTGGATGGGTATTGCTCGCGCCCTGTAGATATAAAGTGGGGAACTTCCATTAAGGCGGGTATTATATTAGAAGATCTGCAGAATATTGGAGCTTCTCGTCGGTGGCCGCCACTTGTGTATAGGTACTCTATTGATGCTTTGGAACGCACATTGAAGAGGGAGAACTGGTATCATGAGCTGTTTACTCTGGAAACTATGGGTATAGGTTATAGATATGGACCACCACAGAGCGAGCAACCTCAAAGAACTGCTCAAGACAGGCAGAGCTTGGCTCGCCATGATAATCCTGAATGTGGCCGTTTGGAGGCACCTCGACAACCACAAACCGGCTTCGGTCAGGGTTTTCAAAAACAACAGCAGCAGCAGCAGTCTGAACAGCAGCGTCAACACCCTCAACAGCCACAACGACAACAACAACAACAACAGCCACAAAGACAGCAACCGGTGCATGTCCCCACCAATCAACGAGATCCCAACCACGCCAAGCCACCTTCTCGGCAAAACTTTGAGCGTCTTCCCTACTACACCATCTACCCTGAATTCTCACACTACAACTTCCCCGAAGAGCGAGAGTATGATCCCATGGAACACTTTCGGAGAAGGGGCCAGTAGATTGATGTAGTATGTCGCATTTTGAGAACACTGTATACAGCTATGCACTGGTTTCTTTGATATTAAAGTTTCTGTCAGTAGTGGGTGAGTTTAGACACGCGTAGCTGTGCTCATTCCAAGGCCATAAAAATACCTCATGAGAAATGGAATAAACCGTTAATGCTGAACCCTCCCCCCCCCCCCCCCCCCCCCCCCCCCCAAAAAAAAAAAACTCGTTGCTTCCTTTGACATGAATAACGTACAGGGATTTTCGTGCGCGAAGAATTTCAAACCCACATGTATTTTAATACGATGTAAGAAACCAGTGATACGGAATGTTAAAGCATCTCTTCCCAAGTAGTAGCTGTTAGGAAAAACGAAAAGCGCGGCCTCTAAAAGAAAGAGAATGCTTCCTTCCACGTTAATAGTGTTTTCCAACGAACTTTGAAATTGATCACCTTTGTTAAGTTATTTATTTTATCATTCTGAAGAAGTAAAATAATGCTAACAACTTTCTAGCCTAAGTATGTGTAATTCATAATAAAACCCTTGAATTTCCAAAGTGTGAGATTATCTCTATCTGCCACCCACCTTACACCCACACACACTAGAAAGAACGAGAAGAAGAGGGCCCACTTAACTCTAAGCTTCTGAGCACAGAGTTTTACTACCCTATACTCAAATCTCCTTCAAGTACTTCAGTACTGTATAATGATTAAATTAAGCGCATTCTACTAAAATCCCCGACTTGCACTCTCCCCTCCCCCCCCCCCCCCCCCCCCCCCCCCCCCCCCTCCCCCCAACCCAAAAACTCCTTTGTTTTCTTTCTCACCTCCACACCCACGTCAATAACCGAAATAATCTCGCTTAATAATCTAAATACTCTCCAAGTGATTTCCAAACCCAACTGCTAAGTCCCTATTATAAAACAAAGCAGAGATCCTCACTTTAAAGTTCAAAAACATTTTATAATACGGATGTATTTTATATTATTCTTGAATCTTCTCCACCCTGTTATCTTAGAATTCATCGATGCATATATGTGGTGGTATTTATAATTCACCTCCACACGTTCTCAAAATTCTCTAGAAGAAAAAGAAGAAAAGACGAAGAAAGTTAAGGTTCATCATTATCATTCATAATCATCAATCATCTGTCAATTCCTCGTCAGGTATGCCCTTATCCTCCCATCTCCCCTGCGGACATGCCATGCCGGGAAATCGAAAAAAAAACAGTAAGAAAACCCGAAGCGGAAGATCTCTCTAAAGAAAGGAAGAAAAAAAGAAAGAAAGCGAAGAAGAAATATATCTGTATGCACCCATCGTGCGTCCGTCTTCTCGTTCCAAAATGCGACGTGAAATCATCAGGTCATTATCCACCACTGCCTCCGTTGCCTTTCCATACCCATGTCCAGGCCCCAACCCATGTCATGTATTCCAACACCCCAACACCCCATGGCCGACCTGCCATCCAGCCAACCCATAAACAAGCCCCCCGAAAAGGAGAGGAAGAGGAAGAGAGAGCGACGATGTAATTCCGACAAATCACCTCTCCCTCCTCCGCCTCGACGAACTCCCTCGATCAGACCCACTCGGACTCCCACCCGCACTGCCCGCATCCTCCACGAAACCTCTAAGCAAATCCTTCCAGGTCTTCCTACCCTCCATAACCTCGCCAAAGCCCGTAGCGAGCTTCTCAACCATCTCAGTCTGACCACCTCCGCCTCCTAGCAATTCACCTAGCCCGCCACCACCACCATCTCTATCTCTGTCGCGTCTCACACCCCTATCTCTCGCTCTAGGATTCCGGTACGCATTCCCAAACTTATCTAGCGGCCTCCCATCACGATCGAAGCGATCGGGAAGGACTTCGATCTCGTCGGATGAGGTTGGTGATGGAGACCGCGAGTGTTGTTGGTGTCTGCGCCGGTGTTTTGAAGGCTGGATGGGGCGGTCGGATGAAGGATCTGAGTTCCTGCGACGGCGGCGGCGTCGGCGAGAGGAGGATTGTTCATCCTCATGGTCTCGATCTCGGTCGTGCTCACGTTCTCGAGGCTGGCTTGAGGTTTGGGGATGAGAGGAACAGACTAGAGCTGAGGGACCAGGAGTATCGGAGTCTGAAGGAGAAGGTGAGATATCTGGGTGTGCCACATCGTGGTTATGCGTATTGGAGTTTGTGGATGCGGCAGTCTCGTGAATATGTGCTAGCCGGCGGGAGGAAGTTGGAGAGAGAGGAGCGAAATTGACTGATTTGTTTGAAGGCCGAGAGGGAGAAAGCGGTGGTGACGAAAGTGGAGAAACGGTTGATGCTAGAGAGGGAGCGCGGGGAGTTGCTTCTGGGTTTACACGGCCTGGAAAGACTGTTAGCTTACTTTGTAATGGAAGTTGGGTTGACGAAATATCAGACGCACCCTCCACTGCATGAAACGGGTCGCGAGTGAACTGCTCGTCGGGAAGAGGAGCGACAGGGGGCGGAGGGAAATATGGCGTTGCGCTACTTGCGGTAGGCATAGGCACAGGCATAGGCACAGGAGCAACGAAAGGAGCCTGATGAGAGGTATGGTCATTTGCACTCACATTAGGACCTGTTTGAGGCGGGTAGCCATAAGGGTCTGGATGCGGTGGAGGTTGGTTTACATAATCCGCTGGATTGTAAGGCGGGATACCCTCTGTGTGAACCTGTGTTGTAGAGGTCGTGGTGTGTTGAGTAAAACCAGGCTGTGGTTGAGGAGGTGGGGGAAAGGCGTTATTTTGGGGATAGTATGAACCACCGGAAGCGTGTGGAGGAGAGGGAGAATAATCATCTTGATAATCGCGAGCGTAGTAGTTTTCCTCGGGTGCAGGTTCTTCTTCATAGCCTGCCGCGGGTTTGTTAGTCTTACAGGAAGATACATGATGCCGTGATTGAAACATGATATAAGGAGAATCCACATCATTTCGGAATTAGGTTCGACAAGCGTCTTGTCAACCTGCTTCTGATGGATGATGCAGAGCGAGAACGAGATCTTGAGTGCTGGGGGTCCTCACGTCTGCGTTCCCTCTCCCTATCCATCTCCTTTTTCTCCTTTCGCTTCTTGTATTGATTGATTCCAATAGCCGCTGCAGCAGTGCCCGCGGCAGCTCCTGCAATATTTCGAACTCGGCTTCGACTTCGACTTCGAGAACGTCTTCGATCGTCCGAGCTAGAGGAATGACGACGACGATGAGATCGGCTTCGAGATTTAGTAGCGCCGTACGCCGCACCAGCTCCGCCCGCGGCAAGAGCAGGATCGTAGTAGGTAGTGGTTTGTTGGTGGGTGTATACGGGTTCAGTACCGTACTGCACCATTCCTAATTCGGGGTCAACACCAGGATCAGAATATGCGCCTATAGATCTGGCTCTCGACCTGCTTCTCCTCCGCTCTCTCCTATGATCCTCTTCAACCTCCAATTCACGATCTTCCTTTGCCTTTCGATTCTCGTATAATCCTGCAACTGCCGCTCCTGCCAATCCAGCTCCGGCGATCTCGGCACCAGTCCTGATGCGAGACTTTGATCTCGATCCGCTTCGTTTGCGTGATTTACTTCGGAAATGCTCAACTACTCCTGCAACCGCGGCTGTAGCAGCTCCCGCCTTTGCAATAGTCGCTGCTCGATGCTTGGGATCAGCATGCTTGCTTCGACTTCGACTTCTTGGACGCTCGTCATCGTAAGAGTCGTAATCATAGCTCCTACGACGTCTCGAGACACTTCGAGTTCGGCTACGTCCTCTACCCATCTCCTCTTTATTGGCTTTGCGGTTAGAGACGTATTTAGCAGCGGCCGCGGCGGCTAGTCCAGCAGCTGCAAGACCAAGAGCTGTCTTGATCTTGCGATGAGAATGTCTACTGCTCGATCTTGACCTTGATCGTGATCGACTGCCATGAGTCTCACGGTATCGACTTCGTGCTCTTGTGATGACTTCAGCGCCAATAGCTCCTAGAGCAGCTCCTCCAACGACCTTTCGTCCTCGATGTCCATCTCCTTCTCCAGTCTTGCTTCGATGGTTTGCAAGTAAAGCAGCGGCTCCTGCACCAGCCAAAGCACCTTCTGCTAGATGCCGTCTGTGGTGTGGACTTCCGCTCCTACTTCGCTCTCTGCGAATGACCTTTCTCTTCACAACATAGTCCTCGCCATCGCTGTATTCTCTATCGCTGACCGAGTCTCGAGGTCGGATATCTCTGCGGTCATACTCGACAAATTCCTCATCACTTCGTCTCACGGGACCAACCTCGCGCACATCCTTTCTGTAATAGTATTCATCCTCCGTTCTTCTCGGCTCTGGTCGCGCAATCTCCTGCTTGACCTCAGTCTGTCGAACGATTTGAAAGTCTTGTTCGCGGGGAGGGAGGACAACCGGAGGTGGAGCAGGTGCTTCCTGGACGATAATCTGCTGAGGTTCTGGCGCACGTTGACGAATAATAATTGGTTGTGGAGGTGGCTCAGGACGATCGTAGTATTCCGTCTCTCTCTGGTATCTCTCGAGCTCATATGGTTCCTCTCTGCGTTCCGTGGTCCGCTTCTCGACTCTCACGACGTCGGTCTCCCGAACGTCCCGTTCCGACTCCCACGGCCTAGCAGGACCACGGTCCCAAGAACTGCGCTCTGGCTCGCGCCGATCCCGTTCGTAGACCACGGTTCTTGTGCGCTCGCGCTCTCGCTCGGGTTCGTCGCGCTCGACATATCGCTCGCTGGTGAAGGTTGATCGTGGAGATCGAATGTCGATGGCACTGCGGGGTCGTTCGGGTTCGACGAAACGCTCACTGCGACGGTCGATTTCAATGCGCTCTGCTCGTGGTATATCGAGTCTTGTGGTAGAGCGTCGGTCGATCTCGATGTCCTCTGTTCTGCTGGGTGTGACGCGATATCGTTGGACGGTGCGATACGAGCCGTCACCAGTCCTGGAGTGGCTTATGGTTGAACGGTCATCGTCGTCAGAGCCGTAACCGTCGCGATACGAGCGTGTTACTCGAGTGACTTCCGGCATGGTGAAGTGTATTGTCTGGTGGTGTTGTTGAATGAAGAGTTGAAGGTGCCCGTAGGCTTTGTACTTGTAGACTTGAGCGATGCGATGCTGGTGTTGTGTGGTTGTTAGAGGAGAGCAGGAGGAAGAAGTGTGTGAAGGTGACAGCGAGGTTGGGCTGAGGATGGTGGGGTCGAAGGCTGATTTGTACTGCGCGAGGGGAGCGAAGGGTGAGTGAGATTGGGATGCGCAAGCCTTGTCGGGATTGTACGAGTCTGCAATGCCCTCAATGCATGCAATTTAAATACCCTCTTCACCTCGCGGGATATGAGCATGGGGTAGACTAGACCAGGAAGACTGAACTGCACTGCACAACCTGCAGGTATTCAAGAGAACTCGAATTGGCTTTTGCTCCCTCTTTCCCTTCCTCTCTTCCCCAGCCTTATGCCAAGTCAGCAACCGTTGAACGTAGGCCAGTGACAAAGCAAGCGGCGGCAATTGGATGATGTTTCGCTTCCAAGTGAGACCAGCGATTGGAGGAGACGGACTCGGATGCTGGATGCTGTGCTGCAGGTGATGGGATGCAGCTCGGAAAGGAATGGCGAGTTGCGTCAGACGGCGATACCTCGTGGTCTGGTAGTGGAGTGTACAGGAACAGGTGGGCTGTGAGTGAAGTCTACTGTATTGCACTCCGCACTCGGTGACAATAGAGTGGCTAATGGATAGAAGAGGCCCAAGTTGGGTTTTGGCTTGTTTGTGTTGATATGAGCCGAGGAGAGGGATGTATTTTCTAACCTTGGAGTGAGCTTGTAAGAGGAAAGGAATGATTGAGTTTGAATTAGAGTTCGCTTTAGAGACAAGTGATCTTCAACTCGGTCTGATGTTGCCAAAATAAGCTTGTGACCAATTATCATCAAAGGTTGTTAAGTTGATTATAAAGTTCCCATTACAGCGCAGGATTAACTCCTAGCAACCAGAAAAATACAGCCATTCTTGCTGTGTGCCACCTATGTATGGGCTGTTAATTGTGTACACGTCGCACAGAAGTTGGAAGGGCAACAGATATGAAGGTTCAAGCTAGTCTTTATGGATGCATATGTGAGCAACTATGGCTTCTAGAACTTAGATATCCCGCAGCAGAACTTTGTGGATGTGTTGGTATCTGTGGGATCTGTGGGTCTATTGAACACCACCTCATCATCACCCATTGCACCTTGGCTTCAAGAGTTGGATTTCATTTCTCTAGCGATTGGATAGACTCCTATACGACATTGTCGCTGGATAGATACTTAGAATTTCCATATAAATGCCCCTGTCCAGAGTATATTCAAATACCAAGTAAATAACACACCTCAAAATACTTCGCTCGCTTACCCAACTCCAACTCCAATCCAACTCCCAACCTCCCGCATTCTTCCCTGCCCCAATCCAGCCCAACTCCCTCCCAAAGAAAGGGGGCATCCTAGCCTCCCACCACCCCTCCTGCACAATGACGTATATCTCTCCCTTCTATTATCAACGATAACTCCGTCCAAATCTCCCTTTCTCTCGCTCTAGACTCCAGAGCCGCATCACTGCATACATGCATGATATGTAAACAGCGATATAAGGCTGCGCCACTGAAAATGTAAGTATCAAATGACTCTTCTGCGGTAGTCAGGTCGCTGCGCCCGACTGTTGAGATGGTGGTGTGCAGAAGAGTTGCGAGGAGAGGGGGGTGAGAGGGGAAAATGTTCGGAAGCGGCCGCCGGGAATTTGGGTAAGCGAGGCCGACATTCAAGACTCAGCCTCCACCGCCGACTTCACTTGATGACTTGTTGCCTCTCTCTTCATCAGTATGAGAACTTGACCACAGCCTCATATCCACCTCTTTGCATGCATATGTATGTATGAGATACTGCATAGTTGGTTTCCCCGATCTAGCATGCTTTGATTTGACATTTACAACACATGCTATGCAACCAAGTATGTGTGGAATCCAGCTAGAAGCCTCAAGACAGTTGAGGCTGTGGCTGTGGGACTTAGCTCCGAGGCTTTACAGTACCTTTGCTTTGCAAGTTACTAGCTAGCAAGTAAGTGTCAGCAAGTGGTTGCCTGATCTCCCGTGCATATGCAGTGTAGGAGGATGAAACTGTTGGACTGCAGCGAGAATGGTAAGGCTGTCTTGCTTGACTGGGATGATGATTGCCCCTCCTTGGAGAGCTGAATAGTCTGTACCAGGTAATGTTTGCTTGATGGCTTGAATTTTAAATTGCGAGGTGGTGGAAGAAATGGCTGCCTACCTGGGGCGATTGACTGAACTGATGTAGGATGATATTGAATGATCTGAGCCCAGGGAATGAGGCTTGAGAGAAGGACCAGGTGGGCTGATGGAAGGCAAACCCCACTTGAGAGGAGAAGCAGGGGACGAAAATTGGGGCTTTAGCAATAGGAAGTACTTCCCTCTCTGCAAACATCTACCTACTCGGACTGGGCTGACATACCTCGAATCAGGTCTGTGGAAAAAGCACCAATGAACTGGGCCATGTGTCTCTCAGTATAAACTGCTCACCCCGCCCCAATCACTTCAACCATTACAGAGCCTCATCCCACATGTTACCCGCGGCCCAATACCTTGAAAGTGTAAGTGCAAGTCTGACTTGCGGCACCCAAAATTCATAGCTTGGCACACATGTGCGAAGCTATCGACACCGAGTACTTGGTAACTGGTTGCCTGACACAACTAAGAGTGAGGGGTGGCAACTAACCAGCTACATCCCGAACCACGAGTGTAAGGCTGACCAATAATCGAACTTCATCTCACATGGCATCACTTCAAAATCACGCATTGGACTGGGCAACGAGGCACCGGAAAGTAATTGAAGGGCATTCATTCATTGAAAAAGCCATGGTACGATATCAAGAGTTCCACAACCAATCATAGTTGCACGATCAATTCTATCGGAAATCCACAACCGGTCAATCAAAGCTGCATGGTCCAACCATCCGTCCTTTCCACAAATTCTCCTCAATGCCACAGAGATACAGTCCCTTCCCAGTAGCGAGAGAACCACAAAACAAAGCATCATATCGGACTAGCGTGAAATATCAAAAGTCGAGAACGCCCGCTCAGTTCTTAGCTGGCTGCTTTCCCTTGGCCTTAGAGGAAGCGGAAGAAGACTCGGACTCAGAACTAGTCTTGGCCTGGCCCTCTATCTTCAGCCCGCCCTTGGCTCCAGCCTTGTACGTCGCCTCAATGGCTCTGTCAAGCTCGGCTTTTCCAACATAGCCCTCCAAGACCTTCCGAAGCTCATCTATCTGGCGGTCCATTTCCTCATCAGTAGGAGGGGGAGCTGAGATAGGAGTAGAATCGACTTTTGCCGCGCTTGGTTCGGCTTCCATCGAGGCTGAAATGGCAGCGAGCTGTGAGTCTGTGAGTCTGGCACTGAATACGGGAATTTTGTTGCCATCAACGAACTCGACACATCCATGGGAAGTGAATGAAGGGACAGCCGGAGCTGAACCGACATCATTTCCGCTTCTCTTGGGGTTGACTGCACCGAGGCCCAAAGCACCGACGTCCTTGCGCGTACGCTCAACTGCATCCTCGAGGCTTTCATCCTTGCCGACCTTTGAGTTGATGGCTTCCTTGCTGAGGGTCTTGTGGAGGGATTGCTGAACTCGGCGAGGTGTGCTGATGGGGCGATGAGCAATAGAAGAACCCGCACGCATAGGCTTGACATCAACATCTCGATCTTCTTCTCCAATATTCTCAACAGCAGCCTGAGCATTGACTTTGACGGCATTCTGACCATCCAAATTGACAGCCCAACCCAAAACCTCCTCAACATCACCATCAAGTCTACACTTGGCAATCTGGAAACCCAGAATCCAGCCCCAGATCTGTTGGTCCGTGAGATCCTCGAATTTCAACTGGCCAGGATCACCGATAACATCAGTCAAGAACTTGTGATTAGTCTTGTCAATGAATGCCTCTGGGTCGTTCTTGACGAACTTGTGCAAAGCGAGTAGATCCTCGTGGATGCACTCGCGGAAGAGCTGGACGACTTGAACGAATCTGTCCTCCTCCTCATCAGCCGCAATCATCATGAGCATGGCGATCATGTTATGGGTCTCTTCGTCCTTGATGAGGGTCTTCCAGCCGGGGAGGATGCTGGATGGGTGGATCTTGTCGACATAGAACACCTTCAACATATCCTTGTACTTGGTGAGCGGATCCTGAGCGTTTGCCTTGAGCAAATCGTCGATCTTGCGGGCTGCGGTAACGACTTGGGTGTACATGGCCGCATTCTTCTTGTTCATGGTCTCGGTAGGGGGGTCGGAAGATGCGAGGCCCATGTACTTCATCTCCATCTGCTTCTGCAGAGACTGGGTGCCAACTTCGCGTCTCAGCTTATTGATACTGCCCCACGACAGATCCTTGGGATAAGCGCAGACCTTCATCGACAATTCCAAGCACTGCTTCAGCATACCCTGCAACTTCTTATCCTCGACCCGATTGCGCTTCGCCTTGCGGTTCAGGACGGGGAGTTGAATGTCGAGGTTGCGGAAAGTCTCGTCGAGAACCATAGCCAGCTCGATAGTCGTAGCTAGCTTATCGCCGAGGGCCTCTTCCATTAGACCACGATCGATGACAACGGCCAACGACATAGCACCGTGGAATGAGCGACCGCCGAAATTCATAGCCTCCCAAGCAGCCTTGATAGCAGGACGAGTCTCCTCACTGATCGTCTGCACGCTGGCCAGATAGATATTCTTGCACAGCTTATCCAACAAGTCAAGGAGCTCGAAGCTATACAGAACAGGCAGTTCATCCTCATCCAAGGCACAGCTGAACGTCAGGTTCCAATCGGCGATCTTGGTGACCAGGTCGAGGATATTCTGTGGCTCGGGAGGATCATCGATCTGTTCGAGGAGCTTCTGAGCGGCGCGGAACTTGAGGTCGTGGTTCAGGGCGTGGAGCTCCTTGTTCTCGTGAAGCAGGGCGTTGGCTTGAGCGCGGAGGGTTGAGATCTTGATATCATCTGAGGCGACGGAGTCCATCAGCTCCTTGTATCGGGCATTATCGACCTCTTGTTGCTTGTGGAAACGCATACTCTCCTCGGAGCGGTGGTGCCATTTGCCATCGGCATCGTAGTCGATCTTGTTCTTGGGCATGTTGTCTTCTTCGAGGGTTTCCTCGGTGCTGACTTCAGGAATGGGCTCGAGAATGGTTCTTGAGGAAGGAGTGGGGGTCTTGTCGATGATCTCTCCAAAGCCCGCTGAAGGATGGTGGTAGACCTTAGTTCGGGGAGGTGTTGAGGCAGAACACAAAGTTGAGCACTGGCCCTTGTGAAGGTCGTCGTGGAAGAAAGGGTTTGAAGTTGAAGATCTAGCGGCTCCTTGGGCAGAAGTTTCTCCTTGGATGGCGGTGCTCGGACCGTTCGCATCTGACTGAAAGGTGAGTTAGCAGATTTCCCCAAATTCGCAAAGCTGAAGTCGAAGTCTCTAGCTTCGTCTCTTCATCTCGTCTCCGTCTCATCTCCAACTTCAACCCCAACAAAAATAAGCGAGAGGAGGACAGCACCCAGAAAGGTAGGTCAGGAAAGAAACGAAAGAAACACAAATACTGACGTCGCTCCCCCACGGACATCTCCCAAATGCTTTCTCCCCACCTACTCTACCATCATCCAGACTAGGTCTCCTACCATCCTCCCATCTCTCCATACAAACCTCGAGTTCATCCTCAGTCAAACCCTGCTCTACTCTCTTACACTCCTCCCAGAACATCGCTCTGTCCTCTCTCCACCTAGCTTCATCGCAATAAACCTTAAAAGCGGCCTCCCTCTGCTCCTTCGTCTTATATCTAGCAGCGAGAATGACACGTCCGTAGAAGGATGACCAGCCGAGCTTCAAAGTGTCCGCGAGGTGTTGGTCTTCCCGCTCAAGAGCACCGATGAATCCGTCACGGCATCTAGGAAACTCGGTTGCTTTGCACTCGGCTTCAGTGACGTGGTTGTATTTGCAGTTATGGTGGCAGGCATATGCGTTGAGGGTGGCGCGTTCGAAGTTGATGTTGATTCGGCCAGTGGCGTGGAGTGCATATTCGCCTGGTGAGAGGAAGTTGTTAGCAGGTTCTCTCCCTTGGGATGCTGTGATTGTCTTGCTGTGCTGTTATGTGTGCTTTGCTCCATTGCGTCTGTCTGTCTGATGGTCTGTCTATCTGTCTTTTGCTCCTTTTGCATATCCATTCCTCGTTCTGCATCCTCTGGAAAGAGATGAACCTCTCCGCAGCATCACAGTTAAGGAGACAGAGACATGAAAAGCACCAAGAATCAAGCCAAAGTAAACACAAGCCCAAAAGCAGGATACAAAGAAAATAGACAATTAAGGAAGGTAACTCACGGCTATCAATATCCACCTTAATATCCTTGATAGCAGGAACAATCAAGTACTTGTTCTTCTGCAGCATCTGGCTCGCGTACTCCTCTGATACCTTATAGCCCTGTTCCTCGGACTTATCCATGACTATCTTCAGGATCTTGGGATCAATCTGAGGATCGGGACTTCTTTGTGGAAGACGGCGTGAGTTGTTAGCTTGGTTTCTTGTTATGTTTTGTGGTTTGGGGTTAGGCGTAAGCGAATGATGGAGGGTATTGAGAAGTAGAGATGGAGATGGATAGGAATTGATCTTCCAAGTGGAGTCAAGAACAATATAACGAGAAACAGTTGAGAGGCTCAAGGTATGTAGAAAGAACAACAGCAAGACAGAGGAGAAAGGGCTGGTTCTACACCGTGAGGCGTCGTGCAGGTTTCGCTGGAAAGTAAACAAACCCCTTCCCCACCATCCACAGCCTCGCCCACGCCCTCACCTTCGAATCTCCATAACGAGAGAGAAAAGAAATTGCAAAACAAGAACAAACAGCAATACAAACACCACAGACTGGCAAAGAATCTCGAGGGAAGAACACAGAACAAATAAACAAAAGAAAAAATGAAAGGAAAGGGAAACGGGAAGGACTCACGCAGCCGTCAAAGCACCAATAGGCGCAAACTTATGCTCACACAGTAAATTCTTACACTTCGCCGCGCCCTCGCACGCCTTGGGGAAGAATCTCTTGCCTCTCTTCGTCGTCATGGCGTTGTATTGCGAGGTTAGGGATGGGCGTGTATCGGTGTTCGAGGCGGTGGGAGAAGGTGAGGTGCCAGCGAAAGACATGATCGCGGCGCGTTTCGAGGCGTCGGCGAGCGGGCTGCCTTTGTCTAGGTGAGCTGGCTTCGAGGAAGTAGCGGGTGTTGAGGGAGGTGTAGAGACCTCCATTGTTATGGACGCGCGGGTTGTGGTTTTGGTTTGTGGTTGTTTGTGTTTCCTCTGCGGAGGGGGAGGAGGTAAGAGGAGGGATGGCGGTTGGCGGTGGTGTTGTGGGGGAAGCGTCTTGAAGCGAGGAAGTTGAGTGCCACGCTAGTGCTCGTTCGTACATCTGATCAAGGCATACCATAAAAGCCTTAGCCTCCAACTCGCTTCCCTCGTCGACGGTCACAATTTTGCCGACAGTTGTAAGGAACTTGCCGATCATCTCTACGTGGCCGGTGGTGGTGCCATAGCTAAGGATTCGTATCTGTTCTTCGGGAGAGAACCGGGAGAGACATTCTGGAGCTAGAGGTTCGCCTGTCGGGGTTATTGAGACAGTACTTTGGGGAAGTGCAAATCTCTGCGAGGGTTTGTATTAGCTATTCGTTCCTTTTGGGGGGATTTGGTGTTGTTGGATATGCCAAGCATTCTGTCATTGTTTTGAAAATAAAGGAAGGCATTAAGCGAGCCGTCCTAGACGACCAGTGGTGATGAATTTTATAGAATGGAACAGAACCTCAGACTTGCAGGAAAGAAATTAAGCAATGGTAGTTGTGAGAGAGTGTTTGCAATCATGTTGCTATCTATGTGGCATAGAAGGAAAGAGAAGATAGGGAGAATACTCAAGGTTGACAGCTTTGGTCTTGGGTCCAAAAATGTTTCCTTGGGTATTTTGCAGGCTCTCGCAATAGCTGTTGGGAATTTCTGTACTTCAATAACATTGCGGTATGAAAATAATGCAATGGGAAGATCGCAGGTCGGCAACTTTTTCAATGATACTCAGGAAAACGACGAGTAGTCCTGAGAAATATTTCCTGATCCCTAGGGCCGCTGAGAGCATTGAACCCAGAACAAGAAGATGTGTGGGTTGAGGCTGATGTAGGTATAAATTGAATATGGGTGGAAGCTAGATGCTTACCTCATTGGAAGCCGTGGGACGCTGTGTGTCGGGGGGAGGTCCTGCGAAAGTTGAATGTTAGCATGTTTCCTCTGTGTCCTTGGGGTGGGTCCGAAATTCTTGCGTTGCTGCTTGTAGCTAGCATTCTAGGGAGAATGTAGAGCTTGAAAGAGGTTGCGCGTGGTTTTGTAACTGCGAACAAGTCTCTCCGATGAAGCTTGGGGATAGGTGGTGATAAGAGAAGGGGGCTTTCTAGCAGATGTACTCCGCTAGAAGGCCGGAGAATCAGATCCAACGAGAGATTCGGCTGTAGATAAATCAAGACCCGACCGCACATGTTGTATATGCAATGTGGGGCTGCTCTATTCTTCGATTGAAGTGAGAGAGTATGCAGAGGGGTAGGTAGTGGAGACGTGTGGTGGATCTAGGCGTGACACACCCCCCGATAATGAAAGCAAACAAAGCTATTCAAGGCGACATAGAAAAGAAGTAGATTGCTTACCACCATACTGTTTTGTCAAGCAAATTCACTACTTATAATTCTCGCTGATGGGTGGATAGCGCGGGTTTTGGTGGTGGATGTGTGTTTGTTGAGGAATGCCGGGATGGGTGACTGGGAATGGAGTCAAAATTGATGAATGGAAGTGTGGGTGGAAGAGAATGGGGAATTACTAGCTACTGGCAATAGATGAAGAACGACTAAGCAATTCATGACAGGTGCAGACTCCTGGGGGACATAATAGTTTTGAGGAGGTTGTCTTTGCAGAGGCAGAGGAAGATCAGGGTGGAGTAGAGGACTCGAAGATGATTAGGCGAATCTAGAATGAATGGCATGAGTTTAACCGGCGACGTGGATGTATGTAGGTAATTAGAAACTACAATGGAACAGTGTTTTGGGGTGTGATCTGTTGGGGAGTGTTTTCTAGCTGCAAACTTTAAAACCATCAGGCCAATGGAGAAGGCCAAAGTCTTTCATGGCCTTGTTAATATTTAGACTCAGTTTTTGTCATTGATAGAAGAAGTGTTAGTAATGTAAATCAATTTCAATGGGTTGTTTAAACCATACGTTCCGTCAAGGAATTGACGTGGTTGCCATATATTACTGAAACCTACAAGACACACTTAAACTACTCCACTGAAGCAGTGTCTTCAAGTCTGCATTATCTAGACCACTGCTTCATATTCTGATATCCAACTTTTGATATTTTCAAAGAGATAACAATATATAATCTAAGGCACTAAATTGGGAATGGCTAGTGGCTTGCCGCTTGAAAGCCTTGATTAAACAATAGCTGGCTGAGCCTTGAAGCTCCCAGAACACCACGAGATACACAACAAGATCTCAAACCCTTCATCTAACGTTAATAACAGTAGCAGTAACTTAATACTAGTTCTAGTCCAATGGGATGCGAAATGGATTCTCACTGTGAATGAAGTAGAACTGTGATGCTAATTTGCTTCACCTCAAATGCAAGGAAATGCTTTTGTACACAAAATACCACCTCAGAGTTACATCACATTATCGACCGACAAGAGTTTTAGTTGCAACCCATAATCATGTCTCTGTTGTTCCTAGGGAAGTTTTTGTGGCGCTAAGGCACCCATTTCCTAATCCAGAGTTTTTGAAATAAACTACTTTAGATTACTACTCAATTAGTAGCTTAGAAATTTGCAGCTCGGAGCTGCAAATCCCCTTAAAAAGAGAGAGGAATAAGATGCAAGAAATAGAGGTAAGCTACGAAGCAATTTAGCAAAGGATTTGATAGTAGCGGACCCAAGTCCTTTAGAGACATTAAAATCACGCTTTTCACCGGCCAAATCTAATATACTTAAAGCTAAAGGGTAGAATCGCGCTAAACATAAAGCTAAGTAGCTTGCTTTAAAACCTTCTTTAATCATTAAGTTGCTTTTGGGGGAGTCTCTGCCACACTTCAGCTACAATCGGGGAGGATATATGTTTGTTACGTGGAAGTCGAGGAGGACAGAAGATTGAGATGCCTACATTATATGTTTATAAAAATTAGGTTAATATTGTGGGCAAGAGCCCGAAGTATTGACAAAAGAGTCAAAGTAGTATTCGTTGTTGTAACGATATGTGATGAGGATGTAATTCTAAAGCTGGCAGTCGGCTATATAAAGGGGTAGTCAAGTCAGCTGACAGGATCTCACGTGCCTGTCCCCACCACAATATAATCAATTGAGCGAGATTCGGTGTATCTTCTACTTGAATAATCACGAATGTATCTTTATTTTTCGCGAAGTTATTATTTTCAGAAGTCAGGTGCAAAATGTTGTCGGGGCGGGGCGGAAGAGGATTATGTAGGGAAATGGTTACCCCACCTTTTAATTTTATGTTTTGCGATTGGTAGAGGGAGCGCGTAAGGCGGCATAACATTGAACCCGCATAGTTATAGTATTGCTCTCCTCCTTTCCATGACCTCTTCATACACCATGTCAGCCGCAGGTTTTGTTCAACATATTGCTTCTAGTTTCCTTCAAACTCTATAACAACAGCCGCTCTCAGACATGAATTCCAACAGCGACATCCCAAGGAGGCGTCCACACGATACCGAAACGACTCTGCTACAACAGCTCAATGGAGCATTTCGTAACCATCTTCTCATCAGGGACGAGTAAGTCGCCTATCTATCGAATCCTAGGTAGTTTACTTAGCGACTAATTGTTAGATACGTACCACGACAGAGAAGAGGCGCGATATTTTCAATGCGAAGAGATATTTCTTCCTCACGCCTACTCAATGTCACGCGAGAGATCAGAAGCCAAATTCTGTACCATGTACTTTGTCCTGCAGATACGTATTATTCCTACATCGGATTTGGCCGAATCATGGAGCTGCGATGGGGAGGGTTTGGAACCATTGGGCAACAACCAAATTGGAGTCCCCAGGTGTCCTCGACATTTACTTCCCTCCGAGGGCTTCCGACGGTTCTTGCAGTAAACAAACAGCTTCAGGAGGAAGCACTAGAATTACTCTATGGAGATGTTACCATTGAGATCACTATGCGTATTGATTTTCTGGTGCCCGACCATTGGCGATGCCCTCAGCGCTTGATCGATCTTACTCGGCTAAAGAAAATACTCTTTCCGATCGACCTTATACCGGCTTGTCCAACAAGATCAGACTTTTATCCATTGTTGATGGCAGCACAAAGGCATGGTCTTGATACCAGAACGCAGGCGTCGCATCTGCGTGTTCTTGCATCGATGCTGGGAAGTAACCAGCACATGAAAGAACTGGATGTGCGGCTATACATTACGTGGAAAATGATCGAAACTGCTGAGTCTGTGAGGGGGATTGACACTCTCATCTTCCCTATCATGAAGCTATGCAATGTCCGTAACATGCAGATCTCTATCAAGGATCTCATAGAGCGGGAAGCTGATCTCAATCTGGCAAAAATTACAATTGCAACCACAATCGAATTGGCTAAAGAGGGGTCCAAGTCACGCCGCGACGTGACCGTAAAAATACTCAACAAGCATGCAGACAGCGGCAAAGATTTACCTGGTACCATTGCCAGAGATTCTAAGTGGACAGCACTTCATCAAGCAGCAAGCGATGGGAACGAGGCGGAGGTTCGGTCGTCTCTCGATTGTGGGGTCGAGATCGAAACTAGGGACGAGAATGGATTCACAGCATTGCATCATGCTGCTCGCTCTGGGCATATGGAAGCAGTGAAGATTTTACTTGAGGCAGGGGCTGAAATTAACTGCAAAGGAGAAAATGGGTTGACGCCGCTACATCTCGCGGCAGTTTCACAGTTACCAATGGAAGAGGGATCAGATCTGGAGGATAGCGACAGCCTCGACGGACATACAGCATTGCATCATGCAGCTGAAAATGAGCAAGAGTCTGTATTGAGACTCCTTCTGGGGCACCAGGCCGTCAATATTAACGCGAGGGACTACGAGGGTAGGACACCGCTGTCGAGCGCGATATTAGCGGGGCATAAAGAGAGCGTTACCATGCTACTATCTCACAAAGATATCGAGGCTAATTCTAGCGACAACAACGGTCGTAGCCCACTATCGTTGGCCGCAGAGAATTGCGATGAGGCATTGGTGAGCCTACTTCTCGGGCGCGAAGACGTTGACGTTGAGTCCAAAGATAATGGCGGTCGGACACCACTTGAGTGGGTCAAGCCTCAGTATGAAGGGCTAAGGGTCAGGCGTCGACTCCTCGAACATAAAAGCGTTAATATGGAGAGCATTGCAACACTCGATGCTATTTCCTACCTAGGCAACCTTTACCGGGAGAATCATATGCTGGATGCAGCCGAGGAATTGTACAAGCGGGCAATAGAAGGGAAGAAGAAGGTTGTGGGTGTCGAGCATCTCTCCACACTTGATTCGCTGCACGATCTTGCCATCCTCTATGCAAGTAATGATAGGTTAACTGAGGCTCAGGAACTGTTCCAGAGTGTGCTGAAAGCATACGAGAAAATAAACGGCATGGAGCATAAGCTAACAGTTGGCGTCACTCATGATTTGGGCCGGCTTTATAGGCTTCAAGGCAATCTACCCGATGCCACAAGATTGCTAGAACGCGCGGTGGACGCAAATGAGAAAATTTACGGTCCAGATCATGCTCAAACTTTGGTCGCCCTTTACAACTTGGCTCTGGTCTTCCAAGATCGGGGTTCGCTAAGGTTGGCCGAGAAGTATTTTCGAAATGCATTGACGGGGCTTGAATGTGAATATGGCTGTAGTCATCATCTCCCGCGGCAAGTACAGGAGTCTCTTGACTCTATTGAATCCGTTCGGAAGTTGAAGGAGGTGGATCTAAGCCAAGCTCCCTAGTCAACTATGGAAATTATTGGGATGCTGTTGAGCTGTCGGCAGATGTGAGATGTGAGTTGAAACTTCGCTTGTAGTTCATATCATTTCTGATGAAATAGATACTCGGAAGCCGAAGACTTTGGTTACGTACTCGATATATTTGATACCTGGGAACAGGACATTGCAACGATCACTTCCTCTCGCATTCCTTTTAACAAACATATTCCTTCATGGTTCACTGGACTTTCAACCACAGGCACCCACTAGCGCCTCCATATAGTCAGCCTAGTCCGTCAAGTCACCCCACCAGGATGGCCAAGTCGAGGGGAAGAGATTAATACTGGAAAAGCGATACCCCTCTTGACGTCACGTGATGAGACAACTATTTTTCGTCCAGGCCACGACAGATCGAGCCAACAAAGTGAGACTCACTAAATCTGGCATCAATATCATTGCGGACGCATAATTGCTAGAAGCCTATTGAAGATCCTGGGTCTGGTGCCGAAGGAGTGATTTCTGAAAGTTGAAGATCCGCTTACCCTTCATCCCGCACTCAGACATCATCAAAATCGAGAGAACTGATTTGTCCCTGTTCCAAAAGCCACATTTGAGAAGAAGGGGGTGAAGGTGATGCTATATGGGAAGCCATTCTCCAATTTCTCGTGTAGTCGTTTGTTAGGATTGTAAATGTTAAGGGCGGAGGCATGCGATTTCTGTTGACTTTTGAGGTGTTGTTATCACTCAATTGCCACTTCGTGGTCAATATTTGGGTTCTAATCTTACCGGGCTGGAAATTGGCAGAAAAAATACCCGAACCGGCTTTTCGAAGGCTCCCACGATTCATGTATTATAATATTCAGAAGGTCAAGGTTGACTACTTTCTCCATCTTTCCTCCATGCTGCGAGAATTTCCCTCGTAGTCTGCCTCTCTTCCAGATCTTTCAATTTTTGAATCCTCTCTAACCTTTCTTTTCCTTCACGAATCCTATTTATCCTATCTGTCAGAATTTAAACCTTACGTTCTTCATTGTTGGGCGACGGCTTATTTTTGTTTGAAGCTGCTTGCTCTTGTAAGGCGAGCACACTCGACGATCTGGCAAGTTTGCTAGCTGAATTCGAAGTTTCCAGCTCGTGAGTGAGTGAGGAGGAAGGTAGTCCTCAGTATCCAGGGATGTGATGTGACCCCCAGGGTCAAGCCCATGCTCACGTGCCAGGTCTTTGCTCGTGACTGCACCTTCATTGTCCGTGCCAATACTTGGCAAAGCTGGTGCCATCTTGTCTTTTGTTTCCAGTGGCCCGCTGTTTTGCTCGTCCATCTCGGATATGTTGTGTTTCGTAAACAAATCGTGAGAATTCGCGTTCGTGAGGAGCTCATGGGCTTTTGGTTGCCCTGTGGCTGAATGCGGGCGTGATGCTCTCTGCTTTGACGACCAAGGAAAAATGAAACGCCCAATAGTATGATGACGACTAGAATAAAAGCGACCGAGATACCTGCTTTAGCACCGGCGAAGTGCCCCCATGGTGTATCACTGGAGAAATGGAGCTTTGAGTTCCAGTTGCACCAGGCTGCACAGTGACAGTTGTCGTGGCTGTCGGTGTCCCTGTTACGTCTATAACTTCACTCATATCCATGCTGAATGGTAAGCCTAACAGAAATTGTGGGAATCGCAATATGGGAGGGCTGCGGGGTCTTATCAAGGTGGCATTAACGAGCCTACCGCCCAAAGTCCGTTTTTTGGGGGGGGGGGGGCATCTCGCAAACAAATCAAGCCTTAAGCAAATTGAATCGAGATTTAATTATTTATAAATCAAGAAATCAATTATGGCATACTTAACCTAAGCTAGATACTCACAATTTGTACGAGTTTGAAGACTAATTAGTTTGTGGATGTCAAATAGTATTATAATTAATTCGAGGACTTGTTTGTGGCCAAGCCTGAAAAGGTCGCTAAAAACACGGACTTTGGGCGGGGAAGGACTCACCGACGATGAGATGACCAAGTGCCGCAAACCCCTCCAAATGGGTTTCCGCTACAAGTTCTGGACTCTCTCGCAAACCAAGTCCTTGGCCTGTCATAGCTTGGTCTTACAGCATTGATTAATGAATGATCCCTGCATCCATTTGCAGAGATGAGATCCTGTCACCCTCAACGAACCATCGTTTAGTGCTTGCGCGGTTGGGACTACGCAGACTTCATGCCTTCCCAGCTCGCGTGTACCCTGCAGACTGCGCAAAGCCACTTACTATGTCGTCACAGCAAGTGCAATCGAAAGGCCGAAGGGGTAACGTTCATCTTTTCTGCTCTGTTCTGAAGGTAGCCGTGTGCTTTCTCTCCGCGCAACTATAGATCTATGTCTCGCTATGATAATAGGCTCCACGAATCACATCAGAGTCTATTGAACCCCCGTTTAGACGGACGAAAATTGCACATGTTCACACGCATTTATTCGCGAGTGGCTCCCAGTACAGGTTTTCAGCTCCTTGCAAGACTCCGCACCCCATGAGCCATTTCAGTAATTCAGAATTGATTTCCTGAGAAATCCCAATATATCAATAGGTGGTCTTGGAGGGGATTGGTGACAGGAGGAATCCGCGAGTAATTTTTGCGCTTTTAACAATGCAGTACGGCCTTCTCTTTCCGTCTTCTCGTGCATTGTTTATATACAATGCCAAACATTCCTTACGTGGGCGAAGACACAAAATGGGGCGGAAGATAGCTGATAGATTCAGAAAAGGACATTTCAATAAGCAGGGAAAGGCGGCCAGCGATCCTTCCTTCAACGAGAACAAGACAATGGCCCGGGCTAGGAGATCACGCTGACCACTTACACACTGCTTCTTCTCCGAGCACCATCGGATTAGGAAGGCTGAGAACTGATCTGGGAGCTATATACTTGGGAGAAATCTAAAGAAGTACTTGGAATAGTATCCCATGGTGTGGCAGTTCGCTTACGGCTCTTAGCGTGAAAACCTGAAATGAGTGCATTGAGCGCAAATAAGCTAGTAGAACAAAAAGAATTAGATGAAATGATAGCTTTACTTCAAAATAATAATAGCTCTCTTGTAAATTAGTCTTTTAAAGCAAAGGGTGGTGAGTTATGAGGCTGGATCTGAGAGGTCTCTTTTGAAAACGGCGCTAAAAGCCGTACTGCCACACCATGGGCTAATATTAAACCCTGCTATAGGGATCTAGACCGCGGAGGCTGTGAAAGAAAGCTTCATTGAACTGACCGTTCGCAAGAGGCATTTAGAGTAGTCTGTTGCATGAATGATCGTCAGTGACAGTGGCGAACTCTAGGCTGCTATCACGTGACAGTACCCATTCGCAGCATCTTTTGTTGCACATCGCAATATTCCAATGAGGCTTCAAAGTGAATCCAGGTGGACTTCATTGATTTATTAATCCATCAGGAAGCGGAGAGAATGAGGTCTATCCCATCAATGATATCTTGAGCATCAAAATCGGAACTTTGGTAGTTTGAATTGGGGACCGCGAACTGCACATCCCGTTCCCGCCGAAACCAAGCGAGCGAAGCCATCCGTATTTGGGTTTGTTTACAATCGACGACTGTGAATGTACCAACCCCGATATAATGTATTCTGCAATGGGAGCACCGATGTTAATCATTCCTGGAGAGATATATGTACTGTATGGTCATGTTTGATCTCGGGATGTCGATGAATAGAAATGAGTTCTGGGTCAGCAGAAAACGTAGAGAACATCTACTTCCGTTGATTTTGTTGAAATAAACATGAAGAATGAGCTGGTTTGGATGTCATAAATGCGATTGAATCCTGCAGGAATAACACCAGAGGAGCGTTCATATGGGCACAAGAGCAACGCAAGAGAACTTGTAACTTAACCCTGTTAGCAGGTACTTCGTAGAATGACGGTATGTCATCAGAAATCGCACTTGGCATTGAACACTTCTGGCAGACATTCTGTATTATCATCAATAATGAACTATCAGACAGTGAGAGAAGGCGCGGAGGGCTTCTTTCATCAATACTAAAGAACTGCAGCGAGAGTTAGTGAAGGTTGCTGGGAGAAGTGTACCTTCAGTTGGGTATTTGGCACCGCTCTGAGGGTCAGAAAGCAGTAAGAAGACCTCTCATACCAATAGACTGATCGCAGTACTTTGTAGTGTGAACTCCTTTGATAGATTTATAAGTTACAGAGTAAGTTAAGAAAACAGTACACAGATAGCTAGAGAAAGAGTGAACTAAACGCACCAGTTTTGCGTGTGAGCAAGTCGCTTTACTGACCCAGGACCAGTGGCGTAGGCTGCCTGACCCTTGATTACAGGGGGACAAGGCATGGTATTTAAGGCCTCTTCTCCCAACTTCTTATTCCCTCTTCCTAGTAGCACATCACTGCCTTTGAATACACCAAAATCTTCAAATTCTTCTCGCAATTGCTTCGGTAAGTCGACGTTGAATCGAGCATCAAGCCCATCAACTGTCAATCATTTACTAACCGCTGGTCCTGCACGCAGCCATCCCCTGAACACCCCGCTACCTCAGGTCAACTCGCTCGCAACATTACACTCGACGTTTCCTCCGCCAGCTTACTACCTGATCGAACAGACTCACATAAGGTATTCTAACTAAGCCTTCCATCCATATCACAAGCCTCTTCATTCCTTCGTCGCTCATCACCAATAATAACGTTCGAATTCTTGTTCCTCGACTGCACAAAGGCGGAGAAGTGACGGCAGAATTTTGAAAGCCCTACAAGCTCTCTACTGTAACAGGAGACCATTGCTAGAATAGTTTTATTTGTTTTAGATTTCTGTTAATGGTGCTTGCGCCAGCGAGGTGTATTCTACAAGCAGTTCCCTGAAGCCTCAGGCCCCTACTATATTTCGCATTAGTGCTCCATTTGCCCTGATTGTTCAACTCTGCTAACTTGTGTATTGTGTCCGCAGATCTCCCACAGCCCGGAGAGACACTACTCAAGAGCTACTCCACGCTCCACATCTCTTACCCTTCATCCCTTCGGAGCCAACACACCCCGATAAATCCCCGTACGCAATGGATTTTGCACACCCTCACCCGAAATCTTTTTGGGGGAGACTCCAGCAATATGGACAAAAGCGCATTGCTTGGTCACAAGGCTTTATTTTCTCCTCCTCAATTTTGAGCGCAGTGGAAGGATATTTAGTAGTTGAGTTCGCACAACATCTGACTCGCGATTTGGTGATTGTTGCTATTCTTATTTGGATTGTGTAAGCCTTTCACACTGAGCAGGGGGGCAGTTTCTAATATATTTAATAGGTTGCTGTCAGTTTGGTTTTGGGCCTGGTATATCAAATATACCAGATTTTACGACGACTTTCCAGGCTTCAACACATGGCACAAGGCTTTGTGAGTTAATCCTTATCAGCAAGTCGCTTTAACGTACTGTGCTGACTTTGAAAACAGGTTTGAGCTTTCGGCTCTAGTCTTGTTTTCAATTTTCGCGAACTACGTCGCACCCAAGATTGGAAGAAGAATTTTTGTGGCAGCCAGTCTCTTGATTATCACATCGTCGATATATGTAGTGTATTTGGTGGTAGTGATAGTTGACTCGTTTGTGAGGCATGTTCTGGAAGGTTTAGGCAACATGAGTTCCCCCGCCCCAGCGCCCCGACATTAGTACTAAAACCCACCATTAGCTTAATTGGTAAGCTCCTAGAATATACTTACATTTTCAATGTGCTAACACCGAGGGCCTATTTAAGACCATACTTCGGCAGTCACACAAACTTTCATCTACGAGCCGCTGCAACGCAGGTTGCTCCTGGCTGTTAAAAATCCTAGCCCAGCTATCACTACAGGGGGAAATACGATAGCATTAGACTATCAGCTGTACATCAGAGTAAAGAAAATGTGGTTCTTTTCAATTGTTAATCAAACCAAATTTAGTTGGGTTGGGGCCATGTTGAGTTTTCGTAATGCTGGACTTTAGGGGTGGCAAGTGCGGGGTAGTTTACGAGCCTGGAGGCACGGGTCTGTGGTCCACAGGCTGTTTCGCGAGGCACTTTCAGGCTTAGAAAATACAAAGTAGGCGAGTTCACACTTGAATATATCAACGAACGCTTAATCGTTTTGCTTTATTATTAAAATAGACGATAAAGAATAAGCATATCTGTCTTTCTATTAACTAGACTTTTGAATTGTTGTTTTACGTAAGAATTATTATTTGTCATTTGGCTGTGAAATGCCTTGTAGCGCACAGACCCGTGCCTCCAGGCTCGTTAGGTTTATCCTTCTTCTGGACGATCTCCTTTGCGACTATCTTCGCAAAGGAGATCGTCCATCTCCAAATCGACAACTTGTCTGCGATTGTCTAACACTAATTGAATGATCAGAAAAGCAGTCCACAATCCATGCCAGGGGTACAAGATTGATCACGTTGTTATTGCAACACAACAAGCAAGGTGTGGCTCCAGATATTGCTCAAATTGCTTTACTGCTGAACAACGACATCAATGAGAATCTAAATTCGCAAAACAATGAGCAGGCGGTAGATCCGAGCACTTTGGCTAATGAGGATTGGGATTGGGATCAAATGTTCTACGACTCTTTTGATATGACTTTCGAGGGGGGAGGTGGAAGTTTCCCATGAGGTTCTCGGATGCTCAGATCTCGAGATAAGGGAAGCATATTTTAGGCGACATTGTAGCACAATTTATCTTGATTACTATCCCCCATACTGCCACCAGAAACACTCCTGAAGGTAAGCGCTAAAGGCCCTGCAATTTAAGCGAGGAACACCAAGATTCAGGCGGCACACCTAAAAGTAGTGTTTTCAGGTGTAATTTCTACGATTTGCTATGATACAATTGAAAGCAGTTGTTCCCTTCACAAATGGCAACATCGCATTGTTTACAGCCATACACAGTAGCTTTCCTTTGCCTTAGGCGGTTAGTATCAAGGCTCTCAAGAGCTACCCTCTTACGGGGACGGTCAAAATACCTCCCACCTTTACAAGCAATACAATCTCGTCTCTTATTAAACGTAGACATCTTGATATGCTCGTGTTGATGTATTGGGACCTTAAAAGCGTCCCTAAATAGCCCTAAAACACGTCGTTTCCGAGACCCAGGTGCATCTTTCCCAAGATTAATCAATGCCTCTACAAGTTGTATGCGGAAATCGTCTTGATTCCGCATATTTATTGTCTCAATATCGTAGCCTGAATAGCTACAGATCAAGAAACAGTTAGTTATTACAACCGACAGTAAAAACTATTGAAGGCACTAGACTAGCCCTCTTCTGATAATTCGGAGGCCTCCGTTATAGCTCTGTAATTGGTCCCCTAAATCGACGGCTCCCATGTATTGATTGTAGGCGTCATACAGCTCAGGGATCTCGAGCTCTTTAGTAAAGGCGTTACCGAAGGGCCTTCGACTAACAGTTGCATTTCCAGCTATCAATTTGGGACATTTTCGCACTCGTTTAACCTTGGTTTTGCCATCCCAAAATGTCGACATAGCAAAAGTAAAGGCCCCATCTTAAAATCCAGTTTGATTAATAAGATTCGATTCGGTAGGGAACGAATGGACCTCCCCCCACGACATTGCGTTTAGCCCTTTCTCCCGCGTCTTCTTTAAGTGTACTAAGTCCTTTATTACTCCTAAGGTAATACGGCATGTTCCGGTAGCAGCGATATTCATCGCTCTTAGGTGCTCAAACAACCGTGGCGAAGTGAACAAGTTGTCTACGTAGACATAATATGTCGCTATTAGAAGAGAACTTAATAAGTGTAGAACAACTAATTAAGTGGGGTTTAAGTCCTTATATCGCGGTATATTGTATGCACCACCTTTCTTCCCTGGTGTATGGAATGACTACTGTAAGAAGAAGCCACGTTATATAAGAACCCAAATCTTAATACTAATTAGTGTCGGTTTACCAGGAATCGTAGTTATAAACTTTGATCTTCCTGTATATCGTTACATAGCTTCGTCCACAGCTACTTGTTGGCCAGGTTTCCAAAATCGAAGGTTCGTGGCTTGAATATGACTATTCAAAGGCTCAATCTGTTAATATAGGTAGAAAGTATTATCGTTTGATATTCTAAATCGTCGTTGAAGCTCTTGAAACCGGTTTCGTGAGAATATTAAAGTAATACGATGAAATGGCGTTATTTTCTTCGTAGACTAGTAGTCCTCAATCGAGTTAAGAGGGAATATAGTCATATAAATATAAAAGGCCAAATACAAGTAAATTTCCTTTACACAAGTAGATTCCCATGCCACTGCACGAGACGCCGGAGTCTTTGTATCTCGTTGGTACGCATTTATAGCCAAAACAACGGTATTTACGATGTCTGGGCTGTAGTACTGACTGAAGAGGGAAATAGGGTCCTCTGGTGAGTAATCCTCTGGCATATACACCTCAAAGTCGAAATCGTCAAGCTCCATAGACTGAAAACAAGTCCCTGCGTTTAGTAAAGGCTTCACTTTGGGCCGTAAAGTGCCTACATCGGTGGTATCTTCAATTACTGGTTCTGACATCTTGAATTCATTAAAAAGTGGATAATTTGGGTAAAGAAACAGGGGTTTATTGATGTTTTGATAATGCCCCTGTAAATGCAGGCGCTACAGCAACCACATTTAGGGCCCGTGCCCATCATCATGTGTTTATGGCAGTATGGGGGATAGAAAGAGAGCTTTGCTAGATTTTGTTCCCGTAACTCAACCATTTCAATAGAAAATTGACTGCTATTCTCTTCTCAATAATTTCTCGCGCCCACACCACGGTCATGCCCTTCGCCAAAATCAGAAAAGGGGGCGGGGGCTTGAAGGTGAGGAGGATTTCTAGGCTAATATTTTCGGGCGAATAAACAATTGTTTACGTCGCTTATGGATATTCAAGCACTAATCTGCTATTGAATTGCACAAATTGTGGCCAACAGTCTCGACTGTTGCGTTTCGAGGGGCGGATTCCGCCGTTCAACTGGAGATAAATATCGCAACTCGAGGTCTGGAAGCAGGAAGGACGCTTATCACCTCACATTAGGGCAAGGTACAGAAATACTTTAGTTTGTCGTATTGGTTCACAGATTGATTTAATTTTCTTCATCGAAGTTCTATCAGATCAGAGCGTAGACCCGTAGCCAGGAAGCAATCGATATGCCTCACTCGACTTCCTCCATCGACTCGATGATTATCAAACCAACCAACAGTGGCCCCGGATCCAATGTCAAAGTATGCATTCAACAGATCACCCCAAGACCGATAAACTTCCGAGGCTTACTTCTTTCAGTTTGGAACAACTGAGGAATGGAGCATACTTTCATTGAATATCCAAAGAGCTACGGGGCTAGCAGCATGCATCAGGTCAACATTGCAGCAAGCCACTCGCTGTCATAGATAAATATACCTTCAGAATTCATACATGGCTTCTGTAGTTCCTTTTACGAAGCTTCACAACATCGCCTTCTGAGAGAAAAGGAATACTGGTTGTTCCGCAGCTTCTCAGTTTTTGTATCTTCAGTGAGCCGGCTGCTGTACATCTGTGAAAGCAGAAAATACCTCCCAAACATGAGTTGGGACAGACCCGCAGCATTCACAAGTTCCTTGACTATACATTTCTCTACTAGAGACTTGACACGTCCTTAATTCATCACAGCGATTCAACGACTAGATAGCCCATGCTCTAAGAGAAAAAGAGAGAGGGAGAATTACTTGCACTCAAGACCTTTGCGAAATTGATTTGCATGTGGAGAGGATCAGACTATAGTTTCAAGCAACCACAGCAACGTCGGTTGGTGTGTCCATCTACGCGCCATAAATATTAAACCCTTCCCATGCGCGAGCCCAAGATTCCTCACAATCTCCACAAACTTCGGGTCCAACGTCGGCCCCTCTCCATTGGGAGCGGAATCAAATTTCTCATGAATCATCCTCATTCGCACTGCTTGGTAGTCCCCGAAGGTAGCATCAAACCGTATTTCAGCTTCCACGTACTTGCCATTTGTCCGCGTCAGGACTTTCAAGGGCGCGATCGCATTTGCATTCACGGGGTGGGCCATGGGGGGGCGGTCCAAGTTGTAGGGAAGGCTATCCCACGAGAGACGATGCATGGTCGACTTGAGAACCTTGTCACTCCATAACGAGATCCCAACTGCGATACACGGCGCCTAGAACCGATGGCGCTGGGACCCATCCTTTGAGAGGACTTTTGACTTCCAATCCAGCTGTCTTTGCAAAGAGAAGTGTCAATGCCCCCCAGTCCGTGTGCTCTCCTAGTCGTGGAAATGTCATGTCGGGAGTCGACGTCAACGCGGGGTATTTGATGAGTCGGAGGACGTTGCTTGGTGCTAAGTCTGGGGCATGGTCCGTGGAGAAGAAGTCTGGTTCTAGATTCATCGAGGTCGCGAACGCACGCAAGGGTGACTTCGAGAGCAAGTTGCACCGAGAACGAAAATTTTCAGCACATTGGCGTCTCGGGGGGCGTCCACCAGGAAGATAGATTTGTAGATGTGAGGTTCGAATCAGCAGCGCTGCCGAAGCAAAATCCTTCTTGGATGTCGATTCTGAATTGAAGTCAGAGACAGCTTTCCGTTCCGGGAACTTTAAGGTGTGCCTACAATGACTCTTTGTAATCATATCTTACTTGATCAGTTTTCATCCATTTTGCTGTCTTGATCTCTTTTGGTTGTTCGAAGAATTCCTTGGACTGGTGTCTTGTCAGGAGAGGCGCCGATGAATTTCAGAAGCACATACCATTGCAAATATTTCATCTATATCTTCATGAGGGATTCCATGGCCCTGTCAGGACTAGAAACCCCCATCTACAAGCCGCCTGGAACAGTTCGTCTAACACCTGAACTGGGTTTGTATCAAACTTGGTGAAATCGACGACGGAAAAGACTTCCCGCTCTTTGACAACGACACCCATGATGGCGAAAACTACACTGATATTTGGAAGTGATCTTGCTATGTCAGCACAGTGAAATAGTAATGAGAAACTTTGAGGTTATCGCCAGAAAGATAGCCCCTCGTCCAGACTGTTGACATTGTCCGAGATAAGATAGAGCTTGACATCCCACTATTGCAATAAGCTGCCATTCTCGACAGCAAGAACATGTTTCGGGGAAGCACTTTCCCCTGATTCGGCCCTAGGCGTACATTTGTAATTGAATTTTACCTCCAGGAATAGTCTCCTTGCATGACTTCGTTTTCAAATTTGAGATCTCGGCCGCGTCCAGCGAATAACTTGAATAAATATGTAAGCGAGGTCATGCAGCACCAGTCTGGAGGCAAGTTCGCCCAAGACACAGCAGCCAGGTATCATGTGAGTGAATAGTCACAGTCATATCACTCGACTTTCAAGAAGTGTGGAGGTCGGGGCTGAGATTGTGAAAGAGGAATCTGAAAACGTATCATTGCTTTTTAGCGGCCGGCTGGCAGACGTCCTTGTGTTTAGCAATTCGAGTTTGGCAGACTTGTCAAAATATTCGAATCTTTGGCAATTGGTGAGAGCAGCAGGAACAACCTTTCTATATCTGGAGACGCTCTATTCAACCACTTTTGTGGAAGCACTTGCCGCTGAAATTCCACAGTGTATGCTTCAGAATTATTTCCACACAACACAATGTTTAGAACATTGCTCAAATCAAACGATGCAGAGAATCCGGATGAAAAACAGCTTGAGTATGTGGTACGGCAGGAGGTTCGCGGTTTGGTTCGGTTTTCGAAAACGGACCGATCTGTTTCATGCCCATATCAGCTACGGAAGTAGAACTCATGTGGTCTTTCTGGATGTGATGATGCAGCATATATGACTATTGAAGCAGACCGAGAACTGGGGGAGAGCCAACGCCGGAGAGAGCATCCATGCAGAGAAAGGGCTTCACAGTCATGCTGCCGTGTGCCAATGTTGCTTTGTGAGTGAACCCCGCGGAAGGGTGGCAAGTCGGGGACGCCCTAGAAACATTGAACACTCGATTGGTCGTAAACATTTGGAAGACCGTCGAGTAAGTGTGAGCATAGTGAAGGAATTCGATGATTGTCGTGCTGGTCGACATCAGTTATCAGCGCTTCACTAAAGACTACTTACTGGTCAGAAGTTCAGTACGTCCCGCGCCAATACATCGCTTCGCACGTTGTGTTGCGATGTTGAACAAGAATCTTCTCGAAGCTTCTTACAAACCAGGAGGCATCATCCCATGTCTGCTCGCAAAGGTTGTGCAGTGGGTCAAGGAGGGTCCAATACTTGAGACACGGGGAGCAAACCTCTTTGGGAATGGGCCGAGCTTGAGATGGAGCCCCTGTCAGCCCCTGTTTAATCTATTAAGCAACAATTTATTTTAATTAATGGGATAAGCGTATCCTGCTTAAGCCTTCATTTTTGATTAAATGCGTGAAGCAGTTGAAAAGAGCCTGGGGATTAATATATTTCGACTGGTTAGGACTTGGACCAAGTTCTTCAATCCAACGTCCAAAAAGAAAATACAGGTGTAAGATGAGCAGCATCACCTCCAGACGAAGTTTTGTCAAAGCACACCAGACCCATACCGAGATTTGCTTATTCAATTGATCCACCGTTGGCTGATGACCGCCTGCTGGGATTTTTTTTGGATTGGGTCAGAACAGTTTCAACAATCGAGATGGCCAGAACATTTGATGTGCAAGCCCAGACATTCGTGTCTTTCAATGGAGCTAAATTAACAAACTCACTTCATACACAGCTCAACTCTTTTAAGTAAATCGCAGAATCTTATACGAGGAAATAGAGAGGCAGCTGCGACGGTAGTAGAGCACAATGTACCAGATATCTGTTCAGAACACTCTTTGCAGAGTGCTTTATTGTCTCGTATCTTCGGTGATTCGGGCTAATTTCCGGCCAGGTATTCTTGCGAGGACATTGTTGACAAACAAAACCATGTCATCTCAGCCTCTGGAGTTTGAGTTCGCGAGAATGCTTTGCGCAGGAGGTGAGTTGAGATGACAGGGTTATTGGTACGGAGGTACCTCGCGCATCATGGAACAGCAGGATGTCAGAACACCGGCCTCCCCCACGGCCAGATCAAGCTTTCTTAAAATTTGGGATACCACGAAGATCCACTACGAAAGTCACCATTGGTCTTTCTATTGAATGTATCGGGGCGCAGCTCCTGTCGCATTGTCGGCTGCCCGGATCACCACCAAGGTCGTCGTCACTTCCGAGAACCGAGTTTGCTGCGCAAATTTCAGATGAGACTCTCACGATTGATGCGACACTAAAATTCAGTGTTTGAGCATCACTGATCGCAACAACAAGGGAACGTGGAGTTGGGTTTGGAGAACTTGATTTCCATCAATCAGCATCTCGGCTTGAACCGAAACACACCCCCTTGCTAAGCGACACCTCCTCGCTTAGCTTCACATCGCGACACCTTCGGTTTCTAAACGCACATCATACAGCCATCATCTTGAGATTCAGGCTACCATTACCGAGGACGCAAACGGGATCTCCGCCAAGCTGAATCGAAGCGCCGTTAAACCGATCTTTCAGACGAGGAGGCATCGTCTGATGTATTGATCGACCTAACTTTTTCAGGCGAATGATGCGTGGCAGGGGTGACAGGAGGTGGCGCTTGGATGTTTGGTGGCCGGCCTCCCTTGACAAGACGACGGGGGCATACGGCGTGGGCATACACCGGATGGCATATATAAATCCTTCCTGATCCCACGATAGTTTCTCTTTCCTTCCTCATCCCATCTTCATTCTTTTCAGTTCACTCTGCACATTCTTTACAGTTCTGCGAACTTCACATTCTTTATACACTCATTCTAAACTTTAACGCCCCGGCCGGTCCCTTTTAACACTTCATTTCAACTTCCAACAATCAATTTTCAGACCTTAGTCAACAATCACCAGCAACATGTTCTCTCAAACCGTTCTCGTTGCCCTTCTTGCGGCTGTCGTTGAGGCTCGTTTTGGCCAGGAGCAAGGCAATGGTGCCATTACCGCCATCGGTGCCTTGACCAACCTCGGAACTTCCGGTCAAGCTGCAACCCTCGCTGGAGGATCAATCCAGTTTCTCCTCGCGGCCGCCAACCCATGTGGCAAGCTCACACAAGCCGACAACATCATCTCCGAGCTTGGAACTAGCGCGGAGGCCGTCGCAGCTGCGCGTGGACTTGTAAGCTTCTCGTCCCGTTGATACTATGACACCATTTTAACACTTTATTAGGTCGCCGCTGAACAGAACTTCAACCCTTTCGTTGTCTCCATCCCATCTATCTGCTCGGACCCCACTCTCCCCAAGTCCGCTGAGCTTCGTGGTGTTGTTCCCCTCATTGATCCAGCTGTCGGTGGACAAGACATCGAGAATGCCAATTCTGCCAAGTCTATTGTCACTCCATTCGACGCCACTGGACTGAGTGTCGCTCAAGTCATGATTGCCCAAGGATTCTCCAACTTCACCGCTGTCGATGCCGCCGGCACCAAGGTGGCTGCTTCAACTCTTGGAGGAGCCACATCTGATGCTTCCACTGGATCCGCAAACTCATCAGCTGGTTCTTCAAGCGTTGCCGCTGCCTCAAGCGTAGCTCCAGTGGCAAGCGCCCCTGCTGGCACTGATTGCATCCCGTCAACCACCATGGTCACTGTGCGTATTTCCCGTTCAATATCTCGAAGTCATCCTAACCTCTCTCAGGTCACCCGTGCCGCTGTTGCTACTAGCTCTGAATGTGCCGCCGCTGTTACTGTCACTGTAGAGGCCGTAAGTTTTCACCTTTCCTAGATGCTTCCATCATTACTAACAGATTGCTAGTCCGCAGCCCCATCCGCCCCCGCATCCAGTGTCGCATCTGCAAGTGCCGCTCCAGTTGCCACTGGAGCCGCAAGCGGCGCAGCTGCTGGCACATGTACTGGTTCCGGACAAACTCTGGTCTGCTCTTCACCTGCTGTGGGAGCCGGAAAGGTCTCTGACCCAGTTACTGGCACCTTCGGCGGTTTCCAAGCCTCCACAATTGCCGGTCTCGACTTTGGTCTTTGTGTTCCTACCATGAAGTTTGAGCTTGGCTTGAACGGCCGTTCAGCAACTGCAGGCACTTTCCAGGCCCAGGACCCTCTCTGCAACAAGGGTCAAGAAGAGGCTCTTAACCCTGCCATTATCACCAACCGCATCCACGATCAGATGACCAACGCCTGTGGTGCCAACCAAGCTGCTAAGGATGCTATCACAGCAGCCCAAGCTATGATCGTTGCCCTTGGCACGCGCGATCAAACTACTGCTGAGGCTTTCAACACTGCTCTGGGATTCGCTGGTGTAAACACCAACCCAGACAACGCTCCCCAGACTGGCCTTGTCGGCCACGTGTAAATGACTGGAATCAAGAGAAACTGATCGGTCGATGAACAATCTGAAATATTGATTGGTGCGAGGCGGAATGATGTACTTTTACTTTTCTTTATTGATGAGCATTTGAGGATGAAGATGGTGATGAAAAGGGAACGATATCAATGTATATAATTACTCTCAGTTGTATGTATTGTATAAACCAAGGGCGAATTTAAACCAATTGTTTGGCTACACATATTTGCCACAAAAGTGAAGCATTTGTACTTCCGGTCTCTCAAGAACGTTGCAGTCTCTAGTTCCTCGATTCTCCCCCTCTTATTTGCAAATATTTCTTTCACCAAAAAGAAAAAGATACATAAAGGGGCATTGAGGTTACCAAATCTTTTCTCGGCCTTTCGGAACGTCGCTAGGACCCAGCAAAGACATCACGTTTCACTCAGGGATGAAAGGAATAGACTAGAAATTTGTGCGTAATTAATTCAATCATCCCCTACCAAAACTCATCCCAGTGCACTGTGAAATGTCGTAAGTGATGGTGTCGTGAGGGACGTTGATTATAGCTGAGCCAGTCTGGACAAATACAATACCATGTCAGTGCCTGCGTACTCATCTGGTAACCTTCGATGGTTTCTAAGCAGACAATATTGTATATTCTACAAAGGATATCACACCTAAAGATTACACGGACAGCTAACACCGAGGTTAAAAGACATTTTCTCATTGATCAATTTTTCCCCCTTGAATCTGTTGTTCTTCTCTCGTTCCATCTCTCAGGATTCGCTTGCGAGAAATCTGCCTTGTATCTGCAAGCCCTCGGGCGTGTGTAACCTCACTTATCCTGTCCCGCGAAATCCCAGCCACCACTCCCGGGACCATAAGCTATTCATAGGCGAAAAGGCTTAACCCCGCCTCCTGGGGCTGAGAAAACACAACACTCCATCTCCATGATTTTCGCCTGCATCCAGTCTGGAACCGTTCCTTCAAGTCCACATTTTCTTACAAAACGGAATCCTGACCACTTTACCAGTCTGGCCCACGGGTGGAGGCAGGGCTAGGTGGGAATTATCCGTTAGGCTTGGAGCTGAGAGAATGCCAAGACGAGAACATGAAAGTCAGGATTGGCTGTAAAAGATTTGTCTCATGAAGAACCTCGTGTAGAAAGCCACGGATCCAGGCGCGACTTTGGATATCACTTCTTTGGCTGTGGGATTTCATGTGGCAGATACCGAATTTCAGAGCTAGACTAGGGGAGAAATGCGTATAAAGTGCAAGGGTCGCGTTGATTTGGCTTGGTGTTACCGTCTGAAGTTCCATTCATTCACCCTCTCCCTCACCTAAACTGTACACTCGGTGATAGTTACAAAATATCAACCCCGCAAAGCACTTGAGCAATATGTCTGATTCCTCTATGGTCTACGGTTGCGCTGGGGTATGATCTTTCTTTACCTTGAGTCCCCCAAGAAGAGCCTTGTAATCTCTTTACGTCGGAGCACACAGACTGACGAGATCCCAGACTTACCTCAGTAGTCTCGCCGACCAGCATTGTACGTCCCTTTTGTCGAAGATCCCAAATTGCGACTTCGCAGATGCAGCATGCTGCACCTCCGCTTACGACTTCGCCGCCGAGGAGGCAAAGTGTCTCACTCCATACGCGACTTGTATGGACTACACTGGTAAGCATAACCGCCCACTCCTTGACTTCCATATCTCTGAATGCTCCAATTCTGTGGAAAAATGTAAGAACTTGGAAGCTAACTCATGTTGCGACTCGTAGCCTGGACCAACGATGCTTCCATAGGTCTCGCGGCCTGCACGGCAGCGCTAGCCTCCATAACACTCACAGAAAGCACTTCTGTTCCAACTGACGGGCCAAACCCCTCTAGCACCAAGGGTACCACATCGCCAACTATTACCCCGGGACCGACGGCAACGGGAAGTGGAGCGGCTGTGAACACGCAGAGTGTAACGACCAAAAATGTCGGTGGAAAGTTGGAGATAAGTCTGTATAAAGTTGGAGTGTTGGGGCTGATGGGCATTGCCGCTGTTCTGGGAGCTTGGGGTGGTATGTGAGATGGTAGCCATTGTTGTGTTTTGTGGAGTGTAGATCTTGTGTATGAGGTGTTGGGATAATACGGTAGACTATCTATTTCGTGGCTTGTGAAGCATATTGGCAGCCAGATGTGATATTCAAATCCTCCAATGTACACAAATTTTTGTATCCCGGGACAAAATTTGTGCGAGTTAGTGGAACTCGTAGGCTGGAGACAATCAATCGAATGGTTCAAGTCGGAGAAAGTGCCTCCTTCCGCTACCAGCCATTTGATCTACCATTCGCAAATAACAACAGCAATTCTTGAGCAGTCATGCGACCGAGACACATGAGCGACATAAATCAACACCTTCTTCAATCTTCATCACCAAGATTCGAAAGTGAGGTTGACCACGCAAAGATTAAGCGAGCATGCTTGATCAACTGAACACAAGGGGATTACAGTACCACCATACCAGCACCCTCGTATTCAGCTCATTAATCTTCGGAAATCTCCACGTTGTGCAAGTCTCACGCCAGGAGTCTAGTCGAAGGCTTTGTATACCCCTGCTTTACGTAAAATCAAAGGATCTGGGGAACATGTGTTGTATCGTCCAATCCTGCTCGGCTCTTCCCTCCCGCGTCCCCAACTTGGCTTCCATTCCACAGCTATCTCACGGGCATTCTCCTTTTTGTTGGTTCATTAACGTGAGTATTCAACAAGCCTTCTTGGTACCAGCCCGCTGTAGGAGCCTAGTAGCGAGTCGAGGCTCTGCCTCCCCTCGATTCCTCACTCACGGGTAATACTGCTATATTAGACTATACGACAGCGTCACCACCTGACTGCTTGGCTGTAATTGGAGGTACAGAGTGATACTAAACTTTCACTTGATGCCGATCTCAACATGAAGATGGTCTGTGTCACTGATAGTAACGAGTTCATTATCTCCGAGCATATTATTGTGGCACCTGGTTAAGCCCGAGATGTAGATCTATTGGGACGGAGGTGCATGACTGGACTCATTGAAGGTATGTCTCAGTAGCAAACTAGCCCTGATGCAATCAACATCAATTATCACACCATCTAGGATAGCAAGGAAAGTTATCAATGACTGTCGAGTTATTTCATGGAACACGAAGACTGCCCGAAGTGGCCGAAGAGTGTCCATTTTCTCACGTTAGGAATTTCTATAAGAACATCATCAAGCCCCCTACTGTTTCTCGAGAGCATCCCTCTCAAATCAAAAGCAATCGTTCCTGCAGATAATAGTCAACATGGTGAAAGTCGCCTCAACGGGAAATGCTCTCAAAGCCGCAGTCGCAGCTGTCTGCTGGGCGAACAATCGCATTGATATCTTCCGTACCGGCGATCGTGCCTCCGATTTGCAGCATAATTGGTGGGATGGGTCCAAGGTAAGTTTGTTCTCATGAACTAGATACCCTTGGTGGCATTGAGAGTTGCCGGATTTGACGCACTTGCTAATGTTGTGTAGTGGGGAGGGTTTGAGTCCTTGGGGGAGTCCTCACCAGCGCCCCAACCGTGGCAGCTTGGGGCCCTAATCGCCTTGATGTCTTTGCTCTAGGGACAGACTCAGCAGCTTGGCATAAGTGTAAGTGAAAATATCTCTCAAAACAGGCGTACAACTGATTTTGTGTGCAGGGTGGGATGGCAAGTCCTGGTCCGGCTGGGAGTCTCAGGGCGGGGTTTTTACATCCCCAGTTGATGTGACCAGCTGGGGCAGCAACAGACTTGATTACTTTGGACTCGGTACTAATGCCGCATGCTATCACAAGACATGGGACGGGAAGCAAGTAAGTATCTCAGACACACGTAGGATACTTCTGACAAGAGTTCAGTGGGGAGGATACGAATCCCTTGGTGGAGTTTTCACTTCCCCGGTGAACTCCGTTGCCTGGGGACCCAACAGGCTTGATCTGTTTGGCTTAGGGACAGATTCATCAAGCTATCATAAATGGTGGGATGGCTCGCGTTGGAACGGGTGGGAAAACCTTGGAGGTATCTTCACCTCTCCGCTCGTAGTTGCCTCCTCGGGAGTTAACCAACTTTCCGTGGTTGGCCGCGGGACAGATAGTGCCTACTGGTATGATCTCTGGGATGGGACCAAGTGGTCTGGATGGAAGTCCCTTGGAGGCATCTTTATCTCCGAGCCATCGATCGTGAGCTGGGGACCGGGCAGATATGACCTTTTGTAAGCAACCCCACCTTACCATCCTTTCTCAAACCTGCATTTGTTGAACTGTATTTACTAACGCTTCCAATTAAAGCGGTATCGGAACTAACGGTGCTATGTACCATAAAAGGTTCAGTAATGGGGCCTGGTCAGGATCCTGGGAGAATCTGGGCGGCGTGCTCATCTCTGCGCCAACGGCAGTGAGCTGGGGGTCAAATAGACTCGATATTTTTGCCCTAGGAACCGACGATGCCGTCTGGCACAAGTGGTGGACTGGCAGTAACTGGGGTGGTTGGGAGAGACTTGGCTAGAAGTTGTTGGCTGATTGTGCTTTGGCTTCGTGGATCTGAAAGTGTGTCGCTAGTGCTTCGTTCTCAGTCTTGAAATTCTCAGCAGTAGTAGTTGGAGCATTATCCTACCTGCCCTTAATTCTTATTGCCATATTCCAGATATCATAGGCTTATGCTGTTCGTGCGCACACAGATGATCCCTGATAGTGCAGCCTTGGTTTGGGTGAGGAGATGTTAGCGTAAATGTGTCTCGCTAAATTTGTTTACATGACAACGCAATAGAGGCTAAAGACATCTCCTAATTCCACCCTCATAACCCGTATACACGTATACACGTATTCAAGGAGCTGCAAAAACACCAGATAATCAAATGGAGTTCTTTATTGAGAATCTTTTGCCGAAATGCAGAGAGATAGCTTCTCTGAAGTGTTTCGGCAATCCTCTGCGAGTATGCAATCTTGACTTTGGAAGGTTTTTTACCGTCACAATGTAGAGGTTGTGTATTTTCTCTGTTTATATTCCGCATAAATTAACAATAATATTCTATTCACCTCAGGGTGAGATGATCCGAATGAGGCAATAGCCTCAACCTCGTCGTGAAGACTCGACATTCACCCTAACCTTACTCAACCAAGAAGGGCAACTGCCAGCACAGCGTGGCCACGCTATCGTCTACATAAGCCTTCCAGTCCGACTGCCACTTCCCATCTTCCTTAACACAACAACAGCACAACCCCTCTTAATCTTCCTCCTCCACCCTCAGTCGCTACCATTTGCGATACATTCCAGGAATCAACAACACTATGAGGTACTATCATAAGCACTCTCCGACGATAGCTCAAGTCAACCTCAAAGTCATGAAGTTGGTTCTCGCTGTTCTTGCGCTAGCCCTCACCTTTGTTTCTGCCTCTCCAATCAAGAGAGACTCAGAGCACGGCTCGCATGAACTCGATTTGGGCTCAGCTTATGACGCCCAACTTGCAGGTCTTGGTCATGTCTTCAGAGAAGTTATCGCCGGAGTCACAAGTCCACCTCCGCCACCCCCTCCACCTGTCTTAGACAATTGCGGAGTCATCTACATTGCACGAGACGGTCAATTTACCAAGACAGCTCCACCTGGCTGCCCAACAAATTCCGCACTCGGTGCTAGAGAGACAAGAGCCGTTGAAAATGTCCCAGAGATCGATCCCGATGGCGACGGAGGGTTCTACATCGCGAGAGCTAATGCAGCTGAACTCAACTTTCAGTCTAGAACAGGACCTAATTACGTTGGCCCTCTTCCACTCGTCTCTTCCCCAGCTCCAGTACTTAGCTATATTGACAAGCAAGTCAAGAATCTTCCGCCACAAACAAGCAGTTTTCCCCCAATCTCGTCACGCCCGCCAATCTACATCGCCCGCCATGACAGCGTTCACCAAAAGCACTTCCCAACAAATGTTCCAGAACCAGTCAGAGTCAACATTGATCCTAGACAGACTGCCTCTCCAGGTGGACCAGTTCAAGGAGGAAACGGTGGCGTTATCTACATCGCTCGTGTTGAGGAGAGCGAAGACGATGCACTTAAGCCTCCTGAACAGACTGGAGGAGACGGTACTATCTACATTGCAAGAGAGGAACATGTTAGCGCCCCTCCCCAACAGACTGGAGGAGATGGTGGCATCTGGATTGCCAGACGACAGCATAATACCCCTCCACCACCAGGAGGAGACATGACTGGCTGCATCATCTATATCGCCCGAGACGGTAAAGGCACTTCAAAGACACCTCCTCCAGGATGTCCAACCCCACAACCTCAGAGAGTCCGTGATCTTCCTCCCCGACGCCAACAAATCAGGTCTTCCGATGTCTCTGTTGGAGGCCACATCCTAGCTAAGATGAGACAAGACATTGAAAGATTCGAGAATCGCATGGAAAATGTCCCAACAATTCCCAACGAGAGGACGGATGTTATGAGACGCAAGGTTTGGGATGATGATGAACTGGTGCTGAGACGTTCCAAGGTCGAGCGTGATATTCAGCACAAGCCGCCTTTCAATACTCTCTTCTCACCAGGTTTGACGACATTGACGGTTTCTGCTTCAACTGGCCGTCAGACTGGCGGGGTTTTGGTTATCACTGGACCGCAATCTGAGACGATTCACAAGACCCATCCATCGAAGACAAAGTCTACAATTTTGCCTGGTACATTTACCGTCACGGGAGGAAGTGGCACCTTCACAGTCATCACCACACATCCTGCTAACTTTGAGCACACTCGTGTGCTCCGACGGATTCCTCCTCCTGGGTGGCTGTCGGCTCATACTACAGCCGAAACTCATGTTCGTCCAACTAACAAGCCGGTTGGATGGGGAAGCTCGGCGACTGCGAAGGCCACGACACATATTCAGACACTTGATAAGCACACTTTCACCTGGAAGCACAAGACGCACACTTCGATAGAGGATCCAACACACATCCATCCAACCAACAAGCCAGTAACCTTGGGATTAGAAGCCCGCACAAACGTCCCAGCCAGCACTCCAACATTGAAGCCTGCCCCGAGCCCAAGCTGTACCCTCACAGTCAAGACTCCTACTGTGACAATGATGGGCAATGTCAAGACTGTGCATCCATCCACAACCATTGTGACTCAGTACCACTCGTGCGGAGGATGTTGCTCGAGCCTCCCCAGACTTTAGACCACAGATGGGAAGCTACAAAGACGGTAGCTGGAGTTGAGACTGTCACGGTGGACAAGTGTGGTGACAGTAGGAGAAGACCTATCCATGGCCCTGTCACCATGAGAAATGTCTAGACCTCATTGCCAGCAAATCTGCTGCGCACTCATGGTCTACCACGGCTCCTTACCTCCTCGACCTACTTAATAACCGATCGGTGCCGAAATCTGAGCAATCAGAATTTCGTGGTTGATGGCAATTGGGTCGTTTTCTGAATTCGGCTGATGGCACTGATTTGACAATTGGAGTTTAGTTTGGGAAGGTAGAATTCAGGGAAGGAAGCGAAGCTTGGTTTGAGGCGCTGATTGGAATGGATTCAACTTCCATTTTCGAGGGAGCGAATACGGCGCGAAGTACCAATAATAGTCGATTTCCAAAATGTTTGAAAAAAGCAATGCAGTGGTTTCGAGAATTCTTCATTCGCCCTGGGGATTTCTCGAGTGTACATACCGAACAATCAGGTCGTGCACCAAACTCCTTCCCATGCTAGCCTTTTGTAAAATCCCAACGCCTGCAATGCATCCATATCCGAACTCCTTGTCATCACATAATTCGCACCTTCACTTCCCATCGTCTACTTACAGCAGGTCGAAATCATCCAACTTCTCCCTGTACTTCAAGATATTCCTCTTGATCTTGCTTCCATCTACCCAAGTCACGAAGTCCTCCATACTCCTTGTGACAAGAAATGCCGTATCTGTGATAGTTTCTGTCCCAACTCTGACATGTCCTTGCTCGATAATCTTGGTTGCAGCTTGCACAGTCTCGGCCATTCGTAATCTCGTCAAGACGACTGGTAATCTACGTCTGCAGAAAGCTGACACTGTGACGTTCTTCTCAACTTCGGAAAGTTTCGCATTTGCTGCGTTGGAAGGTAAGATGCCCATATCGTGGAGTTTGGACAGGAGAAGCTCTTCTTGTTTGCGCCTGAAGGAGGAATCGGGAGGGAGAGCGGCGAGACGATGTGCGAGTTGTTTGAGGCTCTGAAATTACACTATTAGCCCACATTGTGAAGTAATTAGAAGTAGGAAGGGACGTACACCGCATATACGATTGTATTTCGCATAGTCTGCTGGTTTCTGGATATTGTATCGTCTGATCACCGCCGCATCGCGATGGTTATTGTCGCTCTTGTAGGTGGTGAAATCGACTTTCCGGAGGAGCTTCTGCTCATGATGCTTGAGTTTCCTGACCATTTTGCTTCCGTTTCCCTGGGTAGTGCTTTGGTGTTGAAAATGTCGATATTTGGCGGGGAGAGGTCGGTCAAAATAATTTTGGGTCGGCGGAACATTTTGCCGATCCGGAAAGCGCTAAAGATTAATAGCTTCAGGGACAAACACTCGACATCTTGAAGATTGGAGAGGAACATCACGAAGCAGAAGCAATCATGATGGCGCCTTCACGATTCCAATGCTTCAATGCATCAAGGCAGATTGTCAAAAATGGGCTGAACACCAGAGTTGCGTTCTCAACCTCTTGTGTTTCGAGGTCTGGTATGTTGAAGATATCTTCGTATGGAAGCACCAACTAACGGCTGCCTTCAGATGAACCTCCACCACGTTCCTCCACTTCAGACCTTCTCGATATATTCCCTGACTCAACCCCTAAGCCTGTGGAACCCGAATCTCAATCTCAAGCTCGACCAGCTTTCAGCAACCCAATCCAAACACTCGCCCAAAGACAGCAACGGAACCAAGCAGGCAATGCCAGAATCCTCAACCTCTTCCAGCGCAGCGCAGACAGAAGTCAACAGCTCGCGTCATCAAGAGCTCGCGGCGCAACCACAGTCGAGGAAATGCAGAACCGTAACTTGGCCCAGGATCTGAGCAAGCAGATTTCGAGACGTTGGAGGGCGGGAGATATCTATGCACCACACGATCTGAGTGAGGTTGAGATGGCGAAGTGGAAGAAGAGGAGTCAGCCGCATCATGATGTTTTTGATGTATTGAACTTGAACCCTGAGGAGCATTATCGAGCATGTGTTTCCCTCCGCGTTGGGTGTAGAGGCAGGGGCTAATTTCTTTGACAGAACTTTTCGATGATCTCCGAATACATGACGCCTATGGGACGAATCAAGCACTCCAAGGAGACGGGCTTGAGACCTGTGAATCAGAGGAGGATTGCGAGGGCTATCAGGAGGGCAATTGGAATTGGGATGCATCCGAGTGTTCATAGACACCCGGAGATCATTTATAAGACTAACGAGAGGAACGAGTCGAACTCGCCTTTCAGAGCGCTACCAGGCCCGATGTAAAGAAGATTGTATGTATAATTGGGTGGATGTACGTTAGCTTTAGACCCAGGTTTGAATGAACAAAAGAGGTCGGAATTCGCATCTCGTTCCACATGTTGCCAGGACCTGTACATCGGCCGTTTCAGATCTTTCCACGCCCAAGCCAGCATATCTCACCTCAGAGCTTCTACAGGTCTCCCATGCTTGAATAACGGTTCCAAGGTTCATAATACACTTCATTATTTTCTGACATCTCTCGCTAGGGGACCAGTCTTTCTCGTCTGCTATGAGCAAAAAACTTCTCCTGTCACTACGCTATGTTATCAGCAGCTAGAACGCCTTGCTTTGCCCGAGTACTCGAGCTAACATTTAACTAGCAAGCACAACGAAAGCAAGCTATTGGGATAATGCAGAACCCGAAATCAATAGATATTAACTTAATTTGTTGTTGAGCCGCATCCACTGCAGACCCCTGCTGCAGATGCATATTCCTGTCAGCTGCTGGTTCTGAGGTGTCCCCAAAAGCCGCTAGTACCATAAACATATCAATCTATGGGTCTCTAGGCACACAAGCCCATTTCAAAGATTCTGAATCTAATTGTGTCTATCTCTAAGTCAAGATGCCCAGCTCACTATGTATCTGTCGTCCCCTGCACATTACCTGCGCTCCGGAGTCATGCAAACAGGCCTCAATCCTAGCCGTCGAAGGGCATTCCACGATAACCTCAGATACAGTGGAGGTATCCTTTACCAAGAAAGAATTAGCAGAAGCTGTGAAGTCTGGCTGTCCTACCTGCATCATAATCCGCAGGAGCATTGGAATCTACATTGAAAACGCGACAAATTCAGAACATCTGAGACGAGACATTACTGTGTCCCGATGGAAAGACAGACTGAGAATGGTAATTGGAATAGATCGTATTCCATTTGAGATCTTCAACAGCGGGGAGGAGAACAGAGAGGGTACGTGACAATTTTGTATTCCTCGCTTCCCATTCGATATCCCATATCCGCACTTGTTCTAGATCCACGGACAGTAAACACCAATAGATGCCAAGTCTTTCCACTGGGAAACTATGGCCCATTTGGTACCAGTACAGAGCCAGCATATGCAGCATGCCGAAAGTGGATCGAGGATTGCGTAACTGATCATCCTGCTTGCAAATCTGAGCGCCCTGAACTGCCGCGTCGGGTCATAGCCATTGGACACACCGGTGGGAAAGTAAATTTCCAATAACTGTACTGGACCTTCCTTGGTTGCTGCTGACAATTCTAGAACTTCTCACCCTATCTCTACGAAAGTTCCGGTGAGATGGGCTCGTATGCGGCATTGAGTCACTGCTGGGGAACAACTCAGATCATCACCACGACAACCTCGACACTCTCACAACGTAAAATGCATGTCCCCTTCGAGTCTCTCTCTAGAACATTTCAAGATGCCATCCATATAACGCACAATCTCGGCCTGAAGTACCTCTGGATTGACTCTCTCTGCATAATCCAAGATGATCTACATGATTGGGAAACGGAGTCCAAGAAGATGGCTGCTATTTATCAATCATCCCATGTCACTATTTGCGCCGCCAAATCAGAGGATGGGAACGGCGGCTGCTTTGCCGATGCCACTCTTCACGAAACTGATCCGTTTTCGGGCTCTGACATAGAGGTCCATGTTCGCAAATGTCCACGCCACATCATCAGTGAGGCGATGTTTAGCTACTCATCGTTTTTCCACTCCTCCGGCAACCTACCTCTCTTCACGCGGGCCTGGACTTTCCAAGAAGAGCTACTTGCCACGAGGGTTCTTTACTACTGTGCGGACGAAATTGTCTTTCAATGTAAAGCAAATATTGATTGCCAATGCGGTAGAATATCTACACACATAGCTGAAATTGGAGACAGAACAGCAAAGCAGCAGTATGAGGCAGCTTTAATCGACCATCGCGATGCGCAGAACTTACAGATCCAGTGGTATCGGATCATCAGACAATATTCCGCCCGTAATCTAACAAAGGAAAGTGACCGTCTGCCAGCTCTTTCGGGCTTGGCAGGCGTCTTTCAGAGTAAAACGGTTCTTGGCCGTTTCCTTGCTGGGCTCTGGACGCATGACCTGCCTCTGTGGCTGACTTGGGTGGTCTGGGGAAGTCACCCTCCCTTAGAGCGATACGTAGCTCCTAGCTGGAGCTGGGTTTCTGTCCTAAGTGGAAACCAGATTTGCTATCCTCTGCTTGAGGAGGACGGCGGTGTCAGTAATGACAAGGTTGAAAATGAACTTTGCATTTCAGGAATCCACTACGAACTTGCCAGTAGTGATCCAACAGGCGCTATTAGTTCAGCTTTTCTTCTTGTAAAGGGGAAGGCAGTCAAAGCGAGATTGGTATACAACTACGATCCTGTAACTCCTGGGGCAGGTGGCGGTGGTGGCTCCTTGCTAGTGCTACCACCATTTGGTGTCAGCCTAGGTGATAAGCAAGTAGATTTTACTTGCGACTCGTCCTATAGAGTCATTAATCTGACGACGGAGGGTCAGGATGTTTGGTGTCTGCGGTTGCTGACTGTGAAGAAACGAGACTTCTTCCTTGTGCTTGTTCCTACGTCCAACGAGCACGAGTACGTGAGAGTTGGAATCAAGCACGATGCTGACGTGGAGTATGGGAACGGTACCAGTCTGGATGGAATTCCGCAGTCGCAAAGCTGGTTTGACGACGCCGAGGAGAAAGAGATGAAGCTGATTTGAAACCAGTGGGAACTTCATGAACGAACCTTGGTCTTGTCTCTTGACTCAAACTAGGAGATCACTAGTACTTTACCTACGAGATTTGGGCTGTGGATAAATAAGAAGTCAACCCAAAATGTTCTTGGCGTGAGAGTAGAGCTGTAGCTTTAGTCTCTTGAAACTGTTCAGGTGATGAAGTTGTCCCTGATCTTCAAAAATTGGCCTATCTCATTCTAGATGATGACAAGCATGCGGTTGGCCCTAGATCTCGGTGGAATAGAAGATGCTGATATTTCCCTTCGCCCAAAGAGGCTGTTATTGCTCTCCACTCGACTCAGTTGGCTTTAGCTATTCGTAAGAGCGCGAGGCATTACTCGGCGTACACCTAAGCGAGCCTTCCTTTTCAACCACAACAACGCGTCCTCAACCAAACCAATAACGCGTCAGCACTATTAAAACGATTCTAGACGACGTTATTGGTCTATTTTACAATTCCCCTACTCCGGCATAGCAAGAAGTGTTGATTTATATAAAGGACGGCGCAAAGGTTCACCAAGGCAAAGCTCGCTTGTGGAGATTAAATAAGTGGATTCGTATATTTGATTATCCTCCCTCTTCACCTGATCTCAACCCTATCGAAAAGATCTAGATATAGATAACGAATGAGATTACGGAGTTAGAGGCTGTACCTACTTCAATTCAGGATATACAAGAGTTTTTGAGGGAGCTGTAGAGTGAGGTGGATCCGAAGAATTATCGGTATTTAACCGAGACTGACTTGTAAGCTAAAGGACATTATTGCGAGCAAAGGAACGTAAACAATTTATTAAAAAAGGTTTGGAATTGTTATATAAGTACTTTATAATATAATATCATGTTTAGAAGGCAATACAAAAAGCGGTGGTTGAGAAAATCAGACGTTTTGTCAGGTGTACGCCGAGTAATGCCTCGCGCTCTTACAAAGATTGGTGAATTTGGTGGCCGGAAAGGACGCAGTGAAGGTGGTAAGAACTGTATCTGAACTTTAATCATCAATCGTGAATCATAATGATTACAATTTCATGAGGGACGTGCCTTTGCTTGAAGTCGGAATAGGTAGTGAAGCAATGGTTTCTCACAAAGTTTGTTGTTGTTCCTCTCAAAGGAAAACGCGCTATGAAGCGAGTCACATGATCTAGCCTTGCCTGGAACTTTATTGTCAACCTCGAATTTCTTCCCCACCTCAGCTCCATTCCAGGTTGCAAACAACTTCCCCTCCCATGCAATCATGTCTGGACGACGAGACTTCCTTAACCAGCCGGCTCCAGAGAACTACGTTGCCGGTCTTGGACGAGGTGCCACCGGCTTCACAACACGTTCAGATCTTGGTCCTGCGCGAGAAGGCCCCAGCGAAGACCAGATCAAAGAAGCTCTCGCAAAGCGCGCTGCCCAACTTGGAGCCGCCGCACCCACAGCATACGGAGCAACCGAGAAGAAGGAAGAGGAGAACGATGACGACGAGCGGTTTCAGGATCCAGAGAATGAGGTCGGCTTGTTCGCAGGCGGTGCATACGACAAGGACGACGATGAGGCAGATCGCATATACCAGGAAGTAGACGAGAAGATGGACAGGCGGCGGAAAGCTAGAAGGTTGGTCCCCACATCCCATCACTATCCCCCTATTACCCTCTATGCAGATGGTTTATCAAATATGCAAATAGTTGACCAGATTACCGACGTTTCTACCTACAGGGAAGCTCGCGAGAAAGCAGAACAAGAAGAATACGAACGAAACAACCCAAAGATCCAACAACAATTCGCAGATTTGAAGCGCGCATTGACCACGGTCAGCGATGAAGATTGGGCGAATCTACCAGAGGTCGGCGATTTGACGGGCAAGAATCGGAGGAACAAGCAGGCGTTGCGACAAAAGTTCTATGCGGTGCCTGATAGTGTTATTGCTGGCGCGCGAGACTCTTCAGAGCTCGGCACTACAGTTGCGGATGATGGACCCTCAGGAGACAACGAAAGCGGAACGATGACCAACTTCGCAGATATTGGAGCGGCAAGAGACAAGGTTCTGCAAGTTAGATTGGATCAAGCTGGGTCAGGAACAGATTCCGTTGCGGGAAGTGCGACGAATATCGATCCCAAGGGATATCTCACAAGCCTGGCCAAATCACAAGTCAATTCAGGCGAAGCACAGGTTGCAGATATTAAGCGAGTCCGAGTTCTCCTAGAGTCAGTCATTCGAACAAATCCCAAGCATGCACCTGGTTGGATTGCTGCGGCACGATTGGAGGAGTTGGCCGGAAAGACCGTCGCGGCGAGAAACGTTATTGCCCGGGCATGCGAGTTTTGTCCAAAGAGTGAGGACGTCTGGTTGGAGAATATCAGATTGAACGACAACCACAACGCCAAGATTATTGCAGCGAATGCCATCAAAAATAACGACCGGTCTGTAAACCTCTGGATTGAAGCCATGAAGCTAGAGTCGGAAGCCCGAGCCAAGAAGAAGGTTCTCCGGCATGCACTGGACCATATTCCCCAATCAGTAATGCTGTGGAAGGAAGCAGTCAACTTGGAGGAGGATCCTGCCGATGCTCGACTACTTCTTGCAAAGGCCACCGAAATTATACCCCTCTCAGTCGAACTTTGGTTGGCTCTAGCACGCCTCGAGAGCTCAGATAATGCCCAGAAAGTCCTCAACAAAGCCCGGAAAGCTATTCCCACTTCACATGAGATCTGGATTGCTGCTGCGAGACTTCAGGAGCAAATCGGAAACACTACGATCAATGTAATGAAGCGAGCCGTTCAAGCTCTTGCCAAGGAGTCCGCGATGTTAAAGCGCGAGGAGTGGATCACTGAAGCAGAAAAGTGTGAGGAAGAAGACGCCGTATTGACTTGCGGTGCCATCATTCGTGAAACCCTTGGATGGGGACTTGACGAGGACGATGACCGGAAGGATATTTGGATGGAAGATGCGCGAGCCAGTATTGGAAGGGGGAAATACGAGACAGCTCGGGCAATCTACGCATACGCACTACGAGTCTTTGTCAATAGCAGAAAACTATGGCTAGCTGCTGCCGACTTGGAGAAGAATCACGGGACAAAAGAAGCACTTTGGCAAACTCTGGAGAAGGCCGTAGAGGCTTGTCCACAGAGCGAAGTCCTCTGGATGATGTTGGCGAAGGAGAAATGGCAGGCTGGCGAAATCGACAATGCTCGAAGAGTCCTGGGCAGAGCTTTCAACCAAAATCCAAATAACGAAGACATTTGGTTGGCAGCTGTCAAACTTGAAGCTGAGAATAAGGAGCCCGAGCAGGCTAGGAAGCTTCTCGAACAAGCTCGGCAAGAGGCACCCACTGACAGAGTCTGGATGAAGAGTGTCGCGTTCGAGCGACAATTAGGCGATCTCGATGCCGCTCTTGATCTGGTCAACCAAGCTTTGCAGCTTTTCCCGGGAGCAGCGAAGTTGTGGATGATGAAGGGGCAAATATACGAAAGCGATGGCAAGTTACCACAGGCTCGTGAGGCATACGGCACCGGTACTAAGGCCTGCACAAAGTCGGTACCTCTCTGGCTTCTCTACTCGCGACTCGAAGAACGGGTTGGAAACGTGGTCAAGGCTCGTGGTGTTCTCGATCGCGCTCGATTGGCTGTACCCAAATCACCAGAGCTATGGACCGAGTCTGTTCGTTTGGAAAGACGAGCCAACAATATGAGTCAAGCAAAGAACCTTATGGCTCAAGCTTTGCAACAGGTACCCACCAGCGGCCTTCTTTATACTGAATCAATCTGGCATCTCGAAGCCCGCACACAGCGGAAACCTAGAGCGCTAGAAGCGATTAAGAAGGTCGACAATGATCCAATCCTCTTCGTCACTATCGCGCGCATATTCTGGGGAGAAAGAAGGTTAGAGAAGGCACAAAATTGGTTCGAGAAAGCAATATTACTTGACAGTGATATCGGCGATGCATGGGCTTGGTATTACAAGTTCTTGATGCAGCACGGAACTGATGTAAGTTTCCCACAAGATCACTTATCTTATGGTACTAATATTTTTGTGCAGGAAAAGCGAGCAGATGTCATAGCTAAGATGATTTTGAGCGAACCGAGACATGGCGAAGTCTGGCAGAGTGTCGCGAAGGACCCGAAAAATGCTCGCAAGAGCCAGGAGGATGTCCTCAAACTGGTTGTGGGTAAATTGGAGTAGCTTGGGCAAACGGAAACGGTGTATTATATTATTTGTGGCAGGATTGGCGCTGGTCATTGAAAGACGATGCTTTTCGAAGTCTAATATCCATCGGCGTATTGACTTCACCCAAAGCGCAGCACAAGCTCTCGTGATAGAAGGGAATGAAGTACGTTTCACCTTTTATCTATGTTATTATCTGGGGACGTGAAGCAATTCCTCCGTAGCTGACCTGAAGTCTCCGACATACCGATGCGCCTTCCCTACCCGGTAGGTAACATCCTTTGTGATTTCAATTTCGGTTTATTTATTGCAATGTTTTTATTTTATTTTAATCAAAACAGTGTTCCTTGTCGTTAAACTGCCCTGCCATTGTTTTCTTGTACGTCCATAAGTGGCATGTATCGGCGGCACGTGTCTTCTTTGTGATGGGATGGCCGTCCTTTGACGCAATCAGTATTGCTGCTATGCCTCTAATTCTCGTATTACACCAGGAAACAATTACATATGGGCACTTTCTTCAGTTCTCTGAATTGGCAACTGTCCCGGACTGGGAATGGCAGAGGCGAAATTAAACGATCCAATTCAACAAACTTTTGCCTCGTAGTAATGCCCCTTCACTGATTAGCAACTCCCTCGTCACAACGTTAACTACAATCCAGTTCGAAGACGATTAAACAACCCCACTAACCTCGCAAAAACATATAGCTATCCCGTTCGAACCATCAACACATACTCCCACCGGATTCTGGAAAAAGGCCGGCAGCTCCAGCTTCACTCCTCTCTCACCTTCGTGGTTCCCAGTCAGCTTCCTCAGCCCGTTCCCATTCCTTTCCACTCCAAAATCATTGCGAAAACGAAAGTTGCGCAGGTATCAGGCGAAAAGGTGGTTTGGCTTTACGGTGCAGGAGTTGTATTTCCTTGGAGCCTTTGCTGTGCTGGATTGGATAATGAGGATCTCGAAGCCACGTTAGAAAGCGAGCTAAGTCCGCTATACTTGAGAGGGAAATGGGAGACTGCTGTGGAAATGGGAGCCCATGTCGGTCCACTACCAAGTTGAGAGTGGCAAAGAGAACGCTGAGAAAGGAGATGGATGAGATGGAAACGTCGGGTGCGGACTCAGGAATTGCGTTCAATTCGAGCGAGACTGGATGATCGGATGAGTGTTTTTGATAATCTAATGGAGGTAAGAGATAGTCTCTAGGCATGGGGGAAGAATAGTAAGATGGAGAGGGGTCTATGCCTATATAATTCTTGTGGCGTTAGTTTATTTCTTTCTCTTCCTTACTAGAATAAGTTGGCTTTTCTATACTCCAACCCCCCGCCCCCGAGCTATTTGGGGGAAGATTGTGATCGCGTGCAATAAAATGCAATTGTCATGTTGATCAATGAGAACCTCTGCGGAAAATTGACTGCGTCTCGAGCGTCTATACTAGTTCTACCAACATTTCCTCTGGTGATGCAGCAGCCCAACTCTCATATGGGATTGGCACCAAAGCAATCCTTTCTGCTCTTCCTGCTTGATTTCTGAGAAGAAGAAGTGTAAGGACCAGGTTCCCAATCTCAGATTCACCACTCGTAAGGAGAGGGTTAATTTCAAGAGTTTTCCAGGTAGACTGCTCTCCTCGGATGTGTTCTTGCCAGTGGACCAGAAGCACAAGTTCCATTTTACAGCCTCTTTGTTCCAATTGTGATGATGTTTCAGGATCGACAGTGAAACATGCGTCGTGTGTAAACACCCAACAAACACCTGCATGCACACAAGGTACATCGTGCGAATGAGCAATATTGAGGCACCACAAGTCATTATTCGCCGTATTCATTCCATCACCTTCGTCCCCATTACTATTCTGAAAACTTTCACCTTTGCGTGCGACTTTGACAGCTTGAAGCCTTGCGACTTTGGAGAAGATTTTCAAAGTGGGTTTCTCGGATTTCTCATCCGGATATTCAATAACTCGGGCAATGTCTCTTTCCACCACCGAATGCGTGTTGTCTTCATACCCATCAATCTCAAGGAAGAAGATATCCGGCCGGGAATCGTCGGGGTGGCCCATTTGCCACATTGGTATCGTTATGTTGCCTTTCCACCCAAGCCATGTCCATGAAGGGAATTCATTCCGGCGATGAATAGATTCATTTTTCCATAACAAGCTTCGAATGAGGTCTTGCTTTGGATGCCCGAAACAGAACTCTGCTCGGGCCAGTTTGGTGATCCTCGATAACAATCCGGAGAGTGTAGCCAGAGCATCAGAATTTTGTGTCAGATGTCTGCGGGTGTATGCAATCAAAATTGATCGGAACGCAAACAGATCAAATGGCCTATTAAATTCGTGTAGACGAAAGGGAAATTGCAGAAAACCATTTGGGGAAGGGATCAAAGCCCGACCTTCTGGACCAAGATCGAGGCAATCGATTGCATCGTGAAACATCTCCTCTTGGCAGACCCAGAACACTGATTGATCTGTGAAGCAAAGTAAGCGTCTGGATAAAGAGGCTTCCTGTAATGTCCATGCACGCTCATTCCATGGGGATGTCCTAGCATCGTGTAGTGGGCTAGGTAATCTAGTTGCTATAATTCGGTTTAAGTCGAGATCTAAATATGGCTGAGGGGCAACCTGAAGTGGTGAACTCATCCCAGGCAGACCAAGGTGCTTGTGCGCTCCAGACAGTGCACATATCGTTAGAACAGCTCCTTCATATATGCTATCCATTTGGCTGATGTGGATCTCCCTTTCTCGAGCTCCATTCCCAATACAGTACTCATCGACCCACAGATAACGAAATCCAATTTTCTTCACCAGCTCCATGGCGTCTTTGACAACTTGACAAGGATGACTGAAGACCATGTGTTCCGAGTTTCTAATTGCGTACATTGAAGGCTCCCCATGGGGAAATCTCGAAATCACTAGTTCTCCCCCAGCAGTCTCTTGGTGTTTACATCGCGGTTCTGGCTGGCTAGGACCCCAGACGTAACTCAAAGCCACATAGTCGGTCACAACGTCACCTCGTACAAGATTATTGGTAAACACGTCGATAAAATTCGGTCGGACATGTGTATGCAACTCAGAGATGGACAGCTTCTCTTTGCAAGATATGTGCTTTGCCGAGCAGTTCGATATCCAGGAATTGATCAGATCAACGTCGATTTCGCCATTTACCACTTCCCCCTTCGTTCGTAGGCGAACAGCGATTCGGGGAGCCTGGCGAGGTACATAGCAGAGAAGCCACGAGGAAAGGAAACCTTCATGATATTCCTCATTCTGATCGAAGAATTTAGGTGACTGCAGTATAGCAGACGGTGCTACGAAAGCAGGAGGAGGAATGTCATAAAAAGTTCTCCAGGCTCTAGGTCCTCCAGTGATTTTGAATGGTTGGCTGTAAGTTTGAAACCGCCGTATCCAATGCCAGGGGAAGGCAATCAAGCAGACGTTCCTCACGAACGAGCAGAAGGCACAATCCCTCCGATTTTCGATATCCGAGAACGTCCCAATATCAAAGGTGATATTGTCATCATTCTCTGCAACACAAAATACATCGTCAAATGGAATTTGAGAGCAGGAGCTACAGAGAGCGCCATTACATTTAGGAGGGACGAGCGCAAAGTCTGAAGGTGTTTGTTCAAGCAAAGAGTAGAATAAAGCTCTGGTTGCTCCCGATATTTCTCTGTTGCCAGAGTGCCAACTGATGGAAATGTAAAGGCATGGTTTCCTGTATCGTTCGTATGCTGGAGTAGAGGGGATCTATCGCGGGAAAGATTAAAGAATTAAAGCTGATTAGTTTTGAATAACAAGGGGATTATTATGCAAAGGATGGAGCATGGATGAAGTTGGTGGTGGCTGTTCACTTACCCTAGCTTTGATGTGTCTAAGCCACCATCACGGCACGCAAATTTTTCTGAAAAATAATCGCCCAGCCACAAAGGTCGCAGCCACACCTTTAGCAGCCACAAATTTTATTACGAGGTTACCATCCACTTAGCTGCCTGGCTAAGCACCCCACTGTACGGCTCACGTGCCGCTAAGCCTAAAATGGTATAGAGGGGTCATAAGTGATTACCACAGCTCGAACAATACACTATTTCTCGCTTCTTAGGGGCTTGTCACAGGCAGCCTTACAGGGCCCTTCAGGAGGGTGTTTCTGGTGGATCCGCCCATGTGGCGACGTCCTATGACATGGCACGCCCTGGCCGCCACAATCGTGGAACTAGCTTTTTAGCCTTATAACAAAACCTGGATATCTATATCTAATCGTTTTATATGTTTAAAAGGTGAAGAAAGCTTGATAGTAGTTATATGCCAAGGGGTCCTATTATATTAGGAAAGGAGACTCGTTATTTCAGATAGGCAGCGACGACGCGATTAAAATTTTCGGAATTAATAAGTAATGAGTGTTCGGGAGAGGCATATAACGTAACTAAAATAAAGATATATTAGAATTCTAATATATTTGTAGATTTAAAGTCGTTTGAATTCGAAGTACCTACAATTTGTCTCGTTGTAGGGTGCGTCTCGCTCCGCAGGGACAGACGTTTGTTTGTTTAGGTGACAGCATCCCTAACCGTGGCGGCGACGGCGTTACCTCAATACTGGTGTGTTTACTTGGGCAGTCTGAAGAAGATTTGGGAGTAGAGTTTTGGATGATGGTGCTCTCCAATATTCAACGGCAGTGTTCGAAAGAGATGGATTTAAGAGGCGAGGAAGGAAGGGAAAGAGTAAACACGTCATGGGTAGGTCAAAGGCATATTTACTACTAAATATCACCACCATTTCAAGGATCGGGCCTAATGATTTCAAACGTCTGTCATAACTACGATCTATGGGCGTCAACGCTCTAAAAATAAAACAAAGGGCTCAAGGCGAGCTTGCACCATAATATATCTCGACAAGAATACAGAGCCTAAAAAAGGAGAAAAACACCAACCTCTCCTACAGTACCCTTAGCTGTCCAAGATCCGGCTGTATACCACACCTCACTGCAAGAATGCAGGGAGATTATTGGTATCTAGATTCTAGCGGCCTGGATACGGCAGAGGTAGCATCTCTGATGATCACAGGTGGGGCATCGTACTTCTTGCATTCTGTTTCCCGATTCCTCGCCGTTGTGTGCGCACTACTCTCTCGTTAGCATATCTCAACCTAAATATCTTCACATGGGAGTACTTACATCGCAACAGACCCAATATACTGCGTTGGCGTGGTTGACCAGCTGGCCTGTATATCCGCTTGAGCTGCACATATTCGAGTATGTCTGATTAGTTCTGGTAGTGATGATGATGGTGGGTGATAGTGATGTGGGGTGTGTGTAGAAAGATGTTGTGGATGGCAGCAACTAGAAACCTGGAGGAATATACCTCGTAATTATACATACCATCTATTGACTGTTTCAACACTGTATTCGGACTTCTTTCTCATTGAAGAGAAAAGTCGTTATTACTGGACAAATCATATGTTCTACTGAATCGAGTTCTTCACAATGGGCCTTTGTCCTCTTTTTAGTCTGGTCACAGTATTTCCTTTCAAGCTTTGTAGGCATGTCATTCAGAGTATAATTACAAAAGACTCTCTGCAGTCGCTGGCTATTTAAACCTTGTAAGATGTTTATTTGTCTGTTTGACTGTTGTGGAAGTAGATGGTTACTATGGTCTTCAAAGACTGCAGTTACCTCTCCTCGTTAATCTTCTCCCAACGGTTCAAAGACAAAGCTGCATCAATGACAAACAATGCTCGTTCTGAAGTAAGTTCATCTCTCTTTGAACTACGCCAGCGGATTTCGGACGTTTGGACGGGGAGATTTAATAATAGCTTTAAGTAGAATATCAACCGAGTAAATCCCATTGACAAATTCGAACTTTGTTACTGATTCGTTCCGAACTCTATTGTAGCAAATGGATTTAGAATAATAAAAGATCCAGGTTCAGTCAAATCCTCTTTGACATTCAAAAATTTAGAAGTTATGGCACAGGTAATTACACCTCCCCCTTTGTTACTTTCCTACCTTCAATTAATCAACAACACAACTCAATGATGATATTCCTTCTCGCCCTCAAACCTCTTCTCCACACTCCTCCCAACCCACTGCGTCCCCTTCTTCCTCAGCGCCTTGGTGGTAGCTCCAAGATCTAACTTAAGTTGCTTCTCAAGGTAAAGCGGTAATTGAGTGTTATCCCAGTTACCAGCCATATTCTGCCTCAAGATCTTCCCTCCCTTGTCACTACTATACCCATACAGCGTGACGTCAACCGCACTATGTCCGCTCGTAGACCAACCAATCCCACCTCGAGCACTAAGCATAATTCCCATCTCATTCAAGAACGTACTTTTTCCTTTCAGAGCGACGAGTTTCGATACTTCGGCATCGGTAGGGTCGAGGAGACCGTAGCTGGGAAATACGACGGTCTTGAGGAAGGATGATGGGTCTGGGCCGGTATACTTGCTGAATGCGTTGCCGAGAGCTTCTGCGGATGCGTTGGCTGCTTTCAGGATGAGTGGGTTGTAGCCGTGGAGTGTAATGCCGCCTGTTTCGTGGTCGGCGGCTGAGAGCATGGTCGTATCGGGGTGTTTGTCGATCCAGCTGCGCACGAAATCCATTACTTCATTGTATTGGATTATGTCGTGGAGGTGACCGATTGGGTCGTTGGAGTGTCCGGCGTGATCGATGCGAGAGGCTTCGATCATAATGAAGTAACCTGTGGACGTCAGTACTTGAGGAGGGGAGAAATTTTGTGGCGTAGATCGAGGGGAATATACCTCGCTTGGTGTTCTTGGTTGCGTTCTCGAGTGATGTGAGGGCCGTCTTGGTCATCTCAAGTAGAGATGGCTCGAGACTATCTTGACGATCGATTTCATATGACATGTGGCCTGGGAATTTCAGTTCCATTTCCGAAATATATCCTTGCAAATTGAATCCAAACGTCAAATTCTCACCTTCAGTAAATAAGCCAACATATGGCAGCTTGGCATCAGCACCACCCTTCAACTCATCAAAGCCGGCACGATCAGTAAATACATTAAAGCCCTGTTCTTTTCCGAACTTGAGGAGATCAATGTTATCACTTCGGCAGGATCCAGCTTGAGAGTTTGGCTTGAAGTAACATCTGCCACCACCCAGGAGAATGTCGACGACAGATCCGAGTGGGTGACCATAACCGATCTCGTGCTCTGCAATTTTGGCTTCGGAGTCACGGTGAACGACGTGAGCAGCATAACCTGAGATTTGTGAGTTGGGGTGAAGAGATGAGGGAGGCGAGATGCTTACAAGCAGGTGTAGCGTGGGTGATTCTGGATGTTGCGATCAAGCCTGTCTTGAATCCACCGAGCTTTGCAGCTTCGAGGATAGAACCGACGGGCTGACGGTTGTCATCAACAGCAATTGCTAACACACAGATTAGACCCGGGAGTTACTGCCATTTGCAGGACCTAGACATACCAGCATTGTAGGTCTTGACACCACATCCAAAGGCAGTAGCACTGGCAGCTGAGTCGGTGATCAAATCGTCACTTGCTTGTGTACGAACGCTTCCAAGGACCTGATCGGTTAGCCATGGTTCGTCACTTCGCACTTGAGGATCGCATACCATTTGATCAGCAGCTAACTGGTAAGTCACGGGTCTGCCGATGTTCTCTCCATTCTTCAACGCAGAGACATAGTCGCGCGCCAAAGTCTGCGAAGCCGTTCCAAATCCATCAGGCACGATGTAGATGACGCTTTTCGCAGTAGCACCTTGCCAATCACCCGGACCAGTCGTCGCAGCCTGGGTGACACAGACGAGCAGAGCAACAGGCCAGAGAGTAGAGACGCGCATCTTGACTTATACAGGTGCTGCAAAGAGAGAGAACGAATGAGGGAGACGGATCGCTGGCTCACAAGGTACTCATTTCTTCTAACATTATCTGCACTTATATACTTTGGCACCTGTTCCTGCGTCTCGGACGTACATCTCGAGAAGTGCTAGAGCAGTCCACAGCTTTGCCATGGCAGAGGATAATCTCAATAGAAAATGTGAGGCACGTGGGCGATGTTGTTGGAAGTAGGAGGGGTTAAATACTGGCCAAGGTCAACGAGCATGCCCAGACCTTGGCCTCAGGAGAGTTTCATTTTGGAGGCCAATTAGGCTGGCGGGGAGGCAGACATGTGTTTTTGAGCCAAGAACTCGTCGCGCATGCAGGTCCTGGATAGGAAGCTCATGTAAGAATGAGGTTGTGATTGAGCATGAGATGATCCGAAGGAAATCATTGCATGTGGGGAGAAATGAGGGGGGTTGGTACCTGCCTTGAGGAACAAAGCCCTTACTTTCTACCACAGTTGTTGGATGAATGTCCTAAATTAGGCTGAGGATTTGATGGAAACGGTACTTAAGTGGATTGAAAGGGTAGTTGTGACTGCACGAAGGTTGCTGATCCAACAGAATTGTGACGTCGGGGTTCGAGGAGAAATAGTTTCCTCAATAGTCAGAGAGGTGGACGAAACACTCAAATCCAAAGACCCGGTTCCCTCGAAAGAATGGGGTAGTACTGAGAAGAGCTGGAGACCCACTCCACTTGGAATGCCTGGGAATATTCCACAGGAGAACCTTCTCATCCAGCCCAGCTCAGCCACCAAATTCATAACCCTTTTCCAAATCATATCCCTCCCCCAATCAAATCAAAAGCATTGCACCAGAGCCATTCTTGTGTCGAAAGCCATATCAATTCCTTAGTTACAATGGGTTGAGAATCAGATGTCAAGAGACACCATGCAATCCAGCCATTGCGAGTGTACGCCTTTCTTCCCCCCACAAACCAAGCAAATCGTCAAACCTCCGTTTATGCCTCCTGGAAAGCAGCTGGGAAACGTCGGACATTGTCGGCCAACTTTCCGTGGTTGCTCAAGAATTGGACATAGGCACCATCAACCAAGACCTTTCCGGAAGACTTCTTCTCCATGTACTCTTCACGGCGGAGAGGAGTGAAGCCCCAGTTCTTGGAAACGATGATCTTTTGGCGACCAGGGAACTTGTATTGGGATCGACGGAGGGCCTCGAGGGCGGTAGCACGGTCTGGAATAGTTAGATTCGGATCCTGCTTGAAAACACGTTTGAAACTTACGAGCATCACGGGTGCGGACACTCAAGATGATCTGGCCGATGTTGACACGGGCAACGGATCCGTTAGGCTTTCCCCAAGCACCACGCATTCCAGTTTGAAGTCTATCGGCACCGGCGCAAGACAACATCTTGTTGATACGGACGACGTGGAAAGGGTGAGCGCGGACACGGAGATGGAAACCTTCCTTTCCGGCGACCTTGACCAAGTACCTGAACCATATTGTTAGCCACTGTATGTCCTTAATTCCCTCCGCGCGGTCCTGATCATTGTCCAACATGGAATCCTCCGATTTGTAATTCGCCTTTGACCCCGCTTCGCAATTTCTTCCATCTGGGGTATACTGACTTGTTGGCGCAAATACGGGCAGCCTCCAAAGCCTCGGAGCTCAACTGTTCGTACTCGTTGGAAACCAAGTGGATGCAGAGGGGGAACTCGTCGACATTTGCGCGCTTTCGGCCGAGATCGAAAATGCGAATTTTTGGGTCAGGTACACCACGGTTGAATCCTACTTTTGTTAGCAAGTCGATTGGTATCGTTTGGACGGAGAGATCGACTAGATTTTGGGTAGGGCTTTTTCGTTGTTAGCAAACGTCCTAAATGAAGTTTCTTGGAGCTTTCAAGACAGAGGAAGAGGTAGCAGACTCAGCCCACGAAAGGCGTCGCTGCTCATTCCTCCCCCCATCTCTCAGCGTAAGAAGTGGGTATGGCACAAACCTTGTTCTTGCAGTAGCGGTAACATCTCGCAGGACGGCGTGCCATCTTGAATGATTTCAGATGGTTGTCGTTCGGGTGTGGTGTTGATTGTATGTCGACGACGTCGAGGTTGATCGGGGGAAGTTCAGTCTTATGGGTTCGATCGCCTCTGGCTTGATTTCCAACCAAATCCGCGCTAATACCTCGCTTACTCAACTAGCGTCTTTGCCACTCTACACACAGGGTTAGGGCATACTTCATAGAAGGATCTCGGGGCCAAGATGAAGAGTCAACGCCGAATAAAAGGAGTCATAAATGTCTCAAGAGCGGTTGGGGACACTGAGTTTATGAAATCGGACTTTAGTACACTTTAATCGATAAGGTGAATGTAGAAAGCGGGCAATAATTTGCATGAGTCGAAATGACGGAATTTGCTTAGAAATACTAAAATACAAGTCCTCAGGCCAACCTGGAACATTGAAGATTTCACGAAATGCCAAATGCCATACGGAATACTAAAGCCCAGGTGCACGTCAGTTCAGGTATATTTCGTTGGAAATCATTAGATTGATATCCTAGGATTTTTTTATGACTTCAAGGACCGAAGTTTGTAAACAGTTTTCAGTTTTGAGATTTACGCCCCCGCACAGAGAAATACGGAAAATCCAAGCCCTCAGGAACATTGAAAGCCTCACGAAATGCCAAGTGCTTTCTTTGGTGATTGCTTCATGCAATGCAATACCAGACCCCAGGTACAGGTTATTTCAAGTACAGGTTTATCTCAATATCACAGACGCAATAGAATGATGTCCTAGAAATACTCGAGGATTTTAAATTCCTACTTTTTGTACCAAGTGTTCAGTTTTGACATTCTTGTGAGAATTATCCTTAACTTGAAATACAGGACTGTACTTTTCCCTGCTAGTAAAAACCACTTTCATCTCATCGCAACTATGAAGAACCCGTACTCCGTAAAGCCCGTAGTCACCAACATCACACTCTTCACTCATGACACTTCATATAATTTTCGTCCAGAGAACCAGTCGGTATCATTCCTTATGCTAGAAGCTCCGCAGAAGATACATGTATCGTGCCCAGTCCATCATTCCTTCATCCATCATCCCATGAGCAACATTTACTCAGCTTGGGAGCTCAAGATATCCGAATCACCTCCATCCAAGATAGCCATGGTCGAGCAACGGTAGAGCTTACCGCAGGCAGTTCCGAGCTCAATCTGCAAAGGAAAAAGAGTAAGTAAAAATGGCCCTCCAAAGTCTGAGAGACTTCATCGTTAGGCAAGTTCTCTCGCAGACGAATGTCTGGTCGTTGAGTAGAAGCAAGCTTCATGTATGATGACAAAGGAGATTATGGACGTACGTTGTTTCCGCTGAAGTGGTGGACGTTGGTCTTGGACAACATGGCGTAGCTGAATTCAATTAGCAGACATTTATCTTGGCAGATGGAGGAAACTTACTACTCGAGCTCACTCTTGCGGAGAGGAGGAGTATTGCCAGCGATGATGACGAGCTTGGCCTTTCCTGAGCGTAGAGTCTTGAGGGTAGACTTGTATCCGAGGGTGACCTTTCCTGACTTCATAACAAGCGCAAGGCGCGAGTTTATGGAGTCTGCGGTCTTCTTTGCTTTCTTGGTTGGTGCCATCTTTGCGTTGGTTCAAGATTGAATTGTTCTTGAATGTGGTGGTTGATGCTCCGGCGTAGTTATTGAGGAAGGAAGAGTTCGCAGGCAATTTTCAGAAAGTTCTCATCGTGTATCGCGCCAAGTTATTAGCGCTGGTCGATAGACGGTTGGGTGCCTCAACTTGAGCCTCAGGCAAAGAGTGTGACTTTCAATATGTTGACACTTACCTAGGTAGACTATATGCTAGGGGTAGGCATAATAACCAGTGGAAAGTTAGTTATCGCAGTTCTACTATAGATACATCATTACTTCTAGAGCTTTTTGCATCCCATATACTCAGAATCACATGATTATACACGTGACTTTCAGAAGCTTCATGTAATTTCTACAGAATTGGCTTTACTGATCTGTTGAGAACCACTTGTGGAACTCTTATATGTTCGAAACAAGTCATCTGTTGATTGAGTTCTGATAGGGCTCAAGAAATGGTCCTGAAATACATCAAGCTCGGTAGCCAGTAGGATGATCCCTCAATAAGTGATTCAGATATCACAATTGTTAAGCTTCTGGAACCTCAAACCACTCAAATCACTTACCAGAAACCAGCATAATCCTGGATAGAGCGTTTCAATTTGCATGATACCGGAGATCAAATGTATTTCCCGTTGCCCCTATTGTTGTCATGTTATGGTACCGACGCGCAGATTCATGCGACTAGGATTACACAAGCAAGTCAATTCGCGAGCAGAGCACCAGCCAACTTATCATTGACCTGCATGTCAACAACTCTAAAGGACACATGAATGTTATGACAACAACATTTGCAAATCTCTTCTATTATTGATGATCACATTGCATTCTTCACAGCCAAATATATCGAGGAATCACCCAAATACGTCGTAGTCTTGAACCTATTACGGGGTCTGGATAAGGTTACGTACCGAACCTTAGGAATTATTGCGTCGTTGCGCCAAACACTCGGGCCTTGGTTTCTCCTGACGACGATCAACAACATTCCTCTCCCATATCAAGAGCAACATTCCATCCGCATTTCTCTCAGTAAATATGTCTGCAGCGACGAAAAAGCCGCCGGCGAGCTCAACTCCTGGCCGCAGACCCTCTACAGATCCAACATCAACGACCGCATCACCCCCAGCACCTCGACCAACTCGATCCCCAGCTCCAGCGTCGACAACCTCGAATGGAGTCGCGCGCAGTCGATCGGTCCGCGGAGGAACACCTGTATCGGCTCGAGCTTCTATGCAAAGACCTGGCGCAGGCGCTTCGCATCTGAGCTCGAGCAGTACGACTTCTGATGCAGACGATGACGCTCGGGCAGAGACAGTCGCTGTATTAGATGATCTGAAGGAGCGCCTGCGAAAGACCGAGGCCATGTCCGAGCAATACCAGAAGCAGACTCAGGTCCTACAATCGAGATTGGATGAAGCTTTGCAAGAGCAAGGGAAACTTGAAGATCGTCTACACGAGAGTGACGAGCGCTTGGAAGCTTTAGAGAACGAGAAGAGGGATGCTCTTAGACAGCGCCGAGAGATGGAGTCTATATACGAGGCGGAGAGGAGTTCTATGACCAAGGAAAGGGAGGAAAATTCTAATCGGGAGGAGGAGATGCAAACCATCATTCAGCGACTGAAGGATTCTCTAAACTCGAGGTCAAATGTGGACGAGGAGGGCAGAATATCCAGGCGCTGTAAGTCTATTACCTCTGTCAAGGAATAATAACTAATTTCAACAGCAAACAACTCTTCCCCTATCGATAGCCAATTCGCACCTCCATCTGGCTTGAACCGCAGTGATTCCCGAAACAACTCTAAGCTACTCCTACAAAAAGACCGATTGATCGAATCCCTCCGACTAGAGCTAGCAGAAGCCCAGATTAAGCTTGTGGAATCCGAGAACATGGGAGGAGGACGTATGCAAGAAGTAGAACGCTTGCTCCTAGAAGCCCGCATGACAAATGCCCGATTGATGGAAGACAACGAGAGCTATCAGCTGCTCCTATCGGAGAAGACATTGACTGGAGATTTCGCCAAGAGCGATTTCATGGGATCAGCTTCCCACAACGCAGATGCACTGAGCGCTCTGGAAGGCAGATCTGTACCAGCAAGTCTGGCAGATGAACTATCTGAAGCGGGTGAAGGAGAAAGCGATAACTACAGACGTCTGGAATCCGAATTGAAGTCCGCGAAAGACTCGAACAAAGCATTGACCCTTTACATTAACAAGATTATTGAGCGTCTCCTCCAACACCAAGACTTCGAAGCCATCCTCGATCAATCCTCTGACTTCAAGCCCGGCGCGAACACCGACAAAGACCTACCCCCTCCACCTAAAGAGCAAGCAAGCGGCGCATCTATCCTGCAGCGTGCGAAATCCGTAGCTATGGGTGGAAGTCGCAGACCACGTCCCCAATCCCAAATGCCAGCTACACACTCGGCTCTCACAGACCCAGACACCGCACCCAGCATCCCATTCGGTCTAAGCCGCTCATCGAGTTTCCGAACCGGTCGTCCAAAGAGCGAGCAATACACCGGCGGCGCCGCGAGCGTCGTGAACCAGATGTACAAAGGCGGGCCAGCATCGCCTCCCCTCCACGGACCCCAAACACCACGACACTCGCAATCATTCTTTGCTCCTCCACTGGTCTCAGGAACGAACCCCAACGCTGCGCACCGTGTGCCCAGCGCTGGACAGGTACCTACAGCTGGCAACTTCCCTGGTATGAAGAGCGAGAGCAGCAGTGCGAGCGATAGTGGCGATGTCTCAACACCGCCCAGTAACAGTCCGCCTCGAGCGGAGAAAGCCACCACGTTCGCGGGTAACAAACCCAGACCTTTGAGATTGGTGCAAGATCATCCTGAGAATAGGAAGGTTAGTGGCGACGAGGATAATAAGGCCAAGAGAGCTAGTTGGATGGGCTGGGCGTTTGGGAAGAAGGAAGAGGAGAAGGTCTCTGAGGAGAGCATCCAGGAATAATTTTGTTGGGAGTGGGAGAGAATCCTGGAGATCAAGAGTGAGGTTGGGAGAGCAGTTGGATTGATGTGAGGAGTGGAATTTTAGATGCATGGATGGGTTTTTGTGGATGTTAATTTTGATGTAGGAGGTTGGATGACATGTTGAATGTTGAATGTTGGATGTTGGATAAACGGATGGGTGGATGGAGTTGGATTCTTTTTAGCTGCATCACTGGCCCCGTGGGAATACATAACATAATTCAATCACCAATCGATAAGAACGAGCAGGCAAGCAAATCGGTCACCAATTTCACAATTCCTCTTCGCATCCTCTTTTGGACGGACATTTTGACACGTGGTGTTGTTGCAGTGGAGTGGGATTTTTGGGTTGGGATGAGTTGAGTTGAGCTAGCGTCAAATACCATGTATACCTCATCTCATCTGAACTCTACCTCTGTTTCTCTTTCTTTCCCGCTTTTGTTGTTGCTTCTGGGCTGTTTCTTAATCAGTTTAGAGAGTTTGATTGTAAGGTTTCGCTCAAGTGAGCACTGACTGGGTCGGATCGGATGTGGAGATTCGAGAATGAAGTATGATGAGCGTATAAGATAATTTCTTGTCGTTGAAAATGTCTTTACCCGCTCTTTCCTTTCTTGTTTTTGTGTCTAAATTCTTCTTCATCGTGCAGATTTCTTCCACTTCTTCGAAGGCAACATTTTCACTGTGCATAACAAATGGGAAAGAATTGGACAGAGCTCCAACGGGCCTTTCCAAAAGCCCCAGCATCTCGAGGTTATTTCAGGCGAAGTTTCCTTTTCAAGCATTTGGTTGCACGCCCCCACTCAGTAGTGTGAGGGGCAATGTATGCTTACTACGAAAGAGTGGAAGAGCACTAGTGAAGTAGATTGATTTGGGCTTTAATTCATTGATACCTAATGTCTGTGTCCCATCTCATTTCGTCCAAGTTCGTCACATCCAATTCATCATTCCTTTACTCCCGCAAAAAGACAAATTCACATTTCTCTCTTATCGTTCCTCCAGTGTCTGTTTTGTTTACTACGTCAGCATGCCACAACTCACTCCTGCTCAAGTAAGGCAACACATACCAAGTCTCGTGTATTGCTCATGCTAGATCATCGCACTCCACTTCTTTGTGCTTCCCCTTGTCGACTGCCTCATCACCCATCGCAGCTTTGATTATGTCCGCAATAACGAAATGATGTTCAATCTCAGCAAAGGCCACAGCGGTCAGGGACGGCTCCGCTCCAGCGTTGAGGAGAAGTTGGACCATATCCAAACGACCGTGCTCTGCCGCCCCTTCAAGGGCCGTTCTGCCATCTCTAAGCGAGCCAAGGGCATTGGGATCTGCTCCCAATTCGAGAAGCGTTAGGGCTATCTTCAGATGTCCGAATATTGCAGCTGCTTGCAGAGCAGTCATTCCGCTATACGTGGCAGGAGGTGCGTTTATATCTGCACCATTGTCTATCAATATCTGGATATGTTCATGACTAGGACTTTCGTACTCGCTATCAATAGCGGCTTGGAGAGCTGTTCTGCCGTTGAACGGTGCTGCAGGAGCATTGACATCTGCTCCTCGGTTCAAGAGCAACTGGATCAGTTCAATATTGCTTTTCTCCAACATTGCAAACTGGAAAGCTGTATTGCCGTCGTGATCACTGGCAGGAGCATTGATGTCTGCTCCTCTGTCCAGTAGCAGCTGGGTCAATTCGATCGATCCGGTTGAGACAGCAACTTGGAGAGCTGTTGCGTGCTCCCTGTCTATGGCAAAGGCATTGATGTCCGCTCCTCTGTCCAGTAGTAGCTGGGTCAATTCGATCGATCTGGTTGAGACAGCAACTTGGAGAACTGTTGCACCCTTCTCGTCCATGGCAAAGGCATTGATTTCCGCTCCATAGTCTAGCAAGAGCTGAATGAACTCGAGATCGGTATCTCCTACTTCACCAATAGCCCTGTGTAGCAATGGTTCACCACGAAAAGTATTTTTGCTGAAGTCTGCCCCTGCATTACCAAACTTCCGGATGAATGCCACGTCTCCTGTGTCAATGGCAAGCTCAACAGCGCTCAAACCAGTCCTTGGCCCTCTGGCGTTCAGTTCACAACCACAAACTGCCATGAACGTAGACAGCACATTGGTTTTAGAGTCCTCATCAGCTTTCTGGTGAACTATTTCCGGGCAGTCGAGAATGTCTCTAGGGTCAACTCCGAGTCCGAGTGCAAGGATTTGTTGGACTCTGGGCATGTCATTCCGCGATGCCGCGAATTGGATTTGGACGCGTAAATTTTGGAGGTCTGCTTCTAGAGATGTGGCACCTGCTCTTCTCAACATCGATGCTATCTCATGATGACGGAGGACTTCGGCCACTGCAAGGATATCGGTGCCGTGTTTTCCAACTGCAATAGCATCGATATCGGCTTCGTGATCGAGCAACATTTTCACCACATTGATGTGCCCTGCCTCGACTGCTGCCATCAATGCAGTAGAAGGTATACATTGCAACTTGCATCCGGCTTGCTCGCAATGTTGACTTGTGGCATTAATGTCGGCACCAGCGTCTAACAACATCTCGACAATGTCCAGATGGCCATCCATGGCCGCATCTCGCAGTGGGGCCCATCTGTATCGACCCTGTCGCAAGCAATGATATCCCGAAGGCGTGTTCAGAACAGCCTTGACTATCTCCCCCTCTCCCAGGTAACATGCTTGTTGAAGCTCCGTTCGTAGGACCATCGTTCCAAAATCACTCCAGAACCATCTTAACGAATCCACACATTCCACGCCAAGCCCCAGCAGCATATTCACAACCTCGATGTTCCGTTTCTCTATCGCACACGCTAGGACACTTTGCGGTCGACAGGGGAGCCGTATACGAAAGTCTGCTGTATTGAAATGGGCGCCTTCGTCAAGAAACAGCCGGAAAAGCTCCGAGTTGCCATCACAAGCAGCATAGTATATCGGCGCGTAACAATCGGTACCCCGGATTGGAGCGTTCAAGTCCGCTCCTGCGTCAATAAGCATCTTAGCTATGTCGACCTTCACCGCTGCTCCTAGAAGGGTGCGTGCTCGGTACTTATTGTCGACGACTTTGGTGTTGACATCAATTCCTTCGCCAATCAAAGTCTCAACTAAAGCGGTTAAATCCATGCTTATCGCCTGGTATAGCAAGAATTCTCTCCGCCCGCGAAAGAGCTGTTGATATTTGTCAGCATCTAACACAGCCTTGAATGCTTGTTTATTCCGCTTCCTTCCCGCTGCATTTACCAAGCTCTCGAGGCACGCTTGGACTGCTGCATCTTGCAACTCAAACAGACTCTCCAAGAATCTCTCATCCTGCTTTGAGATCCAATCAAGGATCTCGTTTGCCTGGCTCCACTTGAGCATGTTATTTGACCCGAGTTGTGCAAAAAGAGTCATGAATTCTTGCACTGCACCATCGTTAGATGGGCCGAAGAGTTTTGCAACCCTCGCTTCGGCCTCGCCCTCATATCTTTCCAATGTAGCATTGCGAAAGTGTTGCAACATACTGTTATGGGCTCTGACACTTGACGAGATTGAAACATCGGTAGAACTCCCGAGCATCCGATCGATCAATTCAGCCGACATCGAAGGAATTGCAGGCAAGGGTCGAAAGAATATTGGGCTGCCCAATGCTTGATTCCTCATCGATTTTTCACTATCTCCGAGTCCTCGAGAGGTCGAAAATTGAGACGAGCTAACTAAGATTTGCTTCAGAAATTATCTTTATCTCGGATCTTAGCTTACAACATAAACTTACAGTAATTTGCAAATAGGTTCCCTAGTCTCAAAGATGGCAGATTATCGGTGCGAACTTTCCTCCAAAGAGGGTTGATCAAGGCTGCCGGTGTAGACACAGAGATTCCTTCTGGAGTCGGTGCGTTCGGATCTATTATTTTGTCAATACTGCGAGTCGATTTTTAGCTTACAATACTCACAGGTAGAGTAAAGTATGTTCAAATCCGATACCGTGAACCGGCTTTCCTCTTTCTTGAGTCTCTTGTTTGGAATCTCAACGCCATGCAACACAACCCGTGTTTCTTTACCCTCATGGTCTCGCTTACGCTTCTTGCGAAGTACATGCTCTCTCTCCTCGACCGTGAGATTTTTCCTGAAGTTCCACTCCTTGAACTTCCTCTCGTATTGGTTCTTTCTAAAAGTTTTCGTTAGCAGATTGGCATTCTAATTAACAAAGCTTGTCTTACGATGCGAAGAAAGAATGGACCTCTTCCATTTGTTGCATCAATTTTGACAGTGTCGAATTGAAATAGAGGCCTCTCAACACCTGTTTGTGAGCCTCCCACTCATCTTCTGTTGGTGGCTTAATAGCCCCTTTCTTCTTCTTCGTCGAAATCATCGTGATGCCGGCTTTTGAGAAAAGTCAGAAGTTTTAAGTTTGTTTGATCGGAGAAGTCTTGAGTTTGAGAAGTTAAATCTTTTGTTTTTAAGATGTGGTCGACTGAAGGAACGGATTGAATCTAAGTTGAGTAGTGCATCTCCCTAACGCTTGTGGTGAGCGTCAAATAAGCATGTATACTGGCTGTCAGCTAGCTATTGGCTCATGCCAAAATCTTGCGGCCGTGCAGGCCCAGCCGCAGCCACACCGGAATGCGTGAGACAGTCGCCCGTGTTAGGTGCCACCGCTATTCTAGTTTGCCATTGACCCTTTCTCTGGATACGGCCTGCCAAAATCTTACCGGGGCGGTCTTCAAAAGGCCGCCAGGCGGTCACGGCTAAGCCACGAGGCAGCTCCTCACCATTCGTCGAATCCAAAATCTTTGGACACAAACAAGTCGTACAGTACTAGGAGCTCTGACTGACACCCCCTTACTCTTCGCAAAGCACCATCTATCTTTTGGACCAAGCTCCCACCAGGGACTGTCCCCCATAGGCCATTGCCAAAATATTAAAGCTTTGTTTCCCAGAAAACGTTGACTTGATCCAAACCCACGGCTCCTGATGCACAAGTCCTCGTAGATGCGGGAGGATGCGTGTGCTCCTCGATGTTGTTGGTGCATAAGGACGAAAGCGAGCACCAGCGCCAGAGCACCAAGAGCAGGACAACCAGCAACCAAGCAGCACAGAAGGAAAGAAGGAAAGAAGAAGCCCTCTTCCTTCTTCCCTCGCCCTAGAACCAAGCTAGACTCGAGCAGAGACAGGCCTCATCATTTTTGGCTCTGGCTCTAGTTTTTGCCCGGTCTAGGCCTGTTTGGGTAGTTTCTCAAATTCTAGATCGCGCCAGCGGGTTTCTCGCGGCGGCACCGCCTGCATACAAACCTACACGACAGGTCCAAGACATATTTGCGGGGAAATGGCGTCGACCTTGGCTTCTTATTGGTCATGTCCAGAATCCTGTCAACACTGGTGCTGGGTCGGTTCTAAATTGATTGATGCATTTCAAAATCTTATCAATGTCACAGCTGGTCACGGCTGCATGGACTGGTCTACTCGTCCAATGCCAAAATCTTGCTGCGGTAACTTTCCCCGTCGAATTCAAGTGAAGTCTCATTGTAGACATAAGTAAAAGATGTTCATCTCTCGGTTCCTTTGAAAATTCCTCCACCGAGTTCCCACACAAACACCAAAACATCTTTCCTCTGGGTAAACTCTCTTCACAAGTTTTGATCCCCAAAACAGGCTACTGTATGCACAGTTAGTTCAGCACTGCCCAAGATCAATTCCGATCCACCATGCGTTTTGCTTTCATCGAACATGCTATTCGGACCGGCACCATTTGGCTGAAAAGGTTTAGGAGGGCTTTCAAGGTCAAGGTATATACTCCATCAACACGCAGACTTGTACTGAGCACAACACTGACTTGCCAAGGAACCAGGAAACCCGTTCTTAAAGACCGTGAAGCTCTTCAGCCTTCCCCTCAATACCAATATCGAGTGCAAGATGGTGCTGGATAGCGGATGCGACCTGAATTTGATCTCGGCTAGGACTCTTCGAGACTTGCTCATGATTGAGTACATGGACAAAACCCCTGAGGACCTCTGCGTATGTCTCAACGGCGGAAACCTCTCCTCAATCAGCACAATTTCACTCCGCTGGAAAGGGAAACAGTTTCGCAAGATCTTCACCACAACATTTCATGTCATCGACGGCGACGGCGACTCGCTTCCGTGGCAGGTCATCCTCGGCGCCGACACTATTGTCGAGCATGGCATTTTGAAATTCGCTGGATTTGGCGGCCGGCGCATTCCAGTTTTACCGAAGAAAACAAAAGGTGTGTTGGCGATCGAATTTACTTTAGCTGGCTTGAGCTAATGGCGGATGCAGAGGAGAAGAAGCAAAGATCGAAGAGGAGTGATAAACACAGAGAGGAGGCTGCTGAGAATGATGCCAAGGTTGACGCCGACGTTCGCCAGAGGGAGGAAGCTGCTCGTCGGGAGCAGGCTGCAACTGTTGACTCGAGTTCCACGAGGTCATGGAGCTCTGGAAATGGCAATAAAAATCACTGAATGTGTTAAACTGCAATACAAACACCGAAGTAGTGACCGGTATGGTATTCGTGGGGTCATGTCCTTGGGTATGGCAGCCGAGAGTTTTGAAATGCCAAGGGGTGTCAAATTGTTCAGAACGTGATGGTCTTGACGGCCAAGCAGTTTTTATGGATGCTGCTAAATCAATCAATGAATGTGGCATAAGATTATACATGCGTTCTGATGCGCTCGCCTCCCAGGCTCTCCTCACATTGACTCCTTTCGGTCCACCAATGATCAACCCTCATTTCCGGCAGAAATGAAAACCACTTGAACCGCCGCAAAACTATTTCGAAGCATCAACCCCACGGTTTATACTCTGTAGGAAGGATTTATAACTCACGTGGATGTGGCAATGAATATTTCTCCCCTCGTTGCACTCGTAAAAAATGAAAGCGCAGTCGTAAACGTGAAAGTGAAGAGCGCGATTAGGCCAAGCCGAGCATTCATTGAATCGACGCGATACAGCACAACAATTGCCAGAATTGGCAAAAGCGAAGCGATGATTGTTGTAATATGAGACGTGTACTTGTGCAATACATTTTCTTCGTATGATGCGATACCCGACTCTAGGTCGTCGACTTTCTTCAAGTGACGCCAGACAAGTTTGTGGATCACATGAATGAAGCTTTCTGTGAACCATGCCGAGAATGAATCTCTGCTCCCAGGAGGACAGACAGTGAGAAGGTCGATATTTGAGCTTATTCTCTCGTCTGAAGTTCCCCAAACATTTCGGTCTTTCCCAATCAATGCGAGATTTCCCATTCCTGGTCGCTCGAGCCACTGTTGGAGCGATCTCAGATGGTGAGGATTTGGGTCCGCTAGGTGGCCCATCACGGACTGTTGTATGATAGCATCATCTGCAAGCCAAAAATTAGTTCAATTCAAAACGGTCTCAAATAGGAACAAACTGTATTCCTTTAGCTTCTGACGTATCGCGACAGCCGTTTCCCATTGCTCGCTACCCTCCTCGGAAGCGTAGTTCAACCAATACCAGTCTCGGGAGTAATTGCTCCTATGGCCCTCTGAGGACGCATGGTCTTCTGCTTGCAGTCGTCGAAGTTTCTTTTCAAGATGCACAAGCTCGGCCTGCATGTATAGAATATTTTCGGAGTTCAGGCTACTAAACCGCCGATATATTGCGCTTTGTGTATACCGCCCCATGTGACAAGCGAGCTTTGGGTACCCTTCAACAGACGAAACAGATTGTTCTGCCATTGTAACGATAAAGGAAGTGAAGTTTATGTCTTAGGGTGAAAACAGAAATGTGAAGTTCGACGAACAGGCAGCTAGTATATGAGGTTTTCTAGTGCGAGCCTTGCTCAAGAAACATCCTCACGAGTCAGCCCAACACAGAAAATATGCTCCAAGATGCACGTGAGGCCCAACAAGAGATGGGAAATCATGATAAACTCTCGAAGAATAATCGAAATGGGTTATAATAATTGTATCTTTCTGCGTGACTTGTTGCGGAATCCAAAGATAGATTGTCACATGCTTGGGACATCACAACAAGATGAAGCTATCGTAAGACTGTCCAGTCCAAGTAGCACGCTACGTTGCTTCAGACTTGACTAAAGCCCCATGATGATGTGGTGTGTTTGGCAAGGCAGAATGGCTGAACTCGCGACGCACGAAAATAAGGTTGTCTTGTGGTTGGTCAAACTCCTCTCCATGCAGCGACTCCATGCACCAAGTTATGCATCGGATTCTGGATTCGACCAATAACAAATATTTAGATCCCTACAGCTTCAGACCAACCGCATGCTTGGTTTTGAGCCCATATCGTAAGCGAGCTCCAGCTCGTTGACACTTTATATTCCACTCTGCTTCTTTTCTTCTCTCAGTACCAGCGTCGATATCATTATTCAAGATGCCATCAACCGACGAAGAATGGGAGAGCCAGAAGGCCATAATTCACGAATTGTACACAGCGTCAACCCTCACCGTGGTGATGAAAATTATGGCTGACAAGCATGGATTCCGTGCAACGTAAGTTCGGCTTCTCTTGGGTTGTACATGCTAATGAAAGAGATTAGCAAAAGCCAGTACGAAACAAAATTTGCAAAGTGGAATTGGAGGAAGAATCTCAATAGCTCGGACTGGCGCTTTGTCTTGGAGAAGAAACGCAAAAGAGCTGCACTAGGGAAAGAAAGCAATGTCACACTGAATGGCAATTTGATTCCGCACAAGAGGATCCAGAAAGAAGAACAGCGCTTGACGATATCACAACTCAGTAGAGATCCGATATCCTGTAAGTTTGGATCCAAACCTTTGACCTGGATGTGATCTCATTTCATTTCTAGGTCCAAGCCCCGCACCTCCAGAGGGAATTGATATATTTACACCATGTCACAGTCCAGCATCAGAAGCGATGATAGATGCAATGACCTCAAAGCAACAAGACACAGTGTATGGGTGCAGTTCGGGGGTTGAACTTCCATTCTCCAGATTTTTGAGGTCTTTCAACTGGCAGAGTAAGTCATCTAGGCCAATAATGCTCGGCTGAAGGATACAAAATGTTACTCCAGCTAAACTCATTGACCAGGCTGCACTATGTTATCGTCAAAATTACCTTACGATTTCGGCTCTGCTGGATTGCGGGATCTCTCGCTTCACAATTCTGTCCCTCGAGATTCAGCGAGCGCTTCTCGCAACAGCCTTGACCGGCCATGTGCCAATCTGTCCAAGACTATGATATTCGAAATGCTTCCCAACCCAAATGGAGCGATGGTTGCTCCAGAAACGGAGGATAGACAGAAATCTATCTTGCTTCGACGCTTGAAAGTTTGCATGCTAGACCAACACGATGGAGATTTGGAAGGACAAGTCACTCGACTCCTCGGAACGTCTGAGTCAGATGCGCTTCAAGAGCTTCTCAAGCTGATGATTTACTTTTCATCAAATGCAATGCTCGAACTCTCTCAACAAAAAAGGGCACTAGAATGGATCACATTACCTGAGAACAGACCAATCCTGAAGAGGATGTTCTCAACAAATTCTCACTCGGTCAGGGCGTTTCTGGATTCGATGTTGAAGTGCTCACTCGAGACTCGAAACATCACATGCGGAAAAGCGTTACTTGATACCGACCATCATCGAACGTTACTATCTGGAAGACCCGGAAAGTTGTTGGATGCAGCAATCAGATTAGAGCATATCGATCTAGTTCGAAAGCTCAAAAGTGAAGGTGTGATCCAAGAAGCACCCATCGATGAACCAATGTCAACACCTCCGGTCGTGTCCAGAACGCCAGCGATCAAAGTCTCTCGGAAAGGTCAACGCCAAGAATATGCAAGACTACTGGATGTTGATCCTCGAAACTATGCCGAGGGGCATTCAGTTCTACAGGATCTTCTCGGAACTTGTCAAAACATGAACTTGAAAGGCCCAAGGAGTGGAAGGACAATTCTTCAATACGCTATCGAATCAAAGGATCTCGCTATTGCGGGGACTTTGGTACGTAGTGGAGTGGATTTGCATGCCCAAGTTGTGGGTAATTCCGGCCATTTGTCTCTTCTACAGCTTGCTCTTGCGATTGAGCACTTTCCCACTGCGGACAATGTTCATCTCGTAAGACTGATGCTAAGTTGCGGAGCCGATGTCAACGCACCTACAGGCACAACCCTTGAAAATGGTACCCCGTTACAAATCGCGTGTTCTCGAAACAACTTTGAGCTCGTCAGACTTCTTCTCGTTGCAGGTGCTGAAATGAGCGCCCCGCCAGATTGCTCAGCTTCTACCGCTTTCCAAGCAGCTTGCCACGCAGTTGCCGAGTACTCAAGCTTTCAGCCTACCAGTTGCGACATCGTCAAGTACATGGTGGGAAAAGGTGCAGATATAAATGCGCCTGCAGCAAGGAGGTTTGGAAGGACAGCTCTACAACTGGCGGTCTCAGCACTGAACCCAAGCCTTGAACTGGTCGAATACCTTCTGGGACAGGATGCCAACGTACATGCTCCAGCTGGGCCGATGCAAGGAATTACTGCACTGCAAGGTGCCGCAATACAAGGACATCTTTACCTTGTCAAAATGTTACTCGACAAGGGAGCAGATCCGAGTGCTCCTGGATCCGGAGTTGGTGGGAGGACTGCCCTTGAAGGCGCTGCTGAACGGGGACGGCTCGACACTGTCCAAATGCTGATAGATGCTGGGGCCCACGTATCGCAGTTTGCGAGTGCTGCAGCCTCTGCAGAAAAGAGAGGTCATTATGTCGTCGCTGATCTCATCAGAAGCCAAATGAGTGCCGTTTAACTCTAGTTGCATACAGGCAAGTTCTTCCGCGCCGCTATGGCTATGAGTACGAACTTCCAATTGCCAATATTTGAGAGTTAACTTTGATTACTTTGATTTTTGAAGCTATGTTGCTTTTCGTTATTTTGGGTGGCCTCTCTTGAGTTTCAAGTTTCGTTTTTTCAGAGTAGCACAGCCGCAATTTTGGTTCAAAGCGGCTGGGAACGGTTTGTCTGTCTGTTGGTGTCTATTCTTTCCACAGTTCACGAAGCCATGTCTATCAATAGTTCAAAATAAATCACATACATATCCAGTCCTTCCCTATGATGGTCATTCAACTCGCTCGCCGTGTGTGTCCATCTCGCTAGGAATGCGCCTGGTTTTGGATCAGAAAGGGTCGGTTTTGCACACATTCTCAACTCTCGGTTTATCAGTCGTACATATGCACATTGCTCTTATCGGCTTGTAGTGCTGAATTTACTCAAACGCGAGAATTATGTGTGAAAGTTCTTTGTATTCTTAGCCTTAATGTCCAAAATGTAGTGTTGTGCTCTCTTGGCAGCAACCGGATTTCTTTTAGCTGCACTTTTCCCACGTCAAGACACTCGCCCAAATTTTTTCCGGCTTCTGACCCTCGATGCCTCTACCTGTGATTTTACAGGTAGGCAATCCTCCCCAGGCTATTTATTTCAGGACGTTGACGGACGTATAAACCACATCCCAGCTGGTTCGCCCTAGAAGGGAATGAACCGAGAAGCATATTCCAGGACGGCTCCATCACTTCAAGGTTTCAAATGGCTTTGAATTTTTGGGGCATTATTAGTCTGCTTAATATGAGCAAGAGACACCAAAGATAATGTACGGTATGGATGAAAGTTCATTGGTTATTGGAAAGTGGCCAAGTAGGCAGGACATTTGCTAGTTGCTGAGATGAATCTTTACAGGCCTGCGGAGCAAGTAAAGCATGGGAAAGCGCGAATGCTTCCACAGAGAAAGAACGCTGGCTCATGTCCTCGACAGAAGATCCGAACCTGTGTCGTAAGAAAGTCCTGGGAATCGAAAGTCCCTGATCGTTCGGTGAATGTATTTACTGCATGTGCTCTCCGTCAGGGAACTACCTGGCCGATTTGGACAAGCGAGAACATCAAAATCGAAGGCGAGAAATAGTTTATTCCTCTACTTTGGAGTCTCAAAAATGTATGAAACTTTCTATGCTTCTTCCAAAATAGCTAAAGATCTTAGTCTCTCAATTTTTCAAACATTAAATAGTTGAGCGTTGAGATAATTATGGACTTATTAGATTTACGCAAGCTGGCAGAATCGGCCACCTAATTCACCGCCGGAGAGCATGTGATAGGACCCTTATTTGCACATGTCTGAATGCGTCTCGTGCAACCGCGGAGTAAAAAGTGGAAGCAAGGATACGCGTTTCAAGTTGAAAGTCTCCCCACAACCTAAAATTGAGGAGTTACTGATCTTCAGCCGAAATGCCCTGATCGACATGGCGATCCCCTCAAGTTGTCCCAATTCGGACAAGCGAGTGCACGGAGCCCTGGATAGGGGTTAAAACAACATTTCCAAAATGCATCAGAAAGGCGCACGAGAGGTCAAGAGAACTTGTTGAATTTTCACAGCAGTATGAAAGATCTGTGAATGGAGTCACACATGTGAGCGCTTGTCCTCTCAGGAAGTTTCAGGAGCATAGGCGAGCTACTGTGTCGAGTTTCCGCTGCCGTCCCCACGTTACCCGAAGATCGCAATCACATCTCACGGCCCTTCTCCCAAACAAGGGACCAAAAGCAGATATGTCAAGCAGTTGATCGAAGCTTATCTCCCGACGATGAGCTGTTTTCCGTGTCGAGGGATGTGATCTTCTGCTGCTCTCTACGTCATTTGACCGAGGTGGTTGATAGCGGGATGTGGGTGGTGAGTTATATACTCCCTCTATGAAGCTGTTGAGGGGTTCTCGCTTTGCATCCGCATCGCATCTCAGGCTCAAAGTCATTCATTTTATCTAGTACTATAATACATAATTCAAACTCTTCAACGACAGAGCAGAAAAACACATTCATTGCAACTCTGAACCCGCTACACATCCTCAGTCCAACTCTTCCGCGGCTTACCACAATCTACAAAGCCATTCAAATATCATCCATAATGCAGTTCTCCACCATCACAATTCTCCTCGCGACTCTCACAATTTCTACACAAGTCTTTGCAGCACCGACACCATACATCAAGAAAGTTGACACTCCATCTGGACGTCCCAAATACGTCTGCGTCGACTCAGACCTGTCTTGTCTTACAAAGAGGGCATTCGAAGCAATAACATCTGTACCTGGAGTTGGTGGATTCATCGGACATGTCATTAGTTCAACGACAGGTGAAATAGATCGCGTCGTGAAGGGGTAGTTCGAAGCGTTGGATTGACATCTGTTGATGGGATCTCGGTTGAGAACGGTATGAATGCTGTGCAGCCATCCCAAGAATACAGCTAATATCCCTTTAGACCGAACACACACGATGGTGCTTTCAGTCCTTACTTTGGTCATGTCCGATCGATGGGACTCTAAAGGTCATCACCACATCCGCGGCGACGCGAGGGAACGTCGCTTCGCCTTGAAGCTTCATTGCTAATTGAGAGCCCGCTCACGTCTCTGTGTTTGGGGGCGAGTTCGATGAATCACGGAATCGCTGCTTGGAAAGCAGCGAACTAAGCAGCATACCTGTCTGTCTGCCTAATCTTTAATGTATATATTACCATGACCTCATCCGCTCGAGGCATTTTCTTAGATAGTCGTAATGGAAACTCCAGTCATGGACTTCTTTCAAGGCAGCGATTGAAAATGAGTCTTGGTGGTTTGGAGGGCGGGAGAAGTGATCCTGGAACGACGTTGTGAGCCTTCACTGGCTAGTACAGCTTCAGATCCTGGGAACTTGTTTCTCGTCTACTTTTTCGTGCGTCACCTGAACTGAAGCTAAGCTAAGCCGTTGAAAAAATCAGGCAAACTTCAACTTCTTCATTTCTCAGATTCCTCCTTCATATGAGAGAGATCAGAGATCAGATCCGAACTCGAAAAGCTGTGATCACCGTGGTGTTACCATGCTCAGCAAAGTATTCTCATCATGAGTTTGATTGCAATGCTCTGGCAAGACAACATCAATTTTTTTATTGAATCAAAACAACTCCATGCTATAGAAATAACAGCCCCCTGATCTATATTTTCAAGTTCTATGTTTATGTTTATGTCTATGTCTGATACCCTCCCCAAAATGCACCCATCTTTCTGTCTGTCTCCAGCCACACCAACACTGTCTATGATATCCAATCAAGTGGATAGCAGCAAATTCTCAAGAACTTTCATCCGCAAAACGCACACACCACACTCCCAAAAGCAGGAACGCCTGCAAGCCCAGCCGCAAAGTCCACAATGTTCTGCAAATTATTCTTACAGAAAGAACCACAAAATCCTCTGCTTGAGCACTGGATATTCCAATGGATTCTCGACTGGATACTTGACTTGTCCTCTTGACCCTCAGGAAAGACCCGTACGATTACTGAGCCAGTCTCTGGGTACGTGTACTGGCCGTACTCGAAATCGTAGCCAGGCTCGCATGGTCCGCCTCCAGGTGGGCATTTGCCGTTGTAGTGTCCCTTCTTTGTGACTCTTGTCCCTGAAACTTTCGGTGCGATGGCTTCGGTGAGAATGTTCTTCATCGCGGCCACATTGTCTTGGACCGAGAAGAAGCAGTCGTCGAATGTGATGCTGCAGCCGTTTCCGATGCCGTATGAAGCTCCCTTGCACTGAGTTCCCTCGATTTCCTCGTGGATGTGGTGGAATACATTCTCGGGCTTCCAGGCTTCGATCTCGGGGTTGGTGCCCTGAATTGTCACGTTGAGGTCTCTCGTAGACATGGTGTAGTCGGTTTTGGCCTTGAAGACTGGAGCGGGTGGTGGTGGTGCGGGAGTGTCTGGTGGATGATAGCAAATGTACGCACTCGTACACACTTTTCCATCAGCTAGGGTGAAAGCTGTTCTGCCATGCTCAGCCCAGCACTTGAATCCATTGCCGTAGGTGTGAATTGCGTCGCCTGCGTAACTCTTGGATTCAGCCCAGTCTTTGATGTCCGGGTTGATCCAGACCGAGAAACTGTCACCGTTTGGAAACTTGGTGGTAACACCTCCTCGTCTCCATGGGTATGAACCGTCCCATGGTACGTTGGCAATCATCTCGGGTTGAACCCATTTAGTGTTGCCGCCTCCTGGATTGTATGACCCAGGATAGTATGCCATTTCTCGGGAAGTTGAGGCACCGTTGGGGAGCAGTCCGATGCCGCAGTCTACGAGCATCAGATGCTCGTTTGGTCGGTACTCTCTAGAGCTGATGGCGCTTGCGGCTCCAGAGCCCGAGAGCACGAGGAGGCCGAGGGCTGCGAAAGTGTTCATCTTGTGAAGTGTCTGAATTGAGAACTTTGTTGTAGGGGCATGTATGAGATGCAGGAAGTGCTAGAAGATGTTTGAATTGTGAGATGATGTGAAAACGCATTCAACTGCAAAATCCCTTATGATTTATATACTTCGAGAATCGAGACAGGAGAACTTCCTCGGCGAAATTATTCCCTAGCAAACTGTGAAGTCCAACAACTTCACGATAGTTAGACCCCATGATGCAGACTTTCTTTCAAAGTCTCTTGGCTTCAAGCACCGGCGATGACATTTCTGCGCTTTCAAAGGTTGGAAGTTGAAATCGTGGCTTTCAAGTCAGCGCGTCGAGCACATTTCTCATTTATTGTGGGGTTTGGAACGCAAGAATCATGTTATTCATCTCGTTGCTTACCTTCAGCTTGTATTTGTTAAGTAAGATCTTACATTATATACGTGGGTACACACTGTCGGCGTCCCCCGAGGTCCCCGAAGCGAAGGCTGAGTGCATACAGTGCAATGTTGTACTTGCCCAGGTCTTTACCGAGGCTTGCTGCACTGCCACGATACTTTCTTTCTGCACGCAGTCATCACCATTCCCGACAGGAATCCGGAACGCAAAATCCGTCCGAGAACTTATCATTATTGACCTCTGCGCATTCTATGAGCCTTGGTGTCTCGTGGAGCGTATCTGGTGAAAAGTGGTGCTGCTCTGCCGTCGCCAAAGAGAAAGAAAGGAACCCCCACTGGACTTGGTATCCCTTCTTCAACGAAGGATATTTACCTGTCACAATGTTAGTTAGGTAAGTCTATTCTACCTCTCACAATCTTCTAGCACTTATGCAATGAAATTCTACCCGATAGGGTGCGCTCATGCTTGTCTTGATAAGAAATCCATGGTTTCAGGAGTTGCGTGGAGGATACGAGGTAAAACAGCTGTGCTGTCACGATCGAGCAACAGTGTACTATAACTCCGAGAGCTATCGATAGCAATTACACATACCTTCTATGACTCCTAGATCTACAACACTTTACTCCGTGAGCCGCAGCAAAAACCATTTCTCAGTCTCCCAGCCCAGCCAAAAGACTCGCACTCGGCGCAAAAAAGACACTACCCGTCGTCGCCCTCGAATAATCCAAAATCCTATCATGCATTCCCTCCGGTACACCGACAAACATCCTCTCCAACATCTTCTCAACCACCCAAAGCCGTCTCGAGTAGCCAATGAAATACGTTCCAAACTCGCCACTTCCAGGACTTCCAAACGGCATGTTATCTCTCAAGATATCATGTTCATTCCCCTCTTCATCCTCAACTGTCGCCAGACTCTTGTGAGACATCTGATGGCCGGCTGGTGCGTCATCTAGCTCGATGTTATCCAATTTAGTACGCCCGATCACAGCTTCTTGCTGCTCTGTCTTCAAACCCTTCCAAGACTTCAAATTGTGCAGGTATTTCTGTACAACGATGTAACTGCCTCCTATCTGGGCAGTCCCACTCTCAGCGGAAACATCTTCCTGCGCCACCAGCACCGATTCTGTAACGGCTTGTCCAACGGGATTCGCAGTCCCATCTACGAAACCCAGGAGGTCTCTCACGTCGAAATACCGGAATCCGATAGTTTCGTCCTCGACTTTGACAGAATCACCCAGTAAATCCATAAGCTGTCTCTCAAACTCAAAATTCAAATCCCGGCGCTCGGAGCGGATGTGGAAAAGTAAATCGCCTGGAGTGGAGGGCGCGGTGTGGGTCTTTCCCTTGACTTCTTTGAAGGGCGTCAGTTCAGACGGACGTGGGAGACCAGTGATGGCATCCCAGACCGATGATCCGATACCAACTGTACATGCGAATGAGGCGTTGAGATCTCTGATCGAGACGTTTTTCGCGAGTCCGCCGATTCCGGATAGAACTGAGCGGATTGTGGAGATGGAGTCTGGAGTGTGGGTTGCGGAGAGGACGAGGAAGGTTGCTGAGCAGGTCAAGGGAGCGTCGACCTGTTGGGACTCGATTGGCACGCGACGAGACATGGTGTGTATTGTTGCCGCTGATGGGATATTGCAAGATCTTGCTCCAGCAATTGAACTCCGATTACGAAGCTGAGGCTTCTGGGATGAGATTTGGTAGGATCGGAGTTGCTGAGTCTCTCTGGTAGATATGATCCTCGCAGCTCGCTGTCCAGTTGTCCCGATTTCCGTGCCGAGAAGCGACTGACTTGTGAGTCTCCGATAGACTGATTTGGAGATGTTGTTCATACTTTCAAAGTTCTCCTTCAGACATGAGCTGATATTTGAAGTGAGGCAGATGAGTATGTAAGCTTAGCGTGCCTGAGAACCCCACAGTGGCATGCAAGTGATTAGTAATGCGTAATACTCGTTCTTTTACAGGCTGATGCGAGATGACGTAAAATTAGGGCATTCGCAGAATGGGATGAGAGGCATGGATTAAGTCTGATTTGATTGAGCAGTTCGGGGCCGAGAGAATACCAAGACGAGGGGCGGGGTAAGAACCTACGTTAGCTCGCCTTGCCCCTGAATCGAGGCGAGATTAGGCGAAGTTCAATCTAAACATTGTTGTCTTTTGTGTGACTTCATTGTGCAAATGCCACTGCTCATTTATGTAAATCCATGGAATATTTACAATGCCAGTATCGAAATATACTGCGATCGAATCTGATCGGAGTAAAAGTTCATCGTATCATCTTGCGTCTCTCTGTAGAACCAGCCTGCTTTTTACTCACCTGTCCATTCTGCCTCAATCAAGCTCATCCGTGAACCTTCCGGTCGTTCAGCACCCAGATACTTGAATCTTGAATCTGCCTTCTGGAATAGAGCTTCCCAGTCGCCCTCTTCACGTTCCTTGGCGTTCATCGCTACCATCATGCAGATGTCGAGATTTCTGAACAGCGTCGAACAAATATCAGTCATCGGTTCGTGATCTCATGCACCATGACGAGGAAAGAGAAATAGGCATACCTGGAAGCCTTCTCCTCAAACAAGTGACCAGAGCCCGGCGTTGGCAAGCATCCGTCATTAATGAGGATTTTCGCACCCGGCTTCAAGGCTGGAATAGCAGCTTGCAGAATCTTGACTGATTCATCATCGCCCCAATTATGGAAGATCCAGCGATAAAGATAAACATCAGCACCCTTCACAATCTGAGGTGTGAAGAAGTCATGCTTTTGGAATTTGATGTTCGGTCGCTTGTGTTCGGTCTTCATGTCTTCTGTCACATCAATATCTTGCACGATGAGGTTGAGAGCGGGGTAGGCGTCTGAAATGGCCGAGCTGGCGAATCCGTTTGCACCTCCGACCTGAGTATGTTAGATTAATCTGTGATAGATTTGAATATTAACTTACATCAACGACAGTACCTGCACCCAGTTTGGCCCAATCGTAACCATCCACCAAAGAGATTGGCTCATAGCCTTCCCCAGAACTGAAAAGTTCCATTGCAAGACCAAATCTCTGGATTCTCTCAGGGATCTTCTTGATTTCTTCGTAGAGCGAGGTTTGCCCGGGATTGTGAAATCCAATGGAGACACCAGTTTCTCTCTTGCTTTCAGAACCAGGCCACTTATCGAGTGCTTCGCAATGATGCGCACCACCTAGCAAAATCGACTCGGTCTGTAACTCAACCCATGCTGCAGTTCTCGGATCATTCACCAGGATCTTTGACATCGAGTTGTGCGCAATGAAGTCCTTGACAGGTTCATGGAAAATTCCATTGGAAATCGCGTGTCGCATCAATCTGCGCAAAGCCGTTGGTTCCAACCCGCACTTGGTCGATAAATCAGTGTACGATATTTTCTCGTCAAGAGGTACGTGTTTGGCAATTGACCAGTGCGAGATGGCCTTGAGACTGAGGACATCCAACCACTGTTGTGGAACGTTGCACAGTCAGCCGCCGGTTCCCGATGACAGGGCGAAGGAAATTTGGTTGCGTAATATCTTACCTCCCAGGCCATATCACGGATGGTTTGGACTTCACCAATCAATTTCCGGTTCAGCGCAGGGATCATATCGATGATTTCCTGTCGTGCTCCTCGCTCAGCTTTGCTTTGGAGGTCAATCGGTGAGTCTAGGGCCGCACGGAGCGAAGCCGCAAGTGAGACGAGGTTCGTGGAAGTCATGGTAACGCAACTGCTGATTCTGTGGTCGCTGTGCTGTTGATCCCGGTCGCTTGTTGTTGAAGAATGTTGTGCGATCAAAGTCGAGATCTTGGAATCAATGAGATAGAGGGTTCCAGAGAGTGCACATCCGATTGACAGGGGAATAAATTGGTAAGGCAATGCGAGTGGCCCCGGTGCTGTATTCCTATTGAGGACGTGGGGGCGGGGAATTGTCTCTCTGAATAAGATGTGATAGGTCAGCTTGGTTGTGTTTCTGTCCTACCAGAATATTTGCCTACGACAGTCCAGATCGCCAGTTCTCGACCTTTATGCTTCTTGTTCCACTCACGATTCACGCTCCAGCTTTTCAGTCATTGAAGTGAATGTTCTTATTTGTGCCACTGTCGGTCACACGATGCCCTCTCCAAAACCCGATTCACCGAACTCTCCGTCGAACTTAGAAGCCCCCACCAATGTCCTAACTACAGATAATCCGATCGTGGCCGACGAAGCAGGCTTCGGGGACGACGATGGTGGATATAATAGCGATCAGGCCAGTACCAGCTCGACGTCAATCAGTTCTAGCATACGCAATCATACGTTCGAAGATGGCATCCGCTACCACCGATTCCATGATGGCCAGTATGCATTTCCAAACGATGAAAACGAGCAGAATCGAGACGACATGAAACATGCCATGACTCTGCTCCTGTGCAACCAAAAGCTTCACTTTGCGCCTCTTGGTGACAGTCCGCAAAGAATCATTGACTTAGGTAGGTGGTGAATAGTTGTCTAGAATTATACCCCACTCACTATTGCGTAGGAACCGGTACTGGTATCTGGGCAATTGAAAGTATGCTTTCCACGATGGGTCCATCTAGCCAAACTTAAAGAGGGGCTAATACTCCACAGTGGCAGATACATACCCCTCGGCAGAAGTAATAGGCATAGACCTCAGCCCAATTCAACCTCCATGGGTACCGCCGAATTTACGATTCCTCGTCGATGACCTGGAGGATGAATGGGTTTATCCCGAGAACCACTTTGACTATGTGCATGTTCGACATACACTGCACTCAATCAGGAAACCTGCTGAGTTGATGGAACGAGCAATGAAGTAAGTATAACTGCGAGACCCCATGATGGATTTATACTGAGATTTTAAAAGGCACACCAAGCCCGGAGGCTGGGTCGAATTCCAAGAACTCCACTACTACCCACACTGCGATGATGAATCTCTCGATCGGCCATATGCTGTACGGGAATGGCTCGAGTACGTGCGCGATGGAGTTGCGAATTTCGGAAGTGATCTGAACGGGGTGACAAAACTACGAGAAAAGATGGAGGCAGCTGGTTTCATAAATATCGAGGAACAGGTATTGCGTTGTCCGGTTGGAATATGGCCCAAGAATAGGACGCTCAAACTTGCGGGGTTGTATTGGAGAACGGCTATCTCGGATGGGTTGATGAGTGTGGCGAAAAGACCGATGGAGAAAGGTCTTGGATGGTCGGTTGCGGAGATCGAAGTTTTCCTCGTGGGTGTGAGGAAAGCGCTGCATGATTCGTCATTTCATGCTTATATGTGAGTTGAGGCCATAGGATTGCACCTTCCGTCCAAGAATGCAAAGCTGATGGATTCTTCTAGGCCGTTGCATATGCTGTACGGTCAAAAACCTTCGGACAAAGCAGTTCGAACCGATACAGACGAAGGCACCACGGAAGCATGAAACAAAATATCGATCATGTATGTGTGGAGGTAGAGCATGAGCAAAGGTCATCAACTCACACCAGAAATACAAGCGGAGAGGTCGACCCAGACTTCAAACTTGACGCCCCCTGATGCAAATCAACGGTCTTTCCACCTTACTTCAAAAGACCGTCCCAACTGCCAATCACCTCATCTCTAGTCTTGAGAGCAAAAGTTCACGCTAATGGGCCGAAGAAAAAGTCGACCAAGCTTTCACACCCACCTCAACAGCCCCGGCACCTTCTTCCACCTCCACAACAATCCCCAACCCCCAAACACCGACGAAAGCCCCGTGAATAAAATCAGCGGTCCATATGGCGTACCATACCCAAACCCACCAATCGCCGTCTCACCCCCAGCTTTGAGGAGCGCAACCCCCGCAAGCCCACCACTCACATACCCAACTCCTCTCGCGCCATTCAGCAATCCGTACAGCATACCCGTATCAATCGCCTCGTTCCTCTGCGCTGCTTCGCTTTCAAGCTCGTTGATCACGCCGCCCCATGTGGCGGAATAGCCGCCGGCGAAGAACCCAAATGTGATGGAGAAGAGTACGAGTAGCGCCATACTGCCTTGTGATGTCAGACCCCAGAAGAGGAAGGCAGAGAGTGCGGAGCAGACGGCTGAGATGGATGTGACTGTTGTTGCTGAGAGAGGGAATCGTTTATTGTCGATCAAGTACCCGAAGAAAGACGATGAGGCAATGCCCGGGATGTTGAATAGTGTGAGGAGCAGAGTGGCGGAAGTTTGGGAGAGAAGTGTGACTTCATGAGCGTAGGTGTTGAGGTATGTCTGCGGGATTCCATACCCGCAACTTTGAAGTATGATGGCTACGCTGTAGATGTAGAATGTTCGATGATGGAGGAAGGCCCATGGGATCATCCGAGCGCGGGGTGTATTAGTTAATAGGCTTGAGGGGTGAGCTGGAATGAGAAATATAGCCAAAATGCTCGTTCCTCCCACAACAGCTGCCCAGATCCTCATCGTAGTGCGGAATCCGTAGGTATCAAGCATACTTCGCAACAGGAAGGGGCAGGTCGATCCGATGATGTTCTTGCATGAAAGAACAACGCCATAAGCTACTGCACGGTTGCTGTTTGTGAACCACTCGCCGAGAGATAGGGTTGTGGGACTGTAGATGAGTGCACACCCAAGAGCGGCGAGAACTCCCTGAGTAGCAATCAAGTGCCAGGTTTCCGTGCCGAAGGAAGAGAGTAGAAAACTCAGACATGTGAGGATTGTACCACAGAATGCAGCAGTCTGACGATACCGAGCCCATCGTTTGGTGAAGAGGGCGAAGAGAAAGGGCATGGAGAGGTACATGACTCCATTTGTTGTTGTTCCAATGACACCTGTTGCTCCTTGACTACCATTGAATATCCAGTTACTCGTGAAGTATTCTTGGAAGACTCCATAGCTCATAGCAAAGCCTATCCGAGAGTGAGTAGGTTTGATTTGCTAAAAATAGAGATACCAACCCCAAATGGGTAACTGGATGATAGCAGACCCAATTAGAACGCTTGCTCTCTTTCTCTTCGACTCCCATTGTCTGAACTCAGCTTGTTCGAGAGCAGCTGCGTCTGGTTCGAGGTCTGTCACGTGAGGCACCTGTTCGCTCACGCCTGATTGTTGCGAGGTTCGCAAAGCCATATTGTCCGTTCTTGAAGCCATTGTGAGAATGTATGGATTAATACCCCGGATAGTAGAAGGGACGTGGTTCTTATATGTAAGAAATGGGGGCTAAGTGCCCGGTTGCGGAGACGCAAATGACTAATTCGTGAGAAGATCGTCACTCCGGGATACCTGAAGGGGGTTTCACGTGAGACTGAAGACGAGCAGAAAGGTCATCGATTGATGATTAGCCTCTGAAAGAGAAAAGGAAGAAGAGATATTGACGAGATAAAGGATAGAAGGACTGGAATATATGCTTAAGCCTCCGAGTCTAGAGTTCTCCTGCGTGTCCAAGTGAGAGTTCCCTTGTGGTCCAGCAACGACTTTTCTCTAGCTTGATGGACGTTAATATCTCTAGATCCATGCGTTTAAGAATTAATGATACCATGGGATAATACAGACCAGTAGGCCTAGGCAAATCATTGTTTGTTTTCGCGATCATTCTCACCTCAGTCCTTGCTTGCTGACGGGTTCGGTGAGGTTTGGGCATGTATGACTCCACAAGAGCATCTCCACTAAAAGAGAAAACGATTTTCATACCAGGACACAGCCATAAATGCGAATTCATACCCGCAAAAAAATTAATGGAGTTATTTGGGCGCTTCTGGGAATTGAACCCAGGACTATGGAAGTTAGTTTTGAATCTGAACAGTATGAGGGGATGGATGCTTACCCTCTCGCAAATGACTTAGAGTAGACCCTAAGCGACTTATGGAAGTTAGAAACGTGCTATGCTCGGGGAGTTGGGATTTCATACGAATCATGCGACTAGACCAAAGCACCACGTGTTTCCATTATTGACGCTAGATTTTGCTATTTCGTTACTTGCGAACGATAGTAATTTGACTCTTTTGTGGACTTCGGGTGAGTTTCGGCTGGCGGGGGCTCATTCCCAGGTCAACGAGAAGCGAGTGGGACATGTTTACATTCGTCTCAGCAGGATTCCAATGGCAGATGGCTGTCAAAAATTCTTAACTAACAGGACAATCGTATAGTGAGGCTCAAGATACGAAGGCGAAGTTCCCTATGCTCGGATCTTACGCTGGGCATTTTCTAGCTTACAAAAATAGGCGAAGCCCCAGAATCCCACTCGGGCGGCCTCTCAAGCGCCCAGATCCGCTAGACAAGCTTCAATTTCCTCTGGCCAGAGTTAAAATCAACCTCGATCGCTTTTCTCTTTCTTTCAGCTGCCAATCTTTTTAACGAAATCGTCAAAGCAAAACAAACAAACAATATTCGCCACCCAGTAGACGTGGCAATTGCTTGCTCGTCCTCTCTATGCATACAACGCCAGATATCAATGCTATGTCCAGCTCGTCTGAGACCCACCCAGTAGAACGCGTTCCGTATCAACACGCGATTGTCTTGCTTCCAGGGTTCGGGTGATCAGCCGTGGCGATCTTGGGGTTACGAGCTGCCAAGCAGACCAACGTCCAGTGCACCCCTGAGCTACGTGCTGTGGCTTGCAGCACCAGATCTATTTAGGGATCGCAAAAGCCTCAAAACACCGTCCAGTGCTCGTTTCAGCAAACGTGCATGTCACACAGACACCGTCGAGTGCGGAAGCTTAGGCACCTTTAAATTTCCTTGGAAATGGGACAAAGTGTGCGTGTGCTGTCAAGCATTGGCACGAGTTTATATCCCGGGCATTGCCCTCTCTTCCTTTCGTCTGATTTTCTGTCTTTCATGACTTCTCCGTACTAGAGTTACGGCTGTGCTGCGTAATTGCTAATCTTTGTACGACACGTTCATTCGTGCTCGACGTCCTTTCGTTCCCCTCACACTCGCTCAACTGTAATCATGTTTTTCTCTTCGTGGCTATTGAAGGCCCTTGGTCTTGCTAAGGCTGTCAATTCAGCCTGCACATCAAACCTTTTGGTCGACAACTTTGCCAACTATCAAAATAACCTCAACTCTCTCGGTCAATGGACAAGTGGTAGGTATTTCCTCTCTCCCATATTGCCCCGCTAATTCGGAGCAGATGACGGAACAACGACCAATATCAAAGCTGACATCGCAAGCAAGGTCATAACTTTCACCAGCAAGGCCGATAGTTACTTCTACACTACCTTTGCCTGCGAGCAAGCAACCACCGACCAGTATAATGCCATCACTTTTCCACTCAAAGGCCCTGCTGGAGCAAATTTTCAGCTCGAGTTGCAGACATCGACCACATGCTCAGCGTCGACCTACAAGAGCTACTACAAATCCTTGACAGGAGTCACTGGAGCTGTCCAGACCTACACAGTTCCCTTGAGTTCATTTACTGGTGCAAATCTTAATGCTATCAAGAGTATTCTTTTCGAGTCCTTCAGTGTTAATGATGCATGGCAGATTGGAGCAATCCAACTTGTCTGTGCCAATGCTCCAAGTACGAGCGTCCCCCCAAGCACCTCAAAAGCCTCGACCAGCAGCATCAGAACTTCGAGTACGGTCAAGCCAGTCACGACTAGCCAGCCATCTAGTAGCACCCTGAAGCCTTCTTCAAGCACTCTCAAGACTTCTACTACCATCCAGCCAGTAACTACGACATCTACAGCACCTCCAGGAACTTGTACGAACCTCCTCGTCGATGACTTTGCTTCTCAATCTCGACTTACATTCCTCTTTTACAATGCTATGCTTCTCCCGTCTTCCGATGATGGGTCTATGGCTCCAGTATCTAGGCGAGCTGACACGGGAACTTCCGTGATTGTCGCCAATAATCACCTCACTCTCACTCCAGCTTCGGGTGGGAATTCTTACTGGTATACTATGCTAGGATGCTCAAAGACGACAGGCATTTATGGTGGAATTGGAATGACAATCAAGGCACCCCAAGGATTTACAATGGGGATTGAGCTCCAAACTGCAAAAGATTGCAGCAGCAACAACCCCGTTCTGAACGATCTCTTGTCAACCGATCTGGGCTGGACATTCGACGGCACCGAGAAGTACTATACAATCCCATTCTCCAAATTCCCTGGCTTAGATGCCGATCACCTGGTATCTCTATTGTTTTCCGGATTGAGCAGTGCAGTCACGCTGGGCCCCATCGCCTTCTACTGTGGATCAACTGGATCAGCTTATCCAATTCCCAGCACCGCTGCAGTCGTCGTACCGACATCAACAATCCCAGCCACAACAGGGCCCTCAGCATATATCATCGACACTTTCACATCGACAGATTCGAACAATCTCGGATTCTATCACGGCGGCGATGATCCAGCACTTTTCAAGCAAACGACTGGCAAGTTGACCATCAATACAAAAGGAAATGCCGACCTCTCCTACTACACGCAAATCTCCGGAGGATGCAGCGACATCAGGTCCTACGATAACAGCTACGTGCACATCTCCTACACTGGTAGTTCAGCATTCACGATTGCTCTCCAACAACACAATCCAGCCTGCAATCCTGACATCAACCCATATCCCTACACATGGGATTCAGTCGAAGCATCTCGCTACTCCAATAGCGGCAAGACTGATATCTATATCCCAATCTCTCACTTCTTAATCAAACGCGCTGTAGTCATCGGTTTCTCCCTCAAGGGTTTCTACACCAGTACCACAACCACAATCACCAAAATCGAGATCGTCAAATCCGTACCTTCTGGTTTCCTCGTACCCAGCAAACTTCCCACAGTCCCTCTGGTATTTGCATGCACACGCCCCAACAGCTTCGCATTCGCCATCGACGACGGCTCACCAGAATACGCACAACGCGTCGTCTCATCAATCGCAGCCGCAGGAATAAAAGTGACCTTCTTCACCGTCGGCGCTCCCCTCCTCGACGCATCAACAAACCTAACAAACGTTTACAAGAACATGCTCAATGCAGGCCACCAAGTTGCCTATCACAGCTACACGCATCCACCCCTCGAAGGCCTCCCCACTCTCGCAGCCATCGACTGGGAAATCAACCAAGACATCGCCGCCGTATCCAAAACCCTCGGCATAACATCGAAGTATTTCCGTCCTCCCTTCGGCACAGAAGGTGCACGTATCCGGCAACGTCTCGCTGCTACGATCCCCGGAAGCAAGTTCGTGGCTTGGAGTGTGGATGTGCAGGATTGGCTGTGGGCGGCGACGAGTACCCCGGAGAAGCAGCTGGCGAATTTCCAGGCCGATGTTGATAAGGGGGGAAATTTGGTGGTTATGCATTATCTTTTTGAGAGCACGGTTAGTTATCTGCCGCAGTTTATTGAGATTGCGAGAAAGACTGGGAAGCAGATGATGAGGGTTGATCAGTGCTTGGAGGATCCGGATGCGCCACCTTTGTAGACGGTGTGTTGATAGAGTTGTGACTTTGTCACAGGTGACGTGTGAGGAAGTGTGGGCAAGGAAGGTTATTCCAATTGGGAAGTAATAGAACTAGAAATCTGAGGGCTTAGCTATTTGCACTCCATATCAATGCCAATCATCTTCGACCAAAGTGGTGAATCACAGTCAACGTTCAAAGTTGAATACCTCGCTGTCTCTTTCTCACACCCACATTAATCCCGTTGAACCTTAGACAATTTTGGAACATGTCATAATTACCAACCGAGGCAATCCAATTTCGTGCCCTGTGAACCGACTTCAAATCATAAACAATTCACTTTAACCGTTGAAGTTGACACTTACTTAAACTACTCCAGGGGAGTCTTTTCCTTCAAGTAATTGTCATATAATAATTTCGAGATATTGAATAGGAGGTTGCCCCACGACCCCCGACTCTATGTTAGAGTAAAGAGGGCGGCGGCAAGTTCTTGCTTCACTGAGGGTGAGTTTAGCCGCAGGTGTAAAAGTAACTCAAAGGCGGGCATAAATAACAAAGTTAGGTATGTCTTCCTACTTGCAGTCGACCATACTTGGCCAAGGCCCAGAATCAAAAAATTAGGTTTGAATCTGACACACTGCAATAGATATTATAATTGTACGAATTGGTAGAAACTTGATAATTGGGCATCTGAAAGATCGTTCTCAATGTTCGATCAGAATCTTTGGTGCATCTTAAATATGGTGAGTTCTTTAAGACGTTTTGATGGGCCCTTTTGTTTTCGTTTGGAAGGAAGCAGCTAATCGTTTTGTGCTTAGAGTTGTCATTTCCAAGAATCGATGGCTCGATTGAGCGAACGCCAGTGGGACCGAATATGAGCATTGTGTAACTAGAAGATGATTGAAGTGAGATCAAAGATAAGAACTGCCGAGTGCGGGATGTGATGAAACGAGATGTTCGGATATATAATGGAAGATCTTTTGTTTTCCTCGCTTAGGAGATGGGCCATTTCAGAAGAAAAAGTGTCGCCCTATCCGTTTCAATGGGTGTTTCGTACAATTGTTCTGGGTTGCAAACACAAGTTTGTATGAGGATAAGAGAGATTTAATAGCATTTCGGGTAACAACTTATAAGGTGAGAATCTTCGCTTGTAACTGCGATATTTCCGTCGACCGAGATCGCACTGTACCTAACACAGTCTGCTCTTGAAATCAAACGCCTTTCCAAAATCTCCATTCTCAAGTACATCAATACCCTTCCTTCTGCTAAGACCCGCCATCAATCCATCAACCCATATTGCCCTCAAGTCGTCAACTCCACCATTCCCTAATGGGATCCAGGCGCTCGCGTAGCAGCAGAGAAAACCCCAAACTGTGCAAAGATGAGCAGGATAGCAATAATCTCAGTCCCGACAATAGCTCCCAAGCTCTTTGCATTGACTTTAGCGATGCGGATCCATGATGCGCGAGAGAATGTTCGCCATGCGTGGAGCCAGGACATGAAACCCATGTCTTCGGCATTTTGGGCTCGGATTGAGGCGTCGAAGGGAACCATGGTTGTGGTCTCTTCTGAGAGCACTGTGGGGTGTGTTGGTTAGCTTTTTAAATGACGAGAGGTTAAGTCACGAAGGAAGGTTGGATTTGATAGGATGGCTTGTGTAGTAGACTGGGGTGAGAGCGAATGAGAGGAGCAAGGTACTTACTGGCAGCACGTGTGCGGACTAACACAACTTCCACCGGAATCAAAAGACAAGCGTTGAGAGTGAATAAAGTGACAAAAATGGCACAAATTGCAGTGATACTCGAGCTCTTCTCATACTGAGGGAGAACCCCCATCGCATCAACACTCCCCGTCCTCTTACCCAACGAGAGAAACGCAACCGCATTGATGAATTGAATGAGAACAGCTTCAGCAGTAAGAGGAATAGCAGTAGCCTTCAGGATCGTGAGATAGCTGGGTAACTTCTTGTAGAGATACCCATCATGTTGAGCGGAAAGTGCGGCGTGGGTCCAGGCTGTCTCGACTTTAGTCGCGGCGAGAGAGGCGATTATGGCTGCGACAACGACGGGCATGTAGGGGACTTGTACGACGAAACCGAAGATCGTCCCCCAGACGCAGTTGTACAGGAAGCGCCATCTGTAAGCTTTGAAGAGGCCATCGCCAGATGCGCGAAGAAGGCGGAGTGTACCGAATAAGGAGGAAGTTATAGGTTTGGAGGATGTTGCGCGCTGGCCGGCTGTGTCGTCTGGTACGAGTTTCGAGGAAGATGATTCGTCCACGTTATCTGGTATGATGGAATCTTTTGATGTGTTGCCCCCGTTGACCTTTCCATCTTCCTGGATGTTTGATTCCTTGCCAGCGACAAGCTCGTATTCGGGAGGGGCATCGGCTTCGACGATAGCGAATGTTGGGAATAGTCTGTCAATGGTGTAGATGAGCTGTGGAATTGTTAGTGGGGAGGCTCATGAATTGTGGTGGAGGCTTGGGATATACTCACGGTGAAGAAAACTGGGACTAGAATGCAGATATTGACTACTACTAATACCCAGAAGACTACTTGAACCACTGTGTGGTTATCCGGTTCAGTTCTTTTGGATATCGCATTCCAGGCGATGTTCTGGTTGAGCGTGGTGTCTCTCGATGCAATCAAAGAGTGCAGACCACGTGTAATGAGAAGAGAAGCCATAGCTAAGAGCCGCAAATATGGGTCGCGAGCAATGGTTCGAAGTCCGATAAAGATCAAATGAAAGATAGAAGAGAAATGAAAAAAGAGTGTGGGTGGTGGGATGCCGAGTGAGATATGAGGTTGAAAGCGGGGAGGCGCAGTAGATGTAGGTGCTGTTGGCTAGCAGATTGGCATGACTCTCTCTGCCTGGCTGTGCCGCAAAAGGCCTGTCATCAGGGGGCTTATGCATGTAATTCCAGGGATCTCAGGGACAAGCGAGAAATTGTATCCACTGGAGTGGATCGCTAAATAGCGAATCCTTCGGGGCTTGCCTAGCTGGAACAGGTACCAACACTCACCCAATTCTGAAAATAGCTGAACTTGGGGTTCAATGCAAATACTACATCACCTCCAACAAGGAATCCGAGAAAAATAAATTGATTGAGTTGTCAATAATTATAGGGGTTCCTTTGAAAGTGTATTCTGTTGTTTTGTTTTGACCCCCACAAGGCAAAGAGTCAAGCAACCAAAGGCGATTGTGGAAGCTTGCCACTTGAAGATCAAGTAGAATTGCAGAGGAATGATTGGTTACCCACAGCTAGCTGTATAGAAGGACAAAATATCCCACCCAACGCATTCCAACTTTCCCAAACTCCAACTTCACAACTCTGGCTGTGCCGCCTCACTCAAGACATGTTGTCCATCCTCTCCAACCAACTCATTAACACCCCCATCCCTCGTACTTCCAACAACGAAGAATTCCCTAACAATAGCCGTTCCGTCTTTCAGTCCAGCATACTGCTCAAATGTGCAAGTTCCCGGACTTAAGATATAGCACTTCGGCTCAGGAGCTTCGGGAACAGCATTCTTGACATGGAAACTCGACGAGGGGCCGATAGTTGACAACTCATCGAATACTGGAAGCAGACCTGTGGCGATGTCTTTATTAAACATAGCCCTCATAAATATGTTGTATGAGACCTCGGGTTGGTACCATGGCACTAGATGTTTGTTAGTACGTGTCCTGATCTAGAATCCTGAGGAGGTAGATTGGTAAAAAATCACATACCTTCATGACCAGCCTGAAAGACTCTCGAGAACGAGAAATTCCCAAACTGCCTCACGAAGCCTCCTACTCCCTCGGATCCCAGAATCGGTGCATATCCCGCTTTCTTGAAATCTTCAGAGCGAGAATACTTAATAGCTAAGGAGGCAGTTTCTCCTCCGAGCCAGTTACAAGCGTAGTCGCGATCGCCGTATACCATGTGAACTTTTACTCCACTGTCGAGGAGGTAGGAAACTGCTTCCAAGGAGCCACGACGCTCGATGTCGTGAGTTAAGCTGAAGGCGGTGTAGACTGCGGGGGAGCTGGAGGAGAAGTTGACAGGGACGCCGAGGGCTTCGAGGACCCAGCTTTGGGTGAGGTAGCCGTGCATGTCTTTTATTGTCAGTTCAATTGAGGAAATGTAGAAGGAAAAGGAAGAATTCTTACATGGCTCAGGAGTTGGATCTGCTTTAGGATGTGCGATGTCGTACCACCCCCACTACGTCGAGATTTAGAAGTTTCCAAGTTGAAAGTAGTTCGAGAGACTTACATTGATACCTTCTCCTGCGTCCATGATAGACATACAATGCCCCGCGAGATCCTCGAAGCACTTGTTTACAGATGGTACATTACCATTCCAATTAGGATCTTCTTCAGCCGCCACTTTCTGGCATCTCAGCATCTGCTCCCTGCAACCGCCAGACTTGAACCAGTCATGCATCTCATCCTCATAGGTCGTCTTGTTGATCAACTCAAGACCATACGTCTACTCCAAAATCAGCAAACCATCCTTTCCACAGGCGAATTACTTCGCTTGGACATACGTTATTATAAGCCATCTGAGCATACGCAGGCAACTGCTCAACGATATCCAGCAACCCATTAATAATGCCCAATGTATCGAGATGCAAATAATGCGTCCCCTTCTCCTTAATCGTCCCATTCGTAATCTTTTCATTCTGCTCCTGGAAGAACTTAAAGAATCCCGGTCCATAATGCCCACCATAACTTTCGGTCCACAAACTAATCCGATCATCATTCGGCTTATACGCCGGAAATTCCGAGAACCAAGTCTGTGCAAAATGCCACAAAGCATGGGCAGCATGGGTAGTTGAATTCGCCGTAGTAGAGGGCGATTGGCTTCCCATGGTACCAGTGAAGAAAGTGTGGTTTTGGGCGGTGATATTATCGTGGGTGAAGTTCGTGGGTTGGATTATATTAGCTTCGTCTTCGGCGGCGAAGTTGACGGTTACGTTTGTGGGGACGTCGTAGGAGAAGCCTACTTGAGCTGGTTGGTCGAGATAGAGCATGTTGACTTCGTTGTTCCAGGACCAGGGGTTGAGGATGGTGGAGTTGGAATCGGGTCCGATGAAGCAAGGTCCGTTTTCTTGGAGGAGGCCCATTAGTGATGAACCACCTGGACCTCCATTCAGCCAGATGGAGAGGGGGGCGTTGTGGGGATCTTTTCTGGCTTCAAAGAACCAGAAAAATCTATATTTTGGTATTAGAAATGGCTGTTTGAGAGTGGAGGAAATATGTACGTGTTGATTGGGTAGTCCTGAGATTCTCCGTTGATGTCTGAGAGGAGCCCGGGAGGAAGATGGACATAGCCGCTATAGCTCTTCACGCCGGGTGTTGTTTCGCACAGACATGGCTGCAGAGATGTCAATTGAGGTTCCGATTTGGAGATACAATATATTCAATCATACCTTCTTATAAGAAATCGTGACCCCCTCGTTGTATTTTGACTTCAGCGTCTTCACTCCCGTAATCGGGGGCGGGAAATTCGCCAGAACGACTGGCACAGCCAGCAGCGCAACAATCGAGAATAACATATCGCAATCCTACCACTATCACTATCACAATGAAATAAAACAGAATTCGTTTGAAGCTCCCTACCGACGTCGCTTCAAGGCTTCCGGCTGCCTGGATGAGTCCGCCGGGCTAGCCTACTTACGGAAGGTGTCTGACGTGCGCTGACGCCTCTTATCTTGCAGTGAACGAAATAAGTTTCTACCTGCCACTGCGGAATATGTAGCCTGTAAGCATGCAGAAGCGGCTGTTGACTTGCGGGCAAATAAACGCCCGATAGTGATGTGGGTGTGCTGTTGTTACCCAGCTCTTGAGTACCCCCGCCATGATTGATTTTGTTGGGGGTGGTGAGGAGGAAGCATACTTTCTATAGAAATCGGGCTTCTGGAGGTCGAAGTTTGGAATTGTTATCGTACAGGACCTATTTTCGGCTGCTCTGTTTACCACGCTTCCCTTCCAAATTCCCGCCCATGTTTCATTCTTCTGTTCGAATATTAGCCGCAACGAGACAGATTCAACAGAATATGAGAGCCAAGAGGTGATTTATCAAAGACGAATTTGAACGGGTCTCGAAGTATGAATTGTGCCTACGAGATGCTCGGGCTCTCAAGGATGAGGATGTCGACAAGGTGCTGGGCGTGAAGAGTCGGAAATGAATCAAAATAGGTAGCTCAAGGGGTAGATATTGATGATCTTTATGAGAAAGTCAAAGATGAGAGATTCGCGAACTTCATGGTCGTTCCAATTATAATCGGGCAACAGATGGAAATGACTCTTCGATTTGAAAATGATATGTGAGTTTGATATTAATGTATAAGTGGAATATTATGCCAAATCTACTGCAAAAACATAACGAAAGCAAGGACAAAACAAATGAAATCTCTCCAAACTCTCGAAATCAAAACCACACCAGCTGAAAGTAACCAGAAAATCCCACGCGACTTTATAAACGCGACAGCTCATGATCGATCACAAAGAGAAGAGAAGTAGAGTTGACATCAAATTGCCCGATGCAGACCATCTCTCACATGCATCTCAATTTCTGCTCGTACCCATGACGCCCTTGAAGATATTGTGACCATCCTGCAGCTTCTTGATGCGATCCTCGAGGAACTCGCGCTGGCGCTTCGCAGAATGCGGCTCCGAAGCAATAGCCTCGACCTCAGTGTCAGACATGGCGTTAACAACAACAGGGGAGAAAATCTTTTCCAGACCTCGAACGATGTGGCGCTCAATGACTTGGGTGGTGACGTTGGCGATGAAAGTCTTTTGGGAGACCTTGTAGATAGCAAGGAGACAGTCGAGGGCTTCTTCAGAGCCGAAGCTTTCCATGTTTTGGTCATTGCTAGCGCTGAGCTCATTGACGATCTGGTCAATGTCGACCGTGGTTGTAGAGACTGGTTGACGGCCTTCAGATGGGTCCTCGAAAGTCACAGTCTTGGTTGCCTTTTTCGCAGTCTTGACGAGAGCGATTCGTTGTCGGTTGGTGCGACGTTTCTTGATGGTTTCAGTGTAGTAGTGATTGTAGTTGATGGGGTAGCCGCCCACGTCTTCCATTATTCTACCCAATTCTTCGTGCGCTGCCGTACTGCGTGCTTTGAGAGCATCGTGGATGGCAGTTTCCCACAACTTTGATTCAACATCCTTGGGGCACTTGTCCTGGAGCAGTACCTTCAAGAAGTGTTCGCACTGCAGGGCAACATTGTCGATGTGGTCTGAAGCTGCCATCTTCCATTTGGATGCCTGCTCCCAGAACAGAACCCCGACAAGCAGTGGGTTGTAGTTCCCAACCAATTCGCGCCCACGAGTATTGGCCAGAGCCTGTTTCACCCATCTGAGAGCATCTTCCTTCATGATCTCAACGGGAGCGCCAATTTGCAGTCCGAAATCATTCTCGCACTCATCCTCCCAGCTTGGATCGAAAGGATAGAGTCCGTCCTTGTCATTCTCGTTGACCTCGATGTGATACTTGTGGGCCATCTTTCGAAATATCTCGGCGAATTGGGTGTTCGCCTTCTGGACAATTGCTCGGACACGGCTTGCTGAAATGTCGCCATCATCGTCGTCGAAGGTATTCTGAGAGATTGCAGCATGGAAGTACTCTCCCTCGTAATGGCCATCGACAGCAGCTTTGGAGATCTCAAAGATCTCTAAACTGAGCTGGGCCAGATATGCCTTGCACTCCCCCGGTGTGGACCGACGACTTCCGAGGACGGAGATCTGAGCCTTCGTGTTGGCCAGTGCATCTTCAAGATCTTGGCGAAGCTTCGGTAGTTCTTGTTTGACGTGTTCGAACAGAAGCCTGCTGAGTCGGGTCCTCAATGAATTGATTCCAACAGCCTCTTTTGGCAGCGCCTTGAAATTTGAAGTGCGGAAGAATGTGTCCTCGGCAATGTTACGCTCCATCAGAGAACAGTCACCCTCCTCAAAGCTGCGATTCTTGAGAACGTGCCATCCTAGACGGAAAAACACATCCTCGTTCTGTGCCAATGATATGAATGCCTTTTCGCTTCCCGAGCCACTGGAAAGGCGATCGGGTTTGGTTATGATGCCTAGGGTACGGTCGCCATGGGGATCGTACTTTCTGACCTTGGTGAGAATAGGCTGGTTCGCATGATCGTTGGTGGCAGAGATGACAGCCAAGCAAATTGTACGTGGCTGCGAGATATAGTGGTCGGTGATCTCGGCCACCATCTTCACATCAGCATCTGTGACGCCCTTTGTTGCGTTCGCTATGAGCCCTGGAATATCGACAAGGGTGAGCTGTGGTCGAGTTGGCCCTTCTATCTCAATGCTCAAGACATCACGGGCAAATGCTCCGGTCGAGGAGGATACACTATTCTCGTCCATGCCCATAGCTTCCATGGCCAAACTCATGATGCTTGGGAGGTCTTCAAAGTTTGTGATTGACTCCTCGAATGCTCTGATTTTTGCTTGCTCAGCTGAGGGTCGTTGATTGTCTGGAATAACCTTGATGGTCAAAGAGTCGATGAGACCACGACGGAGAATGATCTCGGTCGCGAAGCGGGTGCAAAGGTTATCATTTCGAGGGAACGGAATCTCTGTTAAGGCTTCAAGAACTGAACTCTTCCCTGCTGATTGGTCACCACAAACAACCAATTGAGGCAGAGACAAGATGCTTTCGAGGCCGCATTTCCGAACTTGAGCAACTGTATCAAGGATTCTTCGCTGCTCATCTGTTTGGAGATCATGGAGGGAGTCGGTGATAGTCATGCTCTTCGGAGCTTGACCGTTTCCGATTGCCATTTTGTGATTCGCCGAAGTGATGGTCTTTGCTAATATGATCTTTCGGCCTCTACTTTCAGTGTATCTTCACTGTCTGGGGTTTGGCCAAGAGGTTCCGGGACTTCCTGATCGTTGACTTGGAGAAGGGTTGAGAATGAGGAAAGATTTCGAGATGATGGTCAGAATACTGGAAGGGCAGGCGTGGCCGTTTAAATAGAGATAAGTTGGAAGTGAGCATGGTTGTAGGACATTCTGCCTGATGGGTTGAAGGCCATAATAAAGGGTCGCAGGGATATGTGGCCAGCCACCAACGACCAACGTCGGTGAGAGTTTCGCTTCATGCAGGTTGAAAGAATCATACAAACCCTAGTAACATCACTTCTGATAATATTCTGGAATTTGCGTTGATGAAAAGGTTGCGGGTAGTGGAACGATGCATATTATCAAATCGGGGTAGTTCAAAGCACAACGAGTTCAGCAGGGCTGAAAGAGAGCAACAGTGACCCGGAGTATATGAACATACAGAGAAATGTAGAACTCATAGTTTAAAACATCAGATAGAATCAAAGCTTCAATAATGAGCGTTCGATCATAAGAGCTGGAAAGAGCAAGAATCCATTGTGCCTTCACTCAGAAGACTGGATTCCAATTTGAGAACCATCAGAGACCAAGTCAAAAATTCCAATAGATTCTATGACCATTGTTTGTAGGTTCAAGATCCTGCAAGTTCCCGTTACCCCTGTAGGTAGATGACTCCATTTTGAGTTGACCACAGGTAAAGCCAGACAAGACACAGCCTCAGAACAAGCGCTGGCCTTCCACAAGAGACGACGTCAGCCAAAACCAGACCTGAGACCGAGACCCTTAACGCTCACCTACCACTTGGCACAAAACCCAACAAGGCAGACTTCATTGAAGGATCCCCATCTTCTTAAAAAAATTCGGCGTTTCCGAGAGTTTCTTCATCACCGACGTCATCCGCGTATGCATGAAAGAGTGACTCTGTCTCTCGGCTTCCAGCATATTGATCACATCCCCTTGTTCTGGTGGCTGCGCGATCCGAGCCCCTGGTTTCCACGAGGCAGTCGCCTGTGGCTGTCTGTTGGTGACCTTGTCAGCCGAAAGGTGTTTCTATCGAATGTCATGGATTCTCGGTGGATGCCTGTTGACAAGGTTGGAGATACAGAGCTGCTTGTTACTTGGGAAGGGGAAAGAGGTGGTGGGTGGATATATTACCCATCGAGGTAGAGATCGAGGAGGTTGAGATCCCGCCAGCCCGCCTCGACTTGTCAAGTCCACCCTGCTCGCTTACATTACTAGCTCGGCGCTAATTCACAAGCTGTACCTCAACCTCAATCAATGCATTCTCCTCTCCTTGTCCCTACCATCTGCTCCGCGTTCCTTCTTTCGTCACAACATCTCCAATACTACTCTCAGCATCACATCTCCAGCTCCAGATGTCAGCTATAGGCTCCGTCCAGCAGGCATTGAGGCGCCTTCGTCAGTCGGGTCTCTCGGGGCAGGATGCACCCCGCAACGGTGCATGAAACGGCTTCCCCTGCATAGGCGTGCCGTGCCAGTCGACTACTCACTCGCCTCCCACAACGCCAACAGCCAGCGTTGATTGCATTGCATACAGGCAGTCTAGAGGCCGTCGAATTCCAGAATCTTGTTCGCAGACCAGGCAGACGCGCAGCTATTTATTCAAGCTCTCTCCAAGACGCCAAGACAATTCAAAAACCACTACAGCAAAATGACCCCTCCACCTACTCCGCCCTCCATTAACCCCAACATAGTCAACCTACCAGCCCCAACAGCTCCCTCCATCAAGAATACCCGCTTCCGCTGATTCCTCGTCCTCGCCACAGTCAAGTGCCTTCAATGACTGGGCCCCCGCCAAGCGGAGTCCTCCTCATCCCCACCGGCATCTTCCCGAAGCTTATACATTGCAATTCATAGCGGAGAACACCTCGATCCCAGTCCCGAAAGTACACTGTGCATTCTTGCGGAAGGGACGGGCTTATATAGCAATGGAGCGGATTCAAGGACACATGCTGTGGGGCGGAGTAAAAGGTGGCCGATAAAGGCAAACCCTCTAAGTACGACAAAGTCGCGATTTCCCTAGCCACAGCTCACTTAGAATTATTCATACTTGAGAGGTGAATTAATATGCTATTTAGAAGTTTTATTGAAAGTTTTATACTTTTTCACGTTATAATGGTCGAAGAATGAAGTCTTTTGTAAAGTAGTTTTGTTGCTCCTCGCTTGCCTCAATTGGCCATCTTTACCTCCACCCCACAGACATGTTAGGCAAGGGTTGGAGCAATCGAAGTCTGGAGTCGCAAATGAGGGTGCTGGAGCAGTTGAAAGGTATGGTCGTCGAGCTTCGCGCTCTGCACCTCCAGTGGGTCAGGGCGTGTCGAATGCGGCTGGTGGACCGATTTGGGATTGTCGTCCACATGGGGAGACGATGTGGCATGGACCGTTCAAGACGATCCATGAGTTTCACAAACATCTGCGCGGAGGATTCGACGCGGGTCCGAATCATTATCCAGATTTCAGTGAGATGATCACCTTGCAGGATGTTGATTGGGGCTTGCCGGTTTTCGCCCACGGCGATCTGAGTAGTTGGAACATTCTTGTTCGCGGCGATGAGATCGTGGGTATTATTGACTGAGAGACTTCGGGATGGTATCCCAAGTACTGGGAATATACCACGGCGAAGCAGGTGAGCCCCAGGAATCCTTTCTGGGAGAAGGGGATTGATAAGTTCCTTGAGCCAATGAGTAAGGAGTTGGGGATGGAGAAGGTCTGCCAGAAGTATTTCTGAACACTGTCTATATCAAGGGATACACAGCTCTCCGGACTCCATACAAAAGACTTTTTTTCTTCATTTCACTTCCTTCTCTCCTTATTTCTTTTCCTCTTTCACTTCTTCTCTTCTTCACTTCTTCTAATACCTTCATAAGATACTAGATTCAACAAGACATTGGAACTGTAACTTGAGCTTCAATTTGACCTAAGCTAGACAGGAATTGACTAGATGTACAAGGTATAAGGCAAGTACTGTAACTCCGTACGCAGTTAAGGAACGACTGAAAGCCTGAACGACCGAAAGACTGCTATCTAGAATTCAAGAAACGGAAGAGAAAAAAAAAAATTAAGGGAAAGAAGAAAAGAAATATAAATGTCTGTCTCTGTCTATAATCTTCGCTATCCTCCTCGACATCGTCCTGATCCTCATCTCCTTCCTCATCCTCATCCTCGTCCACGTCCTCATTCCAGTTCGCGTGTTCGTATCTTCGTTACATCTGATCCCTAACCTGTCCCACATCTTCATCTTCATCCTCAGCTTTATCCTCATGGTATGTCGTCATCTCGAATTCCCGGTGCGTATATGCAAATCGTGAAAATCCAACCCCTATCCATCTAATCCAAAGACACCAAAAAAGCACCAATCCAAATCCAAATCCAGATCTAATTTCCAACGGATTCAAAACTCCCAATCATTCCCCTCCCCCTCCCCCGCTCTTCACAACCCCTCACTTTCCCCCCAAACTCCTCTTCCCGGTCCAACTCCTCCTCTTCCCCTCCCTCAAACTATCCACAATCCGACACTCCCCATGGCTCTGACAGACCTTACTCCTCCCCAGATTCTTCCACCTCGGTCCAAAAGGCCCATTGACGTAATGATACTGGCCCACGAACCGCCACTGTCTCGCGTCGCCGAGAGCATAGAATTTATCACCCCAGTGACCACTGAACCACCACCATCCCATGGGAGCGTCGGGCGTGTTGGCAGCGGGTTGGAGAGCGGATTTCATGTGTTCCAGAGGGAGGTTGTGGGTGCGGAGGCGGGCGGAGAGGGAGGGTTTTAGGGAGAGGGCATCCGTGGGGGAGAGGGGGTCGAGGTCTGTTATGTTGTTGGGTGGGTTGGGCGTGGATGGATCTGGAGGAGGGGCGGATTTGGCGTCGGCGCCGTGGGTGACGGATGTGTTGTAGTGGTATGCCAAGTAGTTTTGGGCTGGATCCCAGAGAGGACCACGATCTGTCACGTCTGCGAGAATGCCGAATGGGAGGATGTATGGGTGGTTGCCGGGCTGAGCATACATAGCGTGACTGCCTAGTGCACTGTACAGGACGGGTCTCCCTTCTCTACCTTTTCCCTTCCCTTTCTCGACGGCTGAGTATGAATATGCCAAGCCTCCAGAATGAGCAGAGAAGAAAATAGCTTTGGGGACACCGTTATGGAAGCGAATGAGGGAATGTTCCCAATCGCCAATGTGGTTTCCGAAACGAATATTAAGCACTGTAGTCCCCAGGTTGTAGGAGTAGAAATAGAACCAATAAGCGTCTAGAATACCGGATCCCTTGTCAACGAGGACAAGGATGGCGGGGGCAGGGGAGTAGCCGCCTGGTTTTTGAAGAGCGGGAGACCGAGCACGAAGGGCTTCCCGGTAGGTTTCTTTGTTCTGCTTCTTGGGAGGTGCTTGAGCTTGGTAGGTGGGTGGAATTGGAGCGGCGACTTTGTGTTTAGGTCCGTAGGGATCGAACCAAGTTTCTAGATCTTCTTCCGAGGGGACGGCACCAGATGAGATTTCCTCAAGGGGGATTTCCTCTTCCTTGAACTCGCCATCGTCATCATCGTCAACTTCATCGTCGTCGTAGGGAATGGGTTTGTTGTATGCGCTTCCTAACCATTCTGGTCGTTCCTCTACATCATCTTTGCTGTGTAGGAAGACGAAAGCTCCTTTCCTCCCTTCATTCAATTGGTGGAGATTGTCGACTGTAGGACGGAAACCAGTGATGTTCAATTCGGTTAGGTTAGAATAGGGCATAACATGCGCAAGATGTTCCCTAATATCCGAGGGCCAGAATTGTTCTCCCGAGTAGAGATGAACGAGTGGTGCGTGATCGAGGACAAATTGTGGCACTTCTTTCAGAACCCTTGTATCACCATCCCAATCACCCGGTTTCAACCTCTCTCCTTGACCCGGTATCGTTTCCCACAAATCACGATCATCATCCTCTTCATCACCCTCTTCTTTCAACACATGCTGCACATCCCTTCCTTGCCTATTCTTTTCCCTCTTTTTGTTCCATGGTCGAACCGCAGGATCCGGATGCCAATGCGCCAGACCGCAGAGACCTATCCAACGACACGCTTGTCTATCTAACCAATTTTTCGATGTCGCTATCCAGAAAGCATCTTCTCGTAACTCGTCTGGGGCATGTTCATTCGGGTCGAGATGTTTGTGGAGGGCTGTTAGACCGAACCATGATATGATTATGAGGAGGACGGCTAAGCCACCACGGCGTAAGCTCTTCATGAGTACGGAGTTGTTTGGTTTCCTTCAGCTTCTCTCCTCACTTCTGTTCTTTGCGTGAAGGCCGGGGCTTTCTACAGCTCCTGCTCCGACGTGCCGTAAGTATTCGAGATCGCACCCTCCTAGTCGTTCACCGTCTCCAACTTCCAGCTCCGACTCCTGCCTCAGCTTCTGAGTGTAGGACGGTATTCAAGCTCGTATTCTTTTGTCTGCGGATGTAGATGTAGGAAGCATGCTCATCGACGCCGGCGGAGAGGTGGAATGTGTATGGGAGGTAGATTGATTCGTCGGGAGGTAGGTATTGTCGCAATGAGGGTACTGAACGAGCTAGGTGCGTAGCAATACCAATACCAGAACCAATACGAATGAATATTCACACACCGTCCAGCGAACGTGGTATCGACACAGTCGACTTGCAATTTGCGCGAAGCAAAGCGGAGGAAGGGTAAGCAAAGTAAAGCGGAAGTGTAGGTGCAGGTTCGAGTAAGGTAAGCTAAGATAGAGTATAAGATGGATCGACTCAACCAGCGAATGACACGACAGTCGAGGGTGAAACAATAGGGTAGGGCAGTCCCGGCAACAAATACCTATGGCATGGCTGTGATGTGGTGTTCTCTCCGTTTGCTCGCTGGGAGGATGTTGTTGAGGATGATGCTGGTGCTGGTGCTGATGCTGATAAATCGGAGTGACGGTCGAATAGATGTCGAGTCAAGGCCAGCCAGCAGTTGCCCTGAATGTCTGTCTGTCTTACTCGAGTCCAGTACGGACGGACAACTCGCGTTCCTCAAGACGCCGGATGTTCCGGTGCAGGAGGGAGAGGAAGGGGAGGATCCAGCCACCCAACGACTCCAATGTGAATCCCCATGTGGCATAGTGAGGATAGCCCAACCAATGCAAAGGCGTCTTACCTGTGATAGTCTGGAGAGGTGCCCACAGGTAAGCTTCGAAGGTCCGCCAGTGCCGGGGTGATATGCTGTGATGTGATGCTAGGAAGTGCTAGCGGATGCGTTGGTCGGGGTTGGCGTTCTAATAGTCCAGCCCAGGCGTCATGACATGGCGGGATTGGAAACGTGGATGTGTTTCTATTTGCGCTTGGTGGTGGGGTGGCTTTTCTTATCGATAGAACGGCCGGCATATCTGATATCTTAACCCCGTTCCCGTATGTTTAAACAATCTATATACTATCACATTCTTTACACATTTCTCTCTTGCATAATTAACTCTTCCATGGTTGCATATAATTCCCCTCCTTCCTCCTGCGAACACGGAGCAGAGTAGAAAGCCGATGTGCAGTGCTTACTTCTGTTCTCTGCATCTTCCTGCATGCATGAATGCAGGGAAAGTCAGTGCCAGTGCCGATAGGCGGTCTTGGCAGCTTATCTCTGCGCTAACTAAAACCGAAGTAAATCCTCAGTCAGCCGCTCGTTCCCTTCCATGGACTTTGTTATTCTCATAAATACCCCTTCCATGGTATATCTAAGAACACGCCGAATATCCCCTGCAACGTGACCTGAATGAAGATCGAGTCTCGGCAATTCATTTCACCGTCGCCGCCGTCTGGCCTGCACAATAACAACCACAACAATAATAGAGCTTCTATTCCATGCCCAGTTATGAGAGAACGTGGGGATATATTTATCTATCTATCTATCTTGTGATAGATTATACACATAAACATAGTGAAGCAGCACCCACCACTCACAAATTCAAGCCTATTGCTTCGTCACCACCAGCCAGTCAAGCTGACATGCATGAGAACAATGCACATGTCGGTGAGCGAGCAGCACTTGACTGCATTCCCATGGACTGCGCTGGATCTCTTCAACATCCCAATCCAGCCAGCCGACTCGGCAAACACGGCTACGGCTGCCCTTCGCCTTCCCAAGCACTGTACCTAAGCCTCTTGGTCCTCTCTCTGACTGGACTTGCGTATTGCTATTTTCCCGCTGTTGAACGGTACACGGGAGTAAACCTTGAGTAAGGTAACCCTACGATAGTAGCGGGCGGCTCAAAAGCTCGAAGTTGAGCGTCTTTAGTTCCTAAGCTTGTATAATTATTATACCTTACGGAGATTCGTCTCAAAAGTCCCGGGACTACAGGGTACTTCGGCCCAAAGCCTTTAACAGGGCCTCCTTACAGTGGAGTGAGGCGCTTGAAAGACGCTGAACGACGCTGTAAATTCAGGCTTGAGGTACTATAAGCCCCTGTAGTAATCGGCACGCTGGCAGAGCAACTACAGCGACTAGTAAAGGCTTTAGCGAGTATTGATAGGTGCTTAACAGGCCTCTTTAGCGATTACCACCCTATATTACAGGGGCTTTCAGCCTCTACAGTGTACTCATCCCCTGTAATCCCATGACTTTTGAGACGAAATCTCCGTACTTATTACTTTCATATTAGCGTAAGTAAAAATATAAGGTACTAAATAATTAAATTACCTAGTGTAACCTAAATTATAGAATATCCTCCTGCACGTGATGATTAATTCTATTAGGAAATGATAAGGAGACATGTTTGTTGTCATTTCATTTCATATCTTATGATACATGAGAAACTCCAGTGGCCAAAGAGAAGCATATATGTGAGAGCATCAAAACCACGCCAACATTAACATTGTAACATCTCTCCGCTTGTTTGCTTTCAGTCCATGCATGGTCAGTCCATGGTAGTGGGTGATGTCTGCAAATTGTCGACACCTTCAGCAAGGTCCTTGCACGTAAGTACGAAACCCCAGCCTCCTTCGGTATTGAACTCGATACAGTCTGTGGCATACTTCGGGCTTGTCGTCGCACATCCATCGCTCAGCAAAAGACAGTTCCAGTCCCTTGTGAAAGCATCTTGAAGACTTCCACCCACGCACTGGTCAGTATTGCAGCCAGCAAAGAGTAAGGTCCTGATCCCGCGGGACTTCAAGGCTTCTTCAATGGCCGTGCCACCCCAGAATCCCGACAAGCGGTTTTTGTTGATGCAGATGTCCTGGTGTTCGCGCACCTTTTCCAGAGGCGTATACGAGGCGGAATTCCACTGGCCCAGCATGAGGACCTTGCCACCATCAACCACCGAGCCGTCGTCCAGCTCAACCGGTCCAACTTCAGCACCCAACCCTCCAATCTTCCTCCTACCGGAAAAGTTGTTGTCGGCCGCGAAGCCTCTCACGATGGTAGGCGGCATCCCCTCGATGTCTTGCTGTGTCAGGCCCCAATTCAGCCACACAACAGGTATGCCGGCCTTCCTACACGCTGGAATGGCATGCTTCAGCAGCCTGTCCACGACTTTCAATCCAGCAGCATCTGACGGCCGGCCAAGGCTAGTCGACAAGAAGTAATTCTGCAGATCGACGACCACAAGAGCAGTCTTGGACGGATCGATTGCGACTCGTTCGGTCGTCGTATTCAATGATATCCGAGGATACACAGGTGTGGACGTAGGAGTGGGAGGATGGGTGAGGTCGAACCCTGTAGGTTCAGAGTGTAGCCAGAAGTTCTCCTTGCCGCCGATGACATCGATTTTCAAGGCGCCCATGGTCGTGTAAGCTCTCTTGTTGCTGATTCTGGAACAGCACAGTAGTCAAGACAGGCTAGACAGCGTGGATTTCAGCTGCCCGTTCGGCAGGTGCTGGGCTGCGAAGAAGTACGTGACTTTGTCAGAAGTGTAGATGCTGACTGGGCTTTCAAGCTGATGGTAGGATCAGATCCAGGCCGGTACTGCATTCCAGTATATATCAATAACCAGAACATGACACAGTGAGGTGAATATGATATTGGTGAGCTGTGCGCGACAGCGCTGTAAAAACAGTCACCAGTAAAGAAGTGCTTCTCACCCAAATTCACATTCATGTTCTCAAGGGCACGCTCGTGGTGCCTCAGCCCTTCTTCATACCGCTGCTAGGTATTGCATATGTTTCCCATTATGCTCTAGATATGGCCAGACCTAAATCGCATGAGCATGAAGGCAGATATTGGTGTTAGGTATTTGACTCACTCTCTGGAGGTTGTATCATCCTGGCCGAGAAGCCGCTCGTGTCCTTCGAGCATAGGTAACAAACCCTTTTTTGCCTTCTTCCGGCTGACCCTGCTGAACGAATAGGTTGGCAAGGGAGAGTGATGGAAAATGTACCACTAAAAGCTGGCCGGCGCTGCTCTCCAGATTTTGGTAGGTTACCACACTCTTCTCGAAATTATCCATTGCTTCTTCAACCTGTTTCTTGTGGATATGACAGATGCCCAATTGATTGTATGCGGTTGCTAAGCATACGGCCTCCGACTTTTTGCCGAACTTCTTGATACGATCGAGTAGGATGTCCACCCAGGCATTGACATCGTACATGCCATCCGAGGAATCAGTCATGACTGCTGCTATTGTGACGGGCCTCGCCTAACCAGTGATTGTTCCGTTCGTCGTCACCGTCGCCTCTTTCAGTAGCCTTTTCAAGGATGATGCGAGCTAAAGATACGAACGTCTCAGTCTGATCTGAAAATCCTCGTTCAGAGATATACCGGCGCGTTCTTTATGCTAGTTTACAGCCACAAGAAAGAATCGAGGACGTACCAAGCGTAACGACAATACATATAACCGCTCATCGCGGTACCCTCATACTTGCCAAGTCTTATATCTAGACTCACCAAGAATTCTAGCCTTGAAATGTGAGTATACCTTTCCGCAACAGGTATACTCCACGATTGATTCCTGGTTGAAACTGTGCCGCAAATGTAGGGCCACACAGCAGACAAAAATATGGCGACGGCAGCATGAACAGCACAAAGTTCGGTCTCTTCTATTTTCTCTCGGATTACGTCCTGGATAAGACGATGGATACGCATCTCGTTCCTCGCCATGTTCCGTGATACCAGTGATCCATGGATCAATTCAGCTCGCGCATTGAAATAGTGGTGCATTGTCACTGGATAATGCGGGCAGATTGACATCTTTCATACCATCTATCCGGGTCTAGCACTGCTAAGACTTTCAAAAGTGCTTGCGCAGAAACACTCATTTGCTCAATAGCCCACGCGGTGCCAACGGTATATTGGTAGTTTGAAAGCATCCCGCGGACCTTCAAACTATGCAAGGCTTTCGAATCCTCCCGGTACCACTCTTCAAAATCCTTCAAAGTAAGATGCTTCTGCCGAATGATACCACTCATCTGCGAAATTGCAAGCGGAAGTCCACCAAGAAGCTCCACGATTCGTGTACTAGTTACGACTGCATCCGCTTCTTCCTGGTGTTCTGAAAGCTTGCGCAGCAATTTGCCTCCATCTTTGGGGGACAGCGGAGCAAGATCGAGCCCATTCCCCAAACGGTAAACATTTTTCCTTGGTGTATGGATACCTGCTGGTAACAAGAATACAGCCTGGACCCTTGAGCTGGGAGCCAGTGAAACAAAATGTCGGGATCGTCTGCGTTGTTGAAGACCATGAGCCACGTGGCATCCGTCTTCTTCTCGAATCCTCGATTTCGTTTTTGGTAGCCCACCGGGACTGCCAGCCAATTCTTCACAACTTCTCGGGCGGATACATCATCGAGGCTGTCAGAGACTCCTTCTTTCCCGATCTCTTTTGCAATAGTAACAAATTGAGCCCTAAGTTTTTCGATTTGTGTCCGCAAAGATCCAAAAAATGGCATCGAATTAGGTAACTCCTCGTGTACATATACTCAATGGCAGACTCGGTGATCCAATGCCACCCATGCCACAAAGAACGTATGTTTTGGGCTTCGAGACTTGGTTGTTTTCTTCTTGACCAGTGGCTGTGCCATCGTTGGCAACCGACTTCAACTCAAATTCTTCGTCAATCTTTTCCAGAACTAGTTCTTGCATGTGAAAGTCTCGATTTCGAGGAATCGTTGCAAGATGAGAAAAGGGTAGTAGCACGCCCCTCAGGTTCATCCTGTCTGGCACTACCTAGGGAGGTTTCTTGCGTAGCTCCAGCGGGGCCGTCATTAGTGGGCCCTGGGAATTTCGATGTTGTTTCTATCCCTTTTATTCATCATGACAAACATTGGAAGAGGTATCAGGAAATGAACTGATACTGCTCCTTGTCCTGTGATAAGGCTTCGTATATTCTTTGTTAGGAACTTGTCGAAACGCTAATTGAGTATTTGGTGGTGCGTAGTGTGTGAAAGCCGAGAAGAACTCTGTCGAACGCTCGGAATAGGGACCGTTAACATCTAATTTGTAAAGGTCTAGATGGGCTTTGTTGACTTCAAATATGGATTCCTTTCTGGTACTGATCTGGGCCATACAGCGTGTCACAAGCTTGGGAAGTCGGTCATAATCCATGTTGCTATACAGTGCTTGCAAGCTCACCACAATCCAAAGTTTGCCTTTTGATTGGAAAGCTTGAAACGATTTCTCGCGCAGTTTTGTTTCTCTTAGCTCACAGGCAGTCAAAATTGGGGAAATTAGCAGGAGCTCTTCAAATTGGCGACAAGCTGTCACAATCATCTCCTTCTCGACATCAGTCATATTCTGTTTTGAGACGTCCTTCCTGTTTGCTTTCATCACCAACTTGACATTGTCCCATCCATCTGCTGAATTCGATGTCATATGGGGAGTCCCCAAGAATATAATTCCCGCAGTCACATCCTCGTAAGCTTGTCGAGAATGAGATGGGAGTGTCAACGCCTGCACTTGTCAGTAAGACTTGGACAGAAGGATAACTATCAGACGAAAGAGCAGGTTCGAACTCGTTTTACAATCAAGCCTCCGAGACTGTGACAAATGAAAAGAAGTGGTCTCTGTTCAAACTATTCAATCGCCAGCTACGCCATGCGATATTGGCTGACGATTACAGAAAGTGAGCGACATACACCAGGTTGCTCTCGGCTCCGATCCAAGCCTCGAATAAGGGCAACACTTTGACCTAAGAGCTGGTGCCACAACGAGGACCCATCAATTTCTAGGTTTTAGGAAAGCATGAAAACATGTGTATCAATGGGCATCAATGCGACAATGGGTTTAGTCTATGAGCAGGTGTTCTTGAATCGTCCGACGGGATGGTCCATCCATACTCCAGGCACAACGACAGTGCTGTTGTTGTCATAAGAAGATGTCACGTATTCATGTGAGGATACGTACTCAACGCCCTCTTCTGGAGCCAGAAATTTGTTGATGTGGTAGATTGGTCGAAGCTTTCCGGGATTCTGGAGCAACATGTTTGTTTGTCATTGTTTGACTACGATGCAGATTTCGGACCTTCGAGGTGCTGAAACAAACCCCATTCTCTCTTGATAACAATGGATTTGAGATCCTTAGGCTCCAGGACGCTAATCACGATATTGATTGGAATAACTATGATATGGTCAGGGACGTACATGGATCTTTCGTCGTATCAGAAATCGTGCGTCTCTTTTCCGCAAGCTCGTTGTTGCTATCTTGACCATGAGGTACGTCCAGCTGTCCCTTTTTCGGTAAAATGATGCTCACCTCAATGCCAGGTTCGAAGACGTCACCCGTCATTTCCACGGTCCATTGGAAAAGATTATGCCAAAGGACAACCGCTCCGCGGAGCACACATCGGCAAGTCATTGACATTGAAATTGAAGGATAATCATGCAGCTGACCTGGTTCACCATGGTTAGACATGGTTCATTCCTCAACACAACAAATGGTTCAGGAACGCCTGGTGACCAGACCCAAATACCTCATTTCTGGAGATTGGAGATCTGCGGAGTTGATTCGACGCCCCTGACGCGTTTAGCGACAAGTCGAGTTCACTTTTCTCCGACATGTGTGCGGCTTCACAACCAACCTCAAATTCTGTCACAGCCAAAGGCGCTGATCGAGATTCTCCTTCGATACCAACTTTCTCGAATACTCTCCTTCGTCGTCGTCTTGCATTATCTTTCTTGATCTACGGAACACACATTTCTCCCCTACAGACCTCTAAATTCGAGTCTGCTGCTAGCATGGGCAACGACAAGTCTCGCAAAGACCTTAATAACTATGGTTGCAATTTTTCATTCAGAATAAGGCTTAGGAAAGCGGTAGAGCAATTAATTTCGTTTCTAGCTGGCAAGCTAAGCGACGACGAGTTCAATAAGAGGATCAAAATTGCAAACGAGCAGACCCTTGGAGATATATGCACCCCGATGGCTCCGATACCCTTTCCAAGTCTTGAAGCCGCCGAGCAGATGCGTGAAGATCTCCAAAACCCAACCTACATGACTCGACAAGAGAGGCTCAAAGACCTCCTACCATTTCTGAGGACCGACTAAGCTTCGACCTAGTCACCCAAGCCTATCGTACAATCCATCAACCTGGAACGGAATGGCAGCCTGGCGAGATAAATGATACGATAGACACAGTGGGATACTTGACTGCAGTCATCTGCTATGTGTCGAGGTGTGCGTAGAGGTTAAGTTGCTTAAAGTCGAAGTATCTGTCATTTTCTCGGCACAGCGGGTTTCAGTTAGAGATTAGAAGAAGTGATAGCAGTATGCTCTATTGTAACACTTAGGTGACTTGGTGTTCTTATATACGTGACAATAGCTATGGCAACCTGCCTGCTCTCTTATTTGCGCCATGTATAGTCGCGTAGGGTATTTTCTTTGGAGACGTCTGTCGGCCAGATCTGCGGAGACGGTTAAATATACACTATATTCGGAAGATCTCCTTAAACATAAAAATACGTCTGAAATCTTAGGGCGGTAGTCACGCGGACTCTTTGTGCACAAGGGGAGAACCTGGGCAGGGCTGCAGGCGCGGGCGTTTTATGGATTGGAAACCTTCCAATGGCATGGTTCAGAGACTTCTTTGACAGTAGAGCGGTCGAGAGAGACCTCACAGACCCGGTCTTGCCTCATCTAACGACACCCAACAGCCCAGAAACACACGTTTGCAATCTGTCATCTTGAAGTGGTATTGAGTAGTTTACTAGCGTTGTCGTTAATACTATGGTCAGATGAAGTTGGACGCGGGCATGTAAAATGCTGAGTCGGAGGCGAGCAGCGAATTCCCAAACAATGTTTGGGAAATGATGACTCAGCGGGAGCACTTGGGCGGCTCGAGGCGGGGAGGGGAGGTGGGGCAAAAGCCTCGATAAGCGAGCTGCTTCGGTGGGTCGCTTGCTAATTTTAGTGAGGATACAGCCATATGTGCTCTGGGTCTATTTACTGCCATGGTATTGATCGAAACAAGCTCCCTCTTTGCACAGAGGAATATTACACTCTTTACAGCTATATTGAGACTTTTTTCTCATCGGAAAGTGGCCCCTATTTGCTGTAAATATGGCAGCTTACCCCGCTACTGGTCAGTCATCGCCGTTACCATTGTCGCCCCATCCTTCATCCTCTTTTTCTAACCCGCCAGAGCTAATCGCCTCAAAAACCTCGTGCAGCGTGCGCGCTGTCTAAAGGATCCTTCACTCTTTACTCGACAGCTAACTTTGCGTACATTCCTGACACATATCTACTGAAACTCCTTATTCTTAACCCTGAAGATAAGAGAAGAGAACCAAGAGCTAAGTCACAACAGGGAGGGGCAGAGCAGAGATCTGAGAATTGCAGTAGAAGAACTATACAGTAACGTTCAAATACTTCTAAAATGGAAGAGAAATAGCTTTTGTCTTGAGAAGTTAAGTTCTCAAGATATCAGTGTTGAACACGGGGACTACACTGCATCTTCCAAACATGAAACGAAAACCAACCAACCAAGCCCCTAGCCCCCATTCATACCCGAACCTCCCTAAACAGTATCTTGAATACTGCTGGTAATTGCCTCGCAAAGAATCACTGCGGGTTGCGGAACAATCATGGTCCTCCTGCACGGCCATTTCTGTCCATCCAGTTGTTGCCTTGGTTTCGGCAAGTACCAACGACACAATAATAGAGACTTCCGACATTGTTCGAGTTTGGTGAGACCAGCACATATCTCTCGCCCCATTGGTCGGCATAGCATGGATTCCGTTCCCGAGTTTGGACGCTATAAGCAGTATGGGCGGTGTTTCTCCACATGCAAAGTGACTGTCCGGTATGCGCGGTGCATGAATATGAGTTTCCAGTTGTTGTACTTTGGTCAACGGCGAATCCACCTGATCCCCAACCCCCGAAATTACCCCCCCCCCCCAGAGTAGCTGACCCCAAAAGATATTGAATCTTCCCGGCCTACCCCGCATTGATCTGCAGTGCCGCAAAGGATGGTTTCCTATATTTTATCGTTAGATTCGAGTCGTCGAGGAACGGACTTAGACAATTACTTACGCTGATTTGTGTGTTTAAGTAATTTTGGTGCGGATCGCCGTCGCCGATTCGGACAACACCCTTTGACCAAGCATTACAATCGGCACGTTTCTCGGTGGTGTTCCAAGTTGTGGTGTTCACAATTCTCGCTTCAGGGAGGAGCTCTGGAATATCAAGAGAGACAGAGTTAACCAAATACTCATCAGAACCCTCAAGCTGAGCTGCAAAGATATGTGAAGTCCTCTCCATGTCAAGTGTGCCCCGAACGAAACATTCCTTGAGGCTTTTCTTGCTTAAGGGAGCCAGCTGGAGAGTCTCAGGAACTTCAATTGAGCACCTGACAAAACTGTCGAGGTCGTTGTACATTCTAGTGCAAATGATACCTCCAGAGTACTCGGCGAGTTCGTGAACAAGATAATTGTTTGTGCCTAGGGTAATGTTTCCTGTAGATTTGAAATTAGCACTTTATTTGCAAAATATAAAGTCTGAGAAGAATTACCTGCACCATTCTCATCAAGCTTTGTAGAAATCTGAAAATCGACAAAGGGACCAGAGTTCAATACAGTAGTACATGACTGCCCCAGAACTTGAGAAGTCGTATCTGTAACAGTGATTTCTGTCTCAGAAGTAGTCTTGTCGAACTTGACAAAGAGCATAGCCTCTTTCGATTCCTTTCGGAGAGAGGGAGCTGCCAGGATAGCTGGCACAATCCAGGTTGCGGCAATGAGTAACTTCATCTTGAGATCTATTACAACGGTCAGAAATTAACTGCTGCTAATAGAGAGGGAGCCTTGATTGAGATAAGAATAACCTTTAGAGCAACGATCGATTGAGTCCGAAGTTCCTGTTGGGCGAGTTGGTGACTGGTCTTGAGAGCGAGCGATCTGACCTTATTTATAGTCTTCAAGAAGTCGTGTCTTGACTCAGGACACGCTGAGCCATGATCCTCTCAACAGCCCAAAGACCTTGTAATTTTATTATTTCCTGGTATGTTAGGTAGCTCTGCGTGCCAAGTTTGTGTATCCATAAAGCTGCAGCTGGACCCCACTAGCATGGGTTCTGCACATGCCTCTGCAATCAAATAATACTCATAATCGCCTCGGCCGAACACTCATGGAGGTAGTGAGAACCAAACAATATCGGAGCCTCTTAGCCCGTAGACCTTGTCAAAGGAGCAGCTAGAATTCACACGGAAGTTACACCTGCCTTTACTGGCAGAGCCGACTTCGATGGCTCCGGTGAAGTCCCAATAGAGACACTTGAAGCGAATAGAATCAGTACTGCCAAGATGTGGAAAGTCAGACTGCGCATGAAGTGAAGCTAGGGCCAAGAATAAGCTAATAGGGAGAGCTTGTGTCCGCCTTCCACCCACTAGCCTAAAAATGACCTGATATTACTTCAGAATGATGATCCTAGACAAGAAATAGCGGGAACGTCGTTATCAATTTTCAAGGGGCTCATAATACCTAGACAGCTTTGGTTGTGATGCTACGAAAATGAGTTGTCTCTCAAGCAGTTCACGAAACAGTCGTGGTTGTCTAGAACGCTTAATTCGAAAGATTAGCAAGCTATCCCCGAAATAAGAGACTACCAGACGCATAGAAGTATGGTAGTTCTAATTTAGCTCATGAGATATGAAGCTCAATCCTTGATATCAGCTAAGTATGCTGTATGACTTTGGTAAGCATGCCTCTATATTTGCCGAACTACTCTTGTTCAAAACAACTAGATCAGCTTGTTGACTGATGGTGAATTATCAAAGAAACCTCTATCTCGTACCTGTTCGTTTGGTAGGTAATGTGTAAAGAAAGTTTACCGCCAATTTTCTCTAGTTTCGATAGTTCATTCTCCTGCTACTCAAGCAACATGCTGTCCTGGAAAAGAAATGTGTGCAAAACAGTGACAGAATTCGGCGTAGTTCAAGTCTCTCTGCGCTTGTAGCGGATCAACCCATTAGTGTAATGTCGCCCACATGCAGAAGGGCGCCAAGCGGCGAAGTGCATATGCCTTTTTACTTTTTTTTCTCGGGCTTCCCGTTGCAGAAGTACCTGCCTTTTGAACTGGTCTGGAACTGGGCTATCCAACAAATGATCTTGGCACTAGAGAGGGTCCATATCGGTCTACTGAAAGACCCGAGTATCGATTATTCACTCGAGGAATTCGCGAGATCTAGTGTTTGATCAATCAAAGCGTGGAGATCTGACATGGCAGGTAAGCTAGGAAGGACAAGAAAAGTCGCAAAACGGTTAAATTCATTATGGAGGCTTCACAAAACTACGGTTATCTTCAAAAAGTGGAAGGTTTTGACCGAGAGCCCTATCAAGTCTCTCCCTCACGCCAGGAAAAGACTGGAAGTCTTGGATCCCGAATCGCGCAAATTCCTCGAGTGGATACAGTACATTTCTGACTTACCCGCTTTCCTTGTGGACCTGGACTTTTAATTACTCGTTTGGTAATTTTTGTTCTCAAGACGATCAGGATCCAGATGGACAATCCCGCGATTTTTAGGTACGCAGATCGTACCATTGCCTTTCGAAAGATATTTCTCTACACTGATGCCATATTTAGACAGCAGCATCTAAAATGCACACAGAATTGCGGACATCTTTTGTGCTTTTTAGCAGACACATCACAAGCTCTCGGAATACCTGACGATCAATAGCTTTTGACTATACTTCGGGGTTTCCTCTTAGTTTCCGTCCCTCCTGATTAACTGTTGGTCGAGGAACTGTGAGAGTCATGATCCATAGACAGGCCGTACGCGAGTACGGAATACATTGTACATAGTAATTGCACAAGCGCTATTGATACCAAATTCAAGCGGAACCCTCCGGTCCCCTCCCCGTACCCCGTTACTCGCTGTTTTAAGTACTTTGGAAAAGGAGGGCACTCTTAATAATCCTGGTCTTGAGGAAAATCCATTTTCAGTCCACTGAAACAAGCGCCTTTTTCTGTCTTTCTCCGATGGATTGCGGCAGAATTCCACCTTGCGGCCGGCCCAAAGCCGTTCGAAAGGCACTGCATTACAGCACAGTGTATTACAGACTTCTGTAGTTGTAAATTATTCAAAGGAAACACATGCTCATCAATCACATTTCTAAAAGCACATACGTTCGCCTTCAAAACCTCATGTCTTCACCTGAAGATAGATTAGTCATTGCACCTTGAGCATAAGCATTGCCCGCACCCGCCCGTGTGTGGATCTCGCTTCCTTAGACCTTGAGATAGCCGCACATTACCCTGCCGGAAATGTTCCCCGAGCCAGCCTCAAGCCAGCGCATATAGACGAGTGACTAGGTGACAGTGCTTTGCCAAGAGGTGAGGTGGATATTAAGGAAAAGCGGCAATTCCGATGCCCATAATTTCTTACATATCTCGGTGGCTCTTTTTACGAGAGTCATGGAGTGGATTGTTTGTACCCACACGTGTTAGTGGTACCGAGACGAAGGACATGCATGCACTCTGTTTCAGAGCATCAGCATCCATACCTTCCTAATCTGGACAGCTGTCGAGACAACGAACGTCCATCCGGCCTAAATGAGGAATTCCTACCCGCGAGTCAATACAAGGGCCTCTGATTTCACTTCAACGCAATCTTAAACTCTTCATTCATGGCGAGACATCTTCAGGACATCTACAGGACATCTGCAAAACGAGATTCTGTTTCTACCACGCAACCAACAATCATGTTGCCATCTAGCCTCATCATTCTATTGGCCTCGACCGCAATACCCACCTCTTTCGCATTCGCACAGAACTCCAGCGCAGAACCAATCTGCGACAAAAATGTTCTATCCGACGTAATAAACTCGACGCTCGCAAAGCAAGGCCCAGTCTGCGGATTCCCACTGGCAGTCCACCTCAATTTCACCCAATGCTGTGCCGCAAATCAGCCAATATACTATACAGATACCTGCACGTAAGTAACACTTCCAAATTCTCTTTCTCTGTGCATATTAGTATCCGCTCGAAAAGTCCGTACTGACCACGCATCATGCAGGCAATATTGTTTGGCGGACAAGAATCAAATGAATGGTTTTTCTGACTGCGTTGGCCATGTGGCGTACAGTCAAAATCTTACCATTGGGATTGCTGGCTGCCAGGAAAGCCGCGCGACGAGAAGTCAGGGAACGACCTGGGAAGGAGTGCTCATGGGATTAGGAGCCGTAGTTATAGGATTGGCGTCGATTATGTGAGAGCCTTGCTAGCATGTTCACTTTCGGAAAGAGTGACGACGGAGCGTAATCATGTATGGGCCAGGCTTCCAGCCACTTTGCCCGAAGTTCTATCTCTCTGGACAAAATTTACTTTACGTGTCATGCCCCTGGTACACTCGTATACGAGAGTTGCTTCTTTGGCATAGCAGACATAGACAAGAGAAGATATATATATGAAATGGAGCGCATTCTGTTTTGCCGAACGCACAAACCTTGGTTCCCGAAGCTTGATGCCGGGCACTATCTGTACATGGCCTTTGAAATCCTGCAGGTGTTCGAGAACAAGGCCCTGAGACTTACACGTGGGGTGACAACGCTTTATCTTGGCTTGCGGATCTCTTCCTTTGAGGTGAATCCGTTCAACGTGATCCATCATCTTCGCAGGGCGGCAAAAAGAGCCCATCCGCTTCTTATAACTCTCCGATTCGTCGCTAATACAAAACAGGCACTACGTCTTGCCGCAGACAAGGGGAAAGACAGAAGCGAGAGGCTTGACCTCCGGAGACTCTTCCATGAAAAGAGCCCGTGGAGGCTGGGCGACGCGAAGTCGGCGAAAAGAGTCAACAAGAAAACACTCTAGACCTTGTGGATTGTTGCCACGCGATTCTGGAAGTCCATCATGCCGTTGAGCGGTGAACCCTCAGCTTTGCAGATAGGGGGTGGCAATGATCTGCGGCTCTGCTAGCACCCGGCGTAAGTGAATATTTTTATATCGTCCAATGTGTGCGAAACCCGGCGAAATTTACGCGTTCGTTGCCCATACGAGAGCGCCTCGTTGCCGATACAAAATACCCCGAGTCTTATCGCAGACGAGGGGAAACCTACTAGCAGGTAGGAAGGCATCGAGAGGGGGAGTGAGAGTGAGAGCAGGGGCGGGAACGGGAACGGGAACGGGAGATTCTTCCTCGAAAGGATCTTTGTAGGCTGGAGCCGACTACTACTGGCGGTTCTGGGCTCCTATCACGAGGCCAGCGCGATCTGAAGGTCTATGGCAATGACCTCTCGATAGATGAAAAAGTGATAGTCTGATAACTGGTCCAGAAATTAGATTCGCAGCTGTGAATGTGGTCTTTTTGACAAATAATTCTTCATGTACTATATCCGCATAACGGAAAATTAGCAGACGAAATAATATCCAGCCCGAGACTAGTTCTTGTCGACTTCTACGTTCGTTTAGTAGAGGTATGCTATCTTCCACGAAAGAGAGACGGTGTCCACTTCTTATCAACATCGTCATCGGTTGATCAACACTTTTTTCTTTTTGAAACTGCTTTCCAGTGCTTGTGTTGTTTTTCAGTGGATTGTTGTCCTAGTATTTGAAGCAAGTTCCATTGTAACCCCTCTGGAAATGGAGAAGGGACACAAGTGAAAGCTCTCCAGAATGATATGGCTTTGATATTGGCGTTCCAGATCGCAGAGGAGTGGAAGTCGACGAGCAACACGATGATGTGAAGAGTGAAAAACACAGCTTTCTGACTCTTGATTTCGATGATGTTGAGGGATTCGAGGTTCGATTTCATAGCAGGATGACCTCAACTTGATTCACAGGTAATGGATTCCAGAAATCTCCTTATGTTCTACGTGACATCCACATCAAAGCAATCGACAGCTTCGGTAAGCGTCTCTGCCTGCCTGCCTGTATAACTACCGGATTGATGGTAATGAAGCAACCACAGTAAACCGCCGGATTAAGGTCTTCCATAAAACACTGACCCGATTTTTCTACGGAGAGTCAAAGTCGTCTGTGGAGACTGGTTTATACCGTAAGCGTTCACAACCACTGTAATGGCCCGCATTAAATGCGGCTTCATTCCTTGTACTAAATGCGGCCTTACTCCTTACTTATAAATAGAAGAGTTACATTCCTTTACTTTTTTATTACTTTAATATATAGTTAATATCTTTTAAAGAAGATTTTACCTCCTTTAGTAATTAGTCTTTTATTACTAGAACCTCTCTAGCTAATCACTAGAGAACCCCCATCGTATCTCGTTACCTTAGTGAAACTAGTGATCATTACAACCACTGACCGATTTTAAGATGCTTTCATGGTCGGATATCTCATCTCATGTCTAATTGTAGCCGAAACTACTGTATTCACCTAATATAATTCCATTGAGCCGATTCAATTTATTTGCGTTTGATAAACTCTTGATGTTCGGACCTCGGCGTCGAGGATGAATGGGAGAGTATTGCTGCATTTGAAGAAGAAGGAAGCTCTAAGAACTTTGCAAATACTTCATATACTATTGGAAGACTGGGTTGGGAACTTCAACAATGGACTTTGGGCTAGTGCACGGGACTTGGAGCCTTTGAGCTGCGTCCCTCGCAAATCTGGTTCAACGAGGCAAAAGCAGGTAGCGTGGAGACCATTTGACCACAGAGGCTGTCTTGACGATGCCCAGTCTCTCAATCCTGGAACTAGCTCTGAGGCTCTACTTTTCTTTAAACTATTGTATGCAACACAGCTGCTCGATTTTTGGAAGTTTCTTCTTTGCTGCTGCATATAGTACAGTACAGACTCTCAGGGAGATCTTTGTTCGCTAGGAAGGATTCTTTGACAGTCATTCAGTGCCTGAAATTCATTACAACCACACCTCTCAAAGCAAATATATAATCCCATTGGTCCTTTAAAGAACCTGAATATTCCTGGAAAGGATCAGAGTTTCATTATTCAAAATTTAAGCTTGTCTATTACGGTACGTGGACATTGAAAAGGGCCTGTGCTTATAAAAAGCGCGACTTTTCGCGACACGTGTCTTTTACCCTTAACAATAAAATGGCAAATATCTCAATATTACGTGCGCCTTTAGGCTAGATATTAGGAAATCGTTGACGGGGGAAGGAATTAACTCCTGAGATAAGAGGAAAGATTATGGGGATGTACCTAGCTAGTCACAATATATTATATATTATGATACGCCTAAAAGTCTCTTAAAAGTCGTGTCGGACTATTATCGAGTAACACGATTTACGCAACGACGGCTACTCTTTATTACGTCTTAGTGGGAAGAAATCATTTACTTTTTTTAACGAACGAAATATCTTATGGCATACGCGAGAATTCCCGAAATGTATAAAGGCTTAGCTAAAGGAGGCTACTGGGGTCATTTGCTCCTTCTGAACGATTACTTGGATCCTTATAAGTCACGGAATAGAGAATTGGCTTTGTAAAAAATGCCCCGAGCTTACTAAGAAAGCTGTGAAGGCTAGGTACGAATGATGTAAGATTAGATTAGGCTGGACGGCCGAGGAATGGGGTTTAATTATGTGGAGTGACGAGTGTTCTGTTGAGAGAGGGGCCGGATAATAATAAGAATGGTGCTTTTGTACTTCGAGTTAAAAATGGGACCCTAAGATGATTTAAACTTACGGATGCGGCAAAGATATAAGGGTTATGGTTTGGGGATGTTTTTGGGATACTGGACGAACTCCCCTTTATTTTATGAATCGAGATTTCGAGTCGAAGAAACATAGGTACTCTGCAAACTCTTACCTAGAAGTCCTCGATACTATAGTTGACCTAACATTTGAGGAATTGGATGATCCGGGCTATATATTTATGTAGGATAACGCCTTTATTTATTGAGCTTATAAGGTCCGGGATTAGTTTAGGAGAATGGGCATGATTTGCATTGATTGGCCCCCTTATTCCCCGGATTTGAACTTGATTAAGTATGCTTGGGCTAAGCTTAAAGAAATGCTTGATAAACACTTCCTTGAAATCTCTCGAGGGCTAGTAAAAAGAGAGTATAATTTAGAGTAGCTTAGGAGTGCTTATTAAGCTTGTTAGGATATAATTCTTAAGGAGTTCTTCGATGCTTTATATTAGAGTATGCTATACTGAGTGAGGGCTTGTTATAAGGCTAAGAGGTGGCATACTAAATATTGAGTTTAGGTTTAGCTTAATGGATGAGATATTTGTATCATTAGAAAGGAGAAGGTTTAGGGATTCTAATATATTAAATATTTTATGAATAGCTCTTGATTTAGTAGAGATATACGTAAGTAAAGAGGGTGGAGGAAATAAGAGGGTGCGGGGTAAACCTGCACGGGCCCTTTTTAGTGTCCTAGTACTGTAGAAGTATTAATATTTGCCATAAGTAATAACACAGTATTCCATATCCTCTTAAACCCTCAAAAATTCTTTTAGCAATAAACACTTTCCACGAGATCCGAAATTGTTCAAGATGACATCTCCATCAATGGATCAGAAGACAAACTCAGAAACCGGCTCCTCGGCATCTAAGCGAAAGGACAAGATATATGACTTCCCCTCTCCTCCACTAGGACCACTGAACTATCCGTATGGACCTCCAATCATATTCACCGCGCGGGGTATGGGACCGCCAGATATGCGTATTATTGCCTTGGGCGTAGGATATAGTAAGTTGTTGCACCTCACGCCTTTATCTCCGCATTCCATTCCAATTTCTTCGGCATTCTGTTTCGGCTTCGAGATGGCAGCTGTTGCAGCATTTAGACGGTAAATGGAAACGAAGTGTAATGATCACTAGCACGCTAAGGTGACTTTAACACAATAGAATAGCTAGAGAGGCACTAAATAATAGCTAGTGATACTATATAATACAAAAGCTAATTACTAAGGAGGGAAGGTTATCTCTTCCCTACTTTACACGCATATATACAGGGAGTAAGCGCTAAGGCACGTGCTATTATAATATCTCCCCTTTTGCGCACTTCTGTCCTTAGAAGTAAAGGTAAAAAAGTGACAATAGCCGGAGTTTCCCCGACGATTCGCTAGTGAGCCTAAACTTATACGCTCAGCTTAAAGGTAAATTCTAGGGAAAAAGTAATATAAGGTAGGCAAACGCTAATGGCGGTTATTACTTAACTTTCCGTATATATTCTTCTTAACTCTCTTAACCTTTTAAATTAAATAATAACGTTAATATAGTTAAAGGTAAGTCATATCCCCTATCTCTGATTTAGAAATGTCTTGCCCTTAGTAAAGGTCTAACTAGTGATCTTAGTAACTCCTAGTAAGCGCAAGAAGGCTAAAGACTTTAGTTCTATTAGAGCTTTATTTTTATTGTTTATTATAGTTAACGCTAGCGAGCCTCTAAGTAAACGTCGGCGGTCCGCCCGAGCCCCTAAAGATAATAACGGCGATAATAAAGTTAAGGAGAATAAAGATAGTGTCCGAATCGAGCGTTCCCTACTTAATAACTTTAAGAATACTTGCATTAAGTCAAGTGGACGTAGTAAAATTAACTACTTCAATATCCGCGATGTCCCTTACTTACGTTACACCGGCGAAATCTCGCAGTTTCTTGACCTTATATATTCCACTAGTATTACCTTAACTACTAAGAAGTGTATCGATTACTACTAAAAGGCGAAGTCTTATGAGCCCGTAAATTAAATTTTCTTTTAACTAGCGAAATATAAGCTAATAACCGGCGAGGTCCTAGCGAAACTAAAGGAGTCCCTTGCTTAACTAAAGAAAGCTACTACTAGATTCTATAAAAATTAAATCTCTTAAGCTAACCTCGATACTACTTAAGCTGCGTTCGACTTCGATAAGTACTATAATACACACGTCAATAAAGTTACTAATACTAAAGCCTTAAAGTCTCTATAAAAGCTAATAGTCTCATTTATAAAAGAACTAAGCGCTAGCCTTTCGTCGGCCATTAACTAGTTACACTCCGGCGTACTAACTGCCTTAAAGAAGGGTTTTACTACTTTAACGAATATTAACGAGCGATTAATTACTAAAGTTACGAGACTTCGATCTATAAGTATACCACAGTATTCGCTAGTAAATTGTCTACTAACCTCTAGTAAAAGATCTTTAATAAATCTACTTCGTTACTCTTAAGTCTGCGCCTGAGTCTAATAATAAGGTTCCAGTAACTAAAGCCACTACTACTGCGAAGGCTAAGGGCCCTATTACTCTACGAAATAAACTCTAATTCTTTAATCTTCTAAGTTTCTCACTAAAATTCTTTTAGCGAGTAAATCTTCAGTAAAGTATTAACACTTAGCCGGCGAGGGTAACTAATAAAGGGTTTATAGTATAACTAATTAATACAACTTTCTTTTCCCTTAGGTATTACTATTTAAATTGTGACTTTAAATGCACCCTTAAAACTATAAAACCTTATAAGTAAAAGCAAAAAGATATATAATATTAAAGAGTATAATACGCCTATAATTACAAAACCTTATAAGAAAAAGCAAAAAGGTACGTAATATCACATCTTATTTAACGATTAGTCAGCGAAAGCCTAAAGAGTAGTCAAACTCTTGTCTTAAGGACCCTATAAGAGGAAACAAAGAGCCCTAATCATCCCCTTCGCTAACGCTTCACCGCCCTTTTAGTAGCGTTCTGCGCCTTTAGCGCATTAATTTCCCTTTAAAAGTTTATAAGGTTCTTCTCTAGTTCCCAAGAATTATACGCTAATCCTAGTCCTTTCTACTTAACAAAGTACTACTCTTCTCCTCGTCTCACTCGTCGGTCTAAGAGGGTCTCGACTAACTATATCTCTTCTCTGTCCACGAGGTCAGGTTAAACCACCTCCGACGATTCGCCGGGCCTTTGCTAGTATAACTCTAGCAAAGATACATAAAAGACATCGTACAGTCTACTATACTTAAGAGGTAACTCCAGTTTGTACACTTGCTTTCTAATCCTTTCGGTGATCTTAAATAATCCTAAGAATTAATAGTCTAACTGTTGGTCCACAGGTCCCTGCATAAGCATACTTCGGTCCGGAAAAGGGGGTGCGGGTCAAAGTCAGGGGTTAGAGCTTAACCGGACTGGTTTCGGTGGAGATTCAGTAGGGTTTCGTAATATATAGTCTAGCTCTCCTCGCACTCTCTTAGAATATATATAGATTTTTAAACCAACTATTTATTACTCTATTACTATACTCGTATTTTAAATATATTCACACTTACGGCGTAGTATATAAACCAGTATTACACTGACACTAATTAGTAGCAAGCTTATATTGTCAACCTTACTATAGACAGAAAAGGTCTTAGGCTATAGAGCGAATTCTAGGCTTCAACTTAAGGAGTACTTAATTATATTTTCCTTAAAGGGCATTTTACCTTTTTTAAATCGTGGAGGGAAGGCAACTTCTCTCTTAAGACTCGACTAAGACTATCGCACGTTAGAAAAGAGCTATTATAACACGACAGTCACTCTACGAAGATTATCAAGTTAATATCCTTAAATCTAGAACTTTGGACCTTCGAGAAACTTATCCGGGAACTTACTAAATCACTTACGAATTATATCCGATATAATAGCGGATACTTTAGACTATACCCTAGAGCTAGAATTAACTCTGGAAATTATTAATATTATAGTTATACTTAAGGAGAGAGTAAATCTTAATTTAGATTTCTTAGTAAACGTAATAGTATATTCACGGAAGTTTAAAGAAGACTTCTATAACGAACACCTTAAGGGAGAGTTCCTTTTTTAAGACTTTTAGGAGTACTTTAAGGGTTAGACGGCAAATGAGTTTAAGTTAATTAAGACAGCGGAACGTACGTGTCTTAAGGACGACTTACGAGCCTTTAACGTATTTATACGACGTATTAAGGGAACGAGGACAGTAGATGCTCTAGTAGAAACAGTGTAAGCTAAGGAAAATCTATGGCTAGAGGACTAAATAGAGATACAAATTCGGAACTACCCTGAATCGGTACCGAATTACATCCGGGAATTACTTTCTCGACTACTACCGCTAATCCTAATAACACTTTAATAAAATTAAACCCTAATATCTTTATAATATTAACTAGAGGTAGTTATTTATTTTATAGAGGAAGACACTCTTTTAAAAGAGTTAAGAGTGAAACTTACAGAGACGATTTAGTTATTAAGATTACTTAAGATCTCCTTTATTAAAGGAGATAAGGTCGAGGATCTATATAATATAACCCCCCCACTTATAGTCCTAAAGAAGGAGTTCTCATTTACTCTTAAAAGAGATCCCTTAAGTAATCTCTACTCGTAGAGATTAAATAACTACACGTTACTAAATCTTATACTAACGCTAGTAATATACCCACGGGACGGGTTATTACTACTATTTAAGGTTCCTAGGACTACTAGACTATATATAGAGCTAATTCGGCTATTATAGTATATTATAAATCTATTAACCTTAGATTAAGCAAAATCATTAGTAAACCTTACTAAGATATATACTAAGGAGCTCTAATATAACGGAGACAAAGACTACTTAAATAAGAAGCTCTATATCTTCGCCGACTTATATTAGAGAGTATTAATTAAGACTAAGGTCTAGAATCGAGCCTTTCCGTCGATATTACGAGACAGGGCCAGTTTGTATTACTACCGGTACCTCTAGAATAAGGGGTACTCATTTAATAAGCTTATTAGGACGACTCGCGAATACTTTAAGACAAAGGAGAGAGTTAATAAGTTCCTTAATTAGTAGTTTAGTTTAACTTTCTCGTTATTTTAAGAGGAGCCTTACTAAATAAGAAAACTAGTATTAACTTAATTAAAGAACTTCGCTAAGGAATTATAAAGTATTTAACTTAGCTTAAAGGACGATAATATATAGAACAATAAGATACTTTATAATAAACTCGTGTAGGGAGTATTAGGGAACCCCCTCTTTAAAATAGCCTTATTTCAGGCACTCCTTACTTTCCTTATATTAATAAATAGTCTCCGCTTCGCCGTCGGCGTTAAGGTAACTCATAACTCGGGATCGAGGGTAAGTAAGTACTCCGGATCTTATATAAATCGCTACTAATCTTATGTCGTAAATAAGGCGGCTTATTACTTTGACCGCAAGATGAAATTCTCAAGTGGAAACAAACGCGAAGACAAATTCTAGCTTATATTAGGCTATATAAGTTATATTATCTATAAAAAGATAGATTACTATAATAGTCGTCACTCTAACGAAGAGTAAGTAGCGTCAAAGGCATAATACTTCGCGGCGCGCAAGGCCGAAAGAGTGAAGGCTATAGACAAGACCTTTAGGAGTTACTTAGCTTATATTAAGAGGATCGACCCTAATTCGGACTAAAACTAAACCACATCCGGACACTATTTAAGACGTCACTAAGATATAGATTTAGACACTTTAATAGATATTAACGATTCTTTAGAGAGTTCCGACGACGATAATAATAATAACACCACAAACTTCACAACTATATTTATAACAAGTGAGGCATAATATAATACACAAGAAGTTATAAGGCAACTTAAGGAGAGGAAAGCTACTCACATCTTAAAAAGTAAAATCAAGAGACTTACTTTAAACGAGGCTTACACAACATAATAAACAGACAGATTCTTTTAAGGTCTATTAATTAATATAGGGGCATTTAATAAAAACACAAGAGGAATCAATTAGCTATAAGTATTATAGCGAATTCAAGATGTCAAGTTTGACACTAATTAAGCGGGCTAAAGCCGGATTACATTTAGTGCCGGTTCGTGACCGTCCTTAGGGGTTATTATAATTAACACTCTTGTTACGACCTACGATGCGCCTCGCATTCTAACCGACACTGGCTCGTAGCATCGCTGGCTATGCGACGGCGCTAAGCCCGATAGGGAAGACTAAGTGGCGAGCCTGCGATATATTGACGTGAATGGCACTCGACTACGCTAGGCCCTATTAGGAGGGTCCTTTATATATATATACTCGAGCCCTCCCTTACGGGGAGCTCTCTTTTTCTCCTTGTCTTTTCTTCTCGATTCTGAGCGTAGCCTTAAGTTTAAATATAAAGCTTAAGTCCACTCGTAGTAACAACCTTTAGCTAGCCGTAATATAAGAAAAGACTTACACCCCTTCGCTATAAAGCGTTATATTTCACTTAGTCTTGCGCCTTGTCGACTTGCCTTTATAGTAAGTTAATAACGAGCCTTAACACCTTAGCTTATTCGACAAATAAGTACCTCTCTGCCCTAGTAACAGACTGTCCTAGAAAAAGCTAGATATTCTCTCGCGATTAACTTGCTTTGCCGTAGCCTAACACGCGTCGTTATTTCGGAACGTATATCTAATTAATAAATCGATTAATAACCTCAAACACCCCTTAATTCTACCTTACTACCTTTACTAGTTTCTCCCCCTCGTCGGCGAAGCTCTAGAGAAAGGAGCGCCCCTGTACGGCTAGGCTTTACCGACACTACCCTTATCCCTTCAGTTAAGACTCTTTTAAAAGAGCCGGAGAGCTTTAACAGATTCGACTCAGACTTAGAGGACAAACCCCAGCGTTTCTTTAACGCCTCGCCAGAGCCTACCGATATAGAGGGCTTTACCCCCGCTCAATAAGCTAAAGTAGATTAACTAATTAAGGACTCCGTGAGCTCTATTGTCGCCGCTGCCGTCACATAAGCCCTCGCTTAATATATTGCCGACAACCCGCGTTAAGAGACTCGCACTCCTTCTCCTCCTTACGACCGGTCAACCCGTGCTCTTACGGCGGACCTCTAGCCTACTATTAACTATTACTTCCCTAAGCTGAACCCTATTATCCCTGCCGTTAAGCCTAATAAAGTCAAGTACTCTTGTACCCCCTTTAGTAATTATAAGGGCGAAATTAAATACGACGCCTAAAAGATAAATATAAAGCTCTTTATTTAAAAGTACTTAAGTAACTTCCTCACTAGCGAATCGTAAGTCTATGCCTACTTTAAGTGTATAAAGGGAGAGGCTAAGACTATTATCCTTTAACGAATAAACCCCGACTTCACTAAAGACTTCAATAAAGCCGCCGACGTCTTAAAGGCTTTAGACTAGCGTTTCTTTAATTATAACCGAGTATAAGCAATTAAGCTCAAGTATAACTAATTATAAATAAGTAATATAACGTATAATAAGTTCTATATAAAGTTTATAATATATGCGGCTACTAGAAAAATCTCATTAGACCGCTAGTTCGACGACGTATACGAAAAAGTCTCAAATAAGCTCAAGTACGATATTTAAATTAAGAAGTATAAATTCGCCGGAGATTATACAGTTCTTAACGAGTTCTTAGCCGTCTTAAATTGTGAGCTACAGAATATCGCCGCCGGACGAGCTAATAGACGTACTACTACTACTGTCCGCGAAGCCCCTCGAGTCTCCTTTAATAATACTAGCACTAGCGACTCGCGCGGTATCTTAAAGAAGGACAGCTAGCGTTCGACTTCACTTACCCCTACTACTCACGTATAAAGACCACCGACTCTAAGACAGTCGTTAAATGTCCGTTAGCGTACGCCCTCCCCTTCGCCCGTCTTACGCCGACTTAAGTCCCCCGTACCCCCTCCCGCACTTAAGGATGTCTCTTCTAATACTTATTTCTACTATAGCAAGACTGGCCATTAGGCCAGCGACTGTCTCAAGCGCCGTAAAGACTAGGCTCTCGACAAGTTAATTTCTAAGTTAGTCGTCGGCGAGGATCTAGAGACTGACGAGTTATTAAAAAACTCTTAGGCCGTAATAAAGACTTACACCTCGGCATAAGCTATAACTTATAAAAGGACTTAGTATTTAATTTCCGCGCTTTTATTAAAGGGCGACAATTCTTAATTAGTATTAAACTAAGAAGGAATAGATTCTTTATTAAAACACTTATATATATTAATAATAGAGCTAATATTTTCGGTATTATTAAAACCTCTTTCGTATACTAACTCGTTAAGTAATTTAATATTTCCTTTATATCCCTCCCTTAGTTAATCGTCCTAACTGGCTATAATAGTAAGAAAGGCAAGCCAATTGACACGGCCGTCTTATTTACTTTAATAATTAACCGCCGGCGAATTAACTTCCCCTTTCTAGTGACTGACCTAAAAAACGCCGACGTCCTAATTAGTCGGAAGTTCCTCAAGTATTACGACTTAAAGTAGTCGTACACTAAGAACTGTAATCGACTAAAATAGCTATTAGACATATTAGTCTAGCTACACTTTAACTAGCGAGTCTTCGTCGACATCTGTCGGGAGACTAGGCTCAGGTAAAGTGGTACAGCTCAAAATGATCATAAAAATGCCTCTTGAATTGTACGAAGGGAGGGAAGGTTGGCCAGGCCAACCGACCTCCCTTATATGCTCGGTAAGCGAGCACGTGATTGTTCCGACACTGGCAATCTTTCTCTTGTCATTAGATTATACGGAACAATCAATCCACCAGCTTAGCCCTTCTTTACGGCTTCGTACGAATAAATCAAGGAAAAAAACAAGCCCGCATATGCCTTCCTCAAGTGAAGCGTCCTCTTCCCAAGTATAGCCTTTATCCTAAGTAAAGCGTTCTTCCCTCAGATATGAAACGAGCCCGAGTTATCGAGACAGTAAAGGTGTCAGCTCCGCGACAGTAAAGGTGTCAGCTCCGCGACAGTAAAGGTGTCAGCTCCGTACGACACTTGGCCAAGTGTCGCAGTTGTTTCAGCAGTAAGGTGCTAGCTTTATGCGATCGGGAGGGAGTATTATCGCAATTGTCGTGGCAGAAAGGTGCCAGCTCGTACGACTTAGAAGAAGTCGTAATTGTCGTGGTAGTAAGGTACCAGCTCCGTAAGCTGGTCGTACGAAGGGTGACGGCTTCGTACGAGAAGAAGGAGAAGTCGAGTACTCAGCGAAGAGCTCGAGAGAGGAGGAGGGTTGTTTGTATCGTACGAGGGGTGGCGTCTCGTACGGAGGGTGCAGAGCTCAGCGAAGAGCTCGCAAAGGGAGGAGTGTTGTTTTGTATTGTACGAGGGGTGGCGTCTCGTACGGAGGGTGCAGAGCTCAGCGAAGAGCTCGCAAAGGGAGGAGTGTTGTTTTGTATTGTACGAGGGGTGGCGTCTCGTACGGAGGGTGCAGAGCTCAGCGAAGAGCTCGCAAAGGGAGGAGTGTTGTTTGTATCGTACGAGGGGTGGCGTCTCGTACGGAGGGTGCAGAGCTCGTACGACTTAAAAGAAGTCGTAATTGTCGTGGTAGTAAGGTACCAGCTCCGTACGACGTAGAGGAAGTCGCAATTGTCGTAGTAGTAAGGTACCAGCTTATTCGTCCAAAGATTTCCTAGTCCGTATGACTTCTTCGCGAAGAAGGAGATCTCGATAAAAGACGTGATGGACGTAGGTTCAGGAGCCGTACTCTCGATACAGCGGTTCGACTAGTGAGTCTGTACTTCCCCAAAACCCTCGAATATCCTAAGGTATACTTCGCACGAGGCCGATTTCTCCACGAAGGATAAGCGCCAGACTCATACGAATTATCTCCTAAAATACCCCTTAGCATAAGTTCGTACGAAGCCGATTTCTCCACGAAGGATAAGCGCCAGATTCGTACGACCTATCTCTTCTAGATACCTAGTTAATGTATAGCCATATTGACTATTCATGAATGTCGGGAGACTAGGCTCAGGTAAAGTGGTACAGCTCAAAATGATCATAAAAATGCCTCTTGAATTGTACGAAGGGAGGGAAGGTTGGCCAGGCCAACCGACCTCCCTTATATGCTCGGTAAGCGAGCACGTGATTGTTCCGACAACATCAACCGTTCTAATAAGCCAATTGTTAAGTCTCACTAACTTAATACGGAACAAAGGGATGCCCTCTTAGACTTAAATGACTACCGCTAGAGACAAGCTAGGCTTGCGGCGCTCGACGGTTCCCTCAAGACAAAAGCCCTCGTCCGACTTACTACTAGCGTCTCGCTAACTCGACCCTCGAGCTTTATTAAAGAAGTTAAAGAGCGCCTACGTGTTATAAAAGAGTAACTAAACCCTTTAATATCCCGTGATCCGAGATTACTACTTAAGGACAAAAGAGCCCGTGGAGCCTCCCTAGCGAATCACTAGCCAAAGGCGCTTACTATAGAGATTTTCCTTATATCGGTAGCGACGATATCTACGACGTACTTCTAACTTAAGAAATCTAGAAAGAGTAAAGTGGAAACCTTTGTGATATTAGTATATAAGATTAATTAAGAGCTAACTCGTCGCCGGCGAGAGGCCTTAGACTAATTAAGTATTAAACTCGTATTAATAAACAGAGACTTAACTCTAAAGGAAGCCTTAGAGGCTAAATACACGTAAGATAACAAACTAGTAAGTAAGAAGCTCTTTATAAAGTATTAAGAGTATACTCTTCTCTTCTCCCGGCGGGCCTCCGACGAGCTACTAGCGTATCGCTAAGGCGTAAACTACTAAATCGAGCTTACTAAGGAGAACGACTTGTCCCTTAAACCTCTCCGGCGTATAACTAAAGAGCAGCTGTCGGAGACTAAGCAGTATATTATTGACAACTTATATAAAGGTTTTATTAAACCCTCTAACGTACTATATACGGCCCTTATTCTCTTCGCCAAGAAAGCCGATAGCAGTCTCCGGCTATATGTTAACTATCGGAAGCTGAATGCCTTATTAAAGAAGGATCTATACTTAATCCCTCTAATCGATGAGATAATAGTACGTATTTATAAGGCAAAGGTCTTTATAAAGCTTAATATTTAGTAAGTTTTTTACTATATTCGTATATCCCCCGAGAGCGAGGACTATACGACTTTCCGCACTTAGTATAACACGTATAAATATAAAGTCCTTCCCTTTAGCCTTACGAATAGCCTAGTAACCTTCTAGTGATTTATTAATAATATCCTTATAAAGTACCTCGACGACTTTTGCGCGGCTTATATAAATAATATCCTTATATATTCGTTTACTCTAGAGGAGTATAAGGTCTATATTAAGAAAGTCATAGTAATACTATAAGCACACGGACTCTAGGCCGATATTAAGAAGTCCGAGTTTAGTATATAAAAGACGAGGTTCTTAGGATTTATTATTAGCGTCAATAACGTGGAGGTAAACTTAGAGAAGATTAGTGTGATTAAGGACTAGCGGTACGCCGATAATATACGGGGTATATAAAGTTACTTTAGTTTTTATAACTTCTATCGCCGGTTTATTAAGGACTATAATCGTATTACACGACCCCTCACGATATTTACTAAAAAGGACGTTCCCTTCAAATTCGATAGCGCCTGTAAGGACGCTTAGGAAACTCTCCGGGAAGCCCTCTAATTTGCGCCGGTTCTTCACTACTACGACCCTACTAAATAAACACGGCTAGAGACCGACTCTTTCGACAGAGTCGTCACTAGGATTCTATTTTAACTTCAAGAGGACGGCATCTTTTACCCCGTGGGATACTTCTCTAAGACTATAACAGACCCTGAGCTTAACTACTTAATCCACGACAAAGAGATATTAGCGATTTTCCGGTTATTTAAGTAATACCGCCTGGAGCTCTTAGGTGCCTAGAGAAATGTCCTTATTTACATAGACTATTAGGCCCTAAAGTACTTTATGACTACTAAGGACCTCACGGCTAGGCAGGCTCGATAGGCTAAGTTCTTTACGGACTTCTACTTCACAATTATATACCGTACCGAGACGACTAATACGTTAGCTGACACCCTGTCTCGACGGGATCAAGACCTTATAATTACGGAAGTACGTAAGCGGGCCATCCGTAGTTAATAGCTAATTCCTACTAACAAGATTAATTCGCGAGTCGCTAGCGACCTTTAACTTTCCGCCGTTAATCCCATAGACGCCTATATCAAAGTCGTAGAGACGATACCCCTAACACCTATAGACGCCACGACCCCAGGTCGCGATACTAAGACACGTGACGAGCTAAAGCCAGAGCCAGAGTCAAATACGGAAGTACTAATCGACCCGGAGACGCCTACCGCGGAAGAGCTGGACCCTAACTCCATAGTAATATATGACATCGCAGAATACGACGTTATCGACTAAGTGCTCCTAGCTAACAAGACCTCGCCTTTACTAGAGCCTCTCTGACAAAAAGCTAAGGAGTAGTCGTTAGATTACGAGCTAGTAAGCGATAAGTTACTTTTCTAAGGCTGCCTAGAAGTGCCTTTAGAACCGCCGGAGCTTCGTATAATACTTATTCGCTATATATATTCTTAACCTTTAGTAGTATATGCGGGGATCGGAAAGATGAAGGCATTACTAAGTCGCAAATATCACTAGAACGGCCTCCCCACGGACATAGCTCGATACGTAGCAAACTATAGTTACTCTCGACAAAAGGCCTGTAGGGATAAGACCCCTGGCTTCTTACACCCCCTGCTAATCCCTGCTCGGCCGTATTAACACTTTACGATAGACTTTACGAAGCTACTACTAGACAAGCACGGCTACAACTTCGCTATAGTTATCGTTGACCGCTTGTCTAAGAAACTAGTCTCAATACCTTATAACGATATGTCGTGCAAGAGCACGCCTAGAGGCTCCACAGAGGCGAAATTGACGTATTATTGAGGTATACGCAGTCTTGTAATTGATTGTTGTCTATTTACGTATAGTCTATTCGAGCTCCCTGAATATGGAGGTCGCGGGCGCTTTAGCCATAGTGCCTTTAATTAGGCTCGCTTAGTTGGCCTACTATAACCTACACGATACACCCCCTTGCCAAGGACAATACTAAGCTTTAGCGAAGCAAATAAGTGCTTAATAAACATAATAGACAATAGGAAATCGACATATAATATATAACTAACAATATAAAAGCGACAGACAATAAGGAAAAATAATAAGTAGTAGCCAAAGCAAACATACTAAACAAGTAGGCGTGAGTATATAAGCAGGTGCCCCCCCATCGTAACTTCCTTCTTTAAGCGTACTATACTTCAAAATAGCTCGTGTTTCGTCCCGCCGAAAGGCTACTAAAGCCGCCCGCGCCGCTAACGCCGCCGCTACTCGTGTAACAAGAAGTGTAAGTTTCCCTTGTACTCTTTATTCTTTTAAGAATAGTTTTAATATATTATAATAACTTGCGGCTCGCCCCCGCACCCCCTCGCCCGCCCCCGCCCCCGCCCTAGCCACCCCTCGCCGTCGCGCTAAGGCAAGTACTAATAGAGAGGTTCCCTGCTTAATATACGTAAAAGCTGCCTTAAAGGGTAATCTCCTTATTAACATCTATTAAAGCGTAGTTAGCTCAGTGTAGTACTTGCGGTGCCACGGTCAGAATCATAGTTGTGCCGGTCCTATTAGGCCTAGTGTTGCGGTCGCCTTTGCGGCCTTTGTGGAAGAGAAGCGCGGTTTTAACCGCACTCGTATAAGTTTCACTTTAACTCTTATGTTTTTGAAGCTAACTAACTCTAAATAATAATTAAGACGTCTCCGAGCTTCGGTCCGAGAAGTAATTACTGCCCCCGGTATATTCACTTTACCTTTACAAAAACATACTTTAAGTGTACTGACAGGCTCAGCCGCCGCCCTAGCTGCCGCTCTAGCTACTACACTACCTAGTATGTTCACCTTATCTTTACAAACAGGCTTTAAACGTACTGACTTTAGCTTAGCCGCCGCCGCCGCCACCCCAGCCCTAGCCACCCCCCGCCCAATCCTCCCACCTGTGCGTAGTGTTAGTGCTAGTGCTGTCGCTAGTGCTGTCGCTAGTGATGTGGCTGCCCGCCGCCGCCGCATTAAGGAGTTACTGGTAGAGCTAGTAGACTTGTTAGTAATTTAGTTCGCAACTTAATAGTAACTTAAGAACGTGGCCCTTCAGAGTATAGTTTACGACCTTATAAGCAGCTTAGGAACAGGCCCTTATATACTTGTTTTTACGTTAGTCTAGTTGTAGTTCAAGTCTATTTAGTTTAGTTTAAGTTAATTTAATTATAACTTCGGCCGGAATAGAATTCCTGCCCTTAATATCTTAAAAAGATCATACTTAAAGTGACTATGCCACCTTAAAAATTACAAAGGAAAACAAAAGAGTATATTTTACAGTAAAGTACAAGCTTTAATTAAGCTCTTCTACCGACGCCTTAACATCTTATAAGTTAAGTAATACGACAAAAGTCTCAAACTTCTAGCGTGGGAGGTTTTTAGTGAAGCTATTAGTGTATATCTCACTACTAGGCAAATACGTAACCTCAAAACTACCTTTTTAATACTCTTAGCGTAGCCACATATTCTAAATATCAACGTGCCTAAGCTTAGTTAATATACGCTAGTTCTCTTTAACTATAAGCCTAATCGTTTATTAGTTGTCGCAAAAGATATTCCAGGGGCACCCCACATTAAAGTACATTTCTCTAAAGAGCCTCTACAGTACTATAACTTCCTTTACAGTTCGCTCTACCCCCAAGAGCTCAACTTCTATAGTCGAGGTAATAACTATATCTTACTTAAATACTTTCTAGAGTATAGTACCCTTAAACAAAAGAATAATGAGCCCTTATAAAGAACGCTTAGTTTCTAAATTATCTACGAAAGAGGCATTAGACGCTATTATAAGCTACGTTTTACACTATTAACAGCTATAAACGATCCCTAAGAAGCGTGTACTAAACAAGTAATATATCGTCCAATCGACAGCCTATAAGTACTTCTAGCTTAAGTTCGTCAAGAATTGCGACAGCTGTGAAGCTACAAAAGCTACGTCCGGTCTAATTATAACAGCCGTGTACAAGACAAATCCGACCTTTTCTTAGTACTCCTTAATTTGTGCCTTCGTCGCTTTACTAGTGTTTTTAACTAAGTCATAGTACGGCAGAGGGGTACTCAGGCAGTTGCCATCTACTAAGCTAAATTTCTAGGCCACCTTCTCTATATACGTGTCGTAGACTAACGTGATTGTTTTCGTATATCTATCTTATACAATTCGCACCCCTAGAAACTACTCCACGTCACCTATTACAGTCAACTCGTAAGCTTTACTAAGGCCATCAGTAATTTTAGCCACTATAACGAGGTTTGACTTATAATATAACACTTATATGTCGTCTACGTAAAAGGCCACAAACATTATATACTTGTCGTTTATAAATATATAGGGCTCTTCTATAAGTGGCTCTAAACCAAGGCTTTTAAGTGTAACTAAGAAGTCGCCATACTATAAGGCTAAGGAGTCACGTAGGCTATACAAGGCTCTGTCAATCTCTACAACTATGCCGGGCTACTTAAAACCGTTAGGAAAGTAACAGTAGACGGGTGCACTTCGCTCGTCTCGTTCTATATTAACAAAAGCGTTTACGACGTCGTACTACTTAACTTCTAAGTCAAATTAGGCTACTAGGGCCATTGCAACACGAAAAGACCTCGCCGCTAGTGTGGAGGCGTACGTAGAAAATATAATGGCATCCTCCTGCAAGTCACCCCTAGTAACGATGCGCGATTTAATACGTACAAGCTATCTAGCTAAGTTGACTTTGTAAGTAAACACCTATTTTAGTAATATAAGTGTCGTTTTAGTGTCTGCCTTAGGCATAATATGCCAGCATTTCCTAGCCTAGAGGTTCTCTATCTCCTTACGTGCGTCCTCTCAGAAGCGTTCTCCCCACAAGTACTAGTTTAAGTTCTGCCAGTACTTTAGTACTGTCAAAAGCTTTACTTAATATAGTTATATTATTTCAGAGCTTACAGTTTCCTGTGCTCTAATCGTTTCGCCACTAATTACAGCTACAAAGACAGTATACACAGTTTTATAGTCTTTACTATCTTCTCGCGTCACGTCTTTATTCTAAAACGTCATAGTAAAAGATATAATTTACGTATAATTCTTGTCTTTTTAATCTATAGACTCAGCGCTTAAGAGCTCTCTTGTCGTGAAGGAGTATACTCCCGGCCTAATCTTTGACCGTCTATTCAATTATATTATCTCTCTGGCTCGCCGTCTCCGCTAAGCTCGAGTGACAGGGTACAGTTGACTTTAGTTTAGTGCCTGTAGCACTTCGTCTAGGGTCTCTTGAGACATATTCTCGTTTAACAGGCCTTATATTAGTGTCTCTAACAGTAAGTTTTCCAAGAGGAGTTATTATTCTCCCTCAGGCTCGTCGTAATCCTCCTCGAACGAGGTGTTTTCGTGCTATAATACACTTCTTAGACCTACACTAGTTACTTTAGGTTAGTTCAGTAATTGACTTTAGTTATCTCGTACTCCACTCCAAATTATAACTTAAGGTATTAATTTACGCGCACCCTCAATTTGGCGTAGTTGTTTCGCACTTAAGGCACTCCTCTTAGGCTCGATATATTCGTTTCGTTATGTCTGGCTTCGAGTCTGTCTTAGTGTGCCTAGGCTTTTTATTATTACTAGAACTATTATGTCGTCCTTGTTAAGCTTTATGTCGTCCTCTAACGTGTCAATTCGTGAATCTAACAGTACTATCTCATTCTAGTACTCTTATAGAACAGGCAGTCCCGCCTCAGTAGTTACGTATAAGACTACCTCCGTAGAAACTTCGTCGACTTCTATTAAGTCAGACAATAGCCTATTTAATTTAGTACTGTTTTTTGTCGGTGTAGTACCGGTTCATGTACCACGCCGCATGTGTGAATATATTCCAATGCGAGTATAGTGACAGAGTAATAAATAGTTAGTTCAAAAATCTGTGTCTATTCTAAGAGAGTGCGAGGAGAGCCAGACTATATACTACGGAACCTTACCGAATCTCCACTGAAACTAGTCCGGCTAGGCTCTGACCCTTAAATTTGACCCGCACCTACTTTTCTAAACCGAAGTATACTTATGTAGGGACTTGTGGACTAACACAGGCAAAACTTCTTTTAGAAAAACTATTTCTAATATACGTAGAAGTAAATAATAAGTAATATAAGAAATAACAAATAAAATGACAGAATATCTGATAGTGTCTGACCCCGATCTGACAGTGTCCCGAAAGTGCCCCGAAAGGGGCCCGAACCTGGCGAGACGTAGTAGCGAAGTTAAGCGAGAACTAATAATAATAAGAACCCTTAGTATTATATAACGTGATAGATATATATATGTCGCTTTCCCCTAAAGATTTAGAGTCTCCTTTAGCTAACACATATATAACTACTATACGTATACTGCTTTCTGATCTCTTTAATTCGCTTAATATGGCTTAAAAACTAATATTTCTAAGAAGACTATATTAAACTAAATAGATAACTTAAAAGTAAATATACTCTTCGGAGATAGTTCGGTGGGGAAACAGTATACTAACTAAAAACAGTGCCTGCACTAATACCCACAGGAGCGCTCGACCTCGCTTACTGTAAATGCTGTATTCGGTGCGTCCGCCTCTTTATAAAGAATCCGTCCTACGAATGTGCCTTTAATAATCTTAAGAGCAAGAAATACGCGTACTACGTAGAGAAGAAGTCCCAGTATAACTTAGTAAGTATTCTTATTTCTTTTCCTTATTTTAAATCGTATTCGAATCCTCGTCGAAAGTACTCTAAATATATAGTTACTAATATATAATAGATTCCGTGGTTTGTCGCCGAAGAATACCTTTGTCTAGTTACTGCCCTCGAGGCAAAAGATAAAGAAGTTATTGTTATTGCCGCTGAATTAATTGATTCGGTATTGTTAGTCGTCGCTATTAGTGTACTAAAAACTACTAGGGAGTTGTCGCTGGCGTTGTTGGAAGAAACGCGCGTTATACGCCAGGAAATCGCTGGCTTGGCTAGCTCGTAAGTAGTAAGTTAACCCCCTTATCCCTTTTTTTTTAATACTAAGACTCTTAAGTATTAACACTTTACCGTAGGAGACGGTGTTAGTCTTAAACTGGCTCTTTACCGTCGTCTCCTCTGCCGCCACTAAGCGTAGTAAGGAAGACGGCGGTGAGAACGATGCTCCCACTAAGCGTCTCCGCCGAAGTCGCCGTTATAGCGCGAAGGAGGAGGACGAGGAACTTCTTTTAGATATCTATAAGTAGGGGATTCGGCCTTGTTTTGGATTAGCTTCGTAGTAAGTTCTTCGTGGCGGCACTTTCTTTATACTATTATACGGGAGTAGCCCCCTATAGTAAAACCGGCAGTTTGTCCCTATTAGAGTATCGTCGTAAGGCCGCCTATTAGTGCTTTGAATTAAAGGGTGTTTAGAACTAAATCGAATGCGTTTCTGACTTCGTAAATTAATTGAATATGAAAATAATCGTAAGTAATGAATTAATAAATGAGAGTTGTAAGGAAATATATAAAAAAAATCAACGAGTGTAAGAAACCCCTCTATTACTAGTCTAAATTAACTCCGGTTAACTATTAAACTTAACCCTCTATCTTAATAATAAGGATGTTAATATTAATAAAATCCCGAAGAGCCTTATTCGGAGTACTCTTCGTTATAGCGTCGGCAGGATTATTAGTATTATTAATCTATTAAACCTTTATTAGCTCTTTACGCTTATATAATTAACGAATAACTATAATATCGATTATTAGGCGCTTCTCTTTCGTTGTATTGAGCTTAATAATACACTTATAAAGGGATAAAGAATCCGTGTAAATAATAGTAAAAAGACGTGAGATACTAAGCTTATTAATTACTATATTAATAGTCGTACTAAGGGAGATTAATATATCGATGCTAGTTACTATAGTATATAACTCTAATATAAGTACTACACAAGTTACTCTTTTATATTTCGTCGAGCTAGTATATACGATATTACTAGTCAAAGTGAACTACGTATCCCCTACCGTTTCGGCACTAATTACTAATACGAAACTTATCTGTGAACTCAAGTCTTTATTATTAATAAAAGAACCGTTTATAAAAACGTAGACTTTCGCGGACCGTAAGTTAATTAGTACGTATCAAAGTCCTCTTTTTAAGTTGTCTATTTGCTATTTAAGGCGTAGGTTTAAGGCCTTAACGTCGTCTTCTGTTAGATCTTAGTGTTACGCTGCAATAGAGAGGTTAAATATTACTTCCGGCTAATATATAATAGTAAAGTAAGCCGCACGAGCTCGTTACTCTTTATAAGCCTTCTTATAGTCTTCTTTTCCTACGTCGACTAGCTCTAGCCTTACTCCCTGACCCTTCTGTAACATATAAAGGCTGTCCCTGTCTATAGAGATAGTGTACTTATTAAATGTAATAGTTTTAGTAAAGAGTAGTACTTATATTGGCTTCGTTAGAAAACTAGCCTTAGTAATCTCATTTTACTCTCTTACTAAGAAGTCCTTATCTCCTAAAATTAGCGTGTCGTCTATTTATATTCTTACGACTTTAAAATTATAGCTTTCCTTAGTGTTAATTAGTAAGTATAAGTCGTATATTAATGTCTTTATTTATAGGTTCTCTATATAATGTTTATAGTATATATTAAACTAATGGTTTCCGGACTTAAGTATATTATATAATAGTAGTATTACTATAAATATTATATTAGGAGGGAAATCTCTTGTGATTTCTTCTAGTAACTATATAAAAATGTCTTGGAGAAGCCTTGTTTCTGCTTAGACATAAGCTTGAGTAATGTCCCTAATAACTAGATGAGATTTGGACTAGTTTCGGAGGCGATTTAAGTGCTTAATAGTAGCGACTAAGAAAATAAGTAACCGCTGGCTAGACTGTTAGATTATTAGAGACTAAGTCAATATTTCTCTCTTCCCTTTGTCGTTAAAGCACTGAATTACTAGTCTTAACTTCTTATATAGAGTTAACGTCTCCTTGCCTTTGACTTCGTCTACTATTTTTGACTTAAAGATATAGTGGCCTCTTACTTTAGGGTCGTCCTTATAGATAGACACAAAAATACCCCTTTTAATGAGTACTTCGTATTCCGTCCTTTAGGACTATTAGAATAGTAGCCTAAACACTATAATTTTCCTTTTAGTACGAAGTTTAATAAATAACTCCTAGTCCTTTGTCTCCTTTTTAATTAAAAACACTTTAGTATTGTAATTGTTATTAATAATTAGTAAATTTAGGAGGTGTTTCGTAAATGGAATTTAAATAGCGATTTGGGGTGGATTTAGTGCTGTTTCGGTGGTGTTTCTAATCGGGGATCTTAAATGTTACTTATAAATATCTTTTAGTAAGTTTTCTTTTTATTATTTAACGTTAAAGGTGTCTGTCTTAAAGGGACAAACTATAGTTGATCGGAACGTACGTATTCTCTTATTTCTTATGTTGATCTTATATAATTCTCCCTTAATACTTAAGAAATCGTAAGGTCTTGTCTATTTTTTACTCTCTTGATATATTAGAACTTAATTATTAAGGTGGAGATCGTGAATATAAGTGGTTCTAGGGCCGTTTTATATGGCTAACGTATCGCTGACTTTGCGTATAATATAGATTTTCTGTACTTCCTTTATGGCTTTCTTAATCGTAGCCGCACGTTGCTCGACTAACGGATTTAGGGGATTTAGCTTTGTTATTCTAGAGTATACCCCAAAAATAAGTAATATAAGGATCAGCCTATTAAGACTAATTATATTATTTACTACTTTTACTATTATTTGTAGTCGGTCTTTGTCGCTTAATTCAGGGTACTCTTTAGAGATGATTTCGTAGGCACGGCGTAATAGGCGGTAATATCGCTTAACTTTATTAATTAAATAATATGCCTTAATAAGTACTAGCTTAAGAGTACTACTTATAAATCTAAGTGTACTCTAAAACTCTTTAGAATTAAAATTAGTACTATAGTCGTATACGACGAAATCTAAAAGTCTTAAGTAAGTGTCAATCTATGTTAACTTAAATACATTAAAAGTGGCCTAAGCCGTAGCGGAACTGGGGGCCTTTCGGAGTAGTTTCGCCGCACTAAAACTAGTTGCCTTATTTATTATGTAGAGGGTATATTGTTCTCTAAACATTGTAATATTAACGTAGACTATATAATTAAAGTCGACGTCGTCTTGTAACTTAAAGTAGAACTTATATGGAGTATTTATATATTTCTAGTAATGCTTATATATCTCTTTGACCCTTAATATGACTTCCGAGTTATACTTATAGCTAGCTTGATTTAGTAAGTGCTGAAGACGTCTTACTAAAGGGTGTCTAAAACGCCTATAAAGCCGACGTATTTTTAGTTTAGTTAAGTAGTATGTATTTATCGTTCTAGTAAAAGTGTCTAGTAATTGACGATATTAATTTAAAAGTAATTATAGATGTTTATACTTCTATATAATTAAGTACTTTTTGTCGCTTTAAATTAAGATATTGCGTAGGTTGTTATATTGTGTATTTAGTATATTTAGTTGTTGTAGGCAAACTAAAAATAGGATATCCGCGTCTACGATTTGGAAGTCTATTTCTTTAGCTAGAGTGTTAACTGTGGTAACCCCTTAGGGACAGTCGCGAACTGGCATCGAATATGATCCGGCTCTGGCTTGCCTGGCTAGTATTAAACTTAATATCTTGAATTCGTTATAATGCTCGTAGTTAGTTAATTCCTCCCGTGTTTTTATTAAATGCCCTTGTGTTAATTAATAGCTCTTGAAAGAATCTATCTGTTTATTACGTTGTATAGGCCTCGCTCGAAGTAGGTCTCTTGATTTTACTTTTTAAGATGTGAGTAGCTTTCTTCTTCTTAAGTTAGCCTATGACTTCTTGTGCGTTATATTGTGCCTCACTTACTGTAAATATAGTCGTGAAGTTTGTAGTACTATTACTATTATTGTCGTCGGAACTCTTTAAAGAATCGTTAATATCTATTAAAGTGTTTAAATTTATATTTTAGTGACTTCCTAAATAGTGTCCAGATATAGTCTAGTTTTAGTCTGAATTAGGGTCGATCCCCTTAATATAAGTTAAGTAGCTCCTAAAGGTCTTATTTGTGGCCTTTACTCTTTCGGCCTTACGCGCCGCGAAGTATTGTGCCTTTAACGCTACTTACTCTTTGTTAAAGTAATAATTACTATAGTAATTTATCTTTTTATAGATAATATAGCTTATGTAGCCTAGTATAAGCTAGAATTTGTCTCCGCGTTTGTTTCCACTTAAAAATTTCATCTTGTGGTTAGAGTAATAAGCCGCCCTATCTGTGATATAAGATTAGTAGTGATTTATATGTGATCTAGAGTACTTGCCTACCCTCGATCCCGAGTCATGAGTTACTTTAACGCTGACGGCGGAGCGAAGACTATTTATTAATATAGGGAAAGTAAGGGGTGCCTGAAATAAGGCTATTTTAAAGAGGGGGTTCCCTAATACTCTTTATACGAGTTTATCGCGGAGTGTTTTGTCGTTTTATATATTGTCGTCTTTTAGGCTAAACTGAATACTTTGTAATTCCTTAGCGAAGTTTTCTAATTAAGTTAGTACTAGTTTTCCTGTCTAGTAAGGCTCCTCTTAAAATAACGAGAAAGTTAGACTAAACCACCGGCTAAGGAACTTATTAACTCTCTCCTCTGTCTCAAAGTGTTCGCGAGTCGTCTTAATAAGCTTATTAAATAAGTACCTCTTATTCTAAAGGTACTAGTAATAGTACGAACTAGCTCTATCTCGTAATATTAATAGAAAAGCTTAGTTCTAGACCTTAGTCTTAACTAATGCCTTTTAATATAAGTCGGCGAAGATGTGGAGTTTCTTATTTAAGTAGTCCTTGTCTCTATTATATTAAAGCTCCTTAGTATACATCTTAATAAGGTTTATTAACGATTTTACTTAGTCTGGGGTTAATAGATCTATGATATATTATAATAGCCGAATCGGCTCTGTATATAGTCTAGTAGTCTTAGGAACCTTAAATAGTAGTAATGACTTATCCCGTGAGTATATTACTGGCGTTAGTGTAAGATTTAGTAACGCGTAGTTATTTAATCTCCACGGGTAGAGATTACTTAGGGGATCTCTTTTAGGAGTAAATGAGAACTCCTTCTTTAGGACTATAAGTAGGGGGGTTATACTATATAAATCCTCGACCTTATCTCCTTTAGTAAGGGAGATCTTAAGTAATCTTAATAATTAAATCGTCTCTATAAGCTTTACTCCTGACCCTTCCGAAGGAGTGTCTTCCTTTATAAAATAGATGATTACCTTTAGTTAATGTTGTGGAGACATCGGGGATTGATTTTATTAAAGTGTTATTAGAAATAGCGGTAATAGGCGAGAGACTAATTCCCGGAGGTGATTTAGTACTAATTTGGGGTAGTTCCGAATTTGTATCTTTATTTAGTCCTCTAGCCACAAATTTTCCTTAGCTTGTACTGCCTCCGCTAAAGCCTCTGCCGTCCTTGTCCCCCTCTGTCGTCGTATAAATATATTAAAGGCTCGTAGGTCGTCCTTGAAGTATATACGTTCTATAACCTTAATTAACTTAAACTCTTTTGCCGTTTAACCTTTAAAATACTCCCAAAAGTCTTAGAAAAGGAATTCTCTCTTAATATAGCCGTTATAAAAGGACTCACAGAACTTCTACGAGTATGCCGTTGCGTCTCCCGTGAAAATTAGACTAAGATCTAGTGTTGCCGTATTATTAAATGTTTCTGGAGTTAATTCTGGCTCTGCCGAAGTATCCGCCATTGTGTCGGATTCGATTCGTAGGCGATCCGGTGGGTTCTCGGATAGGTTTCTTAAAGGTCTAAAGTTTTAGATTCAAGGATATTAAATTAATAGTCTTTGTAGAGTAATTGTCGTATTGTGATAACTCTTCTCTAACGTACAATCGTCTTAATCGAGTCTTAAGAGAGAAGTTGCCTTCCCTTTATAATCTAGAAAAGGTAAACTACTCTTTAAGGAAAATATAGTAAAGTACTTCTTAAGTTAAAGCCTAGAATCTGTTCTATAGCTTAAGACCTTTTCTGTTTATAGTAAGGTTAACGATATAAGCTTGTTATTAATTAGTGTCGGTGTAGTACTAGTTTATGTATTACGTTGTATATGTGAATATATTCTAATGTGAGTATAGTGACAGAGTAATAAATAGTTAGTTCAAAAATCTATGTCTATTCTAAGAGAGTGCGAGGAGAGTTAGACTATATATTACAGAACCCCACCGAATCTCCACCGAAACTAGTCCGGCTAGGCTCTAACCCCTAAATTTGACCCGCACTCACTTTTCTAAACCGAAGTATGTTCATGTAGGGACCTGTGGACCAACATTTTTCGCCTCCGCATACTCGTCCGCTACGTGTTCAATAGCTAACTCGGCGTCCTAAGCGGCCTCAGGCTTTACAAGTATATCAACGACTTATTTAAGTATTAGTAGTAGTTAGCCGACTACTGCCTACTTACTATAGAACTATACCTTATCAAAAACAACGTTTCGAGTACGTATTACACGCTTTAACAAGGGTATCCAGACCCTATATATATTAGTTACATAATAGCCAACTAAGTATCCGACATGCCCCCTAGGGTTAACCTTAAAGCCTCTCTTGTCACAGAGAGCTTGTCGGTCTTTAATTATCGCGTAAGCTTTAGCGCTATACGCGAAAGCATTACTCCAGTCAAGTCTCAAATCAACCAGCAACCTCTTTACTATATATAAATCGTACCACTGAAAATACTACTTAAACCATACTTCTAAGACTTCGTTTAGTAAACTTATAACTCTCTTAGCTAATAACGACATATTATATAAGTATATAGCCGTTAAAACAGCTTCCGGCTATAACTTAAATAGTAGATTAGCGCCTGTTATCATTTTCAAGGCCTTAATAATTAGCTCCCCACCAGCTCTTTCTGCACCTCTATTTAGCTCATGCGTGTAGACAAGAGTAAGCTCTAGGTCGATGCCATTATCTAACGCCTATTAGTCGTACTAAGTCCAGTATCTTGTGTTAATTACAGACGTGTCGTTATCAGACCTGACTTTATATATAGCTAGACCGTATTAGCGTCTAGTCTATGCCTCAAAAGCTTTAAGTACTCCTATAATTAACTCGTTGGCTTTACTCGTAAGTGTAAATACGAAAAGCTTTCTACTATATTCGTCCTTAATTAACAATAGCCAGTATATGCCATTATAGCCTATAGAGTAGTTAAACAGGTCCCATGTGACTTTAAAGAAAGGTCTCGGGGACTTATTATCTAATTCTCTACGCGATAGTCGTTAATTTGAGTGTGTCACAGCACAGCTTTCGCATTATATGCCAGTAATTCCATCGATTTAAACATTACGGGCATACTTCACAAGAGCTTCTAGGGCCATTTTGCCGAGGTAACTAGCCCGTAAGTGCCACATTTGTACTATGTCACTCCGAGGTCGTAAGAAACTACGAGTTAATTAAAAGGTATACTTCTTAAGAGAGTATAGTCGTCTACTAATTATCAGGTATATCATTATAGTAAGAGATTTACAAGTCTTTATAAATACACGTAGTTATAGAGAGCGCGAGCAGTTGTTAATTAACTTATATTCAAATATTATAAGGTTCCACCTACGCTACAGGTTTCTCATTATATAGTTCTCTTTAGCACTACTTACGCGCAAAGTCGTGTTAGTACTATTATACCACACCCCCGACTGTGCAAGGAGGCTCTCTAAGATAATATTAATATTAAACCCCTCTATAATAGCCACATTAAACAGCGTCAAGTCCCTAGTATATAGTCCGGCAAGTCTATATATAGCGTTTTCAAAGATGCGTGTACCTCTGCTAATAATAGGCAGGCTTAAGGTGCCCGCGTCAACTGATTCTCCTATAATACGTTTGAAGCTACTAGGGACTAGTTTATTAATACTATTAACTAAGTAAGTCGCGCCGCAGTTATCGACAAGAGTACTATTTAATAGAAGGTAGCGTTAGAACTCTATAGTACTATATATACTAGCGTTAAGAGTGTCGTCCTAGATTATGTCGTCAAGGAGGTTTAAGTCAAGTACAACTGTGTTAATACTCCTTATTCCTTCCTACGTAACTTTGCCTTTATCTTTATTTCCTATAAGTGCAGCGGCATCGGCTGTTTTGGCGTTAATAGTAAGTTTAAAGGTATTAGTACTATTAGCTCCAGTGATTTTAACTACTATAACGTACTTCCAACCTTCTTTAGCTATAGCGGCCTTGAGCTCCCTGAAGTCTACAGTCTCTAACTTCTTGCGAGTTATAATTACTTCGTCAGCGTTTAGTATATACTTTATGCCTTTAGTAGTCGTTCTATTAACTATATAACGTAGTCTTTAACACTTAAGCGGCTCAAAGAAGTACTTACTGTTCATGCCATATAAGTATAAGTTACCTTAGCCGCGAGAGCGAGATCTACTAGAGCTTACGCCCGACGTACTATCGTCCATTCTTCTAAGGGTTAAGTATTGACTACCACCCCCTCCTTGACGCCTAGGCTTCTTAAACATAATGTACTCTTAGTTTATATTAGGGAGCACTTAAATATAGTCGTTAAGAGTAAAACTATACTCTTTTCTAAGTTAGTCGTCGCGTATAATTATACTAAAGATAAGATTTGCCTAGTCAGGGTACATATAAACTCCCACCGCACGTAGCCACTTCTTTAGAGCCACAGTGCCCTTGACTTCAAGTATATTGTACGCTTTAGTATTCTTATAAGCCTTCAAGAAGTCCTTCATTCACTAATTAACGTTGACTTTTCCCTCATGTGCCTCCCTTAAAGCCTTCTTGTATTCCGTGACTACTATAATAAGGACCGACGATTCTAACAGTGTTATATCGCGCTAAAGTGTACTAACTAGCTTTTATATACTCAGTTCGCTCTTGCCCTCTAGTTCCCTAATCGCAGAGTCTAAAAGCGAATCGTCTACTATTTCAGAGAGCCAGTTATATAAAGCCATATATTTATTATTTTAGCTCGTCTATTCAGCAAGCGTGTACTAGTACTCCTTAACTTATACTGTGTAAATCTATTATATCTCTGTAATTGTCAAGTAAGGAGGTAGACTAACTTCTTCTAGACTTGTCCCTTTTATTTAAGTATCTATCGATGGCTCTAAGGTTAGTGTAGCCCACGTATTGTCAGTCGACTCAGGTGTTAAAGACGGTTATAGGTTTACTGCTTTCCAAGCTACAATATTAGCGTAATACTAGCTTAACTAAGTCTTTGCAACCTCTTTCGCGGTACTTTCGAGCGTTGGAGCCTTTAGTCGGAGGTTTGGAATATAGCCTGTCACAGGGGCACTAGGGTTTACTATGTCTAGTGCGCCTATAAAGCCAGCATAGAAATTCAAGCGCAGGTGCCATGTCGCCTAATCCTTCCGCGCCTTCAAATTGCAGTCCGCAGGTAGCCTAAGAAGCGACATTGTCGGTTTTAGGTATACATATAATGATTTCGAAGAGGTTTTGATAATTTAAGGGTTATTAACGGGCTTTTAAATACTGTTAGTACGTGTGTAAGGCAGCGGTAAGAAAGCCTCTACATACCTCTATAGAGCCACGTCGGCGCGTGTATGCGACTAGGAAGCTTTAATAGCTTACGGGGCTCATAACTGTCGTGCAAGAGCACGCCTAGAGGCTCCACAGAGGCGAAATTGACGTATTATTAAGGTATACGCAGTCCTGTAATTGATTGTTATCTATCTACGTATAGTCTATTCGAGCTCCCTGAATATGGAAGTCGCGGGCGCTTTGGCCATGGTGCCTTTGATTGGGCTCGCTTAGCCGGCCTACCATAACCTGCACGACACGATACGATTACGGCTAAAGGCATAGTTATTCTCTTCCTCGTCTATTAGACTCGACACTTCGGCATGCCGGACTCTATTGTCTCAGACCGAGGACCTCAGTTCGTCTCCTCCTTTTAGAAGGAGTACTGTCGTATCCTCGAGACTAAGGTAAAGCTAACGACGGCGTATAACTTAAACGTTAACGGCTAGACGGAAGTAACGAACTAATATATCAAGTAGCGGCTCCGTCCCTTTTACTACTACTACTAAGACAATTAGAGCGACCTCTTACTAATTATAGACATCGCTTAATTAACGTTACCGCACGAGTCCCTAAGCCGCCTGTCCCCTTTCTAGTTACTTAACGGCGTTAAACTAAGGACTTCCTAGGACTTAATTAACCTAAAGCCGCCGGTTATAATAATAAAGAAACTCAACCGCGAGGAAGCTTTATAAGTAACCTTACGAATAAAGGAGGTTATAAAAGTCGCCTAGTCGTCCCTAAAAGACTAATAAGAGAAAATAAAACGACTAACGAACCGTGGGCGACGCGCCGTTAATTAGGACGTTAGCGACCTAGTATTAGTCGACACTCGGAACTAGAATGTCGACCGACCCTCAAGGAAGCTCTTTGACAAGTAGTACGGCCCAGTTAAAGTAATCGCTAAGGAAGGAGAAAGTTAGAGAGTTAAGCTATTAGAGGACTAGTTAATTTACCCCGTTTTTTACTCGCACTCGCTCCGCAAATACGTCGATAACCCCCTACCGGGACAAGCCAAAGCTACGCCGGCACTTATCTAGTTACTGCCTGAGCAAGATAAGTGGGAAATTGAAGGCATCCTTGGCTTTAAGGTTATATAGAACAAGCTATTCTATTATATTAAGTGGCTAGGCGCCGACGAAGACCTAAAGTAGTACTTATACTTAGACGCTATAACAGCTCTATATATAATTAAGAGGTTCCACTTAAAGTATCCGAATATTAAAGGCCCGCTAAGAGCTCTCCTAAAGTGGCTAAAGGCTTATAACGCTAGTATCGACGACTATAACGACCTCGAGGACGACATAGTTATAGCTACAATTGCGCGGACGCAGTTTTTTTAGAGGGGGGGGTAATGTTACGACTTACGATACGCCTCGTATTTTAACCGACACTAGCTCGTAGTATCGCTGGCTATGCGACGGCGCTAAGCCTGATAAGGAAGACTAAGTAGCGAGCCTGCGATATATTGACGTAAATAGTACTCGACTACACTAGGCCCTATTAGGAGGGTCCTTTATATATATATACTCGAGCCCTCCCTTACGGGGAGCTCTCCTTTTCTCCTTGTCTTTTCTTCTCGATTCTAAGCGTAGCCTTAGGTCCAAATATAAAGCTTGAGTCCACTCGCAGTAACAACCTTTGGCCAGCCGTAATAACTCTAGCTAAAGAAATAGACTTTTAAATCGTAGACGTAAATATCTTATTTTTAGTTTGCTTATAATAATTAAATACGCTTAACGCGTAATACAATAACTTACGTAATGTCTTGATTTAGGGTAATAAGAAGCACTTAATTATACGGAAGTATAAGCATCTATGGCTACTTTTAGACTAATATTGTCAATTACTAGACACTTCGACCGGAATAATAAATACATGCCACCTAACTAAACTAGAAATACGTCGGCTTTATAGGCGTTTCGGACACCCTTTAGTAAGACGTCTTTAGCACCTACTAGATTAAGCTAGCCATGAGTATGACTCGGAAGTTATATTAAGGGTTAAAGAGATATATAAACATTACTAGAAATATATAGATGCTCTATATAAGTTCCGCTTTAAATTATAAGACGACGTCGACTTTAATTATATAGTCTACGTTAATATCGTAATGTTTAGAGAACGATATACCCTCTACATAATAAATAAGGCAATTAGTTTTAGTGCGGCGAAACTACTCTAAAAAGCCCCTAGTTCAGCTACGGCTCAGGCTACCTTTAATACATTTAAGTCAATATAAATTAACATATACCTTAAACCTCCGGATTTCGTTGTATACGACTATAGTACTAATTTCAATTCTAAGGAGTTTCGGAGTACACTTAAATTTATAAGTAACACCCCTAAACTAGTACTTATTAAGGCATACTATTCAATTAACAAAGTTAAGTAATATTACTGCCTATTACGCCGTGCTTATAAAATCGTTATAGAAGAGTACCCTAAGTTAAGCGACGAAGACTAATTATAAATAATAGTAAAAGTAATAAACGATATAACTAGACCTAATAAGCTCATCCTTATATTACTTATTTTCAGCGTATACCCTAGAATAATAGAGTTAGACCCCCTAAATCCGTCAGTTAAGTAACGTGCAGTTATAATTAAGAAAGCTATAAAGAAAGTATAGAAAATCTATATTACGTGTAAAGTCAACGATATATTAGTTATATAAAACGGCCCTAAAACTACTTATATTCACAGTCTCTACCTTAATAATCAAGTTCTAATATATTAAGAGGGTAAAGAATAAACAAGACCTTACGATTTCTTAAGTATTAAGGGAGAATTATATAAGATTAATATAAGAAATAAGAGAATACGTACGTTCTAATCGACTATAGTTCGTCCCTTTAAGACAGACACTTTTAGTATTAAACGACAAAAAGAAAACTTATTAAAGGATATTTATAAGTAACATTTAGGATCCCTGATTAGAAATATTACTAAAATAGTACTAAATCTACCCTAAATCGCTGTCTAAATTCTATTTACGAAACACTTCTTAGATTTACTAATTATTAATAACAATTATAATATTAAAGTGTTTTTAATTAAGAAAGAGACAAAGGACTAAGAGTTATTTACTAAACTTCGTGTTAAAAGGAAGATTATAGCGCTTAGACTACTATTCTAGTAGTCTCGAAGGACAGAATACGAAGTACTTATTAAAAGGGGTGTTTTTATACCTATTTATAAGGACGACTTTAAAGTAAGAGGCTACCGTATCTTTAAGTCAAGAATAATAAACGAGGTTAAAGGTAAGGAGACGTTAACTTTATATAAGAAGTCAAGACTAGTAATTTAATACTTTAACGACAAAGGCAAGAGAGAGATTTTAACTTAGTCTCTGACAATTTAACGATTTAGCTAGCGGTTACTTATATTTTTAGCCGCTGCCGTTAAGTACTTAAATCGCCTCCGAAACTAGTCCGAATCCTATTTAGCTATTAAGGACATCACTTAATATTAGTCCACAGGTCCCTGCATGAGTATACTTCGGTCCGGAAAAGGGGGTGTAAGTCAAAGTCAGGGGTCAAAACTTAACCGGACTAGTTTCGGTGGAGATTTAGTAGGGTTTCGTAGTATATAATCTAGCTCTCCTCGCACTCTCTTAGAATATACACAGATTTTAAATTATATATTTATTACTTTATTACTATACTCGTATTAAAATATATTTATATATATAGCGTAGTATATAAACTAGTACTATATTAACACTAATTAGTAGTAAGCTTATATCGTTAACCTTATTATAAATAGAAAAAGTCTTAGGCTATAAAGTGGATTCTAGGCTTTAACTTAAGAAGTACTTTATTATATTTTCCTTAAAGGGCATTTTACTTTTTTTAGATCGTGAAAGGAAGGTAACTTCTCTCTTGAGACTCGATTAAGACGATTATACGTTAAAGAAGAGCTATTATAATACGACAATTACTTTATAAAGATTATTAATTTAATATCTTTAAATCCAGAACTTTGGACCTTTAAGAAACTTATTTAGGAACTTACTAAATCACTTACGAATCGAATCCGACATAATGGCGGATACTTCGGCGGAGCTAGAGTTGACTCCGGAAACATTTAATGACACGGCTACACTAGGAGAAACGCTAAATCCTAGTCTAGCTTTTACAGGAGATACGACGGTATACTCGCGGAAGTTCTATAAGTCTTTTTATAACGGCCGTATTAAGGGAGAATTCCTTTTTTAGGACTTTTAAGAGTATTTTAAGAGTTAGATAATAAAGGAGTTTAAGTTAATTAAGGTTACGGAACGTATATACCTTAAGGACGACTTACGAGCCTTTAGTATATTTATACGACGACAGAAAGGGACGAGGATAATAGAGGCTTTAGCGGAGGCAGTATAAGTTAAGGAAAATTTGTGGCTAGAGGACTAAATAGAGATATAAATTCGGAACTACCCTGAATTAGTACTAAATTATATCTAGGAATTACTTTCTTAATTACTACCGCTATTTCTAATAATACTTTAATAAAATTAATCCCTAATGTCTTTATAATACTAACTAAAGGTAATTATTTATTTTATAGAGGAAGACACTCCTTTAGAAGGGTTAAGAGTAAAGCTTATAAAAACGATTTAGTTATTAAAATTATCTAAGATCTCCCTTATTAAAGGAGATAAGGTCGAGGATCTATATAATATAATCCCCTTACTTATAGTCCTAAAGAAGAAGTTCTTATTTACTCTTAAGAGGGATCCCCTAAGTAATCTCCACTTATAGAGATTAAATAATTATATGTTATTAAATCTTATATTAACGTTAGTAATATACCCACGGGATAGGTTATTATTATTATTTGAGGTTCTTAGGACTACTAGACTATATACAGAGCCGATTCGGCCGTTATAGTATATTATAGATCTATTAACCTTAGACTAAGTAAAATCGTTAATAAACCTTATTAAGATATATACTAAAGAGCTTTAATATAATAAAGACAAGGATTACTTAGATAAGAAGCTCCATATCTTCGCTGACTTGTGTTAAAGAGTATTAGTTAAGACTAAGGTCTAGAACCGAGCTTTTCTATTAATATTACGAGACAGAGCTAGTTCGTATTATTATTAGTACTTTTAGAATAAAGGGTACTTATTTAATAAGCTTATTAAGACAACTCGCGAACACTTTAAGATAGAGGAGAGAGTTAATAAGTTCCTTAGTTAGTAGTTTAGTCTAACTTTCTCGTTATTTTAAGAGGAGCCTTATTAGACGGGAAAACTAGTATTAACTTAATTAGAGAACTTCGCTAAGGAACTACAGAGTATTTAGCTTAGCCTAAAGGACGACAATATGTGAAATAATAAGACGCTCCGCGATAAACTCGTATAAGAAATAATAGGGAACTCCCTCTTTAAAATAGCCTTATTTTAAGTACCCCTTACTTTCCTTATATTAATAAATAGTCTTCGCTCCGCCGTTAATGTTAAGGTAATTCATAACTTGGGATCGAGGGTAAGTAAGTACTCTGGATTATATACGAATCGCCACTGATTTTATGTCGTAAATAAGGCGGCTTATTACTTTAACTGTAAGATGAAATTTTTAAGTAGAAACAAACGTAGAAATAAATTCTAGCTTATATTAAGCTATATAAGCTATATTATTTATAAGAAGATAGATTATTATAGTAGTTACTACTTTAATAAAGAGTAAGTAGCGTTAAAGGCACGATACTTCGCGGCACGCAAAGCCGAAGGAGTGAAGGCTATAAATAAGACCTTTAGGAGCTACTTAGCTTATATTAAGGGGATCGACCCCAATTTGGACTAAAACTAGACTATATCTGGACACTATTTAAGAAGTCACTAAAATACGGATTTAGACACTTCAATAGATATTAATAATTCTTTAAAGAGTTCCGACGATAATAATAATAATAGTACTATAAACTTCACGACTATATTTATAGTAAGTGAGGCATAATATAACACACGAGAAGTTATAAGTTAACTTAAGGAGAAGAAGGCTACTTATATCTTAAAAAGTAAAATCAAGAGACTTACTTTAAGTGAGGCCTATATAACGTAATAGACAGACAGATTCTTTTAAGGTCTATTAATTAACATAAGGGCATCTAATAAAAACACGGGAGGGATTAATTAATTACAGGTATTATAGCGAATTCAAGATGTTAAGTTTAATATTAACTAAGCGGGCTAGAGCCAGATTATATTCAGTGCCGGTTCGCGACCGTCTCTAGGGGTTACTATAGTTAACACTCCGGCTAGAGAAATGGACTTCTAAATCGTAGACGTAAATATCCCATTTCTAGTTTATTTATAATAGTTAAATGCGCTAAATACGTAATATAATAACTTACGCAACGTTTTGATTTAGGGCGACAAGAAGTACTTAATTATATAGAAGTATAAGTATTTATAGCTACTTTTAGATTAATATCGTCAATTACTAGACACTTTTACTAGAACGATAAATATATACTACTTAATTAAACTAGAAATACGTCGGCTATATAAGCGTTTTAGACACCCTTTAGTAAGACGTCTTTAGCACTTACTAGATTAAGTTGGCTATAAGTATAACTCGAAAGTTATATTAAGGGTTAAAGAGATATATAAGTATTGCTAGAAACACGTAAATACTCTATATAAGTTCCGCTTTAAGTTGTAAGACGACGTCGACTTTAATTATATAGTTTATGTCGATATCGCAATGTTTAGAGAATAATATACCCTCTATATAATAAATAAGGCAATAAGTTTTAGTATAGCGAAACTACTCTGAAAGGCCCCTAGTTCCGTTACGGCTTAGGCCACTTTTAACGTATTTAAGTTAATATAAATTAACACTTACTTAGGACCTCTAGATTTCGTCGTGTACGACTATAATACTAATTTTAATTCTAAGGAGTTTTAGAGTGTACTTAAATTTATAAGTAATACCCTTAAGTTAGTACTTATTAAGGCATACTATTTAATTAGTAAAGTTAAGCGATATTACCGCTTATTACGCCGTGCTTACGAAATTATCTTTAAAGAGTACCTTAAGTTAAGCGACAAAGACTGATTATAAATGGCAATAAAAGTAGTAAATAATACAGTTAGTCCTAATAGGCTAATCCTTATACTTCTTGTTTTTAGGGCATACCTTAGAATAACGGAGCTAGATCCCTTAAATCCGTTAGTCGAGTAACGTGCGGCTACGATTAAAAAAGTTATAAAGGAGGTATAGAAAATCTATATTACACGTAAAGTTAGTAATACGTTAGTTACACGAAACGGCCCTAGAACTACTTATATTTATAGTCTTTACTTTAATAATTAAGTTTTAGTATATTGGGAAGGTAAAGGATAGATAGGACTTTATGATTTCTTAGGTATTAAGGGAGAATTATGTAAGATCGACATAGGAAATAAGAGAATACGTACGTTTTAATTAATTATAATTCGTTCCTTTAAGATAAATACTTTTAACGTTAAACGACAAAAAGAAAACTTATTAGAGGATATCTATAAGTAATATCTAGGATCCCTGATTAAAAATACTACTGAAATAACACTAAATCTACCCTGAATCGCTATTTAAATCCTATTTACAAAACACTTACTAGATTTATTAACTATTAATAATAATTACGATATTAAAGTGTTTATAATTAAGAAAGAGACGAGGGACTAAGAACTATTTACTAAACTTCGCGCTAAAGGGAAGATTATAGCGCTTAAATTACTATTTTAATAGTCTCGAAGGACAAAATACGAAGTACTTATTAAAAGGGGTGTTTTTGTGCCTATTTATAAGGACGACTCTAGAGTAAGAGGCCACCGCATCTTTAAGTCAAAAATAGTAGACGAGGTCAAAGGCAAGGAAACGTTAGCTCTATATAAAAAGTTAAGGCTAGTAATTTAATACTTTAACGACAAAAGGAAGAGAGAGATTTTGACTTAGTCTCTGATAATTTAACGATTTAACTAACAGTTACTTATATTTTTGGCCGCTGCCGTTAAGCACCTAAATCGCCTCTGAAACTAGTCCGAATCGCACTTAGTTATTAGGGACATTACTTAAGCCTACGTTTAGGCGGAGACGAAGCTTCTTAGGGACATTTTTATATAGCTATTAAAGGAGATCGCAGGGGATTTCCCTCTTAGTATAATATTTATAATAGTACTACCGTTATACGGCATACTTAAGTCTAGAAACTATTAGTTTAATATATATTATAAATATTACGTAGAGAACTTATAAATAGAGACCTTAATATACGACTTATACTTACTAATTAATATTAAGGAAAGCTATGATTTTAGTGTCATAAGAATATAAACAGACGACACGCTAATTCTAAGAAATAAGGACTTCTTAATAAAAGAGTAAGATAAGATCACTAAGGCCGGTTTTCTAACGAAGTTAATATAAGTATTACTCTTTACTAAAACTATTACGTTTAATAAGTATATTATCTTTATAAACGGGGACAGCCTCTATATATTTCAAAAGAGTCAAGGAGTAAGGCTAGAGTTAATCGACGTAAGAAAGGAGGACTATAAGAAGGCCTATAAAAAGTAACGAGTTCGTGCGGCCTACCTTATTATTATTTATTAGCCGGAAGTAACATTTAATCTCTTAGTTATAGTGTAATACTAAGATCCGACAAAAGACGACGTTAAGGCTTTAAACTTACGCCTTAAATAATAAATAAATAACTTAAAGAGAGGACTCTAATATATATTAATTAACTTATAGTCTATAAAAGTCTATGTTTTTATAAACGGTTCTTTTATTAATAATAAAGACTTAAGTTTATAGATAGGTTTTATATTAGTAATTAATACTGAAACAGTAGGGGATGCGCAATTTACTTTAACTAGTAATATTATATATATTAACTTAATAAAATACAAGAGAGTAACTCGTGTAGTGCTCGTATTAGAGTTATATACTATAGTAACTAACATTAATATATTAATCTCCCTAAGTACGACTATTAATATAGTAACTGACAAGCTTAATATCTTACGTCTTTCTACTATTATTTACACAGATTCTTTATCCCTTTATAAGTGTATTATTAAGCTTAATATAATAAAAGAGAAGCGCTTAATAATTAATATTATAGCTATTTATTAATTATACAAGCGCAAAGAGCTGACAGAGGTTCGATAGATTAATGGCGCTAATAATCTTACTAACGCTATAACGAAAAGTGCTCTGAATAAGGCTCTTCGGGATTTTATTAACACTAATATCCTCACTATTAAAATAAAGGGTTAGGTTTAATAGTTAACCGGAGTCGATTTAAACTAATAACAGAGGGGTTTCTTACACTCGTTAATTTTTTTTATTATTTATATATTTCCTTATAACTCTTATTCTTATTGATTTATTACTTGCGATTATTTTTATATTTAATTAATTTACGAAGTTAGAAATATACTTAATTTAGTTTTAAATACCCTCTAATTTAAAGTACTAACGGGCGGCCTTACGACGACACTCTAATAAGAATAAACTACCGGTTTCACTACAGGGGGTTACTCTTATATAATAGTATAAAGAAAGTGTCGCTATAAAGAACTTACTACGAAGTTAATCCGAAACAGGGCTAAATCCCTTACGTATATATATTAAGAAGAGGTTCTTCCTCTTCCCCCTCTTCCTCCCCCGCGCTATAGCGGCGACTTCGGCGGAGACGCTTAGTGGGAGCATTGTCCTTACTGCCGTCCTCCTTACTACGCTTAGTGGCGGCAGAGGAGACAACAGTGAGGAGCTAGTTCAGGACTAGCACCGTCTCTTATAGTACAAAAGTTGTTAGTACTTAGGAGCCTTAATATCAAAAAAGGATAAGGGGTTTAACTTACTACTTACGAGCTAGTTAAGCTAGCGATTTCCCGGCGTATAACGCGCGTTTCTTTTAGTAACGCCAACGATAACTCCCTAGTAGTCTTTAGTACGCTAGTAGCGGCGACTAATAATACTGAATTAATTAATTTAGCGGTAGTAATAATAGCTTCTTTATCTTTTATTTTAAGGGCAGTAACTAGACGAAGGTATTCTTCGGCGACAAATTATAGAATTTATTATATATTAATAATTATATATCTGGAGTACTTTTAGTAAGGATTCAAATACGATTTAAAATAAGGAAAAGAAATAAGAATACTTACTAAGTTACACTAGGACTTCTTCTTTACGTAATACGCGTATTTCTTACTCTTAGGATTATTGAAGGTATATTCGTAGGACGGATTCTTTACGAAGAGGCGGACGTACTAAATACAGTATTTACAGTAGGCGAGGTCGAGCGTTCTTGTAAGTATTAGTGTAAGTATTATTTTTAGTTAATATACTGTTTCCTTACTGAACTATCTCTAAAGAGTATATTTACTTTTGGGTTATTTATTTGATTTAATATAGTCTTCTTAGAAATGTTAGTTTTTGAGTTATATTAAGCGAATTAAAGAGATCGGAAAGTAATATACGTATAGTAGTTATATATATATTAGCTAAAGGAGACTTTAAATCTTTAGGGAAAAGCGATATATATATATATTTATCACGTTATATAATACTAAGGGTTCTTATTATTATTAATTCTCGCTTAGCTTCGTTACTACGTCTCACTAGATTTAGGCCCCTTTTAGGGCACTTTCGGGACACTGTTAGATTAAGGTCAGACGCTATTAGATACTTTGTTATTTTATTTATTATTTCTTATATTACTTGTTATTTACTCTTACGTATATTAAAAATAGTTTTTCTAAAAGAAGTTTTACTTATATTAGTCTATAAGTCCTTATATAAGTATACTTTAGTCTAGAAAAGGGGGTGCGAGTTAAAGTCAAGGGTTAAAACTTAGCTAGACTAGTTTTAGTAAAGATTTAATAAGGTTTCGTAATATATAGTTTAGCTCTCCTCGTACTCTCTTAGAATATATATAGATTTTGAACTATATATTTATTACTTTGTCGCCATACTCGCATTAGAATATATTCACACATACGGCGTAGTACATAAACTGGTACTGCACCGACACTTAAGCTTACGTCTAGGCAAAGACAAGGCTTTTCCGGGACATTTTTATATAGTTACCGGAGGAAATCGCGGGAGATTTCCCTCTTAATATAATATTTATAATAATACTACCGTTATATAGTATACTTAAGTCTAGAAACTATTAGTTTAATATATACTATAAATATCACGTAGAGAACTTACAAATAAAGACCTTAATATACGACTTATATTTACTAATTAATACTAAGGAAAGCTATAACTTTAGAGTCGTAAGAATATAAATAGACGACACTTTAATTTTAAGAGATAAGGACTTCTTAATAAGAGAGTAAAATAAGATTACTAAGGCCGGTTTTATAACGAAGCCAATATAAGTATTACTCCTTACTAAAACTATTACGTTTAATAAGTGTACTATCTCTATAGACGGGGACAGCCTTTATATGTCTTAAAAGGGTTAAAGAGTAAGGCTAAAACTAGTTGACGTTAGAAAAGAGGACTATAAGAAGGTTTATAGAAAGTAACGAGCTCGTGCGGCCTACCTTATTACTATTTATTAGCCGGAAGTAACGTTTAATCTCTTAGTCGTAGCGTAACACTAAGATCCGATAGAAGACGACGTTAAGGCCTTAAACTTACGCCTTAAATAATAAATAAATAACCTAAAGAGAGGACTTTAATACGTACTAATTAACTTATAGTCTATAAAGGTCTACGTTTTTATAGACAGTTCTTTTACTAATAATAAAGACTTAAGTTCACAAATAAGTTTCGTATTAGTAATTAGTACTAAAACAGTAGGGGATACGCAATTCACCTTAACCGGTAATATTGTGTATACTAGCTCAACAAAATATAAGAGAGTAACTCGTGTAATACTCGCATTAGAGTTATATATTATAATAGTTAATATCAATATATTGATTTCCCTTAATACGACTATTAATATAGTACTAATAAGCTTAACATCCCACGTCTTCTTACTGTTATTTATACGGATTCTTTATCCCTTTATAAGTATATTATTAAGCTCAGTACGACTAAAGAGAAGCACTTAATAATCGATATTATAGCTATTTGTTAATTATACAAGCGTAAAGAGCTAACGGAGGTTTAATAAATTAATGGCGCTAATAATCCTACTAACGCTATAACGAAGAGTGCTCCGAATAAGGCTCTTTAGGATTTTATTAATACTAATATCTTTATTATTAAAATAGAAGGTTAAGTTTAACAGTTAACTGGAGTCGATTTAGACTAGTAACGGAGGGGTTTCTTATACTCGTTGATTTTTTTGTTATTTATATATTTCCTTATAACTCTTATTTATTAATTTATTACTTGCGATTATTTTTATATTTAATTAATTTGTGAAGTCAGAAACGTATTTGATTTAGTTCTAAATACCCTTTAATTTAAAGTACTAACAGGCGGCCTTATAATAACACTTTAATAGAGACAAACTACCGGTTTTATTATAGAGGGCTACTCCCGTATAATAATATAAAGAAAGTGCCGCCACAAAGAACTTACTACAAAGTTAATCTAAAATAGGGCCGAATCCCTTATTTATAAATATCTAAAAGAAGTTCCTTGTCCTCCTCTTTTGCGCTATAGCGGCGACTTTAATAGAGACGCTTAGTAGGAGTATCGTCCTTACCGCCGTCCTCCCTACTACGCTTAATAGCGGCAAAGGAGACGACAATAAGGAGCCAGTTTAAGACTAGTACTATCTCTTATTATATAAAGCGTTAATACTTAAGAGCCTTAATATTAAAAAGGAATAAAGGGGTTAACTTACTACTTACGAGCTAGCTAAGCTAGCGATTTCTTGGCGTATAACGCGTGTTTCCTTTAATAACGCCAGCGATAACTCCTTAATAGTCTTTAGTACGCTAATAACGACGACTAATAATACTAAATTAATTAATTCAGTAGTAGTAACGATAGCTTCTTTATCTTTTGCCTCGAAGGCAGTAACTAGACGAAAGTATTCTTTAGTGACAAACCACAGAATTTATTATATATTAGTAATTATATATCTAGAGTACTTTTGGCGAAGATTTAAATACGATTTAAAATAAGGAAAAGAAATAAAAATACTTACTAAGTTACACCGGGACTTCTTCTTTACGTAATATACGCATTTCTTGCTCTTAAGATTGTTAAAGGCGTATTTGTGAGATAAGTTCTTTACGAGGAGACAAACGTATTAAATATAGTATTTACGGTATACGAGGTCGAGCGCTCCTGTAAATATAAGTACAAGTACTGTTTTCAGTTAGTACACTGTTTCCTTATTAAACTATCTCTAAAGAGTATATTTACTTTTAGTTTATTTATTTAATTTAATATAGTCTTCTCAAAAATATTAGTTTTTAAGCTATATTAAGCGAATTTAAGGAGATTAGAAAGTAATATATATACGGTAATTATATATATGTTTATTAAGGAGATTTTAAACCTTTAAAGGGAGGCGACATATATATATATTTATCACGTTATATAATACTAAGGGTTCCTATTATTACTAGTTCTCGCTTAACCTCGCTATTACGTCTTGTTATATTTAGACCCCTTTCGGGACACTTTTGGGACACTATTAGATCGAGATTAGACAATGTCAGATACTTTATTATTTTATTTATTATTTCTTATATATTACTAATTATTTGCTTTTACGTGTGTTAGAAATAGTTTTTCTAAAAGAAGTTTTGCCTGTGTTAGTCTATAAGTCCCTATATAAGTATACTTCGGTCTAGAAAAGGGGGTGCGAGTCAAAGTCAAGGGTTAAAGCTTAGCCGGACTAGTTTCAGTAGAGATTCGGTGGGGTTTTATAGTATATAGTCTGGCTTTCCTCACACTCTCTTAAAATATATATAAATTTTTAAACTAACTATTTATTACTCTATCACTATACTCGCATTTTGAATATATTCACACTTGCGGCGTGGTATATAAACCGGTACTACACCGACACTAACTTCTTATTAGAACGAATCGTCTTAATATTCTTTGCTAAAAGTAAAACCTATTATTCGACCTTAAACTCTATAAGGCGATAATTCTTATTATACTACTTCACCTAGTTCTCTTTAGTCCTTCGCCAACTATTTTCTAACTCTTAGTGTTTCTTAATAACTTCTTTTACTCGTTCTCTAGTAATTAATATCTCCCCTCTTATAAGATCGTCCTTAATACCCTAACGAGAGTCTAATAATATACCGTACTTAGCCTTATTCAGAGACATCCCGATTAACTCATAGTAAGTATTTATATATACGAACTTTATTAAAAGTAAGAGATTTACTTAATCGTCTTATAAGTAATAAACGTAACACCTTAGCCATATTTTTAGGGCCTAATTTTACTGTTCGGTTTAATTATTTATTTGCAAGTAAAACGCCGTCAAAAGACCTCTTATTATCCGGAGGTAGAAACAAAGCTCCTTTTAAAACCTTAAGGCAAATACAAAGCCTCTATTTATAATAATTAATACTAATAACTTATAATCCTTAAACTAATAATTAATAAAAAGACGGGCTAACTACGAAGCGTTAATAGTTTTTAAGTAAGAGATATACTTAATATCTTTAGTGTATTTATTAATAATCATTAGTAAGTAGTCGGCGACTTTATTAGTAGTACTACTCTTATAGGGTATTAAATCTGTAATAAAGTCTATTAAGATTGACTTAAATAGCTTACTTAGTTAGTTAAGAGCTTATATTTCGCTAGCTTTCTTTATACGCCTCGCCTTTGTCTTTTAATAAATATTATAACTCTTAACGTATACTTTAACGTCACTAAACATATTAGGCTAATAATACTTCTACTAGATAAGCTTTAGTATCTTATTATAACTAAAATGGCCTATAGTTAGATTATTATAGTAAATCTTTATAATTTCGGTACAAATAATAAGGTTTTGTAAAACGTAAGCCATTCGCCGGTATCTTAGTAGTCCGTCGCTGTCAACACTTTAATCTATATCCCCGGCATCTTATAATTAAGCACGCTTTTTTATAGCTAAGGCGTCCTTTTATTATAGCTCTAGGAGTAACAAAAGAAGCGATTTCGACATAGTATTTGCCGTTTCGACTTCTATAACCTTTACTATAAAAAACCGTGGCATAATATATTTATAATTACACTAGCCAGCGTTATACCTTTTTTTAGCGTTTTACAAGAGGTTATTTAAACCCCAACTAAAGTTTTATAAACTTCTAAGTTACATAAGTATATACCGCTAGTTAAGCGTAAAGGTCGCTACTATAGCCTTAATCGACAGCTTATATATTATGTTATTATTAGTAAGTTAAGAAACTTAAGTTAACCGGCACAATATACTATCGCTCTCTCGCCGGGTACTCGCCGTCGTACTACTAACTATGTCAAAGACGCGAATTAACCTATTTTAAATTACACTTCGTAGTTTATTTTATAAAGTAAGAAGTATAATATTTTCTTTATTCTCCGCCGGCCTATAATTAAGCTTACGCGAAGGTTTATCTACTAAGTGCTTTTTCCTTAGCTTATAAACTATTACGAAGTCATACTTAGACAGCTCTAAGGCTTATTTAACTTACCGCCGGCTTAATACTATAGTACTTATAAAGTAACAAAGATTATTATAATCTAATAACACTTTAATAAAGGCTATACTACCTTTTAAGTAATGCCTCTAATAAACAAAGTACTTAATAATTATAAGAAGCTTATAATCGTAAACCTTATAGTTTAACTCTACACTTTCTAGCTTTTTACTAAAGAATGTAATTAAGTACTAAATAAGCTTTGTCTAGCCACTCACCGGCTAATCTTTAGGCTAGGACAAAATCCCCGTAAGTATAAACCTAAAGGCGTCTACCTCTAGTCTTATAAGCTTCTTTAGGTTAAAGTGTATAAGAAAAGGGGCTAATATAAATGTATCCTTTAATACGTTAAAAGCCTCTTACTTAGTAGTTCCCTAGTGAAAAGTAAAGGCAAGTTGCCCTTTCTTCTTACTTCTTATTAAACTTATTAATAGCCGGGCAATCGCCAAGAAACTTACAATAAAGCGCCGATAAAAGTTAACGAACTTAATAAAAACTTAAATATCTTTAACACTTTTAGGCTCTAACTATTCCCTAATAATATCTACCTGGCTTTACTTTATTAATACTTTAACGGGGGATACGACATAGCCTAAGAACTTTACACTCTTAGTATTAAACGAGTATTTCGACAGCTTAATAAAGAGATTTGCCTATCGTAGCCTTTCGAGGACCTGGCGGACATAATCTATATACTAAGCCGGGTTTGCCGAGTACATAAGAATATCGTCAAAGTAGACGACACAAATGACGTCTATAAGTCCCGCTAGCGCGTTATTAATATATACCTGGAACGTCGCTAGTGTATTAAATAGCCTAAATAGTATAACTTAATACTCGTAATGCCCGTATTAAGTGCGAAAAGTAGTCTTCTACTTATTTCCCGCCTTAATTTTAATACGGTAGTATATATTCTATAAGTTTAAGCTAATAAAAACCTTCCTATCCCGGAGTCTATTTAGCGTTTCGCTAATTAAAGGTAGGGGATACTAATCTTTAACTGTGATTTTATTTAAAGCTCGATAGTCAACACATAGTCAAAGGCTACTATCTTTCTTTAATACAAAGAGAATTAAGGCGTTAATTAAGCTCTTACTTTTCTGTATCTATCCTTTTACTTTAGAGAACTTAAGATATTCCCGAAAAACCTCTAGCTCTATTTCGAAGAGGTTATAAATAAGGGAGTATAGCGATCTCGCATTTGGCTCTAAATTAATAGTATATTGCCGACCCTTTAAAAGGGGTAATTAATTCCCCTTCTTCTTTAAGAAGACATCTTTAAACTTATAATACTCTTAGGGAATAATAAGTGTATTATTGGCGTCTAGTAAGTGTAACACATTTAAATTAAGTATTATAACATATATAAGGGACTATTTTTTTCTAAACAAGTTAAGAGAATTTATACGACTTTATAATACTAAAATCACGAGTATTATTTAACTAATATAAATACCTCTACTACTTAGTTCTAAAACTAATTTAAGGATTAGTATCCTCTAACTAAGGCCACCTTAAAATCAAATTAATACCTAGTATATTAATAACCCTTAGCCGAAGCGCATCTAGCTTAGTTTGTCTAAGGGTATTAGTAATCTTTACTTAAGCGAGCGCGGTGCCGTAAATAATACCTTCGTTCTTAAGTAATATTTAAAATATTTTCGGCCCTTCGCTAATAAATTATAAATCGTACTCTTTTATTATTAGTTTTAAGACAAAATTATCTTCCGCTTTATTATCAATAAGAGCAGTAAGGCTCTTCTACTCTTTACTCGCTAATATCTTTAGTTAAATTTCTATTTTCTTACTTAACGATCTTAGGGGAGACGTGGACGTAGCCGCGAATTAGGCGTTCTTCTAGTTCTTATCCGGCGAACCTTCGCTATTTGCCTTAAGGCATTTATTAACGTAATAGCCAAGCTCTTAACACTTAAAGTATTAAGTCTTTAACTTATTAAACCCTCAGTATTTCCCTCGTATTAAGGTCTTATTAAGGTTACCTCTTCCTAATCCGGATCGATTAAGGCGGGGACTCTCTTACTTATCGCCGGTTTTTTGTGAGGCTTTTTAGGAGGACTCTCCTTTTTTGTCTTTTGGCTCCCTAAGTCTCTTATTACTATTATTTCCCTTAAGCAAAGTATATACCTCTTAGAGGGCTACTACTAAAATAACATCCTCTCTTATTTATAGTTTATTAACTTACTTATTCTTAACAATTCTCTAGCAAATCTCTAGTCGAATCTTATTAAAGAGAATATCTTATAATTAACGTTAAGTAAATAGCTTAAGTTGTTCTTCCTTTCCCTCGAGATAATTGACAAATTCGAGGATAAGTTAGCTAGGTCTCTATTAAACTATCTTATAGGCGTAAGAGTTAACTACTTGTCTCGAGACAAAGAGTAACTAGAGGTTCGCCAGAAACTCCTTATAAGACTCTTAAGTTATTATATTAAGGGCATTAAGATTATACTTCTTAAACCTTTCTTAAGTATTCGCCGGTTCTTTATAAAGTAATGTCGCTGCCTACTTAATCTTAACTATATTAATAAGGAACCCTTCACTATTATAATTAAAGACACGATTATAAGCTTGTAAATATTCTATTAGCTCTCGTTAATTCTTCCCTTTATATTTTAATAGAATTATATATTTCCCCTTTTCTTAGCGAAAAGCCCGGGACTTTTTAGTAGCTAGTAAGCGATCTTCCGCAGTATTCGCACTACCTCTAGGTCTTATTTATTAAAGTCGCTATACCCTTTCCCTCACATTCGGGGGGTATTAATTAAAGTTATCGCTATATATCCGGCGATATTTAATAACAAGGTTATCGAGGACATCGTTCTTCTCCTTAAGGGTCTTAATCTACTCTTATATCGCTTACAAATCAATAGCTAGCGTATTTTTAGACCTTCTCTAATCTATAAGAGGGGTTGCCTATAGTCTAAGGCCACCGAGCGCCGCGGATAAGGGTTCTCTAGCTTAAACTATCGTGTAATAGTCAAGCTAGCGGTAAGAGAAAAGTAATTAGAATGTAATAATCACTAGCACGCTAAGGTAACTTTAATATAATAGAATAGCTAGAGAGGCACTAAATAATAGCTAATAATACTGTATAATACAAAAGCTAATTGCTAAGGAGAGAAGGTTATCTCTTCCCCACTCTACACGCATATATACAGGGAGTAAGCGCTAGGGCACGTGCCATTACACGAAGCTAATTTCAAGTTTGTTATAGACGTTCACTTGGCACTAATGAGAATGCACATGAAATTCTTCGATGTCTTTCTAGACTCTGCAGAGAAAGTCCCGATGGTTGGCGGGCAGTTTCGATATGAATGGATGACGCTCATCGACGACGACGACACATGGTCGTTGTGTGTAGCAACCCAAACATTGTGAGTATTTCCATCCTTTCTTTATCTTTCCTCACCTTCTTCCTAATTAAAGGCGCTTCGATCCAGACCATGATTCTAATCGCGAGAATAGAGTTCGATAGCATATCAGAAGGACTTCAGTCGGCTCCGGGGAAGAAGATATATGACGCATAGTGAAGCTGCACAACGGCATATATTCGGGAACTTGCTTCGAGCAGTCTATAACATACCCATCGTATTTAACAACTTTGGTCAAGCCTTTCAGCTGCAGATACTTACCGATATGGCCGAGTACTATTGCGCATTGCCTTTGATATCGCGATGCGTGGACGCCATCATCAACGGTACTGGCACCTCGGACCCTAATGACACATTCAGCGTTAGTCCCCTCCTAATCAGGTTCCCCAACTCCAACTCAACCCTGTTTCTCGTTTGAAAGAATGGTGAAAACAGATGACTAAATAATTACAGATAAGCGCGTTGATGATGTCTCATCACCGCCGTGGCGAGACCGTCAACGCTTTAGTGAACTCGGCATGCAAACTACGGCATCAAAACCTCTACTCCGATCTGATGACCATCATATGTAGCGACTGCTCTAACCGGACCTCCGCTAATCTATGTCCAGTTCATGAAGACATACAAAAGCACATCGATTACTTCAAGAACAGTCTCAGAGCAGTTGTCAAAACCATCGAGAGAGGTCTGCTATCCTTTAGAACCCATCCAAGCTGTGAGATTCTAAGACCCAAGCTTGAACAGCTAGCGGTTGAAAGGACAAGGCCAGAAGCTTACGCGCTGCGTCCCCGGTAGGCTGCGTTTTTTTTCTTGGCAACCCATTGAATACTCAACCCACCTAACCCATGGGTTGGGTTTAGGTTGGGCTTACGTGATTAGGTAAGTTGAGGTCGAGGTTAACCTAACCTATAAGTACCTATTAAGGACCTAATAAAAGTGGGTCCATAGTATTGAATTTGTTAAGTCGCTTAATTTAGAAATTTTGACGAGAAATTAATTTACTAATTTTTTTACTAATCGTTTTAACGTAACTAATAATAAAGAAAATAGATCTTAACTTAATTATTATACTACTTACTATAGTAAAAAGTCCTTAGAGTGACTTATATATCTCGATTAGTAGCCTAGATTATAGTTCTTTGTTTATTTATATTCCCTCTCTTTTTAGGCTTCTTAAGATACTTTACTTTAGACCTTTTTCTTTTGTGAGTTATCGAATTATTCTTCTTTAAGAGTAACCCTTAAAGACGAGTATCTTTATAACGACGTGTACTAAGAAGATCTACAAATAATCGTTTTTATACTTTTGCCGTATCTTTAATTACGTAATTACTATAAAGTAATGATTCTAAAGAAGATCGAAAAGCGCGGCGATAACGTAGAAGTTCTAATTAAGGGGTTTTAGTATTAATAGTAAATAAAAACGGTAGTTTAGGCGTATTATTTATTGTACTTAATTCAGAAGTAGCGTTTAGTAATAAAGCTTATGTAGATCTTTTAAATAGCTTAGGGGGTAATAATCGTATAAGGCCAAGTATAGTTGTTTAAAATTAATCTATAGTATTAGACTAATTATTTTGTTGCCGTAATTATTATTATATAATAAGATCTTATTATTACTTCTCGTTTAAGTTATAACCTTGAGGGGGCGGGCTAAAGAAGAAATAAAAGGGCTTTAATATAATAATATATATAAGGAGTTATTGTACTATTAGATCCCCCGATTTTATAATAATCCTAGCGGTTCCTCGATCTCGAACGTATTCTTGTTTTACTTTAATAGTATTTCTCTTAAACTTAATAGCCTTTTAATCGTTATTACGAAGGAATTTGTGTATGTTTATTATTTCTTCGAATTTATATTCTTAGTTTAAGTTATTATTATATTCTTAGATAAAATAAAGATATCTAAGAATTACAAGAGTAAGAAACTCTTTCCCTATTAAAGTGATATGTCTCTAAGTAATATAAATTAAGTCGACGTAGTTTTTGAAATCCTCGATATTTCAAATCTTAATAAGTGCGGTAAGATGAACTAAGGAATTAGTAAATTTATTAGTAATTTGAGGAAGCGTAAGTACCTTCTTTATTATTCAATTCACTTTAATATAAAGTATTACTACTTTTATTATTATCTTCATCGACTATTTAATTAATTAGATTAATAAAAAAATTAGTAAATTAAGGAATTATACTTACTATTTTCTTTATCTTAGCTTTGAGCTTATAATTAAGTTAAGTGTATACAATAAGTAACACGCTAATCCCAGGTTATTATTCGCGTTATACAAAAGCGATCTTGTTATAATTTATTTATATTAGGAATATACTAATAATCCTAATATTAAATAAATACTTTATTTACTTATTAATTATAATCTTTATATAATTAATCCAATTATATTTATACTTCCGTTTACGATAAATCTTCGAATGTGGGAGTAATATTAGTAAGAAAGTTAGTTTCTATCTTAACTACTAATCGCGCTTCTTATTATTAAAAAAGAAGAAATATTAGTTAAAAGATTATATTTAGTTTAAGTTAACTACGTTAATAATAGTAAATATCACGAGTAAAATTAAATACTCATTTGACTCTAGTACTTACAATGGGAGTATAAAGTAAATCGCGTGTTATTCTTAATAATCTAGGGAGAGATATTTCTATTAAACGCCAGAAATCTAAGATAGGCATATTATTCGCAACTTAAAAAACGATTAGTAAAAAAATTAGTAAAGATTTAAAAGAGACTTACGTATATTAAAATACTATTTAATCTCATATATATTACTTCCTTATTGCCTAAGTGTTATATCTTTTAAAGATAATAATCTACTAACTATCCTTTGTAATAAGATTTGTTTTAAAAGATCTTTTTTTCGCTTAATTATAATAAAAAGGTTCTCTTAAATTAAACTTATTAATTAATAATCTTAAAGATATACTTCCTTAAATTGTTATTAGAAATATATTTTTTAATTTTTACCTTAGATAAGAAGTAACTAAGAATAGTTGAAGTCGAACACGTCTAATTTGAGATTTGGGTTCAAAATCTTAGCAATAACGAAGATATTTAGTTATATAATATAAATCCGCTTAAAGTATTTATTAAGTTTTACTATTATAGTGGAAATCCCTTTTATAAGTTTAAGCTTTTAAGTTAAGAGTATTATAAATTGCGCTAGTTCAGATCCGCGAATACGTTAATATGCTTCTTTAAGACGCTTATATAACTAATTAAATAGTTAAAATATATATTAAATCGTAAGAGTTTTAGTTACTCCTATTTTTATAATTAATATCTAAAATAGGCGAAGAATATCCCAAGTCTATTTTATTTATATTTATTTCAAGTTAAATAGCTTGAAAATCCTTACTTCGCGATACTCAAAATAATACTAATTAATTACTTTTCGCAATTTTAAGAATTAAGTTAATATATAGTATATAAAATCCTATCGAGTTTTAACGTCTAAAATAAGCTCTAAGAGCTTAAAAATATCTAAATCTCTAGCTATAATAAATGAGTTATATATAAATTAGAATATAGTACGGCGTTATTAATTTGATATTATAAAAAAAACAAACTTTCGAACCTATAATTTAATTAATAAAAAAATTAGTAAAAAAGAATTTTATACTTACGATTATAAGAAAATTAGAAATCCCTTATTTATCTTTCACTCTGATTCTTTTTATCTCTAGGAGCTCTATTATAACATCTTAATTTTAAGCAAGTGTCTTATTTAATAAACTAAAACGAGGTCTTAGAAATACTTTTAATACAAGTTATATTATATGTGTAATATATAGTACTTATATAACTCGACCTCCTAAGAAGTGTTTACCTTTAAACGCTTTTTTAAAAAGAAAATGAAGCTCTTTAATAAGGACCTTGTTCTTAAATATATTATCTAATGTAATGGCGTATACAGTCGGACCGCCTCAAAACCGACAATTTTAAGAATTAAGTAATATAATATATCTGTTTAATCCATCAGATGCAATAAATTGCTAGCGTTCGAATGGACCCACTTTTAGCCTAATCGGGCTAGCGGTAAAGAAGTTATACTTATATAAGTAAGGTCTTGGCGGGATCATTTTTTTTTGAGATTTTTATTTTATATTTATATGTTTTTTAAAAGTTATAATGAATATTATGCAATTCTTTTTGCTTCTAAATTCGTTATTAATTGTATTATAGCATTCTATAAGAAAAAGAAGTTGGTATTATTAGTAGGACCCACTTAATTATTATAATATTTTTTTCTAGTAACGTTTTAAGTATTATTATTTTTTAAATGATTAAATAATATATAAAAGTATAATATAATGATATAATATATTCTTATTAATTAAGTAGTATCTTAATAAGTGCTAATGCTTAGTCATTAGCGTATATGTTACTGTGTTACAGCATAAGAGTCTTTCTTTGTTCACAGAATTTCTTCTTCCTTAAATATTAATAACTTCGCTTACCTCAATACTTAATAATTATGGCTAATCAAGCGACAATTATCTGTAAGTAATTAATCCATTTGAAAGAGCATTATTAATAGTATATTTTACGCTAGTCGTATCAGGAGACTTTTATAACTCTCGACGATTCTCTATTAGAGAGAGCTACAATATTAAATATCGAACGATTACTTCTCAATTAAGTCGCTTCCTTAGAGGCAGAGGTATATTTAATTTAATCTATTTGATATTATAATATATAATTAACTTAATTTATAGGTCTATCTTTATATTATCTCTCTTCAAACGAAGTTAATATAACAATTGAGATACACGTTAGTTGAGTTACAGAAGCTTCTAAAGAACTAATTAAAGCTTTATTACAAAAGAATAAGAGGGTTAGGGCTACTATTATTAGGGGAGGTTAAAAGTAGATTATAAATAACGATTTTGGCGTATCTTGTCGTTAGTTTAGAGGAGTTATAACCTTTGAGATAATAGAGTTAGACGAAGGTTTTAAGACAAAGTCAGAGAGAGAGATACCTGATTCTTAAGAGGATTCTAAATAAAGCACTTTTATAACTGCTAAGCTAGCTACCGCGCTAGCAAATAAATACAAAATCTAACTAATAAAATCAAGCTAACTCGTCAACCTCTACTTGGTTCTTTGGGACTATATCAAACTCCTTCATCATAATCTCAGAGATAGTTCTATGGCCACTCTGTTTCTTTACACACCACGCAGTTTGCTTAAAGCTAAGCCCCTTTCGGTAAGCATCCATAAAGCGTGAAGCTCTATTAATATATCTGCGTAGCGTATCAAGAGGACAAGAATTCAAAGCTTTTAAAGCTACTTCTTTAGCCTAAAGGTTTATTAGTTATTAAATTTTAAAATAAGTTAATAACTTACTTCTGGAAAAGTCTCTTTCCAAACCTGTCGATATAAGTTCTTACAAAACGCCCAATACATCTCAATCGGGTTTAGCTCGCAGTGAAACTTCGGTAAAAAGAGACACTTATGACCCCTAGACAAGAGTAGCTCTTCAAGAGCCGACTTTTGTTCAAAGAAGTCTTTGTGATTAGCTAAAATCCTCGCCAAGCAACAAGTAGCAACCTTTTTTGAAGGCCAAGAAAGAATATTAGTGCATTTGCTGTCTCCGGTGCACTTAGCCTTTAGTAGCTTTTTCCCTATAAGTTATTAATATATTACTTTAAATTTAAAGAATAATACTTACCTAAAGGTAAACAACCTCTCTCGGCAAGGATCTGTTTAAGTCCTTTTGGCGTTTCTTCCACAATAGTCTTCTTGACTCTCTTTTTATTAGGGTAGCCTTTAACTGGCACCTTAATAACCTTCTCAACCTTATAATTAAGCTCTTGAATAGTACCCTCTAACCCGCGAGCTCGCTTAGCTTCAGAAATATCAGGGGGAAAGTAGGTATCCTAAAAAGTAAGTTAATTAGTAAGTACTTCCTAAATAGGCAGGTATAACTGAAAAACTAACCTTTTGTGGTAAAGGAGCTCCACCCTCACCAAGATTCATATTAAAGGCGTTTAAAGCACCTTCCCCTTTGCTAGCGTGAGCACTTGATTGGTCGAAAACAAAGACAGCTACCTTATTAGGGTGCTTTTCTTCGAATATATCAATAGCTCTCTCTACTTGCTTTAAGAGAGCCTTTGTATTCCAATATTCAACGTCGCCCCCCGGATAAATGATTTCCCGAGCATCTTTTTGACTAATAGTAAGCCTCCCTTCAAGACTTATAAAGTCTGAAACGTGAATAAGGCCTCCTTTACTTTTAGAAGGCATTTTTTGTTGATCTTCGTGAAGCCAGATTCGCTTAGAATACTCTTTGCCGTGAAAGCAACTCTCGTCATGGTAGTAAATAACGTGCTCTTTCTCCCCCGGTGGTAGAGTTGGAGCAATTGGCTGAAGAACCTTATTCTCGTCTTCTTCGTAATTAGTAGTAAACGATTGGTAGAGAGCTATTTTTGGTAGAAACTCATTTTGACGATACTCGATAACGTCGGCTCTCTCATGGCCATCAACATATACCCCTTTCTTTTCTTCGGTAGCGTAAAATCCAAGACGATTTAGCCACTTATAAGTAGCTGTTTTACCGAGAGCTTTCCAAGGTTTTATTGACTTTCCCCTAGTAGTTTTGCTTAATAAGGGCTTCTTGTTGTTGTTAGCCGAAGCTAATAATCGAGGCATGATTTGTATATTAAGAGCGTAGCGAAATCCTTTTGGTGTAACCGTAGCTAGCTTTTGAGCTAATAACCAAGTTCTACAAGCTTGAAAGACGTCTTCGTTGTCTAAATAAGATCGATTTTTTCGAGTTCCTCCACGTGTTTCAAGGGGTAGCGATCTATGCGTTCGATAATAAAGAAATAGAGCTCTTATTTTGCGGGCAAGAGTTATTCCTTTACCGGTAGGGTGATTACTTTCGGCAACAAGGAGAGAGGCTTCGATTCGACCTCTACGAGGACTCTTTTTTAAGAGATTTTGAATATATTGTTGAATAAGCGAATATTCGAACTGTACCCGAGGGAGAAGCTTAACCTTCTTGTTGTTGATTTGCTTCTTAATATCGGTAAGAACCTCTCGATAAGTCTTTAGCGTAGAAGTAATTTCGGTAAAGCCAAAGTTAATAGCATCTCCAATAAGCGAATCCAATAAGAGCTCGTTGCGATCATCTGTAAATTCGATATCGTTGAAATCGTCTAACTCAATAGAGTTATCTTCGGCCCGAAGTTCTTCCTCTACTTGTTGATCGAACTCTTCGTCTTCTTCGTCGCTTAAATCGTCGATATCTTCAAAAGGATCGTCGTCGGGAGGCTCTATTATAAGAGGTTTTGGTTTAAAGAAACCAGTGAGAGGTTGTTGTAGGGTAGGCTGATTGTGTGCGGGAGTTTTAGACTTGTGGAGAGAATTTTGACGATTTAATTCTCGTTGAGCTGCTCTAGCTCTCTTTTGAGTGGCTGATCCCTTTTCTGAAAGAGGAGCTAATTTACTCTTATGAGGGCCTTTAGGAACTAATATATAAATTAGTTATTATATTTATTAAAAGAATAAGAAGATACTAACCAAACGTTAATACGTTGAATACTTCTTTAGAAGGCAATACCACTTTGCCTTCTAAATCGATTATTGACTGACGAAAGTACTTAGAGATTTTAAACTCTTCAGTAACTTCCTTCTCAATATCTGATTCGTCAATTTCCTCCCTGTCTAGCCTATCCCGGCCTAGCTCTTTAAGATCTTGATCTAAAAACTCATTGGTACGAGTAATATCATCATCTTCTTCTTCTTCGCTCTCTGATTCGCTAATCACTTGAGCTCTCCTTTCCTCCTTAAACTCTGATTCGTCGACTTGACTACTATTAAAAGCAGTAGGTGTAGTGGTAACAATAAGCTTTGTAGGGCGTAAAGGTAGAGGTAAAGAACCAGAGGCTTCAGGTGTTTGTTGACGAGGACGCTTTGTGATTGGCCGAATAGGCGATCCAGGAGGTGATTTAGCAAGAGTAGCGCCTCTATTACGCTTCGAAGGAGCCATAATAAGTGTTGTGAGAGTGGTGGTTGAAATAGCCGGTGTAGTAGTAGTAATATTAGGTAGAGTTGACGTTGAAAGTTAAAGATATTTCAGCTCGCTTAATTATGAAGCTAAGGAACTTCAATAATAATATATTATTAAACCTCCACATTTTAAAGAACTATCTAATCCATCTTATACGTCTAATTGCTAGCTTTCTAACGGACCCACTTTTATCCAAATCGGGCTTAGTTTTATAAAGTTATATCGTCGCCAAGAAAAAGGGATCATTTTTTTTGAAATGTCGTTTTTTTATTTTATATTTGGATATAACTTTTTAATTATATAGTAAAATAAAAAAAGCTAAGAGGCTAAATGGCTTTAAATATATAAACGTAGTATCTTATAAGAAAATATCTCCACTTTTTTAAAGTTTAAATTTTTGTCGGTTTTGAGGCGGTCCGACTGTACACGATCTTAGAGGTTTAAGTTATATAAAACTTCGTTAACTTTCTGACCTAAGTCTTTTCTAGTGTAATAACCCTTAAGATATATAAATATTAGTATAACTTGTTTTAAGACCTATCCTCTTAATGAATTAATAATAAATGAGCTAAGGATACACATAAATAACATCTGTCTTATACTAAACTAATAATTAAGAGAAATTGAAATCTTCTTATTCTTTAGAAGATCTTTAAGTAATAATTCTCGAACTTCTTAGACCTCTAGGTTAAGTTCCTTTTGGACCTTTATTATAAATAGTAGTTTTAATAGAGGATTTTGAATTGCGTAAAGCTTTTGCCATTCTTCGTCTTTGACTACTTGAAATGGTACTCGTAACGAAACAATTATATAAAGACATTATTGTATAAAAAGCTTCTTTATTTCGTCTAAAGTTTGATTTAGTACTTTCTAATAATAATTAATTACTAATTTTTTTATTAATCTTATAATATACCTTTTTTAAGTTAGTATCAAAATTAATTTAATCTTGCCTTATACTTCTTTAATCACGTTTAAGCTTTTCCCTCTTATAGCCATTTAAAGCGATATATGTAGTTATACTTTTTGTCCCACTTTACTTAATATAAAGATGAGTAAGAGTAAAGTTACAAGTTTTATAAATAATAGTTAACTTTCTAGTATATTTATAAGTTATTTAATTAAAGTGTTACTAAACCTTAGCCTTCCTTTCCCTAATTTACTTGATTTTTGTTTAATTATTCCCTTCTTTAGTAATTAAAGTAACTTAATTACTTTGCTTCTACTAATTTATAAACTTAATTACTTTATAATTTTGTTATATTTAATATTTATTAAAAGGGCTATTAATAGTTAATAAAGAAGTACTTAGGGAAGAAAAGCGAAAACGATATAACTCCGGTTCGGGTACTAGTGTAAGATCGGCGAAAGGGTCGTCGTCTTATTGTAAAAAAGAGATTAATATACAATAACTAAATAAAGTACGTGGCGCGAAAGTAGAATTATTAGAATCACAAATATCTTCACGAAGAAATAGATTTTTATTAGAATCAGGGGACAATTAAGGTGATATTTTATTTAATAAAGAGAAGAGGAAGAAGAAAAAGAAGAATAAAATTTGTTAAATGTTTTAATATTATTAATTTACGTTATTATAATAACGATTTCTTAGTAACTTATTCCCTTTTCTCTAAAAGTTAATAAACTTTTTAAATTTACGTATACTTTATTTTATTCTAAAATAATGTATTTTAGATATTATATATTTATATAAGATTAATAAAAATATTAGTAAAAGAAAACGAAAGTCGCAAATTAGAATTTATTTTCTTATTTATTATAAAAACTCCTTTTTATAAATATAAAAAGAAGAAAAACAGGTATCTTTTTTAAAAAGAAGGAAGACCTTAAATAATATACACCCTTAACTCTAAGTCATTTATAATAATATTATCTTAAACTTCCGCTATAAATAAACCTTTACTAAATATTAAATCCTTTGTAACTTAATAATAAGTAATTAGTCCCTTAAGGCAATAAAAACTAGTAGTCTTTATATAATTATTACCCCCCTTAACTGCCTACTAAGCTATAAGTCCTAGAAGTATAAACTCATCTTCTAAATAAAGTTTAAGGAACAATTTAAATAGCTTTACTTTATTAGAAGTAAAGTATTTATAAAGTAGAATATATTACTACTTGATTATATCTTTAGTTCTAATTATATATTAGAAACGATTAGTAAATAAATTAATAAAACTTATAATATTTTTAATTCTAAGTATATTTTAGACTTCTTTTTTATTTAGTTTTAACTTCGTATATTAATATAGTGAATCTTATACTCTAAACTCTTGAAGATTCCTCGCTAATAAAGCCGAAAACAATATATAACTTATATTTAGATTAACTAAAAAAAATTAATTTTACTTAAAAAATCTAAATATTAAGATATACCTAAGCCTAAGTAACTAGGGAGGTTTTATACTTTTAAAGTATTTCTACTACTATAACAAATTCGCCCTTTTAAGTCTTTAAAGCTTTTATTACACGTATAGCCTTGACTTCTTATTAATCATTTTCCTAGTATATAGCTTCAAATTGTAAATCTTTATTGTTATTATACTTATAGTCTTCGAAATCAGAATCAGGAGTAAGCTTTAGAAGGTATTTATTATTAACGCGCTTATATCTAATAATAGTAATCTTAATCATCGCATCTTGTTCTAATTATTACTTATATACGATTAGTAAAAAAATTAGTAAATATTTTTAAACTTACTAAGTAATTATAACATCTTATTTTAATTTTTCCTTTAAGGCAGTTTTCTCTACATTTAAAGTATTTATCCACTCTAGAGTTACTTTCAACTTCTTATATCTAATAGTAATTGTAGCTTGATCACTCTATTTCTATTAAGTAATAAGTACTTAGTTTAAATTAAGATCTTGTTTGATTTTGGCAGCTCACTCTCTTGTTTTTATAGTATTTAGGTTTATAGAAAGCGTAAATGAATCTCTAGGTTAACGACTTCTTTTTCGCTTTTGTGAGGTTAACTAAGAATAATTAGTAAATAAATTAGTAAATAAGATTAAAAACTTATTAGTTTACTTAAATCTAATTTTTCTTCCTTTATATTTTTATCTTTTATCTTAATATCTACTTTAGTATAATTTAGTTACGTTAATAACGCGTTTATATTATCTCGTAAATCATTTATCTTTATAAGAAAAAGATTAGTAAATAAATTAGTAAAAGTAAACGGTTTATACTTAATTTTAAAGATTTGTGTTTAGTTATTAATAAATAATAGTTGTTATAGGGAAAATTTTCACTTTATTGTAGTGTGTGGGTTGTTACTTAATGACGTCATTTACTAGCGTATATTAGTATAGTCGCCTTACTAACTATAAAGGCTACCTTACTTTACTTTACGATTCCTTTATATAACACCTTTCTTTATATAACGTATAAATATAATAATATTAATTATATATATTTATATCTTGATTATTTACTAATTTATTTACTAATCTTTATAATAGGCCTTTAGTACTCTTATCTTTATCTTTAATAGGAGATAATTCTAGGTTTACTACTTATAAAAGTGAACCTAATAATTCCCTAAATGATTTATTAAATAAAGAACAACTAACTAAGCGTCATCGCCGTAGTAAGGAATATTATATAAAGTATTTTTTTAATATTAAGTTAATATACGTTTATAAAAGCAGAAAATAACGCAAAAATCGAGAGAATAGCCTAAGAAAACGGCTATAATAATACTAATGACAATTAAAACTCTATATTTGATATCGCAAGTAGCCTTATAAGAAATATTACCTTAGGAGTATTAATTACTAGTTTACAAAGTAGTTATGACATCTTTAGAAAGGGTATTAATAGTACTAGTAGATTAATAAGTAATACTTATAAGTATATACTTCTGATTTACTAATTTTTTTATTAATCTATTTTTTAGTTTTAGATCGAATGAAACTAAACGTTCACAATCTAAGGGATTTGAGGCTAGTAGAGGTTTAAGAATAGAATCACAAACTAGTCGTAAGTATTTTATTATCGCTTTTATATACTTATTAATTATTTCTATAACTTTAATTTGTCCACTATAACTTAGAAAGAATAAGTTTGCTTAAAAAACTTTTTTAAAAGCTTAACTTATACTAAATCCACTTCGACTATTCTCCTTAAATACTAGGCTTCGTGGCGGTAGGGCAACTAAGTCTATTATACGTAAAGCACCTCGTAAAATAATTGGAATTACTATAAGAAATGCCAAAAAAAGTAATACTAATCTTCTTACCTCTTAAAAAAAGGCGAGAGTTAAACTTAGTTATAAGTAATTAGTAAAAAAATTAGTAAATATTTACTAATGTATTTAAATGCCGCACTTAAGTAAATCAGAAAGTTATAAGTATCTGTTAACCTCTTAATTTTAGCCTTGCCTTTCTAGCGTCTTATCCGTGAGATTACTTATACTTACATACACGGTTTAAGATTCTAATCATTGGCAATTCGAGCTTTGCAAGAGTCTACTAAGTACTTCCTCGTTTGTCATTTTAAAAGTAAGTATTCCTTAGTATTTATTAATTTATTTATTAATTTAAAAAAGTGTATAATCTCGTAGTTATTTATAATAAGCGAGTAATTATTTAAGTTAAAGATAGTTCTTTCGTTAGAAGAATCACATTTATGCTTAATACTCTAGGAGCTTACTTTAAGTTAAGAGATATAGTAATTAGTAGTCAAACTGTATCTTAAAGTCAAGAGTTAGCTAGACTTAGTAGAGCTGTTAGTATAATGCGCTAAAGACAAGAAGATATCTAGGCTAAACGTCTTAAGAAAAAGCCTACGGCTACTAAGGTTCATTTATAAAAGCTTACTAATACTAAGACTATTACTAAAAATAGTGTTAGATTATAAAAAGCTTTTAAGGCTTTAATATATATTAATACTATCCGAGAATTATACTTAAAATAAATGATTTCTACGATATTAGTTCTTGAACTTTAATTTTGTAATTAGTAAATTTATTAGTAAATAATAATATAAGTCTTTTCCTTTTACTTTCGAATTATTAGGCTTATTTTCTACTTATTTCTTCTTTTGTTACTTATAATTAGTTTAATAGACCTATATATTAAGCCCTTACTAAAATAAACTTTATATATATGTTAGGTTTTCGTTAGGTACCCAACCTACTTATTAGGGCACCTAACCCAAGTCACGTGCCCTATTGGGGCCCCAACCTATACGTTAGGTTGGGTTGGGGCCCCCATGGGTACCCAAACGAGCAGCCTAGTCCCCGGCTGTATCGAGAGATTTTGGATATGTGCTATAGGGCCCCCACACCAGGTACTAGGCGCATCTATACCAACCTTAAAGTTATTCTGCAGAATGACTTGGTCTTCAGACACAATGACATTCGTCAACATAAAGCAATGTATCGGAGTGTATTTTTGTGTGCAGTGCCGCGGGGTCATGGGTTCAACTTTTGATATCTTACTACTTCCGATTTACCATCCCTCTCGGTAAAACTCTTGTTAGCAGAAGTGATGCTAATTGCGAATCAATCTAGAAAACCGGAAGGGCTGTTTGATTGGTAGAAGAAGAGATATGTAAAACAGCAAGACTTTAAATACAAGAAATTTGGACAATTTTTAGGATAGAATCGGCAATTGACAATTTGATTTGCTACTTCCTGAACCTTGTTGGAAAAGCACACTTGCGAGAAGCAGAGACAGGAACAGAGATCTTACACTTCCCATAACAAGAACAGAAATAGGGAAGTTATATAGAAGGGAAACCTCAGCAGTAGATGTCTCTGATACCAAACTACAAAATACCAAGATGCATTAGTGACATTGGCGACGAATTTTCCCGCTCGCTTAGCGAGAGAGCAAGAGTGAACATAGCTGACCTTCGAACTTATAATACACATTTGAGAATTACTGCCTCTGGAAATCTCCCTTCCCAAAGGCACATTTTAAAGCCTTCTTGTCTGTTACAGTAGTACGGTGACGGACAGCTGTTCCACGAAATGCGGGGTAATAAACAAAGCGATGTCAACATAAAGACGCCAAGTGGAGCCTCGGAAGCTTGCTCCGTCCCAGCAAGCATGCTCCTGAGCCACCTCTAGCCTCAAGCTGCTAGACCAACAAAGACCGAGGTTCAATCCTGCTGACTAGACCAGGCCCAAACTCGCTAAACCTTCAGGGGCTGAATTTCTGCGGCGTGACTTTCGACTAATTTAGACTCCTCGTAAGCAACAGCCACTCAGGTAACTCAAAATTGACAGTTTGGTGGCACCGTCAATCTGGTAGATAAATTTTCCCTTCGCTACAGAGAGTCCGCCTGTTGACTAGACGGCTTGTTGAAGTAAGCATGCGCTTGATGGACCTGGTATTCGACGGCTCGACCCCCTCACGTACCAAGGTTGAATATAAACAGTCGCATATCCCCAGCTTCAACCAACATTGACGACTTGAATATCTTCCAAATCTTGAGATACTGCCAATCGCCGAAGCTAGCAAGATGCGATCCTTCAATGTTCTTTCTTTCGTAGCCACTCTTGTGGCTGCTGAGACCATCGCTACTTGTGCTCGAGATAATTGCTTGAGAGCTGTCATAGCCACCCGTGCCAAAGCAGCGGCAGCTTCTACAGACTGCTCATCCTACTTCAAAGGGTATGGTTATTTTATTCTATTTTAACCATGTTAAACATACCCGAACTTGCCCCACTAAAAACTGCAACTGCTAACTTTTCCCAGAACAATTTCACACGCAGTACCGACCTATGCCTCGGCATGTTCTGGAGCAGCTCGTTACTCTTCTGCCTGTTCTTGTATTGGGGTTACCAAGACAACTGCGTCCCCAACAGCAACACCATCAATCGACTGCAACGCTTTCTATCTAAAGATCCAAGGCGCCACTAACCCCGACGTCGTATACGCCGTCCTCTCCAGCCAAGACGACCAATACATCTTCTCATTCACCGGCAACACTGCCGAAGCTGCAAAATTTACTCTCGCCGCCGATGGATCCCTCGTCAACAACGGCCACATCGCAGGGATGGAGAAAGCAACCAATCTCGGCACTGTATTCTTCCAGACCAACCCAGCAACCTCTAACCGAGTCACACTTAAATGCACGCGATCTGCTACGGATATTCTCAACTGTGTTGGGAATGCGGTTGTGACGAACTTGTTTGAGTTTTGCCCGGGGACTTGTGGGAGGCCTCCGAATCCGGCTTTTTGTGGTGGGGTGGCGTTGGGGAATTATGCTGATAATAGTTGTGCCCCTCTTACTTTCCAGACCATTGGAGTGTGTACTGTGTAGAGGATGAATATGGATCTGAGCGGCCCTCTAGGGCTGGAGCTGGCAGTGAGTTAGCGGAGGGAGCCGTGTGGGGGATAATGGTCGATCAGTGGTTCAACATCTCCATAACTGTGGTGGCAATTCAGCAGGAAAATGAGCTTTGACCGGCTTCAATGCAAGATTAGTTCTTCGCTTTCTTGGAGAAATATTGGTAGGATTCAAGAAATATCGCTCCAAGGAGAAAGATTAGTGATACTTGATCTTCAACCGAGTTGAGGCTAACCATGCCTAACTACACTGCTAGTTGCTCATAATGGTCCCCTCCACTGCTGTGTATCAACCCCCAGCTTCGCTAAACGAAACAGAACGCTGTTTCCTCCAATCCCATACTCATTCCTTCACCATCCATGATACCATGCACGTAGCTCTCGCCAATGAGTTCAAACCCATTCTCTACCTTCCTGAGCACATATGGACATATCGCTCCAAAAATCATACAGATCAGATCTCCTGGAGCAGCAAACTCAGGAGCCATCCCAGGATACCCTTTGTTAGAAATGAACGGTCGGAAATCATACAAGCATTGCATCGCTAGATGATACTTTCTCCAAGCAGCCTTCTTCACCTCATCTCTATAGCCAGAAAGTTCTCCAGAGTTTCTTTCTATGATCTCCATCAGGCCTGCTTTGGCTTCGGGCTTCGCTCGACGTCGAGTATATTGGTGCCACTGTTGATCAGCGCAAGGAATTCTCCAGAGTGCTTCCTCCCAGAACTGCGGATCGTTTGAAATTGGTGGTGACTTTTGCTGGGCTAGTTGGCAGCAACCGAAAATCTCGCCTAGGAGAGTGTCGAGAGAGAGATCCAGGAGTGTGGCTGTCTGTTGGCAATTCTCAACTTTCCATGGCGTGCCTACTTCTTCGATCGTGTCCACGATGAAACCCGACATTGTTAACTGTCCCGGTTTGTCGTTAGTTGAGACCTGCACTTCTCTCGTTCCCGAGGCACTGAAGAGTGGTTTCCAGGGCGGCGCGCGGCATTTATACGACCCCAAGGGTTCTGGCAGTGATGAACTGAAGTCTGGAACCCATGTCGGAAGATTGATCTCACTTTTTAGTCGAGATCGAGTCCAAGAGAGAACATCGGTAAATCCACTCTTCAGCAACGCTCTTGCTGTATCCTCAAATACCTCGTGAGCTTTCTTACTGTAATCAACCTTGATATCCAACGTCTCTGCATCTGGCGCCACTCCCAATAGACCGAAAACCTTGTCTCGCGGGTCGGTGGCGTTGGTGTAACTCGAGACCAGACTGAGCAGCTCCAGCATGGAGGAGTGGTACTCTGGCCTCTGTTTCTGGTATCTGTTTCGAGATCCAACGAGCCGACATGGTGCACCACCTTCGCAGTTCTTGATGAACAATGAAAGTCTTTTACTAGCTTCTGGATCCGTTGCTTTGGTGATGGAAGCAAGTCGATCGACTGTCAAGACTCTATGTAAAGCAAGGAACAGGAAGCCAGCGCTAAGTTGAGGGAATGTCAACCTCCTCTTCCCGCATGCGATCACGAGGTTGGTCGCAACAGAGAACTCTTGGACAATCCAAGTGCGAGTGAAGTAGCTCCTTTCACTTAAGGACTTGATCTCCAGCTGTGGGAAATTCACCCCAATCCTCTCGGATAAGTCGATGAACGGCTGTCTAACAGATTCAAGCAACCCTTCTGGATCTGGGTCCCAAAGTTTGAGCATGGTCTCTCGAGACAAGCGTAACTGGCCAGCTTCGATAGCGTCCTCTCCAATTTCGACAAGGGCGGCCATTGCGGCGTCACTGTCGTCTGTAGCTGGCCCGAGCCAAGCAAATACAGACGCAGCCGCTTTATATATCTCCGTCATTCGTTTCACTTGCGCCGTCTTCTCTTGATTGTCCTTTTGATTGATGCATATGGCGTCTACCCAGACTAGCAAAGGCTCATCTGTCTGCATATGAAGTAGTGCCTCGTAAAGACTGGCTGTGATATCCAGAGTTCGGTCGTTGACGAGAATGGTTTCGATTTGGGTTGCATCGCCCCAAGTGTATGATAGAGCAACGTATGACGGCGTATCATTCCAATCGAATGGCTGCAATGAGGTTCGAAGCGGTGAGGTCTTTCCGTTCTCGTTCTCTGAAGTAGCTTTGGTTGCGGGGAACAGAGTCAGGAGTCGAATCTGTTCCTCGGAGTTGAATGGCGTCTCTACGTATGAGAATGAAGGCATCCTGATGCTTTATTGACAGAATCCGCCTATTATCTTGGCGCAAAGTCTTGGAATTGAAGCAGGTGAAAGAGATTGAAATCCTGCTCGAGACAGAAACCTGAGAGGGGTTTCTTTCAGCTTTCAGCTTTCAGCCACGTTTCAAACCCACGCTCTTCCTTGAACCTTTTTTCTACTAAGGTAAGCGAGACCATACGGATTTTGAAAGCATGGACAAGCTGTCACCTAGGGCTTTTGAGCAGGACATCTTCAATGGTCACCTGATTTGAAGTCACATTTGTATATGAATTTCCTTCGTAATTCCTCTCAAGAAAGGGATAATCTATCGTCCACCCCGCATCATGAAATATGAGGCTAGTTCACGTTACCATTCCAATTTGCCGTGGGTTTTTTCCAAATAAAAATCCCTACCTCCGTTATTGTCGTCTATGCAGCTTACTACTGATGGGGCTGATTCACCTGAGATATTACGAGTGGTTTATTTTTCTGCTTACCGAACCAAATTCATCTCATAGAATCAATTTCTACAAAGAACGCAAAAGCTGTAAGCCGCTTTGGATTAAAACTTCTTGCTCCGGAGAACCCAATCTCTCCTGGCTGGTCCGAACCTCACAGGAGTATGTGAAGGTCATTGTGTGGTCTCGGTTGTATGCAGTCGTCGTGTAGCGATACGTACCTAGCAAACCAACCCTGTGGCTGAGCCCCTATTGATTACCAAGTCTTGGCTGCGTGTTCAATCCTCAAAATTTCCTGGAATCATGATCTTTTAAGCGGAAAGACACGATATTGAAATCCAATCTTGTCCTGATGTTGAATTACTGTAGCGTTGGCAGCCATTTTGGGATTGAAATCCGACATCTCCGAATCCCTCTTCTGCCGCTGTCGTGTCGCTAATCCAACTAGCCGAGTTTGTTTAGATTCAGCCCCAATGATGATGCTGTCGTTGAATTAAACAAATAGAGCTCCATTGACAATGATTTTTTTCTTCAGTACATAAGTAGTAATAAGTACCCATCAACAGGGAGCTTTTCGGTCTTCATTCACACATCAATCAATCCCTCCAAGCTGTCTCAATCCCTCTCGAATCTTGAGCATCCCCACAACAACCCTCTCCTCCCACTCATCGGAATCGCATTATATCTTCTGCCATTCGACTTTATTCAATCGAACACAGACATGCTGTTCAACGCTCGACACCTGTCGCTGGCCCTTGCCATGGCCACAGGAGTCAAAGCAACTTGTCCAAACATCGCACTCACCCAACCTTACTACCCAGCCACAGCCAACTGTGTCGAGTACAAGATTCCAGTCAGCGCCATATCTGAGAACGGGGTATTCCCACTGCCAAAGTGGGAAGACGATTACGCCCTCGTGGATTTCTTCGCCGTCGCTAGCACCCGAGCAGGCGCCAATTACCCAGGGTTCGGCAACAAGACCGTAGTAGAAAACGCAACGTACGAGATTGCTGCCTCATTCTGCTCGCCGAAGAAAATCAACGGAAAGGAGACTACTGTTATTCTTGCCACACATGGTATTGGTCAAGGAAGGTCCCATTGGAATTCGCCATATAAGCCTGAGGAGTACAATTTTGTCCAGTTCGCAATTGCTCAGGGGTACTCGGTGTTCTTCTATGACCGTCTTGGATCTGGTGAATCCCAAAAGTAAGTCTCAAAGATTTTCGATCTTCTTTCAAAGCGGATGCTAATCTTAGAAGGGTTTCTGGGTTCACAAATCAAATCAACAAGCAAGTTGCTATACTCCAAGAACTAGCAGTACTTGTCCGTCGTGGACGGGGAAAGTACACCAACGGTCTCTACCCCAAGAAGCTCGCTCTTATGGGATTCTCTTTCGGTTCTTACACCACACATGCAGCAATTGTTGCCAGGCCCGACATTGCAGATGCCGTTATTCTCACTGCTGTGGGTTTCAACGCAACAGGGCTCAACATCAATGGCCTCATTCGATCTTTCGTCCCGCGTATTGCTTCTTTGCAGAACCCTCTGCGGTTTGGTGCTCTTGACACCGGATACCTTTCATGGGCAGATAAGTTTGTCCAGATCAACACCTATTTCAAATATCCGTTCTACGATGCACCGACGGCTGATTTCGCTGAGGCAAAGAAGGAGGCTTTTGGCATTGGGGAGTTCTTGACATTTGCGGCTCCGGCTAGTGTATCGGCTGCAAATTTCACAGGTGCCGCATTGCATATCACTGGAGTGACAGACTATATCGTTTGCGATGGATACTGTCCAGGAATTTGGGACGAACCAGCGAAAACACATTACAAGAACGCCAAGCTTACCCAGTATCTGCATCCTGGATCCAGCCACAACATCAACTTTCACCACAACGCAACCGGTGCGTACAAAGTGATTACGGACTTCCTTGCAGCTAGTCGGCTTTAATCTTTGGGTCAAAATATAAGAGGCAGGTTTGGCGGTTGTAGAAGAGCAGCTCGGTTAAAGTTTGTTTTGGATCTCATTCCGGCTTAATATTTTGTGAAATGTCTTGTCCCTTTCACTTCCAATCAGTCTTCTCAGTATCATATAGATCCAGCTTCTTACACCAAATTGACAATAGAATAATTTAACTTCATTGATTGAGAAGTACGAAGAAGAGATTGGCCGGGAGGTACTCCACACAGCAGGATGGACTTGCGTCGACATGCAAGTGTTGCCCAATGTTTCCACCTACCAGAATTCATCAAATAGTATACTTCTTTCAAATGCCTTCTTCTCTTGGAGGACCCATGCCCTTCAAGACATACCCCACTGGGAGTTTAGTAGTACCCCGCACCGCACCCCAACTGGCCAACGCCTCCCCCACCACAGGCCAAACACTCGCCTAAAATAGCCTGCCTTCCTGGGCTGAAACACAGATGCTGGCAGTGACAATGCTTGTCTGCCAAGACTCGAATAGGCTTCCCTCCGCACCCCATATTGCTCATTTGTAATTGACGAATCTTTTGCAAACTTAGTTGTTTCATTTTGAGAAATAACTTCTCCCTGGATTTAAAGTCCACAGGTCAGAACACTGGATTGCGTCCTCAACGTTCAATTCTCAGACAATGACCCTTTTCAAAATTCTCGATGGACGCCCATCGCTCTATGTAGTCGTGGTAGTCTGTCTTTGCGCAATCACATATTTCTATTTTCGTTCTCAACGGGTTCCTAACGGGCTTCGTCGACCTCCCGGTCCAAGGGGACTTCCCTTGATTGGCAACACACTCCAATTGGGTCCACAGCCACAAAAACAGTTGAAAGCATGGGCAGACAAGTATGGAGAGATCATGCAAGTTCAAATAGGATGGGAAAACTGGGTTTATCTGAACTCACCAGCAGTCGTCAAGGAAATCATCGACAAGCAGAGCGCCATCACCTCAAGCCGAGCTCCGATGCCAGTTGGCAACGATATCATCAGCGGTGGGATGCGTTTTTTGTTTATGGGCTACACACCTACTTGGCGCAAACTCAGGGCTATTGTTCACAAACTTTTGACTCCGAAGGTGTCGGATTTGTACAGGCCATCTCAGGAGTTCGAGGCGAAACAGCTGCTGTTTGATTTGTTGACCGACAATGCAAACCAGGAGGATTTCTACATGCATGTCAGACGCTACACGACCTCTGTTGTCTTGACGTCGACATATGGTCGAAGAGTACCAAAATGGGTATGAATTCCTCTTCCCTTCATCTATTTTGTACAGTACAAAGATCAAATAGTTAATTATTACGATCGTGGCATAGGAAAGCGAAGATGTCAGAGAAGTCTACGCCTTAATGAAAGAGTTCTCCGAAGGCACGGCTCCTGGTGCATTCTTGGCCGACTTAATCCCTCCACTTGCGAAGATCCCAATCTCCCTTCAATGGTGGAGACCGCGGGCATTGAGATATCAGCATCGACAAGTCAAAATCTGGACGAAATACTGGAACGACCTGATGGTAAAAATGGATACAAAGTCAGCTCCAGAGTGTTTTGTCAAGCATTTTGCCGAGACAGACTACAAGAAACAAGATATTGGCGAGGTCCAGGCGGCTTTCGTAGCGGGGACAATGATAGAGGTATAGTCATTTCCCTCCCTTCAACAAAATTTCGTGGTTCTAACCATCAAGACAGGCTGGATCCGAGACTACTTCATCTTCTTTGAATAGCTTGATTCTATACCTCGCTGCTAATCCAGCCATTCAAGCTCGAGCTCACGACGAGCTGGATAAGGTAGTTGGCTCGTCCGCATCGCCAACATTCGACCACGAAAACGAGCTTCCTTACATCCGGGCTATGGTGAAAGAGATCTTGCGAATTCGCCCAGTCACCAACATAGGAACTCCTCACTACACGACAGCCGATGTCACATACAAGGACTTTTACATTCCGAAAGGAACTATCGTTTGCATTCACACCTACGCTCTTCACATGGATGCCTCTCGATACGAAGCCCCTTACGAGTTCAGGCCGGAGCGTTATCTCAACCACCCGCTCAAAGCAGGCGCTTACGCCAGCCATCCCGATCCGTATGCCCGTGACCATTTCGCCTTTGGAGGCGGTCGGAGGATCTGTCCTGGCATGCATCTCGCAGAGAATAGTCTCTTCATCACTCTGGCGAAGATTCTATGGGCGTTCAAGATCGAACCTGGTTTGAATGTTGATGGGACTCAGCAGGTCATGGATACCTCTGATGATGCTTATGAACTAGGGGTGAATACCCTGCCAAAGCCGTTCAGAGCTCGCTTCATTCCGAGAGATGAGCGACGAGAGGAAGTTGTAAGGGATGAGTGGCAGAAGGCCAAAGCGGATGGGTTCTTTTTGGGGAGTACTAAGGTTGATGTTGGTGGCATGGTTGCGGCGTCTTGAACAGAGGTTCTTCAGTGAATATCAAGTGCCATGGTTGTAACCATCTGGATTGAGATGTGGACATAGATTGTGTCTAAAAGCTTCCACCGCCATTGTATGTCAACAAATCCAAAATGTAATTGCCTTGCCGAACCTGGCTCACGTACTCGATACTCATGATTAACCTTATTCCCCACTGCCAATTCCACCTGCATGTAACACATGCTGTGGACATGCTGTAACCCCAATTTGCCTATTGTATGTAGCCTTTCGTCACCCCACAACATTTGGGGTGATGCGGGGTAAAGGTTGGGGTTCCCCGCCCTGCCCGAATAAATAATGCTCGCTTAGCAGAAAAAGGGGGATATCCGAGGAGGAACAGGTTGGTTAGAGAACAATTCAGAGCACCCATAAACAATGCTACCTAGATTCACTGGGCTGCACGGCCTTGGTAGGTATTTTAATTTCCTCTGGGTATTATTTCAATCCGCGCCTGTCCTTGATCGTTAATTCTGTACCCCTCCTCGATTTCTGGCACCCCCACACGCGACAACAATTCACAGTACACCTCGATCTCTTCACTCTTCAAGAAAAGGTCTCAGGCATATCATATTAAAGTTGTTGCACCATGTCTAGACCAGTTGCCATCATCACTGGCGCCGCATCAGGCATTGGCCTTGCTCTGACCCGCCATCTCCTATCCAAGGACTGGCTGGTCGTCATGGCCGACATCAACACCAAACTGGGGACCACGGCCGCAGCTGAGTTCAGCGACTCCGTTCTATTTATGCCAACCGATGTCTCTATCTATTCACAGCAGGCGAAGCTCTTCTCCGAAGCTTTCGCATGGGGTGGTAATCGGTTGGACTTCTTCGCAGCGAATGCTGGAATCGCAGGCACCACGGATTTTTATGAACCTAAGGAAGAACTTGACGAGACTGGCATTCCCAAAGCGCTTGATCTAACGACGCTCAAAGTTGATATGGATGCAATCGTGCAAGGAGTGTGGCTTTTTAAGCATTTTGCGAGGCGGAACAAAGGTCAAAAAGGCGGGAAGGTGGTCATTACTTCATCGATGGCGGGATTGTAGTAAGCGTTCTTGTTCGTACTTTAAACGACCGTACAGTTTTGGTTTTCATGATTTTGCTTAACATTACTACTGATTATTTGCTGACTTTCGCACTAGTCCAATGGAATCAGATCCATTGTACACCGCTGCTAAGCATGCTCTGGTGGGATTCACTCGAGCAACAGGAGCGCGTTTTCACCGCGAAGGCATCACAGTGAACTGTATCTGTCCGGCATTCGTGATCACAGGTCTGGCGCCTGAAGATGTGCTTGCCAAGTTTCCAAAAGAGCACATCACCCCTATGAGCACTGTGTTGAAAGCGTATGACTTGTTTTTGGAGGACCCGGAATTATCTGGACAGGTTGTTGAGACTAGTCTAGATCAACTGAACTTCCAGCACCCTCCAGCATTCACAAGTGAATCGAATCGATGGTTAGCTACAGCGACGAAAGAGCTTTGGGAATGAGTGAAGTTCATCATGGAGTATATGTATTTGATGGTGGTCTGAGAGGGACAAGAGATGAAATTGAGCTCAAATCTGTCATCTTCTACAATAAAAACATAGAATTCAAAGACCAGGTCTAATCAGGAGATGGTATGACAATTTTAGGACTTGTCTTTGCCATTCACCATGCATCGAGATTGTTGTCATCAAAAGGGCGTCCGTAAGCGAGACGTAGATCACTGACGTAATTGCATATTCTTGGAAGTACGTACAACAAGATCTTATATCAACCTCATCCATACATCTTCGCAACTAAAATTTATTCAACTAACCATTCAGTATCATGGACCTCCCTTTGTCATTGAAGTTTGAAGGATGGACCATACGATACAACGTTCTGGAGTCCAGGAATTCTCTTGAACCAAATTGCCATGCAAAATGCGTAGTCTTCGTCCACGGAACACCTTGGTCATCAATTGTCTTCAAGCCCACCATTGAAGCTCTGCTGGCAAGAGGATCATATCAGATCCTTGTCTACGACCTCCCAGGCTATGGAAAATCGCAAGATTTCGATGCAGGAAGTACCACAACACCTCCTGAGAATGGATTTCTTGGAGATACTTCGGTGAAGTTCCAAGCCCTTGCTCTAGCAGAGCTCCTCAAGCAGGTACAAATGGGTGGTAAAGGAAACCATGCAGCGCCAGCAGTTATAGCACATGACATCGCCGGAACAATCGTCTTGCGAGCCCATTTTTTTCACGCCTGCGAATTTGACACCATGATGCTCGTCGACTCCAACTGCGTGCTACCATGGGGAGATGGGTTCTACAAGCTGGCACGCTCCGAACCACAGACATTTCTCAAATTACCGCCCAGTATATTTGAAGCGGTGGTTCGAGCTGTAACTCGTAGCGCGGCTCATGACCCGAAAGTCCTGCAGACCGGCTGGGAAGATGCGCTCACTCAACCTTGGCTTGGAGCTGAAGGGCAGCGCAACTTCGTGCGTCAGATAGCGCAGGCAAATGATGGCGATGTGGCGGAGATGCTGGATGCTGATCTCTATGGACGTGTGCGGTGTGATGTCAAGGTTATGTGGGGAGAGCAAGACCAGTGGATCCCGAGAGAGAAGATTGAAGATTTGATCAAGAGACTAGGGGGGAGATTCAAAGAGAAGGCTTTCATTCCAGATGCTGGGCATTTGGCTATGTTGGACCAGCCTGGAAGATTCGCAATTGAGGTTTTCGATTGGCTGACGAGGTTTGGAAGTGGAAGGAATCATGTTGATTTGTGAAGTGGGCTTGGAAATGTTGTCTTGGTGAACGGAAATGACTCTGTGCTGAATGTCCGAGTACTCAAGCATCAATTCTAGGTAGAGGGCCGTGTGCTGTGCTGAGTACTTGAGAAGTTGACTGACCCGAGAAGCTGGAATCGGCTAGAACCCAGAGAGCGATTACACAATCAACTCCCCCCAATGTGTACATTTCAATCAGCCATTCCAACTTTGAACATTGGGAAGGAAGTTGACCTCTCCAAGTGATATACCCAATTACTACGGCATTTGATACACAGGCTCGCCTCCAATATGTGCAGCATTCGGCTCATGCACTTCCTGCTTGGGAAGAAACTGACCCGTCTCCCCAGCCATGCCGCGCTGCTCGACCCGTCTTCGAGATTCCTTCCCAGTAACAATCCAGTCCTTCTTGAGCGCCACTAAGAAAAGCAAGCCCAGGAGAAGTGCCATTCCAATGGCAGCTCCGATGATCCCACCAACAACTGCGCCAGTTGAGTACCCAGCTCTGCTCCCCGCTGCTGCCGCCGCCGCCGGACTGGATTCTGTATTTGGCTTCGGTTTTCCAATCGTACATGACATGTTCGCAGTTATACCGCCATCGTCATCGTTGAGAATGGCGAAGAAGGAGGAGTAGAATGTTTCGCCGTTGGTGCGAAACTCCATCGTGTAATTGCAAACCGCTTGAAGGTCGGTCCGTTTTGAAAAGGCCGCGGAGATAGCTGTCTTCTCGTGATCGCCAGGAGTAGGAGCCATTGTTGGGTGTTGACGCTGTTGAAAGAAGGTGTCAGTAAAGAAGCTAGCGCAAATGGAATGGTATAAACAAGTCTCAAACGGGGAATGACGTGACTTGAAAAGCATATTCTTACGTGTGATAACATGCGCTAAAGTCAGGCTTTGAGGTTCCCCTTGCTGGAGAGAAATTGTGACATTGCGATCACCGTTCGAGGTCCAGAGGATGTCGAAATTCGAGTTCGTGACTATGGTATCTCCAGTTCTTGGGGATATTGGAATTACCGCGTCGGCTCGGCGCCACAGAGAGAACGCGCTGGAAAATGGCGCACATGTGGCGATGAGGAATGCCAGAACCTTTGGGCTATACATTGTCACCCTGAGAGTGAGCGCAGAGCTTCAATTGACCCGGTTGGTCTTATTTTCCCCTTGTTTTCCCCTCAAGCAGAAGCGAGCCAGAGCCAGCAAGTCGATTAACAAGATCTGGAGTTTCGAAGTCAAAACAGCCTCTCGTGAGATTCACAAGCACAGCGAATCCGTGACCTTGAGATGCCAAGAGAAAGAGGAGAAATGAAGCATTCAATCTTGAGGGGCCTATCTTATTTACCTTTCAGGTGCCTACGGAGTATCTTGATTTTCTGATGACCCGTCTTGGAAACCGGGTAGCCTGGCTGCAGCCCTGTGTGGCGTCCACAGCCCCAACTCGCCAAGGAAATCCTTCGTTTTAGCGAGCCCTTTCTCTTCGCGGATTGGATGGATTCAAGCCTTAATCTCCAATCAGTTGTATTCGAGAACTCTTGATACTATTCCGAGCGGCTTTGGAGATGTTCCCTGATGAGCACGCCGAAAACGGAAGAGAGCAGCACCACGGAGAACGCGGTCAGAAGTCTGGAGTTTGGGTGATACAGTGGGCTCGCTTGTGCCCCCTGAAGAAGGCAGACGCCACACAAGAGCTATGCGAGTGATGCGCTGGCTGGCTTTTTCAGGCAAGAGAGCCTCAAGGTGCAGGGAGCATTAACGCTCCACGGCGACACGACGCGGGGTCAATAGAGGGGTCATTTTGGGGGTTCCTAACGTCCCCTCTTTCTGTATTAATATTATTCTAATTATTGAAGCTAATATGGCTGAGTACGGTCTTTTCATGGTCTTGACGATGAGATTAGTGAGGTTGGCTCAGACGAGCTATTCTATGATTCTGATTTATTTAATCGCTACTAACCCGACATTGACTCTTTTAATAAAAGTGGTAAAGAAGACTACGTCTTGAATAGTGATAAAGAAGATCTATTTGGTCCAGATATAAAAGATCCAGCCTATTTTGACTAAGATACGGATGGAGAAACAGATCCTTCTTACGCGGGCAGTGCCAGCGGCTCCTTAGTTCCGTTTGTAACTGTATCTTCAGTATTGTTACCTCTCCACTAACCTGCACTAATTCGCCCTCAAATTTCAGTTACTTCTAGTGCTTTGACGATTGCGGCATTTGAGATGCTTGTTATTAAGGATTTATCCTAGCTAGAGAAAAGTAAGAAAGGAAGGGACCATTCCATCGGAGACAGAATTGCGGCTTTAACACTTTGGGACAGTGGTGTCATTGTAATTACGATTAAGAAAACAACTGGTTATACGACCTCTGGACTTAATAAACTTAGAAAGAAAGCTAGGGATTGGGGATAGAGAGAGTATAATAATATAGTCCCTTAAGTAGAGCATGTGAGCGACGCATTATATACACTAACTGGCCTACTACCTTCTTCAAAATCAGCGAGCTAGTTAAGACTATTGTTACTCGCAACTTTATAACACGCGGTTAGTTATGTGCTAGAATCGCTTAAGAGGTCTACAATATAAAAGGAGTTATAAGGAAAGAGCGAATATTAGCGCATTAGCAAATAATTTTTTATATTTTTTATATTTTTTAGCTAACATTAGCCAACAGCACCAGAGGCACCATTTGGCGCCTACGTTACATGTCGAAAATTTCGGAGACTGTTGCATACTATACTAATTCGAGAGTACTCCGCATCGCCAATTTCCACTGCCTGGTAAAAGACAACCAGGAGAACTAAAGCAGGCTCATTTATACTCGACTAAAGCTCTGCTTCTATTGTCCGTCTGCCCTAAGGATTAGCGTGGATCAAAACACAATTTGCTTTTAAGACGAATACTACTCGTTAGATAATATGTACGGGGATTAAAAATTTAGTACCTAGTGTAGATAAAAAGTAGCGAATTTGGGTATTAAGAAGTATTTTAGAATAGCTGGATTTAACAAGTGATGTGATTTCTTAAGCCTGCAAGTGAGGTTCACGGATTAACGAATGGGCACCAAGAGCCGACTTATTTTGATAGTGTGATCATCGATGGCAGACAAGCTGGCTTAAGCACCGCCAGACATATAAAAGCACTTTGGATCTCTTATGTGGTTTTAAATAAATACTAAAATGTTGAAGGTAATTAGAAGATGAGATATGCTTTAGCGAGATGTGAGTTGCCCCGACACTCCTTATTTATATAACTAACTCATCTAGTGCATACTAGTAGAGAATATGGTGAGTGTTGAAATCCTGGTCGAAGAAGAAGCCTAATTTGCCAAGCTTATCTACCATTTGAACGAACATTCTTATCCCAGTACTAAGAGTTTTTGTCCAAGGATGATTTAGCTAAAGGCTACCAAAGATAGGTTAACAAATTCGACATTGTATGTTCCTATCTGCCTATATTAAGCACTCTGCAACAACTAAACATACCCGCAGAATATCTGGCTGGATACTACACCGCTCTCGGGAAAATGGGATTTAACTAAGAAAACATGGACTTTAGAGATAGGAAGTCATGGAAAGGAACAAGCTATTACATCCTCTTACTCTTACATAGTCGTTGCTGGAGGGGCTGGAGGCCAAGTCCCAAAGGTACCAAGCTACCCAAATCGAGTAAATTGTAAAATTTTACGAATGTCCGAGACATTGCTTGACGATTTGTAGGAAGCATTTCATGGGACCGTTTTGCACCTAGCAGAATACAGAGATGCCTCACCGTGGAAAGGCAAACAATGGCATCGTGATAGGAACCGCAAATACAGCTCACGATGTAATTATTAATGGTCGAAGCAGAGTTATCGTTAGTTACCATGATCTAGAGATCTAAAACATGTTCGTCGAACCCAAACACCCCCCAAACTTTCTAGCGCTTACGAGAGCCGAATCCAGATGTCCTCCCCGTGGAATACTACATAAAGATCTCAAGCCGTATCTCACCCTTTCCACCCCCTCCACCACAGTCCCCAAGCTTCAACCTACTCACATCCGCACAGTATCCTACAACGCTACGAACCCTATTACAACAGCCGACCGCTCCTCACAAACCCAACCCCTCGCTATCCTCGACCTTATAAGCTAAGTCGCACTTCACACTTTAGCACGCTAAGAACCCCAGCGCTTCGACGCCTAGAACGGGCTGGCTTCAAATTAGATCGATGGGGTAGCATATAATATTATTTATACGCTCGAGGTGGTAGACACTATATAGACGTTGGGGGTTCGAAGATGGTTTCCAAAGGCTTGGTACACACCCTTCCCTCCCGCTCCCCTTTCGATTTTCGCTTAACTACGCAGGTGAGACTGTTCAATCTTAAAATTTTGATTGTGAAGGTAGATCAAACCAAGTCTAACGCTCTCCCTACTCGACATCTATAAGATGGTCTCGAATTCAGCGATGGTACGCATTTCAAAGCAGACGTAATCGTTTTCGCGACGGGCTTCGAGGGGAACATGCGATATCTCGTGCAAGAGATCTTTGGAGATGAGGTTACGGAATTAATAGGTGATTATTGGGGGCTAGATCGCGAGGGGGAGTTGAAAGGCGCTTTCAAGCCTTGTGGTCGTGAGGCGAGAATGTGCACTGCTAACGATGTGGGCAGATCCGGCAATGTGGTATCATGGTGGGACGATTGGACAGGCGAGGTACTGTTCTAGATTTTTGGCGCTCCAGGTGAAGGCGAAGTTGTTGAAGACGCCGTTAGCGTTGTATGAGAGGGAATTCCAATAGTTTACAGTTAGCCATGATTAAATGCTCGATTATATCCCTCGAAAACTGCTTGATAACTGACTATAGTAAATCTATTTGGGTAGCATCTGTCATGTCGAACCTGCTTTAGCCTGTGTGCCTCTCTCCGAAGACACTAAACCAATCCACCTAGCACAGTTCTCATTAAGTTCCACCGACCTCTTCACATCCTCCTCATTCATATACTCCAGCAAAACCCGTACCACGCTCTCCCACCCACTTCCCCTCGTTGCCGCAGCTATAGTGCTTTGCCTCCCGTACACCCTGACCACGGCACCATTTTCCAAGAGCATCCTCACAATGCCAGCATGCCCACGTCTAGCAGCCTCCGTGATTGGTAGCTGCCAGCAATTACGCCCCTCTCCTTCATTAACACCAGCGCCCATCTCTAAGGAGAATTTTACGACATCTCCCCGCCCATTCTTCGCCCCTTCCATCAAAATAAGATTACGAAACTCTGGTGGTAGATTCATATCCACTCGCTTAATAAAATATTCGACAATACTTAAATGCCCTGCAGCTGCAGCGTCCAGAATCGCAGTTTCGAATTCCCGCCCTGATGTACGGCATCCATACTTAGGATCAAATCAACGAAACGACGTTGTCCAGTAGACGCCGCAGCCTGTAAAGCGGTCCCACTGAATCCCTTGCCCCACTCGCCATGATTGACATTAACGCCATGCTCGAGTAAAAACTTTGTTAGCTCGTAGTGGCCTTGCAAAATGGCTTTGCGGAGCGGATTTCCGAAATACATGTTCTCAGAGGCATCAATATCTCCAGGATTACTCGTGAGCCGCGTAAAGAATTCCAGATCGCCTAAGTGCGCAGCTGCTGCTTCGACATTGTTCGTGATGCTTTTGTGACCGAGGTATTTTTGTTCCGTGCTAGTGTTGGGTTGTATATAGTGGAGGATGGAGCGTGTGTCCATGTTCCATGCTGCTGCGTGGCTAAGCTTGCGGATGTAAGGCTCCAGCGCGGCATCCCAAGACTCGGCCTCTAGGCTTTGAGATGAGATACTCTTGGAAACGAGGGCTTTAGCAGCGAGTAGGATAGCAGCAGGTAGATTCCCAGTCCCATGATTAGGGCCGCAGGTCCGCCGCTATATATGTTCTTCTATAAGCCATGACGTACTAGGCACGAAGAAAAGCCACCGATGTTCAATCTCGAGGAGTCGGGCGTTAAGCATAGCTACAGGAATCTCCTTATTGAGCGTTCCTTTTTCTATAATTAGCTTTAGGAAATGCTAACTGTCGAGATTGCTTACGGCACACGAGTCTCAGTTTCACCGCTGCTGTCAAGCCTACTTCCATGACTGCCTGCTCCAAGATATCTCTCACCAGCTCGATGGATAAGTCCAAGATATGCATGGCAGAAGTGGTAGAGAGATTCAAAAACTTTCAAATATGCTTGCTCAAAGCGCTTCCTTTGATTTGTGGGCGGCTATTATAAATGATCAATGTTAGTTTGGCTCACTTAATCCTGAGGAATGTCAGTACAAAGGGTTGCCCCAAAAGCGGCAGACGCCGCCGAATTCAGCTGTGACGTTAGTTCTTATGAAAACATTGAAGGCTTACTTCTAAAGACTAACCTGTCGAAATAAAGTAATAACATGAAAAGCAGAGTTTACACGCCCCACCCCCTCCCCTCTTCTCAGTACCGAGCCTTGGCAGGCGCAGAATTTCAATGAACAATATTATTTTCTAAAGTTGATTAATTAAGAGGCGAGAAAATTCCCTCCACAAAGCTCGACGATTCGACCCAGCTGTCTCTATCCTGTACCTGGTCTACCTGACTTGTGCCGAGTATTTTATTACTGACCGCCTTGCTAAATCTGGCTCTAGGGATGGTGCTGGACGCTACAGGGCTGTTGGTCGTGATGCTGAAGCCCGCGTGTATTTTTGTTCTGAAGAAGATCGGTACACCAAAGCCTGCTTGTCAATTTCCATAATTCACCGCTGGGTATAAATTCCGCCCGTCCTTGTGCTGCAAATGCGCAAGTGTTGTGTATTATAGGGTTGATGGATAAGGAGATGGGTGGTCACCATGCACGTGATGATTTACCCCACCCCCTTTTTCTGGCGGGGTGGTGATTGAAATTCAAACAGGCAAAATGAGATGATCGTAATGTCAGAATTACTGTTTAATGAGCGATTTAATTGAGTAGACAGACAATTTTCTCTAGCACTCTCTTTCCTCCTATGGCTAGTAAGCGACGCTACTTTGCTCAGGTGCTAATTGCCATCAGCTCAACCAATTCAGACCTTGAGATTCTTCTAGACTCTCCTTCGTAGCACCTTGCTGACCAGTGCTCGACATTCCCTCACGACGCGAAGTGCTCTACCGCCTCGATCGCACCCGGTATGCCACTCCTTGCTGCCTCAGCTACTGTTCATCGAGCTTCTACCTCGAATACGATTTTAAGCTCTTTGCAAATGAGTTGGTTCCGCCGACAGCTCCTCAAATCTTCTCGGTTCGCGAAGTCGGCTCAACCAACTTCGCCCTCATCGCCGCATTCCCGGCAGTACACAATGACTTCGCACGACGCCGACATTCTTCGAGACTGTCATGTGGAGCAATTTTACAAATACACCTCGGGTCGATGGCTCTGGAATGAGAAGTATCAACTTGCTCGCCGTTACGTTGAGTTCGACCTACCGGGACTCCTCCAAGTCTCAGCGCAAGCGATCGGAGCTCGCTCATGCGTCAAGGTTGAGAAACTGCCTGAAGGAAACTTCAGTAAGGTCTTCCTGATTGCCATGGACGACGGCCGAGAATTAACCGCCAAACTCCCGAACCCGAATGCTGGACGGCCGCACTTTACGACAGCCAGCGAAGCCGCCACCATGGACTACGTATGGGCTCCTCGACTCGTCATATCTGATGATTCCTGACATGAAGTTACGTTGCAGGTTCGAAATGTCCTTGGTATCCCGGCGCCCCTGGTATATGGCTGGAGCTCCTCGACAGATAATCCCGTTAGAGCAGAGTACATCCTGATGGAACGCTGTGGAGGGGTGGAATTGGGCAAGATATGGCATGACATGCCTTGGGAGGAAAGACTTGAGGTTATCAGGACCTTGGTTGGGTACGAGAAAGCCTTTGTTTCTGCCAATCTTCCTATGCACGGGAGCTTGTATTATGCGAAGGACCTACCAAGCCCGAGCCCAAGTCAATTTCTCGACTCGGTCAACTCGATAAACAAGGGAGAAGCCTTCGTAGTCGGTCCGACAACTAACAGGGCGTTCTTCGACCAAGGAAGAGACTCTGTCGAAGTAAATCGAGGGCCGTGTAAGTTCCCTTACCTTTCCTGTCATGCTCGTCCCAAGCTGATTAGATGACAGGGCCTTCACTCAACGAATTTGTCCATTCCCGCGCCACCCGAGAGATAGCGTGCATCGATAAGTTCTCGTCGTATCCTGGTCAGCAAGGGCTGTTCAGCGGTCCCAACCAATACCGTCCAGCCAGAGCATTGAAGGTCGGAGTCCTCCGGGATTATCAGAAAGTCGCAACCCAAATTCTGCCCAATGATGTCAACCTGTCAAAGCCGACTCTATGGCACTCCGATCTGCATAGTGACAACATCTTCGTTGACCCTTCACAGCCGACAAGAATCCTCAACATCACCGACTGGCAAGCGGTCAATGTTTCCCCGCTCTTCCTCCAAGCACCCCATCCTTCGCTCATCGAGTTTGAAGGGCCAATACCAGAAGGTTTTGAGCCCATAACACTACCCGATGATTTTGATGATATGAGCGAGGAGGCACAACACCAAGCCAAGAATCTCCGGGCTGCTCAGTCTCTCTATAAGCTCTATGAAATCCTAATGCTCCGGCAATGTCCGGAGATTGCTCATGCGCTGCACTTTCGAGACACTCTGCCTGGTCAAATTACTGGATTGGCAAGCTCAATATTCAGTGATGGAGAGCCAATCCTACAGGGAATGCTCATTCGACTTCAGGACGAGTGGGCCACATGTGTTAGGCCCTCCACACAGTGCCCCCTTTCCTTTACTCCCGAGGATATGACGCAGCAGCAACGTCTCGAGGCGAGTTGGAGCGAAGGTGTCGAGCTAATGCATGAGATTTTGATCGAGATCGGCGCATACCAGGGATGGGATGGTTGGGTCAATCATAACAACTACCCCGTGTATAAGGAGCGGTTGGCCCAATGTCGCGAGAACTTTCTCGATCGCTACGCGAAAACCGAAGAGGAGAGAAGTCAATGGATCCAAGCCTGGCCGTTTGAAGACAAAACACGTCCGCCAACTTCTCTATAAGCTTAGAATTATAGAAACGCACACTGTGTCTCCTTCCATCCGACTCCGGTCGCAGCCACCTCCCATAATTGATCGTAAGGGTCGCCTACAAATGCACGAGTCACATCCAATTCGTCTGAGGCAAATGAATTGACCGTACCCCAGGTGCTGTGAGTTCCGGGGACACCTGAGATAGGACCGTTAAACATAGGTTTATTGTAGGATGGCCCTCCACGATGGCTTCCTCGCTTTAGGTGAGGCCGGAGGGGGTGTCGTTGGGATGTGGTGGGCCGCACGGGCCGCCTTACAGGGGGATCTAGCTAAACGAACGTCCTCGAATCGAGTAAAGAAAGCCCGAGATGATATCCTACTCTTATGCTCCAATCATGATTCGTCGTTCCAACTTCTAGAGTTTCCAAGCCCAGTTGTGAGCACAGTTGGATCAGATTATCAAGCGAAGTTGGTATAACGAGTATGAACAGCTCAGGGAGCTAGCAGAGGAAACAAACCCTCCGTGGCGCTGTCAAACTATCTCGCGCCGTTTCATTCGAGGTGGAGTACATATTAGAACGCCGGAAGGAGTGTCAGAGCTAAGTGGGTAATGGAATTTTTGCGGATGAATACTTTGCACGATAAAAGTTTGCTTGCCAGAATCTCTTGGATTCACCTGGGTACTTGACGGGATGGGATAATTCTAGAAACTGCGGAAAGATCAAGGACACTGCCTATTTAGGGACGTTTACATCTCATGAACCGTGTGACAATTGTAAATATGATGTAAGTTGAGTACAAAACAAGGGAAGGTTTCTGGCACCCTGCTGCAGAAGTTCCGGAGAAGAACCGTATGTAAATCACGCCACAAACAAGTAGTGGCGGACCTTTGAGACTGTTTCGCAATCAATCATAACTTGCTATTTTGCAGCACTTCTTCTCGGCTTTTTGGGTCCTTTTTGCCTAGTAAATGACGTGTCAGGGGTGATATCTCCTGCATCGACAATGCCTGAAAAACTTCCACGCTCCCCTGGTAAAGATTCTAGCTCCACGAACGTTCGCGAGAGATGATGACTTTCTAAGTCTTACGAAAGTCCGGATTCTTCTGGCAACAGCGGGACTTCAAAGTCGAAATCGGACGGCAGCTCGTTAATGACAGAGTGAATCTTGTCCAAATACGTTGGTATCTATGTATCATCGACGTTCTTAGTGAACTTGTATGCCGTCCACTTATCCTTGCCTTCTAGTGCCGTGAAGTCGAAGGCGTGGATAAGGTGGCGGTAAAAGGTAGTCTAGCTTCCGTCGATCATAAGGTAATGGCCGTAGATTCTCACCGATTGGTGGTCGTGGGAGATCGAGAAGGCCAGGATTTGCCGGTGGAGCTCTTGTTCGCGCTTTTCGAGGTGGAAAAGCTCGACGATCGCTCTGACTACAAGGATTATATCGTGAGCATTCTGCCGGTCAGCAACATCAAGTGCTATAGCACCGCATTTTACTTCATACGTCAGGAATGGGAAGCACATATAGTACGTGGCCATAAGGAAGGATTGGTCGCTAGTGATAAAGTCGCTAATGAAAGGTGAAAGCTTGTCAAGCTGATCCCCTGTAAACGCCTCGCGTTTGAATCTCACGGAGTAGTCAGGCTACGGACGAGTACTAGTTAAAGGGATAGCGTTATTCCAGCCTTCTTTGGTACTTTCTCTCAAAATTTCCAGATGCTTAGCACCGTATATAGCCAATGTTTCCGTGGAAGGGACGATTAATAGTGAGATATCTCGGATAACTCTAGTCTCGTTTCAATTTCGCATCTTCCGACAAGTCGATTCAAAAAGATCACTCCAGGAAGACCTACTCTCTGTTCACACCCTCTACTTCTCAGCCGACCAACTCCTATGGCAATGTCAAACGACAAAAATAAGCGAAAGTGATCCCGATCCGCCTAACAGTCAAGGACGTCATGAAGATGGTTTAGAGGGATATCTGAAGCGATCTTTTCTTCTACCAGATAATCATCCCGCTGCAGGCTTGGAAGCAATGCCGCCCGCGCCAGACTTTCTGAACACGACCCTATCCGGACAAGCTATGGACCATTGGTACCTAGCTGTCAATGAGTATGCAAAGAGAAGCCTCACGGTTGAGCAAGACCGATTTCCTGCAATTTCTGGAATTGCTAGGCAGATCGAACGGCGTGCTGCATACAAATATAAGCTGGAATGTGGATGGAAGATATACATGTGAGCCTGATGTGGTCTACAAATGGCATTGGCGTGAAACGAGAGAATATCGACTGCCCTCCATGGAGCTGGGCAGGTGTTGTCTTTCCTGGTCCCGGCAAGTCGGATCCTCCTATGATGTATGATCCGGTCCTCGCTCATTGACAAGATGGCCCGCACGACCTCTATACACAGCAAATCTCTGATCGAAGACATCCAGCCTGGGACGATGGAAAGCGATGTGGCAAGTGATATCGAATCTGGGACATTGAGAATCCAAGGGAATTTCCAAAGCGCTACAGACTGGCTCTCACGGCATTCACTCCCGCTGCTGTACAAGAAAGGCCAGGGATTCGACATCAGTGACTTGAAAAATGCTAGAGCACACACCTATCCGTTTGCAGATTCGCCGCGTATAATCTGTGAACTCGATTAGCATGAGCATTGACTGGGTAATTGGACTGACGAAAAACCGGGAAAGTTTCGAAAGGGGAATTGCCTTCCTTCAGATTTATAAATTGTCTGGACACAAAGACGAAGACAAATATTTCGACAATCGCAATTACGAAAACATGCATATCGCATATGCGCTGATCTTGGAACCTACTGGCAAGGAAGGACAATATAGACGGCGGGGAATGGCTGAGATTCCTTGCGAGGACGGGATGGCTGATGCTGGATGGGAGCTTAGGACAGTGGGAATAATTTAGCGACGGCTTCAAGCCAAATAAACTACGATCAATCAATAAACATATTAACCGATTGAATACACAGACCAAGACCTTCGTAAATATGACATTGAAGCTGGCGGCTCGCCCCCTATTTAACCGAAAGCGGGGTATTTTTACCCCGCTACCTCACATCAGCTAGGTACCTTCATTCCAACGTCATAGATCTTACAACTGACATTTTACTCTCTGGAATGTAATGCGAACATTAACACCTGCGAAAACTTACATCTCTACTAATAGCACGCTACAGCCGCGAAGTATTTCAAAGATCATACTCACATCTTAACACAATGCCTCCTCAAACCCCACCTTTCTCCTCCCTCCCCCTCCAAAAAGACGGGCCTCGCGGGAACGCCTGGGGCCTCTACGGCGATAAAGACGAGCTAGGAATGCTCAACCGCCTCACCCCAGAAACGACACTCGCGGCTACAAAAGAGATAGTTCACGGTATCAGGATTGCAACAGATTGGCCCATGAGCATGCCCAAAGTGCCATGTTTCGGGCGCCAGAAATTCCACCAACATATCTACCATAAAGCGCCAAGAACGGTCAATGATGACATCTTGACGCTAAACACGCAGTCGAGTACGCAGTGGGATGGATTTAGGCATTTTGGGTATCAGGATCATAAGGTTTACTTCAATGGGTGCAAACAGGAGGAAGTTATGGCTTCGACGAGGAATGGAACACATAGTGAGTTACGCTCTGTCCCTCTTTTCTGTGTTACAGTAGGACGTTGATTTTTAACGGAAATGTGTAGTTTGGGTCGAGAATGGAGGTGTTGTTGGGAGAGGTGTTCTTCTAGATTACGCTGCATGGGCGAAATCTCAAGGCATTACACCGGCTCTACGCGCTACAACCGAAATCACCGTCACTGATCTCGAGGCCATCGCCAGCGCGCAAGGTGTAGTTTTCCAACCTGGCGATATCCTTTTCGTACACAGCGGTTTCGTTAAGTCCCTTGAGCGCCTACCAGACGAAGAGGCCTCAGCTTACGCAGCGAACAACCCTCCATCGGCAATCGGAGTCAAGTCATGCGAAGAGAGTCTAAAGTGGATCTGGGAAAAGCAATTTGCAGCTGTAGCTGGTGATATGCCTGCATTTGAGGCGATTCCATTCCAGAGTACGACGCATTGGATGCATGAGTGGCTTTTGGCGGGCTGGGGGATGCCGATTGGTGAACTGTTTGACTTGGAGAAGCTTGCAGAGGAATGTGCGAGGTTGAAAAAATGGTCTTTCTTTTTTAGTAGTGTGCCGTTGAATGTGAGTTTACGGTTTAACCGTTGTTGGAACCTTTGCTGATTCATTTTAGGTTCCGGGTGGAGTTGCGAGTCCACCTAATGGTGTTGCGATACTGTAATCTCTCGGTGTTGAGCCAAACGATATCCAGGTTGCCGACGACGGGTTTTCTTGTTGAGACTGTCTGGAAGAGTCACCCATCCAGATCAATCCCAGTCACTTTCAATTACTTCTAGACATGATGTATCCTTTAAGAATGTGTTTCATACGGATATGCATTTCTAGCTGAACCGAAACTCAGATGACTTCAATCTCCACTTCCAGCAAATTCAGCCCTTCAGCCACTAACATTTGACAATAACACTCTCCAACCAACTCAAACCCTTTTTCGAAACCTCCCTGTATTTTTCTCACCATAACAGGAACTTTTGCCCCCTTCACACAGAAGATCCTATCTCCCTTCTGAGTTCCTGGAGGACACAATCCAATCCACCCATCAGCACCCACGAAAATCCTTCTTCCTCCACAATACGATTCGACCTTTTGTGTCGTAGCGTCCATAGATTGCAGAACATCATATATCTGATCCCGGTCATCTGACGAGTTCGTAGTTGGCATACTGCGAAAATGTTCCAGTTCGCGCATCCAAGCAGCAAGGTCAACTTTATAGCCCGTTACTAATGAGTGGTGAAAAGCCTCGAGGAGCGATTGGTTCTCGGCATAAGGATACGGATCGCTGGTGTGAATTGAATTAGTGAGGAATGTTCGGCACTCATTGCAGTTTTTCCAGAGACGGTGCATTTCTTCGACGACACCTTCGCTGGCTGTGATATCGGTGTTGAAAATCGAGGGCCCGATTTCAGCGATTGTGTCTACGAATATCCCGGTCATTAGAAGTGTGTTGTCTTTTACAAGAGCAACTGCAGGCTTTGGCTGTTGGGTCTTTCCCATTCTGAGGTTCCAGCGATAGTCAAAGCTTTGCTCATCTGTGTCAATAGATTAGCATCTCATTGCTCTACCTGCTTGGGCATTTTTGGCACGGCTAGGGGACCGTCTTGTTAGTTCTTGGAGAGTAGGCTTACCTGGATGACGGATCGGTTCGTACTTTGGTGCATTCGTCCAGTCTGGCACCCAGGATGGAAGCTCGAGAGCTTCCGCCTTGAGATCAGGACGATTCCCAATTCCTGCAAGACCAAAAAGCAGTCCTAAAGACCCTTTGCGAATCAGTTCTGTTGCAGCAGCTATGTACACGCTTTCCACAGACGCCTGATAATCTACTTTGAGCGATTCCTTCTCCCTACACAACGACATCAATCCATAAACTTGATCTCGAGGGTTGGTCGCTTTGAAGTAACTACTCTCAGCCAGGACCTGCGTGATGGTGACCTCCTCAGTAAAGCTGAACTTCCGCAATTTATGCATCCTCAAGATATTGTACAAACTCGAATGTTCTGTATGCCTGATCTGTACTTGATGCGACCATTCAAGCCATAATCGAAAATGCCTCAGATCATGGATCATCTTCATAGCAGATGCCATGATCCTCCAATCGATAGTTTCGTCGCCGTAGCGGACTTGAATATGGGGTGATAAGGCGACTTCTTGCACGACCCACACGCGGGCAAACCACGGGTGTTGTAAGAAGGTGACGAGCGCTTGCCACTGAAGAGACTTGGTAGCATCGGACAGGAATATGTCGTAGAGCTCGTACATGAGTTTCCCACTGCTGCGGAGATGTTCCTTGAGAATGTTGAATTCGTTGAAAGTGTCTATCGTGAGGCGGGCTGTCTCGAAATGTTTCTGTGTCTGCTCGTTGGGAGGGCAGATTCCGTCGAATTTGAATGGTACAGTACTACCCTTCTGTGAAGGTTTCGAGTGTGACAACGGTGCCTGCCCGAGAAAGACAGTTGTGATGAGTGCGTTGGAGTAGATCTTGTCCATGATCGGAACTTGCTGGTCCTTTTCCTCGCTGTTCTCTTGGTCGATGCAGATGGCGTCAATCCAGAGCAGTTGGGACAAAAACTGGGAACTGAGTGTTGCCAGAACTTCGTAGACGCTCTTTGTGACTTTCATTCTACAGCCGTTGACCATGATTTCCTCGGTTCTGTCAGGGTTTCCCCAGGTGTAAGAGATAGCTTCATAGAAAACCATCCGCATGTACGGCCCATCCATTATGCTGCAGGAAATCGGTCTGAACCCGAATCGAGGATGGAGAAGTATCAATCTTATATGGTCAGGCTTCTGGAGCTTTGTGTATTGGTATGTTCCAGGATTACGATGGCTGAATCGAAAGAATTCCCTAACGCAGAGCAGGTAAATCGACGAATAAAGAATTACATTATCGGCCAGGGGGAAATCTCCCTGCAAACCATAGAACATCCAATAAGCGAACTTCGAGACCAGTAAGTTCGAAGAGAAGCCACTCAAGACGTTGGGCGTTATGCAATCATAGATCCAGTGGCCAATCCACAGGACTCCGTATATAAAACATCTCGTCGCCTGATGGTCGAAGCGGTGAATGGCTGCGGACCACAAATATTCGAGGCTATAATCTCTCCATTTGATTAACAACTGATTCCACCTGATGATCCGTGTAATCAAGCGTTGAAGGAATAGCAGATAAACATAATGGCCGAACACAATAAGCTCCAAGAACGTATTGAAGATGATCCTGCTCCAGATCCAGTCAGGAATAAAAAAATCTGCGAGATCATTGACAGCTGTATAGATCAGGAAAGATGCAATGTTGATCGTCCAATGTCTCCCCTGCAAATCCGTTTCCCCATATTGTGCGAATCGTGATCGGGCCAGCTCCAAGAAGATGTGTGAGTATTGCGTTGATTGCAGGTATCCGCCCTTGGAAACATGGACAAACCTGTAAAGCAGGAGTAAGATGTATGATATTCTGTAAAGGAATCCTTGGTAGTAACGGATGCAAAGGACGACGCTGGCGACACCATACCACGGCACCGAGCCGACGCTTGCGATGTCGCTCACGTTTTGGCCTGAGCTGTAGCAGAAAATTCCACCAGCACCAAGGAGGATATAAGTATAAACCCACATTGCAAAAGTGGATGGAAGTAGAATGAGTCTCTAATGCTGGTATTAGTTTTTTGTATAGTAAAGAAAGAACTTGAGTCATCAGAATCAAAGGCCTCTACAGAAAAGTAGGTGTAACGAGGCTGAGATGTGGCTTGCCTCGGCTTGCATCCTGTAAAAGACACCGAGAAGGGAGTGGGGGTTCTTGCCCAATCAGAATCCGGCCCAACCGCCCATATTGTTAGCAAAATGCAGATCATAAATCGCTGTCGATCCTCCTGACTATGTCTTGTAGAATTTCAACATAAATCAAACCCCCATTACGGTGCCGCTGAATTTAGGATACTCTCACAGTCCGGTGACTCCCCACCCTAGATGACATATCTGAATCCTAGCCCTCTACTCTCACCCTCGGACTGCTCTCTGTCGGCTCCTTCTGCCTCTGCTCTTTCCAGTTTCTTGTTCTCTTTGATGTGCACCAGCCTCAAAATAAAAGCCAAAGCAGCAACAACGAAACAAATGCCCGCGACCGCGGCACCACCAGCCAAATATCTCGGTCCATCGGACTTGGGATACATATATGATCCGTATATTGAAGCGGTGTTACCAATCATGTTGCAAATAGCAATCGAAGCAGAACGCTTAACATTCGGTCTGATGAAACTATTTGCCACCCATGCGACGATGATTTGATATGCTGAGACAGCACCCATGGGCATGAGGAACATAGCGAAGAAACGGGCACCGGTACTGGTTGCGGAGATGACAATGATGTTCCCGATAAGGGAGACCATCATTAAGCAAATGATATGAAGTGAGCGATCTCCCGACTTTCCTGATGTCCAAGTCACGAAGAGTGAGACGAGGAAAGTGGCGAACCATACTGGAGCTGTGAGAAGTAGAGTGGTGATCTTGTTGAAGCCGAGCGTGTTGACGATAGTCGGGAAGAAATACTGGAATGTTTGAGAAAGAAGCGAAAGATGCTGGAAGATGATGAATATGTAGAGGCGGTAGTCTTTGAGTGCGAGCTTTAGACCGTCCATTAGACCAGTTGCTTTTGTGTCGTCAGATTCCTTTGCGTCGTCAATCATGCGCCATTGTGCGAAATGGCGCTCTTCATCAGAGAGCCATTTAGCTGTTGCCGGGAAATCGGGCAAGACAAAGCTAGGAAAGTCAATTGAAGGACGGCTAAAAGATCATCAAGACTCACATAGAAGCGAAGGCTACGCCAATAGTAATAACACCTTCAACGATGAAGAGCCACCTCCATCCCGCAATACCATGGGCATCATCGAGATTTCCAAGGATTCCAGCGGCAAGAAGTCCCCCAAACATATTCGCCAGGGCATTCCCCGAGTAGACTACTCCTATTAGCTTACGAACCAGAAAACTTGCAGAAGTAACTAACACCAAGATATCCGATGGGCCAACTCTTGCCGAGTATACCAGGAGCTCAACAACATAATTGCCCCAGGGAAGAAAGGAGCTTCAGTCACACCAAGCATAATTCGGCACGCGAGCAGTCCGCCAAATGACTTCGTTCCAGCTTGAGCGGTCGAAACAACTCCCCAGAGAGTCATTACACCCCCAAGGTATATCGAGGGACGAACTCGAGTAATGAGAAGATTGGACGGTAGTTGCATTGTCAAGTATCCCTTATCACCGTTAGCGAGAACGCAGCCAGAGAGCCTTCGCGGAACATACAACAAACAAGATACTAGTCGCAAGATTGAAATCTGTCCCTGTCATACCCAGATCTGCCTCCAACGTACCCAGGCGAGCTTGGGCTAGATTAGAACGATCCAGGAAGTTCAGGAGATACATTAGGATTAAGAATGGGAGAAGCCGAATGTCGACTTTTCGCAGCAGCTTCTTGTTTTGAATTGCTTTCCATTGCTCGTCTTTGGAAGCAAACTCGACGTATATTTGAAGAGTGGGATCGGTGGGAGCCTTTGTGCCTTCAACTTCGCGGAAGGAGCCATCACCTTTCTCGGGGATGGGAGCCATCGTAGTATTTGGTAATGGATGGAATGCCTTATTCTCTTTTGTTGTGTGAAGAAGGTTCAATCAATATAGTTCCTGGATCAGTAAAGTGTAAAGATGATGGGTTGTTGATATTCTATTGCCACTATGTAGTCTAGTGTCACTATGTGCGGGGACCCCACGCTTCGGGTTGTTGATGTCACGAAACGAACGAGGGGGATCGTCCCTGCCCCGCCAGTCACCGTCAAACACCGGCTTTGCTCCGAGATTAAATCGGGACAAGTCCGAAGATATTAGATGAACAACATGTGCATCTACAGTAGATATCTAAAGGTGAGGAGATATTAGGACAATTGAGGTTGGGATGTAACCAGATCCCCTCTCAAGTCGATTCTCTCGTGGAGAAATATGGCTCGAAAACATTCCGCTTCGCTTTCGATGTCAGGAACAACGAAGAAGTTCGTGACGTTGTCAAGGTTAGCCATGAGAGGTTTGGCCGAATCGATGTTGTTGTCAACAATGCGGGATACACAAATGCGGTCGATACGAACTTCTATAGCGTGGTCTACATCTCCAAGGCAGCTCTCCCGATTCTTCGTTAACAGGGCTCTAATTATATCGTCAATATTTCAACTCTCGGTAGTCAGATAGGTACACCTGATCTCTCGCCAAACCTGAGCGCCAAGGCTGCTGCCGATATTTTCTCCACTGTGCTGTCAAAGGAGATCGGCTCTTGGTGTCAATGTTACGGTAATGTAGCCTGTTGGTACCAGAACCGATTGGGCTGGATATTCGATGAACATCCCTCCTATCAGCAAGCCATACAAACCAATTGTGATCGCGGCTGTCAAGATAATCAAACAATATCAAGTACAAGAGCCTTCACTTCCAGAGAAGATGATGCTATCTGTTTGAAGCTTGCGGAAACAGAGGAGGAGCCCTTGAGACTGTTGATTGACCCACATGGGATTCAATATGGTGCCGTACCTGGTCGAAAAAGAAGTAGGAAGGGCGAACAAGTCTTCCGCTTAACGGCGCAAGGCACCTACCTCAGCTGTCTCAGTGACCACGATCCACAGTTTAGGCACAATAATTATCGTTAAATAATTAAGATTACGGCATTGAACGAAGAAAATTATTTTATGGCACGCTCCGAACAGCAAGAATGGGCGGACACCGGCCACCACAATGAATCTTAGTCTGGCACTGCATGTCGTCAGCGAGCCCAAATGCGGTAGCTACGACTATAGCTTGGAGAACCCCCGGGTCATAAATCGGACTCGTTGAGCTTTTCCGAAGTGACTTGGCCGTATCTTTCGCAAGAAGAGTAAATACTTTTGTAGCAAGAGATAGGTTGATCAAACTCATCAGTCGTATCAAGAATATCTTCGGTTTTTTTCTTGTTGATATATTTCCTTCGTCAAAGTTCAGGATGGTTAAATAGTAATATAGGTGATTGTAGGCGAAGACCCGAAGTCCTGCTAATGCTGGTTCTGGAACAATGTTCAAGTGACGGGTAGGTTATGACGGAAAGTGCGCTAAACGAAAACTGCTAACTATCATCCGCTACCAAAGATATGAAGGAGCGATGAAGTCACTTAGCCACGGAGGTTTACCCACACAATAATTTCACATAAGTTTGGTCTGTACATCCCGATGAGCTTTGAGCATTTTTCGTCTTGCACACCCCCATCGCTGTAGTTTCTCGACTTCAGACCATATCCAGCTTCCCGCCCCAGATAGTTGGTGCTTCAAGACTTCTTCACTAAAATCAACATTTTCGAATACATTTTATTATCTACTTACCATGGCGATCCTTAAACAAGTAACATGGATCATCGCCGTCATCACGGTAGCTTTCTGTGTGAGCTCCTTTGGAAACGGCGCAAACGATGTCTCTAATTCCTACGCCACCACGATTGCATCCAACACTCTGAGTATGAAACAAGCTGGTGGACTCGCTGTCTTCACGGAATTCTCTGGTGCGGTTGTCTTGGGAGGGGACGTCACCGAGACGATTAAGAATGGAGTCATCAATATCACACACTACGATGACAGTCCTGACGCACTCGTCTTGGGCATGGGATGTGTTGAATTTGGTAGTGCTGCGTGGCTTACGGCTGCGACATATCTTGGACTTCCTATATCCACGACCCAAACTGTTGTTGGGTCTCTGGCCGGTGTGGGCTTCGCTTCAGGAGCACCCGTGAACTGGAGCTGGTTGAAGAATGGATTATCCCAAATCGCTGCATCCTGGATCATATCGCCTTTCATTGCATGCGTCATCGCGGTCTTGTTTCAGTGGTTGATGAACATCGCATTTCTCAACAGAAAAGATACTTTCAAATGGGCACGCCGTTTTGCACCCCTGATCTTTGCTTTAACTTGTACCCTTCTGGCGGTTTTAGTCCTTGTAGATTTACTCGATGGGCAATCTGTTATGGAGTTCGGCATTGGCAAGTTCTTAGGATCCATCATAGGGACATTTCTTGGTGCACTTGCACTGTGGTATATGTTCGCTGCTCCTTACTTTCATCGCTCTCTGGTCGTCCAAGATCCTCGTCTCCGACTTATTCACATTCCGATGGGACCACTCCTTCTCTACAAAAATCCGCCATATTACTTCCCAGCAGGCGAAGCAGCACCAGTCACGAATAACCCCGTTTCTCAACAACCTGGTGGCCCTGAGGATGCCCCTGTAGGGTCTCCTGCACAGTCTCCCGCACAAGCCCTGGCAGAAGTTCCCGAAGACACTGACCAGGCTCCGTCAAGCATTGGGCTTGAGCCAATCAACAAATCACACAGAGATCCTAATCAGCCGCCACCAGACAGAGAAGGTCTTGTTCATAGCATCCCAGTACCTGCCCGAGAAAAGTACTTGACATCTACCGAAGAATTGCCTTTCTACAAACCTGCCCGTTTGTGGGCATGGTTCAAGTATTCGCTATTTCGCGGAGTTAGTCAAGAATGTGTCACTTTCAACTCAACGAAGGTCAACGATGCACATACACACTCTAAAAAGCACGATAGCAGGGCGGAGGAGCTTTGGAAACCGCTGCAGATTGTTAGTGCTATGATGATGTCAATTGCCCATGGATCTAACGACGTATCGAATGCCGTCGCTCCCTGGTAAGTGTTCTCCCCTATCAGCACAGTTTGCTCCGAGGAATCGAGACCTGCGTCCTCCTCGACTCATAGCAGAATGAGATTCATTTCTAAAACCTTTCTTGACGTCACAGTGCTAACTTGAGGCTTTTTGTCTAGGGTTTCCGCATATGAGACGTGGCGGTTCGGCTTCGTGAGCGAGACTGCCGAGACTCCCATCTGGATTGTGTGTGTTGCTGCTATTTTGATCGGTGCAGGGTTTTGGTTCTTCGGTTACAAGGTCGTTCGGTCCCTGGGGAATAAGATCACGTTTGTGAGTCCCACCAGAGGATTTATGATCAATATGGCTACTTCAGTAACTGTCCTTGTGGCCTCGAAACTTGGAATCCCAGTCTCGACGACCCAATGTCAACTTGGCGCAACCATCGGCGTCGGACTGAGCAGCTTCGATACGAAAGCCATCAACTGGAAACAAATCGGGTTTATTGTCATTGGCTGGATTCTCACAGTTCCGATTGCTGGGTTGATTTCAGGGAGTTTGATGCTCATGGCGTTGAATACTCCTCACATGGCAACTCCATAGAGACCCGTTGAATCTGGCTCTATAAAACTAGCAAAGATTCCTTCTTCCGAGATAGGCTGCGGCATGGGGCGGCATTTTTAACGTCCCCCAGTCCCCCAGTCCCCCATCTCCCCCTCCCGCCCCATGGGGCTATATCCACCTGGCTGTCCAGGACTCGCACACTAGAATTTGGATGACCACTCGCTAAATCCGAGCTGGGAGGAGCATCAACATTGCATGACCATCACACACATCATTCTCTGTGATCCTCTTGGTTGTACCACTTGTGAGCGTCGCACCAAATCAATCACTCCAGCCACAAAGCAACACGGCTCAGAATAAGATATAGCCAACAAAGAAATTCGACCAGAGCAGCGAATCAAAATCGATGATTCGCGATCAAAGAAACCGAATCCAGCCCGAGAACACCAGCACTATATTTCACTTCCAGACGGGCATATCCTCTGTACCGAACATGCCGCGCATTTACAGAAAGTTCTGAACGCTATCCCCAGGTTGAAAACTCATCTGGATACTGTATCACACCCTAATTACCCACTCTCTAACTGTTACATCGAAACTATCGGTCCGTTGCAATTAAACCGCATCATTCAGCCGGATGATCGCTCCCAATACCATAAAACAACCATACATCCCGATCGACTCCCGAATTTCAGTCCAGTTACATCTGCGAACCTCTTTCCTTCTTCGGTATTCATTATGCGACTTCTCCTGACATCGGCACTTGTGTTGGTGAGGCTTGGATTCACTGCTGCGCAAGAAGGGCTGACGATCGAGGTCATTCGGTCGGTGTATTGTTCTCTGAAGACCAAAAATGGGGATCTTATTTCGGTGGACTATAATGGGACGCTCACAGATGGGACGCTGTTTGATTCGAGTACGCATCAGTGTTTCCAGAGATTGGAAGTGTTGCTGACTCTTGCGCACAGGCTACGGCGGCAGCAGTCCTCAACCATTCGTCTTTCAGATTGGCGCTGGGGAAGTGATTAAAGGGTACGCATCTTCCATGGGTATCGAAGCTGATATTCGAGATTGCTGTCTAACAAGATATCGATAGGTGGGAATTAGGTCTGCTGGACATGTGTATTGGCGACCAAAGGTAAGGACCCAACTTAACTGACAATAACCGTGTTGAGTCTCGCTTCTTGGAAGGCTATTTATCACTGCAAAGCTGTTTTCACAGCTGACACCGCTTAGAAAATTGACATTGCCTCCTGCTTTTGGGTACGGTGACCATGCTGTTGGACCAATCCCCGCAAACTCGACGTTAAGTACGTGGTTCTACACTAGAACTTAACATGTCATGCTAACTCTGTTATTAGTTTTCTACACAGAGTTGATGGCTATTGGTGGAGCCGCTCGGCCTTCTAAATAAATTTCACGATCATTAGAAAGTCTTTCGAGGGAAGACGGGAAAGACGGGAAACGAACATCTGGACGATGAGTCAGTCTCAGCTGAAGAAAATCAGCTCAAGTCATTCTATGGAATGATATCTGCTGTATCCATGCGTCTCCTTTCCACACTGCTTGACGTAATGCAACGTGATTACATTATTTCTACGACATTTAACCTAACCATGTACACCAGTGTACGATATCAAACTCTCTAATGCTGATATGACACACCGAGCTCTCAGCAATCTTCCCATTTATCATGGTAATGAACGTATACAGTCGCCAAGGCAACGAATCTCTCGCTTCTAAATTCTACAGTGGCTGTGGCCAAGCCTAAGAAAAAGAAAACAATCATCTGAAGACAGTCATCACACATCTCTACCATCGTTTGCGCTTGCCTACACGTGCCTACTTGCAGGGGAACGCTGCCCTGAAGACCGTGTATTCGCCCAAGCGACCGTTGGTAGTCCATTCGGCTGCAAAAGGAGACTTGACGAAAGGTTTGAAGTGGGTGTTCCCGTAGTTCAACTTAACGCCGTTGTTCTGGCCTGGTTGCCAGCCACGTTCGATTTCCAAGACTAGGTACATGGGGAGCTCGGATGACATTCCCCACTTCGAAAAATGTTAGTAAGTTAGGTACTTAACTTGAAAGGTTCTGAGGTACTGGCTTTTTGAGAGAGGGGTGCGAGAGAGGTTGTACGTACGCCCCATTTGGCTGCGAGGTAATCCCGAGGGACGTGGTAGTTCTCGCCGATGCGCTTGCATGTGTTGTCGTAGATGAACAACTGGACTAGGGAGTTCCAGCTGGGATGCTCGATGAAAGAGACTGTGCACATCTTCGGTTGAGCGTGGTTTGGGAAGCAGGGTTGGAAGTACTGGTCGTTGTCAAGGGCGATGTATTCGAGACCGAAGCCGCGAGGGTGAGTGAGCAAATTTGAAGTGGCGCCATTTGGAATGCCATTGTTTACAGTAGAGGAGGTGGAGTTAGTTGGGATGGCGTTGGTGAGAGCGATGAGGGCGAAGACGAGGAAGGATAGAATCGCTGGAGTACTGAAATACTTCATTTTGAGGATTGAAGTGCGGATATGGATTCTGGAGGCTTGCGAGCTGAGCTGCTTTATTTTGGATTAGAATAATGGAAAGAACAACCCGCCACCATATGACTGAGAAATAAAACTCTGCTAGATAAGAAATTCAGAAGTGCAGAACAGGTTCCGGGACTTACCTGGAACAAGTTGACTGTTCGCTGTCGCTGATGTCTGGATTTGGTTGCAGTTCTTCAGGACGACGTCGATAATCTTACGACGAAGTTGGTTGGTAAAATATTTTGAAACTTTTGAAGTTCTTGGGGGATATTGAATCGGGATTCTGTTGTTGACTAGAAGAAAGATTCTTATCTAAGATGGAACAGAACATGTATATATAGTCTCGAAAACATCTGTGAGGCCTGGAGATCGGACTCTCCCTTCTGATTCACGGCTTTGAGGAGTCGATGACTAGGGTACAGATGACTGGTGGTTGTTGACTCCGATATCTCTTGCCCAGAAGACAAGGCGACGCTGGTGGGAGTGAATAATCATGGTCCCGCCATTGTTTGAATGACTTTCTTCACTGGAGGCAAGGGTCGAGTTAACAGGCGAGTCTTGAGAAATCAAACGAACTATTTGCGTCTTCGCAAAGCCCTTTGTTATTTTTTTTGAAACATCAAAAGGTTCCATGAATGGCGCTCTCTTGATTCTGGTCAATGCCAAATCACCCTTGATCAAAGGACTCAATCCCAGTAAATCTAAATCGAAGCATGTCATAGACATGGGAATGGGAATCAATTGTCTGAGTGGTTGATTACTTGAATCACCGCGTATGTAGACTTGTGTCATTGGCCACTGCACTTGAGTTGAATGAGTGAATTTTATGGGATAAGTCATCAGGCAACACCACAGACGAAAACCTCGCCTCAGATCAGACGCCTCCAAATGTGGTTGCCCGTCTCGAGGACTTCCAGTGTAAAGGGTGGGAATGATAGCTGGACGTTATCCAAAAAATCAACAGATGAAAAACTTATTCCGCTTCATCACATTTGTTGCTCAGCCGTCGCCATCTCTCAGACATCTAGTGCAGGACTGCCTGCTCCTCTTCGCTTATGCGATTTCCAACCCACTTCATATTGAACAAGAAGCACTTGACCAGAACACCAGCTAGAAGCCTTTTGAGGTTACCAGCAGTCAAAAATCCAAGTTTGGGTATAGAATTAATGATCTGTGGTGATTTTCGAGACGTTCTGACGAACAAACCCGAGATCTCAGCCACCGGAACCCGGCAATCGAGCAACCCCAGCGACAATTCAAGCCATGATCGTCCATCCAACGTCAGCAGCCCAAAATGCGACGACACCTCGTGAAGATGCTTGCTTACCCCAGATTATGAGAACGACATCACATCGGCTTTCCGCTACAATGTGGAGTCGTCGGTAAAGCTGGGCGAAATTGCGATGCGTCGTTCTGTGCTGCGATAACGAACAAATCTCGGAGACGATATGCGAGACTGGAGATGCTCTTTGAATGCCACGTATTTGATTGCACGAGGTTCCTCAACCATGCATATGCTGTGCAATGGCACTCAAACGACACGTTGATGAGGAGGCACTCGAGAACTCGTATAGCCCCTCAGTGCCGCACTTTCTGGCGCTCTGGCATTGATACAGGTCGAACTTTGCATACCCCGAATTAAATTCGTGGGTCAATTTATACAAAAGTAAATATTCCAGGCAGACTGTGCAGATTTTGGGAAGTGACTGGTCAGAGGTCACGAGGTCGAGCGCAAGGAGCAGCTGCGAAATATGACCAGTTTTCCTTGAAGGAAAGAAGAAAACAACGCAACTTCAGAGCTTCACAGACTCGGAACGGGAGCCATAATTTCCCATAGCTGTTGGTGGAAGGTCTCTGAGTCGGCGCAACAGAAACTTTGGTAGCCTGTTCGGTGCCCTCGTTATCAAATGCGTCTGAGAAAATCCCATGGCAGCGGATCTACGTATACAACTCCCCAGAAGTGATGTTAGAGTCACGCTTGAGATCTCTTAGCCTGGAGTGTCCAATAGTTTCGACGCCGGCGCAGTTCGTTTTAATCTGACGTAGGTAGAGCTTTGATTAGAGGATGTTGCTCAAAACCCTACGTCATTGCAGAACAAGCAGGAACGAACATCTTCTGACATTCTCGAGAACGGAAACCTCGAGACGAAATGCTCTCAATTCGAGTTTTCATTTTGGAGGCCCAAGCAACAGAGGTCTTCGAGGCCCGGATAAATACCTCACTGCCTCATGCCAGCCAATCAAGCTCCCATCAATGCGTCACACGAGAAAGGCAGCGTGGCCAACTTCGTCTATCCTCGATTATTCATCCCAATGCGCGCAGAAAACTCTGCTCCAGGTTCCGAAGAAAGTTTCATGTTATCCTGTGCTTCCCAACACTTTGTTGGTCGTACCTGCACGCTACCTCGTACCTGAATTTCAGCACAGTTCAGCTTGATCCGCATCAGCACGGCTTCACGGCATGTGTTTCGCTGTGAGTGGGGGTTTTCGAGGCATCGAAGCAAGCTTTGCGGGGTAAATTATGTTGAGCAAATTTCCGACATCACGAGCAATGATACGTTGAGAGGCCCTCAACACGCGATATCCACACTATTATTACTTGGCTGTTGGACCTGGCTCGTGAGGCGGACACGAGGGGATCGACTGATCTCCAATGATTGGGAGACAGGCTCACTGCTAGTCAGGTACAAGTCCAGGAACCAGAACGTTGAACGGCTGCTCGGTGCTTGACCTAGCCCACTCTAGAACTTCACTTATGCATACAGCCTAATAACCATCCAGTCAGATAGTCACACTCCAAAATATCTTCACCTGCGGTTTTCGCAATCCCTTCAATCCTACCATAGTAAACAGGCTGTTCGAAAACTAAATCGGGTGATGTTGATGTTGGCAAGAAGCTGTTGTACCCTGTATGCCACCACATTAATTGGCTGTCCCATCGAGCCTGCGTCGATCTTCTATTCTTGGTGCAAGTGCTCCGAGCGTTTCCGGAATGCTTCTGACCTCCTCCATCGAGCCTAGTTTAGACTTTGTTTTTGTCCAATTACCACGCTACAGCGCACAATCCGCCCCTGACTAGGCGCGCGACAGCCAAAATATTCGCTTCCTTCGGCTCAAAACAGCATAGCCTCTCCCCTGTTCTAACCGATGGGCAGAGCCCTGGTTCTTTTTTTTTGCATCCTCCCGTATGCTGGAGGGGCAGCCCTCTAATTTCCACTATTGACTAGAAGCTCTCCCGCCTGCAATGCTGCAACTCAATTCGTTGGTGCCTCTGGAAAGCGCCACAATGACTCTTGACAGACCTCAAGCACATTTGCACTACTTGGCGCGGGACAACAAAGCCATTATTTGAACCTCGTATCCTCCCCTCCCTCCTGAGTCAACACTTTCCACGTTTTCCTCAAAAGCTTCTGCCTCCGCCCCTTCAAAGTCACTCTTTGTTCATCCACATACAGTCGTTTCAACCACAAGTCGCTCGCTTTCAATATCCACTCGTTCAACAGATCTTAATACCTCTGTCAATATGCGCACCACTTACATGAGCTTGGGAGCTCTTGCTCTCACATCCGTCAACGCTTGGTCTTATCCAGACTGCGTAGGTTTTCCATCTCTTGACTTTCAGGACACCACTAACGGAACCGATTTCAGGAACCGGACAACTGCTACAGAAACATGGTTGATTCACGCTTCACCGAGACTGTCGCTCCATTTTGCTTCGGTTATCTCGATGGATCCATCACCGATGTCCCAGCTGACTACCAAAACTGTGATGGAGATGCGAAGGCCATCAGCTCTGCGTGTTCTTGTATCACCTATACCGCCACTTACACCGCGAGTGTCTCATCCTCAACCTCGGAATCCACGAGTGCCCCTTACACTTATAGCACCACCGAGACCACCTCCAGCTCCTCGGTCGAATACACACCATCAAGTGAATCCAGCAAGTCTTATGAAGCCACTGTGACACCAAGCTCTTCATACAGCGCTTCATACCCAGTTGAGACGAGCAAGTCCGAGTACCCAGTTTACTCCACCAGCTCCGAGACTCCAGTCTACACGACAAGCTCCAGCAAGGCCGAATACACCACCTCGACCATCTACGCTATCACAGAGTACACAGTCACATCCTGCAAGCCAACCGTGACCAACTGCCCAGCTGCTCCCCACGTCACTACCGAGACCTATATTCTCTCCACAACAGTCTGCCCAGTCGCTTCTGTCCCAACTTACACTCCCAAGGGACCAGTCACCTCGACCTGCACCTACTATGCGACTGAGACGCACTCGACCAAGGGTTACACCTCAACTACTATCTACCCTACCTCCACCGGCGTTGTCACCATCGTCGTTCCAACCTACCCTCCAGGAGAAGTCCCAACTTACACCACTCTGGCCCCTGTTGTGTCGCCAACCTACCCAGGAACGGTCGTTGTTCCTTCCAAGACCTCCACATCTGCCGGCCTGGTCGTTACCGCTGCCGCTGGACGTCTCTCGGGTGGTATTGAGATGCTTGCCGGCGCTGCTGGTGCCATCGCCGTTGCTCTCTTGTAAGAGCGTCGGTCACGTTTTTTGTTTTGATTCTCTTCGGTTAGGTTAGTGGGATTGGAAGGCTTGAGGTTTAAAAGGGGGATGCTGGGAGATATGGATGCATTGGAGTTTGTAATGTAATGGAATCGCCATGTATGCTATTTACGTGCAGCTCAAAATGAATTCAAACTTATCCAAACTATCGCAAGATCTCCCTTTGATTAGCATTGCCATTCAGTGAAGGTAATGGATCACCGAAACGTCGTATTTCAATAAGCGAATGAATGTCTCAGAAAAACCTCGGACCTTCTCTGTTATTTCTTATTTGCACAATGCCATTTTTCTTGACACCTCATGTTCCTGGCCATTGTTCCGTTACACCCCCTCGCCGTCATCTCCAGCCCATCGGCGAGCTGGACCACCAGGACCCGGCGTGTCGCATCCCATCGACGCCTGTCACCTGCGCCACGCAGGTCCCATTAGCAAAAAGCTTTGTTTTGTGAAACATCCCGTCTGAACCTTGCTGATGATAAGGTTTCTGGGACACGGGGTACACTGTCCATGCGAGGTGACGGCCAAGAGCCTTGGGGATATTGTGCTGATAAGATGTTGGACAGGTTCCCCCCCCCCCCCCTTTTTTTCCCCCCCTCTCTCTTGGATTAGGTTCATGGCTTTTGAAGCGTGGGCGAGATGTTGCTTGAAAAAGCTGCTGAGCCAATTCACTGAATTGGGAGCTCATCGGATTCATACCTAGGATGATGAGAATCCTGATTGTGACTCTAAAATAACGAACTTCGTCTTCTGTTCTCCTATTGTGTGCAAATTGCTATTTACTCGATACCACGCACTCAGTCCCTTGTTAAAGTGAAATACCATACGATACTTCCCGCCTTCACTGCCCACCAAGAATCTCTGCCGTCATGCGGCTGAAGGGGACTCCTTCATGTCATCTCCACAGTAATCTCTTTCACACCCACTCTCAGCGCATCAATGTGCAAAGCGGAAGTCCAGGTGTACAGTTGATGTAATGGAAGTTGTCCTTCTAAACTAGATTTGCTCTGAATAAAACGGGCAGTACATTCAGAGTCCTCAATGTCTCGAAGAAATGCTCGAGGGCAAAACATACCTCGTGGTTCGCGGCATTCCACTTCCACTTCTTGTCCCGCATCTTGTTTCTTAGGTGCTCTAGGGTATTGAAGTCGTTCCCGCATTGAAAGTGAATTTGCAAGCTTGTGACTTCTCGTTTCTTTCCCAAGATGGCCTCAATCCCTTTGGAGTTGACGAAAAAGTACACCTTCGTGATCTTCAGAAAAAAACAGAGACAGATGACAAAAACATCCACAGCAATAAAGACTCCATTACCACGTCCTATCATCTTCACGGTAAATGCTTGCTACTTGTACCAAGATCCTACCAAGCTGAACTGATACTGCAACTATCTCAATTCAAGCGCCACCAGAATTTTTTGTTTGGGCGATGAAGACTTAATATTGTACAATGCAGTGGACACACTGCGTTCGCCAAAATCATTTGAATCCCTCACAGCCCATCCACAATCTGTTCCCCACACATTCAGCACAACCCCTGAAACAAGCGAGGTAGATGGGGGGTAAGTAGGGAAGGGGAAAACATGATCGCGGAGACCTCACACATCAATCGTATGACAGTATGAATAACTCAGCAACACTACTGTAAGCACACATATACAACATATATCTTCAAGTACCCCTGGCAAATGTAATGCGATTATATTGAGCAGTGGCCAGGGTGGTTGAAGTGCTAGAGTGAAGATATTGTATTCGTTCATGTTGAGTTTCGGGAACCAGTCGAAAGGGTTTGGTTGACTTGGTGTAGTGGTTGAGGTTAGATTTCAAGTCCCTTTCAAAGTAGTTGACAGTATTTCAGTGCTGAGAACGATACATGACTTTGAATTTTTCGAGGACTCGCTGCGTCGGAGCACGCCAGATCACATCTAGGTCGACACAATGGAGAACTGATAATGAAGATAAAACTATCTATTGATTTATGGGAGTAATTTAACAATTCTCCGGGAAGTCAAGACACGGTTGTAATGATCATTTTAGTATTATTGGTGCCTGCAATGTTGGACCTCGCTTGCATGAGAAAATAAGTGCTGATGTAAAAAGGTACCAATGGTGCCTGAATAAATAAGAACGGAAAGAACAGTAAGACAGAAGATCGGGGTAAGGAAAATATGATGGATGCAAAATTGACAGTCAAACTACGAAGGAAAATCTTCACCTCTAAAAAGGCCAAGAAAAAACCAGCACGTCTAAACACTACCCTAACAATCAACTTTCACTCAAGCAACAGCTCTTAATCAAGGGGATTGCATCAGAACTTCTACTTCCGAGTCTCCTTAAACTCCACCAAACGTCCTCCATCCAACACAGCAATCCTATCCGAGCCCATGATCGTATCCATACGGTGGGAAACAGTCAGAACCGTGAAGTCCTTGAACTCCTCCCTGATAAGTCGCTGCATCGTCCGATCAGTTTCAGCATCAACATTACTCGTCGCCTCATCCAACACTAGAATTTTCGCCTCTGGTTTAAGCATGGCTCGTGCGAGGCAGAAGATTTGCTGTTGGCCTTGCGAGAGGGGGTTGGCTGCCATCTCGGCGTCGAGACCGCCACGGGCAGAGAGGATGTCCCAGAGTCCGAATTTGACTAGTGCTGCGATTATGGAGTTGTCGGAGGCGATGGATGTTGGGTCGGCGTTGAGACGGACGGTTCCGGAGAGTATGAATGGCTCCTGGGGGATGGTAACGATGCGAGACCGGATGATCTCGCGAGGGACAACTTTCAGATCAACTCCATCGATTAAGATTGTGCCGGATGTCATGTCGAGAATTCGGAGCAGGACAGAGAGGAGAGTGCTCTTGCCACTATGCAGTTTGTCAGTCAATGAGATATGATTAGAGTAGGTCAACTAACCTGCCAGTACGGCCGCAGATGCCGATTTTCTCCCCTTGTCTGATGCTGAAGGAGATGTCGCGGAGTGCCGGAGATGTACTTATACCACACATTAGCGAGGAAGACAAGTAGAAAGAATACAACATACCCGTACGAGGCGGAGACGTTCCTGAACTCAATGGACCCCAACGTGGGCCAGTCTTGACCCGGTACGAATGTCTCTTCTTCCTTGTGCTCAGATACAGTTTCGGTCTCGAAGCTTTTCAGTCTCGCGATTGCACCAAGGGAAGTTTCCATTTGAGTCCAGAACATCATGAACATTCCCAGACTGAAGTTGAAGTTCACGATGGAGCTCAAAGAAACGCCAAGTCGGCCCCCAGTCGTGGTACTGGTGAGACTTGTCGCCAACGCAACCACGACGACAGCTGTGAGCCCCACCAAAAGTAACAAAACGAGGTTAAACCAGCGCTGGATACAGTACATAAGATAGTGGGGGCGTTGTGATTTATCGAGCAGCTCGATATTCTCTCTCAAGAAGTGGTCTTCCCAACCGAAAGCTCGGATTGTTGAAAGGCCCTCGATGGTTTCTGTGAAGTGTGTATACAGCGGGCTCTTGCATTCAAGATCCAAGAATCTCATCTGTCGCGACGTTCGGAGATAGAAGCTCTGAAGAAAGTAGACGCATAGCACCAGTGCTGGACATGCCAGAGCCATGTAAGTTGATCCAGTTGCGATAAGCCCAAATTGAGCAAGACATTGGAGAAAGGCTGTCTTGTCAGTAGGAAAATAACTAACGCAGACAGTTGTACATACCGGAGAAACACATTGCTGCAGCACCAGGAAGGCTTGCATCAATGAGAGTCATGTCTTGACTGAAGTGATTCAGCACAAGACCAGAATCCGTCTCGTCGAAGAAAGATTGCGGAGCTCCCATGACGGATGTCAGAAGGATCTTATGCAGACCTGCTCCGGATCTTGGAATGAGTTTCATGTAGAGATTACTACGTTTCAATTAGCATGTTAAGCTGGAATGTCAGAAATGAAGGTTATCCTCACTATAGAAGTCCAGTCGCGGCGGCTAAAGCCACCACTGCAGTCGTTATGTAGATGCCTATGAAAAGGCCTACCTCTTGCACGGTGTTGTTGGCATACCAAGTAAGCCAAAGAGCTGTTATTTGATCAGTAAAATGAGCAACAGAATTGTATGATGGTCTTACGAGGGAAGTTCGATCCCAGCGTCCAAACCAAAGCCGTTACCACATTTGCCAATGCGATTTTCCACCCAATAGATTTCAAGTAGTAATTGTACACCGAAAGATCTCCGATTTGCCTCGTCAGGTCTGCAGTTTCGCTATCTGATCCTTGCTTGACCTTGATGGAGGCATGATCTTTCGGCTTGTCATCGTGGTCTTGGTCGCTAGATTTATCCGTGGGGGATGGCTGTGATTGCTCTCCGGTGAGCACCGATTTGATGAACTCCGAGCTGTGAGCCCGGAGGTCTTCAAAAGCCCCTTGCTCAGCCATGCGGCCATCAGAACCCAGCACGAGAATATTGTCTGCCAATGGGAGATGTTTGACTATAGAAATTTGTTAGCGCAAGCAAACATTTCTATTGATAAACAGCGTACTGGCATGTGTAGCAAGAATCACAGTGCTTCCTAGCTTTCTAAAGAGTCCCCTCTTTCCAAACAACCGTTCGACAACAAGCGCCTCGGTTTTACCATCGATAGCACTGAGTACATCATCGAGAACAACGATGCTTCTTCTCGCATATACGGCTCTTGCGAGTGCGAGTCGTTGTTTCTGTCCACCGCTGAGTGTCACTCCACGGCTTCCGATAATGGTCTCATGCTGGTCTGGCAGATCCAATACATCGTGATCAAAAGCACAAGCATGAAGAACTGAGTTGTACCATTGGAAGTCTTCCTCGGCTGGGTTATCATATCCGGTAACAATCTTGCGAACGGTCGTGTTCTGGAGCCATGGCGTTTGGCTACAGTATGCCGAGCTTTTGAAGTTGGCAATGATGGACCCTGTCTCGCATTGCAATTCACCAATGATGCCTTTCAGTAGGGTTGATTTACCAGATCCTACTACTCCGACAACCATGGTCAGGGATCCTTTGATGACATCGAGATCAATGTTGTGTACAGCTGTCGATGAGGATGAAGATGGTTTGATGCTTGTGTTGCGCAGTGACAGAACAACATCGGCCGAGTTTCTGACGAGGCTCTGAAGTTCAATGCCAGACTCAGTTTCTTGGATACCAGCAGCGGGTTTTGGTCCCTGGATGAGCCTTCGATCGTCACAGGAGTCGGAGAGAAGAAATTTCTCTATCCTCTCTAAGCATCCAGTAGCCATTCCGATCATGGGCAGTGTTTGTAGGAACTCCTCAGCGGGAGATGTGAGCAGCGATGTTATAGACAAAGATGAAAATGTCTGACTGGTGGTGAGCCTCTCCGATCCGCTGACTGATGCTTGAATTGCGAAAATGACAAAAGTTGCCATTGGGCCCACGGTGGTTGGCAGAAAAGCTGACTGGCGGTTAGCAATGCTCCTTTGCAGCTGCTGAGATCATACATAATATCATACGCCACATCCCCATGACTCTGAATTTCTTAGAGAGGTTGAGTTCTCTCACTCTTTGACTTTGTAGAGCATTGGATAGAATATTAGTGAGGCCTGTCATCTTGATACTTTTCATCGAGCCTAGCATAGAAGATGTCATCCCAACTCGTGTCTGGACAGCTGCGATCCAATCTCTTTGCCTTGGGCCAATAAGTTTGGTGACCTGACCTGCACCCATAGTCGAAACTAGATTCATCAGCAACAACCGGGGCAGTGCGTAGAATGAGTAGCCTACCAATGACTATGACAATAGGAGCAACACAAACCCATCCAAGGTTTCTGCTCAGGAGGTAAAGACCAATGGCAAGTTCGATGACTTGGGCCCATACTTGGCAAAGAGCATCCAGACTGAACGCAAGTTGGTCGATATCGCTGCTCATATGAGTCAAAGAGGCATCTTTGTCTTGTAGATCCACTTGCTGCTTCAGTGTCTTCGAAAAGATGAGGGTTGCAACGGCTCCCCTGAACCCGACCAGAACTCGGTTGACGGCATGCTGATAATGAGTTGCTGATATCTGCACAGATTAGATGTCCGAAGTTCAGGGGATGTGAAACAGGGCTAGAAAACTCACTGCGATTCCGAGATAGATGAGTGCCGCAGCGGCAATCAATCCGTAGCCATCATTTTTATTCCGAGTTGCTGATGGCTCGGAAACGAAGTTGATGGCTGAACTGATGAGAAACGGCTGAGAGTAATTGAAACCAATCAAGCATAGGCGTGGGAAAATGACGGAGAGAAAAGGCCATCTCAAACAGTGAAAGATAGAAACAGCAAGACGATTACTTCCTCGAGCGTGGTCTATAATTTCTCGTCAGCTTCAAATATTCAAGAAACCGGGCTGCAGGGACTCACATTTACTCCAAGACGCCTGCATACGATCTCCGAGCGGCTCAGACAGAAGCGAGGCATCTGTTTGGAAGAGGTCATCTAAAGTGAGAAGTCTCCGGAATCCAGTCACAAGAATCGGATTGATCCACCAGAAGAAACTTCTATTAAAGATTCCACCCGTTGTCTCTGGCGAGTAAACATTGTACGGGGCGCTCAGATAGCTGCGTTTACTGCGGCTTTCCAATACGAGAAGGACAGCTTTGATAGCCACGCTTGCAGTGAAGAGACCGAGAATAGCGTAGTTGTCATGTCGAAGATATAAAGTTCGGATTTGGACGGCATCGAAGCTGAGAGTTGCCAGGAGATAAATACTGAGTAGAAGTGATGGTTGCACGGCTCGGCTATCTTCAAGTCCAGTGAGGAGGAGGACTGCGATGGCAGCGATGAATGACAAAGCAGACGATGGCAGTGTGGCTTGAGTCACGCGATTCGATGTCCAGAGTACGAGCAAACCAAGTTGAACTCCAATCAAAGACAGGCATGAGATCTGTATATATATTAGCCTGGCACATCCATAGATCTTGGTTCGCTTACTATCTTGATCGACCGAAATCGAGAGTGTCGCGTCTTGATGCTGGATCGTAGAAGCGTGACGAGCCGAGGAGGGGCGAAGAGGAGCAGCAACGCCGCGGGGCCAATCGAGAGGATGGTCTGCTCGAATAACAGCGTGAGGTCGAAGTTGGAACGACATCCTTTGACGATTGGTCCGAAAGAATTGTCATTTGATGGCTGGCATAGCGATGCTGTGAAATCGCTTTGATTCATCGTCACTCTATGCTTCAGGAGCTCGAGTTGACTGGCGATTTTACTTTATTTATTCGCAAGGTGCGATGGTATTTCAATTCTTTACGTTTGGTTCTATTCTAACTTGCGGACGCAATACTTCCTGTTTGTGAACGGGAGGCTGTCATATCATGTGGAAATAGCAAGATGGGAAGGAAAGAAGAACAGAAGAGTTGAGAAAGGGCGAGCGAGAGAATATATCACTGCGAGGCCAATGTTTCACTGAGCGGCACAGGATAAGCATCGACCTTGGCATCTTGTGGTTTATCTATCCAGCTTCCTAAAATAGACAACAAAGCGAGTTAGAACGCTGCAAATTCGCGGATGCTCGGTTCCGTGTTCCCCATTTGTTCAATTGTGTATGAGTATTAAACATAAAGATATCACCATTCATGATCATGTATTTTGGCCACGAGATCTAGGTAGTCCCACAGCGCTCTAAGCCATCGTGTCAAGTTTGTTCCCTTTTCAGATGAGACTAAGTATCTACCTGCTGGTATGTTAGGCTTGAGTTCAAGAATGTGAAAATTCGCGGCATACACTTCGTGCACAGATACCACGACGAGATCCAGACTGGCCCAGGAGCAATTTCAAGGGGAGACCATTCTCATCCTTGAGAGCGTGTCCTCAGTCCGTCTCGAAAATGTCCACCCCGGAAGCATCCCGCTGCATAACAAGTAAAGGTATGCGATTGATTTTCGAAAAGGGAATTGATCTGTACGTCCTTTGTACTTGCAAGCGTTTCGGTTCCCCCGTGAACGACTATTTCTCCTCGTATTAGGAAAACGTCGCTTACTTGCCGATCTTAGTCTGAAAAAAACAACCATCGCTTACCACTTTTCCACCAACCAAGCACCAGATCAGGAGGAATAAGGTGCAAGTCGAAAGTATACTCAGACTTATAGATTGAAAAATTACAGTACGTTATACACGCTAAGTTAGTCAGGTTCACTGCAACGCCCCACCGGAATCTCCTCAGGCATTCCTGCTCTTCTCAGCCAATACTTTCGTCCCATTCGTCGAGGCGAAGATTGTATCCTGTTTACCGATTAGCACACGATGCTCGGCACAGATGAATTGAAACAGAAAACAAAAGCTGGAAACATACCGTCATCAAATGCGGCGCGAAAGTCGTCACAGCCCACACCAGCAAAGCGTTGCCTCCTCTCCAATACCACAAGTTCGACCTTGGCTTCATCGCGTTCGCCACCAGTCCCTGTGCAAATGCTGAGGCTGTCATCGCACTTTTCGACAGTTCCTTCCCTGCAGCTGTATCGTTGATATAACTTTGAATGGGCAGATACAGTGAGTCTGTTGTATGTGGTCAGTGACTGGTACGCCTTGGAAAGGTGTGTTGGAGTCTCACCTGCGGGAAGCTCGACTGAGCCTTGGTTATTGAAGAATTCAGTAGCGATGACACCGGTGACGACCTAATGTAATTGTCAGCTGGATCTGTTGTAAGATAGTCCCAGGGGTAGATCTGGCGCACTGTTATAACTTCGACCCCGAATGGTGCGAGTTCTACTCGAAGCGTTTCACTCAGGAGGTTCGCCGCGGCCTTGCTGGTATTGTATACACCTATCGAATGTCAGCTAGAGATTCGTGGAAGATGTGAATTTCTCAAATACCGGTATATGCTTGTGCCAGCCTGCCAACGATTGACCCGATGTTGATGACTTTCCCCTTAGCTGCGATGAGGCTTGGCGCAAACGCTTGCGTCATAGCCAGCACCGAGATGTAATTCAACTCGAAAACTTCACGGGCAGTCTCTAACTTGACATCAAGTAAAGGCATAGTATTACCTGTAGCATACATCAGCATCTATAACTTTCAATGAAACAGGTGATATTGAGTTTCCGCGACGTACCCATCCCCGCGTTGTTCACTAAGAAATCCAATTTTCCTCCCGTGGTCTTCGAGATTTCTGCAACCGCTTCCTCGATTGACTTAGAGGACGTGACATCTAGCTTGACTGTGGTGAGTCCGAGGGACTTGAGATGTTCTATCTTTGAAAGATTTCGAGCTGTTGCAAAGACGTGAACGCCCTTGGTGTGGAACTCCTTTGCGAGCGCATCACCAATTCCACCTGCGCTACAACCGGTAATCAAAGCGTATTTAGGCATATCTGTTGATAATTTTGAGGTGTTTCGCTGTTGTTAAGATTGTTAAGAATGAAGATGTGAAATGAAGCAGTCTGGTAACATGAACTGGCCGAATTATATATCTTCTCGGGTGGGTAAGCCACTGAGTAACTCGCAAAGTCGGAATCGGCCTGTCGCACATCGCGCATTCGCTTCAGCTTAATTAGTCATGAGATAAGCTAACTGATAGTACTCTAACAACACGGCCTCCAACTAGGAGTTTGACCGATTGCCGTCGAAAAGGAGGCACCATGGTGGGGGTTAAAGTATGGTTTGAGTTAAGCGAGGATTAGTGAACAAAGTGATTACTGAACAAACTCTCGACTTCGCACTTTCACATTTGTAAGAACAAATCGACCTGACGACGCTGAATTGATGCCTGGAAGTTGAGAAATTGAGAATTGGCTGAATCCATGAATTTGCAGAAGTATCGGTGGTGGCCCGTGGTATGTATGAATTTTGGTTGGTCCTCCTCGAAGTCCATGCCACACGATTTCCAAGCATCAGATGCCTTTCGCACGTATCCGTCTCAGTAAGTGCGTTTTGAAGACTGGGGACTTTCGATTATCAAAAATCTAGGATATGGTCCAACGCTTCCCGAAACCAAGACCACTTACCTGTTCTCAAGAGCAGAATTTCATCGTGTCGCGACGTGGGATGAGGAGACAAGACTTTCTCGGTATGAAAAGCCATGGACGACTTTTTCGAGTTTCCACATTCTCGCCACCACAAAGTGCATATCCCAATTCAACATTCAGTACTGCCTTTCTAATGTAATTTCGCAGCCTATGTAAGAAACTCCGATACAGGTAGCTTGCGGGTCTCGAATACTTCCAAGAGAAAAAATATGGTAGAATCGAATGACACCATGCGGGAACCTTCCCGATGCTGGAATATTGAAAATACCATCTCATGCTCGCTGGTAAAAAAGGGGACTTCAATGATGATCATGGGGCGTCTGAGAGAGACCTGCATAACCGTTCAGAACGTCTCAAATGGAGTCCCAGAATTGCTGTCTCGGGACGGACCGTCAGTGGACAGACATCAGCTTGGGAGGGGAGACAGCGAATACCGGCACTTGTGAGAGAAGATAGGGAGAAGAATCTCGCACCTCCCTACATTGTGGGACGCCCACTTTCAATATTGAGACACATCTCTGCGGGCGTGGCTCAGCTGAAAGACCGAGAAGCTCCGCGATGCCCTCAATCCTTCTACTTCGGGACCGCTTTGCATGGAAGGCTGCAGGTGGACTTGCTTGGAGCTTCTGCTTTAACGTCTACCTGCAAAAATTTGTAATAGAGCGCAGTGAGCTACGGGTAGAGGCTTAACGAGGAAGTTGAGTGTGGAGTCTGGGTTTATCAGAGGTATCGTGCAAGTGGTGATAAGTAGAAGATCAAATCCACTCCAATTATGCATCCTCAACCTCACCATCTTGCCCCGATCTTTCATTCTCCATCTCTATCCTCATCTAGTACTTTCAAACTCAAGATGCTTTCAATCGCCCAAGTCTTCCCATTTCTCCTGTTGGCTCTGCCAGCATTCTCATCTCCCATCGAGGATCGCTCTGAGTTCAACCTCGTCAAGAGAGCGACTTGCCCCCGAGACAATCTCCTGCGATGCTTCGATCCAACTGCCGTCGCAGCAGCTCCCACTCGAGCGGTCGCTACGGCCTTCTGCTCGAGCTACTTGTCAATCCCAGTTGTGACCAGCGTTATCTCAACAGAGACTTCGACTACGTGGGTTTCATCCTCTCACCCATGATGTTAAACGAATACTGATCTCAACAGCACCACTGCCACGGTCACTAACTACGCAACTACCACCCTTCCACTTATTGTCCAGAGAGCTCCCACCGCCAACCCAATTGCATGCACATCTGCATTCTCTCCAGCTCAGTTGAGTAGCGCATGCTTTTGCTTGAGCATTACACTATCTACCACATACATAACCGTAACCTCAACTAATACTCTTGTGAGCCATTTCTCCAAATTTAATCTACTTATACACAAGCTTACAACCCAAAATAGGTATCCACCGCAACCAACACAATCATAGCAACAGCCACCCCCGCGGCTCGATGCACAAGAAACACCAACCTGATCGCCAACCCCAGTTTCGAATCCGGTTCCAACAGCTGGTCCATCGCCACCTACGGCGCCAACACACCTCCCACATTCACAGGCGTCGTAGGCGGGGGCTTCAACAGCGGTAATGCCTTCAGCATCTCCTCAGGCAATTCCGGGACAGGAGCAATCCTCTCTCAATCCGTCAGCGGTCTAGTTCCAGGCGTCACGTACACGTTCTCATACGACTACATGTTCCAGAACTCGGGGGTTGCGAGTTCCATTGAATGTGTTTTGAATTCGGCGGGTTTGTCGTCGCAGAGTACTACGAATGGGTATACGCCTGAGAATACCTGGACTCGTGGCCCGACGTGGGGAACGACGTTCACGGCGACCGGGACGGGTGGGGATTTGTTGTGTTTCTTTATTGCAAGAGGTGCGATTACTTGGAACGTGGATAATTTCTATCTTGGCTGTTAGGTGGTGATGTAATGTGCGGTGGTTGGTGGAAGTGGATTTAGGGGCGGGGGAGGGGAGGGGAGGGGAGATTCTTTTCGAAAGCCGGGGGAATGATTTGGACATATGGTGGTTTGGGATAGAGGATATGAGTGATGTAATAATAGTTGGAGGCATTCTGAAAATTAAGTGCACCGCGACTCCCTAATTGGCTACGAAAACAGTAACCGATCGTGACAGGAAAAACACTCCCAGACAAACGCAATTTGGGGCCATGCTGAGCTTCCACCATTTTAAGTGGTCGTATCCGAACCACTGCCTTCAGTCATTCGCCTCTCAACACCTTCCTCCTTCTTCAAGCCATCCATCTCCAAAACAGCCCTCTGCTCATCCATCTCTGGTATCATTCCGAATCCCATCTCGAAACGACGATGCTCGGCATCAACTTCAAAATGAGGTTGGTAAACCAACATATCAGGCTCCGGGCCAGGAGCAGCCGGCATCACATTCAACTTCGCTGCCTTGTGTTTCCTCCAGAAGACAATACCGAGCAGAATAGACGCAATAGAAACAACGACGCCGACTGCTCCACCAACAATTGCTCCAGTGTTCGAGTCATGCGAGGCACTTGATGACCATCTGGCGAAGGAGTTCCAGTTGGAGGAACACCTGAAGTACCAGTAGGCGATCGTAGCGCAGTCACATTGGAAAGAGTTGATTTCTCAAAGATGGCTGACAGGGTTGTATTGCTCCATGTGCCTGGGAAAGGACTTTTGGCACTTGTGTGGTAGTCCTTGACAACATTTGATCGAGCGTAGGGAGTTGCGTCGGGATTGTAGTCGAAGCCCCAAGTTAAGTTGGTCATATCGAAAATACCCATGCTGTTGGTCCATGAGTCTTTTATATATGCGTTTTCGATGTAACCACTATGCTGATCATTTGTCGATTGCCGATGATTTCGCGTCGATGAGCTGCTCGTTGGGCAACTTTGATGTCGATTGGGATCCAGGTGAATGCGGGCAGGGTGAGGATCCAGACTCTGCTCAGATCATTGATCAAGTTTGGTTCCACGACTGCGTAGTTCAAATCCCCGCCCTGGAAGCCTCCATAAACAAAGCTGATTCATGTCTGAGGGCCATCGGGTATTTCCCATTCGTTCAGCCTTACCACACATTGATCCGGCCGGCGAGACTTCAACTCCAAGTGAGAGCTCGCGGCTAGTTTTATGATTTACGCATTCCATAGGGCTATTCGGACCCCAAATGAGACCGGGAAGTCCGAAACATGCTCAGAAAAGCTGGTTCCAATGGACAATATTAAAACTGTTTTGGGGGAAAGGGTTCCATATATAACCCGGGGTCAACTCGGGGATAACAACGCTCTGTATTGTCCCTTGCTCCTGGTCTAGCAATGTCCCAACCAGCATTAGAAGAGAAGGAACAAGACCATTGGGACTTGGGCAGCTGCAGACGTTTGCTAAATTCATCACTTTGATTCGAAAAGTTACGATGAATTGGCCTTGCTAAAAGGTGAGAACTGAAAAAGCAGTTCAATGAATTGCAAATGCTGAAATGATTTGAGAGCAGAGAGATTCATTCATGGAGGACAGCTTGCTAAAATAGCATGCGTCGGTGTGTCAGCTTTTTGCATACAATTATGACGCAACCAAGGTCTGCGTCTTGGCATCATGGACGGCCGTTTTCAGAAAGAAAGAAAAAAACAATTGTACGACATTCCTTACCATATTCTGACATCTGGCCTGGACACTGACAACATTTTCCAGAACAATCCCAAACATGCCTGCGCTTTCCCGTCTCTAGTCATCTCAACAAGACCACCCAATTGCTTCCTGCATACGCTGCCAGGTGTGAACAAAGGACAATGCGTCCTCAATTCTCTCCACAACTCTTACACTGACTTTGTTGTCATTACCAAACCCAGTATTGCCCTCCGTCGCCAGTATGTCCGTGAAACAAGCCCCCAATTTCAGCAAGGCCATCTTCACATGCATCTGGGTATTGTCGAGTGGCTTTCCGTCGTCCAAGCATTTCTGTCTTACAGCTCCCATATCCTTGATGACAAACAGAAACTCCAACCCAGGGAAACACAACTTGTAATCATCCTCGGTCAGGTCCCAGATATCGGATGTTACTGCAACGAACTTCACGCAGTCATCGAATTGGAACTTGTAGCAATTCGAGCCGTGAGATCGACAGATGGCGTTTGAGGGGCAGGCATGACGCTCTCTCTCATTCGACAGGTAGACGATATCAGACTCTGGGTTCCAGTACGTGTTTTGTCCATATCGCAGAACTTCGGCCCCATGTTCACAGTGCACTTCTTTCGCAGCAATCGGTCTCCAGACCCAGCTGCGTGACCAATCCGTCATTTCGATGTGCAACCCGTGTTGATATTGCGTCAATGCCACCTCGCGTGCCTCGTGGCAGGTACGCAGCAGAGCGGGTGTGTTTGGACAGTTGAGACCAGGAAACATGTGTTGCCATGCATCAGCGTGAGGGTTTTGGTGTGATTGAAAGGGATCAGTTAGACCAATAGGGAAGACCTGTTGAGGCTTTTCGAGGACCGCCTGGAGCCATATTTGGCGTCGGAGTTCGAGAGGAAGGTTGGGGAACTTTGGAAAGGTGACGGGAGCCGCCATAGCCATGACCTGTTGACGCAGAACGAGACGTGACAGAGGGATGAGAGAGAATGAGGAATAGAGAGCCTATGAGAGAAGGTAGGTCAGGAGATAGGGACAGAGAGGGAGAGAGTAGAGAAAGCTGGTCTGGTCCTTCAATTGAAGACTGAACGCGTCAAAGGGAACGCAATTGACCAACGATTCGAAACACTCTATGAACAAAATGTCTAAGAGTGACTGGTTCTGATTGTGTTGACACCAGAAAGTATTAGTGTGCCCATAGAACACCGTGGAGGAATTGGTGGTGTTGTCGTTGAATGTTCGAGGGAGTGGAGTATGAGTATGCCACTGGGAGACGCGACAGATGGTCATGGTTTCGAGTTCAGTTCCGAGATTTACGCGGCTCGGCGTAAATATGCGGCCATCACGTGTAACATATCACATGATCTTGCATTTTCGATAAACCCCCCCGGATTAATACCCCCTTTAATTTTCCAATCATCGTTGTGCTCTTTTCATCCCCAATTAACAAATTAACCAATATCACATCCGAATCCTCACTACTCAGCATCATAACCTCCCCTTAAGAGCAGCTTCCACGTGCCCATATTGTGATGTTTTAGCCACTTCGTATCCAATTCAAGACACTTGTGGCGGTGCCGCTATCGATTTAGCAATTTAAGTACTATTTCTCTCCCTGAATCCGATGAAGGAATGCAGTTCGGAAAATCTCATGAGATTGAAGCTGACTCTAAATAGAAGGCGAAGTCGTAGAGGAAGAGGACGAGGAAGCCGAAAAAGGTATTTAGGAAGAGATTAACTAACTCACTAAGTAGCGCCAAAAACGGTCGAACAGCTAGATATGACCTTGAAACCGAACCTAATAGAACCGAAAACTTGATAAAACAAAGCAGAACAAGCGAGAAGCTCGCCATGATGCTAATAACGATATCAAATCAAATACGAGAAGGATAATAATGAAAGGCGTACTTATGCCGGCGGATAATTAGGGTAGTAGGATCTTAGGAACATCTGTTAATTATGAGAGCATTTAGATTTAGGCGTTTCAAGTAGTAACTTCAGTATAAGAAGAAAGTTCCTTTTGACCCGGGCATCCAAATAATATTATGATTCCCACTTTATACCGATAAAATGCTGCTGAACGGGACATCCCAAAACCAACTCGCAACGCCCATAGAACCCAAACTCATCGTAAGAGCCATAAGGAAGTTGACCTCATTATTATCAAGTATGCCAATCGATCCACTCTCCACAACTCGACTCGGCTTCTCGTCTCCAAAGCTGGATGTCCGCCATTTCTTCTTCGCGTCGTATTTGTTCATTCCTCTCATCTTCTCGTCTAGTTTGTTCTCGACTTGGGTATTTGTCGCGTCCTGGAAAAGAACCGCGTCTTTCCCTTCTCCCTCGTTGAGTAGGGTTGCTCTGACCTCTGCTCTTTTCTTGTAATACATACTGTTTGGTACGGCTTTCGAGACCAGTACTTTCTTCCCTCCATCTCCTTCAACGATGCGTCCTGTCCGCGTATCGACGACACTCTGTTGTAGCCATCCTCCGAGGAAACTGTCCAAGACGCTACCTAGTCCTCCCCATATCGCCATAGCAAATGCAAATCGATTCCTCGCATTTAACCCCCACCCTCCCAGTTTCGGACCGCAGAACGGAATCAGAGCCACTGAAGCAGCAACGATGACCAGCGAGCCCAGAAACCCCGATGCCAGGCCATGTAATGTAACACCTCCATTTGTTCCCGGGGGCACCTGGCGCAGATTCCAGGATGTAATGAGTCGAGGCTTGCTCTTCGATAATATCCCCAGCTCCGAACTGAATGTATCTGCTGCCACAGCGGCATAATTCGCCACGATACCCACCACGAGTAGATCTCCCGGCCAGGCATAGCAATCTGTCGAGCTTCTGGGGAGGACACCTTCGTTTCGTCGGTATAGCTGGTAGGCGTGGAGGAGGGTAAGGATTGAGGCGACACCGGAATTGGCCAGCACTGTATCAAAGATCAGCAGAGTCTCTATGGTAGATATAGAAATATCCTACCTTGCACATGTGTTCGTGCGCCTTCACCTCCCGATTTCCCCGAGGCAGACATGGTCAACTTGGCCTTGACATCATGCTTGATCTACAACTGTTAATAGAAGTTCGCAAATGTCTCGAGCTGTACGGACCTTCGTAACTCGTGTTCCAGCTAGGAAGAATACAATTAGGAGTGCGAAAGGTAGACTCCATGGGTGCACGGCGTGGGCAGCAGCTGTCGCCACTGCGGCGACAATTCCAGCTGGTGTGAGAGACTTATGCGAATAGGCGCGGATCACCATAGCCAGCGTAACTGGCACGGCGATATAGGCCTTCATCTTGAAGCTGTAGTTGGCAATAGAGACGGAGATGGAGATGCGCGGAGTGGTGTTTTTGGAGAGGCGTGGGAGAACATTTCACTTTCTCGAGCTTACGAGAGATGGATGTGTTTGATGGTGGGATTGCTGACCCGGGCAGCACATGCCAGGATGTTCAGGTGAGGTCATTCCATCATTGTCCCACCACATTTTGAATTCTACTTACTCAAACCCGCACATCCCCTTTATTGTTCCACAAAACATTTCCTCGATTGTTTGTTTATTTGTTTTGTTTACGTTTTCAATTGGCGAGGTGTGGTTCCAGCATGGCAAAGAGGCGAATAGCTCCTGCAGCTCATCGGTAGGCAGGCTTCAAGTGAATAAATATCCTCTCCTCTGTCATCTCCATCGTTCATTCCAACCATCAACTAGTCAGAAAATTACTGTGTCTTCTATCTCAGGAAACCATACAGGCATCACCCTCGTGTGTCCGCCAGATCTCAGTCTCTTATCAGGAAGCATTACCCAATCTTCACCGAATCTGCAGAGCTTCCCCCGCGGCAAAGTCTATTGGGGGTTGATAAAGACCTGCAGTAGTGGGGATGCAGGCAACTTGATGTCAATAGCGGGGAGCTCTATCTGGGCATTGCATAATACGGACGAAAGTCCTCTTCACTCTTTTCTCATCTCTCACATTTTTTTGTCCCTCTCCTCTCGTTTTTCGTTGAGCATCATGTTCTCTCGCGGCTTTCTCGTGGCCATTGGGATTGCCTTCACCTTCAATGCCATTGGAAGCTCTGCTTATCCCCCCAACTGCCAGAAGCACATCTGGCACACTTTTTTCAGGGGTTGCCGGCACTACGGGGCCCGTGCGTTGCGGGGCTGGGTAAACATAAACATAAACATCAACAACTCTACTTTCCCACTTATTCTACTACTAGAATACTCTACTTTCAATGCAAAACCATGCCCGAACACGCAAAAACAGATCCGACCGATGCAGGGACTTTTCGTCCGGATGCAGAGCCTCCGAAACGCACTGGAGCTACTTTCCACCCTATGGAATTAGACGACTTTGATTTTGAGGACCATTTGCCTACAAACTGCTCTCTTGATGATCCCATTACCTTATTCACTCAGTACTACAATACAGACATGATTGATGCAATCGTTTTTGCTACAAATTCGTACTAGCCAAGTTTATCGGACTATGCCCAAGGCCCGTACTCTCGTGCAAAGGATTGGTTTGACACATGTCGGAAGGAGATTTACCTGTAATTTTGGTGTTCCTCGCTAAATTTAGGGTGCGGTGAGGTCTCGCTACAGGGGCTTACAGGGGCCCATTTTTCTGGCAGTTGGGGGGATAGGCATCTGTACAATACCACCCAGATACTCGAGACTCAGACCCTCAGCTCGCCATATCCTTACGAGTTTCCTGTTCTTCAGAATGGTTCCAATGCAGATGTCGGGCAGTTCCCAATGCCAAAATGCAACGGCTTTACGCTTGAGGAGGCCACTATAGACCAGATGCAGGACGCTCTGTCAAAAGGAACATTGACATCGGTTCAGATCGTAATGTGTTATCTGCAGAGGATATTTCAAGTTGACGAATACATTCGGTATGTCAATTGCTGTTCACCAATGGCAAAGCTAATATGTCTAGGTCGATCATGGAACTTAATCCCGATATCCTCGAAATCGCAGCTTCGCTTGACGAGGAACGAAAGAATGGTCATGTTCGCGGCCCGCTTCACGGAATCCCATTTCTGGTGAAAGATAATATAGCTACAAAAGACAAGATGGAGACTACCGCCGGTTCATGGATGTTACTGGGTTCTGTCGTCCCACGTGATGCTCATGTGGTTCGTCGATTGAGGGAAGCTGGAGCTGTCTTGATGGGCCATGCAACCCTGAGTGAGTGGGCTGATATGCGGACAAACTCGTACTCAGAGGGATACTCGGCCAGAGGTGGGCAATGCCGATCGCCTTACAACCTGACTACGAATCCTGGTGGAAGTAGTTCAGGGAGTGGAGCTGCCATGGCTGCCAATATCGGAATGTTTGCTTTGGGAACCGAGACGGATGGTTCTGTGATAAGTCCAGCGGAGCGGAATGCATTGGTGGGAATCAAGCCAACAGTTGGTTTAACATCTCGAGCTGGTGTGATTCCTGAATGCCACAACCAAGACACAGTCGGCTGTCTAGCACGAACAGTCCGCGATGCAACATACTGCCTGGACGGAATCTACGGCCCCGATCCACTGGACAACTACACACTCGTCCAACAAGCCCCAGCTGGCGGTTACGTCCAATACCTAACCTCCAAATCCTCCCTCAAAAGCGCTGTGTTCGGTCTTCCCTGGCTAACATTCTGGCAATACTCCTCCACCGAACAACAGGACACTCTCCTCAAGCTAATCTCCCTCATCGAATCCGCAGGCGCCACAATAATCAACGGCACCGAACTGCCCAGCCGCGAGAAGATCATCAACCCCGAGGGATGGGACTGGGATTTCGGGAGCACGCGCGGGTACCCCAACGAATCCGAGTACACGGTCGTGAAAGTTGATTTCTACAACGATATCCGCGCCTATCTCTCGGAACTGAATAATACTGATATCCGCTCCCTGGAGGATATAATGCAATACAATATCGACAATGTTGGCACTGAAGGAGGTCTTCCTGGCATCCATCCCGCGTTCGCAGGAGGTCAAGATGGCTTCAACGCCTCCCTCCAAAGCGGTGGTAAAAGGGACGAGACGTACTGGCAAGCCCTGTCATTCATGCACCGCGCCACCCGCGAAGACGGGATCGACGCCGCGTTACTCAATGGTGGGGGTGGGAATGAAGTCGATATATTACTCGTTCCCAGCGATCTCGGTCAAGTCACTAATGTGGCTGCGCAGGCGGGATATCCGCTTATTACGCTGCCTGTGGGTGTTAATTCTGAGACGGGGATGCCGTTTGGACTGGGCTTGATGGGGACAGCGTGGAGTGAGGGGGAGATGGTTAAGTGGGCGAGTGCAATTGAGGATCTGCAGTTAAGTAGTACGGAGCCGGAAGCGCTGGGGTTGAGAAGGACGGTTCCGATGTGGCTGGATTATAGGTCGAGGAATGTCCCTGTTAATAATGTTTAGTGTTTGGGCGTGATGCGATGTGCAAGGTCGGATTATGAGGTGATTGCATCTTCATCTAGGGGGTAGCTATGAGCTCATATATCCTGAAAATGAATCCGATTCAACACCAAAAGAGCGAGAGCTAGAGCTAGAGAGTAAAAAACTCTTTATCATTGACCGCATATTAAAGACCGTCTCAGCGCCAGTCTTTTCAGTCCTCAACGCACGCGACATAAAGACTTATGGTCATTAGACGAGATAGGAGGCTGGCTCGCAGATTTTCACTTTCCAACGCATATACTATCTTAGCTTGCGATTTATTCTTCACCTCATGCGGTAGTTGTGTTTCTCTACCCTTCTCTTTAGAGATATCTCATTGACATTAAACCTGGTGTAAGGGTGTGATGATGTTTTGAGAGATGGCAGAGCTAGCAGAGCTGGCAACTTTGATAATAACGACGCCATATTCGCGCCCATGGGGAAAAGGTCATATAAGTTATGTGGGTTCTCACAGCTTCTATCTCAGTGGCTGCTGAAGATTTAATTGGATTGGATTGAATTGAATCGATGGGGACGAAAGAGTACCTCCTTGTGCAAAATCGGACGCACTCCCGGTTTCCTTACATTCACTTCCGGCTAGCATTCTCTACTTCTTATTAAAACCGAAATGGAAAAATTTCGTATGGTTTATATGCTGCAAATCTCATATTGTATGGGTAATTTCTAGATAGATTAGTTTCTCGCCATCTCTTCTTCTCCTTTCCCGGGCCTGGTTGTGTGCGCCTGCTGTTCGCTTATTCACTCGTTGACTGAGTCGAGGAGGGAGGGTATTGATACCAATGTATATTTTCAATCGTAAGATGCGACCATTCTGATATCTGGGGCGGGGTATTTAAAATGGATAATTGGGCCACTAGACTACCATCGCAACCCAAGACCCAAAGTCAAAGCACAAAAACATGAGCAAATTCAGTTTTTCTCCCAGATCGATTGCAGGAAATGGGGGTTTGTGTCTAGGAAGCTGTAGTTTTGCATGCTCAATTACTCTTTATATTAGAGCATAGCAAATAGAACTGCACTGCCAAATCCTCCAATATCTTACAACTGCAGGTGCTGGAGAACAAGGTTAGAGATGACAGTGATATATAACATGACAGTGATATCCCTCGATATCGGTCGAGGAGTGGTTTCAATCCCAAGTCTCGCAAGCGAGGAAATTTTATTTGACTCACCTTGTCGCACGATTTGCCCTTCTTACAACAATCCATGCACTTGTTGGCAGTAGAATTGGGGTTGGTAGAGCATAGGAGATCAGGGAACTGGGCCACCTTGCCCGCACATCGCAGGCAAGTCCCCGTTTATTTCGGCTCTTGGACTTTAGAACCATAGTTGGTTTTATAGTCCCCAAAGACATTTTCCTCTGTGGTGAATTCTTAATCTCTACCAAGGTAGGCAGAAAGACAGGTATTCACATCTTGGTGAATACGAAATTACATTTCAAAATCAACACTTCCTTTTAGGCCAGAAAGTTGAATTTGACACGCATATAAAAAGGTGGTCACCATTAACACGTCTGTAGAGCAAATACATAGGATGTGACGATTGCCACATGCTCTTGGGAGGCGGTGGTGTTGTACTAGGAACTAAACGGAGAAATACATGGTTTATGAAGCAAGCCATGAGATTGATATTTTTCATTTTCATGTTCTAGAGTAGTTGGAGAAGACTTGATTGAAATGGCTAAAATTGCAAAGTTTAGGAGTAAGCTGTTGTTGATTCCCAATGTGTTGTCAATAGCAATAGCCTCATACTTTTGTCGTATGTAGAGCCCCCCCCCCCCCCCGCCGAGCTTGGCCCCTTGTAACTTTATCTTCCAGTCTCCTCATGCTGCAGCGTACGTAATTTAAGTTCTAACATGTCGCAAAGAGAAGATCGTAAGCTACTTACACCAACACAGAACGCCATATTGTTTGTGGTATGGAATTTCCATTGAGAACATCGTCTTTGGAACCTGTATTTTTATTCCGCCCAGTCTGTCGTCGTTGAAGTTTCAAATGTTTAATTCTACAGGTTTGAGAAAGTCATCGTTTGAAACATTAACTTTCAAAATTCTGGTTACTAATTCATCCTACAACGTAGCTGTTGTAGTACAAATAGGTAGCTAGAAAACAAATCTAAAGAAGAGTTTGCCGACCACAAGAGGTCAACTGCATGAGGTTTTGACCTCTAGTCGAGATCGCGAATAAGGGGCGAGAGAAATATACTGTAGAATACTTTGATTTTATAACGAAATGTGTCGGCTACCTCATATCCTGTGCATCAAAATGCAAAACACGAAAGAATGATTCCCGAAGCTCTGTCTTTTGGAGAATCCGGAACTTTCTTGATTAGCGGGTGGGTTTCGTTGTTGTCAAAGTTGTATTTAGTGTCATTGTTCTCTTCTTATTGCCTGCTGTAAGTTGTTCTCAATTAGTGTCATTTAGATGCTTTTAAGAAATGTCACCAAGATTCTACACAGGTACGGTGGTGACTGGTTCTAAGTGAATAAAACTTCACGAGCACTGGGACAGCAAGGATCATCCATCACAGTTTGGTTTGGTGAATGTTCGGGTGCGTTTGCGTCATATTTCAATCCTGATTGCACCGAGATAATATATAGACTTGAATTCGTTCTAGTAGCCAGTACCCTAAGCAAGAGGACAGGCAAGCAGTGACACACTTGTTGTTGACAAATTCACTATCTAGTTCGCTTAGCATTAGTTGCCATTTTCAGGCGTATGGCCTATGATTTCTAGGCTGCAATCTCTAAATTCAGGGGCAATTTCAGGCACAGTGCCGCTAACACATGCCAGACTTCACAGCCTAGGACCCATCAATTGCACAACAGTTCCCTAAACCACCTGGTTCCCCAAATCGTATCACGTACAACAGAACTCTTCCTCGTCATCAGTATCAATCAGCATGATGGCCATCAAGAAACTCCCAAGAGAGGTTCTGCAAGAAATCGCATCATATTTGCCGCATATATGTACGAACAGAGAAGATCTCCTCAATTGCAGCCGCGGCATGTCGTTCTTTCTGGGATGCTGCGCCGCCAGCAATCTACCGCGACATCGACCTGCATTTCGATGGGAGTTATGATAAGGAGAAGACTGAACGGCGGCAACTTCGTCTCATAAAGCCCATCGCTGAGCATATCCACACATCTTGGCGATTGGTTGAGGATGCAACAACTCTATCTCGATATCAACGGCGAACGCCTCTGGGGACGAAAATTTCGACCCCGCCTGCAACATGGGCAATGAAATCTTTCGTGCTTTACCTCGTCTCTACACGTGCGATCTCCACGCTTGAATCCCAAACTGCTACGGTGGACTGGGCACTCTCCCCAAAAATGACATGTTCTATCGACGGCTCCCGGGCGATGATGCACAACATCCGAAAAAGAAGAAGATCTGGATTTCTAGAATTGATTTAATCTATCAGGATGCAGATATTCTTGTGGAGAAGTACGTGGAGTTCGTGGAGGATGAGGCTTTTGAGGGGGAGGATGCTAAGGGGATTTGGTTGGATGATGCAACTTTCCAGCAATCGAGGACGGGAGGGACAAGTAGGGGAAGACCGGCAGCAGGACCGTATTGGTCTTGGCCGTTTTCCTTGGATTCGATTCAAACTCGGATTGAGAAACATAAGATGTGGAGGGAGAGGCGTTAATCAGTTCGGAGTTAAAGTGAAATGAGTCCTACAAGGAAAAGCTAGAGATTGGGTCTGATTCTGGTCTTCCAAGAATAGATAGAATGTGTCTAAATGATTTAATGACATTCACCGACACTCAATGCAAAAATTGATATCTACACAAAGATCTCAAAATAATCACCCTTTGGCATCCGCAATGTGCACTTCATCCAACAGCCTCGCCTCCCTAACCCTCTCCCTACTTAAACGATACGCCTTCGGCAAATCAACATCCTCGCCCTCCTTCCCAAAAACCATATCCACAGCCGCCTTCCCAGAAAGACACGTATTCGGCATCCCATGTCCGGTGAAGCCAGCACAAACAAACAAACCCTTCCCGCCACCAAGGCCCAAGTCATCAGTCACTTCTCCAACCCACGGTCTATCGTCACGAGAATACCCCATGATTCCACTCCACTCATAACTGGCTTTCAGTTCCTTCTCTTGACTCTTGATATCTACCACCACATTGATTTCCCTGCGGAGATACTCAGCAGCAGGGAGGTCGATAGATGAATCGTCTGAGACGCCCAGTCCAGCATTCGCCGCATACGAACGACCACCACCATACATTAACTCCCCACCCGCATTATCCTTACTGTACGGCCGCTGGATCAGATAATCATCTTGATTTTTATTCTGCTTTCCATGTCCAATGAAGCCATACGAGTAGTCAAACGGCGGGTTCTCACCACTCCCGGGCTTCATGGTAAGAGGCGGGATAAGACTGCTCATCTCCCCTCTCACAGGAACGATCAAATCGCTGAACTCAGGGAGGAGATGTGACGTATACGCGTTGGTGGTGAGAAGTACCTTTTTGGTAGCGATCATTCCGCGCGGCGTATGCACGATCCAAGACCCATCATTCGCTTTCTGGAGATGTGTGACTGGCGTGTTAGTCTGGAGATTGAAGTTCGGAGCCGCGTCTTCATTCCCCTTCAGAAGATTCTCCAGCATCCAGGAGACGAGTTTATACGGCCACACACTCGCAGCGTGTTTCTGTAAGAACGCTCCTGACGCTGTCGGGATTCTCAGTTCAGCCAGTGAGGGGCTAGTAGAGTCTTTCGTGATGACAGTGACTAAGTCCGCCATCTCGGGATATTGCTTCAGCAGGGTTTCGTATTTGGACAGACTGTTTGCGAACATAGCATCGTCCATGTAGGCATGAGCTACCGACAGGGTGCGCCAGTCGCATGGGATGTTGTTGGTAGCGATGAAGTCTTTGATGTGCACGTAATTACGCATCTCGAACGACGCGATATCTGGAGGGTTTGCGTAGATGAAGGGCTGGCAGTGGCCACCATTCTATTGATCTTGTAAACTCCTCTTATCTTGTCTTTGCTGGATACAGATACAGATACAAGTGGGAATTAGATTAGCTTGGATTGGATTGGGGAAATCTTACCCGGCCAGTTGCTCCCCAGCATGCTTCTCTCGCCTCTAACATCACGACTTTGACATCTTTACCAGCTGCATCTTCACGTACGAAATGAGCGGCGCTGGTTCCTGATAGCCCACTACCTACGATCACCAAGTCGGCTTCAGTAGGTAGGGACTCTGTTGTTCGATGGCCGAGGAGAATCTCGGAGGGTTGGCTGTGCCAGAATGATTTCGTTGAGTTGGGGGTCGGTAGGCTGGCTTGGCCGGAAAGGAGTTTTGTTCCTGTCATATTTTGTTCTTTGTGGTGTTTCTAAGATGCAAGATGTGAGATCTGGAAGAGATGGAAATGGATAAGATGAGATTGGGGTGAGATAGAATTGAGAGATAAGCTTTTGGAAGAGGTGGTTGATCTCCGCTAAGCTTTCGGCGCTCAAAGATGGGAGGTCAAATGGCACTCCGAAGCTTCGGATCGGAGCTGATACACGTGATCTGTGAGGAACATTTACTCCGTACGCTCCGCGTTCTGATTTCTGGAGCAGAAAAGTTGAGAAAATGTTCATATCAGGTTTGATTCTCATTGCTTGCTGTATGTCGGTGTCGAGTGTTTGGTAGAGTTTTTGTGTGACTCGATTTGCGAGAGGGAAGGGTTGCTCAGCTGTCCAGGGAAGAGTAACTGATGCACACCAACAATGCGAGAGGAGAGACTTCGGAAAATGCAAGGCTTGGTCTCTACAACATTCCCAATTGAGTGAGAATATAACCCCCTTCGTTTTCTTGTGCCATCCGGATTTAGTGGCAGGCTTGAAGTTGGCCTGAAGCGAAGTGTTTACTTTCTCTTCCTCACTTCACCACCACTCTCTGGGCAATTGCCTGTTTCAAAGGCTTGCTACCAAACGCTGTGCTAGGCACGAAAGAACAGAGGGACATAAAGATCGCACTAAAAATGCGTTCATGCTGAGGAGATACCCTGGTCGCATCAGTTCCCAGAGACCTAGAGAGTCACAAGGAATGGGGCAGATATGGTTTCGGGGAACATGATACTACGGTCTCCAGTCGATGCAAGCTTTGGAGGAATGGGCATAAACCTATGGTCTATCTTGTCCCAGTAAGCAACTTCTGATTTGATAAGATGTTATTAGGTACCGGCAAGCTAAGCTCGATTTTCAACCCATAATTGAAGATTGGGACGGTTTCTGCTTCTGAGGGGGGCGAAAATCACGGCGTCTGCTTCTGGCCCCATTCGAGAGTCGGAATGTATTTCCCGCAATAGCTATGATCGACGCTCGAGAAACTTTGACAAATTTGCCTTCGTTAGCTAGGTCAAAGAACTTCAGCTCGTTTTCGTGGGCTATAGACAGACCTGTCGGACTACAGAAGATGCTGCAGAACAGGTCAGCATTGCTATGCAGTGTACGAGACATACCTTAGAACACTCACTTTGGGATGGTGGCTTTAAGGAACTCCCACTATCAGTCTTCTCATATCTGTTGCTCAGACAATTCGGTGTACAGTTTCCTCAGTATTAGGTAAATTATGCTCATTCATGACCGCGAGTCTGGCTGATAACAGCCTCTATCTATTCTACAAAGAATCACCCGTCGCTCCTAAGATGCATTTCAACGCTCAACAACAAAAGCAAATCCTGCAATACCTCCTCCGAGACCTCTTCAGAGCCCTGTTTCATCACCCAATCACGAACACTCTTTCCTCATCCTCAAAATCGCTCGTGCCAAGTTTTTCAGGCGCCATTCCATAAAACCCCGACTCAGCCAACATAGTCTACTTCTTCTTCAAAGCATTGATCGCCTCCCTGATTTCCGACATGTCATTCATCCTTGCAATCTTGAGTTCTTGTATCAAGCTCAGGTGCTCCTTCTTCAGGTTCGCAAAATCGTCATCGAGCTGCTGATGCCAAGGATACAGCACGAAGACTTGGAAAGCGAGTGCTGAAGTGGCGATGAAGAAGTTTGTGATCGAGAAACGGCGAGCAATCGGCTGATGATAAGCTTAGTATTTGGTTTATCACAGATATCTCAGGATCGAGGATGAAGAGGAAGGGGGAGGAAAAGATCCTGGATTTCTCCGTGAGGGGGATTCTATGGATGAGATAATGCGTACCATGATAGCGGTTGCTGGGGAGTTCGAGTAACAGAATTTCTGATGAGGAGGATATTTTCTGATTGTATGGAGATTTGCTGTTAAATCTCAGTCACACGAGCCTTTTCCACGAATGGGAGGAAAGTGGCGTACCTGTTCAGAAATCCCAAATAAAGGACAGCAGGTCAGATCCAGAATGCAGCAAGACTATCCCTCACGAAATCTCACACCCAATAGCAATTATATAAACCGTCGACGCATGTCCTTCCAGAACAATAAAGGAAGAACAGGAAAATGAATAAAGAGAGAGGATTCTGACTGTCTTTAATCACGTTTGAGAAAGGTGGATCTCGGGCATGGTCGGAAGGGTAAAATCAGGTGATGTTTGCAGCCTCGGTCCGCTTTTTGGTCAGGGGCGCTGCAGCGTTCTATTGCTTCTCTGGCATTCTTTGCAGGATCTAATCTTATCTTTGGGTTTTGGGGGGATTGGTTTTTTGGCTTGTGATGATGACTATGGCTTTTTTGCTACTTGTTACTTATGATTCTCTTTGCGTTTTCAGGTCAGGATCCTATCGCAATATCGCGCAGCCCGTCGGCCCAGTTATTTCCGTAGTATTACTCAGCCCTACTTCGGTTTTGAATAACGATTGAAATTGAAGGATATTGAAGATTGCTTTCGAATTGATATAAGGAAAAGTCAAGTTATTTTCGACCATCGCGGGTGCAGCATTCAATACTATGGGCTCGGCCAAGAGGAACCTGGGTGGTGCAGTTTTGATTTGGTCGATTTTTGATTCTTTGCCATCCCAATATTGGGAGGGAATATTTATGAGGTGATGTGAATGATTGATGGGGTAGAAGAATGTACTCACCGTCGCTGCGGATTGTTTGCAGGTCAATGAAAACAGAACACGCGAGTGCCAAGACACAACCCCCTTTTGGCTCGGCTAAATGCGACACGCCTTGATGCTAATTTTCGCATAAGTGTTGCTTTCGATCCTGTTTCAAAGATGTGGTATTTCGCATGGGGAAATATCATTGAGTGCTTAATACAGGCCGGAGTTCAGGTTTCCGATGAACAGCAGATGCTGGATAATGGTACAACTCTCCTTCCAACATCTTACTGGTTGAGAGTTACTTTGTAAGGGTATTTTCTATTCATCTATGTCTAAGTTTATCCATAATTTAAAAGTTTGAGCGCCTGTCGCTTCGAAGCTAACGTGATCAGATAGAAACCACTCAGAACCATCAGACGTTCATCAACTTGCCACAATTGCATCTGACGTATACCTTATTCGGCGTTTTGTATCAAAACCCTCCAAACTGGGCCTTGTAGAATATATATATGGAAAGCAGTTCCCTGCTGCAAATCGAAGTCAATGCTTTGAGCTTTCCATTCACTACTCATCCATGAGGCTTATCTCGAGGGTTGGCTGAAGTCAATCTACATCTTATTATTAGAACTATCTTCACAGAGAAATCATCGAACAGATTATCCCTATTCGGGCTTATACAAGAAGCCGCCCTTCATCCTCAAAGACAAAAACTCCGTCCCATTCCCCATCTCCTTCGCGATCCTCTCACTCTCCACATACACCTTGCTCATCAAATGCGTATTCAGCTAATACTCCTCCTTACTCTCACAAGCTTCAATCGTAAACAATCTCTTCGACTCAACAGGATTCGTATAGACATCATTCAGTAGAGTACCCGTCTCATTCCTCAACGCCTCGACGACATCCTTCCACGCCGAGACAGCCTGTGCTCGCTTTGCATCTTGATAAATCGTTCGGCGGACCATGACATAGGGATCCTTTACTGTTGCGAACTCGGGACGGATGGATACCGTGTCCGGTGAGGAGTCGAGACTGTAGAATTCCGCGGACCGGGAGTAGATGTTGACGGAGTTGATCCAGCTGAACATTTCGACGACGGGGTGCTTGTTAGGTGGGAGTTGAAGGCTACTTGGTTTGCGTATCTGAAGTTATGGCATAAAGTATGAGTGAATTAAATCTTGAGGAGAGTGGTTTGGATGTTCGAGGGCGGACTTACTCTTCGATAGAGTATAGTAACTTGTCGTTGGGTTCTTCGCTGGGTACGAAGAAACCGAATTTGAGCACGCCTGGTTCGTTCGCGAAGGCATTATGAGAAACCCCAGTCATGAGACCGAGTAACTTGGAAATTACCGTAAGCACGCTCTGTATTTCAATTTGAGGACAGGGTTTGCGCGAACCTTGTCTCTGGTTGCTGAATCTACGCATAGTAGACTGGCGAATATTAAAAGTTTCATGAATGGAGTCAAGGGAGCAAAAACAAAGGAAGTTGAATGGAGCAAGCTGGTATGTTCAAAATAACAAAGTTTGAAGCTCGTGTTCAGAGGAATTCGGGAAAATGAGAAAGGTAATTGCGGTGATTCAATTTTATTTTGGGCATTGCGGAACTCACCCATATCCATCCATATGGGTAAATGGTAGATGAGGTGAGGGGAAACATCTCGCTCTCGCTCATGGAAGAATGATTTATAGTATGGCCTTGTTTGCCTGACGAATAGTTCTCCGCCATCGCAATGCCGTCCTGGACGATTGAGAAAATGTCTGTCTGTCTACTCTCACCTAGGTAAGATATCGCAGTGAACTGTCATGTGATAACCAACGTCATACGCTTCGAAATCTTCAATGCTTGGGGCGGTAACCAGCTTGCTACACAGCTGTATAGCCGGATTTTCACACTGTCGAGCTGTTCTGATGAATGATAAAATTGCAGAAGAGTGAATTTTGTCACAACTCTGTGAAGCTCTTCGCACATGTTGCTTAATGGAAGGACAGATTTCCGGAAAAGCTCCGATTGGAACCCGGCTCTACCTCTTCAGAAAGTCTCAGATCTCTCTGCTGACAAACAAACTCTCCCTCCCATCCATTCGTTCCTCGCATTCCTCGTCTCTCAAAACACTCCCGACACACTCCCAGTCATCGATCGAACTGAACTCTCCTCAAGCAAGCCGCAGTGCCGCACAGCCGAGAATCACCCAATAACAGGCGCCAAGCTACATCAACACATGCATTTCTGATTCGCCAAGGGAGGATTGGTACGGCTTCATTCGTGGGATGACTACCCCCCACTAAGCCAAGGATCTTGGTGGGGCAGTCCTTCAGCTGTTCAAGGATCTTTTTTGTAAACGCTTTCATTCATGCGGGATAAACAGTAAGAGCTTTCTTAAGAAAGGACAAACAGAATGGGTACAGTTCAAGGGCAAGCCTCCGGAGAATGGATGAAATGGCCAAGTCGGTGTTTGCCCTTGTGGATACAACAAATGCTGGCCTTTAGAGCAGACAGGTACAGAAGTTGAGCCACAGTGATGAGATGAGGGGTCATGGAGGGGTAGTAACTAGCTACCAACGACAGTTAGGGCTGGCCTAGTCTCAGAGTTACGGGCCTTCCCGTATATCCAAAGTCTGTTGGGCCGTCCCGTATGGTGTCCCGGCTGATCTTCCTATCCAATTCGTTTGACTGGCTGGCTGGCGGTTGGAGACATCTTAGATAGTCTCCAAAAGTCTGTTCGATTCCATGAACCCTTGCCCCTTGTACAATACAGTTTCCGAAACCGTGGTCCATGTGAAGCAACAAAGCTCCCATGCAAACGGAAGAAGAAAGAAGTGAGCCGTTATTTCGTTACATCCCATTCGGTTAGGTGTCCTGATGCCTGCTTGACACGCACTGAGTGCCCAGTCCGTCGTGCATATCCCTCGCTCTTGCAACACCCATATAATCACTTGGCATTCAACCCCTCCATGCTCCATTCCACATATCTACAATCCCTTCTGTTCCCTCTCATTCTCTTTACCTTTCACACTTTTCATTTTCAGCCACAGCAAACAAACATATCAACAAACAAGGCATACATCCATCATGTCGTTCTTCAGCAAGATGACCAAGGAGTTCGAGGGGATGATGAAGAAAGATGAGAAGAAAGAAGAAACACCAGTTCCAACTGGTGAAGCCACCAGAGGTAAGTTTTACTATCCCACCCCGCTAATCCCCATGCAAGCCACTGACGGTGCGATACCTGTAGGTTATGGCGACCAGCCACAGTACGGAGGTTATCAAGGAGGAGCTCCCCAGCAAAACTACGGCGCACCACCGCCACAGTTCAACAGCAACCCATCATACAGCAGTCCTCCTCCAAACCAGTACAGTCCAGCACCAAGCCAGTACGGCGCTCCTCCCCCTCAGCAATACGGAAGTCCCGCTCCAGGTCAATACGGAGCACCCCCTCCTGCACCTTACGGCAGTCCAGCTCCCCAGCAGTACGGAGCTCCTGGTGGACTTCCACCGACTCCTCAGGTTCCTCAGGGATGGCAACCACTGTGGGATCCTGTCGGAAATCGCTGGGCGTACCTCGAGCAGTATAACAGCAAAGTGAGCTGGAACGTCCCGACCGGCCCTTCATACCCTCAACAAGATGATGCCAGTCGTGGAATGGGTGGATATGGCGATCACGGCTCTGGCGGATATCCAGGCGGCCCTAGTGGTTATGGCGCGCCAGGAGGATACCAGCAGGGAGGATACGGTCAAGGCGGATACCAAGATCCTGCAAAGGAGAAGAGTGACGCGAAGAAGAATATGATGATGGGTGCAGCGGCTGGTGTAGCTGTTGGTGCTGTTGGTGGAGTTTTGTTGGCGAATGCTCTTGGTATGAATTCCGATTTTCCTACTCTCTGTTCTCTGTTTGGCCTGTAGCGATGCTCATGGCAGTTTTAGATGACGATGACAACCACCAATACCAGAGTCAACCACCTGGAATTGGAGGCGGAGAGCTCCCACACGAGGATGCCGATGGAAGCTCCGTGAGCAGTAGCGACAGGGAAGATGTAGAGGAGGCTAGACAGGAGTATGAAGAAGCTTACGAGGAAACTTACGGATCTGACTGACAACAGTCTTGAGAGTGAGATGATGATAGCGCTGTGCTTTTCAACTAGATAGCGTGACTTATTCAAATGCAAGCGAGATTTTCGTAAAAGTCAACAGTGATCTGGCAGCACTCTCTTGTGAGTGCTGAACAGGTATGTGAGAAGTAGTCTTATAGCACGTATTAAGTGTCTACAAATACTCTTGTGTGTAGTACAAGATGGTTCTCTCGTCTTAAAGTCAAAAGGAAATGCTCACTATGGGGTGTATTAGAAAGGGGGAGTGGGGTATGTGGGGTAATTCTGCCCTGGAGCTAAAGTCGGGAGCGGTCCGCTACCCGTACTAGTAGACTTGAACTTTAAATGCACTCCCCTTTTCTGTCATCGGAGACTGAAGTGTCTTAACAGATCAGTTCTCGTTGTGAGATGAGAAACTCAGAGGTGCAGCTCTTCAGTCAAGACCAAGTTTTTCGCTCGACTGAAGGACTACTGCAAACCGTAACCAAAGATACTTATCGGGTAGAAAGAGAACCAAAGAAATCCTCATCCAGCAGTTTCTTTTTAGTATTCTGTTCGTCTATCATCGATATTACCTCTGATCTTGCATCTTAATCCTTTTGCCCTTCAAGAACCCTAGTATGGTGTCTTACATGCGATCTACTCAGCATACTCATGGGTGACTATTCACAGTTGCCGAAATGAATTTAAAGTACAAGCTATTGTCTTGGCTAAAAGGGAACACTCCACAAACTTCCTTCACTGGGATATCTTTTAACCCCATCGCAGGGAACGAATATAGAACTTAAGATTTCAAACTAGGACTAGAAATAGAATTCAGACCCAGAGGTATCGCAGCAATGAAACTCGCCGCCCCTCTGCGTCCGTCATATTCAAAAAAAAAAAAAAAGAAGAAAAAAATAGATATATAATCACGAGGAACACTATTCTAGGTGAAGAAGATACAAGGAGCCATTTTCGACCCTACTAGGGGAGCCATGAGGGAGAACCCATCGATGTATTGAGATGGGATTCGATAATTGTTTGGAAGTCTTATTTGGCGAGTGGTAAGTAAACAAACCCCCTTTCCGATTTTCTCTTCAGTACGGTTGAGTCTAGCACACCCTGATGCACTGCTTTAATGCCCACCATGATCACGCACTAACAGAACCCTATATCCTCTAAATCACTCCAATCTTCGTCCAATCAACGCCAAGCACCGATTCAAAACCTCCTCCTCCACAAGCGACTTAGAAGGCCACTGCCGCGGTTCAACGAGAAAAGGGACGATACTCGGATCACGGTTGATCGCCATCATCTTCGGCAGCATCTTTCCAAACACACATTAGCACCGTCCACTCCAACCCCCCTCCAAAACCCAACTTGCAAGAGTGAGAGTGACAAACTTACAGCAGGATAATACACCTCATGAAACCGCTCCCTATTATAAGGCTCATAATCCAACCTCATAACCAACTCCATAAACACCTCATCAGCACTTAGCACGAACTTCCAAAGCAGGTACAACTGCATCTTGCTTCTCAAGTCTCTAGCTGCCATATCTCCCCTGTCGTCGCCGCGGTACACCCATTTGCGATCGAGCATCGTGTCGAGGACTTCGAGATACCGATCTAGGACTCCGGGGGTGGTGAGGGCTTTCTCGCGCCAGAAGGCGAGGCGTTGAGCGCGCGTGCAGTGGGTTATGAAGGCGTGGAAGGTGGGGTTGGTTGACCATTGGCGGAGAAGGGGGAAGAGGACGCCGAGGATTAGGTATCGGAGGAGGAGATGGGATGTTGAGAGGAGGGTGAGGGTTATGGCTGTGTGCGCGGTGGGGAGGATGTCGTTGGTGGGTGGGAGTCTGGAGAGGTAGATTTCTGAGAGATGGGAGGCGGTAGCGAGTGGGAGGTTGGAGTTGTGGAATGCGAAGGGCTGCGTTTGGATTGGTTTGTTAGTAGGATGTTTCTTTGGGCGGATGAGTTGTGTGGAAATCGGTTTTGAATGAGTGGTAGCCCAAGGGAGTATGGTCAGGAGAGAATAGAAATGAAAACTTACCTTTGCGATCTCAACCCAGTACCACAATTGCTGAGTCTGATACTCGACTTCTGCCCCCGTGGTAGCCTTCTCGTCGCCGTTGGCGGGAGATATCGAGCCTTGCGGGCTGTTCTGCTGTGGCTGCGGTTGTGCATACTCCTGTCCTTGGTCTTGTTGCGACATCATGTTGTCCATGATTGTGGATCTCGACGTCTCCTGTTGTTGTTCAAGTTCGAAAGAAGAAACAAGTTCTTAAGTTGCAAGTAGATTTTAAATTGTCGCTTGAAGCGAGGTGAAGGTGACAGCCGGTGAATATTGACAGTGAAAGTAGGCAAAGCTGAGCGACATGTTGATATTGAACCACCACAAGCTCAGGGGTGAAGCGAACTTCGAATTCAGCTTTGAAAGGACCGTCACTGATGGTAGGGTGGCAATTAATGCAATGTGAAGGATTATTTAGTTAAATATGCGGAAGCAGACAGCACATGTTATGTCTTTGTCGAAGGTGGACAGCAGCAGAGTAAGGACTAAGAGTCAACAATATATCTAGATTGGGGGTTAGACATAAACGACTTTAAGAGCAAGGCAGTACGAAAAACCTGATAGCAACGGAGTATCTTTGAAGCACAGTTGAATATTCCCAGTATAGATAGAATAGACAGGAGCTACGTAACAAATATCAGTCCCTTGCAACTTTATTGTGAACAATAGAGGCGTGTACTTACCATTTTCCTACGCCACTCCAGCAATGGATCTTCACGAAGCCCATAAACTTGGAATCAACCAAGCTCGTCTCTAGTTGTGTGCGGAAGTTCTGTCATTACTCATACCTAGTGTACATCTTACCACCATCACATTACACTTTTTCTTCGACTCTCTTCAATGCTAACTCAGCATTATCCACTCCATCTTGAAACCCAATAGCTTTAGCCAAAGCCTTCGCCTCCTCAAACCTCTTCCTCGCCTCCTTGATATTCCCATCCATCTCGGCAAACTCTCCCAAATTATGCGTTGCTACTGCACAGCCAACATCGCATTCGTCGTTCCGATCTGGAGGCGTGATTTTAGCTGCTACTGCTATCGCTTTCTCGGCCCAGAGGCGGGCGTTTTGTATTAATGCCGGCCTGGAGGCTGCAGGTGTGTCGGTGGGAGGGAGTTGTTGAGCAAGGGAGATGGAGAGGTTGTTCACTGGGTACTGTTAGTATGGATTGGACTGGAACTGGTAGAATGGTTTTGGGGGAATGGCTTACTCAGTACTGCGGTATGACAACTCGCAGGTGGTGATTGTGTCAAAGCTTGAAGGAATAGAGGGGCAGCGAGATAATGCTGGTTCTTTTCCTCGTAATGCTGTGCGAGTGCTATTCTCAGTTAGCCTCCCAACTTCATGTTTCCAATCGTCGAAGGAAGTAAACAAACCTTCAAAACTCCCACCAATCTCCTCAGCACTTAACCACTCCCCCTCTCCCTCTTTAACCCCCTCCTTCTCCCTCCTCTGCTGCTCCTTTAACACAGTCTCCACTGCCCAAACCAACCTCTCCTCAGCGTTCTCTTTCTCCAACACAAACTCATTCGCATATAGCTCCCCAAGCTTGACACTAACACCTACCGTCTTCCCCAGAATCCTCGTCCTCCTCCCCTCATTCCCCTTAACACTCCCAAACTTATCCACCCATTTCATATTATCCGCCTTTACAATCTCCAAGATGCCAATCGCCTTCTGGTACTGCTGCACCTTTTCCATAAGCGCCGCTATCTGGATCTTCACACCGATGATCTCGTCGGAAAAAGGATCCATCCCGACTTCGTCTGCGACTCGCAGGGCCTCGCGGTAGTATTTCACGGCGTTCTTGGGCTCGAGTGAGATATTGGTGTAGTAGAGGGCTTTGCGGAGTTGCTTCGCTACGGGCTCGGGGTATTTGTGAAAGGCGCCAATGATGTAATTATGGTAGATGTAATTCGAGTACAGGAGAGTTCCAGCTCCAAAGAATATACTGTATTAACAAGAAAACTAATCAGCAAGTGGTCGTTCAGTGGTAAGTGGATGTTGAGAAGGGCTGTTGCGGTACGTACAAGAACACAGCACCGGATACGGAGAATGGATAGGCTTTGAATAGCTGCTTTGATGCTCTCCAGAATGGCCGTGACGATTTATATCTGCGCTGTCGCATCTGGTCCGAGAGACAGTTCTGGCGCATAGCTTCTTTACGCTGTTGTTGGAGACATTGCGCTGCCGGGCGGAGAGCGCTTCTGAATCTTGGTGTGAACATGTTAATGGTTGTCTTACATGTATTCACTAAATCGCTCCATGGATGAAGGCAAGAATCTTTGTTGACAGAGCTCAATTGATGGTTGTCTTGCTGGAGGATTTCTGGATAACTTCTTGACTTTGTTCATGAGGTCAGTCGGAGCTTTCAATTCGAGGACCCGACTGAAGCCTGAGGCGACAATCGAGGATCCCTGCAATCGATAACGAAAAGTCAACAAAGCTTCACTTCAAAGTTCTTGCGGGCATTACAAGACTCCATGCTATTGCTCAACCAGGTCAGTCAGACAGAGAGTCAACACTGCTGTGGCTTGACTACTGTATTTTAAGTTCAAATTGTTCAGCTTCTGAATTTTTTAGCCTCGGCGGTGTCTTCAAATCCTCTCTTGTTTTCTTTGCATATTCCAAGAGAGAAGGGGCTCCATCCTATGCTACAAATGCTTCGTTCCCATTTCATTCATCTCCAAGTCGATAGTAAAGATTCAAGGCCCAGTTCTCTCAAATAGACCAAGTCACCCCATTCCCGCCTGATCGGTATCGCGAAGGATTTCTCCTTCCAGTTCCTGTATCAGTTCGCATAAAGTAGAAGCCGAGATACAGTACGTCCCCGCTGCTGTACAACCTAGATCATGGCTATGCACTTGCACAGTTGTGATACCACCCAATACGATGTCTCACGAAAAGAGTTTGACATGCGTTCTGTATTACGAGCTTGCATCATTCTGGTCTGATGTTTGTTTGTTCTGTGGGTTCTAGATGCATGGACAGTTGCCACTGCTTCCCTTGACCTGAAGGTCGCATAATAGAGTTGTGTGTTTTTAGGGTATGAAAAGCTTGAAGGCATCAAGCAAGAATGGATAAGTATAAGAAAGTGGTTGGCTTGGAGAAGCAAGTTCTAAGCAGGAGTTGGCTCGATGGATGTTCGCGGGCTGGCTGAATGTGCAGAGGAGTTCAAACAACCCAATGCTAGGCATAGAAAGATGTGGTAGCACATATATTACTAGCCTCTATTCCTGCTCTTACTTCTTCTTATCCGCCGGATCTCTGTTGGAAAGAAGCAGGCAACTGAATAGCAAAATCACATACAAAAAATATGAAGATCTATGGATTGGCCGAATAAAGCCAAGTCCTCGTGATATCCACGTGAAATTCACGAGGCTTCTTCTATGAGGCTTTAGCCCCCAATCTCAGCTGCTGGCGACGCAGCCAAAAGGAAACATCGATCCTGTTTTCCACTTCTTTCCCTCTTTCTCCTTCTTATCTCATAATCACCTCACATGTACTCAGTTCAACCGGGCGTATCCATGCATCACGGAGGCTCAAGACACAAGCAGCAGGTCGAAGTTGACGATGCTCACGTCGCTCTCTTTGACACGGGATGATTCTGCGGTGAAGCATGTCAGGGGAAGAGGAGATGAGCCTGTCCTGTTGCCTATTTCATCGGTTGCACGCCTCACTTTCTTGGGCTCGGGCGCGGGCAGGGGAAGGGCAGGGCGTCGTCGCACGCCTCACTCATCCCTCATCCCTCAAGTTTTCTGTCACTCAACCCAACCCAACCAACCCACGCTGCTTTGGTGCATCTCTCCTCTCTTCACCGCACACAGATAAATCTCTCATACAAATTTCTGTCATGCTGTTCTTGTACACGCGCATTTCCGTCGTCTCTCCTCTTCCCTTGATTCGATGACTTGACCGCTGCTCTGTTCCGCTGCCGCGTTGCTTTCATATCCTCCAATCAGTAGGCGGATCATCCAAGTCAGGGCTTCGCCCAACTTGCTCACCGAAATCCTGGTCAGCAGCGCCGCCAGCCAACCCAACCCATCCGAGCCCAGCCCAGCCCAGCCCCTCAACGAAGGAGACACACAACATCGTCCGCAATATAGCTCAAAGTCTGCCTTGTCGCCGTCGTCCGTGTCTCTGCGAACCAGAATTTTCCTGCACCTCCAAATCCAGCGGAATCACGATCTCACTGTCGCCCAGTGCGTGTAGAGACTGTCAAACGGCGACGAAGTTCTCAAGTCCACGGCTCATGGGCAAATAACCAGCTCTTCTTAAGCCCCACTGCTGCAGAAACCTCCTGGAGTTCGCGGTCGTCCGAAAAGTCGCCGAGTCGTGATTGAGCAGTAGATTGATTGATTGATTGATTGATTGTGGAAAATAGCACCGGTTTGAGCATTCTTGACGATCCGATGTATTGTCCTAGCTAACGCATTCCAGGCACCATGGCAAGCCAATCGAATTACCACCGCAGTGGCAATCCCTCAGTATGACAGATTTTTCAAGTCTTGCATGTATTATTTTATTGTTTCTGTTCTGATGAACATTGTTGTTTAGTTCATCCCTCCACTGGCTTCCATCAACTCGACAGACCCAGGGCACATGTACCAAAGGGATATGGGACCTCCCTCATCGGATTATCCTCCACAACCCGTGGAGATTGATTTGAATTTGTCCAGGACATTACCGAATCCATCCGTTTCGGTTTCCGGATCCATGACGTGGGAGTCGGCATTTCCATCCCCAGGTTTTGGAGACATACCGTATGGAGGATCAAGCATGCCCAGGATGTCAACAACTCAGAGTGATGGGCAAAACCGTGGACCGTCTGAAAATCCGTTGGTGAATTGGTACTCAGCTAATGACGGACCTTGGGCCCCTTTCCCCAAGGTTGGCACAGAGTCTGTCGTAGATGATCGTTTGCTGCCCAAGCAGACAGGTAGTCGAAACGTGTCATACTCAGGTCAGTATCGCCAGCAAAACCCATCGGATACGAATTTCCACTTTGGAGTCCCTCACTCCGATTCTGGATATGGCACTCGCCGCAGTGTTGGAAATACCTCGGTTTTCAGTGCGGATGTCCATGACAGAGACCCAGATAGTCATAGCATGGCTGGACCAGTTCCGGACTTTCAATCATCTTTCCAAGGATATAATGAGGTATTGCAACAACGTGACAGCAGAACAAGTGGTACATGGAACCCACCAACATCCCATCCATCGGAATCACCTGGTCTCACTTGCCCCACTTGCCACAAACCGGTCAAGACACAGTCAGAGTTGAAGTACGACACTCGAACTAGGACATATGATCAACGCTAATGAGGTACAGGAAGCACGATTTTCGGCATAGGAAGCCATATGTCTGTGAAGTTCCTGGTTGTTTACGAACGGAAGGATTCAGTACTAGAAACGACCTGGAAAGGCATACCAAAAGCAAGCACCCTGCAGCCATTCCGGAGAATGAATCTACCAAGAAGTTCCGGTGTCATGTTCCAGGATGTAAATCAAAGGACAAAGCGTGGCCACGTCTTGACAATTTTAGGAGTCATCTGAAAAGAGTTCATGCGAGCCACCTCAGGACCGATGATGCGTTTGATGATATGATAAGACGGTATGTGACGCCGGATAGTGGCAAGTATTATACTCGACGGTACTAACTAGAGATAGCGCTGAATTTTGGGAGAGAACGGGTATCACTCTGGAACTAGAAGCTTCTCTGCAACCCCATCCACATCTGGAAGCAACCCGATTAGCACGTCCAGTGCAGGATAGCCATTCAAGTCATGGGAAGGACCAAAATTGGAACCAGTACCCAGAGATCATGGATCGTTCCCAGGATTTCATCCCATCTAGTGGACCCCAATCTGGTTCCTATGGGAGCAAGGCCCCTTCACCAGAGGAGAAGTCCCCTCAATCCGAGGGGTCTCTACCAACAACCGTCCAACCTGTAGAAGTTTTCCGAATTCCCGCTCAGATCCCTGAGAATAGGATGATGTTGGGCAATCTTCTATCCACCAACAATGTTGATCCCTCTCTGAAGAAGACTGAACAGGCAATACCACACTTGTCATCAAGAATCAGCCCCCAAGGTAAGGCACCGAGGCAAACTGTCTCAGCCACAGATGCTACCCTGACAGAAGTGATCCAAAAGGCATTGGCTGGAGCCAATGTGTCTGATGCATCCACGGAGCGTGTCCGGAATCAGGAATCGAAGCGGAGCAGTCTGCCTAATGGGAAAATCTCTTCCACCGCTAGTCCGATCGCGGCGATGTCAAACTCCAGAGCTCATGACCCTATTAAACTTGCAGACAGCCCGTCTAAGGATGTTTCCAAGGATTTGGAAGCCCAGAAGAAGGCCGAGGAAGTTCTGAATATCATCCGAAATTTGGGCTATACTGTTTCCAAAGATCCGACGCATGCTTCTCCCAAGGTCCAGAATCTTGGGTCTGCTGCAAGTAACAAGAGTGAGCACCAGGTCACCTGTGGAACGTGCCATAAGTTCAGAGGCCGTCCTTGCGAGTTGAAGTATGCTTTTGTTTCTGTATCTCTTCATGGCTAACAGAAGTCAGGAAACACATGAAGCGCCACGAGCGGCCGTACGGCTGTACATTCATAGCATGTAACAAAGACTTCGGCAGCAAGAACGACTGGAAACGTCATGAGAACTCCCAACACTTCCACCTCGAGACTTGGCGTTGCGACGAAGAGCGTCCCGAAGGCGGCGCCTGCGCCAAAGCATGCTACCGTCGTCAAACCTTCCAGGAGCATCTCAAGAAAGAGCACTCGATAACCGAGCCCGAGCTCGTCAAGAAGAAGATCGACGCCTGTCGCATTGGCCGTAACTGTCAAGCCAGGTTCTGGTGTGGTTTCTGCAAGGAACTCGTTGATCTCAAGAAGAAAGGTCTAGAAGCCTGGACTGAGCGTTTCGATCATATCGATGATCATTTCATGGGACGCGCTCCGTTTCCTAAACAGAGTATCCAGGATTGGATTCCGGTGGATAGTGATAAACCCAAAGGAGATGTTGTGATTCCATTCCCGCTTGGCTCTGGTTCTGGCTCTGGATCCAAATCCAAGGATGAAGCTGAGACGTCGTCGTCTGGAAATGGGAGTTCACCTGCTTCTGAAGGCCAAACGGCCGCCAGTCCTATCGTTCTCGAGGAAGATGCTCCTAAACTCAAAAGACCTGCCAGCGATGAAGCAGAAACTCAAACTCCCCGACCCGCCAAGAAGCCCAGGAGTTACAAAGACTACGAGACAAGAGTATATTGCGTAAGTCCAAATCCTCAACGAAACATCAAAGTACAATCACTGAAAATAACATCGGAACAGTGCCAGTGTCAGGAACCATACAACATCAGGTTCTATCAAAGCTGCACCACCTGCACCGACTCCCACCGCTTCTGTGAAGCTTGCCCCAAGGAAACCGTTCGCATCACTGACAAGACACCTGCTCTTCCACCAACTGGACAACTCTAGGATATCTTAATCCTCGCGCAGTTTTTACGTCTCTATCGCTTTCTGCCGTCTAATGGTGCAATGATAGTATACATGTTCGATCATGTTTTCACGATCTCTTCCATTCTTGATTCCGACAATTCTTTTTGATTTCTTATGATGATGGCTTATAATGATTTCTTACGGTTTTTTCAATGCTTGTACTGTACCAAAAAATGTTTAATCTCTCTCGCTCGCGCGATGGATGGGTGGGGTATTTGAAGGAATATAAAAAGAGGTTGGGCGGCGCTGGAGGATGGGAAGGAATACCACTTGACTTTGCTACTGTTTGGAACGACTTTCACAGCGTTTTGTTTTGTTTTGAGTTGATTTGAGCACTATACTGTACTTCTACCTCTACTACCAAATCGCAATAATGGATATGATGAACCACTTTTCAGCTTTTCTATAAAGTGCCGACGATGAAGGAGGATGGAAGATTGAAATCTCCAGCGTAGCATCACAACATCACACCACATTCCAGTCAACTGACTGACTCACTGCACTCAACGCAACGCAATCTAACCTAACTTCCCAACCCAACTGAACAACAAGAAAGGATAAATCATGAAGAGTGACATTTCAGCCGCAGCTGACCACCCACCACCTCCCCTCCCCTTCCCCCCTCCTCAAACCTCACATCAAACACAAACACCCAAATCCAAAAACCCAACCCCCAAACCCAAACCACCTCAAGAAAACCCCACTAACCCAAAACCAGACACCGAGTCAAACTGGCTCCCATCCCCCAGCCACGCAGCCCCTCCCCTTCACCGCAGGCGGGCGTTCGCGTCTAGCGAATGAGATGGTGCGCCCACACACCACTACTCGAGGCAGCTTGTTCGGTGAGCTGGAGTGGTTGGGCTCTCTCTTGGGGATCTTTTAAGTTGGATTTGGATTTGGATTAAGTACGGTGCGGTGCGGTGCGGTCGCGGTGCGGATTAATTTTTGGCGGCAGTGGTGGTGGGGCTCCGCCCACGCCCACGCCCAGCTGCTTGGAGGGAGAAGGGAGAGGAGGAGCTTGAGGGTTGGTAGCGAGTGAGGCGGACTTGCAATATCGAGGAGGTCGAACTAAAGGAGGGGAGGAAGGAAAAGGGCATTCTGGAATGGTACACGTGTACGATGTGAATCGTTTATTCGTTTGGGGCTGGTTTTATTACATTTGATTCGATCATGTGTTATTTACGTACTAAATTACGGGAGTGGTGAGAGAGCAAGCGATTCTTCACCGGTCGAGGTCAAAGAGACAGAATTCGCAAAACGCCAACAAGCCAATAAATAAGCCAGGACCGACCGAGTTCGTGTACCCGGTAGTTCGTTCTACTGTTAGGTCTTCGATTCCGGCACACAATTACAGCATAGCTGCAGAATCTTAAAATGGATATTATAGATCGGATGGTGGGATGGATAAAGGCTGATGAAAATTGATATGGAATGAATAGGCGCTGTAAAACCAGCGAAGCGGGAATGAGATGGGATGGATAGCGTAGCTGATCTGATCTGATCTTCCAATAGCGTAGAAACTGAGGCTCTGCGAGAGCGAGGAAAGCCTGGAATGTGACCCCAGCCGCTGTGGGATGGGATGGTGGGTGGTGCATGCCCGGATGGAGATGGGTGCGTCTGGGAAATGGGGAGAAAGTATTGGGGGCTGATGATATTGGAGGTGATCTTTTCCTAACATGAGACTGGAGTCAGGGAGTGGGAAAGAGAAAAAGAAAAGTTAAGAGGGGTTTACTACAGAAAGAGGACGATGAAAATAGAATTGAAAGTATGGAAGTCGCGGCCATCTTCCGGGCGGCAAGGGAGATAGACGATTGACTTGGCGATGAAGAGGAAGAGGATACGGAGGAGGTGGACGGGGAATGGAATGGCGTGTGGTGCTGAGGGGCAGAAGTGCATTTTCCACCTTCATCATTCCAACGCTCAGTCTCGGTTCTACAATTCCCAGATTTCATAATCAAAACTCCCATACATGTACACACACAGCAACTAGACATGAATCATCCAATTGCCCTATGACAGACAACAATAGGCAGGTAGCGGGAAAAACTCAAGGGGAAATCTGCCTGGGACGCCTTGCTGTGTTGTACAAATTACAGAGTGGGTGCACTAAAGTGCGGGATGAGGATCGCTGGAAGAAGGGAGCTAGAAGCAATCCCAGGCCCGAGTCTCGTTTGCCAGTGGCCTGATAAGTGACAAGCGACGGTAAATGATGCCATTTGAAGCTTGGAGCTGGAGATTGTAGCTTCTAGGGTGATAGTGGGTGGAAGAGTGACGAGTCAATGCTCTCTCTATGGTCTGTATCTCCGCATCTTTGCCTGAGACTGAGACATGATATTGTCTCCGGACCAGGGAAAAGACAGCAAAAGCTGCTGTTCTGAACTGTGCATACAAGTATGCCCGACGATCGATCCATGCATCGATCCTACCCCATAATCCAGCCCAAACTCAAACCGTTCAGCGAACCATGGGTGCGAACTGACTTTTAACCATACTGAGCACTACCAACCGACCCTACTTACTGTGTACTTATTATCGTAGCGTGCCGAGCGAATGATGAGATGCCCTTTGCCTGCCGCTGCCCTTGCACTCAATGGGCAATTCCCACCCCTCCTTCTTCTCTGTGTAACCCCTTCATCATCCACCTGCCACGGCCACAGAGGCGCAGCTCGCTCCACAACTCACCTCACATCACTTCACTTCAACAGCACAACCACCACAAGCAGCAGCGCAGTGCCAGGATTGCATAGCATATTATGCAGCTAGCTACCCCTGACCCCTGAGCACGGCGGGTGTTCAAGTGGTGGTGTTTGGGTTGCGGTCTCCCAAGCGGCCTGGCTACTGCCCTGCCTTGCCCTGCCCTGCCCCCTCCTTGTTCGTGCAACCATTGGCAGAACCTCGCAGTCGGTCTGGACCTCCTATCACACGGCATGTGCACTTTTGCCCTTGACACGACCTTGAGGCTCTGCGCTCTGCGCTCTCCTCTGTTTCTGTTTCCGTCGGTATGGGCTTGCACACCGGGACAAGTGACGACGCCGCCGCCATGGATGATGGGGTGGGAGGGGAGTGGATGGGAGAAAAGAGAGCTCTTGATTCGACTGGACTCGACTGGACTCGAGTCGATTGGACTCTGCTTTGATCCAGGAAAAGAAAGGGCAGTTCGTTCAGATGAGTTGCTTTTGTGGAGGATGAGTCGGGGGAAATGGTGCAGGGGCCTGGACTGACTGACTGACTGACTGACTTACTTACTTCCCTCCTCTTCCCTCCTCCTCTTGTCTACTTTATCTCGACGTCCTCCTCCCCTCCTGATCCGCTTCAGCTCTTCTATCCTATCCTGCCCAGAGAAGAACTGCGCCGCCCTTGAATACATCGACTGATTGACTGACTTACTTCGCCCCCACTACATCTCCCCTCTGTGACGCTTCGACTTCTGGAATCCGGATTCTTATTTTTGTATATCTTCCGAGGATTGTGCATAACGACGCCCTGCGGTGTACAAAAGAACTCGGTGCTTTGATAAAAAAAAAAACGGTCTGTTTGTGTCGAAGATCCTGGTGCATTGTATGTATGTACCCTTTGTTTGGTCTCCCTCGACTGTACCTCGCTTCAGCCAATTACGCGCGCTCCCAAGGACAGCTCGCTGATACACAACATCAGAACGTCGGCATTGGAGCAAACATTCACCTTGACCGACTTTGGTATTCCCTACTTGTACTCCATCCTGGACCCATTGTCAATCAATTCTCCGCCTCTGGTTTCGACCTTCAGCTTTGATTTGGTATTCACTTTGTTACCTGCTTTACCTTGGCTACTGGACGCTGCGGCCGATTCCTGGACTACCCCCCAGCCCAGATGACAGACTACGACAATATGTCCTTCTCTATCGAGCGCCAGCATTTCTTTGACACCACAAATTCAGATGATCAACTGCGTGAGGCCAACATGGATTGGAATAACATGAACAACATCGACCCATCACTGGAGAAGTTGTCTCTACAGAACAGCTGGCATTCACAATCACCGATGTCCTTCCAAGTACAGCAACAAGTTCAGCAGATACGCGCTCAAGAACAAAAGCAACAGCAGCGGTATATCAACAACCAGCAAATCCAACCTCCTACCATGCAGCGCTTTGTCAACGAACCTCAACGCCAGCTCTTCACTGCTCCCAATCTCCCCCGAGAGCTCCTTCACGGCGGCATAAACCATACCTCGGTCCCTACCTCGTCCCTTCCAAGAGCTTCTCACCAGAGAATGCCTTCACCTTCACTATCTCATGATCTCACCTCCAGTAGTGGAAGCGCAGAGAGCCCAGCAGCTGAGCCGGAGTTCTACCCAGAGAACCAGTACTACGGAATGGACGACTCATACTTCCAACAATCACTCCCAGATCTCCAAGGCGGCTCATTAAGCTACCAAGGATACGGTTTTTCTCAACATCATGGCTCCTCCTGTGTGAGCATGCATCAAGTCCAGACTTTCGCTGATGCGGAAGATTTCTATTTCGGCAACAATGATGAAGACTTTGGAGGAGTTACCATGAAGAGTGAGTACGTGGTTGGTGTTGATGATGTTGACCATCACCACATCCAAGCAAGTATGAAGACCTCAGGTGAATCTCAAGGATACAGATACCCTTCAGATGAAGGCATTGGTGCTTCAATCAAAGATGAAGCTTCACCCAAGGACACAATCCTCGTCGACGATTGCCGTACGTCAGACATTGACGCAGAAGGAGACATGGAAGACATGGACCCAGAAAACATCCCCTCCACACCCGCCTCAGACACCGAATACACACCTAAATCGACACGAACCCGCAAGCGCCGCGCTTCTCCCAACAGCAAATCTATTGCACCAGCAGCCAAGCGGAGTCGCATCGCCAAAGCCCTGCCCAAGACCAAAGGCCAGGTCACATGCAAGTCCTGCTCTCACGCCCCCTTCAAAGACGCAGGTGCTCTACAACGCCACATCGCATCTGCACACACCCGTGCTTTCGTATGCGTCTTTGATTTTGCAGGTTGTCCATCTACGTTCGCTAGCAAGAATGAGTGGAAGCGTCATGTCAGTAGCCAGCATCTGAACCTCCAAGCTTGGGTGTGCGAACAAGGAAGTTGTGGCGCGAATCAATCGAAGGCAGGCCATTCAATCATCGACTCCAGTGGTAATGGTACTATCGCTCGAGGAAGCGAGTTCAACCGAAAGGACCTCTTCACTCAACATCTCCGCCGCATGCATGTTCCTCTCCACGTCAAGCGCAAGAAGGCCAGCACAGATGCCGCGTGGGAAGATACCATCAAGAGCCTACAACAGACCTGTCTCAAGACCAAGCGTCAAGCTCCTACCCGTCTCGCATGTCCTCTTCACAACTGCGGCACAGTGTTTGTGGGAACAGGATGCTGGGATGAGAGAATGGAGCATGTGGCCAAGCATTTGGAAGCTCAAGCCCAAGGAAAGGTTGTTTTGAGACAGGGTGATGATAATCTACTTCTCAATTGGGCTTTCCAGGAGGGTATCATTGAGAGCAAAGCGAACGGAGGAGTCAGACTTGTTCTGGGAGCTGTGGGCGGTGGTGCTGGTGGTAGGAGAGCGGTTAAGCTGGAGGATGTTGATGAGGAAGAGGCAGATGCTGAGTGTGAGGATGAATAGGTCGTTGATCTGTTTCTCCTCTTTCTTATATTCTTTCGAGATATTCCCCTGGATTATCACACTACCTTCCGCGATACCCCATACTATCTTTGTCGATACACCACTTGCCTGGTTCCTTTGATAACAAACACAGCCTTCTCCTCGCAATACGACATCACGAATCACGAGAACGCTACTCAATCTTTCTTTCACCGGACTTTACGATACACCGCAACACGCACATACAATACATACAAATGAACGAACTTTTCTCTCTCATGCTTTCTTGGAGTTTGATTTGGCGCTGGTTGGCAAATGATACACTACAGTACATGGGGCGTTTATCATTACGTTTGGGCTGCTTGCCTTCTTCTTTTTCTTCTCTTTTTAATTTTTCTTTGATGATGGACCGATGCATCGATGGGTGAACAATGATGATCTATTACGATTTTTCTTCTCATGGCTGGACTGGACTTGGTTGGGATTTTATGGACCGGTTAATAGATGGATGGGCAGGAGGGATGGTTACGATTCGATGGAATGCGATGCGTTGAGATACCACTCTTTGAATGCGAGCTTTGTGCTTTGGCTCTTGCTTCTTTGTCTGTACTTTGCTTGCGGGTGGGCTAGGTAGCTAGCTACTTTGCTAATTGGGATACATAAAATAAAAGAAGATGTAGAAACACTTGACTTTTGTCATGCAGTGAGATCACTTGTACCTCGATGATATGGTGTTTCATTTGCATGATAGTCTTTCTACCTCCACCTCCTACAAGTATTTGTGAAATGACTCTCATGGATATTCAAGCTCAATATTACCCTCTCATTCCTCCTCTCTCCTAATCTCGAACTCATGCCTACCTACACTCGCAGTACTGTACATTAAGTTCAAAATACCAAAACTAAATACGAGCCCCCTCCTCTGATAGGTCCCAAAACCTCTCCCCTGCCCCCTCTATCCCCCCCTTCCTCCTCTATCCCACTCCCCTCCACAACCCAGCGCAGCCCAGCCCTACCCAGCCCTCCCGCAAAAGCCCCCAAAGCCTCCCTCCTCTCCTGTAGATTTACCGTCCATACCATACCATACAGGAGGAGAGAAATGCGGCGCAGCCTCACTATCACCCACACCCACACCCACACCACCAACAAATCCGGCCCCCAAACAAAGAAAAAAGAGACTGGAAATCAGCCCGGAAAGAACCCCTGCATGATGCATATATGCATGCATGCATGTCTGCGGCATACCTTAAAGGAGAGCGGTCGGAGGATAATCTCGAAACGTATAGGCGCCCGAGATCTTTGTTTTTTGGGGAATTTGGGGGAGAAGGAGGGAAAGGAAGGAAGGTTGAGGGTGTTCCCGAAGGCAAGCAAGCAGTAAGCGCTTGAAGGGGAGCTTTGTCCGATGCTGTGGAAGGTGTTGATGGCGGGGGGTGTTTCAGCCCTGCCTGCAACTACATGTAGATCTTTGTTGGTTGTTTGTTTGTTTTTCTCTCACCTTCCTGATTCTGAAAGCTGTGATCCATCCTTGTGGTATTCATCATGGATGAAAGGAAAAGAAAGTGCATTTCTGCTAAACAAACTCCACACTTGTAGATCTCGGATTTCCACATAGTTTTAGATTAGCGCGGAATGCAAGGAAATTAGGAGTACAGAAATAGCAGAGGATGGGAAATTCACTGCAGAGCTAGGTATGTGCCTTCGGGTGTATATTGCACTTGTGTTTTTAGCGAATCAGAGCTCGCTTAGAGTTTGTGGGGGCGGGCTGGAAAAGGGGGAAGATCGATGATGAGCCCACCCTCCTCCATTTTCCAAAAGGAAAAAATATTAGATTCAGTCTTCTGCGTTCTCTTTCACATTACCTCACTCTGCACAGGTTCAATTTCATCGCATGCAAACGGACAGGATGGCGAAGGTCTGCGCTGATCCCCTCGGCTCGCCTCGCCTCGTGGCTGCGTGGTAGCCGCATATATTGTTTCGTTTCGTTTTGTTTTAGTTGGATTTAGGAACCGAAAAAAAGAGCGTAAGACGGAGGGTCATCATAAGCGCTTATAATAACCTACTGGCGACCCTCGTCTTTCCACGTGGCATGGCTGTTTCACGATTTCGTCGGTAAGTCGAGTATATCGCGGGGTTGTGTAAGGCTGAAGGTGTGAGAGGAGGCGGCTCGCAACCTTCCCCAACCGGCTCTCATGAGGTCTCAAAGTGGTATTTGAAGATCTTCGGGCTTTCAGTTGTGGAGTGTAGTTAAGGAGAGCTGTGTGACTTCGGAAGTGGCTGTTTCATGGCTGGTGGTAGATGAAACTGTGGAGGATAACTGATACTTTGTTTTTTGCTTCACTAGTTATGCAAGCTACGCTGTGGGAACATTGACCTTCTTGATGAGGAATGAAAGCCGGATGCCCAACAACAAAGATTGTTTCGTTTTGAGTTTGATTTGGTGGTGGGATTGTACGTGTCCGTAGAGCGGCCCGCCGAAGTTGTCTCCTTGATGTCCGCATATTGGGCCACATGGCTTTTCTTCATCACCGATTGATCTCCAGCAAGCACCATGGCTGATGGTTCGTAGCTTCGGGAATGGCTGTTTCATGAATGAGCCACATTCTAGAATTCAAGTCTTAGGTTATGGACGAGTGTAGCTCAGATGGCATGTTAACTTTCTGTCTGTGAGAGGCACAGCCTGGCACAACCTGAGGACAGCCGGGTCAGCCACTGGCCAACAGCTACCCGCTGGAGATCACAACCCTTGGTCCGCATAGTCGGCCGCGTGGGGCATCTAATTCATCAATTCGTCGAAAGTAATTGGTCCAGGACCAAGATCTGCATCTGTGATTTGCGGCCTCGTCTCCCTTGTGGTGGGTGGTGGCGGTTTCAACCCGACAGAATGGAAGCGCTGAAGAAAAGCCCGACAGCAGTACCGGAATAGCATTCAAATCCCAGATCCCTGACCCATTTAGACTTGAAAAAAAAAAGTTTTCTCCATCCGCTAAAACTGCCGTTCACTTGCTTCTGCAGAAGAGCTGCAATCCCGAGGTCTAGATTTAGAAGTGGCTGTTTCAATTCATTCAACCATCGTGGAGGTGCCAGCAACACTTTATCGATTGCAAATCTTCCAACTTCGCAGCCGTATTTTGGGATATCATGCCTTCACTTGACTAAATAGAAGCCCCAATGTTAGCGAGTTTGTATTGCAAATGTCTGCGAGATTTTCCCACGTTTGCAATCTTTTCTGTAAGATCCCAAAGTTGGTCTATATACACAGGTTGAAGGCCAGCTCCCTCCCATCTTGTACATCTGGCTTGCAACGTGTCTTGCAGCTTTGATTTATCCGCAGGAAGTCATAGAGTTCCAAAGAACAGACTGGGGAGTTAGTGAACTAACCATCGCTTCCCAGTTTTCCATTTTCAGATGTCCTACACTTACAGACTGCCAAGATAAATCTAGGGTCAGCTCAATGATTGATGTTCTAGACTAACACATACCGTAATTTCCTCTTTGAACTCCAACCAACGATGACTTATTTATGTTACTGCTTGTAGTAGAAGTTTTTCAATGAATCGGTGCCCTGAAAAGTGGCTGACTTATGTCAATGTGTACGGGGGGAGGGACTGTGATCATGTCACCTTAAGACACTTATCCTGAATTTTTCAATTTAACTTACAACAGTCGCAGTCAGGGAGTTGGATGCGAAGACTGATCGGTGAGATGGGGGAATGGAATGAGAGCAGCGATAAGGCGCTGGAAGCTCGAAATTGTAGAACTTTTAGGAGAGGCTATTTATTTTTAGAGTAATACGGAGAAGGTTTTACTGGAGATTTTAAGGTTCGTCGTTGGTGAGCTGGATGCGTAGGTAGATGGAGATGGAGACGGGGAAGATGAGACTAGTGGAAAGACTTCCTGAGCTTGATGGGAAGCTGTTCAACTCTATGATCTTTATATCGATCTATCAATGCTTGGATATTTGATTATTATTTTTTTGCTACCAAATTAAAGTAAAATTCTTCCTGATCTGGTGTTGCTGTTCGCCCCTCGCTGGCGATAGTGGGAGGTTTTGTGGCACCTTTGTTGAATCATAGCAACACTGTCGCGTTGATGAATTGCTAGACTTATACTGCAGGGTTGTAATCAGTCGACTGCATAAGGTAATTTGAAGAAATATATAGCACCGAGTCGTCCATTTTGAGGCATTGTCACGTGGTGTTGCAGAAAAAGTGCTTTTCCGGCTAGTCCAGATCCCAATTCGAGTCATCGTCCCTACCTTTATACTGCATAATACCACAGATGAAGCGAATACGATACATCATCTCACCTGCTTCTTTTGCTACGGACTACACGCAAGAAGAATCTATTTCGCGCGACTTTAGCAAAAGACATTCTGCATCCTTCATCCATCACACTTTGTAACCCAAGGCCAGTCAAATTTTGTGTATACCTGCGACAAATTGCAATCAAGAACGTGCATTACTTTTGAGTGGGACAGCAGGCCCTCGAGCCGTTGTAGCGCCTTGGCGTTCAGTCTAGGAATCGAGTTTCACGATTCAAAGGCCGGAACTAGACTCTAGGAAATATTCCAAAACATCAAGACCAGAAGAACATTAAGATTGGACAGACGATTTATGGGTCGACTATGGACGTATCACCACTCCTCTCACCAGAAGTCGTCGCAGAGTTGAGGGAGGACCTCAGACGAGACTGGTTCATAACAGAAAATGACGAATATCGACTTGAGCTCGAGCTCATCTGGTCACCTCCCAATCCACTTCACCCCAATCATGAAATGCTTGAACTCGACAGCATCGAGAATCCCCAAAAACGAGGCCATAAAATACCGTATATCGATACATGGAAGGAATACCTATTCTACAACAAAGCCACAGTATTCTACGGGACTCAGTCAGCAACCAATATGGTCGGCCGTAATGGGCCGGTGATCCTAGGTGGTATCTGGAATGCCTGGTCCGATGCTCTGGGCAGGGAACCACAAATACAACTTGATGAATTCTTTGCTGTTCCCGTAAGCGTTAAGGAAGAATATGCAAAGACAGTCCCAGGGATACTACGAGCACATTTGCGCTCAGGTTCGAAAGACGGTGGAAGAAAACAACAGAGCTAATGCCCTTATCAAATTGTGCAAGCCTTGGCCGGACCCAAGGTACTTCAAACTACATTTGATTTGCGAAGCACTTATAGTAGTGTTCGACGAGTACAAGTCCGTGGCCGCTGAGAAGCACGCAGACGGCTTCCGTCACTATGACGACGTTGCCCAGAACCAGAGCATCATATTGGCCCTAACGGGTCACGAAAATGGACTTAGCGCACCTATTAGCTTCGAGTCTTTGAAGGATAAAGCCTTACCTCTCGCAAGAAGTGAAGACATGGGAACCATCGATGTTATTCGAATCCCTTTGCAAGTTGGCGTCCATTTTGTGGCTAACCTTCTATTACGTGAAGAAGCCGCATTTCCAGAATCCGTTGTGGCAGGACCTCATATATCGAGGGAAGCAGACCATCCGTTTGTGAAGTGGGAGAGAGAAGCGCAGGATTATGGAGAAGAACGATTGGCGCATGCACAGGCACAAGGCAAGATCGAACCATTTACAACAGTAGCAGCTGTGAAGAAGGCCGTGCTGCACCACAGGGTTGACATGTATCCCCTAGAAAGCTATGCTTCGTATCCTTTTAAGCTTGGTTGGATCTGAGATTCATGCTACCCTGATGGCATCCTATCCGTAGTCTAAGGTTGGTTGTATGCGACAAATATTGTTTTATCTCGCCACGTCTACCTCCAAGCAATGTCCAGCAAGGGTGCCCGAGATAAGGCAGGGAGACTCGTTTTGAGAGCAATGACGGGGATACACAAGACATTATGGCCATTTGTTGTTGCCATTGAGGCGTAAATACTTATTGTACGATTGTAATAGCCTTACTCTTCAGTTACTTTTCAGCCAACGTGCCCACGAGTCAATAGCTTTAGTGCCGAATGCTCGGGATTTGATGGGCTATCATGGCGGACCGGTACAACTCACCCATACCAAATGAACTTATTCATGCTACGCTGTGGTGATGTACTGTAGAGGTGTGTTTGACCGCAATAAGTATTCAATGCTCGGATCACTTACTCCATCTGATTCTTTGTAACACTCTTTTAAAAGAACGAAAAAGGTGGACAATGTTTTAATGCATGTTTTATCACCTCCTTTACTGGTCCGGGCCATTGCTTATTTCACGTAAACTTGTTTTTTAATAATGGTTCTCCAAAAACTGAAAGCAAATTCTCGGGCGGTTAACACGAAACCAGATTTAAGATTATTAAAAAAATTTCACTTCACTCGAATAAAAGTTGTTAAAAAGAAAAAATTGAAATATTTATTCTCGCAGTAACATTCTGCAATCACAGAATAGCAACCTACGCCTGGGCCTCCCCCTTCCCAATCATAGAATAGTAGCCTCCGCTACGCGACCCCCTTGCATTAGTTGCCCCCACGCATTAACAAAGTACAAGCCTCCGCCCGCGTATCAAGTAGCACCTGCAAGTTGAAATTGGATGTTTATGCTCCCTCCCCTCCACTAATGGCTGTGTACTAGATACAACTCATAACGACGCATGACTTCAACCGGAAGCTTCTACATCTGCGCTTCCAGGCTTCGGAATTTCAACGCCTTCATCAGTGGTAAGAGGGACTGTCACCGACCAGTCTCTGTAAAAGAAGCATCTGACCTCTTTGCGTAACACTCACCTTTGATGTCACCAGGTCGATAATGTGTGCCTCATTGTTCACAAATGGATTGCCGAGGAAAGTCAACCTACGGATAGAGGATCCTCGACGGTTGGCTTTTCTGAATCTTGGGTTGAATTTTCCTTAACAAAATCCAAGTTCATCACATCGTAGGTGTGAGGCTTCAGAATAGGGAGCAATCCGTCGTATTGGATGATGTTTCCTTTCGTTTTCAGAATGCTGAGGGTGTCATCGCACTGGAAGAGTTGTTCGAACTGTGTCCGGTGGCGGAGGTAGTTGTTCATCCCGATCAGAATTCCTCGATGAATGACGGATTCAGCGGCCTGAAGAAGATTTTCATTGCATGGTTTCTTCTCGAAAAATCCCCGCAGTTCTCCGATTAACTCGTCTTCCCCCATCTCAGGAACTTTGCTGTTGTTCTCCAAGGCTTCGAGTGCATCATTTGTCAGATCTAGAGCCTTGCGAGCTTCGCGAAGGAAATCTAAAATAACTCTTTTGTAATCGAATAGTTGGAGATCGAGAGCTCCTTGCATCTTAAGCAACTGCTCATGGTCGCCATCATCGACAGCGGATAGAAGGCGATCCTCATCCCATTCTTCCCATCCATCACAACAGTTCCCATCCGCTCCTTGATAACACACAACGCGGTTTGAGAAGGGTTCACGAGCCTTCCGATCTGGTGTAGAATTTGATACGTCAAATGCTTCTTGAACCTTTCGAAAGTATCTGTTCTCGTCGTCGTGTTGAAATGCGTGCTCAGTGTGCTCCCGAGCGGCAATGGAGCTGGTAAACTGTTGAAATTTGTGGCGGATCCAAGCTGAAGGCACAAGTCATAAATAAGATGTGCTGTAAAATCCACAAACACTTTGATATCGTGGTTGAGGGACCTGGCCTGCTCATGAACCCTGGTAATATTCGCTATATATTTGCGGACGTGTCCGCCTAACCGTAGCTTGAAGTCCCACTGCGAAAGTGGCTTCCGGTTGACCTTGATCTGCCCATGATTCTGTTTGGTTTGCGGCTTTGCTGAAACACGGCGCATGCTGGTTGTCTGGGGATCCTTCTTCGACTTTACTAACGTTAATCTATCTGCCTTTGTCGTCTTGAAAGGACTGGGAACCGTGATTACCTTGCGGCGCATTAAGGGGTGTGTCTATCGGCCCTTATGGCCTAGCAGTTGCTTTTGCGGATATCAAATTCAGTGAGATTTCTTTATCCAGATTAGCTACAAATTGGTTAGCGTCAGAGCGGCCGGAACAACTTCCCATCCATTTTCCATGCTTTTTCTTTCCCACCTCTCTCCTCCTTCCAAGTTCTGTCTACAGTGCCATCTTCCAATTATCTTTGCTCTATGCGACAACAACAAATATGACTCCAGCCACATCAATGTCTCCCTCCGAGGAATTAGATGTACTTCCAGCCACCGCCGATTTGAGCAAAATCCCAATCGAACGATTGCGTCAGGTCGTGTCTGATCTGAGGACAGCAGTCAGCAAAGATCAAGTAAAGAATGAGACGGAGAAGAAGAGGCTGGAAGATGCCAATGTCGCAAGCAAGGAGGCTGAATCGCGTGTTCATCAACTTGAACTCAACCTTCAAAAGCTATACGAAGTAAAGGCCAGAGACCTGGTGCGCATAAGAGACTTAAGTGTGAAACATGCTGGATTTAGTACAGCCATGTTTGACGTGCTCATAAGTCAGCTCGAGAGAAAGCAGGGCGGCTCGTTTCAACAAGAATTGGAAGCCGTTTTCGCTTTCTGCCGGCCTTTTGTTGCCCCAACCGAGACGGATGAAGACGACGAAAGTGCTACCACGTTATACCAAGACCCATTCAGCTATGTGGAGGATGGATTCTCCCGCGAGTTTCATAAGTTGAAAGCCAAAGCAGTACGGCAAGTACGGAGGGGCCGTCGGAATCGGTCCGGGGTGAGGCGAACAAAGTGTACAGGGTGATTGAGAAGCTGAGAGGCGACATGCAGGTAGCCATTATAGCAATTGCTCGTCCTGGGGCATTGAGGTTCCTCGAAAAAATGGTGTCAGCTCCCTGGGAGGAACTATTGAGAGGTAAGCATTGAGGAGTGGTGCAAGAGGATTTGACTAATCGTGCTACTCATTACAAAGTCAACTCCACTCTTCTCGTCACCACGGGCGCTAGCTTGCAAGACGCGATTCGAAAGCTTCCACAACATGCACAAGACAACAAGTTGGTCATTCTTGCCAGTCGCCAAATTGAGTTTATATCGTACGAACTCAGTGGTCGGTTCCAACTCTAGTCATCCGTCGGTGTGAGAGCCACCAACAGGCTGGTCCTGGTTCGGGAATCCTGTTAATCGATGGTGCCTCAAAGTTCAACCGTGTTCGTATGGATCGGTGGGGAGACGTATTCCAACCAGAAGACTCAAACTCGAGGGAGAATCACCTTCCAAGTTGACACGAATTGGAGCAATTCCGGTGAAGGTTTCCGGTCTAACCACTCCCTTTCTTCTAGCGGTCAGCGACAAATTGCGACACACCTCAGCGATATGGAAATGGCAGACAAACGCGGTGAATGGTGGCAAGATTCGAACAGGACCTGCTGTCGTCCTTGGTGTAGGCGTCGCAGCGGCGGTTTATTTCATACCGTGGGTGGATATCTTCACTTGGCCTGACGACAACGTCTTCTCGCGTTTCAAGAGTTAGTTTGCGGCACTCTGGGAGCGTCCGAAGCTGGGTAAACAGCCAACTAGATTTCTTAGAGAAGCCTTCTCGCGGTTTTTAAATTTACCTTGTTGATTGCGTCGTTGGATAGGTGGTGTTATGAGATGTAGGGAGTTGTCGGTTGGCAAGGCGGTCTTTTCTTGGGGCTTTCTTGCCACCTTGATGATGATAATGACTTATGACTGGCGGGTTTCACATATAGGATAGGAGAAGGAATAGCCACGGGCGAAATTGCAAAGATTTCGATCGTCATGAGAACTCTTTTCTCTCACCCAAGTCTCGTGAAGCTGCATGTTTAGTTGTCGAGAGATGAAAGCTACGTTCCTGCTAGCTTGCTTGGGGCTTAGCAACACAACAGGTAGACTTGTGGGGCACATCACTAACCGACCCAATCCTCAAAGATCTAGGGCACCATTTTCCTATGCCCTACGAGTAATGAGATAAGGACTTTTCATCATCAACCAAGCGGCTTTAGCTCACTTGGGAGAGCGCCAGACTGAAGTCCACTTCAGATCATTGAAATCTGGAGGCACTGTGTTCGATCCACAGAAGCCGCAATCTGCGGATCCCGGACCACCGGGATCAATCGAACAAATCTTTTGTGTTTTTTTTTTTTTGCCTTCTAACCCTCACACCCTTTTTCTCACTTGAATGATATTGATTAAGTGAGTAAGAGTTTGGGAAATCATGAGAAGGGAAACAGGAAGAAGGAGGGAGGGAAGATATTTTCACTTCTGTTTCGTTACTTCTTTTATCTTTCAATTTACTTTTTCATCTCGAATGTGGCGAGATGACCGAGTTAAATCCGAGCTTAACGAAGAGGTCGTCTTTAATATTTCTCTCCCCAGCCCAAATATTCTTGATGTAAATTTATTTAAATTTATTTTTAATTGAATCTTAGCCGGGCTTGAAGTTGGGGACATGAATGAATGGGTCCGAGAATATCTAGCTAGCTAAGTATGTTTAAAAATAATAATATTGGTTTGGCCATGCTGCCCTCCATCCACCAAGAACCTACCTAGCCAGGCAGGCCTGGTGAAGCCTGTAGCCGAGCCCCTATATTAGCGAACTTCCCCCCGTGTGCTCAACTTCTCAACTAGACCACAAACACCAGAGAGCATAAGTTGGAACATGACAACTCGCAAGACTGCCTTGAGCGTATTTCTCCGCACGTATCTTTTAGACAAGTCATGTTAGTTAGCCTTTTAGGGATGACGGACCCTGCGTTGCGTACGAAATTGAAGCGAATGTCAACCGATGCTCATTTCTTAATTTGCTTGACGGTAAGGTTGGTCGCATCATAATAGATAATTATCTAGTCTTGTACTTCCTGACGCGATATTACTATCGAGACCCAGAAATAAATAACTTGAAAGAAGGCCTTTGTCCATTATTGCAAATGACGTATAAGACAACAGATGCCAGCCTGCTTTGTTCGATACTTGAAGCAACAAACAAGGGCAAGATTCTTATTTTTCTTGCAGTTACTTAGAATCCTTGTTCTCGACAGAAAGGGTACCAAAAAATTACTCTCATTTCTATTTCGAGGAGTTGAAGGCCGGTTGAGCATTGCAGTACAAAGAATATCGGCTTTTGAAGCTATCTATATCTCACTTTGAATTGACCTCAGTCCCCTTGGGATGAAAGTTATAAGTCACAGAAACTCCCATTCATCTAGTGAACCATCTACTCAAAAATCGAGCCAACATCATTCATACACAAAAACACAAACAATACACATAAAACCAACCAACCAACCACATCCTATCCATCCTATCCAAACCATCAACATGAAATCCACCCTCCTCGCCCTCTCCGCTTTCCTCGTAGCCTCTACCTCCACCGCATCCCTAGCGATAGGCACCGCATCTCCAGCTTCCGTTGCATTCAACGATACCACCGCGCTCACTGAACGCGACATCCAAGCCTCGTCCTTTCAGCTGTTCACCTGTTTCGACTTGAAATTCACAGGCAGATGCTTGTATTGGGCTGCTGAGAGCCATAAATGCTGCACGTAATACTTACTCCAGGGACATTCCGTTCTCATGTGGAAAATATATACTCTTACTCTTACTCCTACTAACGCATTCATCCCCAGATAACTTCGACGAATCATGGCGCAACCAGATCACCTCCCTTAAGACGAGTATCGGGCAGGCTCACGAGTGTACGATCTTTGAGTAAGTTCCATTTCCATTTCCATCTAAACACAACCAAAAAGAATAATAGATTTGAACACCACTAACCCATATATGGCTTACAGAGATCTCTTCTGCGGTCCCACCGGCAGAACAGAAGTCTTCAATTCCCGCGACTCGCCAGATCTGAGAACCTCCAATATGAACGATATCGCGAAGAGTTATACGTGCAGAGAGAGTGCTATTATAGTGCCGGTCTCGTAGGCTGCACTGCAGTAATGGGATAAACAGGACGTTCGAAACCTGAACCGGAGCCTCTTTGCTATTTACATGAGGGTCTGGGTGCAGATCAGGTAGGTTTTTTATCCCGCGTCTGAGCGAATATTATTGCTCATTTCTTTTTACGGTAGGCCTTTTCTGGTTGATATTTTGCGCTTCTTTGAGTATATATAAGCTATTACATTTGTTTCAGGCACTACGTGTTTATATGGAGTGATTGCTCGGTAATTCGTTCTTGGTGACTGTCAAAATGACTTTGTTGGAGAGATTGTTAGTGTGGTATTGACAGAGAATATGGTGAGTAGGTAGAATGTCTGGTCGGATCTCGTGGGTAGTGGGCTCTTGTTCCGAGAATATCTTCCCGTCATCACCATGTTCGTCCTCACATCCACCTTATTAATTCCCGGACCTTGATTCATCCTCAAACCCCAACTCCACTTCCGGGCTTGTGGCTTTCGGTACTGATATAGATTCAAGGACTTGGGCAGTTGACCTTCGATGGTCATGTGCTGATATTGAGACTGAGGGAGGGGGTTATGGCCCCCTTCAGTTGAGGCACTTTGTGTCTTGGTCCTGATATGAGGCATATAAGTGCTTAACGTAGTACTGAATTAAGGAAAGTATCAATGCTGAGGAGAGGAACTTTCGGGGTCGTCCTGGCTAGGCCAACACTCAACTTCCACCGACTAACCTCGAGGAGAGTGACGCTCCCTATGGTTTACCCCTTTCTTTTCGTCACGTGCACAGTTTGGTGGATCCGTAAGCTAAAGCTTCCCCAACATCATGTATTTGCAGAGCTTCTCTCTCCTCTCTTTCTGTGGCTTTAGATTCCAAGAGACTCCTTTTGACTTTCATATGTCTTCACGGTATGTGACGGAGGAAACCCGTCACAGAGTTTAGAGTGGCTGGAGGGAAGCACGACACCCCTCGCGCATCCGTCCATGTGTCATTTGCTGACCCCACCGTTAGTGGGAAGGAAGCCCACCAGTACAGCTGGAAGCCAATGCAGGTAGCTCTGCCATGTATGTCCGACAGCACTCTTTGACCCAGGGCTTCATTCAGGCCTTTACCTTCCTGATAAATACATTGAGGCTCGAAGGAGAATTTCTAGTGCTATTCTTCAAAGTCCTATTCCGTCCTGAGTTTTTGGCTGGATTCTAGGGGCGGGGCGCCTCATTGCCAAATAGTCATGCTTTTGAAATAAATACTAGACTCCTGTCCTGCCCCAGAGGTAATTGGTACAGCATCTATCTATCATAAAGCTTTGCACAACCCCGACAAGACGAGGCGGCTTTCTAAAAAAAAAAAAAATAGTACAGTAGGGCGTAACGCGCGTGATCTGAACCCCTTCCATCCTTGAAAGGGTGCGGGGTTGCCTGGTTGGTCTATTACCCACTCATCTCAGGACTATGTATGCTGTGTGTTGCGTGCATTCCATACCTCCTCTCCTCGAGTCAGGCGAAGCGAACTGCCCAGGTATGTATTGTACATCCCTTTCCCTTTTTGCTTGCTCTGTAGTCTGTAGGTTTTAGGGTATGGGATGGAACTAGCTAAGCTTCCGGCGTGCGCAATTATCCCACACCAAACAAGCGAGAACGCAGAAACCCAGCTGGAGCCCCCTTTTCAATACAAACCTACGAACCTTTTCTTTTATTTAAACCTTCAAAAAGGGCGGGATACTTAACCGAAGCTCTTTAATAATAATAAGACTTTTATCGGAAGCGTCTTGAAGTTGCGCTAATATAAACTCAGGTAGAAAGGTGTTTGTTTTGGTGTGCGGATAATTACATCTACCTACTGCTTCTGGGGTCGTCTAGTTAAAAAAGTCCTGGCCCATCGCCAAGTCCAAGTCGGCAGCGGCTTTAGAATCCGAGAAGCGGGGTACAGTAAAGTAAAGCAAAGCACTGACGAATCCTTGGGAAGCAACGTGCTCAGCTCGGCTCTTTAACTTTCTTACCTAGATCCTCACTTGCACTTTCCTTCCACCACACCACTCCTGAGCTAAGCTACTTATCCTCCTCTTACATTTTGCGGATTATATTGCACTGACTGGCTTGGATTGGAGTGGATTGGATTTGAGACCGTCATAAACTATCCCTTGGATGACGGAGACTCCGCTTCCTGTGCCCAACATGGGTCTCGCCTCTGAAAAAAGGACCTTAAGATGCACAAGCTGTGGCCGGTCCTTTGCACGCGCCGAGCACCTCACAAGGCATCAGCGTTCACGTAAGTAAGATAGATGCTAGAAGAATCCCCAATTCCCCTACAGCCAGCCCATGTGCTTCCGACAATTGACAGGCCTCCGTCAGATCGAAACGAGAAACCCTTCAAATGCAGCTATTGCGATAGCACCTTCACGCGCAAAGACGTAATCAAGCGCCATACTTTACGCTACCACCCTGGCATACTCGAAAATGCTGTGAGTACTAGCATTTCTTGTACGCTTATGACAACGCTGAACAAGGCAAGGCTACTATGGAGCAGAGACAATCACCACTGCAGCAGCAGCCAGAAAATATAACTACGCAGTCATCATTGATGCCCGCTAGGCCACTAGGATCGGAAAGCTACCAAAACGACAACTTCATGCTTCCAAGTACTATCCAACCAGGTCTTGACCTGAACGATACGATCGGCGCCTTCCTGGCCGACCTTGATTATGGAGCCGTCTCATCAAACGAATTCCAGTTAAACAACTTTGGTGGAGGATCAAGCGAGTATCTCAATTTGGATGTACCCTTTCCAAGCTCACCTCTGGCAACTTCCTCAACTTCAAGTCTCTCGACCGAATTGAACAGCCATCAATCTTGGCGGGGGTCAACCGGAATTTCCGCGGCCAAAAGAAACCAGATAATGAAGGAAGCAGACGATGTCATTACTCAGGTCAGTTATTTAGTTGAGTCTTCGGGGTCGCAAGCTTTCTAGAGGTTGACAGGATATAATGTAGGGTCAAGAGTTGAGTATCTCTGTCTTCCCTTCACGCTTGGCTTTTGAAAGGCTACTCACAACTTTCTTCGAAATCTTCCCTCTATACCTTCCATTCATTCACATTCCAACATGGAGAGCAGAGATGGCTTCTCCTTGTCTCCTGCAGTCTATGGCCGCCTTGAGCGCTAGTTTCAATAAAGAACACAAGGCCGCTCAGGATTTATATCAAGCAGCGCGGCGCTCGGTCACCAAACAAGTAAAGCGACTCCACCTCTTTTTCTATCGGTCTACGGTCTTAACTGATGGCAGCTCGAGTCAAGTTACGCCTGGACGACTGAGCAACCTGTATGGCTGGTACAGTCGATTTTAATCTTGATGGCTTGCGGCGTAAGCAGCGGTAAACTTGGCACATTCAATGAAGCTCTGTTGTGGGCCCCCCTTTTGGCAAATGTAAGCCTCACCTAGGATTGATAAAAGCCGCATGTACCTGATAAAGACATTCAAATATCCAGATCGTCCGTTGCAAACAGACGCCTGAGGTCATTATCCCAGAAGATGATGCGGAATTGTTCATGACATGGGAGAGATGGATCGAGTACGAGACAACCGTGAGGTATGTTGAGACACCCCGTGCTCGGCCGTCAGTGGCCTCTGGAGAGTTGCCAAGTAACCCAATCACAGGACCAAATGCGCTGTTTTCTGCTTTTTGAACAACCTGACTGTCTGCTTTAATGTTGCACCACCGCTTCTGGACTGGGAAATGGGCTGTGCCTTCCTTCCTTGCAGTGAGTCTCAATGGTTATGTACCACGCCCGAGTCGTGGTTCGAAGGCAGAACGCGTATTTCTCATCCTCCAATTCGTTTTTCAGAGGCTCTGAACTGTCTCCTGTCCCCTTCAGCACCGCTACGAGCAGTCAAAACCAGCAGTTTCGGGGCATATGTCATTCTGCATGCCCTCTTGCAGCGGATGTGGAGGTTCAAACAGGATATGTGGATGGTCAACGATATAACAAACCATATGTCGATATCTCATATTGCTGTTCAGAGATGGCAAGTCTGCTGGGAAGAAAACTCGGAATCTTCCTCGTCGCCTAGCAGCCCGCATGGAGCCGTCTCATCAAATGCAGCTGCACTGCTTCGACTTGTGCACATGCAACTGTACACCGATTTCTCGGCTGTTCGGTCAGCGATAGTCTCTCATGACGTGGAGAAGATTGTAAAGAGCATGAAAGAGCTCACTATCACGATTGACCATTCCAATTCAAGCTTGAAGACTATTTCGCATGCCATCAACGCACTACGGACACGCATTAGGATGGGGATGGCTCTTAAAGGCGGGTGCATAGGATCACACCATAACTTCCAGCTCCACCTTGTTTCGATCGAATGCTGTAAGCTCCTATGGCCGCTTCTTGCGCTCATGCTGACCAGTATGTGCAGGTTTGTTCGCGAATGCTTGGATGAAAGAGATTTCAACTCGGCCTGAGGCTGAGTGGACGACCGACGAAGACGAGTGCGTCAAACTTGTGAAAGAAACACTCGGGGAAATCGAGCTAGACCAGGTAAACGCGTACAAGCCTTACTCGACGCAGTTAGTCTACGCCTGGGCTTTGATATTTGATTGCTGTGCTGTATGGGGGCTCCAATCGATTCTCACAGCCGCGCTGAAGAAATTTGCGGACAGTTTGTCATGATGAAGTGGTTAGCTGCAGAACAACTTGTCTGTTATTATTGTTCCACCCGTTTTACAAAGGTTCCAGACTCAATGCCATTCTGAGACAAAGCCGTCGTATCTTGCAGAAGGTATGGATCTGACTTCGGCCCCCTTGCTCTTCAAATTTGTATCCAATTTGACCTGGTAACGCAATAGACTGAACTGGGCGTCTCATTAAAGCCGTGCTACGATCCTCAATGTGGTTGGTCAGATAGTTTATGGTCATTCAAGGGATCGTTATTTATAGACAAATAGACATCGCCTAGTTGAGTATTTCCTCGACCGAATAAAGAACGGCGAACAGATACTCCGTCATTCCTACCCTGGCGTGTGCCGAGCACATGTTTGTTCTCCTATGCTGCACTTGCTCTCGCTCTGACTTTGCTCAAAACCTCACTACGCCTGTTTTTCCCCAGCACCAAGCAGTATTCTTGCCAAATCTGCTGGAGACGTACTTGGCCTGTTCAGCAACCACTCTGTTGTACGTGGGTTTCCAAGAAGGCCTCTCCCATTGTAGTACAATAGCATTCGCGCCGGCCCCTCTTTCAGTGGGAGATCCACATTGGCATCGCCAAAGATGACTTTCGCATACATATCTACCGTTTCTTCGTACGGCGCCCATTTGATCTTGATAGACTTTCCGATGGCATCTCCCACGGCCTTGATGTAGTCTGAGTATTTGATGGGCCATGTGCTCACTAGCTGGTATGTTGCATAGAAGTGCTTGGACCGTTCTTGAATCACCAATGCCGAAGCCTCGGCGAAGTCGCGCACGCAGGAGAAGGAGAAGGCAATATCAGGGTTCTGAGGGGCCACGAAGATCGGCTCTGGCTCCGGTGAATCCTTGAGCTTCAAAAGCCGGCCAATCGTGTTGTCCATGAAATGACTGGGTTGCATGACAGTCCAAGAGAGAGGAGACTCGCACAGGTACTCTTCGATATACCGTTTGCGATCGTGGTTCAGCATCTTCCGGATATGGGTGTGGATGACGGAGCTGAAGATGAAGTGGACGAATTTCGAGCCTGGCTTTGTTGACTCTTTCACCGCCGCGTCGATGACATTAATCCCGAACTGTGTCTCGAGGGGCTGGAAGGTAGGACTGACGTAGTACACCACACTGGCGCCGTTTGTGATCTTTGCACAATCGTGAGGGTCGCCCAGATTTGCTTGGAGGACTTCTGCATCAGGGTACTGTTCTTGCAAGCGTGCGAGCGAGGATGGTGAGTGGACCACGAGTCGCAGCTTGAAAAGTGACGACTGAGGATACAGGAAAGGGATGATTTGGCTGCATTGTTTACCAGAGGCACAGGTGAGAACGATGAGTTCGGACATCGTGGTTGACGGATGTTTTTGTGTTGCGTTTTGCTTTGTTTTGTTTTGCTTGGTGGTATGGCCGAGGAGGGGGAGTGACTAAGAACCTAAGATCAGATCGTTGGATTGAATCGACCGTTGGAGTAATAAGAGAGTTCAAGCTCGTTCCTGCATTACATACCGTACAGTACAGTACATCTCCCAGCGGCCCCCCTTTCACATGGAATGGATATCATCAGTGCTCGGACATAGCAGCTTCGTAGCCCCGAAGTGGCCGAGATACCTACCATACCCAGGTAATGAGAGCTCAAGAGGACCATACCCCACTCTGGACAACTTAACGTACCCAAGTAATTTAGCCTATTGACTTTACCCCACATATTTCTTGCGGGCAAGAGCTCAACCCGCATGGGAGGTGGATGGGCTAGCACTGTGAAGCCTTCCCCTGGTTGGCATTTGCAGTTGGGAGTGACCGGTTCAAGGCCGTTTTCGGCACACAATTATGTATGTCAAGTCGAGACAACAAAGTCCTGAGCTGCGCGCCAGGTAGAATACTCTACTATTTCTGCACAAGTCCTGATTCGCAAGCCTTTAGGGTTTATTCAAGACTGATCGAGACTGATCAAGACGGTGTGTCTTCATAGCTGTCATGGTAACCTAACCCTTCAAAGACTCACTCACAACCTGCACCACGGGACCGAAAGCAACGATACAGCTTTGGTAGGAATTTCAACCTACATACCCGACCGAACCTCTACCTGAACTCATTGAATTCCCTCGCCCTGTCTAGTTGTTGTCAGGCTACTTATCTTTTCTTTAATACACTTCGCAACGATGGATCATTATGAGATCAGAGACAAAATTCCACCTATGATGGACCTTTCGGCCGATAACATTACGCAAAATGTTCATACGATCAACTCTCTGTGTCCAGATCCTCGCCTGAAGTTCTTAATGAAGCGGCTTGTAACCCATCTTCACGACTTTGCGAGAGAAACGAGATTGACCTCGGAGGAATGGATGGCAGGCCTCCAGTTCTTGACGGAAACAGGTCACACCTGTACAGAGTTACGGCAGGTATGATGATATCAACGGCCGATAGAATGTTAATATCCCATTAGCATAAAAACTAATGGAGTTTCGCGTTCATAGGAATTCATCCTCCTTTCCGACATCCTTGGGTTGTCGTTGGTTGTTGATTCCATCAATCACCCGAAACCACCTCTGTCAACCGAAGGCACACTTCTAGGGCCATTCCATACCCATGACGCGGTGCACCTGTCGAATGGAGAAAGGTTATCGCACGACCCAGAAGGTGAACCTCTGCTGGTGCTGTGCACTATTAAAGATACCCATGGCCAACCAATTGAAGGGGTCGCGGTTGATATCTGGGAGACAGACTCTACCGGTCATTACGATACACAGTATGAAGACCGAAAGGTGCCCGACGGTAGAGGTATTGTCAAGAGTGATAAGTCAGGTGTATTTTGGATCAAGGCCATCACTCCTGTTCCCTATCCGATCCCGCATGACGGGCCTGTTGGGAAATTGCTGGAGAAGTTGTGTCGACACCCATATAGGCCGAGCCATATGCACTTCATGTTTGCGAAGGAAGGTTATGACCAGTTGATCACGTAAGTGCCTTTGCTTTTGTCTTGCGCAGCGACAAACAGACCTTCGGCTAAAGTGACATGATTTTCAGAGCGTTATATCTTCGCGGCGATCCATTCGAATCGTCTGACGCGGTCTTTGGAGTCAAGAACTCACTTCTGGTGAATCTTCTCCAAGTCGACGATGCAATGGCGCAGACATATAATGTCCAGGTCGGAAGCAAACTTTTGAAGCACGATTTTGTGCTTGTGACCGACGAAGAGTCAAGGTCGCTGAGAGACAAGAATACAAGAGTGGTACTGGATGCTTCGGGAATCAAGTACAAATTTTGGAAAGGGTTACCAATCCCAGAGGTTGACTAATTAGTTGGTTTTCACACTATCTCAACTACGTATTTGGATCATGAAATATTGTTACTATAAAATTTCCCACAGTTTGTAACTGGTAACATGCGTTTCCTAAGCTGTTGTAAGGCAATGGTACATCTCTAATCAGTGAGATCACAAAATAAATTTGTAACTTTCCTTTACTTTAGCAACGGAAAATTTAGTTTTAGGGCGGCATCCCGTCATTGTCTATCGATGATTTTCATTTTTACCAAGGATTAACCAATTCATCACCACACGTGGTACTTGGTCATATTAGGAGCTCGCGGAGCCGCACAAGAGTTTGCGTCACCTTACATGACAAAAGGTACTGGTGGTGTTTACTCGTAAGCGAGGGTTTTTACCGCGAACGTGAAAATTCAGTCATTATTTTCAATACCACTTGTGAACGCTCCATGACCCTTGTGACAGTAGCACAGTAATTCTGTGAATTTAAATCTCAACGTATTCTCATGTTAGGAAGCAAGTAGGTGACTATTGGTATCTAGGAGCTATTGACTTTATCCCGGAGATGCTCCTCGAACCACTGCAGGGCTTGGAAAAAGGCAGACTCCTTCGCAAATCTCTGCGCCCTTACCTTGGGATCACACCTAACCCCGAATCCATGAGTAACACCTGAGTAGAGGTTAATCTGGTAAGGGACCCCCTCCAGCTTCCTGAGAGTCTCTTCGAAATCGTGCCGCATATTGGCGGGAAATATGTCATCCGTTTCGGCCGCAGCCAGAGCCAAAGGGCGCTTGACCCCTTCTAGTTCCTTCTTCTCGACCATTGCCGGGTGTCCAATGAAACCAACATCGACTTGACCAGAGCCAAGGAAGCGAACCGCATACTTGGCACCAAAACAATATCCTACCAACGCTATCTTCTGCTCTAGCGATCAGTATCTCAGATAATTCATCCTGACTTTTGAGGCTTTACCTTGCAATTGTGCTTCTGCCGGAGGGTGTCAAGACCGGCCTGCACGATGGGATCCACATTTGGCGGAGTGTGAGGGACTTTCTTTGCTCCATAAGCCCCTTGCATCCAGGTTGGGATGCTGAAAGTAGCCATGTCGCTATTGAAAGGCACTGGATCCCCATGAAAAAGATCAGGAACCACCACGACATATCTGTGGCAAGCTATTCAGCGAGAATGGCCAGCTGGTAAGGCGGAGCATGAAATTTACCCATTTTCAGCGTACTGATCGGCGAGCAGTTGAGCGTTCACGAATTTGTGTCCGATGATATCAGTCAGACTAGGATTTGGTCAGCCGCAAAGTAATGGCAACTCGGGGTGGTTTTGCTTACTATAAGATCCCATAGCCATTTGATGCTGAGGATGTTGGCTCACTGATGTAAATTTCAGTTTCGCCTATGTTTTCAATTCGTCCACGTGGCTGGCCCTCGTGCTTGACGCCTTGATAACAGCAGCTTCCTAGAACATTGGATGGCATTGTTTGATGTGTTGATAGAGGACTGCGGTTGTTATTCTTGTGAGGGGATATGGAGAGCAACAGAGGAGGAAGCGAAGATGGACGTGTGATCTTATTGCACCGCTGGTACCTAGGTGTGTGGCTGCTAATGTCAAGCTGGCCCAGTTGTGGATATGGCTTTCATAACCCGCATAAACTCGTCATTCGGCGCTCGGCTTTAGGTGTCTCGTCGAGTCATGTTGTGAAAACCTCACTACATAACGCGTCTACACTTGACCTTCTACACTCCCGCCCCTACTTATACCCCGCCGCTAATGGCGGGGAGTAGGCTTTTCTTGTACCCCACCACTCGCTCGCTTACCCAACCTGCTTGCTTGTTTACTGCCCCCACCCGCATTTCAACTCAGCAGATTCCGAAAAAGTGGTTGTAGTACGTGGCTTTTTTTGGTCTGTTCTCACATTTATTTTCAAACATAGCTAAGCCAAGCTTCATTCAACTGTAAACTTAATTGCTCTAGCTTTGACTTGCTTGGGTTCCATCTATCATCTGCTGATCTGCTTTCTAACTCAAATGAGTACAATCATTGGACGTAGACACAATCTAAGGCTGCAAATTGAGGCGGATAACAGACTCAGGGCGAAATATGTGTACCCTGGCCTTCCCTTTGTCTTGACATTTACTCAAGGGCCTTCATCCTCGGAGCACCCCCGTTCTCTTTCTAGGCTGAAATATTTGATGTCAACTACCTCTTGAGAAGGCTGTATGCAGCTGGTTCATAGTGTGGCAATGGTCTGACTCTGGCAAACAACATGGTTTAGATTTCTGAGAATCCGTTTCCGCCGACTTAAAAGTAAAATAAATACTTTTGGCACGTACATCACGGCGCAGGAGGGTCTGCAAAGCTGCCTCAGGACGATACCAAGTCAATAACTGTGGTCATCCTATTCGACTTGGTCTGAAAATGGGGGGAATTCAAATGAGCTGTGTTTATCAATGTACAATGGTAGGTGGGAAATTGTTATAGTCAAAACTTCTAGAGTTCGCTCCCCCTTCTACTCGCCCTGGTCAAAGCTACGCGATTCTGATCACTTCTCGTAACAAAAATCGAATTTATCATAGTCTTGATTCCCTCGCCGAATTGTCGATTTCAGCCCCTTCCATATCTCAATCTTCACACGACAAAGTTTTCCAGTGTACTTGGTGCAAAGAGTTCCTTTGGCTCAAACCTCCTATTCGAAAGGCCCTGACGAAAATGGTAGTGGAGGAATTTATCTAACACGTGTTTGTTCACCTCAAACCCGTCTTTCCACCACCTTGCATCCCCACCCATAAGCCCCTTCGTTTCCTCGACATGACTCTCCAGCCAGGGTAACATGTATCTCAAAGCAGCACGCTCTTCGAGGGGCTCATAAGCCATCTCTAATGATTTCGCAAAGGCCTTCGTTAGCGCTTTCGCAACCCACGGATTAGTATCATAAACAGATCGCTTTAGCACAACGACATGCATAATCGGGAATATTTTGGACCGTTGATAGTAATCAGCTTCAACCTCCTTGAAGTTTGGAAACAGATACCCAACGTTAGTTGAGGTGTTCATGGACGAGGGCTTCGTGGCGCTAAAGATGGCATCGATCTCTCCTTCAGCTAGCATCTGGCTTAGATTTTGCCCCTTCCGAATAGGGGTAACTTTGATTCCGGGAGGTAGTACATGTGGAATCTTGCTGAGCCTCTCATTTTCTGTCGGCTCGATCGCTCCGGTAAAGAACTCGACGCTTTCGATCGGCACACCATACTCTTCTTCCATAATGCCTCTTTGCCAGACTGCCGCGGTCACTAGCAGGAAATGCCGTTATTGACTGGTGATAAAGCACAGGAGGGAAACCTACTTTGGTACTCTGGGATGCCGATCTTTCTCCCCTTTAGATCTTGAGGCTTCTTGATATTTGCATTTAGGTTGATGTAAATAGACTGGTGCCGAAAGAAACGCGACGGGAACACAGGGAGGGCTATGAATTTTGGGATCTCCTCGTTCAAAGTCATGACATACGAGGACAAGGAGAGTTCCGAAATGTCGAATTCCTGAAAGCGCAGCTGGCGAAAGAAGCTACGTCAAAACTAGTTAGCACAGATGGATGTGATCTTCATCAAGTATCTTACGTCTCTTCCACACGATAATTTATGAATGTCAGGTCAATCCCTTCTACACGGACCCTTCCATCCTCAATTGCCTTTGTGCGATCATAGTCCCAACAAGCAAATACTAACTTTAGCACCATCGTGGACGCGGCGTGTTTTGTTCGGCTGGAGGTAGATGTCAGTGCATGAAATGGAGCCTCAATGAATCAGCGACAACTCTCTCAAGGATTTGGAGATGATGAAAGCACAAATATGGCAGTGTTTTCATGGGTTTGATGACGGGTTGAGCAGTTCCACCAAGTACTCCCAGGTACGACATTCATGCACCCCACCAATGGCCGCGACACTACCATTCTACCCCACAGCAACCTTTTGCATACCATCAGAGACTCTATGACCAAGTGTCTGTGCCATTCCGTTCAGCTGCATTAACAATTCCAAGGGTTCCTTGATGGTAGGCTTTTGGCCGGCATTCAGTACACCGCCAGTGCCGGCTTCGGTCGATTGCAGTACATGCAAGTGCCACAGCAAAAAGAGGTTGAGATGAAGGTTGTTTCTCGTTGCATTTTGGAAAACTCCTTTTCGATACATGGTTTGTGCATGAGACAATATTCAAGGAGTTTACCTTCCACGAAATCAACCTGTCTTATTGAAGCAAGCATCCTCAACCATGCGGCTCGAGTATACACAAGATCCACCGAAACTCCATTCTGTCGAGGACCAGCGAATCCTAGCGAAGGTACAGGAGTCTCGAGCTGAACTGGGGTTGCTTCCTGTCGATCTGGTCTTACTACATGCTCCTCAAGTCGCTGAAGGTAGGCCTCAACTGTCCCCCTTCATTACCCCCATGGCTTGCTTTCTCACCTCCGAAGGTTGGCACTCCCTCTTCGGCGCGATCCGTCGTAGGAGTTCGCTCCCTGACGATATTCGTGAGCTTGCGATATGTCGCACTGGCTTGATCAACCGCGCCTGGTACGAATGGAATATCCACAGCCTCATTCTTCTCCGATGCGAGAATTTCGACGAAGCAAAATTCTCTGTCGTCAAGCAAGCCTATCCAACTTCCCAAGGGGCCCTCGACGACCGGCAATGGGCGACTCTGAAGTACGCCGACGCGATGACAAGGCACGTCACGGTCCCTCAGGACGTGTTCGATGGGGTCAAGGAAGCAGGGTTTACCCAACAACAAATCGTTGAGCTTACGACTACCATCGCAGGCTATAATATGGTTAGCCGTTTCCTGGTTGCACTGGACATTGGGGAAGCGAACAACAAAGCACCACACTGGGTAGCTGACTTGGGGGGACTTGGCAGTATGGAGAGCAGAGGAGAAGGAGGAACCGTGGCAGCAAATTTGGAGTAGATGAATTTATCAGCGCTTCAGCTTTCAAATAGACTCCACATTATTGAGACCAGACAATGTAGGTATCTGGTTCCCGAGCATGAGGAGAGTATCTGTCAATGATTCGTATTCACGCTTTGATAAGTTTGAAAAGTCTGGAGATGGGGATATCATAGATAAGTTTCATTGATAGGAAATAACTCTTCTCAGTTAGTACAACGAGGAGCTGCGTGTAGCTCTTCTGCCATTCTTCTAGTATTTAGTATCGAGCTTTTCCATCCTCCTATTCCTTCTTCGCCATTCCTGTCTCTCTCCTGCTCACTATGATATTGACATTCTTCTGTTGCTGGAACCACTCTCGTCGGACGGTCCACGTCTTGTTTCCGGTCAATTCGAAGTCATACTTGTACAAAATCGATGGCAGCAGCTTGTACATCTCAGTGTTGGCTATGTTTTTCCCGATGCAGATCCTCTTGCCGTATCCGAACTGCAAGAAGTGTCTTTCCATGTTCGCCGCCGCCCGTTCTCCGTCACGAATCCAGCGTTCGGGGACGAACTGATCCGCGTCGTCTCCAAAGATTGTGTGATCCATCTGTATCACGGCTGGATTCATGGCCACTTCATACCCACCAGGGATAAACTTGCCACAGATATCGGCTCCGCCAGGGGGCACGAGACGTGGGAGGCTTAGGCCGAGCGAGGGATGAAGCCTTGCAGCCTCGCTCACCACCGCACGTAAATATGGTAGCTTGTTGGCGTCATTGAAGCGTACTGGGTAGGTGACCTTTCCTTCGGCAAATGCTGTGTCGATCTCTTCTCGAAGCTTGACAAGTGTCTCCGGATGTTTGTGGAGAAAATAAAAGATCGCGGTGAGTGCTGTGGAAGTCGTGTCCGCTCCGGCAAAGATAATGGCGAAGATTTCAGCAGCCACGTCCTGCATGCCAAATCTAGACTTTTTGTCTTTCTCATTTGCAACATTGATCAATTTGCTGAGTCCGTCAGTGAGGCTGATGGGCCTCTTTGCAGCCATGTCATCCAATCGTTGCTTCAAGGTGGAATTTGCTTGTTGAACGACAGTGAAGAAGCCCAGAACCCCGGCTCGCGTTTCAGCAGAGACAAGCTGGCTCAACAGGAACACACTTTGGAGGCCATAAGGGACGTAGGCAATCGCCGTCATCGGTCTGACAACCACCTCCAATAACCGGCACCAGTTGTTGACGTCAATATTGTCACGAATAAATCCGAATCCACCCTCCTTGCCGTAGAACATTTCACCGATGACATCAAATGTGTACTTTCGAAACCAGGTGGATATGTCGACAACTTCTCCAGAGTCGGCAAATTGCTCCATTCGGTCCTCAAAGATGTCTATCACCCTGTCTACACATGGTTCGTACTCCAGCACAGCCCCTTGAGTGTAGATGTGCGCCACCGCCCTTCGACGTTCCGTATGAGCCTTGTCATCTCTGATGACAAAGTTGTCTGGTGTTGGGGAGATCTTCGCGTCGAATGGCAAGTAAAAGTGCGACTTCAGGAAATTTTGTTTGGCACCGTAAATTGTGTCGATTGCGGTAGGATCTGCAATCTGAATATGACCTGGCGCAAGCCTGACCATTGGGCCATACTTTCGATGTATTTCAAGCTGATAATCATCATGTCTGATGGTAATGATTGATCGATAATACCAGAGAGACGTGATAGATGCCCAAAACGGCCCCGGGAAATCCTTCAATGGGTGGAAGTAGCGGTTGTAGATTGCAACGCCGACCAAGTAGACTCCAAACGACGCTGCAAGTATTTTGAGAACAACGGCCAATTCGGTCAGCGGTTGGGCATCTGAGAGTGAGGGGGGCATTTTGATCAATAGATTGAATTGATGGTACACGAAACGCTGAGTGGAAGACTGAATAGAGTGCGGACTCCTTTTGACAATAAGCGTGTCGCATACTTTTTAATCCCACTGCATCATATATTGCAGAGTACAATCCTACTTGTGTACTCGACGGCTGTGTGGATATAAGTGGGGTAGTGCCACCTACTGTAATCATCTCCATAGCGTGAAGAAGCGGTTGTGAGAAGGCTGAGACCATCGGAACGGAATTTGGGACTCAGTATCCCCATGCCATAGCTCTTCACGAGAGGTCTGTGACAGTCCAAGAAGAGGAGAAGAGGGTGGATTACAGTACCACAGCTCCACATGAGAAAATCTCGGAAGGGGAGCCCCCACAAGACTTGATCCCCTTTCCGCCCCGGACACTGAGAATACCCCATACGATGACCCCATATCAACCCGCCACCTTGTTTGCCCCACCGTCTGTCCACCTACAATCAGTAAATCAGAGGCAGTCAGGCGGACAAAAGCCTTTGGCAGGAGGATCTGGTGGCAGTATCCTATATCTGCCGTTCTCGGTTAAACTACATTTGACCACTACAGGCTGTGGAGCTTCAAGTTTCCGTCAAACCTTTTCTGTTCTTGACCATTTTAGTCCAGCGTGGTCGCTCTCGAGGTCTTGTCATGCGATGATTTACTTGATGTCGACCTCTACACCACAGGGTCCGTTGAGCACAAGAGAGATCCTAATTTTGAGTTATAGACCTGGACCATCTGATTGGTGTGCTATCGCACGAAGCAGTACACAGTTAATAGTAGGCTTTGACAACAAGAATATGTTGTGGTCCTTCCCAAAATGTAGTTTTGCAGCTCGCCTCTCGAAAGTAGTGCGATCAAGACCTACCATATTAGAATTGTGAATTGGATTTCTTTTACCATTACACTCTTAAAGGGAACAAGAATCCATATCCTATAAACTGGAAGATTTGATTCACGTTTTAAACAATGTTGAAGAGTGTTTGGCAAGGACAATCAAAAACTGTCATTTCAAATAACAAATCAACCACGAAGTGGTTGTTGACTGAAGCGAGCCCGCACTCCTGATTTAGCTCTCAAGTGCTCCCTCCATTCATAAATATCCATGTTCACGGTAGAACCTCTCAGCACCGGGATGCAAAGGAAAAACTGTCTTGGCCATCTCTCTGGGATCTAAAGGCCAACTGATTGGGGCCTTGTCCCGAGGAAAGCCGTGGAAATTCACTTCGAGTTTTGCTTTCTTCATCACCATAATCCAAGTAATGAGGTAAGCCACATCCTCAGGCAGGTCCTCCCGACACATCAAGATAAAGTCCACGAAACTAAGGGCTGGGATTTCCTCGGTCAAATTCTTCCAGTAGCCAGCAGGGATGGTTGACGCAGGTAGGCCAGTGGCCTTTTCGATGAGCTTCAATGCTTGCGGCTCAGCAGGTAGAGGAACAAAAGCTCGAGGACCGTCGATCAACTGCGCCCACCAGTCTGTCATCAAAGCTTCGTTGATCACAGCATTGAATCCAAGCTTTGGATCCTGGCATGGCACAAGACACTCTTCTGGCCTGTTCGCATAGACAACCTCGCCGCCCCAGGACTTGATGTCACTAATGGAGACTCCGTGTGCCTCAAGATAACGGTGGCAGACGAAGCCAATAGGACTGTCATGATCAGGCCCTAGGATAATCTTGAGCTTCGGTTTCTTGGTTCGAAGATCTTCAAAGCTCTTGCACCCGAGTGACGGGTCCAGGGCCAGCATCATACGATCGTTCTGGGGGATCGTTGCCAGTCCCCTCAAGTATGGTGCCGGTGCACGTGAGCTCCAAAGACCCGATCCCGTCAAGGCGCCCCGGAGCAGCTCGACGGGCGTGTTGATGGCGATTTCAGCGAATCCCGAAGCTATGGAGTCCGTGATTTCGAGGCCGCCACCAGCGACGCTCCAGATGCAGGTCCTGCTTGTTGGCCCGCAACGCTCTGTCAACTCTTGCGTGATGAAAGCCATCACGCGATGGAAATTGGCATGCCCCCAGTCGCCGATGCAGCGAAGAGTTACGCTGCGTCCGATAGTAGGGTCATCCTTCCTGACCAAGGTCGCAACGGGTCCGTCGGTGGGCGTGTCTCGCCCCTTGTAATCGACAGCTACTGCTATTGGTATTGACATGCTGCGAGGCGAGTCTCTCTGTCTGCCTGTCTGCCTGTGTATTGAGGAGAATGGGATCTTTGACAACTAGACTCGGCTTCAGCCAGACACAAGGAGGTAGGGACAGCGGCTGCTTCATATACTTCGTGACCTCCTTTACCGAAGAGAGGTTGCGAAGGGGCATCCAGATGCTTCACTTGCGCGATCTCCCCGAACCCCGAGCCCTCCTCCGGCAACTCATCGAATCCTCCATTGCAGCTGAGCAAGGGCGGAAAACCAAACCCCACGATGTGGATGGAGAAGCTGTAGGGCCTGCATCTACAGTAGGTACATTCCTTTACCTACCACGTACCCCACTCACTGCCAGCTGGTGGCGGGGAGGCGGGCGGGATCTGATCTGGGGTACTCGCTTTCAGAGCGGCACGTTACGCCCAGTGCCCTCCCCACGTCGAGTATCAGACCTTGTTGTCGTACGCCAATCTTCGCTTCGGTGCACTATCGGTGGAGTCCCGCAGTAAACATCCAGGCACGACGTACCGAGCAAACCCCACGTGCGTGAAGCTCCTGCTGAGAGATAAACATCGTGCAGCCCGATGGCCGAGGAAGCGAGCAAAACAAAGGCAACCCGATCCATTCGCTCAAACCTACAGAAGCCTGTCCTTCCTCGTGATCCTCCTCCTTGCTGAAGGGTTGGAACTTTGTCGATCAACGATTTGTTTTTTACAGAGAAAATGGCCGACGGCAGCGACCTCAATACGGTTCTCATCATAGGAGCTGGCCCTGTCGGGCTTTTCACCGCGTTGTTACTTGCTCGTGCAAATATCCGGTCCCAGATATTCGAAAAAACAACTCAACTGCAAAGTGACCCTCGTGCGGCAGGGCATTACGGCCCGGACTTGGAGGTGATGAAGAAAGCCGGCGTGTACGACATTTTCGCGAGAGAGGCCAATTTCCAGGATGGTCTGGTATTCCGCGCTCCGCCTGTCGACAACGGCGAAGGCGGCAAGACACATGGGAGAGACATCGCTGTGATCCGAGATCTACAACTCACCTTGCCTCAGTCAACAATGGTAAAGCTCTTGGAGAAGGAGATAATGACAACCGGCATGGTTGTGATTCATTACGGGAGAGAACTTGTGGGCATCGAGCAAGACGATCACCTGGTGACTATTTCAGCAAAGGACATCAGAAGTGGCGAGGTCAAATTCGCCAAAGGTAAATGGCTTGTGGGCACCGACGGAGGGCGTTCCGCTGTGCGATCTCTTCTCGGAATCAGCTTTCCAGGCCACACATGGAAAGAAAGATTGATTGCAACTGATGTCACGAGGACAAACGACGATCTGGCTCCCATTGGTTCCCATCTGGTTGTCCATCCCACAAAATGGGGCGTTGTCATACCTCTGACGACCGCGAGGTTGGGTGAAGAGTCGCTTTGGAGGTATGCCATTGCCGTGCACGATCAGGACACCCGCCTCGACGAAGAGCTTTTGAAAGATGATAACATCTTGGCATCTTATGAGAGCCTCATGGTGGGAAAGCGGCCTATTGTGTGTGAAATCAAGAAAAAGTCCGTCTATCACATACACCAGCGACTTGCGGCAACTATGAGGAAGGGGCGCTGCTTGCTGGCAGGAGATGCGGCACATTTATGTAATGTAAGTCTCAGTCCGGTGTCTTTCCTGCCACTTCCCTACTAACATGAACCTTCAGCCGCTTGGTGGGATGGGCTTGACTACTGGCATCCTCGATGCTGAAGCTGTGGCCGATGCTTTGATCATGGTTATAAACGAAGGGTGCTCAGATCGAGTTCTGTGGCTCTACTCCGATCTCCGCCGACAGGTCTTCGGCTACTTCGTCGACCCGATGTCTACCCAGAACAAATATCGTGTACAATCTAGTGCGGATGACTTGGAAATCGAGGACGGTTTCGTACGTCTCCTGAACCTTCCAGGTTCACTCGCAATGGATATGGTCAAGAAGCAGAACGCGGAACAGTGGAGAACTGACATTAGGAGCAAGTTTGCGCAAATCAGTGCCGTTCATTGAGCATGCCTTGTTTTTTTTTGTTTTTTTTTGTTTTTTTTTGTTTTTTTTCTTTTCACGATGCCCAACAAATCCACAAATCAATGAGCGTTCATAGTCTCCGTGATATGTACCTTCTTCATTGAGTTTCCCGCTATAGGTGTCTTGCCCTGTGATGTGGATGTTCTTGACTTGTGTAATTGTTGTAGCTACTGACGTCGACAGACTAGCTCCTGTTGTGCCATTAACAAGCTGAGTTGTGTTTAAAGGCAGCGAACCAAAATTAATTCATACGCGGTATGGAAGGGTGCGATTAATCTTCCCTTGGAGAGGAGGCTCCAAATAATTGGGCAATTCGTCATCCAATGCGTCGAAGTGTACCTTGTAGCCGGGCGGTAATGGCTCAGAGTTGCCGTGTTGTAAGAAAAGCCTCAAGTGGATATTCAGGATGTATGTTGAACTGCGTGGGCTGTGTTGAGGCAATTTTCTTATTTTATTAAAATAAAATAAAACCGAGTCTTGGGTCGTAGATTCGGTGCCCGAGATTACTGATCCCCAGATGCTTCATGATTGAAGGCGGCCTTGTCTTGGAGCTCGGCTAATGAGTTTGAATATGCCAAGTAAGGTATCAATCTGTGAGGGGAACCCCAAACCTCGCTTACTCAAATCGGATTGATTACTGAACTGAGAGTTTCCACCAGTTCCGAACGCCCTATAATTTCTTACCAGCCCTCTATTCACTTCCAAACAATGCTTCTTGATACCTACGGTTCTAAAATCCGAATTCTTTTATAATCAGTACCAGCAGCTATAATGGGGGCCCACAGTATGCCTAGAGAGTTATGGAGGCATCCTACACCACGTAATACGAGCATGTGGCAATTCATGGAGACTATCAACAGGAAACACGGGTTGAGTTTAAAGGTAACGTTCACCAGTTGCTTCAACTGTTGGATGCATAAAACTGATCTTTGCCTCTCAATAAAAGAGCTTTGAAGAATTGTATGATTACTCGATTGCCGAGACGTCCTCGTTCTGGAGCGACGTATGGGAGGAGCTCTCCATCATCCACATCGGTTCCTATAACGACGTGGTAGACAAGTCAGCACGAATGGACTCCGTGCCAAGCTGGTTCCGTGGCGTGCGTCTCAATCTAGCAGAGAATATCCTGTACACTCGTGCACCAGACGGTAGAGAATCAACCATAGGGAAGGAAGACAAAAAAGTCGCTGTGACGGAGGTGCGTGAAGGCGCAACGGAAATCCGACATGTGACTTGGGGCGAACTCAGAAAGGGCGTAGGACGCTTGGCCAGTGCAATGAGAGTGAAAGGTATTGGCCGGGGTGATAGAGTCGCTGCAGTGGCAAGCAACTGTGTGGACACGTTGATGGTGTTCTTGGCCACGACGAGTCTTGGAGCACTTTTCACCTCAAGTAGCACGGATATGGGCGTTAAAGGTATTATGGATCGTCTGCTTCAAGTACAGCCCAAAATTCTCTTCATGGATGATGCCGCCATCTATAACGGCAAACAGGTCGACCTCCGTTGCAAAATGAAAGAGATAGTCCAAGAATTGAGCAGTGTAGATTCTTTCACAGGAATAGTTGTACAGGCAAGATTTGGCACTGTGTTGGATCTTGCGGAAATACCTCGTTCGCAGACTTTTGAGCAGTTTCAGTCCTGCTGCGAAACCGAGAATTTGAGGTTTGCACAGATGGATTTCGGGGATCCAGTTGCGCTAGGTTTTTCATCAGGCACGACCGGGAAGCCAAAGTGCATCGTGCACTCCACGGGGGTGAGTTGCTGCCGCCGTCCTTGTTGAGCGCGTTCCTGACTTGGGATTACTCAGGGAATCATCCTCACTACAAAAAAAGAGGGACATCTTCATCATGGTATTGGACCAAGTAGCGTTTGTCTACAATATACTACCGTGAGTCACGATCACCCACTTTTTCATGGAATCGTTTGGGTATGCTAAAGACCGACGAGACTGGCTGGGCCATGTATCCGAATTCGATACTCTCGCTTCTGCTCGGCGCAAGAGTTATCCTTTATGACGGCTCGCCATTCAAACCAGATCTCGAGACTTTCATTCAGCTTGTCGGCGATCAGGGGTGAGATCTTATCAACAAATGATGAGATCTAAGATCACTGACGACTATTAGTGTTACGTTCTTGGGTATCTCTCCGCGATACATGTTTGAACTGCAAAGAAATAATACCGCACCCCGGGAAGTGACCAACTTGTCCACTTTACAAGTTGTCACCTCAACAGGCATGGTCCTATCTGATCGGCTCTTTGAGTGGTTCTACGATGTTGGATTTCCAGCAACTACCCAGCTGGCGAACTGTGGAGGAGCGACTGACGTGGCAGGATTTTGGGCTCTGGAAAATCCAATGACACCCGTGTATGTTGGTGGATGCCAGGGGCCTGCCCTCGGGACCCCTATTGCAGTTTATGATTCACTTCCAGCAGGTGGAATTGGTGTAGTTGGATCACCACTACCCGATGGCGAGCCTGGCGAACTGGTCTTTCCAAAGCCGTTTCCTAACATGCCAGTCAAGTTCTGGGGAGATAATGGCGCGACGTTATACTTCGACGCATATTTCGGCCGATTTGACAATATTTGGGTGCAAGGCGATTTCGTGATGAAACATCCAAAAACTCGAGGGCTGATCTGCTTGGGTCGTTCGGATGGGGTGTTGAATCCGTCTGGTATCCGATTCGGCTCTTCAGAGATCTACAGCATCTTGGAGGCTGAGTTCGCAGACAAAGTGGCGGACAGCATTTGCGTGGGACAGCGGCGACCCCAAGATAGCGATGAAAGTGTGGTACTATTTCTAATGATGAAACCGGGACATAAGCTTTCTCCGAAATTGATCACCGAGATCAAGACAAGCATCAAAAAGAACCTGAGCGTAAGGCATGTGCCTAAATACGTCTTTGAGACACCTGAGATTCCGGTAAGTTACCTCTCTGGCACATACTTGAGAAATCCGTTCATATAACATTTTAGACGACTGTGAATTTGAAGAAAGTCGAGCAACCGGTGAAACAGATTATCTCAGGTACCTTTGTGAAGCCTAGTGGGACCTTGTTAAACCCCAACTGTCTGGATTTCTATCACAAATTTGTCGAAATAGAGAAGTTTGTTATGCTTAGTAGCAAGTTGTAGATTTCAAATGAAATGAAGAGTCTACAGGTCTTGCATACATAAAGCAATAATATGTCGCACTCCACCAGGCGATATTTTCTATCGAGATTAACGGCAGGCTCAAAGTATGTTTTTGCTGTACTGAAATCTTTTCCAATTGAATCGTGCAGAGTCCACGGAATAATTGAAGAAGCCGTCAGCCACTAAATTCCCACGGCAGGTGCTTTCAAATAAAGAGCTGCAGAAATTCCAAATCCATCATTTTCGTTTCCGAAGATACGACAGCGCTTCGGTAGAAAAATGCTTGGATTTAAGGTAAGCCAAAACTTGAAGTAATTAAATCATCATTCTATAGCTTTACAAGAAAGCTGAACATCAGGGGTGACTTCGATGATAAAAAGGGGGGGGTTTTCACAACTTAAATATGCTGCAGGTCCTCCGGGCGTTGCCCAAGGTCGTTTGTCATCATCACAATTAGCAGCAATGAGGAAGTATTCAAAGAGGCATGAGCCGAGAACTCGCTAGAACCAAGCGTTGCACACACAATCCGTAGTTGAATCGCAGAACGATGACGAACCTCAAGGCGAGGGGGACCGAGGACCCATCTCTATGCATCGCAGAGCAACGAGAGACGAAGCCTGCTCACGGCCTCTGATACACTATGTTATACGACGCCTCGGACAGATTGGAATGTAAAGAGTGCTGAGTGCACGACTGTACAGCCAAGGTGCGATTGGTTTGACAAGGCCGAACCAGTGAATACCAGCAGCGGCCTCGCTTCAAACCATTTCACACTCACCTCGTCCACGAATAGTACTCGTCGGTTTCCTGACTTTTTTTGGAAAATTACCGACCTGCTGGCGCAGGTCGGAACCACCAACTTCGACATACCAGCAACTTCGACACGACGACTTAATCAAGGAATAACTTTTTTACTACTAATACGATCGACTTAAAAGTTGGACCATTAAATCCGGAACAAAATTTTGTATAAATCACACTTTAGATGACGTTATTTAGTTCACGTTATATGTTGTAATTAAATAGACTAAGCGAGAATTTGGGGTCTCGCGGAGTAAAAAACACGGAAAATATCAACTTTTACGTCTAACTTCTCAGCCCCTTTATAGATTTTGATAAAAGAGATCCACTAGATATATCAATTAGACTTATTCTAATCGATTCCGAGATTTATAGAACTATTACATAACGTTTGGTAGCAAAAAAGAAGTAGTTGTATTAAAAATATAGGTTTTAGTGTCCTCGCTTATGTAATCTAACATTTAATCCTTCTAACACTAACTCAGATGCCCCTTAATTGTAATCATTGTAATCTACAGGTCCACCACCACTATTATTACTTAAATTGACGTCAGAATCGGAATTAGTAAACAAATCTGACTCTAGGGGGCTCTTAATATCACTGCCATCTTCTTACTCGTCGTCGCTAAGTATCTTAATCGCTTTTTGTGTTAGTCTCCTGGCGCGAATTAGTCTTTGGGATGCGGCTATAACTACAGGCTCTTGTTATATGGCCTCTTCCTCTTTAATTGTAGTCGATTTCCGACCTTTAGGCTTCTTTCTAGTACTAATTAACGCTTGTAACTTTATAGCTTTGTCAAGTTTATGTTATATTTTAGCCTAAACTTTCTCTTTTTAGATGCGTGCCTTTTCCGTTCTCTTTTGAACCTTTATAGTTTCTTTCTCCTCTCTTTTTCGCTGTCGAGCTAGAGCTTTGGCAACTCTTTCCTCTTTTAACTTTAATATATTTCTAGTAATATTCGCCTCTCTTTGAAGCTTCGTAAGTTTAGACTCCTAGGCAGTATTATTCCTCTCGCTGATAATTCGTAACCCTTCTCTAGAGGAGATTACGCGGCCCCCACCGCAAGGTTTCATTCTCTTAGTACTATCTTCGTCATTTAGTACAAGGGAATTGCTTCCCTAAGTACTGTTTGGAACTATAGAAGTGAGCTCTTAGCGCGCGGCGTCGGCCATAATAGTATTAACTGTACTACCTTTACGGAACTTCTTATTAGAGAGACGCCTTAATAATAACAATAATATATTTTCGTAAGTGTCAAGAAATTCGGCGTGTATATTAATTCCTTTAACTTTATATAAGGTACTAAAAAATGGCGTTTTTCTGTACTAACGTGGATCTTCCGCTGTACCTTCGAGCCTATAATTCCCGTAATCTTTTAGACCTCTAAGCTATAAAGGTTACTCTAGAGTCGCCACTACGTCTAGTAATTCGTCAATATAAGAGCTTACTAATAGAGCTATTAAATCTATTATAATATTAACATCTCCGTCACGTGGGAGCTGTGGGAACTCCATTCTATCCTCTGGCTCATTATCAAAAGCTCTATTATCTTAAATCCACGGAATATAGTCGTATTCTTCGTCTGACGTAGTCTCGGCCTCTTAGAATTCGTTATTAGTTAGTATCTAGCGTAGTATATACTCGTTAGATATAAGGACATTAATTGCCGTGGCTAGATTGCCCGGGGTATAGTTATACACCCGTCCGCCTATATCTTTACCGCCTATTTAAGTATCCTAAGTAAGCTTAAAAGCTGTGATAATGACATCCAGGTTTAATAGCCATATGCCGGTGCGCCTAAAGGCTAACTAAATTGTCTCTTTCTTGAAGGTTTTGGCTCTGATCTAATTAAGGCATTAAAGAAAGGTGTATTTAGTGAAGGAGTTGTAACCGTCTCTAATTCTATCTTTAATTACTCGGCCATGCCAATACTTTTCAGACTAGAAACAAGTAACGTCGAGTAGTTATATAGTATATGTTAAGTAAGTAATTAAATAGAAAGGTATAATCTTTAGTTACTCACACCTAGAGATAAACTCATAAGTTATATGACTACTATAGCTATTAAATATCAAGAGACGCCACTGGCCTTATTAGCGGCCTTTAGTTTGTTAGTTAAAGTGTTTAAGCCACTCTAATACGAGCTCGTCACTTGAGTACCCCTTTTTACTACAAGAGATCTTTGTGCCTAGTAGTAAGTTGTTGTTAAACATCTTCTCTAAGTAGACAGCCCCCAGTATAATAATATAACAATTAATAGTATAACTAGCCGTAGAGATATACTCAATGACTGACACAGACTCGCGGTCGACTAGGTCACGTGTAAAGACCTAAAACAGTCAGTACGCACTTAGTCATTAAGATAAGTTGTTTTTTAGTGAGAAAACGTACTTTACGGATGTTCTTGTGCGTAATAACCGTTGTGTTATTAATGTACCCGACCCTAAAGCTAATTTTGTCCATATTGAAGATATCTTTTTAATGTATTAAGTATTTAGCTATTACCGCAGCTAACTTCTCAAAGTAACTAGTAATATTTTTAATCGTTATATAATCTTTACGCTTTTGGTCTATTAGAGTAGTCCGTAAAGTATAATATCGGCTAGTAACGTCTATTTTGTCTACCTATCTTTTGGCCTAATTCTATCCAATTCGCTGGAATATTTCTATAGAGAGACTTAATATTATAGTTGTAGCGGCAATAATCATATTATATCTTATAGGAAAGCCTCTCTTAATAGTAGTATTAATATACTATATTAGAGACGCCTCTTGAGCCTTATTTAACTTCTTATTGTAACCCTTATTTTTAGTTAACGTCTTAGAAATATCGCTCTTCTTGTAACGACTATTTAACGTAGAGTAGCTACCTCCACGGAAAACGCTAGCGGTAATACGTAGACTAGTAATATCGGTGTCCTCGGGGTTCTTATATGCCGCCAAAGTAGCCTGAATCTTAGCTTTCTGGCTTATATAGGCGGGGGTCTTGTATTTAGGCATCTTTCGTATGCGAGTAATCCTAGCATCTAATAGAGACTTCTTCTTGCTCTTCTTAGACCCTCTATGCTTAATTTAAGGCGTAGATTTGACTATAATGGGCGTAATTCGTAGTCTGGATTGAATCGTATATATATAGGTAGGATAAATCGAGTTTTTACGTGTAAGAGGGGAAATCCGGACGCGATTTGCACCCCTGTCAATGAACTGCGGGACGTGTCGAGGTGCCAAGACCTGCCAAATCTGCACCCGAAACCTATATTCAGTTTAAAACAACGCATAATTGACTAGCCCTAGCCCTAATGCACTAGTGTGGTAATTATACTTTCAGTTACGGCGCATTTTTCTATCAAAAAATCAAGTCAAACGAGCTAGAATTGGATTTTTAAAGTAATTAAATAAGCCGAAAAGGTCGTGTCGAAGTTGCTAGTATGTCGAAGTTGGTGGTTCCGACCTGCGCCAGCAGGTCGGTAATTTTCCAAAAAAAGTCAGGAAACCGACGAGTAGTCTTAAATCTACCACTAGAGACTCTAAACAACAACACAAGAAAAGCATTTAGAGAGAAAACATATCTACAGTTAGGCTGTATGACAGGAGTTGCCTGAGGAGGTTCGCTTGATCTCCATAAGTTTTGATTACCCACGCCACGGCGATATAAAGTACTAAGAAACAAAGAAATCAAATGAGAAAAACAAAATGGAACGAAAATTTAAAAACGTGCAACTGTTTTGATCACTCTCATGAGCAAGAGAAAGAGTGAGATGGAGAGCAAGAGTGAGCTAACTTTCAAAACACGACGAGGGTATTCCTTTCTTCACCTCTGCAAATCGCTTCGGTGGCACGGGGTCATCTGCTCCTGCCTGCCTAGGTTCCTGCTGCATTCATCATCCCGTGTCAAGATCCAATAGATGGATAAATTCTTCACCGTGATGCAATTAAGTGGAAATCAAATTAATAAGAAATAACAACAAATCGAGAGTTGGATACAGGCGCATGAATACCCGAATTAAAAACGGATCAATAACTTACGATTTCCTTGATCTATTGCCGAGAGGATTTGGCAAGCATGATGGACTTTCTGATAGATTCATATGGAAGAATCAAGAATGCCATGGTCCAGTTTTAAATCTTGAAATGGGGTTGTGGGAAGTGGGGAGGCTTACTGTATGGGAAACTCCGTACATGCAGGTGGATGTGATAGGATGCGGGTATGGTCTGGATCACGCCTTCAAAGTTGGCAATGGAGCAAGCTCTGGGCATCGGTCTAGGCCCGGGATGAATGATGAAGCTTCCTACAGATCTGTTACAGGTGTTCCAAAGAAACACAAGGATGTGTTCGATCCAACACCTTGGTAAACCTGGCATGAGGTACACGTATATCATGCGAAAATGGCGGAATTGTATGACACCAAACATGATCAAATAGTGAAGTAAACAAAGCGAACGTGACCAGCAAAAATAAGCTTCCAAGACAAGCGGTTGGTCCACAAGGAATCCAGACTCCGGTCGATAGACAAAACCCTTCGACGTCATCTGGCTGACATCATAAGTAAATGCAAGTGAGCGGCTCTGAAACGGTTGTGCGTGTAGGACAACAAGGAAGCAAGTTCTTGCTTGCATCCTGCGTGTTAAGGCTATTCATAACCCGGATTCCAGCCCAGGCCAGGCCAGTCAATGCCAATATCCAATATTCCTGATTGTCCATTGGATGACGATGCAGCTTCGAAGGTTCCTGTAAACTTACCCCGCACCGCCACATCTCGTGGAAGCGAAGAATAAGTGGAGTTCCGGATGTGGCGTTTCACTCTAACCAGCCACATGTATCCTTGATTCGCAGATCATCTGGACATTAGCAGGATATTATTGGTCGATAGAGCAGCCACATGCTTGCGGCTATGACGTTCAGCCACAGGAGGTGGACCCTCTCTGCCCCGCCCTATGACGATAGTCAAGTTTGAGCTTGTTGACTCGTTGACCCTGGGACGGGAAGTGCTGTCATGTCTCCCGCATCTCCACTGAAACTCCCATGGACCAAGCATCGAGCCTGGGAATGAGGCTTTAAGGTCTCGGCGGAGAATTCTAGCCAATTATGTTGTATGGAGTAAATTAGCTAAGCTTGGCTGCCGCACAAGAACTGGGCAGGTGATGGCAGGCGAGAAGGAATTGGGACACAGCAGGCTGACACAACGACATGGGATCTGCGGGGTTGGGACATGAGGGGCAAGGTATGTTATGGGGTTATGACGAAAAGGGAGGGAACGTTCGTGGAAGAGATTTCCTTCCTTGTCTTTGTGTATGTGTACCTTTGTGATGATGATGATGAGGGAGGCTAAGCGAGGGATAGGATTGATTGTGATTTGATGAAGCACGCTATTCATATGGGGAAGTTTGACTTTATGATGCAGTGAAGTAACGGAATTGAAAAACAGGTTTCTGCAAAGCCGAGACTGAGTAAGGTGAGGTGAGGTGAGGAAAAGGAGGCTCGGAATTTGATATATAAGACCTCCTCCTGCACACCCAAGAAGTCTTTTCCTTTCTACATCAACACTCACATCTTCAACTCTTGAACACTACAATCTTCAAAAGCTTCTACACACTTCCAAAAACAACCAAACAACCTATCAACCTTCAACATGTCTTCCATCATCAACAAAGTCAAGGATGCCCTTCATCACGACAAGACTGATACCACTCACACCACTGGTACTTCCACCACACACACTTCTGGTGTAACTGGAAACCACAACACTTCTTCCGCACTATCTGGTTCGACTAACCACGGACCTCACGATTCAAACATTGCCAATAAGGCTGGTGAGTTCAAATTCCTCCCTCCCACGCGCTTCCGAGCCGAAAACCCCTCTACTTCTTCCTCGCTCCTCTCCACTTCGCCCCCTCGCAACCTATAGATGATCAAATAGCTAATACATTTTCTAGATCCCCGTATTGATTCAGACCGCGATGGACGTGCTGCTCACTCCACCGGACTGGGCTCATCCAACACTCACTCAACCGGTCTAGGATCATCAAACACCACTGCTGGTGCTCACTCCACCGGACTGGGCTCGTCCAACACTCACTCAACCGGTCTAGGATCATCAAACACCACAGCTGGTCCTCATTCATCCAACCTAGCCAACAAAGCCGATCCAAGAGTCGATTCTGATCTCGACGGTTCAAACAGACACACTGGAACTGGTGTTACTGGTACAGGTTACGGCTCAACCAACACCCACTCGACTGGCTTGGGTTCGTCAAACACTCACTCCACCGGTGCCTACAACTCCAACACCAACGCCACAGCCGGACCCCATTCCTCCAACCTCGCCAATAAGGTCGATCCACGCGTCGATTCCGACCTCGATGGTTCCAAGCGCGTAGGCGGTACGACTGGCACGACAGGGACCTCAGGCTACTCTGGAACCCACGCAGGCAACCACACAGGCACACACACTGGCACACACGGCGGCATCTCCTCATCCACCAACGCCGGACCTCACGACTCCAACCTCGCCAACAAGGCCGACCCAAGAGTCGATTCCGATCTCGACGGAAAGGGAAACAGACACGGCGCTAACACCGGTGGCGTGTTTGGTGCTTCCGGCTCCCATGCCACAGCTGGCTCCGGAACGGCGCAGAATACTGCCGGGCCTCATAACAGCGACTTGTTGAATAAGATTGATCCTGTAAGTGTTTCCCCAGCAATTTTCACTCCTCTTTTCGTATCCGAATGGGTACTTCGAAGATATTTGAGTTTTGGATTGGAGACTAACAACTATACAGCGTGTCGATTCCGACCGCGATGGATCCAAGACCTACGGTGGAAACGCTACCCACCAGTAGAGCGACTCACACCTCTACCTTGCTTCTTGATACTTCATCATCCGCCCACCCTGCATGTTTGTTTGGATACCCGAAGAGAGGGGACCTCGTAATCGGATCGCTTTTTCTCTTCAACAAGACTTGGGCGGGATGGAATGGGGCTTGCATGGGATTTAATGAGTAAATGCACTGTAATTTTATGATGACATGAAGAAAAAGAGAGAGAAAATGAATGAAATAAAATATTGTATTCTACATACCTGATCTTGCTCTATCAATCTGCAGTTGGTTTTTTTCCCTTAAGCGAGATTTCACTCCTCTTTTCAACTCAACTGTGAAAATTGTTTCTTGTTGATTTCCACTACAATTCCTTTTTGACTCTCTGAGCCATAAGATATCCTCGGTATCTGGTATTTCTCCTTTTTATTCTTGCTCACTTATTCTATTTCTTGTTTTCTCTCTGTTGTATTAGCGTTTATTCCCTCGACCTCTCAGTCATGTCTTACCAGCTGATCCTCTCGCCCCCTTCCCTTCCCTTACAATTTCGCTCACTGTAATCCACTATCGTATCCTATTTTTCATCCATTAACAAACCTCTCCATCCCTACCTACCCACCTCTGGATCTACAGTATTCAATTAGATTATTTTAAGCATTCACCCGCCCTCGCTAGTGACTTACTTACCCATGTCGAAATCTTTTGTTGCACATCGCAGTTTCGAGCGGAGGGTCTTTTCTGATATATTTTTATTCAATTGTTTTGTTTTACATCGCAGTTTTGGCGGAGGGTCCCTAGCTCGAGTGGAGGGCCTTTTAATCATATATCGTATTTCAAAGGTTTTGCTGCACGTCGCAGTTCCAAGGCGGAGGCTTCTTTGTTTACCTCTCGGAGGAAGAGGTCTCTTTTTTGCGCAAGCGGAGGGGCTTTTTCTACGTAGGCGCAGGCTTCTTTAGTTACGGGTCGCAGTTCGAAGGTGGAGGTATTTTTAAGACACATCGCAGGCGGAAGCATTTTTTATCACTATACGAGTCGCAATTCGAGGGCGGACGAAGAATAGGGGTTTCTTTACTTCACGTACTTGAACCAGTAGGTCACTTCACGCAACCCACCCACCTTATATTCTCCCAACTAAACCCCACCCCAAAGCCCTGGCTTTCTCAACAACCTCTCCATCGCCGATGCTTCTAGGAATATACTGACATCTGCACCATCGTCAATCCAACTCCCGCCCTCCCTCATCTTCTCCTCTCTAGGCGCTTCCATAATCTCCACTAGCCCATCAAGAGGTGGCATCTGTATTTCGAATACATTAGTATCTTTTCTCCCAGAAGGAGAATAAATAAAAAGGCGGCCCGGGGAGAATAGGAGGGAGGAGGGAGGACTAACCACAGCTTCAACCCACACTGCCCTGCACCCCTCAGCAAACACAACATCATAAACACCCGAATGCACCCAAGTAGTCAAAAGCACATGCTCCCTTCCCAGACACGCACCCCAAAGTCGCTGTGGGGCGATTTCGGATGCCCGGTCATGAAGGATGTAACTTATTTCCTCAGGGCCGAATTTGCTTAGATAACTCCTTATTCTCCTCGCTAGAACACCGACACTTACATCTCCATCCACACTTCCATCTTCAACCACATCTTCGGGGGAGGGAGCTGAGGAAGAGGTGGAGGTGGGAAAAGATAACAAGGTGGAAGTAGAAGGGACCGCAACATGCATAATCGGACTCCCAAGAAACCCATCGGGTAAAGGAGGTTCCACACGCGCGCGTACCCCGAAAGTGAGATCAAGGTAAGAAGTCGTTCCCTCTGGTAGGTTGCGGGATGTGATGATTAAAGACCAGAGATGCGCGAGTAGGGCATCGTGTTTTGATATCTTCCCGTCGTGTTCTCCTTTAGCAATCAAGCTCGGACTTGTGTTCGTGTTTGTGCTCGCGGTCTTGTGAATCGCGAGGATTTCCTCTTTCGAGAAATGTAAAAGACGATGTGCCACTGGGAGAGTAGTATCCCATTGCCCCCACGGAATGGGGATACTAGGACTCAATCCCACTTCATATTTCATAGCCGCTTGCTTAACAGCATCGTTGAAGTCCTCCGGTTTGGGATTCGGCCAGGGTTGGCCTGATACTGGAGTATACCAATCGTATCGATGCTGCGGCAACTCCCTCGCTTTCCTCTGATTCTCCTCGTCAGGAGGTCCTCTGATATCACCTGCTGCATGAGCATCCAATCTCTGCGGGTCGAAAATTGGAGAAAGTTCCGGGAGGTTTGGTGGCAGTGAGGGTGATGTTTTTGATGGAGTGAGCGAACGAGTAGTGAGTGCCCAATCACTAGCGAATCTCGAGAGGGATAATGCGTCAGCTAGACAATGCGTGATAGCTATTCCTATCGCCATACTCCCGCAGGCGAAGGACGTGAGTTGAATGACTACATTTGGAGAGTCTGCTGGGGCGGAGGGGGATGAGAGGGAGAGTTTTGTGGTCGGGAGGAGAGTAGATGAGGGGAAGCTTTCGGATGCGTTCCAAGCTTTGAGAGATGTTTTCCGGGTCCTGACGGATGGGAGGAAGAGGGACAGTGGGTGAGGAGAGGTGGCGACTGTGAGGGGGATGCCGATATCTTTAGGGGTGTTGTAGGTTGTTGATATGCGTTGGTAGCGGGTCGATTGGGGACCATGGGTTGTGAAAGGGGAGGATGTGTAGGAGAGACGACCGCACCATGGACGGTAGGAGTTGAGGGTGTGCGAGAGGGAGGTTGCGAGGTCGTTTGGAGCGAGTGGTGAAGCTGAGGTAGGGGGTGGGAAGTACCAAATTGCTGCGCAGCGGGCGAAGTTTGCGGAGGTGTTGTCAAGGATTGAGAGGGCTGTTGTTGTGGGGTTGTTGAGTGGCATAGAGGGGAAGATTGTGCTGGTCGATTGGACTTGGATATCTAGGGTAGAAGGCATCTTGATTGATGCTATTAAAGTTTATCTAGTGAGGTATTCAGCTTTGTTTATATAATTTCCATGGGGACTGGCATTCTCTGACCTGGAAATCACTTGTTATTTGCTCCACTTTCGGAGCTGGACTTTCAATAGTGGATGCGGTAGATGAAGCTTACTTGACCCCATCCCTGTGTCGAATACACAAGAAGATGATAGGCCAAACGACCGGAAAAGTCTTTGGATTGAATTATGGGTTTGTCCCAAAAGTAGTTGGGAGTAAGTCGAGTTAGGTTCATCATTATGAGTCGAAATTTACGTAAGGCGCAGCACAGCCTTGTGGTGAGACTTTGTGGAGATACTGTAGTGGATAGCTACTAAATTTATTAGGAAGGTTTCATATATTTCAGTATTAGAGTGGGCTGACGAGTTGTACGTACCTAAACAGTTTTGATAGCTTTAATTGAAATTTAGTTTTTATTCTGTTTACTCTTGACATGACTTCGTTTCAGGGGTAAAATTACCCTTCCACAACCCCTCTATTTACCCCTCCATCCCAAGCATCGATCAACCTTTCTCAACTACATCTCTCTCATCCAAAGCCACCTTTCTTAACACCCAATTCCCTAATCTTCCTCCTCTATCTATACTCTAGTCTTACTCCAGTACAAATCACTCTCTTCAACAACCACCTTATCCATCCCCTCAACCGGCCCAATAACCTCAACATCCTTCTGCTGATCCAGCAAAATATCTCTCGTATGCCACTTCATAGTGAAGTTCTCTTTATTGCCTGGGCCGGTCAGGGTGGCGAGCTGTTCATTGGTTGCGGCGTAGATTACTCGCCCGATATGTGCCCAGTATATCGTTGCTGAGAGGAGGAAAATATGTTAGTGGTGGTGATTTTGGGAATAAGGGGGGAAGTGGACGGACGAGAGGGAGGGAGACATACCAGAACACATAGCGCAAGGCTCCCATGTACTGACGAGTGTGCATTGCCAGAGATATTCTTTCGAGTAATGGGAGTATGCCAGTCTAGCTAGAGAGCTCTATTTTCATCAATTGAGTTAGTACACCTTCCAACATCACCTCTCAGTAATCCCCGCGAAAAGCTTCCACTTGGACTCTCCCCAGCTAATACCTAAAAACGTAGGAGAAAAAGAGAAAAGCAAGAAAACTTGCCTCAGCATGATTAACCTGATCCACACTCTGATGCATCAGAAGCACCGTTTCATTATCCGGACCTAACAAACACGCCGCGAAAGGTCTTTTCCCGAACGTCACTGCCCGCCGCTGGATGCCGAGGCACACGTTGATGCCAGCGTCTATCTGGGCTTTGGTGATGAGTTTGCGGTCTGGGAAGAGGTGAGGGGCGATTTCTCTTGCGGCGGAAGAGGTAAGTGCTGCTTCGGAGGCCATCTTGTTGGTTTGATTTAGGTTGGTGGATGAGGATTCTGAATGGAGGGGGGGGTTAGTGGGTAGCAATTGAGCTTTAGAGGCCGAACCTGCAACGTTCTTTTGGGTCTTTCTCTTTGTCTCTTTCTCTCTGTCTCTCTTGCTGAGTTTCAAGTTCCCTGAGATGAGAGAGGGAGAGAGGCGTTGCAGGTTGGCTTGTAGTAGTAGTTTTGATTGATGGTTGTGAGGCGGCACAAGAGTGGAGGGCTGAAAGATAGCTGTTGAATAGCTCTCCAAAATAGGCGATAGCCGAAGCGGAATACAACGGCAGCATAGGTACCTATCTAGAGAGTGGGAGATAATAGACAATTGTAAATTGCATTGCTATTTTTGAGTCGTAATTGCTTTTCAGGCTCGGTCATTCTATTCTGTTAGTCATCTATCATCCATCATTCAATCCTCAGAATCCATCCATCACTCTCCCGTTCATTCTTCCCATTCAATCCACCCCACAATACGATTCCACTAGCATCCAGGTCTCCCATTGTTGAAGATGCAAACCATCCCCTCTGAGAAGGCACCAAATTATGGACATCTTCTCCCTCAACACCCTCAGCATCTGCAACTTCCATCACACTCCACTGGCCATCTCCAGTCTCCTTGCCAAGAGCTTGCCAAGTAGCATCCTTGAAACTCGCACCAGTCATTCCCCGAGGCGGACATTGAAAAGTCCAAACATCGCCCCAGAACTTCCCAGCAGCATTATGTCCATCACTGCTAGGATCTCTCTCTCCAAGCAACAACACCAAGTATTCTCTTCCCATTCCCGTTGTGATCGCTAGTAGACCAGCTACACTCCTATTCCCTGGGAAGTTCATACTCTCCTCCTCAAAGTTCAACGTCTCCCAATTGCCTTTCGCGACAATCGCGGCTTCGCTAGAAGCACCTATACTAGAGAATGTATCCAGACCCAACTCCAATATATCAATCTTGCCACCCTCCTCACCTGTACCATTGAAGCCTCCATATCGATAAATCCTATTCTTCGAGACAGCGATCGACGTTCCGCCTCTCGGATTTCCAGGCGCTGAAGGAAATTCCTTCCAAGTTCGACTCATCACGTCAAATCCCCAGAGATCATTCGTCCTACCACTCGCCGGACATCCAGCATGCACAAAGAACGTTCCATATCCACCCTTCTCCTCGTCCGTCTGCGCCGACTCTGCAATTGTTCCTGCCTTTGGAAGCTCGGTTGCATTATCAATCTTCACACTCTTCATATTTCCTGGTTCGGGCTTGTCAATTGCAAGACTTGAATGATATGATCGTGCCTCTGGGAATGGCGTTCCTGGCGTAGGGTCAAGAAACGACCAAGTATCCGTCCTCGTATCGTAAACCCAAATTCTTCCCTTCTCCTCCAATGGCTTCATATCCTTCCCCCCTCTTCCGCCCCATACGAATATCCTCTCTCCAATGACCACAGCTGTATGTCCTACTCTCTTCTCCGGCACCTCTCCGCCAGCAGTTTCGGGTTTCGGAGGGATGGTTCGATAGTCGGCGGAGGAAAAGGAATCGTATGGTAGTGTGATTATATGCATATCATTGTCGACTGGCTCTCGCGGATTGACCTCACCGCCGAAGATATATGCTCGTCCTGCGATCACAGAGAGACTATGGGATGAGCGGGGCAGCGGGGTGCTGTTGATACGCTCCCATTTCGCCTTGACAGGGTGTGTTGATTTGAAGAGACCGCGGATAGCGGTTGCTGTTGTTGCTGCTGCCTCCATCATTTTGAACGTATTCTGAGAGTTGTTTGTTTGGGTTTGAGTGAGTGAGGAGAGAGGAGTCTGGTGGCATGTTTATGTTCGATTGCTTGGCTATGTACCTGGATGGTGTGCTATGACGTAGGTGCATGGCGGATGCCGAAGTTTAACCGAAAAGGCTGAGGCTGACTAAGTGAAGGCTGAAGTCAAACAAAGACTCGTGGTGACTTGAAAGCAATTCCCATACTTCACTATATCTTTACGGCATGTTATCACGAGCGCTCCTCAGGAGCGCACTACGGGCAGTACCGCGATCAACACCACGAGCTCTTCCTCGAGCTTCAATACCCCGATTAATACGACCATCATTCACCCCGCGACGATATCAATCAGAATGGAATCGATATCCCCCTCCGCCACCTCCTCGAAAGCCTCAACGAGTAGTACACTACAGATACGACCCCGAACAAATACGGCACGCGAAACCACTTATCACCACCGAGCAGATATCCAGGGCAGTTCGTAGCCCAACCTCGAAATGGATATTCATATTAGCAGGTGGCTCCGTAACAATCTTCTACGTCTCAAATCTGGAAGAAGTCCCAGTGTCCGGCAGGAGGAGATTCAATTGTTATAGCGATGCTACGGTTGAAGCGGAAGGGAGACGCATGTATCAGATGATAATGCAGGAGAATGCACGCTCGATTCTCCCCGACTGGGATCGTAGGACGAAGATGGTGCATAGGGTTATGGAGAAATTGATACCTGCTAGTGGGCTGGAACATGTTGATTGGGAAGTCCATGTTATAGATTCGCCTGGTATGTTGTTAATTTAGTTATCTGGGGAATTAGACTAACATGCAAAGAATGCAATGCCTTTGTGATACCCGGTGGTAAAGTCTTCGTCTACACTGGCATCCTCCCCATTGCAAAGAACGATGACGGACTCGCAGCTATCCTCGGTCACGAAATCGCACATAACCTAGCACGACATGCGTCGGAAAGTATGAGTAGTATGGTCATGCTAGCTCCTCTACGCTTTCTCTTCATATTCCTCGACAGCACAGGGTATACGATGGGACTTGGGCGAGTGCTGGGAGATATGGCCATGGATCTCGGACTCGCGAGACCGGCTTCGAGGAAACAGGAGAGTGAGGCGGATTATATCGGCTTGATGATGATGGCGCAGAGTTGTTATAATCCACAGGAAGCTGTCAAAGTGTGGCAGCGCATGGAGATTGCGCAGAAAGATCAGGATATGCCGGAATGGCTGTCTACTCACCCGTCGGTACGTACTCTATATTTTTGACCTAGGATAAGAGGATTGATATGCTAACGTGATATAGAACTCACATCGGATTACTCAAATGCAAGAATGGCTACCAAAGGCCGAGGCTGCGAGAAGTGGGAGCGAGTGTGCAGTTACACTGGGCTACTCTGAGGGCTTTAAGACTGCTTTCAAGGGCAATGCATGGTTAGATATGTTCAAGAATGAATGATGGTGGTGTGATAGTATCAAGTAATTTTTAGCATTGGGAGTTTAAGGGCATTGCATAAGCAGTTCGGGGTGTAATATATAGGAGTTTCGGACACCACTCAATACCACTTGAGAGCGCATTGCGCCCTACGTTCCTAGACACTAGGCAATTTCCCTTAAATGTACTCCTAAAGATATCAGGTTTGTAATTAATATTTTGCGTCGTGTCACTTCTTGGCCCATTATCAACCGGCCTCGATCCTTCCAAAAAAGCCATGTATATCTTATCATTCACTAATTTTTTGCCTTCTAGTCGACTTTCATATCTATCCCTTCTATGTCTAAGAACTAAAGCCTCAACCGGCCAAGCCTTTCTCTTGTAATCAAAAGGGGCCTCGTTGCTCTTTTCCTATCTCAAGCGATATTCAACACAGCCAGAAGGATCTGTTTCATGCCTACTTCAAATCTGAAGTTGGGAATTTGCCGACCTCTGATATTGAAATTCTGTCAGTTTAAGGTAGCTAAGTACTTGGGTACATCTCGTTTTCCAAGGTCTAAGCGTGGGTGTTTTTACAGCATTAGGTCGAGATGGATATCTCACTGTCGTTGAATTCTGTTGATGTTATGGACAATGCGAGGGTCGGATGAAAGATAGTTTCGTGATTAAAAATCAAACTCCCAAGACAAATTCAATTGATTATATAAGTGTGAAACTCTTTGTTTCGGTACGTTATGAAATATGAAATTTATGACTTTGCTTGAGGTAAGCAGGCGTTCCATCGAGTATGTGTTGAACAAGACAGCGAGTTGTTGGGTTGTAGTGTGGAGGTCGGTAGGTTTCTTTGGTTTGTATTTATATGTATTATGTCAAACATGTCGCGCAATATATGTCCCGTTTATACACCGTTGTGGTCTTATATAACCTTGTCATTCACTTTCAACAGTTCGAATTTCAAATACAGTGCTTAACAGCGTGGTTGATTGAATCTTTCACTCATTCATTCATTCTCTGTTTACCTGCAAAACAACATGTGCTGTGATCCATTTTCCTACCGATGAACAGCTCTTTAAGAGGCTTCGTCCCGCCCCTGTTATGTTCTTCAAAATCCGCTGAAGCCTCAACGCAGCGCTGGTAATTTTTCTTGTGTTGATTTGCCCTAATTCGTCCGGAGTCTTGGATGGAATTTTCACCTATATAGTGATGCTTGAGGGCTGTGACCAACGAAACTTATTGGGCTAAGTGGTGCTCTACTTAAAAGTAAATATCTCCCCTTTCTCAAACTATGATTAAGCGAGATCAACCCCACACATTCAAAACAAACGGAATCCTAGCCCGTTGCGTTGAAGTCTAGTATTGGTACACAAATATATGTAGAAAATTATTGTTCAGCAACGTTCGAGTGGTATGTTGCGATACGATGTGCAGGCATGGTAGTAGATGCTCCTTGGCAAATGCAATGTTGTTGCTTCCTCCGTATAACTGCGCAATCTCCGAAGGCTTAACTCCGAGGTATGAGAGTCGCTGATAACTTTGATTCATCGGGGGATCGGAGACCCACCCTTTTGAGTCTCCGATTCCCCGATTATATATACGGACTTTTGTCTTTGAAAAGTTCAATTCTCAACCGTGTTCACTTCATCCACTTCGTTCTCAGACTGCAAGCAACATCCAGGCTCAAACAATGGCCTCTCAACTTCTCACCCGACAACTTGGCAAGGATGGCCCAAAAGTCCCAGCCTTGGGCTTCGGCCTAATGGGCCTCTCTGCCTTCTATGGCAAAGCTGATACGGATGAAGAACGCTTCAAGGTTCTTGACCGGGCAGTGGAACTCGGCGAGACGTTTTGGGATTCAGCCGATGCCTATGGTGACTCTGAAGAGTTGGTTGGCAAATGGTTCACGGCAACCGGGAAACGAGATCAAATTTTCATCGCGACAAAGTTCGGCGCTAGACCTGTCGTAGATGGCGGCTTCAGAATCGACTCAAGTCCGGAGTATGTGAAAGAAGCTTGCGAGAATAGTTTGAAGAGGCTGGGTGTTGAGTGTATTGACTTGTACTATTGCCATCGGGTTGGCGATACGCCAATTGAACAAACTGTGGAGGCCATGGCCGAGTTGAAGAAGTATAAGCTTGCAAATTCTTTGATTGAATTAGCATTAACATGTCGATCTAGAGATGGCAAAATCAAATACTTGGGACTCAGTGAGGTTTCGTCCGAGACCCTTCGCCGAGCTTGTAAAGTCCACCACATCAGTGCTGTCCAGGTTGAATATTCCCCATTCGCTTTGGACATCGAGCATCCCGATATCTATTTACTGAAGACTTGCCGAGAACTCGGAGTTGCGGTTGTTGCGTACTCCCCTCTCGGCCGGTATGGTTTCTTATAAATATGACAGATTGCAACTATGACTAATAATGATGAATAGCGGTATGCTTACTGGAGCTTACAAGTCCGCTAACGACTTCGAAGAAGGCGACTTCCGCACTTTCGCACCTCGTTTCTCAGCTGAAAATTTCCCAAAGAACTTAAAACTCACCGAAGATCTCAGTAAGATTGCAAGCAAGAAGAGATGTACTGCCGGCCAGCTTACCCTCGCCTGGTTGCTTGCCCAAGGCAACGATATTTTCCCGATTCCGGGGACGAAGAAAATTAAGTACTTGGAGGAGAACTTGGGGGCGCTGGATGTCAAGTTGAGTGAGGAAGATGTTCAAGAAATACGGGAGTTAGTTGAGGCGGTGGAGGTTCATGGGCATAGATACCCAGAGGTGATGAGGGGTTCTTTGTTTGCTGATACACCAGTGTTGAAGGTCTGATCAGCAGTTGTTATCTGCTAAATCGAAAGATCTCGATTGATGGCTTGAAGATTTCTCGCAAAAAAACCCCTAAGTCGTGCACTCCTTGTGTCGGATTTGGAATTCGTGTCTCCCCTTGGCATTGTTTTGGAAGCATCTTTCTTTAGCGAATGTTTTCTTTTCGGACTCTCCACACTGTGGCGTAGACAATCGTCGGTTTATGAATACACAAAGCATGAAATTATTGCTTGATCAAGAACTCTGACCTGTACCTATATAATCTGAATTATCTGTAAAAGGTGCTTATTTCGGGAACCTTTGACATCGATTTGCTAGCTCGAAGCTTTAGATCCAGGAGAAACTATGGTTTCGCAGTCTATAACTATTGCAAGAAACCATTTTCGAGATCAACTGTTAGAAGACGTATCTTTACGGTTTCTATACTCTATGCTGATCCACCTGACGCGTTGAGGTATTGATCGATACATGTAGCAAACTCTCAGCTCAGCAACACGAGCCCTGTCCACGATTGTTTGTTCTCCTCCTCCTTCCATGGAGGGCTCCAATCACGGCCGGTGCCATTATGTTTAAGCAATTCCGACGACACGACCTCGAACTCTCCTCTTGCTAAAAATCGAAACACGCCCGGGTCTTCTAGCCAAGACAGACGTTCCCTTCCATTCGCATCGAGTAATGGTGAACGAAGTGGCGGCAGGGCAGCTCTATCTTGGTCCGACATAGAGAACTCTTCATCCCTTCGCACGAAGATCGTAGTAGTGCTTCGGTCTCCATAACTCAAACCCGCGCTCAGGTCAATACAGCATAAGTCACCCACGGAAGCATCCTCAGAGATACAGATTAGCGATTTAGTCGACAGCAGTGCGACGCGAGCGGGTACGACCCAGAGATATAGCTCTGTGATTCGCAGTAAGGCCTTGCACAGTTCGTAAGCGTTCTTCGTTCCGTTTTCTTCGCTTTCCCACGGTTCGGCCCGATAGAGAGGAAGGGATTTGTCTCTGATCTTTAGAATGTTGGTGACTACTCCGCGAAGCATCCCTATTTGAGTGTCGTTGAGATATTGGTTGTGCTCCGATGTAGCTTTCATTACTATGTCCTTCCTTTCCTCACCCCAAATGCTTTCGAGCATTGTGCCGAAAAAGTCTAACATAGTTTCTTTAAACTTGGCATCATCTTCTCTCGGGATACTGGTTGATGAATTAGATATTTGGGACGTGGCATCTTTTTTCTCGTGGACTTGATCTGTCGAGCATCCAGCTCTCTCAGATGCCGCTGGAAAAATGTATTCCACAGTTCCGAGGGACTTGACAGGAACAAGAAGAAGTGTTGAGTCGCCATGAAGTAGGCAGTAGTTTAACTTTGGCCTCGTTCTGGGTGAACTTTGCAAGCCGATGATGAAAGTGCCTGGCTGAACACGTTTGATTGACTGACTCCAGTCAGGGACCCAAGACGGAAGGCCATCAAGTAGCCGGCTTTCATTCCGCGTTCCGACCATCTGGAGGATATCCAGAGAAGGTATCCAGACCAAAGCTTGTCGTGCTATTTCTGTATAGGTAGACGAGCAGCTTTTTTCATAGTCGATTGAAATCGCCTTTTGAATTTTCTTGCTTATCATACCCAGATGAGCATAGATGAAGTCTCTGGGATCAGTGGCGCCCAGCCCTCGACGCGAATGTAAAATTGAAAGGAGCGCCTCCGCATCTTTTTCAACTGTATGAGTTTCATACGCCGACGGGTTATATTTTTCGTGAAGGTGACTTGCACGAAAACCATTCAGGTCCCTCAGAGATTGCATGCCGTCCTCCATTGCTGAAGTCTTCCTCCACGGAATATACTTTCCAAAGACACCCCACCTACAACGAAGACTCCCGCATTGGATCCAAGGGTCTGCTGACAACACAAGCTCCTGCAGTGTCCATACTCGAGTGAACCAAGGATAATTCAAGATATCGATAAAGGCTTTGTTAAGCTGGTTGTAGTCGAGACTTATCTCACGATCCATCTCCTTTGAAAGAAGCCCCACTGAATTGACAGCTCTAATGAGTATGTCAGACTGCTCAGTTGCCAACCCCAAGAAGATGATGGTGTGGTTCGCAATTTCGTATATCAATCCCATCTGCGCCACTTGTTTATTCCTTTCCAACACATCCTGTTGATTGATGCAAATCCCATCCGCCCAGACGCGGATAACTTTGACGGGGTCCCGAACGTGGCGAAGGGCGAGATCTAGTGATGCAGTGATGTCCAGGCGTGTGCCATCAACCAGGATTTCCTTTCTCTCTTTGGCGTCGCCCCAGACGTAGGAAAGGGCTGTGTATTTTTCCACGAGATCATCGTGGCAGGCTTGTAATGTGGTGGAAATTAGTGAACATCGCACGGGAGCGGTTAAGTCATGATCAGGCTGGAGAACAATCAGACGTAAAGCCCCAGGCTCCGTGAGCTGGTCATACTGGTACGGATGTAATGTCTCCATAACTAGCAGCAGCCCTGAAATAGGACGACGAATGTTCCAAGAAGCTTTTGGCAGTGTGTGAATGTGCTTAGAAGACTTGTCTGAGGAGTGGTGGGGTGGGGGTTAATTACGGAGCCTTTGAATTAATGCTTGTCAGCGCCAAAATCCCCACAGCCAATCACTGAATCGCAGTCCTAATGTAAAATACTCCGTACTGTGAAATATTGGACCTTCTTGCTTAACTTTGAATGGGACCAGAATGCACTGTATTTTGGACAATAGACTAAAACGACGTGCCTGTCGACTGATACGCTGAAGGCCTACTTTATAAAAAGCCGTTCTGGGAAGAGAAGCACTTGTCACTAAGGGACGTGAACCTCCCGCATTTGAGGCTTACGCAGGTAATTGATGTAAATATTTTCGCAGTTATTCTCATGATTAGGCTTATTGTGGCAAAGCGGGACGTTACGGTCCAGTTTAAATATGAGGATGGCATTCTGATCTTACGCTAGATGAGATGCAAAAGATGACTGCTCGAAAAAGAGGTCACCCTCGGAAAATTCACGTCGAATTTTGGTAAACTCTCTTATATGTTGTGGAATATCTTGCTTACTTGGAAGACTTAGTTTGGACTTCAATCCGAGTCGTCCGACCCATCCGCATGATCCTCATCATCCGATCCAGCTGAAGCTACGTAATCATCCTCACAGGCCAACTCCTTTCCATTCTCGATATACTCATCAACCCCGCTCAAGGCCTTCAAATTCGGTAAAAGTTCTTCTCGTCGCCGAACCACCTCTGCCATTTCCCCATCCTCGTGATGCCTGTAACCCACAACTTCAAGCTCTTCCAAGCTTGATGGCAGCCACTCTGCTAATGTCTTCTTCCCGGAGAGCTCCGCGAATCTTACAGCAAGTTTGATGCTCATACGCAGATGCGTCAGATTGGGGAAGAAAGGGTTGCTCTTGACCATCTCTTCCCACTTCATGGCGCTCTCTGTGCTATCCGCAGAATTGAGAGTCTCGGTGTCGGAATTCTCCTCGTCGGAGTCCTGATCCACTAGTTTATCTTCCTCTTTCCCCTTCAATTCCTCTATCCACGACTGGATTTCCTGTTCTAAACTTCCATGCAGCTGGCGCTCCACATCAAGGTCCAACGATCGCATCGTCAACCTGTGTGGAGTAAGTGCCTTTGCTATTTTTGGCGACTTCCAGCCCACAATGCCTCCATCTCCTGCCCGTCCACCAAAACGATACGTGAACGCCTCGAGTTTAGTCGAGAAATTGATGACATTAGAAACGCACGCACCCGAGATCTCGCACTGCTTCAAATGGATCTCGCGAACAGCGGAAGCCTTGCTAGGGACCGCCTCATAATGGCCACCATCCTCAACGCCAATTCCTCCTATGCCCTTGCCCCTGATGCTTTTCAGGGATGGTAAATTCGCGTAGATCTCAAAGGCACGCCAGCTGATATCCTCCCAGGCTGCATGGCTAAAGGGCGTATTCGTAATAATTTTCAAATGGGTGACGGAGATTGAACCGAAGATGCCATCTTTGGCTCGCTGGACGGCTTTTCCAACGAAATGAGGGCGGTCAATCTCGCCTACTATCCAGTGCTTGAGATTGGGCAGAATAGGCAGGAGAAGAGCCACGATGGCATCAGGGAATAGTTGGTAAGAATTCCGTTGTCTGAAGCCCGGGGGTGGATTGGTCGTCATCAGGCGCTTCAATAGTTCAGTGGCTTCTGGCTCTTCCCATTTCTGCTCGGCTATGGCATCTTTGAATCGCGTCTCTTTCTCTTGCTCCTCTGGTGTTGTGGCTGTGTATGGTAATGCTTGAGCGGGGTATGATGCCGAGTGGTAGAATGTGAAGGTCAGTTTGCGGACATACTGTGCTAGGTTCCGATTCTCTAAGATAGACAGCGCAAAGTTTTGTATGGAGGTGAGGTCAGTACGTCTATCTATCTTGAGATGAGAGAATTTTTTGGCCTGGATTGGATCGTGATCTAGCTCTTGAGAAGCTGGTCTTTTAGACATTTTCGGACCGAGGGGTTGATTCGAAGGAGATAGTGGGGTGAAAGTCGATAGTGGGGCTCGACAAGATGTCTTATGTTCTTCGAATTGAGAAAGTCAAGATGCTTGTTATGAAGCTTGGCCGATGTCCAGAAGATTGGAAATCCTGGCTAGTGTTTGATGAGCAAAGGAGTGGTGAAAAAATAGAGAACAATTTCAGGCTGATGTTCTCAGGACATGTGCCTCACCAGTGCAGGAAAGTGGTTTATTACATAATCGACGCTACTCCACATCCCGACACCGCTGCTAAGAAAATAAAGAGTCACCCGATGCTCGACGAAGGAAATGTCTTCATATCATCCTCGAAAGCTTCATTCAAAAGATTTGTAAGTGACACTCTGGGGATTGACTCCCGATGCTAATGCTCCTCGTAGCTATGAACATCCGGATTTTCTCACACAATACGGAATCTCAACAAATCAATCTTACGACACAATCTCGCCACCGCCCCAGAAACAAATATATTCTTTCTTTGAAAGGCCCAAGTGAAGTTAAAGCATCTCGCAGTCTGACCAGAAACAAACAAAACAAGCGAGCCAAGTCGCCTTTTTGGCCGATGCGACCATGCCAAAATAAGGCAAGTGGCCGTACTAGCGCGCTTTCCCCAAATGCTCTCCATCTCTAGGTATCTTCAACTTCAACTTCACATTACCGCTTTTGACTTCAATCCGCCTGTCTCCGAACATTACTGTCGCAAGTACCTACAACTACACTCGTTCCTAGGAATTCTCAAAGTCTTACGTAAGTAAGATCTTACAGTTGCAGTTCCTTGAGTCTCCACTCCGCTATAGCTCTGAGATCTGGTGCGGTGGAGGGGTCGCTATTGAATGAGTGAGAATCATGACGATGAACTGTCCATATATCCTCATCCGCCAGTGGAAGACCCTCCTTTTGCCTGAGGCTCGTCGCTAATTGTGTATTAGGAGACCATGAATACCTGGTGGATCTGCGAACGACCCCGCGACTCATGGCTTGCTTTCTCTGGTGGGAAAAAATGTTTAACGAAAGCTAATTTCAATCAACAGACAATCTCGAGACTACTCGGATTGAATTTGGTTCCATTCTTTGAATACATCAAACAGCCAAACAAAGAAGTAGATCAAGGTGGCAGTTTTCTGATCCACATTCCTCAAAGTCAACAAAATATACCAACATCAAGCAAGCACTCCCAAGTCACCTCACAATGGCACCTACCGCCCTAAAAGCTCGCAAAATTATGGCTCATCTCATCAACAAGCGCGAGGAGTAACTGGGCCTCTCGCGAAGTCGGAGTCGTTGTCGTCTTCTGCGTTGTCTTCATCGTCGCAACTGGCCTCCTCGGCCTCTGCATTTCGAGAGCTTGGGGCAGACGAAAGGTCAAGCGTCAGGCTTCGAATGTCTAATATATCTCTACAAATTTGTCTGGATTCTTGAAGGAATGACAGACGTGCTTGCACGAATACACGAGTGAGAGATGAGAGGAAGATGATATCCTAGCATTAGACTTTTGTTGCGATAATTCAGATAGCTTACTGTCGGAGCTGGGCATGTTAATTAGTTTGGTTTGGTATGGCATAAAGACGATACAGCAGGTGGGAATCTTGAGCCTGAGAGACAATCGTATTGGTATCTAGATTGGTATCCAGACTGGTGGGTGGTCCTTCCTCTGGTTGCTGTTCCATGAATCTAAACTTCCATGGGGACCTGATTGACCCAATCCACGGGCATTGTTTTGAGAATTTTCAGTAGTCCTTCCGTGGACTGTTGGAACATGACACTCTAATGGATCTAGGCAATATTGTTGATGATTTGCCTCACCGAAATAGCATCGGTTGATGTTGGGTGTTATTTTGTTTTGTACTTTCTCCTTGCCGTCATCTGTTAGTACTTCCGTTCTAGGCTGCCAAGTGGGTCAGTCATCACAAACCAAGAGAGGCTCTTGAGGCTTTTCTGACTTTCCGTTTGTTTACATTAGTTATGTCGATGCGAGGAGGTAGGTTTTTTTTTTTTTTTGTCCGTTACCTTATTCTCAGGCAAGAAATGTTTCCTACACCAGGATTTATTGGTACCTCCATTTGTCCAGAAGAGCAATGGTTCAGTTGAAAGCCAATGTTTGGAAAATACCTGCCTTCCTCTCAAGAAATCAAGAAACCCCCAGCTCCAAGTGCGAAGCGAACCCCTCGTTCGTTGTTAATTCTATGGAGTTCCATGCGAGCCATCCCCAGTATATCACTGAGGCATCCTCACTTAGTATCCCACCCACACCTCAATTAGCTGCGACTCATCTTTCCACACTATTGAAAAACACATCATCAAGCATCAGTACCACACCCTTCTATATATCCCCATACAGCCTCACAGGCTACATCAAGGCGATTGTTCCCATGACTTCTTATCTTTTCATATCACCCCTTGCCTCACTCGAACTCCTCCTCTCATCCAATCAGACACGAGGCCACGGGGAGGCGACCCGAGCCGTCCCAATTGAGGCTTGTAACCTCGCAGTTGAGGCATGGATGCAGGAATCCTGCATGGATAACCAATCCCGAAACCAAGCAACCAACGCAAACGCAGCTCGGAAATAAAGTTCAAACGAATCAGCAGCGTTTCCCCTGTCGCTTAGAGCCGAGTAGCTGCTGGCTTTCTGAGGAGTCGGAGTCACTGATCAGCCATCCATCAAGATCCATCGAGTTGCTCGCGCGGCCTGAGCTCGCAACCTCCATTCTGTTCAACCTGACCCCACGTTAGACCTCTTGCGTAGACCTGTCGGCGTCGTTGCATCTCCCTGCCTGCTTCATCCTTTCTCGTCAATTTATTTTCAGCATCTACGCCCTATTTGTAACGACTCACGAATTTTCTACGTTTCGCTCGGCCAATTCGTCGGAGAAAAAAGGTGCGTGAGGCTGCAGGCGACCTGCTATCTGGACTAGCTAAATACTGATGCGAGATGGCAGCCTCAAAATTGCGATGCACACGATATAACTCGATAGCGACGCGTCGTCCGCCTTGCCCTTCTCGATTGCGCGTTCATACTCCGTTGGAAATATATATAAGACGCGATTCCCCCGCGATCAAATGCGAAAGCTGTGGACTGCTGGATAGAAACGAGATAGCCGCCGGCCTGCCAGCGCACCGCCGGTTCAGCATACTGCCCTCAATGCAACACGCCTTTGGAAGAGGCCTCTCTCTCCTTGATCTTGAATACTCTTGCGATTCCATTCTTCTCGTTCTGCGAACCGTTACCCATGGCTGCCCAGCACCTCCGTACAGGAACCAATACTCCGCTCTTGAAAAGATATACCAATGATGAGGATCCGATTGAGACGAGGCTTCCGAGTGGGAGGTGCAATTATACAAATTTGAGCGCAGGAGGGAGTGCGCCGGTTTGCGGATGTCGTCGATTCTGGGACAAGGCTCTGGCGACTCCGAGGTCGACCTTTGGAGATAATACACCTAGGTCTCAAACCAGGTCGGGATTTTGCATGTGTGAACATCATGCTTGTTTCCATGATGATGGTCCACAGACTCAGGTTGGAAAAGTCTCTGCTGATGTTGCTATGGCAGAGGCAACCCCGAGAATGGTCCAAAATGCATCCATCAGACAGGCTGTTTCTGTGCAGGATCCTGGGTTAGATGTAGGCCGTCGAGACTCCATGCCAGATACTCTCCAATGGGGCCGTTACATACATACTGGATCTGTCACAAGTCTCCCTGCTATTCCATCTCAATGTTTGCTTCCATCTGACGGTGGATCCATGGCCTCTGGTAGCCAAGGTGCCTCTATCCGCCCATCTGGCCTAGGACTTCGGACGATCAATCCAATGCCTACGATCACCTCTGGGAACCCCATGACTGGACAACAGCCTGTTGATAACAGGGGAATGCAGCTCTATGAAGACGCTAATGGGAATGCATTCTTGCAAAGCCTTACCGAAGTTGCAACACCAAGTGCTAGAGCATCCCAGGATCCAGTGACTGATGGCGACCTGGCCAAGGATGTAAGCAATGTTCGAGACGCCCTCGAAAAGTTTACCCAAGCATCTGCAAAGCCCATTACCAAGGATGACCAGTCTCAGCTCCAGATCAAACAGTCCGGATCCAACTCTGGTCCACTGGTCCTCACTCAAGTCGATGGCGCTAACGAAGAATCTCTCATTCCCCGGCTTCGACATCTTGTCAACAACCTCTCGGAATATCCCACTAAGATACAGAACCATGAACATCGTCTAGAACTTCTTGAGAATACGTCTTTCTCACACGCTGCTATTGACGATCTGCAGGATGCCGATGATCGTCTAGATAACCGAGTTTGTGAAGTTGAGGAAAGGCTTCGTGATGTTGAGAGGGCTCAAGTCGCACTCAATGATGCTAGTAGCGTCAGTAGTCGACAGCTTGTCAATAGCTCGTTTGACTCGAGAGCATCTGTCACTTCCTCGGTCATGATAGCTTCAGCCATGGATCGTCTTGACTCTTCTCGTGTCGAAGTGCTTGAGGCCCAAGTAGCTGAACTCCAAGCTGCTGCCCTGCCATCTCACTCCCGTCCTTGGGAGGTCGAAGTCGTTTTTCTGCCATTTGGATCACGCCTCATGGGTATCTGGTCAGGACAGCACTCTATGAGTCAACGATCGCGACTGAACAGCACGCAAACGGATGGGTGGACGCAGACTCAAAACAACTCCATGGCTGCTGCTCAGGCATGTCTCACCGCTCACGATCAGGCTTCGGCATGGGAGAGATCGGCTACGGATCTTGCTGATCAAAACTCGCAATGGTTGATGGCTAGGGCTTGTGGATTGCGTAGTAGAGTTGATGAACGACTTAGGAGCAGGGGACTCGTCAGGCTGATTCGCATTCTTGGCCCTGATGCACGAGATGTGCAAGCCGCGATGTTGAAAGCTTTTGGAGATCTACCGGAAGTTCTCACCGAGGATCCATATACTCAACATGACGACGAGAATACTGGCACGGTACCAAGGTCTCTGAAAACCTATCTCGGGTTATCAGCACCTTGGATTCCTTTACGGAAGATCCACAAGGACTCCTGTCTGCGATATTTGAATCCCTCCGAGATGGTGACCCCTGCACTGTGGACTGTACCATTTCTATCTGCCAGTGTTGCGATGCGACATTCTGGAATTCGTCGACTATATGTCACTCAACGAGACAGTTACATCCAACAACTAGGCAACAACAATGCGGACTGGACATGGCAAAAGCTCCGTCAACTCCCTCGAGTCTATCCCGACCAAGCCAGTTTCGACCACACCCCTGAAGCAGACGCCCATGAGCCCTGCTGGGAATTCGACGAGCGTCTCGACCCTCCCCACGAAAGCATCCACTCCTCGTTCGCGTCTCAAATCTCCTCACTCAGTATAAGCTCCCATGCACATGGACATGAACACCAAGGCCAACCATACGATCCTGCTTCACCATCCGACCATTTCTCCTCAGCAGCTGTTTCCCCTAACGCGTCCACAACACCAACATCCATCGCGCCACATGCACCGCCATTATCTCCCCTCAAAGAAAGGAATCCATTCCGACCAATCCACATACGCACCACCTCAATGCCACTCCCAACTATGATCCCGACAAAAAGCTCCCAGCCAACCACAACCAGCGCACACACAACCAAACGCCGCATCGCCTCTTTCGAGCACGAAACCCAATCCTCGCCTTCACGTGCTCCGTCAGCATCGGCCTTCTCCACAAACCCACCCCTCAATCTAAATCTCAACACCCTCAAACGCCGGCGCATCTCCCGCTCCCCCTCCCGACCCCGCGACACACCACGCTACTCCACCGGTCCACCCTCCCCCTACGCATTCTTCGACGACGTGAATACCAAGCGAGAGGAAGGCATGACGCCGTTTGCGTACGCTACTCCTCATAGCAATGCGCCGTACATCGAGCGCGCTAGGACGAGCAGTCGCACGAGGAGTAGTATTGGGATTTATGAGGATGGAGATGAGGATCTGGATGGAGATTTTGATGCTGAGGCGAATGCCGATAATGATGAAGAGGGGAGTACGACGGATGATTTGTATGCTGATGGGGAAGAGGGAGGCGAGGCAAACGCGCTGAGTGATTTTGATTCTGATGGTGAGGAGTATGGGGCGGGGTTCGCTCAGAGACAGGTTGATGAGGAGTGGGAGGGTGTAGAGGATGATTTGGATCTTGATCATGCCCATTCGAACGGCTACAGCCCACGTCTTCTCCCTGTCTCGGTTGGTAAAAGCGTGCCTTCTGGTCTCAGACATGGACTTGGTGAACACGAAATGGAAGATGGCGATGTCGATGATCAGGCGAGTGATGCCAGTAGTGTCCCATCTGAGTATCCGAGTCGTCAGCCTGATGGCTTGTTCGACCTTGGGTCTGGGTTGGGGATGGGGACGGGGAAAGCGGGGTTTCGGATTCATGTTGATGAAGAGGTTGAGTAATTCTATGTTTATTGGTATAGGGCCTGAGATCTGGGAAGGGGAACATGGGGAATGGGAATGGGTGTAAGATTGGATACGATTCGACATGCTACGATACGATACGACACAGCCGTGCGCATACGGCGCGATCTCCTTACGCATATACAGTCCAGTTCAGTACACGATTATGATTTTCAAAGGTGTTTGGTGCAGTTACGGTTGATTTGGGATACCAGTGTTAGTGTTGGCGTTTGGGCTATATTTGTTACCTGCTTCTGTTCTCGTCATTTGACTTTCCCGCTATTCACATCATCTTCATCTTCTCCCAATACTCGGTACAACATACTCAACTTGGAGCGATTCCCTCCGAGCTTTATCTTGCTCTTCGAGGGAGATGAGGGGAACCAATGCGGCGGGTAGGAGCAGGCACGCGATGCGATATAAGATTGGAGTTTTGATCAAGATTGGGAGCAAGAGAGAAAGAAAGCGAGAGTCTCCACTTCTTGTAAATTAGATAGGCTGTGCCACGGATCTTTGAAGCGGGTTGGCTTGGTTGGTACACGATATTCTGAGCATAGAGAAAGAGGGAGGAAAGATGGAGCGGGCATAGATATCAGCATCTCTATCTCCAATACAGAACTTTTACGGTGAATGGAGGACTCGTGTGTGGTCTTCTTACCTGTGTGAGGCGTTTATTTCTACGTTTGAGTGTTCTTCATGTTGGGCGGTTTACAGTGTAAGATTCACTTGGTTCTTCTCCCTGTATTCACCCAGAGGGAAATCTGTCTAGTCTAGAACGACACCTAGAATGGATCTAGTAAATACGACATTCCTATCCAACTGCGAAACCGGAGCCAGGCGCAGACTCGTGAGAGCCCCTTTACCCCTTATTTTTTGTTTCTTTTTTAAAAAAAAAAATTTGTTAGATTTTATGCCTGATCGTTTATTTATTGAAACAGGCACATCACAATCAATACTCCAGTTCAAGAGAAGATTTACTGCTATCATTGAGTCCTTTAGGCAAAAGATTTAAATGCTGAAGCTAAATCCATGTTCTGCATCGCACACAGGTTTTTGATTAAGCACCTCAAAATCTCCACCATTCTCTCCATCAACCCTAAGCCACTTCACCAACAAACTCGTATCTGTTCTCCACCGAGGACCGTAAGCTCCATCATATATACAATTCAAAAGTCTCTTATCTGTAACTCATCCAATCACAGATTTGTGCTATTGACACTGCACGGCGGTGGAAAAGCCTTGGCGATGGCAGCATTTATTGAGGCGGAATGGCAGCCAGGACATAGACAGAGCTACCGAAAATCAGGTATCAGCATGTTCTCTGTTCAAACAAGCACCATTGAAATTCATTTCTTTGAGCGCCAAGATTACCTTCTCAGCTCCAGTCAGGTTGCTCGCACTGTTCTCGTACCTAAAATGAGGTCAGCAAATGTTCTTCCTATCTGATAATTACGAACGAGGTGTTCTCGAGGTTGAAATAATTGATAGCACAGCCTGTTGCTACTTACGTTACACATTTCGCCATGGCCTCTTTCGTGCCACTTGCAGCGTTTTGAGATAAACATAAGCTGGAATTGATAACATCTAGACACGCGTACACTCGCTTGGGACATCCGTCGGCAGCTGCCTGAGCTTTTACACAGACAAGGACGAAGCAAAGGGCGAATGTTGTGTTGAATCGCATCGTTCAAGTGTTGGCCGAGACTCTTGCTGGGTGTTCCGTGCAACTGATACTCAAGGCGTCGTGGGATTGCATATCTATTTGTTCGATAAGTACTTCGCTCACAACATCTTCCACCCGAGATATCCTTGGTAGGTATTTGGCAATATTGGAATAACCTACGGCCCGCAGTCTCGCCGTCGTGGAATGTTGTTGATGTGCTCCGGCACTTAGCACTCAGCACTCTACTTACCCCTCACCTACTGCTGAGAAATAGTATAGGCTTCACCGAATCTTTTGTAGATTTTCAATCACAGATTCAGTGATCTCTCCTCTTAGACTACTTGGAAAATAATTGTTCTGTTTTTGTGTTCAGATGGTGTGTTTTCGTTGGACCCTCCTCTCCAGTCTTCTTTGGACGATGGTACTTTCCCACAAGTATGATATCTCATATGCCCAAGCGAAATATAGTCATTTATTTTCATCGCTCCAAGGAAATCATAAACTTGTCGCTGAACAGCCTGTTTGTGTATCCGGCATCTGAAGCCCCTACATTAAGCGAGAGAGTTGGGACGAGCCGCTGAAAGGGATGTTTGGCTAAGTTCGGCACATGCTTCATTGATTAAAGAAGTTCTGCAGGCTGTGAAAACAAAACAGCCACAAAGTCTCACCTTGTCAACGTAGATTAATCACGGGAGATGATCTGCGTCTTATCTTCGCTAAGCCCGGGATATTGCTTCACGAACCAACCATATTTCCAGAAGGCATTGCTGGGCTTGTGTTCGAAGAAAGGCCGAGAAAGTAAACATCACCAGGCGGGAGAAATACAGATCGGAATCAATCATCCGCGATTGCTTGCTGGTAAAATTAAACACTAAGACTTGATTCCTTATTCTTCTTGCCTATCTTATCGGCTCGACCCGGTGTAGAAATTCTATCAAAGCCCGCCAATTTCTTGGAACATGGCACAGGCTATAATAAAGATAGGCGTTAAACAGTCCCTAGAAAGTCTCAGTGCTTGGAAATCCGATACGAGAAGGACTTCAGTCATTCCCACTAATTGCAAGCCACATGTCTAAAAGTTCTGCGCGCCCAATATCTCAAGACCCCGTTTGCTTCTGTGCTGATATCGCAAGACTGTGGTGAAGGTCAAAAGTTGAGATGCAGTGGTCAAATTTTGTTCTTCTAGCAGCACTTGCTGGCTCGAGTCACGCTTTGATTCGATTCCAATGTTCTCAGCTCGTCACCCAGAGACTTGATCCGTTGGTCAGCCCAGGCCAGATCCCATCTCCACATGTCCATCAAATCGTTGGCGGTGTATGTCCAAACCCCCATGAGGTCATGAAACTACGTTTATTGACTTGAGTAGAATTCCTTCAACGCCACGATGGACTATGCAAAAGACATGCCAGGAGAGTCATCATGCACGACATGTCAAATGAGCGACGATTTCTCGAATTACTGGACTGCGATCCTGTACTTTAGAGCTAGGAACGGGACATACAAACGAGTCCATCAACTCGCAAATTCTGGATTTGAAGGCTCGGCAGGTGGAGGGATGACTGTGTACTATATGCAAGATCCACTCTACGATACCGCACAGAAGTCAAAAGTCCAAGCATTCCAGCCAGTGAGCAAAGCCCAAAGCAGTGCAAATCCTTCCGAATCAAGTTTAATGTAGTAACTGATATCATCCTAGGGATTCCGCATGTTCATCGGAGATGTCCAAGCGCACAGCCTCGCCGACGCAGCACGTTTCCGTCAACTTACCTTCACCTGTCTCGATACGATGGCAAGTCGCGATCACGAGTCTCTCGCATTTCCGAACCGTGTCTGCGCAGCTGGTATCATGGCATCCCTCCGTTTCCCAACTTGCTGGGATGGGAAGAACCTCGATAGTCCAGACCATATGAGCCACATGGCTTATCCAGAGACTGGAACGTTCGAGAGCGCTGGACCGTGTCCGGCTACTCATCCTGTGCGCACTTCGCAGGTCATGTTTGAGGTTATTTGGGATACGAAACCTTTCAATGATAAATCGATCTGGCCTGAAGATGGAAGTCAGCCGTTTATTGTGAGTTCTCTATCTTCATTCCTTTATATTTGAACTTCTACTGATAGATGAAAATCAGTGGTCCTTCGGCGACAGGACAGGTTATGCCAACCATGCCGATTACGTTTTCGGTTGGAAAGACGACTCGCTGCAGAAGATTCTCGATACTTCTTGCTATGTTAATTGTAACACTGCAAAGACTCAATCGATTGCCGATATGAACAAATGCTCGCAAAATGTTGTCGTGGAAGAGGATATCGATGGCTGTGAGTGCCTGTTTTTCGCTTGTCATCCTTTAGAATCGTGAACTAATTATTTTCTGCACTAATAGGGTTGACTGAACTCCCTGGTGGGCACAAGGTGATGTAGACCTGTCCGAAATACTCATGGGGCTGTAAGTTTCGGAACGGTATGTGGAAGATGGATGTGGAGAGAACAGAACCGTAGACTTGGGTATCTTGCGGAGTGAGACGAGTGGCAATAATGTGGTTGTCGGCGGTTCGAATTGAGTGACTATTTGAATATTGTTCCTCTAGATATTGCTTGTAATGATGTGCCATTGATTCCATTCAGAAGAATACGCAGCTGTGACATGCTGTTGGGATGTGAACAGTTGTCGCTTACCCTGGGCTGCCCCGCCCCGTTCCCAATCCGCTTTCAAGTAATCGAACCGCCTCAAGTATACATTTAGTAGAACGATGTTTCGTTGAGATCTCGTTGAAAATGAACATTCTCGAGTGTTCAGTTCCAAGTAAGTGAAGTGGTAGCAGCCGCTGTCACCGGAACTCCGACAGTTTTGCTCGGTACATCTTATCCAAGGCACCAGTCATGTTGGAGAACGGGAATTAAAAATGTTATGAGACCACCACACACAACATCAGGACTAGGCTCTTATGTGTAGAAAGAACGTAAAGATATCTTGGCAGTCAATGACTAGACTCAAACGCGACATGATTGTGTGCGCTGAACAAGCAAAAGAGACACCCCTACGCCAGGAGATTCATGATACTGAAGCTTAGAACATGATTGGCACTCATAGATTTAGGAAGGAATACTAATGTTTCCATGAATTCAAACCCCATAGTCTTCAAGGTATCTACCCGTTGGACCCCTCCATTTCTCAATGCGAGAATGAAGACAAACTGAGTCTTCTACTGAATCTGCCTCCACCATGAGCGTGATCCATAACATATGTAATAATAGTCGCCAGCGTCTCCGGTTCCGTCATGTGGACGTTGTGGCCACTGTTGTCTCGCGCAGAATAGACCAACGAGTTCCCAGAAAGGCGCTGTGCAGAAGATTGCAGGCTATAGTCAATATCCTCAAACCCTTCGACGAACTTGTGAAAACGTGCTCTCTCCTCTAGAGTTCCAAACCCTATCTCAATGGCCGCTTTCATGAGCTTCTGCATATCGGCTCCATTGGTGCCCACTACTACTACAAGAGGCTCAAGCCCCAGGAGAGGAGGTTCCCTGGACAGCAAATTCTTCCTGCTGAGTACTTCAAAGCTGGCTGGATATGCGGCAAGTTCTCTTGCTGCTTGCTCTCTGTGGCTGGGCTGGGCCGCATCCTGCCGGCTCTGAAGCCATTCGTCTTGACTCATCTGATTTCGCAATGTCAGATTAAGCGCCGCCGGTATATCGATGCCACTGGAGATGATCCAATTCATGAAAGGTCGCCAATCTAGAATCTCGAGCGTACGTTCATTGTTTGCGTCCACGAGAACCAAGCCAGCAACCTGTAGATCCGGGTATTTGAAAATGAACTCCTGAGCCAAGACGCCTCCCCAAGAATGTGCCACGATGAGGTAAGGAGGTTTGATGGTAGTCACATCAAGGAGGTCTTTCAGTTCGGAAACAATGTTCTCCGACGTGAGTGGTCGTGGAGAGCGCTCGCTTTTTCCTAGGCCAGCCCTGTCATAGATGGCGACGCGGAGAAGAGGTCGAAGATGGCGAATGACAGTTGCCCAGGCCGAGGAGCAGCTGCCGAGCCCTTGGATGATGACAACAACTGGTTCAGTACGTATACGATCGGGGCCCGAGACTTCAAGATAAAGACGGTGGCTGCCAATAGAGACGAGGCCCTGCTTATTGCCAGTGTTCCAGTCGATATCTGTCATGGTCGAGTATGATTCAGAAGCGAGCAGTTGTTTTGATGGCTGTGTACTGATATAGTTGGGGGATGAGATGATTTTTGTTCGTGAGAACGGTTCTCTCAAACATGTAAGATTTCAATTGCTTACTGCATGCCGTGGAAGGTGCTGAGGTCGAGAGTGGTGGTTGTACCTGAAGGCTTGGCTCGGCAAAACAGCCAATGGGTGACATTGGAAGTGAAGATCTTATGAGGGAGCAGGAACAATCCACCCTACAGGCTGCAATACAAAATCTACAATGCCTTACCTCATGAGCTTATCCTTTTTGCCCTTTACTCCCTACTTCTAGGCTTACAAATGCCAATTTTCTGGAGTCTATGCAGTCCATATCTCCAAAAAAGGAAACCCGACCACAAGAGTTTACACAAAAGAGGATAAAGTAGTCAAGGGACTGCTAGAATTGCTCCAGGATCTCGATGTATTTAAGAGATAATTGTTGAGTGTTTTAAATTTGCATACTTGCCACATTGGAACGATCAAAGATAGCCTACAGCATGATAACCCTTCCGAGAAATAATACTTAATTGTGTGAAGACAGCCATCAAACAAGCACAATCTCCCTCCTATCAACATCATGAAAATAATCCAGGTCCCTCACCAACCCCAGCCCAACTCTCCTAAACCTTCCATCTCCCAGCCCAGTCTTAACCAATGCCAAGCACGTAACATGCCATTTGTAGTCAATATTTTGATCACCATCCTCATTCGAGATAACCGGCATCAATTCCACAATCGCCCTTCCCATCTCGCCATCCCTTAACCCCTCCAAGCTCTTCTCCTCATCTAGAATCAACTTCCCAACTTTCACGAACTTAGGTGGTTCTTCGCCCGGAGGCGTCTCGCGGAGATGGGCAGGCGTGATATCGTAGAGATACGGATCATCTTTCCCAATAACGAAGACAGAGAGTAACATACCCTCCACACAGAGCGCTGCACTCGAGAGATTTCCATAAGGATTCGAACTGCCCGGAGTCCATTCCGTCTTCCCCAGCAACAACTTAATCCAATCTCCACCCCAGCCGCCCCAGTAATGCATTCCCCACGACACAAGCGTCTCATGCATACTAGCCCAGCTCCACGTCGGCGCTTTACACAGCTCAGGAGGACGACTCCTGCGTTTCTTAGGCAGATTCTCGAGAGCGCGTTTCTGGTGGAGGTGCATGTGTTTCCGTGAATGGAAGTGTGTCACAGATGTTGTCCAGACAAGCTGCCTCGCAAGATCGTACAGCCACATCCCACCAACGTATTTCTCCTGCGAGAAGCGATCGGAAAGGACTTCCTTCGTCGCTTCAGCCAATACACTGAGAGCAGGTAATCTGTCACTTGGATGAGTAATCTTCCTCAGAAGATACAGTTCGACAGTGTCGCTCCACTCCTGGTAGATATTCGTTCGCTTTGACGTGAACTGGGTCTTGAGCATTCTTTCGTCATATGTCGGATTCTGCGCCTTGAAGTCGTCTCTTTCTTTGCGGAGGACGGACGGCATGCGCGAATGGCGATCGCCTAGCTTGATGGCGTATTTCAGATAGTCCTGACGCAGGTTGTCGTCCATCCCTTCTGGATCTTGAGATGTCACCATGCTGTATGAGCACTCCCAAGTCATACCCGTTTCAGTGAATGCCAATGTTGCGTGAGAGAGCTTCTCTTCTTGGAGGACCCATGCTCGGTCATATAGTGGACCTTTGAGATCGTTCTTGAGGAATCCGAGATCTCTTGGTTCTGGATCGCAGGTGAGATGAATGTGGAATTGATTTCCGCCTTTCGTGGAGAACCCATATTGAGAAAGTAAACAGGGGGTGTGGAGGATTGGTTTCTCTGATGTGAATAAACCATCGTTGCCGCTCGATGCACGAGATGCAGCGATAGTGAAAAGTGCGTTTTTGTAGACTGCGCACATCTTGGCTGACTCTGGATGGAAAATCTCATTTTAGTTTATCGGTTTGAATGTTGAGAGATCGACATACCCTTTGCCCAGTCCTCCGTAGAATCTTGTATGATGCACAACGAGTCTATCCAGATGTATCTATCGCATCCCGAATTGCCTCGTAACAAGAATGGCATCTTGAAAGGTTTTTGATAACTTTCCATGGGAATGGATTTGCACCGGTCATCGAAGTTCGCGGTCGTAGTTGTAGCTATCTGGTACGGTCCCCAACAATGACTTAAGGTCAAATACCGTGTTTGGACATATGGCGTGCAAAGGCGAGGACTACGTGATCCATCGGATGGGCCAACATCGATGACTCGAGTCGGCATCAGTGGGATTCTAACCTGAAGACATTTTGGATGATTGACCCAACATGTTGCTAACCATCTCTTCGCGAGACGGAGGTTTTGGAGGACTGACGAAGGTCGGTTGGCGTTGTTTTGAAGTATGCGTGTCATGGGATCTATTCATCAGCTATCAGTAGTGTCACATTTTGCACTTGAAAGACTCACTTGGGACTTGTAAGAATCGTAGCTGAGCCCATCCATACTCTTTGCCAGCGTGGTGAATACCCATATAATTCCCATTTCCTGGAAACCACCCTGGCTGCCACACCACTTCCTTCATACCGAGGGAATGATCCAGGATGATTGGGTCATGGGCACAAAACTCGAAAGGAGAGAAGTCTTGCTCCGCGAAAGCGTTCTTCCAAATCAGGATACAACAATGACAACCATCTTCCGATGACTTGTAGAGAGCTTCTAGGCTCGGCTGATGAAAGGAGAATAGGATCCTGTTGAAAGCCCATAGAGTTTGGTCAGGATAACAAGTCCTCGCCTTCAGAATTTCACGATCCGATAGCTCGGATAGCGGTAGGAAACGAATAGAACGACAAACGTCGCATAGTGTTGTTGGAAGTAATGGTACATTGAAAACTGGATCACCCACTTTCAAGTATGGTGGATCCGTACAGTCGGGGTTTCTGTGCACTAGTTCGGATTTCTTACTCCCTTCTCGCATGAACTCTTCCAGGGGAGTAACATCTGAAGGTGGCATTTGTGAATCCATGGTCGGATGGAGTGATTATTTGGTTTCGGGGAATGGATGGGTGATAGGTAGAGATGGAATTCGAAATTCCAGGTCGCAGCTGAATGACCCCTGGTCTCGGTTGAGCCTCACCAAAGTTGCGTGGAAGATGCGATTGCTGGATTTTGAATGGAAGTCCTCGGAATTTTCAGCAACATCGTAGTGTAAAGTAGACATTCGAAGAACAATTCAGAGAGCTGTCGAGACCTTGCTCGAAGAGCTATTTCTAACAACAGGAATTTACCAGAAACATTTCGTAAAACACGTCAAGACCACGAACTCAATGCACAAGGCAATTTAGAGAAACCCAGAAAACGAGCACAAATACAGACGGAATATGTACATTCTTCGATTACCAACACTTGTCTACAAGTCCTTGCGGAAAACCTCTGTTGACCATGGCTCACTCGTCAAATTTGTCAATCCCGCCAGGTTCTCGCAAGTCTTCCGTCCACTCATTGGACCTGGAGCTGGGATCTTCACTCCGTTCTTGTTGTATATTCTCCCAGAGTCTTTTCCAACATCTGCTCCGCTCTTGACGTTCTTGTCCTCGCCAGTCAACACACCCTTTCCGGCCTCAACATCCGAGCTGGATGCTGTGGTCTCCGCTGACTTTGCGCTTTCTTGTAGAGCCGTCAAAAGGGCAACTGTGCTTTCGGGGGTCAGATCTTCGTAGAAATCGTCGTTGATCTGAACCATTGGTGCATTGACACAGGCACCGAGGCACTCAACTTCGACGAATGTGAAGAGTCCGTCTTTCGTGGTCTGTCCTGCCTTAATACCCAAGTGCTCGGAAATCGTCTTGACAATCACATCACTGCCGCAACCCCCGAGTTGGCAGGGTGTCTATGAATCCATAATCAGCCCCTAAACAGTATCATTGCTTCCGGCTCTCCTTACCGTTGTGCATGCCTGTACGTGGAACTTTCCGACTGGATCCCGGTTGTACATAGTATAGAATGTAGCAACCTCATACACACGCATTGGTGGCATCTCCAACATCCGTGCAACCTCGTTCATGACGCTCAAGCTGCAGAATCCATGTTGCCTTTGTCCGAGGTCCAGAAGGGGCATCACAGCGGCCTTCTTGTATTGGGGAGGGTATCTCTTGAGGATCTCATCGACGAGCTTGTTGTTCTGTTCGGTGAACTTGAAGGGGATACTGGCATTGTTCACTGGGGTATCTCGGTGCTGTGATTGAAGCTGTTAGTAGCTGCGAGCTTGGTGGAGCTTCAGGGAGACGTACGACGTGGAGGGCATCACTCGCAACTCTCGGGCTGGCCATGAAAGAGCGGCATTGCGTTCGTGAAGTTATGCGAGCAGGTCGTCCGACGGTGCGGAATATGAAAGGAGCGAGTTTTGATGCCATTGTCGCTATGAGGGGGCGCAATGGCTGTTGTGGTGTTATGCTTTGAGGTTATTCAGATGTGAAGTTCGCGATGATTGATGCATTTGAAATGTTTCACTATGATTGGCTGTTGAGCGCGGCTGCTTAGTCATCTGCGAAGCCTCAACCTGCTCGGGGTTCGGATATGCCAAGAATCCAGAGCTCAACATCAACAAATCATCGCCCAGTAGAAAAGCCATATCCGGTAGCCTACTGTGGGGGAAGAAATGGATATTATTGAGCCTCATCCATTTGTATAAAGATGGAACCCATCCTCATTTGGGCAATGTAGCCATCCACTGAGCATTTTACGAAGCAATCTCCCCAGCTTTGACTCTGCTTATTCATGATTGCGCATCATTAGCATGGCAAGGTTCTGCTGACTTTCACGTTCAATTCGAGCATGCAAAATTATTTCAACTGCTTTGTAGTTCTTTTGTATTTTTCACTCAGTCCTGTGGTGTTATTTCCTGCATGTATCGTCAAACTCTAGAAGTTCAAACGATGGAGGATCTGATATCGAATTCTCAGGGGAGGCTTGTCCCGGCACAAGCAACTCAGTTCCCTGGTTCTTTCGCATCGGATCTTCGGCGGGATACCAGAAGGTATGTCAAGTCGACAAAATGGCAACGAGTTGCGAGCCAATACCTGACAGATGGCTGGGGTGATATCAACATATGGAAGTCAGCCGTGAGTGTTTGTCCCAGTGGTGCTGTGCCATGGCTATGAGTGTCAGAGATACTGAACTGATACCCCGTCCAGTTCATCGAGTTTGTTGGCGAAACTGCATTATGTTATCTTTCTGGAATGATTGACATAGTGATCGGAAATTTCCATACAACTCAACCAGCGGCCTACGTCGGTGTCACAAACATATTCCTGATCAGTCTCTTCATTTTTGCGATGGCGCCATCTTCTGGAGGTCACGTCAATCCCGTTATTACATTCGCCACTATGACAGCCGGACTCACTGGATTCTCTCGAGGAATTCTCTATCTCATCGCCCAGACTGCTGGAGCGGCGACGGCTGGTGCTTTGATCAGGGGAAGTCTTGGCAGCAAGCTTGCAACAGCGTAAGAATGTCCTGGTCCACAACCATTACCCTTCTGACTTCTTTATCAGATATCAAGGAGGCGGATGTCTGCTAGACACCAAAGTGCTTGAAGTTGGTCAAGCGTACCTGATCGAGTCAACAACAACATTCATCATGCTGTAGGATATTAACTTCTAAGGGCTGAATTCGAGACTGACCGATTTATGTAGCTTCCTTGCATTCGGAGTCGGTCTAGATCCCAGGTGTGGTCAAATGTTTGGACCAAAGATGGGGCCACTTCTCGTTGGGTGTGTACTGGGCTTGACAGCTTTTTCAACAATCGGTATTGCGGAAGGTTTCCCTGGAGCAAACATGAATCCTGCTCGCTGCTTCGCTTTTGCTGTTGCGAGAAGTGACTTCAAACGTGGGTAGTCATCTCATATTTTTCTTTGGGTCTATTCACTTGCTGATAATCTATAGATCAATGGGTATGGTGGGTTGGGCCAATCACTGGGACCATGGCGCAAACGATCGTCTATCATATTGCTCCTCCGTACCACCGGGAAAAAGCTCTAGAGAGGGCCGCTTCGAAAGTCCAAGGCTCGTCAGGAAAGGTTTAACTAGACGCAGTTATCATAGCCGAGGAGCTTGTTATCCGAACAGAACGGATCACAGTCCAATAATTCTGTGGTGGAAGATTGGACGTTGTATGAGTAAGGGAAGGAGATGAAAATATGAGACCAAAAAGCTACTAAGCCATTTGAGGCCAAAAGGCCTAGAGGAAGGACTGAAGAGCAATGAGCTGCTCCAATGGGTCTAGTGCTAATCAAGGCATATCGATTCCACCAACTACCTTCAATTCTATGTTGATACCAGCAGCAGGAAATCGAAATACTCGACATGGAAACTTGGAAGGTGGATGCATTGAGCCTGTCCAAGCACAGGAACAGACAGAATCGACGGAACCAGTAGACTTCTGTATAAAGTTGGCAAAACTTGATACGGATTGAAATATTTCACGACGTCCAAGCCCTTGTCTTGTGTTCCCCAAAACCCTGGTGATTGTGCCCTGCGGTCATGTCGATTCCCCTTCCGACGTCAGCACTTTAACAAAAGCCAAGTCATGCGCCACACCTCCAGAACAATAATAAACTCCAAACAGGCGAGATCTTCGAACTAAATATATGAAAAGAGGGGAACTCCAATCGAGACTTTCCTCCCCATGCCCAAGCCCAAGTGATCAGCCACACGTCGTCAGCCACGGCAACCGTCAAGCTACCGCTAAACTTGGCCAACGGAGTTTCTTCCAACAACATGTCAACTTTCCCTCCAAACAACTGATCCAAGTGCCAACCATGCCCATGCTTTCCCTTCCGCAAGTCCCATTCCGTGCAACAACAGTGAGCTGTCGTCAGTCGGTTAAGCATCACCAGTTCTATTGTAAAGAATATCGTCGATCCGGAAGGATCTCCTTCATTCTCGCCAAGTTTGTTGCCCTGACTTCCAAGTGGATGGGGCCCGGGCCCAGGGCAGGGCGGCCACCAGAACATCAGGTGCTCATTCACTCGAGTTTTGATTGCTCAACCCACTTCTCACAACACCCAGTCATATTTCAGATCTGCTTGTTTCTTTGCACCACACCTGATTTGAACTTCTCATCACATCACATTCTGCTGCTTGGTTTTCGCTTGCGTTCGCGTTGCTGTCAAGTTCCCTCCAGCAGCTGTTCGTGATGACGAAAGTAGCGCTTTTGTTCTTCTTCAATAGGATATCCTGGACAAGGATTTGTGTTTCAGATACACGGACGCCACAGTAAAGTGCAGAGCGCGCGCCACAAATCAAGGAAAGAGGCTCTTGTTTACCAGTCCCATAGGCTGCATATTTGCGGTGTGGTAGCTTTCCCCAGATTTCATTCAGCTGGGGTGGGTCGGGGTAGAGTGGTGAGACGTGGAACGAAGAGAAGGAAAGGCCTCGTAGCTTTGAGTCAGGCATGGACGGTGTGCCAATCTGGAAAGCCTTGGATTCGAGCTAGGCTGGCTGGCAGGCTCCTGTTTTTCACGATGTGGGAAATTATGCGCTGCGTCACACAGGGACGGAAAGAACTTGTGTTGCATCATCGTATGTTTGGCTGCTGTTGTTAAGCTGGGCTTTGTCAGTGTTGGCTGGCTGTTGGCCACTTGCTGGTTTGAAGTGTGCTTGCTACAAATACTATCCTCGTCCCCTCCAGATGCAGCTCCGTCTTTGAACTCTAAGCCATACACTTTCAATACCCAAAGTCCCAGAATCACACTCCACAAAGCCGCCATGATGATCTTGACAGACATCCTCTCCCTTTGCTTGCGCATCGGTGAGGTAAGCCTACTTCCCTATCAAATCCAAAGATCAATCTTCATCACTAACAACCCAAATAGCTGGCATTCACATGCGTCGTCGCTGGTCTCAATGGCGAATACCTCCACAACACACGTCACTCATCAGGTCAGCCCACCTCCCTATTCCTTATCCTAGAACACATATCCCCAAAGTCCCCATCCCCTCTCAGAACATCTCCATAATCCGCAAACCAAGCCCGTGCTAACCTACCCACCAGCCGGTTCCCGCAAACGCTTCATCTACGTTGAAGTGATCGCCGCACTCGGGATACTCTTCAGTCTCCTCTTCCTCCTCCCTTTCATGACGTCCTTCATGCACTGGCCCGTCGACCTCTTCCTCTTCATCGGCACCATGGTAGCGTTCGGTCTGCTGGCCCACTACGACAAGCAGTGCGGCAGTGTGTGGAACTGGCACGGCATCACGCATGGTGGCGCTTGTGATAAGTTCAAGGCGACTATTGCCTTCCTCTTCTTGGCATCTATATTCTTTTTGGCGAGTGCTATTCTGGGATGGTGGGTTAGTCGTCGACGGACGAGGACTGCACATGTGGATTCTGCGCATCATGGGAGGCGGAAGTGGTATCGTAGATACTAGATCCACGAGGTGGAGTCGACGGGCATAGGGCGAGGAAGGGGATAGTGGATGATGGATTGGAGAGAGTTTTAATGTCGTTGGAGTTGGTTGGGACATGAGCTGAGAGTCGGAAGGGTTTTGGAAAGGGGGTGTTGAACTTGAAATACCCGCCGAGTTTGGTTGAGCGCTTTTACGAGTCTCTTATTTCCCTTTACGCTACTTACATACAAATTTACACGTAATACTACACTATACTATAAGCGAGCTGTGTCTTTGCCCATGAACTGGCATATCATCAAGGATACCCAATATGCCCTCTCCTCGCTTAGAGGGAAACACAGGATGGTTCGGAAGCGCATTTGTTAGAATAAAACCACTGACTAAAACTCCCAAAACTACCATGTAGATATAACAAAACAAAGAAATATTCGTAATCATAAAGTGACTGACGCTCTCTACCTGGGGAGAATTCGTAGTGAGTATCGAAGGCAGAGTTGCAAATATTAGCAGAGACTCTCGCTTGTTATTATGATGCCCCTTGAAAAAAGTTTTCTATAGAAGAAACAGCTTTATCCCTACTACGAAAAGTCGTGAATACATTTCACAACATACGATAGTCATATAGGGTGCGGCTATGCCGCTTTTCGCACAGATAACAAGGTCATCTGCAGCAATAGACTTCCATTGCAGCCTAACCACGCGTAAAAAATACAATAAGAAATGTCACCAATTGCTAAGAAAATTTCTAGATTTGACTGAAAATCGCCGTCTACTCTAGTGTTACATATATCACAATTCGTCCTTCCCGTTCTGTGACGAGACAGGACCATGCGGCCTCTCGCTATCAGCCTGCAAATCCACGCCATTCTTCTTCCTCCACTTTTCCCACAGGGCCCAGAAATCTTTCTCCATGCCCTTCTCCATCTGGTCCGGCAATATGACCTGGTACTCGACGATTAGGTCGCCAAATTCAGTGGTGTGGTAGACGCTATCGCCATCCTCGTGCCATTTTGGCATACCTTCCCCTTTTACCCGCTCGATTTGTCCGGGTTGGATGGGCTCGCCGCGTTTGCGGGTTAGAGCGACGATGTGGCCGTCGAGATGGGTTAGATTTCGTGTCCAGGATCCCATCCAGGCCTCTCTGAGTGATAGGACTTCTTTCCAGTACAAATCGTCGCCCTTGCGTCTGAAGAATGTTCCGTCGACCCTTAATTCGTTGTCCTCATCCAAGTTCGCTTCCTTCTCTACAAGCGTCACGCGCAAAGTGCCTGCCACGTAATCCGGGCTCTCATCTGCCTCGCCGTCGTAGTCGATTCTGTGTCCCTTTGGCGCTCCCTTGTCAACAACCAAGGGATGTGTGACGACCTTCCGCACCACTCTGTTTCCGCTGCAGACAGGACATTTATGCTTGATCGTTTTGCCCTGGCCCCCACAAGCGTCGCAAGAAACCTGTACCTGTTGGAAGATTCCTGGCGCAAGCATGTGCTTCTTGATCTGCACACCATGGCCATGGCACACATTACAAGTATCAACCTGCCCATCTTCACTCCCAGACCCGTCGCATTCGTCGCAGATCTGCTGTTTCTCCAATTGGAACTCGGTCGTATGCCCATTGTAGAAATCCTTCAGAGGAACACCGACTCGGACTTCCATGTCTGGGCCTCGTCTCTGCCCTTGCTGTCCGAAATGTCCTCCTCCACCACCACCGAAGAATCGCGAGAACATGTCAAAGGGATCATGATGCCCGCCTCCTTGACCGCCTTGTTGGCGTTGTTTTAAGCCCTCGTGTCCGTATTGGTCGTAGATTTTGCGGGATTCGGGGTCGGAAAGGGCTTCGTAGGCTTCTGCGACTTCAACGAATTTCTGTTTCGCGCTCTCGTTTCCACTACTTCCAGTGTTAGTAAATTGTGCAATTGAATCGTCCGAATTGACTGAGATGAGGGAAGCTGTACGGGTTCTTATCGGGGTGGTATTTCTTGCTGAGTACTCGGTATGCGCGCTTGATATCTTTGTCTGATGCGTGCTTATCTATCCCAAGTAGCTGTGAGGAATTAGCATTGTTTAGAGAGAAATAGAGAAGTAATAACTTACTTTGTAGAAGTCCTCTGCGCAAACAGCTATTTGTATCATGCAGAATACGCATAGCAGCAAGAGGGAAGTCGAAGGGAACCACATCTTTGCGCCTCCTTACGCCTGCTCCTAGAAAAGCTTAGAGCTTTAACAAATTTCAATTGAATAAATAGGATTAAGCATCAGAAAGAATGTGTAAACTCCTGGACCTGGGAATATCAGAAGTGAATGTGGAGTGTTCTCAACAATGGTCTGGGGAAATCTAGAAGAAGGGTGGAATGGGCGGCCAGATTTATTTTGGCGGGCAGATACCCGATACTGACACGCTGGTCTCTTACGGACGGGATGAATTGACATGCAGGCCCAGGGATTCGGATAAAACGTTATTCCGGCCGCCAAAGCTTAGCAGTTTTGAGAGAAGGCAGAACTGCAACCTCGCGTGAATGGATTTATATGTTTTCTTCGCGCCATTCACTCCTTCGTTCTTCTCTTCTATCAAGCCTGGTCTTCAACACTTCCGTGACCTGCAGAACTGTGCCAATTATTTAAGCAGCTTTTGATAGCCATCTAACCTAGCCCTCGTCAACAATCATGAGCGGCAAGAAGTACGCCCTCCTTCCTATGGAAGATGATGATCTGGGACCTACGAAAGTTGTAGAGAGAAAGAAAGAAAAGCGACGCCACGGCGAGAAATCATCTCGCAGAGAAAAGCACAGGGACCGAAGTCGAGAAAGAGAAAGGTCGCCCCGACGAGAAAAGGAACGATCTCCAAGGCGCGAGGAACACCGGTCGAAGACCATTCGCAAACGCGATGTGAACGAGGCAGATTTCGAGGATCGATGGGGCGATGAGGAGTACATTTCCGAACCAGAGCCGGAGTTCCAGGAGTCAGCCTCGAAACGCGTGAAGACTTCACATGAGGATGAGGAAGTGGACGATGGACTGGACGACGAGGAAAGAGAGAGGCGGAAGGACCAGGCAGAGAAGGATGCATTTGTGCAAAGACTGCATGCGAAAGATGCGGATAAGACGAAGAAGATTGTGGAGGATCGGTCATCTACTAGAGAAGGGACCATTCTAGCTCAACGGAGAGCTTTAGCTGAAGATGCTGCTGCAAGAAGTGCAGCTATGCCAGATCTACGAGAGAGATCACGACAGGACTACCTGAAAAAGCGCGAGACCGAACGATTGGCGCTGTTGAGGAAACAAGTTGCGGAGGAAACTGAAGAATTGCGAAGTGGCGCGAGGTTGACGGAGAGGGAGAAAGCAGAATTCGCTAAGAATAGAGAGGTCCTGCGAATCGCTGAAGAGCGACTTCGAATCGATGACCATCTTGATGGGTATGCAATGCCTGACGATTATATTACGGAAAAAGGGAAAATTGACAAAAAGAAGAAAGAGGAGGCTATGTACAAGCGATATGTTGACAGGGATGAATATGGTCAGGAGAAAATGGTCACGGAACACGATGAGTGGGAGAGAGAGCAAGCCTCCAAGGCTAAGGCACAGATTCAGAGTCGGGAGCGGAACGACGACAATGAGTACGACTACGTTCTGGATGCCGAGCAGGGTATCAAATGGATTCAGGATGCAGCACTTCCTGGGGAGGGCAAAGGGTTGAGCAAGGAAGAGAGATTTCTCTCTGAACAATTGAAGGCCGCTGAGACGAAGGCATTATCTATGGAAGAGACACGGAAAAGCTTGCCTATCTACGCCTACCGAGATCAGTTTTTGGCTGCCCTTGAAGAACACCAGATTTTGGTTATTGTTGGAGAGACTGGAAGTGGAAAGACCACTCAACTGCCGCAATATCTCCATGAAGCTGGTTACACGAAAGATGGCCTAAAAGTAGGCTGTACTCAACCTCGTCGAGTCGCAGCTATGAGTGTTGCCGCACGTGTTGCAGACGAGATGGGAGTGAAGGTTGGAAATGAGGTTGGATACTCTATTCGTTTCGAGGATTCCACAAGCGACAAGACCATCTTAAAGTACATGACCGATGGTATGCTACTGCGAGAATTTATGACAGAGCCGGATCTTGGTGCTTATTCGGCTCTCATGATTGATGAGGCGCATGAGAGAACCGTCCACACCGACATCCTCCTCACCCTCATCAAGGATCTTTCTCGGGCTCGACCTGAGATGAAAATTCTCATCTCCTCCGCAACCATGAACGCAACGAGATTTAGCGAGTTCTTCGATGATGCTCCCATTTTTAACATTCCTGGTCGACGATATCCTGTCGATATTCATTACACGCCACAGCCCGAGGCCAATTACCTGGCCGCAGCCATCACTACTGTCTTTCAAATCCATACCTCACAAGGAAAAGGTGATATCCTAGTCTTCTTGACAGGTCAGGATGAAATTGAAGCAGCAGAGCAAAATATCACGGAGATCTCGAGAAAGCTAGGGAACAGGGCCGCCGAATTGATTGTGTGTCCCATTTACGCAAATTTGCCGTCGGAATTGCAGAGCAAGATCTTTGAGCCGACGCCAAATGGCGCTCGCAAAGTTGTCCTAGCTACCAACATTGCCGAAACCAGTCTTACAATCGATGGTATCGTTTATGTTATCGACCCAGGATTTGTCAAGGAGAACAACTACAACCCAGCAACCGGAATGTCTCAATTGGTGGCTGTGCCGTGTTCGCGCGCATCTGCAAATCAGAGAAGTGGTCGTGCGGGTCGTGTTGGCCCTGGAAAGTGTTTCCGACTGTACACCAAATGGGCATTCATGAACGAGATGGAGGAAAGTACAACCCCAGAAATCCAGAGGACCAATCTGAATGGTATCGTCTTGCTGTTGAAATCGCTGGGTATCAACGACTTGCTCGAATTTGAATTCATGGATCCTCCTCCAACGGAAACACTGATCGGTGCACTTAATCAACTCTTCGCCCTGCAAGCACTGAACCACAATGGAGAGTTGACTTCGCTTGGTCGTAAAATGGCAGAGTTCCCTATGGATATCATGCTGGCAAAGTCCGTTCTCGCAGCGGACAAGCTTGGATGCGTCGAGGAAGTGCTGTCAATTGTCTCGATGTTGAGCGAGGCAGCTGCACTGTTCTTCCGACCCAAGGACAAGAAGCTACACGCTGACAGCGCTCGGGCAAGGTTCACTGTGAAGGAGGGGGGCGACCACCTCACTCTCCTCAATATCTGGAATCAATGGGTAGACAACGATTTCAGCCCGATCTGGTCAAAGGAGAACTTCCTCCAGCAGAGGTCGCTGACCCGTGCACGCGATATCAGAGATCAAATCGCCAAGCTCTGCGAGCGAGTCGAAGTCTCCATGTCCAGTGTGGGAGCGGCCGATTTGGTCCCCATCCAGAAAGCCATCACCGCGGGCTTCTTCCCTAACGCAGCTCGAATACAGCGAGGTGGAGACAGCTACCGAACCGTCAAGAACAACACCACCGTACACATCCACCCTTCGTCAGTGTTGATGGACTCCAACCCCCCAATCAAGATGGTCCTATACTACGAGCTAGTGCAAACGACGAAGGAGTACATGCGGAATTGCATGCCAATCAAACCGGAGTGGCTGCATGAGGCAGCGCCGCATTACCATAAGAAGAAAGATCTAGATGCCTTGGAGGACAAGAAAATGCCGAAGAGCAGGATGTGATACCATTGTGTAGATAGTAAGCGGGGTGGAATATCCCCGAATGAAAGGTCGAAACGAGTAAGATCCTGCCGCTAGTAGTATCAGAAGTGAAAATTTGAAGTCTGACTTCTTTGTTGGAGAGAACCTGTTAATTACTTAACTGTTGGAACTATGAAATACTACCTAAACCTGCCTAGCGTGGATGGTGGAGCAAGCGAACCCTGTCGTCTAGCCGAGCCCAAACATTGAAGTTTTGTTTGATTTCCAGTGTGGAAGCGTACTTGTCTCGGCGATTCGCAATACAGTTATACATATGTGAAATGTAAACACCCAAAATACCAATCTACAGCTTCGAGCCTCCCACCAGACGAAGATATTCACAACATTGAGGTCACATCCTGGCTCTAAATGTCTAACAAACATCACCTCAACTATCTATCCATTTTTCCGACTAGTGTAAGAATCAGGTAAACAATGACTCCCTCCCTCCGTACCTCGGACGAACCTCATGCCGCGCTAGCACGACATTTTTAGTATAAGTATCACGATCCCGCACCGCCCCCCTCATTTCCATTTCTCACTTCTTTCGCTTCGCTTCTCAACCTCCCACCTTTCCTTTCATCCCTTACTTCGCATCACTCCCAACTTACCAAGAAGTATCAACATCAACATCGACACCAACATCAGCTTTTCTACAATGCCACCCTCCCAGCCACTCCCCGCCGTCACTCTCCTAGATATCTTCTGGTCTCTAATCGACCCCCTCCTATTCATGGCCTTTTCCGCCTCCTACCTCCCCGTCACAATCCTCTCCCTCATCCGCACCCAGCAGTTCCGGACATTCACATCCCCCTCCCTCTTCAAAGACGCATGGTTCGCTCGTTTTTGGGCTTCCGTGGGTCCCCAGACGAGGGAAAACGCACTTCCTCGTGCGGGACCGCTGATTGCTCAAGCAAGAGGCGTGGTGCTGGATATTGGGCCGGGAAGTGGTGAGTGGTTGAAGTGTTTTGATAAGGCGAAGGTGAGGAAGGTGTATGGGGTTGAACCGAATCCGGATCAGCATCCGTTGTTGAGGGAGAGGATTAGCGAGGCGGGATTGGAGGGGATTTATGAGATTGTGCCTGTGGGCGTGGAGGGGTTGGGAGAAAAGTGGGTGAGGAGAGGGGAGGTTGATGCGGTTGTTACTATTCAGGTTTGTGTTTTTTCTTTTCCCCGTAGATTTACTTGGTGCTCTTGTTTTGGTACTTGGGACATGTGGGGATGAAATGTGAGATTGAATGGTGCTAATGAGTGGCAATAGTGTCTCTGTAGTGTCCCTGAGCCCAGGAGGATGATGGGGGAACTATATGAATATCTGAATGAAGGGGGTACTTGGATTGTCTATGAGCACGTAGTTGTGTTCCCATGGCAGGGATGGTTTCTCAAATGGTGGCAAGGTACGTCTCATTCGATCAGATCCCTTATATTCGGCTATGGTGTTTTTATGTGTTTAGATGCTAGGAAGATACTTCAGGATGTCTCGGAAAGCTAACCACATTCACAGCAACGATCGATATCATCTGGCCTCATTTCCTGGGCGGATGCTCTATCACTCGGGATTCTGGGAAGTGGCTGAAGGAAGCTGGGAGTTGGCAGAAGGTTGATCTCAAACAGCCTGCCGATGAGTCTTTTTGTCATGTTATTCCTCATATTATGGGTGTTCTTACCAAATGAGGGGTAGGTAAGGTTTGGTTGTATGGCGGGGGTAGCAGGAGGGGGTATTTGGAGCAATTGTGGTGAAAAGATGCGGTATTGCATGGTTTATGTTGAATAAAACGTTTGGTTAGATTTTGGCGATTGTACACATTTGTTCTTAGATTACTTCATAAATGATTACTGGCTATTATTCAGATTGAAGAGAATTGCTTCAAAGTGTTGTTGGCAGAAGTTCGGCCTGAGGCAGGATTTTGGAGCTCTTATCCCTGGCCTGGTCCCAAGCTAAAAGTGATATTTCTACCACGAAGCATTCACCCTTTCCCACCATATCTACGACATCTCCTCCTACAGTTTCGAAATAACTTCCGAACCAGATGCCTTGTACACAATATCTACGAAGATATCTCCACCCAAATCGCAGACCGTGATGGAGCAATACGGCATGCCCTTCGAGGCAATAAACGCACCTACCCCACCAGATGACAGCTTCTCCAGACCAGTCGCAGAAGCTGAGAATCCAGATGAATGGGAATACGAGTACTCGACTACAGAAACCGAGGTTTGCTCCCTCAATCCCATGTCAATTCTCGCAGCTAATTGTTCTAGACATTCTACGTAACTCTCGACCTCACAACCCCAGAAGTCCCCGCAACCCAGAGACAAATCGGCAGAAGAAACGCCAAAGGTGCACGATGGACGAATCCAGGCTTGGGAAAGCATCAGCGCATGGCTCGTCTCCCCGAGGAGTCAGGCTACAAGATCGCAAAAGTCCTTCAAATCGGCGGCGACGACGACGACACCACACAAAACGCAGCCGTAGCAGAAGAGGGAGTCGAGGAGGATGACGAGGAAGAGGAGATCGGGGGCCGACCACGCAAGAAGTACAAGACAAAGGAGAAGCCCGTTCCAGAGGAGGAGCCGCGAGCTACAGAGGTCCAGATTCTCGATTTACACAGTGTCAAACCGCTAGTTTCTTACGATGGACATATCTTCGCCTGTAGATGGTCTGAGAATATCGGCACGGAATTGCTGTTTATGCCGCGTGATAAGGAGAAAAAGCTTCCGATCCTGCGAGAACTCAAGGGTGAGGTAGATCTTCTCGCTGCGTCTTCTGCGCGTATTACTGCTAGGACGGCGCACCTCGAACATAAATCTCAAGAGGGTGCGTCGGTCAAGGGCAAGGCGAAGGCAAAAGCAAAGGCAACTGGCAATTCCAAGGTCCATATCACCAGGGGATCGAGTGCGCAGAGGAATAATCAAGCACTATTTCTCGAGAAGTTGATCGATCTGAAGGATGATGCTGGAGAGGAGGATTATGTCACTGTCCATGCGAAGAGTCGCTTGACGAACAATAGATGGAGGAAGGAAATGAAGGCCTTGAGAGCTGCCGAGCGAGAGCGGTTGGAGCAGGTCATTGCGGAGCGGAAGAATGGCCCAGAAATCATTAAGGCGCGAGAGAGGTTGAAGCAGATGGATGAAGAGGATGAGGAGCTGAGGAAGGCGGAAGAGGAGAAGGGCGTTGCTGCTGGAGCGAATGGTATCAACAAACGCAAGCGCCCTGGAGGAAGGCAGAAAAACGTTCCTGTTACGCCGTCGGAACTCGCGAATGCAGGTCAGGCAGGTCCCTCTGGTCGTGGAGGGACTGTCGACCAGTTTTCCAACGGGATGGATGGCGGTGTGGAACAGATGGGAACGCCGTTCACTGAGAGTACCGGTGCTGAGACTCCGAGATCTTTCGAGACTGGTATGGATGATGATCGGGACATGTATGGCACTCCGGAGGGAGTCCAGTTCCAGGACGATGATCTCTCTGACCAGGATGCGGATGGGGAGGATGAAGATTTGTATGACTATTGAGGCCATTTCACCTAGAGGTCATGCTCTCGCAGGCACAATTGTATAACATGTTCTCGCAATCAAAGTCCCAAAACAAGAACAGAAACGAAGGTATGTGAATTTACGTGTTGGCTAGACTAACACTGTGCTTCCTATATCCCTTTCCCCTTTCCTTTCTTCATCCCTTTAACAAGCCTCCATGTTTTCAGCCCACATTCAAAGATGCTCATTGAAAAACGCCCGCACAATCCGATATCCACGCAAATACTCCTCGAAATTCCGCACATTCTCGAAATCGGCTCTATTTCTCTCTCGTCAGTACCTCCGTCCCAACCAGCAGATGAACCAACAGATAATCTCATGTCAAGATGACACCAGAGATGTAAGATTACTCACCTAGAAGCCATCCATCCATGAACCTGATCCTCAAACGTCTCACTGTAGCTCTTGGGCGACACTTTCTTCAACGCTTCGATCCAGGGCTCCATCACCTAGCATAGCAACAAAGACATCAGTAAATCTCTCTTCCCCTCCCGCCTCCACAATCGTACCAAATCCCCCTTCCGCTCAAGAAAACAACTCACCTCCGGCACCTCGTCTCTACTAGGCAACACACAATGCGGGATCCTCACCCCCTCCGCATCCTTCACATCCAACAAACTCGGATGCGCCTGCGCGCTCGCTTTAAAACCACTTCCTTCCCCACTCACGAGCGTCGCTACTTTCCCGCCCCAGCAGAAACCTAGGATGGCCCAGCTTTCTATAGATGGGTTTGCGAGCTTGAGGGTTTCGAGGAGGGGGTGGATGAGGGGGACGGTGTGGGCCGGCTGCGGTCAATGTCAGAAAATCAAGCTTAGACTTTTGAAGATGAAGAGTTAAAGAGTTGGAGAGGGGGTAGGAGAGAGGGAGAGTACATTTGCAGGCCCACTCATGAAATCCCTAATATACGCAAACTGTGGAGGTGTCTTTGGCGGGTACATCGCCAAATCGGCTGGGGAATCCCCGAACCAGATCGGCATGAAGACCTTGAATTCTCCTGCGCCGTCGGAGGGGAGGTTCGGGTAGCCTGTTGAGAGGATGTCTGCCCCGCGGATGGTTTGGATGAATTCGCCGAAGATGTCGTAGATGAATATGACGCCGCGTTTGGAAGTGTTGGGTCCGGTCTCGTCTGTGGATTTTGTTAGATGGAATGTTCACTCGGGGAATTTGGGAGGGAGGGGGAAGGTACATGTTCGTAGATTATTGTGAGTTGCGTATGACCCTTTGGGAGTGTAGTTGTAGCCACCGCGGAGGACGACTGGGGGCCGGGTACAGCATGCTTTGCTTTCTGTTTGCATCTTGATTCTTTAAACTGAAGAAGCTTGCGATTGTGAAATCAAAGTCTTAGGATGCACTCAGTATCTGGAGGCTTCAATTTGATATGAAAAATAGAACAGATTTGATGTTAAAGTTTACTTTGATCCCTCCTTCAAAAAAATTGCTTGCTCCATATATATATGTACATGCTTACTCCTTCCCTGACAATAAAAGACAACACCTGTGTGGTAAGCTGTGAGCAACCTCGCATCGCCTATTCAAAAGACGGTTCATATCCCGAGATACGCACTCTCCTCGAGTTAACAGCATCAATTCCACTACAATCCGTAACATGCAGCTGGATATGCAAGTGCGGTCAAGGGTGGCGGATGTACGGCATATGTGCTGTAGCTGCCGGTGACTAGTAATCCTGCATAGATATTGTATTTCTGGTTCGCAATTGCCGCTTCAAGGTATAAGAGATGGCGAGTAATCTTTCTGAAGGAATTCGGATGTATGTAAGTGCGGGATTAGGCGCGGGCGAGAGGCTTTTGTGAGGGGTTTGTATGAGGGGTGATGACGAGTAATCAGAGTTGCATCTCACTTGCATGCAAACTAGAATCCCGATCGATGGCTGGTGGCTTCGACGTCACATGTGTAATTTAATCTTGTGACTTGTCCGTGAATAAAAAGCATTCATGGTCCGTGTTTTGGTCCTCGTATTGACCGAGATTGGAGATCATTATGCCGTTGTTGTGCATCGTTCGTCGATTAAAAGTGATTATATACAAGCTCTGCACCTCACCTCGCCAAATATCAACTCATTGGTAAAATATCAGCGATCCTTCTCATTGAACTAAGCAACCTCATGTTACTCAAACTTGCTCGGGACCCTTGTCGACAACCTCTAGTCTGAGAGCCATTTCCGAACCAGGTGGAAAATCACCGATTTCTTCAGAAATTGACATTTCCCCTTTCCGCATCTTCAAGTAATGCTCATACACCTTCACAGTACCAGCCATAGCCGATGCCTTGTTATAATTGAAGGCACCATTCATGCACAATCTGACGCAAGTATCGAGGAGGACATCTTCCTGGGTGGTAGCATCAGCCAATACGAGGTCGTGGAGGATGGTGCAATGTGGTCGCGACAATTTTGCAATTGGTTTAAAGAATAGTCCATGAACACAATCGATAGAAGTACACAAACTCCAAGTGTAATGGCAATAGTAATGGAAATCTTGCCTTCGCAATAGCCGGCTTCGATGGGGTTCGCCAGAGGAAATGATGTTTGGTTGGAAGCCATTTAAAGTGTAGGTTTTGTAAAGATTCTTACGAAGTCGTCAACTGAAAGCTGTTTATATCCAAGACCGCCTGGGGATCCCAATCTAAGTTGAGTTTCAGTTTTTGGAGATCAAATAATTCGAATGTTCTTTGATCGGCGGCATTTCCTCATCGAATTTATACCCGTATGTGCAACTTGTGGTGTTGAGCTAATTTAGGTCTGTAACTGAGCAGCTTTAATGTCTTCTAGATATACGTATGGACTATCCCGAATCAGAGCAATTCATCTACGACTAACCATTCTCTATATACAATTGATCTATACTTCGCCTATTTCAGAGGACATCTGACTACCATGTTTCATGGCGACAGAAAGCTTTTCCATGAATTTTCCAAATTTAGCCGACGAGCGAGCTACAGCAGGACCTCCTATTGTTATGCCAATACTTGTCGGCGCACCGAGCTTCGCATCTGCAAAACATTTTAGCAACAACCAAAGTCTCCATTAGATTTGGTGACATACCTAGAATAAGATGCAGTTGGGCTGCGGAATCGGCGAGGTCTAGGATGGTGGATCCAAGCTCGAGCAGCATAAGCCCCTTCCCATATATTCATCAGGGGTCGGTTTTGGTGGTGATCACGCTTCGCCTGGAACGTGAGTATTCCTTTCTCCAGGGACTCGTAAGCGCGTGCCGCTTCCTCAACCTCCTTTTGCTTTACATCTGTGACCTTCTCCAGTAGACTGGTCTCGTTATCCGAAAGTAACAGAGCTATGACGCTCACATCCTTCTTTTCCAGTGCATCGATCGATAAGCGGCCGAACTCCTTCACAAGTCCAACTAGTTCCACTGCTCTGACCATTAGCGTTGGGAATCGATACTGGGACGATGGGGCGTTAGTCTCGCTCATGATACTGGTCAGATCCACGGCTGCGGTAGCTGCTTGGGCTGGAGCCGGGAAATTGATGATGCGCGGTGCTGGGGTGGCGCTGAGTCTGCTGCAATTGTCGATGACAGAGACGACTGAGGAGAAGATCGATGCTACCGGGGCTTGGTTGGCAATGTAATGACGGAGATTCCGCATCCAGTAGTGAGGGCTGCAGGTGGCGGTATTGTGGTCGGTCAGTTGATTGAGACGGTTTTCCAGGTCAGTGATTATGCTGCTGAGGCGGGTATGAAAGTCGATGTAGGAATGAGGCAGATGGGCTTTAGCGAGACGACGCTGACGGTTGTTGGTGGCATTGTCACGGTTGCGTCAACGCCTGTGGCTATCCTCGTTGCCGTCACCAACCGTCACTTAGATATCGCCGGGTCGGCTTTGAGACGGTTGTTCTAGAGTTGAGAAGCATCCTGTTGAAACATCAAATAAATCAGATTGGAAGTATGACTTCTACTAGTGGTCCAACTGTGAAGCACAAAGCAAACATCAATTTCTTTGCAGCAAGTGCAGATATCACGAATATTTTTGAGAGTCATTTTGTTGTGCAGCTCAATCCACAGCCAAGTTAGTCAAGTCATTCAAGCTTGTTCGCTCTCTTAGCTCTCTTGGCTATTGAAACAGCAATTAGCATTTTGTGTAACTGAGATGAGAAATTGGGAGAAATTCAAGTTACTGTCTCTCACCAATAAAGAAATTTGAACGCCAAGATGACAGAACTTTCACATGTCTCAAGTCTCCATCGTGTTACCTAAATTCAACCCGTGACTCTCAAGACGGGAAGGTTCCCGATGAGATCTGACCCGACATCGGTTAGCCCATTCCTAAAATAGGCAATACCCAAGGATTAAGGTTACACAGATCGGAATAAGTTGACACCCATCAGGAGACAACGAATGATAAATGCACATCTAAATGTTTAATGAAGAAGGGTTCGGCTAACCTGGGCCCAGCAGGGTCGATGAGAAGAGAAGAAACGTTAGATATTCTATGAAGTGAAAATATGCTATAAAAAAAAAAGTAAAAAAAAAGAAAAGGTCAAAGCAGAAAACACCTGTCCCATGCACTGTCATCCCAATCCGTGATGCGGGGTAATTGGCCCATGAGCCGTCCCAGTGGCACGGCCGGCCTCATGGGTCATCTCCTACAGACAACCTTACTTGCACGTCCACATCCACATCTGCCCAAACCTCCCCAAGCACCACTGCTCCACTCCCCAGTACTCGCGATTGACTTCGAAAATTGCCTTTGCTTCATTCCCAGCTCAGACGGAGGAATACTACATATCATATATCCTCCAGGTTCCCAATGATCGTCCAGTAAGATTATCTCCGATAACTTGCATACAGTCTCAGTGGCTAGCTGCATCAGCAAGCCACAACTCTCCAGTAACGAAAATAGAACAAAGAAAGAAAACTCCGACTCGTCGAACCGCCACATTGGGATCCCCGTTATCCTCGCCGCGGGGGCGCTTGGTCTTCTGGATCAGGCTCGACGTAGCAATAATCTGAGCCTGCGCCTACAAAGGCAGTTGGATCGCCATTCGTAGAAAGCCAGTCATTACGCTGTTGATCCGTGATTGGGTAATATCCAGGATGGCTTTGGCCATGGGTTGATCCTGCGACGCTGTAGCTCGTTTGATCTTGATAGTAGCCACCGTCTACTGCGTAGCTTCCTGATGTAGCGACATATTGAGAATTGGAGGTAGGACCCTCGCCTTGATATTGCCGATAGTCGGCTCTGGTTGTAGCAGCTGCATAGTAGCCATGAGAGGCGTAGTAACCGTCTGACGTTGAGGTTGCTGGGACGTCGCTGACATTGGACTGGGATGTTTGAATGTAAGCTGGACCCGAGACATCACCCCCGCGGCCGCGACCAGTATCCTGCTGCGTAACAAGGTTATCCCGCATGTCGACGACACGGTCGATGGGTGGTGGTGAGCTGCATATTCGTCAATTCAGATTCGGGTGCTAGAATGGGTTGAGTGGCATACCTGGAGCTTTCGTATGTGCAAATCACTGGCGGATATCTTCTCGCGCAGTTGTTGCACGGCCGATCTTTGGCCTGGTTGCACTAGAATCTGGTCAATCAGGAGCCCGACAAGCCCAGCGCTGGTTACACTCATACCCTTTGCTTTCTCCTACGGCATTCAGTGCATGAAGTGAAAGTCCTTTGACGGGGTCGGAGCGAGGCGCTTGAAGTATGCATCGTTGCGGCGGTAATGTAAAAATTTTGACGTGAAAGCAGATGATTAAGTAATGGAACGGGCTGGACGGCGACGTCTTTTCCAATTTTTGGCTGGTCACCACATGGCTTAATAGAAAAGCCGGTGAGACCTGCAGCTGAAGGCATCTATAGGGCTGGCGAATAGGGAGAGGCGGTTTGCGCCAGAGGGTGCCCGCAAGTGGAAGCTGAAGACTAAGTTCTGCACAACACGAAGGTTGGCAGTGTAATGTCCGCTTTCGTTGGCGATGTATTTTTGTCGGAGGATCTGGATCTGAATCTTGGTCGTCTGCATTATTGCGCCCCCACTGATACCGAAGCCACCTGCTCCCGTCTGAACGGCAAGCCTTCCGCTGGACATCTCACCAGTCACATCTGTGAGTTTTTGCAGGGAAGGAACTTTGAGGCGGATAATTTCAACGCTCTTGCAGAACTCGAGGCGTTCATTCTCTCGGCTTGATCATCAGCGGCGCCATCGCTTCCTAAAGGAGCGACGACATTATTCGCTTTGGGCCACACTCGCTAAGGATCGGGCATAAAGAGATATCGTCGACGCCTTGATCAGCTGAAAGAAGACTCAACCTCAATCCTTCAAAAGCTGTCGATGCTCGAAGTCTTCCATCTGACAAACTCGATACTCAAGCAGAGCGTCGAACAGGCATTCTCTTTCCCAGGAAGGAAACTCCGTGGGCCATCGGGGTATTTCTGTATATTCAGTCGACCCAGCTACTGAACTTACCATGGCAGGCTTGGACACTTCAGCTTTCCAGCGGATCTTGGCTGTGCTCGTTGGATTGATGGTAACGTTGCAAGTCAGCGCCTCAGCATCTGTTGTTCTCAATGGCGTTGAGTACAAAGTTGGCTCTTCCATCGCCCGTGACGTCTGTATCGTTGGAGGTGGATCAAGCGGAACGTACGCAGCAGTCCGTCTTTCGGACATGGGGGAGACTGTTGTTGTCATTGAACAAAAGGACCGTCTGGGCGGCCATACAGAGACGTATACAGATCCAACTACGGGTTTCAAGTATGATATTGGCGTGCAAGTCGTAAGTCACAGCCGAAGTCCAATTACTCACCGTTATTGTCCAGCCACCGATTCCCCCCACTCAGAACCAATAGTCATTGAATCGCTCCTCGAGAACCCCGAGGCTGGCAGTCACTGACTTCAAATCCACCAGTGGCATGACTTACCAATCGTCAAGGACTACTTCGCGCGGCTGAATGTATCCTTGATCAAGCGCCCGAATCCCACGCTGCCCACACAATATTTCGACTTCGATACAGGCAATACCGGGAACAACAACATAGGTGCAAACCTGAGCACCGGCTTGGCTGCTTATGCGGCTCAGTTGGCCAAGTATCCGTACTTGGAGAAGGGATTCGACCTTCGGTACCCTGTCCCTTCAGACTTGCTCATGCCGTGGGGAATGTTCATCAAGAAGTACAATTTAGAAACAATGGCTGGATTTCACTACCGGTTTGCCCAAGGAATGGGTGATACTTTGGCGCAGCCCACACTGTATGTATTCAAGAACTTCGGGTCCGATATCTTGAGGCTTCTCCAAGTAGGTTTCCTCACAACCAAGCTTCACGACAACAGCTTGCTATATGAGCATGCGGCAGCAGCATTGAGTGGAAACGTCCTACTCAGCAGCAAAATCATAGTTTTGAACCGCTCTGGACAAAGTGTACGCATTGTTACTTCAACTCAAGCTGGGTTATCACTGGTAACTTGCCAGAAATTAATTGTGACTATCCCGCCAAAGTTGGAGAATCTGGTTGGATGGGACCTGACCTCGGATGAGATCAGGTTGTTTTCTCAGTTCAAGAACACTGGCTACTACACAGGATTGCTACGCAATACTGGTATCCTGGACGACACCGCAATAGTCAACGTCAGCCCCAAGACCGAGTACAATCAAATGACTCTGCCGGGGATCTACGGACTTGCATCGACAAAGATACCAGGGGTAATTGCTGTTACATTTGGTAGCGCTCATGCCTTGTCTGATGCGGCTGTCGAAAACCAAATCCTGTCAGACGTTCGAAGATTAAAGTATCCGGGCAAGGGTCCAAGCAATCCCAAATTCGTCGTCTACTCAAGACACACGCCGTTCGAGCTGATGGTATCCACAAAGGCAATTGCGAATGGTTTCTACAAGGTGCTCTCTGATCTTCAAGGGCAGCGACATACCTGGTACACAGGTGCAGCATTTCACACCCAGGACAGTGCATTACTCTGGGAGTTCACCGAAACCTTACTTCGGAACATCACCGCATCTTGAATCCGAGATGATGCCAGCCGGCGAGAAAAACGCTCCGGAGTCCATTTGACAATTGCGCTTGCATCCAGGGAGGGCATCCAATGACGGAGCACAGGAACACATATATGGGCAGAACAACATCCCTAACCGAGGACATCGCTTGGAGCTTCCGATTAGGATGGATTTAAACCACTGATTTGCCAGGCAGGAGCTTGCCGATGGGTCAGATCCTTATTCAGCTGCCTAGCGGTCCGCATCCTCCAAGGCTTACCCTTCGATATCGGGGCCTAGGGCTGAGGCAAGCTGTACAGCCTCACAAGAAGCAACACAAAAAAATGCACTCATAGCAATAGCAAATTCGCACATCGATCCAATGAAATCTCCTTGAATACATGCCCTGGGAATTCCCCGCTTCCAACTGTGATTTTTGCTGAGTTGTGCGCCGAGCTGACACTTGAGGCTTAGCGCGCGGGCAATAGACTATCCACTTCCCACTGGGCTGCCTATAAATATCGGACTATTGAGATGGGCTGAATGCATGCGATCTGAAAGTGCATATGTGGTGTGGGGTTCTGGTTATCGTTGCTGATGGATATGGAGGTGGAGAGTAAGAAGGCGAACCCGTTGTTCCGGAAGGATGATGAAAAGGAAGTCCAGGAGATGGCAAGGCAGATTTGAAGATCTTTCGCTTAGCAGTCAGACGCGGCTAACGAAAAAGGGGCTAGATGCCACGTGAGGCTGCTAAGCGAAGGGCTCGTGCTGAGGGCCTGGCCTTTTCCTTCTGTTTCTCTCCATCTCCTTCCTGTTGGCAATCAACAACTGCCCTGTTTTGTTGCTAAAGACGTGGCATTTTTGCACATCGGTGTCTGCTGCCTTTTATAATTTGTTTGGGGAATTTTCCCTGGCTATGGAACAATCCTCATCAAAATTCTTCTGTCTTCTTATTTCTTAATCATATATATCCCTGAGATGTTTCATCATTCTCAACTCCTTACTCTCTTTCACGGAAGCCTATCTCTTCTACCAACCTGTCCCTAAATTAATTGCTATCGTCTTTTTTGCCTTTGCTTCTCAGACATGTTTCTCAATCATTGGCACCAATTGAAACGTCTCAAATCAACGTTCTCTGTTTCAGATAACTTCTAGATCCAGCCGTTTCCCTTCTACCTAGCATACTCCGCTCCATCCCCATCTCAATCTTTCCTCTAGTTCAATTCATAAATTTTCCTGCAATTCCTTGCACATCAATCCTAGCGATGGAACTTTTATCTCCAATTCCAAGCACGGAAACGATGCTCCGTGTCTCGAGTAGTCCTTCGCCAAATCATGATCCCCGCACTGGCCGGGAACAGGCTGTTGGCAAATCATCCCGACTCGTCGAATTTTCGATTCCATATTGAACCCTCAAACACATCATTTCGGCGTTCATCTAATGTTCTTGGTGGGAACGAACCACGTGAGATGGTAGATCTCCAAATTCACGCGGTTGAATTTTGACTTTAAAGAGCTGTCTCCTGTCTTTGTTCAAATTACGCTCAGATTCATAGATCACAACAGTTTAAATGTTCATGGCTTGATCATATCCAGATCAGTCTAAGATTAAACCGTTTCCCGGAGAGGCATCTGTATGTCATCACACGTCCAAATTTGGCCATGAAACTCCTTCAATACCTTGCGCTGGCATTCATTTGCCTGGCATTGGCCACTCCAGTTCAATTAGAGAGGGAACCGACATCAACAAGCTTACAGAAAAGGGCTGTTTACCTCTCCGTTTCTGGACTGAAGTTCGACACCGATGGCAGAGTCGCATAGGCAATATGGCGATACATTGAGCACGGGGGAAACGCATGATGATAAATATACAATATATTATGGGAGTGGTGATTCCACGGCGTTGATTACGTATCATGTTGCTGCGATTGAGAAGAAGGAAGGTGGTTCGTAGGTGTGAAATGTATTGAGGAAAGAAAAGAATTTATTACCAACTATGGCTGAAAGGTGAACGTTTCCTCCACAATAAATGCCTGACTGCCCGCGATGTCTTGTGACGAGCTCCCAACCAGCAATTTGTAATCTCCCCTCAGTACTTTCCAGAGATTTGTATCCTCGTCCCAGATTGCAGCGCTTTCATATGTTACCGTGATATTTACATTCTTTCCTTGTCCGGCATCAAGAGTAACTTTTGCAAACCCCGCAAGTGTTTTATCCGGCCTGTCGTCAGTATTTGATGGCGCCAGATATACTTGGACAACTTGACTCCCAGCCACAGCACCTATATTCTTAACGCTTGCGTGCAGATCAATCGACTTGTTCTTGGACAAGATGAGGATTTTTTCCTGGGGAATATTCCGAATTTCAAAGTCCGTGTAACTCAATCCAAAGCCGAAGGGGAACTGAATCTTCTCTGGGTGTTTGTCAAAAAAGCGGTAGCCGATGTAAATTTCTTCCTTGTAATGCACTTGCAAGGTCGCCAAATTGCCTGGGAAATTTTCAAAGGCTGGTGTATCTTCCAGTCTCTTGGGGATGGAGATTGGTAATCTTCCACTGGGGTTGATTGTGCCAAAGATCACATCGGCGATCGAGTTTCCTGCTTCCTGGCCTGGGAACCAGGATTGAATGACTGCTTTGACAGAGCTCAACCATGGCATGGCGATTGCGACTCCTGTGTTGATAATGATGACTGTATTGGGGTTCACGGCGGCGACAGCGGAGATAAGTCGGTCTTGGGAACCATTGACTGGGAGGTTCATCGAGAGCTGGTCCTGTCCTGCTTTAACATCAGATAAGAGTTCTGTAAGCTCTGGAGTTGACACAGGACTTACCCTCTGTCTCCCATGCTGTGGTATTTCCCACGAAGACGACAGCAACCTCGGCCGCCTTCGCAGCTTCAACTGCCTCCGCCAGCATGTCCCTCTCGTATTCTTCTTGCAGCATGAAACCGAGCTGAATACCAACCATACCTCTGAAAAGACTGAACATATCGTCTCCAGTTGGCAAACCGAATGCCTCCATAACAATATCGTATTCCTCTCCCTTCTCGAAGTGAAATTGTTTCTGCTCCTGCACCGAGCCACCGAGGTGGAACCTCATTGCATCGTCATCGTACTCGGTAACGTCAAATATTTTCTTGCCGTCGATTGTTACAGTTGCTGGTCCCAGGGATGAGAAAGCCAAGTAGTGCGACCCAGAAACAGTGGGGCGAAATTTTGACTCCAGTTTTGCTGCGACACAAGGGCTTCCATCTGACACCCACCTGCCTTGTGGACAAGAATCGACGCTTTCAGGGACTCCAGAAATGTCCTGAGTTTGGAAGCGACTGAGTGTAAACCCGGATTTTCCATCTTTGCCAACGACATTTTCCTTGAGTGGAGGAAGATTACGGAATGTTTGTGCCCCTTCGAGATGGTCAGTTTCTTGCAGCATTCGATTGAGGGAATGAGATACGTCATACCTTCGCTATAGGTCAAATCCACACCATTGCCGAGTCTTGATCTGAAGGCTTCATATGGAGTAATCTTGTAATGACAGTTCACAGATGCAGACCCGCCTCCATGCGCGAGACATTCTTTCGCCAAACCTAGCAGTGCGATTGATTTGACCTTCTTAGCTCGCAATGGCAGCGTCCCGTTCTCATTCTTGAGTAGAACGGCACCCTCTGCTCCAGCCTTACGGATCAGGGCTCTGTCTTCAGGCCGATCAATAGCCTGTTCTTCAAGTTCTTCGGGATTCTCGAATTTTCCTGCTTGCTTCACGAGTCTCAGGACCGCTAAAACGCGTTCGTCGATTACCTGTTCTGTCAACTTTCCGCTTTCGATAGCGGCCTTGATGTCTGGAATCTTTCGCTGACTGGCTGGTCCTGGCATCTCGAGGTCTAACCCTGCAAGCAGAGACTCTTCGACGGAGTTTGTTCCACCCCCTAGGTAACGGGATACTTAGCCATTGCCACACATAGCTGAGTTGTTTGAAGAAAAAGATGGAAAATGTCCCCAAAAGAACTTAAGATATGGAAATGGGGGACACTGGGCTCCCCCAGGACTTACAGTCACTCATGACAAGGCCTTTGAATCCCCACTGCTCACGAAGTACATCTCGGATAAGATACTTTGACATGTCCGCGTGTATTCCATTGAGCAAGTTGTACGATGTCATCAGTGCCCAAGGTTTGGCGGCTTTGACAGCGATTTCAAATGGCTTCAAGTATATTTCCCTGTACAATAGTCAGGCATGAGAATTGACATATGAGGACACATACCGTAGCGCTCGCTCGCTTATATTGGAATTCATGGATTGTCTCCTGCTCTCCTGTTCATTACCAGCAAAATGCTTGATCGTGGCGCCTACACCCCTGGCCTGTACGCCATTTATGTAGGCAGTAGCAAGCCTGCCAGCTAAAAACGGGTCCTCGGAGAAGGACTCGAAGTTTCTACCACCGAGTGGAGATCGATGAGGATTCACAGTCGGCGCAAGTCTGCGTAAGTCAACAACAATTAACGACATGGCTTCAGAGGCTATACACAACGCGTGCTCCTTTGCTGATGGTCTCCCCAGCTAACGCGTCGCCTATTTCGGCAACAAGTTTCTCATCCCATGTTGCAGCAAGACAAACCGAGGCCGGAAAGCAAGCGGCAGTAGTCCCGCCCTCCCACTGTCCACCACGAGCACCATTTGGACCATCGGAGACCTCAGTGAGTTAGTAACGGAGAAAGTCGTCACATGGATTTAACACAGACTTACTCTCAAAGAGGGAATATCCAGTCTCGGGACTGCAAAGGTTTCCCAGAAATTTCGTCCCGCAAGTAGGGATATCTTCTCCTCGAGCGTTACTTGCGGGATGAGGAGTTCAACATTAGTATCGGCCATGATGAGGACGAGGAACTTGGTTGAGTGGGGAATACACGAGACTTCTGATGACTTGTAGATAATTACATGCGACTCGAGTGAGGTGGATTCGACAATCACGCTCTCTATTAATACAGGTAACGAGGAGTCGGACCCCACTCATGGCGTCCGCTCCAAGAACTGTTGAAGCGAGATGGCGTTCTCTAGACTGACAACTCAGATCGATGTGGAGTTGTCCGTTCCCGTTTCCGTTCTGAAACTGGAGGTTCTGATTACCAAGCAATTAAAAATCGTCTATAGCAGTAAAAGCCATTGAGAATTATTCGTAGGGGAGAAAAGCTATGGTTCCAGTTCATGATCTTGGCGTGATTGGCGAGAATAGACTTCATTCATATTTTACCGAGAATTACTGCGACGAGCCTTGTGGCAGCAATATTGATCGACTCGAGTTTAGGTTGTGCCACAAAATCTTCCAAGTCAACTCGTAGATGAGTTTGCTGCATGAAGCGGCCTTCTTCGAGTCGATATTGAGTAGGTCATCAAGGTCTTCATAAACTTACACTTCATTGGCTCGTCTAGTACGCATTGGGGCAACCCGGAAATCGAAGTCGCTCTTTTCAAATGTTTCAAGGGTATTTGGAGGAATATACTTGGGATCGGTCTCGATTTAAGATACCTTCCATATGTTTCCACGTTTAATAACAAGACGGGAATTTAGTATCGATATTTGAGATGAAAATGAAGCTGGGTCGCTGACTCGAGAGTATTTGTGGTCTCTTCTGTCGACTTCAACTGAGAAGGGGAAGTTAAAGGCTAATACTTCAGTGTATCCAAAAGAATATGCCATCGAACAAAATAAAACAGTGCCAAAATTTGTAAACAAATGCAGGGATATCGTCTTGATCAACAACTAAACACCAACAATATCAGAGAGGAGAGTGTGGATAGGGGCAGAGGGCTCGGCTAGGAAGCGAGCCAAGCAGACAGCAGAAGATAAATGCGGAATTATATTTCCGTTATCCAACTGATGCCCCCCAAAAGCATTTTTAATTCCCACAACTCATCGCCAGATCCAGACACGATTTGGCCTAGAGATTGTGGATATACTTGAATACGGGTTGAGCAAATTGTGAGATGCCGCACTCTCGGCTTACGAGAAAATACCGATAATTGCTCATCCTGCGGGGTGGTTTCCAATGGTTGAAAATCAAATTTGAGTTTGGCTAATCGTAGGCTGGCTCGGCGGGCTTCCCTGGATCGTAGTCGCTCTCAAGGACAAATAGGAAGCTCACCGCAGGTAAGCTGACGATTAGCGCTGATCCTGCAAGTCTGGGCAATCGAGTTGTCAATTCAAACCTCGTTCGATATTATATCTGCTCCCCCTAGACTTCTTCACTTGAAATAATTATCCAAATCCAGCCAGCAGCCTTCAAATCGCCGGACATCAATCCCTCATTGAGCACACCATGTCGTCATTGAAATACTACGCATACGAGAAGCATGGCCAGAACAACCTGAAGCAGTACGGCTATCAACAATCTGTTCGCGTCGGAGACCGAATTGAATGCGCGGGCCAGGGTGAGATTCTCCCCCTCTCTCTTCTCGGATATATCCTGTGGACCTCGGAATACTGACAGTCGTCTTCGCGTACAGGTGGCTGGAATCCAGAAAATGGTGTCTATTTCAAGGAGATCAACGAGCAAATCGACCAAGCTTTCGCAAATGTCGACCGGAATCTCAAGGATGCTGGTGGTAAGGGCTGGTCACAGGTCTTCCGTGTCAACTCTTATCATATTCCACTCAACAACGAAGCTCTGGCCGCGATGACCCGTAATTTCAAGAAGTGGATGCCTGATCATGCTCCGATTTGGACTTGTGTTGGTGTCACCCGTTTGGGAGATGATGATATGAGAGTTGAGATTGAAGTCTCTGCGTACGATCCTGAGGGAGCTAAGGCGGCATAGATGGAGCGATGGGCGCGGAAACTTGCGGAGTCGATGTTCGGCTGGATGACAGGGGCTTCGCAGCTGATCTTTGGAGCTTAGATTCTTGTCGGATTATGGATATCTTCTTGCCAAATTGCTATTTTGATGTGAATATGTGCAATATTTTCAATCGGACCTGAGAAGTCAGCTCGTTGTGGTCGCGAACTCACGAAAAGTGAAACCAGAATCTGGAAAGTTTTGGAAGCGGGAACAGCATATCATTCCTCAAAGAATCCCACTAGTATTCCTATACCTCCTCTCAGCAGCAAAATCATATATCGTCTTGAAGTCTCTACACGTATGCGTGACATTCCACCCATCTGTGGCCCCCTCGTCCACCGGCTCCAGTGTCATGTCCTCCGCACACATGACAGCCTGTCGTAGAAAATCGAAACAGTGAGCCATGTGTTTTTTCTTCATGATGTAGGCCTCCGAGGTCTTGTTTATTGCTCGGTTGTTTTCGCTTTCGAATACCCAATTTAAACCAGCCTGGAAAGATTGTCAGGACTGCATACATCAAAAATTACTGGGGCATTGTTCGTTTCTTGAGGAGAGAACTTACTATGCAGTGCAGTTGGTGAAACATAGATACGCAGAATGGCTTCTCTTCTACCATTGTACTTCCATCTGGCTGTGTGACTTCGGTGGGCACCTTTATGAAGCCTCGGCCGGCTGCATTTTGATGCCTTTAGATTCCATTTCTTCGAGAATAAAACGTGGAGAATACACGTGGTAGCAAACTTTTCGTCCATGGATCGTCCATCCCGTTCAGAATGCCTTCGTAAGACATATCTGCATCAAACAAAACTGCCTGATCAAACGGCACTGTGAAGTGTCAGCTGATTATGTTTACAAGAATACTGCAAATGTCATACCGTAGGGTAACCCAGCAGATAAGGGATCGGTGGACCATGGGTTTATCGAGTCTATAGCATCCCAGGAGCTGTAGGATAGCACCGCAGTCCCGAGATACATGGCGAAAAGTAGAAAAAACGCCGTTCGATAGCTGAAGAAACCGTATTGGATGGGTGCTAAGTTGGCTTTTCCCGAAGCTTTTCCCGACTCCGCGTCCGTGACTTTCTGATATCTGGAACTAAAGGCCATTGTCGCAAGAATGGATGTGTTGACTGGCTGGAGGCGAAAGTGAGCAAAGGGGACGCGACGGCAACGCGACGGCAACGCGAAAGTGCTGGGTACTTGTACCTCGGTCTTTAAACTTTAATTGAACATCAGATTAACGACTGCTTGAACTAATTCGCATTGCAGAAGATCAGATAGATTAAAGTTGTTTTATATGGAGATGGGATAAAGTGTCAATGCTGTGCAGGTATCCTGACTCGGGCTCGCTTCACGTCAACCTCAGGGGTATCAAACAGTTGCTGAAATATTCAAAGAAACCCCCGACTTGGCTTTCTTTCTATGAAATTTAGAATCCATGGCGTTTAGTAAATCATATTTTGAGTGCTTTCTTTAAAGATTTCGAATGTTGTTTACGTAGGCTTGGAGCATCTCTACACCAACATGCCGGCAGGCAGTGGGGAGAATTATACTTTCTCGCTTCTCGAACCACCAACCTGGCAGACCGAGAGAGTGGACACGATTAAGGTACCGATGGGACGAATACCCCATGCATCACATGGAGAAACGGAGTCTAAAATATTCAATCTGTGATCGGGATTCAAGGACGAGAAGTGATCTAAGTTTGGATCTTCCAAATCTGACTGAGTTAAGTAGCAAGCGAAGGTGAATTTCAACCGAAAAACAGCACCATAATGACTCGAAAATCTCACAGCTGGATTTTCTTATCACTTCAAGAACTCGCCACACAGGAGAAGCATTTGACGATAGGTTTCAAAGGAATGCTTTCTGGCCGAACTGTATGAGGATCTGAAGCTAGAAGGGGAGGCACTGGCAAGACGGACAGCAAGACAGCACGTAAAATCGCAGAGGTCATCCAGAGCATCAATTGGGATGCAAATATCAACCAAACAAATATCCAAGCAACAATCCAGAAAGGGCGTAGGAATAAAGATACCGTGAATGAAAACACAACCAAACCCTCGTGATGAACCATCTCAGGCTGGCACTCACGTGACCAATGCCACTCCTTCCCAATGAGGTATTTCCAAGTCAACAGATGTGATTAGTTTGGTGAGGAATAATCACCTCGCATTACTCCTGAAACCTGGAAACCCAACAAATCATCCCTTTCCCGCAGTATATAAACCTTCGCAGCAGCCACAACCGTCTTTCCCGTCGTTCACGTTGTCATAATATTAGCTCTCAATATCGTTGACACATAGAAAATGCCTCACCCCTTGCTTCTCCGCCTTTAAAGCCTGGGCTCCCCAAGCATTCATGTTGTCCTTTCTTTCTTTTTCCTTTACTTTGTTTTGAGTTCCAACCTCTCGTGCATACTTATTTTTTCGTGTTCGTTCGATTGAAAAACGTGCTTTCGCGTTCGCGTTGGTTGGTTTTCTCGACGCTGCCATGCCGCCAACTATCACCAAAGAATCGCTGCACGATGTGCCATGAACGCCAACCACGCCGAGGTTTCTCGGCGTCTTGTTATCCTCCGTCCGAAGAAGGCTTCTTAGTTGGTGGCTTGGCGATAGAAATATCGGATTTCGATGTATCGAAATTTGAGAAGAAGCACGAGAATCTCAAGCTCTTGTCAGCAACCTTATCCGGCCCTCGGACCCGGGGACACGCCCGGGCTTTACAATCGCGTCAAACCCCGAGGGTCCAGCACTCATCGGAAGCCTCGCATAAGTTCGTGCAGCTCAGGTATCGCGAACTCACGAGAGTCGCTAGCCCGCGCATGCACGACGTTATCGGACGGGTTTCCCATATGCACATGCGCGCTGCTGGTGCGTGGCACGAGAAGCTCAAGGTGCAATTTTTACAGAATAGCTTCTTGTCAAAGGGGTAGATCCTGCGTGCCAAATCTCCACAGCTGCGTGCTTTTTTTTCTTCCTGCAAGGATGAGTACTTCCCGCTGCTGTATATCCACTCTACAATTGTTCTTTGAAGAGATGAAGAGTAATGATATGTAAAGTACCAGTAGTACTTGCGGATGTTTTTATCTGGTTCTTTCTTACGTCTTCTGGGATTTGTTATCAGGAATTTATTATTCAGATCACTTATGTCATATTGTTCAGGACATGACTCCTGTTATCAGTTGTCGGCAGCTGGCCGTCCATACCCCTGAAGACGTTCTTATCGGGCCCAGCCGTCCAGTGACAAGCTTCATCCAAGCTCCCCAAAATCGCTTATCTTGGCCCTCTTGCAGCTTTTTTGTCATGGCATCAAACAAAATACTGAGACCTCCGTCCTCATTTGATAGTGCAGCTGCCCAGTTACGCGGGTTGGCTTGGAAGAATCCCAGAGATCTCAAGTAAGAGTACCGTAAGCGCGAGACTCATGCAAAGAAGACAGGTCATGACATCCTAGAATTAATTTGCACCCTGGTCTACGTTTTAGAAATTGACTTTGCTTATCGGGACCAGCAAGCCTTCAATGCAGGCGATGGTGTGGATAGACAAGGGCGTGTCCTGGAATAAGAATGTCTGCCTCCCCACGCGTGGGAATTGACAGTTTAAGACTTGTTTTGTTCCCCGGCAGTGGTTTTGCGAAATCCGAACTCCAGAAAGTCATCCAATTAACACGAAAATCAACATCAGAGGCGGCCGAAATATCGCGAACATGGCTCCACAGTCTAGCTACGACGATGGAAGCAACGAAGGCTCCATCACACGCGAAGACAAAGTCAAGAAGGCGCAAGCTGTTCTAGGAATGGAAGAGGGCAGCACCACCATTATATCCGCGGACGACCAACTCCTCGCCTCCCTTGGATACAGAGCAGAACTCAAGAGAGAGTTCTCCTACCTGACTGTATTTGGACAGAGCTTCGGCGCAATGGGAATCGCACCCGCGATTGCAGAGTCCATTATCTTCTCCCTGGGTTCAGCCGGCTCCGTCGGAATGGTCTGGACTTATTTGGCAGGCTGTTTGCTTCTGATACCCGTTGCTGCTAGTTTGGGAGAGTTGGGAAGTTCTATGCCGACGAGTGGTGGACTTTATTACGTTAGATCTCCCCCTTATTTTGATATGCGATGTGCCGAGAACTTCTGCTGACATCGAGTCTAGTGGGTTGCACGACTTACTCCTCCCCGCCAAAGAGCTTTCATGTGTTGGTTGGCTGGATACATGAACGTTCTCGGATATCTCTCTATCTACGCATCGACCATTTACGCCGCAACGCTGATCTTGGGAGCCACATGTTCAATCGGAAGTGACGGGACGTGGTTTGCGACTAAATACCACAACTATGGCATGTTCGCCGCGACAACCTTTCTTACTTTCGGCATGACTTGCGTTTCCTCCGCACTTCTGTCAAAACTCAACGCTTTCTACATCTTCGTACAACTCGCCATGCTCCTCTCACTCATCATCGCACTTGCAGCCAAGACACCAAGCGAGTACAAAAACAGCGCGCACTTTGTCTTCGCTGGTTTTGAGAATACAGGCTTTTGGCCAAATAACGGATGGGCATTCATGTTGAGTTTCTTGACTCCCGTGTGGGTTGTGTCTGGGTTTGAGAGTAGTGCAACTATTGCAGAGGAAGCGAGTAATGCGGCCAAGGCAGTACCATTTGCTATGATCTCCTCCTTGGTCGTGGCTACGATTACCGGATGGGCTGTTATCATCACGATTGCATTCTGTATGGGAACCGGCGTCATCGATCTTGTGGAGACTCCACTTGGTCAGCCATTTGCGCAGATTGCATTCAACAGCCTGGGAAAGAATGGAAGCATTGCGCTGCTGGTGTTCTTATGGTTCAGCTCCATCTGCAATTGCTCCATCTTGATGGTCGCAGCATCCAGAGAGACATTTGCTTTCGCCAGAGGTAAGCAATCAATTAATACGCGTGGAAACTAGCACTAACGAAAACATAGATCACGGCCTCCCATTTTCAGGCTTCCTCCGCAAGCTTTCAGCAAACAAAACTCCCGCACGTGCTGTGGGTTTCGTCGCAGTGTGTACTCTCCTTGAAGGACTCCTCATGCTCGTCAACACCATCGCCATCAACTCGATCTTCAACCTCGCTATCATGGGTCTCTACTTCGCGTACTGCATGCCCCTCGTATCACGTCTCTGCTTCGGCCACTTCACCCCTGGCGTGTTCTACATGGGAAACACCATCTCCTATATCTCCGCCATATACTCCGTCGCTTGGATGACATTCATTTTCATCCTCCTCCTCTTCCCTAGCTATCCTAGCCCGAATGCGCAGGAGATGAACTACGCCGTTGCGGTGTTGGGTTTCGTGTTGGTGTTTTGCGTGGTGTATTATTGGTTCCCGAAGTATGGTGGCAAGACGTTCTTTACTGGTCCAGTGAGAACAATCGATGAGATTCTGGATGAGAGTCCGGAGGCGAGAGTGGCGGTCGAGCAGCAGATTGCTAAGGATGTGGATGGCGAGACGTCGGGATCGACGGAGAAGGTGTCGTCTTGATGGGTGGAGACGTGATGGTTGCACTGTAGTTTGATCCAATGTGTTATTAGATACCAAACATAATGACAGAAGTTCTTGAGAGATTCCTTCGTGCTATGGAGAGTCGGAAACAATGCTGGTGATTTGGTAAGAGTTGAAATCTGTTGAGGAGTCCTAACATTCGAAGTCTTGACTCCATGGTCCGGGAACTGGCTGTGCTACTGGGTCCTGGACGGATTCTTCCTCGTCCTCAGACCATTCCTCCTCGGAACTGGATTCGTCATCAGAATCCCCAATCAGACAAGGCTCTTCAACAACACCACCTTCAGCCAGGCGCCAAAACTCCCCAGCGTAGGCTTTGGCTGGTGTATATGCTTCGAAGATCCAGTCTCGGGGTCGAGGACCATGGGAAAAACTGACTGTGACGCCTCGTCTAGGATAGAAAATACTATGGGACGGTGTCTTAGGGTAATGACGATAGGAAACATGTTCGTCTTTGCATGAGATCATATTCCCATTTGCTGAGCTTTGTGGACAAGAGCATTGATAGCCCCAATTGCCAGATTGCCAATGAGCTTTTTCTACGTCCCCATATGCGAGGAGGTCTATTCCACACCCAGCGAGGGCTTCTAGCCATTCTCGCAGAACAAGTTTCATGTCCCAGCGTGGCTTATCCCTCAAGGAATAGTATTCTAGATACTCATCGATGACTGTCGAAAGTATTGTTTTTCCAGAGTAGTCGACTGAGAATAATGAACATCCCGCTGAGATTGATCTGCAGATGAGGCGATGCCATGCTCGAGCCGCATCATGCTCCTTCTGCGGATTCATTTCCCTGTAATTGGTTGCCCATGAGAATTGACCAAAGCCTCTGGCTAGACAATGAAGAAAACTGCGACCCTGACTATTCACCCAATCGGTCATTTCGTCCTTGGTGTTGCTGTTGGCATCCAGCCAGTATTCTACATTGAGAGTATGGTCTGTCTCCCACGGCCAGCCATGAGCGAGTCCAGCAGCAATCGCTATGTGTTCTTGAGCTCTATATTGGGAATTTAAGGTATATGCAGGCAATGATTGCTGGTGTATAAATCGCAACCTCTCCACAGATCCACGAAAATCTTTCAGGATACTAGGATCATCAATCAAGATATCAATGGCCCCTTCTTCGGCCATCACGCGGCATAGATCAAAATCACAAGGCCGGCTGCTGATATCGTCATATGGAAAATTTATGATCAGGTGGAATGGAGTTCTGCTTCCTTTTTTAGTCCGATTCACATGATTTCGAACGAAACGAAAATCTGCGCATTTCTTCGCTGTTCTCCTCATTCCACAGCAGTTGTATTTTCCAAATCTCACAATTCAAGAGAACTTCTCCGCACACGGTCAAGAGAACACGTATGAGATAGTACGAAGTGCTATGTTGATAGAAGCCAAGTATTAAAACTACTGGACTTGCCTGTTACGAGAATCACGAGTTAAGACATCTGCGCCTTCTAGAAACAGTAGTCTGCACATCTCAACATCCCCAACGTCCACAGCAACCTGACATGTTTCAATCAACACTGTGTGCTACACATATTGGGTAGAATAAATACTCACGTGAAGGGCAGTCAAGTTATAATCGGCGTCTCTATCGGAGACGAAATATTCTTTTTTCGCTAACATATGCTGAACCTCAATTATACCTCCGCGCCGAATTGAGGAGAAGAAGGGATTATTGTAGGGGATCATGCGATACGTCTGTATAGCCACTCTCCATCCAGAGAGATTGTTGTGTCCCTGAAGCTCCAGCACCTTGTTGGTGATGAACTCCGGTAACTTGTATTTTGTAGTGACTTCCTCTCTCACGCGGCCTCTGTGTGATCGCGTGCGTTGGTGATATTCGAACTGCCCGAAAAGATACGTTATCCATGAAGGAGAAGATATCCACATATCATACTGTCGTTGAACGACAGGTCCAGTTTCTTGGTCTCTCGTCTTGCCTGTGTGGGGCTCGACAGATTGTTGGGGAGCGTTAGATATCGTGAGTGATGAAATGTGATCAGTCATTCTCGCGACAATAATGTCAGGCTGAATTTGGATCATGGCACTGCTCGAGTCAGCCTTTGCTCTGCATCCAACGAGGGAAAGGTAAATACTTTGTGTGCCACTGATACGACAACGAAAGCAGCCGGATGGCATTCTTCATCCTCTTCTTCAGATTCTTCACATCTTCTTTGTTTAGCACGACCTTCACCGAACCTACCTTCTTCCTCCACCCCTTCTTACCATCGATCTTCTCAGCAAGCTCATCAGCCAATCCCCGCAACTCGTCGGCGCCTTCTTTGCACAACTCCAAGCTCTGCCGTATACACAAGTTATCCACCTGTATTCCTCCTGTCGTCTGCTTCGCTTGATCGTCTTGGATATGGGACAGTATAAGGCTGAGGGAATCGATCTCGCGAAGTAGGTATTTGATCTCGGCTGGTGCTTCTTGGACCTGGCCCCAATATTCCTTCAGCTTGATTATACTCTTAGTTACTTAGCCAGCCAGTTAGGTAACTGCTATTCCACTAGCAACCACGCCCAGTACTTCTGCCATGGTGTTCTTTTCCGTCTAATGTTGATCGCGCAAGGCTGTGGATGGCAGGGGCGGGTGGGTATGGTCGTAGGGGCGCTTAGAATCAGATCGAGTGTTCTAGGCTGGGCTAGGAGATGGTTTAATGATTCGCAGACGCAAATATCATCACTGGATGATGTCTTTGGAAAGTTGGAGGAGAGAAAAACGAAGTGAGGGAAGGAGGAAGCCATCGAGGTTGGCGGAGCCTTGCGAGGGCTGAATCCAGCGGCCTCGGAGACTGAGCTAATCAAATATAGAAATGCCAGATGTACAAACCTATCAGGATCGGTTGCGAATCCAAATATACACATTCGACGGCTTGTGAAGTGCCTGTTGCGGTGGTTTAGGAGGATGAAGTGAGGAAAATGGTTCTGAGTTAAGCTAAAGGCTAAATTCGAAGCTAAACCTTAAACAGACGAGACCTTGATCTCTTGACTCGACGCCCACAAACAAAACTGCGATGATTATTTGGAGATTTGATATCCATATAATTAATATACCCAGTTTCTCTTTGATTCGATAAAGAAGGGCCAAGCGAATTCTGTTCTCTGCAGTTATGTCGCCGTCAGTACATGAAACGAAAAATATGCTACCTACGAAATGCTGGCATCGATGTTGCCGACGAATGGAAATGTTGTAAGTGGCATCCGTCAAGATCGTTGATATTCGATCTACCAACTGTCTGCACTACTATTCCAAAAGCTCTTGATAGCTCCCCAGTACCTCTCGCCATCATTCGTCATATGTCCCACATGAGCAGTTCCAGTCCACCTCTCTTTTCTCACTCTTTCTCCGTTCTGCTCAGCCTCTCTCGCATGACTTTCAACATCCTCCCATCCGACCATTTTATCCTTCACACTATACACATACAGCCTCCCTCTCCGCGACTGCACCAGAGTTAGATCATTCAAATCCTTCCTCGCTCTCTCCACCAAATTGAGACCTCCGGATGCCAGACTTTGCAGCCAGATCAAGGCTACTAAACCATAAATCAAACACGCAAGTAATTGCCGAAGAACCGGAATAGCGGGCAAACCAACAGTCATGGCGTCTACGATGCGAGAATGTGTAGCAACTCCGGGCGTGCTATCAAAGACCATTCCCTCACACCTAAAAACCGTCTTAGTTTGCGTATGATATGCTCTCGCGAGTTGACTAGCTTTGTGAGCACCGGCGTTGCTGAACATGTGAAGTAGAATGATTGGCTCCTCACTTCCAGAGCTGTTTTGCAAGAGCGGTAAGATCATCTTGAGGTCGGCTTGCTGGGCGCTGTATGGTCGATACACCATATCGGCGACGGTGGTACGGATGATGAGGATTGAAGCGCTGGGAAAGAGAGTCCGATATGCATCTGTGTATTTCTTGATATGGCGTGGTTGGGCAGAGAGCCACGGGGTGAGAATGATGAGATATGGAGATGGCGGGCTTAGAGAGCGAGATTTAGGAGTGACCTGGTCCGCAGGGCGGTATAGCGAAATGGTTGGACTAAGATTCCGGAATGCTTTGAAGTGCACTTCCTCACTTTCATGTGAGGATGCCATCATAGTGATTTCTTGGCCGAATTAGGATCGCGGTGGAGGAGATGGATGCGATGTTGTGATTGTCGTTGTTATCCCTCAAATGCAGTGGAAATGTTGAGGGTGTTGCCATTCATCTTGTCACCCGTAAGGCACAGCTCGTGGCTGCATGTGTTGAGCGGCGCAGTCTATCTATTGGTTCGGAGACGCTGCCAAGCGACCGCGAGAGCTACAATGTCGAATGTTCTTTATCAAACAATATTGGCAGCTAAAAAGGTGTATCTCGTCTAGTAGCAAAAGTTTCGAAATAGATCTCCTAAACTGATCTGGCAACTTTCAAGCAGCAGTACCTATGGTCAAACATCGAGTTCGAGCAAACGTCTTTGGCTAAAATTCACGACATTCTCAGCACCATTAGCATCGCTCAGACCATTCCTCAACACGGAATAAGACCTGATCAAGACTTTGAGATTGATATCCCGTGTCTCGAACAAAGTTTTGACTGCTTTTGGTGTACTCCAAGGCCGAAGCTGCATCACATCGTGGGATTCTCGATTGGCATCAGAATGCTCAGTGAACCTGACTCGCTTGAGATTAGGAAGAAAATCCGGTTTGAAAATCGCAAGTTCTTCAATCCAGTCGTACTCTTCGTTCACGAAGTTGTGGCGTATGGTGTGGTATTGGTGGTCTAATATGGCGGAACCGAAGTCAAAGAAGACCTTGTTTTCATCAGTGTGAGATACCTGACATCTCTAGAACATCAAACACATACCGTCAGATCTTCAAGCTTCTTAGGAAGTCGCAAATAAAGACCGTTGCGAGTATATGGCTCCACAGAATACTCTCCATCCTGTTCAAAAAATGTTGGAAAGAGCAGTGATTGGCTGATACCCAATGTCTTCAGCACTGGAAAGTTGCTAAAGTCAACTGTCGCACAATGAAAGTCGTCTGTATGACATCCTTGGAGGTCGAGAAAGAACAGCGTCTGTGATATCGGAGCAAGAAATTTCTGTAATGTTGATGGGCCATTTATGTTCAACGTCGTGTAAGAGCCGAAATCAAAAAGTAGTGCTCTCAAATTGTCGCTCCATCGCAGTAACTCGTGCACATGTTGTACAGATTTGGGATGGCCTTCGATGGCAAGATATTCAATCCTAGACTGTCTATCCGCGGGTCTCTGAGGCAGGTGCTCGTCGATCCTGTCGGGATCCTGATCCATCGGGGTGAAAAAGACAGCACTCATTTGTGGTAGGAGCAGAAATTTGCCCAATGTCTCCCACTTTTGCATATCAGTGCCATTTTAAAAAGTTACCGAAGGTATTAAAGCATGTGTAGAAACAAAAGTCTACGTTATTATGCTGAGGTATCCGAGGTATGACTTACGGTGATATTCACGTACGCGACCTCGACTCGCCGAAGCGCTGTCATCGGATTAACGTGTAGAAACGCACCACTGACGACAGGAAACGGCATTGCATATTGGCTCAAAGTGATGACTTTTAATTTCAGGATCTGCAGACGAGTCGTGCGTCTCAGCAGAAACTGCACAATCCTCTCCTGATCTTCGCGAAAAGTCGTCCCATTATTCGACCAGGAAAAGCTAAGCTTTAGGATGAGTTCAGCTCGGCTTGGGTTATCGGTGATGGATTGGATAAGTCCAAAAGTTCTTTCGTCGTTGGCGCGTCGTTTGACTTTGACGTTCGAGTAGATGAGCGGGATGACTACTTTGCTGAAGTGTTTGCAAGTTCGTGCAACTGTACACATGTCATCGTTGGATAGGCGGTTTCGGTGGAATATTTTTATGAGAAGTTCGTTGGGCAGGTCGCCTAATTTGAGTGCCATGTTTATTCTGATCTTTCGTCGTTTGAGCCGCTGTATCAATGGCTCGTTCTTTGGTAGATATTGATGTGAAATTGTTTCACAAGAACAAGGCGAGGGACGGTGGGATTGAGGCATGATGACCCCGCGCTAGTGTTCTTTGGGATGCCCCCCATGCGTTGATTGTATTTTCAATTCCAAGATCAAATTTTGGTGATAACTGTTTCTGTCCGAAACTTTCTGTACCGTTGTGTGAAAATGGGAGGTTTTAATCAGTCAATACCTGAAAGAAGAAGGAGAAAGCCCCGCGAAGTGTCATCACAATCGAGGATTGAGTTACCTCCATTCCAGGATCTACTGATCAGTCTCTCGTGATTGAACATTTAAATGTTGGGGGCTAAGTACACTTTATTATTTTTCATTTCTCATTATCAGTTATCATACTCATCGAAACCTCTAAACTCTTCATCCAACGGCCCTTGTCTTGTCCACTTCAAAAACAGTTAGCGACATTCTTCCCAAATTCTGGAAACGGGGGAAGTTATTCATGAAGACATGTCTCCAGGTCTAAAAACATTTGATCCCCAAGGAAGTAAGTGAGAGATATACGTACAATATTCATCCCGAGCTTTGATCCACTAGTTACAGGTAATCCTGCATGTATGGTTGCTGGATCTCCACTTCCATCCTCATAAAGATTCTGCCAGAACACCGCATTCCCAGGGACAGGTCTGAAAGTCACTCCATTATCCCACGGCTCGTCACAATCCACAAACTCGCACCACCGCTCATCATATGGTGCATTCAGAATCGGGAAATTCGTCCCTCCTCCAGTGAGGTTGTTCGCCGCCACATAGACGAAGAATGAAGAAAGACGATTCCCACCAACTTCAGGGGTCATGCGAGATGGTGCCTCAAACCAATCGGTGTGGAGGTGGTAGTTCTCGCCATTTCCGTATTGTACGAGTTGGAGGGGTTCGAGATGTGAACGAGGGGTGTCGAAGCCTTGAAATTCGAGAGCTCGAGTCTCGATGCATCGGACGATGGAGTCGCGGATGACGCTTGTGGACTGTGATGTTCGTGTCTGGCGCAGACCCTGTTCTCCCGATTCGTCTGCCACTGCGGAATTTGTGAAAGTCCCTTTCCTAATCAGAAGTCAGATATGGGATTGAATGATGCGCAATACTTGACATACGTAATCACTTGAAGATGTTCGCGCTCCTCCTGGGTCAAGAAGTTGGGGATGTAGATGACCAAAGGATTCTTCGAGAAGACATGTACTTTGTAAGGCGGATGGGTGCAAGCGTCCCCAGACAGAGGTATCTGTTCTGCACGAATGCTGTTGAGAACGCAAAGCCCGACGGCCAATAAATTACAGAAGTACTGTACCATCGTCACTGATAACTCCAAGATCACGAAATTAATGACGAGTTTTCAAAAGACGAGATTCTGAAGACATCTCTTATCGGCCCCTCGTACGGCTATCACAAAAATATGCTGAAACTTGAAACCCAGGGGGACGGGATGATGGTGCAGGGAGGGGATCAGGGGAAGCAGCCCGAAACCCGGTCTGTGCGAACCTGGCGCGCCCAGTCACATCAACTTCCTTGTCTGTTGTTTTCGAAGGCTAAGCGAATAAAAGGGTAATTATCTTTCTTTGCTTTTGGAAGTTAGGAGTCAGTAAAATTGTCCACCAAATTCTCCTCAATTTCGTACATTGATCTCTCCAGACTATGTCTCTAACTTCTGTCCAAGTTCAAGAGTAACGTATGAAAGAGTCTCGGAATTGGATGGCTCTGGGTCCTACAGGAGAGACGAATAGATAGAGATAACCAGCAATATTGACATGTACCACATCTAGCTAAACCGAGTTATGATGTCATAAAATCAGAAACCCAGAGTCTCGTCCGTCTTGTGCAGCGCATCCAAAGGATGAGTCTTGAAAAACTCCACCAAATCAACCGAGTGAACTTGCGGCCAAATCTTGTTATCCAACTCTCCAAGATACGCTTTGCCATTAATGCACCAGAGTGTAAACCCACTGAAAGTAGAAGATTAGCAAGTCTGAAGTCAAAGTCCAACGATATCAAAAACTCACTTCGCACCCCATTTCGAGAGGTCATCTGGAGCACTCTTCGCTGCCGCATAAACATTCTTTGTAAGCTCCTCGGTGGATCCGAGGCACTTGAGGTTCAGCTGGGAGCCATATATACTATCGTAGATGTGCTTGATCTCAACGGGAGTTTTTCGGTCGGAGAGAACTGCATTGGTCAGCTGTGAAGGGTAAATGGTTCCAATCTCGAATGACACTTACAGCGGAAGACTCCCACAGATTTTGGATCCAGCGCAATGGCAGCAGTATAGTCCGCCGCCGTCTGGAAAGTCGTCAACTCCCATGCTTCATTCCCAGTTCCCCAATACGAAAGCGTCTGTGATTTAGCGTCGTACAGTTGAAAGTATGCGCTCCAAAAGGTCTCCATAAGGGCACCGACGAGAATATGCACACCCTGCACGTTCTTCGACTTCAGATACTCGGTGATGATTCGAGTAGACTCCTTAGGGAACGGTGCATCTGTCGGGATCTTGGTATGATCAACTCCAAAGTCTCCAGCAATGTAACGAGGCACATTTCCGTGGTCGCAAGCATCGATCAAGATCTTCTGTCCTACAACCATGAGATCCGCTCCACCAAAATAGCAGCAAATGACGACATCAGTTCCATGGACGAATTTGCGAGCTGCTTCCAGGTCGTTCGATTCGCCTTCGATGACCTCGATTCTAGGTGAGTTCAACAGAGCTTCTGGAAGCTTTCGTGCATTTCGACAGTAACCTCGAATGGAAACACGTGGATCTGCTAGCAGAGTCTTTGCTATGCATTGAGCAAACTTGCCTGTCAAACCAGCCAGCCCAACGGTTGCGGTCATTTTGAAGTCGTGTTGGATTGTTGAGTGTCCGTTGATGAATCAATAATCAAACCGAGGAGTGGAAGGAGCAAGCTTGATCCAACGAAAATTGTTCATTGCCCTTCATGAATAGATATAAGTAGACAAAAATCCGAAGACGCACGACTAGGATCCTCTCAACACTTGAGAGCACCCCGATCTTTGGCCATGCAAAGACACGCATTCTGGAAATTGGCTTCGGAGCAGATTTCTCAATCGGCCCTTCTTGGTCATCAAAATAGAACAATACTCCTCATCAATCATTACTTCACTGTATAGAGTCTGGCAAACACGCGATGTTGTGGTCGGCGGACTTATCGGCCTTAGAAATCTCGCTTCACTTACAAAGCGAGCACGATTCATGAGCTGAAGCTAGCTCAATGTGGCAATATGGGAAGTTGTCAATAAACGACTTCGCGGAACTGATGCGCAGATAGGTACTTTAATATGTCAGCACAAACATATTTCGTTTGATGGCAATGCATGGCACAATGACCCCCGTCTGGGGGACCACAAATTCGAGTCATGATCGATTCATCAACCATGATGAGTGAAATGAGGCTTGTTGGAAAATTCGTAGTTTCGATTCGGTTTTAAGCACACCAAAATCCGCTGAAAATTGGGGTAAAAATAGACAGGTAATCTATCAGAGCAATGAAGGATGCTTCCAAGTCTAGCGCACATTCACCTGCTGACCCCATTAGCTTCCATAACATAAGGACAGCGACAGGACTCACCTCACTCATCCTACTCATGATCTGGACCAAAGTTCAGTTGTCAATTCACCGTCGCAATTCTCAGCCTGAATTTCTACGAACCATTCGCAAGATGTCTCAGAACCAAGCTGCTTGGATGCCATCCGCGGGTGCTTATCCCTTCACAATTGGCAATGCGGCATTCCCAAAGCCCGGACCTGGCCAAGTGGTGATCAAGAATGCTGCGGTAGCCATCGTAAGTTCTAACCCTAGTGTTCTGTTTTCATTTTACTTACGAACATCGACCGCAGAACCCTGTTGAGTGGAGGATCCAGTGAGTTCCGACATCTATCCCTCCCAAACTGCAACTCAGCTAGCTTAGAGATGTTCTAACATCACAGAAAATTGGGTCGATACTTGAATTCCTTTCCATTTATCCTCGGTGAGGATGCTGCGGGAACTGTGGAAGAAGTTGGGCCAGGTGTTACTCGTTTCCAGAAGGGTCAGCGTGTCATCGCGTAAGCTTTCAATCAATCCCAAGTCCATTAAGAGAGCTCTTTCTAACATTTGACTGTCAAGCCATTGCGTCGGTATCATGACTGGAAAGGCAGAAAATGCGGCATTTCAAAATTACACGCTTGTGTTCGAGACATTGATGGCAGAGCTTCCTCCTTCCATATCCTTCGAGGAAGGAGCCGTTTTACCCCTCGCCATATCCACTGCATCCGCAGGCCTATACCAAACCGACAAACTCAACCTCCCTTTACCGTCTGCTGGAGATATACAACCAACGAATCAAACGATCTTGATTTGGGGTGGAGCTTCTTCGGTTGGTGCATCGGCAGTCCAACTGGCGGTTGCCTCGGGGCTTACTGTGGTCACCACTGCCTCGTCCGCAAATCATAAGTTTGTAAAGTCCTTGGGTGCTTCTGTTGTGGTTGATTATCGATCAGCGACTGTGGTCGATGAAGTTGCCAGTGCTCTCCGTGGCACTAAATTTGTGGGCGTATACGAGGCTATCTCTGAGGAGAAGAGTTTTGAAGCAGTTCGCGAGATTCTGCTTGCCTTGGATGTCACAGTGAAGATTGCGAGCGTGATGCCCTACGACAAGCCGACGGAGAGATTTGCGCCGCAATACGGTAAGTCGTGCATTCTTAACTTCTCTCTGAATGGTCGTTTGCGTCCATTGTCTACAAGATGCTGACCTTTATCTTTGTCCTAGTGCACGCGTTCTCTATTATCGAAAAGCCAAATCAACATGTCGGAGAAGGAGTCTGGGGAAAGTTTGTGCCGGAAGGACTTGCGAACGGAAAGCTCAAGCCAGCTCCGCAAGCTTCTGTGGTTGGAAAGGGACTTGAGAGCCTTCAACATGCGGTGGATATACAAGAAGCCGGTGTATCCGCAAAGAAGGTTGTTGTTTCACTGTAGTATCTGTAGCCAACCTGTTTTGTTGATGGGTTTGTCGGCACTTGAAAGCATCGAAACAATGCCATACGGCTACAAGGAATAATAGATGTAAAAAAGTACAGGAGTTTTATCTAGATCCGTTGATATCCCAGCCAGTGTGTTACTGGTACTATTGGAAGTAGCCTTCAAAATCTACCGTGCAGGTGCAGTTTTCTGTTGACAATTGTAAGCCTCGCTTAATCGCCCCCTTCAAAACCAAGCTTTGGTGCACATTGAGGGCACCCTCTTCCCTCTCAGTGGGCTCCTCGTGGTCTTGTAGCCATTGTTGCAATGTCATGATGTCCTGCTGTTTATCAACAGAAGCACCACGACTAGGTTGCACTGGATCCTCAACTTTCACCTCACTCAACGACTTTGGACTCTGCATTGATGTGCAAATTGATGCTGCCAAATTTCACAATTCTGTCGTCCGATCAAGCGCTTCGTCTTTACTCTCCACTAATGTTCAGATTGGATGTCTGGTCGCCGGAATCTGATGTTGGGCGGGCCATGAAACGAGTGTGAATAGATTTGAAGCAGGAGGTGTTTCCGAGCAAGGGGGGCAACCCCGCATTTCAGTGTCTGACATCCCTGTAATCTCTGGCTCAGGGGTAAAGCTCCCCCTGCATCCCACCAAAGCTGATGAACCTCAAGATATTTTTTCAACTTTTCAATCCGCGGGGTAAGGAAATTGATTGTCTGCAAATTTGTTTCCACCAGCAATCTTCATCTAGCAAACATACCGCTCTTGCACGACAATGCTCCCGAAAGCTCTCCTCGTGTGCATCTTCGACCTCTTGTTAGTGCGGGGAGCCTACGGTTGGAATCATGTAGCTAGAGATCAATTCGAATCGATCACAGCTGAGAACGAGGTATCGTTAGTTGCATGTAAGTTCACGCAGAGTTCCTGAATTATGTCGGCCGCGAAAACTAACACATTTAGTTGTTGCGGTATGTACAAATCAATTTCCATTTAAGAGACTAGAGTTCGACGGAGCTGACATTCTGCCCCGCCTTCAAGCCATGGACGTGAGGGTACTTCTCTTCCTGAACTCAGACATCTTGCTGACGACGATTCTAAAAGAGAACCAAGTAAGGCCTTAGAGCCCGAATGGCTCTCAGCTACAGCTCGAAGTCAGAACTCACTCATCAGCATTGACTGTACGATCGAAGAAAAGTTATGTAAAGAGCACGAAATCATTTCGTACCCCACAATAAGATTATTCAAGAAACAAGGGGAACAACGGCGATATCGAGGGCCCCGGAAGGCGTCTTCGTGAGTCAATTAGCAATCCTTTTCGGAAATATCTGTTAACGATAAGAGATAGAATTCTCGAATTCATGAGCCGAGCTCCTCTCCCACCAGTATCCATTCTCGACAAGTCAAACATCACATCATTTAAATCGAGCGACGAAGCTGTCTTTATCGCTTACATCCCAGACAAGGATGGCCATCTCAAATCAACTTTCACGTCTCTGGCTAAACGTCACAGCGACAGGTTCACGTTTGGCATTGCCACAGATCCAAAGTTGGCAAAGATGCAGAACGTGCAATTTCCAAGCATTGTGTGCCATAGATCAGAAGATGGGGAACAAGAAGTATTCTCTGGGGAGGCTGGACTGGATGCCCTGCAGAATTTCATCGAAACTGCAGCCGCACCGACAATCGGAGAGTTCACGCGTAGGAATGAGCTAAAGTACATGAAGGTCAGATTTCCAAGGACATGTATCTGGTCCTTTCTGAGACATCTGATGCTGACTGCACGGCTTTGCTTAACAGGCTAGAAAATCAATCGTCTACTACTTCACCTCATCCGACGAAGACCGCTCTGCTTACATCGCGTCCGTTAAGCCCCTCGCGAAGACATACAAAGAGTACCTCAACTTCGTGACTGTTGATATTGTCGAGTTAGGACATATGCTGCCTGCCTTGGGACTGGCGCCAGATTCGGAGGCAGCTCTGGCTGTCTATAACCCGATGTATGGGCAGGCATTCCCGTTCAACGAGGATGAAATTACGCCAAAGGCTGTGGAGAATTTTGTGATGGATATTGCACAGGGGAAAATACAGCCTATGGGAGTCCAGACCCCGCCTGTTGAGGGTCATACGGAGTTGTAGATTGGAATCGGCACATTATCGCGAGGGTAATTTTTTGAGTTGGCAATGCAAACAAAGATACTTGCCGGTATTCAGCTTACCAACTTCCTTCTGTCCTGTCTTTCAGTTGCGACATTTACGCTTCAGATCGGTTGCTTCATGGCTCATGCGGGTACTTCGAAAGAACACAGTCACTAAGTTAGTAGTCATTTTATATATATCAATTTCTATTAATCTCATATATCTAAACCTCAACGACATTCCTCTCTTCTATCCCCTCAAGCCTTCTTCTCAACACCATCAACAGCCTCTGGGATATCCTGAACAGGAGGAGTGACTGGGGAGCTGATATCATACTGCAAGCGATTGTTCTCGAAAGCGCTCCAGTCACCAATCTGCTCCTCAAAGAACTGATCGAGATCCAAACCGCTCAACTCGGCCTCTTCTGAAACACGGAGGTGCATGCCAGGGATGAACTTCAAAATATAAAGCAGAATTGCCGAGACGATGAACGAGTAGGCAGAGATCGCCGTGATCTCAGCAAACTGGCGTCCAACCTGGATTCCATTTCCGTCGATACCACCAGGAGCTGAGGTGGCACCGTCAAGCATAGAGATTGTTTCGGAGGCGAAGATACCGGTCAAGAAACTGCCCACCATTCCACCGATGCCGTGGAGCTTGAAAACATCAAGTCCCTCGTCGATATGGAGCCAAACATTGATGTCCTGGAGAAGGGCACAGACGACTGCAGTAATGAATCCAATCACAGCTGCGAGCCAGACACCGACATAACCGGCAGCTGGAGTGATTCCGACAAGACCGGCAATGGCACCTTCACATGCGCCAATGATGCTGAACTTCTTACCGTTCTTGAAGTAATCGACGAGAGTCCAGCCGAGAATACCGAAACTGGCAGCGGTGTTTGTGTTGAAGCCTGCAAGCATAGCTCGGACGGATGCATTCAGAGCACTTCCACCATTGAAACCGAACCAACCAAACCAGATGAGGACGGTTCCGAGGAAGACCAATGTAGTGTTATGAGGACGATTGTGACTCTTGCCTTCACCTGGGACGGTACGCTTGCCTAAAACAAAAGCGTAGGCAAGGGCAGACCATCCGGAAGCAATGTGGACAGGACCACCTCCTGCGAAGTCGAGAGCGGGGAGGTTGAATAACCATCCATTGGCGTTCCAGGTCCAGCAGGCGATAGGACAGTAAACGACAGTTGCCCAGCAGAAAGCAAAGATCAGGGACGGGACGATACGACCTCTCTCGAACGCTCCTCCAATCACAATCTGGACTGTGCAAGCACTGTATTCTCGTAAGTCTTTGCTTGTCCGATGTCCTTCATAGTGAAACTTACCAAAACAAGAGTTGATACAAGCAGAAGACAATCTCAGGAAGGACGGCACTTCCAGGCGATGGAGCAGCCATCACATTCTTCATGCCGAAATTTGCTAAGTCTCCAATGAAGGGCCCAGCGGTCCTGGAATATGCAAGAGAGTAGCCCCAGAACATCCACTGGAAGGTGGTGACGGCAGCCACCATCAGACTTTGGAACAACAACGTCAAGGCAGACTTTCGGCGGGCCATGCCACCATAGAGAAGACCAATACCGGGGATAATGAGCCAGACGATGAAGCCACAGAACATGATATATGTGTAGTGGTATTCGAACCCGGCATACTGGGCATTAACATCGACGAGGAGAGTGTCTCCGCCCTTAGGCTCGGACGAGTTGAAGGAAGGCTGTTGGACGTCAGTATCAAGATATTGACATTGCATCCTCGCGTTGGATATCTCAAACTTACTGCGCTCATTTTTGCGTCTGTTCCTGTAGCCTTCTGGGACTTCTCGGTACCGATAAAGAGAGATTTTCTTCGCAGACAACCCGGGGACCACGAGGCGGTCCATCCTCTTTATATTCCCATCCCACCCACGCGCTTTCTTCTATTTTCATCTCTCTTCTCCGACAGTTTAATGATCCTTATCTTGCCCATGGGCACCACCAAAGCTTCCCTCGGAATGTCAAGCGGCTTGGCGAGCAGGCCTCAAAGTGCATTTCCCTTGGTCGTCGTGATGTTTGACTTGTTGCAGCTCCCAATCCCCATCTTACAAGATTGCCAAGTGAGGGCGAAGACCTGTCAGGAACCTTGTATGGATCAAGCTCCAACTGATAAGACGCTTGGCGTTGTGTTGGGTCTTGGGATTTGGTCTCCACATCGGGCAACGCTTCGAGGCTTGATAAGCTGGTCGCCGCCAGTGGATCGTGTTTGTTGAAGGGGAAGGTCAGAACTATATCTAGGAAGTGCATTTCCTCTGATTGTATTACACTCCATTCCAATCACGGCAACACAGCAGGACATGTGTATGCAGGTCCAAAACCTAGCCATGGAGTCGGGTTTGTGGTGACGGGAGGCGTTTACGGCAAGCTGCAGGCATGTAGCTGAAAACTCGGAAGAGTTCGCGAATAACATCCCACTATTGTTGTGCCTTCCGGCCTCCCACTCTTCATGAAGATGTCGCGATAGCATCTGTTCCACCTTTGAAATACTTCTAGGGCCTTGGGGTTTGCATCTGTAGAAGAATTCACAGCTTTCAAACAATATAAAGAATATGAAATATATTCTGGTTAACCTAAACCTGCAACTTCAACTCACAAGATATTTGCCACCATGACAACACCTCTCAAGATCGCAGTGTTGCTCAACGGCCTCGCCTCGCCAAACACGGCCGGTATCAAGGCTTCATTTGAAATAGCTATTGCATCTGCATCTTCTCTCAATTCCGACACTGTGCCACCAACAATCGATTTCTATGATCCCATTGTGGCACAAATCCATCCAGATCCAACCAAATACGATTTGATCGTCTTGAGTGGAGGAACAGCCGATCCCATGGGCAGTGACCCTTGGGTCCTCAAGCTTCAGAACTATCTCCGAACAACAGCCCAAGAGTTTCCCAAACAGAAAATCGTCGGGATATGTTGGGGCCACCAAACGACATGCGTTACCTTCGGAGGAAGTGTCGGCAGCATGGAGAGTGCGGCTGAGATTGGCGTCACGAAAATCGCCCTTACGGATGCAGGGAAGAAGATGTTCCCTTTTGCGCCAAATGGAGTTTTGCAATTGCATGAATTCCATGCGAGAGAGATCAAGATGCCTGCTAAGGGTTTCGTTGCGCTGGCGGATAGGAATCAATCGTTTCTGAGTGAGGAGAATACGATTATGACGTTCCAAGGACATCCGGAGTTGAATGCGGACTTGGCGAGGACTTTACTCGCACATGCGCCAGCGTATATGGGCGTTGATGGGGACAAGAAGGAAGAATTGGCGGAGAAAGCTGAGATGGATCATGATGGGGTGAAGATTTGGGCGAGAATCCTGGAGTGGATTCGAGAATAGGTCCCTTCTCATTCGCTTTGGTAGCTGAATGAATAACGTCGCAAATGAGAATGGTTGTCCTCCTTGGGAATTCAGATGATTAGTTCAGAATCTGAGCCTTCGATCTTGTTCTATTGGTTTAGTACTTCACGCCATTTTTGAAGATCAACCATTAAAATCTCGGTTTATGTTGTACTTGCAGATGCTTGTCCTTTTCTCTTCCCCTCAGCAGATGTCGCGATTTCGTGCGCCGAAGGAGGATAGGTTCCGATTTCGAAGAATCGGCAGTCTGTCCATTGTCATCTTTCCGCGCGTCTTTGAAAGGGATTGCTGCTTTTTATCCCAGATTGAAATAATACCAAACTTCACGCTCCAGGGGGTGTTCATAATTGTTGAAGAATTCCGCTTCTCATCGATGCCCTGTCCGAAAGCGAAATGGCAAAACACCATCAAGTGTATTTGCACATCAGCACTCTATAAATCTGGTTCTCTTTCTCTCCAACCCACAGAAGACGGGGGATACGGTCTATATCGTCAATAATAGTTGCTCCTACTCGACGCTGCCGTGAAAGTTGCCGATGCCGCTCGGCCTTTCGGCCTTCAAGCGTTGTCCGAAAGGCAATCTCCCTAGCTGGCGGCCCGACGTTCCAATGCCGCGACGGAGAAAACATGTCTGCAGCGGGAAATGAGTTATCTCCATGATTCCGCATTGTCTATTTTTAAGGATTCGCATGATTCGAAGGGACCGACGGAGTGGGACGCCAATTTGAAGTGTTCGCCCAGCTTCTTGGTTCTGGTCTCAAATTCCCAAAGGTTTGTGCAAGTGGGAAGCGCAAAGTATCTCAAGCTACCCCAGTGCAACCACATCTGGTCAGAAAATGATTCAGCTGAATGCTTGAAAGGAGTCGAACAATCCAACAGATTTAAGACGAAGTTCGACGCCCTATAGATTTTAATGCTTGTATTTCAGTCGATTCCTGCTAGTAATCGTGCATACGGATGCGGAGATATCGAAGGCGCGAAGAAGCGAGAAAGAAGCGAAGGGTCTCAGACTAGGAAAACAGTTATGGAGAACTCATGCGATACCCCTTGAACGAAAAGGGATGACGTCCCATCTAGATTCGATGGTTGATACCTTATAACTAAGCTTAATCGTTATTCTTGTTTGCTGTCTCTTTCCTGTCGGTCATGTCTGTAAAGTTACAACTTTATCAGGACGGCTTTCTTTGCATTTCGGCCATTTTCTTTTAGCAAACCGTTTCTCACTACTTTATTTCCGCTGTCAACACACATCACAATCATGGCACGCCTACTCTGGACAGATCCGTTCTGGAATGGGAAGCGTAAACCCTTCGTCATTGGCGTGGTCATGTCATCTCTGTCTGTAATTATGATGTTCTTCGTCGTCATGTCATATCTCTACGGCTCCCTTTATAAAAGTCCGTCAAGGGCCCATCGATTGAACATTTTGGCCGTCGATTATGATGGTGGAGTTATTGGGCAATCCTTGTCGGCTGGGTACTCCGCCTTGAAAGGAGACAAGTTTCCGACCTTGCATTTTCATTCGCCCGACGAATTTCGCACAGTTGAAGATATCCGGAATGCGGTGTGCAGGGGAGATTACTGGGCGGCAATCGTTGCTCAAGATGGAGCATCCAGTCGGTTATCAGCTGCTCTCGGAGGCGGGATTGCTGCTGCTGGATATAATTCGAGTAACACTTTGACCTATGTGGTAAGTCACAGCAACCATACAGGACATTTATAGTTTCCATGGCTCATAAAATTAATCAATAGTATAATGAAGCTCGCTACCCAACTGTACAGTCGGGTTACATTCTGTCAAACATGCAGACGCTTATTGGAGCGGCTGGAACTATTTACGGGTCCCTCAATGGCACTTCCGCTGTGCAGTTTCTGAACACAAACGACCCAAACGCTACATTGGCGCTCATGAATCCAATTTCCGCATCGTCAATAAACATAATGCCTACCCCACAAGGCACCAAGGTATTATACAACACCGTCACCCTAGTGCTGCCTATAATCCAGCAATTCTTCTTCCTCATGGCATTAAACGGAATCTCGCATCAATTCGGCATCTACGGCTATCTTTCCAGTCTCCACGTCGGACTAATCCGGATGATCGTCGCCATCAGCTACACATTCCTCGCCTCCCTCACACTCGCCGGATACGTCTGGATTTTCAAAGAAGACTGGGGTGTCACAGGCGGCCAATTCATGCTCACGTGGATGGCGATGTGGCTTTACATGCACGTCAACTTCCTCGTTCTCGACGCCGCTACCGCATTTGTGCCGTTGTCCTTCCTCACATTTTTCGTACTACCCTGGGCTATCATCAACATCACATCGACAATCTTCCCTTTCGAGTTGAGTCCGGGACTCTACAGGTTGGGATATGCACTCCCCGGCCATCAGATCGTGAGTATCCTATTCCAAGTCTGGTCTGGAGGTTGCAACAACCAACTCGGGAGATCTCTACCGGTTCTCTTCGGATGGGAAATTATCGGTGGCGTGGCGAGTGGATGGGGAGTGGTTTATCGGAATAAAGCAGCGAGGGAAGAAGTTCTAAAAGCGGAGGCGGGCTCCAAGCAGCCTCCTCAGAGTTCTTCATCCACGCAGAGGATTCTGAGGAAGTCGGAGGGGCATGTAGGAGAGTCGCGGAATAAAGCTGAGCGGAGAAATACGGGACCGCCGGGTTTGCCGATGCCGTTTCAGGGAATGTACCTTTCAGCTCAGGAGGGAGGGGAGATGGAACTTGAGAATATGAAGAGCAAGCGGACTTGAGGCTGGATCTGAGCTGAGCGTGAGTGTTTTGAAGAAGTTAGATGTTTGCCGGCAGCAGCGGCACTTGGTTATTTGGTCTTAAAAATCAGAAAAAGTAACGAAATTAAGAGATCTTATGAGTTGAGATCCTCTCAGGTTCTAAGAATTTGGACTTCTCATCACCTAAGCGAATGATTTCATCGATTTGCGGTCTACTCTTTGCAGAATTGATTTAAATGAGTGTGATCAATCTGTCTCGTTTGCTAAGCGGAATTCGGACAGCATATTTTCTATTGGGATTTTCCTAAAAAGCATTTCTGTATGTTGGTGCAAAAGACTATATATTCCTCTTGTGAAGTGAAGGCGTGAGCTCCAAATGTGCTCTATTTACTTCCTGCCCCGTCCAGGCGAACCCATCAGGGGACAAGAAGCAAGTCTAAGCGACCCGAATCTGCCAAGTGTGTGGCCCAAGCTCCAGTACTGTGGCTCAGTCTGGGGAACCTGCAGCAGCACCCTGAATCTCAATCTCCACTTCATCAGCCTCCTTTGCAGCAAACACGAGTTCCCAAGTTTCCAAGTTCCCAAGAACAACTCCAAGTCCTCCCCTATCCAACAATTCAAAGACCACTTACACAACAAGACGAGCTGATACAACGAACTATGCTAGCCGAAAAGCATACGTTCGATCCCGACGGCGATCTGCTTCTGCAGCTATCCCAACCCGCGAAGAAGAAGGCCAAAATACAAGCAAGGGAGAATTCAGTGGATGTGGAATAGATCTGAGCTGGTGGAACCGATATTAGAGGTTACGAACAACGGAGACGCAGCCGAGGAGATTGAGGTTGAACCCGATAACACCCTCATGACACATCATGGAGGCAAGAAACGAGAGCTGAGAGGGGTTCCCTTGGCCCTGACATCACAACATCTGGTTTACGCGACGACGAAGACGAAAAGACCCTGCCAGATATTGAGATCAACATGCTCGTCAGTTCCAAACACATGAAGCTCGTCAGTCCAGTGTTCAGAGCAATGCTACAACGCGATGGGTTCAGAGAGGGATGTGTCCGTGGTTCTGAAGGGAGTGTGGAGGACCCTCTACCGGATGATGACCCTCGCGCAATGAAGATCCTGCTAGATATCGTGCATGGCCGCAACAGGAGAGTTCCTCGGAAAGTCTCCTTGCGGATATTGACAGCAATTGCTGTTTTGGCAGACAAGTACCTGATGGTGGAAGCCCAAGTTGAAGCCGAGGCTGCTAATGGAGTATATCAGGGCGCAAGACGAGAAGCTCATTTCAGGTGGATGGAGATTTCTTGGGTGGTTGGAAAGGCGGAGGATTTCAAGGCTATGACTTGTTTGGTGGAGCGTGGAGGGTATTCTGATTTGGATATTCATGGTCTTTGGGTCGTGGGAACTCTTGCGGTTCTGAGTATCGTCATTGGTAAAGCTCATGCTGGAACCGAGAGCGAAACGTCAGCTAATTGATCCAGATGCCACAATGAAACGAAGAGAAGAAGCACTCTCCGAATGCTAGTGTTTGGTAGAAGAGACCATTCGACGGTACTAGCGCTCCGAAACCCTATGTCCTCGGAACAATGGCGAGCAACTGAGAACTGCATGCGATTCAGTGCTCCTTGGCTCTCTGTTGAAGAGCGCATCAAGTAAACGATTATACCCGAGACCAGATGCTCCGTATGGCGCAATGTCGTTCGACGACCTGGCTCCCATCCTGAATGGCCTTTCTGTCTATACATTGTGTGACATCACTCTCCCTTTTTAAAAGTGGTGATCGCACGAAGCTGGTGCATGGTCTCAAGCATTTGATAGAATAAAAGATTTCTCATGTCTATGAGCACTTGTCGGGTCTTAACATGGAGGTCTTCAAGAATTGAAAGAAGTCTCGAGGGGTGGCAACGGGGAGTTTCTGTGCTAGTTACATATTCCCTGAAGGATAAGCGTTTCGAAGTGCATGTGTTACTTTTACTGGAGACATTGGTGCGATTGAAATCACCGGAGACTTGTTGCTGTACCTCGTGTTTTGGCTACTTTATGGCTATCAGGGTCGCTGCACACCAGGCAAGATGTTGTGCTACAGGATATGTGTATACGGCCCAACAAGTGCTGATGCTAGGAGTATATGCCCTCACTTATCTACATTGTGTATAATCTAGCAGCCCCTTGTCCGGGATTCTGGCATTCGGAAGGCACAGTTTTACCTGCTCTCCCTTGAGATTCTCGAATACTGCCCCGTATTCTCGCTGCTTCATATTAGCTACCTTTCTGCCAGGCGGGTACGGCACTCCAAAGGAAAGAAAGAACCTCAAAGAGTTGGTGCAAAGATACAAAGCCACAGACTTACCTGAGTTACGGAGACGAACTCCTTGTAAATACCATCCCGCTTCATCTTCTCACGAACAAAAACCCCCACACCATCCAGTACAGCAATCACAGTTGTGATCTTACTGTCCCAGGAAACGAACGATGAAGTAGCCGTCCCATCAATTCGAGCAGACTCGCTACTTCCGTATGGATCTGTCGACCTAAATTAGTAAATTCCCTTCGTAGAGAGTAGAGTCATTTCGAGTCTCACTCTGCATTTTCTTTCCATCAGCCATGTTCTTCCACCATGCCATTCCGACAGCTTTGTCAAGATAGACGGTCGGAAATACACCGTAAGGTGTTATCACATCTAATTCTTGCTCTGTCTGGAATGAGATTGATGGGATACCGGCGTTGGAGATGTATCCGATAATTTCACCAGTGGTGGGATCTGTTGAGTTGTTCACTGATGCGAATAGCCCAGGATTCTTTGTCACGGCGGAGTTACAAGTTCGTACTCTTTCGGCGTTGTAGAACAAACGCCTTTGTAAAGTCAGTGCGAGTCGCATGGGCGGGATACTTGTAGAAGTACTCACTTGACTAAATCGACGTCGTAGTATGGCATTTCGAGAACTTTCCATTGCTCGTGGCTAGAGAACCAAAAGCCTGGGAGGACCGAAAGTCAGATACCACGTCGTGTAACTGGAGTGGTTAGGCCTACCTTTTTGGACTGTTATTGGCCCTACGCCTCCCATGTTATAATCCACGCTGACGAGCTGTGGCCGCTTGACTTGCCACAATAAATCCTTGTCTTTTCGAGACAGTCCCCCGAAGAAGTACAGCCACCACGTGAAGAGCTCTCCTTCGTATGGGTCATTCAATACACCTGAACCTTCACAGGTGTAGTTCTGTCGAGGGTCATTGACGTGTAATGACTGGTCTAGGGTTGTCACTGCACACACTCTGCCATTACCGGGATAGAAAACCTATTCATTAATTAATCGCAGGCGACTTGACATTGTACGAGTGGGAATCCTCACCTTGGCAACTGTGGACTTCGTGTAGTCAAGCCAACTCTGCCAGCTCTTTGCAAGCTTGCGGTATTCTGGGTCGTTGCTAGTCTCCAGGACTTGGATGAGTCCATAGACTGCCCAGATCAACTCACTGACACACGATCGTTAGCCCAATCTGTTCTGTCTCGCAAGATCATGCTTACCCATTGTCCAGCGCAGGAACTCGATTGACCCAATCCGGAGTCGGTGTTATATCAATCGAGTCACCCGTATACCAAGGAATGAAACCACCAAATCCAGGATACGTCTCATTGAATTTCAAATACGTCTTAAGTTTCAAAGCCACAATCTTGAACGCAACACTCGGTGCCTGCTTTGGATCATCAGGCGAGAGAAACCGCGCAGCTTTTTGAGATCCAGCTAGGGCATGCGTATAAATCATGATTTGCAATGACTCTTTGCTCGCGGCGCTGAAAGGATGTTTCGTTGTTGCCAGCCCGGATGTTTCGTCGAGGAGAGTTCCGTCGTATGACATGCCGTTGAAGGAGTTGTAGCTGACGTTGTTTTGGTGGAATTCCCCCTCCCAGTAGAGGAAGTCTGATATGAAAGGATCGGGGTTGTTCAGGATGTCTTTTTGGGCGTATGTTGGCGAGAATCGACATTTTGGTGGCTGAGATTGTTGGTCTGGAGATGCTGGGCTGGCAAGTGTTGGAGCTGTGTAGACCAAAACCCGGACCATTGCCAGGATTGGGTAGAGGTTTTCAGAGAAATGCATCTTGAAGTATCAGCAGTGACTTGTTACAACCTTCTTTTTCCCCCTCCATGAATGAAGCGAGATATTATGATATATTATATTGGACCTTCTCTCTTTGGTTTAGGAATCCCCCTTTGCTTAGAGGCATAGCTTAGAAAACTTGCCTCCATCAGTACCAATCATAAACCTCCAAGATCATTGGCACAGCTCAGCAAGCTTTCAAATAGTGGGATGATCTTTCAGATGACGGCTCGGCAAGTGCGGGGTGTTGCGGGGTTGATAATCATTCCCTCTTCCATCATTCTGGCGGGGTAAAAGCTACTAAATAACCTTCTAAAGATTCCTCATCACGCTATTTCCCAGTTCCTGAATGCAGATTGACCAGAAAAGACTCTTTCTAGGAAGGACCAGCCGATTGTCAGGCATTGCTGGGCTTTTGACTGGATCTAGGGGTGGCCTCCACGTCATTGTCTGGAAGATGGTTTCCACAAAAGGGCCGTTTTCGATGTGTTATTGCTTAAGGGTACTCGCAATTACGAAATACAGAATTGATCATAAGTCCCATGCTGTGATCTTCGGTTTGGCTGCTATTCAACATTTGTTGACAGTATTCGTGCAGCTCCTTCAACCACGTCTCATCCTGCACTTACATATACCACAGTCCCTTCGACGCCAAAGCCTAGAAAGACGTAACTTGTTGTGTTTCTAGACTCAAATATGATACTGCTACTCTTCTCACTTATACTTTTCTCGAGGCTGGCTGCTTCACAAAATGCAACTTCCGGTTCTTCAGTCTCGGCTCCCATCACACCGCCAACAGCAACAATCTCATCCAACGGCACCGCAATCTCAAACCCAGCAGCCTTTACATCCGTAATTACTGTCAACGTTGAGGATCTCTGGAACCTTTTCGTCGGCTCTGTCTCGACAGCAGAAGTCACCACGACCGTTTCAGCAACACCGGTTCCAACACATGAACTCATCCCTCCTCCAGGATTATATTATGATCCCTTCCCAGCCGGACAGCAGATTCCCATGACAGTCAAAAACGAGAGCTGGAAATTTCCTGCTGGGTTTTGGTGGGGCGTGGCGAGTGCTGCGTATCAGGTGGAAGGCGCCGCGAAGGATGAAGGGAGAGGACCTTCGATATGGGATGTCTTACTGCATCGAGTCACGGGATATTCTGTTGCGAATCAGACGGGAGATGTTGCTAATAACCAGTATTATTTGTACAAGCAAGGTAAGTGGGGTACTGAAAGTCTTGAGTACATGATTGCTGATTCTGGTCAGACATTGCGCGCATTGCTGCACTCGGTGTGAAGACCTACTCGTTCTCTCTCAGTTGGTCTCGGATCTTTCCTTTCGGAAACGGTCCTGTCAATGAGCTTGCACTTGCTCATTATGACGATGTTATCAATACATGCATCGAGTACGGAGTTGAACCTGCCGTCACGTTGTATCACTGGGACCTACCACTCAATTTGCAGAACAGTTACGGAGGTTGGCTTGGAGGCCAAATCGTAGACGACTTTGTCAATTATGCACAAGTTGTCTTTGAGCGATACGGCAACAAAGTTCCGCGATGGTTCACTGTGAACGAACCGATCGTCTTCTGGTGAGTTCGGGCTTCGTGCTGAAGTTCTGTTTGCTGACATGCCCAGCAACACCTATCCCCTTCCAGATAACTACTTCACCAACACCACAATTCCCAAGAAGCAACAGCCATACTGGTGCGGCCACCACGTCCTGCTTGCACAGAGTAAAGCGTACCGTCTCGGCAAATCGATGGGACTAAACGGAACCATCTCCTTCAAAACGAATGGCGGATACAAAATTCCCCTTACGAACTCTAGCGAAGATGCCATTGCAGTTCAGAGAGCTTGGGATTTCAACGAAGGCTGGTTTGCCAATCCAGTCTTCCTCAATGGAGACTATCCTCAGTATTTGAAGGAGTATGTCTCGGGATTCTTGCCCGATTTTTCGGAAGAGGAGAAGACTGTGATTAATGGGTCGTCTGATGTTTTTGCTCATGACGCCTATACTTCACAGTTTTATATGGGTAAGTATTTCTAGAGGTCTAGAGGACACGCAACTGACTTGAATAGCTCCGGACTCTGGGATAGATGCTTGCACAAGTAATGCTTCCCACCCGCTCTACCCCACCTGCGCAAACACAACCTACACCTATGCATCCTCTTCAGGAGGTTGGAACATCGGCCCTGCAGCAGACCCCCTTTCACCTTGGCTTCACAAAGCCACAGACTGGGTTCCGGTATTCTTGCACTACATTCAAGACACGTGGAAGCCGGCAGGCGGAATCGCCGTCACCGAATTCGGCTTCGCTGAACCCTTTGAATTGTTGAAAACAATCAAAGCCGATATCCTCTATGACCCGATCAGGAGCAGTTACTACCGAGATTATATGCAGGCTATCTTGATGGCAATTAGTGAAGGTGTGAATGTTGTTGGGGCGTTGGCTTGGAGTATTGTTGATAATTTGGAGTGGTCGGCGGGGTATCAGGATAAGTTCGGTGTTCAGTAAGTTATTTTATTTTTGCTACCATGAGCAACTTGGATGATGCTAATTCTATAATTTTAAGGTACGTCAATTTAACGACTCAGGAACGGAGTTACAAAGCCAGTTTCTTCGAATTTGTCCATGCCTTTGAAGTCTATGGCACCGATCCTGTCACCCCCCACTACGTTTCTACATAGCTGAGTAGTCAATGCCCTAGACTACTCCAAAAATAAAATTTCGTCACACCATTTCCCAGTCTTACTTATTCATTGTGAAACTTTGAGATTATTCACGTGCATAAGGTAGGTATCCAGATGTTGCCTGACTCACTCGGTGTCGATTTTAGGCCACCGTTTCACCCGTTTGCACAACAGGCTGCCATCTCAACATCATGTATACTTAACATCCAGAATTCTCAACAACACTACGAACCAAAACCTTTCCGCATACACCTACATTTCCAAAAAGGGAAAAGGAGCTTACTTCTCCACCAACCAACTCAAGACCCCCGAAATGCCACGCCCCCTCCCCCAAATCCCACCACCTCTCATCCCCACCACCCTCACCCACCACACTATCACACCCCAGGAATGGTCCACAGCCCACCCGCGTCTCCCACACATCTGCGTCGGTGCCCTAATATTCCGCCTCTCCCCTCTCACGCAACAACCGCAAATCCTGCTCATCAAACGCGCAGCCAGCGATGTCTTCCCCAACGCCTGGGAGATCCCTGGTGGTGGCGTGGAGAAGACAGATGCGACGCTTCTCTATGCTGTGGTAAGGGAGGTGTGGGAAGAGACGGGACTGCTTGTTAAGTCGTTTGGGGCGCAGGTTTGGGATGGGAGGGCTGGTGAGGTTGTGATTGTGAAAGGGAGGGATGGGGATGGGAAAGAGGTAGAGGTGGAAGTTGTTGTAGGAGCGAAACCGGGGGAGGGAGAGGTTGAGTTTCTCGGTGGGAGGGGGGAGAGGTGGTGTAAACTTCATTTTGTGGTTGATGTTGGGGAGGTGAAGGAGGGTGAGGTGGCGCTTGATGAGGAGGAACATCAGGATTGGGGATGGTTTGGGAAGGAGGAGATTCGTGGGGTTGGTGGGAATGGGATTGGGAAGGATTTTGTTAGTGAGCAGGCGGTTAGGATCGTTGAGAGGGGGTTTGAGGAGTTTGAGAGGGGAAGATAGACTGTACCAGATTTTAGAGGCGTAGCCGTGGAATATGGATCTGTAAGATGGTTTCGTTGGCATTCTGATGTGAAGCTCGTTGGTTTTGCAAAGATCAGGTAGATATAGTATAGAAGTAATATTTGCTGTTTCCAAGAATCTACTGATGGATTGAGTGCTTGTACCGACATTGAATTATATCTCTGTCAAGTATCTGTCAAATATCGAATCACATTATGCCCTCCCCCTCAGGAGAACTCTGTAACCCAAATGCATACTTCCTGATGCTCTGGCTTGGTCCTTCTTCAAACGAGCGACCCAAGCATCAAAAAATTCTTCTGATGACAGCCTTTCTCCGATGTCTTCGATCAAATGCAATCCCAATTTTTGGAGAACTGGACTATTCTTCATACAGTTAGCAATCGCAGTACAATAAAGACATTCGGGATGGCAAGACTTTTTGGAGAGCTTATCAGCAGAATGTTACCTCTATCGCTGCCTGTCAGCACTACTAGATGCTGTATTTCGCAAAAGGAGGACCCTGAGGGTATTGATCGACAGGCATATCTGGCATGGGACGAGCACATTGGGCTTACTGGTTGCTAGTTTTGTCTCTCCTGGTATTTACCTTATTACTGAAAGTCGAATGTATGCCACAGGTACATGCGCCCGAAAGTGAAGTGGGGTTTGGCTGTCAAGTTCGCTTGCTTCCGCCCCTTTTCGCTCTCGGCTAATCAGCCCACCCAATCCATTTAAATATCAACACATGCCAGAGCGACAGCAACAGTAGCGTTCATAGTAGCTGTTCAGAACGCGCGAAGATAGATTCTTAAACCAAGTTAGCCCGCAATGTATTTACGACGTAGACTGAAAATTTGAGGCGTAGATTAAAACCCTGCCAAGCCCTCAATGTCCTCCTTCTGTTGCCAGGTCCTCTTGTTTCCATCTTCAACGCAATGCTGTGGCGGTCCCAGAAGGATAATCCCTACGTAAGCAAAGATCCGTTACAGGCATACCTATTGTAGAGCATCATGTAGCATTGAAATGAGCAAATTGTGAATCGGGTACTTTATAAACCTCCCTCGACTTTGTCGGGAGACCAAGGTTCATTGAATTCTGTCCATTTTACTGAGTTGGATAGCTATCGCTATGCTTCTATGAGAGTTTTCCTTGATTCACTTGTCTTGCCATGCGAGTATTTACCACAAAAGGACGGCCACCTAGGATCGCCTGGTTCTGCGTACGCTAATTGTCACGTGAATATTTCATCGCACTCGCCTCAGGAGGCTGGTTCTTTAAAGATGCAGGCTTTCACATAACCCAGGGATATCTAGTAGAACCAATGCATAATTCTTTTATGAAAAAAAATCTCCATCCTCTTGGACTATGTCACCTGGCTGGCTCTCACATGACTTGGGGTCTTTTCATGCAAGGGACCCACTAATTATCTCAGGGGGCTCAGACGCTTCTTTTGTGAGAACTAGCTATTTAGCGTAAAGCTACTCCTAATACAGTAACGCGCCTTAGGGTGGTCCGTGCAGCTTCAGTTCTCACAGCGAAGCGTCTGAGGGAAAATGGTGCCAGTTTGTATGGTAGCGCCCGCCAAAGTCACTTTCAAAATTCAAACACTTCACGATATCTCAACGCGCAACGACTAGAATTAGCTGTGGTACACAGGTTCTCTTCGTATTATAGTTATTTATCTTTATATAAATTTTTAAGGTATTTGAAAGCTTCCTTTGATACGATGTATACCTGCTAAGGCCGAGGACTTTCTTGAGTTCCGCCCGCCATGGTCTAATAGTTAGTTACTATTTCACAAATACTCTTCCTAATATTATGTATTATAGCTTCCGAGGATCGTATAGACTAAGGGAACCTCTGAGCGTTTTTTTTATATTAATTAGTGGTGGACTCATTAAGTTCTAAGTGTAAAGGTGTTTTCCTGCCTAAGTACCTCTCATTATTTAATTACTTACAAAACACTTACTTACTATATACTACTACTACCTTAGCGAGGAACACATAAGTAGTAGAGTTTTAGAAGGGCTTTTAAATGTATTATTCAGAAGTTTGAAAAGTCGTGGTTAAAGTATAGAAGTATACCTTCGTATTCCGAGTTGTTATAAGGTGTTGAGTGTCACGGTAGGCAAAGCTTGTAGAATTGCGGTTCAGAAATGTATTTAGAACTAATCTCTAGCCTTCTAAAAAGTCTAGAGGGGAAGCACATATATAAAGGGGGTGTCCCGTGCGGGGCACTAAAGTACTAGCGTGCGAGGACATACGCAATCGTGACATGCCTTATTACTATTTACACAAATAGAGTTTATTACACCCTCGTATTAGTATTAGTCCTTAGGCTCCTTAGCTTAGAGGAAACAAGTGCGTGTATATATAACAACTATTCCCTCTCCCTATAATAGCGTCCGTGATACTAAAGATCCTGACTAATCGTTATAATTTAGTGTAAGTGTTTTAAAAGGTAACTACGCGAGAAGCAAAAACTAATTAAGGTACGATATATAATCGTATTACCGTCGGTGGGGCTAAGTACTTATTAGGTAATTGGGAATTAATAATTAGGTGTAGCTAATCACCGCGATATGCGTATTTAGATTACTACGCTAAGACCGCGACACTACACCGCCATTAGTTCGTTAGACGTCGTCCGATGGCCTTATATATATTAGCGTGAAACTTATTAGAATTTCGACTTAGTATCTAAGGATAACTTTATAATTAATAAAAGAAGTTTGTTTTTAATTAAAGGACCCTAGTATAGTTATACTAAATTTCTTATACTCGTAAAATACGTAAATATATGTAGAGAATTAATTCGACTTTAGCTAGGCGGCGGGAAAGGTGCTCTTTAGTAGCGCGTTCGTGGCTAACTAATAAGTGAATATAATGTAAATAGTATAAATAAGTGTTTAGTAATTACGGCTCCGCGCCTTCGCCGGAGACGTGTATATATAGCGCGTCTTAGTCATAATAATAACTCTTCTTTAGCTCCCCCACATTATATAACTACCTTAGTATCTTTGCCTCTCTTAATAAATTATTTAATTATCTTCGTTTATATTATTATTATTATTATAAACTTTACTTATCTTACTAAGAATATTACCTCTAACGACTTAGCGAACTGGCCTCAGCGCGGTTCCTGTAGCTAGTGTTTTAAAGTAATACTAATTAATTTAATTATCCGTTATATTAACGAGAAAAGTAAAAAGAATTACGATCGTTACTCTACTATAAAAAAACACCTGTATTTTAGTACGTACTTATTCTTATAGACTTTTATTAATAATAACGCGTTTTAACTTAGTGGAAGTAAACTGTATATTAACTATAAAGTAAATAAATTTCGCGTGCCCTTTATAAGAATGTCTATATTATAAAGAACCTTGCCTTAGATTTCTAGATTTAGCTTTAGGACAACTAGTAGCTTTACTTTAATAACTCTACGAATAATATTAACCTTTTAGTCCCCGAGGGTATTTAGAACTGTTGATTGCACTATGTTACTTAGAGCTCCCGCAATAAGTAACAACTTAGTCAATCGTTTGAGGCTTTAATACACGGTGCAAAAGTCTATAGTTACATATATGTATTTAGTGAAGTCTAAGGAGCTACTCTAAGGTGTCGAAGAGAGCTCTATATAAGAGGCTCTCATCGTGGGCTAATCCCGAATTAGCTAGTGTCGAGTGCTCCTCTTTATGTCCTGTAACCCCTGTTTTTGCCCGTCCTCCGTATTCACGTAATACGCTGATTACGTGAATATTATTATTCACATACTAGCAACTCTTCTTAAGAGCTTGTATTTCTCTCTACCCATTTAGTTAACCTAGCGTTGAACTTATTAGTCTCGATTAGCTCACGTAGTACTGAGTAAGCCTTTGACTTAGTCATGGCGTCGGCTAAGTTGCTGGTTCCGTCGATCTAATCGACTCTATCGATTTCCCTACGTTCGTAGCTTTAACGAAGGCACATAAGGTCGACTATAAGTCTCTTCTCTTGTGTTATTCCTAGCTTGACGATATAATCGTATATTGATTTAGAATCTGTGTAGATATGTAGCGGAATAGTCGTATTAAGTACTGCCTTAAATATCAACTTAATAGCTGATATTATGTCGAAGCCGTTATTTATAGCGAAGAGCTCTGAGGCTAGTACGGATCGAGTGATTCTCTTGTATTTTGTGCTTGACTAATGAAGTATATTAGCTTTTCCGTTCTTATCGGTAGTAATAATAACAAAACTAATTTGTGAGCTATAGTCGGCGTTATTAGCGAAGCTTCCGTTTATAAAGACAACTATTTATACACTGGCAGTCTTTAATTTGACGAATCGTAAGCCTCTGCCGCTATTGTCCTTCTGCTATTAGAGTCTCTTATTTAGTTCTTTAATATAGTAATTCTGAATATTAGTTACTTGTGCTACCCGTGACAGGTTAAACGCGGCTTTAGGTTGCGAAATAGTACTAAGGTAGGCTCCGCGGGCTCGTTATACGACATATTACTCTCGTAGAGTGGCATTCTTAGTAACTTTGCCCCTAGTACCGGTTATATCTATTACTTTCTCTTAGACAAGTTATAAGGATTTAGTCTATCGTGCTTAGTCTAGATATATACTGCCGTCGGAGCTAAGAGTAATTATGCCTCTATTAAACTTAAGGGCATAGTTTATTATAAGCTCCTTACGTAGTTTTGTCTTCTTCCCTAACTTTAGCAGCTCCTCTTCTTCTTTTATTATAAATTCGCTATTAGCTAAAAAGAGTGTGTCGTCGGTTTGTAAGCCTACAATACCGAAGTTATTCTCGTTATTAATATATATAAGGCAAGGGTCGAATATTGAGTCCTTAGTACTAAGTCTAACCTTATAATGCTTATGCTAAGTGTTAAACTAATAGTTTCCTAACTCTAGTACTCTGTATAATAGCTTTCTAACGCGGAAGAAGTAGCCTTCCTATTAAGGTACGCCTTTTAGTGCTCGGACGTAGATTTCTCGGACAAGCTCTGTATTTAACTATGTGTAGGCTTAGGTTATGTCCCGTAAGTAAAGCTTATACTCCGGGAACATCGCTACTAGGCAAAGTAGGATTCTCTAGCTTATGCGTTAAATTATTAGTAATTAAGTTAGTACAGTCGTTTTTCCTTCGTCGTTATATACTTAGACAATAAGTCTTAACTTCTTATAAGTATTTAGTGTACTTGCGTCCTTAACTTCGTCGACAAAACGTGAGTTAAATATTCTCGTACTAATAGGGATATCGCAGTGGTTTACGAACTCAAAAGTCTAATTGTCTATTAGTCCGTCGATCTCCTTTTGTCACGAATGCTCGTAATTTGGCTCTCTATTAACGTGTATAGTAGTATCGTGCCGTACGGCACGTGGTCTGCCCCTGCGTCGTTAAATAGGTGTAAGAGTCGCGTCTAGTAGTGTAATATCGTCAGCTAGCTCTAGCTATAGTTCTTGGCGATTCTCCTGTGTTAGTTCCTGGTGGTCTCTATACTCAGGTTCGGCGGCGCTTTATTATATGTCTTGTAAAAACAGTCGTATAGACGTTAAGCGTAAAGTTACAGCCTTATCGTTAACTTACACAATATAGTCCTCTCCTTAAGTCGCTAATAGTGTGTATAGTCTTGTCTACTCGCTACTCTTCTTTCTAAGTCTCTCTTTATACGTCATAACTAAAGTGTCGTGCAGGTTATGGTAGGCCGGCTAAGCGAGCCCAATCAAAGGCACCATGGCCAAAGCGCCCGCGACCTCCATATTCAGGGAGCTTAAATAGACTATACGTAGAGAATACAACAATTAATTATAGTACTGCGTATACCTTAATAATACGTCAAATACGCCTCTGTGGAGCCTCTAGGCGTACTCTTGCACGACAGTTATAAGCCCCGTAAGCTATTAAAGCTTCCTAGTCGCATACACGCGCCGACGTGGCTCCATAGAGGTATACAAAGGCTTTCTCACCGCTACCTCTCACACGTACTAGTAGTATTTAAAAGCCCGTCAATAACCCTCAAATCACTAAAACCTCTTCGAAATCATCATTTATATACCTAAAACCGACAATGTCACTTCTAAAGCTACTTACGGACTACAATTTAAAGGCGCGGAAGGATTAGGCGACATAGCACTTGCGCTTGACATTCTATGCTGGCTTTATAAGTACACCAAATATAATAGACCCCAGCGCTCCTGCGACAGGCTATATCCTAAACCACCGACCTAAGGCTCTAACGCTTAAAAGCACTACGCAAGAGGTTACAAAGACTTAGTTAAGCTAGTATTACGCTAATATTACAACTTAGAAAGTAGTAAACCTATAACCGTCTTTAACGCCTAAGTCGTCTAATAACGCGTAAGTTACACCTACCCTAGCCATATCGACAGATGCCCTAATAGGAGGGATAAGTCTAGAAGAAGCTAGTCTACCTTTATACCTGATGATTATAGAAGTGTAGTAGATCTACGTAGCACAAGCTAGGGAGTACTAATACACGCTTACTAAATAGACGAGCTAAAATAACAAGTATATAACTCTATATAACTAACTCTCTAAAATAATAGACGATTCGCTTTTAGACTCTATAATTAAGGAATTAGCCGGCAAGAGCGACTTAAGCTTATAAACGTTAGTTAGCACACTTTAGCGCGATATAATACTATTAGAATCGTCGGTTCTTATAATAATAGTCACGGAATACGACAAAGTTTTAAAGGAGGCACATAAGGGAAAAGTCAACGTTAACTAGTAAATAAAGGACTTCTTAAAGGCTTATAGGAATACTAAAGCGTACGACATACCTAAAGTCAAGGGTACTATGGCTCTAAAGAAGTAGTTACGTGCTGTGAGAGCTCACATGTACCCTAATTAAGCAAATCTTATCCTTAATATAGTTATACACGACGACTAACTTAGAAAAGAGTATAGTTTTACTTTTAACGACTATATTTAAGTACTCCCTAATATAGACTAAGAGCACACTATATTCAAGAAGCCTAAGCGTCAAAGAGGGAGTAATAGTTAATACTTAACCCTTAGAGGAATAAACGATAATACGTCGGGCGCAAGCTCTAGTAGATCTCGCTCTCGCGGCTAAGGTAACTTATACTTATGCGACATAAACAATAAGCACTTCTTTAAGCCACTTAAGTGCTAGAGACTACGTTATATAATTAATAAAACGACTACTAAAGGTATAAAGTATATACTAAACGCTAACGAAGTAATTATAACTTGTAAGAAGTTAGAGACTATAGACTTCAGGGAGCTTAAGGCCGCCATAACTAAAGAAGGTTAAAAGTACGTTATAATAACTAAAATTACTAAAGTTAATAGCACTAGTACCTTTAAACTTACTACTAACGCCAAAACAGCCGATACTACTATATTTATAAGAAATAAAGACAAAGGCAAAGCTACGTAAGAAGGGACAAGGAGTATTAACATAACTATACTTAACTTAAACCTTCTTAACGACATAATCTAAGACGACACTCTTAACGCTAACATCTACAGTACTATAGAGTTCCAACGCCACCCTCTATTAGACAACACTTTAATTAACAACTACAGCGCAACTCACTTAATTAATAGTATTAATAAACTAGTCCCCGGCAGCTTCAAACGTACTATAAGAGAATTAATTGACGCGGGCACCTCAAACTTACTAATTATTAAGAGAAGTACACGCATCTTTAAAAACGCTATATATAGACTTACTAGACCGTACACTAAGGACTTAACACTGTCTAATATAGCTATTATAAAGGGGTTCAATATTAACATTATCTCAGAGAGCCTCCTCACACAGTCAGGGGTATAATATAATAGTACTAACACGTCTTTACGCGTAGGCAATACTAAAGAGAGCTATATAATAAGAAACTTATAGCGCAAGTGGAACCTTATAGTATTTAAATACAAGCCAGTTAATAACTACTCGCGCTCTTTACAACTACGTGTATTTATAAAGACTCGTAGATCTCCTACTATAATAATATACCCGATAATTAATAGACGATTACACTCTCTTAAAAAGTATACCTTTTAATTATCTCGCCGGTTCTTACGACCCTAAAGCGACATAGTATAAATATAACACTTACGGGCTAGTCACCTCGGCAAAATGGCCCTAGAAGCTCTTATAAAGCATGCCCGCAATGTCTAAATTAATAGAATCACTAGTATATAATACGAAAGCTATATTACGACACACTTAAATTAACAACTATCGCGTAGAGAATTAGATAACAAGTCCCCGAGACCTTTCTTTAGAGTCACATAGGACTTATTTGACTACTTTATAAGCTATAATAGCACATGTTAGTTATTATTAATTAAGGACAAATATAATAAAAAGCTTTTCGCATTTACACTCACAAGTAAAGCCAACGAATCAATTATAAGAGTACTTAAAGTATTTGAGGCATAGACTAGACGCCAATACAGTCTAGCCATATGCAAAGTCAAGTCCGACAACGACACGTCTGTAATTAACACAAGATACTAGACCTAGTACGACTAATAGGCGTTAGACAATAGCATCGACTTAGAGCCTACTCCTGTCTACACGTATAAGCCAAATAGAGGTACAGAAAGAGCTAGTAAGGAACTAATTACTAAGGCCTTAAAAATAATAACAAGCGCTAATCTACTATTTAAGTTATAGCCGGAGGCTGTTTTAACAGTTATATACCTTTATAATATATCGCTACTAGCCAAGAGAGCTATACGATCGCTAAACAAAGTACTAGAGGTATAGTTCAAGTAGTATTTTTAATAGTATAATCCACGTATAATAAAGAGGTTATTAATCGATTTGAGACCTGACTAGAGTAATATTTTTACGTATAACGCTAAATCCTACGCGATAATTAAAGACTGACAAGCTCTCCGTGACAAGAGAGGCTTTAAAGTCAACCCAAGGGGGCACGTTAGTTACTTAGTTAATTACTATATAACTAATATATACAAGATCTAGATACCCTTACTAAAGCGTATAATACGTACCCGAAACGTTATTTTTAATAAGGCACAGTTCTATAACAAGTAAGTAATAGTCGGCCAACTACTACTAATACTTAAACAAGTCGTTAATATACTTACAGAGCCTAAGGCCGCTTAAGACGCCGAGTTAGCCATCGAACACGTAAAGGACGAGTATATAGAGGCGAAAAACAGTACTAAATTAAATAGGCTACTGTCTAACTTAATAAAAGTCGACGAAGTTTCTACGGAAGTAGTCTTACACGCAATTACTAAGGCGAGACTGCCTATTCCACGAGAGTACTAAAATAAGATAATACTATTAAATTCACAAATTAACACGTTAGGGGACGACATAAAGCTTAATAAAGACAATATAGAAGTTCTAATAATAACAAAAAGCCTAGGCACACTAAGACAGACTCGAAGCCAGACATAATAAAACGAATATATCGAGCTTAAGAGGGGTGCCCCACGTGCGAAACTATTACGCTAAATTAAAAGTACGCGCAAATTAATACTTTAAGTTATAATTTAAAGTAAAGCACGAGATAACTAAAGTCAACTACTACGCTAAACTAAAGTAACTAGTGTAGGCTTAAGAAGTACACTATAACACAAAAACACCTCGTCTAAAGAGGATTACAATAACGAGCTAAAAGAAGAATAATAATTACTCTTAGAAAACACACTATTAAAGACAATAATATAACCCTTATTAAAAGAAACTATATCTAAAGAGACCTTAAACGAAATATTACAAGTACTTAACTAAAGTCAATTACACCCTGTCACTCGAGCTTAGCGGAGAAGGCGAGTTAAAGAGACAATATAATTAAATAAATAGTCAAAGATTAAGCCGGGAGTATACTCCTTTACGACAAGGGAGCTCTTAAGCGCCGAGTCTATAGACTAAAAAGATAAGAATTATACGCAAATCACATTCTTTATTACGACGTTTTAAAATAAAGACGTAACACAAAAAGATAGTAAAGATTATAAAACTATATATATTGTCTTTATAGTTATAGTTAGTAGCGAAACGATTAGAGTACAGGAAACTACAAGTTCTAAAACAACACAACTATATTAAGTAAAGCTTCTAATAGTACTAAAGTACTAGTAGAACCTAGACTAATACCCGTAAGGAGAACGCTTCTAAGAGGACGCACGTAAGGAGATAGAGAACCTCTAGGCTAGAAAATACTAGTATATTGTGCCTAAGACAGACGCTAAAACGACGCTTATATTACTAAAATAAGTGTTTACTTATAAAGTTAACTTAGTTAAATAATTTATACGTACTAAATCGCGTATTATTACTAAGGGTAACTTATAAGAGAATACTACTATATTCTCCACGTACGCCTCCACACTAGCGGCAAGGTCTTTTTATATTACGATAGCCTTAACAGCCTAATTTGACTTAAAAGTTAAGTAATATAACGTCATAAACGCTTTTATTAATATAAAACGAGACAAACGAAATACACCTATTTACTGTTACCTTCTTAACGGTTTTAAATAGCCCGGCATAGTTATAAAGATCAACAGAGCCTTATATAGCTTACGCGACTCCTTAGTCTTATAATATAGCGACTTCTTAGTTATACTTAGAAGCCTTAGTCTAGAGCCACTTACAAAAGAGCCCTATATATTTACAAACGACAAGCGCACAGTATTTATAGCCTTTTACGTAGACGACATACAAGTGTTATATTATAAGTCAAATATCGCTATAGCGGCTAAAATTACTAATAGCCTTAATAAAGCTTACGAATTAACTATAATAAGTGACGTAAAGTAATTTCTAAGGGTGTGAATTATATAGGATAGACATACGAAAACAGTCACGTTAGTTCACGACACATATATAAAAAAGGTAGCCCGGAAATTCAGCTTAATAAATAGTAACTACTTAAGTACCCCTTTACCGTACTACGACTTAGTTAAAAACACTAATAAAGCGACGAAGGCATAAATCAAGGAGTACTAAGAAAAGGTTAGATTTGTCCTATACACGGCTGTTATAATTAAACTAGACGTAGCTTTTGCAGCTTTATAACTGTCGTAATTCTTGACGAACTTAAGCTAAAAGCACTTATAAGCTATCGATTAAACAATACGTTACTTATTTAATACACGCTTCTTAGGGATCGTTTATAACTATTAATAGCGTGAAACGTAGCTTATAATAGCGTCTAATACCTCTTTTATAAATAATTTAGAAACTAAGCGTTCTTTATAAAAGCTTATTATTCTTTTATTCGGAGGTATTATACTATAAAAAGTATTTAAACAAGACACAGTCACTACCTCGACTATAGAAGCCGAGCTCTTGGGGGTAAAGCGAACTATAAAGGAGGTTATAATACTATAAAGGCTCTTTAGAGAAATACACCTTAATATAAAGTGCCCCTAAAACATCTTTTACGACAACTAATAAACAATTAGGCTTATAATTAAAGAGAACTAGCGTATATTAACTAAGCTCAGGCACGTTAATATTTAGAATATATAGTTACGCTAAGAGTACTAAAAAGGCAGTTTTAAGGTTACGTATCTACCTAATAATAAAATATACGCTAATAGCCTTACTAAAAACCTCTTACGCTAAAAGTTTGAGACCTTCTTAGTATTACTTAACTTACAAGATATTAGGGCGTTAATAAAAGAGCTTAATTAAAGCTTATATCTTACTATAAAATATACTCTTTTATTTTCCTTTATATTTTTCAAGGTAATACAGTCACGTCAAGTACGTTCTTTTTAAGTTATTAGAAGGCAAGAATTCTATTCCGGCCGAAGTTATAATTAAACTAACGCAAAGTAAGTATATAAGGGCCCGTTCTTAAGTTACTTATAAGGTAACAAACTATAACTTTAAAGGGACACGTTCTTAAGCCGCTATTAAGTCGCGAACTAAACCACTAACAAGTCCACTAGCTCCACTAGTAACTCCTTAATACGGCGGCGGCGGGCGGCCACACTGACAGCACTATCAGTAATAGCAGTAGCACTAACACTAGCACTAGTACTAGCACTAGTACTAACAATACTAATACTAGCACTAACTTAAACAAGTAAGAGGATTAAGCGGGGGGCGGGGGCAAGGGTAAGGGCAGCGGCAGGGGCGGCAGCGGCTAAACAACTAAAGTCAGTCTCTTTAAAGCTATTATAAATACAAAATAAATATACTAAGAGTAGTAAGAGCCTCACGGACTATGGCTTAAAGGGATTTTAACTACTACTTAGAGTTAGCTAAACTTAAAACTATAAGAACTAAAGTCAAACTTACGCGAGTACGCGAGGCACCACGCTTCTCCTCTAGAAAGGCGGCAAAAGCCACTATAATAACAGGCCTAATAGGACTGGCGTAACTATAATTCTAATTATAACACTAAAAGTACTAAGCCGAGCCAGCGACATCTTAATAGATGTTAATAGAGAGGTCACCTTTTAAGGCAACTTTGACGTATACTAAGCAAGGGACCTCCCTATTAGCACCTGCCTCAGCGCGGCGGCGAGAGGGGGTAATAAAGGCGGCAAGAGGGGGCGCAAAAGAGGGGGTATAGCGGCGAGGAGCGGCGGCAAACTATTATAGCTAGTTAGTATACTTTAACTTACTTAACTTCTTAACTTTTTGACTTAAATAATGTCGGAACTAATCTCAAATTAGTAAAACACAAGGGAAACGTACTTTCTTTATTACGCGAGTAGCGGCGAGGTTAAAGCGCTAAGAGGCGCGGGCGACTAACTTGGCGGCAGAGACACGACTTATTTTGAATTTAGTATACTTATAAAAGGAAGTTATAATAGGGGAGTAGTTGTCTATATACTCTCGTTTAAACGTTTAATATATTTACTTTAATTATTACTTATTATTTTCCCTTACTGTCTATTACTTTTATATTATTAGTTATATATTATATGTCGATTTCCTATTGTCTATTATGTTTATTAAGCACTTATTTACTTCGCCAAAGCTTAATATTGTCCTTAGCGAGGGGGTGTGTCGTGTAAGTTATAGTAGGCCGACTAAGCGAGCCCAATTAAAGGCACTATAGCTAAAGCGCCCGCGACCTTTATATTTAGGGAGCTTAAATAGACTATACGTAGAGAATATAATAATCAATTACAGTACTGCGCATACCTCAATAATACGTCAAATACGCCTCTGTGGAGCCTCTAGGCGTGCTCTTGCACGACATAAAGACTAAAGCGGTAAGTCCTTAACGGTCACTATACTCGGTCTATTACGGGTATATAATGCTTTGTCGACCTGTGATTACGCATAAAGCTTACGAACCTCTACTATAGCCTTCTTATATACGGCGGCTCTCTTTAATACGGTCTTTAATAGAGTATCGTTTATTGTTATACGAGGGAAGGCGCCAAATACGAGTAATGTCAGTACTAGGCCGTCCGGTCTTACTATGTCGTTAATTGCCTTAAGGGCTGTTTATAGTGCGCTCTCTTTTGACAAGCCTAGTAATTCTGATCTAACTATGTCGTAAATACGCTTTAAGATGGTATAGTAGCGCTCTACTTGACCGATAAAATGGTGGGCTTCTATAAGTACAGGTTTTGTCGTAATTCCTAGGGAAGTAGCGTATTAATTAAATTCGCTATTAACAAATTAAAGTCCTTAATCGTGTATAAGTATATCTAGTAGTCTTAAGTACGTATTAATCTAGTATTCCTTAATCTTCTCTTATACGTGTTTTACTATCGTATTCTTAAGCTATCGTCTAGCCTAGAAGCGTGTTAATTAGTTTATTATATATATTATATTAGTGCCGTCGATTGTAGCGATATTAATAAAAACGTAGTAATTGAAGTTAGTATCGTCTTTTAATGTGAAGCGGAATCTGTTAAGTGATTTGCCGTGCTTTTAGTATTCTTTATAATACTTAGTTATATACTTTAGCGTATCTATATTAATATTATAGCCTACTCTATTAAGAAGCTTCTAAAGGCGTTCTACTAACAAGTGGCCGAAGCGCCTATAAAGGCGGCGTATCTCTGGCTCTATAAGGTAATATTCGTTCTATTTAATTAATTCCGTAAAAAAAGTATAAAGTAATTCGTCCTAAAGAAGCTAGGGGTGTCTAAATCGTTAAATAATTAGTACTTCTCTCTATTCGTCTTCTTTATAAAGTGTATTCGTTAGGTTATTAAAGTAGAGCTTATTTCTATCTATATCGGCAAGGGAAAGTAAGAATAGAGTCCTTATATAGAAGACGTGAAATCGGAGCTTTCTTACTAGTGTATTAATGTTAATAAAACTAATAGAAGTAGCGTCGCCGATGCCGAATTTGACGCTAATCGTCATAGATTCGTTAATTTCTGTAAGGTACAGCTTATTATAAGCTAAGTACTAGTTATAGCCTACTATTAATCTGCGAGCTGCGCTTATATCGATTAAGATATTATAGAAATCACGTGAATTATATCGTGTTTATATTAGTTCCGTAGGTGGTTCTAGTGTCTTTTACTTTCTTAGCCTAATATATAGTAAGGCCTAGTTTGTAAGCTCTATAGTTATAATCTCAGCCTCTTCTTGTGTAATTTCTCTATAGAATAGTACTTCCGGTGAGTCTCTACTCGAGTCACATGACGTGGATGTGTCGCTGCCGCTAAAGGTAATATTATCGGCGAAGAATTAATCGTAATACTCCTCTTGTGTTCCTTTATAATCGACAATAAACTATTAGAATCTCTTGTTAAAACCTTTTTTAAACTTGCCGTTGAATTTAGTACTATTCTAGCGTTTTTATGCCTCTTTTACGGCGTCTTATTCGTGTTGTAAATACTCTATTAACTAATAGCCCGGCTTCTTATATATAATATATCGTTTCTTAAGTCTTTGTTTGTGTCTACTATAGCTTAGTTTGCCGTAAGTCTTATCCTTTAGTCGGTAATAATACTCGCGGTCTGTAAAGAAGGTTTCGGTCGTACTCACGGAGCCGTAAACGTGTTCGTATGTCTGAACAGAGCTCTTAAGTGAATTAATTAGCTCCGTAAGCGTCGTAAGTGGTGCGGAACAAGTGTTTTAGTATTTAAGTAAGTCTTAGTATACTTATATAAGCTTACTATATATGAAGTTGTTGCTTTAGAGGTCGTATATAAGGCTATGGCGTATATGCGCAAGGTCGTTTAGTATTTGCGTAAAGTATTCTATAAGGCTCTTCTCTAGAGTCTTTTGCTTGTATACCTTGAGGTTAACTAGGTTCTATTTAGTTAGATTCGCACGTTTAAAGCTCGTATCTTTAAAGTGGTAGGAAATAGCCTTTAATATATACGTAAATGTCTCCTTAAGATATATTAAGGTGTTATAGTAATACGTCTATACGTCTCCTCATAGTATCGTTAGAAAGGCCTTCGTATAGTCGTCTCTACTTATGTCGGCTCTTATATAATAATCGTAGAAGATATTAAGCTTAATACTAAACATGTTCCTGGTGTTAGTATATTTGTCTTCTGTACGATATATTTTCTCTAGTTATACTAGCTTTTGTCTAAGCCCTCTATATCCTTATATAAGTAGTAGTAACAGTAGCTTATTATAATACTCGTTAGTTTACTATTGTTATTACACATTGGGGTATTATTGAGTCTGTTGTTAACTTAGTTCCCGCTGCTCCCTATACGGTAGTTCTACGTCGCTTTGTCGTTGTTATCAAGGGAACAGCTCCTCTTAGTAAGTACGTGTGTTTAAATACTTTAGTTAGTCAGTACGGGGCAGGGGGCGTTAATTCCTTAGAAGTGTTGTGTTTTATTGTTCTAGTACTAGATTTAAAAGTCGCGGCTTACGTGTCTCTTAATATAAAAGTCGCGGACTTAGTGTCTCTTAATATCGAGGTCGAATTTGAGTCGTTGTGTCCTTGCGTACTAGTGAAGAGCTATAGTAAACCTTTAGTAGTTGCGCCTATTAATTATTATCGTTCTCTAGTGACTTTTAAGAAGTACTTTAGTTAGGCGATATATAATTAGCTTTCTTTATCTTTTTGAGACGAAAATTAAAGTATACTGACTTAAAAGGAAGAAGGTCTTCTTATATAGCTACTATCTCATCGTCTTCTTATATTAGTAAGTCCTCTTTCGTTTGATATTCCTATAAAGCTTGTGTTAGCGGTTATGTCGTATTAACGTTGACTCCTCTTAATCTTAGTACTCTAACTATCTTATTAAGTTTACCCTTGCGTATAACGCTTTATAATTGTAAGCTTTATTTAATAAAGTCGTCTTAGAATTCCATTCGCAGGTCTTCGTCATCGTATTATCCGTCGAAATATCTCTAGATGCGATCGTCGAAGTCGGAGTAGTCGCGCTCGGTTAATACAAGTAGCGAATATTTATTTCCCTTCTTTTTCTTAAGTAGCTCGTAAAAGTCTTTAGCTTAAGAGCCTTCTCTTAACTATAGTTAATAGAACATATTATTACTAAGTAATCTATTGTTCTCTAAAGGTGGTTTACTAGGGGGTCTGTCGTATTCTAATAGAGGTCAATCGAGTGATTCGTTAAATAGTAGTACGTTTTTAAAGTTGTTTGAATTATAACGTAATCGGGCTATATTTAAGTAGTTAGAGTTTAGTATATCGTAGTTGTGTAAGGGTGGAGGTCTTTTGAAGTATTATGGTGGGGTGGGGGTGGATATCAGATGTCGGGTATCGAATTCGAAGTCGAATATCGCGCGTCGCGTATATTAATTAATTTAATTGTCACGCTCTATTCGTGGTTGTTTCTTAGTTATATTAGAGAGTTATAAGTGTTATTTTTGCCTTTTATTGTTCTGTGTTTGATTCCGTAAGACTATTAATACGGTATTATCCCGGTGCCCGCGTGAAGTAGTAGAAATCGTTTAGCTAGACTTATAGTCGGTCTTTTTACGAATTCAGTTAATATAGTATCTCCCGATTCTTGCGTAAAGCTGTCGTAGTAGTAGGTTTAAAGTACTACCTTCGTAGTGTTCTTAATAACTCTCTCCTTTTACTGTTCTAGCGAAATAGCGCGATTTAAGTGCTTTAATTTGTAAGCTAATTAGTGTTGATTGTACTATGTTACTTAGAGCTCCCGCAATAAGTAACAACTTAGTTAATCGTTTGAGGCTTCAATACACAGTATAAAAGTCTATAGTTGTATATATGTATTTAGTGAAGTCTAAGAAGTTACTCTAAGGTGTCGAAGAGAACTCTATATAAGAGGCTCTTATCGTGGGCTAGTCCCGAATTAGCTAGTGTCGAGTGCTCCTCTTCATGTCCTGTAACCCCTGTTTTTGCCCGTCCTCTGTATTCACGTAATACGCCGATTACGTGAATATCATTATTTACACAAGAACTTTTTTACTTAGCTCTTAGAGTATAATATAACCGACTCTTCTTCGCGCGTTACCCTTAAGCTTAATAAGAAAGATTTTAACTAGGTTTCCCCTTTAGAAAGTGCCCTTAAGGTAAGTCTTATTCCCCTAGCGATTTACCGGCGATATATTAACGAAATCTTAGAAATTCCGTAAGTTTTATAAGGGAATAGTGCGCTTAATTAATAATATAACTAAGTTTAAGAACGCGTATTGTCGGTGCAGTACCGGTTCATGTACCACGCCGCATGTGTGAATATATTCTAATACGAGTATGGCGATAGAGTAATAAATATATAGTTCAAAAATCTGTATATATTCGAAGAGAGTGCGAGGAGAGCTAAACTATATACTACGAAACACTACCGAATCTTTACCGGAACTAGTCCGGTTAGGCTCTGACCCCTGACTTTAACCCGCACTACCTTTTCTAGACCGAAGTATACTTATATAAGGACTTATAGACTAACACTGGCAAAACTTCTTTTAGAAAAACTATTTCTAATATATATAGAAGTAAATAATAAGTAATATATAAGAAATAATAGATAAAATAATAGAGTATCTAATAGCGTCTAATTCCGGCTCGATAGTGTCTCGAAAGTGCCCCGAAAGGGGTCCGAATATAGTAGGGCGTAATAGTGAAGTTAAGCGAGAACTAGTAATAATAGGAATCCTTAGTATTGTACGACGTGATAGATATATATGTGTCGCCTTTCCCTAAAGGTTTAGAGTCTCTTTAATAAACACATATATAATTACTATACGTATATTACCTTTCGATCTCTTAAATTCGCTTGATATAGCTCAAAAACTGATATTTCTAAGAAGACTATATTAAATTAAATAGATAAGCTAAAAGTAAATATACTTTTCGGAGATAGTTTAATAAGGAAACAATATGTTAACTAAAACAGTACTTACACTAATACTCACAGGAGCGCTCGACCTCGCCTATTACAAATACTACATTTAGTGCGTCCGCCTCTTCGCAAAGAATCTATTCTACGAATATGCCTTTAATAATCTTAAGAGTAAGAAATACATATATTATATAAAGAAGAAGTCCCGGTATAACTTAGTAAGTATTTCTATTTCTTTTCCTTATTTTGAATTATATTTAAATCATCGCCGAAAGTACTTTAGATGTACGGTTATTAATATATAATAGATTCCGTAGTTTATTATTAAAGAGTACCTTTATTTAGTTACCGCCCTCGAGGCGAAAGATAAAGAAGTTATCGTTATTACTGTTAAATTAATTAATTTAATATTATTAGTCGCCGTTATTAGCGTACTAAAGACTATTAGGGAGTTGTCGCTAGCGTTATTAAAAGAAACGCGCACTATACGCCAGGAAATCGCTGGCTTAGCTAACTCGCAAGTAATAAGTTAACCCCCTTATTTCTTTTTAATATTAAGGCTCTTAAGTATTAACGCTTTATATTATAAGAGACAGTATTAGTCTTAAATTAGCTCTTTACTGTTGTCTCCTTTGTCGCTATTAAGCGTAGTAAGGAGGACGGCGGTGAGGACGATACTCTCACTAAGCGTCTCCGCCAAAGTCGCCGCTATAACGCGAGGGAGGAGGAGGGGGAAGAGGAAGAACTTCTTCTTAATATATATACGTAAGGGATTTGGCCCTGTTTCGGATTAGCTTTGTAGTAAGTCCTTCGTGGCGGCACTTTCTTTATATTACTATACGGGAGTAGCCCCTTATAGTAAAACTAGTAATTTATCTTTATTAAAGTGTCGTCACAAGGCCGCCCGTTAGTACTTTGAATTAAAGAGTATTTAGAACTAAATCGAGTGTGTTTTTGACTTCGTAAATTAATTAAATATAAAAATAATCGTAAGTGATAAATTAATAAATAAGAGTTGTAAGGAAATATATAAAAAAATCAACGAGTGTAAGAAACCCCTTTATTATTAGTCCGAATTAACTTTAGTTAACTATTGAACTTAACCCTTTATCTTAATAATGAGGATGTTAGTGTTAATAAAATCCCGAAGAGCCTTATTCGGAGTACTCTTCGTTATAGCGTCAGCAGGATTATTAGTGCTATTAATCTATCGAACCTCTATTAGCTCTCTACGCTCGTATAATTAACGAATGGCTATAATATTGATTATTAGGCGCTTCTCTTTCGTCGTATTAAGCTTAATAATATATTCATAAAGGGACAAAGAATCCGTATAAATAACAATAAGAAGACGTGAGATGTTAAGCTTATTAGTTATTATATTAATAGTCGTATTAAGGGAAATTAATATATTAATACTAGTTACTATAATATATAGCTCCGATGTGAGCACTACACGAGTTACTCTCTTACACTTTGTTGAGCTAGTATATACGATATTACTAGTTAAGGTAAATTGCGTATCCCTTACTGTTTCAGTATTAATTATTAATATAAAACCTATTTGTGAACTTAGGTCTTTATTATTAGTAAAAGAATCGTTTATAAAAACGTAAACTTTCGTAGACTATAAGTTAACTAGTACGTATTAGAGTCCTTTCTCTAAATTATCTATTTATTATTTAAGGCGTAAGTTTAAGGCCTTAACGTTGTCTTCTGTCGGATCTTAGTGTTACGCTACAACTAAGAGATTAAACGTTACTTCCGGCTAATAAATAGTAGTAAGATAGGCCGCACAAGCTCGTTACTCTTTATAGGCCTTCTTATAGTCCTCTTTTCTTATGTTAATTAGTTTTAGCCTTACTCCTTAACCCTTTTGAGATATATAGAGGCTGTCCCCGTCTATAGAGATAGTGTACTTATTAAACGTAATAGTTTTAGTAGGGAGTAGTACCCGTATTAGCTTCGTCAGAAAACTGGCCTTAGTGACCTCGTCTTACTCTCTTATTAAGAAGTCTTTATTTCTTAGAATTAACGTGTCGTTTGTTTATATTCTTATGATACTAAAGTCATAGCTTTCCTTAGTATTAATTAGTAAGTATAAGTCGTATATTAATGTCTTTATTTGTAAGTTCTTTATATAATGTTTATAGTACGTATTAAACTAATAGTTTCTGGACTTAAGTATACCGTATAATAGTAATATTACTATAAATATCGTGTTAAGAGGGAAATCTCTTGTGATCTCTTTCGGTGACTATATAAAAATGTCTTAAAGAAGCCTTGTCTTTACTTAGACGTAAGCTTAAGTAATGTCCCTAATAACTAGATAAGATTTGGACTAGTTTTAGAGGCGATTTAGGTGCTTGATAATAGTAGCTAAAAATATAAGTAACTATTAGTTAAATCGTTAAATTATTAGAGACTAAGTCAAAATCTCTCTCTTTTTTTTGTTATTGAAATATTGAATTATTAACCTTGACTTCTTATATAGAGTTAACGTCTCCTTGCCTTTGACCTCGTCTACTATTCTTGACTTAAAGATGTAGTAGCCTCTTACTCTAAGGTCGTCTTTATAGATAGGTATAAAAACACCCCTTTTAATAAGTACTTTATATTTCGTCCTTCGGGATTATTAAAATAATAGTTTAAGCGCTATAATCTTCTCTTTAGCGCGAAGTTTAATAAATAGCTCTTAGTCCCTTGTTTCTTTCTTAATTATAAACACTTTAGTATCGTAATTATTATTAATAATTAATAAATCTAGTAAGTGTTTTATAAATGGAATTTAGACAGTGATTTGGGGTGGATTTAGTACTATTTCGGTAGTATTTCTAATTAAGGATCTTAGATATTACTTATAAATATCCTCTAGTAAGTTTTCTTTTTGTTATTTAACGCTAAAGGTGTCTGTCTTAAAGGGACGAACTATAGTCGATCGGAACGTACGTATTCTCTTATTTCTTATATTAATCTTATATAATTCTCCCTTAATACTTAAGAAATCGTAAGGTCTTGTTTATTCTTTACCTTCTTAATATACTAAAACTTGATTATTAAGGTAGAGATTATAAATATGAGTGGTTCTAGGGCCGTTTCGTATAGTTAATATATCGTTAACTTTGCGCGTAATATGAATTTTCCGTACTTTCTTTATAGCTTTCTTAATTATAGCCGCACGTTATTTAACTAACGGATTTAGGGGGTTTAACTCTATTATTTTAAGGTATACGCCAAAAACAAGTAGTGTAAGAATGAACTTATTAAGTCTAGTTATATCGTTTATTACTTTTACTACTATTTGTAGTCGGTCTTTGTCACTTAACTTAGGGTGCTCTTTTGTAACGATTTTATAAGTACGGCGTAATAGGCGGTAGTATCGCTTAACTTTGCTAATTAAATAGTGTGCCTTAATAAGTACTAGCTTAGGGGTACTACCTATAGATTAAGTGTACTCCGAAACTCCTTAAAATTGAAATTAGTGTTATAGTTATACACGACGAAATCTGGAGGTCTAAAGTATATATTAATTTATATTGACTTGAATGCGTTAAAGGTAGCCCGAGCCGTAGCGGAATTAGGGGCCTTTCGGAGTAGTTTCGCTGTACTAAAACCCGTTACCCTCGTCTACTATATAGAGGGTATATTGTTCTTTAAATATTACGATATTAACGTAGACTATATAATTAAAGTCGACGTCGTCTTATAACTTAAAGCGGAATTTATGTGGAGTATTTATATGTTTCTGGCAATACTTACACATCTCTTTAACCCTTAATATGACTTCTGAGTCATACTTATGGCTAGCTTGATTTAGTAGGTGCTAAAGACGTCTTACTGAAGGGTGTCTGAAACGCTTATAAAGCCGACGTATTTCTGACTTAGTCAAGTGGTATATATTTATTGTTCCGGTCGAAGTGTCTAGTAATTGACGATGTTAATTTAAAAGTAGTTATAGATGCTTATATTTCTGTATAATTAAGTGCTTTTTGTCGCCTTAAATCAAAACGTTATATAAGTTATTATATTACGTATTTAGTGTATTTAGTTGTTATAAACAAACTAGAAATAGGATATCTACGTCTACAATTTAGAAGTCTATTTCTCTAGCTAGAGTATTAACTGTAACAACTCCTAGAGACAGTCACGAACTAGTACTAAATGTGATTTAGTTCTGGCCTGCCTAATTAGTGTTAAACTTGACATCTTGAATTCGCTATAAAGCTCGTAACTAAGTGATCTCTCCCATGTTTTTATTAAATACCCTTATATTAATTAATAGTCTTTAAAAGAATCTATTTGTTTATTACGTTATATAGGCCTTACTAGGAGCGAGTCTCTTGATTTTGCTTTCTAAGATGTGAGTAGCCTTCCTCTCCTTAAGTTACCTTATGACTTCTCGTATATTATATTGTGCCTCACTTATTATAAATATAGTCGTGAAGTTTATAGTATTATTATTATTATTATCGTCGGAACTCTCTAAAGAATTGTTAATATTTATTAAAGTGTTTAAATCTATATCTTAGTGACTTCTTAAATAGTATCTAAATATAGTCTAGTTCTAGTCTAAATTGGGGTCAATCCCCTTAATATAAGTTAAGTAGCTTCTAAAGGTTTTATTTGTGGCCTTTACTCTTTTAGTCTTACGCGCCACGAAGTATTGTGCCTTTGACGCTACTTACTTTTCGTTAGAGTGGCGACTATTATAGTAATTTATCTTCTTATAAATAATACAGCCTATGTAGCCTAATATAAGCTGGAATTTGTTTCTACGTTTGTTTTTATTTGAAAATTTCATTCTATAGTTAGAGTAATAAGTTGCCTTATCTATGACATAGGATTAGTGGCGATTTATATATAATCCGTAGTACTTACTTACCCTCGATCCCGAGTTATAAGTTACTTTAACGCCGACGGCGGAGTAAAGACTATTTATTAATATAAGGAAGGTAAGAGGTACTTAAAACAAGGCTATCTTAAAGAGGGGGTTCCCTAATACTCCTTATACAAGCTTATCGCGGAGCGTCTTGTTATTCTATATATTGTCGTCTTTTAGGCTAAGTTAAATACTCTGTAATTCCTTGGCGAAGTTCTTTAATTAAGTTAGTACTAGTTTTCCCGTCTAGTAAAGCTCCTCTTGAAATAACGAGAAAGTCAGACTAAACCACCGGCTAAGGAACTTATTAACTCTCTCCTTTGTCTTAAAGTGTTCGCGAGTCGTCTTAATAAGCTTATTAAATAAGTACCCCTTATTTTAGAAGTACTAGTAATAATACAAACTAGCCTCGTCTCGTAGTATTGACGGAAAGGCTTAATTCTAGACCTTAGTCTTAACTGATATTTTCTAATATAAGTCGGCGAAGATGTGGAGCTTTTTATTTAAGTAGTCTTTGTCTCTACTATATTAGAGCTCCTTAGTGTATATCTTAATAAAGTTTACTAACGATTTTGCCTAGTCTAAGGTCAATAGATCTATAATATACTATAATAGCCGAATCGGCTTCGTATATAATTCAGTAGTCTTAGGAACCTCAAATAATAATAATGACTTGTCTCGTGAGTATATTACTAGCGTTAGTGTAAGATTTAGTAACACGTGGTTATTTAATCTTTATAAGTAGAGATTACTTAGGGGATCCCTCTTAGGAGTAAATAAGAACTCCTTCTTTAAGACTATAAGTAGGGGGGTTATATTATATAGATCCTTAACTTTATCTCCTTTAGTAAGGGAAATCTTAGGTGATCTTAATAATTGAATTGTCTTTATAAACTTTACTCTTAACCTTTTTGAAGGAGTGTTTTCCTTTACGGAATAGATGACTACCTCTAGTTAGTGTTGTAGAGATATCAGGGATTGATTTTATTGAAGTGTTATTAGAAATGGCAGTAGTAGGCGAGAGACTAATTCCTAGATGTGATTCGGTACTGATTCGGGGTAGTTCCGAATTTGTATTTCTATTTAGTCCTCTAGTTATAAATTTTCTTTAGCTTGTATTACCTCTACTAAAGTCTCTGTTGTCCTCGTCCCCCTTTATCGTCGTATAAATATACTAAAGGCTTATAAGTCGTCCCTAAGGTATGTGCGTTCTATAACTTTAATTAATTTGAACTTCTTTGCCGTCTAACCCTTAAAATACTCTTAAAAGTCTTAGAAAAGGAACTCTCCTTTAATACGGCCGTTATAGAAGGACTCACAGAACTTCCGCGAGTATATCGTCGTATTTCTTATAAAAGCTAGACTAAGATTTAGCGTTTCTCTTAGTATAGCCGTGTTATTAAATGTTTTTAGAGTTAACTCTAGCTCTGACGTACAGTTTAAAGTATCCGCTATTGTATTAAATACGATTTATAAGTGATTTAGTGAGTTCCCGGATAAGTTTCTTAAAAGTCTAAAGTTTTAGATTTAAGGATATTAAATTAATAGTCTTTGTAAAGTAATTGTCGTATTGTAATAGCTCTTCTCTAACGTGTAATCGTCTTAGTCGAGTCTTAAGAAAGAAGTTACCTTCCCTCCACGATTTAAAAAAGGTAAAATGCCTTTTAAGGAAAATATAGTGAAGTAGTCCTTAAGTTAAAGCCTAGAATCTACTTTATAGCCTGAGACCTTTTTTATTTATAGTAAGGTTGACGATATAAGCTTACTACTAATTAGTGTTAATATAGTACCGGTTTATGTATTACGCCGTATGTGTGAATATATTTTAATGCGAGTATAGCGATAGAGTAATAAATATATAATTCAAAAATCTGTGTATATTCGAAGAGAGTGCGAGGAGAGCTAAACTATATACTACGAAACACTACTAAATCTCCACCGGAACTAGTCCGGCTAGGCTCTGACCCCTGACTTTGACCCGCACTACCTTTTCCAGACCGAAGTATACTTATGTAGGGACCTGTGGACTAACACGTATATTATTACTTTCGCCTCTAAGTCTAATTAAATCTTACACAAACTACTAAAGGAACTCGTAGTAGAAATTCGAATATACCGCGAAGTTATAATAGTTATAGTAAGTTATCCGTAACCTCCTCGTAGCTAATATATATTAATATTATACTAAGGTAATATTACTTTTAATAATATAACTAAAGCTATCTTAGGAGATATTTTATAGTACTTTATTACTTAATAACACTTACGGGTCGGGTTTAGTTTACTTTAGAGTTTTTGGGGGGTTTTTTAATAATTTGTTTTTGTAAAGTAAATACCTTATGCCTTAAGTACTTTACAATAGCGTTATATTATTACTTCGTAACTAAAATAAAACTTTTCTCTGCCTTTTATATTATTAATTATATATTATAATATTCTTATTTTTCGCGATTTTGTTATGTTTTTCACATTATTACCGAGTCTATATTAGAAGCCTTAATAAAACCTTAGAAAACCTTTGTGAGAAAATATAAGGAAAGAGTGTTTTTATTTATAAGCGGTAGTGTTTTCTTAGCCTCTTAACCTTGTGTCGAGGTTTACTAGATTTCCCCGTAAGTTGCCTAGAGGTTTTGCGCCTCTTTATAACTAGTATTTGACTTTTTAACTTATAATTTTTATTATATACGTCTAGGGTTTCCTTAGTATTTTTTAAATTTAGGTATATTAAGAGCTAAGTATTATAATCTTTTAAAAAGTCCTTTTATTTAATTAAGTATTGCCTGGTTTTGCTTCTTTTAATTTACTTGTGCGTAAAGATGCCTTTGACTTTTTACTTTTATAAGTCGTCTTTATCGCTTAGCTCCGGAAGCTCTTCGAGGGGGAAACTCCCTAGTTTGTTACTAACTCGCGCTATATATTCTTCTAGTAATAAGACGTAGAATATTAGATATAGTCTTTTATATAAACTTAGTAACTTTAAGATATACGCTGTATTACTTACGTATTTAATGATTTAGAATAAACTAATGTATTTTAGTAATAGTTTTTTAGTCTTTAATTATATGTTTTTAGTATTTAGTATTAGTTATTGTTTAATTTAAAAGTACTTCTCTAAGTGTCAAGTATTATAATATACTTCCTGACTTTATTACGTACGACTCTAGGCTTTTATAAGTTTAGCCCTTTGTTTGTTTAGTAACTTTATTTTGTTTTAAGTAGCTAGTATATCTCCTCTTTAAATCTTGTTTTTAGGGTTTTATAGTATTACCGGTTTATAACCGTAATATATATAAAAAGGAGTTATTTATAAGGACTAATATAAAGAATTATTATACGTAAACTCCGTAAATAATAGTTTAGTTGCCTAATTTTTCTGGGATATTCTATAAAAGGCGCGGAGATATATTTTTAAATTTTGATTTTAACGTTTTATTTAACTATTAGTTTACGAATAATAAGTAGAGCTTAGTCTTTATTTTATATATATATAAAAGCAAAGTGTAGACTAAAATTTACTAGTAAATACCGTACCTTTATTAAATACGATGCCCTAGGGTATACTAAAGAGGGAAAACACCCTCTTAAAGAGTAGTTCCGCAAGTTCGGGAGTATTAATTGTTTTGTAATATATTAAGTATTAGGCTATCTTTAAATATTAATTAACAACTACTAATATATAATTAAGATCTAAGCTATTATATAAGTCTTTATAAGGCGGCAACCTTGTAATAAAATCTATTAAAATCTCGAACTAAGGCCGCGAAGGCCTCAGGAGACTTACTAGAAGTCTATATAACGTATGTCGTTTCGATTTAATCCTTTAATAAATATTATATTCTTTAAGATATATTTTAATATTGTCTTTTATTTTCTCTTAAAAGTAGGTTTTATAAAGGAGCTACGAGGTCTTTATAACACTGTAGTGCCTTATTAATAGCTTATTATAATAAAGTTTTATAATTTCTGTTTTTAATACCGGATTATTTAGAATATAGAATCGATTATCTTATTAAAGAAGCCCTAATACGTCTAGATTCTACTGATTATTTTGTTAAGACTTATGTTTACTTATTACATTTACTATATTTCTATAGCTTTTATTATTACGCTAAGCGAAGATAATTAAGTTTCGTAGCGGTTTTATTATTAGGGCCAAAGTAGTCTATTTTTTATTATTACTTTTATTTATGATATTAGGATTAGATATTTATAATTATTAATCCCTGCGATAGGCGGCTAGCCTTTACTTTTTATATGTAATAATATCTCTATAAATAGAGGTATTACCCTAAGGACGTTGTTTAGAGGACTAGGTTTTATATACTTAACTTTTAGAATTCTCTTTTAGGTCGCCTACACCGGTTTTATTAGTACCGAGTTTAGCCTTTTATTAATAAGATCTCTAGTAATAATAAATATATGTCTTATTATTGTTTTATAATCCCTGTCTAAGAATACTTTAATGTCGGCTCCTCGATTACGTAAAGTACTCGCAAAAGCTCCTTTTAGTTTATTTTGAAATGTTAGTAGCCAAGCGATATTAGTAAGGCCTTTAAATTCCTAATAATTTAGTCTCTTATTAAGTCTATTCGCGGGGTTTACGGCCCCTTTACAATAATAGATTTTAAAGTTATAAGTGGCAAAATATATTACCTATTATGCTTATCGACTCTCTAAATACTTTACTATTATAAAGTAGCGGAGGTTATTATAATTTATAAGTATTTTAATAGTGTGTAGACTACCTTTAAAGTAATGTCTTTACTTCTTAAAACACTTTACGATAACTAGTAGCTCTTTATTATAAGTAGTATAATTCCGCTTAGTACTAGTCATTTTACGAGACTAATACGCCACAAGCTTCCAGTATTACCTAAATCCTTTTAACGAAGTATTAGCTTACTAGGAGATAATACCAGCGATTGTAAACCTAAATGTATTAGTTTTAAGCCGTATACGCTTTATAGGGTTAAAGTATATTATAATTAGTATACTAATAAAAGCTATTTTTAAATTAATAAAGCTTTTCCTAGTTATATTAAAAAATATAAAGGGTCTTTTCTTAACTCTATTCTTTATGCCCTAGAGAGCCCCTATTAAGCCTACGGCTATCTTAGAGTATCTTAGTATAAATCTGCAATAGAAATTCGTAAAGCCTTAAAAAACTTAAATATTTTTATAAGATTTCGGTTTTAGTTATTCTTAAATAGAACGGATTTACTTAAGGTTTGCCTAAATCCTGAAAGGTTTAATTTTAAACCCTAAGAACTTAACTTTATTTACCTTAAACTCGTATTTACTAAGTTTAATAAAGAGCTTATACTTACGTAAGCGTTTAAAGACGGCTTAAATATACTCACGATATTCCTTTTTATTCTTAGAATAAATAAGAATATTATTGAGGTAAACTACTACGAAATAGTTAATTAGCCCTACTAGCGCTTCGTTAATATACGCCTAAAACGTAGCCGGAGTGTTAAATAGCCTAAAAGGTATTACTAGATATTTAAAATGTTTATATTTTGTGTAAAAGGCTGTTTTTTATTTGTGTTTTTCTTTAATCTTAATACAGTAGTATATATCTCTTAGGTCTAGCGCCGTAAAGACTATAGCTCCGCCGAGTCGATTTAACGTTTTATTGACTAGTAAAAGAGGGTGGCGGTTTTTAATCGTTACTTTATTTAATCTATAATAATTTATATATAACTATAAGCCTTTATTCTTTTTTAGTATAAATAATATTAGCGTACTTATAAAACTCTTAGATAGTCGAATCCACCCCTTTTATAATATTATAGTTAAATATTCCCGAAGCGCGGCGAGTTGTGGCTTAGAGAGGTTATAAAGGGGGCCGTATAAAGGTAGTACTTTAGTATTAATCGTATGTTCGAATCCGACTTATTCTTTAAGGAGAGTAATTAGCGGATTATTATCGTATATATTTACTAAATCTACGAGTTAGTTTAATAGCTGTGTTAGCTTAAGATTTTTAATCTATAACGCTAATACTTACGACGGGTCCCCGCCGGCGATACGTAAACAAATATCCCACGACTGCCTCGAATATCTATAAGATCCTTATTATCTTAGGTAATTGTATTTAAATTAGGATAAGAATATAATATACAGTACCGTTTTAAGGTCGGCATTAAGGGCCTTAATAAACTTATTTACTACTACGATTTAGATTTTATTTTAAGTCGGGGCGTAAGCTTACTTCTTGAGTTTTTAGTCGTAGTACCCGGCTCTCTTGTGTTTTAGGAACTTTATTCTAAGAACTAAGTTATACCTTAAATCTTTGTAATTATAGAATCTTTCTCGAAAGGTTCTCGAGATCCCACGGTCGTCTTGTACACTTATATTAAGGTTATAGGCGTTAGTTACTCGAAAGCGGTGCTTATTAAAGGTCACGAATTCTTAATTATATTTAAATAAAGGGAAAACCCCTAATTTTTTAGTATTATACTTATTAAGAAAGTTATAATCTAAGCTATTATTTATTAAATTATTTAGTAACGCTTGCGTATTTGTCTCGGGCTACTTTAGACTTGTTACGATATATAGGCGTCTTAGAATATCCCTTAAGCCTTTAACACTTAAAACTTAGTATTGCCTTTTCCCGTATCTTTATTAGAGCTAAAGGGCTTCTATTCCCTGGAGCACATAGTAGCGTATACCTTCTATTTATTCTAAAGGTTTTTCTTTATTATCTTAAAACGTTCCTTAGTTTTAGTAGCTTAAGGATTATCTTGCGCTTACTTTACGAACTTAAGACACTTGTGATCCCTAGATTAATAGTCTTTTTGTTTATAAGAGTAGTAAGTAGTATTACCTTTATTATTCTTCCCTTTATTCTTATTATTATACTTTAGTCGGGAGGAGTTCGAGGAAGCTTTACTAGTTACACGCTTTTTATTATTATACTTAGATTACTTTTCGCGGTGTCTTTTGTAACTACTACTAGTATTATTACTACTTTGCTTACTTCCGTTATTATTATTCCCCGCCTTCGGCGAGTGTAGGTTTACTCCTTAGGTCCTCTTAATAAAGGACTTAATATTACTCGCTAGCTTCTTTTACTACTAGAAGGTTTTAGGCGAATTTACGAATGCGTAAAAGTTAATTTATATAGCCGTTATAGTGTACGTAATTATTTCGCGGAGGTTAATAATAATATCTTTATTAGTTATTTTATTATTATGATCCTTAATTAAAGTAATAAATCGTTGGTATATAACTTATATAAACTCGTCTTATTACTAACGAAATCGCTTAATGTTTTTTATTACTTTTGTACTTTAGGTCTCCTTAGAGGTATAAAGCCCCTTTAAGAACTTAATAAAGTAGTTTTAAACAAGCGGAATTCCTTTGGGTCTACTTATAATTTACTTCGCATTACTTTAATAGGTTAATAGATCGCCTTTTATGTTTGTTACTACGACGCGCACTTAATTAGTATATATATTATAATTGTCGTTATACTCGGGTGGTACCACTGATTCCGGTTCAGAATCGACACATTTAAGGGGTAAAATCCTGTGTGGCAAAATGTGTGTTCAAGAAAAGGAGAGCTCTGTACCAGAGCCCCCCCTTAAATACTCGTTAAGCGAGCATGTGACTAAAAACGTGACTATTAAACCAACAATAATTATATAGGCGAGCTTTAAAGATTTCTTCCTAAGTATTCTTTTAATTACGTAGGCTTTTAAAACTCTCCCCTTTATATTTTTTAGGGATTATAATTATAAGGCATTTTTTACGATTACGCTTATTTTTCGCCTAGCTTACGTTATGTTTTAGTAAGATATGTGTATTAAGGTCTAAGTAAATAAGTAGTATTGTACTAAGCCTATAAGCCACGCTGTTTGCCGTAGGCAAAGCGGCGGCTACCCGGGGGTTAACTAGGGGAAGGGGAAACTTAGGCTTTATAACACCTTGACGTAAGGTCGGGTATTATAAACCTAATATATTAGTCCCTATTATTAGGTTAAAGCTACGCTCTACTAAAGGCATATTATTATCCCTAATTAGGGACGCTGCTATAGAGTTTAGTATTACGTTACGAGTTCGCAGAAGACTTACTTCGATAGCTTGACGCTTTACTAATATATCCGTATTAGTGACGGACACGGCCTAAAGGCGGCGAAGCCTAGTAGTACTATTCTCATAATAGGCCAGCCTAACCTTCGCGCGCGCGTCTTGCGCCTTAGATTTAACTAGCAAACGCATTTGCTCTTCGAGCTCGCGTTGCTTCTAATTAATCTATTCTTTAGTAGGGATGTCTATAGCCGCAAGATTAGAATTAGTATTAGGAATTAAGAAGACTATATTATCTGTCACGTAATCGGATATGTCTAGGTCTTCTTTAGTAGAGGCACGACCTTTACCTTTCTCTTCGCGAGTAAAGGTAGGTTGGCTATAAGTATAAGATAATTCTTTATTACCTTTACTATAAGGGCCTAAGGCTATTTCGCCGTTAGACATACCCTTAGTGTTCTTAATAAGAGGGGAATTATTAGATTTCACTATTGGATACAATGTGTTACGAGTTATACTACCTAAGCGAGTGTTACCCGAAGGTCTAGCGCTGCCGGACATAGTAAACAAAAAACCGTTACTTTACTTCTTCGTACTACCTCCCTGTAGGTAGAGAGATTAGCTTGTAAGGTGTTAAGTGTCACGGTAGGCAAAGCTTGTAGAATTGCAGTTTAGAAATGTATTTAGAACTAATCTCTAGCCTTCTAAGAAGTCCAGAGGGGAAGCACATATATAGAGGGGGTATCCCGTGCGGGGCACTAAAGCACCGGCGTGCGAGGACATACGCAGTCGTAACATGCCCTACTACTATTTACACAAATAGAATTTATTGCACCCCCGTATCAGCATCGGTCCTCAGGCTCCTTGGCTCAGAGGAAACAAGTGCGCGTACATATGACAGTTGTCGCGTTGATTCCCCTCACCAAAGTGGCGGACGCTGCCACCAAGGGGGCACCATTTTTCCTCAGACCCGCCAGCGGTAATTCGCGGTTCTGTGCTCTTATTGGTCCATTTGCTTAGCGTAGCCAATAAGTGGAGCGAACGAGAATTACCGCATAAGGTGGGTCTGATTTATGAGATAACCCACTAACGAACCTGGATTCACGGGTCTGTGCGCCACAGGCTATTTAGCGAGACACTTTCAGGCTTTGAAAACCTGAAGTCGGCAACCTGACTTGATAATTACTAAATAACGATATAATCTCTTAACTTTTTTCTTCGTTTATATTATAAAGAAGAAGCGTATTAATGTTTATTTTAACTAGCTTTTTGAATTATATTTTCTAAAAAATACTTCGGTTTTTGATTTGGCTGTGAAATGCCCCGTGGCGCACAGACTACTGATTTCAGGTTCGTAAGTCCTTCGCGCGTTTGACAACGATCCCAAAGCGCGTCACACCGCACCTTCATTTCAACCTTGATGCCAACCTTCTCGCTTTCAATCGAACCTCATTACTCAAGACATCTATCGAAACCCTCCCGCACACAAACTTCAAACATGACCCTCTCTCTGGTATCTCGCTGTCCAGCATGCAGCAAGACAGACAAGCTTCTCCGCTGTCAGGGCTGCAAAGTCATGTTCTACTGCAGCAAAGAACATCAGGCATCCGATCGACCAGCTCACAAACGAGCCTGCAATGCCATCAAGAAAGCCGAGGCTAAATGCGCCGAAGAGGAAACGAAACTGCGAAACACGCCTGGGGACTGGACGTTTCAGGCCAATCCTTTCGAGAATTCAGTCGGTCACTTCTGGGGCATCCTCGAAACTCGTGATTACATGAGAGCCCGATATGGAGTTGTCGAGTCTCTCCTGAAAATCAAGACGACTGAGGCTGTGAAAGCCGCTTTGGATCACATTCTGGACATGCTTCGACTTTGCCGTGGCGATAACATGGGCGTTCGCAGTCTTGCTCCTGCATTGTACTTGCGTCTAGGCCAGGATCAGGGAGCGTATGATTTCGTCAAATGTAGGATTCCGATTTCAGACATTTGTTTTCGAGGATCTTTCTAGGCGAGCAAAAGCTAAATTTCTGTAGGGTGGCAGACGACTGGCCAGGAGTCGAACTACAACTGGGGAGACACAGATCTCCCATACCTGGACACCAAAGATGCAGATGCTTTCGAAGGAGTCGAGTACTTAGCTAGCGCGTATCTCGACCTTAGCTATACCGCTGCAATCACTCTTCTCAAGATCAGACTCCTCCTGGATGTGAAAGCCCTTCAGAATTCAACTCTTATCGGCCAAAAAGTCCCACAAGAACTACTCGACAAGATCCGAGAGCAGCTTGTCAGCACCATCGTTGCCAACAACAAAGAGATTATGGACAGTGACGATCAAAGTCTTCTCATCAAAAAGTTGGAGGCACAGGTGAAGCAGATGCACGTTTCTGTCCGCAAAGGAAACAAGTACTTTTGGCCAGCTCTCCTCAATCCTGGGCGTCATTTGACGGCTCCTCTGTCGGCATACAGCCACGGTACTGTGCCCCACATGCAGATCTCACTTCAACAATCGTACGACTCGTGGACAGAGACTCCAGGTGCGATCGATGTGATCCGAAAGCTGGAGAAGGGCGAAGATATCTCAGTGGGCAAGGCTGGCCCTTAGGATCATGTCTTTTTCCAGGCTTGCTGTCAGTTTATGCATATTCTGGTCAAGGAATTTCTCTTGGTTTCATGTATTCTGTCTTCCAATGGGCTTTTCTCCCTCTCATCTGGCAAACTTGCTCAGAACAGATAGGAAGCAAGTCATGAGACATCTCGTCGTCCTCGTCGTTATAATACCGCCATCTGTGGTATTGTTCGCACAGACCGTTCATTTCAGATCCAGCACGTTGTTAAATATCAAGATATTTGACCACCTGCAACCTCTGAATCTCTCAGTGAATCTACTTCAACCGGACGATGAGCTTAAAGGGCCCACAATTGAACTGTGCAGCTAGACAAGGCTTTGTCTTCATGCGGCGCACTTGTTAAGAGCCAGGAAGCGCCGGCGCTGGGGAGGGTCTAAACTCTCTAGAGCCAGGCGGCGAGGCGCAGAAGCACAACAGAGTCCAAGGCCATAATTTTTCGGCCGGGTTTCGGTACGAGGGGCACAGCGGTACGGAGTATCGTAGACTTATCAAGTTCAAAACTATTCAGCCGGTTCTGGGTCCAAGTGCCCCCACGCCCTCTACTCCCCTTATCCAGTCGTTTGTACAGGGGTTTTTCCCCTACCACCCAAAGATGATTCCTTGAACGTCAGAAAACCCTATAGTGGAGACCCCTTTGCAGCCCATCGAGTAGGAGGAGCGTTTTGCGGCCCCAAGTAACCACCTTCGGTTCTATGAAGATGTTAAAAGATAATATGGAATAAGGAGAGAAAATCTTGCAGTCGTGTTCTAATATCGTGCATTTGATTTCATCTGACCTTCGTTTAGTAATAGGTAACTTAGTAAAAAAGCCTTAAGCACTCTGAACCGAAATTGTGCTACTGAACAGTCAATCTATAAATACCGAAATTCTTTAATTTGATAACCATACAACAAAGATTAGGAGCAAAGGATGTTTAGTCAAAAGTAGGTTCACAATTTCCTGCATCTAGCGGTGCATGCTGCTATTGAGCAGATATTCGGCCGAATAGTTCCGATCATGAATACGACGACGGGGACGCCAAGGCTGCGAGGGCAGGAAGGCAAAGCAGTAGATGCATGAGCACAAATGTGATCGCAATTGCGGGGGCACACTCCCACAAGACCATACATAGAAGGCACTGGCTTGGTATCCATTACTTGGAATGCATACCTTGTATTTCAGTACTTGAGAATGTATATATATATGTTCCGCATCCTGTGTTGATTTTCTTGGGTTTTCTTCCGCAGCATTTGATTTTCAGTCGTTCATCATTCCATAGAACTTCTCATCAACGAAATGGTCAAAGTAGCGGTAGCAGGTGGCAGTGGTGGAGTTGGACGTGCCATCATTGATGCTTTCAAACAGCAAAAGACTCACGACTTTATTATCTTAAGTCGCAAGGTACAAAACACCTCCTAATCTTTCATCCCTTACGCCCATTAACCTCCAAATTCACCGCTGACAAGTTAAAGGACAATCCCGAACTTTCAGTAGAGATTGGAGCAAAAATAATTGGAATCGACTACACCGATCTGGCATCAGCAAAGAAAACACTGGAGGATAACGAAATCCACACCGTGATTTCCGCGATGAGTGTGCAATCACAGGAGCAAAGCAACTCACAGATTGGTCTTATCCGCGCTGCTGCTGCTTCATCGTCTGTCAGAAGGTTTGTGCCGAGTGAATTCGGATTTCCATACGGAGAGTTGTAAGTTACAGTCCACTGTCTACCGCCATGTAACGAGGATGACTGACTCACTTCTCCTTTTGTACGGGGTAGGCAAGCAGCAGAATTCCCGACCTTAGGACTCAAAATCGCTGCTATCGCAGAGTTGAAGAAGACTCATCTCGATTACACCAAGTTCACCAATGGCTTCTTCGCGGACTATTTCGGTATTCCTAAATTCAAGAGCTATATGTCACCTTTGGTGCTGGTCTTGGATATCGGACATAGGGTTGCCGGTATTCCTGGGTCCGGCGACACACCGGTTGTGGTTACTACTACGACAGATGTGGGAAAATTTGTCGTTGCGAGCCTGGCGCTAGAGAAGTGGAGCGAGACGAGTTTCGTTGTGGGCGATAGGAAGAGTTTCAATGATATATTGGCGATTTCCGAGAAGGTGACTGGTATGGTTCTCAAACTCTTGTCTTTCAACATTGTTCTGGTACGACGGGATCTGACTTCGCTCACTTCCAGGATCCAAATTTAAGACATCCTATGACTCTGTGGAGAAACTGCAGAGAGGTGAAGTTACAGAACTGCCAGGTCATGTTCACTTGTATCCTTTCTTTCCGAAGCCGGCTCTCCAAGGAATGCTTGCAATGTTCAGCAGCTGGTTTGAGAGTGGAGCTTTCGACTTTGCAGCATCGGGAGGGATGTATCTCAATGAGAAATTTCCAGAGATCATACCGACCAACATAGAGCAGGTGATCCAAGAGGGTTGGGCTTGAGATTGACGTGGGAGTCCGGACGTGGTTCCGGTACATTCATGAAGTCGCTTCTTTGGCTCAATTGAAATGAAATTCTGATAACTTTGATGTTTCTGTTGGAAGTACTAGTTAGGCCATTGTCTCAGTTACGGTGTGCTGAGGAGTAGAATCTAGGATCGCTTTCAAACCGGAGTCATCAAACCGTATTTTGTTGGTCCTTCCCTCGCCTATAGACCCAACTGCCCCCAGCGAGTGATCCAGTGTGACAGCTTCAGGCCGTAAGGCAATGTGGATGGATGCCTGACCGAGAGATAGACAAGTCCTGCTCTCTCCTCAATGACTCCATATCAATGACTCTTGTCGATGCAGTACCTTGCCCGATGGTATGCATTTGAGCTCTTGAAGGTATTGGTTAAAAACAGCCTTCCGAATACAGGTAGCGCATCAGCCGAAGATGAGTCGTGAAGCACACGCTTCCCTTCTCACGTGTTTTGCCTTTGATATACGATATCTACTCGGTCAGCATAGCCATGAAGCCACATCCCAATCAAATCCCTCAACTCAAAAAGAACGCGTATCATCATGACGATGAACCAAGTGGCCAAGCCGATATCCTCTACTCCAGCCATCCAGGCGGCAATCTGTAAATTTGAAGCAGCGATCAAAGCTTTTCTCCCATTTTTTTTCGATGTTGTTCATCCAGAGAAGTTTTGGTTTGCATGTCGTGGTTTGTAAATACGCGGCCTTAAATGTTTTTGCAGGTTGTAGCTGCCCGAGCAGCTAATTTCTGTGGCGAATCAAGTGTGACCTTGACTATATCATTTAAGATAGTTGAATAGTTAGGAGTGATTAACAGGCCAAAATTGTTTTGGTAGAGAGTGATGTTGTTGTGACATAATTGAGGGGTGATGATGTACCGTAATCAGGAGGGGTAGCTGCCGAGCTCAAGCTCCAGCAAGCTGCAAAGCACAGCTGAGCCTTTGAAGCAGCCACAAGCCACATTCCTAGCCGCTCTAAGATCTAAACCTTAAAAACCAACATCTGAGAACCATCCAGCTGGGACGAAGCCGGAAGCCGGATCTTTGTACCAATCACTTACATGGAAAGTACCGAGACCTGCAACACCGCTTCGTCGTCTCTTGCAGGTCTCCACTTGGTTGAATGGACGACTAGATAGATGACAGCATGTTCGACTAAATGAACGACTGCCTGCATGGCGACTGTGTGTGCAACTAGCCAGAATAACCTTCTAAGCACTGCCTGCCTGGGGGTTGTCGAGGCTTAGTGGATGCCTCCGGTGACTAAGCGTTTGCCTTGTCATTGGCCATCTCATTGTTCTCTACTCATTCCAACATGTATGGAGAGCAAGGCGATGCAAGCGAGGAGAAGCACACAGCAGAAAGGAAAAGGGTCAGCAGAGCCAAGACGAACAGCTGAGGCGAAACACTCAGCAAAAGTACGGCCGTACAGACGGGTTCCTGGTAGACAGACCGATACACCTGAGCTGCATGGTCAGGGTACAGTGAGATAATCTGGCGAACTCCAGTATAATACCTACGAGTTACCTTGGATTAAGATGAAATATCGCCAAGTGTCATTGAACGCCATATCTCAAAAATCCACCGCCGCTGTAAGCCCCACCGTACCAGGGCTGAGCAAGCCCCCTTCTCACTCCCACATCTCGCTTGGCCCTATCGCTGGGACGTGAGCACTTCCCCAATCAAACAAGGAGTCACTAACGGCTTAATTCCGAAGGATTGCATCTGTAGGACTCAGCCTGACCCCTCTGCCTTATGTTGCTTGCCTCGTTGCACCCAGAATAAAAGCCTGCTCTTCCTTCTTCTCTGCATGCGGTCGCAGATTTGGCCGTGGAGATCTTTTATATGTCCGACATCATGCAGAATCGACGAACGCGCGAATATAAGGGTTCCAAGTTCTCGCAGGGGCGGTTGAAACTGAGTACGTCGTGTGGGGAATGCCATAAGAGGAAACAGAAGGTATGATCTCGTCTGTCAACTCCACAGCTCTAGCTGGAATGATGTCTCGGTTACATATGTCCCGTTGCGGGTATCCTCCGAAGGGAGCTAATAAGTGGAAAGTGTGATCAAAAGCAGCCTTGCAGGCATTGTGCTCGACGTTTCCCACAACCACCATGCGTGTACCGGAACAACAGGTAAGTTTGTTGCCAAGTACTTCTACAACCACTACTAACTCGACTTCAGAGATGCGTCAACGGGGTCGAATGGGTCGCCCAAGGAATCAGAAGCAGCTTCAAATGAGCTGACACACTATTCTGATACACCGAAAGACAGAATCAAGACAGAGATTTCCGAATCTGGGTCTCTGGTCACAGTCAGCCAGTTAGATGATTTGGTTCCAGACTGGCTACGAGATGAATATGACCCTTCCGAATGTAGCGTTTCCATGGAAACACTTGATCAGTTCGACCCAAACTCGTACCAGAACCTCTTGAGCACCATGGTCTCGCGTATCTCATCCAGAGTCTTGGCTGGATCGGCGGATTCTAACGCAACATTTCTCGGCTTGTCCAATGAGACCCGGACACAGCTCCCATCGATTTCCTATGAGCAGTTATCTTCATATCGAAATCCAGCAACTGGTGCACAAGAGAGCCGAAATTCTCCTCGCCATGACTTGATACCTCCACCTGATAATTTTAGCATCACCTCTGTTGACCCATTACATTTCTTGGGCATAACTCCAACAGTTCAGAGTTCGGAACTGCTACAGGCATGTAAGTCCCCCCCCCCCTAAAAGTGACTGACTTCAAATGGCTGATTTTACGATGTTTCAGTCCTAAAATTGATCACAAAGTACGTTGTATCCATCGATGGGCATGCCACACCAAATTACTATAACGATTACTGGGTTCCCTGGTCTGTCAAATCCCCTTTACTAGCCTACCTGGGTATATTCACCGCAGCTTGCTATCAGGCCGAAGCTTTGAAGATATCTCCTAGTCAGTCTGCAGTTGTACTCAGGTACAAATGCAAAGTTATCAGCTTGCTCAACGGTATGCTTTGTAACCAAGAAACATCTACTTCGACGGAAGCCATCGCTGGTGTTGTGTATCTTGCAGTCAATGAGTGGTACTGGAGTAACTATGAGAATGTGCAGGCACATATGAAGGGGTTGAAAGAAATGGTCAGGCTGCGTGGTGGATTGGATCAGCTGGGCATGGACGAGTTCCCCAAGAGAATGATTCTGCTGTAAGCTCATGACCCATCCGTGCTGAAGTCATACTCATAAATTTGTAGCATGGATTATCACATTTCCTGTTCATACAATTGCGACCCAACATTCCCCCACGATATCGAAGTATCTCAGAGTCATCCTATACACATGAACACACCATTCGTCCCCGCGCCCAAAGATCCCACGAGCCACACAATTGATATGCAAGTCAGCCACGAAACAACTTTGATCCTGGACGACATGAGTTTCCTGATGGCTGCTATTCTCCATCAAGTCGATCGTGAGCCCTCAGAAAAGGAGAAGAATAAACTGGAAGCTACATCAATCTGGACTCAGAATCGGATCTCCTCTCTCCCAGACTTTTCGAATACCAATGACCCATCATCACGCGACTACGTCTACCGAAGCCTCCGACTCGCCGCGCTGATATACTGCAAAGCCATAATTTCCCGCACGTCCCTCGCAAAGTCATGTACGCTCGCCGATCTGAACCAACTCTGGGCCAATATGTGGCAGGTCAAGCTCTCACGGTGGAAACAGATCCCTGGAATCTTCCTGTTCATTATCTTGGCAGCAATTCCTGCAGCGCAGGACACTGCGCACGGTAGATTTTTGAAAAGCATGTTGAAGACGACGAGTTCATACATCTCACTGGACTATTGGGACGTTGTTGATGGGTCGTTGATGGCGTTCGTTAAGTTGCAGAGGTGGTTGAGGAATGGTGGGGTGGAAACTGTGAAAATTGGGAAGCAACCTCCGTTGGAGTTTTTGCATATTTATGGAGAATAGGCGGTTGGCTCTGACAGTAAGTGGAATTGCAAATGAGAAGAGCGGGCATCTTCATCTTCTGTACTTAAAGCGGTGCTTCCAACGTTGTTGGTTTGTGAGAATATGTAGGGTAGTAAACATCCCGCTTTTGTCCTTGCTTAGCTAGGCGAGGTGGAAAGGAGACTCTGCATGCTTCACTCTCGGCCAAAACCAAAATCAAATACGCGTACACCATAGCGAACGCTTTATTTCGCAAACCAACTCGTTTGAGATTACACATTGGAAAAAAGCCGTAACATCCACAAAGACGAAGAAAAGACTTCTCGCCAAAATGTTGGCTTTGTTTTCTTTATTGAGTGGCTATTGAAGCATTCCTCGTGAACGTGTAAAAGGACCAACATCCTCCCTTCCGGTCGCTTTAAACATCTGATGTTATTGCTCGACGTTAGTTTAGGCACCATCTGGACCTTGCTGGGTTGCCACTGGGAGAAAATTAAGATGACCAGAATTGATGATTTGGTTGGAGCCAGTATTTTCAAAGCATATCAATTCATTTTTTCTGTGGTTTTGCTTCTTCTGCTGAGCCTTGAAATACATCGAATTGCCGTTTGATCATTGCTAAGATGTATTTTCATCAAATGAATGTAAGTTACTAAATGCAAAGCCAAAGAAATCATGCGATCTATCACTCTAATCCCTCCTCCAGCCCATCAACCTCAAATGTTCCAAGTCCCCTGTCCCTCCGAGCAAGCCCATAGTGGACTTTCCAAACGAGTCCCCTGAATTATGCATAGAAATAAAAATGCACGAGGGCTGTGTTGCTTGTTGCCTTGCACCAACCCTCCATCGTTCCATCCCGTCGAGATACCACTTCCAAAGATCCACTAGGCATGCAAGCTATGTTTGCTCCTGGGAGTGCCTCGGTCTTCCAGGTGCCGGCTGACTCTGTCCAGTATGCGTGCTTTAGCTTCGAGTCAGTGCCCAAGAAGAAGACCTCTTGATGATTGGGATTCATGGACACAGACCCCAATCCTCCTGGAGCGGCGGGAAGATTGGAGATTGGCTCAGAAGGTGTATTCCATGTTCCTGGGTTCTCGCTTTTCCAATAGATCTGGCGAACTCGATTGTCGTTGCCCACGTAGAAGACATTGATGCGAAGCTCTGAGCGAGTAACGGCAGTAAGTCGAGACGATGGGCTGGCGGATCCTGGGCCAAGAAGTTGCTTGCCTTGCCAACCTGATGATGCAAACCAGGCTGTCCAGATAGCGCCGTCCGGCCGAGTCCAGAACACGGACATCTGAGAGAACCTTGTTGAAGCAACACTCGCAAGACTGATTGGGTTGACGGGTCCATTCCACAAGAATTGATCAATGGCCCATTTCTGGCCGTCCTCGTTGGAAAAGGAGTGGAGAAGGTTTCCATCCTTTCCAACGTAGAATATTTCCATGGATCTCGGGTCGCGCGATGTAGCTGTGATACTGGATGGAAAGTTAGTACTCGTTCTCAATCTCCAAAAGAAGCCATCTTGGGAGGAGATATTACATACCTCGTGCCCACAGCAGCTGAATTTGCTTTTTTCTCGGTCGTACCAAACCAGGTACCGCCACTAAAGTAGTAGCTAAAGATCTGATTCCCCCATCCAAAGAATGACTCCATGCGCTCTGGCGAGCGGACGACTGAAGCTACCCCTCCGTTGGTTTGATAGTTGGCGCTCTCGCTGCTTTTGTAAAGCGAAAATTGGGCCCAGTCGTTAACCCCTTCTTGCCAGACTTGGTTCCATGGTCCCGTGTATGATTTACCAGCAATTTGGTTTGCAAAGGTCACATAAAGGGCTTTCTCTCCTCGAGCCGATGCGGCGAAATCCCGGCCCAGATTGACCGAGTCCTGGATGCCTTGTAAACCAACAGTCCAGCCGGCAGCACGCTTTCCGAGATTGGAGGTTTCAAAGATAGAGGCTGGTGTCAACTTAGTATATGGATTGCTGAAATGATGGAGATGAACTCAGGGAAACATACCTTCATGCCCATCATCGATAGCAGTCACGTTGGAGAGCGCCTCTTGCTCAACGGGATGAGGAAAGGCCATTGTGACTGATTTTGTGAGTAAAGCAGCGTAAAGCAGCACAAGGGATATTGATCTCATGTTTCGAAAGAGCTGTCTGACGATTGGCACGATGTATTTGGGGGTTTTCGAAACGTGGGAGGTTTGTGGAGGTGGATGAAGTGTTGTGAAAATCAAGACAGTGTTGATGAAGGGATATTGATCACTGTCGACGGATTCTTCATTCTTTATATACATTAATTTACTACTAGGAAACTGTCATGCTGAACCACGCTTCTCCACGGAAGCATGGTCGGAGTCACAAAATTGCCATTGAAAGCTGTTCTCTACTTGTTTCTAGGAGTATATCGGCAGATGCTGACAGACACCGAAGGCTGAGCTGCTAAGAGAAAGAAGGCGATACATGGGGCCTGGTCAACGTCATCTTCTTTTTGTTATAATGTACAATGCATTTGACTGATGATTTGTTGTACTACTATCCCGGGGCGTTCAGCCGGTACACTGTGGGGTTTGGGCTGTAAAGCTCGGTTATTGTCGCAAAAGTAGGTCGCCTAGCTCGCTACACCTTAGCTGACAAACCAATGGCACTCGAGATACACAGACACTTGGGTGACTTAGTAACCTTCATGCGGTGAGCAAAGCCCCTAATTGTAAGGATACCAGACCCCGTACAACCTTTCATGATCCCCAACTTTTGGCGGCCGTATGCCACAGATGCTAGTAACAGTGATAAGCGCGCTCGAGTCTCTTTCTACGGGCGTAATTTACAAGCCCTGGCCAGAAAGTATTAATGGCTAGCAATGGAACTTTCTCGGGGATGACCTAGATATATATCGTATCATGAACTGCTTTTGGATGCAATGATTCCAAGTCTGCCCTCGAAAGCTGAGCTTGGCGTGCTGCAGTAAAAATTGATTTCGTCCAAGCCCGGACCAATCAGTTGGTTCTGAAGCATCAATATGAATGTAGAATAGGCGGGTGGGAAAAGAAAATCTGTCCTCGGTCTTTCACGCCCTGTATTTTCTAGCTTTAGAGTATAGTACACTGTTGGACTCTTCAACGATGGAGAGACGGAGACTCTTCGGGATTTCCTTGGATGGGAACTCGAGGCTCTGGACTTGATTCGATCTGAATAAATATCACAACTAATGCATCTTACGCAGATCAATGATCGAACATCAAACATTTTCAGCTACTTTTAGGCAAATTAGGGAAGACTTATTGGAAAAATCTCAGGTTATGCACATCCAAACACAGCGGCTTTATGGTCCGTATGTCATTTTGAAGAATCTGAAAACAGTTCTTAAAAATTCTCTATGAATAGTAAGCTGTAGCTGCTAGGACCTACAGCCCTACAATCTTGAGTGAGTCCGCCCACAAACGGTCCTCCTTGATAGGATCAAAAGCCCAGGAAGCATACCCAACACCCAAAATCTCATGCTCGTCCTTTCCAGGGCCGGGCTCAGATACATCAGCCAGATACGCTCCTCCCTTGTTCTCCCACTCCGGACTGATAGCGGCCCAAACAGAGGTAGCAGCACCCTGCTCAGGATTCTTTAGGAGCTTGTAAAGGTTGGGATCCGAAGCCATCATGGCCTTAGTAGCGTCGTCCAGGTGCTGAGCTAGAGATGACATCACAAGGCCCGGATGCACAGAAGTTGCATGAAGACCTTGGGCGCCGTAGCGGCGTTCAATGACGTTGGTCATATAGATGTTGGCGGTCTTCGATTGTCCATAGGCAGCCATAGCAGTGTAGTTTCCCTTCTGGAAATTGTAGTTATCGGAGTCTTCGATTCCTTGGAGGTGATGGGCAGAAGAAGCCAAAGTAACAACTCGAGACTTGACCTCGGGGGTTGAACTAGCGAGGAGCGCAGGCTTGAGGAGCTCGAAGAAAAGGAAATGGGCCAGATGATTAACGCCAAATTGAAGCTCGGAGCCATCTTTGGTGAATTCCAGCTTAGGGATGGCCATGATACCAGCATTGTTGACCAGAATATTGACTTGGTTGTTTGACTTAGAAAGGATTTCAGCGGCTGCTGCACGCACGCTATCGAGGCTGGTGTTGTCCATCTCCACCAATTCGACCAAACCCGGAACCAGAATACCCTCTAGAGCAGCCGCCCCCTTCTTTAAGTCACGCGCTGTTAAGAAGAGACGAGCTCCAGTGAGAGCAAGAGCGCGCGCAGTCTCGATTCCAATCCCGGAGGAAGTTCCAGTAATGACAATCACTTTCCCCTTGAGCTTGCCCTCAACTCCAGCATCTTGAATAATTTGAATCGCTGTTGGCCGAGCGTCTCCTGGACCTTGCGAATCTTTGTGGGCACTTGCGTAAGACATGGTGATTTTGAAGGAGGTTGAGATTGTGATGATTCGTTGAGTGCGATGAGAGAGGTGAGAGTAGAAATGATGTGAAGATGAAGATGAAGATGAAGAGTAGGTAATGGGATGAGGAGTGATCTCTCGGGGGATAACTTAGCTGTCTTATACTGGAAGTTGCTGTCTAAGATCTCGCAATTCGATGTACACCGTCTCCGTTAATCGCGTACTGAGGCGCGACTGGGATGACAGTATTCCCATCGTGCTGATAAATTAAGGTTTATCGCCGACTCACCCAGCGTGTTTGTCAAGGCATGAATCGGCATCGGGTTGTCAGTGATGTCTGCAATAACAGCGGTAAGTTTGTTCGATACTCTGTCACGACGGAGATTTCGATATAAGGATTGGGGAAGCAAGCCCTCCTTGTTAGGGGCTGTTAGCGAGGCCTTGGCGGGCCTCGCGTATGTTTGTTAAAAAGTCCGAGACGGCTGTTGTCTCTCCGATAGGATCAACTTGCGCCTTGTGGCCAAGCTAGTAGCTGAATTTATGGCTTTTTGCCTCTCATGACTAATCTTCTAATCCTAAGAAACGTTTGTGAGCGAGTCAGCTCGTTGGCTCGTTATAAGGATATGCGGCCCCCGTCTACACGTTCTCGCAACAACATCACAGAATCCTTCTATCGTGTGGAAATCAACCAACTGAAGAACTGTCCATCAATTCTCTGGAATACCATGCAAATCACCTCCAACTATTGACGCCTTACCCCGCCTCGCATCCACCTCTGTCCCTTGCAACAAGTTTACCCCTCTCCCATCAGTTCAGGCATTGGCAAATTGCACAACCTAGTTCTAGAATAGATACACAAAAGCATCACAACATGGGAGTTACTCGGAAACCAGTAGCACATTCACATCGCGCTGCGCTGCGTCAGCATTTCCAGACCGCAGATCCAAAGCCAACACAAGCAGCGTTACGGGCGTGGTTCACGAATCAATTCGGCTACAAAATCAGCCAGTCTATCATCAGTCGAAGTCTGAGCGAAAGTTTTGCCAATCTGGGCAGTACCGACGTATCAGAGTCTGCGTACCGGCTACGCAGTTGCCAGTGGCCGTGGCTGGAAACCCTCTTGACGAATTGGCTTGAAGAAGAGGAAAGTCGGTCTGGCAGGGTCGCCAACGATGATATTAGGAGAAAAGCTAGGGAGTTATGGAAGCAGGCAGATGAATCGCGGGGTTTGAAGACCCCGCAATTCTCGGTGGGTTGGGTGATGAAGTTTAAACGACGACATGAGATGCGGCTGCAATCCAATTCAGATCAACACCAGTCAGAGACTTCCTCAGACGTCATCTTCGAATCTAGTCTGATAGGAAACCCCGAGGAAGCCCCCGAGCATGCATTAGACTTTTTCTCAATTCATTCGAACACGAGGGAAGCCATCCCCTCTAACTTCATCTCCTCCACCTTGGAGACAAATATCGATTTCGGATGTACCGATCCACCAATCCCTATCTTCTCAGCCGACCACCTCATCCATCTCGTCCAACACAATGTGTTCCGAGCACTCATGGCCAACAAATCCTTGATTCTTTCCGCGTCTGTTGTGCTGGAAGAGAGCTCACTGCCCACACCCATCGAGCAGTTTCCCACGAAACTCTGCGGGGGGCTCACAGTCGTCCATCCATTACCTGGCTACCCCGTTCCAGACACACTGTATCCGACACCATTGCAAATGAGCTGTGCCCACACAGGCTGGATAAACATGTTTCCGTTCCCACGATTCCGAGACAATCTCATCAAAAAAGGTATAGATTTCATCCCTGAGGAAATGTGTAAGGACTTGTTCGGGGACATTTTCCCAAACAATAACGAATCCGCGCATAGCGAGAATGTACCAGAGTTCACACTGGCGTCGTCCTTTACGGCTGAGGGTGCGGATGTGATTGAGTTCGAAGACCAGGGTGACTTTACAGCAGGTCGGAAATGTCTGATCACATGGGATGACCCGTCGCGAATCGAGAGTTGGGAGGTCACGCCTGGTTTTGTAAGAAAGTGGGGGTGGGCGCTCGAGGGATGCCAGGATTTGATTGAGGCAAGCAATCGATGGCGGGCGTCACGAAACGAGAAACTGATGAATGTATTCTTCTGAGCATTCGAGTGTTGGTAAATCTGGAGACTCAAGTTTCCTTGGAGTGCGACATTATGGAGTTGATGCATCAAATTCCAGTCCCGGTTCCAGTCAATGACATTTTGGTACTTTCAGGATTTCGTACCCGCTGTATCATTATCATTCGCCCCTCGCGAGTCGTCGCGGAGAGGGAGGTTCCAATAGAACTTAAGCGCGTCTAATGAATCCAATTCTTGTGCATTCCAGTTGTTCAGATCGATAGCTCCTACGCTCCCCGCTTCGAATGAAGGGTGTGTCTCATTGAAGTCAGACCCATCTGTGCCATGCATAGAAGGGTGCTGATCAGCGGCCAATGTTTCTCCCGGCTCGCTCTGTATATGGTGGTCGTTCCTAGAGTCTTGATTTGTGATATCAAACGTGTATCCTGGTCTTAGTGGCGCAGAAAATGCCGGGTTCCGCCGTAGGCTATTGAAAGATGAAAGATCCCCAATGCCCGATATAGCTGTACCAAGGGTTGGCTCAGGATGAGATGATGCAAGGTGATCAGGCATGTCGACCCGAGAGCCATAGGACCCCGAGATCAAAGTCTGGGATATCGAAGACAAAAGTTCAGGGGAACTTTCGGTTGCACGGCCTCGAGCCGGACCTTTTGACATCGACGCTGTGTGGGCTCGAATTGCGACTTCTGTCCAACCTCTCAAGACGATACCCGAGACTGGGGATAGTACCTCGAGTCTACCATTTCGAATATCCGCGACGTTGGAGATGCCTATGTAGGCGGCCGAGGCTCCAGAATTAGCATCGAGAAATGTGAGGCCGGTGGTTAACGAAGTGCTGGAATCCATCCTCATGGGAGATATTGCGAAACCTGCTGCATCGAGATCGAGTTCTAGCTGGGCCAAGAAATGGCTCATCATCGGTAGAAACTTGCGAATCGCGTGCAAAGAAGCCAGCAGAAAGTTGAGATTGCTGCTACTGTGCGGACTAGGTGGCTGGCCTCTTTTCAGATCGTAAATATAGACGATTCCTGCTATGTACAGGCAATATCCCAAGATAGAATCCATCTAAGAATAGTAAGTATTTGAGAGCTTGAGCTTGAGTGTGCTGCTTACATGTCCCGAGTCGTGGTGGCTGATGAGTCGCATTGTGTTGGCAATCTCATCGGCAGAGACCAAACATCGCCGCAGACTTTGAGTCCGAACTCTAGGGCTCAGATCGTGCTTTTCAGCCATTAAGATGGCAGCTTGGTGAAGAGAAATCGACGAAGCATGGAAGGTCAGATTCAAAAACACCACTTCCATATTATTCAGACCGTGAGGCAACTTCAAGTTATCTGGGAGACGCAAAAAGATAGTTGACAGGGTGTTGTCCATCTCCCGATGTCTTCGCCAGAACGGGCCATTCGTGAAGTCTTCGGGATGGTCGTTTTGGACTTTTGGGTGGATATGAGCATAGTTCCGTCCAAACAGAACCGAGGCTACAACCAAGCCTGCGAACGGACTTGAGAGCTTTGAAACATTACCAGATTGAAGTGCTTCATCTAAGGACAGAGTTTCCTCTACTTCGCCACATTCGAAAGCGTATTCGGAGCATGGTAAATTGGTGTATATCTTTCATCGTTAGCTATGAAATTGTGCACGGTGAGCTCAACTCGTACATCTGACTCCGCGATAGCCATGGGCCAGCCGGTCCCAGCGCTTGCCCATCGGTCGTTGCAAAACGCCATCCAGAACGTACGTCTTCGAATTTCTAGCTCGATCACATCTTCAGCGGGTTTGAGTATCTGTGGTGTTGGAGGTTCATCCTTATCAAGGGACGAAAGGTTCATCATTTGCACCAAGCGTGCATATCTCCCAGTACTCATCCAAGCCCTTGTGAAATAAGTCCTCAAAGTCTCATATTTTCCAATCAAGAACCAGCACTGTGCCATATAAACCGTGATGAAATCTTCTCCCCGGCCCTGGTTTCGGTTAGGCCATGTAGATGAACAGTAGGTGCTTGACAGACCTTCATTTCAGCAGCTTCAGCATACCAACGCGCTCGTTGGTAGAATACTTCAGCGAGATGGTCATATTTAGGTGATACAGAGGCAGCAATCGCCCACATGGAATAAAGAAAGGCCGCAGGAGGCCTAAGATTGAGCCCCAAGTCGAAAGCAGCCAGAAGTCTGTACTTGTGCAGAAAAGGGACCTGATGATGTATTTTGTCAAAATATATCTGAAACCTGACAGAGTCAGTCACGACCAAGTAGGAAATCTCGTAGAACACCCACAATTCTTGCTGCATCATTTGGTTAGGAAGTCCTTCGTGTATACCTAGTCTTACCAGATCCTCGGCTAGCAAAGCGGCTCGAGGGGAGGGGACGGGGATGGGGACGCCAAAACCCTCTCCCGTACCACAAGAGGAATCCCGTTCTTTTCCAGGTAAGCATGCTGGACTCTTGAGAACGTCAATATTTTGTTGCTTGTTCCCAATTCCGGTCCCACGTCTTTCAGAAACCGTCGGGACAGTGGGCTCGGGAGAGGGGCTTATGCCAGCCTTCCCAGATCGCGATTCAAGCTCGACTAGGCCACATGTTAGCAGCGGAGATTTGGAAAGCACAAGTGAGTGAACACACGAAGTCTGGCCTCGAGCTGCTTGTAACTCCGTCGTTTGAGAGTTGGGTTTCTTTTCCTTGTAGGGTATTCACATGTGTGATTCGATTTTGTGCAAGTCGAACAAGCGGGCTTGACGCGGTCGCACTTCAACTTCCGCTGTCGGCACTTCAGACAAGACATGAAATTGCGCGTGGCAGGCGGAGTTTCTGACATCCTAAACCAGGGGTTAGTTAGGATTGAAGACGCTTCTAGCTCATTCACGTACTCTGCAGCTGAAGACGAACTTGGCATAACTTGAGGCATGACTGAGGCCGACGGCTGTCTCTTGTCAATTAAAAGGTGCCCTCTGCATGCCCTGTGTGGATAACAGCATTCGGGTATCAATGAAGTTGATTCCACCCAAGAGTACCTTGTGACGATGATGTTTTTGATAGTCGCGGACGGTTTTCAGGATGGCTTTCAGATTGTATAATGGGGTAAGTAAACGTTCACCGCATTCGAGTGGGGCCCGCATCTGAGTGTTGAGCTAACTGTCTTGGCAAACCTTAAAATATGCCCAAGCTCGAATGGCCTGAACAACATTGTTCCGAGTTACAAACATCAAAATTCGAGCATGTGGGATCTTTTGTACAGTCATTAATAATTTCAAGCACTCGTGGCAGCCATCCGCTCCTTTGATTGCTAATTCGCTATATCTCACAACAGGATTCAGCGAGTCAAGTTCAGTCTAGCTTCACTCCAGTGCCTCGGTCTCTAAATTTAGCTTTCTCGATATAAGCATATCACGTTCTTCGGTGAGTTGACTCAATCAAAAATATATCAAGGAGAATAAATCCGGGAATCGCTACCGATGTGGGCCTGCCCAGGTCTATCTGCTAGAGGGGATGGCTGCGAGAGAAATAGATTCAGAAGGGGGGGGGGACTCAGCGGTACAGAGGATACAGGATATGAAGATACACCATGATAGGGAAGGACGGAACTTAGTGGCTTAAGCTTGAGGTTTGTCATCACTAACAAAAAGTCAGACTGAGATCTTCTGGCTTTATTACGCAGTTTACATTCATGTACAGACCGTAGTACAAACTATAAGTTTAGGTTAGTTTGCCTAGCACATTAATATCTGAGTTTCGTGTCCACAAAAGCATGGAGATATGGAAGTGTTAAGTTGTGACGTGAGGCGCTCACGTGCAAGTCGCCAAATGGCGAACCTTTTTGGGCCTTGGATTTTGTTGGAGGTGGTATATGAGGTGACAGTAACTAAGAGGTCTTCTGACTCGTAGATCAGTGGTTCGAGACTTGAATTGTGTAAAAGCTTGGCTTTTATTGGAGAGAAGGTTTGTCAACTTTGCTCATGGGGTTTCGCTATCTTTTGCACAGTCTACACCGCAAAGTCTGACAAACATTGGGACCTGATCATGGCGAAAATTAAAGCACACGTCGCTTTTGCATCGAGTTTTGATCTGAGAAATGATGCTTCGCTTGATCCCGGACCGAATAAACTCATCGTCGCGAAATTCAAAAACAAAGTATTTCAACACAAGACCAGTCTCGACGGTGCGCCTTTCCATATCGTTCGGAAACAGATCACCGAATGGAAGGGAGTTGTTCTCCGACACACAACTTCCGAACTAATTCTGCTTAATGCCTGTATTGTCATCGACGAAGAGGCGTTGAATTCCTTGCTGCGCGACCATCCCGAGCTCTGCGAAGCAGACTTCTTTTTTGAAGTTCGTGGACACCCAATTCGATATAGATGACTCTGAAGACGGTGATTCCGAGGACAACGATGGCGGGGTTGACGATGCGGACTATCAAGGCTGGGTCAGAGCAGATGTCAAACTTCTCTGGAAGGCGTACTACGTGTTATGGAGTCTATTACTTGACTCGAGATACGAGAAGGGTGAAGACCATTCATTGTATTTTGTGTAATTTGCAGGGATTTATGTCCCGATGCAAAGCACCAAATTTGATTTGCGAATTTTAACTAGACACGATGGCATGGCTCGCATTCATTCTATGTCTAGATGTCCTAATAATTCAAATTGACACAGGAAATCCCCTATGGTATCACGACCGTCAGGCCGGTGCGGCCAAAACTAACGGTAGCTATTGAACCTCGGAGACTACGAAGATGCCCAGCTAATATTCTAGAAGTAGTTCCTGTCTGACCTTTCTAAGCATTATCCATAGCGTCGAGATGAAACTCGACGAGTTTAAGTGCATGTGCTGTGATGGCCTGGAAAAGATCATTGATAAATTCATCTCACCGCGCGGCCAATTGGGTCACCTCGCCATATCTGGAGAGTACAGCAAATTCGATATCTACCCATTGACTACGTACTTCGTGGCAGATTTGGATGAGCTTCGCGCGACTTTGCTCAAGGTAATCAAAAACCGTCATTGCCTGCAAAAGTTAGTTGTAACTAAGCCAACACAACCTGAATAGAGTCGTTCTTCATAAGAAGATATAGCTACTCATTCACCATATTATATAGAAGAAAAAACGTACCATTTTGTTTTTCTTCAGTGCTGGAGTTGCATTTGTTAGGTCATTAACCAACTCTTTCATGGAATCCGCGTCGACCAAGTAGTTCATTGCCCATATCTACAAAACAATCAGCACGAATTTGAATTGTCTTTGGATTGGGGAGATGAGATATTCCAACTCACATCTTCTTTCAGACGAGTTTCGAGTGGAAGCTCTTCGCTCAATGTGGTAAGCTGTTGAAAGGGCTTCAATGTTCACCCAAAATACTCTTGCGGTGCAAGGACGAGTTTCGATAGAAGGAAACTTGAATTCCGGCGAATCTCCATTCCAAATCTCTCTTGTTATCGTGATTGAGGCAAATACTTAACAATCATAGCTAGGTTATGACGGCATGACAAATCGCTACATAGCACGTTCTGGTGGAATTGGCTCTACCGCTGCAGCCCACAGAGATGAGGATAGGGAAAGAGAAGTCTTTCATTTCTTTTGTGTCAAGGAGGGCGAAGAAAGCGAGGGTACCGGTTTTCTTGCCAAATCATACACTTTGACGCCCCCGAGGAGTCTCGGGATCTTCTCAACTGCGACCAGTCTCACACAATTTTAAGATCTTCAAAGAAGAAGCCACGAGCGTCCCACACTTCTCCTGTCATAAACCCATGAGTATAGCATTCCCCAACCAAGGCATACGTTTCCTCCTCTTTTCTCAATATATAAGGAAGCATCTTTTCTCCCTTTGGCAATTGAATATAAGCCTCCCTCGCCCTCTCTACGCCTTGCCAGTAAAGCTTGAAGTTTGGATTGAGCGGTCGTAGAATATATGGCACGCTGGCCCCAGCAGGAACACACACCACGTCGTTGAGCGTCAGGCCTTTAGGACCGAGACCTATGTATCCCAGACTTGTGATAAAGAATCGCCGATCAGAGGTGATTGAAGCAACACGAGTGTGGTATTCTAGGGACTCGTAAGGCATGATCGTCGGCGGCGGTTGAGATGCTGGTGACTCTGGCTCTGGAGGCGCGAGTGAGTTGAGCATATGTGCACGGAAAGCAGGGAAGTATCCATGTGGCGGAGTGACAGGATCATCAGGATAAGCGGCGCTGGGACGATCCCGATGGTAGTCAAATAATGGGTCGTTGCGATCGATGATTAGTGTTCGAGCCAATCCGTCCCAGAGCTTGCCTCCGCCAGTGTATTCTTCGTCACTTCCCCACTTCGTTTCCATGACTTTATTTATTACAAGTTCAACCTGAATATACCATTCCGGAAGGTGTGCTGGACGAAGGAATGAGGACCGGGGGTCCTGGCCTGGTTTCACCCATGAATCACTCTCCAGAACGACGGCGATGATTCTATCCACGACCATACCCTTGACCAAAAGTTCATCGGAAGTCACGTTGACTTCGACCATAGAAGAGAGCTTGTGTCCGGCTGAGAATCCCCCTAAACTATCCATAGGAGATCGATATTGAAGTCGCCAGTCTGGCACCCAAGAAGGCAAACCCAGGCTGTTCGCAATGAGAGAGTGATTTGCAATGCCAGCAAACGATAGAATATCAACAATATCACCATTTCGCAGAGCCCATCGAGCGAACTCCTTAAACACTTCTGCTTCGGATTTTCCATAGTCTATCCTAAAGGGCACATCCTTCCCCCGATTAAAGATGCTCGACAGCCCAAAGATTCGGTCTACGGAGTCTCGGCATTGGAAACTCCTCGAAGAATTGAGACATTCCAGCACCTCCTCATCAGAGATGCTCTTCTGTTTATTTAAAGATTTCCTCATGTCGTTAAGCTTCCACACATTCAGCGTTGTTGTGGCTTTCAAGCTGCGAGGCCGGTTCGATGCGTTGTCCCAGAAGAGACCTCCGTCTGTGGCAGCCCGACCAAGTGCTTTACAAGATGCGAACAGCACTTCCCAGTCCATACTAACATCGCCACAATGGACCATAGCTCGGCTTGCAAGGGCCAATTCTTGAATTATCCAAACTCGCGAGAACCATGGCCTGGTCCAGATCAGATCCGTTTTCTCCAGGTTTGGATCGTCGATCATATCTTTCCAGAGAGCATCATTCTCTGGACTGCGCTCATCTCGAGGCTCAAGTATCTCTCCACCCCGATCGAGGAATTTCTGCCCAATCCTTTTCAGGTACAGCATAACGTCTTTGGTGCCCTCTGTGCTTTCTCCAAGCCAGATTAAGACCTCCGTTGCTTGACCGTAGATATCAGCCATGAGGGGAATCTGGAGCGACTTCTCCGCATTATCGGCTTGGTTGATGCAAACGGCATCAGCCCAGATGGCTAGAGGTCGGTCGGAAAGTCTGAATTGTAGGAGTGCTGAGTGTAGATTTTTCGTAATGTGCAGAACGCTCTCCCCGCACTCGAGAGTCGCGGTGAATGCGTTCTCGCCCCATGTGTATGACAGAGCAACGAATTCTGGGCTGTGTGCTAATGAGACGACAGAGAATGAGCACCTCAGAGTTTGGTCGATATCTGAGGCATTGGAAGGCAGAAGATTGATCAGCCTGATTGTGTTAGGTGTGTCGAGGGGTTCGTAGGTGTAAAGTGGGAGGAGACACGGTGCTGAAGAAGCCATTCTACCAAAAATGATAAGCCACTTCACCAAGATGAAAGAAAGCAGAAAGGTTATGGTTCTTATGTATGACTGGAACGTATCAGCAGTAGCAGAAAACTTTGTTCTGGAGATAGATGTCAAGATAAGAGCTGAGATTGATTTTACCCCGCCTGAGAGCTGAAATGCACCCGCAGCTGACCATTCCCAATGTGGACACAATAAACGCCTTGAATCATATTAAGCCATTCTTTGCGAAGGAGCTGATTGACTGCTCATTGAACACATGGCAGTACCTATGAAAAGTCTTTACTTAAAATCCGAACAGCTATTTGAAGAAGTTCGCAGGTATCGCTAAGTCTCAGTCATTTTTTTAAGGCGTGTTCAACCCTGTGCTCGCTAACATTTCAGGCTTGCATCACAAAACCTGCTGGGACATTGCATAAAAAGCAGTTGATAGTAATCTGTGAAATGCTCTACAGCCATCTATGATTTACATTTGATTCTTACACCCATATCTATAAATAATCGGTAGTGTGCATACAAAATTTTGCTTCGATAGGAGTCAATGTGTGCTTAGCTCGTGATAGTTCATTTCTCGCTTACGGTATTGTTTGAACAAAGCAACTCCATTCGCGCCCGCACAATTTTTTTTTCTTCTGTACAATGTCGTTGACAAAACTCTACTAAGACTGCCGCAGGGCAAGATGAGCTTCTGATTGATATTACTTTCGTAACTGACGCTTGCAACTTTTGACTGAGACCTTACCAAGACCGCCAGAATAATGAGGAAGCAAACCGAGTGGTAAATCCAGAAATTTGAATGACATGACACAACATAAAATTCCGACTACATCAACCTGGTCCTATAATCACAGATTTCAAGATTAGGAAAGTGATTTGGATTCCATTATTGTTTGTGGTGATGCCAAAGATGCATTATGTTAGACTGTTGGACCTTGTTTTCTTCTCAAACGGATGGCCTGGAATAGCGCCGGTTATGTTTCAATTCCTCCCACAAAACTTTCATCCATTAACCGATCTCTCCTACTCGCGATTTCTTTTTCTCTCCTGGGGTAGGAAATAGTCGATATCCAGCCCACATATAGCATCCTCAATGGCTTGCAACGAATTCTCGATTGACGCTCGACAGTATCTGGGCATCCGTCCCTTTGAGAACAAACACTGAATATTTCCACTTTTCGGATTCCTATGGCAGGGGAATCGAAGTTGAAGTCGTGTGGCTTTTCTGGCTTTAGCCAACTTTTCGCAAGTTGAGCTCCTTTGATGAGCGAACCAAGAACCAGGGTATCGCAGGACGACCGATGCCGGAGTTGTAATTCACGATTATTGTCGTAAATAGCGTCACAGCAATGACCGAGTTCAGAAGAGTACTGGGTAATAAAGTTGTGAATGATATCGATAGCGGCGAGCATTGCAGAATCTCGAGCTAAGTTGATCGCGTCTGGACAATGTCAATTCAACGAACACAACGCGATGGTGATTTGACTTACCCTAGATTGTTGTTGGGAGAGGTAAACCATCTACTACTTCTTGTTTGACATCGTGAAGCTTCAACAACGTGCTAGCATCTCGATATTCCAGGTCTTCTTCGCCTTTCAGTATCATAAGTCGACTCATGTCCCTGAATAATTCAGCGCCTTGAAAGACCCAGCTCGCCCAAAGCCATCGCACTGCCTGCGATTGGAGATATTTCAATCCCATTCTTATCCCTCGGGTAGAGTTACTCAACCAGGTTTCAGAGAACAATTCGACTGCTTCGTGCAGTTGATAGCAATCGACTGGTTTAGCAGTGTCTGCTAAGGAATTGATTTTTGGATCAAGTCTTCTGGGAACATTCCTTGTCTTGCCATGGAAAATGTTAAGTAGAACAATCAAGCAATCTGGGTCGTCATCAGGGAGAGGTATGACCACCGAGCCTTCAGCTTTGAGGTTTCCCCCTTCTTTGGAATCGGGACCCAACATTCTACGGAAGACGGGTGAATCGAGCGATAATACCTTGGAGGATACACGTGAACCTCTTGGACGATGCAGATTCTGCTGGTAATAGGGTGAAAACGCGATTAGCTTTGTAACTCTGATGTGGCTGGGCAGCTCGGTCTCGATATCAAAGTCGACGCCCATATTGGTAGCTGGCTCGGGAATTATAGCATCATCATCGTCATCGATCATCATCAAATCAAGATGCTCGAACTCGGCATCGTCTTCTTCGGCGGTGTCATTCTTCAAAGCTGAGCGGTTGAGGATGGAGAGAACATCGCCTTCAGGGCCAAAGATGTGTAGCTCCGTGGCAGCGGGGGACCAAAGTTGAGGCTAGTTTGTAGCCATTGCTGTTGTTGGTGCTTGCAGTGCTGGCGGACCAGTAATACGTCACCTCCTGACCTTCAGATCTCATGTTCATGTCGCGCGTCGCCTCCTGATATAGTGAATTAGGCAAGACTCGCCTTCCAGCGACAGCCTCGACCTCCAATTGGCTGAAGCTATATCTTGCGTTTGCTTCAAAAGCTCGATTTTCTCACGTCCTCGTCTTCTTGTAGCTAAGCCGCGACTGGCCGATATTGTTCTACCACTTTGCTGGCTAAACATGGTCACTTCTTATCTTCCTACAGTGCAAAAATGTACATTCCTTGGATAGAGACTATCATACACCCACAGATGAAGAATGAGCAGCTGCCCAGTACGGAAATTACACAAGTCATCAAAATAACGCCATGATTGAAAAATCAACACCCCTCATCCCCAGCAACTCAAATGCACGCCAATACCAGCCAAACCCAGAGGCCTAAACCTGCAACTTCACTCGATCTTTCGGTATGAAATCCTCAATATCCAACCCACAAAGACCATCCTCAATAGCCAACAACGACGCCTCAATAAAGCTATCCACTCCATGCTCGAATTTCGCTTCTCCCTCTGCCTGTGTGCACGATGTAACAATCTCCATGCTTCTGATTGCATCAGTCACATCCGTGAAGGGTGCATCATAATCATCAGGCGGTGGCCAAAGGCATACCTCCGCTGCATTTTTGATAACTGAACCTAACACCGTGGCATCACATTTGAAGCCGCCATGAGGACAGTGAACGGTAGGCTCGGTGTACTTCTGGACGAGGTCGTGGATGATCTTGATTGCCCCCTTGATGGCAGCAGCCCGGTTGGCATTGATTGCGTCTACTAGATAGTCAGATTTTGTTCACGAAGGGCGAATGCCAAGTACTTACCGAGTATTGGAGGCGGGATTGGCAGCTTATCAAGATCTTCCAGGTCGACCTCATATTCCGATCCGTATTCCCAGCACAACTCCTCGGTGCCCACATACTCGATATGCTGCGACAATGTCTTGAACGCATCAGCTTTCTGAAAGACCCAGCTAATGAAGAGTCGCTTCAGTATACATGGTTGTGAAAACTCGTCGTGTTCGTCCTCTACTTCATGAAGACCAACTTTCTCGATCCAAAGGTCGGACCATAGCTCAACAGTCTCGTGCATGCGGTAGTAATCCACGAGTGCGGCGATCTTAGCTAGAGTATGCAAATCCACCTCCCGCGGAACCATTCTTGTTTTGCCGTGAATGATATTAAGTAGGATAATAAGCGCGTCTGGGTCATCGTCCTCAAGAGGAATGACAACGGAGCCTTGAGCTTGGAGCACACTACCTTCTCTGTAACCTGGGCCAATCATCGAGAGGAACGTCGAGCTCGCCAACATCAAGTGTCGAGAAGAAGCGCGCATATGAACCGTCGTTGGCACACTCTCCGATGTCGTAGTATGTGCTATAGATATCTGATTATCTTCTAACACTTGAGATGTCTGGTCGTCTTCTGGGGCAGCCGAATCGCTTGGTAGGTTTACGCCCGCTGCAGATAAATGGTCATCTTCCAGTGGTTGAGATACTTGGCTGTCTCCCAGAGCACCCGAATTGTTCGTTACAGTTGGATCCGGGTGTGGATCCGAAACCTGCTCAGGCGTCATGACTTCTTCGTCGTCTTCACCCTCCTCGCTTGAAGATATCTCAGAATCGTCATCGTACTCCCCGTCGCTACTGTTATTCTCATCAGGATCAGGCCATCTAGGTAGAACGAAGAGCACATCCCCGTTGGGGTCGAATGAGTGAAGTTCCGTCGATGGGGAGGGCCATGTTGTTGGCCAGTTTGTCGCCATTTTAGATGGTCTACCAGATAGACGCGCGCTTGAGTATTTTGTCAGATATCAAAGCGATGTCGAGATTCGAGATTCAAGAAAAGGTTGGTAGCTGTTCTTATTTAGGCTCTTAGAGTTCGCATGGATCGACGAGGCTGCCGTGTACGCTAGTTAAAGATATTGACTTGATGAAAGCTTCGGTGGTGAATTTCCCTGAGGTCCTGAGCATCGAAGCGAGGGGTTGGGGAGAAAGACAGAAAGTCGTATTTCTCGCACGGGGATCTCTTTTCCCGACTTCCCGAGTGTAATGTCAACTATGTAGGTGCTTAGTGAGTCGACACTGGCATGCTCTTGTCCTTTTCGTTGTTTGCTATTCGAGCTGTCGTTTGCACAGCGAGGCGTTGTTGTTGAAACAATTCTATTGGGTCGCATGGGGCTCAGGCGAGGCGAAAGGCGCTAGTCCTTCATGGCTTAGCCTAGCCCCTTACTTCACTCACCCCACCATCAGTTTAGGTCACGTACTGGCGTGAATAGAAACAGATATACTGGCGGATATCAATAATTTTTGATATTGTAGCTAGTCTGAGTTGATTGCCACATGATATTCTCTACACTGTCCTACGATTCATTCTTGATTGGCTCTGCGAAGGAGCAAGCCCAGCCCGGTCTAGTCCAGCTAGGATTCCAGGGGCGAAGCGAGGTTCTGCTGACAGGAGGCTGACTGCCACATAACCCCGACTCTCCTCGCACTTACTCCGTAGTTACTCAAACCCAATCAATCTTCTCTTCTCTCATAAACCTCGAGATCAATCCAACCATCTTCAACAACTCAACCCATCTTAAAATCAATACCACCCCCGCCCCCCACCAACCATGGCTGAACCAACCCCTTTCAAGATTTCCGTCTCAGACGACCTCCTCTCCTTCATCAACCAACGAGTTCGTACAGCCCGTCTACCACCAGGTATAGACCTCCCCTCCTCGTCAGCATGGTCTTACGGCGTACCTGTCCCAATAATGTCCCAACTCCAAGAATACTGGAGTAAGAAATACGACTGGCGAGCCGTTGAAGCACGTATAAACGCCCACCTGAAAATGTTCACACTGCCCATCAACCACGACGGCGAAGATCTAACTATACATTTCGTACATCATCGCTCGTCACGTGAAGGTGCTATCCCTCTACTGTTCCAGCATGGCTGGCCGGGGAATTTCCTCGAGGTGGAGAGGATTATTGATGAGCTGGTTGAGCCGAAGGAGGGGGGGCAGGCGTATCATGTCGTTGCGCCGAGTTTGCCTGGCTTTGTGTTTTCGGAGATGTCGATGAGGGAGGATTTTGGATTGAGTGATATGGCGCATGTGGATCATAAGTTGATGATTGCTTTGGGGTATGAGACGTATATGGTACGTATAAGCGCGATACTCTCCAAATCCCTTGAAGCTTTCACTTGGCTAGACGGGAAAACCTGCGGATTTGAGAAGATGTGTTGTTCTAATCTTGATATAGGGACAAGGTGGCGATTGGGGCTCAATCGTAGTTCGTATTATCGGTTCTCTCTACCCCGAGAACTGTGTAGCTGTCCACGTGAACATGGCAACGGCTGCTCCTCCATCATGGTGGAAACAGCCATTGTCATTCGCACGTTTTATCCTCTGGGCTATATGGCAAGATAAATCAAAAGATGGAGGTCTGTTGGGAAGAATGATGTGGTGGCAAAAGGAAGAATCGGGTACGTCAATCCTGCTTCCCAGATGCTCATACTAGTGTCAAAAGCTAGAGCTTACGATATGAGCAAGGATATCTTGAGATCCAAGGCACTAAACCCCAGACGCTGTCATATGCTCTGGTTGATTCGCCAATTGGAATGTTAGCCTGGATCAGAGATAAAGTCGAGCATTTAGTTGACGATGACTTTGTGTGGGAGGAAGAAGAGATTATCACTTGGGCTATGGTACGTACAATACTCATTTCTAATTCATTCAGCGGCATTTAGAGGACAAGTCAAACTGCATTTCCTTGTACCCGCACCTATTATACCCCACTCTCCCCTTCCCAAACGACCCAAAATCAGAAGAAAAAAACAAGCCAAACTAATACCCCGCCCTCGCACAGCTCTACCTTATTCCCGGCACAGCAGGCCACGCATCCATCTACAAGAACGCCAAAGCACCAAACCTCATGGCAAAACTAACACCCTACTTCACAACACCCCTTCCCAAGAATGTTGATTTCGGGGCTTCGATCTTCCCAAAAGGTACCGCTCACCCACTCTCCTTCATTTCTAACCTCTCCTATACTTTCTCCTGCACATCCTAACTCCTTGTCCAAACCTTCCTCCTCTTTCACTTCTTTAGGGGTATCGTTCTTCTAAGGTTTCCCTTCTCCTCTCCCCTCCCTCTTTCCCTCTCATCCCTCCCCCCCAAATCCCAAACCCAAAACTAACCCCCCTCCCAGACGTCCTCAACATCCCCCACTTCTGGGCCCTCTCCACCATCTCCCCCAACATAATCTTCTGGCGCACGCACACCCTCGGCGGACATTTCGCCAGCGTCGAGAAGCCCGCGGAGCTTATAAGGGATATAAGAGATTTCACGGAGTTGGTTGATAGTGGGAGGGGGGCGAGGTTGAGGAGGGCGGGGGATTTATTGAGGTTGTGAGGTTGTGATGTGATTTTGAAGGAAGGGGGAAGGGGAAGGGGAAGGGGGTTATTTGCTAGTCCGTTCTATCCCGCCTGCTGGAGAGGCAGTTGAATTTGGCGGGAGGGGTGGGGGTGCACTATGCTGTAGTATCTGTTTGAACTATTCTATATCATGTTTAGAAACCTAGCAATGGCGAGAACTGGTTTGGATTTGGATTTGAATATTGTGATTTGAAATACCACACAGGGATTTACTTCGCCAACCGAGCCCCTTTTCCCCCAAAAACTTAGCCGAATTTATCTTTGGTGAAGTGGAAAACTACAGGTATTCTGGAATTTCGAACTTGAGCTCGTTTTGTTCGATATAAATTCAAGCTTGGGCATTCCACAGTTTTTAAGAAACATTTATGGAATGGAATGGCGAGGGGGAACCGAGTGAGTGGATAGACAGCAAATAGAACGTTTGATTCTACTTAATGTAGTTGTAGATACTGCTCCTCAGCTCCTTTGAGACGAGGTAGAGATAGAGATACTGTTATTGCCTAACCTTTTGTTTCCATACGCCTTCCTATATCATGATGATCCATTTGTGTATACTCATTACTCCTCCCGAACTCATATGTCACCAGATTATACCCCCTAATCAGAACCATCCACTCCAGTCAAACCATACAAATGCAAAAACCATTCGAAACTATTCAACAACATCCTTAGCACCAGGCACAACCCTCCAACACCAACCACACCAACTCCTCGCTTTCCCCTCTTGCTCCCTGACCAAAAACTTCCCCGCATCCTTCTCATCTCCCCACTCAGGCACACACGCACCAACCCTCACCATACGCACCAACTTCTTCTTCACCACCCCTCCAATCCCCTCAATCTCATGCCTCGCATACCCAGGCCCCATCTGCCCACTCCCCGTACTACTCAAACTCCCATTCGCGCTCCCAGGACTCGAAGCAGGAGATACAGCACGGCTGTTACTGTCGATCTCACGTGCGTCTTCGGCATCACAGTCAATCTCCGACTCGACTTCTCGAGCAGCTATACATTCTCCTCCACGACCACAGGGGACGCCGCGATTGCCTTCGCCGATTCCGACACCGAGACCGCCGAGCGAGGGCAGGTATCGCGTGCGCCATTTCCAGATGCTTTCGTATTCGTTGTCGGCGCTGCGGAGGCTGCGGCCGCAGGGTTGGCAGAGCCAGACGCCTTCGGTGGGGCAGGCACAGATCTTCTGCTTGAGGGTCTCGGTGGCGGTTGGTAGGGGTATGGATGGGGATTGGGATGTGGAGAGGTTTGATGCGGAAGAGACTTCGTGTGCTGGGATAGGGGGTGTGGTGAGGCCTGAGATGAGGTAGGAGAGTGGAGCTTTAGAGCATGGTTTGCAGATGCGGCGGTGCCGATGACGGAGGAGGACTGGAGCTGGGGGTTTGATGGTGCAGTTCTGTGAGATGTTAGGTTATGGTCTGATACTTTTCTTCTCTTTCACTTTTCTCGTCTTGCTTGTTTGTGGGTTGTGGTATGAAAGTGTAAGGAAATTGAGATGCAGCGGATTAGGAGAGGGGTGGAACGTACTCTGCAAACAACCTTCCCACACCTCCTACACTCCCCAACCATATCCCTAGCACAGTCCCCGAACTTCCCAGCTCCAGAACCAATTGTACCACCTTCTACGAAATACCAATCCGCAGCCCTAGCTCGATAACGGAATGTATGTTCGGGGTCGAGCTCTACATCTTCGTTATCGCAGTGTAGGGTTGAGGAGATGAGCTGTGTGCGGAATTGGAGCAGGTTGACGCGCACTTGACGGCAAGTTGAGGAGAGGGCATCGAGGGTATTGAGGTCGATGTGCGATGCTATGGACATTATGATTCTATATTGTACGCGACATTAACATTATTCCATTGTTGATGTCCAAATCCGTACATCCATATCCACATCCATATGCATCTAGCAGAGATGGATGCATTAAGTAGACCTGGGGAAGAGCTTACGGATAACACCCCAAAGCCTCAGTAATCGGCATCTTCTTATTTGGATTGTCTCTCTCCTTCTGCCTTCCTCCCAATCTATTTGCACCTCCTAACCCCTCACCACCAGGTGCAATCACAGACTCCCCAGCATTAATATCCAAACGCCTCAAAACGCCCGCATACCCTCTATCATGATGTGCTGTCCAATGTGTGGCATTTGCACCACCTGGTCCAAGTTCCGGAGGTTCGGCTTCATCGTCGAGATCTAGGAAGACGACCATGTTGTTGGTGCTGCTGGTGGGCGAGGGCGATGATGCAGACGGATGAACGTTGACGATTGCAATTGCGATATGGATTCGAACTCGAACTTGAACTGGAAGGACAAAGCAGAAGGGAAATGGAGGAACGAGAGGACTGGATTGAAGGGCCCATTGAAGCTGCAAGCAGCGTGGGGAATTGTGGGAAAGGGAAGTGAAGATATAATTGGAAGAAGAGAGTGGAGGAGAGGAGGGAAAGTGTTGACGTCTGGATGAGGTACGTGATATGGGAATGGATTGGATTGGGCTAGATCCGCATCCACTTTTGCGGGGTCTGCTGATAGGGTGAGGGGCAGACACGAGGGGGGCTGAGGTTCTGTCAGTGCAGCTAAATGGAGGTGTGTTACTTGGAAGACGCACGTTATGGCTGTGGTGATTTTGAGTATAGGTAGTATTTACTAAGTCTTGAATAATAAAGTAGTAAAAGCATAAGTAAACCCCTCGTTCACGCTTGTGACGGCGTTTATTTAGCTGTGAGCTCTTGTAAAAGCCATTTTGGGACAACTCTCGCTAGGGCAATCTGATAAGTTGGAGAGAGGGTCTCGGTAATAGATCAAGTCTGACAATTTATGCTCCTTGGCTCGTATTTTTGGAAGAGTTCTCTGATATATCCGAGTTGTTTGAGTGATGTAAAGATGTAATTGCAGTGGCATGCTTCATACTTTGTGGAAGTGTTGACTTCGTGTTCGAATAGAAACTCGAGCCATCCCTGCCGTAAGCACTAAGACTTAGGAAACCTGACCTGGTACTCATTCCTGTATCACCAGATGGTGTCTACAGTGGTACGACGCTTGCATAGTTGTATTTCCCACATGGATGCAACGCATGTGACGGACCTGGTCTGGCGTGAAGCTTGAACCATACACTTGGCACAGCTGGACTTTTCAAGCGCGTAGCTCGATCTCCTTGTGTAAACGGAATGAACGTAACCCAACCTGATTCCCAGTCCTACGTCTCCAACAGTAACTGCTCTTCCTCCTCCTCAACAGTCGTAGCCTGCCTCGTCCTCCTTGCCCCGCTATCTCTGTCACCCATCCTCAGTTTTCGACTCTCCCATTCCGCCCACACCTTCGAAGCCTGGTTGAAAAAGTGGCATAACATGCCTGCAACAAATCCAACACCATCATTCTTGAAAGCCAATAGGAATCCAACAGTCATAAACATAACCGTCCATCTCTCTTTCCGTTCCTCGTCCGAAAGCGTCCGTTGATGCTTCAACCCGCCCCCCTCGGATTGCTCACCTTGCGTGGAGTCTGAAGCTTCCCACAGGTCTCGCGCGCCGTAATTCAAGCTCTCGCCGACTTTGGCGAGTTCTAAACCAGCAGCTAGGACCATGATACCTAAAAGACCTTTTGGATATTCTCGAAGCAGTCCGATCAGACTCTGGCCAAAGAGAAGACCTAGGAAAATCTTGAATGATCCCAATAAAATAATGCTCGCACCGCTTCGAGCACCAAATCGATATTGTGCGGCCAACCCACCAGATCCGTGACAGACTGGCATCGCACCGAACCAGCCACCGATCAAGTTCATGACAGCAACACTGATACCAATTTCCGTAACTCCTGGAGTTGGGACGTGAGGTAAGAGGTCTGCGGCTAGATAGGTGACTGCGATGACTGAGTTCAAGGTCGTAAGAGGAATTTGACCTAAGCCTGCATCCAAGGCACCAATTTTGAAATCTGTCCAAGAAGGGACGAAAGTGGTTGGATGCCAAAGCCTGAATGATGGAAGGTTGCGAGCTCCAGCAGCGAAAAGTGAGAGTAGCAATCCAATCAGGAATATCAAGAGCGCATAGGGTACCTTTTGCATTTTCTGTGTAAGGAGAAGAGCGACGAAAGCGAAAAGTACCCATAGCAAATTATCCTCGGCATTAGGCGTTGTCCATCCGAGAGGTTGGAGGAGACTGCTTCCAGCTGATAGCACGAGAGACAGGCCAGCTCCGACTTGAATCCCTTTAACGACAGGGGTGGGTATTACTCGAGTGAACCATCTGAGCAGGCCAGTGGCGCTGAAGAGAAACACGAATCCTGAAGTTGTGAATCCTGCAGATATTGTCTCTTCTATAGAGAACTTCCTCGCGATAGCAACTGCAGCAATAGCCTTGTGGAAGATGTTAGCTCACATGACTACTTGTGTACCTGCATCTTCCAATGTCTTTTAGGTGTAATTACCTTCATAGGCTGCACAGGAAGAGGAATGCCAAAAGCAACGCCAGTAAATATGTTCCAGAGCCCCGAGAATACTAGTGTAGTGGAGAGCGAAATTGAATTGTTGACAGCTAGAGCTATCATGAGTGGGAGAAGGGTTCCAAGGTCTCCCAGTGATCCGGAGATTTCGGAAAGCGGTGACTTGAGAAATGTAGCAACATTATTGGCGTGCAAGCGGCGAATACGAGACAAATCCATGATGTTGTGTGTGTGTATTGATGGTTGAGGCATTGAGAGCTGCAGGCTTCGAGAAGAAGTGAGTGAGGGGATCAGTGTTGACGACTGGAATGACGTCTGGGAATGATTTCAATCTAAGTAACGAACGCAGTAAAAGCTAGGAAAGAGGAACAAAGAATGTTTCATAGGAGCGGGAGAGGAGAAGAAGGTGCCCAAGAGGGGATTTATAGGATTATTCAGTAGATATGTAGGATGACTGGACACAAATGGTCATATGAACCAGAGACGTTTGCTTCACCCGACTGCACTCGAGGTGACTCGGGCCCGAAGATGGAGCGAGAGCTAAAGTAGCTTAAAGTGGGGGCTGCGGATCAGCCCGCATTCGCTGACTAATCATTACAGGGCAGGGGCAGGGAAGTCGCGTCCTAGGTCGCGTCAACGCGCTCGCTGAAAAGTATCAAAGCTTCTATATCCACTTCCACTTCCACTTCCACTTGCCTCCAACCTCTCCCTCCATCATACTTCATACTTCTCCAACCCACAACATGAACCTTTCCTTCATATGATTCCTTGATATTTCTTATAGAAAGTCTGCATCAATTCACAGCATACATTCTACGAAACATCAACAATGGCATCAATGGCTTCCACCAGAGAATCCTCACCAGCGTGCGAGACTAGTGTCATGTCGCCGACCCAATTGACCCCAAACTCGAAGGTCAAGGCGATGCTGGCTGCTTTCGACAACGACTCTGATGACGAGAGTGTATCGGGGTCTGCGAGAGCTAGAATAGCAACCTCTTTGGCCAAGACGACATCTTCGAAACCCACCAGCACCAGCACCATCGACATGACCAACACCGAACAATTGGAGGACAATCTGGCGAACAAAACAGCAGACAGTGCTTCGGAGGGCGATGACGAGGATATCTTCCGACCCAAGGGCCGAATGGCTGCTAGGATGCAAGCTAATGATGACAACTCTGAGGATGACCAGCCACCTGCAGAGACCGCGCGGGAACGCGTCAAGAAAATGCTCATGGCGAAGAGCAAGTCGCCCGAACCAGTCACGAATACTAAAGATGCGGATGGAAGTGACGAAAATGACACACCAGTTGTCTCGCGGAAACGGAAACTACGCGTCGCGCGTCAAGATACTCCACAGTCGAGCCCTCCCAGACGATCCGCGTCACCCAGTCTCTTCGTCTCACCAGCAAAATCCACTGGAGATGCCGATGCTAGATCTGACTCAGATGTGGAGATGCCAGATGCTGGAAATTCGCGTTTCATGGCTCTTGTTGAGAAGAAGAGACAAGAACGACTAGCCAAAGACGCTGAGGCTGCAAAGGAGAAAGCGAAGAAAGCCGAGGAGAAGAAGCGATACACACAAGCACTGGAGGCGGAAGATGATGTTGAAGATAGCGAGGGGGAGAGACGCCTCACACAATCATCACGCCCAAACCGAAAAGCCAGCAAGAAAGCCCTCGAGGAGATGCACCGAGAGACACAACGATTAAGTCGAAACCAACAACTTGCACATTACGCAACTACCAAGAAGAAGTTTACAAAGGCCGACTTCTTCGCAAAGTTCAACAAGCAGCCAAAAGTGGAACAAACCCCAGAGCCTGCTAGGCCCATGAGCTCAAGCTCTGCTGCTCCACATTCAGATTTCGAGACCAAGGACACGCCACCAACCTCTCCAGCATCTCCCACTGTGGATGCCGAGAAAGCTACAGTGCCATCCAACCTTCCAGTCCTGGCAGTCGGCACCGGAAACGATGATGACGAGCTACCCTCTCTTGAAGAAGCTCTTTCAAAGGTGCAGTCCTCTCCGCCAACGAAACTCGATAAGGGTAAGGGGAAAGCCATTGAGAACCCAACTTACCCAACTTTGGAACCAGAGGTAGTGAAGAAGCCAATGTTTACCCAGCGACCAATCCGTGTTAGAGCCCCCAAGTTGGCCGATCGGAAAGCTTCCCCGCTGGATGATTCAGATAGCGACCTTGAGATTGTCTCCGTGAAGACTCTTGGTAAGGAGAAGATGGACTCTATCTTTGATCGTGTACCAGCGAAACTTGCGAAAGAATCTCACTCCTTGCATGCTCTTCGAATGTTAGCACAAGTCACCTCTCCTGGAAAGCAAAATTCTGGACGCAAATTTGGTCGAAATAAGAAGCCATCGATGACTACCTCGGAAATGCAGATGTCCCTTCAACAGCGTGCTCGGCAGCAAGCTACTCGTGAAAGAGAGGAACGTCTGCAGGCCCTGCGAGACAAAGGTGTTGTTATCCAGACGACCGAGGAGAGGGAACGGGATGCAGCTGAGGTCGATGATATGGTTGCCCGTGCTCGTCTGGAGGGCGAGATGATTGCGAAGCGGGAAAAGGACGCGGCAAAGAAGGAACGCAAAGCCAATGGTGAGGCCGATCCACTTGGAGAGGACAGCAGTGATGATGAAGACTGGCAAGATCCAAAAGAGGTTCCCGAGGAGGATGAAATTTCTGGCTCTGGGTCGGAAGATGAAGTGGGCGAGGAAGAGGAGCTTAGTGGGAGTGGCGAGGATGAAGATGAGATGGAGCTGGATGGCCAAGAGCTGGATACCACAGTCGCCAACCCCATGTTCGACAATGAGGCCGCTGAGAGTGATGAAGATGAAGCCGAAGCAAATCTATCTATCGACGAGGAGATGGCCGAAGATGGAGACGCAGAGGATGAGGAGGAGGAAGAAGAGGGGAATTCTTTCAACCTGAACCCTCGAAGATCAAGGCACGCCAAGGTTATCTCGGATGATGAGGATGATGACGAGGAGGAGGAGGAACAAAAGCAAACGCCAGTCGTGCCTCGGATCGATTCTCCACTGCAGTTGAGCACCCAGTCACCCATGGCGCCGAACTCGGTACTTCGATCTGCCACGAAAACCTTCATTCCAGGACTAACAGTCGCTGGTCCGGCTGGGCTTGGTTTGACACAGATCTTCGCAGGCACTATGGATGACAGCCAGGCATTTAGGACTTTACCAACAGCCCCGAACCCTGAGTCGCAACATAATCAGGATTCGCTTGCATTCTTGAGACGACTTCGGGCTCCAGATCTTCCACCTTTTGTCCCAACCTTAGAAGAGGACACTCAGGATGCCGACATGATCAACCAGTCTCAAGTCAGCCATATTCCAGAATCTCAGCCAGTGGACTCAGAAAGTCAAGACATCCAGCTCCACTTCTCACAGTCACAAATTCACGAGTTCGATAGTTTGGTCCACGACACCCAGCTCTCGCAGATGTTCGAGGCCACCCAGGATGTTGGTTTCCAGCATATGACTCCTATCAAGGGAAGATTTGCGGAGGCACCACCTTCCACCGTCGAAACCGTTATTCTTGAGCCAAATGCTGTCCCTGAGACTATGGATGAGACACCTATTGTGAAGAAGAAAGGCAAGCTACGCCAACGTGCTCATGTAGCTACCTTCTCCGATGAGGAGGATGCCGCTGGACAAGAAAATGGTGTCGAGGAGGACGAATTCGAAATTACAGCGAACGCCTTTGATGTCATGCGCCAAACTTCCAAGAAGAAGGCGGCGAAGAAGGTCGAGGAGGATTTCGACAAGAAAAAGAGCAAGGCAAAAGAGATGGTCCACGAGCAAGCTGACGAGTCTGAGGATGAGTATGCCGGTCTTGGAGGTGCGAGTGATGATGAGAGTGGCGGCGAGGACGATGCATTCGTGAAGGAGATGATCAATGACGAGGGTGGAGAGAATTTCGATGCTGGCAAACTTGCCGCAATCTTTGCGTAAGTCGCTATGAATGGTACTATCAGCACAATTACTAACATGAATTAGCGATCGCGAAAGAGCAAGTGACGAAAAGCAAATCGAAAAGCTCTACAAAGACATCACCAACGGGATGCTTCGTCGCAAGCGAGGTGCCGACTATGATCTCTCTGACTCTGATGACGGCGGAGAAGCACGACAACGCAGAAAGCGCAAAGAGTTTGCCAAGATGCGAAAAGCGCTTCTCGCCGATGAGCGTATTGGCAAAATTGCCGAAAATCCCAAGCGACAGGCCTTCCTGCGTGCTATCGAGGACCGTGGAAGTGAAGATGAGATGGATTTCTTAGAGGACTTTGCCGAGCAAGAGGAAGCAGATTCTCAGTCTCAGTCTCAAGGAGAAGGCGCGCCACAGGTTGTTCCAGACAGCCAGCCAACATCAATGGGACCGCCTAAGCGAAAACGCTCCGACGACTCAGCAGACAGTCAGAACAGAGCTCCACCACATCTTCGCCGCACCAAGCTTGGCAAGAAACCATCCAACCTCTCCGAAATTCGAGAATCCCTCTCATCTCTCATTGAAGAACCAAACGCCGTTCTGGCACCCGAAGACTCCGGTTCAGAGTCCGAGGATGAGCTTGAAATCGAAGGAGGTGAAGATCTCGGCCCAAGCAAGGAGAAGAACAAGGAGAATCGAGATCCTTTCGCACTCCGAAGAACGAAGGTCTCCATCGTTGATCGCATTTCACTCAAGCGCGCCTCGTCCAGTTCCATTTCCAACAGTACCAAGCTTGCATTCGCTGTCTCATGCTCAACGCCAGGATTCAAAGTCCCGCCTTTGCTTCGACGCGCTACAACAAACAACAGTATCGCATCATCTACCAGCTCTAGCGTGAGCGGTGGCATGTCAGGAACTGAGCGGATGGCTGGTGGTACTGGTAATGAAGGTGTGAAGCGGGGTGGAGGCAAGAATAGCGGTGTCAACTATTTCGCGAGGGAGAGCGAAAGGAGAGCAGCGGTTGTCAAGACCGAGAAGAGGAGAGAGATGAAGTTGGTGAAGGGTGCGCAGAATAGGAGGAAGGTCGTTGGTGGGTTGTTCGGAGGCGGGAAATTTGAATGATTTTGTGATTTCAGGTTTATAGGCATGGCGTGGTGTTCTGGCTGGGATTGGATGGGGCGCCCGGTATGGAATGGGATGGTTGCTTGTGTCACCCTGGAGTCTTGACGTTAGATATGAAATGAAGTGTTGAATGTTTGAAGCTAAAGAAGCATTGTTGTTTGTGAAGCGAGACTGCCAAGAATCAAGGGTGTAAGCGAGCGGCAACAACAAATAACAGAACCCAATCCTTCCTACTTTTCCAAGGTTAAAAAGGTATATTTTGATTATTTGCTCCATTGTCACACAATATGAATAGGTGGAATCATACATAGCACTTCTTTCTATCGTACAAAAACGCTCTCTCCCCCCACTTCCTCTGTACTCATTTTAAACACAACAACCTCCTCATAACCTCCTCCAACCTATCCTCATATCCAACAGGTATCCTTCTCTCCCTCCATGCCACGAACCCATCGGATCTCACCAGCAAAACGCCTGAACTCGATATCCCTGCGGCGGTCTCGAAAGCTGATTTCCCATCAACGGGGACGTAATCCCCTTCTTCATCACCACCTATGACATACGCTTTAATGTCCACTCCAGAGAGATTAGAAGACACTTTCTCCGCGGCTTGAATCCATTCCCGACCCCCAGAACCAGTCAACAGGACAAAATCCCTTCCAAAGAGATCAAGCGTCGATACACCTCCTCCCTCCCCAACCATCCTACCAGCTCCCCTCCTCTCAAGCCAAACATGCGGCGCCCTCCTCCCAGGCCTCCCATCCAACCCCATAACCAACCCGGCAAAACTCCAAGCCCTCCAACTCGCACCCCTCAACACCCCAGGATCCTCTGGTATAATACCGACCCCGGGACCTGTATACCACACACTCAAGCCCGCGATGAGGAACATCCTTTTTACGACACTGATGATGGTGCGGGTGTTTAGTTTCATGGATAACAGGCCTTTCGAGTCTGCGGATGAGGCGGAGACGGCGGCAGCGTGGGTGTTGATTGGAAGGCGTTCTGCTTGGTATGTTTTGAGGAAAGTATCTCGTACGGAGTACTTTGATGAGGGGGTAGGTGGGGAGCGTGGGGATGTGAGTGAAGTGTTGGTTTTGGCTTTAGTTTTGGTTTTGGATGAAGGGTTGGATTTAGAACAACAGCCAATTTCCACGCCAGATTATGCGCGTCCGCTATCCCCGTATTGGCGCCCTGTCCTGCATACGGAGGCATCTGATGCGCGGCGTCGCCGGCGAGGAAGATGCGGCCTTCTTGCATTCGTGAGGCGATGCGGACGCTTGCTTGCCAGGGGAGGATGGAGAGGATTTCTACTGTCATGTTCGCATTTTCATTTTCCGCTCCGCTTTCTTGGAAACCGAGCGCTGTAGTGATGATTTCTGCGCATCGCTCTTTGGGGAAGTCTGAAGCGGTTTCGCCATTTGAAGGGGAGTACGAGAGGTGGAAGACCCAGCGGTCGGAATTGTTTATGCTGGTGAAAATGCCGTCGATGGCACGGTCTAAAGGGGAGGTGGAGGGGTGGTGGATAGTGAGGATGCTGAATTCGCGGTCTTTTACGAAATCTCCCAGGGGTGCGGTGAAGAGGATGTTAAGGAGATGGCCTGACGATTCAGATTCGCTGGCGCCTGAGCGAGGGATTTGCAGATGAGTGCGGATTGGGGAGTTTGCTCCGTCGGCTGCTATGCAGTAGTCTGCTGTGATTTCATACTCCTCTCCTAAGTCGCGCTTTTTTACTTTTGCGGTGACTTTCTCCTCGGATTGAGAGATGGAGAGACATTCTGTGCTGAACTGGGCGTCGATACCTCGGTCTTTTGCGGCGGAGAGGAGAACTGGCTCGAGCATTTCGAGCGAGATGAATTGGCCTGGTACGGGGCCCATGGTTGAGGTTAGAGAGGCGAAGGGGAGAGATCGTTGAGCTTTTATGTGTCTGGGTCTCGGGGAGATGGCGGAGTGGAATGTATGGCCTGAGATGAGGCCCATTGTTGGAGCCATGGATTTACCGGCTTCGATTATAGCGGGGACGAGGTTAAGTTCGCGGTAGATTTCCTGCAGATGTTGGGTTAGAACCAGTAACTGAAAAATATGTGTGTGGTCTTTACGACCTGTGTTCTAGCATTCGATACGTTGATGTTGATTGAGGCGGTGGGTTGTGGGAAGGGTATTTTTCTTTGGGGGTTTTTCACGTACCATTGTTCTGGCATTGACTGATCGAGCGCGCGGATGGATGGATGTCCCGCTGTGCTTCTCTATAAGAGTCGTGCGGATTCCATGGTGGTTGAGGAAGAGAGCTGCGCTTAATCCTACGACACCACCACCTACTATGAGAACGGGCACGTGTGTTGAATCGAGGTCTGAAGACATCGCAACAATAAACTATGCCACTTATTGAAGTTGATGTGTGGTTCGTCAGGAAGGACGATGTGACGTTCAGAAGGGGGCTAGATTGTCAAAGAAGCGAGGGAAAAAGGATAATCCCAGGCGGGCCAAGCCTTTTATATACCGTTCTACCTACATCTGGTATCTGAGGTTGATTAGGCTTACAATGATGGTAGCGGCACAGCATAAAATTTCGATACTACTGTGCCAGATTATAAGGCGTAATCGAAGACGTAGATGACTCTTTTTCACCGGATCGCTGACTTCAAGAAATCGGGCTCGGGAGGTGGATTCGTCCGAGTCTGACTGATTTCACGTGCATGAGATCGTTGTTGATGCACTCATTAGGCCAACCTTGGAATACGAGTGAAGGAGTCGAGGCCGGCCCAGTCTGTCATGCGCACTTGCCCTCTTCATTGCATCTTAAAACCAAAGCCTATTCAAAGTCTTGAAATCATTACCGGATAATTTCTCCATGTCCAAAAAGAGCCCGACTATAAGTAAGACCTATTATACACAATACAATTATTTACTTCATTAGACACGGATTTGGGCCCAGCTCGGGGTTCAAGAGAGGATTTTAACATGAGGATAATACATGAAGCTCTGGTGTTAGGAAATAAAATACTGGCCGGCTCCAAGGATGTTGCAGATAGCTTGATGCGTTTACCTGATATCGCTGGCGGGGATCGTCCGAGGCGATATTCCTCGGTAGGACCGGCATGACTGGAAAAGACTGTGACTCTATTCGACTTACTGAGCTTTGGAGAAGGTAGGTAGAATCAAAGATTTTTGGCGTAAATTTTTGATGTTCAAACAAGCTAGTACTTACCTTTAGAGTTTAGATTGGCAGTATACGGAGTATTGAGCAAGGCTTGATCGCATCGCCTCAAACATGACGCGGGCTAAGTTCGTCGCCAGTGAAGCGAGGACTAGATTCGCTCTATTTATTACATCGATGGATCCGAGCCTGTTCAAACTCTCTAAATCATTTCAGAACATTGACTTCAAGGGAGCACAAGTGCGAGCAAGCTTTGTGTTGATTTGTAATAGGAATTATGTAGCACAATAACTCGCTTCGCTAGAAATTAGATGCGAGCTGAAATACTGTTTCAACACAGGCTAAATGTACACAATGAGCAACGCAATCTCATCCCTCCGTATCTTCCCTCAAACCACACTCCCCGGCTCGAGAGCTGGTTCTTGCATCTTCTTCCCAATCCTCTCCACAATCCCCTCATCCCCAGTAACAGCTTCCATCTCCCTCCCATGCCTCCTCTTAACTTTCTCCAAAATCCAAAAATTATACAACCCGAACAACACGCCCGTGACAACCATACACGACCCCGTCGCAATAGCAGTGACCTTCGCCGTAACGCTCCACGCACCGTCCTGCTGTGTATACACATTGATAAGCGAGGAGATCAATCCCGCTAGACTATTCAGACATCCAGGCAGGAAGATGCGGTTCAGTAACCAGACGTAATTCGCACGCCACTTCATCCAGAGCCATATCATACCCAGCGCGCCGATGCCGCAGCAGGACCCGGCGATCACGAGTAGGGGGATATTTTTGACCGTTTTGAGGATGGCGGATGCCGTTTCGGAGCTGGATACTTCGGGCTTGTCTTCGAGGGATTGGAGGGAGGTGAATGTCCCGGGAAATAACACGAATCCGGCGAGGAGGATCCAGGTGAAGAATGCGGCGAGGATGTTGTGGAGTCTGGGTATTGTGTCCATTGCTAGGAGCATGTTCATGTAGCGTGTCTGGACGCTGTTTTGGCGGTTGAGGCCGCCGTGAGGACGAGGTGGCAGGTTTGTGGGAGGTGTGTGGTTGTCATTGTGTGATGTGAAGGGGATGTGGACGTGAGGGATGTGGATGTGGTGTTTTGATGGAGGAGTATCGAAGTTGGTTGTTGTGCTTCTGGTGGTGGGTTTTATCCGGCTCTTTTCTTCGTCGTGAGGTCGACTTATAGGGAGAGTATTGGATCGACCCATTGTGATGATGGGTTTAGTTCAGCAATCTCAATCTGAGGAGACTATGATGGTATCGTGATACTTTAATACGATATCGCTAGAAAGCCGTTTAGATTCGAATTTGTTCACGGGTAGTCCGTACTTTTATAAACTAAACGGTGGAGTAGTTACAATTCCAAGGCTGGGGAAGAGGAGAACATCACCTCAATGTTAAAGTCATACTCTATGCCAGCAAAACGAGGCGTTTCTCGAAGCGCTAGAACCTGCTCTTATCCCTGTTACTGATAACAAGGCCTCGGATCGACCTCCGTCTCTTATTGATCCTGACTCCGGCGCAAAAGACTGGATGGGTGTTGTGATTCCGTTGATCTGTGGCCTGGCCCAATCGCCCGTTGGTTTCGGGCTGAGTGTGAAGCTGGTTTGAATGCTTCGCTTGGTTGTGGTTGGCCCAGCCAGCTTTTTGACCCCTGGCGCCTCGCCTGTACGATGACGACCACGTTAGCAGGGGTTAGGATGTAAGCATCAGATGTTTGGTGAACTCCAAGATCTGATATCGATGGGAGCAGACTGAGTGAGTCCCAGCCTAGAGACCTGGTACATTGGAAGTGAAGGCATTGCAGGGCCCAGAATACATCCCAAATGAGCGCAATCAGCACGAGAACAAAAAACCAATATCATAAGAGCCCGGATGCAATTCATTATTAAAATAAAAAAAGTTCTGCAACTAATACACAGACAATTACTGCTTTCCTCCACTGGCAAACATTGCCTTGAAATCCGCATTGCTCTTTGGCTTCTTCGTTTCCTCTCCTGCACTTGGTCCATGGCCATTAACCTCAGCGCCGGCGCCACTCGCAGGTTTTGGCGCAGAGTAACCCAGACCCCTCTTCTGTCCAAGTCCTCCACGACCACCAGCACCAGGTCTCCTAACAGGAGCGCTAGGTTGCTGCATGAATCCAGCAGCTGGCTTTTTGCCCTGCCCGACCTGAATCCGATCGGTTCTAATTTCATCCTTCTCCGCGAACAGATCTTTCAATCCTCCAGTACGCAATCTCCGACCAGGAACAATCTCAAGGTTCTCCAACGCCAAGGCAGCTTTACCTGCTGCTGCAGCATCCGTATACTCAACAATCGCACCTTGGTGATCAGGTCGCAAGACAACCTTGACTACGTCGCCATATGGCTGCACAATGGCATTGACTCGAGCAACGTTGACCGTATCCGGAATGTTCATAAGTGTAATGGTCCTATTGGAGATTTCGGATCGACTAGGTGCATGCTGAGCATGGGTGTTGTTTTGAGCATCGGGAGTTGGGGATGGTGACATTGCCGAACCGCCATCTGGAGCAGGCGAAGCTGATGATGCCTTGGCAATTGTTGCTGTTGGCTTCCAATTCTTGCCTGTTGACGTTTCCACGGTCAAGATTTTGGACTTGAGTTTCGTCTTGTCCAGTTCCAGAGCAGCAGTGGCCTCTTCTTTCTTCTCGAAGGCTACAAACGCGGCACCCTTGCTTTCGCCGGTCATCGTCGTCAGGATCCGAGCTTTCTCCACTTTCCCATATTTTGAGAACACCTCTTCCAGTTCTTGTTGAGTTATACTCGAATCTAGACTGGTGATATGAATTTCTCGACCCTCTGCCATTGCACCTTCACGGTCTTTCTTATTGGCTGGGTCAGAGTATTTCGCGCTCAACTTGTATTTACCTCCCAGAGATTGGCCATCAAGTTTGGTGGCGGCAGCAGCACCCTCGGCAGTCCTGAAGGATATGTAGCAAAATCTTCGATGAGTATTGTGCTTCAGACTTGGCCAACGAATACTGAAAATTTCACCGCAATCTTTGAACAAATGTCGAAGAAAGGTGTCGTCCGCAGTTGGTGGGTAATTCGTCACATACAGAGTAAGACCAGTACCAGGGGTAACTTGAAGTTGCTTCTCGCCGAAATATTTTGCGTCTCGAAGAAGGGCAGATTGTGCCTCCTCGGGAGTTCGGAACTCAATCAGTGCTGTGGTCGATTGCTTGTCGGATTCGGTCTTCAGGGTTACGTTGTTCAGGTGTCCATATTCTTTGAAGTACTGTCTGACTTTGGTCTGGGTAACCTCAGCCGGCAAGTTTGCAACAACAACAGTCGTGTTCTCTCTATCACGCTTGGCGTGCTGTGCTCGGACAGCTTCTTGATCAGCACCCTTCAGCTTCTTGTTCGCAGCGCCTTCGGGGTTTTCCGATTCCGATTCACGCTTCCTCTTTGAAGCACCCGCTGAAAACCCATCCTCGGCTGAAGCCTCTATTTGTGCGACTGGCTGCTGTTGAGCATAGATCACCGCAGCCTCCGCAGCCTCCCTCTCGCGCCTGGTAGCAACCAACTTCGTAAGACGATGCACAGTGCTCATAGCTTGGAGCAAAGCGCCGACTTCTTCATAGTTATTGCAATGGCGAAGGTAGACCTCCATAAGCTTCTCTGGCCAGTCCAATGTCTTCCGACCGACGGCTTGAATCAGAACCTCGGTAGCATAAGTCGGTGGTCCAACGGGACTTCGGACTGTCATTTCCCATAGATAGTACTGTTGCCAGAATTCATAGCTGTCCGAATGATTGTTGACCAATCGTTTCCAGTGTCCTCGAGCTTCCACAATGGATCCCTTTTGAGTCAGATGTTGGATAAATATTCTCTCGATCCGGAAGAGAGGGTCCCCCTTCCATTCTTTGCCGTGGCGCCGTTTGCCCCATTCTCGAACATCTTCTAGTGCAGTTGGTAGACCCATTTCTGCGACATCGATATCATCATCAGTAGCTCCTGCAATCATGGTAAGGCGTTTCAGGTATCCGCTCCACGCGATGTAGAATTCGATTACACTGCCCATCCCATCACGATCTAAATCTCGGGTGTTTGTTGCAGCATGTTTGATCTGTTCCATCGTGGAAAAAGGAAGAGATTCGGCTTCTGCAGATAGTATGTATCTCGCCCAGAGTGCTCCGGACCATGGACAATGGTTTGTGGCCCTCTGGATAACGGGGAGTACAGCAGGGAGCTGGTTCTCAGCCGCCTGATCTCTGTGATTGGTAAGGAAAACAATGTAATCTTCCCAAGTGGAGGATTCCAGGCCAAGGGGAGTTGAGGATAGAGCACGCTCATACAGTGCAGCGCAGAGAATCAATGGGGTAGCAGCAGCCCCCTTCTTCGGCTTGTACAGAGATTGATTGGATTCCCAAGCTAGGTAGGCTGTCATTTCTGCCTTGATAGTCTCTTTATCACCAGATTCAACCGCTCGCTGCAACTTTAATTCGTGGACTTCACGATTGCCGTAAAGCTCCTTTGCAATCTTTCCAACCTTTGTTGACTCGATCATGGTAGCTTCCCAGGCAGCCTCGTCAAATTTCGTGATGAACGTCGAAAACATCTGCGAGGTCTCGTCCCATGTAGCATGAGGTATCTGAAGTCGGTCGAAGAATAGGTTTCGGGCGCGGTCAATCTTCTCCCGGCTTGGAGCCTTCGAAAGTTGTTCTAGTTCGATGGACATCCATCTGTTCCAAAGCTCGTGGCTATCGTTCAGTCGGTATTGTGTCGCTTGTGCGCCTTCGTGCCAGACGTCCAGAGCCACCCCTAGAGAGAAGAGCTCCTGTCCGACCTGTTGCTCTTCTTCTGGCCATCCCGCATCGCCATTTTGGCAATCTGTGTACAGAGACCAAAACCATTCGCAGTATGCCAACCACAGCTTGTTCGACCAGGGCTCCGCGGCAATTGCGCGCTTGTACTGTTCGACCACGCCTATTCTTTGCTCGAGGTCGCCGGCGGTCCTGCTGGCTTCATCGACGAGAGCAAGCCATCCATCTTCGCCGACTGCGACTGGTTCGGCCATCTCGCCGTACTGGAGGTTTTGGTGTTGACAGGTTCGACAGGTTCCACAGTATCGCGTCGAAGGATCACTGTCCGGGGGAATCGTTAGGGTATGGACTTATCATTTCAAAACTGTACTTGAAATGAAGGCAGGGCGACGAATGACTGCGTGATGATGAGCGGTTGCGGTCGAGGCTGCGATGGTAGGTGTGTTGGCTGCCTCTCTTTGTCCGCAGGGCTGTTGACGCTACTGAACTTGACAGGCGTCGGCGTCGGTCCAGATCGCAGCCTTTCACGTGACTGTGAACCGGATAAACAGTTCTTCCGTTTTCGCGTTTATTATTGAGGCTCGACAAGCAGGAGTGGAAGCATATCATCAACGGCCAACATGAGTCTACACCTGCCATCGCGGCGAGTGGTGAGGTCAGGTATGTATTCAATCCATCAAAAAGTTCTGTTCGAGCTCATTGATGAATAGCCGCAGCCCTCACATCCCCGCAAGCACCACTCGCCTTCCTCACGCCCATCATTCAACGTCGAACGGCCTTTTCTCTACGACCATGGAACAAGGGCGACGATGTCGCATCGAGAGCCAAGCCCACCAACCCATTGACCGAGGAGTTTCTGAGGAAGAAACCAGTTGCACCAGCTGATCGCCCAGCACGAGGTGGTTTGTCATCCTCATCTATCTTCGAGGACGAGGAACTTGCTGGAACGAAGCCCGATGATGCCACGGAACAGAAGGTGCAGAAGCTTCCACCTAGGAATCCACTCATGATGGCTGCTGCATTAGATCCAGATCCACAATCCCGACTACGATGGGAACGCAAGATGGTGATTCGGGACATCCACAAAAGGGGGCGGTTGACAAAGACGCAACAGTTGAAGCGCGAGGAGAGGGTCTTACTGTCCAAGAGTCATGACTTCAAGGCATCTGTCAAGAAACTCGTACCCCTGGCTAAGCAGATCGCTGGCAAGACTGTCGAGGAAGCAATCGTCCAGATGCGATTCTCCAAAAAGAAAGTTGCCAAGGATGTCAAAGAGCACCTGGAGCAAGCCAGGAACGAAGCTATTGTCCGCAGGGGAATGGGATTAGGGTTGGGTGCGAATCCGACCTTTCAACCAAGACAAATTCAGACAAAGGATGGGAAGCGAGTCCAGGTAGTGGATCCCACGACTTTATACGTGGATCAAGCATGGTGTGGAAAAGGTCTCTATGGGAAGACTCCAGACCACCGGGCGAGAGGACAAATTTATCTGATGAAGAACCGAACGACTTGTATGTAATAATCTAGACCCCAACCCTGAAAATTGCTAACAGGCGTAGCTTTATCGGTAATTTTGAAGGAAGAGAAGACACGCATTCGTCTTCATGAAGAGCGCGAGAAGAAAGAACAGAACCGGAAAGTCTGGGTACAATTGCCAAACCGGCCCATCACCGCCCAGCGACAATACTATTCGTGGTAAAGATGTAGGATCACGAAGTTATTTGTACATTAAGTTGTCTGTATCGTATAGATAAATGTGTATTTTCTCTGTTAATGGCTAGAGCAGCTCCTCTCAAAATCCCCTGGGCGAGTGCTCTCAACCATGTGCATATCATAACCCATGCTGCGCTTTCCTTCCATTTGAGTTTTTCGTCTGTTCATTGAAGCTTCAGGCAGAATTCGGCGTCTCATTTCTCGATGATATATGGATATCAGCCACAAGCCGGGCGAGTCTGTGGTCACCATTGGACCATTCCATCCCGTGTGCATTTGGCCCCCATGCAGGCTAACTCACCGAGTTGATGCATAACACAATTGGTCGATGACCTTTCGCGAGTGTTTCGTACACCACCACCTCAGTCGCAGCACAGCCTGGTCTGGAAAGTTCTCTGAATACCTACTCGACGACAATTTAATCCTCAGATATGCGCATCTCGCATTGCTAAGTAGTCCAGGTATAACTTGAAACAGATATCCAGGCCCAACCTGTTGGTTATACACAGACAACCTACGGCTAGCTCCTCTGTTAAGACGTAGCCAGGATGTATAGCAAACGCCCTCCTAGTCCTCGCTATCAGGCTACCTCCAACCGTTTTCCGACCCGTCCCGATTACTACCCTCAACGACATCCCCAGGTACATGATGGGTATCATTCAGACGACGAGAAGCCTTTTGGTGCACCTCCAGTCCCTCGATATAGAATGGTCCCTCCGCCGTCCGTGGCGTGGTGCGTCCCATCTCCAAGTACTTTCCGACAAGGCCAACCGGCCCCGCCAGCGCCATTTCAACCTGTATCAAGTCGTCAACGGGTCCCTTCTCCCACCCGCTTTCCAGAGGAGAGACGCCGTCGATCTCGATCCCGCTCTCGCTCTCGAACACCTGAACGACATACTCGTCGTCCTTCTTCCAAGCAAAGAGTGCCTTCTCCTACTCGACCTGGCCGCGGGTCTTTTATGCAGCGGGTCCCATCACCCCCTCCTCAAATGAGTAGACTGCGAATGAACGGCCGGGGTAATGCTCATGTACCAGTGAACAGTGGTTCCTTGAATCAACCAGCAGCTCGCCGCGGGCTATCTCCGCAAGAATCACTTGCCAATTCTCGTTCGGGTCGGATGAACCAGCAGCCTGAGCACCACAGAGCCCCTTCGTTTCCAGGAGGCTATGTGAGCTACTCAGTCCTTCCAGAAGCCAGCAATCAATCGCCGCCTGGAGTCAATCGGCCTGATGAAATCAAGCGATCTCTAAACGAGAGGGCGTCAACCAGGAGAGTAACGACCTCTGAACCTTTATTGAGGTATGTCCTTCTGTCTATGTCACTATCATATCCCCTTTTAGTTGCTGGTAATGATCACCATGTTCTGCATGTTGTTTCAACCGTAAATTAGTTCGCGTTAGGCTCCACAACAGAAACTGATAAATGTTGCATTTAGATCACCGCCGTTGTCTGGTAAAAGACCAAAATCAGTAGGCCTCTCGGATTCGTTCAGGCCGTCGCTTCTGTCTCCCCTTGGAATCCTTCGTGATCAGGGGTATCAGTACAGAGAGCTAAATGAGTTTGAGTTCAGATTAGTGAGAGTGTTTCCGGAAAGGAAGACGATGATCAAGTGCGAGATCATTCATGCCTCACTGGAACACCCCCCGGACTACGTCGCTATATCTTATGCTTGGGGAGACGCTGGACACACTCGGAAGATAGAACTCGAAGGTTCTCTTGTACCAATTAGCGTCAGCCTATACGGTGCTTTGGATGCCATCCGGCAAAAGGTTGAATCGGTGCTGGTATGGGTGGATGCGCTTTGCATCGATCAATCAAATAAGGATGAAAAAACGCAACAAGTTCAGTTGATGACAAACATTTACTCGACAGCGGACTCTGTGGCTGTTTGGCTTGGCCCTGAAGAGGATGACAGCAATATAGCGGCTGAATTACTACGTTCGGTAGCCGATCAATCCTCATCTCCTGAGAAAGTCTCTCGCTTACTCTCATCTCGAGTTGGCAAGCGTGATTTGGCAGGGGTAGTTTCGCTCTTTGAAAGAGACTACTGGAAACGTCTCTGGGTGGTCCAAGAAATCTTCAATGCAAGATCCATTAACGTGTACTGCGGATCGACAAAACTTCCATGGAGTGTCTTCCAAAAGGCTTCCCAAACATTCAGTCGGCACAGGACAGACTTGGATCTTTATTTCCCAGGAGGTCAGAGAAATGGGCGGCCTGCCACGGTTGCACCGACTCAGTTTAGTTACTCGCAAGTCTTAGTATACCAAGGCCCAGGCAGTCTCCCGAATCTCAAATCATATATGGAACTGGAACAAGGATTGCTTCTCGAAGTACTCCGTGCCTGTAGAAGGAAGCTTGCGTCCGATCCAAAAGACAAACTGTTTGGGATACTCGGTGTTCTTCCAGAAGACACTCGGACAGAATTTCGTGCTGACTACAGTCTCTCGGTCAAAGACGTCTACACAGAGGTGGTCGACTACCTCTTGAAGACAACAGAGAGAGTTGATGTCATTTGCGATGCCATTCATTTCCCATTGCATACTGGGTCGGCCAATCTGCCTTCCTACGTCCCAGACTGGTCACATATCCCTCAAACAGCAGCCATGGGTCACAAATACAACTTTGCGGCATCAGGAGACAGAAAGGCGAAGTGCGGATTTCTAGACGAGCGTCTGAACAAGCTTGAAATGCACGCAATCTATCTCGACACAATCAGCTTACACGGCATGGCTGTAGGCACTCTCTGTACCCTCGGCGACTATCTCATGGCATTTTTGCATTGGAGAGCGCTTTTACTGGGCAATCTGGACAAAGAACCAGAGGAATTCAGTCTCATGGTTCAAGACGACTTTTGCCGGACGCTGAGTTTTGGCCAGGTGCCTCAATCATGGGATAAGGAGAATCAATGGATGGCCGCGTGCTATCATGTCTTCGCATCACTCCTCCGTGAGCGGCTTCCCCACATGGCTCTCGACCGAAGCCTAGCTAGCTATGCTGACGCCAAGCTGAGTGTGGAAATCGACAACAGGCGGCACTTCCTGCAAAAGCATTTTGGTGATCAGATGATGGGTCGTTGTTTCTGTCGTACTAGCGATGGTAGGTTTGGAATGGGTTCAGGGTTCATGTTGCCAGGCGATATTGTTGTCGTGCCTTTGGGCTGCTCTACACCTGTACTCTTGAGGCAAGAAGGTACCCGTGGAGAGCATCGCTTTGTGGGCGACGTATACATTCATGGATATATGCATGGCAGGGCTGTTGATGAACTGAGGGTTGGAAAGAAAGAGCTGGTCAAGTATATACTGCATTGAATATATGGACTGTTGTGAATCGGCCAGCTAATATTGGGGGTCGGTCGCTGTTAAACGCAACGTCGGGGCATTTGGGAAACGAGAAGGCGGCATTTCCTGGATTTCTTCAGTCCTTTAGAACTAGATATATAGTCTTTTTCTAGTACTGACCTATTATACCCATGTTTTTATGTTAAGGCTTCTTCAAAAAAATTTATTGCATGTTTCTGGAGGATGGGGAAACAAATCGATGATACTAGGATGACAAAGCTAATTCTGCAACTTGAGGGGAAACATGACTTTTGTTTACAGCTAAGCGAGAATTGGATGACATGGGTCATCACAGCCAGTAAGGACGAGACGGATCGCCGTCTTCCTTTAACAGCTAACCCCCTCTTAGCTTGATTGCAAAGCAAGAATTATTCCATCAATTCGGCTTTTTGTCACAAGACTCTCATCGCTGTTCTCACGAAGGTGAATCTCTGTCCCAGCAACAACCACCTCGTCATCCTCCAATCCGAAGCCAACTTCCTTGACAGAGAACCTAGGCTCCCCCTCGTATCGCTGTTTGAATAAGTCGGTATAGACGTCCGAGAGCTGAAGTCGGATGTTGCCCGCCGGAACTGGGGTCTTGGGGAAGTTTGGGTGAATTTGATTGACTTTTCGGAGAACGAGGAGAAGGTGGGTCTCGCTAATGCAGAGCGTGTAGGGAATGTATGGTGAAGTGAGCCTGCAATAGTACTCTTCGCCTTCAACTGTACAGTGCTAGACCATGCCGTGTCTGGAGATATGTTGTTGAGTTACAACAGGCATCGTGTCGGCTTTGGGATTCTTGACTAGAAATTGTCAAATGGCGGTGAGAGAGATGACTCTGGTGAGCTGCTTAAGGTTAAAATGATTTGAGCTGCAAGATGTTGTGTAGCAAGCGACAGTCGGATTCTGACCAGGGACTCAAATTTACTAAGCTAGTTTTACGGAGGTGTTCAGGAAGGCGGAGAAGGTTGCGGAAGGCGGATCATTGTAGGTAAGGATGTCTTGGTCCTGCTCTAGGTACTGTAAAACGCAAATGAAGAGCGATGCCGTATTCAGCATCCTAAGCGAGGTATTTTTTTGTTTGGTCTCACTCCCAAGCGTGATCAGAATATCAAGTTTACAGTTAATTATTATTTGCTGTTGCCTTTATGAACTATTAAGCATAATGTTTCTCTCATTCTTCGAATTTCTGTTCATGTTAGTCGATTCCTTTCGAATCTGAACACAGCCATTACTCCTGTGAATGTCATTAGCTTCTTAAAAAGACATTTGGAACGTAAAATCGTTTCATCTCCGAATCAAGCCAAGAGCACTAGCTTGTTTGTCGAGTCTTTGAGGGATGAAAGTGCCGTAATGTTCCGCTATTTAGATTATATTATTGTTCACCAGTCGCTAGAAGAAATTATAGGCAGTTGACCGACGATAATATACAAGACTATGTTAGGTTTGCGCATTAGAACTTTTACTTGTGCTACTAATCTATTAACTGTTATCATTTGAATGTCGAATTTATACTGAACGCTCTAGAGCAGTGGGATACCCCCAGCTACGTCCCGGGAGCTGTCTGTTAAACGATGCCAGCAATCTGTAGCGCTGTTTCGCTTGACCATAGGAACTTCCGAAGTCTGTCACTATACTATCCTCATATCCGTTCAATATTTCAAACCCTGAAAGTTCACTTGCTCTATTCCCCATCAAACTTTACAAACGACCCCAAATGTCTTCAACCATTAATTCTCGCCTGCAGGATGAAACCTGGCGGCTCATTTCAATAAAGTACCTCATTGTTTACCTCATCCTTACTTAGGGTACTTTTACAAAGTCTCACTTCACGTTGTCCCGCCAAACTCTCATGGCTTAGGGACCAGTACAGGCTTGCAAAGAGTTATATATGATGAAGTCACTACTTGAGAGTGGCATGAAACATGTGTCTAGCGTGGAAAATGGATTATTGTTGCCATGCTCTTGTGGCGACGGGGTTCGGGTGCTGCCTTTGAAGCGATGTGCGGTCCTCGGAATTGGAAGCAGACCCGTATTAGGCGGTGTGTATGGTAATCTTTGGCTTATTTAAGTGGGCCAGGGTCGCCCACTGGACCGGGATATGAATGAAAGGGATGTACAAGTTGGGAATTTGGAGAAGGAAGCTTTTGGAGGAGAAAAAGAGGAGGAAGGGGTCACTGAAAAGGGTACTGGAATCGTTTGCATCAAAGATATTAGGGTATGAGTGCTTGGATATTAAAATTTTCAGTTCTTAATGCGAATGATACTGTGGAAAATACGAATAGGAGTCGAATTGAAATGTGGATGCGGCCGCTAAAATCGAACGGAGAGTGGACCCTATGGAACACTTCAAGATAAGCATAGAACACCACATTATTCTTCCCATTTTTTCGACTTAAACCAACACGTTTAGCTTTGAGGAGACTAGAATATAGTAGCATGGGAGAGCTAGATACCTCAAGTGAATAATGTAACATGTCTAGGAGCTAAGCGAGTGAAGGGCAAGAGCTGGTCTTGAATGATACTCCAATATTAATCTTGGCTAACGAGTTAAAAAAATCTTCTAAAAAGCCTCTTGCAAGCCTTTCATGGATCGCTTACAATTGTCAGAGAGTACGGGAGGCATGAAGGTAGATACGTGATGGGGAATTTCCTTTTCTTGGGCCCGACCGATGGCTAGCTCCAGTGACGTCTCAAAAGTCATGACCCGCGGCTCATTTTACTACATAATTAACATTTCTTCGCACAACCAAATCAATCTTTCGAACATCACAAACATAGATCTCGAGATTATCATCACTGCTCCTCACCAACCTTTCGCAATCGCAATCGCAACCGCAAAACCGTTCACACAATGGCCATCTCATTCTTTTCTACCAAAACCAACCAGCATGGCAGCATCCTTTGGAAAACAGTTTGGTTTCTCTGCCTCTTCACCACCGCAGTGTGCGTTTATGAATTTCTTGCCATGCCTTACGTCTTCCTTACCGGGCCATCTGAGAGGGTGATGTTATTTGGAACGTACCTCCTATACTGGCACGGCATGGATTACTCTGATTCAAGCCCGCAAATGTGGAGAAACATCTGCTTGTACGAAGTTACTGTCGCTTTTGTTTTGGCTTCCTTTGTTACTTACTCGGCTTGAGAGGGACGTTCATTGATGCCTGGGGTACCGAATGGAAGCAAAGTCGGGTGGGAAGAATTGTCGGCAGGTGGTTTGGGCCGAAGGAGGAGTCGAGTGCTATGCGCATGGATTTGGCGGACAAGGGGGAGATCTTCTTGAGTGAGAGAAATGAGGTTTCTTACCGTGGAGATTTTCATTGGTTTCATGCTGTGGATGATTATATGAAACGCTTCGTGTTTTTCATGTTACTAGCCATCAGTAACCTATGTTCGTGTTGAAGACTTCGAGTTGGATTCATCGGGGTAGGGAAAGGTTACTGAGGGAGTCTGAGGAGATACGTGGGGGGTTAGTGTCGTTCGGAGATGGGAGCAAGAAATGTCTCGAACTAAGGGGGGCGGGTTCTAAGATGGGGCAGACGGAGAGGATGGAGGTTGTGGAAGAAAGCGAGTATATTAATTTGACAGAGAACTCTGCGCTGTAGTGCAATGCATGTAGATAGGTAGCATCTAGTCTATCATCTCGGCTGACCCTAATGTCTCCCCGAACGAATGTATTGTGTGAAGCCGGCAGTGTATTTGTCTAAGTGCTAGTTTATCTGTGGGCAGGTGGCTCTAGCTCGGAACCTAGAACTGACGCACATCAGACTGTTGCTTACGCAACGTCGGGGGGAAAAGAGACTAAGTGTATTTCAGTCCAAATTCCAAGCTTGCAACTATTTATTTTCCACCCCACCCTTCACTCTCTCCATCTTTTAATTCTAAAAAACAACAACAAGCACCAACCAGCCGACCACAAACAATCTAGTAAAATGGCAACGTCACAGTCCTCCACAAGCCGAGCGATCAGCCGGCGCCAAAATGCCCCTTCAAAACCCCACCGCATCCACAAGAAATGCCTACGATTCGGGCTGTGGATACCCGTCTGCGTCTCACTTATCGACATCCTCTTTACACCATATTACATATACAGTGGACCCAAGATGACCTTCGATAGCCTGCCTATGTGGTTCCATCCAGGTCCAGAGACGTCGACCGAGGAGTGGAACAAGATGATGATATGGAATTTGGGGATGAGCGTGATTTATTTTGTGCTCATGGTCAATTGGCTAAAGAAAGAATATGAGGGGGAGCGAAGGGAGGGGGGTGAGAGAGATGTGGAGGCAGAAGGGAATCGGGAAGAGACGGAGGAAAGGAGAATTTGGTATGCAATCTGATTGGGACGACACAGGAGAGTCCAATTGGCTTTTTAATTTCTCTGTACAGTACAATATCATAAAGCTCTACCAGTACTTTGCGTTAGCCCACCATCGACAACGATCTCTGTTCCAGTGATATAGCTCGCCTCCTTGCTAGCCAAAAACAAAACCGCATTCGCCACATCCCATGCACTGCCCATCTTTCCTGTCGGTACCTGTGCATCCCGGACTTTGCAATACCCTTCATAGTCACCTCCCGCATATTTGTCTGCAAGTATCTTCACCAGTGGCGTATTGATGAGACCGGGAACAACGGTGTTTAGTCTCACGCCTTTGTCTGCGTATATCACAGCCGTAGTGCGGGTGAATGAGAGAATCGCAGCTTTGGTGGTGGAATAAGCTACTTGAGGCTTGCCGATATAACGGAGTCCGGAAACAGAGCTGATGTTGACGATATTTCCACCAGAAGGCTGAGCAGTCATGATGGGTAAGACGAGATGCGTGGTCAAATACACTGATTTGAGATTCACATCCATCTGAGCGTCCCAAACTTCCTCCGTCAAAGAAGCTGGATCACCAGGTTCGCTTCTCCCGACGTTATTGATCAGGATGTCTATCCGTCCATGTTTCTTCACACAAGCTTCCACGAATTCTTTCATAGAAGCGGAATATGTACAGTCCGCTTCAATGACGGTGATATCTGTGTTGGGGTTCTCGGCGAGGATTTGAGATTTGGTCGTTTCAGCAGCAGAGAGGTTTATGTCACAGCCGAAGATGATTCCTCCTTGACGAGCGAAGAGAGTTGCGATTGCTACGCCGTTTCCCCAACCAGATCCGACGCAGCCGATTCCAGTTAGGAGGATGACTTGATTTGTCATGTCGTGCATCTTGCGGGTAATTGGGGGAGCTTCGATATCCGCCATTGTGAACAGAGTTATGGTAAAAGAATGGAGAAGAAGAAGTCGAAGATCATATCAAAATTTTAGAATCCGATAACGGAATGTGGGGTAAAAACGCGGGGTACAAGATTTCCACCAGTGCGCCATTTTTGAGCCTCCCCAGGACCTCTCCTAAACGCCAATGCTATGCAACATACAAAATCGTCCAGTTTGCCATAACCCTATGGCCGAGGAGTCAACAATAACTTCAGCATTCCTTGCGTCTGGATCATCTGTTGAATTGTCTCCGCCTCGGCGTTGACACTCCTGTGCAATGCCTTGAAACTCTTCTCAATTGCCTCCGATTCCAGAACCCTCTCCCGGTAGAGATCGATGAGTAGGTCCGCTGCCTCATGGGTGACCTTTGAGTATTGCGGATAGGCCAAGTATCTGCTGACCCATTTGAATATCGGTACAACAGTCGTCTCATCCCTATCTTCCAAGGCGATCTTTAGAGCATTTCGATATCTCAACTCCTGCAAGACATCGAACACCTTTGCAGAGGGCTGCTTTCGTTGATCTAACACTGCATCCAGGGCATGTGCATATCTCCCTTGGCGCAGATCTCGCTCCCACACGGTTTCTGGGGTTGCTCTCCTCGCAATCTCGATGTTGATCTTCTGTACTGCTGAATCTGTCGCTGGGCCATTCTTCTGTGCCTCTTTGTTTAGTTTCGTCATTGCTTCCGCCCTCTTCCTCTTCTTGTTCTTCGCATCGTAGGCATCCAGAGTTCCGTCAAGCAGCGCCTCCATCTCCTTCTTCTTGTGGCGCTCCTCAGCCTGTTCTTTCCCCCTCAGGCGAGTCTTGACCGACAATGCTCCAGATTGCATTCCAACCGCTAGCAGTCTGTCCTCCTGGTTTGCTCCTGATGCAATTACGTTGACGGAGAGGACAGGTGAGTTGTATTTGGAACCGGCAACAATATTCCACTGTGAAGTCTCGAAGATCTTGACATGACCGTCGAGTCCTCCGCTGACAAGCCTTGTTCCATTTGATGCCAGACAGAGCGAAGTCACAGTCTTTTGGTGGTTCTTGAGCAGCTGCAAAGGCTTTCCAGCAACAAGGTCCAATACCGATATTTGATTGTTGGCTGCGGCCAGGATTGTTGTTCCAGAGGGCATTGGGAGGACCGTCTCGACCGGTGCGGCGTGCTTGAAAATCATGACAGCTTTTGTTGCCATCCTGGGATCCCAAAGTCTGACTGTCGCATCATAACTTCCCGTTACCAGCATATTCGACATTGTTCCTGGCAAGAAACATCCACTTCTGACATAGTCGGAGTGCCCAATAAACTTTGCTGTGCTCTCTTGGCTTGGAAGATCCCATAACCTGACAGTGCGGTCGTCACTTGCGCTCATGAGGGTCGTCATCTCGGTTGGTGAGAACTTCGTTGCCCAGACTGGTTGCTTGTGCTCGTCCCATGTCTTCAAAATTGCTCTCTCCTTCATGTCAAAAACTTGTATCCTCCCCGAATCGTCTCCTGCAACCATAACACGACCATCCCGTCTGATTTCTGCACTGTGCGCTATGTCCGAGAAACGTGTGATGGTCTTGATGAGTTTTCGAGTCTGTATCGAGTAGATCTGCACACGCGTGCCTGCAGTTACCACAAAAGAATCATTAGTCGAGGGCTGTAAAGGATTTCGGGAGGGCGGTGGGAACGAGATGTGGGTGACCGGCGACTGGCATGGCAGGTTCTGCGTATGCTTGAAGCTCTTCCAATATCGTTGATCGGGGGTAACTGGAGATGGTCCGCTGGGGAATTTTGTCGGTTGAATCTTCTGGACTGGATGCGACATCTTGTAGGCGCGTTGTGTTGCACAATTGACCAGAGGCAGGTTCAACAGTGAAGCTTCAAAATCGCATAAAAAAACAGACCCTTCACAAGGCTGGGCTAAGCTCGATGCGGACTAGAGGACCTCTGCGCCAACAGCTGATGTAAACGTGACTCGCTAGGCCTTCAACTTTTCACCCCTTCCACTGTTTCCATTACGAAATCATGAAGGAAATTTTGCACTGCAAAGGCAAGAGGAGATACTACGAGCGTTGGATATCATGGTGGCTGGCTTATAAATCACAATGGTTTAGTCCATCTCAAGCTGTAGACAATTGCGCTGACCTCCTCCCAATGACAGGAAATGTTTTTATATTGATTTAAAACATTTACCTCTTGTCTCCTTTCAATAAGTTTCTCTTAATTTGAGGTACGTTTATGTTAAGTTGATTGTACAGTGGGTTTAAATCGAATAAAAACTGACCTTCGTCGCTCCTTGGTTCCTCCAATTGGAGTTTAAAACTTTTAACTTCCATACATTGCTGTTCCTTGCTCAATCTCGAGCAAACCACCCTTTTAATCTCAAGGCGATGTCTTCCCGGTGATTAAACTATCCAGTACATCTAAACAAATAACGAGATTGATTGCCAGACAGCGAGGAACGAGCTCTCCTAAAGATCGCCACTGTTAATATGGAAAGGGACGGGTGGAGTCTGAAATAAGAAACCACAATACCGAATTACGACAAAAGATGTAGGCCCGAGACGTCAGGCTTAACTTTTTACTTCCCAATCAAAGAACTTGTTTTGGATGGATTTTTCTGTTTTTTTTTGGTGCTGTAAGCGAGATTGGGTTCGGAAACTTAACTATGGACATCTGAAGTCTCCTTGTGCATTTGCATTCAACATAGAGTTTCTGCAATTCCTTATTTGAAACGCGTTAAGCTAATGGCATTCTCCAATCCTCGAATTATCCATTCTCCAAAACTAGGTCTTACCAATATGACGTGCACTTGGATAATCGGAGCAGACAATTGCTAACGCACCACCTTTTGTGAAGTCTGGGAAGCGAAAATTTAATCCGCGCCCCGAGAGAATCGTCCTTTGACTTGAATGTCTGTGTACCTCACATTTGCAGATGATTTGAATCCCTGCCGAGATTGAGACGCGATGCAATTTCTGAAGATGTTGTGTGTGAGAGGGGAAGATGGGATCTAAATCAATCATGAATTTAAGAAACTCACATGCCACGCCCATTTAAGTTCTATTACAGGCAAGGTAGTAATTGTTCAGCAAGCCATCGAAATTAAAAGCAAGATTCAAACATTGCATTAGCATTAAATATGCTTGATAATGCATAATGATGACCTGAGTCAGTTCCTCAATGATCTAGAACTTGCTCAGCGCTCGTTGGTCTTCGAGGATGATTTGAAATTTCAGTATGTCTTGATGGTGGATGAGAAATCTCCAAGTAAGAGACATAGAGAATATGGAGATATTATGATATTTGGGTTGTTTTGCTTGATTTTTTGGCAATGGTGGAGATGATAGACCGAAGTTAAGTGATCTAGGAGAATGTAAACAACACAGGATGTTCTGGAACCAATCTTTGTCTCTCGCTTTTTCAAGCATAGACTGACAGGAAATAATTTTTATTTAATTTTATTTAATTTTTACGATTGCTGAATACCATATTGAATTTATCCAAAGTTCAAGACACAATGAGTCCTTCCCTCGGTTTCTTGTGTCAACCATAGCTCTTTCCTATTTCAACGAATTCTTGCCTCGCTTAGCCGCCCTGACCAACCAACCACATTAGGATTAGTGCTACAGGAGCCAAATGGCATTCCTTCATTTCTCTCCGCTCATCTCCAGCTTCCTTTTCACCACGAACAATTCACCGCAGGTATCGCTCATTGGTGATGCCCAATGACTTGAGTACACTCTTGACAGACCAACCTCGACAGACCTTGATCTCGCTATCTCGCAGTCTCGATGGCATCAACCCAGATCTTGGATCCAGACGGTGATCTCATTTTCACCCTCCCAGGTGTTCCTCCAAAGGATGCAGAGCCCGCGGAGGACCCTGAGCCTGCTCGGAAGAGATCCAAATCGAATAGGTCAGACACTTGATCCAACATCTCCCTTCACCGAGTCTACTGACAGGCTCCGCCAGACCTATCAAGACTTCCCAGAAAGCTCCAGATGTTCGCATGCAGGTCTCGGCCAAGCACATGTCGCTAGCAAGCCCAGTGTTCAAGGCCATGTTGACCCACTGATTTTCAGAAGGAGAAGCGCTCCGAAGGAATGGCAAAGTCGAGATACCACTGCCTGATGATGATCCCGCTACTTTCACTATCCTCTTGGACATCATTCACGGAAGAGGACGTCGCGTACCTCGTGTTATAGATTTGGAGACGTTCACAATACTTGCAGTCGCCATCGATAAATATCAACTGCACGATGTCACGGAGGTATGCTTTGATGTTTGGCTCAGCAACACCGATGAATGGGGGGACGATATGGGTCTTGACCCTGAGCTTGATGCCTGTGAGCTCTATAGGCCACTAACGATATCTTGGATCTTCCAGCAACCAACTATGTTCCGTAGCATCACATCAGTGATAATATGTGGTGATAAATGGCTTGATTTGTCGGCAGAGACAAAGGTTCCTGGCACAAGTCAAATTCTTCCCATTCCATCAGTGGTTCTTGGTAATGCCCCACGCTTTCTTGAAGGTATCTATTTTTGACATTTGGTAGAAGGAATACGAACACAGAGAGAACAATTCATCGCTGATCTCTATGCTGGCCTGGACTCTCAGATCCGCAAATACACATCTCTAACCAACTTTGGCATGAAAACACCTTCCATCTGCAAGGCCAGCAACGACTGCAAGAAAAATCGCGAGTGTGACGCGCTGGTACTGGGCTCCCTCATGCAAAGCATATCCAAGAATATTTCCGTTTGGCCAGATCCTGGTCCCCCATATGACGATTCCTTCTGCAATCTGAGTCATCAAATCCAGAGTCTGGAGATATTCTCACGGTGCGACGGAGTTTCAGAATGTTGCCGCGAAAAGAATGAGTGCAAGAGAATAGTCTATATAAATCGTTTCTATCTTGAAGGCCTATACCTCAGTGACTTTCCGATTGGTAGGGGATCTTGAGGTCCGAAGGAAGTACCCAATCGACATGTGGCATTTTCTTCATTCTTTTCAAACCGCAGGGGCTCAGAGCGGCAGATCTCAATAGGGGAATATTTCCTTCCTAGCTTCTGGTGCTAAGTCGTCCAGCTGTCTTGTCTGATCAAAAGCCAGCCACTATCGTTCCTATTTTACTTTGTTGGAGTCGATCCACTGTTGGTGGCAAGTAGCTTGGGGCAAGCATGGAAGCTATCAATCAATACCTTGTTCCCTCCATTTGAATGCGTTCTGACGTGTTCATGCTTAGACCTCGCCCTTTCTTCAGTCCCATTCAGGTAGGGACTCATTTCTTCGGAGCAGCTGTTTACTCTACAACATGTGCCCCTTGTGCTAATCGAAGTCCTTCAAATGGAGCCCAGAGAACCTCGTCTTTAGCTTCCCAATAGCCGCTCCAATCTCTGCTTTTACTCCATGGGAACCAGTAGGTTGGTTGGTGAAGCCCATTTTGCTACAGAACGAGACAACTTTGATCTGCATAATTTCATGAGCGACGAACTTGAAGTTCAAATCTCGGTACGGCGCATCAGCTGGCGGCCACAAGCCCAGGTTTGTCGAACTCTCCAGCAGTGAGCCAAGGAGTACGTTGTTGCAAGTGTACCTGTGCGATTCATTGCGGCTTGACGTACATCGTGGTGTTGATAGTTGCAGCATATCGATGTATCGTCCGATGACATCCAAGCAATTCCGAATCGCCTTTATCCGCCTCGACAAGATGCTGTCTGGATGATGTCAGCCAATTATATGATTCGGGTCAACACTACTACACACCTATTACCCTCTGTGGTATGGGAAGATTTGCATTCAGTGCTTCCGAATAAGTGTCCAGGTCCTGCCCAAGACTCTCCCTTTCGGCGATTCGAGTTACAATATTAAATTCGATCGGTCTTCGAAATACCCAGGAAATACACAGCCAATGAAGGAGATCTGGTGTGAAGGTCTTTGGTACCTGTCCCTGCAGCGATTCTACCCACTGATCTGATGAGGTCGCAACATGTTGCTGAAGTCTATATTTATCCACCAATATGGCAAGGCTGGTTAAGAACAGCGTATCCATCTGAGGAGCGGCCCTTCCTTTCGTCCCATGCACAATATCCATCAACAGAGCAAAGGCTACTGGATCATCGTCAGGTAATGGCACTTCAACTTTTCCAGTGGCGCGGAGAGTCATCCCCTCCATGAAGCTGTGCTTGAGCATCGCTCTGAAGACAGGACTTGCTTGCATGAGGCGTTTTGAAGAGACTCTCATATAAACCTTTGCGAATTTCCTCGTCGAACTTCTATATGATCTGAAGGAATGTCAACGACTGCGCCAAATTATCCTGCAGCAGGAGCGGTCACACGACCAGATATTCACATACAACAACGAACTGCTCTTCCTCGGCTCTTTCACCACGAGACTTTGCAGGATGAAGGTCAGATCTCCCGCCGGGTCGAAAACGTGCATATTTGAAGCCATCACGGACGACTCGAATGTCCTCGGATTCGGACCAAAATGACTCCAGGTTTGGTTCCGAGGTCTAGATTCTGACAATGGTGGCGCAGCAACCTTTCGAAGGTGAAGGGAAAAGAGATACAAGCGAACGACAGATGGCACTCAGCGACAACTCTCCCCAGGGCCTGCTGTTCCCTCGAATACATAAACGGTCTTTGGCGTCAAGTATGAAGAGGAGACAAGAAATAAAAGAGCGAAGACGGTTGTTGGTGTATTGTATATGCGCGAAATATGATGGTGTTGAAACAAGGCTGGGTAGATACCTCTACGGTGGCCCAGCTTCTTGGCTGGGTGTGGAGCACTTGGCGGGCTAACGGGGACGGGGGACGAGTACAAGACGGGCTGGATTTGCTGTTACAAGGGCCAGACTTGGTGCGAGGGGAAAGGAAAGGCACGCAACCAACCACCAGGCACAACATCCCGACTCGTGCTCACTGCCCACACGGGTGAGATTAACATTTTTGGCCCCGTGAGCTGGAGTAGATAGTGAGCTTATTGCATTGTGGCGACCTCTTCTGAAAGATTTGAATTTCACAAAGAACAGAGATGAGCAGTATTCGACCACATGATGGAGAGATAACATGTGAAGGCCCCCATCTCTTATCCTGGCCATAAGCTGATGCCCCTCAGTGGACTTGGACTTGGCTTCGATGGATATTGCCCCGCTATGGAATCTTGGCTGTTGTGAGACTCGCGGACGAAGCAGTGACCAAACCACAGATTTCTTGGGGGGACTTCACCTTCCATATGCGCAAACAAGATGCAGCTTTACCCGGAATTCCCCTGGGCACATGGCCACTTCTCGAACAAACGCTGCCATGTATTTATGAATGGGTAGGTAATTCTGCGTCACTAGACCCAGTATATTTTCAGCTCGACCAGCCTCAAAAGACGATGCCTAGACGGCTTAACGCTCTAGCAAGCCTTTGCCCATTCGTTGCTCTGGATGCGGCTTACAGATCTCCATTTGCGAATTGGCATCCTGTGGGGTTGCCGACTCGTCCCGGTCTGGAAATCAACGATGGCGATGTCATCTTTGTCTGGGGGATCCTTCATGTACTGTGCAGTACTGTACCTGAAGCCTCACGAACGGGTAAGATGCCGGCGTGGATTAACCTGGTGGCAACTGGGCAAGCGACACGCCGGAATACGGAATGGCTGGGTATCCCGGAGGAGTCCAGAAGTTCTGGAAACTCAGTACCTAAATACAGGTAAGGATTCTTTTCTCTCTTCTTATTCAACTTGCGTGCATTGCGCCTTGAACAGTACCTTCCTGGTCTCCTTCGATCTCCATTTAGAAACGTTCCAAGTTGGGACACTCTACCTCTCTCTGTCAACAAACTCGCTTATCTCTCACTTGACGCTTTGTCGCCTTCTGCTAAATCTCCTGTCTTCTTGTTTTCAACCATCCTTCGTTTCATATCCTTCCAAAACCATGGCACAGCACACAAAGCTCCCCCAATTGAATACCTAGCGGTGTCCCGGGCCTCTGGTCAGAGGACTTAATTGAGACATTCTGGGGTACTCCGCACTTTTGAGTTTTGTTTTGTTTGATCGCAACCGCCATCAAGCCTTTTCTTTCCCCGTCAGAGAGTTTTCCCAGCAACAAATCATTCCTTCGCTTACCCCATCAGCGCAAGGCGAATGGACAAGAAAGGGGCCTTTTATTTTCCATCCCCTTCTGTATCTGTGGCAAGCCTTCATTCAAGTTGACGCTACGCGCTCTGAATATTGACTCAGGCTTGTTACTATGGATCCCCGTACTCGGCCTAAAGTTCCCGATCAGAGCACCCATCACAGTGGCGCAGAGCACACCACAGAAGAGAAGAGCGGGGTCATCCCGCCGACGACCCCTCACTAGGCAAGAAAGGGAGGTGGGTGATACGGGTACGATCCTGTCCTGGCCTGTCCGCCCTGAAATCAGTCCTGTAAATAGCCATTCCATCCCATCTTCGAGACCTTTCGCGGTGAGAAGTGCTGTAAGATGCACCAATCGTTGCGTTGTGGCATGAGGGGGACGAATCTCTGTGGGACTGGGCTGGCTACAGGGTGTCACATATGGTTGTTTGTGCCCTGTGCCTGGATACGCATGCCTGGAGACGTGCAGGTCAAGCGCTTCGTACCCCTGGATTGTTTGTGTCGATTTTGATTAGTTCTCCGCGGCTTCTCTTTCTCGTTCCTATTTGCCAAAATTTGAGGTTGACTTATTCCGGGCGGCACTTAATATCGCATGCATCGCATGCAGAAGGCATCTAGAATTGCTTATATCTGCAATAAAAAGCGACGAGTGTGCAGAAATTAGGACGGTGGTCGACCGGCTTCTGAAGGGTTGGTGCAGTACATGATACAATTTCCACGAGGAGTTCCTCGTTCAAGAACAGCCATGAATCTATATTTTGTAAGCTGCTAGGTGAGACTAGGCGATTTATTTGCTTATCATTGTGCTGGTATCTGAGTTGAATGCCAGCTACATAGGAGCGTTCGTCGGATCTCGTCACCGATGCGAAGAAGTGTTGTAAGCCAGAGGAAAGCTTCAAAATCATCCCATTGTTATTTATGCGCTGCTACTTTTCATTCAATGTGTCGCTTCAAGTTTCTTTTACCTTTTCTATTGCTCGCCCACACCGTTTCAACAAGAGCGAAAGATTATGCTGCTTAAACACATCGGAACTTTTGCTCTGGTTCGGCCTTTCCGGCAAAGCTGCGCATGTTTTCTACTCCAGGCAGTAGCTTCAGAAGACAGCTCGTTTTCGAGCTGGGAGATTGCTTGCGTTGCGAGCTCGAGGATCTGCTGGAGCAGATGAATGATGAGTTTGAGATGATTCAGGGTACGAAGGCGAGCGCCTTGCTGGATGATGGAAGGCTGCATTCTTGCAGGAATTGGATGATGTGGTCAAGCAGGCTGTAGGTGGTTATCGAGGATATTGAGATCGTGACTGAGGAGGTCAAGGCTGATGCCGAGGCGGATTGATATGTCTTCTCTTCATCGCGATGCTGATTCGAATAGCTGGGCAGAGAGTGGCGTTGAAATGATTTATTAATTTATTTTCTTTCTCTTTCCATTCTCTCTTTCTCTCTCGATCAAGTTCTGGAGGCATTCTCAACTAGAAAAGCTTCGACAACCATATCGATCTTCTTGTAATGCCATCTCGGTCCTTCACCAATGGTGACTGCCACATCCAATAACCTCTCCACCAATCTACCCGCATCCCAGATGATCTGCGAACTGTGCGTAAACCCCGGAATCATAGTCGGCGCTCCCATAATGGCACCCTCCTCCCCGCGTCCACCTTCCAGAAGTCCCCCTCTCGTACTCCCAAACCCCAGATCCTCATCACCGCCATAACCCACAACTCTACCACCAACCCTCACACTCCTCGAATCAACCACCAACCTCCACTTACTCCTCAAATACCTCTCCACCCCCCACGAACCCAGAAACTCCTCCTCCCTCTCTCCACCCTCCTCCACCTCCCTCAAAATAGCCCTTTTAACCCTCTTCTCATCCACACCGCCATCCCACTCCCCATCTCCTGGTCTCGGTCCCATCCCTGAAGAAAGAGCTCCCCCGTCAGCACGTATCGCTTGACTAGTCCCATGCAACAACATGTTCAGCACACCGTCGACGACGGATTGGATCTGGAGTTGGGGCACGTAGCGGGCTTTGTATCGGAAAATGGAGGATGCGAGGGTGTGGGGTTGGGAGCCACGGAGGGAGTGGACTGCGGAGGAGATTATGCTGAAGTAGAGACGGGCGGCGAAACTGTCGCGGCCGGCGAGGATGTAAGGTATTGCTGAGGCGTCGGAGGGGGAGGGTGGGGGGTGCGTCCAGATGTTATTTAGGTAGGGGTTTGCGTTTGGGGTTGGGTTTTGGTGAGGAGAGATGGAATGGGTGATTACTTGCTGGTTTGGGAGAGCTGTTGAGCTTGCTGCTGGTTGAGAGAGTGGGTATGAGGATGTGTTGAAGATGCCGAAATCCTGGTTTTGACTTCCAATCGGGGCGACGGGGTCGAATTCAGACCTGGAAGTCCTCGCAATGTCTTGGACATCAACATCCCTCCCCTCATCAGACCCACGAATCTCCACTTCTCGGTCCTGGTCATCTCTCTCCTCATCTCCAGCCCTTTCCTCCTCCCCAGGCTCACGTGCAGCCCTCCTCCCCAACTCCAAAAACCTCTCCATCACCCTTCTTAACGCCTGCTTCACATGGACATCGACATCGCCTCCAGCAAGTAAACCATCACTGAATCCAATGAAGGTATTCATCATCTCCTCCACCACAGTTTCTAGAGTCTTGCATTTCTCTTCGAGCTGCGCTACGTGCTGCTCTTTGCGGTTGCGGAAGGCGTTTTGTGCTCGTCGAACGCGGGCACGTTGGACCTAGGACCGGTGAGTTTAAGTCGTCTGGTTGAATTTGTATGAGTTCATGAGAAATATGGGAGCTTACCTCTTTGGAGGGACCGGAGGGATCTTTAAGAGGGCGACCCCGTTTTTTGGGTGGTGGCTGGTCGTTTGAGGCTTGATTTGGCATTTGGAAGCGATCGATTGATTGGAGCTACAAAACCAACAAACAGACACTTGTGAACCAGGTGAAATATCAAAGTGTCATAAATTGTTATAAAGAGAATTTGAGGAGACGTGATGACGTTTTGGTGGTGGAAAGCTGATTACAAACCCTACACCTCACGTGAATCGTCACTAACTCGGCGATTGATCAGCAGTACTGTACAAGGTGAGTAATGTGGTGAGATGTTGCGAAGATTCCCTCTCATCCAAAATGGCAACACTGTGAGGAAAATACACGCTTTGTTCTATGTGTTCTTTACGTTTAATCGTAGCATGGTGCAAACTCCCCAAAACGTGAGAACAACTTGGATACGCACTTGGAAGGGAGGATAAAAACAATTCGGATAAACAGAAATATAAAGTACACTCGCAGAACAGGTACTAATACGAATTGATGAGAACCTACTGAAATCACACCAATTGTCAAATACGACTTCTGCTATGGAATTTGGAGTGCCGAGCTCGATGAACAAAAGATTGAGTAAAGGACAGGGTGGAAGTGCAGGAGTTCAATTTATATCCCGAGGGGGTACTCAATCGGCACTTACAGCAACTTCAGACCAATTCCCAGTTGATATTTCTAGAACTAGATCGCGATATGCAATCTCGTTGCCTCGAGCTTGGGATAATTCAATCGTTCCATGAAAAAGTAACCCGAGTCCCAATGAACTTTGCCGTGTCGACCAAAACGCTTTTATTTGCGCACTCGCTGCCGTGCCTTGGATCTGCCTTCTTGGATAAGACATGCCACAACCCTCCGCTTTGAATCTTAACCAAGCCAAGTTTCATCGAACAATAGCCCGAGAAAGAATTGGCGATATGGCAGCTCTCGAGAGGGTCAGTCAGTGGGCTATTCGGCTCATAGCAGTCTCGTGGACTTCAGAAGTGAACACCCAAGAGCTCTGGATACTCCCAGACATGCCTCCCCGCTGCTGGATCATTACAGCAGGCAGGGTAGGCATGTGCACCCCATTGACTCAAACTGGCTGTAGTCATGACTTCGCAAGGAAACTTTTAATATCTAGTCCTTGAAGTCCCTGTTCAATTTCATACATCTGTGCATCCAGTGTCTCCATCACGCCGTGTGACCTTGTAGGCTCAGGTTCCCACCTTTCTCGAACTTTGTTGACATCACACATGGACTTGATGTCCAGACTTCCAATCGTAGTTGTCATAAATCTCACGGACCATCCCTTGAAAGGGGCCAATGGAGCAGGCCATAGATCGTGAGACGAAGCGCTGCGGAGAAAGGTTCCTATCATCGTCCCGTCACAAGCTATGTTGTGTGGGCCATAAAAAGGTTTTTTGGAGGCCTTGCAAACACCCCCAGGAGCTTGATATTTGCGGAAGAAACTTTCGAGATGGTTTAAAGCTTCTTGGATGGCTTCCTGACGCCGAGCCTCGATTTTATCTAGGATTGCATTAACATGGGCGAGAAAACCGAGCGTCTCTCCAACGTACCAAAGATCCTACTTGGGATGGGGAGACTTTTCTCCCTTTCCCCGTCTACAATGCCATTACCCCGGTTTTCTAGAATCTTGGTCAATTTTTTGAATGGATCTGGCAACTGGAACACCCATGCTATGCTGAGCCAAGGAAGCACCTCGTCATTCAAAGTGGCAGGAAAGTTCTTCTCTAGTTCTGGCATCCACACGTCCAGGATCAACTCGAACACTTCGAGTGTCTGGTACTTATCAACAAGAATCGATAAATTCGTCATGACCTCGAGACTGACTTTCCGGGGGATCTTGCGCACCCGTCCGTGAATAATGTGCATCATGATTCCAAAGGCAACATGGTCATCGTCAGGTAACGGTACCTCCACCCTGCCTAATCTTCGAAGCTCATTTCCCTCTTTGAAGTTGCTGTGTTGTAGCATGGCTCGGAAGACGGGCGAAGCCACAGTGAGGTGCTTTGCAGATACCAGCATGTGTATTTCCCTTAGAGGACCAGACTCTTTCATCAAATCATCAGCCCCTTCCTCTAGTATCATTATTCCTTCCATATTATCTCCAGAACCATTATCTCCCACCGTTTGCGTGTCCATCTTGCCATCTTTTGATTTTATTCCCTCAACTTCTTCTGCGGGGTATGGGAGTCGAAGAAGGAGATCGCCATCGGGATCGAATGTGAGGAGCTCGACGGCCATCTTTTCCGATTTTCGGGCGGGCTTCGTAGCTCTGGGGTCACGTCCAGACGCCCGCTGTTCTTTATATATTCGGTTTTCGGCCTTCTCTCATGCGCAGATTGTCGATTGCTGGAGATGGCCCGTCGCGGACGAGTGGGAGTACAACAGCTGTAGACTCGCGAGTTGATCTCCGAATGTCCCGGCCTTCGTGTATTGAGATGTACGTTGGATTCGGTTCCAGACTGACTTCGTGATGCTTCAAGGGCCCCTCTTCCTCGTATGTTTGACTTGGAGCTGGTACTTTTGTGCCTCGTTGCGGAAGAAGATTGAAGAGGAGGCTGAGCTGAAGTTCAAACGAGGCTGAGCTATGGCCATCGAAATCTCGCTTAACGCTATCCCTGAACTCCTAGCTTTGTTTATAATAGATGGTGGACTTCACTTATCTCTCTCTTGGTCCTTCGCTGTGGAAACTTGTCCTCGGATTATTTTCTATTCCTGACCTAGAAATTTTGTGGCCCCAGAGCTCTGACTGGGAAACTTGTCGTCTTCGAGCCGGAAGAAGATCATCCTACTTCGTCTTATAAACCACACATGCTGAAGAAGGATAAGAATCCCAAAATTGACAAAGACGAGCATATCACCCCTGATGTCATGATCTTTGTGTCTTCGTCAGGCAACGGAACTGTGGCTCTTCCTGACAGGAGATCATTTCGTTCCTCGAACTGGCCCCTTTCGTAACATGGTCTTGAATACAGGAGATACTGCAATGCCGTTTCGAGACACAACTACCATGTAGACGCCTTTTTTTTTTTTTTTTTTTGGTGTCTCGACCTTTGTTTCACACGGCTCGTCGACCTTGTCCGATGAAGAAAGCCCTCATGGCGATCAAATTATCGATTTCACTTTGATTGTCAGAGCCATCACGGGTTTCTATTTGTGTGGTCCGATGATGTGCAGAAGATCTCCCCCATCTTTGTCAAAGGTGAGGAACTCGACAGCCATTTCTGATGTATTTCTGTGCAGTGCTGATCAATATTGAAAAGTGCTTGAAAGCAGTGGAGAGAAAAGTCTGGACTGATCCCAGAGGTAATTTCTCTCAGTTAAGTACTCTAGACCTGGGAATTCTAACCTCTAATGACTCTTGTGAATCAAGTACTCTGGATATCATCGAAGAAACATCAGTCTGACGGATATTGATAATAACTCACGGAGTAATGTTACGCACAGCTCTGAACCAGTGGTCACAATACGAATCTGATTCCAACATATTTAGGTTATAGAACGACTTTGCCGTGTCCCATCAGACACCCATTCTCTAACTTTGACTCACCATATTTTACTATACGGCGCTTTATATCTGTTCATCTTGTCGAATATCCTGCAATTAGTAAAGGTTTCGGTCATTCGAGCCGCGGCGACAGAGTTGCGAGTTTAGGCGATTAAGCGAAGCCTTGTATGTTTGATACTCGGAATGAAACCTTTTTGATGTAGTCTGGCCTCAGTATGTTCTATTCACTAGGATAATACCTTCGTTCATAATTCCCGAATGTGGGTTTCTTTCCCCCAGGATTTAAAAAATGATAGATACGGTAGAAAGTCATCATTTAATCTTTCCACCTTTCCAGCTTTTGAAGTTAAGATAGAAAAATCGCCCCCCTGATAGGAGGTCTGGTTAAACATCACTGAAACTTTAATAGCCACTTTTTATGCTTTGGTGGTTTATTTGGTTTGGTTTTGTGAGTTGATAAAGTACATTTACGCTGTTCAAAGACGGAAACGAAAAAATACAGTGTAACTTTGGCGCGCAGTGCATCCTCCGGGGATTCCCTTTAGCAAATCTGTTCGCAAAATAAGGTATCTAGAGGTGTAGTACTGTCCATGAATGGAAATGCAGAGAATGGGTCTCAGTGAGCTGTGACTTGGTGCTTCTCATGTCGCACCGTCGAAGGCAAGACCTTCACATTCCTTTTCTGCACGAGAAGCTGCATCATGAAGGTATTTGATCACTCCATGAGCAGGGAGGGGGGAACTCTGGCCCCAATAATTAAAAGGCGCATCACACATTGCCACCAGCTTCAACTTCCTGGTTTCCTCGGCGGTTTGCTTAATTGATCGCCCAGGATAAGGCGCCAGTGGCAGCGGCCACAGACCCTGACTTGACGCACTCTTCAGCATTGAGCCCACGATCATGGAATCACAGGCATAATTTCTGCTCTCCAGGTTGTCGTTGTAGATACTTGGGCAAATCACGCTAGCTTTATTATATGCGCCCATGATTCCTATAATAGTACCAAGCAAGGACGCGATGATCGCTTGCCTGTGTCTCTCAATCCTGTCTGGAACTCAGTCAGCACCTTTTCTATTTACATTATGACAATTGGACATACCAAGGACATGTGCTGGAATGGGAAGATCCTGCTCTTCCTCTACTCCAAGCGGACCACAACTCTCCAACTCAGCCAGTCGAGTAACTTGTCGATATTCAGCCGACAATCGAAACACGTAGCATACGCTGATCCAAGCTAGCAATGTGGAGTCCAACTTGGTCGGCAATGACTTCTGGAGTGCGAGCATCCACATCCTCACATGAAACTCGACAACCTCGTGCATTTGATACTTGTCGACCAGTATGGCAAGACCTGTCAGGTCATCGATGCCGACCTTTTCAGGGACTTGTCTGACGCGGCCGTGGACGATATTTAGCAGGATCTTGAAGATATCGGGATCATCGTCGGGAAAGGGGATGACCACGACGCCACCGGATTGTAACTTGTTGCCCTCGAGAAAGCCCCCACGTCGAAACATGGCCTTGAAAACAGGGCTGGCGAGCATCAGATGCTTGCTGGAGACCAGCATGTCGACCTTCTTGGGTGCTTCCTCGGCGGAGTCCGAATGGGTATCTTCCACAGCCACTGTACTGCCATAAGCACTTCCAGGTGGGAGTAGCACCACTGCGTTTGTCCAAGAATCGGAGGCATTTCCACCAGTATCTGCCTTTGCTCCATCTTCTGTCTTGAAGGGAGAGATCTTCTCTAGCGGGTATGTGAGACGCAGATAAAGGTCTCCATCCGGATCGAACGTAAGAATCCGAACGACCATTTTCAGGTCACTGGGCGCTAATCGCTATTCGGCAGAGAGAATCAGTGACAGGATCGAAAGGTACAGTCTTCTATAGACTAGCTTGTCCAAGTAGAAACTCAAGTTCGATATGTCGCGAAAGGTTTGGAAGGGCGAGACCGCTGAGTGAGCGTTTGCCCGCTTCACTCGTTTGCAAGCTGCAAGTTATATGATCAGCAAAGGGAATTAAGTGCATGAAAATAGGACAGAACTTTTACAGCGCCAACTTACGTTAAATCTGCAAAGCAAAGATAAAATTCTGGTGCAATTTTGGTTCTAAATTGGTGTTGGGAGGGAAAGAGGGCAATGCGAGATGGCGAGTTGACTTCCAAGCAAGCAAGCAAACAAACAAACAAAGAAACAGGAGACGCGCTTATAAATATTACGCGACGGGAGAATAGAAGCTAAACACGCGCTAAAAAGAGCGATCCCGTGACATGCTTGCTATGGATGGGCTGTTTTGTCATTGGGTTGTGTTACCTACACAGCTGGTTGGTCCCTAAGATCCTGCAACCAGCAACCTTCATCTAATAGCCGGGCTCAGCACCCTCTGTGAAATAAGCACGAAAGCCATTCTATGCCTATCCTAACATCCTGCACTGTAGTAAATCAAGTGCTGCGCCTCCTGAATGTTTAAAACTTTCCTTCCTGACCGGCCTACCCACGACCTTGACCTACCAAAGAACCTCAAATCTCAAATCACAAATCTCAAATCCAATCTCCAACTATAACCAAAGATAGAGCCGGAGAAGACATTCTTCTTCACTCTCCTTCTAAATTTCATCATTCATCCCATAGCTCAATCTCTCATTTCTTGTTCACAAAAGAATAAGTAAAGTTAAGAAAGCCGAGATTGAGGAAAAGGGAGATTGAAGATAAGCTATGAACGAAGGTCAGCTTACCTAGGTTCCGCAAGCCTCCATGAAACGAAAAGGAGGACGAGTGTTGAACGAGCAGTCAAGGTCTAGCTTCATCTCGACCGTTTTAAGACCATACCGGGAGACTTGTAATTCGAGCATGGCTTTGCATAGACTGAAGACTACTTCATCGTGTCATCCATAACTTCGCTGAATCAGCAGACAGGATTAGAATCTAACTGCTTCTACATTATCAATCTCATATCATCGCTTCACAGCAAACAAAGGAAGACAAATTCACAGATCAATCGACCGGTCTATTAGTAGTAAGATATGTACAACCGACGAAGAAGAACGTGAGTACGTTTTGATGTGTCCGCGAGAACCATAATGTACAGCCATCAGTAAAAGCACAGCAAAAGCAGTCGCTCAAATCCGCAATTTCATAAACCCTCAAAGGGCATTTTTCTCTCTTTGATAACGCCCCGAGATGTGCCTCCCATTCATCACCCATACCCCCAAGAGGAAGCCATCGAATGAGGACATGAGACCATTCGTAAAAGAGAAAAAGAGGCCGAGGAATGAAAAACAACCCATGTGAAAAGCAAGGGACGAAAAAATGACCATCTAGGGGGTATCTAGCGCGGCAAAGTCATTGCTCATCTGTACGTAACCATCTTGGTGTGTCTGTCCGTGTCTTTTGGCCGTCATGAGGAACCCAGAGAAAAACTTGCCCGCCGATGCAATGCTATGCATGCAATGAGGAAAAAGTAGGAGAATCATAAAAGCGTGAGTGTGTATGTACCGTCGTATCGACTGTGCGTTTGTCCGTTTGTTTCTACCGAAGTAGAGATAGGGGCAAACGCAAGATGAGGTGTGTATGCAGAGGGAGGAACTAGTCGTAGATCTCGATAGAGTCGTTGATCGAGTCTTCGTGATCGGACGAAGTCTCAACAGACTCAGCAATCTGGGCAGTTGCGCGGTCGAAGGTCTCGAAGCTGGTCAAAGTGCCAAGGGCACGTCGCGCGTGGGCATTGATCAGCTGAAGGCCATAAACGTATGAAGCATTGACCCATCCGAAACTGTGGAATGTTAGTCATCTGGTCTCGTAGGGGATGGATGACTGTAACTTACCCCTCCCTGGCGACTCCTTTAAAGTCTAGTCCCTGGTTACCGTACTCTGCATCGACCTTATGGGGATCAGCCATCCGAGTGACATCGTATTTCTCAACAACTACGCCATTGTAATCAACAAAGGCCTTTGTCATCATCAGAAGCCACTTGTATACAAGTCGCTGAGCGTCCTCTTCATATCCATATCGGATGAGTCCACCCCAAGCGAGCATCTGCTGAGGTGCCCAGCCATATGGGTAATCCCACTGCCGATTGGGACGGTCGAGACCAATAACACCACGGGACTTCTCGGTACCAGATGCCAAACCTCCAGCTTCTTCAAAGAGCGGGAGTGCACCATTTACAAGACGGGAGGCTTGAGCGGGAGAAGCAACTCCAGACCACAAGGACCAGAGGGTGGTACAGCTCTCATAGGTGCATTGTTCCTTCTTGACAGTGTCATAATCAAAGAACATTCCCTTTTCCTCGTTCCACAGGTACTTGTCGATTGCAACCTTGCGAACTCTCGCACGGCGCTCCCAGAATGAGGAGGTCATAATGTGTCCGGGCTTAATCTTGCCATGGCAGAATTCGGCTGGGACTGGTAGAGCATCGTTGAAATGAAGACGGATGATCTGTGAGATATCCTTCTCGTACTTGAAGAGGAGGCAGTTGAGATCAATTGTAGCTAGGTTGGCACACACCTTCTCCAATCGATAGGAAGTATCGTGGCCTGACTCTCGGACTGCTCGGTCGTGCATGAAGTACCGATCTAGCTCTGGCTCCTTGATTGAACCGTTGTTGTATCCCTTCACAAACTCCTCAGTAGAAAGGCTCAGCTTCTTAGCGTATGGCTCCAAGATGTGAGTGAAGTGTGAAGCTTCCGTCTCGGGGGGAACTCCTAATCCCTCCGGTCTGTACCGAGACAAGCCTGTTCTCTTATCAATGCGGGGAGCAGCAATCCATACGGATTCATACTCTTTCATTGCAGCTAGTGTGGCGGTCTTCAAGAAATCGAGGGCGTCATCTTCGTGCTTGATACGGTCGAAAACACGAAGAGCCATGTCCGTCAAAAATGGTGGTTGGGATCGACTAAGGTAGTAAGAGCGGGTTGCGTTTAGGATCTTTCCGTAGTGCTGGATGCAGAAAACGAAGTTGGTAACCATGTTCTTTGCGAGGTGTACCTTTTCACTTGCTATCAGACCCAGAGACTCCATGTATGAATCCCAGCCATAGAGCTCGTTGAACCGACCACCAGGAACCACGAATGGGACACCCTTCAAGATAGTCTTGCCGGACTTCTCATCGAACTTTGACTCCATCGCGACTGCCAAAAGCCCTGGCTTGTCGTTGAGATCGCGAACGTACTCTGGGGTAATCTTTTCTGGAAGTGAGCAGACATCCAAACGAATCTCGGGTCTGTCCTTTGCGACCTGGCAGTAGTATTCATATTGCTCAGGAGCTCCGTGAGGGACGTAGATACGTGGGCGGGGATCGCCAGTCCAATCCTTAGGGTCCTTGCCAGCCTTCTCAATGACCGATCCGTCGATGACTCGAGTCAAGTTGTCCCAGAACTCATTTGTAATCAATCGGGAGAGTCGGTTGACTGGGTTCTCATTGATGCGAGACTCGTCTAGGAAGATGTGGGTTTGACCATTCTCCTTAGCCAGGTAAAGCTCTTGTAGGAGGTTGGATAGAACATAGGTGCCACGAACTTCTCTCAACTTGTAACCGCCCGAAGCGGCTGTTCCGAGAGCGATAGACTATGATTCAAAGATCAGCCCATTGTTGCGGTCTAAAGAATGCTAGCTGTGCTCTCACCTTTGGTCCCAGATCCTCAATTGTAATTTGGAATTTGCCGTTGGTTGCCTCCTGAGCTTCCAAGAGCTTCATTGTTCGATCTACGTGCAGGTGGAATCTGTTGGGCAGTAGGGTAGTCTCATCTGTAGAGTCTATTAGCAATTGAATTTCCATGTCGATCACGCCCACCTACCGTGGCTTCCTCGTCTGATTGGCATCTTCAAAGTAGACCGATCAATTGCTTTAGTAGGACTTTGGTTCTGTGGAGGGTCAGAATCTTTGTGGGAAGAAAGCAAGCAAGCAAGGATTGCAACTTACGGTGGAGTAGGTTCGAGTTCGGAAGTGGTTGTGTTGCTTGTGGTGGGCATTTGGACCGTAGTAGACGTGCGAGGCCGAATATACGTCGATCTCGTTCGTGTCTGCAGCTGCATTTGCAGCTCGTGCCTTCACCGGAGAGGACATCTTGTGTATTATGGTCAAGCAGGTGTAGGTGTTCGAGGAGCGTATTTGTAGCTTGGGAGGTGGTGAGGCGGTAAACTCAAACTCCTGCGACCGATGAAAGAGAACGAAGGTGTTCGTACTGGCCGCAGAAAGCTGGCACAATATCAAAGAATAAAGAGGAAAGAAAGACGATGCTGTGAAGAGAGGAGCTCTCTCTGTGACAAGAACGAAGCTTCCTTTGGTCGTCCGTCCTTGTAGGATGGTAGGTAAAAGGTGGTATGAGAAGAGGAGAGCGAGAAGAGAAGAGAAGGTACCTCTCCGAAAGTGACGAACCGAGAAAATGAACCACCAGGGCTTCTTTATCGGCACGCTAACGAGACGCTGCACAGCTGGGGCGCTCGATAAGAGCAGCCTTAGTGGGGTACTGTGCTTTTAGTATGTATGGGGGCGTTAGGCTATCAGAGCAGAGCAGGGCAGGGCAGAGCCAAAAAAGAAATGAATAAACAACTGGACCTCAGAAGCAAAGGTCAATCCACACCGCAGAGAAAAGAGGACGCTCCCTTTCAGTACTTGAACAGCTCCGATCCTCCTAGAAATTTGTTGCTCTTTACTTCGTTAGTTTTTCAGACCGCTGCGTCCCTAAGCTTTTAGTGGCCAACCACCACGACGTCGGATGCTTCCAGGGACATCAGAACCAGCCAATAATGGGCGAACTCAGCCGTGCGACTTGCATGCCAAGAGGAGTTTGATCAGTCTCGTGCATAAGCCTCCGTTTTGGCGAGTTGGGGGTCCTGGCATCATGGTATCTCGAGGGGTCGGCTTCCCTTCCGGCTTCCTGTCCGGCCTCTTTTCACACCCTAGAAGCAGGAGGAGAATGGACTCCCCCACCAATACGTCCCGAGTCAGCCATACCAGTAAGCTTCAAGTCGGTCACACGATGCAGTCGAACGTCGTCCAAAGGCGCCAAAGGAAGGGAGAAGCGGTTTGAGATCTGCCTCTGCTTCTCCAGCCGATGTTAGAGGTCCCGACATCTCCTCACCGCTGCCAGCCCGCGACCGGCCTTCCCCCATCGAGATTCGCCATATAATGAGAGATGGAGACGCCAGAGTGGCTTGAGAAATACTGGCATCTGCAAGCCAACAAACGGCCCAGGGAACTAGTTGGCGGATGATTCGGAGCTGAAAAGCAGCAAATGAAGGACATTCGGAGCCCCGTGGGGTTACACCAATTGAAGACTCGACGCCTCCTTCACGCATTTGATCGATCACCTGCATAACAGAATACCTCCACCGAAGCGACTCAATGCAGCCTCTCGTGGGATGTTGTACGAGAGCTCCTTGTGAGACCCAACACCTTTCAACTCGATATCAATAAGTGTTGGGAAGCAAATGGAAGAGACTACTAGGACCCAATTGTCCAGGCGGAACAAGCAGAGGACATTCCAATCCATAGTGGGTATTGGAGGTGAAGTTCTTCGCGGATTCTTGGTGCCTTCGAAAGTATGATATCCTGGGATATCCTAGCTGCTATGGTTTCGAGCTACCCATTGAAACAAGACCTAGTCATGATCCCTGGGATTAGATGGCGGGAGAGAGTAAGTCTTCATCCATCCTGACATCATCCCGACATTCGGTAATCAATCCAATCTCAAGTCGGTAAATCGGACATGATGATGATGATGCATTTCATACATAGGAAGCACCATGCGCCTGCTTTCTCCTTGGAGAAGAATTGGCCACTCGGCCCGCCACGAAAACGCCACCACTTTTGAATTTTCCTTGAAGAAAATGACTAACTGCAGAACAATCTCTTTTCAGACTTTGCTCCGCTGTGAGTCGTACTATGCAAAAATACAGGCCAAAGAGGCAAAGTTGCAGAAGCAATGACAAAGCTATAACCATTCAATCATACTTGATGACTTACTCTAAATTTGCCTTCTTATAACAACGCAGTTGTATTTACTCGTTAATTGCTTCAAAGCCCATAGGTCCCTTTGTAAGGTCTGTAAATACGCAGACGTTATTGCTCAAGTGAGTTCTGGATGGCTCGTTTTTTTCTTCTTCTGGTGCAGTGTTCGAGTTTGAAGTTTGGTTGTTTTTCGAACCTGGCGTACTCCATGGCCACAAACAACGAAGACAGATGGGTTATGGGGTGGAAGTTGCTGTCCTTTGTATCTCCATCATGTTCACATGATTGCTTTGTAATATTTGGGGTCGTATTGCTGAAATTTGTTGCTTGTTGCGTTTCCGCGGTAATCCAATTGAGCTGTCAACACGGCTTGTAGTCCAGGGGGAAACCCACTGGTTCTCTCGTGAAACTATGAGGCAGTGTGTTGCCTTGGACCATTCCCATGGTGTAATGCCGTCTTTGGTGCCTTTGGTTGCTCACCGATATCCCCCATTGTCCTATGCAATGTTCTTCGGTGAAAAGCTGCTATTGAGGCTGTGGGGTAGGCACTGGGCTCTTTCAGAGCTTGCCAGTGGCCAGCGACCTGGATGCACATCAGTAGATGTATTTATATATGTGTTCATACCTGCCAGGATGGCAGAGATATTGCTCATGCTGTCAAAAAGCAGAGGGAACCTCCGAAGGTACCTTTGGTGCGCTGAAATTAGCCAGCACGAGTGGTGACCTTCTGCGGGCACTGTTGTAGATTTCCATGTCTCTGCCACTGTGATTTGGTCCTGTAGTCCCTTTTATGGTGTTGAGCCACACAGGGCAGACTCCAACGACACTCCGGGTCATTGCAAGCGGCTGGAGGCCAGCAGCAAATGTCCAGAATTATGTAGCTCCTCCAGCGATTGTCTTTATTGGGTGCTAATTTGCGGGGTGTCCTTTGTGTCTGCCATGAGTATGGGACCATGATTTTGTTGCTTCTCAGTCGTGGGCTGGGTCTTAGAGGATCCTGCGTCGTCAGTGAGGAAAGGTGCTTCGCGGTGATCTTTTGGGGTTCTGGAAGAGGGTCTAGGGTACTAGGACGAGCTTGTCAGCTTACAAGTCTCTTGATGGTCTCTTTCCCCTGTGCTAATTACTGTCGTGGCTCCTAAGCATGGCTCCCAGGCCAGTTGGCTCTGATGCTCTGGGGCTCTCCTCCGTCCCTGGTCTAGCTGTGTACTGCAGATGCCCTTTGAAGAAACAGAGTGAAGGTAGAGAAAGCTTTGTGTCTGTCCAAAGGGACAAGGACCAAGAGATTGTCTGCAAGGCGAGAGTACGCAGCAGGGTGTACTACTTACCTTGTCCATTGGTAAACACCACTGCCAGGAGCGTCGTACCAGTGCGAAGGGAATTCTGGAGGCTGGAGGCGCTCTGCCTATCTTGATGCCGTATGAATGGGAACCAGAGATACAGCTCCCGGATGCTGTAGCCAATGCTGGGACCGAAGTACCGATAATCCTATCAGTTATCCATCTGTGCGACCCCGCGGAGGGGTAAAGACAATTGAAGACAGCTGGGGGGCTTGTTATGGTAGTGCAGGTTATCTGGAACCTGTACCCTTTGAGACTGTATAAACAAAACGGGAGAGGATGGGATACTATCGAGGGCCATCTGTTGACTCTTTGTGTGATGTTGTTGATGTTGGGTGTTGCTGCTGAGAAAGGGAAGGATGGATTGGATGTTGTTCCAAGCTCGTGGTCAAGCGCTAGTGCCTGTAGGACTTCGAACTGTCCTACCTACCTGCCAGTTTCAATCATAGGGATATATTGCGACCAGCAGTCTTTGTTTGAAAAATCCACCTGCCATCGCCCAGCTTTGGGTAGGAGTCTGGGATTTAACTACTGCTTGACGTGGCGTAAGAGGAGTTGATTCGAACGACCTAGTTCATCTCCAAGAAAGAGAGCCTTATCATTTTGCAACCTCTTTGGATATACCAAATAACAATTAACAACAAACAGACAGTTAGGGTGGATCAAGAGATATGTGAATGGACTTCACGGTGTCTTCTTGTAAACAACTACGCCTCAATTATCTTCTTCGAGTATGGAGACCCATCCCTGAGTTTTCAGCTATTCGCTACCTAGGTATCTAGTTGGAACTTACATGGCTATGTCTCAATCGTACCTTCCACATCTTCCCACAAGATATCCACGTTTCAATAGCTATACTCAGATGTCTTCTAATCTTTGTTTGTGGGAGGCTTTTGAATGGATCCATCATCTTGTGACCCCATCACGTTTATAATTTGGGTTGTCTTTGAGCATGCTCAAGTGAAAGGCTATGTTTTTCTAAGTTTATGGCATCCATTAAAAGGAAATATCACCCGTTCATCCAGTCCAATCCCATTCTTGAGCAGTCTCATCCTTGAAACCCAGTGCAAAATCAAGGAGCCTCGGCGACTCGGTCTAACATTCAACAGGATATCCATCTATCACCAGCGAAAACTAGCCTCAGGGACATCTCCTCCGGGCGATTCTAACATAGAAGTAAGAAGATCTTGAAATTTGGTAAAGACGATTCTAGCCTTGCGCTATTCAACGCCGTTATAAGTAGAACAAAGCTTCTTTCCACCCAAGGTCTCACACAAGCTTGCCTTTTCTTAGCCCCAATCAAATACAATCCAACTACCGGTCTACCGCCTATCCACGAGAAGCCGAAATGGTATGCTATTGGATTTTATCGTAGAAACATCTTTGGCGCTACGGTACGATCTTGGTTTTTTCGGGTCCTGGAGACGCTCGACTATGAAGCTTTCGAGCCTAGTCTATGAACTTAGCTTGGTGGAAACGGGGATATCCACGGGATCCAGTCGTTCTCTAACCGGTCTTCAAAGACACTTTTCGGACTCGGATGAGGCGTTTTGACGATATTTCTCGCAATCGTAAGAAACACCCGAGCTGCCGCTTTGTTTACTTTAATAAGTGACGAGGCGATCGAGGGAAAGATAAATTAAATTAATTGCGGAAGGATTTATTGGCTTGATGCTACATACAAACACGTTCGAGCAGCCATCTACCATAGTACCATTTCATATCTTTACATTCGTGGCTGTCTTCTTAGTACAAAGCTGGTAGTTCGTGGGTCTACAACCACCCAAGGATGAAGATTGGAGCGCTCCCCCTCCCCTGCAAGCGCAACAGAAGACTTCGCGAGGACGGACCAGACATCGCAAAATCAACGTCAACTCATCCACCCGCCCTAACCTCCAAGCAGGGATCTCTCTCGCCCCTCATCAATCGTCACACTGCAGGTATTCGGTACTCAGAATAGCACACGGCATGGTTGATTTGGACTCTACTCTTGGACCTACCATCTATTGCCTATCAGGACCCCAGACCACAACATCCATTGAGTCAAATCTAGGTCGATCACTAAAGCTGAAAATGCCGGCATAGGTCAGAATTGACAACTTTTTGGCCCGACCATGCACCGCATGAGGTCTTCTCGCTTGCGGAATGGCCTGCCCAAACACACCTTCGAGTATCATGCAGAAGTAGAATGTCAGTCCATGCAAATGACAAGGTGAGGATGCCAAGTCATCAATTGTACTCTACTAGTACTCTCGGTGCAATCCCGACCCACGAGCTAAAGTAGGTATGGCAAGTCACTCTGGGCGAGCGGGAATTAGCATTGGATGCATGCAACCCAGCTGGGTATTCTCCAGCGTCATACCTCTACTAGTCACGGTTGAGTGACTGCAACTTCACTATCAAATCTCAAAAGTTTCAGACACAAAGGTTTCATCGTTCACGACACCTCGGACAGTTCTCCTCTTGTTTCATGGAAGTATCTTCGCAAGGACTCAGAGAATCGTTACAATGATTAGCCTCATTATAATGAGCCTGGACACAGCTAGCCAACTATCTGAAGAGCTGTGGGTTATGAAATCATGGACCAAACCCTACTAACTGACCGGATGGCAGTCTCGGCCAGAATGATGCGGTTCCACTATGGTATTTCAGCTTTTGCAGTCCTACGGGGTGCCACTTTCTGCCGTATGCATGGAAGTTTATCTATTGTGCCTTTCCAAGAGTACAGTGGTTCTACCCCTGTCAAGTGGGCGAATTAGAGTAAGAGCCTCGCTACTATGATCCATTCTGTTGCCATCAGTCTATGCTGCTGCCATGTGGGACGCCAAATTTATTTGCTGTTGACGTACCTCATATACCTTGGGTCCCCCAGGCCCCTTTTCTTCGCCATTTTGTCAACTTCCAACCGCATCATCCTCCTTCGATTTGTTTCTTGCTGAGCATCTTGTCAGTGCCTTCATGCTCAGCCCAAGATGTTTGACAAGATGAAGGCCTTCAAGTCTCTCTTTATAGAGAAGAAGGTTGTGAACAAACCTCCGAGCACCCATACGTATTATCAGCTGTAAGTTTCCCGAAGGCCAGTACTGATAGTTGGTAGTTATGTTGTTTACGTCGTAAGTCCTTGGATGCACCTGCATGAGGAGAAAGTACCAAGTACTTGAAAGAACGGACGCCAAAGGTGCATCGGATTTAGGTCCATGTTCTCTCTAAATGAGTCCATAAATATAGAATATGAGCAACGAATCTCTGTAACAAGAATTCGCTTTTTATTTGTTTGTTCAGCTAGTACCATTCATTTGGATGACCAGTCTCGCCCTTCCCCTTCACACTTCTCGCTTCGCTATTTGGCGACAGCTCATGGAAACTTACAATGTTTTCCAACGAGCAAATAACCTGCCGGCCAATGATAAAGCATTATTTACCATCGTTCCTTTCTCCTACCACGCCTCTCGGCGTTGTTTCGTCGTCGCAAGAGGCCCCTCGTCCTCACTCTCCCAGCCTGGTCCAACCGCAAAAGCCTTCAGGGGGCGTAGCAGCTAAGCCCTGTAAAATCAAAGAGGCCCCCTCGCCAAGCCCTTTCGAACTCGCGATTAAGGACGTTAATTGGTGGGCTGGGAGTTTATCTCCCGCGCGGTGTGCCCGTGAGGCTTGGTATGTGGTGTGTGACTGTGTTATAGAATGACTTGCTAAAGTGGGGTAATATACCAAGATGATTTGTCCCCTCGACTAAAGGGCGCACTAATCGTCACTGCAAGTTTGAGCGGCTGCTTGTGTCACGAGGACTACGGCGTTCCTGGCAGGTAGCGGCCTCAGGTGCGGAAGGATTGATTGCGTTGTCAACACGACGGAGAGGCACTTTCTCGCCTGCAGATGCTATGCTACCGAAGAACGGATTTTAAAATTGTGTAGCATGTTCCGCACGATCTATCGTCTTCATTGATTGAATAAGGAACCGCGAAAGAAAGACATGATCCAACAACGGCTCGAGAGACGATATGTGAATAGGCAGAAGTTGTTGAGCTTCCTCAACAACAACTTTGGGTGCAACGGCTATAGTGTTGACGTGAGCTTTCAAGTTCTATCGGTCTTGATGAATTGCTAACCAGCCGGGACATAGGAAAGGTCAGACGCTTATGTTCTAACGGTGCCTCGGCAGCTTACAGAGGTTCGTAACTTGTAATCTTCTAACCCAACACTAAAGCAGCCCTTGGTTTTCACCTAGTCTCGTAGCTGTAGGACCCCACGCTAATGTTGTCAATATCTCAGCTCGAAATCGAAGCCCTGCGTTGATGCGGCGTAATTCGCCGACCTGAAGCACACTTCTGCGTAGAGGAAGTGGGTCACTGCCGCCCCTTTCCATCCGCCTAGTGGCAGTATGAGCACACAACTCAAGATGGACAAACTAAAGGCGAGACTTGTCAGCATAGGTGTCGAAAACTACGAGTCGAAGTGGTATATTCCAGCGCAAGAGTTGGAGAAACTCTTGGATCTAGAGAGCGTGAGGGAAGCAGTTGTCGAATCGAAGCTGGAACCTTATAAACAAGACGAAGTGATTCGGACCATCTTTCAAGGCGGAAAGAAGGTATTCGCAGTTTTTATCCAAATCGGCGAGGTGTCATCCTTTATCAGATTTATGGAGCAGGACCATTTGCAGAATCAGCCCCTTGACCCCAAACTCCCCTTTACAAGACCTGCTCTAGTTTCTATCTTAGGCCAAAGTCAGGGCGAGTTGTTCTATCGCACCCAGTGGACTGTATTGGCCCCATTCTTCCGTGGAGACCTGTCCTATCGAAATTTCGACAAGGCCACCATCTTGCCATTCACTCGAAATACCAAGATCGGAAGCGGCGGATTTGGAACGGTTTACGAAATTGTCCTTGACTCAAGACACCAAGAAGACACAATAGGTGTCGGAATCCCGGCGGTAATTTGGAATGCGCTCCGAATCTTTCCTTCAAGCGGCTAATAAATACACAGGATTCGAGGCTCATTCGCAAGGAACTAGACGTTTCTTCGGCCCTCCAAGGCTTGGAAGTTACAAAAATAGATAATCATGACTCCCCAGGAAGGGAGGGGCACGTTCTCTCCTTGCTTCGCCTTGCTCGACACCCCAATATTGTTCGACTCATTGCATCGTACTCGTATAGAGATACCTACAATCTTCTATTCAACCGTGCAGAGAGTGACTTGGGAGCACTTTTGTCTCGGGTGCAGCGACCGCCGGCTTTCCAGTCTGACGAGTCGTTCTACCAAGCCATGCAAGGCTTATGCTCCGCACTCGCTTGCTTCCATCATCTGACTTGTCCAGGCTATGGACTCGAGCTCAAAGGATACCATCACGACCTCAAACCTGAGAATATATTGGTGGATGGGTCGCGCTTCCTTTTGTCTGATTTTGGGCTCTCAAGCCTCAAAGACATAAACGCAAATTCAAAAACCCTGTCGAAAGATATTATAGGTTACTACCTCTCACCAGAACGGGAGACTATTGAGGATGGATTCAAACGGAAAATTATTGGACAGCCGAGCGACATATGGGCACTCGGTTGCATTCTAGCCGTCGTGCTGACATATATTCAGCGCGGTGAGGAAGGCGTTATGGAGTTTGAGCGGAAACGAAAGCACAAACAGAATAACTGGACGACTTACACCTTTCATGGCGCTGGCGCCAGGAATCCTGCGGTTGATATTTGGCTCACTGGACTGGAGCACAATGCAAGCGAAGAAGCTCTTGGACTGGTGCATCTCATACGAGATACTCTAAAGATCAACCCGTTGGATCGCCCTGACGCCGCAACTGTTTCCTCCACAATGGACTTCCTAGCTGCTAAATCGATCTATTCCTCCATTATGCGAACTTTTGACCGCATTACGGAAACATCCCATGATCCTCTCATTACAGTAGAGAGAGAGAGAGTAGCCCTTTTTGGTGGCGCAGCAGAGTTTCAGTCCATTAGCTGCGAATGGCGATATATCGGAGGCATTCTGACCAATTTCGAATACGAAACTTCCCAAACTCACTTACTGAATCTACAGCGGGACCTTGAGATCGTAGCTCCACCCTCGAATTTAGGGTTTGTTCCTTCGTTGATCCTGAAGCAGATTCGGGGTGGCATCGACCGATTATGGGATACTATTTCTCCTACGATCAAGTCAAGGCTTCAACATACCTTGGAAGCTCGACTTGTCAGCACCGCGGATCTTGACCTCCTTAACGCAGTTCATAGTCGTTTCAAAAATGATCAGGACTATAAGAATATCGGAGTGGCTGCAGCGATTAGATCAATGATCATTTTAGCCGATAATACTGAAGTCCGGCACCCTGAATTTCGAGTAGATCCCACTTCGGTGAATACCATTGGGCCAGATATAACTCCTTTCTCGAGTTTGGCCAAAGCAAAAGACGATAATCAATCCGAAAAGGACGTTTTGGTCGAGTGGCTGGAGTACGACGCTCGATGGCGGGATTCGATAGGCCAGGAACTTTTAAGCCGAGTCGAGGCTGTCGTGGAAATTCTGCACGATGAGGAGAAAGCTGCCAGATTCCGCGCGTTGCGTTGCATGGGCTATTTCCACTCAGTGTCCCGTCATTCTTTCGGTCTAGTCTTTGACCTTCCCACTTTTCACCAAGATCAGAAGTCGCCCTCGCTTCAGCACCGACCAATCTCCTTGGCCGACTTGATAGAAGATACTCGTAACCGCAGGATGCGTCCCGATTTGGGGGCCAAATTCAGGCTTGCCGAGTCACTTGCGGCTGCTGTGTTAGATTGGCACAAAGTCGGCTGGGTGCACAGAGGAATCTCTGCATTCAGCATCATATTCTTTGGGACCACTCCAGAATCTTGGCTTGAATCAGTCGAAGAGCCCTTCTTTCTCGGGTTTCAATACAGCCGGCCTAACGAGCCTAATACATTTACTCTTGGGCCGCCAGAAAACCCGGAGCTGCTAGATTATTGTCACCCTACCTACCTCAAAGGCGCGACTCGCCATCTCCCCGAATTTGACTACTATAGTCTTGGTTTGGTGCTCCTAGAGATTGGTTATTGGAAAAGAGTCAAATCCATAGTGTCCAACTTTGACGACGAAGACCAAAGTCCCAAGAAACTGCGGGAGTGGCTCCTCGGAAACCCCGTTGAGGAGTTGCACATGGTCATGGGTAGAGTCTACCAGGAAGCTGTGAGGACTTGCCTAACTTTCCAAAGCAAATCAAGTCTTGATCAGAAATACTTAGTTCCTGTTGACGTTCAGGAAGAGTTTGAAGAGAAAGTTTTGGCAAAATTGAGGATCTGCCGCGCGTAAATGCATATAGCCGCCCGATCTACCATGAGATAGAACTACCTAGTCAATTTTGAGAGTGTCTTTAAAGGGTTACTGCTAATGTACACCTTCAAAGGCGCCGAATGCGGCGCAATCGGGACAAAATATGAATAAAGAGATCCCTTTCCCAAGTCATGGTCACGCTAAATGTAGCCAACGTTAGAACAAGTGTTGCCAAGATGTAATAGCCTATATGTCTCGCAGAGCTCGTATTTTTCCCGTCTGAATTTTGAACAATACTTGAGCTAAAGATTCCCTTAAGCAGAGTTAGCAGCGAAAAGCGTAGGGGTAGTCTTAGAAAGCTAACCGCAAAAAGATTTGCTGGGAGATATGCAATTGCCACAGAGGTCATGATTTTCATAGATCGCGAATCGACCTGAGTTCTCTGGGCGATGGCGCTCATGTGTTCGCTCTCTTGCCTCGTTGCATGAAGAATGGCCTGAGTGTTTGCAGCGCTTCTACGAACCGACTCGTCGTTGCGAAAGTCCATAACTTTCAAAAGCTATAGGGAAGTTAGCATCACGGCTGGTAAATGGAGCCCTCATATTAGCAAAAAGAGAGAAGTGTACAAGGTTCGATGTGCCTGAAGAGACCTCAAGTAGCCTTTCAAGAGCCCGTATGTGGCTTCTCATGCGCGACCGGAGGTTTTGAAGCTCCAGCTGCGAAGACTTTTTGTTGGGGTCTTCACTGAATTCTCCGAGGTCGTTCAGATGGGCTTCGATGCCGATGGAAGACTCGATACTAGACTCGATCACGGAACGCGCCTTCAAAAGACGCTCTCTCGAAACTTGGAGCTCCTGGCTGTCGCTAAACGCTACAGAATAATCGTGAGGCGCAGTCTTTCCCACTCTCGAACAGCAGGCCTTTTCATTCTAGAATAACCAGGGACAACGATTAATGGACGTCCTCGAGGGGCTTTTGCGGTAGAAGCAAGAGACATACAAACGAGTTGATTTCCGATTCCAAGTGCTTGATGTACGCTCTCCAGTTCGCCTCTGTAGAGGTCAAAATCATCAGGTTAACCATGGCAGTGCAGTCTAGCCCTCCGGCACCCTGAAGTATGCTTTCCAGTTTGCTCTCAATCGGCCGGGAGGGTTGCAGGACTATCCATTTCGAGGACGACGTTTCGGGACTGTAATTATGGTAGACCGCCATATGACGGAGAACCCAGGAGTACTCGGAGTCTCTGCCCACTTGTTCGGGGTATCGGATGTTGTAGCATAGCTCCAAGTGAATCTTTTCGGTACCATTAGCAGAGGGGACCGACAGATTGGTTTGGGACGCCGTTGCGTACACTTTCCTGCCCTTCTCTACCATGTAGCTGTCGACTGTATCCGCCGAAGTTTTCATCGCTATGACTAGCTTTAAAACCGAAAGCACGCACGAAGTCCACGAAGGCTGCCGAAGCCTTGTGGTCCGAGAGTATCCGCAGAAAGCCACGATGCGAGATCTGCAGCCTGCTCCAGGAATTTTTCTGCCGAATTATACTTGCAATATCCACGGATGTCAGGTTCGCACTTGAAAATGTCTGGAGTTGTCCGGGATGGCGACTTACAAGAACCGGCATGAGGATCGGTCGAGGGATTCCTAGTAAACAAAGGAGGAGGAGTATCAGCTTCCGAGCTCCCAGTGGCACTTCTTAACCAATATCCGACGATGAAATCTGGAAATTGTTCTCTGTACCTCCAACGCCGTTTCCAAAGCGCCGACATCTGAAATTGCTTTTATCCGACAACCTTTCAGATGAATCAGCTCAAGATCGAACACGCAACTGAGATCCGAGGGCCTTGTTCAGTGGACTAACCATTGCTATCTCCTTCTCTAAAGGTTGTAAGATATCGGACATCCCAAGACCCAGAAGTGATGAAGACTCTGGAGGCTTCCGCATCGAGGCTCGGGAAGGTAACTAAAGGCTGTGCCCTGTTAGTCATTGAAATTAACCCACGCGTCCGGTCCTATGTGGAATGACTTCTGATTTCTGGCACGAGGGGGGAAACAAGAAAGAATCAGCAAATGGAATTTCAAGTTTTGGTGCCGGGGAAGACAGTCGTTCACGTTGATGTCGTGCTCGGTCAGGTTTTACTTGAGGCCGGGCAGGCCGCTTTTAGGTGGTTAAATGCGATGTTTCCCACAGTCGACACCACACCACCTATCATAATTTTACTTCCGGCCTATGTTATGAAGCATAATAAAAGCGTTCTATTGATGCAAACTAGAAGTTCTAGTCTTGTGCTATTGCTTTTTAATGAATAAATAAAGGGTGTTGGATCTAGTGTTTTTGGTGCGGGATTCAGCTATTTTAACCCGCCCAGCCCTCAAGAAAATCCCGACCGCGTACAATCACTGCTTGCTGCCTTATGGGTAATGACTCTTCTTTGCCTGCAAGTAAGCCAGTGCCGCCGAGAGAAGGGTTGGGCTGAAATCCTTACACTGTAAATCCCGGTCTTGGCATTCGCTGCCTCGTCAGCGAGTTCTCTGTTCTGACATGACCCCCTCATCGACACCGCCTCGACAAAGCACCTGACTAACGGCGGCTTTTTTATGATACTGCAGCCAGATCTCTCGCCCAACAAGGAATGGATGGAGTGGTAAATATGCCCAGCCCGATCCTCGCGAGTCTATGATTGAGTCTGTTGCTGAAATTATATCTCGTAGGAGTGAAAGCGGTAGTCGCGGTCGAATTCGCGACCTAACTAGTGCAGGCTCCGGCTTCGTGACCTTTCTAAGCGTTGCTCAGCAAGCCCGGCTTGACTTCTTGCCAATAAGCTGGCATCAAGGACTACAGCTGCTGGGCGAAGGCGTTACTACCGAGGTTAGCCAGTCAATCATTAACCTCGAGCGTTCCTTTGCGTTCAAACGAAAGTCAAGTCGCACCAACGAGACCGATGCTCGACTTCTCAACGCCCTCTGTACGGAAATTCTAGTTCTACGGCATCCCCCGATCCAAGAAGACCCTCATATCGTCGACGTGCTGGGGATCAGCTGGGAGCCCTCAACAGCCGGCGAAGCATGGCCAGTCCTGGTACTTCCAAGCGCAGAATTTGGTGCCTTGGATAGATTTTTAAGCCACCGCGAAGGCCGGCAAAGCTCCTTTTGCGACAAGCTAAAACTTTGCTCGAACGTCATTAGAGCTTTACAAAAGCTCCATGCCTGTGGCAAGGATGCCAGTGTTGGTTTGAAAAGTTCAACTGCTGACATTGATGTAGGTGTTGTTCACGGGGATCTCAAGCCACAGAATGTTCTTGTCTATAAAGACTCCAGCTTGGGTTATGATGCAAAAGTTGCCGACGTTGGCTTCTCATGCTTTAGCGGGAGTGGCAGTAATAAGGTCTACCCTCCAAAGTCCGCGCCATGGTTCGCGCCTGAATGGCACCACCGAGGGTTCTCAATGGAGAAGGCCAAATTATTGGACATCTTTTCTCTAGGGATGCTTTGCCTATGGGTTATAATGGAGCATGCTTTACAGAATTCATCAGATGCTGGCCTCAATGTTCTGACTAATCAACCGACTTGGGCTGCCGATATGAAATCCAATTCTACGACTGACATCTTGAGTCAGTGGAAAGAGCAGAAAGCGTTACCGGAACAAATGGTACACGTTATTGAATGCCTTGAGGATGCGACTGTAGGAGAAAAGTCGGAACTTGTCCTATTTTTCAACAGAACTCTTCAGCATAATCCCACCAAAAGAGAAGCTGATATTTTTAAACTAACAGAGGATATCACCGTCTGCGGGTAATACAAGCCTCCCTTTGAGAGTCCATGCTTACTTGCGATAGATTTTCCAACCTTGGCAAGTTTGAAAGATATGATACAGTAACAGTTCCGACTCATAAGACCTTCCGGGTAAGCAGCCACGGTTAGATTTCCATACTTTGTATTAATTCCACTCAGCTGGCGGCGGCCATTCCTCAGCTTAGTCTCACAAGCTACCAAGTACGCCTCAGCATTTTGAGGGCATTGGAATCAGTATTCAAGTCACCAAATTCGGAAACCATCCCGCATTGCTGCCAGTCCTGCTCGGAAAGCATGGCATTCCAACTTGCGCTGTCCTTTCATCTTGGATTCGGCGGCTACCGAGACGAATCAAGAGCAAAGGAATGGTTGCGACGCAGTTCGAGGGGCGTCCAAGATCTCGAGCGGGAAATTGACGGACTCCGGGAATACTTGTTCGATCTTAGATATACTGGCGAGTTCGAAAGACTAAAACATGATGGCTTCATCCACATCATAGATTTCGCAGAGCAATATGGCCAGCCGGATATGTATCACCGTTTCGAAGGCGCATTCAACACAGAAGTCGATGCTTCAAGTCAAATTTTAGGAGAATCACACATTGTCACGATTCAGTTGAAGATGGCCCTGGCTTCAATCTACAAAGGCAGACTTCATTCTACAGAGGCGGCCCGTCTCGAGAAAGAAATCATTGACTCGCTGTCCTGTATTGAAGAAGTCGCCAATCCCTTGGTTCTTACAATAATTCTGAGACTTGGCTCTACCTATTGCCAAATGGGAAAGTACCAAGAAGCGCTGGAGTTGCAAACCGATGCCTTTCAGCGGACTCGGGCCCTCTTCGGCGATGGACATCCCACCACGTTGAATGCTAGGGGGGTTGTCGCCTCGACGCTTTGGGCTCAGGGGAAATGGGAAGAAGCAGAATTGCATTTCTTGCAACTAGTTAAAGAGAGCGAATCCATCGGGGGTATCAGTCATCCTGATACTATAGTATTTAGAGCAAACCTTGCTATGGCACAGAAACAGATGGGAAAGCTGAAGGAAGCGGAGGCTTTAGAAAGGGACACTGCGTCTCGATGCCTCCAGACATTCGGGCCGGACAGCATTGCCACATGCAGAGTTGGGTCAAACCTCGCACAGACATATCTCAAACAAGGCCAGTTTCGCAAAGCTGAGGAGTGGTTGAAGTCGTTAAGAAGCTGCAGAGACGAGCCTCTAGCTTCCATTCATCCGGATAAATTAAGGCTCTTCAACGACCTTGGTGTGGCCTATCTCGGCCAGCGTCGTTTTCCAGAGGCTCAAGATATCTTGAAATCCACCGCCAGAGCCCAGGAAGAATCAATGGGCCTGAATCATGCCGATACGATCGCCACATTTCTGAATCTTGCAGAAGTCTATTACGACGAAGGCAACCATGACATGGCGGATTCTTTGATTAAGGAACTGGCCGAGAGATGCTCTGAGAATCGTAAAGAGGCGGGCCTCGTCAACAGCTCACTCGATATACGTGTGGCGACGAAACTAGCTACTCTGTTGAATTGGCGAGGCCTGTGGAGCGAAGCTGAAAAGCTTCAGGTTGAGATCCTCTCAACAAGACGCGAAACCATGGGATCGAACCACCCGAGAACAATGGAAGCGATGGCGTGTCTATGCGAAACACTCGGATGCCAGAAGAAGTATGAACAGGCCGACGAACTTGACTTGTCTCTTTCGCTGGAGTCGCTAAACAAACTCCAGAATGATGATGCAGTCATCCTCAAACCCCTGTCCAACCTTGGTTGGGCATATATCGAAGAAAATGAGTTGGATCGGGCTCAGAGATTGCTCGAGAAGGTATGGTCTGCGGCCAAGCATATCCTGGGCCCTGAGCATTTGCTCACGGGGACTGCTTTAGGCAACCTTGCCTCAGCTTACGCACTGAAAGGCATGTCACAAGAGGCGTATGTGGCGTATTTGGCGTTGATCGAGATAAGGATCAGGAGTCTTGGCTTAGACAATCAATCGACACAAACGGCGTTGGCTAATTTTCGATACTTCTGTAATTGCGTTGGATATAATGCGGATAGTGCACTAAATAATCTGCAACGCTAGCTCTTAATAGAGCTGCGAGAAGAAATCGAAAAGAGGCTGTGTTTGCTGTCTACGCGCCACTAATTCGCAGTTCAGTTGTTTACAAAGTGCTCAAGCGATTAAATAATACTGTGGAGAGTGGGTAGGTTATATATATGAACACTCCGAATCCACTTTTGGGCCTCTTTTCGGTGTGAGCAGAACATACCTGTTACATCTTCAACTCATGAATATCATGCACTATTTATGTGCCTCTATATTCGTTAGTTTATTTGCTTATAAGTAGTGAACATAGCAGGTGCTATAGGGATGCGCTATATACCCCCTTCTACCCCGTCGTAATACTATTTAGGAGCTACTTTTGTTAGAAGCTCCCCAAAGTTCTAGAGCCCGAGCAGAATTGCACGTTTCAGGATCATCAGGCCCGAGAATCTCCCTTCTCAGCCTCAAAACCTCCTCCATTACAGCTATTGCTCCTTCGTTATCTCCCTGGGCGTGGATGCATATTGCCAGGCCGTGACAATTACTCATGGTAAATTGATTTTTCGCACCGTAAACCTCCAAGCTAAGAGAAACAGCATTCTCGTAACTGATGCGAGCATTTTCAACCTGACCACCTTCCCACAGAATTCTCGCTTGAGTGGCAATGAGTTGCATTGTTTTGGAATGCTTCAACCCTCGCACTTTTTCTGAAAGCTCCATAACTTTTACGCTGAGGTCCCAGGCTTCCTGGAGTCGGCCCTGGCGCCTGTACAACTCGACCAGATTGGTCTTGACGGCCAGCTGCTTGGGATTTTCCGCGCCGAAGACCTCCTCACCCTTTGCTGCCAGCTCGGTCAGTATTTCTTCTGCTTCGCCGAGCATTTGTAGTTCAATATAGGTGGCCGCCAGGTTTGCACTACTACTGGGGACGTCACTATGATTGGGTTCCAAAACTTTCTTTCTCAAATCCAAGACTTGTTCTTGCAAGGCCCTAGCTTCCTCCCACCTCTTCTGGGCTCCATAGCCCTGTGCCAAGCTGGATAGACTCGTTAGGGTATCCGGGTGGGTATCCCCAAGCAGCTTCCTGCTCAATTGGAGGTTTTCGCTCTGTAATATCTCGGCTTCCTCTAGTTTGCCTCTCATGTCTAGACTCATAGCAAGGTTACCCATGGCTTTGACCGAGTTTGGGTGCTCGCGGCCGAAATGGTCCAGGCTCTCCTGAAGGGCTTCCCGGTCCAACTCCTCCGCCTCATCCCACCGCTCCATTTGTCCGAGGACGGCTCCCAAATGGGCCAAACACAATATTTTGGTCGGGTGGTGAGCTCCGAGCGTGGATATGACACTGGCAAGGGCGGCACGAAGGATGCGCTCGCTGTCGGTCCACATACCCCGTTCCTCCAGAACCGAGGCCAGACTCAACATCGTTGACACGTTTGACGGATGCCCAGGGTGCGTGTTGCGCTGCCTCGATTCCAGAACCTCTCCGTACAGCCGAGTCGCTTCGACCAACCTGTCTTCGGCCTGCAGGATATCTGCCAGCAGCGCCTTCAAGGTGTTGGTTAAGAAGTGGTCGTTCCCGAAACATGCCTCGAGATCGACGGCTTCCCTGCGGAGATGACATTCCGCGGATGAGAGGATCTGGCTATCGCGATAGCTCTGCACGACGTCGGCCGGAGTTATAGAGCCACCAAACCACAAATCAATGAATTGGCTAGAGCGAAAGACCTGTCCGTTGCTGATCTGAGTCAGTGACGAGTTTAGATATTCGGAAGACATTTTGCTCTTGGCCAACCAGAGGTGGCAATGTGCTTCGTTTCTTGCCGTTCCAAATCCGGTATGGTAAAGTATGGCAAGCTGGTAGGCGTATCTGTCGGCACATTCTGGGCAAGTACTGTTACTCGTTCGTTTCTCGAGAAGTTCTGCTATTGTTACACGCAGGCGGTAGTCAGTCCAGAATAACTGAATCATAGACTTCGGTATCTTATGCAGGATCAGCACAATCATTTCATTTTAACAGCTCCAAGTTGTCACTAACACTGAAACTGAAATGGGAGTGTAATGTGGGGAACTTGTATTCCTTCAAAAGCGTTGGTTGAGTCGCGCTAACAGGTGCGTGAGGAACGGCGGTAACGTTGTCGGAAGACGAGGTGTGCCGTTGAGGATTCAAATAGTGAATAAGTCTGCCAAAGTCGCACTCTCTACTTTTTGGATCATCTGCAATCGTCATGGAAAAGAATTCGCCGAGTTGCGCTCTACGCTCTTCGTCTTCCAAATCGAGATCTTGGATGATAACCTGAACAGCGTGGAGAATCTGCCGTTGGGCCTTCAGATCATGGAGCAAGTCTTCTACACAATTCTCTCCGGACTTTCCGAATATGTTAGAGATATCTTGCTGGAACAGAATCCACACACACAGCATTCCATAGGAAAAGACGTCTAATCTCTTGGCGGCAGCTAGTGAAAAGCCTCTCGGGTGCCATTCGGGAGCCAAGATCCAAGGAGACGTTCTTGGTAAGTATACCCTGCTGTTAATGTCAGCCCCAAAGCAGGAATATGCGAAATCGATGAGCTTGGCTAATGGATTTTCCCTGTCGTCTCTGAAAACTAATATATTCTGGGGCTTAATGTCTCCGTGGATAATATATGGGATGGAGGTCAGTATGGATGAACAAAGTCCCGCTCGTCGAAGGCACTTACTGGTATTGTGCAAGGTCATCATGGCCATGGCCACGTCTACGCAGAGGCTTAACTTTGTGGTAAATGGGATGCTTCTGCCATCGCCGCCGACCAGAAAGGTATGAATATCTCCTAAAGGAGCCTTTGGAAAGACGAGAACCGGTGCAATAGACTTCCGTTCGGCGCAAAACTCCCAGCACACACCCAGAAGGCTCACGATGTTGGGATGGGACCTCAGGCTTTCGCTCCGCAGAACCCGGATTTCGGCTGCAATATATTGCAAAGCTTTCTCCCGCCTATTTTCCCGCCTCACAAATCGTTTGAATGCAAAGCTCGCCTTGAGATCGACGTGTGATTGACTTACATGAGCAGAGCCGCCTTCGCCAAGAGGTCCCAGAGCCTCGTGCCACGTTATCGGAAGAAAGTCGACCAAGTGATGCTGAGCAATCGACAGCAGATCAATTAAGTCCAGAGGCTTGTGCTTGGAGGGAGGTTCCTCAGGCGCAGCACTGCTGAATATCAATTTCCCCCTCGAAAAGGTGGGTAGATTCTCCATGCTTGTCGAGAAAGGAGGTTATTATAATGAAGGGAAGATTCTCGTGCCAGGCGTGATACTGAGATGAAATGGATCCACGGTTTGCTGATTTCGCCGAGACTCTATTTGCTTAGATATCTAAGTATTTGATATTCTATAGCGCAGTTGCGCTTATGGCGCCGGAAAAATCTAGGGATGCGACACCTTGTTCATGTGTTTCTCCTTTCCTAACACCGCAAAAGTAGCCTCACGGAACGTTGGAACCTCGCACGAGCGGAATCTGGCGACAAGGGGGTTGGGGACAAGGGATAAGATTCGCCAGCGTCGAGCACCGGGTTGTGCTCCACTTCTCAGGGATAGGTGTGACACGCCCTCACAAAGAATGCGAAAAAGCCGAGTTCGTAAAGCCCTGCTCATGCAAAGATTAGAGTTCGCAGGTCCCCACAACTCATAAAATCTGACACCCAACCCCACCCTCAAGCCACAATGGAGATCTCAGTCTACCTGCAAGAATCAACTGATGATCTACTTCAAGTGCTCCGATCTGAGCGAGGTGCAGATGCCTCGAATCGTTTCATTTATGGACATGACAGCTTGGAATTAATCCCCAAGTTGTAATGGATCCGGGTAGTTTTAATGTAAATAACTTTTACTCGGTCCAAACATTTTTGATCTTCACTGTCCCAGCATCCTCTTGCGTTGGTGTTTCAAGGGCAATGTTGGAATTGGTTGAGACATGAATTTTATCCTGGCCCAGTCACTTTCGCATGAAGATTCTCTTGAAAGAGCAGTTTGGAAGAACAAGAAAATCAATGAGTGGCGCCGGAGAATTTGGGGCATAAATGTTTCTTCTTCTGAGTCAGACTGTGACAGACAGCAGTACCCTTATAATTTGAAGTCATGGCCTTATTCCCTTGTTTCCCTAATCAACGAAGAACCCAATCCTCAAGATGTTGAACCAGAGCAGTGGAGTCTTTGGGCTAACGCCTGATGGTATTGATTTGAACGAGACTCAAAGTACGGCTATCTTAAGCGCAGTGATCAGTCTAATGGTGATTGCCACGATCTTTGTTGTGCTTCGAGTGGTTACGAGGACGATACAGAAAGGCACAGTTTTGGCTGTAGATGATTATTGTATTGAAATGGGACTGGTAAGTCTGGCACAGATAAAACCGATTCCTACTAACGAGAACGAAGTTTTTCGCCCATGGTACAGCTGCTTGCTCTCTCATTAGTATGTGATGTCGTGGAAACATCTCAAGACTCACAACTAAATACTTCTAGGTCTTCCATACGGAGGGGGTAAGCATCTGTGGGCGTTAGACGAGACTCAGTTTACCGGCATCTAGAAGGTACACAATAACCGGAGCGTCTCAAACTCCAAAGTCACTGAAATTGAAGGCAGATTCTGTTCGCATACGTTATCATCTATGCTCTCGCAGTCAGCTTCACGAAGCTTTCCATTGTTCTTTTCTATCGGCGAATCTTTGGCATGAATTGGGGCCTCTGGTTCTGCACTTTTCCGGTCGTATCATATTGCGTGACTGTCATTGCCACCATCGTGGTATCTTGTCAGCCCCTTGAGTACTTCTGGGTCAGTTTGAAGGCTTCCGTCATGGGGAAATTATTTTCGTTAACCCTTTGCGTAGACTCAATTCACGACGCCTGGTGCAACTAGCCATTGCATCAATGTATCGCTATTCTTCTTTGCGAACGGAATCTGGGTATTTTCACTTCCATATGTCGCTGAGGATTGATTGTTAACCTGATTTCTAGGCTATGCTGGTTGATTTTTGTATTTTAATTGTCCCCATACCTGTTATTTTGAAGCTGCAGATGCCGAAGAGTCAAAAACTAGCTGTTATGCTCATTCTCCTGCTGGGTAGCTTGTAGGCAAATCTCTATACCCTCACACCATAGAGTTTTGTCACTAACAGTATATCGATTCAGTGTCTGCATCGCGTCAATAATCCGAATAATCATCCTCCACATCATCGTAACTTCAGACGATCCCACATGGGCAATGGGCCAACTCTTTATTTGGCCCTGCTGCGAACCCTACATCGTCATAGTTTGTGCATACCTTCCGACACTCGCCCCCTTCTTCTGAAGATGGTGGGTGACTCTCGTCACGAAAAGTGGGGGATCCTCAAACAAGCTTTCGTCTGGAGATTTGAACCGTTGAGAATCTGCGCATGGTACGACGGGAAATGTCTTCGCAGACAGGGGTAGCGGCAACCACAGAAGATCGGATATCGACAACCGAAAAACTTGGAACAAGAGGGATTGGATCCTCCTTCAAGGCAGTGTCAAAGTGAGGGACGATGACCAGGTCGAATTGACAACGGATGTGACCGGCGCACCGGGAGTACGAAGATGAAAGAAAGCGAGGATAAACTGGCCACAGGCTCCATCAGCGATATACGTGTACAGAAGGATGTAATGCGGACGTCAGCACGTCGTGAACAAGTTTCGAGAGAGTGAGATGGGGACTGGGTTATCTACTTTGCTTGCTACAGCCGAATATATTAACTTCGTAAGGGGGCTTCGTCGTACTGGCAAGCTATATGTATACAATATCTTGCTTAGACGATGAATCCATAGATCTTCGATAATTGTTAAGTTCTAATATTGCAGCTCCATCTCTTGCTTTGTTTCTCTTTCCCATCGCTTGGTCGTCTTTGTTTGCTGGACAGTGTCTGGATCCAGTTACAGTTTTCTCGATTCGCGAAATAGAGGCGTTCAGTTCCGGAGAGGGACTGAAGGTACCACGATTAATTTGATTTAGCAGTATCAGAGTAGCAAAGCCAATCAGGCGTATCATTGACTGGACTATGAACGCAACCAAGGGCTCATGTTTACTCCACTCCTCGGGCTCGCTAAAATTAGGGGCAAGCAAGCGAGCAGCGGCAGCATGACTCGCGCGTGCAGTCAGGAGGTGTGCGATCACGACGACGCGGCCATAGAAAGAGCGTACATACTTCTTTTTTGATAGACCAGAGACAGGTTTCGCCCAGAGTAAGTGTATGTTTACCCTCATTCTCCGCAAGAATAGCTAAGCCTTGCATAATAGGTCGAATGCTGATATATCTAGGCCGGAATATGTTAGCAGAGGTGGTCAAAATCAATTGAGAGCTCCCAAGAATTGACTTAGGACGATAACAGAAATCTTTTTTGTTGTTGGGGACGAACCTATATCTGAGTATGCATTCTGGTCGTTGCAAATTGTGCAAGACATTGTTGTTTCACCCCTCGGGTCAGGTTCTCATTCGATTCCCCGGTGCAAGTATTTATTTGCTGGAACAAAGAAACATTGGTATGTTTAGATTAATGTTGCGCAGATTTCGTTGAAGATGACATTGCCAACGATACCCGTGAACCTGTCACCAATTCCTATCGAATTTCCTGACTTGCGCACAGTAAGTGCCGACATGGCTGCCAGCCGACTGCGAAGCTTCGCAGACACATATATTGCCTCGGCCAAAAAGTTCAGGAGGGAGGTGTTGCTCTCCAATCAAGCATCACCAGAATTTCAAGAGTTATTCGGCTTGACCTTCCTGCCAATTATCGTCACGCGGTATTCTCCTTTCGTTGAATTATCTCCCTCAATCAACGCAATTCAACCAAAATATACTCAGCCGTAAAATGTCTTCAGACGCCCAATAGGATCAGAAAGAGATAACTAAGCTCCCTACTATCTCGCATGTATAGTAGTATGTCGCGGGGTGGAAGCCAATTCGACCGCGGAACATGAACTTGAATCCCCAAGCGATGTCGAGTGTCCCAATGGACAGTCGCAGGCAAAGTGCCTTGCCAAAAAGCCGATTTAGACCTGTTAGATATGTTGTAAAGAACTGTAAAATTGCACAAGAGTGCAGCTTCCGGGAAATGGTGGCGCTAGTGCCATAGAATGGTGAGACTGTTGGTTAATTATTGGTCTCTAGACTCCCGAGTTGAGCGCCGAAGCAGAATCGAGCTGTTCAAGCATCGTGTTTTCTGATTGAGCGTCTTCGAACATGCAATGTTTTTGCCTCTGACCTATGATCTTTGCCTGAAGGAATCTCTGGCCCAATAATGTTCGTTGTGAGGGTGACAAAGATTTTTGCGGCGTTGTCGAAGTAGTGGTATCTGGTGGAGATTTGCGCACTTCCAGGAGACCTAGGGAAGGAATATCGTACAGCCACGGTGCCCGAGAACACATATCACAACGGTGCCGTGCATAAATTATAGCAGCCTGCAGATACTATACTCGTAAGCTGTGGGGGGTTGCGGAGCATACGGGTATCTGTCACGTTCCGTAGTGTGCCAGGGGCTGTAGTATCGCAGGGGAATATGATCTGGAGGACAACTTCGAGCCCACTGAAGTGACGCTGATTAGTATAACAGCGGAACAGAAGATTTTGAAACCGGAAACTTCAGACGACTTCCGATCTACTGCGGAAATGGAATCTCCGGTCGTCGTCAGCGGAGTATTTATCTTGGATTCTTCGCAATTAATGATCTCCAGCGTGACAAATGATTTGATTTGATTTGATTAGGGGGTCCTAATCAAAATCAAATCAAGGCCGAAATTCACGTAATCAAATCTTTGATTTTGATTATAATTGATTATTTACATACAAATAATTGATTATTTACATACAAATAATTGATTATAATCTAATTATAATCTGATTATCAACAGTAGCAAATCAAATCAAATCAGATTATAATCAATTATAATTGATTAGCTTGATTTTTCTTTCTCACGCTGATGATCTCAACGCTTAGATGAGAGTCCCGGAGCTATTGGAAAAATTGCTTCAAGATTGATGCCCAACTCAGTGTAACTCAGTGTATGCAAAGGTTTCTCAAAGTGTGCGACCGCAGCTAATTTTTGAGAATAGCATTCCTCAAACCCACTGACAGAGCATCCTCTGACGCCGCAAGTTGGTCCACGTCCGCATATCAGAAGCGCAGATGTGGCACCTCCAATCTTTGTGTCAGCACTAGATTAGTTGTTTATCAATCGCCAGCAGCCAACACAGCGAAGCGCTATGCAGCAGATGATGGCGTCTTGACCGGTTTGGTAATGTTGACCGACGGTCAATCTGTTCCCCAGCTTGAGACATCGCAATATCCCCGATCGTGCGATGTATCTTTCAGACCCGTGGATCGTGTGGCGTAAAATTTGTGTCATGTACATCATGTTGAGCTCTAGTTCATGTGGTAACGACCAGATAGTCGGGAAATGGCGTGTTGGGTCATCGTTTGTCATTGATCTTAACATCTCTCTTCGAACGCTAGAGAACAACAGCGAGACGCTCTATGCAGCATCAGGATAACAGACAAGGATAAAATGGCGCCTCCCGCCGCGATGCACATTCTCTCGTGCATGAACGGCTTCAACTCGCATTGCACATATTCGTGAACTCCAAGGGGGTCATCGTAACCACTATTCTGGGGTAATGCCTTCTGTGGACGGCGGTTTAGGCGCTCTTGTCGGACCGCACCTCGGCAGGGTCCACTCATGCACTCAAGATCTTGCAAGAAACAAACCGCATTGTCTTAGACAGCGGTCTCGGTTGCAAAATTCCGGCGTGGGGAGTGGTCAGTAAGTGATATGTCTATATTTTGCTTTTTGCAAATGTCTAATCTTTAGGTTGCGGTTAGACAGTATCGTTAGACGGCGGTTGGAGCGCGAAATACCACTAAAGTGGTTACCATGTCTTGGCAATTGAGTGGATGTGAGACTTTTGTTTATACTTTGTTTCCGATAAACACATAATATTTCTTGGAATCGAACTTTCAACAGCACTCTCCTCTAAATTTCAAGGCGGGCCCTTGCTTGCCAATTGACAAAAACACTGAAATGTTTGCAATTCATCCCCATTTCACAAACTCCTCCAAGACGGCGACGTTGGTGGAAGGTCTTTTGGTATCACTGACACTAGTCCTCATTTCATACCTTGGTATGAAAGTTTGGGAGCACGGGAATAGACTACAGAACCAGGCGTCAAAGCTGAGCTTTCAAAGTGTTCCGCCGTTGTACAACTTAGATATTTCAACGACAGTTCCACGCCAGTACAGACCATGGAAGGTAGGAAAGTACAACATGACGATGGGTATTCGTAGAATGCCAGATGAAGATTGGCTGTAGGTCTTGAATGGCTGCGATGAGCACCGATGCCCAGCACCCACACATATTTCCAGACAAATGCTAATTAAACGGTTGAACACAGAGTTATCGATAACCTGTACAAAGCGGAACAGCAGATACGAACTCATCTACTCGAGACCAACCACGACGGTGTGCTTCAATGCTTACCAGAGTCAAAAGAGGCATGCAAAGAAGCCCTTGACTGTATAGTCAATTTCTTGATACGGCGATACCCCAAGCACTTCTGGCTCCTTGAAGATAAGCCAGGCTATGTTCACAACGCAATAACATCCAAGACGTTCAGATTCATTGAACCATATGACCAAGATCCGCTAGCAATCGCTGCACAGCTAGCAATGGAAGACATCAATCTGCTGATGCAGGGTACGGGAGAGAATTCGAACAATTACTTTCTGTGCGTATCGAAAATGTGTGTAACGGCGAAGAAGAATGCTGATGAGAAACTTCAGACAAGCAACCTTTTCAATGGCACCAGCTGGATGGTACATTCAGCAGCGTATAGGCTGGCCATTATGGAGGATACATGGGCCAGTACCGTTGTGGAATCTGAAGTTGAGAAAGTCAATGGAAAAGTACTCTTCCCCACTTCCCGCTTCCTGCTGTACGACAATCCTGACCTTGCCAGGTTCTTCCTCGGTCTAAAAGTATCGAGCCCAGTGCAAAGAAACAACTATTTCGTACAAATAGACGACACTATGTTTCAGCAAGAGCCATTCGCAGATTCCACTGAGCTTCCTCCCAGAATTGAAGACATCCGAATCAGATCTGAACGGCAAACCCTGCGAAGGCTTCCTCGGACAGGTGCGATTATGTTCTTGGTACGAACATATCTCATTCCAATCACCGAACTCGAGAATGAATTGGATAATCTATACTCGTTACGCTCGGCGATCAATGCATGGCCGGCCGAAATTGCCAAGTACAAAGGACGACACGTCTGGCACGAAACATTTGAAAGGTGGTGCGATGAAGTGCTGGGAGATTATGTTCCTACCAGTGGATAGGAACAGGAGCGGTGGATCCGTGGCGAATATTTCAGACAACAGAGTTCATTTTGTGGCCGACTTAATTGTGAAAGGAGTGGACGTGGGAGGAAGAACGGCCCTGGATGTTGACATTGCAGGAAGGAAGGATCGCTTAAACTCCCCAAATCAGCTTAGCTCCTCTTATGTCACGTGTCAATAAATAGGTTGCAGTCCTTAACGTGGTGGCTTCAAATTGCATCCTTGATCATGGTCTTCAAGAAAATCAATTCTTCCTGCACGGAGCATTAGCATCACGAACTCTAACTTTATTTCTACGATGGGCCGTACGAGACGCTGTTCATTTGTCAATTATTCCTGTTTTTCGGTACCGCCATGATGGCTCGGCCGTCACCTGCATACGCGGACCAGCGCTTTTGGTCATTTATGATAAGAGATAATTGAGGAGCGTCCAATTGTGATCGATCTTCAATCGAAAAGTCAGCGTTGCAAGGTTACATGGCTATCGTCGCCCTCTCATTTGACCAGCGTGGCCTGCGCCAACATCTGACCCCTCATCCACAATCCCAATCGAGAGCAGGCAGACGAAAGCTCCCCACAAGCTTACCTTAAGTTCTGTTTGCTTTTCATTTCCCCCTCCTCACTTTCATCACTTTACTCTGCGTGCTTTTTCTGGGAGGTTATTTGAATTTTGCGCGCCCTCGTTTTCTACTTTTCACTGAATCCTTGACGACACCACCTCCTCCTATCAATCGTTCTCGTTTTCAATTGTCTTTAGCGATCAAATTGCAATGGAGCCACAGGCGTCAATTCGGAGTCCGCCAGTGGTCAATGGTCGAATCATGAAGAAAGGCATCACTCGTACAAGAACTGGGTGCGACACTTGCCGAAGGCGGAAGAAGAAATGCGATGAAAAGGCTGGAGACCAATGTAAGCCCATCTTGAAGCTATCCCAAGCGAGTGGCAAATACTCTACTCCAATCTAGCTCCTTTCTTAACTTCGCCAAAGGCTTGAATTGCCAGAAAGGGAACCTTAAATGCCCCGGCTACCCTACCAGGCATGACTGGGGAGAGAAACGATTACGAAGGCCGTCAGCAAGAAATAACCAACAAATCATGGTCACGCAGCCTAGAAACGATGTACCTCAAACAGGCCCTGTAGAATATTCTCTAGAGGACTTCGATCCCGAATTTTTCATGGGATCGACTCTAGGGCCCTTGGAAGATGTCCAGGATCTCAATAATGAAATGATCCTCAGTGAATTCAACAATCACAGCAACACAAATTTCCGCCATCTCCAGTTTGAGGGGGATCATCTTACCTATGCCGAAGATATCTCTCAATTCCTAGAGATCGAACAGCGTAGTCCTTTGTCGTTTGAACTTCAGCACATCATCATTGGTGTGGATACACCACTCGAAAGACGGCTCTTCGACCATTTCACCAGCTCCACGTCTACGATACTGACAACCTCTTCGGGACCCGCAAACCCATTCAATTCAATCGTCGTCCCTCTCGCTGTTCGGGATGAAACCCTAATTAGACTCCTGCTCAGTCTCGCAGGCTCGCAGCTATTGAAACGATATCCAGCAAGATCGGATCCGAAGCTTAGGGAGGAAACGATTCGCCTACATCAACAAGCCCGGAAGGATCAGTACCAACGAAGGCAAGATTTAGAAGCACGGTTCCCAGATCATCCATCGGAATACACGGACCGGGATCTGGAGGTTGTTTTCGCTGCATATCTCGTACTTTGTCTCTACGAGATTTGCGAGGGCAGCGCTGATGGTTCGGGCCATGAGCATCTAGCTTCAGCAGGGAGAATCCTCAATCTTGCATTGGCGCCACCACAAGACTCTGTCGGACTACCACCACTGCACTGCAATCTCAAAGCCAAAATACACCCCTTTCTACTAGAGTTCTATCTATATCACGTCTGTCTGGCCACTGTTACTGCCCCTTTCACGCCCATCGACTTGCCCCAGTACGAGCATATTACCCACCTCTTAGGTCAAGATAAGTATGTCGTCGGCGTGCAAGACGGGTTAATCAAATTCATAGCTCAGATCTCTGCCCTCCGCAGTTATATAGACAAGAATAATGGGGAGCTTGACCGGTACATCGTCGAGACAGCCGTTCAGATATTCAAGGAGCTCGAAGCCTGGGAACCGCAGGTGACATCTTCACGGCCCGAGTATCTAATCTCAAGCTTTTACAAGATGGCGTTGTACATTTGGCTGTTCTCAATCATATATCCGGACCAGAAGGGTCACCGAAAAGTTCAGGCCAATGTCCGGCATATCGTGACGGAGATGTGTGAGATTAGATCTGGTGACGGCGTGATGGCTTGCATGTTGTTCCCGCTGTTCATTGCCGGCTCGGCGGCTGTCAGCAAGGAGGACAAGAGCTTGATAGTGTTGCATTTTGAAACACTGAAGAAATGGAGTGCGCTGGGGAATATAGATCTGACTCTCGAGGCTGTGAAGAAGATGTGGGAGGATGATGAGGCTGGGGTGAAGAATAGTTGGAATTGGGTGAAGCAGTTGAAGAGTTCGAAAATGAGCCTTCTGGTGACCTGATGAGATTGTAATACGTTGAAAGTTTCCGCTTCCTGGGGTTTTCAGGGAACCATGGCTACGAACAGATTTTGGTTGGGATGGGTTGGGAAGGACGATTGAGCAAAAATTGTATTATTCGAGTAAAATATCTCGAGGTCCTGGAGTTGACAGATTTAGGATGAGTAGGTTGGATACCCTAAACTTTTTGAGGGCTAAAATCCTCTTCAGATTTGAAATCGTCCGAGGATAGTTTTTTTTATAGATGTTCTCTAGCTATGACCAGCCAGTATCTTGGTCTTATTGAATGAACATTTTTCAGACTCGCATCTATTCTTCCATTCCTAGAGTGATCTAGGTAAATCGAATTGTAATTCGGGGTAAGGATTCCTCTCAGTCAGTCCTCAGATGCCTCAGTCTCCCCAAGCAGAATTATAAAACATAAAAACAGAAACTCAAAACAAAAAATCGCAGGTGCAATTTGTACAGGCAATCTCGTTTTCAAAACAACCCCTCTTGTGGATCTATTCGATTCTATTCAATTCTCCTCCACTCATTCATCTACCTTCTCCCTTCCCCATACCCGGCCTCCACATAATAACATGATCATCCCCTTCAAAGCCCTCGCCCCCCTCATACTCCCACAACCTCAACCTCATCTTTTCAAACTCCACAAAGCCAAATCTCTTATACAAGCCCAAGCCTTCCTTCGAAGAAGCCAGCACACACTGCAAACCCAATCTATCGACCTCCTTAAGACCAGCTTCTAGCAACTGGCTGCCGATTCCCTGTCTCTGGTTTTCGGGCGCTACGATGAGCGTTGCGAGTTCTTCCCAGAGTCAGAGTTAGTTATTTTCTTTTTTATCAAGAGGGTATTTGGAAGTTGAAAAGGTATAGTAAGGTAATTAGAAAACTCACTGGCGTAATCTCGACCCTGAGTACTTCTAATCATATGCTCATCCGCAACGAGGAAGACATCTTCGCAAAACTTAACGTTGGCGCCGATTCCCCATGCATCCTTCTTCTCGGCTTCATCACCTTCTTCAAGCTTTCCAATTGCTTCTTCTTTCTTCTCAGGGTTCCCATCCTCTCCAGCACCAGCACTAACACCAGCGACCCCTTCCCTCTCTCTACCAACGACAAACCTCCACTGCGCAGCGCCCACAATCGTCTCCCCGTCTCCCTCTGCAAGAACAGCTTTCACAACCACAGCACTCTCCCCCTCTGCACTCGGCTGACTTGCGAAACTTCTCGCTCGCGCTTCTATATTAGCGAGAGAATCACGTTCGGGTCCGAAAGCGACGATGCTGAAGGGATCGTTGTAGAAGACGCGGTTCTCGAGAGCGGAGATGAGATGGTAGTCCTGCGGCGAGGTTACGGTGGTTATGGCTAATGATGGTAACATTTTTGATGGGGTTGTGTTGGAATTTGGAAGATAGTTGTGATTTATTTATGGCTCAGACTTGGGGTAGAAAGGGCGTTAGAAGTTGGAAATGGGATATTGAGAGAGAGTTGATTGAAATGTAATGTACTGTAACGTAATGAATGGGTAAGTAAGGAGATAATTGAGAGGGTTGAGCACTTCCTTTATGCCATTTTCTCCATTTTCATCGTACTTATGGATTGTGAATGAAGGAGACTTCGCTTGTGCGAATTCAGTTAGGAGAAGAATATTTGGTGGTGGCTTGGCAACATCCCCCATATTGTTATCTAGTACTTGCTGCCGCATGAGTCATTGCCGAGTTTTGATAAATGAAATCCTCGTTTGAAGCTTGACAGGATTTGTGAACTGGATTTGGAAGGTGGCTCGGCTAAGAGGTACTGTTCTAAACAAAAGATTGACATTGACATCGATAGATAAAAGTACCTGTAATTCTACCACTGGGGGAGATGTGGAATGTACTGAAAATTCGACTAAGAGGTTCAGTGCTTAGCAAGGTTATACGGGTTGGGTAATGTGTAATATTTTTCATATTACAAGAAAAGAAATTATAAGCAGCGGATGCTCTATGGCAATAGCTCTCTAGAACCGGGGTATCTCAATCAATCACTCTCTCCCTCTCAAGTCAAAACCTTCCAGTCAACACCAACACCCCATTTCTCCCCCTCGACAACCACCTCCCAAACTGGCCCTTTGATCCCCACCATCTTGCCTATCTCAACAGCACTTCCCCTCTGAAGGCCCGTTCCCGCTCCTTCACCAGCAAGAATAACCTTCACCCCTCTAAGCGTGTCGACCATCTCATCGCCATCTCCAAAGCCCTCGACAGCACGAACCTGCCTCCCTCTAACCATGGTCATCCCCTCCCTCGACCCACCACTAAACTCGTCAACAACAACCTTCACAAGCCACTCCTCGTCTTTCCTCCTCCCCCTCGTCTCAGGAATCGCCCCATCGAGATTCATAAGCCAATCCCTGACCTCAGCAGCTAGTCCACCCGGGACATATTTCTGGCCTTTTCGGTGTGGTGAGAATTGTTCAGGTAGAGGGTCTGCTTGTGTTTGGGAGGCTAAAGAGGGGTCTGGTGGGCGGAAACGAGGTGGTTTGAGGAAAGGGGTGGCGTTTTGTGTGGAGATGGATTCGCGGGGTGTGGATTGCGGTGCGGGCGTGGAGAGGAGGAAGCGTGGTGCTGTGGTTGAGATGAGACGGCGGGGAGCTGGAGGTGAGGAGAGGATGGGGAGAGATGAGGATATATCTCTAGTATTGTCGTTCTCGTCGATGAGTAGTTCTTCATCGCCATCCTCTGCTTCTATTTCTTCCTCCAAGCGGGTCTGCGAAGATGTAGATAGACGCCGACGCTTTGGGCTGCGTTCTTGTATCTTGTAATCATCTACCAAATCCCCAGACTGGTATCCCTCTATTTCTCCATCCTGCTCCTCCGTCTCAATTGAGTCGTGGACATCCTGCAATCCATCATCGGACGAGAGTTCTATCGCATCGTGGCCTTTCGGGGTCTTACTCGAAGGCGTCACGAATCGCGTTGTAGATGGCGTGAATCGAGGAGGAGGCAGAGTCTGCGATGCTGTAGGTCGAGGAGTCGAGGAGAAGGTAAATCGTGGTGTGGAGTTGAATTGGGTGCTGGGGCGCGGGGTGTGTTCTTGTGCCAGCGGGGTACTGCGGACTGGCTGCCGTTCTTTCTTGATCACGAATCGATGCGGTGATGGTGTCTAGAAGTTGGAGAGTTAGGAAGATATACTTGGATAGATTGAAGGATAGACTTACCACCGGCGGAGGAGGCATTTTGGAAGCTTCATGTCGTTGTTGGAGCTTATTGATGACGGGGACTGCGGAGCGGCAATACTTCTCGTTTGTCTGGTCTGGTTCTGTTTCTCTCCTTCACTCTTCTTTTCGCTTCACTCATCAACAATCAACACCAACATCAAAAATGAATACTAGCACTGCATCCGTACATGCAAAACATACAAAGTATTGCAGTTATAAACTCGATGGGCGTGCTCAATCGACTGGCTTCGAATTCCCATGATCGAGAATTCTACGACGCTACCCCACACCGGCATGACGTCTACGAACATGACGATAATCCCCCTCCAGAAATATTTGCATTTGCTAAGGTAGAGCTTCGATTCTTGTTGATGTTTACTTCCTTTCTTCAATTTCTCTTTATTTCCTCCTCTGTTTCTTTCGGTTTTCCTTCTTATTCCCCTCTCGTTAAGACTGGAAATATTAACAAGTTGTTGATCGGTTCTAAGAGCATTGATTGTTCCTCACATTATTTGTTAAGATGCCGAATCCTACCTCCTCAAGGACTGGAGAAGGCTCCTCAGTCTTCCCGATCTTCACTAAGAAGAACGAAGTTGTTCTCTTCTCTAGTACAGCAATTGCACTCTATGGATATGATCAAGGCAAGAAACTATCCTTCCTATCCTACCATTTACCACTTCCTAACTCATTACCATACAGGCATGATGTCCCTCATAAACACCAACTACTCCTACCTCAAGACCATGCAAATCAAAGAAGAATCTCCAATAGTCGGCATCATAGTCTCCGTATACTATCTTAGGATGTGCACTTGGAGCCATCATCGCTTCCTGGCTAGGCGACAAGAGAGGTCGAAAGCCCTCGATATTCACCTGTCTCGCTACCACAGCATTCGGCAACATCCTCATGTTCATATCCGGCTTTTCGCTCAATGGAAGCTCCTCCTGGAATGGAGGTGCAATCGCATGTATGCTCGCCGGGAGGGTGGTCATGGGATTGGGAGTCGGAGGCATCGACGCCGTCATCCCAGTCTACAGCAGTGAGCTCTCCTCAGACGGTGCCCGAGGCCGAGCACTCGCCCAGGAATTCCAGATGAACATCTTCGGTCTGCTCATGGCTTATGGAATCAACATGGCCGTCACGTACGGACTTGGAAAGGACAATCAATGGGCATGGAGGGTTCCCATCGTAGCTATGCAGATCTTCCTCATCTTGCTTATGTCCTTTATTAGTTGTCTCCCAGAATCACCTCGTTGGTTCGTGAGTAAAGAGCGAGGTGACGACGCGAAGAAGGCTCTACAGAGTATCTACAGCAAGGAAGACGCCAAGTCCAAACTGGAGGAACTGCAAGAAGCGCACGACAACGAGAGTGACGAGAAAGTAGGATATAAAGACATGTTGCTACCAGGCGGATCTCAATTCCACCCTAGCATGGTAACAGTGATGGGACAAGTCAACCAGGCCCTCACAGGCTACGGAGCAGTGTCCGTTTACGGCCCCCAGATCTTCGAAATCCTCGGCTTCGAGACGACGAAAGCAGAATTTCTGACACTCGGAAACTACGTGTCCTATTTCCTGATGATGACCTTCGCATGGTTAACCATCGACGTGTACGGGAGGAGGAAACTCATGGTCTGGGGCTCGGTCGGCCTCTCCGTCTTGTTTCTCATCTTGACTGTTTTCGGGGAGTTGGCTGAGACGTCGATTCCCGACCTCGCTGTCGAGATACCTGGGAGCATCACGCTTTTCGTCGCTACTGCAATCTTTGGCATCGGGTGGCTCACGACAGTTTGGCTCATCCCGACGGAAATATATCCTAGCACAGCGCGTGCGCAGGGCTCTGCAATCTCGGTGATAATATGGGGACTGGCGAATTTTGCTATCACGCTCTTGACGCCTATTGGGTTTAACAATTTGAAGTATTGGCTGTTTTTGGTGTTTGCGGCTACGAATACGTTTGCGGGGTGGTGGACTTGGAGGTATACTCCTGAGAGTGGAGGGAGGAGTTTTGAGGAGAATCAGGAGTTCTTTGATTGTGCGAGGAAGGAGGGTAGTTGGGTTGTTGGGAAGGTGGATGGGGGGAGGTTCCAGGGGATGGAGGGGAAGAAGGAGGGTGGTGATGAAGGGGAGAGAGCGCCGTTGTTGAGGAGTCGGAGATAGAGTACTGAGAAGCGCTGGTGAGTATCTTTGATATGTTGGGGAAATGTAGTGTGCTATCAATCATCAATGATAGACCGCATGAACTTTTTTAATCTGTTGAAGCTGCGAAGGGGTCATGTATCTAAGGGCAGACTTTAGAATGCTGAGGTCAAGTACCTAATGATGTGGGAGAAGAACGTATTGAGGATGATGGAATTGGCATTATCTAAGAAGACTACCATGGTAGCAAGAAAAGAAGGAACATAAAGAACGCCTCTGCTCCGTGATTTTTTGGGAAGGCATTTGTTTTTTCCTTTTCGCGAGCGCCTTCAGCAAATGCATGTTTTGCCAAATAAATCTCCAACCATCCATCCATCTAACCACATCAAAGTCATTCGCGTCGTAAATCATCCCCTTTTATTCATTGCCCGTACCATATTGTCCCTTCTAGATCAGAGACGTGACGACTATAGAGAAGAGACAGGCAGAAGAAAGAAGCTAGGTTCACGAGAAGAACTTGCTATACGCAGCCTTCTCCTTCTTGGCTCTCTCAGCAGCTGACTTCTTTACAGCAGCCAACTCCTTCGCGATAGCCGCATCGCCAGGCACCAACGTGTTCGCCTCGATCAGATCCTTCAACGCGGCATCCTCATCCTTCAAGCCAATCTCAGCGACTGCACGACGATACAAAGCCTTCGCCTTATCGGTGTCTGAAATCCCAGAGACGTCCAACGCGGCAGACGCACATCTCAGACCCTCGGCGTAATCCTTGGACTTGTTAGCCAGCAGAGCAGAGTTGGAGTTCAGTGTGAAGCGGAGAGCGTCAAGAGCGGCCTTCGTCTCGGGAGGTTCCTTCTCGAGATCAGGGTCCTCGTTCAGGTATCTCAGACCCTTCTGGTATTTATCTAGCCCGAGGCTTAGATTACCGTTCTTGAACGCCGTGTTGCCGAAGCCCTTCAGCGCCGTCGCAGCCTCAAGGATGTATGCTGCACTCTTCTCGCCAGCCTGGTCCTCGGGGAAGTCCTCGTATGGGTCGCCGGTTGAATCTGGGGCTTTGGTCTCTGCTGCTTCGGCGTCGGAGCCAGTCAGCTCACCGCAGTCTGTGATGGTCACTTCCTTGGTGGGCTTGTCGCCGGGCTGGGTGGGCATGTTTTCGATCTTGCGGATGATGGATTTGCCGTTGAGGACTTCGCCGAAGACGACGTGCTTGCCGTCCAAGTGGGGGGTTGGGACGGTGGTGACGAAGAATTGAGAACCGTTTGTGCCTGTGGTGGGGTAGTTTTGTTAGCTCTGTGGTTCTGGAGTATGTGGGTATGCATCCTGCCATTGCTTCTGAGTTGGATGAGATGGGAAGAATTGCAAGTGAAGGTGAGATGTATATCAAGTGAAATAAATAAAAGAAGGGTACCAACCAGGGCCAGCATTAGCCATTGACAACAAGAATGGTTTCTCATGCTTCAACTCGAAGTTCTCATCCTCGAACTTGGTGCCGTAGATCGACTCCCCGCCCGTACCGTTGCCAGCCGTGAAGTCTCCGCCCTGGATCATGAACTGCTTGATGACCCGGTGGAAGGTCGAGCCCTTGTACGAGAGCAGCTTGCCGGCTTTGCCTTCACCCTTCTCCCCCGTGCAGAGCGCGCGGAAGTTCTCAGCTGTCTTGGGAACAATGTCATTATAGAGTTCGAAGGTCACTCGGCCTTCAGGTTTCGAGCCGATACTAAGGTCGAAGAAGACTCTGCTGCGCTTGGCGGGAGCGGAGGCCATGATTGCGGAGGTTCTTGGTGAGTGAGAGAGTGTGGTTTGGTGTGGTATTTGGTTGTGGTTATACAGAATGAGGATATTTGTTTTTTGAATTGAGGTTGTGGTTGTTGGTGAAGTGAAGTACAAGCTTCCCGATAAAATCCTCAGCCTCGTTCTAGTAACTTCGAAAAGGCGGGACGGTGAGAGCAAGGGGCCCGGGGGTGTTCGCTGCCTTGGGTGGATTTCAGCCACGTGAATTCAACAGTAAATTCAATTGGATAAAGAGAGAATGGAACAATTAGAATAATGTAGCTTTTATTCCTGGTCGTAGAGTTGGCAACTGATTGCGATTTCAGTTTTATTTTGATATTTGTAGAAAAAATCGTAGTAAACTTGAGTATCACGTGGCACATTTCCCTTTTTGGCCAGCTGATGTCTCTGCTACTGAAGAGGTACCTATGGGCTATTGTTCCAACGTGAAAGTGTTCTTGAAAACATAATGGTGATTTTGTAGTTTCTAGCCCTGCATACGCAATCCTAATCTTTCCACTAAGCCCTCAACTTCGCAGAGCTGAACATCGACCACGGCAATAAGTAACTTGCCTCAGGTACCTACATGAGCCTTGAATCAAAGTGTAATCCATAATGTCTATTACAGCTCAATGAGCTGTCGAAGTTGCTATCTTTGATTCCACCGGATCAACTCAGGATAATTGTCAATAACAACCAGACGCATTTGAACAAGCCAACATTGAGACTCATATCCAGGTCAACAAACCTCTCCCAGTGATCCTGAACATCGATTATGGAAATCTATTTACTCAAAATGCCTACCCTGAAGGAAGTAGTGCAGACCAACGGAGAATTCGTTGGAGGAAGCCGTCCCCTTTCTAAAGTAAAGAACAAATAGGGAATTGAGCTTTTGGTAGAGATTGCGAACTCATATTTTAGTCAACAGCTTTATTATCCTCGTACGTTGATAGATCTCCCTCGATAGTTGATGGCAAATCTTGAACATTCACAGCCTCAATAGAAGCTATGGAACTGAATATGAGAGCGAATGTGTTGAAGAGGAAGACTTGATTCCAAGCGGCTGATATGTTGGGTTGGGTTTCGCCAAAAAGAATAACCATCGACTGCCATCTCTGCGCAAGCTCAAGAATAGACTTGCACTCTAGAACTAAATTGAAAGAGGACAAGTTACAGAAGCAAACTCTAAAATCAATTATCGCTCAAATCTGATGCCGCTCATGATTGTAGAATCTCGAGATAATCAACTAGTTGATTTCGCTCCACTAGGCCCAATTGAGATCTCTAATGTAACCTGCTGATCATCAATATCCGACTATACCATAGACAATGAGGAATAACTTACCGGTCCATCATTCACCAATGCAACTTCCTCCATGATGTTAGCAAGAATAAGGACACAGGGCGTACGTAGCATACCATCATCGCCTGGAAAACTCCGTCCTTGACACTCTCTGCCTTGTACCCCTGTTGAACCTTCGAAAAGAAGTGTTGATACAGCTCTTTAGCTTGCTCCCCTCCTAAGGCTCCTTGGAAATCTGGTTTCGTTCCTTTCTTGGTTGATGCCAGGAGTGTGAACTGAGAAACTAGCAATTCATGAGTACTGAAGTATAAATATCGGAATTGGGGGGCCACACACCACAGAGAACCTCGCCGTTGATATCCTGAACATTGTGCTTCCACTGCTACAATCAGTCTTCTCGGTTCCAGTCTCTCAAACCAATGGGCGGATTTCATACCCTACCACCAGCTTCATCATCCCATAACCGCATCCTCAATACCTTTAAAGCCAGCGATTCTGCATCTTTCTCAGTATCTCCAGGCGCCACGGCTGCAAAGACAAGGATCCCCTTTCCTATGGAAGAGATGAGTTGCTTGTCAACTGTGACAGAAGCTGATAGCACGCGCTGCAGTATAGCTATATTATAGTTAACGGGTCTGATATGCAGCAAATAAAGTGGGGACTGTTACCTTTCATTATGACGGAAGGGTGGGAGCGTGGCCTCGAGTAGAATCTTTCAGAGCCAAATGACAGGAAAATGCAGCCTCAGAGCTTCAAAGCTTGACTCGAAACTTCTCTTAAGCTAAGTTTTTGGTGTTTACGGTGGGAAGAGAAGGTTCGACGGACTGTGAAGGCGATGGGAAATTCTAATGCTGGGATGGAGAAGAAAAGGCTATGAAAGCTCTTAAACCTAGTGTGCATAAAAAAGTGGTACAAAAACGAACGTAAAAGACTGCATATCATTAGATATGAATCTTAAGTACCTACCTAGTTAGCTTGGATACAACTGAAAAGTTTTTGTATATTTCAATTATACAGGTTGGCTAACAGGTAGCTGTTGACACCTGCTTCCCCCGGATTAAGGCTGGAGCTAAGGCTGCCCCGATGGCCTTGGCGAACAAGCCAATTCAATGCGGCATCATCGCCAGCGGAAACACCTTCAACCTCACATCACGCAAAGCCGCGCCCGATCTACTAGCACTCCGAATCACCGCAACATCTACCCGCCTCCCCGAGATACTCTTACCTCACGAGGCGCGTGCCGTACCACCTCACGAACTGCGCATGGGGTCAAATAGTCTGCCATCTGAGCTAGATTCCTGGACACGACCACACCTATACAACCCAACACCAACACCGACACCGACACCACGTTTTGCGCCCCTCTCTGATACAAGATGGCGGCACGAAAGCTCCAGCAGGAGATCGACAAGTGCTTTAAGAAGGTCGACGAAGGCGTGGCAGAATTCGATGCGATCTACGAGAAGATCGAGCAGTCAGGGAATGCCGCCCAGAAAGACAAGCTGGAGGACAACCTCAAACGAGAGATCAAGAAGCTGCAGAGGCTCCGAGACCAGATCAAAACATGGGCCGCAGGGAACGAGATCAAGGACAAGGGTCCTCTGCTGGACAAGCGGAAATTGATCGAGACCGTACGTTATTAACTGTTGTAGCTGTAGAGCCGGCTGACCCCTAGACAGAAGATGGAGAACTTCAAGGCTGTCGAGAAGGCAATGAAGACCAAAGCATATTCGAAAGAGGGCTTGTCTGCAGCAGCCAAGCTGGATCCCAAAGAGCTGGCGAAATCTGAAGCTTGCGACTTCTTAAGTGCTTCCGTAGACGAACTAGAACGCCAAATAGAGACCCTCGAGGCAGAAGCCGAATCGATACAGGCGACACTGAAGAAGGGCAAGGGCCAGTCTTCGAAAGCGGAGAGAATCGCTGAGATCGAAACGATCACGGAGAGACACAAATGGCATCAAGGAAAGCTGGAATTGATAAAGCGGTCGTTAGAAAACGGTGGGGTGGAAACCAAGCAAGTCAACGATCTGGAGGAAATGATCAAGTACTATCTCACCGATAATGCGAACGATGACTTCATGGAGGACGAAGAAATGTACGATGAACTAAATCTGCAAGAGGACGAGGAGAACTACGGCATGAATAATGACAATGACCGTGTATCTTCACAAGACACGCAGTCGATACAGGACGAAACACCAGAACCAGAGTCTAGGGCAAACAATGTAGCGAGTGGGAAATCGAAGTCTGTACCCGAGCCGGCTGTTTCTGCAGCACGGAGACCGTCAACGCAGATAAAGAGCCCTCTACCAGCACTGGCAACGCTACATACACCTTCGACAGTTTCCAATGGCACGAATAGTCATATGAAGCCCGCGGCAGTCCCAACGAGAGCACCTGGAGAGGTATTGAAATATGCTTCTGCCGCGGCAGCAGCAGCGGCGAGTGATAAGATGGGCATTGCTCCTTTACCACCTCCACCCGAAGCACTTCCCGCACCGAGTACATCGTCGAACCATCCGCCATTACCCTCACATCGAAGGCCTAGTGTTACAGCATCCCCCAATTCGGTATTCTCACAGCCTGCTAGTGTCCATCAGACGCCTGTGACCAAGCCTAGTGTTCCAGCTACCTCACATATATCGGATACACCACCGAGTGCGAAGTCACCAGCATTAAGTGCATCGAGTATTCCTACGACATCACGGCCAATTTTGGAACAGCAAGATAGTAGGCCGGGGGCATCACGAGGCTCGTCTGGTAAAGCTCCGGCGGTCCCAGAGACATCTGTGAGCTCGAAAGGTATTGTTCTACTTAATTTGATGATTTCTTTCCACAAACTAACATCTCCCAAGCTGTCGTCCAGCAAACGAACGGTATCACAAATGGCACCAAGAGCGCTCCCGTGGAAGATCATGATGAATCAATATTCCATTTACCCTCCGGGCTTGAAGACTTACTGCAGTCATTCGAGGGAAATGCACGCCGAGCTACCCTCCCACCTTCACAATCATCTCAAAGAATGCTTGCATCGTCTCTCAACAACTTCCCTGATCTCGTGGATGGACTACCTCCGAGGAATTACAAGCCAAAGAATCCGACCAGAACTCCATCGTATTATCCTCAAGAGCTGAATTCTTGCTTCGACGATGCTCGACTGTACTCCCGTATCGACCCAGATACGCTCTTCTACGTCTTCTACTACAAGCAGGAAACATATCAACAATATCTTGCAGCGAAAGCATTGAAGGACCAAAGCTGGCGATTCCACAAGCAGTATCAGACATGGTTCCAGAGACACGAAGAGCCAAAGACAATCACCGAAGAGTTTGAGCAGGGAACATATCGTTTCTTTGACTATGAGAGCACATGGTAGGTTTCTTCGTCATTTGAGCAGCCCTCTTATCCCAATTCCCCCGTCTAACAATTATACTGCGCTCATCGCTGACTCTGATCCTTCTTCTAGGATGAATCGCAGGAAAGCAGACTTCAAATTTGCTTACAAGTTTCTGGAGGACGATGTATGAGTTATGGTGCGTGATGTCAGAGAGGATCTCTGCTGGAAAGGAAGGCGCATGGATTTTTGCTCTGACCGAGGTTTGGTGGAGGGGTATAAACGACGTTTGCCGTTCCTAATTAGCAAACAAGCGGTGCTCTGCTCGTCTGACAACATAAGACAAGACTATATTTTTTTGGGTGTCCTCAAGCTACCTACCTATTTGTTTGTTCCCTCAAATTGAGTGGGTGAGCTGTGGGAACAACTCTCAATTTGTTGTGATACTTTGTATGGATTCTTTTGCGCCAATGGAAAGAGAAGCAGCAGCAATGCCCCGCGTTTTCCTGTATGCATGAATATGTATGTGTGCGTATGTGTGAAAGAAGTGCAATCCCGAGTTGAGTGTGATATGTGACTGACGACTGACCATTTCCCACTCCATTGGCCAGTCGATTTCATCCTCGCCTCCAAAGTAAGCCCTGGCTGTCCGATGCTGCAGCAAACTAATGGAACTGCAGTTCCCCCATCTTCGAAGTTCGACCAACTGACTCGACTGGCTGATTGCAACTCGGTGTCGAATCTATTGGTAAAGGGAAATCGAAGGCGGAAGAGAGGAGAGAGAGGACTTTAATCCACAACAAATGGATGAAGCCGTTTTGAATTCTAAGGCGAGAATACAGTCAGTAGGTTTGCTTGCTGCGCTGTATGATTGCTGTACGGAGTAGACTATGTATGTATGTTATGCGGGACGCCGCGCCGGGCAGCTCAGGCGGTAGTTGTAGAACATGCAGAACCAAAGAAAACAGAGGCGTTGGGCATTAATGCATAAGGTATGGGTATGTTGATCAGAGCAGAGCAGAGCAGAAGCGAGCTGAGGATGGATGGATGGATGGATCTGGTTGAGAAGCAGTTGAAGGGGGAAAGGGCAAGGCGGACTTATGTATGTATAAGAAAGAATCGCCTACCCAGCCTGCTTGCTTGCCTTCTTCACCGGTTGATCTTGTTGTTGACGTTGTTGTTGCTGTTCTTTTTGTTCTGGGCAGCAGATCTTTGGCCTTTTTGGAGTGAGTGAGTGAGTGAGTGAGTGTGAGTGAGTGAGTGTTTTGGTTGCCTTTCTTGATCAAAACAACGAAAGACGGGAGGGAATGTTCCTGGACTTCTATTCTTCCTTTTTGCTTTCTTTTCCAGGGACAACCAGGGACGCACACACCCTTTCTCTCCTCTCACACCCATCCACACCCACCCTTCTTCAACTTCAACTCTACCTACCTAGGTACTCACTCTCACGATCCCTCCTCGGTCTCAGTCTCTCGCCCAAGATGCGACCTGGAGGCAACCCTGCGTGCGACCCAGATAGCGACCCTACCGCTGCGCATCATTTTAGCGGGATGCTCGCTAATTGGCCAATGTCAACTACTGAAACTTCACACTCTCCTCTCCCAACTTCTCTTCCAAACAATATATTTTCATGCAGAAAACTTCTCTACTTCACTTCTCTCTGTACCTATCGACCGATGCTAACGTTCTGACAGGAAACTGCTTCTATTTGGATTTTCTCTTGACGGTGAGGACCAATGCTGCCACACCAAATGCCTCGTCGGGTACCGCATCCGAAATCCCACAGCCTGCTCCATGTCACATTCCCCAGTTCGCAGCATTAGATGCAGTGTGCGCAGCTTTGAGCGACCTAGACACTCATCTTGAAGCTTCCCACTGAGCAATGGGGCGCTGCAGGGCAAAAAGGGGCACCCGCTCGTGCAATTCCACTGTTCGCAGTCCCATGACCGTCTCTCGCACAAAAGCAATCAATACAGTCCAGCGTGGATGAGTCTTGATGCTGAGATGAGCTTCCTTCGAGCGGCTAGGCAAAAGGAGGGCGAACAGTCCAAGCAAGCCTCGCTGGTTGCCTAACCATCACCCACCTCAACATCTTCCACACCTCCAGAAATTAAATGGCGCACCGCCAGCCAGCCTCGAATCTCAAGCCCAGTGGCCATGGAAAGCACAACACATCTTGCATGAATTGCTGCACGGTATTATCCATCCCCCATATCCGAGACGGTTGTGGCCCAGCTTGGGTGACGGTGATATAGAAGTCATCACATCACCTCCTTGACCTTGCTCTTCTAGTATCGCTTTTTCCCATGAAGGTATCTCAACCGCCTCCTCCTCGGGCGGTTGCCCCAGAATTACCTACTGTACAGTCCTGGCTGGCAAACGACGAGAGGGCTGGTGGAGATCAGGTTCGCCCGGCAATGTGCTGTCGTCGTGATGGTTCTTCACCGGTGCCTTTGCCTTTGCCCTCGCTCTGGCTCTCCTAACGCGGCAGCAGCCCGGCCCAGCCCATCACGAACGACGATGGAGAATCTGCCCTTTATTCTGCCTTATTGCAAGCGAAAATTTGGGGCACGATTCCCTTTGGTCAAGTTCAGGTTGTGGGTTGAGCACGCCTCAGTAAGGCTGTTCAGTCAGCCGGTCAGTCTGTCGGCACGCTTATTTTCCCACCAAGACTCGAGAAGCGGCTCTAAAAGACGCAAGGCTCTGAGAGGAAAATGTGTCGGCACCGAGTGAATGAGGGAGGAATCCCCCGCTCTGGGTGCCCTTTTTCATGCTGACCAACGAAAACGACGAGTGAGCGGTCGTTGGAGCTATGTGTCATTGGTCCTTCTCGGTGAATGGGTTTGGCATAGCCCTCCTGCCTGCTGCAGACTTGAGTGCTGGAGATGTCTATCTGTTGCTTGAGATTGGACGAGGGCAGGGCTGCGATGTGGCTTCGCATGCTCCATCGATGTTTTGGCATACGTGGGTGTTCCCGTCCTTCATCCGTCTCTTCCCCGATTCGAATCAGTCTATCAGATACCGCCTTGTATTCTCGTTGGATCTGAAGACCCGACGTGCCCTTGTCTCCCACATGGCACTTCTGACTTGGATTGAGCGGTGGAGCTCGATATGTTCGTCATTTGCTATATACTAGAACGCCGCCTTCCTCGAGTGTGAAGGCCAGAACCAGCTCATTAACAAAGTTTAACGGATTGGCTCTCCTTGTCTTGCCTTGCACTTTCCTCCTCTCTTGACTTAAAGCCTTCTCGGCAATTTCTTCACAAATTTGTTTTCTTAATTCTTGCTCGTCCTTTCAATATTCACAGTAAGTCTAGTATTCCTTATGTCTATTCCGTGCTCCAAAGCCTGAGCCCTGATGTATCTTGTCACAGCGTGAGCTGGCCTCCCCAATATAACTCTACCTCCTCGAGCCGGATCCACAGCACCGCTCAAGGACAAGATGGCACAGCAGTCCAACTTCTCCTACAATCCCGTGCTCTCCCCAGGCTCACAAGAGAACTATTTCTCAGGGAATGCAAACTCTCAAGCGAATCAAGCCTACCCCGGAGGATCTTCCATGAACCGTGATCCTAGTAGCCAAAGCAACAACTCCTCTTGGACCGAATTATCGGTAGGCTCGAATGCAACCGTAGATTCGTTTGCCACCGAAACCTACCACTTTGTTCAACCAGAGGACTTTCTACAAGAGTTCAAACAGGAGGCCGGTATGGATTTCGACCCTCACTACGCTGCCTTCGGTGGCCAATTCAACAGCAGACTACCCCCAGTTGCTGAGCAGGCCAATCTCTTCGAAGGTATTCCTTTGGATACCTATCACCAATCCTCGGGCCACATTATATCTGGCGTTCAACAAGAAGATGTTCTGTCTATGGATTCATGCAATTACACCAAGTCCTTCAGCGATCCATCTCTCACCTCCGAAAAACTAAGTCCCTACGGCATGAACTACAGAACGCAGCCTACGCAATCAACGTCTTGGACAAACAGCCGCGACAACTCTTCAACCCTGCGCCCACCAGCAGCCCACCTACCGTCAAACAGTCAAACCAGCTATGTGAATGACCAACCAGGGGAGAAACAAACGCCCAAAAGTCTAGGATGGCCACCCAACACCGAGCTAGTGAAAAAGTACAAACTCATCCTGCAGAAAGACAATTTGCATCTTGAAATCCTCAAGATGTCAGACATCTCGTTCAACACCCCCGAAAGAGTCTATCTTGATATTCCGGCGTGAGTAGCCTCCTCTATCATTCTATTCCTTTCTTCAGACTTGGTTCGACCTACAGTTGCTAATCAAGTTCGTTCATAGATCAACCCAAAAGGGCTCGACACAATGCCCCTGGCCAGGAGAATGCAACCGGAATGGCGAACCCTTCACCAGACCAGCCGACTGCGACCGCCACCTCAAACACGTCCACGGCCCCCCCGAAGACAGAGATAAATTCCCATGCAGCTACTGCCCGTGCCTCAGCGGGCGACACCAGGAACCCTTCACGCGCAAGGACCACTACCGCGACCACCTGCGCGACTTCCACCAGGAAGACATCGGGGCGGCCAAGGGCGAGAAAGGAGCGCGCACCGACAAGCAGAAGCGCGACTGGGCGAGGCAACAGAAGAAGTGGCTTGACTCCCGCAAGATCTCGGCTAACCATTGGAGATGCCCAAAGTGTTTGGAGAAGACGTGGGTTGCGAAGCATGGGTGGGTTTGTGTCGGGTGCAATCTGCAGTGTGAGCAGGAGCGCATCGATGCTAGGTTGAAGTTGAGTCCTAAGGAGGATTCGCAGGCGGCGATGGATGTTGATATGGGTATGGGTATGGATATTGGTGGGAGCCTGGAGGGCCAGCAGATGCAGATGCAGTTGCAATTTCAACCTTCACCGAAGTGTCATGCTTGCTTTCAGGGGGGTGGATGGGTTGATAATGGGTATGGGGAGTGGGATCCTTGTCCGGATTGCAATTATCATGAGACGCAGATTGGGGCTCAGACTTTTGGGTAGTTGGGATGAGGTTGAGTTGGGTTGAACCCATCTACGAACTTCAAAATACAGAAAGGGTAGAGGGGGGGGGGAAGAAGTGGAAAGGATAAACACGGTGGCGGCTAGATTCATCACGGAGTTGGAGTAGGGAGGCGGATCGAAATGGGGTTGGGGGCGTTCAAAGGTGGCTCGCCGGTGGTGAGAGGTTATGTCGTTGTTTTGTTCCTCTCTCCTGCGGCTGCTTATTTTCCTTGCTTGTTCTGTTTACAGCAAATGGTGTCTGCGCTATGGGAATTTGGATCTTCAGGAAGCGGGCAGGTCGGGATACATGGACATCGGGCATTAGGAACTGGGCATTGGGTACTTGGGCAAGCTTGATGGAGAACATTAGAAAAGCTGCAAGCGTTGCTTTTCTATCTCTCTTCTACCTTGTCGTTCTAACTAAGTTGGCGTTACTTCTTGGCTTCTTGTAGTTTCGCGGGTTTCTTCTCTCCCCTCCTCTCTCTCTCTCTCTTCATCTACTCTTGTTCTTACACTTACTGTTCTCATTTATTTTATTTTACTCTGTTTTGGTTCTTCATCATAATGTTTTCTTCTCGGCGTCAACGAAATCGGAATCGGAGTCAGGTTACGTTCTTCGCCGGCAAAGTGGATCGGAGTAGGATGGCATTTATATACATGGGAGCAAGCATACACGTCGGGCATTTTTATCAATGGATGATGGCTACCAACAGAACGTCGTCTGGCGTTGGTTAGAAGACTCTTTTTTTCGCTTGGCTTTTTCATGATTACCTTATGAACTTGTTAGCTTCTTTTTTATGATTGGATTGGATAGGATTGATGGGATGAGATGGGATGAGGTGGGGGAGGAGTAGGATTAGTAACTAGCTATTTGTTTGTTTTAGTAGTGTAGTGTTTATTAATCCGATGATGTTCTCCCTCTCTTGGTGTTTATGTTCCTCGGCTATCTAGGTACCTGGAGTGATTGTTTGCTCGACAGACGGTAAATGCTCATAATCCACAACCTACATCACAGTTAGTTCAACTAGAAGATAATTATGATAATCTACCCCTACCTTTCTAGTCTAGAAATAAATCATAAACATCAACTCCACGTGATACCTGCAAGCAGGGCAGTGCGGATCGCAGCGGAAACTCGCGGCCGGCTGTGACAACCTTTGACATCCTGAGGTGGGGATAACAGCTCCGTTCTCGGATAGCTACAGAGCTTGCCGCATGTAAAAATTGCATTGAATACATCTATGACTGCAGGATTAATTTTCCCCTTGAAAATTAATTCATAAAAAACAAGAAAACAATCACCATTCCAACATCTACCTGGCTCAATTCCTCAAGTCCAAAGAGTTTCATCTTCTTTGCCGCAATTGACTGCCGGCTAAAGTCACCCACCCTCCACCTTCCAATTCCTGGTGAAGACTTATCCCGGGCGCCCTCCTCTCCCCCACATCTCCATCCTCGGGAAAGACGACGCCAATCTTTGACGTTTGACAGCAAACACTTGCTATCAAGAACCACACTACACTACTCATACACACCAGAAACCACTAAGGCAACTAAAAAATTGCACGACCGACACCGACCGAGTTACCGCAGACCGCTCCGCTCCCGATTTCCGATTTCTTCCCTCCATCCTATCCTATCTTATCCCCTCGCATCCCATCCCTCCTTCGTACATCATGAACGCCTCAAGAAGCACCCTCTCCCGCAGCCTCAACAGCATCTCTCGCGCACGGCAACCACACTCCCTCGCAGCACGCTTCGGATCAGCCTTCATACAGACCCGCAACATGGCCAGCTTCAAGAAGATCAAGGTAAAGAACCCCGTGGTGGAGCTGGACGGCGACGAGATGACGCGCATCATCTGGAAGGACATCAAGGACAAGTTCATCCACCCCTACCTCGACATCGACCTCAAGTACTACGACTTGGGCTTGGAATACAGAGACGAGACGAATGATCAGGTCACTATCGATTCTGCCGAGGCGATCAAGAAGTACTCGGTTGGTGTGAAGTGTGCGACTATCACCCCGGACGAGGCCAGAGTTAAGGAGTTCAATTTGAAGCAGAGTATGTCTTCCCCTCTCCTGTGCAAGAATGTAGATGGACTTGTAATTGTAAAAACGGATTTATTTGGATTTGGAATCAGATTTGAGTTCGAGTGCCAAAATAAGCAAGGCTAATGCAAGACATAATAGTGTGGCTCTCCCCCAATGGAACAATCCGCAACGCTCTCGGCGGAACAGTCTTCAGAGAACCCATCGTGATCCCACGCATCCCACGCCTCGTGCCAGGGTGGAAGAAACCCATCATCATCGGCCGCCACGCCTTCGGAGACCAATATCGCGCGAAAGACCTCGTCATCCCCGGAAATGGCACGCTCAAGATGGTATTCACACCCACTGGGGGCAAGCCCGAAGAGGTCGAAGTCTACGAGTTCAAGAATGGCGGCGGGGTCGCGCAGACGCAATACAACACTAATGAGAGCATCGAGGGGTTCGCACACGCCTCTTTCAAGCTCGCTATCGCAAAGAGTCTGCCTCTGTATATGAGTACCAAGAATACGATCTTGAAGAAGTACGATGGGCGCTTCAAGGATATCTTTGAGGAGATCTATCAGAGCACCTACAAGAAGGAGTTCGAGGCGAAGAAGATCTGGTATGAGCACAGACTTATCGACGATATGGTCGCGCAGATGATGAAGAGTTCTGGAGGGTATATTATGGCTTTGAAGAGTATGTTTGATTCCACACCTTTCTTTGTCTCTTCTTAATTTTTCTCGCTTCCGTGTTTCCCTTCCTCAAAAACGCAACACCAAATCCAAAACTGGGCAACAAGTCGGAGAGAGAAGTTTGAGAACGACAATGAGAATGAGAACGTGCCCAACTAACATCCCCCAGACTACGACGGTGACGTCCAATCCGACATCGTAGCCCAAGGCTTTGGCTCCCTCGGCCTCATGACCAGCGTGTTGATAACCCCCGACGGCAAAACGTTCGAATCCGAAGCCGCCCACGGCACCGTAACGCGGCACTACAGAGAACACCAAAAAGGCAACGAGACATCCACCAACCCAATCGCATCGATCTTCGCCTGGACGCGAGGACTCGTGCAGCGCGGCACCCTAGACGAGACGCCTGAAGTAGTGGCGTTCGCAGAGAGTCTCGAGAAGGCTTGTATCGATACGGTTGATGTGGATGGGATCATGACGAAGGATCTCGCACTGGCGTGTGGGAAGACCGGCAGGGAGGATTATGTTACTACGACAGAGTATTTGAATGCCGTGGAGAGGAGGATGAAGAGTTTGTTGAAGCAGAAGTTGTAGACTGCTTCTGCGGCTGTTTCACTGGCTTGCTAAGGAACTGGTAAAGGGCGAGAAGTGGAGGAGGGTGTGGGAGGAGAAGGGGAAGGGGAAGGGTTGAGAATGACTTGCATAGCATGCATTAGAACTGGAATTCTGGTGCTCAGATGGATGGAAGGAATGCATACCAACATACAGAGAAAAGACCAGAAAAGATCAGACAAGACAAGAAAGACTTGTTTACTGTTTTTTTTTTTTTTGTTACCGAGCGAGCGAGAATCTTTGCATGGTGGATGGACAGAGAGAGAGAGGAGGAAAGGGGGGCATGGCATACATACATACATACATCACGAATATATCAGCTGCATTGTACATAGATCAGACCGAATTTCAGTTGCATTGAAAAAGTCATACGTCCATTCATTCCATTCATTCCACTTGGGAGTACAATTACACTTACGGGTACTCTCGCACATAATCTGAAGCTAGAACTCCAGTCTAGTGCAGTCAAGCCCAATGTCAGTCTTACGTCATATCTCGATTGATCTTGTAATTCGACTAGTTAGCTCGCATTCGAATATTGTACTGTACAAACAGAGTCTTGGTAAGGGTGACTCCTGTAAAACAACGCTTCCCCTTAGGCGCACCGCATCGCACGCAATGATGAAACTATTCCTTTCCATCACGCCAATAATATACAGCTATCTCCACACAAGTGAACTCCCTTCTTAGAGCCCGCCAGCCATCCGTATATCCCATTCAAAACAAGCAAGTTAGAAAAATGCCTTGCAAAACCCATTCCATACCATCCCACCCTATCCGTCTCCCGAACTCCATTCATAGTACATAGAACATAGTGCCTAAAGGAACCTTAAATAGGTCCAAAAGGATGAGCATTCGGATCAGGAGTCGGTAGTTTTGCCTTCGCCCTGCCCTTGCCCTTCTTGGTGCTGGGTGGAGGAGCTTCCCCATCAACAGGTTTCGGCTTCCTATTGTAAGGTCTCTTCTTCCTCACGCCGTCTTCGGTAGCCTTAATCGCTTTCGAAGGGTGATAACCCCCGGAATTATCATCATCGTCACGCTTCCGCTTGCCTTTCGTAGTAGCACCTCCACCGAGAGCAAAATCGTATCCTTGACCATCTTCCTCTACTATTTCTAATGCGTCCGGCTTGCTGGGTGCGGGGATGCTGGCGCGTTTTCCAGCTCCGCGAAGGGCGCCAGGCTTGCCGCTGGACTTCTCGCTGCCTTCGCCGTCTTGGAGGAAGATGTGAGGCTGGTTCCGGCGGAGCCAGTTGTATGGGCTGTGGTAGTTGCCGAAGGCGAGGTCTTGGTGGGAGGCTGATGGGGAGGGAGGAGGGAGGGCAGGGACGGTGCCGAGATGAGCGTCGATGTCGTAGAGGTAGTCGTCCAGTTGCTCTGCGGTGAGGAAGCCGAGGGGAGCAGGTTGTCCTTCGATGGGGTTCAGTAATGCCAGCTGGTCCTCGGGGATTTGGTCGAGCTTCGTGTGGGGTGTGTTCTTGATGAGTGCCGTGAGGGACTTTGGCGGTATCGAGGCGTTGTTTAGGCTGGCTTCTCGCTCTTTCATCAAGGCACGGATCTCGTCGTAGAGGGCTATTCCTTCTGGTGTTTGGAGTTCGGCCGCGCTGGCTAGTTCTTCCTCTGTGATGAGGGGTGGGATGGTGGAGAGGATACCATCTTCTGGCGTGAGGTCGAAGCGTTTGTCAACTGGGATCTGGGCGGAGTTATTGATGTCGAGGAGAAGGTCGAGGATTTGACTGTATATGGCATTAGCTAGATACTCCTCTGCTGGAGAAGGAAGGCTCACTCGTTCTCTTGCGCAAGTCGTTTGGCGGCCTTGTTGGCACGTTGCTCCTCGAGGTACAAGTCATTACTCTGGCGCATAGCTTCGTCGAACTTGATCTTCATCTTGCGGAACTTCTTCCTAGAACACGACATGTTAGCTGGGGTATATATGTCGAGGAATGCTCGTGGAGGAAGCAGATCGTGATTGCTAGCATGCGCTGTTATCCAGTGCTGGAAGGGACATGCGCGTACTTGAAAGATTTGTATGTCGGCTTCGCGTCTGCTGGATTCTGCTCCACGACAGCCCCGTTGTTTGCCATGGCTGTGTCTGGGTCTACCACCAGATTCTCTTCTCCATTGGCGTCCATGGTATTTGCGTTGTTTTATGATGAACTGAACGGGGGCACAATCATGGTAGATAGTCACAGCTTTGTTGGTTGGAGGTCGCGAGTGCTGAATGGCCCACAGCGGTGTTCGAAGGTGATGCAATGGCTCGTGTCTCGAACATCACTTCATGAAGGCATTCAGGGCTCTGATGCTGCTTTTAGGCTTCTTGGGCTCCATTGATTGCAGTTATAGCAGCGACAGTGACGGCCCAAAATTGTTAGACCCGGATATTCAACGGCCCGACATGCACATATCGCAGAAATAATTTGGATTGAAGATTGATCGAATATCGGGTGCCCAAGTCAGATACTGCAGTCACTCTCCACCAAAAGACCTGCAATTTATTTCAATTGTACGGCCAGGAATACGAAGTTATTAAAACAAAGTTCAACTTTCTTCTCGATAGCCATTTCGCGCCTTGAATTCGTCTTATTGAATACGTCGTCCGCGGGGCATTTCGACTTTCTTCACGCAACTACACCACCTCCTCACAGCAATGCTTTCTTCCGACAAAACCTCCACGAAAGTGGACAAGGTTCATAAATCAAAGAAAGAGAAATCTAGCAAGAAGAGAAAGGCCGAAGCTCTTGCAGAACCCACTCCACCACACTCACTTTCGTCCCCAGAACCTGCAATCGCAGAGTCGAAGGAAAATTCGCCTTTACCAGAAACCACGGACGACGCCCCCGAGCAATCACCAGCCAAGAAGCGCAAAGCCAACGAAGATGCCGACGAGATCGAAGTCGATATTACCGCTCCCCAGCCACCCTCTAAGAAAGAGCTTCGCCGTCTGAAGAAGGGCAAGCCAATCCCCGCCGCGAAAGTAGATCCTCCTTCGGAGCCCGAAGCGAAGAAAGTCAAGGTCGAGGTAGAGAAGAGGTCCCCGCATGGTGTATGGATTGGAAACATGCCATTCTTCGTATCCAAAGAGGACCTGCGCACATTCTTGGTAGAGCAATCGGATCTGACCGAGGAGGATATCACCAGGATTCACATGCCGGGACCGAACGACAAGAAGTCAGCCAACAAGGTCGAGGAGAAGAAATACGGGAAGACGGTACACAACAAGGGCTTTGCGTATGTGGATTTCTCTTCCGCGCTGGGTGTGACGCATGCGGTTGAGCTGTCTGAGCAGCTCCTGTCCGGTCGAAGGGTTCTCATCAAGGATAACAAGTCATTTGAGGGACGGCCGGAGAAAACGAAAGAGGAGACGAGAAAGGAGGGCAAACCACCTAGCACGAGAGTCTTCCTGGGTAACCTGAGCTTCGACACCACCGAGGATTCGCTCAAGGAGCACTTCGAGAAGTGTGGAGCCATCGCCAGCGTCAAGGTCGCTACCTTCGAAGATACGGGCAAGTGCAAGGGGTACGCATGGATTGTATTCGAGGAGTTGGAGTCTGCCGAGAGCGCCGTCCGGGGGTTCGTCAGGATCGAGGAAGAGGATTCTCAAGCTTCTGAGTCTGAGAGCGAGGACGGATCTGATTCAGACGTTGTTCGCGAATCGAAGCCGAAGAAGACTAAATTGAGGAAATGGTGGGTGAACAGGATCAAGGGACGTCCTTTGCGCATGGAGTTCGCCGAGGACGCTCAAGTCAGATACAAGAAGAGATATGGCAAGGACGGATCGAAGCAGAGAGCTGCAGGGGGTGCACCAGGTGCTTCTGAGCCGTCAGGAGAAGAAGTCAAGTCAGGGCCGGTAGTTGCTAAGACTGTCGAGTATCGTCAACCATATGCTCCTCGTTTGACGGGTGGCATTGTGGAGAGTACGGGTAAAAAGGTCATGTTTTGATTTCTTAGCGCTGCTGCTGCTGCTGCTGCTACTGCTGGTCGCGAGGATTGAGTAATGAAATCACCATATACTATTTTCTCGGGCATATCCTTTCCAAAGTGTGTTTTGTTTTGAAAGGCGGGTGACGTTCCAATATTGACTGCAAGGGCCGGCTACCAAAAACCTTCCTCCCAATCTCACCATTTCAATCGCTCAACTCTCTTTCGAAAGAAAGTCCGTCCTGGCCGAAGGGGTAGCTTATATGAATTTATGGCCATCACCCGTTCTCGTTATGGTCTCTACGCTCTATTGGCAGCTGTGCTGCGCCATGAAGGCAAGCCCCTAAGTTCACATACTATGCTGTGCTGCTACGACCTCTCTTCATCGTTACAGGAGTCCGTCGTTGAGAAAGACCAAACAAACCACTAAGCGAGCCCCACTGCACTGGATGGACAACATAACTTGCACATCTGTACAGTACTGGGTCGTGATGTCAATATGATATAATATATTGTATTGTATTGTCTTGTACTCTTGTACTCCTCGCTATGTTTCCCGTTCCTCGCCCCCTTGGTACTCATGTTCATTCCCTCATATACCTTCTTCCCACCCCCTAATCCATCAATCAATGCACGCTGAATCGCAAGTTCAAGTTCAAGTCCAAGTCTCCAAGTCCAAGTCCAAGTTCAAGTTCATAACACGACATCCTATCCCAAACCCACCAAAAAAGTAAACACGAAAAAAAGGGGTATACCCTCCTCTCCCTCCTATTCTCTCCCCATCCCCAATACACCTAACCCAATCCTCGCTATGTATATATGATGTACGTAAATCTGTATATATGAATATGCTCAATTCAAAGAAGCCTCCCCCCCCCCACCAGGAAATGCATAAAACACGACTCGCTCGGCCGTTAAGTGTACCCCCGCCTATACCAACAAGAATAAATAAACCAAACACCTTCTCTCAAATCATCCCACCATCCTTCCACTCCATCCCAGGGCCAAAACTAGCCGTACTCTCCACCGAGCCTACCACTTCGGTATTTCCATTCGCACTCGCATTACCATTGCCACTCGATTTCGAATGTCCACTCACATTCCCGTTGCCGTTCGCACTCCCAGCCGCAGATTCACCCTTCCCCTTCCTCCTCAATCCACTCAGAAAACTTCTCGAAGGCTTACCACTCCCACTCCCGCTCACACTTCCATTCCCACCAGCATTGGCGCCGCCATTCCCATTACGGCTCTGTCCTCTACTAGGCGGACTAGCCTGACTGTCATCATGCGGGTCATACGACTTGCCGTATTTACCCTGACCCTGTCCTTGGCCGGAAGCTTGATGATGGTGATGAAGATGATGCTCCTTCCCAAACGTAGAATCCCAGAAACTTTGCCTGTCTTTCTTTTCTCGACTGCCTGCTTCGCTGCCTGCTGAGCCTGGTGGGAGACGCTGGACGGGTGTCTGGGTGTGGCTTGGGGCGTGACTGTGGGCTTGAGTACTGCCTCCCGTTATGGTAGCCGAGTATTCGGCCCAGAGAGGACTGTGGTTCTGGCTAGACGATGCAGTTCCGGTTCTCGGTCCGAAGTCTATGTCACGATCTGGTGAAGGGTTGGCGGCATCGTGAAGGGTTGAGCTATGTAGCGTTTCGACTATGTCCTCCCATTGTAAGGAGAGTTGGTCGGCACTGCGATCTGCCTGCTCGGCTTTGAGCAGACAGTCGTCTGTGCGTCGTTGGAGGTTGAGACACAGCTTGTGGAATTCAAGGAGGTCGCCTTCGAGGCCTTGAGGGGTCGAGTATTGTGTTGTGGCGTCTAACCAGAGCTTGACTAGGGAGGCGAAGTTGCGGGCGTGGTCTATGAGGTAGGGTAAAGAAGGGAAGCCTTCTCTTGATGTTGGCGGTAGGCGTGCGAGGATGGTGATGGGCGTTGAGTATGATGCTGGGAGGGCATAGTTATTGCGTTCCGCTGGGATGTCGCAGACTGCATCGAGGAAATCTTTGACTCCTTGTCGGTGTCTGGCTAGGAATTGGTTCATGGGCTCCATCCAGCTTTCTTTCTGTCCGAAATGTGAAAGGTTGGCGAGAGCTTGCAAACTCTTGGCGATCAAGGTAAGTGTCCGCTGAGCTTTTGGTTGAGGGTGATCTCGTAAAAGTCCGAACAGCTTCGGGTTCAGAAGCGCCGGACAGAAGAATCGGAGGAACAGGAAGCCTGAGACACTGGTATAGGAAACGGTGCGGAGGAAATCTCCGTATCGATCCTCGGTAACAGCGCGAACATACTTCAAGACCTGTCGTATTTCTGGTGGACATCGCTTAGATGAGCTAGCAATGCTCTCCCAAACATCAGTTGTCAAGGTTGTCAACAGTTTCCAATTCTTGTCAAGATCATCTCCATTGGATATTCGTGAAGGGTCGACTTCACAATCCGGGTTCATCGTATTGATCTCCAGAATTTTTGCAGAGAGCACATCTTCCAGGTATTCCTTCCCGAGCCGTCTCATATGGAAGTCCAGCGCTTGGGTCAGGAGAGAGTTTCCACGGAAGAGAAGATTGGCTTCTCCCTGTAAAGACTTGCCCATATCTCTGACAGTCTGCTCTCGGTCACTGACCGATGCAAAAGACTCATTGGATCCGATTCTCCTGCTCCATCGGAGACGGCGATTAGGCATCTCTTTACCAAGACCATCAATCTCATCCTCAACCAAAGCTGACAGCCACTCAGACGAATGGCCAGAAACTTGAAAGATGTTCATCAAGATCTCAGCAAGCGTCCTCAGACTCGTAGGTACAACCTGCGCAATCTGGATAGTCAGGCCGTTACCAAAGTTGTGCAGCAGTTCTGATATCGGTTGGTAATCCTTAGCGAGCAAGACAACAAGCTCATCATGCCGCACTCTCAAGAATATCTCTCCAATAGGATCCTGCTGGTCGTCTAGGATTGGCCACCATGCTTCGTTATACTTTCCTCGATCCAGCTTGTCGATTTGTATTTCCACAGTTCCGCAAATTATATCAACGGCCGGACCTGAAACATGTACACTTGACGAGGAGAGAAATCCATGGCCTGGACCCATCGGCTGTTCCAGTTGCTTCAGCACAACCGAGAGGCTCGGGAGATGCGCGGGAAGATCTAAGAACTCACAGTCCTCCCTCCAGAACGGATTCCTGGTATCGTTTCTGGTCTTCGTACGGGCACGAACTTCTCCGTCCAAGATGACTTCCACAAAATAGTCTCCGAACGAAGGATCATCCATGGCTTTGATAGACTTGCCAAGCGAGGGCGTGTCAGTCTTTGATAGCGGCCGTCGAATCTTCGCTTCTATGATGCGAAGACTGATAGACTTTTCCATACGGAACATGTCATTGGTAGAAGGGAGTGGCTGGTCCATGCTCATATTATCGTCATCCTCCGCATTGGCAGTCTGAGGGCCGTAGATCTCTGGGATTGCGAATGCCCTTAAGAGACAGAACCACACCTCGTGCGTTAATCGTGACTCCAAGGCAATGTAAACGGGTCGGAAGATAGACAATTGGGTAGATCCTGGTGTGTACTGCGGGAATATTGCAATACAGTATTCCTCGTCCAGAACAGATCTGTCCAGTCTCTGAATCGCACACCGCGAAAGTTGTGAGAGTTGAATCACCGACAGCAGCGAAATGTCATTCTCCGTTAACAGCTTGAACTCTCCATTGTCCTGAAGTATGCAAGACACTTTCCGCCAACCAGAGCGATTTGATGACCTCAAGTCACGAGTCGAGGGACGGCGCACAATTGCAGTTGGAGATGAAGGAGCCCCTTTATCCCACAGAAGAAGTTTTGCAACTTTGATGATATTCCCTCCCCTCTGACTGGTGCTGAAAGTTGAATCTCGCCTGGGAACGGAAGGTCTCCTCTCCACAATAGAAGGTGCGGAAGACCTCGGAGGGCTGGCAGGAAGAGTCGTAGTCCGGATCTGCTGCCAGCAAAGTAGAGCAGCGAGCCAGAGATCGAATTCCGCTTTGACCATCGGCATGAGATGTATTTCTATACCTAGGGCTCTATTCGACAACTCGAGACATCTCATCGGTCTGTCTGGCCAGTTTATGGGCTTCACTCGACAACCTCGAAGATCTGATATCACCGCCAGATGAAAAGGGCCTCTATCGTCGCCTTCGTACATCAAGGAGCCCTTGATTTCGTCAATGTAACAGATCCCTGCATACCACGGTCCATTCTCAATAGCTTGGTACTCAACCTCTCCTCTCATGCGTCCACATAAAGTTTTCATTAGCATTAGGATTTTGTTGGCATCTCCGGTCGTTACAGGAAAGGGTAAGGAGTCGACTGAAGGGACATCGCCCATATTGGTGAGAGGTGTAGTTGGCCGTGATGATTTTTTCAGAAGACGACGACCGCCTTTAACTGAATTGGATTTTTGCAATTGTGGAGGTCGCGTAGAGACCGAAGGGAACCCAAGCGAGTTGGAAACATCGGGCTGAGGTGGTACATCGTGGAACGAGGACGACGCTGTTGAATGCACCGAGCCGATACGATGCCGGCTTTTCGAAACAGTATTGGAGGCTGACCGTTGATGAGGGGGCTCATTGATCGTTCTATTTCGAGGCCGCGAGTGGAAGCTCACTGGAGGACCAGAACGACCCCCTCCTCCACCACCTTCGAGAGAATCCGTGCTATGCGAGTCTTGAAAGACATGTCCCTGCCGCCGCTTCTCTCCTCCTGGTATTGACCGCGGCGACGTTTGTATTGATCCCACCGACACAGAAGCTCCATCTTCACCATCACGCCGCTCTGGTGTCACCGGCCGTATAGTGTGGGCGGCAGACCGCACTCTCTGTGTTGTATTCGGATCGCCTGGTCTGTCCAAGCTCCTAGCCAACGTCTCCGTAGCATTTCTTTGCCAGTCCTGCAGAGCTCCATCTTTCCCATGGGGTCCATTGTATGACCTGCCGTCCATTCCTGGTGGGAGGATACTCATTGGACGATTGCTCCTCATCTATGCGCTCTCATGCCACGCCCTTCCACCCAACCTTCGAGGAGGGCAGAGTGTGGGCAACCCAATTCCAGCTATGCCTATTTGTCTGGTATAGGATATGCTTCGAAACGGAACGCGGGCATCTGACGAGGTGATCGAACGTATAACAGATCCGCCGGAGAAGCCCAAGTCGCAGTCTGGGTATTGCGGCGAATGGCCAAGTCGTCGGCGCAAGTTGAAGCTTTCAACGCGGGGTTGATGGGATGTCGATATCTCTTTCCTCTGCAGCCACAGCAGTCTCTATCGGCAGTATTGAGTCCTTTGCGCCACAAGTCGTCCCAGTACCAGTTTCCCTTTTCCTTTTCGACTCTTCTTCATCATAGCTTGCCATATGCCAGTTCGGTTCCGAGGTCGAGAGACGTCGAGTGAGCGAGTGAGCGAGCGAGCAAGCTTCCAGAAGTCTGTAACGGGATAGGTTTCCCTCGCTCCAAAGTAAGACAGACGTCTGTCTACAGACCTTACTTGGTACAGGAAATGCAATAGTAGCTGAGATTGGATTTTAGGTTGGACGAAACCAAACTCTCCACGAACGAGAAAGCGGTTTAGGTTGGTTAGAGCGGGCGTAAGGGAGGGAAGCAGTCCGGCAGGGAAGGCTAAGGCGGGCAGGCAGGCGGGCTGGCGGGCTAGTTCAGTTCAGTTCAGTTCAGCTGCTGTCTTTCCGTACTTACGGATCGATGGATGGACGATGCGCCTGAACCTTCTTTCTGCCACAGCTGGGACTACTCACTCACTAGTAACTACAGTACAGTACTACTGCAGCTGTAGACTAGACGATTTCTCTCCACTCCATCACTTTCATTACATAGATCAGACCGAGTCGGCTAACGCGGGTCTCACTTCAAATCCATCAACCATCATCTCATCTCATCCACGACGTCGGGCAGAACGGAAAGTACGCTCAGACATCTATATCAACGCCACCATTATAACCATGTAAAAATTTCACTACCAATTACGTTCCATCTTGTGCCCGAGAAATGCATCTCGTTTCGCTTCGTCTCGTTTCGCTTTTTTTTGTTCCCAATTACCAAGGATCCCTTCCTCTATCTACATTCACTGACTGAATCGAGCTCATTCAAACAAACATCAAGACTTAATCCTCGGCCATAGGGTCCGTATCTTCTAAAGAACAGAGAAAGAGATTGGGAATAGTCTGACAATGGATGGATGTACGATGTAATGGATTTTAGCCGCAGTGCTCCCTCCCGTAGTTAGTCCAGCTTCTTCCTTGGAAATATACTGTAGATCGCCATCGCCAATACATCAATGCAGCGGCACGGGAACGAACCCGATGGAGTCTAACTATCTCTATCCCGGGCCAAGACCAAGACCGGATCGAAACCATGAATGATTAGTGATGCTTCGAGCTTCGAGCTTCGAGCTTTCAGCTTCAAGCTTCAATCCTTGAGTCCCAATATCAAAGATCATATTTAAAACCAAGCCTCCAAGATATGTAAACAAACACAATATTGCATCATCTCATGTACTGTACTAACAACAACCACTCTCCATTCCTACTCGCCAACAAGAAAGAAAAAATACTCCACAATCAACCGTCTCCAATTCCAAAAATCAATTTAATCTACGGATCCCCCCAAGAGGATCCGTCCTGTAAGAAATTTACATCCCATTCTTTCAATTTCCGATCTCTTCCCCACAAAAAGATCCCCAGCCCGGATATTGGCTCGTGAGATTTTACGAAGTTGCAAGGTTAGTCTCTCTCTCTTTCCCCCTCTCTCTTCTACATACCAGCCAAGCTCCAGCTTATCGAATTTTCGTTATCAGAGTGCTTGCAGCATGGCTTTCCTGTGCCGTAGAGGGAGAAATTCCCCAGAGGGCCAGATGCTCGGATTCGATCTTGGAACGGTGGCTGAAGAAGGGGAGATCGAATGTAACCTCATTAGATGACCGAGAAGGGGGAAACAACCAACACCAATACCCACTCCAACAACCTATCTATCTCGCTCTCCTTGTACCTATTTTCCGTCATGCTTTTGGAAAACGTCTATCCATGAACAAGGACAAGAAGGGAAGAAATGGAGGAAGCCATGACGAGAAGGAAAAACTTGAAAAGCACTTTAATCATCACAGTTGGTATAAATTGTGATTTGATCCATCCTAATCCCAGTAGCACCAGCTATCACATCACCATATTCGTTGACCTAATAATGATAAAAGCAGAAGCCAAAAAGCGGAAGCTGAGAACCCCCAAAATACACCTATCCCAACCCAACCCAACCCAGCCAAACTCAACTCGACGAGGCGAATCCCAAAAGACTAACTAATCCTGCCCAACCCTTTCCAGTTCCTGTTCCAAATAGCCGCATTCTAGCTAAATACCAAAAAGCACACTGGATATATTGCATCCCAAGAAGATAAAAACACCATGAAGCCAGCCCCGTACAATTCCATCCTATCCCACCCCATCTTATCACGTCCTATCTTACGATGTCCTGCTCGCTTACTTGAAAGATTTGTCCGACAATCCGTCAGGACTCGATGGACTCATAGGCTGACTCCGCACGCCACTTAGATCTCCCGACCCTGTCCGTCTCAAGGCCTGCGTCATGGTCTCTATCGTCAGTTCCCCGCCCCCTGAAAGAGGGGCGTGGGTTGAAATTGGGCTTCCCAAAGGTCTTCCTTTCGGTGACATGTCAATACCTTTGACAGATGCTGATTTGCTAGTTGGAGGAGACGTGCTGAAGCCTTGCGATGAGACTGGAGACCGGATTGGAGATGGAGATCGGTTGTGACCCGATGACAAGGAGCTCAAGCCCGCCACGTAGATCGAGTCTCTGCTCCCAACGTGCTCTGCATGTTCTGACTGTACGATGTCCGAGAATGAAATGAAACTCAGTCGTCGGATGTCTGTGCTGTCGAGAGCTCCGTAGTTGGAAGCTGCGTCGTCTTTGTCTGGGTGAGCAATCAAATCATCCGCCCAAATTCCATTCCCACCTGTTGGCTCGAAGTTTCCCACGCCCGTCACGTTCATGGCTGCTGGTTGATGCGAAGAATGCATCACAATCTCAACCGTATCCGGATCAATGGTACTGTTTGTAATGGCCTCTGAGGATGCATCCAAAACCGGTGGGATATGGTTTTCGGTTTGGATATGCGAGGGGATCGCAGGCGAATTGGGGACGGGAAGAGAGCTCTCCTGGACATCGCGCTCGAATATCTGTGACCCCGCGGGTGAGGGAACTCGCGGAGAGGAAGAAAAGAGGTTTCGGTGAGGTGAGGAGGGCAATTGATAAGGATGATTCGGATGGGATCGTGGGGGAGATGCGTTCTGGACTGGAGGTCTCCTGGCAACAGGTTGGGCAATATTTGTTGTCGCATTGTTCGCAATCGCGGATAATGTTAGCTCTCCCTTCTTCTTTCCCTTGGTTTTTTCATCTTCCTTCTTCCCCTTGGTCTTATCATCCTCCTTCTTCTTCCCAAATCCAAACAATCTTCGCTTTCCAAGCTTCGCTCCTTCGCCCGTCACCTCTTCAGCCTCCTGTTCCGCATCACTGCTATCTGCAGTCTTGGAGACCGCATCCCTTGGGGTTCCCTGGAACCCCTCACCAAGAACCGGAACCTTTGGAGCGTTCGTCGGCGTATCAATCGCAGGAACAGGTGTGTTTGGCTGAAGGGTGCTGGACTCAGAGGCGCTCATTTTGGAGGTTGGGTGTTACGAAGCAAGTTTGCTGTGATGGTGGTAGACTGCTCAAGTATATATGGCTAGAAACGGGTCAGTTAAGGCTGTGTCGATATATGCTTGCAAGCTTCATGCGCCTCAATCTCGAATGTTCTCGCGCACCGGCTTGGTGGTTGTACTTGCGCGTTCAGCTGACGTTTTCTTCTGAGGATAGTGGCATGAAGCTCAGAGAGGGCGGGAGCTTGAACACATAGTAAAGTGCCGAAAACCTAGTTTGCTTGCTTGACTGCCTTGCGGCTATTGATTCCGGCTGGTAGCAGAAAAGGGGAAGACCTGGTGACTTGTGAGCTGTCCTTTTACAAGCAGTGACAGTAGTGAGTGGCAGGATCAGGATCTCAGGGCATTGCGCATTGTTGAAGTCCCCTTCCCGTTCCCTGCTGGGCTGCGCTGGGCTGTCCTGGCCTGGGAGATCTCATGACTTTGAACAGCCACTGACGCTCGGAATCGGCTTTCTTGCTCCGATCAACGACAACGGCCCCTGAACAACATGCTTAGTCAGCAAAGCCTCGTCCAAAAAATAGACTTGAGACCATTGGCGAAAGCTCAAACGACTTGACAGTCAGTGGACGACTCTATACAATTCAATCCGGAGCTCCAGAACCCCAACACTCCTTTCCTGCAACAATGGACTCACGGTTAGTCAGGAGGCCTGTCCTCGATCTTCTTTCCGGCAGAAGCCAGTGTCTACTCTCCCTCAATGCCTCCTCACGACGCCAGCAATCCTCATATCGACGCTCCAAACAACGCCTCAACGTCAAGCCAGACTCATCCTTCCTCTCGCACTACGGCACAAACCAAGACCACATAATCTTTAACCCGCCATCATCAGCTCCCTCAGTCCTCCACACGCCGCTGAAGTTCCTCCCGAAAGAAGACAAGCGGAGACAGCTTCTGGCCTCTAGATTCCAGTCCTCTGCTACATCAACACTCCCTCCTCCCGTGTACAAGACGCAGAGATTCCCTCACCACCACTTGACCGACAAGGACATTGCTGAGATTATACGGCTGAAGAGGCAGGATCCTGAGGAATGGACCAACACTAAGCTGTCGCGGAAGTTCAATTGCTCGAATCACTTCATCAGTATTTGCTTAGATGGTTGTGGTGCGGAGGGTAATGCGGAGAGGAAGAAGGCCATGGCGGAGGAGTTGGAAGCTGTGAAGTCGCAATGGGGTCCACGGAGGAGGAAGGCGAGGGAAGATCGTGCTAAGAGATTCGAGCTTGCTCTTAAGGGAGAGTAGGGTTCAGTAAAACGACGAGGATATGAGGAAATGGGGTGGATACGAGGGGGGTGTGGAGGAGACAACTTCGAAAGGAGGACGGAGAAGGCTTAACTCTACTATTCAGTCGACAATGGCAGATATCAAGATGTCGAGTCGTGGAGAGGATTGTACGAACACTTCGAATCCCGGGGTATTTCATTGTGTAAAGAAGGCATGAGCGGGTGAGGCGAGGCGTTTGAGCAAAGTGTAAAAATTATGTACAAAAATGTCACTAATAGACAATCTTCCATCAGCCTGGCTCCTGGCAGCTCCGATGTATCTATGACTCGCTTGCATGGAGGATCTAACATTTAAACTTGACAGTCAAGACGGGATAAGATGGGTTTCCGAACTAGTGTTTGGTTTCCGGGGTGCACAGTTATCTCTTCCATGGCGCTGCAAGCCTCTTTTCGTTGCCTGACTGGAGAGCTGTCTTCACGCCACAGATACACACTTCTTTCCATTCTATCTCACCTGCTGGCATCTTCAAGAGTTCGTTACTATATCTCTACTGCTCTACTCAGCTCCAAGTCCAAAAACTCCCTACCTCTACTAGACCAATTCTTCAGACCATCCCGCTCTAGCAAGCCTCAATTTTAGGAATTCAGACATTCCAAGTATTTGAATCAAGTGGAGTAAAAGGTTATTAAGTTCTACTAATTCGTCGTGAATCCAGCGCTCTCTCGTCAACATCTCAGGCCAAGAATCCATAAAGTTTCCTCTTCCAGAGGAACACACAACCTCCTTTACCGCAACTTCGATGGATTACTCCCCATTCAAGATGCTGACCTGCAAACATATACAATGTGGAGCTAAATTACGCACGATCTCATTGAGTAGTATGTAGCTGTGTGGGTTGTGGGCGACAATGGCCCAAGTGGCTGCCCAAGGTCAGTTAAATCACAAAGATCTTGACGAATTGGCAATCAAAAATAACTCGACAGCAATAAATTACTCAGAAGAAATGAGTGCTCTAATTTCCAATTCCCAATGCTGAACCCTTCAAGCTCTTATCAAAATAGTGTGGTTCCTCCGAGTGATTTCCCCACACCCTTCAGCAGGATACAAAATGGCCAAGCTTCCTCACACTCCACTCATCGCAAATCCCGCTTGCAATTGGTGTAAGTTCTACAGTGAGTCTAATTCCACGCTGTTAAATATATTTTCCCGCTCCGTTCCATTTTCGATCAGAGAGAGAGGGAGAGAATAGTCAGATTTCTTAGTCGTAACAAGGTAAGTCTTACTTGCAAAGAACTTGTGCAGTTGACTATGCTTTCTAGGTCAAAATTCACTCCATAACTGTAGGAAAGTTACAGCAAAGCCCTCACACGGTTTTTTTCCTCCTCGTTGCCGCACCATATCTGGACGTGAAAAAGTATGTATTCAAATTATCAAGTCTTAGACAAAGACATTTTATTCCATCATGATAGCATAGAGCGGTAAGGAGAAGCCTTAGAGAAACCCCCCGGGCTTGTTTTCAGCGTATTCGGAGTTTTCAAACAATAAAAGGTTTATGTTGTCTGCCTCCGTAGTCCCCATCTGCCGCTGCACTGCTGCTCATCTAAAAGCCTAGGAATTCATAGTCGACAGCAACATTTCCATTGACAACACAACAGACTTGACTTGAATTTCCAGAGCTCAACTTTCTCTGCACATCCCCACGGGCTTACCTTTAGGATATCGCGAAGTGGATTTCTACATTCTTCGTCACTCCAGCTATGGTCGCTGCGACGTAAGCTCTTCTTTGACTTCTTCCCATCATTAGTATTCAAGCAGTTGCCGCTTCAGCAAATTATTTCCCTTAAGTATGCCTAGATTTAATCCCTCATCTCTGCACTACTCAGGGCTCAAGTATCTCAACTTAATTGAGGTCATCACGAGTATAGAAAGCATCACGTACTCACACTCACACGCAAGACCGTACGAGCTAGTTTATCAAGAAACAGTCTCAATATTATTTATACCACCGAGAATCTCCTTCCTGATTTCTTTCCTCACAACATCAGGAAAACCTATTGCGTTCTTGTTGACATGGATCTATATCCCAACATTAAATTCAACCCCTTTTCATCCTTTGGAAAAAGAAAAACAATATGTTTCTTCAAATGCCATTTTCTATTCTTCGCATCATCATAAATACCAATCCACTCCCAGAACTTCCAGCAATGCATTTTGAAATGACAACAACATATAAAACGACAGCTAATCCCCCTCTCATCCCAATCCTCTCTACACCACTACCTATTCCATACATCCAACCACCAATCTCCTGTCCTCCGCCTCTCCCAATGAATACCATCATGATACATACAGGACAGCCATCCACCATGTCAGCAGAATACAAAGTCTCCAGGCAGCTTCCAGACTTCTAGTTCTATGAACATAGTTCCGCGCGTTTCCATTCAGCAAAGTCTGTGCTAGTCCTTGGTTGTTTATAATGTATGGGATAGAATAGAACGAAAGCAAATCCTCGGAAACTAGCACACCTCCTATTTATCCACAACATTCACTCCAGCCCCGAAGACAAACTCTATATCCTCTCCCCCGACTCTATTCACTCTTCGTCCCCTTCTCTCTAAAGAGCGTGAAGAACGAATCACAAGAAAGAACTACAACAGAGAGTGAGAACTTTCCCCTCCACACTTGGATATAAAAAACCACCCCCTCCTCCCACCTCACAGACCTCACAGGCCTTACTTACGAATTCAGCACCAGCTCACCTGCTGAGTGGAAGTCCTTCACCGATACCTGTACCCATCAGGTCCTCTCCCACCGCCCATCGCTCCCTTCCGAAAAGCACTTCAGATACTAAGATACCTAGCTACCCAGCTTCCACTCACCATCCTATAATCTCAATCCCATACCACAACTCCCAGGGATAGTGAACTAAAAAAAAAATGACAATATAAATTCAGACGACAACACCATGTACTACTGACAACAGTAGACCTCTCTCCCCCCTCCCCCCTCCCCCCTGCCTTCCCCTCCTCCCATCCTTCCTACTCCCACCCTAAAAACAACCCCCTCAACCTACCCTCTACCCTACACACAGCACTCTCGATCTTCCTTTCCCATCTCCCAAATCCCTCACAAATAAGCATCAGGAACCCCATACCGTATCTTCTTAAAAGTTTTCTTCAGCTCACACCAGAAGAATCCTGATCCGTATCGCTAGGGGGGGGCAGATAATTTTCAATACATTACACATTAGTCAGTATCAGAACCCAACTTTCTCCCAAGCATGCCACGCCGAATTCTAATTGACTTGGACCAAGCCAAGCGCAAACGACGAGGCGATTCATTCATCGCCTCCCTCAAATAAGTAAGGCCACAGTCGTAGAATCTCCGAATAACGAATTGTATTGGATTGTATGTAGGGAGGGAGGGAGGGAGGGAGGTAGGTAGGTAGGTAGGTAGGCAGGTAAGTATTTTGATAGCACTCCAAAGAAACGACACCGCACACATCACATGGCGTGGCATGAACTTCATCCCCAGCAGTTTTTTTGCCAAAAGCGAAGCAGGTCAACATCACACCTCTACCTCACACCTCATCTCATCACACACCAACAAGAATTCAAAAGTCATAGAATATTCATCCTTCATTCATTACTACCTATCTGCCTCGTCTGCTCACTACCACCCAAGCCAAATCAAACAAACCCACAAGCAGAGTGGAAAAAGGAAGAAAGAGGAGCACGCAACCACAAGCAAGCAGGAGAGGTGATGTGCGAGTTGAGAGTTGAGAAGAGAGAGAGAGAGAGAGAGATAGATCGATCCATGCCTCAGAAAAAAAGACTTATTGATTGTTGATGTGAGTGTGTGTGTATTTTGTGTCTGACTGACTGACTGATCGTTTCGTTTGTTTGTTTGTTTATTGGTGTTTGATTTGATTTTGCATCCATGCATGAATTTGGTAGGTGCGCGCACCGGATGATGAAATGGTATGACTTTCTTGGCTCCCTTTTCCCTCGCAGGAAAATGGAACTGGTGGATGGAATGAGTGAACAGACCAGACCGTATTCCCAGCAAATCAAGAAAGTGCATACCACCATCCATCCATCATAATAGACCAATCGGCCGAAGAAAAAGGCAAGAGCGCATACCCCGTTGAAGTAACATACATGCGAGAGAGAGACCTGGAAAGCAGGGTTGAAAAAGAAAAGAAAAGCCAGCGCGAAAATATCATCCGAAAACCCCTTTGCTCCACCCATATCCGCTATCCAGAGCTGTTGTGTCAATCTTACGCCTTCGCACCCTCCCTTCCCTCGTACACTCCTTCATGCTAATCAAGAGTCAATTTACTTCTTGAGAAGCTTAGACTGCTCAGCGATCATCTCTTCATCGCTAGCATCCAAAATATCGTACTCCTCGTCGGTCATGAAACCATCATCGGAATCATCGTCCTCAATGGACTCATCAACGAAATCGTCAAAATCGTCCAGCTCATCAGCAACGGGTGCAGCGGGCGCAACTGGTGCAGGCTCGTGGATGCTGGAAGCTGGTGACTCCTTTTCCAATTTGGGGAAGATCATCTGGCTACCCTCAGCCTCAACCTTCGGCTCTTCCTTGGCAACTGGCTCAGGGAGCTGAACGTTGACATCGCACCACAGTCTGTGACCGAACTTGTCTCCATCTGGGCCAGTAAGGCGCCAGTACGAGATAGAGTTACCAGCACGGTTTGGAGTTCTCATCAAGACAGTGAAACCAGCTTCTTGACCTGGGGCGACCTCAGTGTAGCAAGTGGTGCTCTCAGCAGCGGAAACAAGCTCGTGAACACTGGCTGGGTGCTCGGGATCAACAGCACACATGTTATCTCCACCAACGAACTTGACAGTGCATCCAGCGGGCCAGGCAGTGTTACCACCATTGCGGAGATACCAGGTTTGCTCAAAGACACTATTTGGTGGCATGATAGTACCATCAGCAATGACATCACGGACGAAATGAGCAACAAGTTCCTCCTTCACGGCAGCAGGAAGCTCCTTGGCCTCCTCCTTCTTGACCTCTGGGACCTCCTCAACCTTGACTGGAGCCTCCTCGACCTTTACTGGCTCAGTTGGCTTGAGATCAGCAACGGTTTGGACTTGAGTCGCAGCGTTGGTTGATCGAGAAGGTGTGGTCTCAGTAGACTTTGATGTGCTAGAGCGGCCACGGCGATCACCCATGACTGGCATACGTTGGCCATCCTCATGATCACCCAAAGTTGTAACACTGACATTTCGGACCGGAGTCTTGAACTTGATGAGAGGGTGGGTTCGGTTGTGCCTGTTAGATGGGCTAGCCTCACAGCTGGCACAGAAGTCGGTGTCGTGGCAGACAGCACACTTGTATCGGTCTCCCTTGATGAATGATTGTCCATTGCTGGAGTTGCAGAGAGGTCCATCACAGTAGATGCCGTGGTGACGGGCTCGAGTAGCAAAGGATCTCGACATGGCCGAAAGGTCATTGAGAGGCTCATAGATGGGGACGAATCGGTGACCGGGGTGGATGAAGCTAGCATTGGGGTGGCATGCAGAGCAGAAGTCCCAATCTGGGCAGTCGAGGCACTTGTGGCGAACACCGTAGATGTACTTTAGAGCTTGTTAGCATGAATACTCCAAACGAAATTCAGGATGTGCTTACCTTATCACAACCATCACAGATAGCGTTGTGACCAGTGTTTCGGCCGGGAGAGAGAAGAGCATGAGCAACCAAGTCAAGAGTGGTGTCCTCAACAGCTGGCTCGAAAGCATGCTTGGGATGGTGGCCATGCTCCAAGCTGACATGGCATGTAATGCACAAGTCGTAGTCAGGGCACGAAGTGCAGGTAACGAAGTTCTCCTCGGAAAGTTCTGTAATATTCAGTTAGAATTGAATGAAACTGGGTCATCGCACGGGAAATTCTTACCGGAAATGCAACAGTTGCAAGTACGGGTGGCAATTGGCTCCTCGGTGATAACGGACTTGTCCTTGGTCTCCGAAAGGTTGGCCTTTGGTGCAATAGTCTCAGTGGTGCTATTGATAACCTGGCCATTCTTGACGAAGCGTTTGATCATCCAGTGATCATCACCACCACAGGTAACACCATTATCAACACATCCTTGGCAGAGGTCGAAGTCACCATCATCACAAGTGCTGCAGTGATAGTGTGCATCGGAGGTCGTAACCTGGCAGTTGTTGCAGTAGACCGAGAAGACGCTGATAGTCTCTGGAGTTGGGGAGGCGGGTACAACAGGTACACGGGCGCTTGTTGGGCGGTCATTGGCCAATGTAGACAGACCAGCAAGCTCAGCAAACCACTTGTCACGGGCGGCAGTTCCGCGGGTGACCGGGATATCACTGTTCGAGCAGGTGTTCATTCTGGGGGCCTCCTTGTGGTGGAACATATTGGGGATATCTCTGTTCAGCTGGCTGCAGCAGGTAGAACTGCTGGATGGCTGAGCGAATGGTGTGAAGGTGGGGGTCGAGCGTTGGCTGCTGTTGATCAAGAGCTCCTCGAATCCTCTCTGGATCTCGGCAACGCTTCCTGGGTAGACGGTCTTCTCGGGATAGCTAACGGTAGACTCTGCAACTGGAGCCGGAGCTGCCTCTGGGGTTGGCTCAACTGGGGCAGGCTCCTCATCAACCGGGCTGACTGGGGTAGGTTCCTCGTCCTCAACTGTAGCAGGCTTGGGTGTGACGGGCTCCTTCTCCTTGATGGTGACCTTAAGACGGAGCTTTAGCTTGGCCTTCGCAGCACGGTAGAGTTGCTTATACACCGAAGTGTTGTTTGGGTCGAGGACAATGAAGGCAGCGGCGCTGTCGGAGTAGCGTTCGAAGACAGCCTCGGAGGAAGGAGGGATTGCGAGAAGGAATCGGAGCTATGAGCAAACAAACATGTCAGCGGCTTCCTTTCACTGTGTGCAACAATGAAGCATCGTGAGGAGATGTGGCAGCCATCAGGCCAGGCTGGGGATTGTTTGTGAAACCATAACGCACCTTATCCGGGAGAGTGCTGGGGATGAGATCACGAAGAGGAAGCTTGAATCGACGGTTGCTGCCCTCGATGTTGATCTTCAAGGTGACGAGGGTATCGGCGGTAGTTGGGGTAGTCGACGCCATGACTGCGATGTTATGAGGCTGTAGTGTAGGTACTGTGTCAGCTAAGGTAGGAGGTGAGGTCAAGCAAGCGGTGACGTGCAACAAGCGTCTCAGGTGGGGACGACGGACGTACTGTTGATGCTCGCAGCTGTGGAAGTCTTCGAAGTATCGAAGAGGCAGAGGCAGTGCAAGAAGATACCAGTATGTATGGTGATCTTCCAAGTCGAGGGAGGTTGGAGTTGAGTGATGAGGGAGAAGGATGGAGGTCGGAAGGGGAGGAGGTGCAGGTAGTGAGGGGATATGAGGAGGTGGTGGTGGTGCTGCCTTGACGGAGGAGTAAGGGAGGGAGCCCGAGCTCGTTCGATAAGGTAAGCTGTTAGCGTGCTTTTCGCCTTCGCTTGATTGATTGATTGATTGCCAGGCCAGGCCGCGCTGTATTACGACAACGGAGCTGAGGGGGCGGACGAACTTCCAGAACTAGCTGGAAGGCGGCGACAGTAGGTAATGAAGGAGTAGGCTTTGATGGAGGTTGGTGGGTTGGTGGGTTGGTTGCTTGGTAAAGAAGCTCTTGTACTTTAGAAGTAGAAGTGAAAGTGTAGGAAGAAGCTCGATGTTGGTTGGTTGGTTGGTATTGGTGTTGTAGTGCAGGGAGGAGGGAGTTGCGGAGTTGTGATCACCAGCCGGCCTGATAAAGCTCCAGGTTGAGTGAGGCACGGCCGATGAATGAGACAAGGCGGCGAGGCAAGGCAAGGCGGCGAATGGAATCGAGTCACGGGTAAGTCTTTGTGAATGAGACTTGTCAGTTCATGCCAGTCAAGTCGATCATTAAGGCAGCGTCTTTTAGTAAGGTGAATCAGAAAGAAGTGTTCTCTTTTGCCTTTTGTCTTTGCCTGAGATACACATGCATTCATTCTACAAGTCATTCACCGAGGCATTTACATGTACAGTGAAGAAGCACCCGAGCTACCTACCAAGGCAATGAATGAATGCTGCTTCAAGGTTCACGGTGGGTGTTCTCAAAGGTACGCCTGAGACAGAATATTGCAGTTCATCCGGATAGAATGAAGTCCGACTGACTACCTTTCCTATCACCGACTACGAAGGACAAAAGCTGCTCAAGAACTCGGCCTCAAGCCACATTGCCTACCCCTGCCTAAGCATGGTAAAACATTTCACATTTAAAACTAGCAATCCACAATTAACAAGCCATATATCTCATCTCAAACCCCCTCTTCGAGATCTGTTCTACTGTAATATCAATTCGATATCTGTCATAAAACCATTCAACCACTCATCCATTCATCCCTTCCCCGCAGCCTGCCTGCCTACCGTAGGCTTCCACGACATTTCGTTTCCACTCCAGACATGTAATCTACCTACCTAGCTGCCTGTCCATACATTACATACCTACATCCATCCATCCATAAGTAAGCAGGCAACCAATCAAACAACACTCCCTACAAAGCACAGCAGTGGCACCACCTGGAGGTGAGCTGATCCGTTTCAAGCTTCAAGCTCCAGGCTCCGTGGTACTTGTGACCAGTCACTACTATCCCTCATATCACTCCGAAGAACACCTAAAGGAAAGTCCATCAGCAAGAGGCAAGAGGCAAACAGTCCGCCACCACAGACTGACCCACTGCCTGACCGCTTACTCTCTACTCTCCACCTCGTAAACTGCCGAGGCAGACAAGACGAGGCAAGGCACGTCCAGGCAAGACAGCCTTGCGTAAGAGAAACGGAGGCAGCCTCCCTCCCGGTATTCGGATCTGAGTCGGACGGACGAGACAGCTTGGGATTAGGATTAGGATCGGGAGGCTGCATTTGCATTTGCGGTGGGCAGCGGCGGCGGAAGAGATTACTTACTCCTCTCTCGTTTTGTGATATGTGATCAGCCCACGTAATGATTGAGATGAGAGTTGGATTTAATTCGATTAGCAATGAGCTAGCTTAGCTGTCAAACATAATCCGAGTACACTACACCGTTAAACACAACGAATCAATATCACCGACTGCATCAAAACACATCAATGTCATCCACTGATTGTCCTATATAACTACTACCACTACCACTATCAGTACTCTACTCGCTCGCCCTCTGCTACCAAGGTAATACGGTCGACAAAACGCCTCCCGAGGGATCTCTCTTAAACAACAACAATCAATGATGAAGGAGGCCATCATGCAACTAAACAAATACTAAAATGCAGCCAGCTGGAAAAGTGTGTAGCTGTATGCGAGACCAGTTGCCCCATCATCATCTCCTAAACGATACCACCCCAAGATGACAGACAGGCATCTGCCCATGAGGAAAAACCGAGAGACGTCCGAAACCTTTCTTTCAATGATAAACCGAACAACCGTATCTTTTCACACACACGAATAACACTGCATTGGAGAAAAGAGTAACAACGCTTCCAAAAACGCACAATGAAAACCCATCATGACACTGACAAGATCGCTGAAAGCATTAGAAAAGAATAAAACAAATGTTGTTGCAAGCCAGAACACACCACTACTGGGGATAGTAGACGACGCCTTGTTGTGGAGCTTGGGGATAGTAGAATCCATCAGGGCTGGGGGTCATCATGCCACCCATTCCGACTACTCCGCCAACTTGCTGCATTGGATACGAAGGAGGAGCTTGGTAGGCAGGGAACGTTGCCACCGCTGGAATTTGTGCAGCATCGTAGTAGTAGACCATGCCATTGACTTCTTGAGCCACCAAGTTGGAAGTATCAGCTTGCTGATTAGGTTGGGAGAAGGGAGGCTGTTGCTGCTGCTGAGGTTGTGGCTGCACAAATTGCGGAGCGGCTCCAGATTGATTATAGTTTGGCGGATAATAGTAGCCTTGAGGTGGTGGCATGTAGGGTGCTGGAGAATAGAAGTTCTGCGTCTGTTGTTGATACGGGTTTGGCTGGAAGGGTTGAGCGTGGATAGCACGTTCTGGGATTTGGGACAAAGGCGTCCCCGTGGAAGCCTGGCTGGGATATGATGGGTTCCGAGAGTGAAGCATGTTGTCATGCTGGAAGTTGTTTCCGTTAACTTGGACTGGAACCTGCTGGTGGAAGGGTTGTTGGTGTTGTTGTGGAGGGTTGAAGGATAATGTTGCAGGTGACTCAATATCAGCAACTGATACAGCTTTCTGAGGTCTAGGTTGATGCATCGGGATCGGGTTTGGTCGATTCTCCCGGAATGTTGGCTTCTGAGGAAGAGGATAGGTTTGTGGTCGTGGTAGATCGTTAATAGACTCTGATGCTTGGAGGGGATCATTCTGGGGTGCATCGTTGGAGGTCTGGAGATACTGAGGTTGAGCTGACTGGCTTGCAGGTGGTAGCTTGACAACAGGGACTGGTCTTGATGGATCCGTAGACATATGTTGTCGAGACACTGTTGAACCAGTTGGCGAGACCAAACCATCTCTATTGACTTCCCGGGCCAAAGAAGAACGACGACTCATTGCAATACTTGGAGAGTACGCACTCCCAAACATGCTACCACCAAAGACACTTGTGCGTCTTGAGTATCCGCCGATGGATCCCATAGCCGACCTTCCTCTCCCACGTCCACCAAATCCTTGTTGATTTGGCCTCATAGCACGAGGTATGAATATGAAGGACCTGTCAACAGCGGGGAATATGTAGCGCGGCGGATGGTCGGGAAGGGAGATCCGGACTGGCTTGTCTCGTCGAAGTGGAGGGCGGTGGTCTGGCAGACGAGTGTACTGCTTCATCGCAATGCCCGGGAATACGAGAGGTTTCTCCATTGTCGATAGATAAAGGCGTATCTGAACATTGCCAATATGTTTTGTTACAGACAAAGCTCGATTCGGAGGTGCGGCCTTCGAGGTGCTGATTGGAACTCGTGAGGAAATGTTGGGAGGTCCATGTGCATAGCTCGGTGCCTGAAGATTTCGAGGAGAGGGTTCACTAATGACTTCGTGCATATCATGGGTCCAAGGTGCATCAGTAGGTTCGTATGGTTGTTGCATTTGGCTTGTTGACATTAGTATCTGACTGTGAGGCCCATGGAATGACGGATGACTTACTTGGATGGTGCAAATGGACCTCCAATACCCGGTCGACCTCTCCCTCTGCCTCTACCGAAGGGCCGGAAACCATTCGCCGCAGGCCCCGAATGACGGTGGTCATGCATGAAAAATGCTCCCCTGTTTGGTACAAATGCTGGATCTGCATCCCTCTTCTTCTTGTATTCCTCGTGTTCCCGTCGTCGTCGTTCGTGTGGTAGCTCCTGTGGTCGATCCATCTGAGCATTCGAGTTGACGACAGCCGGGGAGGGTATCTGGATCTCCTCGTCATCCCGAAGATCCTCGTACTGCACTCCATCCGCAGTACCATTCTGATCAGATATCTTGAGGCCATTTAGCATCATATCCATATCACTGGTGCCATTGGTAAGCGGCTTCTGTGAGCTCTCCGTGATGCCGTTGCTCGAGTTTCCCTTTCCATCTTTGGGCAGTTTCTGTCCACTTCCATTAACCTTCGGCAACTCTGGAGAGTCAGCAGGAGCTACTCCAGCTGTGCTGACCTCGTCCCCTTCGTGTGCGTCATCCTCCTCACTTAATATCGACCCCTCACTGGAATCGTCGTCCAAGTCTCCGGCATCGAGACCTCCCTCGTCATCGCCCTCGTCCTCAACCCGTCGTCGACTTGCAGCTAAGTCCTTCCTCTGTCGGTGACCCATGGCTAGGAAGTGTGCGGGCTGTCGTTCGAGATGCGACGGGTTGTCGGGCGGGCGTGGGCAATGGAATGGGCAATGTTGGGTGACAGATCATGCAGTAGTGGCGTTGAGGACGGTGGTTATATACCGCCCGCGGCAATAAAAGTTGTTGGCGACAGTCTTTTTGTGCGTGCAATGTAGCGTAGCGTAGTGTAGTGTAGGGAGAGAAGATGATGAGCAGTCTGTTGGCGATATACCTGCACGCCGGTGAGCAAGGTTGGGGGAGGAGAAGGGATGGAGGTTTGGGGAATTTTGGACGGAGGCTGAATGATGAAAGCCTTGGGACTCTGGAAGGTACTTGCTGCGACAGGGATGAGGATCAGTCTCCGAACGCGCTAAGCCGCAAGCGAACGGCAATCCTGGGGAAGGGGCTAATCAACAAACAATTGCATCTGGATACGACAACCGTTCGCAGTCAAGAGTATATTAGGTGTCTGGTATATTTATACAGCCGCGCATTTTGAAGCATATAGACTTCTTCGTTTCTGTTGTTATTTACTCGTGTTTCAACATGCATTCCCCGCAATCGGCACTTCCCAAAACAGCATATTTCCACGACACGTCACCATGACTTCCCCAGCTCTATGGAACCTACACACTGGAGCCAGCTAGCAGCAACTAGAATTGGCCGAAGAATTGGTCTGTTGTCGGTGCATTGCATAGTGTAGCCATGCACAAAGTTGAAGCCCAGCGGGCATGTTGAGTAAAGGTAGAAGAAGCTCTCACAGTCTCTCGATCTGTCCGTTCAAGCTGGCATGTAGGATCTGTCTGTCTGAAAAGTGAAGAGTAATGATATGTAGAGTTTCTAGGAACTTGCCTGCTTAGGAAGCTTCCTCACTAGCCCATATGGTCCATATTCTCTTAGTCCAAGTCCTAGTTCCACGAATTTGGACATGTGAGAAAGTATCTGGCTAGTGGGGACTTGGACAACGCCACGACCTGTCCAAGGCTGGGACTGGATGAGAGTTAGTCCATCATGTTCATTGTATTAACTATTTACTATCATTTCTCTGCAAAATCAATTTGTATTCAACGCTTCCAGGTCCAGTCGGATCTGACTTTGTACTTCTGAGGCTTCGTCCATGGATCAATACACCCAGCTCTCACAAGTGGTGAGCTTTTCAAAGCCAAGAGCTGAAGCCAAAGATGCATGCTGGAAACACCAATTATCCAATGATATGAGATACCGCTTCCCGCGTAGGACTCTCTTCTATCTGTCTGTCGGCCGGCGTTTAGGTTCGAGACCAGCAGTCCCTTGACGCCAGTCGTCTTTTCTCAGCCAGCAAAATCTCCACCTGGATTTCATTATGCTGCACTGCTTGCTGCTGCTTCCTCTCCTCCTAATCATTCCAAAACACATCAGAGACTAGAATCAACCATTGAAATTCAATTGCATGAAACCCACTGGAATTTCCTCTTCCACATTCCTTGTTGACATTTACCGCCTCCCACCCAACTCATACTTACATCAGTCCATCGCCTGTTTACAGGAAACAAAGAATTAAATATATATAAACGCATCATTCTTTTTAATTGTGCCTTTTGCCATTATATCTCTCACTCATATTGTCAGAGCCACGGCTTCCGAATCGTCGGGTTCGACGTGTGACTAAATGTATTAGGACTACTTTATACTGCCCCCCGCACTTTCAACCCCCCACGCCAGTTGACTAGCCGATGCCACTCCCCCAAAGTTGCAAACCTACCGAACGATTTAAGGTACTTATATCCGTAAGACCGCCTTTGAGCCACCATACCCGAGTAGTCTTGGAAACCTCCACCTCTTCCTTGGTAACTCCGAAATGCTACGAAATGACGTCTATCGTGCAGAGATAGACGAGGGGCAAATCCAGATCTTCATGTGTATTAAAAGGAGTCTTCCCTCGTGGATAGTTCAAAAAGCTCTCTCATAATCTACTCTAGCAAATTTAATCTGAGTAGAAAGTACTTGCTTCAGAATGTCACTGCGACTCCCAATTTCACTAGACAAGGTGGTGAAGGCTCCACCGGTAAGTACCTCTGCCTCAGAAGACCCAAACCAGCAAAACACTAACATTGGAAAGGGAACCAAGCTTTGGGCACTAAACCTCCATCTGTGGTTAAATCGCCCTTGCCTGACTGAATTTATAGCTTCTTCATCTTGGGAATTTAGAGGAAGATATGGTTCGAATGATGCGAGGAGTAAGTTGTCTCTACTCCCAAGTATTGGCTTAAAGTTGACCTCGAACCTAGGCTGGCGTCTCCACGCTGAGCAATCCCAAGCCCGAGAGCCAGCGCCGAGAACTCGCTATAATCTCCATCCTGATATCGCATCTCAGTGAGGGGTTGATACTCTACGAGACCAATATTCTCGAAGTAAAACTTACTCACACCCACATCAAGTTACCCAACCGTCTGGGGCGCCTCACTGAACGACATCTTCCCTCGCGTCAACTCCTCCGAAGTCCACGAACTCCCCGCCGCCATCGCCGCAACAGGAAACGACATTAAGGACATCACAGTATTCGTGATGGGCCACCTGCATCTCGACCACGCCGGCGGCCTCGAACACTTCCGCAATACCGACGTACCCGTGTACGTGCACGAGATCGAAATCAAGCACGCCTTCTACGCCGTAGTGACAAAAGCCGATCTAGGCGTCTATCTCCCAACATACCTGCAATTCGACATCAACTGCCAGGCCTGGACTAGCGACTCTCTAGAACCGACGGAGGGAATTACGCCGAAGCATGCGACGGGCCATATGCCTGGATTGAGCATCATGGTTGTTAGTCTGCAGGAGAGCGGGGCGTGGATCTTCACTACCGATCAGTATCATGTCAGGGAGAATTATGAGGACCCGCATGTAGGGCTGGTTGGATAGGGATAATGATGATTGGATTAAGAGTCATCAGATAATTAAGATGTTGGCTAAGAGGACGAATGCGAAAGTTGTGCTTGGTCATGATAAAGAGGTATGTGTTTTCATGTACCGATGCTGCCCCTTTATTTTTGGTGTTGCTAAGCGAGTTGGGCTGATGATTGTTTTGTTTTGAAGCGCCTTCTCCAGTACAAGAAACCCGGCAAGGAATTCTACTTGTGATGGGGTTCGGGCCTTGGAAATTCTCAGGCAGTTCTGAAGAGACGATTTAAGATCCACAAATGCACCAATATTTTCATATGCTGCCTTCGCATCTGCTGCGGTTGGCACAAACACTCTGTCCACTTTCGCTTCACCACTGCGGGCAAAAAACCAATGAATTCCGCTGTATTTCATTTCCCATTGCATTCTAACACACAAGCCCCCATCTGAGGCATGATTCGCGATTTTAAGCCCTTGAATTAAAAGTCGATGGAAAGGTTTTCCAAGGCTCAGAGCCCATGTCCCATAACTCCATCCTCACCTAAGTATTGGAGTAATCATGTGAATATCTTTCGACTGTTAAATCTGAGGAATTGCATATCTCTACTCTAGGATGTTGAGACGAACCCGCGCTTTTTCAAACATTTTGAAATTTGGTCCCAAGGTCAGCCGAACCTAAGACCTATCACAACAAATAATATGAAGACAAATGGGAATCCTAAAGCGAATTTAGATGTCCATTTGAATCATGGGACATGGTCTTCAAATTTCCGGGTGTATATGCAGTGGAAATGATCTGGTTGCTGGAATCCACCTGTGATGGATAATTCGTGCCGACAGGTCTAAAATACCAGAAAAAGGCTGAGAGTGATTGTCTTCAAGGTGCACTTCTATCAAGGTCTAAAAGCATAAAGATTTTTCTCTGTAATTTATAGTTTGAAACTTAGGCACGGTTTTGAACTCAATATTAGTTTTAGAGGAATATGGACTGCGCGGTTTATATATTCTCACCGCGCATTGCGGGATTCGTTGCTCAGGCTGGCATGTACCGAATTTACCTTTCACAATAGCACCACAAGCAATCATCAGATCTATCGCATTGACAGCGCGATATTGAAGTAAGGAGGTTTGGTTAATTGAATACCAGGCCTCCTGTTCCCTGCTTTTGTCGATATGGTGGCAGTGTATAAATACTCCCCTCTACCCCTCTACCCCTCTGCTGATCTCCGAAGCTGCTGCACCACAGCCTGGGGGTTGATGGTGTCTCTGGAGTGAGACTGGGAATTAAACCTTATCTCTGGTACAATAAAGCAGAAGAGGATAGCCGTGCCTCAACTCTGGATGTAGACGTATTTTGGCTCAAGGACGGAGAGAAGTATAGACTTTGGAAAGAAAGGGAGGGAGCTGGTTGCTATTTTCTAGTGTGCCTTCGTGACTTCGTCTGGAGAAGAGACGGACTTTTTCCTGGGACCTGAAAACTGCACTGCTCTTTGTTGTGAAGCAACATGTTCATATTATTCGTAGAGGAAAGGCGCATGCCAGCAGAGAAGTGGAGAGCATGGGATAGGGGAATAGAGAGAGTTTCTCAAATGAACAATAATTCGCACAAGAAAATAAAACCGTCATCATTGGAAATAATTCAATTTAGTTTATATTAGCCATGTACTGATCTATATACAATAATTTACGGGGTCGCTAATGCTGGAATATTTTCAATATCTAAGTACTTGGCTCGTAGCGTCAAAATCATGGATGGAAGTTAGAAATGACACTTCAGCAGCACCCCTTCCAAAAGAACATTGAGGTACTCTCGACAGCCAGTCTCTTACATACAATCCGACGCATCGGGCAAAGGATGGACTCAGACTGTTCCCTCGTCCAGCTCTCATCGGTTACTTCTCAGTCCAAAAAGAAGGGATACAGAAGCATGAGAATGATACCTATCAAACCCAAGCAGAGAAGTCGAGCCACCAACAACGACACCAGATATAGTCACCACCGAGTACGGTCAGGCCATTTCCCAGGCAGGCCATCTGCTCGCGGAGCCAAGTGTGCACCAATTAACGCTTCACTAGTTAGCCGCACAGTAGGCATCCACGTTTCCACAGGTGGTGCAGCCTTCGCATGCCCACGACCTGCTTTCTTCGCCCCTTTTCGTGGGCGGACGTGAGAACCCGGCGTTGGTACATGCACTTTAACAGCAGTCCATTTCTTTGCCGATGGTTTCGCTTTCGGGGAAAGGAAACCATGAGCGGGACTCGAAGATTTGAGGCATGCGATGAGTGCTTTCTTGTCTGCGTCACTTGCATCCCAGAGTTTCGTGATGTATTCTTCGGGGGTGTACTTCACTCCTTCTCGGTCGGTGTAGAGGTACTTCTTATTTTTTTTCGGTATCGTGTGCGATATCCAGGGCTTTGACGATGGCTTTTGCTGTCTCGAGACCGTTGTCCATCGACCAGTGCAGGATAGTCATGTGTCTGTACCGCCATTTGGAATCGGTCACACTAGCTAGGAGGCGCATGGTTTCCTCTTGGCGTTCTCTCCAGCCCGCTTCTTCGTTGGCAACTTTGCAGCATGGATCGGGTTTCGATGCACATACAAGAGCAAGCGGTGTCATGTTATCGAACTCTTCGGCTTGGTGGTTCGGGTCATGACTTCCCAGCAGCCAGTTGACGAACTTGGGGAGCGCCAGAACAGCGGCTAGATGGAGAGTGGAGTCGTTTGGTGTGATTTCGGATGCTATGAGTTGAAACGCCTCGAAGTTACCTAGGTAAAGTGAGGCAAGTTGTAATGGTAGCTCTGCTTGGGTATGTGGCTGGTCGGAATCATTCTTGACTGTCTTCGGGTGCATGGACAGTGGGACAAACGAGGATCCTGGAATCACATACTCTGATACTCCATCTCTATCTCGATCGAGGAGAGCCTTTAGTATGGGAATGCGTGTCTTGTCCAGTAGGCACAGGAAAGCTGCCGATACTTTGGTTTGTGGGGTTGAGTACGTCAGAAGTGCTATGCCGACTTTCAGTATTGAAAACTACAGTGTTGAGGATGGTAACATACCAGTATCTCCTTGAGCCAGAAGCAAAAGGATAACACCATTCCCAATCCTGGGTGTTTGAAGAAGAGCCCAAATCAGAACCGTACATGACTCCGCCATCCAGTCAGGGCAGATACAGTGATCGATTTTTGCTGAGACAGATATCCCATTTTCGAGCAGGAGCTTCAAGAGAACAGTCCCCGTTGGAAATTTACGCATACATAGGAAAGCGAGTTCATCCTGATTGGTTTTGCTTGATCCTTCGCTTTCCTCGAGACACACGGCGAACCACTTTACGACTTCTTTTTCCTCGTTGAAGCGATTGAGAAGCACTTTCAGAACGACTGGTCGCTTTGCATTCCGACATAGGAGCCGAAACTCGGCCAGAGTTTCCTTTTTGGCAGCCACCGCAAAGCAGTGCCCGCTTCTTTTGTTTGGATCTGCTCCTTTCGCCAACAGTAACGTTACAAAAGGCAGGTCGGGAGGATCGCCACTGAAACTCTCAAAAAGAGCTTGAGACAACGAGGACTCGTTGATCTTCCATTCAAGAAGTGGCCGATAGATCTCCATCTGTATATGCCTCTTGAGCATTGTATGCTTGAGCACAACATTGAATACCGCAGTCGCCATGCCGTCGTCGATGATATACTGACAAAGAAGCCTAATGACCTGGAGAGACTTTGGAGAGTTTGCGCGAATGACAATGGAAACAGATTCGCCCTTTCTGTACCCAGGGGAGGCGCCATGGTCAAGAAGCAATTTTGGGATAGACAGGTCACTGAGGCCATCGGTCTTCAAGGAGTAAAGGAGAGCCTCCGATTTGTCATCATTCGAAACTCCTTTTGTCAACACATATTGATAAATTAAGTATCGCCGCTCATGGGCCATGGTGATTTGCCGCACACGTTGAAAGGTCTTCGTGGCCGTGTCATTGTTCCTGATGCTTCCAAGCAGTATGCTGAGCAGGTCGAGGGAACCTTCTTCGAGTACTGCCTTCAGTCCCTCGAAAGTAACTTCAGCGCCTCGTGTCACTAGTAGTTGTGGCAATTGGGGGCATTTCGAAAAGAGAGTAATGGAACCAACTAGTAGCACTGACAAGTCCTCTTTCGAAACTGCAGCGCAGTGGGCGAATAGAGCCTCGATAAGTTCTCGTTTTTCAGTCCAACTTTTGGTGGACGAAGCCGTGGCGAGACATGCTTTGCGGAGATTCTCTAGAGCTACCACCGCGTGGTGGCGAAGGAGTAATCGAAGGCCTGCAAAATCCCCTGACACTGCAAGCGGAATTTGTCTTGGTAGTGCTGCCGACTGCCCAATCTCTGTGGACTTCGCTTTTTCCAAGAGAAGATTCATCACAATAAGTTCCAACATCTTAGATTTGGCGGACGGAACGATATGGAACGCTGCGGTTAACGAAGCGGCATTCGGGTTTGCAGAGAGAATCTTTTGAAGGAGATCTATATTCTTTTCCCGAATAGCGAATATGAGAAGATCACCATTGCGAATGTTCACGTCCAATCCGTGACTTAGTAATGTTGGAATGATTGCAGCGTTGTTGGGATTGCCCTTGAGCATCTCAGATGAGAACACCTTATTCAGGGCCACGTTTGCGTATCGTGTGGATGTAAGAAGTATTTGTAAAACATTTGACTGGTAGTTTCGTGGATCAAGAGCCACAAAAAGTTTTGCCTCTATTGTCGCTTGACTAGGTGGGCACGATGCACACAGTAATCGAAGCAGGTTCAAGTTCTTCATTGCGAGAGCAATGTGAAAGCCGCCGCCACCACCATGGTTCGCATCCGCTCCATGTTTTAACAAGATACGGGCGATATCATGCTTGTCCTTCTCTATTGCGTGCAAGAGAGTCCGGTGTATCGGTGACCCGGATGCTCCTTTTCGAAGAAGTAATCGTATCATGGATAGTGCTACATCATCCCCATGAGAATCGATCGTGTTGAAGGCGACAGGGACAGCCTTGGACAACGTCTCGTTTTGTGGTTTAGCATTACATAGCATCACGAGTGTCGATAATGCCCCTTTCCGTGCGGCTGTCAAAAGAGCATTGCTGGCATTATCGCCGACTCCGTCGATAGGCGCTTTATTTTGAAGCAGGAATTGAATGAGCTCGCTGTCAACATCGCCGTCTTCCGAAACGAGAGTCTGTAGTGGCTTGCCGAGATCCTGGACTAGTATTCCTTTTCGAACGAGGGCTTTCAGTGCCTGCAGACGAGTGTGTCTTGGATGCAAGGACATTGCGGTGGGTATCGTAGCTGAGAGTAATTTTGCTGAGCATTTGTTCCGAAGGAGGGTCTCAAGCACGTCGAGATCTTTCATCCTAAGCGCTGTTTGTATGACGCAAGCGTTTTTAAACTCAACTGAGGCACCCAGAATTACTAGTGATTCAACGAGCAGGGGCTGCTGATTCTGGACAGCCCGGACCAAGGACCTGTCCAGTGGTTCACCAGCCAGTTTAAAGGGCGCTAGAAACCCCACGAGCTTTAACATATCTGATTCGGAGCTTGATTCGGGCATGATTTCTAGTGCTTGTGCAATGTTGGAAGTAAAGTTGCAGTCTTTGAATAGCTCTAGGACTTCGAAGTCCTTCTGCGAAACGGCCCGGTGGAATGAGTTACGGGGTTCCATGTCCACGATAACGCCCGCGTTTGCCAGAAGTTTGACCATGGGTGTTAGTCGACTTTCCACGTCCTTCAACAGTTCTTGTCGAAGAACGGGACTGTCTTCTACGAATTTACACTCGTCGAGAGTTTTAAAGAACTGGTGCCTCCGCTCATCATCTCCGACAAGACACGCAAGTTCGCATGCTTGGCGACAGAAAGCACGAGGTAGCCCTGCGCGGAAGTCTCCATAACAAAGCACGACAACAGTCGTGGGGTAATTTTGAAGTTCCAGAGCGCTTTGAAGAAGTTGTGAGTTGCCCAACTCAGGACGATGAGCGAGGCACAGTAGTAGGACCTCAGGTGACTGTATCCATTTGGCTTCTGAGCTTTGTATATCCAGATCCAAGACGTCCCGCCAGGCCTCAGAGCTCATTGAAGTAGAAGTAGATAAGAGCAGCCTAATCAGGTCAATGTCGTTGGATTTGACGCGTGCTTCGATCGCATCTTGAGAGTCGGCAGAAACAGCAGCCCCGAAGCTGAGCAGGAGTTGCATAGCTTCCGTGGAGTGCATCAACAGTGAAACTGTGAACGCGCTGTTCAAACTTGCTTGACTTAAGCCAGCCTGGCAAAGCAATCGAATATACTCCAGGTTGCCTTGGTTGCAAACTTCGTCCAGCCAGGTGATGTTGGGAACCATGGTGGTGGTCTTCGTCAGAGCCGCCACAGATTTGTTGTTATGTAGCATGGAAGACTTGGTGTTGAGGCGCATCGAAGATATTGAATTTGGAAGCACTGCAAACTTTGGCATTTTGACCCCGCTCCCCGATGTCCTCTTCTCCAACTCCGGATCGTCTAAATGACTCCATAGTTCATCCAGAGACCTGACGGATGTGTGAGACAGCAGAGCTTGAGCAACGCCTGGAGCTGGGAGAGGCGTTCGCGACAAGATGCCTTCAAATGCCTTTGCAACTTCATGCTTGGTGAATGTCCAACTGGCTGAATTGCACTTTGCATCTTTAGTCTTCTTCGACCTAAAGATATGCCGTTTCTGCTGGTCGGGCTGCTTGTATCCAGGCCCGCTTTTCCGTTGCTCGACAAGCAATGAACGTGCCTCGTCAATGTTGCTCGAGTGGGAGGCATCGAAATCAAAATATGATGGAGTGGTCAAAGGTGATACGCGCTGGGGTACAGATAGCCCAGCCTCGTCTAGCAGAGTTGTGATTCGACCGATGCGAGGTCTCACAACAGGCGTAACTGAGCCCGAACGAGCTCTGGAATATGATGAAGCATCCATAGAGCATAAGTAACGCATCTGCCGGAATCCAGCCGTGAGGAGGGGGTAAGTTATGAGGAGGAAAATGGTGCTCTGGTAGAGCATTCAGCCGCACTTTGTGGGGGCGGAGCCTATCGAAGCTTTCAGCGACTAAACGAGAAAATGCACCCCAAGTGAAACAGGGCAAAAGAAGCCAGAAAAAAGGATACCGCGAGAAAAGTCTGATCAGGCTGGTCGCATGGCTGACTATTGGTGAAGAAGAGAGGGGAATGCTGGTGGGCGTTTTCGGGACAGACTTGGCAATATTAGCGACTGATTTGAGGAAGAGGCGTCCTGCATCTTCCACAACACTCACTGGAGCTTGCTCTTGATTTGACCGCAACTTGTGACGTGTTCTGCGCACGCAAGGCTGGCCAATATCCTTATGAGAAGCGACGTTGATTCTACTGTCACGATTGTGGTGCAAATCGTCCTGATCCAATATCTCATGCCCGCACGCCTAAATAGCAGCAGTCCCCCACCAGCCCAATTCCCACCACTTTCAACCACCATCACCACTATCACCACTATCACCAGTCAACTGCCATGGTTTCCGTGGTTAGAATACCTGATTGACCACAATCAATCTTCGGAGTGTCACTACCAGCTTCTGATAGTCCAAATCTTAAGTTTTGTCAGCACACTTCTACACCAGTCTTCCCAGCCTTACCTCATTTCGAAGGCAGTTTGAGTTGATTCTCATCCATCTGATTCAACCTGGACCTCAAAGCACTTGAGAGCAGTTCGTAAGTCTCTTCCTCACAAAAGTGACCCGCCCTGAGGTTGATGTATTGTAAAAGTCAACAGTCATCCTCAGCAACCGAATCAAAAGTTCTAAGTTGTCTTTCGAGGCTACGGATCGACCACCCACCCCTCAATTCAACTTCTATCGTTCAACATGGCCTCAAAGCCGCCCGCTTACAATTCGTCCGAATCTGTATCCCGGTCAACAACTTCGCGGGATGAAGTTCGATTGATGGCAGAAGAGATGCTGCGAGCTTCACTGACTCGCAGCCCTCGAGGCAGTGGCAGCACCAGCACCACTGCTACATCTTCTGCATCAACCTCTAAGGCTCGATCACTCGAATCAGAGTTGCCACCATCCTATCGACGTTCAATGCCAGCTCTTCCATCCTCCTCGCGCACTCCCATGGCTCCGAACCCTGCCGACTTATTGAGCCGTGTGAGAAATCCTGGAAGCAGCCGCCCGCCTGTTGTAGGCTCGGAGTCCATCACACGAGAAAGTCTTTCTCGTGATAAAGCCAGTCGAAGTATCACGAGTGATGCTGGTAGTAGTTGGAGCAGCTGGACAAGTTCATCAGCTTCATCAACAGCAACGGTCACAGCTGCTGACGCTAAGGCTCGCGTGCGCCACCTCCAACGTGAAGTGGAGAAAGCCCAAGCCAATGTTTCGCCTCGCTCCGCCCGAACCGGCGGTTTATTTAAGGAAGCTTGCTCGACCGATTTGTTGTTTCTCATCGATACAACAAGCTCTATGTACAGCTATATTGCTGCAGCCAAAAAACAAGTCCAAAGCATTGTGAGCGACATCAAAGCAACATTTTTCAATGAGGCTGAAGTGCGGGTGGCCGTAGTCAGCTACAAAGACCATAGCGACAATCCAAACGTCGAGTTTCTTGACTTCACTCCATCGGCTGAGCAAGTCTCTCAATTTCTAGGCCGTTTGAACGCATATGGCGGGCGAGATACACCAGAAGACGTTCTTGGAGGCATTAACCAGGCACTGAACGCATCCTGGAAGCAGCAGACAAAATGCATTATTCATATTGCAGATGCACCACCTCACGGCGCCGGTGTCTTACACGACCTTGGCAGAATGGGAGACGACTATCCTTCCCCAGGAAGTGAGCCGCATAAGCTGACCTACGAACCTCTCGTCAAGAAATTGATCCAGTTGAAAGTCAATTACGCTCTGCTTCGAGTGAATTCTCTCACTGACCGCATGGCTTTGGCCTTTGGCAATGTTTATGCAGCATCGAGCGCTGGTGTCAAACTTCTGCCAACCAACACTTACTATGGTCAAGTCAGCACGGGAATTGGTTCATCCTCCATTGGTGCGAGTGCCTTGCATAGTGGCCTCCAGTTTGAGGAAATGGAGTTGGGAATCACCTACAGCCACCTCCGACATCTGGTGGTGAAGACTGTCTCCACATCGGTGACTCGCACAGCAGGTCGTATGTCATTAGAACTGAGTACTACACCAAAACTCAGTACTGCTAGTGGCAAAGGGAAAGGTCGCGGAATGGCTACAGATCTCTCCTCGATTCGGGAAGATGGAAGCAGTGACAGTAGCACAGAGCCCTCTCTCGAAAGTGGCCCTCCACATTGGGACAGACCTGGCTGGCTTGACGAGACCCTGGTTGTTGAAGGGTTTTGTCCTGACATGGTCTTGCAAACCGCCAACTCGCTCAATGAGATGATGCACTCTGACGATAATATCAAACTGAGTGTTACGCAACTCACCATCCACGCACGATCAAAGCCTTTTGCCGCAGGCTCGGTGCGCTTAGCTTCATATGCTCGTACGGCTGCTTCAACTAGCAAGTTTGTGGTGAAGTCCTTCAAAGATGGTAGCAAGATGCTCGCACATATCGCCGAAGATATGAGGATCCAAGCTCTTTGCAAATCTTTTGCCCTCGAGTTCAATGGCCTGCTCAACATCGAACCTCCAATCGATTTCATCGTGACGACATGTTTGCAAAGCAAAGCAAGAGATGGAGTGGAAGCAGATTGTCTCTCACTTGAGCCATACATCGATGGAGAGTACGTCAAGTACAACAGCAATAGCATGTTCGTGAAAGAAGACCCACTTGGCGAGCCAGACACATTCAATCAAATCGCTCAAGCTTTCTCACACTTTACCTTCGAGCGCTCGTGGGGTCACTTCCTCGTGAACGACCTCCAAGGCGTAGGTCACTTGCTCACCGATCCCTCAATCCAGACTCGCGACCCAGATAGGTTCACTCTCTCCGTGACGAATCTCGGTGACGCGGGATTCAAGTTCTTCTTTGCCGTTCACGAATGCAATTCGTTCTGCCGCAAGCTCGAACTAAGAAGCAACCGTGAGATGCTCGTCTCGGGTGCCCTCGAATTCCGAGAGCGCTGGCCCACCATTGAACCCACAGTCTGCTGTTCCAACAAGCTCTGTAGAAGTATCATCCGCCTTGCTGATTCCCAGGAATCCACCAGTTTCCCGGGGCATCACTGGTGTAGCGCGTGCTGGCCACAGCTGCAATCGTCTACCATCCAGTGGATCTGTAGTGCTCCTGGTCCGGATCATGAATTCGATCTGTCCAAGTTCTTTTATGAGTCTCAAGGGCAAATTACGCCTCGTAAATGTCCTGAACACACTGAGAGGGATAAGACCGTGTCCAGCGCGGCTGCTGTTGGTGGAAGCTTGTGGGGCAGGCTGAAGGCAGGGGGTCCGAAACGGTCTATTTCTGGGAGGGCGTGGTGATCAGATTGAAGGCTAAAAATTCTCATGTAGTATAGGACAAAGGAGAAAGTGCGGATACTGTGGGCGAGGGGTTGCAGAAAGGCTGTGATCGGAATGTGACGTGATTTACTCTTGCTCCAAATGGAGTGACTGTTTTCCAGGATACCAGACTGTTGAGCGTTCGCTGTATGGGGGACATCTCGCGTGTGATTTAAGCGAGCCCCCCAGTAAATAGTGGGGTAGCAGCTTCTGATGGAACGGACAGAGGATGCTTGGTGATATCGAGCCCGCCATTTTTTTTTAAAAAAAAAAAATTTATGGTTGTCTTGGAACTTTATTATAAGCCATCATCGCAATCAACGCCAAAGGACAATTGAATAGTGTACAGCTGGACATTTAAAGCGAGTCGACTTTGAGCGACACGTGCTAAATAGGTGGCTACTGCAGACAGACGAATTTGACTCCTGGTGAGAAAATTTTCGTACTCATACGGTACTCGTAAGTCGTTCCAACGTGCAGTCTTGTAGAGCTGTTCCGTGGAGTGTCAGAGAAGTTGACGAGAAGTGTCAGATATAGAATCGCGGCTTCTGTTGCGTTGGCCTGTTTGCGGCTGGGATCAACACCTTGGGCTCCTAAGACTGGTATGAGTAAGGATAACATCATATTCTACGGAGCAGGACCAACAGTTCGCTGCAACGAACCATATCTTGCCCCAAGTTTCACACCCGTACCCACTACTACTCCGAATATTGAAACGCAAACTCAGCTTCCGTCCATCGATAATGCTCGGAGGGACCTGGAATATTTAGGAATTCTACTCCTGGAACTTTGTTTCGGTAAAGCCATCGAAGACTGTCCTTTTTGGATGCAGCACTTGATTGAGGGGCTTCCACATGAGCGTACTAAAACCATGGCAGCTAGAGAATGGGTTAACATCGTATCCGCGGAAGCGGGACCCAAAATGGAACATGTCATTAGATGCTGTTTACTGTGTTAATTTGAAGAGCAGCCTGATTGGGCGAGCGCGGCATTCGTGCAAGAGGTCTTTGAAAAAGTAGTTGAGCCTGTATCAGAGCTCGAGCATATGTTGTTTGGAGTTATGTAGCAAATTTTATAGGGACTTGATTGAAACTTGTTTAAGCGTGCGAGAGGTAAACTTGGATCACATGGCCTTTGGAGAGAGTGTGATGGGAAGAAAATTAACACAGTGTAAACAAAGAACTGGTGCAAAGGATCGCTTTGGGAATCTAAAATTTCCATTGGAGTTTATAGTTTCACTCTGTTAAAATGTCTTGCACATCGAAGTTCAAGTCAATATCACCGCCACACTAAAAATTTGGGTATGACCCCATACTTTCCACCGTGAACCATTTTGTTGTCGTAAAATGGTATTTTACGTAGAACCATGGCTCTCCCCTTTTATCTTCTTCCTAAGTGTGGAGCATGACTGCACGCCTTTTGCTCAAAAGTATGTATGTTGCATATCGCATCTTGAATAACATCACCGTAGCACTTCCATATGACTTCATACTTTTCTCCCCCAGATCCTTTCGCTGCAGATTGCCAAAAATGCACTTTATGGAGAAGCAAAGACTGGACCTATAATTTCATGCCCCCTGCCCAAATGTATAGTTTGTTGCACGTCGTATCCTAGGATAATATCCCACATCAAAATTTTGAGTATGACCTCACAACCACTCCCAAAAACTGGCTTTGATGCAAATCGTAGCGGACATTCTTGACTACTTCAAGCCTTCGACTACCTAGATGCCGCCTATCATGAAGAACATATTTTATTGCACTTCGCATTCTCTGAGTTTTTGATCTCCATTAAGTCAGGGAGAGTGTGGCTCTGAATTTAATAAATCTTTTGTTGCATGTCGAACCCCCGGAAGCTCAAACCTCCATTAGGCCGGCGTATCAATTGACAGGTTCATTAGTCCTTTCATTGCACATCGCATTTTCGGCATTGCAAACCTCCATTGAGTTAGTAAGGGTATGCTCAAGATATTCAGAGATCTTTTGTGGCACATCGCATTCTCTCTCGGAGTTTCAGTTCTCCATTGGGTTAGCAGAAGTCTTGCCGTTCCTCCCCCGGCTCGTGGGTCGTTTCTTTAATATTCTGTATTGGGTCTATCACTCGCAGGAATATATATGAGTACATGTTTTACGACGAATTTCTCCACAGAGGAGATATTCGCTTAATTTAAGTTTAAATTTGCTTGTCAACACTTGAAAAGTTCAAAAGATGAATCCTTGGGAGGGCCAAAGGTGGACTCATTTTGAAGGCCAGGTAATGATTCTGAATTCTGAAGTAACAGGTGAGTGTATGGGTCCTCTATGACGAGACAGAATGTAAATATTTCGTGTGGAGCAGTGGGTATGTCCGGAACTTGCTTGCTTCACGAACCCCAGATCGCGACGCGGATAAACGATAAATTTCAAACAGCAGACTTCGTACGCTATAATGCCCAATGAATCTAGTTCTAGATGTGGGTAGAGATGAGGATCTTCGAAATTCAAGCAGGAAAGAGAAGGGCCAGTCAACTCGACTTGATCGTCTAGGATCTAGGTGTGAAACTTATTTCTTAATACTCAAAAAACCTAGATTCAATCCCTAAGTCTAGGCCATAGGAATAACCACCTCCCCATATCTCTATGTGTAATGATGCAGTCCCGGAAAAGTAGTTCTCCGGCCACAGACAGGCAAACACCCACCTTTCTCGTCTCGTCCCATTAGCGTCCAAAGAGGAAAGTCAGGACCGTAGGCCCTTCGCCCTCGATACCAACCCAAGGCAATCCCAACACCCACCCTCTGTTCCAAGAAATAAGAGGTAGCCACAGACTAAGGACATGGTCTAGAACACACCAGGCCCACGTACCTCGGACCAATGACGATCTGCCGAATGTCGATATCTAACTTCGGTAACTGACAGCGGGATGATGAAATTTTAAACTGTCCGTCCGGGGAAAGGAGAGTAACTCCAAAGAATAAACAAAGTTGTTCACTAGAAAATGCATTGTAACTTATATATCTCTGGTTCTATAAAGGGCCGTCTTGGGGGATGTGTTAAGTGGGTTTATTTCGCTTTAGAAGTACTGGTGGAAGGTCTAGACCGGCACCCTCCGGCGGTTGTAAGTCTCAATCCCACATTTCGCCCGAAGACGAGAACTGCTAGTTTTATATAACACTTTAAATTTAAAAGAAAGAAACCCCTATTTTAGGTCTTAGAGCCTAGACGTTTGAAGCTTAAGCTGCCTAACTCACAAATTCCTCCTTGGGGTGCTAGTAGCTTCTCCAGAAGTTGGGTTATCCGAAGAAGTGAGGAATTCTATCCGTTAAAACCGCTACCACGAATACAAATACCTAAAAATAATAATTGATCATGTTGCTAGTTCGCCACAAAAGTAAAGGTGAATGGGGGGGGTACTGGTTCCTCGAAGGAATATATACAGCCTCTAGCTTGCTTGGCCGAATCAAGATTCATTCTGGATTCGGCCACGAATGAGAAAAGGAGGCATGCAATTCATGCATCCACTTTTACTGTATAAAAATACAACACTTTTCTATTTAGGCTTTCGGAAAGCAAAAGATTAGATGAAAGAACATTGCTGGTCCAATCCCAGCAACCAGCTTGACAGCAAGTGCTTGCAAGGGTGCTGCAGGACCTCGGCTCGGCACTGGGGAAGCTCTACCAACCCAACCCCACGATTTGATGACCGACCGACCTCATGCTGAGTGACGAAATCAGAACTCAATCCAGACATCAACAGCAACGACAAATATACCTTATTTTCTCCTATCTACTTCATACCATTCTGTATCTCTTATATTTAAAACCGAAGCTTGCATCTAGAAAGAGTGATAATTGAGGAGATTAAAACATTACAATGCCGCCTTCTGAGGAGATCATTTTGTATCATTACACGTACTCGCCTTATGCCAAACGGTAAACTCTCCCTTCCTCTATTCTTGCTTATTTTCCTTGTAATTTCTCTTCGGGAAGATGAGAGAGAGGAATGGAAGCTGACATGTAACAGTGTAGTATGGTATCTCAACCTCCGCAACATCCCATACACACAATGCGTACGTCTTCCCTCATTCATGCACCCCTCCATCCATACCCACCTACCTACCAAGAACAGTGCCGCATCTAATACAACCCAGCTCCAACCGCCAATCCTCCCCCGCCCAATTACCCGCGCAATCGGTACATCCTACCGGCGGATCCCCATCCTCTCAATCGGGAGGGACATCTACAACGACACGCGCCTCATCCTGTCTAAACTACACCATCTCTACCCACCATCCGCCTCGCACCCTCCCTTAAGCACAAGTACAAGCACAACGCCTTTCAATACCGGGGTAGAGAAACTCCTCGAGTTCTGGACGGTGCATGGTTTGTTCGGTCGAGCAGCAGCGTTGATCCCGAAGGAACTGCCGTTGTTGAGGGATGAGCGGTTTAGGAGGGATAGAGAGGATTATACGGGGACGAGCTGGGAGGTGGAGGTTCGTTTGTTTTTATTTTCTTGCTTTTATTTCTTGGTCTCTATGTATCTGAATGTGTGTGTGTGTGTGTGTGTGAAAAAGAGAGAGAGAGAGAGAGAGAGAGAGAGAGAGAGAGAGAGAGAGAGAGAGAGAGAGAGAGAGAGAGAGAGAGAGAGAGAGAGAGAGAGAGAGAGAGAGAGAGAGAGAGAGAGAGAGAGAGAGAGAGAGAGAGAGATTGATTGATTGATTGAAAGGGATTTTATGCTAATGGTTATTGTGGGTGTGTAGGCGATTGAGAGAGGTCGTTTAGAAGCGCTTGTGGAGATGAGGAATGCGTTTGAGTTGATGGAGACGACGATTTTGGCGGATGGGAGGGAGTGGGTTGCTGGGGGAGAGGGGGTGGGGATGGCTGATATTGAAGGTGTGTTTTTTTTTGTCTTCTCCCGCTTCTTGATTTTTTTTCCTTTTTCTGGGTGTATGATGCTCGATTTTGAGTTTGGTGATGGTTGAGTTACTTGAGATGATGGATGGATGGATGAATATTAATGCTAATGCCGTCTAGCTGTATGGCCATTCCACTGGCTCACCACCCTCCCAGGAGCCCTCCCACCACCCCTCATCTCCTCATCCCAATTCCCCAAAGTCTTCGCGTGGATCTCCCGCTTCGACACCGACACCCGGGCCGCAGCCAAGAAAGCCGGGAAACCAAAGACGATCAAAGGCGAGGAGGCTGTGGGGATCATGCAGAAGGCGGGGTTTGCGGAGGGGGAATTGGGTGTTGCTGAGGGGGATCCGAGTGGGTTGAAGAGGGGGGAGTGGGTGGAGGTTTGGCCGACTGATTCGGGGAGTAGACATCGTGATCGCGGGAGGTTGGTGGGGTTGAGTATGAGGGAGGTGGTGATTGAGACGGAGGGGGGTGAGGTTGGGGGTGTGAGGGTTCATGCGCCGAGGCATGGGTTTAGGGTTAGGAGGGTTGAAGGGGGGAAGTTGTGAGGTGGATGATAGTGAAGGTGATGGTTCTTTGAGGGTGGATTTGATAGGTTGGGGAGGAAAGATAGGTGTATTATTACGCTGCGATTCAAGGTACTTGTTTACATCTCCCAATGTACAAATTCGGATGGAACCTTTCATTGGAACAGAACAATACATCAAGCTGTCATATTTTACCTTTATACAAATCCAGACGAAAGTATTCACAAGGACGATCAGAAAGAAACAACTACTTTAATGTACAAATCCGGAGTGCTACGTTACGTTACTAAAATCAAAGAGAACTGATTAAGTTTACTTCACTTTACTTGAACTTCAAAGACTGTGGTTTCCATGATAATGAAAATCATATGCCGCAGCGAGGAATGAGCCAGGACCTGAAGCATCTCCGGAAGAAGGAATACTCGTTGATGTAAAATACCATTACTAATATGGAGGAATGTTTCATTTCAAAGGTAACAAAGAAGATGGATTATGCAAGTCTTTCCTTTCCCTATCCTCTCTTTAAGCGAGTAGCGAGGAGGCAAACAAATAATTCCGGACGTATCTCCGAGCCAATGAATGCATTGCACTTGAGAAGTTCTTGGAAAGTGGTTATGCGAAAGTCTATAGACCCTCAAATTCACTCCGGGTTCTTTTCAGAACCATACTTAGAATTCCTCCTTAGGTACTTAAGCGAGGTTGACAAAGGAGAGAGCCGAAGTCGTTCGAGTAAAATCAAAAGCGAGGTCCAAAGCGTCTAGACAAACGGCGAAGGAGAAGAAAGCCGAATAAATAAGTGAGTGGGTGGGTGGATATTTGCTGGGCCAGTGCCGGAGATGGCCCCCTTTTGGGGAAGAAGAATGGGCTGACGAGTGAATTGCGTGTACAGTGAGTGAGTGGGAAAAGTCAGTCAAATTCAATTCGATTTTATCACGGTACTCTCATATTTTTCAAATGATAAAAACAACAGTCAATAATCATCTAAGTAATTAATCATTGCTTCCTCGGTTACCTTCTATGTCCACAGTCAGACGTTAAAAGGAAGGAGAGCAGTGAAAGAAAGAGGCGAATTAACTGGTGGTGCATTTCTAATCTTTGAAAAGAGTCGAGTCCCATTCGGGCATGGCGTAACACTCATCCTCGAATCTCATTGGTCCATCCACCCCCAGCACGGACGATGGCTCACGCTATCCGCGTCGGCTGGGCTTTATATGGTGCAGCCTCCCACTTCCAAGTTCTGTGACGACATTCTCTGCGTCATTTCTGAGAATTCTACGGCTGTACCTCACTCACTCACACAACAGAACCTCACCACCACGGACAGACAGATACTCGAGAGAGCAGAGCCGCAAGGTCACGCATCGCAAACTCTACTGACTTAACCTGGACCTGGCCCAGCCCTAGGTACAGTGCCGGTACCAGAGATAGGAGAGAAGAGGAGAGAGAGCTGGAGGGGACAGTCGCTCTCTTTGTATCGTCGCAAGCTGGGGAGAGGAAAAACCGCAATACGTCACCAAATCCATCCATCCTCGAGAGGAAGAGAAATCGCTGGCAATATATTCACCTTCATCCTGTCGGAACGTCGTTCTTCATCATTCAAGTCCAGTTCAATCTCCGCTTCTGATCGGATTGCCCATCTCGCCGTCGACGAAAAAGAAGCAGAAGAAGATTCTCTTGTCAGGGGCTGCTGTCGCGTTGCCAGTCCCTCCTTGCGCAATCCTCTCACACCACACACACCCACACCCACCACCAACCAACCACCGAACACTTCCAGTCCTCGACCCCATCGCGGATTCACCTTACTGTCTGTCGCTCCTGCGTCGCGCATCTCTTCTGCATACATACTGCGACGACAATCTGTGCGTTGTGGCTTGATTTAGATTTTTGAACAATAAGGTCGCGAAAGTGGTATGTTGTTGCAGTGCCAGCAAGTGGCTGGTCCTTCCCGTCCTTAGTTATTGACGAGTCTCCAGTGCGCTTCTACGCTCCCTCCCTCCCTGGCCCTGCGTCATAACTTTTCAACGTCATCGTCCTCGAAGCTTCACACTCACCTGCACCACCACACTACCACCACCACTGCCACTCACTTCCCAACCCCTCACCCCTCACTCCACAACTCTATCGAGTCGAGTCTCCTGCCCAGGAACCACAATCCAGACCTAGCTGTCTGCGGGCGCAGATCCAAAGCGTCATACTTTCACCTCGAATACCGTCCGTCCCTACCCCCTCGTGCCCCCCGACACAAACTCAATCATGTCTCCTCCGAGGGAAGCCACGAAGAAGTCGACCTCCAAGTCGCCTGTCCAGCCCAATGCTGACGTTCCAAAGGCCATCGGTAAGCCGCATCCTGTTCTTTCGAATGTCCATCTGCCGGCGCGACAGCATTCAATCGCAGTCGCATACCCATCTCAACTTTGCATACCCCAATAACATTCAACTAATATCTTCATCGATAGAGCCCGAACAAAAACAAGAAGAACAATTAAAGAAGGAATCTGCGAATACGGAACCACTTGCTCCCCCTCCACGACCTGCAGCTGTCGCCAATACGCCCGACTACTTCTCAGGAGTCCACAACCTGAGCAACGAGACGAACCCCTTCGAATTTTCCTTCGGGGGCAACGCTGGCCCTTCCACTGGAGGTCTTCAAACTCCCGGGGGTACAAAACTTCCATCAGTTGCTGCTCTCACTTCACCAGCTATCCCGCACTACTGGGGATCCACAGCAGGATTGCGCTCCGGTCCTCTGAGTCCTGCCATGCTTACCGGTCCAGCAAAAGACGACTACTTTGGTGATTCATACAATCTGCACAGAGTTGGACAAGGACCTCGACCTCAAGAGTCTGATATGCGAAGTGCTACAACGCCCGGTGATCGAACTGGGTTGACACCTGGCGGTGGTGGCTCTATGTTCCCGGAACCAAGTCCAGGCGGATCCGGTATTTTCAACTCTCTTACGGCTGGTGGCGCAACCCCAGGTACGTTAGACTTCCACCGTACTGCTATGAACATCAACGCCAGAAAGATGAGTGAAGCTGCCCAGCTCGCAAAGATCACATCGCAACCTCAGGACGTCGTCATGAACGGACTGGATGTCAAGCCGCCACAGTTTAGACAACATGAGAACGAGACTAATGACGCGGCCAACGGCCTCTTCCTACTCGCCAACGCTCATAACGGCCCTCAGCAAACAAGTCACTACGCTATTGCGCCTCAATCCACTGTCCATGCCCAGCCCATGCCAATGGGAATGGGTGGTCAATCCCAAGAAACATCTCCTCACATTGGCCACCGCAATGGCGGTTCTATCAGTACCAACTCTGGTCGTGGACAAAGTGAGGTTTCAGAGGATGACCAATCAAGACCATTGACACGAAATAAGAATAAGAGGAACTCGACCCAGGATAACCAGACGAATGGTCGACGGAAGGCTAGTGACCAACCGAAGACACCTGCCAACAAGAAGTCCAAGGCCAACAATGGTATGAGCATGAGCATGGAACCACCTTCTGAGGATGAGGAACCAGATATGTCCAAGGATGAATTCAATGCCAATGGCAAGAAGATGACCGACGAGGAGAAGCGCAAGAACTTCCTTGAACGGAATAGGTTAGTGGGTTCTTGCTAGCTTTGATGTCATGTCTAACTGTCGAATAGGGTCGCTGCTCTCAAGTGCAGACAACGCAAGAAGCAATGGCTTGCAAACCTTCAACAGAAAGTAGAGATGTACTCGGTTGAAAATGACAATCTCAACGCCACCATCGCGCAATTACGGGATGAAATGGTCAATTTGAAGACCCTTCTCCTGGCACACAAAGACTGTCCAGTCGCTCACACCCAAGGCTTGAACAATGTAGTAATGCAACAAGCGGTTGAAAGCTACGGCAACCCTCATATGAATCCTTATGGGATGGCTATGAACCAGCAACACCAGCAGCAACAGCAAATGATGGCCAGCCAAGGTTATGCAAGACGGGAATCATAATCCCACTCCTCTGATGTACGATACGGGTCATGGTTACGTGGGTGAAAAGTTTATTTGGTGCACAAAAGGGGAAAACATAATGAGGAGTTTTTGGGTTAACGACGGGATAACGGTCGTCCAACGAACTCACGCCGGAGTTCCGGTTTGCCATCATCGTCGTCGTCATCATCCGCCATGTTACCTCCACACGAATGTCTGTCTGGGTGTCAGCGAGGGCTCTCTTGAACGGGCACTGCATTGCACATACTTGGCGTTCTGGAGAACGCCATTCGTCGCAGCGGCGAAGCAGCGAAGCAAGGGGGGTCGTTCGTCTCTTTGCCTTTGCATCACCACTTTGTAAAATAGTCGTTCCTTCTCCATCACTTTTACGGTTTTATTTCTATCACGGGTCTTCCAGCTGCTTCTGCATTGGGTTTTACCTTACCTCACCTTTTCCATTTTCCACTTTGCGTGTCTTGTTATCGACTTGACTCTGTTTTTCTTCCTTCTCCTCCATACACGTTTCTTCTCTTTTTCTCTTCCTTCACCATCTGTACATACACGCATACAATAGCAGGGCTAGGGCTAAGGGCACACGTACACGCATAGCTGTCCATTTTTCCATTTTTTGTTTGTTTTGCGAAACATGGACAGCAAAACCTGGCGCTTTGGGGGGTCTGGGGTGTCTAGGATTCTTTTTTCTTCGAAGGGGCTTTGCTGGCGTTTGTGGATGGTTGCTTTTGCTTTCGTTTCGCGATTTCGGAGGTTGTGGTGTGGGAGTGTCGGCGGTTGCGATGTGGGGAGAGATGCAGTTTGGGGATGCACCGTGGGGGGCGAGAGAGGTTGAAGATAAATAAAGATGAAGATAGCAATCCAATACGATCCAATCCAATCCGATGTGATGCATTATGTTCATACTTAAGTAGTGGAAGGGGATTTGCATTGTGTACGGCCAGATGTGCAAAGCAGATGGGAGGACCAGAGAGGAGGGAAGAAGGGAGGGGAGGTGGAGGTTTGAGTAACAAACAAATAAAGGAGAATTGTGAAATATATGAGAGGAGCTTTTACATCAATTTGCTTTTGTGCGTGTGTGTTGAGGATGTGAAGTGAGGGGGAGGGAACGTGGTGGCCCCCTTTCAGGGGTCTTCCTTCTCTCGCTTATATGTTTTTTTTTTTTTGAAGCAGCTTTTTAACCTCCCTAAAGCTGTGCTTACCCGAAATCCAAGGGATGAAATTAAATCCCTCCTCTTGTGGTAATTACATCAAGGTACTGTACTGTACAGCTGGCAGATTTTTCACTTCATTGGTCTGATTTATGAACATCTCATTATCGTGCTATCCTTGCATGCATGTATGACCGTTGAAATCAGCAAATAGACAGACCAACATGCGTTTGTGTATTACTCACTCCCGACTCTTTGACGGAGAGAGGGAGGTACGATATCGATATCAATATCATTTGACTTGTACAAGTACCTCCTCACTCTAAGCTTAATTACTTCTCTTCTTGATTCCTGATACCACCATCATTCAACTACATAACCAGTCAATAAATAAAGCAAAAGTGGAATAATCTGTCTGCCTTTTCTCCCTAAAAGAAAACCAATTTCAGGAAATCGAAACCAGAAAGTCAAAAACCAGGATGGGAAAAGAAAAAAGAAAAAAGAAGAAAAAAAGTGAGATGTACATGCAACAGTGGGTATTCGCTGGTGGTCACCCACCCAACTACTAATCCACCGATCGGAAGCTTATGTATGGCAGAGCGGACGGGATGCCCAGTTCGACTTCAGTCTATGGTCGCATGTGGCTGTCTTGTTGGTATTTGGGTTCTTGTTTGAAGGAAGGAAGAGGAAGAGGAAGATTGTGTGATGTGATGGGGATGGGGATGGGGATTAGATGTGGAATTGTGTGTGGGGCGGAGTTGGGGCTGGGGTTGGTTGTTTGGTTTTTTGGAAAGGGGGGTGAAATGCTCAGGCTGAGTAGTGGTATGTTGTTGGGTACGTTCTGGAAGTACTTTTGCGAGGCTGGATTCACGAGGCAGTTGGCTTTGTTCAATGAACACGTGCAGTGATATCAAGCTTGGAGATGTTGTTTATTTGCTATTATTATTCACTTTGGGAAGTAAGCCACCTGGGCACTCCGCTCCTGGAATCAACCCAGGTAGCATTGATGCTTGCCTAGAAGATGGGAGAACGAAGGCACGCTTCACCACCCGGCTCCAGTGCCAAGGCTCGCTTATGAGAGACGTGGGAGAAAACAAAGCAAAGCCGATGCGTCTTAATTCCATCTCCTGACCTTGGAAGAGCCCAGCGACTCTCTAATTTGATGTATTAAAAAAGAGACTGAAATGGGCGTGATTATAGCCAAGTTATTCGTGCCAGCTGCTTGATTTGCATCGTAAGATGAAATTGGCAGCGACGAGAATTTTGGGTTTAAAAGCAGCTCTCAACATCGGATGTTGAATGATTTTTAACCCGGAAACTATGCAACGTGATTTAGCTATTCTTTCCATTCACTTAATTCAATCAAACTTTTTTAGTTTTCCGTGAATTGCTAATTGGGGGCCGAAAATAATGGATGGCCTAAGCTTTCACTGCTCCATGTCACGTCTTGCACGAGCCTGCCTCATCCCATCACCCATCCGCCGTTCGTTGTTCTACTTGGGTATATAAACTACCCTCTAGAGCCTCTTTGCTCACCATCAAACAGATTGTCCAAGGGTGCCTTTGCAAGGAACTTCGTTCACCGGAGAAAGCACACATAGGTCAGCTGATGCTTGGAGGGTAAATGCGAAGAAACTATTGTGGGGAAGGTTATATTAGCTAAAGGAGTTTTTTTTCATTACAAAGCCTTGTGGTGGTATTATGTGGCAGAAAACGGCTTTCACTGTCTATTCTATCCTCCCATCTGAAGATGAGTTGTAAGTAGCCCCTTTCTTGGCTTTGTTGTCAGCAGATTAATACCTTAAAGCCTTCTAACTTCGGATTGTGGAATTGTTCTTCTAAGTCTACTGAAATTACAGAGAAATTGATCAAATCCATGCCATCATTTAATTAACGAGGAAACAGCTATCAAACCCTGAGAACTATTTCCTCGGCAGTTGGGACGAAACGGCGAAACCATTAGTTTTCAACATCTTATCCAGAATATCTGGTTGCAGGATTCATGAATCAATGCGTTCAAACATTTCATTTGATACTCTTCTTTTCCCCGATGAAAGCAAACAACGATCAACACAGCTAATCTCAAATAATGATCCATAACAAGAATAAATCTCATTCCTATACGCTCTGAGATTGCGAATTGCTCCCAGCTGGTGTAAAGCCCTGCTGCCTCCGCTTCTTTCGACGGAATAGAAGGTCACTAACCGACGATTACGATTTGCCGCTACCAAATCTGCGAGATACTTATGTGGACCCTTGGTCTAACGTATACATTGCATCACTTTCTTATGCAGCATGAATTATTAACAACAGCAATTGACCTGAGGCGGGATAAATTGGGATAGCGAGTGGCTAAGCGAGGGTTTGTTTATGTCAGTAGTTGGTGTTAGCCACAAGACACTGGATGACTTAGAAGGGAGAAAGCAAGCAAGTTATCTTTTGTTCGCTGTTCATAATTTTTCCCCCCCATGCGCCATGTTGGAGATAAATGGGCATTTTCGTTGGAAATGTAGCCCTCTAAGTGTTCCGAAGGAGGGGTACCTGGACTCCATCGCTTGGTGTTAAGCCCAGGGAACAAGTGGATGAATTGTACTTCGAAGAGCAGTAGGATTGGGGTGGTTGAAGTCTCATTTGAAAGCGAAGAGGTACAGGTATGCTTCCCATGAAGTGCGGTCAGTGGATCTCGTTCTCCAATCAAAAACCATATGCGGGAACAGACTTGAAACTTAGATATGCCCACAAAAAAAAAACACAAAAAAAACGGCGCTGTTCACTTGCGATAATAATCTCTTCATGTTTGGCAAGATGGTATATGCGGAGGAAAAGGCAATCTGATAATATCAAAATCCGAAGTCCTCGTGACAAGACTTGAAGGATATTCGACGAAGAACTTAACCTTAGACAGGAAACAGGATTCGTCGCTCCGCCTCGACGCCTACGAACGATGTTCTGTTGACTTTTGATGACTTCGAGACTTCAAATATTAATTTTGTATTTGCCAACGATGAAAGCACTTGCATCAGCGCCAAAAACTTTGCGTCGTGGAGACATTTTGTGTACGAAGTAACTCCAGGTCACTGGCCACTCCCTACTACCAGCCCCTCAAAATCATTTGCAGTCACCATTTTCCAAGTGTCCACAAGATGTAATGATAACGGATCACAACCCATCAAAAGTCCCAGCAACGTGATCAAATCGAAAACTAAGGTAACCCAGGAGGCTTTCACCAAACGTGACTAGGTCATCGCACCACATGAGCCAGCAAGGCGAACCGCAGCAAAACACCCGTTTGAAGCTCCGTAAGTGCAACGATACGCAACCCACGGGACGTCCGGGCATTTAGGGGAAGCCGGATCCCCACCTACGGCAGGCCAACACACGAGCTCCATCTATTCTAAATCCTAGTTGCTCGGTCGGCCCCTGATGAGCTCGGGAAGGGATCAGGCTACCGGCAGACTTTCAAACTTCCGAAAGGTAGATTCGGTACAGGCTTGAAGCTTGCGGCCTGCAGCTTGTGGCTTGTGGCTTGGATGTAGCCTAGCTGGAACTTTCCTCACGTTGCCGAAAATTGTAGGGTTTGTTTCGCCGAGAGGACGGATGCAGGAGATCGGCTGTCTGGGGAATGCGGGGATGAAGGGATAGATGTGATTGATTCAGGCTTCCCGCATCTGGCGTTGTCTCGGGAGGGAGGATGGAAGGCAAGGAAGGGGAAGAAAGGGAGGGAGGAAGGAAGGAAGGATATCTGTCTCTTTCATAAATGTGTTTCGATATGAAAGGGTACTTGAATTTTGACCCATCGGTGCCTGTGTCAAATTCATCCGAACGCTGTGATGTTGCTGGCTGGTGTAATCTTGTAACCACTTCATCCCGGCGCCTCGCATCGGAAGACGCCCCGTGCCGTCGGTGTGGGAATTTAGATGACGGTTGTGGGAATATCTTCTGTGACTTACCGGCACCTACCTAGGTACTGTGGAGAATTCGAGAGGCCGAAATTATGGAAGTTACAGTAATATACATAGGAAAGTAATGTGCAGCCCAAAGTAACTTTTGTTGAAAAGCTGGGGTGCAGGAGGTCAATTCATGCAGCAAGTACACCTATGCATGCGGGACAAGGAAACGAGCATTAGGTCAGGCTGGCCAGCGCAGAATCATATGTAAATCGTATGTCTTTTACTAATGGATTGAGAATAATGTGACGATATCTGTATCCGAGCCCCCGGTATTCCGATCTGATGCGCCGTTATTGTATGAAGTATTGAGTGAGTGAGTGGTTTGTCACGACACTGTTGTGGATGATAGACGGCAGCTAGGGAGCGGGAAGGGAGTCAGCCGAATACCCAGTAATATCCGTGAAGCTATTGATGATTCACTCCCACTCATGCAATTATGGCAAACGTGTTCTCGGTTTTGGAGAAGACTAGATAACCTGCTTTCGATTTTCTCCGAAGTGAAAGTACGGTTGCGTTATTACTGTGCTGTCATTATACGGAAATTCTGGATCGAGTAGGGCGAGGCTCTTGGGATTATTACTTGCTTTGCCTTCTCACTGCTTCTGCTTTTGCTGCGTCGGTTCGGCTCGTTTGGGCTTTGTCAGAGAAGACTGAGCAGAAGAAAATCAGTAAGTACAGGCTGGCATGACTGCAGCAAACGTTGTACTTGATAATCTTATGATATTTGGGTCGTAATACGGAGGTACCTAGCGAGTTGGCGACATGCGTATTCGGGACTTGGGAAGCGGAGGTATACCGACCGTTCCAGTTTCTGATACGAGACGTTGCGTTATTATTCCTAGTCTTAGATGAGTCGTGTAAGTTGTCGCCAATTAAAGAGGGAGTAGATAGACGAGTAGGAAAGTGACTCGGAGTGAGCGAGAAAAGGGGCGTAGTGAGAAGTATCCCATTGCCTTGACCTTCCCCTTTGAAACCCAGACTAAAAAAATAAAAACAGCAAACAATAAGTAGGTCGTTAGATTCAGTAGTTGCATTTGGAATGCGATAGATTGATTGCAAGGGCCTGACCTTGGATTTACTTGCATTAGATAGGCTGAGATAACCTCACTCCTTGCTAGCTGAGCTGTCACTTCTGCCTTCCTTCCTCCTCCCTCCCTTCCTTGACTCTGACACGTCGACAGACAACAATCGATTCCCGCGCGCCCCAGTTTCCCATCTCCCACCTCCACACTCTTTATCGACAAGTGCTGACCGACCTCCACACCCCCACGCCCGCCCGTAAGCCTCAGAATCCCCAGACCAACCCCCCACAGGCCTGGTAGCCCAGCCCAACTTTCCAAGAAATAATAGAAGAGAGACATATCGAAGCTTTGGAAGGCCAACCAATCTCCCGAGTCCCGCATCTAGCCAGCTCATCCATCCACCCATTCACCCATCCATGCCTTACGATAGACGAGACAGAGACAACACGAGACGAGACCAGATGCCGAAACACCCCACGAATCGAGAAAGGGGAAGCAGAGTAAGAAACCATGGACTTCGGTCTTCCCTGCACCGAGGAGAGGAAGAAACCAGACCAGTCAGTCTAGGACTAATAACGTAAACTCGTAATGCTGCCATATCATACCATGAAGCCGTGATATGATGATGCCTCCTTCCTACTTGCTGCACCATCCCTCACCGCCTCATATCTCCCTCCCTTAAACCTGCCTACCTGCCTCCTTCGATGCACGACCAGCGCCTCACACCCTATCGTCTTCTATCCCATCGCCGCTGGGAATCTGACCGATGGGCAGCATGCCATGCACTTTGGTGAGGTGGCATCGCACCTCTCTCTCACAACCGGGTGCAAGGCGTACGGAGTAAGTGAGTGATTGTGCTTTGATGCGGTTTCGCAGCCGGCCGGCTGGCGGATACATTACCTAGGTACAGTAAGTACACTTGTCCAGAATCGCTTTGATTATTGAACAAACCCCTTCAGCGGCATGCTCTTCCCCATGCTTTTGAATTCCAACCCCACGAAAGTCGGCACTGGAATAGTGCAAAAGCTAGACCAGCTGGTTGCAGACCAGAGACAGCCAGCCAAAAGCTAGGAACGTCCGCCATGTCTTCCGGATGCAACGCGGCTGGCTGGCTGGCTGGCTTTAGAGCTGCAACAAGCTCGCTAGTTCTACATTGCATTCCACTCCACATTCTCTTCTGGCTTCCCCAGTTATGCGTATGCATGCAGCATAATATTGTAGTAATAACAGTGCCTTGGTTCCGACTCGACACTCACATCATCAAAGTAACTTTGTGACTTTGTCTTTCTCTGGCCTAGACTCACTCTCTAACCAACATCTCGGACCTCCCTCCCCAAAGCATCAACTAAAGCCGGGGAAGCCAACCGGTCGGGAGTCCGGGGCAGACGGGAACCTGTCTTGTCCTGTCTCGCCCTGACTCTGGGAAGCGTGGAGCGAGATTACAGCGCATGGCAGCCCCGTAAATGGAACATTCCAGGACCCATCGCATGCCCAACGGACTGGGATTTGGGCGCCAGGTTCCAGGATGCTTACAGGGAGATGTGGTGCGAGGCCGAGGCGGCGGCGGTCCGGATGTCTTACTTTCTTTTTGGATTTATTATTTTATTTCATTTTTGTGGGTGGGATGAGGGCCGCGGTAGTTGGGCTGCTGGGAAAGAAGGGATGAAGAGCTGGCTCCGTTTGCATGGGTCTTGCAAGATAAAGTTGACGGATGCCCCCAACGGCATTCCTCTTGCTTTCCTCTTCTTTTCTTCTTGGTTTGCTTGCATCGACGAAGAATATCATCTGTCCACCTGTCTCTATTTCAGAACATACACAAAGACAGCGTCAGCCTTCCTTCGTTTGAGATCAGATCCTACTTAAATCAAACCTCCTCCAATACTTCGTCCTTGAAGTCATCGTCACTCACAACATTACTGCCACAAGACTTCTTCTGTGCTCTGCACCAATCCTGCCGAAGCTCCTCTGACTGTTCGGTGAGTAACGCATCTCAGCCCTGCGTATCTGCAATGCAACACAGTTGCATCCAACACCGACTAACAGCCACTTCAGCTCAACCTCCCAAACAACCAACTTCATAAATCACCACTTTCCACACATCCAACCCACCATCCAAGAATCACAAGCATCACTAAATAAATCTACAAATCTCCCACAACAACCACTTCAAAATGCCATCCCAGACCCCCACCCCGCTCACGACGCCCATCCCGCGTCGGCGCTCCCCGCTCCTCACCAACACCTCATTCGGCCAACAAGAAATCAGCTTGTGCCTCACCACCACACTGAGCACGAAGGCCCAATCCCCATACACGTTTGTGTCGCGGGATAACGAGAACGATTACTCACCGCCTGCTCCACCCCCACCCAGTCCAGTCAACTACCCAACTGAGAGCTGGAGCACCGCCTGCGCTATTCGGAGATAGGCGGATGCAAAGAAGGATCGAAGGGGATATTGAGGAGGATTGTACATGTACTGAGCGAGATGAAGGGGAAGGCTGGGGTGTGCCGTGGACCTTTCTCAAATGGAGTAAAGGGACACCTCGCTTGTCGCTTCCCCCCTATTCTCGTTCTCGGCTGGACTGAACATCGTGGACGACGGCGGCAACAACAACAACAACAGTATTACACGGCACGTCGCTCACGCACGCATTTGGGGTTACGGAGTTCAAAAACGGCTTTGCTTTTCTGCTTCTTTATCATTCCCATTTCCCCATTTATACCAGCTGGCTTATCTGGGTCTGCTTCTGCTTCTCTTTTGTCCTGGTGGTGATCATGAGTAGATGCCATATGGTGTCTTGATCAATTGTATTTTACTGCGTCTGGGAACCTTTTGATTCTTTTGGACCCTGTTTGAGTTATGTGATTTGTCACTTCTGTGGCTTGAGAGCTTGAGTGTTTGATGGAGCGAAGCATGGATGAGCGAGCGAGCGAGGTGTTTTCAAGACTTGGAGTCAGTTGCGTATCTATTGCTACTTAGTTGCAAGATTCAATGTCACTCGAAATCAACACATCTAACTGCCTTGCTCCTATGGCATGTGAAAGTGATAGACTTCAGTCCGTCTTTCGCCGAAGTCAACTTGATCGCCCGTGTTTTACCTCATCTAACAGCATTGCTATACTACCCCATCTGTGCAAGATCCAAATCCATGCTTTTCAAACTATGCCTCTTTAGTTATCCTCTTTACTTTGCTCTTATCCTTCCCTTCCTACCTTGCTCTTAATCCCCATATCAACCTCAACAACCTCCCTCCATCCCGCCGTTACACTTAGGCCTTCCCACCTCCCTCCATCCTCTCTCTTCAACACCATCCCTCCCATCTCGTACAACCTCGGCACGAACAAATCTCTCTCCGCCCCCCATCTCACCAATCCTCACCATCACTCATCCATCCGGCTAAAACCCAATTTCCCTCAGCCCTAGCGCACGAACACGCTGTCAGGGCATTCCTGCAGCCCTTTCTGCATCCTGATGTCGCACAGCTTTCATGTGCAAGTACCGTGGTTGCGTGGGCGTGGGGGTCTTTCGCACTTTCAACGGCTCGCTGCTCGGTTAATCAGAAGAAGGTGGGGGGCGGATGGATGGCGAGAGTCCACGATGCAATTTTCGGTGCTTTGACGGTGATGACTCTACAGTTTGTGTTTTTTTAAGTCGGGGAAGAGGGTGTGTGAACGGATGGGTGAAAGAGGAAGGGAGGGAGAGGATAATTGTTGAGTTGGGCTTTGTCAAACTTTACATTTTTGTGTTGTTGCGGTTTTGCGGCATTGCTTTGGCTAGGGTGAGGGTGTGGTTGCGGCTTGGTTGAAGTGATGTGCTGTTGGGCCGATGGTAGACGGGGAAGGAGATAGCAAAGGTGGATAGACTGCGATGTCCTGTAGATTTTGTGAAAGGAAGGGCGGATTTCGATACATTGGCTATGTGGAAAGCTTTGTTTGTTGTGTTGCGTGTAGGTCGAAGTAATGACGTACAGTCACGAAACTCGTCCGGCCTCATCGCGTTTGAGAAGCATTAGAAAGTATGGCAAGAGTACTTGTGCATCAAAATGAAAGTACTAAGTACATACCATAATCTTACAACGATAAATGTGTATCTTCTTCCCAAACTCCATCCCCAGGCCAACTTCCCAGCCTCGCTTAAGGAAAGGAGTCAGAAAGGGTCTCGATGAAGGGATTGCAAAGAATTGCATTCAAAATTTTGCCAAATGAGCTACCTCCAAAAGGCTCCAAAAGCCACATCCTACGACTCAAACCTAACTAGCGCCTCCCGTGACCTTACAGAATCCTTCCGGGCCGAGATGAAGCCATCAATCACCACGCTCCCAAAATTTCCCTCCTTTATCAAAACAAACAAGCGAATTCCCCTCACCATTTCTCTCGAAAACAAGCCAGCCAGAGCCTCACACGCTCTCCATGAAATTCGAGCCCGTTACTAACAGTGCCAGAACAATTCACAGGTCGGTTAACCAAGGCATCCACCGCGGTTCCGGCTTTCAAAACAACCCTTCGAAATGAAAAAGTGCCCAAGACGGGGGCATCAAAAATGCTCCTTCTTTAACGGCGGCGGTGCGCTCACTTACCCCCAACAAGGGCAGGGGGAGAGAAGCCCTGTATCTCTCCCTCTGGGTGAGTGCATGGCAAGTTCAACAAAGACTAATCATATGAAGAATCAAAAACAAAAAAATAATGTGGCTTGGACTGGTTGCGATTCACGGGGACGAGGATAAACAACACGAAAACGGAAAATGTAAGTAGAAATCCCAATCTGAATGAATGTTTGTGAGGCTCTGGTTGCTTAGACTTTTTTTTAGAGCTTTTTTTTAGGTTCTCCTGTTGACGTTGATGTCTCTAAAAGGGGCCATTCCAAAGTGGAGACCTATGTTTCCTTCTATATTTTTTTTCTTCTCTGTAATCACACATGCTCCCTTTCAAGTATAAAATTCCCCTTAATGTATCCATCCGCGCATTAAGAACTGCGTGCTCCTCATACAAAGTGATATTTACCGCTTCTGGATACGTACATTCGTACACATCCAATCTTGATGTCGAGCCTTTGTTCAGTCGCCATCACCCTCTTTTCTCTTCTTCCTATTCTCAAAATCCCTATCCTAGCAACTTCCAGACCGGCTTCCGAGAGGTAGTTGTATCTCATGTTCCCCCTATCCTCGCTTAATTTGAGGAGGATTGTCAACAGAATTGCACGAGTACCAGTTTTCTGGGGGAAGTGGAAGTATTGATCTGACTAGTCTACCACCACTTCGCTCACCAATTATTATTTCAATGACGAACTCAAAGACTTTCAACCTCCGTCTCGCGGTTCTGAAGGGGTGGAAGGATTTTGCGAGGTGAAGGACGAAGCTTTGAGTGAGGGGAGAACCACAATGAGAGAGGGCTACGGAGAGTCTAGCTCAGCCAAGAAGAAAAAAATAGGCATAGACTCGCCATCGTCACGAATAGAGATTATTGGACATATTTTTGGAGTTGGAAGTTTGTAGATAGAATTATGACGTCTGAAGGAGCAGGTGTTATGAAGCTGGTCGAAGAAATTCCCAGTCCATAGTTGAAGTTGTGAGGATGTGTGGATCCTGCGTGATGATGCTAGTGATATCAAGGAAGCTTGGGTGCTGAGTTTAAAGTGGGTTTGTATGATTCTGGCAAGGGTAGAGAGAGGGCCTAGGATGATGTTTGGGGAGAGAAGCAAATCTTGTTGGGAATTTGGAGGAACTTCTTAGGAGGTTCTTGGCATCGGTTGAAAATATCACATGCTGAATCTTTGGAATTGAGCACAGCACCACAATCACAATCACTTTTATGAGAGCAAATTGAAGGGGAATTGTGTAAGCAGTATGTATCCATTCGCTCTTATCTGGCCTAGAGTCTCATGCCTACTCTGTATGAACGGTATGCATTCCCAATTACATCCGGGTCCGCATTTTCATTCGCGCGCCAGTAAATCCACCCACCTCCCTCCCTCCTTCCATCCTTCACGCAAGGCAAGGAGGAAACGCCTGACCTTCAAACCAGCAAAAAGAAAAAGGCCGACCCTCATATCCATGCATACGCCAGTGACCTTGCTGTCCCTCTGAATGCATGCCATGTAAGGTATGAGAAAACGAAAAAAACGACGCCAGCCAGAGTAGCCTGTATGCAACGAAACCAAAGAAACCCCTGTTCCTTAGATCAGGAACTATGAACCATGAATGCGTATGTGACCAAGACCAGAAGGCCAGCCCTTTCCGTAAACGCCTTGCCCGTGTCCGATGTCGATATGTGGTGGAGAGATATGTTTGACGAGCGATGTATGTGTGTGTGTCTGTTTGTAGGTATGTATATGTAGGTGTATGTACTGTGGATCTCTACCCTCATGGGAGATCCGGTGAAAAAAGTGTGACGTGCAAAGAGAAGAGTAAAATGCAATGTACAAAAAACAGCAGAGTAACGCCAGGCCCTCGTGGTCACGTCAAGACAGAAGATAGATGCTCTTCTATAACTCGCGGTAATCACTCGGTCTTGCTCTGCGTTGTCGGCTGTTGTGACGGTGAGGGTTGACGGGCTTGCGAAAGTATGCATTGTCCTCTTCATTAGGTAGCGGCTCTGAGAAGATTGTCTTTTGCTGATTTGGGAATTGGCCTGTTTGTACGGGACCACCATTTGCTCCGGCTACAGCGCCATTGTTGCCTCCAGCACCAGCACCAGGGCCAGGGCCAGCTCCATTACCTTGGGCTCCGTTGCCCATATTACCGCCCCCATTCATCATGCCCATGTTGCCCATGTTCTGAAAGCCCGCACCGTACATGTTGGGGAATCCGCCGAAGCCATTCATGCCGTTCATTCCATTCATACCGCTCATGCCATTCATGTTCATCATAGGATTCATCATCATGGGGTTCTGCATGCCCATGCCGAAGCCGTTCATACCATTCATCATATTTGGCATGCCGTTGTAGAAATTTGGTGGCATGAATGGCATACCAGGGAAGCCGTTCATGCCGTTCATGCCGTTCATACCGTTCATACCGTTCATCATCTGTTGTTGCTGCATGGACTGCTTCTGAGCTTCTTGTTGTTGCATTGCCTTTGGTCCTTTGGGAATCTTGGGGTTCTCAAGCAAGTCTTCGGCTGGGCGTTTCTTGGGGTTGTCTGGCTTTACGGGTGCTGAGTCGGTGCTGGGAGCCGAGGTCGAGGTTGGTGGCGACTTCGACTTGTCTTTCGTAGCTGGGTTAGGACTTGGTGACTTAGACTTTGACTTGTCTTCGGGTGCGGTTTCGGACTTCACGCTTGGGCTTTTCGATCGTTGTTTCTCGAGTCTGGCGGAGGCGTTTTTCTCTTCCAAGTAGACCTTAATCTTTGCAGATGTCTCAACGTCAGGCTTAAGATCATCAATCAACACTCCTTCAGTCTGACAGCCAGGGCAAGTGAAGTCGCTCTCGATGAGTGCGTTAGTAATGCATTCATTGCAGAACGTCTTCTCACAACAGGGCGTCTTCATTGGGTCTATGAATATTCTCTTGTCGATTGAACACTCCAATCCCCTATCCTGCAACTCCTTATCTCCCAACGCAGCAGCCTTTTGCGCAGCAGCAGATGACTTGGTCTTTGCCTGAAATTGTTCCCAGGACGCCTTATCAGGTTCCGCAATGACAAACTGGCCCTCCGCGTTCACCATGATACCAGAGGGTGGTTTCGAATCCTCCCCATCACCACTCAGCACTGGCTTGTCCACCGTCTTCAAGAAAGATCTCGGGATACCAGTTGTACGCTTGATTCGGGGTTTATTCTCATAGTTTGGGTCGTCGTTTGTAGGACATTCCTTGATCCAATGTCCTTTCTCGCCACATCGGTAGCAGACATAGCCAGGGGGAGGTTCGTTCTCGGAGGTCTTCTTATGGTTGGTATTGTGATGAAACACTTTTGTTTGCCTAAGTATTGTTAGCTTGATCATAACAAAGGGAGTTCGCAAACTTACTTTCCCATCTCCTGAAGTTGGTCATTCCATTGCTCGCTCTGAGCTTGGAACATGGCCGCCATCCGCTGTTCCTCAGTCATGGATGCGTTGTTCATTTGTGCGATAGCATTGCTTGTTGCGGTTGCCTTGGCAGACTGCTTTGCTTGTTCCTTGCGGGATGAGTTCTTCGCATTCACGGGCATTTTACCTGTCACGTATCTTGCGGCTCGTCCAGCTCCTTTCTTTGGGGCAGGAGTTCTCTTCGCAGTAACTAATGTGGAACGAGGGATAATGGCGGTATCGTCATCGTATTCTACTCTTGATTAGTATCCTGGCCAGGCAGCACCATGCGGAAGACCTACCTTCTTTTGTGTGTTCGTCGAAAATGGACAGGTCGAATTCCGTACCGTCACCTAAACGGCTTGTGATGATGATATCACGCTTGAGCTCAAAGACCGAGATACCAGTACCATCGAACTTGATTTGTTGGGGCTCCTTTTGGGACAGGAACTTGAAGAACACGGAGGACGACATCGTATCAGGACGAGGCGAGTCGAACTGGTTGGTCGTGTGTCGATGATAGACCTGTAGGGAGAGCCGGAAAGCTACTCCAATGCACTTAAGGGACGCAAGAAAGTGCTCAGCTATTCGAGAGGGAAGTGAATGGGGGAGAAAGGTTTGATTGCGACCGATGCGAGATCAGTTCTTTTCTTCTTCTTTTTCCGTTCAAGAGAACGAGTTCAAATCAAATCTGATTGCAATCACTGGAGATAACCCTGGTGACAGGACAAGCTCTGAGAGAAAAGAAAAGATGTACAGGATTGCAGAGCAGTAGCACTGCGTGTGCGATGAGAATGATGTTCTGAGATTGTTGGTTCCCTCCACCACAAAGCAAATGACTGAACCACCACAGCTCCGAGTTCACTATCCACCAGCGCGAGAATGTTCCCCTCCAGTTCCTAGGCGCAACGATGTAAGCACTCGATTCTGTTTCCGGCGCGATGATTCGAGTTGAAAGAGATGGTATATGGTGTTTCGCGATGGTCGTTGCGAGAGGTTGTCGAGGGAAGAAAGCGGAGGCGATCAGGGACAACGGAAGAAGAGTTCTTTGTCTGACAAATGGGCTTGGCGCTAGTGTGATATTACGCTAACTTGAGTCGGTCTAGCCCCGGGAAACAACAAATGGGAGGTCACGTGAGAAGCCCCTGAATCACAACCACCCAGCCTCAGCAAGCACAATGGCTTTGGAGGAGCAGGCAGAATTTAGTCACAATTTGCGTCCTGTGACTACACAATCCAAGAATTATGGATTGCTGTATACCACAAAATCCACAACGAAAATTACGTAGTATTTGCATAAGACTTTTCACCAGCAGCATCAATGTTTACTTACCAAGAACTCACTCGCTAATTTCAAAAATACCCTGGGACACCAAAAACAGTTCATTTGAGGTTTGGCCATTCGAGAATTAAAAACCCGCTTCTTAGCATGTCTAAAAGTTGAGCTAGCAGCCCTGTCCAGCAATGCCGTTCAGGGTTATATCTTGTCTTCAATATCCCCCCTCCATCTCTCACTGAATCGTCGGCCCCCCTTGCAACTACACTCTCATGGCTCTTCCAGTTCTCTAGCTGTGCCCAGAAATCATCATCCTTTGGGACCTAACCGAGCTCAACGCCACCCATCAAGAGTAATAAGACCGGAGACATAGAAAGCAGTTGTCTGGTAGAGATTGGAGAACGTGAACTTGACCCATCTTAAGATGTCGATTGGATAAAGGTTGCCGAGTGTGTTGTTCAGGAACCTGAGGTGTTGTTTCGTGAGGATGATAGCGGTAAGTGAATCAGCTGAAGATGCTCCAGAGGAGCTATCGGCTCTGCCACTATTGTGGCGACGCCGGACAGCTACACTCCGGGAATCATCCATTACGCCCAAGGCCACGCGAAGGCTCCGTAGCGTACGGTTCCAAGATATGGGTGAAGTGGGATGCTTCTGTCTCTGGAGGGACGCCTAGACTTTCTGGTCTGTATCGAGACAAACCGGTTCTCTTGTCGATCCGGGGAGCAGCGATACATACAGATTCGTACTCCTTCATCGCAGCCAAGGTGTCGGTATTCGGGAAGGTATGTAATATTAGTGCTGATTGGCTCAACTCAAGTAGGGCCATATCTATCAGGAAAGGCGGTTGGGATCGGCTCGGGTAGTACGGGCGAGTGGCATTGAGGGTCTCTCCGTAGTGCTTGATGCAGTCAAGCAAGATGGCCGAAGACCATCCGAATCTTCGGATAAGTCGGCCGTCTGGATTCGGAAATTCGGCTTGAGAACAGTTGGAATCAACTCAATCTTCATTCACAACGCCCTTGAAGTCCAGCCGTTGGCCACTATCTTCGGCATCGACTTTGTGGGGATCTGCCATTCTGGCAATATCGTACTTCTCAACAACGTCAACACCATTGGAGATAACAAATGCTTTTGTCATCATCAGGAGCCGTTTTTATACTAGTCGTTAGGCGTCCTGGTGCCAGATGCTATCCTGGCGGAATAAGGATTGACAGATTGAGAGCTCTTTCTTGATTTCGTGGGAGTTGTCGTGGTCAGGCAATCCGCTGGCAATTCGATACATTCCAGTGAAACTTTTGGGTGATCTGGGAGAAGCGGTGCAGCTTTCAGACAGAGTTGTTGCCTGCACTGTTATTAGTTCGATCTCCGACTCGAAAGGGGCCTCGCTTACCACAGCTCAGCTTGTCAATAGCCCGAGACAACTGCTCGACCCTCTTCATGTCACTCACACATGCTGCGCGCCAGAGCGGCTTTGTTCGATGTGTTTTTATTGATTCATATACATAGGGCACCATGTTACTCCACATGCACTATCTACATACAGCGACATGGAGAATGAAAAAGTTACGAAGTTATGTCTTGGTCATTGTCAACAACCCCAATCCTCCCAACCTAATGTGCGTGCCTTCTCCACCATAGTTCTTCCAAGCATCTCCCATCTGCCAAGACATTTACATTCTTCTCTGCCATACCTACGGGTCGAGTTGTATGAAGCTAGAGCACCTCCTGGGTGCTTGCAAGGTGGGAAGGTTTGGTTGTTCCCGTCAGATCATTAGGTATCGGGAATGAATACTCGGTTTGACCTCGAGCAGCTGCACGTTGAAAAACTGCGGGATTGTTGTCTTTGACCAATACTCTGACGAGCATGGACTCCACGGCACATGGACTCAAAGTTCAAAATGGTATCGGTAGTCTTAGTTGCCTCCTTAGTTAGAGACTCGCTAAGTCGGAAGAACCTCTTCTGACCAATTAGCTAGATTCCATCATTGATTTTTCCTCGACCATCGATGATTCAGATTATCAACCACAGCAGGACCATTTTCGGTGACAGTAAGCACTACAATAACAGCAGTAGTTGCACTAACAACGAGCTCGTCTACACAAGCCCCTTGAAGGCTGAGATAATGGGCCAAGAAAGGGTATCCTGATGGGAGAGACGGGGTGTGTTTGCTTGGAAATGTGGAAGAAAAATTACGCGAGCGAAAGAAGTTGGCTCACCATAGAGGCATGAGCAAAACATCAAAGCAGGCACAACGTTCGATGGACGAAGTAGTTGGAATGTTTAGATATCCATGACTTCTATATGTTCTGCAAAGCGAGAGGTAGAGGAGCACTAGTCGTTGAGAGTATGTCCCCGAGGTTTTAATGGACTCGGTGATCTGGTTTGTTGCTCTGTCGAAGGTCTCGAAGCTGGTGGCTTTTCCAGTAGCACGACTAGCACGAGACCTGATGGAAGCGCAGACCGCAGCAACTGAAGCGGATGTTTCTGTTACATTTCCTGCCAGTGTGTAGGTCATTGGTCCCTCCGTTTTTGATCTCTAGCCAATATGCCTATGTGGCAATGCAAGCCTGCTGTTGAGGTAATTTAATAGACTCTGGTATCTGCCGTTATCTCTTGATTCTCGTCAATTATTTGCTTCCGGTCTGCGAAGACATTAGCAATGTCTGCGACAGTAAGAGGCTAGCCTAGCTGCCGGCTGACTTTTGCCATCTGCCTCTCAAGCACCATCGAGCCATTCTGGCGACCATTACTTGTATAATTTTCTCGTTCCAGAGGTTATTCTACCTTGACGCCGCCGGGACACCATGGGTAAGATCTCGAGTGGGGGGGGGGGTTCGTTCCCAGCGACCTCAAGATTGGCTCATCGTACTTGTCTTTCCTGTATTCTCTAATGTCAGTGATGTCTAGAACAGGCAGATGGAGGGTTATTAGCAGTACCATTTGCTCTCTGCCGGAGGCATTCGCTGCCTTGAGGCCGCCGGGACGAACGTGGGTTTCCGTACAGATTTGCGACCCCTCGTGGGTAAGATCTTGGTTTTTTTGTAATCTCAGCGGACTCGAGGTTGGCTCGTGGTGTTTGTTTGTCTTTTCATTCTGTGGAAGAGCTGGTTAGCATGTTCTGCTGCCGCGGCGAGGCTGGAGCAGGGGATCTGTTGTTATGTGGTGTGGGCGGAAGGGAGTGTTATGCTAGATAGTGTGGTGCGGTACTATAACATGCTGCCTGAAAGGGTCTGATGGATGCAAGAAGGACGATAGGTAGAAGGGAAAGTCTGCCAGTGCCTGAAGTGTTGACAACATCATTTTGGCGTGTATCTTGGTAACCAGAGGTAGCGATGTGGTGCTAGCGATGATTTGCTATTGATGATTTGCTATTGATGATTTGCTATTGATGATTTGCTATTGATGATTTGCTATTGATGATTTGCTATTGATGATGTAGATGAAGATGAAGGTAAAGATGGCATAAGTACGATTATTATATGGATAGTGAGGAGGTTGATGTTGTGATAGAGGAAAGGAGAAGAGGAAGAATAGCAAACGAGAAGAGAAGCAAAAAACATGACCTACCCGCACCAGTCGCAGCCACCCTAACAGATCTGTCGCCCAGAATCCACCCAATCCACAATCAGCAAGAGCATCTCTGATAAATCGAGCAGGGGATGGAGAAAGCAGATGCAGTTCTACCTTACAAGAAGATCTGCCAGCCTCTACAGAGATACTGAGAACGTATGTTGTTGTGCTGTTGCAGTTGGCTCCGGTGTCTTAGGGGTTGCAGACGGTGGAGATAAAGAACCTGGAGGAGTTTTCGTGAGATAGAAGACTCAGAATCTTCGCTGTACGAAGCCAGGGACTAGCCTAAGGCAAGGGCAGGTAGGTGCCTAGGTAGACATTCGCTGAAGGGGTTTTCAGCGCCTGGGTGGGTAGGGAACTGACTGCTGCTCTTGACTGAAGACGCTGGGGGGGCAGGTCATTTCCTATAGATGCATCTTGTACAAGTGAAGTCTTTATTTCTTTTTTAAAGTACCTAGCCTAACTTTAGCAAAGCTGGGTAGAGTCGTTGATGGCGAGTTATGACCCATATACACCATGGTTCAACCTGCTTGATGGTTTAAACAGCCAAGGTAACAAGGGCATCGCGCCCAACTCTATTGATCCCCATTAAGATCCTCAGATGTTGCCTGACGGCCGCTGACACTTCGAAGACAAGATGGGATGAAACACCGCAGCGCTGGTGAACATTAAGCACTAGATAGATGTCCTCTCAGTAATATTTATGAATACAAAGCTTGCGTGCATCTCCTTATGAACAACCAGGTTCATTATTCAAGCTGGTTGTCGAATTCAAATCTGATGTCCCTGTGCAAACTTGGTACTTAAAATGCGTTAGGATGGGCGTTTTCCTGAAGCCATTGCATCAATGACAACATCAGAATAAAGACACAAGCTTGTTACGGCTTGTGACATAAATTAATGATGAAAACTTTGCAAGTGTCGTTCGAAAGACTCTCACATTTTGGAAGGGGTCACGTGCGAGAATGTACTCAGCCACGGTCCTCATCGAATATTTGAGAGCTTTCAAGAGTATCGACAGCTCAATGAATCCGACTTTTTCAACTTTCATCGCAGTCTAAAGCATACAGGACACTCAAAGACACAAATTCCATTGAGGTACAGCAGCTCAAGCAAACTTGCCACGGTGCAGAAGAACGGCACCAAAATTTCAGTCTTGATAGAAAGAAATGTAGTGTGGATATGTATATTGCATTAATGTACGATCATGCTACTCGAAAAGGGGGGTATAATAACGCCAAAAACAAAGTCAACCGACCGGTGCTGTGCTGCTGAACTCGAGAGATCTAAACCACGGAACATGCCTGCATAAAAACAAAGAAACGCCTGAGCTATCATGAATCGCGAAATGCCAAATTACCTTCCTGTGATGTGATGCCGCTCCCTTAGTCCATGCCAATGCCCACTCCGAGCTCCCAGCCCCTAAAGTATTGCTCCCAGGCAATCCCAAACCCTGATTAGATTAAGTCCCATCCTTCCACGTCGTTATTACTTGGCCTTCATTGCCCTCTCGAGATCTTCTTCTCAAACATCCACAGTCGCTTTCTTCCTTGTCCAAGTTCTCTTCCCCCGTCTCTTAGCCACCACCTCCGGATCCCAAGTTCCCGCAAACAGATCCTCGCATTCATCCTCATCCTCACTATCAAAAACGACCACATCCTCATCCTCCCCCTCCTTCCCACCATCATTAGGCCCCCCAAGATCCTCACTCACCTCCTCCCCATCCTCAAAAGCATCTTCCCACCCCACAGCCAGCACCACCCTCTTCATCTCCAGGATATACTTCCCAATCTTATATTTCTGCGCCAGCTCCTTCGCATCAAGATATTTCCATCCTAGGACCACACCACAGATAACACAGCTCACATCCGCCACCACATGCTGACCCGTCAATAACTCTCTATTGACCGATCTCCCAATCCGCGTGTTCGGTAACATGCCAGTATCTTTCTCCTGGTTCTTGTTTCCCGACACGGGGATCGCCACGGGTGGTAAAGAGACGAGATATGCTCTCCCGTGTCTCCCTGTGAATCCCTTGCTGACGATCTGGTCCGCGAACGCAATGTCGCTCGAGCACGTTACGCATTTCAAGGTGTTGGGCTGGGCGCGGTGGAGGCGGACTTCTCCTTCGTCGCGAACTTTGGGTTTCTCGGGTATGCTTTGAAGCGCGGAGTGCAGGATGTCTTTTGGGAGGAAGTGGGTGGTTGGCGGTGAGGAGCTGGGAGATGTGCTAGCGGATGAGGTGGGGCTGTAGCTTAGACTTGGGGGAGAGGATGAGGATGTCGCGGTGGAGGTTGAGGATTGTCGTCGTCGGAAGGGAAAGGCGAAGGTTGGGAGGAGGTAGGTTGGGAAGGGAAGGCGGGCGTCCGGAGGAGACATTTGTTTGGAGGTGGTGTATCTTTGAATAGTGGAAAGTTGAATAGACAGCTATAAGGTTTAAGGTCAGTTTGTTTTGCTCTTCTATTCTCTTTCTTAAGACTGCAAAGTAGTGAAACAGGTAGAGCAGAGAAACGGGCTGGCGGGGTAATGAATAACCCCTCTAGATCTCGTACCATAATCATGCAGTCAAGTTCTCATTCGTGTGGCAGTAGCAGTATCAGTTGCAGCTGAGAGCATTTCGTTTCTGCTGTATTTGCAAGACAAAGGAAGAGGCAGGCATGTCAGCCTTTCTAGAGGGGAGAGGTCACATATGAATGGAGGTTGCGGTGTGCCGACATGAATGATGGAGGGGAGGTCATCTCAGTGCGTTGGCTGGCGATGGACCAAAAGGCTCCCACGACTCCGAGCCTTGCATCAGCAGTCCGTTGATGTCTCACCTACAGTAGGCTCTCGGCAACTCGATAAGATAACAGCAACCCTGTACTGTGAGCTATTTATGGTAGAAGATACAAGGTGAGAGTTATATATATGTTTCTGTTTTTCACATTTCGTTTTTGCTTGCTACCGAATTCTCCCTTTTCTTGGTCTTCTCTTCAGGCAAAGATAGTAGTATGATGCTCTGGTTTTGAGTGAACTGATGGTGGGCTGAGAACGTTTCACTGTTTTGACTGGTTGGAGGGGCTGGAGGGCTTCTCCGCGCTTACCGATGATCATGCGCCATTGTGACAATTGTCAGCAAACTGCTATTAAGCAGATCATCTTTGTTGAAAGGGGCAAATATCGTGCCATAAGCTTTGGGGACAAACAGATTGCATCGATGAGCATTTTCTTATACTATTTATTTGTCTCCAATAAGGGAGGCATGATATGGTAGCTAAAAGTCAGTCAAGCAAGGCCAGCCAGAGCCGCCTCGCGTCTCACTTGAGACTGACTGAGACCAAGCCATGCGGTACCTACAGCAGATACTCTACCAATTACCTATGCAGCCCTCACAAACCAGAAACTGTAGAACCAACTTTCTATTGATCATACAAAACCATCCAATCAAAGTGAAGTAAGCCCAGGTGAAGTCAAAGCAACTTAGAATCACAGCCACTCGCCTGCCTCTCTTTTCATAAGAACGTGCTAAGATCTAATTGGTCGTAGCCACCACGTGAGCGGGGATATCCATGATAAACCGTTTCGTCAACTTCACAAAGAAACTCCTCCAACTCTTCACCGCCGATCAACACACCAACGCACAACAAATCATCGAGCCTTCGAGCCTTCGAACGTATCCATCAACAGCCTCATCCGCTTCCACATCCAGCAATCCATCGACAATCTCGCCGCCTCGCACACAGATCCCTCCACACTCCACCGAACCCTTCTCATCGCAACCGTGGCAAACATCGACAGCAATGGCTCCCTCAAAACAAAACCATAGTAGTAGTAATTGGAATGGCGAGACCGTTGTGACCAACGTTCTCGCCTCGGCTTACGCCGTAGATTCCTCTGCCCGCCTCGCAGGCTTCCATTACTCCACTACCGGCGCCGGCGGTATGTACTTCGACATCAAGCTGGGTAGGCACACACCCATACACATATGCTGACAGCTTTCTAGGGGCAAAGTGGTATCCCTGAGGTCGGTTCATCAGGGATTCCATCACCTCCGTCAAGTCCCCCTCTTGCGGCCTTGACTTCAGCCAACGAGCTCGCGCTCATCTCGAAGAACAATTCCAACCGAAAGCGCGAAACCGATGGCAGGAGGAAAAGCCGTAAAGAGGGGGCAGCGTACCTTATCCGGGAAGAGTGTGAGAGGCTCTTCTGCGAGACTATGAAAGTTGTGTTCCTGGGTGACGCGGGAAAGGCAACGAATAATGGCTCAATCGTGATGGGTGCGAACGCACATTCACCTCCTGACGACAGCGTGAATGTGTACAACGATTACTTCGTGAAACAACCAAGCCAGGCACTTGATGCTTGGGTTGAGATATGGGATTATTCTGGGGGCTGTAGCTTCCGTGGCTTCGTGGGCGGGGATGGAGACAAGAAGTCCTTGTTTGCATTCTTCGACTCCGCTGTCGTTGGAAGGGATCTGAAACAAGGGCAAGTACAATCTGCAAGAAGCGAGAGGTCAATTGCTAACCAATGCAGTCTAATGGCTTTGATCGAACTTGCTGAGGCCGTTTTCGCTGTCAACCAGGTAGTGATCTGCCTCGACCGAAACGTTCCCGAAGCCGACCGGAAATCCTTCCTAAAGAGTCTTCGATGGGTAGGATTCGACTTGATATCCTTGGATATGTGGGCAAACGATTTTGACGTTACTTCTGACAAATGGCTATACTTGGGAATGGAAGTCTGATTTGCTCTTTAACGGGCAAGGCGCATGGAATGGCGTTTCTGGGTTTTTGGAAAACATTGGGTCAAGCATGGTCTTCAAAAAGCTAGCCTGGGTTCGTGGCACTTGTGATCTGCTTTCGGAGCCCTTCTGTACTTACGGAGTTTCCACCTCTATGGTCGCGTTGCATTTACTTTCTCGAGACTGAATCAATTTACGATGGCATTTGCCCTTTCATTTACATACCCACACTGCTTATCTGGTTTTGTGGTGATCTTTCCTATTCATTAACTACTATTCTGGCAGTTTGGCTACAAGTGGTGGTCCAATTGCCATTGGTGCTCCAAAAATGGGCGAGGTTCACAAATAATGCCACCCCGCGTGAAGCTGTGCTCAGGGATGGACTTCAATTCCCCGTCGTTTGATATTCTCGGTTGACCTCAAAGGCGTCTATTGAGTCTCCTAGGCATTTTACAATGCTGGGCGCCAAACTTCGCATTCCCACTCTCTGTCGCCGTGACTTTGAGCAATCTATCCACGCTCCCATGGCATCAGCTCTTCCTCAAAGCGCCCTTTACTGCCATATCTCAATACTTCAAAACTTCAATAGTCGCTGTTGGGGGAACTATGTATCCAGCCAATAGCTCCCTGACCAATGAAAATGCAGCATATTTTTTTGCCATTGTTTTGTGACTCAACTTTTACAGCACATTTGGATCTTGTTCAGCCTCTGTCAGGCGGAGTAGCAGACAGCTAGGCATATCAATTTACCTCCCGCAGAAGCACTTCCAACGCCAAGGCCAACCAACGGACTTCGCTTCGCTTAACCAGCCCGCCCCACTTTCACAATATCAACATCAACAACAAAAAAAGCTCTAAAAGAATTGTTAACCTCCTCCCTCTCACACAGATCCAATCCAGCACAGGGCTTCCTATATTCTGAATAAGCACGGCAAAGCGCGTAAAATAAACGAGCTTTACTTTTTTTTATAAAAAAAACCGGCAAAACTCAACTGGAAGCCCACACTCGGATGCGTGTGAGGTTCCAATTTACAAACGTAATTGAATACGTTTTTCTCTGTCGATCGATCCGCCGTGGTTGGTGTTCTTATTCGATTGGGGGGGGGGGGGGGGGGGGGAAGGGACAGCCGGTTTGACCTGAACCACTCGGGTGGTCGCCTGCCGGCTGTGATGGGAAAGTTATTGTTTGGCTATATGTACTTGCTAGCGAGTGGTATATTTTGAGACCGAGTTTCTGCCGTGGGAAGGAAAAGATTCGGGCTTGGGGACGTAGCTTTGGCTGGGAGTTTGGACCGAGATGCTAGGCATCTATGTTCTTTAGTTTTGGAGTTCTCTTGTGGTCGAACGGGTTGGTTTTATTCCATTTTCATTTCACTTTGGGTATTTATAATTAGAGTTACGAGCTTCGCTTGCAACAGTGCTAATTGGGACGTAGCATGAGTCGCTTTTCTTCTCGTCATCTTGTTCCTCCTTCTCTTGGGCGTGTGCAACCCAATCTCCAAACTTCAAGTGACGCACGAAACATATCCTTATCTTGATCATGAGCCTGGAATGGACTTCTTTGCAATTTTTTGCCTGCTTGATCCCCACAAAGAGGCCCGCCCATAGGCAATTGTGCTTCCTCCTAGCCATTTCATCTCCAAGCGCCAAAAGTTCGGGCACATATTCGCGACTTTGCGTTTGTATATTAAGATTCGAGGTTAACAACGTTCTTTTTAAAGATATGCGGGTAGGTAAAATTCTGAGTCTGTATTGTGAATTTTACTAGCACTCTTCTGCCGCTCTGAGATCATCCTGCAAATAAGATTCAAGCAAATCTCCGGCCGCAAACTAGTCAGGTCGTTACTTAAGTTCAAAGCTACCTGCATGATGCTGAAAATCCGGATCAATTTACAACAAGGGATTTTGAGCGATGAACACACTGAACGTACCGTACAAGTAAGCAGCTGAGAAGATTATCGTTTCGCGAATCAGTCGTTCGTTGGAGTCACGAAACGACGATATGATGGCTAGACAATTCTTTTTACTCGGGACAAACGGAGACCCTTTTGTTAAAGCAATACCACTTTGGAACTATAGCCAAAAAGAACCAAAATATATCTTTCCGCACCAGTGGACGACCATACGCAGCACCTGGGGAATTCGATCCCTCAATTGAGCTTCCGTGGTTTCAAAATATACATAAATCTCGTGAGAAAACTATACTTGAGCACAAATCATCGATAGCCTACAGTTGCCCTAACTGTTTAATTCTCTATAACAAATTGCTGACATTGCATCAAAAAATCCTACCCGCCATCCCGGTAACCCACTCACCAATCTCAGATCCTTCCACCTACTCTAAAAAACCAACAAGGACTAAGCTATCAAATATCGACAATTTGCCCAGCGAGCAAATCAAACTGTGCCAATTTTTGAAGTGCAGACTTTGTTGCAAGACGCAGATTCCTGTTCGCATTCGTTCCCGTTTTCGGCGCGGAGTTGCACCGGAAGGATCGCGCTCTGGGCTCCACGTGTTGGGCGGCTGGTGCCTCAAGGCTTGGGTGCGGGCGGATGGAAGACGCCTTTGATAGGAAGAAGTCTTAAAAGTGAGGATAGCGGGAGGATGTATTTTGGGAAGTGTTGATAAGAGATTTATTTCTATGCAGTCGTCACGTGTGTACTGTATTTACAATCTCGCTTATGGCTTGGTGGATCCCCCTTTTGCGCTCGCTTAGAGAGTGGCCCCCCCCCCCCCCCTCACGGGGAGGCTGGCGCTGTAGTCTCTGGAGACGACAGAGAAGCAGGAAGCTGCGCAGGCTGTGCAGCTATTTCTGAGAACTACTTAGGCCTGAAAGGAGATAGGCGCAATTATTAGAATACGTGTGAATGCCTCAGGTACGACTCCAGTTCGAAGAGCCCCAGCTACGCTTGTTGCCGGTAATTTTTGCTTAGCAATCTAGGCTGACTCATGAAATTAGCTTTGATGGGCCACTTGAACTGCTGCAAGGCACAATACGTTCCCGGTTGATGGTGCAAGCATGGCATGACTTGAGCATGTTATATATCCGGTTGACCGTGTTGATACCTGGGGCTAACTCAGATCACATCATCATGACGAGCAAAACTAAGACTTGACTCATCAGCGAGAATACATATATCCCGTTGGTAGAAGAGGAAGTGGCCAGACCATAAGATACTTTCCAAGAGACAAAAAACTAAGCGCATCTTGGCTATTTCCTGGAAGAGATCGCTCTTACATTGTCATGGGCATAGACATAGCCTACTGACAGCTAAAAGGTAGATTGAAATCAACATCTTCGGCAGATCTAGCTCAATTCTCTTTCTTATAAAACAATTGAGGTTCGTAGTCTCATTTGTTCAGTGTACTAAAGTACCCTGGATCAGTGTTACGATCATGGAAAAACAGTTAAGCGCAGACGAGACCAACGACACAACTTCCTTGCTTGAAGTGGACCTCAGATCCAAAGACCTCTCGCCACTGCATCGCAAGCATCACTTCACTTTTACCTGCTCGACTAGGAGACTAGTGTTGCTCTGTTGCACAGGAGTCCTCTTCACGGCTTCCATACTTCGAATACTCGTTTACGCAGCGAACTCAATCACTTGCCCGAAGCAGAAGGTTCACCGTCTGACCTGTGGTAGATCCGTGGATGAAGCCAAAGCGCTTGGCTGTGTTTATGACACCTTGGCCCACGAATGGACACCCGAACCTTGCTTCGACGAAAGTACAATGCTCGAATACCAGGCGAGGGTGGACTGGCATGGTTATCGTACAATAGAATCGACGGAGTCAACATCGTTGGAACAAATGGCAAGCACCTCACCGCCAAACACCTTCTTTGCAGGCGAGTCGGATCACATCATTCATATGCTCTTATCTGGCAGAGACAGCCCAGAAGCTATATCGCAGGCGCTGTCAATATGGATTGGCTTTCGGCTAGTCTATCTCACACTGTTCATTGTTCGAAAATGATCATGAGCCTGTCGGAGGCGATGTATGGAGTGCCTGGTGTTGTTCATATGACAGAATCGACGACCGGGTTCGGGAGGTGCGACCTGCTGGTATACAGGGAGAGAGCGTGGGTAGAAATCCAGCCTGAGATTCGGATCTTGGGTTGATTGATTGTGCGTGTACTTGGTAGAATAAATTAGAGGAACATATTTCAATGCGAGAAACTGAATATCGAGGAGTTTATAGTTGTGCTAAAAGAAGCGTTTGCTGACCTAGCTCAGCCAAAAATGACATGACTTTACCATCCATCAGGACCAATCTGAAAGACTTGGAGATGCAGATTATACGACCGGTCTATGTTTTCGTATGTTGTCTTGGGAAACGTGGGGGTCAGCAGTCATCATCACTTACCGGACCCAGTCACCTGGAGACCGTCACACCAGCGCCATGAAAGGGGCAAAGACGGGCAAGGCGCCGCCAACCAAAACTTCTCGCACGCCATTATGTATGCTATCTATCAATCTGTACGCCACCAATACACCCCTTGTCTGCCAAGGTGATGCATACGGCCCCACTCCCTGTTGGGAAGGTGGAGATGCAAGGTCTCTGTGTGCATGCTTATCCGGACGCATATTTACAGTAGAAGGGGTTTGGGAGATAAGATAAGCTTGGTGCTGATGGCATGCTATGCTTTGTTAAAAGGATGGATATATTTTGGGGCAACGTATCGTGGTGTTTTGGGGGTGCTTGTCGATGGTGACTGCATGATGGGCCGTTTCGATACGTAGGTAACTCTGGTGTACTGGACCAGTGACTCTCAAGAATCCTTTAAAAATGAGCTTGGATTTTCTGCTCCCTGTAGTTTAATCCTATTTGAATGCATTTGACAGTATATACTTCAGACCGAATAGTCATTTCGCATCCTTTCCAACAGGGTAACATCGTTTCTCCCAGTTTCTCCCTGCCTCATCCCCTAATCAACACATAAACCGTTCAAAATTCTAACCCCAGAGAATGTTGAACCTATGAATACCAGTCTTGGGCTTCGCAGGTGGCTCGGGGTTTGCATTCGCGATATCGATGTAGTGCTGAATCGGGATCTCGCTAAGCGGGATGATGCTAGTCTTCTTGATGAATTTGTAGCCGAAGTACAGGATGAAGAAGATCGGGATGTTGATGTATGAAGAAACGAACGTCTCGTTATCCCAGTGCCCATGGATAAATGTGACGTAACCTCCTGTGAGCAAGAGTACTGTGAAACAGATGAGGGAGAACCATGCGGCGTATGGTTGGAAGGGAGCTTTCCAGGGGAGACTCTCTCGTGGGATTCCCTGCCTCTTGCAGCCGTAATAGAAACGCAGGTATACCGTGCAGATGGTCATCCATCCGACAAGAGCAGCTACAGAGACCAGGTCTTGAAGCCATCCGAAAGCTATGGATGCACCCTCGGATAAAGTCATGAAGCCCAGACACATGAAGATTGAGATAGATCCGACAGCGATGTACGGTATTCCCATACGATTGGTCTTGAGGAAGATTTTAGGAGCATGTCCTTCTCTTGCCATGCCGTAGAGTGTCCTGGATCCACCGAGAAGCCCAGTGTTACCTGCTGACCAGGCCGAGGTAAGAACGACGGCATTGATGATAGATGGAACGACCTTGATTCCAGCTCGGGTAGCTGCAATGACGAATGGAGATTGAGCAGCATCGCCAGTGCTTCTAAGCAGATTTTCATCATCAGATGGAACGAGAAGTCCAACCATGAAGATGGAAAGCACTGAGTTTGAAGTCAGTACATTATTTCTCATTGTACACCTGGTCAGATGTGCTTACTGTAGAAGATGACGACTCTGAAGAAGATACGCTTGGCGGCAATTGGGATATTTCTTCTTGGGGCTTTGGTCTCGGCTGCTGCCATGGAGATATTCTCGATTCCTCTTTTCGTGGGGTTAGCAAATTTAAATGTCACAGTCCTAGTGAACTTACGAATAGGCATAAACTGCATTCGAAAAAGTAGTCCAGAAACCCATGAAGTGACCTAGGGCACCGTGGTATCCGAGGTACTCAACAAATGGTCCTGGATTGTGCCAGTATTGGAAGCCATATGTATGGCCATCTGGGCCACCTCCACAGACGATGACTAGTGCCATGAGGTTCAACCCAACAATCAACATGATCTTCAGACTAGCAAATGTGAACTCCATCTCCCCATATACTCTGATGAAAAGCAGATTGGCGGCCACGAGCAAGAGTCCGAAGACGGTAATCCAGACTGCTGAGTTGATTGTTGACCAGAATTGCACAATGACTGCTGCTGCAACCAACTCTGCTGGAAGCGAGACCATGCTTGAATATATTGAGTTCCATCCTTGGGCGAAAGACAGAGCGGGGTCGACGAAATGTTCAGCGTGTCGAATGATGGCTCCACTGAGTGGAAGTAGGGCACTGTGTGTGAAGTTTTGTCAGACATGCTTTCAGAACCATCTCTGAGACTCGGGCTAACCTCAACTCAGCAATCGACAGGACGACACCAACCACCAAGACACCAACAAACGAGTATCCCATACTGGAGCATGTCAGTATCAGTCATTTCCGGCCATTGCAGGAACATACAAGGCCCCTAGTGGACCACCTCGAGCAATTGCTTTTCCCGAACCTAGGAAGAGACCCTGATACGGTTAGTCATCTTGTTGCTACTCGAGATCCGAGAAACCTACTGTACCAATGGTACCAGCCAAAGCAATCATTTGAATGTGACGTTGGTGGAGGCCACGCCTAGAAACTCTTGTCAGGAAAAACCCTTCTCATGTCCTGGAGCAGCATTTACTTCAATTCCCGGGTCTCCTCGAATCCTTCAACTCGGTCCTCTTCGAGTGCTCCATCTAAGTAGACTGGTGTAGCATTATCGTATGCTGTGTTCTTGTCAGAATAGACAGCCTTCTCAGGGTCTGCCGAGACTGGTGATTCCAACATAATGAAAATGTGTAGATTGACAATGGATAGCTGCACAGGAGAAAATGAAGTAATAATCAAGGATATCTCTAAGATATATTCGAGAGCTCATCTGTCTTATCTGTGGCCCACTGAGGCGCGTATTCTCTCATCAAGGCTAATGTGGCACCATGATAAGAGAACCACAGTATCGGGGTCACAAGTACACACACTCTCTGGATAGAGATCCCAAAGATCACCCGGATCTTCGAGACATTGCGTGTTGATACGACACAAACTTGTGCCAAGATACTCGGGCTTGCCGAATCTGCAGGTCTGTACCTCACTTGAAGCAGGAGATCTCGAGCATAGGCGTCTGTCGGGAGAGGAATCCGCGAATAGTATGGGGGCTGCAGCAACCATTGGGTGTCACTTCCAACATGCAGTATCTAAACTAGGGTTGATGTTGACATTCCCTGCACCAACGGCTTGACCTCCTTCCTTCTTGGTGCCATAGCCGGGGGTCGGAATATTCAAAGCTTGACGTGAGCTTGAATCAATACTCCCAAGAGATAGAGACTTGGCCGCGTGTCTGAGCTGTTTATTGCGGGGCGAAGCCTTGTGGGAGGAAGTTGGACAGCAGTATCTTGTGATACGGACGATAAAGCTAGTATCTCGGAGACAGGAGCAACAGCAGGCAGGGTACGTTGTGCTCCTTATCTCGACAAGATCTGCCACATCTGGACAGCCCGGCCCTGCACAATGCCTCCATAATCATGCCAAATGCGGAACATAATCTGAGGATCGCACGATAAGCCATGGCGCAAACAGTCCTGGGGTACAATACGTATTAACTGTCCCTGATGTTCGAAGCTCTTGGAGGGGGAAACACTTTCGATTCGTGCTGACAGAAGTCGCTCGAATGCCGTCCCCCCACTCTTGAATCTCAGCTGCGACGATAAGTGAAGTCGAGATGGAGGCCAAGGAGGGCCCGATATCGAAAGAGAGACTTTTAGACAAGAAATATCCGATAAAATCCGATTGAACTCTGAGCCTTTGCGAGATTTCTCCGGTACGACCAATGTAGCAGAGGCCGGCGTTGTGTGTTGATGAAGCCATCCCGCCATCGACGAGGGGGAAATCATGGCTAGTAAGAGAATCAGGTGAGAAAATCCCAAGTCGACTGTAAGAACTGAGTTGAAGCGGGCCACGATCGATATTTATATCTCTGGCGGCATAAATTCGTCCGTTCTTATGACTCTTACAACGGTCTTGCGAGGGTCCCCACTAAGCTTGAAAAGCTTTCTCCTGAAGGGCGTGGGCTAGTCCGTTCCGGGCATGGTTTTTCTCCCTTTGGGATGCGAGCAAACCCCGTTTTATACATCGCTTGGAGTGTCGATTTTCTAAACTCAAGACCTCGTAAATTTTGAATGCAATCAATTTTTTTTAAGTCATCAAATATGTACAGGATTCGAAATGAACAGTATTTACAAAGCTCAAAACTCAAATATACAACATCCCCCCCTCCACTTTTTGCTTCTTCGCCCTCTCCCTTTCCAAAGGACTTCCCCTCTGCTTGTGTATCTACAAGCACTGTGAATAGTATTCGCTTGAGTAAGTACACTTGGTTCCCTCTACACAGGTTCCAGAGCCTCCCCAATTCACTCCAGCACACTGCCCCCACTTTGCAATCGTTCCAGCTGGAGCTGGAGCACTAGAAGTTGTGGTGACGACCACGGATTTTGTGGAAGTGGACAGAGTAGTAGGCTTAGCAGTTGACAATGACGACGAGGTCGCAGATGGAGCGGAAGACGAGCTTACTACAACGCCTCCTGGTCCAGCGACAGAGGTAGTCAGAGATCCACTCTCGATATAAACCCCGCTGAAGTAGAAATCTTCGTTCGTGTCTGCCTGGCCTGAGACGGGGAGCTCGAGGACACCGAGATGCCAGTCCGCTCCATTCGAGGAGGTAGAAGCGCTGACGGCAGCCACAGTAAGTGTGAGAGGGTCGGAACCAGTCGAGTGCCAGAATGCTACAGTATTGGCTGCGAAGTCCTTCTATCTGTTAGTACTAATCCTTACAAAGTTTCAATCTTGGAAGTTAAATGCTTACGATTTCATATGCCACATTGTGCCAGACCCCCGCATCCCAGTTCACACTCCACTTGCTCTGTCCTCCCACGAACCACTGCAATGCAGGATTGGAGTTACCAGCTGCACCGGAAATCCATCCAGACTTCATCTCGGTGAAATGAGACTCGAAAAAGTTGATCTGGTGCTCGCGGTAAATGCTGGGTGGGTTCGTAGCTGACCGCATCATCGAGAAATGATACCAAACTTTCCCAGAAGCAATGGCTGCGGTGGTCTGGGGGATCAACTCGGTTCTTCTCATTGTTTGTCCGTTCCAGAATGAGGTGCTATCCAGTGTGAACTTTGCTCCTTGAGTACTTCCGGAGTCGGCGGGGTTCTTGTAGGAAGGGGACAGGTTGATATAGGAAGTAACTGCTGAAGGACCATGCTGAACACGATTAGTACTCTACAAGGAAGATTGGGAGGAGCTTTCTTGCAATGTAGTATTGGTATGGACCAACTTGATTGCTCCATGACCAATTGTTGAGATCCGTGCTAGAAGAAAAGGTATTGAAACGACCGTCCCAGAGAATGGTACTGGAAGCCGACCCTAAAAGGACAGTAAGAGTAACAGAGAAAAGCATTGCGAGAAGACGGCTTTTCAACTGGTCTTGGAATCGAAAGAGAACTCAATGAACGAACAAAACTGGCAATTCTGAGACAGAAATGGAAGGATAGGGAGAATTTAAACACTTCCCAATAATCCAGGTGCTGATCTTCGAAATCTAGTCAGGTCATATGGACAGAATCCTGTCATCATTCGAGTTGCAAGGAACTCATATAGAGGCAGTCCGGGCCGTGAGGTACCTTTTCTTCAAATCCATTCGATTCGATGATAATAATTCCAGCTCGTTTACCCGCAACAAGCTTTCCTTCTCGGAGTAAGCATTCCGACCCCTCTCACGAAAAACGCCATCGTGGCGCTCAAATTCCATCCATCCATCCATCCATTCAGACCTTACACCACACCACACTGAATACCAATAAGGTTTCCCCATGTCTCTTTCCCAAACCCCAGAATAGATATCCACGATCCACCTCCATCACGCCTCCTCCAATTCCAACTCCAATCTCGGCGACGTTTCAAAACCCTACCCAAACCTCTTGATTCAATTTACCCACACGACCGAACAAATTCAAGGTCACGCTCTCGAAATTCGGAGCGGCCCGTTTTACCGCCGTATGTTGATATGCTCATCTATTAAGCCTCAATTCTCTAGTGTGGAGAAATGTTAATCTCCATGCCGGTAAATAACAGCCTCGCTTCGCGCCCCTCGGCTCCGCGTTTCGTGGACGCTTTGGGAAGACTTACTCCCCCGCCCCCGCGCCCCCCTGCACACTCGCCTCCACTTGCAGTGCAGTCCACCTCGACTTCTTCGTTTACCGTCTTCCTTTAGAATCAAAATCCGAAAACTTCCTAAGTCTGTCTTTTCAATTGAAAACAGCTAAAGATTGGTATCATGTTGAACTGGAGCTCCGCTTAGACAAAACATTTATTCAAAATTAAAAGGCCTGCTAACGATGGAATTACAGACTTAATGAATCGGAGCAACAGTGGTCCGCGGCAACTCCAAATAAAAACTATCCAATCCATCCTCAATCTCCAGCGCCTGTCTCTCAGTGCCAGCAACCAATCGAGTCGGGAAAGCAACGGGGATCTTCCACGGCTCAGTACTCGTCACCTCAGCCTTCTGCGCAACATCAGGACGCGGTTTGTCCCAGCCCAGTTGCGACATACACAATTCTGCGAGACTGTTCGCGAGATCGATATTTCCAGTACTTGCTGTAGTCCAAGTCTCTTGCATGGCTGCCCACTTCTCAGTTGGTGTTTCCGTCGAGGCTACGAGGACTTCGGGAAGTAGCTCAGATTGAGCGACACCAGGGAGATCGGGAACTATGTTTGAGCCAGCACACAGCTTAGACATGTCCGTTGCATTGAAAGGTGGGATCTTTGCATAAGCAAGCAGTGGGTCGGGTGCAGACAACGTGACTGCCATGGACAACTGAACAGTTCCCTTTTCCGCACTCAAGCGATCAGGGGCGTGTTTTGGATCAGCCCAAAGCGTGAGAGGCATCTCCTTGACGACGAAAGTGGGCTTGAAACCATCCACTGTCTCCCCACTGGGATCGACATCTTGGACAGCGATACACATTTTTGAGGTTATGCCGTCCGGTGTAGAGCTTGCCGAGACATCCATAGGCAACGACGATAATCGCGCAGCGACAGTTCCCGGTTCAACTGGTTGCATGAGGGATGTGTTCTGGTTCAGGACAGGGACTGTCGTTCCATCATTTTGACGTTGAGCACTTTTTTCGGTTTCTAGGTATGCTTCCGTCAAGGCGAAGACTGATGATACACGAAACTGGAAGCTTCCTCCCTTCACGTACCACTTAGCACCGGCGCCTGTATCATCTGGTTCCGATTGGCCTTCCTTGTCCTGTGATGGCATTGGAAATGCGCCCGATTCAAGACTGAGTTTGAGCTGGGCCACGAGATCGTCGATTGGAGTGCTATTTGGTGATTTGTCTGGTGGTCCGCTCTTCTCGCACAAGGCGTAGAACTCTTTAAGTGGGGTTGGAGGTGGGCCCTCGACTCGTTTCCCGAAGGAGAAGGAGAAGGAGAAGGAGAAGAACCAGAGTCGACACTAATTACAGTAAGTATTTCGCGCAGAGTACTGAGGCATCGAGAAGGCTTACTATGCACTACCTCCAAAGTCCGGTCCTTCAATTTCAAGTCTGGCTCCAATACAAATACAAACTTTGACCGTGCAGAACAGTAATGGTATTCTACATTCAACTCCTACTTCGACTCCCATTGATACCCAGTAGTGTAATGGCGAGAACTGTACCATGGCTATTGAAGTGTTAGTTGGATCTTTGGTGATTTTATCATCGTACAGTACATACCATCAAAAGAAGCGTCAAGCCAAGCAAAAACCGGTCCCAAATGAAGCTCACATCTGATGAGAGCTCCAGTCATGATTGCTTTAGGTGTGATGGCGAAGTAACACTCTCCACGGATTGAGATGATGCTGATATTAAAGTCCAACCCCAGTCTGGCAGCTCTTGGATAGTGGACGGGGACTTGGAAAGCTCGGTGGTAGCCTCCAACAGTGAACACCCAATCACCTGCATGCGGGCTTCTTCCAAAGAAAGAGTAAAGCGCCAATCCACCCATTAGTCTGCAATATTGAACAAAAACGAAAGATGAAGGAGCAAGGGCGGCTTCGATCTTGAAGCAATCCTCGGCAAAATTTAGTTCTGCCATCATCACGACCTCAATGTAGAACAACTTTGCTGTCGCCGAAACATCATCTGGGGGGTAAGAAATTGTCGGATCACCAAAGATCCTGAACACCGGACCGGCCCCTCCGAATTGTCCCAGAGCAACAGCGGTTGCAGATATCAAGTTGAAGGAACTTATGGTGAAGCCAAATGCGAACCACAACTCATCGTTTTTTAATTGAACCCAGGGATTCGCCCCTCCAGACATCTTTTCTAGGATAACCATTGGATGGTTTCCAGCACCGTCTGATGGGCCGTTGCTGATGAGCGGGAAGTCGGATAGTTCTTCAACAGCGGGAGATCTAACAATTGAGTTGTAGCCGAAGCCAATTCGTAGCCCTCGCAGTATAGCAAATTGGAAGTCGATAATGGGCCCGTCCAGTTTCGCGAAGATAAAGACGCTCTTGAACTGAACTCCTCGTTCTTCGACTTGAGCATACTCACCTACCGCAACGAATGTGCAAGGAGGGATTTTTACAGCTATGTAACACTTAGCTTGGGTTCAAAAAAGCACGGAAATACAAACTTACCTATGCCACGGCGATATGCATCGATTGTCTGATCGCCCCGTTGGATGATGTCGTGATAGAAGCAACCAGAGATCAAAATCGGCGGGTTGTCAAAACTCACTTCCATGCCATGCAGCTGAAAATCAATCAAGTCGGTCAAGGCCGTGTTTCCTAGAGCCGAGAGGTCGTTGAGCTTCGGTTTGGATATGTTCAGTCCAATGCCAAAGCCAATCAACGAGAATGCCATCGGGCCCAGTTTGAGTGTCGCATCCACGAAAACGTACAAGTGATTGTCCTTGTACTGGAGCGACAATGCAGTCACATCGAGGATTCCAAGCTGCTTCGTCATGGCACCCTTGGCTGGAGGTTTCTCTTGAGGGGCTGGTCTGGTTGAGCTGGAGGCTGTGATGGGTCTTCCGCTGGCTGGTCTGGATTCCCAGGAGGCTCCTGAGGCAGATCTGGTGCAAATATAGGATCCAATATCGCTTCATTGTCGACGGCAACAATGAAATGATGTCCATCGCCAAGAACAGGGGGATCATTTGGTGCATTTTCATCTGCTGCGTCTCGAGTTGCAGGTTTGAAGTAGAGTTTATGTTCTGGGGACTCGATTGCTAACTTCTCGTTCAAAAGGGCGACTTCATTGCGAGTGAAACCACCCACAGGGATCCACATATACTGTAGCTTTGACCAGGGCTGTGGGAGTTCTTTCACAACAGGCAAGTTGCCGATTATTGGAAGCTTGCCGACACTCACTCGTAGAAGTCGCTTGGTCTCGCTGCCTGGGAATTACAGCTGTTCAAGCGAGAACTCGACGGTCGACAGGGATACATTGAGAAGAAACATAACTCCCTCTTCTGGAGGGTTGCCGGCAATAGGCTTCTCCGTTGCTTTTCCAGCGTGGAAGCTGATGAGATGACCGTTGTCACTTCCTCCAGGTGGCTGTACCTCAATATCGCGGACGAATGAAGGCAGACTCTTGGAAGCGTCGCTCATGATGGAATTAGCAATTATACCAACTGTGGCACCAGGGTTTCCAGCGTCCAGGTAAGCATTGAATCTCCATGCTGACGTGGCACTATCAACGAGATCTGTCGCTTCCAGTATCTTCAGATTTTGATTGCCCACTTCCTCCTTGGCTTGATGAGCAGCGGTTGTCCCTGCGCCTACGGCATCCGAAGTTGCGTATTGGTAGAAAATCCTCAATTTCAGATCGCCAAAGCTAACAGTTCCCGAGAACAAAAAGCTCGAAGCTGCAGGAGCGGCCCTGGTGCTCGCTGGGTCACAAATGTACAGGACGTCAAGGGCATCTAGACTGAGCCTCCCAATTACGTCCAATACCCCATCTTTGAACTTGAGATTCATGAACTCGGCGAGAGCCCCGAGCTGGATGTATCTCACACTACCACTAAGGGACCACGAAGTTATGTTGTCGCTGTCTGTTTTGGAGTTGAAACTCAGATTCAAGGTACAAGATTCAAAACGGTCAGATAATGAATCCAGCTCGAAGGATGTACGCAGATTGAGCATGTCGACACCATCATCTGCCGAGTTGAAAGATGGAGCTTGACGGAAATATTCCAAGGTCATTCCAGTCCAGTCAAATGGAAAAGGGACCTCGTCGGGAGTTGTCTCCTCCGAGGTTTCGGATACCGGTGAGCCAGAAAAGTTCATCTCATACGGCACTCCAGCTGAGCCTTTTTTGTATGCAATAAAAGCGCTAATAAGCTTCGTAGGAACAAATTTTGGGAGTGCTGTGAATGGTTCCGCAGATCTCAGATCCGGCGGATCGGGCAGTGTGATCCATTTGCCACGCGGGAGGTCTTGAAGTTCATCGAAGTTCGGATCAAGACGGCTCTGGTACGTGGACTTCGACAGCAGTTAGCCAGTAAAAGTTTCAGATGCGGTATTGTAGCTCATTCCAACAGTGATAGGATGACCCGGAAGGCGAAGTGTGACAAACATCGATATCAGGAACGATCCTGGGCTTTCGAATTCATTGAGCCCCGGATGTTTGAGTGACACTTTCCACAACTCGAATCCATCGAAGAGACCAGTCTCAGAAAGATTGATGATTCCTTCAGTCAGTCCACCGCCGATCATGTTGGCAAGATCCGTCCAACTGCCTCCACTGGTACCGACTGGTCTGGTTATTGATGCCAACATTGAGCCGCCGGTCTCAGATTTCAAATTGACTAGAAATCCAGAGACTGGTAACTCGACGATGACCTCGAACAAGGATTTCATGGAAAATACATTCTCGGCCCGGGCAATGAACGCTCTGTGTTTCAGGCGTAATCGCTGGGGTTTAGAAGAGGAGAAGCGAAGTTTCTCTGCCTCTACCAAAAATCCAGTTGCATCTTTGAGGGAATTTTGAATTGAGCTGAGATCTACATCGCCACCACTGGTAGGCTCCCACGTCAGAGCAAATTTGATCTAATTATTATGCATCAGTAAATTTCGCTAATAATACGAAGGAAGGGCTTACCTCAAGTGTGTCAACATCCAGTGCCTGGATCCAACATCCATCTTTGAGACCATCTTCGTTGATAAGGCTGAAGCGGTGAGAGGTGCCGTTCGCTTGACTACTAACCGTGGATAGGATCGTGGCAACTGGCTCCGCAAGGTTTGATGTATCGACAGCAAAAGCCGTGAGGTCAGTAGCAAGAACGTTGTTACTTGCAGGTCCCACGTTTTGGAGTCCAAGAACAATTGAGTCCTCCACATTTCTGGTCCGTGGAACCTCGAATTGCCTTTGTACAGACATTATGAACGATGCAGCAAGGAAGGATAGATTTCATGTACCTCAGAGTATCACATGGAAGCTTAGCAACGGCGACATGAACGAACGATTTCGTTTATCGGGGGATTATGTACGAAGTTACATCCCAGAGGTTCAGGACATATTAAATGCGGGAATCGACTTTTTTTTCTATGCTGTAAGTTATTCTGAGAAATACATTTTTCGGTTCCGTCTAACATTGTCAACAGGGGGATCAAGATCTCGTATGTCCATTCACGCTAGTGAAAGAAACAGCTCTGCGGACTGTCTGGAATGAGGGTGATCCACTACTTGGCACTAAGACAGCAAAATTCCGGAAGTGCGCTGGTCGTGGAGAGTCTACGTATAAGAAAATCAGCAGCCCTTCTTCTCCTAACTACGCAAAATACATCCGAGCGGGGCATTTGACGTATGCAAGAATCTTCGGAGCGGGGCATATGGTCAATGAGAAGAAACCAGCGGAGGCGAAACATATGTTCGAGAGTTGGATATTTAACAGAGGGTTGTTTCAAGAATGCGACCCTGGACCGTGATTCATTGTTTGGTTGCGGGGCCAGCACAAGTAGGCATTTTTTATCCACTGAGAAATCAAATATGCCCAAATATGCCCAAATACCACCATAGTACTCATGTTCTTGAAATTAAATCGCTCTGCGGTTCTTGAGATTCTCGTTTTCATGCTTGGCCAAATTCGCCAGATTTGTTTACATACGGTGCTCGCTTAACTCCCCTTCCTCTTGATACCATCGACAAAGCTGCAAAGCTGCAACGGCAACGGTAAAAGTTCCCTCAGTCCATCTTATGTCCATTTAGTACTGTAGACTATGAAATCATTCTTCTTCGCATTGATAATTAACAATTGCTGAAGTATATTCTACCTGGAAGCACCTTCCTAGACTCTTGCGAAGTCATCGAGTCAGTAAATACCCCATCCCCACGAGGAAAAAAGCTCGGAGAAAAAAGAGCACATAATTTAATTTAACTGGCAGTTATTATAAATTAAAGCAGGGGGTCCAACTTGCCTCCAAGATGATGGGTGAACTCACTTGCTTAATTAAGTAGGTCGCTCGATGAGTTCGGAATTGATTGCACTCGAACTCCGCTGATGGTGATGGATGCTTCCGGTCCCTCTACATAAACTTCTCACGAGAGATGTCCAAAAGACTTTTTGATCTTGTTAGCATACGAGAGGTGCCTTTTCAGCCCAAGACATGTCACAAATTACCGTCATCACAAAGAATCAACGTGGCTTAACATGTCAAATGTGAAGCACCGAACTGTGGCTGGCAATTTTCAAGGCCACCATTGCATTTGGGACATTGGATGAAGGAAGAAATATCTTCGTAACACCTCTCGACACGAGTATTAATTAATCCAGGACGCCAATGTGTATTTTCCTGTCATAGCACAAACCTATACTCAGGCAATCAAACAACCTACTCAATTTCCTGCAGCACTCAATGAGCTGTCTAAAGGCATGTGCTAGAGAACAAGGAAGCCTCTCAGACAATTTAAGAAATTACAAACTGTTGACACCTTACTCCCTACCCTCCATCTTCGCTATCACCACTATGCTAACCTGATAAGACTCCAAAGTCAGCACGTGAAGCCATAATCATGATTTCCCTACTTTATCTCCAATACGTTGAGCCATCCATCTCTCTCTCTCTCTCTCACACAGATCTAAATCTCGCCTACCCAAACACAGTACAGTACACGCGTACACTCCTCCTCGTGTACGTTGAGATCTGGCCGTTGAGATGCAGTCCCCAGTCTTCCTTCCTCCTTCCTCCTTACCTCATCAGCCATCTCGAACAGTCACACACACACACCACACACGGAACGGTTGTACCTTCAACCTCGGTCCGATTGTTCGCTGCATCATCCCGTTATACACAACAGCAACCGCAACAGCAGATACAAATACAAAAGCAAAAGTAAGTTCCCGAACCTACTCATCATACCCTACTGTACCAGTCTGTACCTGTCTTCACCACGAGAGAGATCTGCAATGCAATGCAGCCGGTAGCCACTCCCGCACTGTACAGCACGATTCTCTCTGCAGAGCTAGGAATTGCCAAGTTGTGTGTTGTGTGTTGTTGGCGTTAATCAGAAACGTGGTTGTTGTACAGAGATTGTGATCCGGTCCGAGGATGGCAGGGGAGCAAGTCTAGGCTAGATAGATTGCAGTCAAGGTTATTTAGGTAGATGGAGGGTAAATGGGAAGGGGTAAGTATTCTCGGTGTTTCACTGGTTGTGAAGCATGCAATTCTGCTCTAGCGGTCTGTTGAAGTTAGGAATCACGAGTCTCAAACTAAGATGACAACTTTCCAGCAACAGCAACAGACAGGCAGAATTACTGACCAAAGGCGAGAAATCATTGATTCAATATTAATACTGTTTATGCAACACCTTTCAAGGTGTTTCCAAAAAAAGAAAACAGCGCCGAGTTTTGGTTTCCCTCCCGTCCATCAACTATAAGACTTTTGGTGTCATGTCTGGACCCATCCCCATCGCAAAGAGAGAAAAAGAACGCGAGAAGCAATTAAGCAAGCATCGTATCTTCTGGCAGGTACAGTTTACCCTCCCCTCCGCGTAAACGCCGCCCAATGAGTAAGTGAGTGCCCCCGAAATTTTTGCGCCAGTCCTCAGAAAATCTCATTTCTCTCATCCGTCCGTCTAGCCTACCAACCATGCCATGCGTCTGTCGTGAAAATTCATTCTGTAATTACATAAGAGACTGGACCAACAGATGGAAGTCTGGAGGAAAGCAGTCTGGTGATAAGGTATCGCGAGGGTATTAGAGGGAGAAGTAATAAGGGCCATCATCTAATGATCGCTCATTCCGAAATCATCGCGAAAAATGTACAGTGAAAAGAAATCGTCCAATGATGAGAGTCGTCTAGCAAACTAGCGTCTGCTGGTGAAGACATCATGAGCCTCTTGGGTCTCAACGATGCGAGCACGGGGCAGGGGAGCTGGGACGCCTTGGTATTGAGCACCTGGCTGTTGGGGATAGTAGGCCGAGGGCTGATACATGGAAGCGGACGGAATCATAGACATGCTCTGATGTCTACCATGCGTCGGAACATGGGAGAACTGCTGAGGCATCTCATTGAATCTCCCATCGTGGCTGATATCCAATCGACGAGAGAACTGTTGAGGCATATTGTCAAAGCGGGTCTCATGGTTGACATCCGAATGACGAGACGGGTAGCCTTGGTCATAGCTTGCGTGGCCATAGTGACCACCTTGGGAGCCATATGCTGAAGACGACGAAGTGGATGGAGAGTATTCACGACCATATGCGAAAGCACCTATGTCGGATTGGGATCGTTGATGAATAGGACGTCTAGCACTGCGGACATTGCTCATCTCGAGGTGAGCTGCCATAGATTGACCACCTGATCGTTGAGGAGTAGGAGCTGGCAGAGGGGCCTGGATATATGCGCTGTTTGAAAACCTATCCTCAACCCCATTTTCGTTGATGCCAGGGAAAGCAGGACGATGAGACAACTGACCAGGTCCTCTTTGGAGTGGTCGTTCGATAAGGCGGGGTCGGGGATATGCAGAGAACCCGTACTCCTCGGCTTCATTCATGCTACCGTTTGCTCGACGCTTCTTTTGGAGTGGGGACACGACAGTGCTTGGGCTTACACCCCACATATCTGGATGGCTCATGCGGCGATCTTGAGACTGGTTATCGGATCTCATGGCAGCAATGCCCAGAGATTGCGCACGCTTATGTCCGCCACCAACAACGGTTCTCTTTGTGTAGCCCTTGGGAGACTTAGGCTCATCGCTGTCGACAACGATGTTTGGAAGGATTTCAATGTCGGGGAAACATGACAAGGTGTCATCGAGGATTTCGTTGTGAAGTCGATTAAAGATCTGAAGAATGACTTGGGTGCTGTAGCCCTTGCCGCATTGACCGAGGAGCCAGTCTGGTACCGCAGTCTGGGGCACAATGTTGCTAGCACGGCCATTACCATCCTGACCATCCTCATCATCGCTATTCTCAAAGGCGGCAATGTTCCGCTTCTTCGAGCCATTCATTTCATCCAAACGCTTCTGCTCGCGCTTTCGGACAGCAAGACCCCAGTCTTGAACAACACCAGGAAGTCCGCGAGAAGAGTTCTCCATACTCCACTCGTGGACTCGTCGGATCTGTGTTTGGACGAGATCACACTGGAGCTTGGCATACTCCTTGGGGTTGCGATACCGGCTACGTTGGTAGTGCTTGCGGCAGTAGTGCACCCAGACACGAGCGGGGATTAGTCGAGTGCACATCTTGTTGCGACCAAAGATATGAGAGATGGCCTTGCGGAGCTGCGAACCGGTATCACAGTTCGGGATGTACATACACAAGATGTGGTCGGAAGCAGGAAGCTCGCCGTGGTTCTGGGGAGGAGTAGCAGGTTGAGCGTGGTTGGGGATGTAGGTAGGAGAGTTTCGGTCAGGATGGAGAGAGGAAGGAGGAGTTAGCTCGGCTCGAGGGCCCCTGGATGAAGTATCAGACATCGTAAAGCCTGCCATCGAAGCCGGAAAGTTGGGCGCAGAGAGTGCCCTCTTGTGAGACTTTGTGATCAGAGATTGGTGATGGTGCTCAAGGGGTGCGGTTAGGAAATGTCTATGTCTGCAATACTGTCAGCGATCTGATATTCGAGGGTACATAAAAAGCTAGGAATGAAGCAACACTGAACAGATGAGACTAGTGAAAGTTGCCGAGCGAACGACACAGACCAAACACTATAACGAAAGACATACAAGTGCAGTCACTTTGACTTGAAATCAAAATCAAAGCAAAGTGTTGCTGTGGGCGCTTTTATGATGTACTCGAACCCGAGCCCACAAAATCAAAGCAAAGTGCAAGGCGCGCGAAGAACAAAGATTGTTCTACGCGAAGATTTCTCAGCCTTGTTGAGGCCGGTGTAGACCCCTGCAAGGAGGACAAGCGCGCGAAAAACAAAATATGGATGAAGGCAGGGTCGGGGCCAACTTCGCTTGCAAAGTTACAAAAGAGAGACTTGAGACTCAAGATGAACGAGCTGTAGTAGCTGGAATGAGATTGGGTGGGTTTGGGTTGAGATTGTTTGCAAGTCGGAGGTCTTCGTCGTCGAATCTCGAGGCTCGGATTTATATGCTGCCAGGGTGGTGGGGAGAGGCGCTAGTGAGAACTAACTCTCAAGGCGAGCCCGTGAATCACAGAATAGCTCATACGCTTCTGACTGATTGAATTCCCATGAATCGCATGTGGATGCGTATGAGGCGATAAGATACTGGTGAATAAGGGCATGTACAGGCCGTAGCTCAACATGCCCAGCATGTGGTCGCCACGAAAGTTTTCAACAAACATATACATAAGGCCTGGGCAATCAAGTCGCAGGAACATTACATTACGTGCAATAGTAGAGCGCTCGAAGGCGCAAACAAGCGATGGAATTTAAGTCCATGGTCTGTCTGGGCGTGGTAGCTCATGCCAAATAGGATGAACCGTCCAGTACTGAATGTCAAGATCGACGAGCCATTCACAGCAAATGAGCCGCATGACAGACCACACGACTCTATGAATTCCCAAATACTATTTGAGTATTCGAGGTCTAGTCAATGACTGGAGACCACAGAGCTTGGAGGTCTGCAGCACATGGTGCGTAGATCATCGCCAATATGCTACCCAGAATCCACACAAGTTTGGACCACCTTGTGCCCAAAGCTTGCCCAGATTCAAAATGAAACAACGAACAACGCCGCATGTAAAAATAGACAAAATGCAATAAAAGTCAAAGCAAGCCGAAGCATGCAAGCAAATAACGCGGGCAGGGTGTAAGAGCAAGTGCAACTCACGATTGCGATCTATCCATTCCATTCAACTCTTGGTCTCCTGTGTTGAGATGTAAAATCGGCATCACTGATGGTCTTTTGATGAGAATGGCATCACTAGGCGAGCTTGGACGTGGGCCCGACTCGACTGTCTCGAACGTCTCAGGATCCGAAGAGGTGTCGTTCTTTGACTCGGACTTCGATTCTTCGGCTTGGTGTCGTGCCTGTTGACCAGCCAGCTCATTTTCTGCAACTAGGGCAAGTGCATCAAGGGATTCGGTGGGTGAGATGCTGCCGCCCAGTTGGGGGTAGATAGGCAGGATTCCGTCCATCTTCGTCGGATGACTGAGGTCAAGAGCTTGAGGTTTCTGGACTGGGATAGATGAGAGAGCTTCGGTGAGGTTATTTGAAGGATAAGCGCTTCCAACTGTCGACAGAGAAGAGAACCTCGAGTGGGAAGCCGATTGTAAGGATGATGTAAAAGAGGAAAGGCTGGAACGGCTGTCGGAGAATTTATGGCGTGGAGAAGTTGGCGTGCTCTGTGATTCACGGTGTTGAACCTCTTCTGTTCGAGGAGGCGTCGTTGGATTGGATATTGTGTTGATTGGAAGTGAATAACCTCCAGCATCCCAAGGCGTCCTGTTTCGACTCGGGACCTTTGTGGGCGCTGCCCGTTTCTTTTCCTCCGCATCGTTCTCCCCATTCCTTTGCTGCTCAACAGCAATGGAATTTGCGTTTAGAAGAGATGTGACATCCATGTTGTCGGCTTGAGTGAATACTGAAAGGTCCCTCCTATGATCTCGCCAGCCACAACTATCTGTTCATGAGTGCACTCTGTCTCGGGTAGTTATTCGAAAGTGTGGATTGATCCGTATCTGTGTCGAGGAGGGTGGGCGATGGTGGCCGTCTGAATCAAGATATTAACCTTTCAAAGGCCCTTCACAAGCGGACCGGTCCAAAAGAGGAGCGTCGAGGATATGTAGTCTTAATCTACGATGATCGAAGTAAGGTGTTTCAGATGTCTGGTTGGCTAACAGATCTGATTGAAGAGTCCAGCTCTCGGTTCAGATAAACTTCGGCGTGTGGCTTTGACAGGAGAGCGTGATTAAGGGTCTTGCGAGCAGTTAGAGGCTTGTGGTAGGATCGACGACCGACTGCATTGACCTCCCTCATCGGAAACACGAAACAGTTTGGTGAAGCTTGAGTGTATCGTGATATCGTCTAAACATCCAGCTTATCAAGTGATAGAACGGATCTAGCAAGGCCCGAAAGAAACAATCCCGAGATCTATCTCTTCTTCCCGAAACGATGAGGCTTTCGAGGCATTGACTTCCAGAGGACTCCTCGTTAGGATATATCAGGTGGAGACAATGCTATTGGACGAAGAAACTTCAGCAGACCCCAACTAGATTGGCTGCGCAATATATTGCGAACCACTCTTTAAGGATAATGTCTCCAAGGAATGAGGTATTACTTCTTCAACAGTAAGAGTCGACGAATGAGGACAGGGCCAAGTTGCCGGTCAAAAAAAAGAGGCAAGAGATCAAAAAGATAAGACGAAGGTAGGTCTCGCCCACTTCAAGCTACCTGGACGATGTAAGGCCGGTCGTTCGGGTATGCATGAGAAACCAGGCCACGTTTGTTGACGGCTAGTTGAAGAGACAGCAGAAGAGACAACGGCGACCGGCGACCGACATGAGCATGAGGCACAACCACAGACAGAGGGAAAGAGAAGCTGAAATCCGCTCCCATTATCCCGCAAGAGGTTGAGTGTGATGCATAGTGCATTGATATGCTAGAAACGGGACTCGGCGAGTGTTTGATGTTGAAATTCCCCACACGGCCTGGGAGCATGACCCATGCTGACTTGACTACTTGATCCATCTTCGGAGCCTTGTCGATAGTAGTCAAGGATCCTGGATCAAGCCATCGATGAACGATTTCTCGGTAGACCCCTGCAAGTGGGTGTGTGTGTGTGGCCGTGTGGCCACCGCGTTTCGAGACGGATCCTTACGAAGATCGTCCAACGACGAGATTCTCGTCTGAACTGATGCTGAGGATCTGCCCAGGGAACAGAGTTATGCTGAACCACTGCTGATACACACACATTGAATCTGACACTCTTTCTGGCTCTTTTTCGCAGCAACATTTGAAGACCTCGGAAACTTCGGGTGCGAGCTACCACCCACACCTGTCCCTCCCCACCATTGAGTGTCTTCCAAAAAGCTCGAACTTCTTGTTTTGGAGAGCATATGTTTGATCACAGGCGAAAGCGGACATTTGTGACACCAGCCATAGAGCGTCTTGACCGCGACACACGGACCGATGCAGGGAAAGCTCGGTAGTTGAGAGAGCTAGCAACGACGCCGGTGAAGGATCTTTCGAGTTGTTGCAATTGCGTTGTCTTGAGAGCATGCAGCCACGCGAATTCGAGCGAGATGTTGAGGAGCCTCGTATGCACTGAATCCAGCGGCGCATGAGGCTGCTATTCTTGCGATCGTGACGGTGTAGTGCAACTCTGCCACTTCAGCCGTCCTCCCTCTGCTGAGGTACCTTGGTACTTAGTACTTACTGAAGTGGCATATGGGCTTACCGCACTGTCGTCCCTCTCACAACCAGCCAGCCAAAATGACCATTGCATCCAGGCTGTACCAGTACGATTACTCTAGCCAGCCAGACAGAAGAGAAGATACTCACTCAGCTGCCAGCACATGCATTTGCCTCCCCTCCCCTCCTCTCGTCCCCTCCGCCTCCGCATCAGCGTCGGAGCATTCCCACCCCTCTTCACAGCCCGCTTCCTGTACTGCTATTTTCTGCTGCTATTGCCTGGGATCTGGCGATGGCAGATGCGACGGTTGCATCCCATCCGCTGAATCAGATGGTGCCGTCTGCAGAAATGGATGACGAACAAGCGTCTGAGGGTGCGCGATTGGCCCGACATTCAACGACCCCGTGTTTCATAATCTGCAGTCGAACAACCCTCGCTGGGATGCTGCACCGCCCGCCCGCTCACAACGCCAGCTCGCATGCAGTTGAAGCAGTTCAGACACTTTGCTCAATTGGACTGTTGGAACACCATCCAGAGCCTGCAGGCGTTTCAGCCGATCTTTCGAGAAGAAAGAAGGCGAAGGCTTCGGCGACGGCGCAGCACAGGCAGGTCGTGTTCATGCTTGATGGCTCATGCTTCCAGCCAGACTCCAGACCGTACTGCCTGTCCCAACGCCAACCCGTCGTCGATGCGAGTGAATGAAGATCCTACTTGGCAGTGCCGAAATCCACATGAGGGTTGCATGGGTGCATATGGCGATGGAGAAGATGGCCTGGGCTTGGATGGGATGGGATGGATGATGGTGGTGCTGGAAAAAGCGGCTCTCTCTGACGTGAGAGCTCAGCGCTGGGACGCCTCAGCCTGTGAAAGGGCGAAAAGGTGAAAAGCCTGCCCAACCAGCACCAATTATTACAAGCTCCATCTCCTCGAAGTCGATCATCATCATCATGGTGGTGTTGTGCTTAGTGCGGGCTGGGCTGGGCTGGGTCGTCAAACATGTCAGTGCTTATCGGCCCAGGGGATCAAACTTCGGACGATTCCAGTGCATGGAGGAGAGGGAGAGACTGAGACCTGGGAGAGTGAAGCTTGAAGTTAACAGGCTCGCTTACTGCAGTCACGTGAACGGCTCAAACAGAACAGAGACCAAGCGAGAGCTTACTTGCAGACCTCCAGTCAAAGTGGAACTTCAAGCCCAAAGACGACAGGACCACTGAATGATCTGCGACAGTAGTGGAGAGAAGATGATATGCCGTCGGTGAAATGTCCGCTTACAGCCCACTTGAAAAAGTTCCTCCAAATCTATAAACGGAAGCTCCGTGCGATCATGCTTGATGCACGGGTGGCAGCCAGCCTTACCTCAGTCAGACTAGCCTCCACTTTGTCCTCTCTCTTCCAGACCACTTACTTGTGTTCAGATGGCAGCGCACAAAAGATAATGTGACATCTGAGAAACAAAACACCAACTTGGAAACTTCACTTCTCGAACGCATTCTCGATGGCAGCACCAGCCTATGTCTTGCTTCACCTTCTCCGTAATTTGACTCTCGAGCAAATACCTTCACCCACTTCGTATTCAGATGAAAGACCCAGGGGGTAATTGAAATCTTAGAAACAGAAACCCAAACAGTACCACAGCTTTGACAGCTAAGTTTCTAAACGTACTGTTCAGCCAAGTCTGTGCTTGGCTTCATTTTTCGTCAAGTCACTTCCATCCAAATCCGCCTCCACGGTCTATCAAACACCTCAAACATAAGCAAAAACAACTCACCCTCTGGATCATCCATCATCCGGTCTCCCAAGAACAAAGAACACAAATAACGATCCTTCTTTCCCATCATCTGAAACAGACTCAGCCTCCATACCTCCTTCCAGAAGACAAGACGACAACCCCCCCCCCCCGAGCCACCTCGCATCGATCTCCCCATCCGATATCCAAAGCCGCTCCTGGCTCATACTCACTGTACCCAACTACCCAATCCCAGACTTTTTTCTATCTCAAATCATGAGACGAGTTCGTCCTCCCTGGTAAGATCTTGTGTTATCAACTTACCGGTGGTATGATATACCTTTAGAGTTTGACAAGCTTTGAAGACACTGACACTGACTGATGATCCGGAAGCCCCTGATCTTCTATCCGAGCCAGGTCAGGTCACCTCAGTTATCTGTCACCTCGCAAGATGCTGTACAACTCACCCTGACCCTACAAGGCTTTGTTTTAACTCATCTTATCAATCAGTTCCTCCCTACAGTACTTGCCCCCCCTTCCAGGGAAAATCTGAAGGTTAAAACAACAATCCAATGATATCAGCGCTGCCAGTCTGTGCCAGAAACCTTTCAACTCAAGGTTATCGTCGTGTTTGATAATCCAATGGTAAGTTCAGTCGAAGTTGGAATGCGTGCCCGATTCGCGATAACCTTAACATTGCTTGCCTTCTTACTTTGCTGCCCAACTTTTGTTTAATTCCCACCGCACTGTACTGTACTTCGCACGCCCCAAGACTTCTTGTTTTACACACTGTGCTCGCTAGACTTTTGCTCGCTAGATTGTTGTTCGGAGGTTCACCCATGCACAAATGTTCACTAGACACCGTCTAAAGTTGGCGCACGTCAATCCATCGTTGAGATATCCAATCACTACAATATCAGGCGAGAAGGCCCGACCGACGAACATGCTTTCCCTTCGGTTCTGAGGTTTTCCTCCTCAGGCTATGCTTCTGAGGATATACCATGTAAAGCACAGGTCTAGTCACCCCTCCAAGCTCCCTCAGCTCCCAACCTCTTCAACGACGTCCAATCGCGGACCTTGCGTCTGATAGAAGCTACATAACTTCAAACAAAGCGGCCTTACATACGTGGTGTAAGCTCACTGAGGATGTGCAGCTCGTCCAATCTCAGTTATTCTCCATCAATAAACTTCATCTGCATGTCAAGCCTTTAAAAGCCCAAATATTTTTTACGAGGAGGATGTGAAGTATTCGATTCCGTGTCCAATGCACGTTTGGATGCGGCTGCATATTCCTGAAACAAGGCGGATTATGAAGCATATACTTTTCGGGTTTTCTTCCTCAAGGGAGCAAGGAGAAGCGACCCGTCCAAACTTACAGTCTGGGGCAGAATCGTGTTCCTCCCCTCCCTAACCTGCTGAAAGAAGCCCACGACTTGGTGTAGGAGTCCCGGGTGCTGAAGAGTGAGATCCAGAGAACTACCTCATCTTTTCAAGAAACAAGTAGGAGGAAATCTTGGAACATAACAATGTACTTCGTCATGTATTAGCTTTAGCTTGTGCTCCTATCTTAGGATCTACCCACAGCCATCTCTACCCTCCTCAACCCCCATCTATGACCACACGTCCAGCCAGTAAACAACCTCTCCCCAGACTTCCCCTCGAAACAAGCACGTACCACACCAAATCATCCTATATCGTCAAAATAAAGCCGCTCATCCAATCTCACCCTTCCCCCGACCATCTAACCAACAAATTTAAAGTTACCATCTCTACCCATCTCTACCCACGCACCCATCCATTCATCCATGCATATCCAAATCATCTCTACCCACCCACCCATCCATCTTGTCCAAACCGTCTTCAGCGAGCGCCGGGCTCGAATCCCACTACTTGTGATCTTACTTCGCTTCCGTCTCCACTCAAAACAAACTCTCCTTCTTCAAAAAGCTTCTCGCACTCACTCCCGAGATACCCAGCTCAGCTCATCTCGTCCAATCTCATCCTCTGCATAAGCATTGAACGTTTATCGAAAGTATCGCCCATCTCCCTCCCCTCCCCTCCTTCCCTAGAGAGTCAAGCAAGTACGTCCAGGCATGATCATCATCCAAAGGCAAAGGCCCCTACTGTAGATATGCTCCTGCCTTGTCCCATTCAAGCCACAGAGCTGTACACATCGTTCCCATTACCCCACTCCCATTTACTTTCTCTTTCTATCCCAAAGCCAGCTAGTCCAGCCACTAACCTCTCGTAACTTCATGCAGCTTGTATCAATAAACAAACTTGACTCAGGTGAACATTACGAGTAAGGAAGGCAGACAAGCTCATCCACTATCATCATTCTTGTGAGAGACAATTGCCAAGTGCCAATAGAGAAACCATCAGAGAAACTTCTCCACGTTGAGCTCCTCCCTCACGTACACTAGTTCAGACTCTCGGAGGATATAAGGATAAACAAAACAAAAACCTAGAACCAAGACATGAACTTCATAACATAGCATTAATCACTTCATATAAGTAAGAACTAGGAGATACTATCAGTCTTTTCATTGCATTCTAAAAGGTACATGGTACAGAGCCGTGTAAAGAAAATGTCCAGTGAACGCCCCCCCTTCCAGTTCGTGGGACAATCAGAATGCTTCTCAATGCGGGAAACGAAAAGAGGAAAAAACGACCAAAGAAGAAAAACGCCTTTTGATGCAATGCAATTCCATGCCATAAACCCCCGGTCGCTCTCCCATGTCTCAATATCCTGCGACGAAAGCAAGAAATAAGACGGCCGTCATGGAAAGACGATTTTTTTGTCGAGCACCCTGTCAGTCAATTACAAATTTTGCAATGTGGTTTCACTTTGCCAAGCTTCGTAGATGAAGTTGGTAAGTTGGAGTCTCCGCTTGAGCGAAGCTCACCATCTCGCGAGTGCGAGAGTTGATCCATCTTGATCTAGATGACTCGAGGGGTATCCCTTGGGAACACCAGGCAGTCGATCCAACATCGTTGTGATGAGTCGAACTTAGATCTCAATGTCAATACCGAAGTCAATGGAGCCGATGATATCGTCATCCATGAGTGGTCTGCGGAGAGATGGGATGCCTTTCTTCTCAGCTTGAAGCTTCTGAAGGGCGGGAATGGGTGTGGATGGCTTCTTGGCGGTGAGGTTGGGAGTGCTAACAGAAGGAGTGTTGGTTCCACTTCGCTCACTGGTGTTGGCTCCGAAGGCATCAGCAACATCATGCTTGAACTTAGCACGGGTCTTGAGACGTCTGGAGTGATCCTCGGTGACAACTTCTCCACGAGCAACAGCGGCCTCGATCTGCTTTGCAGCGCGGCGCTCGTTGATCTGAGCTTGGCGAACCTCCTCGGCGTTCTTGCGGCGGTTTTGTCTATTGAGAATAGCCAAGCGCTCTTGTTGACTCATTCCTGGAGCCGTGGTTGACTTCTTTGGGGATGGTTGCAAGGAAGTGCTGTAAGCCAACTTTGGTCCGTCAAGTGCATCAAGCTCCTTGCGAAGTTCCTCCTCCTTGCTGGTGTCTCCACGAGCCTTGGCCTCCTTGATCGCACCGTTCAGGCGGTTTCTCTCAATTGGGATGAACTTCTGAACAAGAGCACCCGACTTGGTCAACTTCTCTTGTAGCTCAGCCTCGGTCCAGGACCGGTTGATGAGATTGTTGATGTCGGCCATCTTCTGGTTCAGCTTTGGCTTGGTTGGAAGAGCAACACCCTCAGCCTGGCAAGTAACCTTGAAGCGGTTCCACTCGCCCTGTGTGATTGTCAGTGCTGTGATATCTTGCAACGGAATGATGTTCAACATACCTCGGTGAAGCCTGAGTCAGAGCAGCTGATGAATGGCCAGTTTCGCTCAGCCTTGCCATGAGCAGCGCGGACATATTGGGTGGTCTTGAAGTGCTTGCCAGTTGCCGACTCAATAGCGTATGGACGATCCTCAACAAAGCCTTCAGACGCGTTAGTAGTGGGCGTAAAACCTGGAGATTGAGATATACCCTTGATGATGCCCATGCGGTAGATGTTCTGACCAGTCTCCTTGTCCATACCAATGCTGATGCGAACGAAGCAACCAGTGATAGCCTCGTCGAAGCCGGGGTAGAAGCAAACTTGAGCGAACCTGGTGCGGCCAACTCTAACCTTCTGGACATCGGCGAGAGAAGCTGGCTCAGCATCACGATAGTCTGGGGACTTTGACTTCTTGTTCTTTGACTTGCCATCATCCCACTCAACCTCACTGTCTCCATCCGCATCGGCATCGGAGTAATCTTCGCGAGCAGTGCTACGACCCTTGTTGCGCTCCTTGTCTTCGTCTCTGCGACGTTGGCGGTCATTCTTCTCAGCTCGGGCGCGCTTGAGACTGTCAATTCCGGTGCTTGCTTCTCCAACCTTGCCACCACCAAGCTTTGTACGCTGGCGCTGGGTCTTGCGAGGATCCTCTTGAAGGTCTGCAGCTCCAGCCTTGCGCTTCTTGTTCTGCTTGTTCTCCGTCTCCCGAGACTTCAGAAGTTGTCGCAGGGCTCTGTTTTGTCGGTCTCGTTCGATCTCTTGGGCGCGCTCAGCGAGGACCTGTTCACGTTCGATTTCGTTCATGTCCAGGATTTTTGCCTTGTCTGAGGAATTGATGAACTTGCCCTCGAGGGGGTATCGCTCGCCATCGTCTTCGAAGGTAGGGCCCTCAGACTCGGAATCAGATTCGTCCATGGGACCGGATCTTAGGGAGTGAGGGGATGAATGGCCAGATGAACTGCGAGGAGTCACTAGGGTATCGCGCCGGATGGGAGGCGGGGTACTCACGCTTCGCCCTCTTCTTCAGAGTCGCTCGATTTTCTGCCTGTCTTCTTGCCTTTGCTTGTTGCAGATTTGCCTGGAGCTGGCTGATTTGGGGATCCTGAACTGGACTTGCTGGCATTGGCCGGGGCATTGTCTTCTTCGTCAGATGAGGCATCTCCTGCAAGAGCAAGGAGCTCATCGTCAATGTCGTCGATGTCCGACATGGCGAGTAGGTTGGCTGGTTACTGCGACTGCAGAATATTTGATTGGAGAAAGATGGGCGTATTGCCTTGAAAGAAGGAAGGTAGGTGCAACTGGGCGAAGTTCGCGCAAGTTGCTCTTGAGGTTGGTTGTTTGTTTGTATGTGGTGGGGTGTTTGTGCGAAATGGTGTTGAAATGTAAAGGATGGAGGATGAGTCAAATAGAAAAATTATTGTGTGGGAAAATCCAAGTGCAAGACAATAGGAAGGGCGTTGCTATTGTGGATGAAATAATTCACCTTTGATGATGTCGCGGGCCAGCTAGCGATAGGGGTGGCTCTGGGGTGGCTAGTCGGATAAACTTCGGCGCTCTGAATCATGACGCGCCCTGCGCCGATTTCGTTTTGGAGTTTCAACAACTCTCAATTGAGAGAGAACAACACCCAAATTTCCTGCCCAATTACTTAATTTTGAAACTCCTAAAATGGCTCTATCACTCCGTACCAAACGCTGTATAATTTCTCCTTCCCAATTCCCAATCTGCGAATTCCTCGTTCCCAGCCTCAGACTACGTCCCCTGCAAACCCAACTCCACAGCATCTCAGCATCTACACGCCGCAATCATAGCACAACAAGTATCCGGAATAGCGAAGAGACGCACCATGCATCTCAAACTACAAGAATAAAAGCCGGTGCGGAGGCGGCCTCAAATCCAGCTCCTCGAGGGAAACCATTGACGTCAGCCCAGCGAGAATTTCTAGACAGTGCAGTTTGTGCCCCCAAGCCTCTACCATATTTGTAGACCTAGACACAGTATTCTGATGTGGCATTTGCGATAGTTGCGCGTCAATCAAGCAGGTGAACTAGCAGCCTGTCTAATCTACACAGCTCAAACCCCCGTGGTAGTAGCCTCCCATCCACATCTCCGCCCTCTCATGAAGCACATGTACGATCAAGAAGCGGGGCACTTCAAGATTTTCAACGAACTCATTGCGAAGCACCGCGTACGACCTACGGCTATGTATCCCGTCTGGACATTCGCGGCGTCTGCGTTAGGGTGGGGGACTGCGGTTATGGGAAGGGAGGCTGCGATGGCGTGTACGGAAGCGGTGGAAACAGAGATTGGGTCACATTACAATGAGCAGGTGAAGGTGTTGCTGGAAATGGCTGAGCAGATGGAGACGTCGGGGGAGACGATAGGGGAGGATTTAAAGGAGTTGATCGGGAATATAAGGAGGATACGGGACGAGGAGTTGGAACATTTGGACCATGCAGTGGAGAACGATGCACAGAAAGCTGTTCCTCACGAGCTGTTGACAGGGTTGATCAGAGCTGGATGCCGAGGGGCGATTTGGGTGAGTGAGAGAGTATGATGAAAGCAGATTAATTTCAAGAAGCAACGCTTCGCTCATGTAGAATGTACAAATACCCTATCCCGTGCTATGCAAGTTTTCCATCTGTTATACCCATCATACAAAAATACAAGGCTACCTGGCCATCAAAATCTCTAGTTACTAAAGGAATGTTAGCGTGATTCCTCAAGAGAAGGCTTATGTTGTGACTTACTAAATCTGCAGAGGCGCCACCTGATCTACTTGATACAGCCAGTTGGAGTTGAGCTCTTCTTTGGCAAGCCAATCGTATGGGAACATGACGAGGTGGCCTTGGACCATGCCTAGAAGCTCTTCAGCATCCACTTGGCTCAGTAGATCATCACTACCAGAGAAACCTCGTCGGCTTCCCTTTGTAGTGCCGCGGCGGCGCTTTTTGGTTGAACCGTGGTTACCCAATCCACTTCCAGTCGTGCTACTCTTTTCCTTGTCCCCAGATGTCGTCGAAGAGAATGTAGTCTTCCGAGGTTGTGTGCTCTTCTCGTATTCCGTAGCAGGAGGGCTAAGGAAAGTCGAGTCCAGTGAAGGGAAAGTCTCATCGCCAGCTGGTTGAACGGGAGATGGTACTTCATCTGATATTCGACACATTGCAGCTTTCTCATCCACACCATCCAGCTGGCCATTAATGTCTGCCTCAAGGGTGACCGATGCATCATGCTGGCTCGCATTGCGCTTATCGGCATTATCGGCCCATTCAGCAACAGTTCCAAGAGGGTGTTGGTTGTCGTTTCCATGCATTTTCTCAGAGACATGGCTAACTGCATGGGAAATCGGCCCGTTGCTAGACAACGCCGCTCCAGGGGGGCCACTCTTCCCCGAAGCCTCTTCTTCCTGCCTTTCGTTGCTTTTGGCACCGCCTTGTGCCGCTGCAAATCGCTCAGCATATGCAACGTAGTCTTGGTACTCGTGCCAATTTGAGACCTCGTTATCGGGCATGCACCTGAAGACTTGTCTGAAAATCTTGGTGTTGTTTCCTCCAGCTCGCAGCCAAATGTCGTAGTAGAAGGTGTCATTGAGAGGATCCCGCATACAATCTTTGTCAATATTGGCAGCCTTGATATCTGCCGTTAATGGATTGAAGGGTTTGGGAATAGCATTTCCTAAGGCGTCGAAATGTACCGGAGGGCCTCCAATGTCCGTGTCATCAATGGCAGGAAGAGCAGGAAGTTGAGAGAGTTGGGGGAGGCCTAGTTGCTCTGTGGTTCTCCTAGGTAGGCGGGGTATCGGTGGAAGACCATCATTTCCACCAGTGCTATCGTCAATATGGTTCTGGGCTACTGAACGAGCATGTGGTCTTGCAGGGCGGTTCAAAGTGCCCTTGCCTTCAGGGGCGATATTGGTTACAAGCACCTCACGACCCCCATCCACCAGCGTAGAGTCTCTTCCACGATCAAGGCCAGTCTGCTTGGCCGTTTTCCAATTATCCGGCCCCTCACCATCAACTTCGGCTGCATGCTTTGGGTTGTTGGTGACTCGCTTGTCGTAGGTTACAGATTTGTAGGCCTCCGCTGCCAGATTCGGGTTGTCTTCCTGTTCCCAGTCGACGTCGTGATTGAAGCTGCGTAGCCCTTCTTCGTTGACAGCATTGATAATCTGGTCCTCATTTGGACGTGGCGATTTGTCCGCATCACTATTTGCATCTTCTTGGTAAATACCATTCATACGAGCCTCAAATTCAGCCTCTTCCCGATCCATTTCGGCTTTGCGATCCTCTTCTAGTACGGCATCAACATCAAGGCCCAGGTGCTCTCTCATCAGTCGCATCCGCAAGGTATGAGCGAACCGCCCCACAAGGTATGGTTCTCCATCCATAGTAGACCACAGCATATCCGTGTCTCGGACAACGGCTGCACATTCAGAATCTCTCAGGCCGAGCATAGAGCGCTCATTAATGTTGGCTGAGCCAATTAAGGCAACGCGATCATCAACAATGATAACTTTTGCGTGGATGTACAGCTGCTCAGTCACCAGCATTTGCTTTGGTCCAATTCGGCCCCAAGATCTGAGACTAAAGAATGAGACATAATCTTCGGGCTCCATACCGGCAGCTCTGAGTCGTCCAAAAATCGACCCTTCCCCACGACAAATACTTCGGAATTGGCATTGCATGATCAATCGCACGCTAGTCCCTTCCTGTTCAGCAACAGTATTCTGAAACCCTGGCATGAGAGGTATGAGAATGATGGCCCGCCAGCTTTCGTTGTTCTTGAAGGCTCGAATCGCACGTTCAACAATCGCGTCACCGATCTTGTTGGTTATCTTGACACCCATTGTCTCGCAGCTGGTGATGAAAAATTGATTCTCTATGTAAACGAAGTGCTCAGACTCCTCGATCATCTTGCAGTAAGCGTTCATGATGCTGTGCTCAACTTCAGTGATTCCGAGAGACCAATCTGCAGCAGATCGTAGGATTTGAACCTCACATGTGCCCGTCAAGCCTGACGCTTCAAGCTGGGCTTCAGTGTAATCTGGTGGCGGTAGTAAGAACGGAGTAGGTCTTGTTGGCTTCCTCCCTCGAAGGATGTAATTCCACCGTTGGATGAAATGGCGGGTAAGATCTCTTGCAGGTTGGCCTACAACTTGCATCGAAATATCGTGCCATGGCATTCGAGGTGTCTTGGATCTGTCATACATTTCGGCGTAAGGCTCGTTCAGCTGGTAGAAATCTTGCACTCGGGGGTTCGAATAGTCCTTTCCAGGCCAGAGCTGACAATGATCGGCATCCTTTGGAAGTTCCGACTGCTCAAACCCGGTAGGCTTGTCATCAACGACGGAATGCTGAGGAGTGTCCCAACGGCCAAAACAGAGATCAATACCACCAACAAAAGCAACTGAGTGATCGACGATGCAAATCTTCTCGTGATGTGCAAAGAAGAATTGATTCTTCTTGAACTGGTTAGGGGATCGTTGAACAAAGACGTTCTCGTGTAGATCCAGCATCGAGAACTTGGTGAATTCAGAGTCGATTGGGATTGCAGCTTCTACATTCCTGTAGACGATGATGAAAACCTTGACACCTTCTTCAGCCTTGCGTTTCAAAAGTCGGTCCAGACGCCATTTCCCGCTGATTGCCGCGGGTCTTCGCATGTACAGTTGAGGACTCAACCACCAATCGTGAATGTAAATGACGTCTTTGGCTTGGTTGATAGCTCTCGAAACATTCCACATGTAGTCCCGGCCATCGACAAGCCATTGGGCATAGGCACCAGTTCTGACAGGCGCAAAACTTCCAAAGCGATTTGGCTTAGCCCACGGAGTAGTGCTCAACATGTATGTGATCGACTCTTCGAACTGTCGAAGCTGCCTCTCGTTCTTGGCCAAAAGCTTGATCTTTCGCTCAGAATTCAGTAACTTGAGGCTGTGATGTTGAGGATGCTTCGTCGCTGTCTCAGCCTTTTCTAAAAGCTCTCGTCCGCGTAACTCGGACAGCTTGCTGCGCTTCCTGATGATCTCAAACTTCGGGTCCACTAGATAGACGTCGTAGATGTGCATGTTTTCGGGTGAATTGACACAGATGATGTAGCTGTGTCTGACCAAAAACCACTTGGGGGAGTGCCTTGCAAAGATCTTCTGAGGTGTCAACAGCCTCCTCATATCCAAGCCCTTAGAAGATTGAATGACGAGGTAGCCTTCCTTGCCGTGGTAGCTACCCTCGGCGGCCAGCCGTACTCCCAACGCAGACAGCTCCAGAAATCGGCAGAGTCGGTTGCTGTCTGCCCTAAAGATGAGCCATCTAATCATTTCTTGTAGGTACTGCTCCAATCTTCTCCGCTGCTTTTCGACGAATGCCCTACTCTGCTGAGCGGCAACTAGCTCATCATTCGTATTACTGCCCAAATCGATTCCAATAAGACTTGTTTTGCGGCGATTGCCAACAAGAGACGGTCGACGTTTCTTCTTCTTCCGCTCTGTCTCACTGTGAGTCGCCTCTCCAACGGTCTCGTCCGCTGCAGGAACGTTCTCAGCTTCTTCGTCGGAGCTCTCACCCAGGCCTCGGACACCTCTGAAGTAAGGGAAGGTAGATTTTGGGAACCGGGGTTGTTTTGGCCGTGCATCAATGTCACTTCGTAGCTGGATGTACTTGTCGCTGCCTCCCTGAAGTTTGTACCGTAGATGCAAGTTGGCGAAATCCCTGAGTGATCTGTGGATGACCCATTTCATGCGATTCAGCCCACTGCCATACTCAAGCTCAATTCGGAACACAAGATGCCGCTCTGTCTCGGAGGGATCTTCAATTCCCGGCGTACTATCGGAAATATGTAACTTAAGCTGTTCAAGAAGTACCGGAATCCTTTTGTTACCATGTTCATCACGTTGGATCATGCTGGCCAACATGAGTGCAGCTGGGGCACCAGCTCGTAGCTCAGCCATGAGTTCCGCAGATTTTAGGTAGTCAATCTTGTGTTCTTCCTTTTTCTGTCCCAGCAGTTTGAGCCCATGCTTCAACATTCGCCATCGCTGAGCACCAAATGTAGTGGCACGTTCTGCACCAAGGAATGGCCGTCTGGGAGTTTGTCCTTCCCCTTCGCTCTGGCCCCCTCCAAGCCCAGTCATCCGCCGAAAGTTGCTTGGTCTTCGTACGTGGCCAGGAGTGCCGTCCATGTCGGGACCTGGTTGTTGCCCTCCATAGCTAAGTCCGCGTCCTCCAATCCACGAACTACCTCTTCGCCAAGCACTTTGGTTATTGAGTCTATCTCGTCCTTCGCCTTCGGACAAATGTCCCCTTTGTTCAAAAGATCCATCTGTGGCTCGACGGGAAAGAAACGGAATCCCGTTGCGATTGCTGCCACTGGGAGAATCCGTATGGCCCATATTCCTTGTTCTTGGAGTATTTGGTGCAGTCTGGCTCGAACCGGTATTCTCTTGAGGTCGTCGGAATCGACGTTTGCGTTTCGCTCGGAGGTTCTCGTTCCCATTCCCCTCATCAGCGGTCTCCTCTGCATCCGCGTCTACATCACTGCCCTCTTCCTGCAGTGTATGTGGGAATCTCGAGGCACGGTCTATCGTTGGAGACAGGGGCGCCGATCCAGTGCCTTCTTCGAATGAATTCGCAGTATTGCTCTGGCTCCTGCTATGGGTTTGCAAGCTACCAGTCGAAGCCAATGCCTTCAACTTTGACATGAGAGACTGGCCACGCCTGTCCTTGCTTGGTGTATCGCCATCCTCCCACGATTCCTGCCGGATATGTCCTTGATAGTCCGTACTAGGGTCGTGCCTCTTGAATTGTACACTCCTTCGACCAGGCGGGGTAGCTGTGCCAGCTCCTAGAGCACTGGGGTCTGTAGGGAACGACCCTGTGTGCTTCAGGACGGATTGTAGATGTGGTGAGCTCGTCGTCCCATCAAGTTGCCCGGTTGGCGAGGTAGCCTCGTGTGGAATTCCTCCATTGATGTAGTCTGCCGCCTCTGTAGAATGCTTGCTTGTGATACCGTTCCCAGTTGGAGGGCTGTAGGTGATTTCGGGTGACGTTTCCGAGGTCTCTTGAGAGCTCAACACAGTCCGCAGACCCGATTGTCGTACAGCTGCTGGTCCGTTGGCAATCAAGCCATTCGAATGATGTACGGGAGATCCTGAGCGTGGGCTTCTTGTCGTGGGCGAAACTGACTCCTCAGTACGTTGTGCCATGCTTCGACTCGAGATGCTTGGGCAACGTGGACTGTCCTGGACCTCGATTCCGCTTCCGCTTCAACCTTGCACAACGTCTCGACAAACTTCGTCCAGGCGGAACACTTCTTCTTATCTTCCTGAGTACTGCTCGTGTGTCGTGCTCATGGCGGACCAAAACCCAGGACGACCTCCTCCTTTATGGCCTTTCTGCCCAGATGACCGCAGTTTGGCGGAGCTTGGCTAGTGTCCCGGATACTCCGCAGGTTGGATTGCGAGTAGGAATTGGGCTTCGGAAAGGACCCTCGAGCTTCAAAGAAAATCCGCGATGTTTCCTGTGAGTCTCTTGATCTTCAATGGAAGCAGGGTCTGGATCGATTGGGCTTCGACTTTCTCGTGTTTCGAGCTGGCCTGGGTTTAATTTCCCGCTTGTTGGATCAATCAGCACCCAGAAGGGAAAGGGCAGATCTCATGACGTTATGCCTCGGAATTGGCCCGAAAAGGCGTCAACTAAGTCGAGGGGTATGCTTGCTCCATGTCAACAAACAAACTTTAATTCCTCTACACATATTCGCAATTACAATCATCGAATATTCGTCTTTACAATTGATTCATTTCGCAAGTCCCCAGCTATATGCGAGATACAATTCAGAACCACTGCCGAGCACTATTCAATTTGATACAAGCGACCCCTCCTAGGTAATCGACATGGCCACCACAAACCCCCTGGCGGATACAAACACCTCTATCCAGCCTGTATCATCGAAGGCATTCTGTATCGCCGGTATCAATACCGATGTTTTCGGTTTTGACGAATTATCACCAGCTTCAAAATCGATATCATGTCTTTGGCTTCTGCATCCTCGGCTTCAAACCAAAGAGATCATGGCCAGTGTAGCTGCCAGTTGTATCAATGACTGGAATCAACGACCATCATCTGATAGGACTGTTGGTTTGATCGCAGTGGCTTTTGATCAGAGGAATCACGGAGGTCGAAAAGTCCATGACTTAGCAAATCAAGCTTGTAAGTGTTGGAATGGGCTCTGTGGCTGTACCTTTGAAGAGGGCCATTTATATTTTCAAAGTCAGGAGTTACGTTCAGGACATTTGCCTTGTCACTTAACATTCCAATCCCACAATTGAGAAACTACTAACTCACTCATCAGGGAGAGAAGGAAACGCAACTCATGCTCAAGACATGTTCAGGTCCGCTTCCTCCTCTTCATACCAGGAGTTACGCTAACAAGCAATAGTATCTACCATGGCACAGCCCTCGACACAAGTCTCTTAATAGATCACCTGGGATCATACATTTTCCACGGTCCTGAAGACCCCTCTATCACTCAACACATCGTAATGGGTATCTCGTTAGGAGGTCATTCTGCTTGGCAGGTTCTTTTCAACGAGCCGAGAGTTACTGCTGGGATTGTGATTATCGGCTGTCCTGACTATATAAGTGAGTATTTGCTTTCCTAATTTGTAGTGTCCATGTCCGTTTACTTGTTCCAGTCGTTATGTCTATCAAGTTTGTTTATCAAATTCTCGATTCCCACAAGTGCCTTTGAATTTTCCCCTTGCCCCTCATAACGCTTTGCACTTGAAGTAATGAACATGTATAAGTGTCAAGATGTTCTCTTACACTTTGCAATTTTTTGGTTCAATCACCCAGCAAGCAAAGTGCTTAAAGAAATTTAGCACTTTAGACAACTCTGCCAATTTCCCTAATACTCCTGCCATACCTTTTTACTTCTCAGCCTTTCCTCAATTCCCACTACTACCAAATCCTTGCCTCCTCCAAACTTTCATCTCAACTCTATCCTCGAACCCACAACTAATAAAACCAACAGATCTAATGACCGACCGCGCCCGCCTCTCCAAACTCCCAGACTACACATCCACCACTCCACCCGGATCAACTTTCCTAGGCAGCTCCTCCTTCCCACGCACCCTCCTCACCACCCTCCAAAAGTCCGACCCGCGTAGCATTATCTTCCCCTCCCCCCTCCCCATCCCCTCCAATCCTCCCTCTCCATCCCAACAAGCCCACCTCGGACCCATCCTAACGCAGCACCTAGCCCACAAAAGTATTCTCGTCTGTTCTGGTGGTGTTGACAAATTAGTTCCGTACAAGTGCTCGCAGCCGTTCCTAGATTTCTTAAAGGGCGCTACAGATAGAGAGAGGGGGTGGTGGAGGGAGGGAGGGTGTAAGCTTGATGATAGGGTTTATGAGGGGGTTGGACATGTGTTTAGCGAAGGGATGAGGAGGGATACGGTGGAGTTTGTGGGAGGGGTTTTAGAGGGTGGTGCTGGAGTGCAGGGGAAGGAGGGAGGGTCGAGGTTGTGATGAGGGACGAACAGTAGAGAGTGAGTTGAAGTGAGCGCCTTGGGGCTTGTAAAATGTCAGGTTGAGTTGTGAAAGACTGAACATGACCCCCAGTCTACTATCATTACTTACTTACTTACTTACGCAATGCTAAGTGCTAAGTGCTAAGTACTATGTCGCTCCCGAATTTCGTGATCTTTGAAGGGTTGTTGAAGCGAGGCATTAGTTCGCCTAATGTAACCGTATGTATGCTTTATTTATTTGCTTGCTTACTTATTTGTTTGCTTGCCACCTTATTCATAAATACATTACAATCAATCTAACTAGGTACTGAATCTATGATACCATTGATATGCATAACTTCAAACGATCAGCACCACCAACACCTACCTACCCGAGGCCCTAAATCCAAACCGAAAAATATGATTTCAAGTTTTAAAAACAGCGACAACAGGCCACTCACTCACTCCCTCACGCACACACTCAACAGAATTCACCGCATGCAAAGTTTGCAAGCAATCCCACTATCAGCCCAACACAAACACAAGCATACCCATCCATCCAACCCTCCAATCCTGCATATCCATCCATTCATATAGAACCTCTCTCTCCCTCTCTCCACCTCTCCACCTACCTACACCAATCACACACTCCCCAACACCGCAATCGAGGCAGATTCAGATCCATAATCCAAACCCAAATCCAAATCCCAAGTCCTCTCAAGTACAGCACCGCCCTCCAAATCTAGAACCCAACCAATTCCATCTAAATCCCTCAAAGAGCCTCCCTCAAGACCGCGTCACCCCCCTCACCGCAGCTCCCATCCCATTCGCTACCCCACCATCCCACAACTACATACCAACGAGTACTCGTACGAACCGGGCGTAGCCTACGTATGATTCCACTCAAAACTTTAAAAACTCAAAAGCCAAAAATAAACAAACTAGACTACCTAAGAATGGGAATTTACGAAGGAAGGGGGGGTGTATAGAAAGAAGATCGGGAGGGTACCTAGCTAGGTCACTGAATAATACTGCAGAAATAGTAAAAGAAGAAGAAAATAAGCGAAAAATCACAGCATGACCAGACTCAACCAAATACGTCCGTGTAGGGTATATATGTAATTTCATGAATGGGCGGGCTACGCCTCCAAAGCTAGGGTACACCGTTTGTGTCTAGTGAGACGCCCACTCCCATCCACATCCACATCCGCATCCATGTATCATGGCAACGTTGGGGTTCTGCCCATGCATGCCTATGCCCTGCCATACCATACCATACCATACCATACCATCAATCCTTGATATCGAAAACAGAAGAAAGAAAAGAAACAAAAAGGGAAGAAAAGCAGGAAAATCGCTCGAATGACACCGAAGATACACCAAATACATAGGTACACGAACATAATCGAACAGACGGTGTCCAATATGCCAGACAATCATTCCTGAAGAAGCTATGAAGCTAGGATGAGATAAGGTATCATATCATATCCACTATCACCGTGTCTACCACAACCCCCTAAACTCCTCTGAACATGCGAACGATCAAGAACCACATTGCGCCGATGAATTTGAATGCCGAAAGACCAGCCACGGACCAAAGGACGACAGCAAGGTAGATGGCGCTCCTCTTGTCTGTCGATGTGGAAGTGTCAATACGGTCGAGACCAGCCGTGCTGAGAACCACGGCGACAAGACCGAAGTTGCACATGAGCCAGAAGAGGACGACTTGAGAACGGAAACCCTTGTAGTAATCTTCCTGAACCTCGCTGGCGGACATTTCGCGCTTCTCTTCGGGGGCTTTTGAGGCGAATGAGCGCATCTCGGCGTCGTATTGTGCGTTGAGATCACCGTCGTCGGTAGGGATGTTGACGTCGACCTTTCCACCGGGCTTGAGAGTTGCGGATGGTAGCTTTTCGGCTTTGTCATCACCTTTTGTTCCCCATGTGATATCGTGGGTGTTGCAGAAGGCGTAGACGTTGAGAATGTTGATGTAAGTTGGCGTGAGGAGGAGGTATTGGATGAACGAGGTAAACATGTGCCATGGGTCGAAGAAGAGGAATGAAACCACGAACCAGAGGACGTAGGTCGAGGCGAGAGAGACGATTAAAGTGTAGAATATCTGGTTCTTGAAGATATCCGATACAGTGAACTGCCCGTCCTTGAGTTCCGCTTGAATTGATTTGACGGTGATGAACACAGAAGCAAACATTAGATAGCTGCGAGAGGTTAGCTCATGATGAACAGAAAAGTATACGTGGGTTACTTACGCCATGATGCAGCCCCAGAAAATGACCATGGACATGTACGCCTTGCCAGATCCTTGTGGTCGATTACCCAACGCCAGAATGAAGCAGGTAAGTAACGTGAAGAGGTAGAGCCACTCAAAAACAACACCGAGAACCTTCCCAACGTTTCCTAGGAGGTCGGATGCGCCAAGAGAAGTGGTCAAGATGTGGAAAACCAGGTAGAAATTGCCAATTGCGAACCAAGCGAATAACATGCTGATGGTCGTATATGTGAACTCGAGTAAGAACATCATCTTCCGTAAGAAACTGTGGTCGCTTCTGAACAACTGGTAGAAGTGAACCAGAGAATAGACAGCGGCAAAGAAACTTCCGTTCAGCCATCTACGTCTTTGGAGGATGAATTCGGCCATCGCATCTGGAACATCGGTTTCTCCTGTAGCTGATTTGACGTATTGAAGAATCCAGTGGCAATTTCGTTTCGAAACCAGCTCGAAGCAAAGAATACGATCCTCAGCAAGATACATGTTGGCTGTGAAAATACCAGCATTGGCACCGTGCATCTTCTCACCGGCAAAGTACTTTTCTAGAGGTCCATTTCCTGCTTTGTCGTTTTGTAGAGCAACATATCGATAAGCTGAAAACGCACCGGGTAACACTGAAATGAATCCGAAGGCTGATTCAAGTGGCTTATCCAGAATATTGCTCATCTTGTACTCGAAATTTTGGGTGGCAACCAGGGGGTTAAGTAGGTTCTTTCCTCCGGGTCCCAACATAGCCTTGATCTCTCCACAAGCTCCTCCACACATGGGCTCCAGATCGAAGGCTTTCCAAAGCTGGTAAATCGAATCCTTTCCTGGCTTGGTACCCGCATCAAGAAGAACGCAGATGTTAGGATCCAAAACACGTCCAAATGCTTGAAAGAACCATCTGTGGGAGTTGATCTTCTTCTGATTCTTCTCCTTCAGACAGAAGAGCATTTGTACAGGTTGCTGCTTAGGGCGGAGCTCGACTAGGTCTTTCTTGGCTGAAATGCTGACTTGGGTGGTATATTCGTAAATATGGGCCGTCACGTCCTTTCCGTTGACTTGTTGCTTCGCAATTCCATCTTGGTAGACTCCCATACCAGCTAGCACAGCTCTCGTTCTTGGGTTGATCTTCGCACGTCCATCGCTTACGACGCAGACCACAATCTTCTTCCAAGCATCCTTTCCCCATGTCTTACTGTCTTTCCTCGAGCACATGTACTCAATGTTCTTGAAAACACCACTCATGGTCCGCGCGAACAGTACATCGTCCTCGTTATACATGGTCACGACGATAAACAGCTCGGTATGTCTAGGCTTTGCGAATAATTTCTGTCTGAGGGTAAATCGCTCTTCGAAGAATTCGCTGGGGTCGCAAGTTGCGGCGGTATATCGCATGTGCGTGAACTCGTCTCTCTCAGGCGGTTGAGCATGAGGAATCTGATTCAAAAGCTTGGGTGGGATAGGACAATCGAGAACGAGATTGCCGTTGAAGAGTTGTACCTCCTTCACTGTCTTGTATCTCTTGAGGGTAGTTGGTTGAGGAGTTGCGGAAGGTGATATTGGGGCTCCATCATAGTCCTTGTAACCTGGAGCACTGTGGGGATCTGGTCCATAACCAGTGTCATGCGCTTGGAGAATTGGGCGGTTGTCATCGTGGTCGTCGAAATATGGGTCGGCATTTGAAGGGTAGTTTGTGAGAGGATGCTCTTCGTGTGGAGAAGGTTGGTATGGGGGTTGGTAGTAGGCATCGTGATGTTGTTGAGGGTTCAGAGCGTAATCTTGTCTGTAGTTGTGGTTTGGGTCGAGGGGATAACTCTGCTCATATTCCTCATTGTGACCATATGAGTTGTCGATGTTCTCAACTGAATACTGCACGGTTCCAGTTAGCGCCCATCCAACACTGCCATATACTTCTATAACGTACTGTAGGTTGTGCCTGCAACCGATCACTGGGTGTTTGACGTCCAGGACCCATAGGTATCTCTAGATTGTGTCTGCCAGGCGCTGGAGATCCGCTAGGTCTGCCATACGGCGACGCATCTTCAAGTTGATAACCTTGATGCAAAGGATGACCAGGCGAAGGCGTTCGGCCGGCACCTTGATTTGGGAGGTTGTTCATATTGTAATAATCGTCTTGTTGGCCTTGGCCAGGGTGATCTGTAAAGTTGAGAAGTGTCAGAAGTCTCGTGGTTTGCAGTTGATGAAGTCGCAGAAGCGGCGGAGCTCGAGAGGAAATAGAGCTCCTGGACTACGCAGGAAGGCTGAGTGTTTGAAAATTCCCACGATGGCACTCAAGAGAGACTCTGTGCGCGGCACACCGAGAAGAAATATGATGGCGCGCAGAGTGTAGTATCGGACGAGGTGTTTGTGAATGGAGACGAGTGAAGGTGTGGATGGTGTAGACAAGCTGCGCGACATTCACAACCAGTTGTCTCCCGCCAAAAGTGCTTGCGAATCTCTAACTCTAAGTGAAATTGAGGGACATACCTAGACGGTTATACGACATGGTTGAAAGGCAGTCCCCAGAACCGTATCTGGCGGGGTCGTCCTTCGTTGGAGGTGGATTCTCGGAGGGGGTGGGTGAGGAATGCTACCAAGCTCGATGGGCGCAGAAGGGATGAATTCGTCAGTCTGAAAGGCCCCTATTCCTGGAGAAGTCTGGCAGTGTAAACTCTGAATGTGGAAGAGCGAGGTGCGCGATGTGCGATGTGACTTGTAATTCGGAGATGCAGCCAGGAAGAGTTGAGTTTCAGGAGAGGGAAGAAGAGGGAGAGGGATCCAGCTGCAGGGGTTTGTTTACTGAGGACTCGCCGCCAAGACGGACCTAGGTTTCAGAATGGATCGGATCAAATTAAGCTGCGAAATGACGTCCGCACTTGGGATGGGCTGGGAACAGGATAAGGAGCGCACGATAGATACAGTGTGGGTTTGCGACTGTAGATATGAACTTTGAAAAGAAGAAGAGGCAGGCAATGGTCAGATCAGATCAGATCATATCAGATCAGGTCTCTATGATTGATGGCCGACAGTCCACAGCCTTTCTTCGCAACAACGGTTATCCGAACGAACAGCCAGCCCAGCAACCAGGGTTTACTTTGCTGGCTGGGTGCTTGCGGCCGGCTGATAGTGCAGTGAAAGAGCTGAAAATAGACAAGGCCGCGTCAAATACCATCAACCGAAGCCACCACTCCCTAGCCACAGCTGCGTGTTGGCCAATGAGAAGAGTATATTTGCATCGACCGAGGCTGTGCTGAGCATCAAGTTCCTCGTGGTGGCCCTGGTGGGTGGGGACTTCAAGCTTTCAGATACGGTACACGACTGGAGTACGAAGTAGGATGCGAGACTACCGTTTGCTGAGGTAGGCAAGGCAATGTGAGTAAGTATCTCGCCTCATGCTCGGGCCCAAGTGTAAGTAAGATACATGCTGCGCCTTCGAGGGCAGAAGGCATTATTGTGACGCCACAAAGAGAGCCCATCAACTTCAATGCTCTTCCTCCCCCGCGATGTGCTGAGACACTAACTCACTGGTTACAAGGCTGATCCGACCAAAGGTGCCTACAGTAGGTAGGTAGATTTATCTATCTTGCGATATCAAGGATTCAATCAAGACTCAAGAGCCGCTCAAGCCGAGTTGCCTCTGGGGATAACGGCAAGCTTCTTGACTAATCGAGCAGGCTCATGCTATCCCATCTTCCTTGATTCCTGGTCATGTGTCTGAGCCGCTTCAAGTCCGGTCATCTCGTGAAAACCATAACGCCAACTTCCAAACACAATCGTACAGCCTCATCCAAGTCAGACTGCTTCCATTCTGGGCATTCCCTTCCCACCACTATCCAACCATCCATCCTTCCTTCAAGCCTTCACATCCGGGAAGATATCCTTCAAGAAATTCTTCGAGAATCTCATGCACTGCTCATACGCCACTTCAAATCCATCGGCAGCCCCATAATAAGGGTCATCCACCTCCTCAGCCCTCTTCTTCCCAGCGAACTCTCCAAAGAGCATGACCTTAGCCTTACCGCCACCACGCTGATGGATGCGGAGGAGATCATGAAGATTGTCCCGGTCCATAGCAAAGATGTAGTCAAACTTCTGGAAGTCCGAAACATGAATCTACCAAGTGTTGTGTTAACAACAAAGTATTCATTGTAGGAGAGGACTTCAACTCACCTTGCGAGCAGCGTGTTCATATGAGGTGATTCCATTCTTCTGAAGAGTTGACATCGTTCTGGAGTCAGGACTGCTTCCGACATGGTACGCGCCTGTGCCACAGCTATCGACGATACTGATCAGGGACTGATAAGGAGGCTTTGAGACAAGAGATCTGAATATGCCTTCGGCCATCGTTGAGCGACATATGTTGCCAAGACAAACGAACAGAACGGAGATGGGTTCTGGGGTGGAAGCCATGATGTCGAAATTCTGTGGATTTTGAAGTTGGTTTTTGGTCGTCAGCCTTCTCGATAAACTCAGATCCCGCTCGCTCTGGTGGCTTTGATCGTCAGGGACGTTGCGGGAAGATGCAGGGGGCAACAGCGATTTTAGCCTCGCTTACGATCCAGCTGCTTGACCTGCAGATTGCCTTTCGAATATTTCGCCATCATTGAATCTCCTTCGATTTCATTCGCCATGTCCAGCATTCTGAGGCCCTTCAAAAACCTGCCAGCTGCCAGCAGAAGACCAAAGAGTTTGCAGAAGGATTCCGCCACACACGCCACACCTTCGTCGATCAACTGTGAACCCTGGAACCGCCCCTTGAGGGCTGCATCTTGGAGACCGCGAGATCTGCCTTACTCCAGCCAATCAAATGTCACCGAAGATCACGACCTTGAATGCAGCATCACTGGCTAAATTCGAGGAGGGGAAGATGAGGAGAATTGATCAACCCACCCTTTTCTACTGGCGATCACCTCATCCCTCACAATCTTAAAATGTCACGATGAGGCATCCAAGCGCAGATACCCGTCTTGGCTCACGGCAGTGGGATGTGAGGATTGTACCCCCTCTACCCCAGTTTATCAGATTGACAGCAATCCCATCGTCATCAAATCACTCAGCAGTACGTCAAAAAAGAAAACTATCAGCCTGATGTTATTCGGCTGGTTGAAGATCCAAAGATATGTAAAGTATCTAGCACATAGATAAAGTGCAGACCTTCTACCAAACACACCTCCCGGTTCGAGTAATATATCGACATCCAGTGCTGTCGACATCCTCAAGCCAAAACAGCAGATAGATAAACCCCTCGCAGGAAGATAAAGTTCAGGAGCACTGTCACCTTCCTGAAAGGCCGTAGAGCCTTGCAGTAGCTTTCTGGGCATCTTTGGATGAATGGCTACACATCAATGGGTAATCGGTCGAACATGTTAGCGTAAGGTACGACGGAAACTTTCGTGCCACTCGACCTGTCTGCTGTCATAAAGGATGTTGAGCTTGGTATGGGTAGCTAAGCTCTTGTATTTGCTTATATTTCATGGCATCCCGCCTTGTTTTTGAGCCTCTCTTTTTGTGTTCACCCTCGTTTTTTTGTTTTTTTGTTGTGTTGTCGAGTCAATCCAAGGTCAAAATCCTGTCACCATGCGTTTTGTTTCTGTTCTGGCCGCTCTGGTAAGTACTTGAGAAGATATCTCATGCTGTCAATCCGCCATATCTTCCTAGAGACAAATATTTCAGAGAATGCTATCTATATTCATGCCATGAGGCTGGATAGCTCAATTGGATACTTATCAATCACGAAGTCGTATACATACTTCAAAACATTGGCAGCATAAGAGGAAGTTCTCCTCCTAGCTAGAAGCAGTCTTTTTAAGCACTTGCCAAGTTGTACCTGAGAACTTTACTGTTTACACAAAGTCTACACACTAACCCAAAAAAGGCCTGCATGAGCAATGCTCTTGCTCTTTCCCCCATTGAACCCTTGAAAGTGTTCGAATCACTCTATCGAACACCTCAAGGATGGACTCAACTGGAACAACCCGACCCGAAAACTCTTCTGCATCTCAGAATCGCAGTCCACATGTCAGATCATGATCTCTTCGAAAAGACACTCTTTGAAGTCTCAACACCAGATCATCCAAGTTACGGTCAACATCTCAATCATGAAGAAGTCCGGGCATTAGTCAAGCCCAAAGACAGTTCCACCCAAGCCGTGCTCGCTTGGTTGCAAAGCTCTGGAATCCCAGAAACCGATATCAAAGACCGAGGAGAATGGATCAATTTCAGAGTCTCCGTCGACAAGGCCGAGACCATGATGGGAGCTGCGTTCTACTATTTCACCCAGAACGCGGATAAATCCCACAGCAAGCAAATCCGAGCATTGAAATACTCTGTCCCAGAGAACGTTGCTCCACACATAGCAATGATCCACCCCATCACACGATTCGGACAACTCAAACCTCAGCGGAGTGCACCATTCACAACAGAGTACTATGGCAAAGTCGAAAATATCGCCGAAGCACCACACGTCCCGAATCCATCTCTCAACGTCACAGCTTGCAACGCAACAATCACTCCCGCCTGCCTAAGAGCCCTCTACAACATCGGAGACTACTCAGCCAATCCAGCCGTGAACTCCCAACTCGGCGTATGCGGGTACCTAAACCAATACGCCAAATACAACGCTCTGGACACCTTCCTCAAGAAATACGCGCCCTACGCCGTAACCCAGAACTTCAGCTACGCTCTAATCAACGGCGGCCTAGCCACACAGAACAACACCGTCGACGACGACGTCGAAGCGAACCTCGACATCCAATACGCCGCCTCCCTCGGCTACGAGACAAACATAACCTATTTCTCCACCGCCGGCCGCGGTCCGCTCGTCCCCGATCTCGACCAGCCCACCCAAGCAGACAACCAAAACGAGCCATATCTCGAGTTCCTGAATTACATCCTCGCACTCCCCGACTGCGATTTACCACAGACGATCACGACTTCGTACGGTGAAGACGAGCAGAGCGTTACGGAGGGTTATTCCCGGACTGTGTGTGATAAATTCGGCCAGCTCGGGCTAAGAGGTGTTTCGATCCTTTTCTCGAGTGGAGATACCGGACCTGGATCGGCGTGTCAGACGAATGATGGGAAGAACATTACGCGGTTCCTACCTATTTTCCCAGCTTCCTGCCCCTACGTCACGTCCGTAGGAGGCACGTATAGAGTCGAGCCTGAGATTGCAGTAGCGTTCTCCTCGGGTGGATTCAGTGATCGTTGGGAAAGGCCTTCGTATCAGGATTCGGTTGTCAAGGAGTATTTGTCTATTCTTGGTGATCGCTGGAAGGGTTTATATAATCCGAAGGGAAGAGGATTCCCCGATGTGGCTGCGCAGGGGTATAGGTTCCATGTGATTAATCAGAATGGATCGGGTGTGTTGACGGATATACTTGTTGGCGGGACGAGGTATTTCACTCCTTGCCTCCTTGATTCTGTCTGAGTGAGTATACAAAACTAACACACAAAAAGCGCCTCCGCCCCAGCCTTTGCAGGTATAATCTCCCTCCTCAACAACGCCCGCCTCTCAGCTGGTTCCAAACCTCTCGGCTTCCTCAACCCCTGGCTATACTCCGTCGGCAAGAAAGGCCTGACCGATATCGTCGGCGGCGGCTCGAAAGGCTGTACGGGTGTAGATCAGTACTCTGGTTTACCGACGCCGTATGTCCCTTATGCGGGGTGGAATGCGACGAAGGGGTGGGATCCGGTGACGGGGCTAGGGACCCCGGATTTTAAGGTGTTGTTGGATTTGGTGGAGAAGAAGCATCGGTTGGGACGTATTCATTGAGTTTGTGTGGGAGGAGGAGGAGGAGGAGGAGGAGGAAAAGAAGGAAGGGGTGGGTGGGTTTAAGGTTAAAGTTATAGTTGAAGTTAACGTTAGTTGAAATTGAGTTTACTGTACCGGCATATCGTTTGTTTGTTTACTTGACCTTGGCATGTGGAAAACAATATGAAGATGTGGAAAAATATCTTCGATACGTCAAATGCCATTTCTTTCCTACTTCCAACCCAGCTACAGCTCCCCAGAAATCAATCAACATATCATCTATCTCCCAAGTTCACACTGTACAACTTCGGTTTCGGTCCAACAACTTCATCCACAACCTGCCAACGCCCTTCACCACCTGCGACTAACTCCTGATGGACGAGACGACAACCTTAACTTTATCCCAAAAGACACAGTCAAAGATCCCAATATCTACGATACGTTACAACAAAAATTAATCTAGAAGAAGAAGGGAAGGAAAGCAAAGCAAGCAAGCAACACTGAAAAGCACCGTAAGCGAAGCACAGCAATCAATAATCCAACACCCACCTTTCTCATGCATGAAACATGGATATCGAAGAGATGATATAAACACCTTCTAACTACGTAAATAAGTATCAAGCCACTATTCTTAAGGAACAGAGTATCGTATCAAATTTCCTGCTCACTTACCCAAGTAGGTAGATAGGTAGGTACCTGATACCTTCCTCGCAGGGTCGTCGCAGGGTGAGCTTGTTCCGTGGTAGTAGCATTGACATTAGCAAGGGCAATAAGTAGCATCTTATCTCATCCCTTTTCACTGCACTTCACTCGGCTAGATTGTGTATCAACTATGAGAAGAAGAAGAAAGACATAAGTGAAACGTTCGAAAGACTATCCAATGCTTATACCCCTCTCATAAATCCACTAAGTCTTCCTCATATCCACAAGCATAATTGCATTCACAGGTAAGAAATAGAAAATATGGGCCGGCGAATTTATTTACACTGCCATTGTCCACGTAACCGCATGCGATCTACTCTGTATACCAGATGAAGACCCTTAAGTTGATTTAGAAAGAAAAAAAAAGGTAAACTTCTGAAATGACGATCTCAACAGTGCGTAGTGCACAATAGAATTACATAAATTACTAGCAGAGCTCGTCGGCGGCCGAACGAAGCAGAGAATTTATGATGTAGATTGATTATTTTACGGCTGATTGGCATGCGTATTGTATTGAACCCACGACAGAAAACCACTATCGAGAGAGAACTCTCTAGAGGAGGATTCATCAGTATTTTTCAGGACTTCTGTAAAAAAAGTGTTCTAGCCGCTTGGGACAAGTTCGTACCGCCAACAGCTTGCACTCATGGCTGTACTCTACAAACACCTGCTCTCAAATGCCCATTATCTCATCGGAACTAGTACCTTCCATAAATCACACTCGCCTACTTGTCTAAATCTCATCTCACCTCTCATGTACTTTCGGTTTCCACCCCATCACATACCCCCCTAATCTTCCTCCCAAGGCTGTCTCCCCTCGCCCAGCACCTCCTCCCCATTTCCCTCGCCATCAACCTTCCAACTCCCCACCCCACTCCTCCTCCTCTCCTCCTCCTCATCAAACCACCCCTGCCCCACCCCCCAAAAATTCCTCCCCCTCCTCTTCCCGCTCAATTCCCCCCCAATACCAAATCTATCCCCCTCCCAAACCTTAAACCCCCTCTCCCTCTCCCCCTTCCTAACGCTCTCCGCCCTCACTTCATCAAACGCCACACATCCAGGATCCATATAGTCGGGATCAATGCCCACAAAGTGCACACGATGAGATGGGAAGCGCAGTGTCGGGACATGCAAATCCATGAAACGGGGTTCTTTAAAGGCGTGGCTTATGACTGAGATTTTGGCTGGCCAGGTACGGGTGCGTTTGTGGAAGAGGAGGAGGGAGAAGAGGAGGTTGCTGAAGCTGTCTAGGGCTTGTTCTTCGAGGTGGATGTTGAGTTGCTCCTGATCTTGGAGATATTCCACGCTTTGGTTTGCTGCTGTTGCTGCTGCTGGTGTTGGTGTTGTTGGTGTTGTTGATGATGATGATGATGATGGTGGTGGTGGTGGTGTACTTGAGGATTGTTGGTTTTTATTATAATCAACAGCCTCTAGAATCCCCCAGAACTCATTCCGGATACAGAAATCCAAATAGCCCCTCGCCTCGGATTTCTCGATCTCGGGTCTGGTTTTCGAACCTGAGAATACGAGGAGCGAAGTATCGTCTGAGGCGAGTAGCGAGAGACCGGCTTTCATGTGTGCTGTAAAAGTTGGGATTTCGCCTGTTTGGAAGGGGGCGAGGAGCCAGTTTGAGGGGTGGGATGGGGAGGGGGATGGGGTGTGAGATTGGTTGGATACAGAGGGGGAGGGGAAAGAGGGGCCGGTGTAGATTGCGTGGCAGCAGACGATTATGAGATGTGTTGGCTTCGGTCTTGAGTTTGGTGCTAAGGGTGTGAGTGGTAGGGATGTTGTGGGTGTAGAGGTGGACATGGTTTGGTGAATATAGTTTGTGGAGGTGTACGAATATGAGGTGTATGCAATAGCCAGAGTTTGTGGTTGGATGTTGGTCGTTTACATGTAGAGCTGGTTAATTGTGGAAAAGCTCTGTTCTTGAAATGGTATTACATGTAGTGGGTTGAGTTTATGACATGTAATGAGTGAGTGACGGTGAAGTATGGTTTACTGATCGACCGGCGCGATCCGAGCCGCTTGCTCGCTTCTTTCTCCCCAGCCACTCACCCCAACTGGAATGAAGTTTGACATATGGCTGAAATTCACATCAAAACACTAATAGAACCAAATCTCGAGCAGCATATAATCCTCACTTAATCTGCCAACACGTCTATTAGATAGGAGTACAGTATCATGCTAAACTGCCTAAGCAGATTCCGTTCCCAACTTCTCCAATTCGAGCTTCAGGAACTCCTCCGCTCTGATGAGTTCCGTACTCCCATACACCACTCTCCTCTTCCCAGCCCCTTGAGAAGCACCACTGCCGCCTGCACCAGTCCGCTTCGCCCATTCTTGTAAGTTGCCGTACTCGTCCATGCTACCGCCTCCGACTGTGAATACAATGGCTTCGCTGAAGCCTTGCCTCCTTTGGCCGAATGTGGCACTCATACCAGGTCCCATACCGCCAGGCATCTGGTCTCCTTTCCTAGCTGCGCTGGGTGGAGGCATAGTGCCTCTGGCATTTGCACTCCTTGGGTCGAAATACAGATAGTTTTCTGTCTTAGCAATCGCGCTACTGCTGGCACCTGCAGGATCCATAATCGATTCCGTGATCTTGGTAACTGTCAAGTCACGGTTCACAGGCATCAGATTCTTGACCCCTGAGATCAGATTTTCGAAGTTGGCGCTGAAATTTGCACCGAGGTTTCCACCGATTCCAGACTCTTGGATCTTGGAGGTTATGCTGGAGAGTCCACCTAGTCTGCTTCCGAAACCGCCGAAGAGACTACCGGAATTGGACGCTTGGGGGTTGGATTGTGAAGGGGCGGAGGTCATCATTGTCATGCGGGTTGTGGCACGGACTCTGGGAGCAAGTTAGAAGGTTCGTTGGAGTGGTAGAACGACTTACTGTTTGACATAGGCGAGAGAAGTGGTATCGGCTCCCGCTGTCTTCAACAACTCCTCATACTTTTCCATCTCGGTTCTCGATACATCCTGTTCTGTGCTGAGAAACCAAATGATGAACAGTCTTAGTTTGTCCATTGGCTCCGTCCCTCTGTCTGCACCTTCTAACACTTCTTGGATTTGTTGTTTGTTCAGCTTGGTGATGTTTTCCTCCATTTGGAAGAAGTTGTCAAGCTGTCGGTTCTTGATACCGTTCAACAGCCCGGCCAGGATGTTCATGTGCATGTCTAGTGTAGCTTTACGCTCTCGCAATTCAGGTAACAAAGTGATGGCGGCTTTGAGATGCTGTGCAGAAGCACTGGTGTCGTTTTGAAGATCTTCTATTGATGAAGCTCCTGTCTTCTTGGTTATTTCGGTCGCATCATCCTTGTATCTGCTCAATTCCGCATCGATGTCTTCTGCGACTTGTGGGAAAGGCATGCTAGCGTTTTTGCTCCAGAAGAAGTCATTCGATGTCAAATCATATGCCTTTTTCGTCGAGCCTTTGGCTGGGTTATTTTCATCGATTGGTGTTTCTACCGTAATCCTGTTGAGCTTCATCTTCAATACATCATGCACCAATGATTGATAAGTCCAGGAATGTGAGAGCATGGGAATCAGGTCTACATTTCGATCGAGGATGATGAGAACAGGTCGTGAAGAAGATGCGCCAGAAGCCGTTGATGGTCGATTACTCTGCGAGGAGAACAGGTTGTCTTTCGAATTCAAAATGTGGTCTCGTAACTTTCGATCCAGTTTTGCTGCAATCATTTCTGCCGCAGCATCTCTAGGACAGCGTATAATGGGCATAACACCTGCTCCAGATCAGCCTTGTCTTGTCACTTGGGAAGGAATTGTTTGTACCCATTGTAGCCATCACACTGAACAAACCACTGACAATCCTGTCTATAACATGGTCTAGCTCTTCGTCCTTGGTCCGCGCACTATTCAAGGCCCAGTATGTATTCTCTTTCCTCATTCCCAGGCTGAATAAATCCGGCTCTCCAACAATGAAGTTGAGGTATTGATCATAAAACTGTGCAATGCTTTCAGATGTTCCAGCTTCGGCCGTTTGTCTAGCGAAGTCTTCAAGGAGGGGTCGCGGTATTGAGGAGAGGAAGTTGATGTATGCTGGAGAGTAGAGTCCGCGAGAGAGGTCAGAAGTGATAGATGTAAGATTCGAGGACGTTGGTTCAACCAGGTATAGAACTGGTACATCTGGGATTGGATGGCGGGAAGAAGATATATGCCTGACTTCATCAGTATTCTGTTCCGCACCACTTCCTACCCTCAAACATACATATGCATCGTTACCCCCCCATGTCCGCAGATCACTAACTCGTAGGACACTGCTAATGACATCTCGTCCCAAGTCGTCAAAGACCAGCACTTTCCATATAGGGTCACCATCAGAATTCAGTATGGGCGCAGAAACAGTTGCGCCATTGCTCGTAAGATCGTGGTCGCCGGTAGATTCCTCGGAGTCATGATTCAAGTTTAGCATGCGCTCGATCGATCCTAGAGTGAATGGTCAATGACTGCATTCTCTGAACAGCTCTGGCATTTTCTTACTGATCTGGCGGTCCCGCAAAGAGTTGTGGCTTGTTGCCATAGTTGCAAATAATCTAATGGCTGGAAATCAGCCAGATTTGGGGAGAAGTATCATGCAAATCTGCTGCGGCTCAGAGGAGGTCCGGAATATGAGGAATATGTGGTGTTGAGTTCTGGACAGATTGCATGCAAAGGTAGGTACGTGAATGTCCTCTCACAGTCTCATAGCTGGCATAGCATGGCCACCTTGAATTGAAGCATCGGTATCGGCCCCCAGCTGTCGGCAGGTGACTAACCGCTTGCGGCCTAGCTCGTAATCGAAACCCGAGCGAAGGACCTTTCTTTCATCGTTCAGCGCAGCCAGCTTTGCATTCCTTTCTTCTTCATCCCCAACCAACACCCCTCTCTTCCACGACCTATTCACCTCCATCAATTCCATTGTCAGGCCCAACCCAAAGATTCTTCTTCCTGGTCATCATGGCCACGACACTTAACAGATGCAAATGATCGTACATATTGAACTGCACAAGTGACCGATAAAAAGGGCCGCGTTGGCTCTTGAGAAGGGCAGGCAGTCTACATTTAAAAGGGGAGCGAGCAGCAGGCAGCGAGCGCGCAGAGCGAAGGAAGGCAAAGCAAAGCGAGGAAAAAGAAGAGTACGGTAACACCTTAACAATCTACAACTCCTGCATCCCATCCCCCCATACACCCACCTACCTGTCCGTCCATCTATCTATATCCTGGAGGCGAAAGGCATCGCCCGCCCGCCCAGATCCAGATCCCCAGCTGTATGTGTCTGCAGCGGTCGCTATGTGTCGTGTTGTGTTGTGTTGTCCCGAAACCCCTCAAATTGCCTAGACACAAGCTCGCGCTTTGCCTCCGCACACGTAGGAGTGGACAGACGCCGCGAAACACTACAAACCAATACAGGAGGACAGATACAGAACCAACCCAGCGAGCGAGCAGTACGATAGAAAACTCCCCTGCTCTACTACTCCTGCGGACAGAAGATCGTTGCAAAACAAAGATCGCGTCCTGCCAGTTCTGGTGCATCCGGTCTGGGGGGTTCTTTTGGCGTGTGGCGGGCTTGCTGGCTGTGCTGTGCTGAGCTGATACAATACGGTCGGTGGCAAAATACCTCTGCGGGTCGGCATTCTGGGCTTGGAGCGAGCTCAGGCCTGGAAAGGCTTACTCCACAATTCACAGAGTGCGCAACACCCAACGAACGTTTTGTCAGCGCGCTGTTGAATCTCAAGTCAAGCCCAGCCAAGCCGAGCCAAGCCGTTACTGCAGCTCACACTCATTATTTTCCTTTGTTAATTTGTGTTTGCGCCCGAGTCGAGGGAGGGCCGCTCAAGCAGGGCATGCCTGCAGAAGAACTCTGTGCTGATTCAATCCATTTTCGTCTAGCAGCCAACAGCCAATCATAGCCCCTCGATTAACCGTCCAATTAAATCACCTCACCTTCACTTCTCGCCTTCCCCTTTCGGCCTCTAAACGTGATCTCATCCACCACCTTTCACTCTACACAACGCAACAACGCAAAGCATCACAATGGAAGGACATAATGGACATGGCTATATCGCCGACGACATGTCCTACGACGACTTGATGACAAATGCCGCCTGGTCGGCCCCCAACGATCAATTCCATTTCCAGCAGCAACCTGCCGCTGTCTATGGTCAATACCCAAGCAGTCAACAGACCTACGACATCTCCCAACACCAACAGCCTCAGTATCCCCCCGTCACCTACTCAAATTCGCCATACGCATCGCAATACCAACATGCAAGACCTTCAGATGTGTTTGGCCCTTCAACCTCATTCACCGACTCTTCTTCGTTGAACGGCTCCACGGGGTATCATGGTCACGACAGCTCCTTCTCCTTCGGTACTAATAGCATAGAGTCCGCGACCATTGCACCCCAAAACCTCCAATACTCCATGCCTCCCTCACAAACAATGAACCGCACAATGTCTGCCTCTACTCTCCAACATCAGCAGAATGGCCTGGGAAATAACTTCAACCAAAGAAGTCAAGATCCAATCCCTACATACTACCAAGCTGCTCAAACTGGCAACTTTCAGCCACCCCAGAATAGCAATGTTCGTTATCCAACCTTGCCTAACGACACCGTCACAGAGCCTAGGCAGATCCTGAAGAAAGCTGTTGATGAACCTCCTCATCAAAATATACCACAAAATGCTCCACCTCGTCTTCAGCAAACCAAACCTGCCCCACCGCCAAATCCCTTGAGAGTCATTTACCCTGCGGCGGATGATGATGATAAGAGTCGTTTGCCACATGCTCCGTTCCTGGCATGGGACGATGAGCCAATTCATGTACCAAATGGCTTGAAGAGTATGTGCCTTGTCTTTTCTACCCCTACCACTACTTCGGCTATTGGTGTATTATGCTGACTTTTATTTCTCACAGCTGCTCTTCCAAAGTATCACCCTAGAAAGGCGAGAAGCGGAAAGGATGTTGTCCCAGGTTTGGACATGTCAAGTAAGTCCAATTCTCCAATTCTCCGTGCTCTCTGCCTCATCTCATCTGTCAGAAATAACGCTAACGACTCGTTTAGCCACACTAAAGCCAGCTACAACCTCCGCGAAAAGAGGACGACCTCCCAAGATCAAGGCACCCGTGAGCCAGTACAAAGGCACCAGCCACGGACCAAAGCCTACGACTGTTAATAAGATTCGTGATGACGGCAGTCAAGATGCTAGGTCTCCTTCCATACTAACAAGCTCATCGGAGGAAGAGGACAGCTCTGACGAGTCAGAATACGAGGACGACGAAGAAATGCCGTTGATTGATGTCGCCACGGTAAGCAATTGATAAACCCCCATTCTACCTATGCCATCACGTCCGGTCTCCGCGTTAATTCGCGTGTCTGGTGAGAAAATTGTCTCCAGCTCTAGCTAACGTGTTCAGGTTCGCGGCGATGTCCGCCCTGATTCCGCTCCCGAAGCTGCAAGATGGGACGCGATAGGTATCATTTGGAAAGACCCTAACTCCAACCCAAGTAATGATATTGTGTCCGAAGCCATTCAGGAATACGGCAACTTTTTAAGCGCTCTGAGGGTGAAAATCAAGACCAATTCAACCAAGATCGAAGAGGCAGCTGCGCGTCCAGCAGAGGTTCGGAAATTGAAGGATGAACGACAGGTGCTCTTGGAATCGCTGTACCAGATAATTGATGCAGCCAATAAGCTTGGATATGGTCCTATTGTAGAGAACCTGGGAGGCCATCAAAAGATGGTGAACGGTCTAACCACAACTTTGATCGAGTGCACTAAGGTCGATGATTACAAAGGGAAACTTCCAACTGCCGTATTTGCTTTGCTTGCTAGATTCCAGAACATGTCGGATGATCTGTTGAAGAAGTTGAAATTTGACAGCATTCAGAAGCGGTGGAACAAGAAGGGCACGGAGGAAACTAAGCAAGTCATTGTTGACATTCTTGCCAATACCATCGACGCCAGGGAGAGGACAGCTAAGTCCAAAAAAGATCTAGAACAAACTGAGAAGGAGAAGAAAATCCGTGAAAAGGTAGAGCAGGCAAAAGCTCGGAGTGCAGAACCCAACCCCTCAACCACGACATCCGCCAAGAGACCTCTTGAAGGGGATAGCACCACCAGTAAGGCGAATAAAAAGTTTGCCTTAGATACTACTTCGACCTTCAATCCATCTACAAAGCCTACTCCTATCAAGCGATCAGGCACCAACTTGCTCGGTATCACCTCAAAGCCTATCGCAAAGGCCATTCCAAAGAAGCGCGACATCTCTCCTCCCACCGAATCCAAACTAGGTGCACTTCTTGCCAGTATCGCCAAGCCTCCCGAACCTCCCAAAGCACCGGTCGCACCCCCTCGAGCTCCCGAGACACCTGAAGAAAAGGCTCGCCGAGAGAGAAAGGAGAGCAGACGTCACCTCCGTGTCAAGTTCAAAGACGGCCCTGAGCTCGAGCAGATTCGACTCTTCAAGCACGAGCAGGCAGAGGACGAAGGACGTCAGGACGAGATGTTGAGAGATGCACACGACGACCGCCTGGAAGGAATGATGCACAAACAACGTGTCTTGGAGGTGATGGACGACGACGAAGAGTATCAACCCATGGATGCTGATCTCCCATACCCGGAACCGATCGCTATCAACTTCAGCCCACTGGAAAAGTCAACACGACACGGACCTACGTACACAACTCGGGGTGGTGATATTGGGGTCTCAACACCTGAGCAAAAGACTCAGCAGCATCGCGAGGGTCTCGAATTGATGGTTGTATATACCGATCCAAACGATATTCCACCGTCCGCGAAAGAGCCTCACCAGATGGAAGCAGGTATGGATGTGAACGTCAAAGCTGAACACGAGTTGAAGCCCCCCACTGAACCTTGGTTGGTGGAGCGCCTCAACGAGATCCGCCAGTACGGCCCTGAGCAAGCTACCCAGAACGCTCTCATTCGACAATCTGAAGAGCAATGGAAGAAGACCCATCTATTGCCTGGCACAACACCCTCTTCTGGCACTATACCTTTTATTTCGCAACAGCCAAGTGCGCCTACTCAACAAGCCAGCAAGCCGACTGCGAAGGATGACCAAATCGTGCAACAAGTCCTTGAGAATCTCCAACGCATTACCGCCTCCTTGAAGGGTTTGCCATATCCTGCCACAGAGCCACCACAATGGATGACGAACCCAGCTCAGAGAAACGACTGGATCGAGGGATACAACAGGGACATGACTGTGAAGCATCAGGCAGAGATCGAACGCAATATTGCCCAGCTGCAGGCTTCCCAGTTTCAAGCTCCTATTCCTAACGCACAATACCAACCAGTCGTGCCTCCTCAAGCAGCTTTCCCCCCTCAAATGCAGCCACCTACCCATGCTGGCGTACAGGTTCCAGACGTTGCACAGCAGGTTCAAAGCTACCTTGCTGCATATCAAAACGGCGACAACAGAACTACGCAGAATCAGCAATTTGATTACAGCAACTGGGCCAACCATGCGGGCCAAGATCAGGGTCCAAATTACGCAAATCAACATCAACAGCCTAGACATGACCAGAACTGGGGCAACGAGAACCGCAATTCGAAGCACAACCGCTCCCAAGAGACACAAGCTGGCAAGTCAAAACGTGGCTACGAAATGAAGACGATGAACACCTATGACGACTCACCATTCGACGAGAACGGCGAGTACAAGGGTAAGAAGAAACCTTGCAGATTCTACCGGGAAGGAAAGTGTGCCAAGGGCAGCAAATGCACATATCTCCACGATTGAGCGGTCCAAGCACTCGATACGACTATGACCGTCTCAGTAAGCTTCCTATATACCGGTGCCCACAGATTCTTGCACAATCACGAATCCTTTAGAACATCATGCTACACTAGTTTCATTTGTTCGACTCGGCATAATCTGGCGTTTGGAAGGGTAGAGAGTGGGAAGTGAAGATACCCACATACCCTCGACCTGCGTCTATACATTTTCTTTCCTCTCTGTGTTATAAAAACCTCGGCATATCAGGCTGGCGTGGAGTCTTTTGCATCTTTTTTGCGCGGCACGGACAGCATTTGTGGATCTTGTTTCAAGCGACGGACAGCAAGGAAAGATCTTGGAATTATTGTACAGTAGTATCAAAGGGTGGATGTGGTGCACAACAGACAGACGGCGATGGGGTTTTCTATCTAGATCTGCTGCAGACTCGACATAGCGAGTGTGGATGAGATTAGAGCGAGCAATTCTTCTTTAGGTTCACTCTTTGCTCTCGCTCTTTATGCCTGGGGATATACTAGCTCTCTCTTTTGAGAGAAAGTGTTAACTTGGCAAGGGCTAGCTGATGTACAATAGTTGCATAGCGGAGATTTGCAAGAAAATGATGCTTATAACGATTTTTGACTTTGACCTTGATGTGATGTGTATGACTAGATATGTGCTTTTGGCCATCTCGGCTCTGTTTACTTTAACATCAACAACCCTTCCTCTTCCCATCCAACCACCAAACCTTTCAGCCCCCCCGCCCCCTTCCACTCTAACCAGGATACGCCGCCCCATCCCCCCTCGGATCACTCCCCGCCGAAAAAACATTCACCCCGTCCTCAACATGACACCTAACGACCTGGCCCCTCCCGAACAACCCCCTCTCCCACCCCGTTACCCTCCTAACATCATGACCCAGTCCCCTCAACTTCGCCACAACATCCTCCCTCACCCCCTCCTCGAGGAACACCGTCCGTCCATTCCCATCCCCGGGCATGCCCTCCGCGCCAATCAAGAACCGCGGCGCGTCGAGCGCCGCTTGCGGGTTGAGTTTGAACGCGAGCATGTTCAACAGCACCTGCACGTGTCCTTGGGGTTGCATGAACCCTCCCATCACGCCGTAGACGCTGTGCAGGCTGTTATCGTGCGCGTTTGTGAGCAGGGCTGGGATGATGGTGTGGTAGGGTCTTTTGGAGGGGGCGAGGACGTTGGGGTGCGAGGGTGTGAGGCGGAATCCCCCGCCGCGGTTTTGGAGGGTGAACCCGCTGGGGGGGTGGGTTAGTTTGTGTGTGGATGTGCGGGGGGGGGGGGTTTCGGGATTGGGATGAGGGGGATTGTGGAGGATTTGAAGGGGGATTTGAGGGTCGGGGAAGGAAGCGAGAAAACTTGACTTACCAACCAGCGGGGATGATGCCGGAGCCGAAACTGTGGAAGGTCGAGTTTATGAAGGAGATTCCGTTGCCTGTGGAGTCGGTTACGGCGAAGTAGACGGTGTCACTTGGGTTGTGGGCTGGACTGCCATGGTCGTGGATTTTATCTGTTTTGGGTGATGGGATTAGGATGGGGGTTTGTTTACTTTGGATGTTGGGGATGTTTTGAGAGCTGAGAACACATGCTTTTCCTCGCATCGAGCTGAGCGTGAGATACTAAGAGAAGGAAGGGGGAAACTAACCTGAGGCTTTCGTAGGATCGAATAGCTTTGCTCGCTCCGCGAGGTAGGCTTTAGAAACTAGTTCCGCCGAAGGGATTTTCGAGTGCTGAGGGTCTGAGACGAACCAAGCTGCGTCTCCGAAAGCAATACGCAACGACTCGATCACAGCGTGTAAGTACTCGGCAGAATTATGATCTTCCGGTTTGAAGACTGGGATCTTCCCGCTCTCCTCGAGTGCTTCAAAGATTCCAAGAGCCATGAGAGCAACGATACCTTGACCATTGGGAGGATGTTCCCAGATCTCAACGCCGTGATTATCTTCATTACTTCCTTGGCCTGAAGTACCGTCTACGAATTCAGCGTGCGTTTTACTGTAGCCTTGGCCTTTGAAGATATATGAGATTGGTTCGACGGGTTCGCTTCCTGCTCCGAGATGGGCTTGTAGATCAGAGTGGGTGAGGAAACCGCCTCGGTCTTGGGTGGCTTTGATGATGGAATCGGCGATGCGGCCCGTGTAGAAACCTTTCTTGCCTTCTTTGGCGAGGGTGCGGAATGTTTGGGCCAGGTTGGGGTTCTTGATTAGTTCTCCTGGACGGGGACCTCTGTAGCCGTTTGGAGCTGAGGGGTCGGCTTTGAGGAGCTCGGTGTAGTTGGGTGAGGCTTTGTAGAGGGCTTTAGCTCCTGCTGTCCACTTGTTTGAGTGAGTAAGTTGATATTCATTATCGACTTGAAGTACGACAAAGGGAAATGCTTACCATTCGAGAAGATAGTTCAGAGACTGGGAAGCCCCTCTCAGCTAGTTCAATAGCAGGAGTCAAGATTTGCTCTAAAGAGAGCTTCCCACTGCCAAATCGCTCAACTGTATCGACCCATCCGGCAGCTGCTCCTGGGATGGTAACAGCATGAACACTGTCCAATGGTATCTCTCCAGCATCACCGTCTTTGATACCGAGATCCTTGCGTGTAGCTTCAAGAGTACAATTTGCTCCTGAACGGCCAGAGCCATTCATAGCCGAGATCTTCTTCGTCTTGGCATCGTAGAAGAGACAGAACATATCACCACCAATTCCCGTGGAAGCTGGTTCCGTCAAGTTCAAACCGGCAGCTTAAAAGTCGTCAGAAACACCCCAGTACTCAAAACATTTAAATTAAAACATACCAACTGCCACTGCGGCATCCTAGCTCGTCATCAGCAATTGAGTCTCGAGTCTTGAAAGTGGGGTACATTTTACTTACTGCAGCATTACCACCGAGATCTAGGATTTTGAGACCGCATCTTGCTGCCAATGGTTGTGTACAGGCTATCATGCCCTGTGTACTATGTACTACACTTCTCCTGCTGGGAAAATCTTGGAATTGAGGCTCGGTGGCCGGGTATATGGATTTGACATTTAGAGGCATGATTATGCGTTGTGAGGGGAACTGCGGTTATGTGTAAGTAGTTCATCGTGTTGAGCGTTTGTGAAAGAATATCTTACCCGGAATAATTAAAAGTAGATAGATAGTGATGACTTCTCTCTGAAGTTTGAGTAATTCAGTAAGAAATTAAAATAGAAGCATGATCGATGATGTTATTAGGAGGCCGACCTCGGGATAGACATCAACATCCACATTGCTCGGCTACAGGATGATTCGGGCAAGGGTAAGAAGTCGATGTCATGCCAAGGCGGCAGAATCTTCACCGCCTTTGGACAATTTACAGCAGCACATGAGATTCAGGAGAACTCGCAATGCAACGATCGAGTATGTTTGGGGCTCCTTGGATTTGTCGACGATGTATAAACACATACCTGAAGCCGGGCAGGCGGAGACTGCTGCGATTCTCCAGCACAAGTCAGTACAATGACCCCATTTCTTTTTGTAACAATAGCTCATATCAACACAGAAAACAATGCCTCCTTCTCACCAGCTCTGCTCGCGCGAGCCAGGAACATGGCAATTGAGCACGAGCGATTGAGTACGGAAAGTTCGGACACTTTCGATGCGAAAATCGCGAAGAGAATTGGCGAATTGAAGGGTGTGGCAGAGGCATTGAGAGAATGGGAGAGCGCTCGAAAGACACAGGATGAGCTACAGAAGCTTCTCAGCGATCCCACGACAGAGGCAGAACTTCGCGAATTCGCGATAGAGGATTTGGCTGTTACGGGCGAGGAATTGGATACCCTGTCACGGAAGCTGTCGACTGCTCTTACGCCGAAACATCCATTTGATGATATGCCGTGTCTGATTGAAATACGACCTGGTGCTGGAGGAGGTGAGGCAGCTCTGTTTGCGGGTGATCTGCTGAGGATGTATAAGTCGTATTGCTCGAGGAAGAATATGCGGTCTTCGGTTCTGAAATATGAGACGGCGGATGGAGACGCAAATGCCAGCGGGGAATCGCCCCTGGCAGAAGCAGTTCTCGAAGTCGACAGTCCAGGCGCATATGGGAAGCTACGGAGCGAAGCTGGTGTACATCGTGTCCAGCGTGTGCCGGCTACGGAGAGCAAGGGAAGGACACATACAAGTGCTGTGGGTGTTTTGGTTTTGCCCAGTCTGCCTACGTCGAGCAGTGATGGCCAGGAGATATGGGAGGCAGATTTGAATGATCCGAATAGTGACTACTATGTCAATTCTACGGATGTCAGGACGGATGTCATGAGAGCGAGAGGTGCTGGTGGCCAGCATGTCAATACTACAGATTCGGCTATCCGGTTGACGCACATACCGACGAACACCGTGGTTAGCATGCAAGATACTAGGTCTCAGCATAAAAATCGAGAGAGAGCGTGGCAATTACTCAGATCGAAATTGGCACAGGCTAGACGGGAAGCTAGAGAAGAAGAAGTCGTCAAGTTGCGTCGAGGTGTTATTGGAGTCGCGAAGATGGGAAGAGGAGACAAGATCCGCACGTATAATTGGGGACAGCAGAGGGTTACAGATCACAGAAGTGGAGTCAGTGTTCACAACCTTGACGATGTGATGGAGGGTGGAGATGACCTAGACAAGATTATAGATAGTGTCAAGACGTGGTTTGGAGACCGCGAGATCGAGGGTATGCTAGCAGAGGAAGAGGCAGCCAGCACTTCAAAGTAATAAGTAATCTCAACTTTACTGCAAACCTCCGAATTCTACATTTCCCATTTTCTGGGGCTTGTGGTGATGTGGTTTTGGGTTTCGTTTGTTTTGCTGGACACGTGCACTCCGATGAAAGCTCTCTTCAGCCTGTTGTGGGTAAATGAAGCCATCCATGTCTTCACAAAGGGATCGTATCGACTATGACGCCGAGCCGGAGTAACTACCTGCTAATACCATGCTAGAGGCAAGTAATGCCATCTTTCATTCCATCAACTCCTTCTGAAATGTGCAATATCACTGCATCAGAGAGGTTGTGTCACGATGGCCACTGAGGAGTACACATCCGTCCCACTCGACGAGCACGCTTCGTTCCAGCATGTTCGTCACAAGAGGACACTGTGGCTCGGAACAGCAAAGACAACCCTTGGATTGCTAGTTGGAGCAATAGCATGCTTTGTAGTTGGATTTGCGGCTGGGCAGAACTGGGATGGTGAGGGACACATCGAGGAGATCGATTGGTCTCAATCAGCACAAATCGGACTGCTTTCACCACAGGCTTTTCTCCCAAAGAGTAGGAATTATCGTTCAGTCTTTCGTTTATCTATCTGGTACTTTCTGACAGAGTAACTAGTTCCCATGAAAGAAATGAAGTTCGATTTCCCGACGAAGTATGAGGATACGGGACCTGAGGGGGACAAGTTGTGGAATGATATGATGCCGAGTAATGACTTAACGTGATTTGTTTTGCCTATTGGAAAGTATGCTAAGACGGTGGTGCAGTTGGTTCGGGGTTCATACGTGTGCCGTATCCCAGGAGGTTCGATATGCCGCAGAGTAAGGCTATTGAGAATGATCCTGAAGAAGGAGAGATTTACTCTTTGTCGATTACACATCAGTTGCATTGTCTGGTAAGACTCTAAAGTATTCAATAATCCAGAAAACAAGAGCTGACATGCGTCTAGGCTGTCATCAGACATGTAATCATGAAGTACGAAAAAAGGGATAAGTCGAGGTTCGCCGGTGATGGTCATGAGTACCATTGCATAGACTACAGTAAGATGTGCTTGTACGAGATGGTGACTAAAAACTTACCACTGAGTAGTCAGACAAGCAATCATATGTGCTGGAGACACAACGCTTGATTATGCCGAGATCGTGACGGGTTCTGATGGAGTTGAGCGTCGGCTAGGTTTCACAGGTGCGAATTCAACACATCAGTGTCGAGACTGGGATGCTATTCGGGAGTGGGCTGTTGAGAATAGATCAGGTGATAAGGCTGGTATTCTGGTTTGAGCGATGTACTGTACATGCATGTGTTTATATGCAGGAAGACGAAATTGATTTTACGCCCAGCGGGCACTCGGACGTTCAGATAAGGGACCCTTGACTTGACAAACATATCTAGACTCTAAGTCGATGCCCCTTTATTGAGATCCAGCAAGGTCTGGAATTACTAAGAGTCTTCCGGTTTACCGAGCCTAAATCCATAGTTAAATAGCGCATCAACTGTTACTTACCACAGTACGATGTCACACGGATTTTGGGGCCCCCAAATTGGAAAGCCTCTAGTCTCTTGTAAAACCAAAGCTGTAGAGTGGTTCTCATTTTAGTGCTCAAATTTGAAGATTTGCTCAACATCAACTGTGTACTACCCGAGTCTGTGTTGACAAAGTTTCGTTGCACAGCTCGCTTCAACGGTCGAGTGCAACCTCAGTTCTACACGCCAAATCGGACTTAACACCACACTTTTTTAACACTGATTTCTTTCCAATATCAAGCATGTGGCATTAAAACTTTCATATGCACATCATGAATGCCGATTAGTCTCGAAATGAACGTCATCTGAACCAGAATAGCAACGCTACCCTGCCTTTTTCATGCTAGAATAACTGTCCTAGAATGCTTGATCTTGCGACCACATCAGTAGCTGTGATTTTAACAATTCTTGGATAAGAGCCTTCAAACGGCAGTTCAAGATATTTAGCTTCGCAAGGGAACTTGGAGTTTAGTTTGTGAACCCCGCTCTTCCGGCTTTACCGGGCCCACCTCAGCGAAACATCGCTCAATAGACCACGGCAATCCTGAACCCTGACAACCAACCAACCGTCCAGAGCCATCTGATTGATCCACGTTCCGCCTTAATGCGTTACATTTCCTGTTCCTGTCCAACTTTGCGAAGCTTTTCTTGCATAGGCGAGAGGCTTGGAAAAGCTTACGAGTCCTCCCCCTCTGAGATGGACAGGTGCTGGATCTGGAACGGGGATGGGCTTGCTTTGGGGGCTGATCAGAACAGCCACCCGCAAGCACCTGCAGATGACGTCGATATCGAGAGACGATGCCAGACGACGATCGTCGGTATGCCAGCCAACAGGACAGACAGCCTTGGTCAGAACAGACAGCTACCAGTGAAGCCACATCTTGTGCCTGTGATCTGGAAGTCTATGCGAGTACGAGGGGGCAATGGTGGATAAGGTTTGCTGCACTACAAACCGAATATCTTCTTATCTCTACCCTAGCACATCTTCAGCGATCGTTTGAATCAGTTACAGCACAAGGTACTTCACAGATGCCCTCTTGTCTCACAAATCCATTCCATGTTCTGTTTTCCTGATCTATTTGCTGGTTCTTCTAGCTACCAGTCACTCCCCTCGTCCCAGCGAAGTTCCCATGTCACAAACCAGTGTTGTACATCAGGATACACATGCTGAGCTCACGATTCGCCATGTGGACGACACTTCACCGAATAGTGGCGCAAAAGCTTGGTATCCATCCCCGACCTTTCTGTGGAGACTTTTAGCTACAAACACCATCAAATCAAGCGCCGGGGAGAGCGATTCGTCCCACTCTGAGGCACCTCCCCTCCGAACCCTACCTACCTTAGCTGGACATGGAGATAGGTCCTGCCAACTGGAGATACAAGCTCTGAGCTACATATGCGCAAAGCTACGATGACGCCGACGCCGCCCTGTCCATCTTGTGTTTGGGCAGGGATTGAGCCTTCTCTGGCAAGAGCGAAGCTAGCTGTTACTGTGTGCACCTCCTTTGATCTGTTTTCCAGTTGCACACGCTCTTGCCAAAGCTAATGCAAGGCAAGATACATAAGTACTTCGATCCTCACATTTCTGTCTTCTCTATTCATTGTCATCATTCTACTCATCCTCACTCTAAATCCCCTACACTTCTCATTCAAACATAACACTCCAATTAAACAAAGCATTCATATTTCTGCCAAATCACCCACCATGTCTACCCTCCAAGGCTTGCAGAAGATCAAGATTGTCACCAACAAAAAATACCAAAAGAACGGTCTCAAGTCTTACGTCTACCTTCTGCAAAAATGGGGCTTCCAACCCACTCAACCAGGACCTTACGTTCAACTGAACAAAGCTTCTGAGTCCGGCCACCAAGGACTTCTCAGCAAGATAGGCGGCAAATCAGCAACTCCTCGTACTCTAGTCAAGAAGTTGGATGCATATTCCAGCCAGACAAGTGAGGTTCCCGCAGAAGACCAGCAAAACGATGCCCTCTACCTCTGCCCTGTCAAGATTGGTACCCCAGCTCAGACTCTTATGCTCGACTTCGACACGGGCTCTGCAGATCTTTGGGTATGATCTACTCTAGAGGCGACTCCGAGCTTGAGTTGCATTTCTTGCCATGAGCTAACATCAACATAGGTCTGGTCTAATCAACTCCCAGCAGCCACCCAAACTTCTGGCAAGAAAGCTGGACATGTCATCTACGATGCTACAAAGTCATCCACCTTCAAGGCCAGTTCCGGATCCACATGGAAAATCTCATATGGCGATAGCTCCTCTGCCTCGGGAACCGTTGGTACAGACAATGTTGTTCTTGGCAATTTGAAAATCAAAGGACAGTCCATTGAACTTGCCAAGAATATTTCAGCTCAGTTCGCTTCAAGCGTTGGTGATGGGCTTCTGGGTCTTGCTTTTGGAGCAATCAACACTGTTGAACCTAAGGCCGTAAAAACACCCGTTGAAAATAGTGAGTAAACCACCTAGTGTTTCTGCATATTCACGCCTTCTACCAGGCCTCCAAATTTTCGAGGCATAGGACTGACCCCGTGAAGTGATTGCTCAACAAGATATCCCCGAATCCGCCGAGCTGTTCACTGCTAAGCTTGGTTCATGGCGTGATGCAAACGAGCCAGACAAAGGCGAAGGTTTCTACACCTTTGGCTATATTGACAAGCCCACTATTACTGCATCTGGACAAGAAATCTACTACACTCCTGTCGATAGCTCTCAAGGCTTCTGGACGATCGACTCTGCCTCCACAGTTGTGAATGGCAAGGCTGTCTCCCAGGCCGGAAATACTGCTATTATGGACACTGGAACTACCCTTGCCCTGGTCTCTGATGCCGTCTGCGAGGCAGTTTATGGTGCCATCAAAGATGCAAAGTACGACCAGCAGAATCAAGGCTGGGTGTATCCTTCCGATACTACCGTTGATCAGCTCCCGGATGTAACGATCGCTATCGGTGACAAGCAGTTCGTCATCCAAAAGGAGGACCTTGGATTTGCAGATGTAGGTAACGGCACAGTGTACGGCGGTATTCAGAGCAGAGGCGACATGACGTTCGATATTCTTGGCGATACTGTCTTGAAGGGCATCTATGCTGTAAATCTACCGCTCCCTTTTTCTGACCTCGCTTACGGTTGTGTAGATTTTCGACCAGGGCAACAAGCAATTCGGTGCTGTTCAGCGACCAGAGAAATACCAGAACATTACTCCTGCTGCATAGAAGAATTTCATGAGCTGTAAATTAGCATGACGGAGTCATTGGTATTGGTATGGGGGCATGGGGGTAGATGATGGGAAGGATTGCGAAGGACTAAATTGCTTTGTGTTTGGCTTGGGCTTTCCTCATAACAATTGATATCGCTTACTGAATCCTGATTCCCACTGATTTGTCTGATTGTAAAGATATGTCTTAAAGTGAAAATATTTCCTGAAATCGCATCGTGCCTTCAGTGCCTTTGTGTAGTGAAACGCCAGCTAAAGTAATCTCAAGTCTCTTGCAACATACTTGAATCTTGCAACCTATACATGCGACTCAAACAACATCCACATATAACATGAGCCAACAGGGAGCGCAAGAGTGGAATATGGGCAACTGGACAGAACTTAACTTCGCGAGAGCATTCAAGCAGGAGAGGTTTAGTTTAATGACGGATTAGCCGTTGCGGAGTCAAGCGGTGGTTGGCTGATATCACGCATTCTTGACTTCGGTATAGTGGTTCTGCCTGGTGTAAAGAGAAGGAAGCAAAGGCCATAGACTCGCACTAGGTGATCTAGTTGTCATCTGGTCGACTTGACAGTTTCAAAACCCATCTGCGAAAGGCCTTAAGAGAATTCCTTGTGTCACTTGATGGAGACTAGGTGGGTGGTCGTGGCATGCGTGCGCATTCATTATCTAATCTACATCTCCATGTGCATATACACGTACAAAATGGTATTATCTCTCATCCCTTGACTCCTCAAACATCAATATCCCTATTCATCGTAAACTCACAAACAATAAACGCGATATACGCCCCAAATAACGCCCAGCCCATCCACCTCTTGCCTCCAAACATCACAATTCCGAAAAGGACTACACTACTTCCCCACATGCACCCGATCTCGAATAATGTCACGCTGCCTTTTAAGCTTGCGATGTCCCCGGTGAGGTATAAGACGCCGGCACAGAGTGTGACGAGGAAGATGTTCGAGCCGGCTGTGTTGGCTACTACGATACCTGACTCGCCGCGTTTGGCGGAGAAGATGGAGACGAGTTTCTCGGGGAGGGTGGTGGCGAAGGAGAGGAGCGTTATGCCGAGGAGGGTGGAGGAGAGTGAGAACTCCACAGACAGAGTTGTGATACTGTGCGAGAGGATGTATCCACTTAGCGAGAGTGCGAGGAAGCCCAATGTGAGATGTACGAGGTGGTAGAGCGTGCTGTGGCTTCCACGCTTGACGGTCTGCAAGGGCGAGGGGTTGATCTCGTCGAAGATATCCTTGTGCAGCCCTCCATCGTGGTGATCGGGTGGGTTCGCGGGCGATGGTGGAACGCCTGTATGTTGCCCGCTTTCGAGATCGTGTAACGTTGATGTGCCACTCGAGCTAGAGTTTCTGCGGACCTGCAGATGCGTGTGTCTGTGAGCTGGGTTCTCCTTTAAAGGCACAGAGTCGTTCTCGTCGTCTGAATCCGAGTCTGAATCGTCGGACGAGTCGCTGTCTGAATCGCTGTCTGAATCCACCGGCGGCGACACGATGCCTTTGTAGATTGCCCATGCGATTGATGTGATGTATAGCCCGAATGTAACCAGCAACAATCCGCCGCCGATCCTGCCAAGTGATTCGAAGAAGAGGATAAATATCGTGAAGAAGGTTGTCAGGCCTAGCAGAACCCCAGTGTATATCTTCGCGGAACGATCGAAGGTTATCGCGGACCGAGAGAAGATCAGGCCGAGGGAGAAGGCGCCCAATATATTCGATATGCTGCTTCCTAGGATGTTACCCAAGGCGAGGGGCGATTGTTTCTGGGAGATGGCTGCGACTACTACCACGAGCTGGGAAGAGGTTAGTACTTCGGCTGTTGGGTATTGGAAGATTGGCTTGAACACACCTCTTCCCATTCTGCTCCAGCTGTCAAGAGAGCAATCAGCGTAGGTGGTATTCCGGTCCGTGAAGCTATTTTCGCTGTGTGATCGATGAACTTGTCCGCGCCGAACTCGAGGACGAAGAGCCCGCCGATAAAGGCTGCGATGTTGAACGCGACATTGTCCGTGTTGACCATCGTGAGCAGTCTTTGTGTCGAGCTGCCGTGAAGGTTGGACCGAGAGGAGGGGTCGAGGTATATATTAATGGCCACCCGTAGAGTGATACCTTCCCGAAAGGGGCGTACAAATAGGGTACTTCGAGGTACAACGTAAACGTGAATCTTCTGACTTATTGACTGCCAGACATATTGAGGAAGAAAAAGAACTGCTCATAACGAATCGGAAGACATAAGAGAAAGAGGGAGATGGAAAGTGATGAACTTTGAAATGCAATATTATGCGGCTAGGCGCGAGGAAGGGGATGCAGGAACTTGGGGAGCACTACTGTACTTCACTTGACTTGCCAGCTTCAGCCTTCACTGAAGCAAGCATTGCTGTCGACCATACGCCACCTTTCACCTCTGGCGATAACGGCATTCAAAGCAATATTGAAAAGCTTCACGTTACCGCTTTTGGTACGCGACTGTGACAGATTAGGAACGGGCAGATATTCAGGGGTATCTGGAGTTGATAGCGCACAGATGAAATAAGCTTAAGCTTGACTGTTTTAGCTCACTCGGCAACCTTTCTTTCAGCTAAAACCACTCCCAAGATTCTAGAAGCTAGATGTTAACAACCAAAATAGACCTAGACGGAAGATCTAGAGCTAAAAAATGAACTAAGATCCTGTCGTTTATTACTTGGACCTCTCTTCCAACATATGCATTTCTCATTTTGTTACGTTTTTAAGACTCTGGCGTCACACCTCCCAACAAAGTGACTAGACCAGAATAGGAAGATCGATGATAACTCCCCTCAGCTGTGCCGCGAACACGAATTCGGAGCTTTGTCTGATTTGTCCGGGCAGGTCAGTCCTCCCAATCAAATGCATGTGGCGTCTATAACCACCCATGATCGATATCCAGCTCGAATGCCATCAAGCCACTTTAGCCCTTCCGGGACAAGGAAACGGCTGGACGACGCGGTCTGGACTTACTGGACCGGTCAGTCTTGGCCTTTTGCTTCTCGTGCTGCCGTGCTTCGAAACTGCTGCATATCCAAGTCTTTCGTGCAACCGAGTGCATTAATTTCCCTACATGCAGACTAGTTTCCTGTCGAATTTCTGTGCCCGTGGCGTTTGCTACAGCTGGTTCTGGATCCAGGGCGGTCTATCAAAAAGCAATGCTGCGTTGGTTGGGTATTGCAAAGTCCCATGGTAGGGGTCTCATGCACGACCGGGAGTAATTACAAGACATGAGTGGTCTGAATCCCATCACTTTGCTTCTACTATCTAATCTTTTGGCTTGCCGAGCCTTTCGAGGACACCCTTGTTGCAGCTCTTTCCCGTGAAGGTTTGATATGAACTGTTGACATCCCCATGCTTGGGAGCTTCAGGTTTGCTCGAGTTCCCAGCCGCAACTTCCAGTTCAACGGTCTTCCGCACCCCTCTTTCCCCAGCCGCTCAATGGCTTCAAATATCGACAGGGTTGAGCGTGTCTCTAACACAGTCTCTTCATCAGATGTGAAAGACAAATCTCAAGTCATGTACGACGAGAAGAAGGGAAATTCGGACGTTGTCGTTGAGTTTCAAGATACAGAGCGGCGACAACTTCATCCAGGGGACTACGCACAGAGCTTGCGAGATGCTTTCTCTAAGCAGAGTATCCGCAAGTATGCTGCTGTCATGGTGAAGTTTGGCAAGTTCGTTGGACCTGCAGGCATCATCAGTGTAGCATACATCGATCCCGACAACTTCCAAACCTCGATCTCTTCCGGTGTCCAATTCAAGTTCAAGCTCTTGTTTATGGTCCTGATTTCTAATCTGATCGCAATCTTCCTCCAGGTAAGTTCAATCACAACGTTCAATTACAACGTACTGATGTAGCCATAATAGTCTCTATCGGTCAAGCTGGGCTCAGTTACTGGCATGGATTTAGCACAGATGAACAAGGCTCATCTCCCAAGATGGCTCAACATTGGACTTTGGTTCATTGCGGAGGCATCGATCATTGCAACTGACATTGGACAAGTCATTGGAACTGCCATTGCCATCAACATTCTCATTCCAAAAATCCCATTGACGGCTGGTTGCGCTCTATCGATTGTAGATACGCTTTTCATCCTCTACTTCTACCGACCAGATGGATCATTGAGGGGTCTTCGGATCTTTGAGCTTTTTGTTGGGACCTTTGTTATAGCGATCTTCATCTGTTTCTGTATTGAGCTCTCGTATATCAAAGACACCCCGGTTGGGCATGTTTTCAAGGGCTTCTTACCATCCAAAGCTGTCTTTCAAGGCGAAGGGTAAGCATTGTTCCACAAAACTATCTACCATATGGAGAGCTAAATCTTACAGATTGTACCAATCATGTGCCATCCTAGGAGGAACTCTCATGCCGCACACCATCTACCTAGGAACAGGTCTCGCTCAACCTCGCCTTCGCGAATTCGATGTCAGAAACGACACATACAAAGAGACTTTAAACAGTTCAAGACCTTCTGCTCTCAAGCTGTACAAGCCATCTCTCTCGGCCATCAAAGCCTGCATGAACTATTCGATCGCCGAGCTCATCATAACACTTTTCATCATCTCCATCTTCGTCAACTCGGCGATTCTCATCATCGCAGCGGCATCGTTAACTGAGGAAGCAGGAGAGGCCGACCTCTGGGGTATGTACGACCTCTTTCAAGAAACCATCTCCAAGGCTGCGGGCACTATCTTTGCGCTGTCCTTGCTGTTCTCTGGTATCAGTGCAGGCATTGTAGCTACAATGGCAGGTCAGATGGTATTCGAAGGAGCTTTCAACTGGACCATTAAGCCATTCTATCGTCGTCTCATAACCCGAGTCGTCGCTCTCATCCCTGGTATCATCATCGCAGCCGTATTGGGACGAGATGGTGTAGCAGCTGCTTTGAACGGAGCCAACGTTGTGCTGTCCGTTGCACTGATTTTCCTGACATTTCCACTCATTTGGTACACCAACTTCAACAAATACATGATGGTTGAGACGGAGAGCGGAGCCAGTGCAGAGACATTTGCTACAATGGACCTCGGTGATCTGGAAAGAGTTGAGCCTGAGAGCCCGAAGGTTAGCCTGGCTAACAACTGGCCTACTGCGATTGCTGGGGGACTCATCTGGGTCATTATTGCGTTCATGAATATTGCTACATTAACTCTTCTTGGGTTGGGTATTGTTCAGCCTGATTAGAGAAGAGTGAAAGGAGGAGTTCTTATACCCAATTTTTACGAATGATAAAGTGGGTTTCTGGGAAATAACAGGGCATTTTGGGCGGCGTCTGTGGTCACAGAATATAGGGTTTATAGCATCACGAATATAAAATGCATGTGCTCCAGTATATTCCTCATCCCTCTCTCCGGACCCCATTTTAGCATACCGAGGGGTCGAGAGCCTCGCAACTTCTCCAGGAGAATATAAAAGCAAGCCTGCATACGCTAGCAAACTTTGTGTTGCCCTCCAAAAACCTCTCTGCCACTCATCGAACCCGACAGCAAAACTGCCTCACGACTGCGGCTTAGCCTTTCCAGCTCAGCTCCTGCACGCCACGAGGCTGAGCCTCCAATGTCTCCAGCAAGCGCTGGACATACATTCAAATTGCCTTCCTTATCTACTGTCTACCTTGATTTTTTCTTCTTCCTTCTGTCCTGCATATATCCTTCTCTCGCAAATCTGCTCATCGGTACAAGTTGCACTCACAAGATGTCCTTTATATTCATAACTACATTCCTATATCTCTACATCAACATCGTTGCCGCGCAAACCCACAATGCGACAGGCAACAGCACAGCCACCGATACATCCAAGGACCGCATCGGCTGGAAATCCTCACCCGATGGACGAAGCACGATGGATATCATCTGGAGCTGTGCATCTGTTTTACTCGTCTGCACGTACAAATGTCTACATTTGAACATCTCGAGCTTTGAGGAGAATCAGGCTGGTTGGCGGAGGACGAAGAGGTGGGGAGTTCCGTATAGGCCGGAATGGTTGATAATACGGAAACATCTGAGGAAGATTAAGTGGATGGCGCTGGTTTTGATTGCGCCTGAGATTGGGGTCGCGATCGCTTGTTGCCAGTATATGAATGCACGGGCGGAGGTTTGGAAGGCGAGGCTGGAGTTTCCTGGTGAGGAGCTGACTCTGACGCATGGATTTTATGCTGTGGCTGGTGGTTTTGCGGTTACTTCTGGAAGAAGTCAGGAAGGTTCAATGGAAGGACGACAAGAAGCATTCAAGTCAAGGGAGGGAAACCGTGAAGAATTGTACGAGTCGGACTTGACAACATATGGTACATACATCCAATCCACGCTTCCCAAACATCCTGATGTAGTCGATAATCTTGTCAGTCTGAACGGGAACACTAACTATCTTATAGTGAAACTATGCAAGGAACAAAACTCCCCGATTATAACGGAAGACGATATTAGCGATCGCAGCAAGTCTGACTTCTTCACCAAAACATTCGCCATTGTCCAATCAACATGGCTAGTGATCCAGAGCATAGCTAGAGTCTCGGCAGGGCTTCCTATCAGCGAATTGGAGCTGGCCAGTACTGCGTATGTTTTGTGTGCTATCGTTATGTATGGCTTCTGGTGGCACAAGCCTTTCGATGTTGAACATGTCACAATCGTCCAAGGTCGAGGAGCAGACCCATCCGAAGCCTGGAAGAAACGACCAGAAATAGTTTTTAAAGATGCGTTTGCTCTTTTCGGGTTCGCATTTCATAGGGGGGTTGGGGAAAGAAATATTCGAACGATCATCGTGAATACCATTGCCACGCTTTTCTCAGCCATACACCTTGCTGCGTGGAATTGGGAGTTTCCTAGGCCGGTTAGCCGCACGCTCTGGAGGATCTTTGGAATCACATCGACAGCTTCCGGCCCTCTCGCCATGAGTTTGACGTTCTTAATGGGATGCCTTACGGAAATTCTGGAGACCAGCTCCACCTCATTCTATGACATGGTGGGGCTTTTCACTACCATAATTGTAGCCATGATTGTTGTTTTGTACACGGTTTCTCGGATCGGTCTGATTGTCCTTGTGTTTTACACCTTCTCCTCTTTGCCAGTTGGAGTCTATGATACTGTCGAGTGGACAACGTACCTCCCTCACTTCTCATGAGATGCCAGTATATCATAGTCTTAGAAGTGCAAGCGAGGACTGTGTTGGACAAGCCCTCACGAAATGCTCGCTACCGCAAGTTCCGACTTTTTTGTATTTAACGAAAATTTTATCACTCTGTAGAGCGAAGTTATATAGTTCTAAACCAATATGTGTGAATGTGACGACTTCTACATTTAGCACATCAAAATGCTTCCTTGGAGACTTACTCGTGAACGAGCTTTGGAAAATTGGCAGCAATGTTGATTACTATGAGTGAGAATAGTGCCGAGATAATACAGGATTGTTGGATTCATCTTCTAGATATTGAATCTTCTAATTTGAGATTTCCTATGGCTTGCGAGTAAGGTTAGCTACCTAGCCCTTAAAAACAGAGTCCGACTCTAGAGCAAATAGTCTCGTCAATTAAGATTTCTGGAAAAAGGGGTAAGACGTCGCTCGGTAGGGAGGCTCACCTCATGGGCTAACCTTAAGAAGTGGAGTAATGAAGAGCTCATTTACTGGAGCTCCTGGCTTCTGAGCATGAGAGGCACAGAGAAAAAAGGTCGTTGGCAACGAGTGACGAAGCGAGAAGTCAACAAACTTCAACCTCGGTGGGTCACGATACTTGTAACACTTCAAACGAACGCAAGCTTTAATTTTGGATATTGATCATGTTAATTTCAGATAACGGTAACATTAACTCCGTATTTCTTATTTTTGATTTGGTTACTAGTAAACTATTTGAATTCGTGAGGGCTTTCTACAATGCTAAGACTGCAACCCTGGGATGAATGGCAATGATACATAATTTAGCGAGGACTTGAGAACGATTTCCGACTACGTACCTGGGGGAGGTATAGGTTTACTTATCACTCCACATTGAATGAATTGATTACTAGTCGTTTTTGAGGCAAGAAAGGGAATTACACAAACCCGGGAAGAAGACCCAGGGTCTTGAATAGAAAGATTGAAGACTGGATTTTCAAACATGGAACAACCCAGGCTGGATTTGAATTGGAAACAATCGGCAGCAACAAAGAATTAAAGCTCTCTAGGATAAAAAATAATAATTTTTACAAGGAGATGAGAGTATGTTTGGACGCTAGTGGCCAATTGGGAATGGTACTTTTGACTTTACTTAGATAAATAAAGTTCGCAGGTCACAATGGTTGAGAAGCTTCAACGACTGTGCGGCACCCCACACCAGGAGAATCACCCAATGTTACAAAATCTTCGGACGACATTAACAACAGTAGCCTTCAATTTCTTTAAAATCTGGGCGCGCCAACTTCAATGTTATGGACATATCCAATATCTTCCAAGACTACAGCGGGACCCGGGTAGGAAGGTGGACATGGGATGGGCTGGCAGCTTCAAAGCTTGAACACGGGCACTTATGGATCCCTGCACAATGCGACTTCGTAACGTTATCGTCGAGAAAACAAATAACAACCCCTTCGCAGAGGAGAGTAGAATCGGGAGAAGATGTCCGCAGAAAAGATCGATTATTTTGTTCTCACCCTCCTGCTGGATACACCTAACGGGAGCACGCAATCAGTCCACTCGAATAGGAAAATTGGTCCTCATCGTCGCCATCGCCAATGACTGCACCATGCGAATTTCGTGTTGTCCCTTTCTACCTAAGCTTCATGAGAAACGTCGAAAGCTTCACTCAAGGAACCCCTATGGTAACAAGACCTGCCGTCACGCTAGAAGGGCAATGAAAGAAGCTTTCCTGCCCGTGACCATTGAGAAGCCGTTCCTGTTCTCTGTCCAATCTCCCGCTCCACTCAGTAAAGTTTCTGGCCTGGATGGAAGCTTTCCACGCATCCGATGAATCCTACCAGGACCAGGACCTACCTATCTGGTGAGTAGGTACCTGACCGGCGGTGTCGAAGAATTGGTGGTTTGAGGGAAGCTTTCTGCATCTTTTCCCGAAATTGGGCTTGACCTCATCATCAGATAGGGTGGGGCTTGTATTTTGACTCGAAAAGCTTCCAGAATCCTTCCTTAAAAGTCTCAAGGAACCCAATCTTTTACCTCCCTTATCTGTTTTTTGCCTCGTTGAATCCCCAATTGGAGTTTTTGTTGTAGCTCTGATTCCATCAGAAAATTCAAGATGCGTTTCTCAAATATTGTTTCGGTTATTACACTTACTGCAAGTGTAGCTTCTGCTGTCCTCCACTCAGGACGAAACTTGAAGCATGTTGGAAAAGCAGACAAACTTCGCAAGATTCAGCAGAGGGCTGCTCCGGTGAAGACTCACGATCGTCGAGGTGCCATTCGGTACTTGACGGAGTCTACTGCGAGTAAGTCTTTAATGAGACATTCTCGGAAAGCCATCGCTTACTAGACAAACAGAGTATTCCATAAATGGGACCGGAATTCCAGACGTAGACTTCGATGTTGGAGAGTCATATGCTGGATTGATGCCAATTTCAAAGGAAGCAAACGAGTCCAGCCAGTTCTACTTTTGGTTCTTTCCGTCTGAGAATCCAGCGGCCAGTGACGAGATTCTGATCTGGCTTAATGGTGGAGTAAGATCTCCAAATTCAGAAATGGATATTCCGTTCAGCCTAATGTCCCATGTCTGATTCAAACAATTGGAACTGTACTGACCATCCAAAAGCCAGGATGTTCCTCTCTCGAAGGTCTTCTACAAGAAAATGGTCCGTTCAGCTGGCAATACGGAACCTTCAAGGCCGTTCGAAACCCCTATACGTGGGTTAATCTTACAAATGTTGTATGGGTCGAACAACCAATTGGCACTGGATTCTCGCAAGGAACCCCAACAGCGACAGATGAAACACAAGTTGCTGCCCAATTCTTGGGCTTCTGGGAGAATTTCGTGGATACGTTTGCTCTGCAAGGACGAAAAGTGTTTATCACGGGTGAAAGTTGTAAGTGGATTATAAATTCGACCACTCCTGATTGAGGCTAATTGTTTCCTTTTGACGCTGGGATGTTTGTCCCTTACATAGCTGATGCCATGCTAAACAAGAACGATACAACAGTAAGTTTCGTCTGCTCCCTGGAGGAGATTCAAAGTACTAACCTCGAGCCAGTACTTCAACTTGGAAGCGACCATGCTCTACAACCCCGCAACAACGTCCGCCGTCACACAATCGTATATTCCTGCTGTTCAATTCATAGACTACTGGGCGGGTCTTCACCCTTTCAATGACAGCTACCGAGCATTTCTACACAACATGTCCGACTCCTGCGGTTTCCCTGCGTACATTGAGAAATACCTGACATTCCCACCTCCCGGACCATTCCCAAAGGAGCTTCCAGGCACAGACGGAGACGGATTTATAACAGAAGACTGTGACATCTCCTCTGCCATCCATAACGAGATATACTGGGTGAATCCCTGTTGGAATGTCTATCATGTTGCGACGACCTGCCCTCTGCTTTGGGATGTTCTTGGTTTCCCTGGCTCGCAAAATTATTTGCCCGAAGGTGCTACTATCTACTTTAACAGACCTGATGTGCAGAAGGCTATCAATGCACCGGTGGGAAACTGGGAGGAGTGCTCTGATGGGGTCTTAGATACTGACAATAGTGAATGGTCGGGGTGGACTGTCCTCCCTGGTGTCATTGAGAGGAGCAAGCGAACCGTCATTGCACACGGAGTAAGCAACTGGAGGAACCTAGAGGCCTTTGGATACTCGCTAACTGTTCCAGCTCCTTGATATGTTTTACATAGCAAACGGCACTCTTCTAATGATTCAAAACATGACGTGGTGAGTCGGTCTCAGATGTTACTAAACAACTCCATGACTTCTGAGTAAGTCCATTTACTAACCCCGTAACCAGGAACGGGGCTCAGGGATTCACAAAGAAACCGGAGGACTTCTTCTTTGTACCATATCACGAGGCGCAAAACCCTTCAACACTAGCTGCGTCTGGTATAATGGGAACTACCCACACGGAACGTAGCCTTACTTGGGTTACAATTAATCTTGCTGGTCACAGTAAGTCTTTCCACATGAATCGACAATGTAGTCGTCTAAACGTGACTAGTGGTTCCACAATACGCTCCATCTGCAGCATACAGACATCTCGAGTTCTTACTCGGAAGAGTCGAATCCCTCTCTTCCAACGCATCCCTTACTACCATAAACTAGCCTCACCCAAATATAGCAATAGAAAAGAGCATGGGTGCCTCCTTCAAAAAGATTAGAAGCTTTGAGTCGGAATACCAGGTGTACTCGGAAACTGGACATAATGCATGAAAGGAAATTGTACATAAGAGCTACGAACATAATGATGACGATAACTCTGCACGGTATTTTGACATTTTGCATTGGAGAGCGGACTAATGAACCAATAAACGAAAACGCCTGAATACCGACCCAGACTCCTCGCTCCCAAATTTGCGTATTTGTACAACACGCAACATGCCTCCTCAGAGTGAGTTATGCTGCCGGGAATCCCCCTCACATCTTCTTTTCGTGTGTCAAGTATGCCCATATCGTACCATTCATCTCAAGTGTTCTTCCACACGCCCTCTCTGCCAAAGGCCATCTCTCGATCCTTCCTCATGCCATCCAAAACACCCACGAGTCCACCGTTTCGTAGCCTCTCTAACACAACCTTCATTCCCTCCTTACTCTTGCCCAGTTGGTTCTCCGTCTTTCGACTTGCAATCGCCTCAATACTCCGCTGGATACCACTCGTGCTCCAGCTAGCCAGGAATCCCTTCTTTGGCTCCTCTCCATCATCAGCTACAGCAGCTTCACCCTTCCTTGTTGCCCTAGCCCTCAGCCTATCTCCCAATCGACTCTTAAACATGACCGTCGTTACCACGCCCGTAGTCCCAGCCCCGACACTGAAATCATCTCCCTCATCAACCGGCACATGTCGTCTGTATTCCTGCTTCTCCACCACACTTAATATGCCCGTCCAATCTAGATTCTTGCTCTCGGTCCGCATCCATCCCTCGTTCACATCAATGGTGCTCGATTCCAGGATGTAGCTCTCTGATCTGCCGCCGCTTACATTGCCGAGTACTGATTGCGGGAGCAGTTTCAGCACAGCAGACGGCAGCCTCGACGATTTCCTATGGACGCGGAGAGTGTGCAGACGGCCAGCGGCATCAATGCTCCGCGAGATCACATCAGTGGATAGCACATGCGTGCTGTAGGGGTTTGGGTATCGTAGAAAGTAGGCGAGGGTTACGGCGGGAAAGGAGTAGTCGTATGCGAAGGTCGACTCGTAGAATTTAACCATTATGGATGATGATGGGCTTGTGGGGTAAGAGGCATTGGGGCTTGTTGTTTGTAATGGAAGATGTTTGTGAGGGAAGAGGAGAAAGTGGTGCGTGAGGGAATGATGCGCTCTCGAGATTCTAGCCACAGGATTTGCTGTGAGCTTTGAAGCTAGACTCAAAAGAGGTCGGAATCTGGGGTAAAGTGGCGGGCACGAGACAAAGTATTTTGAATATTTGTGATTTATTGATTGATTGTATGGCATAGACTAAACTACTTTTCAGCTTTCCGCAAGTCAATATAGCCAGTTATGTGGTGCTGTGACTTTCTTTCAGATAATCCACGCTTCTGAGCCAGTTCGTGCAATCGCCGACCACCGATTTACCCCTCGCTAGTCACTTGTCTAATATATCACATCCCACTTGAGTCAGAACAACAAACCCTCAAAACGCAACCACGCCCTTATTATGGCCGACAAAGAGCCAAAAGTTCAAGCAGCACTGGCTGCAGATGCGCCAACGACGAAGCAGACCGTAGATCCTTGGAATGTAGCAGGAGAGATTGGCGCAGACGGAGTTGCGAAAGCCATCAACTACCTGACCTTGATTGACGAATTCGGCACCAAGAAGATTCTGGATGAGGATCTGGCGAGATTCGAGAAGGTGACGGGAAAGAAACCGCATCGATTTATGCGGAGGGGAATTGTATTCAGTCATAGAGATTTGAATCTCATTCTGGATCGTCATGAGAGGGGAGAGCCGTTCTTCTTGTACACTGGGCGTGGACCAAGCAGTGACAGCATGCACATTGGACACACGATTCCTTTCGAATTTACGAAGTGAGTATTACCTTCGGAATATCTGCAGATCTGCGGGTGTTATACATTCCAAAATCACCAATTCCTTCTTTCTGGGATTTTGCTAATGACTCATAGGTGGCTACAGGATGTGTTCGATGTACCCCTCATCATCATGATGACCGACGACGAGAAGTACATTTTCTCCGAGAAGCGTACAATTGAGGAAGTCCAAAGATATACTCTGGGAAATGCGAAGGACATTATTGCCGTGGGCTTTGACCCAAAGAAGACATTCATGTTCAGCGACTACGATTATATGGGCGGAGCGTTCTACAGGAATGTGACACGGATGTCTAAACACATTACCCTCAATGTTGCAAGAGCAGTTTTCGGTTTTGATGGGAGGTATGTTACGCTCTTTTGCTCTTTCAAGGATATCTTTACTGACTTGCTCAGTTCCAACATTGGCAAAGTCCACTTCGGAGCCGTCCAAGGCGCAACCTCCTTCGCATCCTCCTTCCCCCACATCTTCGGCCCCAACGAAGCAGTCACCAACCTAATACCCGCTCTAATTCCCTGTGCCATCGACCAAGATCCCTATTTCCGCGTAACGCGCGACGTTGCAGCCCGCCTGCACTTTGCCAAACCGGCGCTCATCCATGCGCGCTTCCTTGACGCTCTTCAAGGGCCTGGATCCAAAATGAGCGCTTCGGTTGACACTTCTGCAATTTTCATGGCTGATGACCCGAAAAAGATCAAGACCAAGATCAACAAATATGCGTTCAGTGGTGGGCAAGAGACAGAAGCGGAGCAGAGAGAGAAGGGCGGAGATGCGGAAAAGGATGTCTCGTTCCAGTATCTGACTTTCTTCTTGGAGGACGACGAGGAGCTAGAGCAGATCCGAAAAGATTACACCAGTGGGAAGCTGTTGACTGGAGAGCTGAAGGCGAAGTGTATCGAAGAGCTGCAAGTCTACACGAAGGGTTTCCAAGAGCGGAGAGCGGCAGTTACGGATGAGCTTGTGGCGGATTTCATGAGCTTGAAGAAGCTTGAATGGAAAGGAAACCCAAATCCGAGTGTCGTTGTTCAGAAAGAGAATGAGGCGCCTGCGACTGGGGAGTCAGCGGGTGGCTCGACGGCGTTGACACAAAACCAGCTGAAGAAAATAGCGAAGCAGAAGTTGATCGATGAGAAGAAGGCCGCGAAGGCAGCCGAAAAAGCTGCGAAAGCAGCTGGGGGTTCATGATGATCATTGGATGAAGTTATATCGAGATGCGAAGCGAATACCCAAGCTAGATAGCTAATGAGAAGCTTTAGCTCCGACTCCTTTGAATTGTGTGAATGTGTTGGCTGATACCTGTCACAAGCCTTTCCGTCTACATGATGAATCACGGTAAACACTATTAAAAGTGTTTGAATCACGGCATGGTATAGCACACAAAGGGAGTCCGAATCACAACTCACGAAGCCGGGTATAATATGTATCGGAAAGGGTACAGGCATTGAAAGACCTATACATACAAACATAATTCCGCCCTCAAACTTACCAAACATCCATCTAAACAAAGAACTTCATCAATACTTAGTCCCCTTTGCAAACGTACTGGCTCTTGGGATACTGCATTCTTCAAACCATGCCGAAACATAAAGTTCATCGCAACTCCAACGCCTGGAAGAAAGACATCCAAGTCCTAACTTGCATCCTCCGGTTAAGGTGCCAACCGCCCGTGCCCTACTCTCTCATCGCCTCTCTCTTACTGCAAACTCGGCCTTCGCTCATGGTTCGCTTATCTGAGAAAGTAGCGCCTAGGAATGCTACGACGGAGGAGGAAGATATGCAGACGTGGTTGGAGATGTATCTGAAGGATGTTTATGAGAAGGGTGAGGTGTGGGGGAGTGAGGCTTGGAAGATGGCGAGGGAGTGGGATGAGGATAGTGTTAGGGAAATGGTTAGGAGTGCTGGGTTGGAGTTAGGTGGCAGTGGTGGTGAGGAAGAGGGAAAGGAGGGTGGGTTTGTGGTTATGGACGAGGAGGAGCTGGAGTTGCAGATTAAGTGGAAGAAGGAGGGTGATTGTGAGTCTTGTTTCGATGCTTGATATTTGGGGAAATGAGAAGTGCTAATTGAGGCATAGGGAGGGCTGGATCGACTCCACTTGGTAGACCTGAGAGGCTTGACGATGAGCATCTGAGAGGTTCTGTCACCAGCCCTTTGCCCGATTTGGAGGATGGCTCGAGCCAGTTCTATCACGCTGTAGATGGCGAGCATCTTTCGGATACGCCTCGACTCGAACGAAGCCAACGAAGACGATGGAGGCGTACGGTCGGAGCTCAAGGGCAGAAGAAACCAACCGAGTCGATGGAACTTGCATCTTGTCAAAAAGACGACGATAAAGCTGATGATCTAAGCACACCCTCGACTTCGAGGAAACTCGAGCAGGCCCAGAATTCAATTACTGGTGAGGTATGCGCAAAATCTTTCGGCTACTATGGAGACCAAGGATGGACGGAAATGACAAAGTAGACTGTTTTGTTGCCAAAAATGCTTGTTGCAAATCGGGGAATTGGATCTGAAAGAAGACGTATTGAACATGGGGTATGGAGCAGGGAAACACTTGTTTCTGCATGAAGTATGCGTTTATTGTTAGGGAAGTCGGGGCGGGGACTGACGACATTGATACTTGATAGCTGTGTTGATATGATATGGGATGGATATGAGTGGAGACCTACTTGGTCCATGACTTGGAGAGCGAGCTACCAGTAGAAATCGATGAATTGACCAATGATTGCAATCCCTTCTTATGACCTTCCAAAACCATTTGATGCCAAGAGTGAAGAAACCCATAGACCATAATAGCGACCACTCAAGCGCGGGCGTTTCTTGCAAAAGCTCATCAAACCCTCTTGCCGCCGAGTCTGTGACTGTGACAAGAATAGCGCGGCAGCTGGGATGAGCCACAAATTGCAAACAGCCCAATAAGAAGAGCTGTGTCTTCGGGCAAAACGATTGAATAGGAAGGTTTGCGATATGACGCGGTCATTGATATGGTAATCTGAAATTGAAACACTCTATAAATGTGGCTTTGGTGAGAATCGTGTTGGAGAGGGAGAATGATTGTGGGCGGGTGAGGGTGCCCAGGTGTGTTGATGTCCACGTACGCCAAGTCCGTGGGTGTCCAAGACTCACTCACCCACTCAGCCCTGTGGAGTTCTTGCACGGCCCCCCATTGGAGTCGTTTAGCGCCTTCGACCCCACCATACATTCCCCTCCCCTCCTCTCCCCCCCCCTCGAGCTGATGCTGATGCTACTGCTACTGCTGAGAAGTTACTTCAAGGGCTGACATCCAGATTCCCTTCGCTCCCTCCGACCATCCAAGAGGCCAGTTTCTACTCCTCTTCAGCCCTACCATCCCGAACCTATCCACGTACATTCGCTCTCATAAAAGCCAGCTTCGCCTATCTACCCTTTGTCTGCGTTGTCCTCGTCCTCTTCCTGGCCATCCCGCTATTGCGAACTCTCGAGCCTCTTGCGCAGCCTATCGACCATCGTTTGCGCGCGGCTACGAAGTGAATACCCATCACACGCAGAGATACTGCAGATAAGAGCCGAGCTCCTGCTTATATCCATCGACTCGAGACGTTGAATTCGAAAAGCGAACGAACTGCTACGATTCCATACATTCCGCCATCATGTCAGATCTTCAGGGAAGAAAGGTGTTCAAGGTCTTCAACCAGGACTTCATTGTCGATGAGAGATACACTGTGACCAAGGAGTTGGGACAAGGTGCTTACGGTATCGTTTGGTACGAACCGCAATCTGCCAGCGTTGATGGACCCTGTTGACTCTCGATGCAGTGCTGCCACGAACTCCCAGACTCAAGAAGGCGTGGCGATCAAGAAGGTTACCAATGTCTTCTCCAAAAAGATCCTGGCCAAGCGGGCCCTGCGAGAAATCAAGCTGCTGCAACACTTCAGAGGTCATCGCAACGTACGTCAACATAATGGTGTTGGTTGAATTGGTTTGGTGCTGATGATACCAGATTACTTGTCTATACGATATGGACATTCCTCGCCCAGACAACTTCAATGAGACCTACCTCTACGAGGGTACGTAGTTCGAGTCCCGATTCCTGTTTCACAAGCAATGCTAACAGAAGGCAGAACTCATGGAGTGCGATCTCGCAGCCATTATTCGATCCGGTCAACCCCTCACCGACGCACATTTCCAATCCTTCATCTACCAAATTCTCTGCGGTTTGAAATATATCCACTCTGCGAACGTTCTTCACCGTGACTTGAAGCCTGGTAACTTGCTGGTCAACGCCGACTGCGAGTTGAAGATTTGCGATTTCGGTCTGGCTAGAGGTTTCTCTGTGGATCCCGAGGAGAATGCGGGATACATGACTGAATATGTTGCGACGAGATGGTACCGTGCTCCCGAGATCATGTTGAGCTTCCAGAGTTACACAAAAGCCAGTAGGTATTCTTACAGTCCGTCTCGGGACAACAGCTAACGAGATTTAGTCGATGTTTGGTCCGTTGGATGCATTCTTGCAGAATTGCTTGGAGGACGCCCATTCTTCAAAGGTAGAGATTATGTCGATCAACTCAACCAGATCCTTCATATTCTCGGTACACCCAACGAGGAGACTCTCTGTCGCATTGGATCTCCCCGAGCTCAAGAATACGTCCGCAACCTCCCACACATGGCCAAGCGACCATTCCCAACCTTGTTCCCCAACGCCAACCCAGACGCATTGAACCTCTTGGACCATATGCTAGCGTTCGACCCTTCATCTCGTATCTCCGTCGAGGAAGCTCTCGAGCACCCATATCTCCACATCTGGCACGATGCCTCCGACGAGCCCGGCTGCCCAACAACCTTCAACTTCGACTTCGAAGTCGTAGAGGATGTTGGCGAGATGCGCAAGATGATCTTGGATGAGGTCGCTCGCTTCAGACAACATGTCCGTATCCAACCCGGTCAACAAGGAGCCAGCCAGGGTCCCGCTGTACCAATCCCACAAGCTGGAGGCGGATGGAGCAACGAAGATCCTCGTCCTCAGGAATATGGTCAGAATGCTACAGGTCTCGAACAAGATTTGCAGGGTGGTTTGGATGCTATGCGCGGATAGATTGTTAGTGCTGGATGCGACACGATACACAGACAGAGAAACAAAACGAATTTGGGTTTTAAGTTGACGTGCCATGAGATGAGAGACGACTGGAAAGGAAAGTGAGCGATGAGTGAGCGACCTAGCCAGCGAGTGAGAGAGAAAAAGATATCATTAATGAATTTGACGATTTCTCAACTGGTCTATTCTTTTCCTTCTCTTTCCTGATCTCCAAATGTCTTTCTCGGATCTGTCTTAATTAAGTGATGATCTCCTGAGGTTCTAGTTTCAATCGCGTCCTCAGAAAAGGGGTCCATCAGCCAAGTGAAGAGTGAAGTGCTTAGGGTAGAACGAGATGGTGGGTTTGTTTACCTTTAGGTACCGTACCTCGACCTTCTTTGCATTGACGGAAGAACTTTACCGAGCCAGGGCCAAAACACGCTCTCCAACTACCGCTTCTATTCATCTATCTTCTTCACAGAAGTCAAATACAATACAAATTGTACCATATAAGGATGAAGACAAGGGTCGAGACGCTTAGATTCATATTTTGATTTGAAAATGCCAAGGTACGGCATGCTATGGTATGGTATGAATTTTCCGCGATTCTCTTTCTATGACCAGACAGACTAGCGGGGGTGCAAGTAAAAAACAAACAATTGGTTTGTGTATCTCTCAAATCAAACGCACACCAGCAAGCAAGCAAGCAAGTAAAAGCTCGAGCTCTAAAGTATATACATGAATCCCCTCTCTCATCTCCCAACCGAACATTTATCTTTCCCTGCGTTTCTTTTCTTTCTTTTCCTTTTCCCGATTGTCTCTATAAAGTAAAAGTAAAGGACTTTTGCATCGTGTGTGCATCTCCAGGCCGTTTCCACCATGCAAAGCACTCGATTCCTCGATACTGCCAGACTCCATGTATTATATCCTCCCTTTCACCTCACCTCTTCCCCTCAAACTTCACACAAGCTCGAAGATTCAACCGTAAAACCAATACTCAGCAGCATACTGCACGCTCTGCGAACCCGCCTCCGTGCAAACCGCCTTCCCACCCGCCGTAACAACCCTATACACGGCACCCAGACCCACACTCGTGTACGCCGGCTTCGAAGTGAGATACAACCAATCGACGGCTCCCTGTCCACCAGGACCCTTACTCGCATCCGCAGGCGCGCTCACATTCGCTACCTTAGCAGCAAAGAGACTCTTCTTCGCGGTCGTGAGATCGAACACTGGTGTGCCTGCTGCGTCGAAGTAGTGGTTTCCCAAAGGCTTGAGGCTGCTGTTGGCGATGTTTATGGAGGCGCTGGATTTCGGGAGGGGCATGTTGACTGCGATGGGTGGGATGGCGTGTAGGGCTTTGGTGGACATGTAGGCCAGCGAGGTGGCGTCGAAGAGGGTTGCTATTGCGCCGATTGCGACGGCGGGGGAGGTGGAGGTTGCGCAGGTGTAGTTTTGGATGCCCCGGCCGATGGCGACGTATTTCAGAGCGAGGGTTGTGGCGGGGAGTTCGGTTGGGTCTGGGGGAGGGGTTAGTTATAGGATTTGGGAGTTTGGGAGATATGTATGTGAAGTGAAGTTGAGTGGGGGAAGAAAATTGAGTTGAGGGGAAATTGAGGAGTATAGAATGAGAATGTAGAGGGAATTGGAATTGGGATACTCACTACCGCTGGTAGGAAGAGCAGGTGCATTTCCTGGCTTATAACAATCCGCAGCTGCAACTGGTGCGGCGGCCGAGAGTTGAAGGAGAGGAGTGAGGAGAAGTCCCACGCAGATGGCGCGTAGAGAAGGCATTTGGACGGAAAATCGACGTAAGTTCGATGTCTGGAGACAGTTGAGGGAGGAGGTTCGGTATCGGTATGTAGGATTGAGTGTTGTTTTTGAGTGTTTGATGTAGAGGTGAATTGATGTTGAAATAGCCGAATGCGGAACCAGAGAAGTGAATTTGGTGTTTCTTTCCTCCCGGAGTAGGAAGCGAATAAGATGAATTGATTATTGGATATAGAGGTAGTTGAATCAACCGGTTGAATCAAAATCCCTTCCAGAAATAGGTACGTCGATGAGAAATGAGGATGGATGCGCGCGTGTGAACTGAATTGAACAGCAGGCAAGTATGAAGAAAGTCAACGATTGAGGTGATTGATTAGATGATGAGATGAAGATGAAGATGAGACCGAGACTGAAGAGATAATGGAAGACTGGCACGACGAGATAGACAGACAGATAGACAGATAGTGAACGGATCTCTCTTTAATGTAATGACGGACTGGGAGAGTCTTATACTTTCCAGACCACCCTTCCCACAAGTAAGTAGATGAGAGAGGCGTGCGAAATGCATGTACCCCTACTTACCCAGGTAGGTAGGGTAGGTACAGTACCTGGCCGCTGCAGTCCTCCCACCCTTGCCTTGTCTTGCCTTGCCTTACCTTACCTTACTTTTACCTTACTTTACCTTGCTCCTACCTGCATACTGCCTTGTGCCTTTGCCTCCTTGGGTCTACTGTCGGTCCCCGTGCCACCTCCATCGGCCGTTGTGCTGCTTGTGCTCATGGTCGTTGCTAAAATTGCTCACTGCAGTCGAAGCTTAGCTCGCCTTAGAAAGTATTTTCCAATCGCGCTAAAGTTGGTGGTGGTCAGTTGGTGTTGCTCTTGCAGACGCCCTGCAGGCCCGGCCAAGCGTAGCCTACCTTGTACATAACCTAAAGCCCAGGATGAGGATGAGCCGATGGGGACGGGGACGAGCTTTTTTGCTGACAGGAGGCTAACGAGGTACGTAGCTAGGGGAGCTGTGCCGTCCTCGTACGGGCTTTAGCTCCTCGGGTGCGTCTGTTTTGCGAGCTTGTGTTTCTGTTCTGCGTCTGTGAGCTTGACATGACATGACTTGACTCCTCCTTTTTGCTCTGGATGAAGTCAGATTTCAGAAACGGTAAGTAAGTGTTGTTGTTGTTGCATGTTTCAAAGCAGGGACAGCAGTTTGTGGGGTCCGTGTTATTTTGGTTTGGATTCTTGTCTTCCTGCTGTATCTACTGTAATATGTAGCTATGATTTCAAGGATCATGATATCGGCAGTACTGTAGGGACCCTCCCTCCCCTTCCATTCCCCTCGTCGAGCTCAAGTGGGAAGGTCAAGGCAAGCAAGGTATTGTATTTCTAAGAAAGAGCAAAGCCCGGGGATGGACCGTGCCGTGCCCAGACCCATTCCAGATTACCCACCCCCATGTCTTCCATCTTTCACTTCATCAAGATCCCATCTCCGGCTCCAATTCTTGTTGGTTATGTCCCCTGTCCCCTATTCCAAGACCAACACCCAACACCAACATTTTAAAATGCCTGGATGTACGTACGCATGCAATCGAAGAATCAAAGGAACCAGAGTTTAGCAAATGGAAGGAAAGTGCAAGGTCAGATAAGCCCAGGAGTCAGAAGAGAGAATTGGATATGGACAGACAGGATGCCTTACTCCGCCATCTCGGCCCTCCTCCGCATCCATATCCATATCCAGACCCACACCTCATCCACTCACAAGTCCAGATTTAGCCGGCGGCGGCAATTCATCAATGAAAAAACCGCCAGATGGACAGCTAGGCGGGCAGTCAGTCATGAACAGTACGGATGGTACCTAGGGCAGGGCAGGGCAGGGTACGGAAGGTCGCCATGGCCGTCGGCCGTTGCTCACCCATCGAGAAGAGAAAGAGGGAGGAATAATCGATTACGCACGTCCCGGGATAAATTCAATGGTGTTCTAGCTTGATTGGGGAAATCCTACCCTGTGGCATGCTTGCATCCATGCTTGCTCGATGTTGTGGTACGTACCCGGCCAAGCTTTCCTCTTCTCCTTCCTCCCCTCCATGTACGGTACCTCGCTGACATCGCTACCGACCTCCACCTGCCAGTCTCCTGACTTCACGCAGCCAGCCATGTCTCGTTTGATATCCAAAACAACAACATCAAAAGAAAACTAAACATCAGACAAAGCAGCTGCACCTATGCAAGCAACAGTTCATCCCATCCCCTACTCCTTGCATCCTCCTGATCAAATTTCGATTCTAGGTCTGTTCTCGCCGCCCCCAACATTTACGGTTCAGGTGGTGGTGCGTGCTGCTGGTGTTTGAGGATTTTCCGGGTAAGTTGGAAACGTGGAGTTGGTGATCATCGTTTGTTTCTTGTTTCGAGACAAGGTGCTCAGACATCAGACCTGAAAATCAACAGTTCAGATGGAGCCGAGGAGGGGGATCGTGGACATGGAGCTTATCATCTCGCTATCGGGGAGCGGAGACTTGTGGGTTTGTACAGTAGATGAGGGAGTGAAGGAGCTTTTTCTCATCTCGATTTGTTCTTGAGGAAAATGAAGTAAAGTTCCTGGAGCTGTAGGGTATTCTAATGATGACAATGTCCAAAGTTTTCTAGTATATCGAACTTCTTGAAAGTCTCGAGTTCACTTGGGACATTGAAGCATTCCAGAACATCAACCACACACATGAAACAACTCTCTCTCCTTAATCCCTATCCGCAATCCATCGCATCCGCACGAACTCCCGTCAGAATCCGAGATCAGGCCCAAGCAGACCATCATCCCATCCATCCATCTGCTTTGACTTCATCTTTCAGACGATAACCCCCTCGGTTCGAAACATCAGACGAACATCCATCACCCTTTCCATAAACAACCTTCTTCCTTTTGTCAAGCCACCCAGCCAGCCCTTCTCCTATCCGCTGCATTGCATCTAGAGTCGCATTTCACAACACCTTCCAACAAAGTCTCATTTTTCACTCACTCAATCACTGCTCTATTCCGTCCGATGTCCGTCCTCGCTTACAGGCTTTTCCTTTTCGTGTTTGCTCGTGCGAGTTTCTGTCCTAGGTAGGTATTATTGTCCGTATGCAACCAATAAAACCTAACCGCCTGTGACCACTCTTCCAGAACACAGAGTCGTGACCGCGGCAGCAGGTACTGTACTCATTCGTAATCAAATTACCGACCTACATAGAAAGCTTATCTGGGAAATCAATATAGACAGGGCTTTTGCTTCCAACTCAATTGAGTTTTGGATTCAGATTCAGATTCACAAAAAAATCAAATTAATATCAAACTTTCTCTCAAGATAATTCTGTATGTATACTTACTGTACTGATCGATCAAGAGTTCCGAGCTCGGAGACTTTCCTTGAGACACTCAAGCCTCCATCTGAGCGAGCGACCGAGAGGAGGCGTGGGTAGGATTCACATCCCCGATGCCATGCGGCTTCGAGGCTTCAAGCGGAGGGGGTTCAGGGGCAGCACACATCTATCTCATTCTCAACTCTCAACTCTTTTTCATCCCCCGTGATGTGATACGACTGATACCTAAACTAAACTAAAATCTCATCCAATACTACCTCAAACATCTCGTTTCGTTTCATCCCATTCCCATGGAAAAGGGGATGTCTGATCTCCCGTCTTCACGGTCCCTTCACACTACCGTACCAAAACAAAGTCTTCTGGGAAACCAACTGGCCAGTAAGTAAGTACCGTGAAACTCGTTCGGAAAGGTAAGTAAAATTCGCGTCCGTCCATGCCATGCACAGCAATACCGATAAGGCACGTAAAGTAAAAATCAACAATGCCGGTGTCATAGTTTCAAGAACGCCCTTTCTTCCCTCCCCGACTGCCGCAAAACACCACGCCAGAAAAGTCAAAAAAATCAAAAATCAAACTCCTGTCAGATCTCAATCCATCCCATCCCATCCCGACCTACGGAATTCCCACCTACCTACACCCGTGACCGAATTTCAAAAGCCGTTTGACCAAAACCAAAGCTAAAAGACAAGAAAGTCAAATACTAAGCGCATGTAACCTTCCCATCCTTTCCCTTCCCTTCGGACCCTTCCCCATCTCGCGGCAGCCGCCATCGCCTCCACTCTTCTCAAAGAAGAGAAAATTAGCTCCCTTACGGAGTACCAAGACTCGACTAGGTAGGTAGCCAGTGCAGCCGACGGCCGACTGACAAAACAATAAATTTGAGAGGCTAATTTGTTCCTAATTTAGCCAGTGGGGTGGGTATCTGTACTGCCGTTTCTATTTTTGTGTGTTAATTATGGTTCTTTTCCGCTCGAGCTTTTTTTTTCCTCCTGCTTGCTTGCTGCAGTAGTGTACAGTACCGCACCGTACGACCTGATGGGTAAGCCGGTAGCCGGGTGGGTACTGTAAGACAGTACTGTAGGTAACCAGGTATTTGCGGGGGTTGGGTCAGGTTAGTCAACATCCATCCTCGACCACAGTCTATTCCATATCCTTTTCGAGAGACAGATTTCCCAAGAACCAATAGAAGAGAGAGAGTATAACAAAGAAAGAAAAAAAAAAGGAGAATTGGAAATTAGTATCTTAAGAGTCAAAATAACAAGATGTCGTCCATGGATGGAGCGGCTGCGTCTATTCCTTCCTTCGCCATCCCATCCTTTGAAGGCCATTGGCCAAGCCGCAGCTTCAAGATAGCCAATGAAGATGTGACAGCGACGATTACACTTTGGTTCTGCTTGGTCGTGAGGCGTGAGGCGCGGCGCGGGCAGGCGCTTGTAGACAGACGCCTGGTTTTGACTTTATTTGCTTGTTATTTGTATTAATGAGGTAGAGGAGGTCTTGATGGAGATGGGGATGGAGATGGCGGGTTTTACCATCAGATGCGCAGTTTTGGTCGCTTTCTTGGTGGCTTGATGGAGCCTGTTAGTGAGACTTGATGTGTTGCTCGGGCTTTCCTTCTACTGGAAGAGGTACGTAGAACTGAAAAGCCATGAATGAATGGTAGGTACTTCCCTTTGTTGGTGCACTTCATACATCCAATCGCAAGGAAGTCATCTTTTCCAAACATCAAATCCGTCTCAGCCGGCTGGCTGGCTGGCAGGCTGGTAGCGGTGTAGCAAAAACACCACGAAAGACAAGAAAAGGATCGGATGAGCCCAACTAACTGACACGTCATCGTTGGTTTTCTCTTTCAAATCCAACCAAACCATCAACTGTGCATCTGGATTTGAGAAACCAAATACCCGCCATACCAGTACCGGCTACCGCTGCATCTACACGGCGAAGCTCGATAATCCCTTTCAACAAGCAGAAAATAAAAGAGAAGAAAAGAGGAATAAGGCACCAACAGCATTCATCCCGTCGGCTCGCTCCTCCGTGCAAACAACCTACCCTATCTCCCTCCTCCCCCTTCCCCTCTCTCTAACCGAGATCTGTTAGTTTTGGTTCAGATACCAACCCAACAAGACGCCATATTAACGCCTTGCCGATGCTTGCATGCGGCGAAGACATAACATACTTTGATGCGATTCGATCGGATAGAAAGATCTTACAAACGGGCACTCTTGATTTTTTCTTTTTCGTTGGTGTATTGTAGGACGAGGATGAGCAGGACGAGTTTGCCGCTTTGCCGATGCTTGGATGCGGCGAAGGGGTGATTGATGGATGTCAAATACCTACCAGTGGATGGATGGGGAGGGAGAGGAAGATGTGTCAGGTCGATTTCTTCCTGCATGCAGGTTTATATTGGAGGCACAGCTTCGTGCACGGCGTGGGCGTCGCTGATGTGTGAGAAGTTGGTCGCTCGAGGCCCCAGAATCGTAGGATCAACTTGAACATTAAACTTTGATCGACACTGAGATTGAGTTGAGACCCGCCGCCGCTTTCACTTCCTGCAAGTCGAGGTCGAGCTTGTGGCCCAAGGCTTGGGTGGTATTCCTGAGACCCGAACGGCGACCACTTGAGCGGGCAGGCAGCTTTTGAAAAGAAATGAGACTTACAAGGCATTCACGAAGTCTGATCAGCCTGGAGGAAGATTGATGTACAATAGAAAAAAGTGCGTCATTCGTCTTTTACTGTACACACTCTTACCTTCGAGTGGAGTATTAGTTACAATGTGAACGAACGAACGGTTGTATCGGTTATCCCACAACCGCCAGCTCACCTCAGCTCCCTTCCTAGTCGTGCCACGCATACATACTCAGAATGCACCAATCCTTCCTATCCCTCTCTCTATCCCCAAACAAAAATCGCACTCCCTCACAAATCCTCCAATGTCGTGTTGCTTAGCGCACAGGTGGTGCTCCCAATCCACCGCTCATTCCTTGCAGCTTGTTGGCGAGTCTGGGATACTTTTCTTGGACCTCGAGCTGTGTTCGTGTAGCCTCTGCGTAGGACAAGGCATTCACAATCTCGCCCTCGGTTCTAGAAAGCTCGGCGGCTCGCTCGAAATATTTCAATGCTTCCGTAACCTTGCCCTGTTGGAGCAGGAGTTGCGCCATGGTTGCAACGGCAATGTCGCACTCGGGATCGACTAAAATGTGGTTAGCGCTGGCTCATTTCTGTACGCGATATTGACTTACTGATGAGCGCCTTTTGGCAGAGCTTCTCGGCCTCGGCGAAATCTTGCTTCCATTGGAAAAGTGCGAGGGCTTTGTTGATGAGAGGGAGAACGTTCATTCCCAGAGGCTTGGTTTGCTTCTCCATTTCAACTGCTGTGTCGAACTTCTCGATAGCCTCTTGGTACTTTTGCTGATCTAACAACAGTTCTCCGTAGTAGTTGTATACATCCGGAACCTTATCGAAATTCTTGATGCACCGGCGGAAAGTAGCCATCGACGAAGCAATGGATCCCATCTTATATTGTGTTACACCGAGTTGAATATGGGAGAAGATGAAATCCCTGTCCAGGTCGATGGATTTTTGGTAGTCTTTGGCGGCATCTCCGAACTCTCCAAGAATGAAGTGCAGCTGGGCACGGTGGTAGTAGATATCGGGATCATCGTTGTTCTGTTCCATGGCCTTCTCAAAGTCCTCTGCTGCAAGGTCCTTCTCGCCTACATCTTGTTAGTCAAAGTCAATTCAAACAGCTATTCTTCATACCTAGCTCCAAGTGCATACTGGCACGCTTGATGAAACTTTGTGTCAATGCAGGTTGCAAATCAACACTCTTAGTCAAATCAGCCAATGCCTCCCGGTTCTCTCCACGAAGATATCTGAACGTTCCACGCATGTTGTACGCAAACGCCTCGTTGTCTCCAAGTTCACCGAGCTCCAACGCCTTGTCGAAAGCAGCTGCCGCTTCCTCGTATCCATCCCCAGTCTTCTTCTCCATTGCTCGTAGACCATGTTGAAGTTGTCCGATTCCAGTACCTTCCTCAATCTCAGCATCCAATTCCAACCCAGCTGGTGGGGGTCGAGCCCGGAAACTCTGGAGGTAGTTTGTGACAAAGGTTGGGCTGGGGAGTCGCTTCTCCTTGCTTGCTAAGATAGCTTTACCCTTTGCTTCTGCAACCTTCTTGAGCAGACGTTCAACAGCTTGGGCGCTGGCTTCGTTTCGGAAACCATCGATGATGCAGCTGGCGGTAAAATCGAGGAGAGCTTCGCTGAACTTTTCGAGATTCTCGTAGGCATGTGCCCGTCTGTTCAAAGCCTTCACGTATTCGTTGTCGAGGTTGATAGCAGCTGTGGTATCCTCAATGACCTTCTCCCATTGACCAAGAGCATTGTAGCATGCAGCACGGTTGGAGTAGAAGATTGGGTCGGGCTTGCAGATGATAGCTTTGCCATATAAATCGATTGCTTTGGTATAATCCTTGGCTCCGTAAGCGGTGTTTCCGGCAGCTTTCAGCTTCGCGGCATAGTCCTTTCGTTCCTGTTCGGAGAGGTTTCCAACGGTTGTCTCGTCCACCTCTGGGAGTTCGTCCACCGATTCAACAGTTGGCGCCTTTGGCTTGGGCTCGACTGTGCCCTTCTCTAGGTCTGCGGGCTTCTTCTCATCATCCTTCTTCCTTCTCTTCTCCTTCTTTGGTTTCTTGGGCGAGTCTCGTCCGATTGTGTTAGTTTTCTGAAGATTCAATGTCAGCTACACCATCATTATCCAGGGGCGCATCAAGATCAACAAACCGAATCAGTCAAATAGTATGCAACACCGGCTCCTGAAACAACAATCGCTACTCCAGCAATTGTGTAAACGACAGCCTTGTTCTCAGCCGCCCACGTCGATATCCGATCCCATACTGAAGAGGGAGGTGTTGACGACGCGAAATCTGGGAAGGGTCTCCCCGTAGGAATTGGGCTTGGGGCAGCCATGTGGAAACAAATGGATTATTAAGAGAAGATAGAGAGCAACGGGAAGAAAGAAATGGCAAGGGCTGGTCGATGGCGGGAGATGGCAGACTCGGTGACGATGGCACAAACAGCTCTCTACGTCTGCTTCGAAAAAGTTCCGCGATCCAAGCTCAGCCCGGCAGACGGCTGCTGATTTGCCTCCAAGGCAAGGTTTCGAGGAGTTGTGACGCTAGGCCAAAAATGGTCGAAACTTGGCCTGAGCTCTTATTGCCGATCCATAATTATCTCCTTACCGAACATGTCAACATCATCGAATCATTATTTTACTAATGCACATCTACTGAGTACTTGTTATGTAGCTGGATACGAGGGGACTTTGGTACCGAGGGCATTTGATATGCTCCAATCGTTGTTAGGTGTTTATAGCCACTCTTCGTGTTGGCTTACCTGACAGCCCTAACTGAGTTCACGCCAGCAGTATCTTGATGCTTCACCATCTAGAAAAAAATGCCAACCATCCAGGCATACGTGCTGATAAGCAATATAATTGTACAAGAAATCTGGAAGGTAGCCTGTAATTCAGATATAATCTAAAGCGTGCTGTCTTCCACATCTGCAAGGTGCCATTGACGAGCAATCTTTTAGCGAGGCGGTCACATTGACATGGTCAATGTAGGTGCACATGGCTTTTCCAAATGAAGAGCCTTCTTTCTATTCTCTTTTTCTTGAATACGTGTCGAAGTTTGTATCAAATTATCATTCTCTGAAATGTCATATTATGCAATGTAATTTGAACGATGAAAGCTTCCTTGCTTGGGTGTTTGTATCCTGCTTATGGCCGAGTATACATCTAGTGGAAGATAAAAGCCAATCACTTTGTACACACCCGGGTATCTACAATATTTTAGTAACATAATCTGTTTTATGAGCCTTATTCCATTCATTCTTGTTCGCACAATTATAATTTCACGATTTACATCACGAACGGATTGAATCATCAGAAGAGAACATGCATGTATTATTTTGTCTGCCTGCTAAATTCCAAATGCAAAAAAAGAAACCATCCATCCCCACCTCTCGTGCACAAGAGTCAAAGTCCGAAAAGTCCTATGTCGTTTATCATAAAGGAGAAAAAGTACAGTGCGAGCAGGAACTTCATCCGTGCCGCCTGCCTTGTGTGTTCGTCAACCGGTCCGTCATTGAATCGAAGTTAGCTGATTGCAGCTCAAAAATTGACCCTTCTATTCCCGTCGGCTCTCCTCTGCCATGTGTCCTCCGTTATGCTCGCGATGTTCTGGCGTAGAAAGTGTCATGCTGTTGACTCGCTAGAAGTACCGAAGGCTGGCTGGAGTGAGGTATCTAGGAGCGCTGGACTGTGCAGAAGGATCCTCCACCGCCACGTTGGACTGTGCAAAAGGATCCACCGCCTCCACGTTGGACGGTACAGAAAGATCCACCGCCTCCTCGTTGGATGGTGCAGAAGGATCCGCCACCGAGGCGCTTCTGGATGATGCTTGGAGACATTGTGATTGAATGTGTTGGTCTGAAAGACTTATTGTAGGTTGTTTGGGTAGTATGTGTAGGAGTTTGTGTGTGCGTATATGTATGATGTGTTTGGGTGAAGAAAAAAGCTTGTACAGCGAGGTGATCAGGGACATTATATACAAATTCTGAAGGCCGTTCTTTGGATACCACTTATCCATGGATACAAAGACAAATATTGCCCAGGAGCAGTATCTGGAGTAGTCAAACGAGGAGTTTCGTATTTGAGCAAATCATAACGGCGAGGTCCCACGTTTTCATGGCGGCTCTGGTATCCTCGTGGCATGTACTAGCTTCATCGTCGCCTTGTTCCTTGACCAGAATTGAGCTTCATTCGGAGAACTGAATAAAGCGATACTCATCCTCTTTGAAATACATCTGGGCAGTCTAGAAGGTTCAGAGATGAAGTTCGTGAAGTTGAAAGGGGGAGCTTAATATTGTTCTCCTAAGCGAGCCCCTTAGTATTGTCTCGCCACTAGTATTGTTCTTTTTAGTGAAAGGGCACCCACCCCTAACCGGCGATCATTCGGAGCAGATGGTGTCCACTTTCGAAGAATTATTCCACAGAACATTCCAGTCTTCTACGGTTTAGTCCCTGTCGAAGCTTAATACAGCTTCAATCGATTAATCTAGCCCCATTTAAAGGCTTTAAGCTCGGGTGACATATCCGAAGAACATTCTCGTTAAGAGACCCGCAAATTATAACACAATCTTTGTCCTTGCGGCTGGCTTCTTCATGTGTGCAGTATGTCAAGTATAACAAGATTTATTGGCGGTTGAATTCCTTGACCTGTCTTCTCAATGACTTCTGATGCATTGAGCAGAAGCTGAACAACCTAGACCGATTCTAACTTTCTATCAATTTGACTTCATCCATTCCAAGGTCGCGTCAGTACTCCTTGAATTGGCTAGAAGTGTCATGAGAATCGCTAGTGGCTGAAGTTATGAAATATCAAGCTGCTTCAGAGTCCGGAATTGGAAAGCTGTTGCAGGAGATACTAATCTTAGATAGAAGATCTCTCTCTAAAATTGTCGCAAATAGGACATCGATGCCAGTGATAGATATGATAGTAACAGAGACAAGAATTGGAATAAGTGGAAATCGCTTCACACTACCACTTTATGAGAAAGTCGATGAAGATCAATTCTACTGTAGAATCCGCACCAAGGAAGTACCCATGAAAAGCAACTCTATGCTTAGAATAAGAACAAATTCTCAATGTGAGCAACATGATTAACAACAAGTAAGTTGTAAATACGATCTAATGTTTGCTTCGCCTAGCCGAGCTACCCCTTGAGGATGTCAGCGGGAGTGGGGTTGATGCTGTGATCGTACTTTCAAAGCATATCTTCTTCCTTCACAAGAGAACAAAATTCTACAGTAATCACTATCTCAAAGTAAAAACACCAACATGGCAGCACCAAACGAAACCTACCGACCCGCCTTCCATCCCAATCCCAACCCCAACCCACACATCTCTACAGGTCTCCCCTTCCCAGAAGCATGTGCTCACCACATCAGCAACACATTCCATGCATCGCGAGTCTACATCATCGTTTCAACTTCAATCAGTAAGACGGAAAACTTCACACGCTTACAAAAAGCACTAGGCGAGAAAATCGTAGGTGTTAGGAAGGGCATCAAACCTCACACGCCATGGGACGACATCGTGGAGATTGTGAACGATATTCGGGAGAAAGGATCTGATACCCTCGTGACTCTTGGTGCAGGATCTCTTACAGATGGAGCGAAGATCATTACATTTGTATGTCCTTTCTTCCAGAACCTACATACCGTACCGTGAAAGAAGTGTAAGTGACTGGCTGGCACGAACTACCTACTGTACGTCCCCATGTAGGCACTCGCGAACTCTGTCTCAATACTGGAAGACCTCTCCAAAATAGCCGCAGAAGCTAAACCCAATCATCTAAAACCATGTCTAATCCCCGTAATCAATATCCCAACTTCCCTCTCTAGAGGAGAACACCCAGCTCTCGCAGGTGGTACCGATACTCGAGCTCACCATAAAGACCTCTTCACACACCTGTCTATGCTAGCTCATCTCGTGATCCTAGATCCCGCACTCAGCATCTCTACCCCAGAGCGGATTTGGTTTTCTACTGGTATCAGAGCTGTGGATCACTGTGTAGAGGACTTGTGTTCGCTGGATATCAAAGCTGAACCAGAGACAGATGAGGTCCTCTCTGCTGGCTTGAAACTACTCGTTCCAAGCCTGTTGCTCACAACCGGAACTGGGATTATGAGAGTGCCAGGCTAGATTCGATGTTAGGTGTTATTAAGTCGATGAAAGGTGTTGGATCAGGACTGCCTATAGGTGGGAGCCATGGTATCTGAAATCAACTTGGCCCTTTGGGGGTTGGTCATGGAGAGATGAGTCGTATCATGTTGCGTGCTGTGCTGAAGTACAACGTCCAACATGGGGGTGAGAGAGTCAAGGCACCGCAGCACAAAGTCCTAGATATTCTCTGGGGTGAACATACCGTTGTAGCGGTACTGAGAAAGCAAGAACTGAAGAAAGAGAGTGCTGATGCAGGGGATGTCATCGGTGCCATCATCACGGAACCAGGCATGCCTAGAACGTTAAAAGAAGTAGGGGTTGGACGGGAGAAATCGGATGCCCTAGCGGCCAACTGCTTAAAAGATGCATGGCTGAAGACGAATCCAGTGCCCTTGACGGAGAAGAAGCAAGTGTTGGAAATTTTGGAATGGGTGGCTGATGATGGGAAGAGTCACTTGTGACCTAATCGAATGTATTTAATACTAAGATCCTGGTATTTGCTATGCGTGTACTGTATCTGGGACAGAACGGGCATGCATCTGTTTGTTTTCTTACCCGTGCCTAGCTTCTGATATGGGTGGTCGTGCATCGCGCTCCTCGATCGAGCTTGAGCGGGTCTAAATTCTCGCTACCCCTGAGCATCAGGCTAGCTAGGCCACGTATAATATTCTTGAAAATAGACAGGAGTGCTTGAGATGATAACAACATATGTATCTCACTTGCTATTACGAAAGTTCAAGAAGTTTGGAGTGAATGTATCTCTTCAAACATACTTCCCTCTTCCCTCCTCTCGTCTCACTGACCAGACTCAAACCCCCAAACAACTCCGCAGTCGGGCACCAGCATGATAGAACTACCAAGAGTAGAAACCATGAAGTTTGATCAAATAACTGCTCTCCCGAATTCGGACAGCCACTTCCAAGCAGAGCTCGGGAAGCCATGACTCTAGTCTCACCTGCCCTTCGATTCACCTCCTTCCACGCCCGTCAAGGAAGGCAGGCAGTGAATCACACGCAATCAAAACCTGATGCGGAGAACAGGGCGAAAGTCTGCCTGCCTAAGATAAGTGGCATTTCTTCCTTCCCATCCATAAGTATCTCTCCCTCTCCTCTCGTCCTCCAACTACCCAAAGTTCAATCTCGAAAGAGAAAATCCCGTCTTCGTGGCGGCCAGACGCCCAATCCTCTTCCTCGAATCCGAATATACAACACAAAAGCACAGACTACTATACTACAGACGCCCTTCTCCAGCTTTGAAAAGAAGTGCCAAACGCCCGAGGGCATTCGCAAATCCTGAGCCACGATGCCCAGCCTCGCCGGTCTGGAAATGGCACTTGTTTTTGCACAGGGCTCGGAAGCAGCCACCACTCTAGGCAACGACCCTTCGTGAGTCACTTTCAAAAAAAAAATCATTTCCCAAAGCTAAATTTGCTAATAATTAAAGTTCCGAAACCAGAAACACGAAACAGATTCCCTGTCTCCAGATCCAGAACGTGCAAGGAACTGGTCAAGGTAGTACGAGTAGAGCGAGATGGCAAATCCTCTTCCATGACTTGCCTGACGAGATACGCCTCAATATCATGGCGCATCTAGTGCGTGACCCCGTCTCTCAGATCTGTCTTGGCTTGACGGCTCGATGCTGGTACGCCATTTTTCACGAGGTAATGGATCAGGGAAAGTTATACGTTGGTCTGGGGAGGACGTATGAGATCAAGCGTTTCCCATTCGATCTCCGCATGCAAGCCGCTGTTGATGAGAGCCATGTGCTGTACGGATGGCAAGAGTGGGGATACATGTACGGCGCGAAGTGTGTTGAGTGGCAGCGATCTCTGGGTGAGTTGTTGTGGGATGAGAAGACGCTGTGGGCAGATCTGTGGCATTGCTCTTCGTGTCTGAAGTATAAACCCGAAGAAGCCTTTGGGACTTTTGCGTTGGAGGAGAAGGTTGAGAAGGAGGATTCGCAGGCTCTGAGTGCGTTTGAGGAGAAGGGGTGGGAGTATTGGACTCATTGCAGAAGATGTCGGGCGGTCACTTTGCTGATTGAGTGGGAGGGACGAGAGGAGGTTGTCGAGCTTCATGGAAATGCTTTTGAAGACCGGGAGAGCTTGGGGTTGATTAGGGGGGGTGAAGAGAGCCGATCGAGGGAGTTGTGGACAAAGATGATTTGCTTTTATGATAATGATCCCGAGATTCTGGAATCGTGGGATGAAGTTTTCGCTAAGATGAGTATTTGAGCAGTTGGTTCACAGGTGTGTAAGTTAGCTGCAATCCCAGATCCATGCAGTGCCGTAGGTCATTTGATGTACCTCTAGCTCTTAGAAATGAATGGGATCCTACCAGCACGAATATTACATGTAAGGCTGCCACTTATGTAACAGTAGAGAAGGGCTTTGTACCTACCTTTAAATAGTATTTCCCATACAATACTTAGCGACTGTCTTGAAAATGTGATTCAATTACCTTTCGATTTTTCAGATTAACATTGCATAAAAGTGCTCACATTGAGTAGATAGTGGCTGCAAATGGAAATGGCATCATTTTATTTTGTGAACAGAGCTTTGCCCTCTCGCCGCTGATACCCGGACATAATAACCCAATCGCCTCTCCACCCTGTCATCGCAACAACCATGGTCTCTTTGTAGATGTCCAACCACTATCAGCAGACGACATCAGATGGTTGTCAACATCTCTAGGCAATCAAGATCTTGACTTCACAAGGGTTCTCGAAGGCGACCGTAAACCTGCCATTCAACTCAGTAAGAGTCGAACTGACGATTGTTGTTGATTCACCACCAAGCTGAGGAAGTTTGTTCGTTGAAGAACAGTCTGGCGCGGTAAGTGTAATGACCTGCGCTGTACTCAAATGGTCGCCTTGAAGCACCACGTCAACGACACTACCGGACCCGTAATAATTGATCAGTTTCAAGTATCGAGTAGCACCGGTTCTCGTGGCAGACCAGTAGACTGGTCCGATGCCATCTCCGTACTGCGTGGAGACGGCAACAGTTTCCTCGCCTTTGTATTGGGAAAAGGTCTGTTGGATGTAGTAGCTTGTCGAGTGGAGGATCTGGTTAGCAGTGTGTTTGATGACGGCAACAGTGCCGGGTTCCTCGTTGTATTCTTTGATCATTGCACCGTAGGCTGTTCCTTTCACGATATCAGAGTTCCGCTCGGCCCCGAGTAGCATGATGCCTTCCGCCAAAGCCATACCCATGGTCTATTTGACAAATTAGTACTGGATCAATCTAAAGTATCAAGATTCGAAATCTTCAGTCCTAAGACATTGGTTCATGGGTTTCGGATCCTCAGATGTTGGGTAAACAATGGAGAGAGCACTGACCTGGGCCCCGATTTCCGGAGAACCATTTGAGAACTCGTAGATACAGGCATACTCGCCAACAATTATAGGCAAACTTCTGTTGGCGTTATCGAATCTGTCATAGAGTGCAACGAATGTGTCTTGGTTGTAGTAAAAGTGGAGGTCAACCCAGGTGTTCGGCCCAGCCACAGGAGGCGGAACGATTGTCGAGATCAGAGTCATACCGGGGTACGTTGCTCGGATGCGGTCGTAGAATGATTGGAATCGATAGGCATAGTACGAGTTTGTCCCTCCATTCAGGTAATCCTCATTGCCAATCTCGATGTGGTCAACTTTAAATGGAGTCGGAAAGCCAAGACTTGCTCGTTTTGCACCCCAAGTGGTAGATGAATCTCCCTAGTATAGTCCATTAGTCTCACACCACCGAGGATGTTCATATCTAATCAATTCAAATCAAACTCACCATCAGAAACTCAAGATAGTTCATGCTAGAGTCGATATACCCTCCGAGATTAGCTTGGGACACCAGAGCGCCACCAATATGCAGCCCAGCAAACAGCCCAAGAACGACTGTCTGTTGCGAGTCCGTCGCCCACTGCATCATTTCCAGTATGCCGAATCCATTTGTCTGATAGTCACCCCAGACTCCTAAGTGACCAGGGCGATTCTTCAAATCACCGTAAGTGAAATCCCAATGCCATTCGTTGCCTAGGCTCATGCCTTGCATATTGTTCCCGCCTGGAAGGCGAACCCAAGTGCTCTTCAGTCCATTAAAAGATGCCGCCAGATCCTCTCTCACTCCATTGTGTCGGTTGTTGTAGGTCTGCTTGAACAAGCTGAGTAGGTTGACCTGAATACTCTTGCCAGCAAGTAAACTCCCATCGAACAAAAAGGTAAAGGTGTTGTTGGAATTAGACGAGGAGGAAGTAGGCTGGAAGACACTAGGGGAGACAGAAGTCCAGGTGCCGTCCACGGATTGGACTGATATGTTGGTTGAGGAAAGCTGAGTACCAGAGAGGGTATTTTTGAACCCAACAGTCACGCTGCCATTGTAGTTGCCCTTGATACTGAAGCTAGCTGCATAACGCTTGGAGGAGTCGACGTGGAATCCCCAGAAGCCGTCGTTGTAGAATCCGATTTGACCTGTCGTACCTGCAGGAACATCGACTCGCATGTCATATGTCAAGCTTGCTGAGAGGGGAGGACTGGATTGCTCTACTGATAGCTGTACGTTGCCAATGGGGTGCCAAAAATCGGTTGTCCGTACCAAGCTGGCCTGCCCGTTTTGGGATGAGCCTTGAAAGGCACGGTTGCGAATGAGCTCCGCGTACAAGCCACCGTCTCCCGAGTGGTAGATGTCCTGTAAATCTGAATGAGTGGATGTAAACCAACACCTCGTTGTTTCATTGACTTACTTCGTATAAAGTCCCGAACAACAAAGGGCTGGAGGTGTTCCCGCCGCTTGCTGCTACTGTCAAGGTTTGACGCTGCGCTGCCACGAGAACGAGCGGCAGTGCTGCAGCAAAGAGATAATTGATCAATCTGGCCATGTTGCTAAATGTACTGGGCAGGAGAAGTGCGATGTACGCTGTCCATGAAGCTCCGAACGGCCGATATATACTTCCATTTCCATCCTCACGCTCATGGGGACGACGGCTCGGACGAGTAACATGATCTGAACGTCGCTACCTGTTACCCCGGATTCTGCAAATCTGGGGACTCTACATTCTCTCGAGCTTGAATCCCTCACATACTTATGACATAGGATGGCATGGGATGGGGTTTGGGTAAAGAGGGTGGACACCGAAAACCGAACCCTGGTTCGTTGCTATCCTGTTGCTAAGGAAATCGAAGCATTTAATTCCTCATAGCTTTAACTCAATTTTAACTGGGATAAAATGCTTAAAATGGGAAACTTCTCAATTTCCTCATACAAATAAACTGGGGGTTTTGTTTGTTTACGCTCTAAATATTTAACTTTCCACAATACCGGGGTTCGGTTTGCGGTGTCTCTTTACCTCTGGGTATGTGCAGGAAGCGAGACTGGGAAGCGAGGCTAAGCGAAGTTCGGGGACGGGAGAGACCTGAGAGCAGCACAGATCGACAGCACTGAAGACGGGAGTACTATTTTCCATGTAAGGTAAGCAAGCAGCAGCACAGAACTTGGCAGCTGCTTGGCTATTTCTAAGATTAGACTCTAACTTCGTAACTAGATTGGGTACCTGAGCTTACTTGTAAATAGTGTAAACAGTGAAAGTGCAAGGAGAGCATAGATCTCTAAAGCTCGCTCGGGCGGGGTCAGAACAAGCCAGAGGCTATCTTAATTGGCGCGCGTGGAGGAGGCGCGGGGTACGGTACTGTACTTGTATTGTCGTGGGGAAGCGGGGGAGCATGGGAGCGCTCTTGCAATTTTCCATGATTTTGGCTCAGCCAAGTTATTGGAGCGCTTGGAGAGTGCGGGGACTACCAAGGCTGGGCAAATCCCCAGATAGTAGTCTTGCTTGTCAGCCCAAGTAACTTCGAATACAGCCCGCGATCATCGCTCGGCCGATCAGCTCGCGAGACCGAGGCGATAGCGGAGGGTGGCAGACGGTGATTCTGGAGAGCAGGCATGAGGCAGGTGTGCATGGGGACCCCAGATGTATCTCCTCTAACGGACAAATACCATCAAGTATATAGTTCGCCTAGTCCTCCCTGCCACCGCGACTGCTGTTGTCATATCCAGTCTCCCCTTCTCCTCTTCAGCTCCATCTCCCCCCCTCTCTCCCACTTGCATTGGTGCTTGCAACATCCCATATACCCAGGGACAGCATCGATCCGCAACAATGCTTCCTCCTAAGGTCTATCAGGTACGTTGGTAGAAATAAAAGGAGCCTTGCTAGTATTATTTGGAGTCTCGCGTATTAACAGAGTCCACGCACAGTTTCTCGTTGGCGTGTTCGCCTCCCTCGGATCATTCAACTATGGGTATGGCAGCTCAACCTCGGAGAGTGTCTAGATCTAGATCTGATCTAACGTCAATATAGCTATGATCTTGGAGTCATCGGAGGAAGTGTCGCCTCGGACTCGTTCAAGGCACAATTCCACCCAAATCCAGATCAAGTGTAGGTCGAATCCAAACACACCCTCCCCTTTCTCACATGTTCTTCCCTGGTCTGACATTCTGACAGCGGTGCTGTCGTGTCTCTGTTCACTGGTGGCGGTTTCTTTGGTGCAGCAATTGCTGGTGTTTTGGGTGACTGGTTGGGCCGCAGACTCGCCATCATGGCAGGCGCTGTGGTCTTCTGCCTTGGTGGTGCGCTGCAGGCCGCAGGACAGAATCTATCATTCTTCTACGCTGGTCGTGCCGTCGGAGGTCTTGGTGTTGGCGTGTTAGTGATGATCGTTCCAATGTACCAAGCTGAAATTGCCCATCCTTCCATTCGAGGCCGAATCACTGGTTTGCAACAGTTGATGCTTGGTATCGGAGCGGTTTTCTCGAGTATGTTCTACCAACCTTTCATTTGTTTACATATCCTCGGTAATCAGCAACTAACTTGACTCAGCATGGACGGTCTACGGAACCAATCTACACTTCTCTACCAGCGAACAGTGGCGCATCCCTCTCGGCCTGCAGATTATCCCCGCTGGTATTCTTGCACTCATGATCATGCTCTTCCCCGAATCACCACGCTGGCTCATCGACCATGGGAAAGAGCACGAGGGTCTGAAGACACTTGCAAAGCTTCACGCCAACGGCAACGAGTCCGATCCCTGGGTCCAGGCCGAGTACTCACAAATCCAGGCTGCTATTGCCTACGAGCACGAGCATGAAGCGAAGGGATATCGTGATCTGTTCTCTGACCGTTCGAGCTTCCGCCGACTCATCCTCGTGACAGCCTTGCAAGCATCGGTGCAATTGACAGGTGTCTCAGCCATCCAATACTTCACGCCTGAAATCTATAGCAAACTCGATATTGGCACTACAGACGCGTTGAAATACCAAGCTATCAGTAACGTTCTATCTGTGCTCGCACAGCTCTGCACGGTGCTCTTCATCGACAGACTTGGTCGTCGTTGGCCCCTGATTATCGGCAACGTCATCAACGGCATCTGCTTCATCATCGTCACCGCAGCCATTGCAAAGTTCCCCAGCGCCTCTAAATCAGGTCAAAACTCACTCGGCTGGGTCTTTATCGTGATCAATTGGTGCTACCAAGTGAGCTTCTCGTTCACCTGCGGTTCCCTGTCATGGATTATTCCCGCCGAGGTATTCGACACCAAGACTCGCTCCAAGGGTATCTCGTTGGGCGTCATGGTCTCGTTCGCCTTCAACACGATGATCGGACAGATCACTTCACCGGCGATTGCGAATATCGGCTGGCGGTATTTCCTCCTCTTCGTGGTTTGCAATTTTACGAACGCGATCTTCTTCTGGGCTTTTATGCCTGAGACGAGACAGCTTCCTTTGGAAGAGATGAAGGCGTTGTTTTCCGAGACCTCGTGGTTTATTCCGGGGACGGCAAAGCGAGACTTCAGCCAGCCTACTGAGCTGGATGCCCGCTTTGAGGAGGCGAGATTGGAGAAGGAGAATTTCTCACAGGCTGAAGTTCGAGATGCGGTATATTGAACTGGCTGTAATCAGTCAGGATACGGGCAAAGATTAGCTTTATCCGTAGACAGTTCTCGCAGTCTGTTGATTTCTAGGGAAGAGATGAGGTTTTGAATGAACCATACCAATGACAATGAATTGTTACACACTCGTTTGATTTTAAAGAGAAGTTAGGTCTCTGTAATTTGTAGGCCACAACATGTGCGAAAGAATTCAGACCCACCCCACGGTTTGTCCAAATCCGAAATTCAGGTGTCTCTTCTGTCTCTCACTAGATTGGTCACTACACGCCGAAGGATACGAGCCAGCTATAACAGAATCTTGTATGAAAGCCACTTTACTGTGCAGTATCTTGCCACACAATCCATTCCATGTAATTCAAAATTTCATCTTAATATCAGCACTCGCTCTAATTCTGCCTCGGCTTGCTCGCCGCCTGGGGAAGCGGTAAGATTACTAAGTGAGATTCCCTTAACTGGACTGGTATAGACTGGGGAGGGCCGGAAGGACTTTCCCTACTATAATGAGAGAGAGAGAGAGTGCAGTCTGTCCAGCGTGCTCGAAACGGGGGCCTCCTGAGCTGAGGACAAGTGCTGTCTCATGGGAAGTGAAATGCTCTCACTTTGCTTTGCTGGTAGAGTGAGTTGACAATTATTTTTTAGAATGAATTAATGAATGAGTTGTATCTTCTTCCCTCTCAGTTAATACAGGCAGGGAGGCAGGCAGGTTCGCAGGTATATATTTCCTAGGACAGCCCAACGGATTATTGAAGAGCGAGTTCTCGAAACTGGGATTGATAATGTATCACTTAACAGCAAGTGTATTTATTTGTATGAAAGTCGAAGGTCACTCACTCACTTGACGTTGACGACTTGTAAGGACTTCTTGACTTGAGTTCGGAAGCTTAGATACGTAGACCTAGGGAATTATTTTTGCTAGAGGCTTCAGTTCCAGTCTAATGTTAAGACTGCATCGTCCTCATTTGGAGCTTTGCATGCGACGGCTTTGATAATTTAGAGAAGTACGGCAGGTACGACTACCCAAATTCACAGGAAGTCTTACAATAAAACAAGGCAAATTCAAAGAACAAAGATTAAGGGGCCGTTGTGAATTATTATTGTATTTCTCGTTGGTCTCGTAGCATCTCTAATCAACTAGCCACAGTGCCAGATTCTCATTGCAGCCTAAGCAACGCACGCATCAGTCGCATCGTGCTTCAGAGGATTACTCAATAGACCGAAATTCCGAAGAATTCTCCCATTCCCGAAAACTCCAGTCATACTCGCCACCCCTAAATCAATTCCTCGAAATACCGATCCACGAGAAGAAGAACATCCCCGAAAAACGCCACTCTTCAAATCCGAGGTAAATCGTCAAAAAGACCGAGTCAAAGCCCATTGTCTGTCAAATCCAAACACCGATGTCGCAAAATCGATGTGGACAACGAAAGAATTCCAGAACGCCACCGCCAATGTTCCCATGCCGAATAAACGAGAAAAGCAAGAAAAAAGTTCTTTACACGCGACGTGGCCGCTATTTTATGCACTGGCGAGTCATCATCGACCTCTAATGCACGTCGCTCCATGTTCCGGGCTTTCGCTAATGCCGCAAGATCTAACCGTGAAAGTCTATCACATTATCTCGGGGTCCCAGTTTCAATGCGCGCTAAAAAAGACAACCATTCCAGAAAATCGTAAAAAGTCGGATGCACTACTACGGAGTACACCATGTATGGTTTGTTGATGCCATTTATTGGGGGAGGCTGAATGAAGCATCGTCTTGGTGAACGGAGGTTGTTCTCAAGGGGTGGCGACCACAGCGATGCGGCTTGCTCGGCTTTCCTCGATAGCAGGATTTGTGCGCCGAGTTCTCCTTAGCACGCAGGCCGAAGTTTCTCTTCATCGAGCAGTACTCCAACTGCTGGGGCATCCAGGTCTTGATGTGCTCGTGGAGCTCGCATCGGTACATCTTGCATTGCTTGCACTCTTGCTTGCCGACAATTTCCCAAGCAGACTCCAGCGAGTTCGGGCCGACGCGGCGAGTGTTCAAGGGAATCTTGGTGCCGTGAATTGCTCGGTGAACAACGTAGAGATTTGGTGACGTGAGACCGAGACAGGTGGAATCAATCAGATCAAGGTAGCTGAAGATCTCGAGCTTGAGTTCGGTGGGCATTCCCTCCATGTTCGCAGTGGACTGGCGGACTGGAAGAAGAGAAAGGCGGCGGATCATCTCGGGCGTGATCTCGAATTCCCACTCCTCCTCTTCTGGAGATGAGGTGGCATCGGTATCGGTGCTTGCTAGGGGATCATAGTCGGCAGCGACAGAGCTCGAGAGAGAGGCTGAAGGGGAGAAGGTAGGAGCCCAGGTGACGGTGTTGGTGGTGGGGGTGGGTCCCGTGACTGGTCTGGAGACATAGTGAAGTATGCGGTGAGTGCTGATCTCTCTGTAGAAGGTCTTGGAAGTCAGAGCTAGATTTGTAGCACTGACATCGTCGAGGAGCTCAATGATCAGAACCCGGTCCTCATATGGTAGAGTTCTAAACGATGTTAGTACGAGGCTGGATCAGGATAGAGTGTAGCAATCTGAAGGCTGGCTTACGAGAGCGACATGATAGATAGGGGATTTGGGTGTTGTAGCCAAGTGCGGGAGAGGGCCCGTTGAATGTGTCGAGTGTGTGTACGTAGTTGTGCTCCCAAGGCGTAACGTCGCGCAATCGAAGCGTAGTTGGGATAGAGTATCAAGTTGCTGTCGAGGGTGGCGCTTGCTTTTGTAGTTGTGGACGTGGACGTGTCAAGGTGGTGAATTGAGGGGAGGCGAGGTGAGGTGAGTAGGTGGGTGGTAGTATGTGGCGGATATTGGTTGTTGATGAGAAATCAGACGAGTCGCAGGAGTGTTTACCTAGGTAGTAGGGCAGTAGGGCACGACGTGGGGAAATAGTTTCAAGAAACACGGAAGGAGGAAGGAAGTCGAAATTTAGAAGTCTTCTCTTTCTAGCTCCCGCAATGGAACAACAGCAGTCGAGTCAAATCAGTGCAGGTGGGTGGGTCGCCCCAGTGGAAAGCAGGCCAGGCGGTGAATGAGCCCACCTTTGCCATGATTATTATGGGTAACGTGGGCATGTCCGACGTATTCCCACCCACTTTTCCCGCCGGAGGAGAGAGAGAGCCAGCGCGGAGGAGGGAGGGGCCAAGATGCTCTGACCGACAAAACACGACGCCATCAGGAGACCGGCGCAAGATTTGGTTGTCACTTGATGTTGAGTTGAGCTGAGTTCGCGGCTGTATCTGCTCCGATTTGCGGTGGAGTTTTTCCACCTTGACCTTGCACTTCCTGCAAGGCTATTAGCGCTTTGTCACGGACTCGCTAGAGACCAATAGATAGATAGTTCATTCCGATTCCTTGACCGGCTTTCTGGCTCATGGACTGTGGCAGCAACACAGTAGATTAGGTCGTCAAGCCACCGATTTCCCTTTCCGGTCCGGGTGAATAGCTTCAAATGCAGACAAGAACTGCAAGAAAACAAAAGGGCAGCCACGTGTACCCACCCAGCTTTGCGACTTGAGACTCTGGAGCTCAAAAGGCTAAAGCAAACACCGGTGCTGTGGTACTCTCACAGCTAGATCATTGGACAGGCAATATGGATGGACATTTGTCAAGATTTCGTACGCTCCAAGATGCTGATTGGGAAAATGCCATGGCTGGCTCGCTGGCCTAGGTTCCATTCCGTGCACAAAACAATGCTACCCCGCATTGTATTGTAGTGCATTGCAAGCAAAACTCCTGTGACTCCTCCCGGGATACGTCGTACATTATTGTCCTGCCTATATCGAGATATAGATCACACTAATCACCACATCCAGGCCCTTGTTCTCTCCTCCCTCGTACTTGAAGCTCCACATCCCATCGGTCTTGTCGTTCCAGTATGCTCCAGTGGCGCTGTGCATTCCTCTTCTTCCTACATGGGGCTTTCCATCTGTTCCTGTAGCTCCAGTCTTTGCATCGCTCGTCGTGATTGTAGCATCGTCCGCCTCTGTCTTGGGCACAGTGCTTTCTTGCGTTGCCTTGGCCCGGTTGAGGGAAGAGGTAGGGACGAGGTGTTGGATGATGGTACTGTTGACGGCGTATTTGAACGAGGGAGTTCCTCCAGTGGGGGATGATTCAGAGATGAGAGACCGCAAGATGGAGTTCTGAAAGGTTGTTAGCAGGTAGCTACTTGTAAAGCAAGGGGCACAAACGATGATAGTTGTGTTCCAGCCCTCGGTCTTTGAATGCTCGTAGAACTCTGCGCTACCTAGAGCACTTTGGCAAGCCTGTGAGTCTCAGCATGGTCCTCATGAAGTTTGTATCCCAAAGAGACCTACATCGTTGGCGATTTGCTTCAGGCGGGTGTAGCTGATGGGCTATGTAAAGTCAACAAACAGCAATTGAATGCGCGGGGATCTAGTGATAACTTACGGGTGTAGCAGATGAGGAAGCCATATTTGAAGTCTGTTTCGAAATGATTTTGAAGTCGTAAACGGTCAGGAGAGCAGAGAAGAGGGGGTTATGCAATTGTGTTGGTGCAATGGTACTGGCCTGGTGAGCGCCTTCTGCAGCAGTACTGCAGCTTCCTGGTCTGTATGTGGACTAGTGAAGATGGAGAAGTGGAGAATAAAAAAGTTGCAGCCTCGTTATTGTCCTCACATCTCAGGCAAGCGGGAAGATCGGATTTCTGCTGAGGTAAGCTAGAAAGATCTGGACGATAAACCGTCTGCCAAAATGCTGGGATGAAATCTATTCGACCAGTGAAAATCGTCCATCCTGCCCACGTTCCTGCCCCGCCCCAGCCAGCTTCCATTCTTCTTCAGTCTGGAGCTCTCGTGAGCCAGCCTTGGTTTTTCGATCACAGAAGCTTCAATTTCGTCTCGTTCAAGCTCCCCTCGCAAGACTCTCATCCCACGAGCTGTGCGACGTAACTCTCCAGCTTCCGACTCCATCAATCGCTCCCCATCGTGAGGAAACTCGAAGTTCAAGACCCGACCAATCATCTACGCAAGGTTGCACAAACATTCGTGCATATCACTTAATCCGGCTATCCGTCAGAATCATGTCCAGCCAACCTCTCCTCCAGACAGCGCCCGGTACGTCCACACAATACCTTTCTATTCAATTTAATTTCGAGATCTGGTTGGTTTGCTAATTGATGTCATCACAGGCAAGCGAATTGCTCTCCCAACTCGAGTCGAACCCAAAGTCTTCTTCGCCAACGAGCGAACCTTCCTCTCATGGCTGAACTTCACCGTCATCCTCGGTGCTCTCGCAGTCGGCATGCTGAACTTCGGTGACAAGACTGCCTTCTGGTCCGCTATTGCTTTTACGCTGGTGGCTATGTGCACGATGATCTATGCGCTATGGACATATCACTGGAGGGCAAAGTCTATTAGACAAAGGGGACAGGCTGGGTTCGACGATAAGGTTGGACCAACGATGCTCGCTATTGCGCTCCTCGTTGCGGTGTCTGTCAATTTCATCCTCCGGGTTGTGAACTACGACAAGATTGGCCAAAAGCCTTAGGAGGGTGGCATGTCGAAAGCGGGTAGAAACATTACTAGGGTAGAATTTACAACAACAATTGGACAAGGCCTACGGAAGGATTGTCCTTGGCGCAGTCGATATTGAGGGTATTTACGCATACATATAGCTGGGGAGCTGAGCATACGGAGTCGTGGCGCTGGTGAGGGCTGTAATTATACTAGGAGAATCACTGGTGGGATAGCAATACTGCGTACTGTGTGTACAGTTGCATCATAGCTTTGTATTTCGAGACAAACATAATCTCTCTTTGAGAATTGCAATCATTGCTTAGCCCTGAAAATGCCAATTGTGGGGTATCTTTAAAATCTTTTCTGAAGAAACTTCCATCCTAACGCCGTTCCCTGTAAGTAGTACATAACCTAGCTCATTTGACCTCCCGAGCATTGGTTTGTTCACTAGATTCCTGTCAGTAGACTTCGATAGAACAGTGATGAGAAGACTAACCCATAAGCTTTCCTCAACCCCTCAATCCTAACCCTCGACAAATACAAGCTCATAACCGGCATAGCTCTAACCTTCGGCTTCCCCTCACACTCTAAAGCCCTCTCAAACGGCGTCTTCATAAGCTCAAAAGCCTCCTCCTCTTCCTCCTCACTCCCCTCTCCCTCATCCACATTCCCCTTTCCCCTCTCCTGTCCCTGAATTTTCTCTCTCCCACCCTTCCCATTCCTATCCTGCTCTCCCCTCTCACGAATCACCTCCCCAACAGCACAATAACTGAACCACTTCCCGCCCTCCTTCCCAATCTCCCTCTTCACAATCTCAGCCACACTGACGACTTTACTCACAACCGGCGCTTTGGCATACATCATCACCACACTCTCCTTCTTCTCCTTCCCTCTCCCTTTATCCTTCCCTGAACTCTTCCCATTACCCTCACCCTCCTCGGAAGGAGAGGAAGGTGATATAGATAGCAATTCCAGTATACGAGAGACTTTCTTAGTGATGTGCGACGAGGAGATGATACTCATCGTCGTGACTGTATGCGAGTCTTCCAAACCGGGGAAGATTGGGATCGGGAGCGAGAGGGAGGAATCGGCGGGATTGTCTTGAGGCGCTTCTGCTTTCGTACTTGAGGCATCTCGGGGTTCGCTTTCTGCTGTCGCTGTGGTTATTCCATCCCCCTCGACCTGAACCTCTGGGACACCCTCCTCAACTCCCTCTCCCTCTCCAGAATCAGAGCCTTTCCTCCTCTTCGCACCACTGCCTTCCTTCCCATCCCCATCCCTACTCTCTATCTGCGAACCACCGCGATTCCTCTTCCTCTTCCCTCCATTCCCTCCTCCACGTCCACCACCTCCAGAACCAGATCCAGATCCGGCATTCTTCTTCGCGTTTTCACGAAAAGCGTGGCCTTCTGGTCCACGGCGCGCTCTGCCTTTCGTGCGTGCCATTGCGATGTGTGCTGTGATACCGCGATTGTTGTGGGGGGAGATGCGTGAGGGAGGAGAGAGGAGAGAGTTTACTCTGGGAGGAGATTTTGGCGAGGCGGGGAGGGAGACGTGGATCAGCCTTGTGGACGAGGCTGAGGATTTTGGATGTGTGGGGAGATTGGGGTTGGGATTATAATTTCACTGGTTATGAGAGTGATGTATGTATTACAAATGGAGAGATGTTTTGTATCTCTAGTTCTAAAGTTCTGATTTCTTTATATCACTTATAATTTAGACTTCAGTTGGGGGGTTTTTTTTTGGTGATGCTAAAGTGTATGTAGAGCGAGTTTGACATGGGCCCGAGGAAATCACAATTATGCTACTTCGCTGGTGAAATTTTTTGGTTCTTCTTGCCTTGCATATTCTGCTACTGGTTTGAAGCCCTTCTTTGAGGATATATATCGTGTTTGGCAAGTCTTCATTCCGTTCTTCTAGCTCGGCTACCCTAGCTACTTGAATGGGATGTTATTTTTTTTTACTTGTCAATGAATAATATTCTAGGTATCTAAGTACAAGACTGCAGTCTTGCTTAAATAGAACTTGTCTCTGCGTTATCCAGTGTTCTATTATGAACTTTCCAAAAGGGGTAATTGAGAAAAGTGGAAGTCGTGCAAGCGAGGCTGAAGCGAAGGGTGTATGTATTCTGATGCGTGCGGGTCCAACATAGGAGCCTAGAAGGACATTTCAGATAACAAAAAGATAATAAAAATGTGTACTGCTATGGAAGGCAACCTCCAGGGATATATCAATAACAATATCTCTCTGTATGGATATTTTCTTTGGCCTTCATCGCTCTTCAGTAGGCGCAGTGATTGGGTGATGTCCTCGTCCATTTTCCAAGTCAGAAACTCTAACGAGTCAATGCCTCTCTCTAAGAGAGGCAGAAAACCCTTTTTGAGATGTCCATGACTGGGTCAAGAATCCCTGTTAAGTTAATGTAACCAGGAATAAGTGGCTCATTGGCTGTCTTCATTGAGGCACTGGCTTTGAGAAATCAGACGCTCAATGGGGAGAAGAAAAAATCAACGCTCGATGGGATTTTCATAGATTCTAAACGGTTTCTAACAATTATAAGCTTCTGGTCTGGATCTAGATGTGCGTCGTGAGTTTTAATTTATAACTTTCTCGGAAAAATCCGGGAAGGCAGAGCAGAGTTACTCGCTGAAAACTGGACCCAGGAGCAAAAGTAAATACGTCTAATAGGCACATCCCATCCAACTCATCTGCCCCCGAAACAAAGAGCATCAACATGTGAAAGTAACAAAGGTAAAGACGCAATCACATTCGGCAAGTAAAAAGATATCTTGCATACCTAACTGTACCCGTACTTCGGTCTTAAAACTCACAAAGCTAAGTTTGACGTCAAGGGATACTCCCTGTAGAGCAAGATCTTGATGGTGGGAAGATACTTTTAAATAAACTCTCCTTGTCATCCAAGCTCCAAGCTTTGACCGCACTCGCCAATGTTTCTAGATCCGAGGGAGATACTGAGTGATAATACCTAGGTGGAAGAGCCTCTCACATGATATTGAGAAAGCTGGAGCGTATTATAATACGGCGTGATACTAGGTGACAGTGGTACGGATTAGGCAACTGCAGAAACAACCGAAAGGGTCTGACTTGACAAAGTAGAGTAAAGCCAAGGGAGAATGACAGGCAAAAGTAAATGCGGAGAGAGCTTAGCTGTTGATACCGTACAGTACTGTAGTGGAGGTGGGGTCGAGTCGGATCGAGTCATCGTGGCAAGCTACCAGCCAGATTGTGGTTTCATACATGTCCGGCCTCGACGTCGTTTACACCATCAGAAACAAAAGGAAGGGAAGGATGGGTCAACAAGGGATGATGCATGGATTCATACCATTATGAACAATAAATGGATATCAGACTTTTAGTTAATCCCAGTATTCTCAACTTTACGATATCGATATTTAATACATACATAAGTATCGTTGATAGTTCGAAGTGTGAATAGGGAGAGAAGAGGAGGAGGTTTAGTCTAACTAGAATTAGACATCGTTGCGCAAGAAAGGCTCGAGGCAGAGAAACATTGATGATATTCAAACACCAGCATGTAGCTGGCCACACACCTAGCCTGCTCAGTCACCATACGTCAAGCAAGGCAGGGGTCTGGACCCCCAAGCCGGAGCCAGGCGCGCCAGGCTTGAGGAAGGTCTCAGATCCTCGACCGTTTACTGGAGCCTCTTGTTGCCGGAAAAGGAGGGACGAGGAGGATGGACAGACACCAACACATGGGGAGGATAGAGAGATATGTGGTAGGTAGCCGACGAGGAGAAGGCTGACAAGCAACCACGCGGCCTTTTTCTGCACTGTTACGGAGGTTTCTTTTTACTCTTCTCATAGGGTACATATGGGGATGTAGATTGGAGTGAGACTGCTGGGGTAGGATGGGATGGAAAGTCGCTATGGAAGTAAAGTATTCCACTTCTGTCTGCCAGCGTCGATGATGACATGGTTAACGACAACAGTCAGCACTTTGATAGGGGATTCTACCTAGGTAGGTTCTTGCTTGTGTAGAAGAGGGGTTCTGCTTCTGCAGCCCGTAAATGTACGGGCATTAGATATGGACATCGGTTACCTATTCTGTGATATGAGGGAATATCTGAAGGTGCCCATGATTCATACCACACCCTCCATCCCCCCCTCCTCTTATCCATCCAGGAGTCGTCCTATGAAGAGGCAGACATGTATCGCGGTCGAATCGAATGAGATGCACCCTGATAGAGATGCACCAGGTATCCGGACCACGATTCTGCCCTGCTTTCCTCTGCTTGCTCTGCCTGGTTCGGTTTCTCCTATCTCCACACACACACACACACACACACACACACACATGTGCAATGCACTCCATCTATCTCCATCTGGCTGCAGCTGGGCACTTCACTAACCTCATGCCCGCGCAAATCATCTCGCTGCAGCTTGCATGCACCATATCCAGCCGTATCCACCCATAATCGTACGGCAGCGGATGACAAGCCGTTGACCAAGGACCCTCCTTTTTGTCTGGCGGGAGAGCCAATCACACATGCCAAGTCCTTGGGCCAAAGATCCCAAAGTCTTCCACCACATCCACCCACATGCACATCCTTGCCCCTGCTGCGTCAACCCCCCGTCGCCTCCCCTTGCACGCTCATTCCGCCAAGGTGCGCTAAATTAGAATCCGTACCTCCAGTCCCAACTTGCGCAGCTCTCAGACCAGACCAGATTCCACACCTCGCTTTCGCCCGCCCGCCCAGCCCGTAAACCCATCCCAGACCAGACTTCCATTTCCCTCCCCTTCGAACCAGACCATACCACCAACACCCAACAACAACCCATCTGCACCACCACCAAACTTCCTTCTTCACCAACACCGCACGACTGCGACTCCTTCTCACGACATCTTTCCGTTTTAATAATTACCTTACTTTACCCTGCCTCCTTTTACGCCCTTTCACGACTCTCTCTTCCTTCCTTCCTTCCTTGTAATTCCTCCGTCTCTCTTACCTGTTGTTGCCTTTGTTCTTTCCAGCGCAGAGACTCGTCATTAAATCGCTCCTTCGCGCCATTCCCCGGTCGCAAAACAACAACTCCCTCCCTCTCAACGACCACCTCACGCCACCACGGCACCGCACCCTTCAATTCTTCGCCCCCTTCTTGTCGCTCGCCACTCCCTCGACGCGACCTGTAATTGATATCTCTTCCTGTACAAATTATTGCGCGCCTGTACGATTGTTGTTGGGGGTCATTTCGACGCTTTTAAAGGGGCTCGCTCGCTCGCATCGACGTCAGCGAAACACTCCGAACGCTAGTGAATCGCCGCCCGATTGACAACCGGCGATCAATAACATCAACCACCACCACCACAACTTCGCCACGACTCATGAGTGGGATATAAGTCGTCGCGCATACTCGACAACAACAACAGCATCTTCTCCAGCGCCCGGTCGCGCTACTGTCGCCATCTGACTTGGACCAGAACTGCATGCGAATGTTCAGACTCAGTTCTTGGATTTCCGAATCCAGGGGATGCGACAAGGTGGTAAATGGACCAGAAGATCTCAAGATGGCAAATGCCACTCGTCCTGTGGTGGAGATAGTGTCGACGGGCTTAGGGAAACGGAGGAGGAGCAGTCTTGACGAGGGTAAATCCGGCATGGAGGAAGGTGATGCGCTCGACGCCAAACGAAGGAAATCCAGTGCTACTACTACGAGTGAAGCCATACTAGACGTCGCTCATGAGGAGGCAGTGAATGAGAGTTTGCAACCCCTCGACCCCACGAGTCGAATACGTGATGCTATCGAATCTCAGTTCAGCCTCGAGATTTTGTTGAAGCACAAGGAACTACGCCTGATCAACCAAGAGCTTGCCAAATGTCAAGCTGCTTTGGAGCAACTGCGTCGCTGTCATTTGATTCCCTTTCCACCTTCCGTGGCAAATCCTCTGTCGCTGGAAGATGTCAGTAACGGCACTGGCCCAGCTGTAAGCCAGAGAGATCGTGTTCCGAAATGGGCTCCCCCATTCGGAGTCACGGATGGTCCGTACTCAAGACACTACACCAAGTGGCTCATTCCAGATCCCAGCTTTGATGGCGTGGAAGCTGAAAGCTCAGAAGGCTCACGTGCTGGGAAGTCTGTTCTTGATGGTCGTTATACCAGAAACAGTTTCAATGAAGGCAGTACACCTGCAAGCAAGTCCCGATCTCAGAGAGGGACTGCGAGCCAGAAGCTGCAAGCACTCCCCAGTGGCTATCCTCCAGTCAAAGAAAAGGCTGGACCTTGTGTCCTCAAGCGTGGGGATGGTCAGTGGGTCAAACTTATCTGCATTGACTGCCAACGACACGACTTTTCAAGTACTCAAGGCTTCATCAATCATTGCCGCATCTCTCATCGTCGCGATTTCAAGAGTCACGAAGAGGCTGCTGTTGCTTGTGGACACCCAGCCGAGTTCGATGATGCTGGTCGCCTTGTCGGCGAGGAGAAGACCCCAGCTGTTGCACCAGGTGTACACCCTCTGATCAGAAGCACTCCGTATGACAAGGCAGCATACTCTGCCCTCATCTCACGTATCCATTCGTCTTTGGATATGTACAATCAAGGCAACCTCCCTGGGGTAAATTCAATACCTTCTGCAACTTCAACACCACGGAATGTACCAGCAACACCCAACGCAAACTTTGTTCCTTCTTCTGCCACCCCTCATCTTTCAGAGTTGATGCGTAGCAGAGGCTTTGGTGGTAACCTTGATGACCTCGTTGGCGAAGCCAAGACGCAAGCCACCTTCGACGACTATGAGGATTCGGAACATAGCGATGAAGAGCAAGCCAGTGCAGGAAAACAGCCTCTGGGTGTCGATGGTGCAAACTCTCCACTCCCTGTTATGCGTATGCCTGCTCGTGCTGGTGTATCACCTGCACCTCTTGGGCGGCCCAGTAGCAGCAAAGGTATTGATGGTAGACATGGTCGACAACCTGGAATGAGTGGTATCTCACCAAGAATGTTCCATGCGACTCCAACAATCAGCACTGCGACTAATGGGAGACCTGGAAGTCGCCTGTCCAATGCTCAGATTGACGGCTCGGATGATCATCAAGATCTTGACATCGACATGGAGATGATGGATGGACCTTCAATCATTGACCTCAGTCCCAACACTGTTGCGAGCAACAACGCACCTAGCCTTGTCAGTGATGACGGAGAGTACGATGAAGGAGATGATGCTCCCAGCGCCAGTTCAGCAGACGAGGATGAGGATAGTGATGTTGCCGAGATCAACATCGATGATGACAACATGGAGAAGGTCATTCCGAGAACCGTACTGAGGAATCGGGCGGGTAGCGTGATGAGGAAAGAGGACAAGCACGTGTCGTTTGTAAGTCCGGTGAAGGATACCGGTCGGGATCGGCGAGCACGGAAGGCTTGAGACATCTCCTCCGACGAGAGGAGATGGGAACGACGAGACACAACTACTACGATGTTCTTTTTTTCTGCGCTCTACTTTTGTCAAGCGAGCGTTGATTAAAGAAACACCAAAAAGTTTAGAAACACTAGCTTAGCTACCTACCCTTCTCTTCGTTAGATATTTTATGTATGATAGACACTCACACAAACACAAACATTACACTTCACTGGAAGCATTGCCTGATACAGGCAGGTAATATGCATATACAACTTAGTCATTGAATGAAGCATACAACTTGCAGCTTCTCCTGAGTTTGACTGGACTGAAATGAAGTGACGGTACTTAATTGAAGCAAATTAAAGATACGTGGAACTTGGAATCGGCGGAACTTCTGAATATTGGTATAGGTATGGATATATAACTTGAGAAACAACGAGGGAATGAAAGATACTGGTTTATAACGCTTACTTCGCCCATCAAACCCTGAACTCTAAATCAAAACCGCACTCTCACCAGCTTCCAAATCAACATCCCCTTCCCTCTCCTCGCCTCTTCCCTTCCTACCCAACTTCCCTCTCAGTAGCTTATTCTCCCCTTCTAGCTGTCTAATCCTCAACTCAAGACCATCCATCTGCTCCTGAGCGCCGACGCCAAACTCCTCTATTATCTTGAAGAATCGCCATAAGCGGAGGATGACGACTAGCGAGGCTACTTCCTCGAGGATCCCGTGGAGGAGCACGTCGAGGGTGAAGGAGAGGAGGATTATGAGGGCGTCGAAGGTGTGGAAAGGGGTGTGGAAATAACTGGGTGGTAGGTGTTAGGACGGGTTTTGTTGTGAGAGAGAGTGAGAGCAACTCAGAAAGAATACGAGTAGAATTGAAGCAAGGTGCTGCTGGGGTTCCGGGGATTCCTGAGGAGGTGCTTGCTCCTTATGACTCCAGTCCCATAGGTAGATCTAGCATACTCTTTTGAAATTATAGTTGGCCCAAACTTGAGGATCTACGAAACCTGTCGTGAAAACAGAAGAAAACAGAAAGAAACATAAACATAACAGAGCAAGCAGGCAAGAAAAGAAGAAGAGCAAGAAGAACTACCTTAAGAAAGCAGGGAAGACAGACAAGACAACAACGAAATTGAACCCGGTAACTAATTAACTCACCTCCATCCAAACCCCCAAACACTAAGAACTAACTCCACCATGAACAGACACGAGAACACTAGCCCGGCGATCCCCAGCCCTTGTTTGACTGTATTCCAATTCGATGATGCGTCGGGGAAGTCGCATTGGTAGAGCTCGATTAGGATGTCTGCGAAGATGCCGAGGAGGTCGAAGGAGACCAGGCTGAGGACTAGGTAGTGTTGGTACCGGGAGGAGAGAAATGTTTGCGTTTTAAGGTGGCAGGTTTGGTAAAGGGCTTTGTAGGTTGGTGGAGGGTGTGGAGATGCATGGGAGGGGAGGAGGGGTTGTGAGGAAGAGCTGGAGTTGGAGTTCGAGGGAGGGGACATCGTGGTGATGAGGAGTTGGTGTGTTTGAGTTGCTGGATATCGTGGGAATTATATATTCTTTCTTTCCTAGAACACTGGGAGTTCTGCTGCGTGTCGATCAAGAGAGGAGATAGGAGAGGTTGACGGATATGAAGCTGCTATCGTCGGCGCTTTCGTGGCGCATAGCTCTTATCGCTGCAGTTCCAATTGACATTGCTTTTGCTGAGATAATCCAAAGCTGTGAGTGGAGACTGTGTTAGTACCGCAAAACATTATTGGAATAGCAAAGATGGTTAAGATGTGACCCGGTAGATGTTTTCTAGTGTTCGTTGTGATTTCGAAGTGATGTTTAAGGGAAGTGAAAGCTCCAGCCTCGAAGTGGAGAAGTTCAAGGCTTGACCATCAATGCTTGGCATTTTCTGTTGGAATGACGAAAATGTGCTGCACCTCATCTGCAACAGCCTTGCGCCGCCAAGCTACGACCACTTCCGTCTTTCGAGATACCTCCAACAACAGTACCTTTGTTCCATCTGCATTGTGCAGCCAGTCGATATTTCTTTATACCGACACTTCTGATGGTACGTATTAATTCCTGCTCCAGATCATTTGCCAGTATCGGATTATCCTGCTTTGTTTGTCAAATCACAAGAGGCTGCATTGGGCATGGGTTGGTTTTGTGTTGACTCCAGGCACTTCCTTTTCCATTCACAGCTTGACATCCATTCACCTCTGTCGCTACCTCAAACTCGAACTCGTGCAATTCATTTTGGGGAAGAAAAAATTTGAACCTCGCTAATAAGTGCTGAAATAGATCTGACTCTTTTTCTTCCTCCTTCCTTTCAACTCGAGCCATTCATTCATTTCACTTCGTCAGCAGCAAACTTTCGAAAACACAGCTCTCTACTCGTCTTGATCAAATTCATTCAAGATGGCAGATACAGAGCCCAAGGTCCACGATGATGTTATGGCGGGCGACGAGGAGGGAAATGATGAGGTGCGACATTCTCTTCTCTCTCTTATTCTTGGAAAGATCCTCCACCCAGGCACAATTACTGACAATGGTTTCAACAGGAGGAGATCTCAGCGATGAAGAAGCGTGTAGCAGAGATGGAAGAGGAAGCAGCTAAGCTCCGAGAGATGCAAGCCACGCTCGACCAGCAAAGCCACGACCTATCAGAGGACAAGGAGGACATCGACTCGAGAAGCATCTTCGTTGGCAACGTCGACTATGCCGCCTCCCCAGAGGAGATCCAGGCACACTTCCAAAGCTGCGGCTCTATCAACCGGGTCACCATCTTGTTGGATAAGTTCACCGGCCATCCTAAGGGGTTCGTTGTCCCGCCATATTTGAGATTCGAGAGTTCTTGAAATACACCTACCTACATACCCATACCAAACCATACCTTGTCATATCACACACATACATATATGTATATGTTTGCTTGTTGGATTTACTTTTCAAACGAGACATATCTACGAGCAAGAAACGCTACCTGGCAAGAGATGGATGCTAATCAGGATATGCAGGTATGCGTACGTAGAGTTCACAGAGCCAAGTCTCGTAGCCCAAGCTCTGGTTCTGAACGAGAGTGTCTTCCGAGGCCGTAACTTGAAGGTTGGTTCCACAAACTCCCTCCATTTCCATTTCCAATTTGACTTTACTTTTACTTTTGCTAATCGGTCTTTCTCCTTTTCTTACAGGTCGTTCCTAAGCGTACAAACGTCCCAGGCATGACCCGTGGTCGTGGAGGCGGTCGAGGCGGTCCAGGTAGAGGCCGTGGACGTGGTCGTGGCTTTGACACAGGCGGCTTCTCTCCAAGAGGTGGAGGTGGGTATCGCGGTGGATATCGAGGAAATCGCGGACGTGGTTTTGCTCCTTATTGATTTGGCTCACGCGGAGAAAAAGATGCTTTTTTCGATGATTCTTTTCCCAGGTTGGGGGGTTGGAAAGCGTACGATAGGTCTATGGCATGATACTCTGGCATGAACTTGGGCATGGATACGATCGTTGGCTTTCTTTTTCTCGCTGCCAAAAAAATCAAAAGGGGTGGATGGGTGGAGTGGGTTGGGAGGGTTCTTTTTCCATTTGTTTGGCATTTGGGACTTTCTCTCCTCTGGTTTTGAGATTACCTAGATACCTACCTGCACTACACTACGGCGTCTATTTGAGGAGCTTGCCTGTGCCTGTGGAGGCTCTCTTCCCTCACTGCATTATGGAGATGGCAAAATGAAGAGTCTTGACTCTTGATTCTTGTCTCTAATGAGGGATTGTTTTATTTTACTTTAATTGTGACTATTCGGTTCTATTGATGGCTTCCTGACTGCTAACTAACATTTCTTTATATGGGGAGAGTTGAATAGACTGCTGGTTTACAAGACTCCTTCCATTGCATAATGGGCATTGCCAAATACTCGGCCCCACTGTATTATGGAGATACTCGAGGAGAGAGATTCATGACTTTGATGAAGAGCTGTTTCTAGTTTTGCTCTATATGAACGATTCTCTTGAAAATTCTGACTACTTGCTCGTGACTTCTCGTCGAAGAAAAGAATACTACATGGATCATTAACATATCAAAGACATTTCCCATTATAGATGGAACAAGGGAGATTCGTGCAGCTCTTAACCCGGAAGGATTGTATACATCTATCTGTATTTCATTCATATCGCATGGCTCTCTTGTTGACCTGTGATTTCTAGGCTACGGAAATCAACCTCTCATCATAGAAAGACATTGAAGATACTTGAATATTCGAACTTTCTAAACTCTCATTGAATAATAGCTGTTGGTAAACAGAGAATTTTCACTCTCTTAGCCTGTCCGAAATTGACCTCCTCCAGCCCCATCACTCTGAAGAGCATTCCAAACACAACTCCTCAGTGACTCAGTAAGTGAAGACTTTTTCTGACTTGGTTAAGGTAATTGCTACTCCTTTCTTACTGATTCTTCTTTGGCATTCCATACAACTTGGAATAGAAGTCTAATTGAGTCTTGCAGAGCTCAAAATTTGCTGGCAGTCATCATTAACAATCAATCTAGTTTGCCTCCTCCTGCATACACCCACCCATTCACGTATTGGACAACAACCACGCTGAGTAATGGCCTACCTACCTGTTCTAGACCTTCTTCTGAACAAACTACCTATCTTTTAGATGTCAATTATCCGCTCTGCCGCTACATGACATCTTCAAGCACCTATTTATTCTATGCCCACGTGAGGGGCTTCCAAAGGTCTATACCTACTAGCGCTATATCTCACCCTCTCGTCCTCCAGATCTTCTGTGCATGCGAAGCCAGTCAGCACTGCTGCAGTGGACGACCTGTCAGATCAGAATCAAGTCAAATAAGGTGCTCATCTCGTTGAAGCCAACAGCAGAAGGTGTATTGTCTGTCTGTCTGTCTGTTCCCGTTTTAGACCGCGTCTCTATTTTTGCAGCAGAAATCCAGCCTGTTCGTTTGTTTCCATTTACATCATCCACCTCACGCTCACTCCCGTCCGTTCTCCCCTTCCATCCTCAGGCATTTTAGCGGGGGTGTCGGGTCCTCGCCTGCCTCATCAACCTCAAGTCAAGATAAACCTTCTCCTCCAAAACACGAAACCTCGAAACTTCCTGTTGATGCGAGACGCCACGACGTGAATCCAGGACTCTAGGTCCGATGTACCCATTACAACAGCTTGACAATTATTGACCAACGCTTCGTCAGACCCTGTGTGTGGTTGGCAGCGCCGCCTCTGTCGCCTGCACAGCCCCATTAACGCCTGCGTGCTTGCTACGAACTGACGACTGCACCTGCGTCAACCTCTAAAGACGACCTCAATCGACCGCGACCGTCCTCGCAGATTCATCGTTGAAGCCCAGTCAACAGCGTCAGCTTCATCTGCCTTCTCCCGACAATGGCGAGTAGCAGCAGAATAGATTCGAGCTTACCAGCGTAAGTTCAACCCCACCGTCCGGCCTAGAAACACAACTGATACCCTTCTAGGCAGCCCAACTTGCGATTAACTGGTACGGACCCCTATATACAACCACGGAACCAAATTCTAATCTTACACAGTAATTGCGGCGGATGGACTATACAAGCGCGATGTTTTCAGTACGTTATGTCATTTATTCATGTTGGCGCCTTTGTTGGATCATACTGATAGCAATGCCTAGGATTTCCTGATCCCTTCGCTGTGGCGACCCTCGGCGGCGAGCAGACCAAAACGACGACGGTGATTAAGAAGACCCTCAATCCATACTGGAACGAGAGCTTCGACTTGTAAGCAGAGGATTGAATATGTGGCTGGGGATCAGAACTAACTTTATGCCAGGCGTGCCAATGAGGACAGTATTCTAGCGGTTCAAATATTTGACCAGAAGAAGTTCAAGAAGAAGGACCAAGGTTTCCTGGGAGTCATCAACGTCAGAGTCGGAGATGTAGTCGATTTTTCTACCACGCAAGATCGTGAGTAATTCTGATAATTGTTTTGCCAACAGTTACTGACTAGATTGTTCACAGAGATGCTTACTCGTGACCTCAAGAAATCTACGGATAACTTGGTTGTACATGGGAAACTGATCATCAACCTCTCTACTAATCTAGACTCTCCTCGCAGTAACCAACCAGCAGGCGCAGGACCTTCCAACGCAAGCCGACCTTCTCTAGCGACTCCCCAAGGATCATCTCTGCAAGGCACCTCTACCCCCGCTCTCACTCCCCAACCATCCAACGTAGTCATGGCGAATGGTTCAACAGTTACAGGACCTACTCCAGGTCATGCACCCGCTGCCGGCAGCGCTGGCACATCCGCAAATGCAAATGGCGCAGGCCCGGCTAGACAGGCTGGTACATTCAGCTCATTTGAAGATGCGCAAGGAAGACTACCGGCTGGATGGGAGCGACGAGAGGACAACCTGGGCAGAACATATTACGTCGACCACAACACTCGGTCTACGAGCTGGAACAGACCTTCGGCGAGTGGGACTGCAGAGACTCAGCGGAACGAGCGTGATGCCAATACCCAAGTGGAACGTCAAAGACATCAAAACCGGACACTCCCAGAGGACCGAACTGGTGCTAACTCTCCAAGCAACCAAGCACAACCTCCCCCAGCAGCAAATACGCCGAACTCGGCCACTATGATGGCTACAGGTGCAACAACTGCTGGTACAGGAGAGCTTCCGCCACTATGGGAGCAAAGACATACCCCGGAAGGACGCGCATATTTTGTGGATCACAACACCCGTACTACCACCTGGGTCGACCCAAGACGGCAGCAATATATCCGTATGTACGGAGGTCAGAATGCCAACAACACCATTCAGCAACAGCCTGTCTCACAATTGGGACCATTGCCAAGTGGTTGGGAAATGCGACTTACCAACACAGCAAGAGTGTACTTTGTTGATCACAACACCAAGACAACCACTTGGGATGATCCCCGCCTCCCATCCTCGCTCGACCAGAACGTTCCTCAGTACAAGCGTGACTTCCGACGCAAACTCATCTACTTCCGTTCACAACCAGCGCTTCGTATTTTGTCCGGACAGTGTCATGTCAAGGTTCGAAGATCTCATATCTTCGAAGACTCATATGCTGAGATTATGCGTCAATCTGCTACGGACTTGAAGAAACGACTAATGATCAAGTTCGACGGAGAAGACGGTCTCGATTATGGTGGACTGTCCAGAGAATTCTTCTTCCTCCTGTCTCACGAAATGTTCAACCCCTTCTACTGTCTGTTCGAGTACTCCGCCCACGACAACTACACTCTCCAAATCAACCCCCACTCTGGAATCAACCCAGAGCATCTCAATTACTTCAAATTCATTGGCCGTGTAGTCGGTCTTGCTATTTTCCATCGTCGTTTCCTTGATGCATTCTTCATTGGTGCACTGTACAAGATGATGCTTAACAAGGCCGTTGCACTGTCCGATATGGAGGGAGTCGATGCCGACTTCCACCGCAGTCTTCAGTGGATGCTCGATAACTCGATCGAGGGTGTTTTGGAGCAGACCTTCTCCACCGAAGATGAGAGATTCGGAGTGACTAATGTGGAGGACCTCAAGCCAGGCGGACGTGATATCGAGGTTACCGACGAGAACAAGAAGGAATACGTCGACCTCATGGTCAAGTGGAGAATCCAAAAGCGTATTGATGAGCAGTTCCAGGCCTTCATCACAGGTTTCCACGAGCTGATCCCTGCCGAGCTTGTCAACGTCTTTGACGAGCGAGAGTTGGTGGAGTTGTTGATCGGCGGTATTGCCGAAATTGATGTTGAGGATTGGAAGAAGCACACCGACTACAGAGGATATACTGAGTCGGATGAGGTTATCAAGTTCTTCTGGCAGACAATCCGCAGTTGGGACGGCGAACAGAAGTCTCGACTTCTGCAATTCGCCACTGGAACTTCTCGAATCCCTGTCAACGGATTCAAGGATCTTCAGGGAAGTGATGGTCCAAGACGGTTCACGATTGAGAAGGCGGGAGAGTTCAACAACCTTCCAAAATCCCACACATGGTAAGCGCTGGCTGCACCCTTTTTCTTAGACCAATAATTAACTTTACCTAGTTTCAACCGGCTTGACCTCCCACCATACAAATCGCTGGAGGCTTTACAAACGAAATTGACGATGGCTGTAGAAGAGACGATGGGTTTTGGGCAAGAATGATTGGTTACGCATCTCTTTCGTTATATCACGATGTTTTTTTTTTCTTGCGCAGAAGGAAGTCCGGAGGAGACTTGGCCTCATGGAGCTTGGGTGGTATCGATCATAAATACGCTTCGGGCTGCATAGTTAAATGATCGGTTTGAATCGAGGCCTCATCTGTATTTAGACCTCACCAAAAGGAAAGATTGGTGATCCTGCATTGTCTTATAGGGCCCGGTTTTCTTTTTTTGAATGGCATACCGTTAATTGTACTCTAACATATTTTGCATTCTCCGAATACAGTCAAGAGGATTGACTCTCCACTGGAGATCTGTAGCTTGTTCTCGGCCCGCGCCATCGCTCCTTCGATAGGGACAATTTTGACCTAGCCCAAACATGTGGCACTTTCTAGTATTCCGATCGTGAGATCCCTCACTTTCTCCAGCAAGTGTTCCAGCAAGTTTGTGGTTTTGATATCGCGGGAAGTCAGGGGGCGCTCAATTTGAGCATTGCGCGCTAAAATTGCAGGCGTTCTGATTCTGGATCCCTGGTATTCAGTTCGTGTTCGTCCGCTTCTGGTTTCTCCTTGGTGGGCTTTCTCATTTCCTCACATGTCTCTTTCAAGCTGCACAAGTGCAGTTCTACTAGCATGAGAGACCTCGGATGGATTTACTCTCTCACTCATCTTCATAGTTTTCAGTCCGCGTTTATTCTGACAGACAAGACTGTATTCAAATCCCCACACTTACAGACACGGTTGCTAGTGGTGACCCCAACCAACCTAAGTAGAGTAGACTTGCCGCGGTCCGATATTAACAAGGCTCGCGTCACCCAATCACAACAGCCAATTCCATACGCGAGTGCTCCCTTGTCCCCCTTGGCCAAATACAGTACGGCCCAGTAGTGCCCACCCATCCCCATCTGAGATCTTAGCCCGTGGCTTCATCGAGGAGGAAATTATTGTCCGAGCAACTACCACGGCAATAGCGTGGTGGTGCCATGTAGTATTGTATCCTTTCTCTTTCGTTCCTTGTGTCTCTTCCTCTTGACTACTTCACTTCTTGTTGTTGTTCTTTCTTCAAATATCCATATCTATCTCTATACTGATATCTACAAGTGTTTACTTATTCTCAACACTTTATACACACTCTATATATCTCTTCCCCTATCCCAAGCTTCACCCACAAGCAACTTTGCTTTCCTCCCACAGTCATCACCATGCAGTTCTCTCTCCTCCCAGTCTCTCTCCTCCCAGTCTCTCTCCTCTTCTCCCTCGCAGCGGCTCAGACAACAGTCACCTTCTCTGCAGACCCCTCAACATCAACAGCCTGTGCAGGACAACCCGTCCTAAATGCCTGCGTATCATCAACCAAAGCCATCGTCGCGGCCTGCGGAGCGACGGATTGGGGTTGCTTGTGCCAGAAGTGGAATGATGTTCTCACGTACGTCCAATACAATCCTATAATCCCCAATCTTTGAAACCCCCTCTTCGCAAATTTGCAACATCACTGTCGAGAAGGAAAGAAGACAGGCAAGCAGAGAAGAAGAGTAATGAACATTTAAACTAACACACCCCTCCAGTTGCTACACCGCATCAGGCTGCCCCAACGACCCCGGTCTCGCCACAGCCCAGAACAGCAAAGACACCTACTGCGCGCAAGCATCGATCTACACCTCCTCGACATCCAGTGCTATCTCCAGAGACGTATCAACTCCCGTCACTACTGGTGCTACTACAACCGGCACAGGCGCTACCTCTGCGCAGACCACGGCAAACAATGGGGATGTGAGGGTCGCGAGCTCGTCCAGCGGAACGGCGACTGGTGCTTCTCCTACGCAGTCGGGTAATAGTGCCAGGAGGGAGCTGGTTGGGGCTGGGAGTGTGATGGTTGGATTGGCGGGTTTGGTGGGTGCATTTTTGTAGATGGGATGGGTTGGGTTGGTGCTGTGAGTGAGGGGGGTTGGGACGCTTGTGGTTGGTTTTGGTACCATCTTTGAGTTGGTTTTAGCGTTTGAGCATGGCACTCTGCCTTTTTGTCTTTTTGGATACTGGTATAGCCCGGATGGACTGGACCGGATTTCATTTAAAAGCGATGTCCTGCCATTGCTCTTTTGGATGGGTTGGAGTGGAGTGAAATAAGGATGTTTAATAGCGCTTAGTTTTAGTCTTAGTGTAGTGGTAATCGAATGATTAATTGTACTGAAGATCTTCCGTGACATTGATTGATTGTTCTTGACACCAAGATTGGGCTGATGAAGTGAAGGTAACTGAGGAACGGTAGGTTAAACTTCCCATGTACCGCCGTTTCTTGTTTCGTTTCTCTTGAAGTGAATCTTATTTTTGGAGCTCTTTTTGTTGAACATGGGAAGGAAACTAATTGATATACACTTCCATATTCTATCTAGAAAAGCAAGTTGGAATGGCAGAAGTACTACGATTCTAGCCCCGCTGAAAACTATTCCCCAAACCTCCTTCCTCAGCACAAAGAAAGAGATGTGCAAGGCTCAGACAGGAAGCTACTTTCAGATCTGTCAGAATTTACTCTGATTTCAGACGCCCAACCTATCACTTAAAACCTTCTCCTAACCAGTATCTAGCACCTACTTGTAGAAGAGCCATCTTCTAACAATAGGAATTGATCCCTCTTCAAAGTAATGCTTCCCCAGCCGTCCGAAAAACCTGTGTTCTGCCACGGCACCTGACCAGAGACCAGGGACCCCGAGTTTGACGCGTTGGATAGCGGTTTGTTGCTTCTGACATTGAAATTCAATGGTGCTGATTCCCAGCCAGCTACCAATATCTGTAAGCCAACTTCGTCTTCAAACTCCCACGAGGTATGTAAAGTCACAATTATTTAACAAATCAGAAACAGAAATGGAAATGCGAGGATTTTTGTTTCTTTGATTTTCTGTTGACACAAACAAACTCCGCTGCATCCCGATTATATGCATCTGAAACTTTATACAGTAAAGGAACATGCTCCATCCTTTCCTCCTTCAATGTCCTCAAGTCTTCTACTTTCTGTACCACATTCTGGTGCTGTTTGGCGTCAGTATTGTTTTGTTGTCAAGGTGTTTGGAGGCTGCTTACATCTTTGTATGTCTCATCTTCTTCTGGAGCTGGAAAATGCCGTACTAGATACTGTTAGCACTGCATCACAGACAAAACAAATGAATGAGGGCTCACCATCAAAGCCTCCGAGGTAGGCGGGCATCCAGGCACATAAATATCAACTGGCACAATGCGATCACATCCCCTCGTAACACTATAACTGTAATGGTAATACCCGCCACCATTAGCACAGCTACCCATGGAAATGACCCATCTCGGCTCAGGCATCTGATCGTAGACCTGTCTCAGGGCCGGAGCCATCTTGTTCGTGAGTGTACCAGCAACAATCATGACGTCCGACTGGCGAGGGGACGCTCTGAAAATTATACCGAGACGATCTTGATCATAGCGGGGGGTGGAGAGATGCATCATCTCGACGGCGCAGCAGGCGAGTCCGAAGGTCATGGGCCAGAGAGAGCTTTGGCGTGCCCAGTTGGCTATTTGATCAAGGGTTGTTCTGGTGGTGGTAGATATCAGCTCTTGCGCCTTCATACATAGTCCACAATCCCGATCCCAGTCCCAATGTATTCCTGTGTGATTTGTACGTACAATGCGTATTGCATAGCACCCTTCTTGCCCTCTTGACTAGGCAGAGCCACCTCTCTCCTTGGTTTACCCGTAACGCTCAGTATCGGACTCCCAGGCATATTGTGTGGTGTAAGTCCAGGACTGGCGGGTTTGGAAGAGGAGGATGAGATGGCTGCGATTGATCGGTATGGAATCAAGGAGGAAGCTGGCTTGGCTGTAGAGGTGCTGATTAGCTTCTTGCTTCTGCGACGAGCTGAGAGCTCCGGGGGAAGTGGAAGGGGTAGATGTACCTCGCAGCGCCAGCGCAGCTGCTGATCTCGTCGAAGACAGCATCTTGTCGGTCAATTGATGATGACAAGAGAGAAAGGAAAGGGGTGGCAAGGCTGGGAGTGGAGAGGAGAGGTGAGGCGTTCGTGGGGTCAACAAGCTTGAGGTCGTCGATGATCAGTAAATTGTTCGGGTTGCTAAATGCCCCACTATGATTGGTCGCTGAATTCCACCTCAGGTTTGATCACGTAATCTCCTTCTCCAATAAATCCCAAGCGATTTGTTTCTCAAAGTCTACATATATTTCACTTCTTATATAATCTTTCCATGAGTCTTTATTTGCTTGTCGAGTGAGCTACGACACACAGACAGATGACTAGTAGCTGACGACTCTGGCATCTCTGACGAGCATTGTTAAAATGCCCAAGTACACGCTTCACGATCCTAGAGCGTCAAAGGTGTATTTACAAACTCCCACACAGTCCTCGCTTCAAGACCACGAATTGGTTTACCAACCTGACAGCGTTTTATTTGTCCTTTCGGCGACTTGTGTCCCCTGCCATGTACACCTCGCTTGAGGATCGAGCTTTCAACTAAAGGTCAAAGGGAAAACGAAATCAACAACTAGAAAGGTATATAAGAATAAGTCCTCGAAGTGTGGCCAAAAAAGGAGACATTATCCGATATGCAGAGAAAAGGCTGTATAATGAGGAACTTAGAAACTATACCCCTGAAAAAAACTCCACCATCGAGCCTCAATTGTCTGAAGTCCTAGAAATCATCTGCAGTATTTCATACCACTAGCCTCGTCCTAATTTCAGTAATACGCATCCCACCCGCCTCCCATTCCCCTACAGTAGTCTGCAAAGTCACCTTTGGTCAAGCTGCAATTCCAATAAGAGCACTAGGAATTAGCCTCTGCTTCGTATTTGTATCGCTTGAATGGTCGATCCAACGATTTTTAAGCCAGGAGCGTGAGTTGTGACGTGGGGTATTCGATACAAATGTTTGGGTATGCATCTGTAGGCTTCGGGCTTCAAAAGGCGCAGTACAAACCTGGTGGTATTCGTTTCCGTGACACGATCCCCTGATATACCAAATTCAAGATGTCTGCTGCTCAGGAGTCAAGTACACATTTGAAGGTCGCTTGCTCTACTTTTGCTTCGTACGTACTTGGAAAGTGGGGAAGATGCACATCTGCGGTCAAACTTCCAACCCTAACGAAGTAAGAAGATGTCACTCAAACTGAGGGGAAATGGCTAAAATCCACTCACAGCATCAAAATCAAAATCACTTCAAATCGTCACCACAACAGAGTAGTTCATGAGTGTCAATATCAGAACTAGTTTTAGGTATCAATTGGCGCTTCTCAGTACAATGCAGTAGCAGCTATTTGCCCTTATTCTAGAGAACCTTTCCTTCCATTTCTGAGAGATCTGATGCAAAAGAAAACGAAAAACCTCGAGAAAAAGAAGACGTAAAAGGATTCGCTGCGTGATGGAGATCGTAATTCAGGGACACAAAAAAAGTGGGGAAAGAGACCGCGCCACCGTAGAGATTCCGAATGGTTGCAAAATGTGCAGTAGTAGCGCTTTGGCGATTCTTCCTTCCAGGTCATTGTACCCATAATTCAGCCCCATTCATGAAGCTGGGGAAGGAAGCCTTGCTTGAAGCTATAACCGTGCTTCGTCATAGTAATCACAAACACTTGCAGCATCAATCCAGGCCCTGGTGCAGAGACAAATGTCCAGAAACACCACTTCCCAGAATATTGAACTGCAACAACACTCTGACCGAGCTCTCCAGGCTGAGGACTCAGAGCGACATGAGATCCAAAGAAGTTTCAATTACTTCTCTTTGGACGCAGCAATCTCTTCCTTCTTCGAGTCCCCATCGACAACGCCCTTGTAACTTGGGTCGGAATCGCCAGCGCTCTTGATTGCCTGGCCCTTGGAAACCTGGCTTGCCAAATCGCGATCTTCCTCGCTGCGATCAAACATCTCGGTGTCATCTGAGTCAGTTAGGACCTCCGTACCATCTCCAAGAAGAATGATCCGACCTCGTTGGTTGCCACCAAACGACCTTGACTTTTGGTCCATGTCAACATCATAGCCACTATCACTGTCGTCGAAGTTGTGGTGTACACCTGGGCCGCGGAACTCAGCTATTGCGTAGGTTAGCAACAGTCAAGAGTGACAGAAACGAGGTACTTACCGTATTCGGGAGGTGCACAAGGTCCGTCACCGTTGGCAACTCTCTTTGCAATCTCCTCGTACCACTCCTCCTTCGTCTTGCCACGGAGAAGCCCAATAATTATGATAGTCATGTTATCGCAGCCAACACCACCAGTCTCGGAGTTAGAAGCAAGACAGTTATCCATCATGTTCTCGCAGATTTTGGAAAGCTCTTGCTTGGCGGCAATTCCACGTCTAACGAACTCAACCACGGCTTGGGAAGACTGACAATCCCAGATACCTAGACAGTGATTTGTTAGAAACGTCACGTGAGAGTATCGAGGAATAGACTCACCATCGCAAGCCACCACCAAGAACTCGTCGTCATCAGAGATGTCATGTACAGTCACGTCGGGGTATGCTGTGACAATCTGTTGTTCAGGGGCAAGCTCGGCACTCTTCTTGAACTCGAAATCTCCGATGGCTCTTGACAAAGCAAGATTGCCATTGACACGACCGAAGTCAACAAACCCTCCAGCAGCTGTAATTCTCGCTTTCTCGCCTACACAGCATTAGTTCATGTACCAGCTTGAACTGCCCTGCCATATCTTACCTTCGTTTTGTGGCTTGTGATCGAATGAGAGTGGCTTCGCTCTTCCCTTGACACCCAAAACACTTCTGGAGTCACCAGCATTTCCCTGTCCTGGTAAGTTACGTGTCTTTAGCCAAGCCTGGAAGCTACATACCACAAAGATCTTCTTCGAAGAGACAATTGCAACGGAAGCTGTGCAGCCAGAAACCTCTTCCTCGTACCGTGGGTCTACAAAGCACGAGTCAGTTTCCCATATACCCCTTGTGTATGTGTGCAAGCTAACCGTTGAGGATCGCTCTATCCGTGGCCAAGAATCCATCCTTCAGAGCCTGCTCCAAGTCGCCCTTCTTGAACGCCTCCTGCTTTGCGATTATGGGGTGGATGTTCTCGCCAGCGAACAGAGCCACTTTGTCTCCTCCATGCCCGTCGTATACTCCGAAGAACGAGAGCCTCGAGTCAATACCCGCTGGCTTTGATTCCTTTCCATCCTCGGCGACAGATTGTAGGTCCAGGACGGCCGCGTGCGCATCCTCCATGCTGATTCTCCATCCCTGCATGGACGAGACTCCAAAGATCAAGCGATCATCGCCACCATTTTCGGAAGTCTAGTACATGGCATGTCAGCAACCTTGCACAGCCAATTTTGAACATATTCCCACAGGCTGGACCGCGCCAGACTGGGAAGCTCCAGGGAACTCGGGATTTTGACAGATGCTGAGATGTAAGCTCAATCTCCAAATGGCGCGCGCTCCCAGTCGGCCGGGAGGTGTGATTCACAACGACAGTAGCAGAGCAAAGCCTGAGAATGGCCGAGGGGGCTGCACAGCAGAGAGGGAGGACCACATACCTTATCGACGACCGGCTCGGACAGAGTCTGACCCATCTTGGCGAAAGTCGAACTGCTTGCGCGTGGTGACCGAGAGCAATTTCAGAGGGAGCTTGAGTATTTGCGGTTGCGGTTGAGAGAGGGAGGGAAAAGAGGTGATGTGCGGGGTCGTGTCGTGTGGTGGGAAAGGTTGGAGGTGTACTGCAGACTATCTGCTACTCTGCATCTGGGAAGAATAAAGATTTCCTGGTTCGTCGAGGGTGTTGACGGGTTCTTGATCTTGTCGCGTGTTGGGAGAAAGACACAGGAGTTCTAAAATGATGATGGAGGAGGAGGTGCCGTAGCGAGGAGACAGCCACTAGCGGGGATGGTGGGTGGTGAGGTGAAGTGGAAGCAAGCCGAGAGAGTGAAAGGGAACAACAACCAACGGGTAACAACAGGGACAATGCAGTGAAAGACTTCTATTTCGACTTTTTGGTGAATGGCAGTCAATTACAGTGCCGACCCAAACCATATGTCTATGGCTTATTCTCCATGACCGAATATACATAAGATACAGGCTGCCAGAGCAGGCAGGCACATGAGGCTTGCGAGCAAATGCAAGGTTTTCATGGGATGGATGGATCATCAGCCAGCATGCTGTACTGTAGCATGGAGGGGAGGGGAGGGGAGAGGAGAGGAGAGTGTTGCACAGTGTGGAAGCTGGCTGAGGCTTTTTTGGGGGGCAACGGGAACGGGGCAGAATACCGTCAATGCCCTGCTTGACACGGGCACTTCTCATAGGCCGGCTTCTGTTTTGTTCACTCGGCCAGGTCTGTCTGAGGCGAGGGGAGCTGTGCATTAGTGGACCCTGAGTTCTGCTTGCTTCCGTGGAGGGACGAGACTCAGGAGGGAGGAAGAGGCTGGGTTGGGATGGCATGGCATGGCATTTGAGAGGCTGGCCCAGCCGTTTTCAGATATTCCCTATCACCTCTTTGTGCGAAGTAGAGAAAAGGAAAAGGAACCAGAACGGAAACTATCTACTCCGTATGTCTCGCCCTGCGGAGGAGTGTAACACCACTCCAGCCCCCTTGTGGCTGGCCAGATGACTGCGTCATCGAGGTCAAGGCCATCCTTGTAAATACCGACCGAGGATTTCGCACCGGGGACAGCTGAGCGCAACGGAAAGGAATGGCAGTTTCTTGGAAGCGACAATGCTATTCGTCAAGTAAACAAACAACCTGCCAGTATTGTCTGTATCGTCAGTTTTATTTCAATTTCATATTTATCAACGTGCAAGAAGTCCCTGACATTTGAAAGGTTCCATTCTGCGTTTTCTACCTGTGATGTACTCAAGCTATGTTTGCTTCACGAACGCCGAATGATCTCCCACAAACACGGATACAACACCAGACCTGACACATCATCAAGCATTATAGACAAACAATGTGCACGAATTCGCAACAACCAAGTCGGGAGTTTTCTTGTCAAGTTCAAACACCTATGTAGCCCATTCAAGGGGAACACATCCTCCTCCTTAGCGAGCTTCATCATCTCATCAAAACAAAGAGGCGGACCAATTTATTCGGAAGACCAATCATTTGCTCGCACGCCTTTACATTATCTATTAACTACTTAACCACACAACATATTCAGAAACACCACCCGTACATGAAGCAAACAAACGCACAATCAAATATAAGCCGTATAATCCATCACACCCCTTTGCGTGCCCACTCTCCTCACCTCACCCGCATCGATACTCATCGGTCTTCTCTCAGCTCCATCCACAATCCTTGCAGCTCTACCTAGCTCAGGAGACGCCGGAGTAGACTTCGAGTTCCCATATCCCGGTCCTGGATTCTGCACTACATCACCGTCCGTAACCACATTTCCATCTTCATCCCTCGGACTCATTTGCGTCTCCCAACTCCCCTCCGAAAAGCCATCTGGGAGGTAATCTTCGTAGACATCCTCATCCCGCTGCACTTCCCTTTCGGGACTTTGATCCGTCTGCGACATCAACCCAGGCGCAGACTCAAACCGACTATCCCTCGATTCGAACGAGCAGATACTACTCCTCGTCCTCGTACGTCCCCCTAAGTGGCTCTGGATATACGATCGCAGCTGCCTAGTCCCCTCTCGAGCCATTCCATACGATATGCCAAAAGAATCACGATGATCCGTCTCGCCGCTCATCTCACGGAGGCCTTGCGCGATAGTCGCTTCGAGACTTTCCATGATAGCTTCTTCAGGTACGGTAGGAGAGTCTGCATAAGATGTTCGGAAAGGCTTCTTCGCTATCTTCCCAGAATTCCTGATCGACGAGCCGCCGAAGAAAGGGGATGAGCCTACCCTTCTACTGACTGGCCGAGAGAGGCGTGAGTTGCCACTGCTTTCGGAAAGGATGGTCGATTGAGGCGGTATGGACGGACTTTTCGTGACCTGTCTTATTGTTTTCCTCGGAAAAGTGTGCGCCGGTTTAGGTTCTGCGTATGTGGATGAGGCACCGGCGTTGCTTCGCCGCTTCTCGTTCTCCATTGAGGTGGCTATTGTAAGCCAAGTTCTCGAGTCTCTGGCCAGATTTCGACCGTCTGACCAGTCTTGTCCGTGACCGATGCTTCGTCTTTTTACAGGGCTTCCCGGAAAGGATAGGACTGGCTCTTCTCGGCCGTGTCCTACACCTCTCGGTCGATCCATGGTCGGCATGAGCCTGGATTGTCGTCTCGCAGATCTTGCGGGGATGGGCACTTCTATAGATGGTAAAACAGACGGCGTGACTTCATTCGCATCCGAGAAGACCCCTTCTTTCTCCAATGCTGAGAAGCTGTCGAGTGGCGTGAATGAAAAGTTACTGTCTCGAAGATTTAAGATTGAGTTCTCCTGAGGCTGGCTGGGAGGAACACTCTGTCTCGCGGGACGAGGTGGATTCGAGGAGAGTATTATAGCTGATCGTCGAGTGTGGCCTTTCCGAGAGTAGTTCGAGTAGTTTCGGGCCAAGTTATGTGTTTGAGAGGAACTCGTTCCAGACGATCTCAGCGTTGGATACGCGCTATTCTGGGTGTACCTCCAGCTGTTCTCGGACAGGGCATTGTCAGATTTTGATCGTGCTCTACTCACAAGACCAGAGTGTTGCGAATCCATCAGCTGTGATACTCGTGGGTCTGCCGCAGCTGACATGGTTTTCGATCGTCTCAGAGGATTGTCTGCAACACCTTTTGGGCATCTATCCTTCTCGGCAGTCTCTGCGCCTGATATTGGTCCTACAACAGCCCCTGGTCTAGCACCATTGTGGATCCCAAATCCAGACATGTTCAGTTGAAGTGGTGGAGGTGGCGGGATTGCTGGGACTGGTTCGATTGTCTGAAACGTTTCTGCGAGGCTTGGTGTCGCTTCCAGAGGAGATGATATTGAGCGTTTTTCTATCTTTCTAAATTCTTTCTGCTTTTTCGACATATGTCGTCGATGGCAATAGCAGCAGAGTGCTAGCACAATGGCGAAGAACAACAATCCAAGGGGTATTGATATCGCTAGAATGATGTTTGTACTGAGTCGTTTGTTGGAACTCGAGGCAACTGGCGCAGGTTCTCCTGTTTTCGAAATGGCGGGTAATTTGGATGTTTGAAAAGGAATTGAGGTTGAAGAGTAAGTAGAAGAAGTTGAAGTCGTTTGGTTATCCGAAAAGAGCAGAAGCTTGAAGAACCGGGAATCTGAAGTCTGTTGTGTCTTCGAAGTCGCGGACAATGTGACCACCATCGTTGATGGCTGTACAGATGGCGATATTTGCCCTGATAGGATGAATGTGTTCGGGTCGAATGAAAGCCATGGTTGTGGAGGAAGTATTTGCGCGCCCAAAACAATGTCAGATCTGTTGGTGAGGTAGATTCCCAGGTCATATGAAAAGGTTGAGCCAATAGTAGCGTTCAAATCCCCAATAGGCTTACTGAATAGAGGAATGGAAACAACGATACGAACTAGAGCTGTTGCCGTGTCGCCGTAGATGTCCGTCGCTTGGATGGTGATGTTGGAAGAGGTTGCATCAGCTGGTACAGTGCCAGTGAGTGCGAGAGTTGAGTTGTCAAAACTCATCCATGAAGGTGTTTGCGCGGACGTTGAGACAACATCAGACATTTTGGGAGACTGGTCGTCAAGCTGCAGATCTCCCAACAGCCCATCGAAGCTGATAGTATCCCCGACTGTGCCATTGATCACAATATCGGCGTTCTTAAAGGCCAAGAGATGTACGCCAACTTCGATGTCAAAATACAACGATGTTCCTCCAAATCCGTCGATGTCTGATGCAATAAGCTGTATTCCAAATGTTTGTGGTGGCTGGATGAGCGACTGGTAGTCTGGACTCTGGCCAGAGAACGAAAGAGTGCTCCCATCGAATTTAATCCATGACGGTAATGGCGTGTTGTTCGACGTAATTGCATAGTAGCTGAACGATGAGCTGCCATCAGTATTCGTAAATGTACCAGTTTGAAACTTGAAATTGAAGGGTGTTGAAGGATGGTACAGAAGTGTCGATGGAGCCGAGAATGCGCCCGATGACACCAATTGAGTTGCCGGTATGCTCACCGAAGGTGCTGGCTTCTTAGAGACTATCAGTGTTGCATTCAGCGTAATTGAACCTGTAGAGTCGCTTGCGGTCAAGCCAATTGGTACACCGGTAACTGTATCTATACCCACGTCCTTAGTCGAAGGTGTTCCAGATAGGGCTCGAGAATTACTGTCCAAAGAGAGCCAGATGGGTCCGCTGGAAAGAGTATATGTCATGGGTAGATCGGATGAAAACGTTGAGCTGGGAAAGACATAAGAAAATGGTGTTGAGACTCGAGCGGCAGGAGGAACTTGAGAGTTCAATGGGAAGGCGATTGTTGGAATCGCATTGGTGACAGGCGCAAAGATGGCAAAAGTAGCTATCAGACCCCGCAGTGCCATCTTCATGAGCGGCCAGCAGGTTTCGAGAATTCGCAACTCGAGAACTAGTAGAGCAGCTGAAGTTTCCGGAAGCGTCTGGCAGCACAAAATCTGGGTTTCCAACAGTACATGCAAATGGACGGAAGGAGTCAAAATGAGAGGATGCGGATATCATGGTGGTTGTCATCGAAGATAAATTTTGGAGGCGCAGTGTAGGGAGACCAGCCTATCGGTGGTATCGCCTTGCTTGGAATTCAAGTGAAGAAAGGGAAGAATGACACACGCTGCAAGGGTTGGTGAGAAGCCGACCCAACCTTCTGATGACATCAAGAAAACACCAGCATACGAAGTAGCAGATTGGAATAAAGATTCTATTTGGGTGGCTCGAAGACACCGACATCGACTTTGGAGGTTGAAGATACCTCAATCCAACCCCCGAAGGTCTCAGACTGTCACGAGCGGAACAACACAACACTCGATGAAAAAGGAAAAACCCGAAATACAACGGACACCAGTCCAAGAGCCAGATACACCCTTCTTATCCGTACATCCCAGCACTTGGGAGTTCTAACGGGGTTTCAGTCCCCCTTGGGTGTAAATGAGGTTCGACGAGAGGGGTTTGACAGCATCTGCTGTTTGCCATTTTCGGCAATGGCACGGACAGGAGAAACCGAACGCAGCAAAGAAGGGGGTCTCTGATACTTTATCGATTGCGATACTAACAGGAGGTTTTGCCCTTGCCAGATTGTGATGAAGGGCGCATTTGTGAAAGGGCAACGAAGCGAAGAAAGGGGAAGAAAAGGAGTTGTCCAGAATCACCAACCGAGACCCGATGTTTAGCCGGCCACGAAGCCTTCACCTCTTTCGAATCCATGACTTCGAGGTCCCTCTTCTCTGCAACACCACACAATATGGCGTCCCGTTCTGTCTCCCCAGAGTTCTCTCCTCTGGCATTTGGAGAAGAGCTCACAGCTGTACCCGCTTACAAGGCTGCCTCAACTACTTCCATCAACTTCTCCAGTCTCCTCGAACCCCCACTACAACTCCACGAGGACCTGAAATCGGGCTGCGGTGGCCAGCTATGGCCAGCTGGAATGGTACTTGCTCAGCAGATGCTGCGTTACCACAGAAATTCACTGAAAGATGCACGAATGTGAGTCTTTGGTGGTTCTGCGATGATGTCGAAGCTGTGCTGACTTGATACCAAAGTCTTGAACTTGGAGCTGGTGGCGGTCTCGTTGGTCTGGGTGTGGCAATAGGATGCAAAATAGATAACACCATCTACATTTCCGATCAGGAGAATATGGTGGAGCTCATGCGCAAGAATATCGAGTTGAATGGTCTGGAATCACGTGTCAAAGAACTTGTTCTGAATTGGTAGGTTTCCCAGAGCTCCGTCCAAACTGGTTTCTAATCTTGAGTTTAGGGGTGATCCATTACCAGATGAGGTGATCAAACAGAAACCGAATCTCATATTGGCTGCGGATTGTGTCTACTTCGAGCCGGCGTTCCCCTTACTTCTCGCTACGCTTGAGGAACTTCTTGATCTTTGCAAGGAATCTGTCATCTACTTTTGCTTCAAGAAGCGGAGGAGGGCAGACATGCAGTTCATGAAGAACGCCCGGAAAAAGTTCGTTGTGGAGGAGATTGAGGATGAAGACAGAGAGACGTTCTCCAGAGAGGGATTATTCTTGTACACCTTTAGACGGAAACCATGAGAGTTATAAGACGTGACTGTATTTCTGTGCGTTTTGTTGACTCCTCTACCTTTGCCCAGTTTATCTCTATGTTTAAAATTGAGTTGGGTGCAGAACTTCGTTTGTGATGAGGAATTCAAGAGGTTTATAGCCTAAGACACGTCCACAAGCCCTGGGGTCGCAATCAAAGAGTAGTTTTGCCTCAGAGGTGCTGTTGTCTGGCTGGACATGGTGACTTTCCATCTAATCCTCCTCGTTGGCTCCCATATTGACTCCAAGCAGGAAAGCTGGTTCGTCAACCTTGTGGTGCTCATAAGACAATACTCCAATGGCGCCAGGTTCCAACATCATAGGCAAGCTCCTACTAAGCTCAAACCCAATCCACCGTTTCGCAAACGCTCGCAAGATATGTCCATGAGCAATCAAGACAACATCCACAGCTTTCTCCCCATGCATATATGGACCCTGTATCTCCCTGATCTTCACGATGATTCGATCTAAGCGCGCTGCAACTTCAGCCGCCGATTCGCCCTCTTCACACCCATCCACCCATATATTCCACGGCCTCTCCTTGTCGAGTCCCCGCTCCTTTCGAGCAGCTCTGATCTGCGCTGTCAAAAGCCCTTCGTACAATCCGTACTCCCATTCTCGAATATCTTCTGTGGTCTCGTAGGATTCCTCGAGGTTCTTCCGCGATGCTTCGTCGAAGAGCAACTCGTAGGTGCGTTGGGCTCGCGTTCGAGGACTTACGAACAAGTGGGCTATTCTCGAGGGATCGACGATCTTGCCTGCACCCACGATCACTTTTGCGGATGAAGAGACTTGCTTCTCGCCATTGGCGGTCAATGGGATATCACTTCGGCCGGTGTAGCGTCCAGAGATGGTCCATTCGGTCTCTCCTGCAAAGCAGTTAGTGGCATGGTTTGTAGGTATCTTGAACAGAATAGCGCGCCGACAGGTAAAATAATGGCAGGGGAAATTTAGATTGCGGTTAAGGCATACCGTGTCGCACGAGGAAAACTCGAGGGGTTCCAGCATCTTTGTCCGGCATATTGAATCGTGAGGTCCTGAAGATAGGGTGTTGCTTTTCACAGCACCCCGCAGAGCCCGCCCCCCACTACGCTTTTGTGACCAGCACCAAGCTGCCAAGCATTCAGGGTTGGCTTGTGCAAATCGCTTCGGCAAGGTGACCAATCACAGCCAAACATTGGGAATTCAGGAAGGGAAAGACAACAACAATTTCATCTATGAGCCAAGGCCAATCTGACCCTTGAAGAAGATGGCCAATATTATATACATATTCTATACTTTATCTAGAGGAGTAATGTCCTTCCAGCTTCCATAACCTCCTGGGACATAGCACTCAGGGTTACGCCAGACCATCCAATTCAAAGTCTGCCTCACTTTGCTTCTGCGCAACAGCCCTTTTTGTTGCCTTCGGCGCCTTCGACACCTTCAAACTCTTAGAGTTTGTTGCCTCTGCAGCCCCGGGAGGCTTCGAGCCTTTCGGGACTTTGGACTTAGTTTTGGATTTCGTTGTCTCTGCTGCTGCGGCCGCTACGGCCGCTGTTGGCTTCGTAGACTTTGGCTTCTTTGTTGTCGTAGATGATCTCGAAGTCGAAGTCGAAGTGGAAGTAATTGTCCCGGCCTGCCTTGGCAAAATCGCTTTATCAGCAGGTGTCGTCGTCTTAGGAGCCTTAGACTTTGTCTTCGTCTTCGTCTTCGTAGTCAATGAACTCGTCGTTTGAGGAGCTTTCGCCGAAACCTTCTCATCGGTAGACTTCGTTGCTTTCGCAGCACTCACTTTGGCCCTCGAAGTAGACGAATTACCACCCCCTGTGACACTGTTGCAAAGTGGGATTTTGATCACATCCCCCGCATTAATGGCATCTGGATTTTTGATCTGAGGATTTGCGGCTACCAGAGCAGGCAGGGTGATTTCTAGCTTCTCCTTGGCGATAATGACCAAAGTATCCCTAGCGACGACGGTTTGCGTTTTTGCCATTCCATTCGAACATGTGGCGGTCGGTTCGGCGAGAGGTTTTGCAGCAGGTGCAACGCATATCTTATCCGGGATCTTGATAACATCGCCTGCCTTGATGAACCTTGGATTGGTAATTTAGGTGTTGACGAATTGGATTCTGATGGTAAATTCAGTGATTGTGTTGGATGCATATTTCGGGAAATAGGACAGAAATTAACGAATTTTGCATTCGGTTCTTGGTCGGCAAGTCAGGAGAGGTAAGACGTACTGGTCAAGCGTTACATTTGCAGCTTTGGCAATATCAGCGAGAGTATCACCAGCTTTGACAGTCTGGCTTGCCACAATATCGCAGTTCGCACCTCTTTGGGCAAGAATAGGGATAGTACATAGTGCCACCAAAGAGATAATTGAGGAGCGCATTATGATTGTAATTGTTCAAAGTAGTGATTTTGAATGAGCGTAAACGCGATCTACGCAAAAGCTGCTAGAGTCAAGAAAGATTCAAGTTAGGATAGGGAAGAAACAAGATCTACGGGATGATCGGCCGCTACTTATCTAGGAACGACTTGCATATTCGGGATAGTTTGGATCTAGTGGGAATTCATGATCTCGATGGGTCCCGTCACCCGAACTTTCATCTCCAAGCATCATTTTTGACTTTGGGCAGTAAAACCCAGGATAGCTTTATCGGGCTCGCATTCACCAATACCAGTCCCAAGCTGACTCGTTACCGTGTTTCTGGGACCATATTCAGACGTTTCTCAGAAATTTTAACGATAAACAAGGTTAAGCGAGGACTTTAAAGGTTCGAGTCAAACGGTCTCGGTTGGAGTATCCAATGTTTTGAAAATTCGGGTGTCATCTCATGATATGACATCAGTCTGTTTGTTTTGAATGGTTACGTGTACGGACCTTCGTATACCCCAGATTCCGGTGCCGCGGAAAGGTGCAGTCTCATTGAGCGGACTTTTCATCTCCAGAACGAACCAACACCACAATCTTAAATGTGATTGGTTCGGTTGCAAATATCCCCCACAATTCAAGGCTTTAAGCGATTTGGCTCCAGCAGGGTAAACAGTTCTTCCTGAGTTCCATAAGAGGGAATCGAATGTTTGAAGATGGTCTCATCAGGCCGACCAGTGATATTATGCCACTTGTGCCACTTGCACCGTGGGTGGTCTTCGGGCTTCTGATTGACGAACTGGATCGGATGGCTGTAGGTAGGCAGGGATGGGGTTAGTACACCTCGTCGAGAGTGAGAGTGGATCTGACTCACCGACAAGCGATCTTGGTTACTTGATTACCCCAAAACTTCTGGTGATAGCAGCAGAATGATCTTGATGTCCGTTTGTCTGCCACTCATCATATCTCGCTGCGCTTGCTATGATACGCCCGCCCACAAGCCTTGGTAGGGCGGCTGGAGGTCGTCGAAGACTGGTAGCCAGCCAATCAGACGTCGCTTGTGCTTGTGCAACTGCAACAACAGCCCGGCCTCGCTGGCAAGGCTGAACGAAAAAGATGCTTCCCAACCTCCTTCACCCAAGTATTTGAATCCATCTAAGAGATAGCGGGAATATCAACTGCAAGATTGACTGGTGCACTGGTAGTGTGTCGGTGCCAGTCTCCGTTCTTCTTCGTGCTCCCTCCCTCGTTTCTCACTCTGCTTTTTTGTGTTCACCCAACATACAATTTTCTTCACCGTCACCCGTGCCTCATTCATGACTCTACTTGGATCTTGACTTCACGCAGGCCACCGGAATACGAAGGGAAGACTCACTACTTTTATCTTTTGCAATTACGACCCCGCTTTCAATCTTACCTTTTTTAAATCCATCTGGGCCAGATTTGCCAAGATAGGCAGCCAGCATCAGCATCAGCATCAGCCCCAGCCTCAGTCTCAGTCTCAGTCTCAGCCTGTTTGCTACCTACCTTGCCTACTCTTCCCCGTCCCCGTTATGGACAACCCGCCATTCCAGAGGAGTGGCCGCCAACCGAATGGCAGCCTTCCACCTCCTAATCTCCATCCCCCTCCCCCTCCTAGAACTCGGATGGGTCTGGATGAAATGCTCAACTATAATTTCGCTGAGTCAACGTCGAGTGGACCATCACAGCCAGCCTACAATCAGACCCCGAATGTCCCTAGCTATTATCAAAACACCTACAGGTCGTTTGCAGATCATTCGGCGTATGGTCATGGTTATACGTACCATTCACCATACACTCCAGCTCGACATCCTGTCTCGCACCATAGTCCTCGGTCGCGACCAACCAGTAGGAGCCAGGGTCGACAATTACCTGAACTGCCGCCATTTATTCACCGTACCGAGTTTGGGTTTTATGGGTTAGGTGACGCTGCACGCCGTTTGGACCATCCGTCCCAGTACCATCATTCTGCTCCACACTACCGGCCTGACTACACCATGAGTCACGGGTTTCCAGGCAGTTATAATTCTCGTAAGTTTTCCAGATTTTTATTTGTTCCAATTTAACATCACACCTACTTCACATTATGGCTATGGCTTGCTCTGCTTTCCACCGTTTTGGAGAGCGTCTCCGAACAGTATTTCGTCGACCTGAACTGACGGAGCAAACAGACCTGCCAGCTCCGCCTCCGCCTCCACATCCACATCCACATTCAATGGCACAAGGTCAATTTGCCCCGCCTCAGTTTGCTCATGAAAACTCCCTCCAACCTCCCAATATACCTGGCTATGTTCCTCAGTATCCTCCAGCCCAGCGGCAGCATCCCGATCCACCACAGGCTAATGTCCCACCGCCACTGAAGACCTGTAGTTTATGCCTGGAGCCCCAGGATGACAAGGCTTCCAATTTCCCATTTTCATGCCCACAGTGCAACGCTTCACATTACTGTGCTACGTGTTTGAAAGGCTGGTTTATCGATGCCTGCAAGAATGAGTCTAAGATGCCTCCGACGTGTTGTGGTGCTATCCCGTTGTCCTCGGTGAAGAAGAGCATGACGACTGAACAGGTATGCCATTCCAATCCCTAAAATGATCTACGGGCGCTAATGGACATTAGATGGGTCTGTACAAGGCAAAGTTCGAGGAATGGATGACTCCGGACAAGATATATTGTCCAGTTAAAACCTGTTCGGCTTTCATCCCACCCCGACTATTCCAGAAGCCGAGAAAGGTCACACCTGTCCAGGCTGGTATTCCGGCTGCTAGTCCTGGAGATTCAATAGAGACAAATTCTCAAGCTCCGCCAGCAGCAGAAGTCAAGATCAATGCCACATGTCCGAAGTGTACTGTTCAAGTCTGCACGAAGTGCCGCTCGCTCGCCCACGATGGAGCATGTATGGACGATTTAGATCCAGAACTGGCTGAACAGCTCAAGAAATGGAAGGTCAAGCGTTGTCCCCGATGTCGAACTGGAATCCGTAAAGTGTACGGCTGTTCCCACGTAGAGTAAGTCGATACACATCGCCTTCAGGTGTTCAGAGCTCAAAAACACACCAAGTATCAGAAACTAACTTCCCTAGATGTCGATGCGGTGCTCATTTCTGCTGGGAGTGCCTGCAACCTGCCGACGAATGTGGAGGTGCCTGCGATGACAACGCACCCGATGAATCCGGCATCGAATCAGACGACATCGACGGCCTAGCAGGCTACTTCGAAGGTGACGGCCACGAATTCGGTCCCGAGCCAGAGAATGAGTTCACTCTTGTTTGGAACTGTCCGCATACCTTTGATTCGCCTCGCTCTGCGCTTCCTGAAGACGCGGAGTGTTATTGCTGCTTCCGTCCTGTCAAGAACATAGTTTCGGATGCGCCTGAGATAGTCCAGGGACCGAGTGGAGACGCGAATAAAAATGTGGAAGAAGCGGACAAAGGATTAGATGCTGTGAAGGCGTGGCAGTGCCATAGCTGCGAAACGATTACCTGTGGTGATTGCAAGGGGACCTTAGAAGATGACTGATCCAGTGTCACTCTGGATATTGAGTCCATGACGGAACGGAAGCCAGAGAATGTTTGTAATGATTACAGTTCTGAAAATTTATGATGGAAACGAGAGAGCGTGTTTTGATTCATGAGTTATGGGCGTTTTTAGACGGACGAGTAACGAGGTCATGACAGAGGGATGGATATGAGGCGTTTCCAGGGAATACCCCGAGCTATCAGGGCTCTGCTGTTGCTTGTTCTCCCTCTACTTTATTTTAAGAATTTTTACTGCATAGCTTTGATGCGTTTGCTTTGCAAAAACTTTTCTCCAATTGAGCATCCGTCGCTGCTTCAGAATATGGAGGAATTGGACGCTGAATCACAGAAGCTGCTTGTCTTTTTGACGACATGAGGTAAAGTAATTGAGGTCTTAGCTGTTTCATTTAAAGGACAGAAGCGGCGGAGCTGTTGAGCAGATAATGACACTATGCCAGTAAAGACTATCCAAGAGTGTAGGTGTGGTGTGGTATTATATGCTATTAAGGTACAGTGGTTGTACAGGGTATTTCGCTATATACACAAATATACAGTATGACAATTGATCATACACGAGGAGATCACCATCACTCTTCCTCAGCCTCTAAAAGTTTTCCATCATATTCCTCAGTGCCCGCAGCCCATATCTTCCCAAGCCCACCATCCGCATCATCAACGGCGGCATCCGCGTCCACTTCGACTTCTTCAACCACAGTGGTTTCTAATTTCCCTTTCAAGTCGTCCAAGAACTGTCCATCTACCGCAACAGGACCAACATCTTCCCTCCTCATCGCGTCAATCAGCGCTCTCCGGTTTCGAATCATGCCCATTGCACTCATCGTGTATTCATCAGCCGACAAGCCAGCTTTCTCCAGCCTGCGTAGCGCATCGACCGTCATGACCGTGTCTTGCATACGAGCATATCCCATAGCGAGTTTGTTCCACGTAACTTGGCTGGGTTCGATACCTCGTTCGCGCATCATGGAGAGGACCTTCTCGGCCGCACGTGGTTGGTGCTGGTCCATGAATATTTTGAGGAGAATGGACCAGGTATAAACGTCTGGTTGTGGGGGTGTTAGGATGAGTGGCTTGAGGGCGCGTGATTCGGAGTCTGCTTTGAACAAGGAGTGAGAGGAAGATTCGGGATCGCCATTTTCTAGAATGAGTGGCCCAGGAATGGAAGCGTCCGGAGTGAGTGCCAATTGCGATCCGCCATGTACACTCTCTCCTGGATTGACTGGCCCAGGGGTTGCGTCTTCTGGATTGACTGGAAGCTGTGGCCCCGCCAGTCCACTCCCTTCTGAATTGACTGAAGCAGCGATAGCATATTCTGGAGTGAGCGGTAACTCCGAATCAGAGCCGGCGATATCTTTTGGCTCGGCCTCAACAGTCTCGTTTGGTACTGGTGACTGGGATGGGGCAGAAAGCATGTCTCCGATGAGATTTGAGCAGTCTGCCAATAGTCTGGGAAACCTGCCGAAAGCCTTCAAAACCAAGTTCCATACGTGGGTTGTTTGCGTTAAAGAAGCGACGACTGGGTCGTTCTGGAGTACCAAGCTGCGGAAATGCTCATAGAATTGCAACGCGGGATACGACGTCTGCGCGTCGTCAAGAAGCCCTGTTATCATAACCACCAGAGTTGACCCTGTGGGATGCAGTAGATGGTCTTGTGGACTACCAACGGCTTCTTTGACTAGGCTTGGATATCTTGTGGAGAAGTCGGGAATGATTTGAGCTAAAGGTCCGACATTAAAGTGGTCACAGTAGACTTGAAGGAGGCGGCTGAATACTGGCTCTTGCTGCTCCAATGGCTCGGTCTCCTCGGATGTTTGTCGTTCTTGTTGATGTAGAAGGAGAACTGCGTGAAGGATATCTGTGGCGATCCAGTCATTCCTTATCCCATTCTGGCGCACATACTCTATGACCGATCTGATGGCAGAAGGATCCATTCTCGATTTTGCATCGTTCAGAAGAATCGAGTATGTGTGGGCATCTGGCTCAGGGCCATTTTCGATCATCATGTCGTGAATCTGCCACCCTGTCTGGTGGTCCCCGACATCCAATGAGGTTTTTATCAGGATGTTGTATGTGATTATGTTAGGTTCGGCGCCTGCCTCCAAAACAAATCGAAATATATCAGTTCCCGTAATCGGTGGCTCACCACCTCTCTTGACCAGAATCTTTTGATGGGCCCGTTGGAGTAATGTCGAACACAGGCTCAATATCTTCGGCGAATTGAAGTTACAACCTTGATCCTTGAGTTTCTGCAGAATCTCGCACGCAGTCTTGATTTCTCCAAGTTTTGCAAGGGCACTTGCGAATTGAATGAGAGTGTTCTCATGCATAGGGTGACCAACCGCAACCAGATTCCGATAGATATTTCTCATTATCCACCCCCTTTTCAAATGCAGTACTAGCCCCGTGCTAAGCTTCCATTCTCGTTTGTCAAAACAGATAATGTGCAATAAACGATGCAATGTCCGCTGAGAAAGGTGAATATGGTCTGCTGGAGCTTCCGTTAGGAAGAAACGAATTGCTTTCGACAAGGCCAGGAGGAATTCTGCTCCGTAAGAATCTCGGTTGTGACTGTAATGGGTGATGACAAAGTCGAGACTATCAGACACAGCGTAGCCAGCAGGGTAAGGCGGTATAAATGTTGCCTCAAGGACGGAAAGAGCTTGACTTGGATAGCCTTCCAAAGTCGCGAGCATGATCTCTGGCCATATTCGACTTCTCCGATTCGATGGTATCTTCGTCCATCTTTCCCGAATATACTCTGAAGATCTGTCCTTGATTAGCTCTCGTATGAAAGTCTCAGAAACCCGAGAATTTTTATAAATAGCCATCGGCGACCTGACTCGGCCCTTCATCGTTTTGTCGTATCGAGCATTGAGCATCGAAAAGCGCCAATTCCAGGATGAAGAGAAATTGAAGTTGCCGAAATCTCCTTCCGGCGCCACTCTGACAAACTTGGTCCGTAGTTTTGCTATTCCTCTCACTTCCATTTGGATCTTGAAACGACGAAGTTTCCGTTTCAGACCAATCCAGAGCCTTTGTTGCTGCTGGATTCTTTCCAGCTTGGGCTTCGCAAGCCAAGCTTTTCTCTGTTTGAGACTCATATGTAGCTTTTGTTGACATGTTCTCCGGATCCGAAGGGACGGAACAGAATTAGTGCTTGGAGAGCGGAACCCCGTGGGACTGTAGTGAGGCAGCTCGGGCTCGAGTGGTTTGATGTTTCCGGGAACCCTTCTGATAGGGAGCTTCTTCACTATTGCAGGTGCAATAGCGAATCGAGGCATTCTAAACTCTGGTCCTCTTTTATCCTCGTCTGCTCTTTGGACAGGAGCGGCAGGACCCTCAGGAGGGCCCTTCTTCACTCTTGGTCCCCATATCTCTTCGTACTTTGCCCAGAAGTCAACTTGTTCTGCAGGAGGTTCAGACGTCTGATGAAATACACTATCTCGTCCCAGCTGGACACCAAAAGGTTCTTCTGTCCCCCCCTGGACTGTCTTGCTGTGTTGCAGGTCGTGGTTTCGTGGAGCCTTGATCTCCGGTTTAGGACGACGTCTTCGTGTCTTTGGCGTTGGCGGCATATCGAAAGATTTTTGGGGCAAATCATCACCGTCGTCCCAAAAGTATCGAGGAGTTTCGGGGTTTGTTGGAGCTGTCGGCCCTGAATGGGACCTTCGAATACCGCATGGCCAAGGTGTGAAAACTCGAGGTGCGAGGAAAGGGAGGATTGGCAACTCGAACGTCGACCAGCGTTTCGTCAGCAGATCCAATCGTGGAGGCATCAGCTACAGGCTGCAGTCGTTCAATGGTCCATTCCATTGGGGAGGTAACAAAGATTTCGAAATAGCCAAGCTCTTGAGTTGTGAAGTTGAAGAACAACAAGAGGCTGCGCTGCTCTGCCGCGACCAGAAAAATTTAAGGTTACAATCGTTTTCCTACAGCAATGTCCATAACTAGCTTCAATCCGGATTTTTAGCGAGCCTCACCAAAAGTTGAATTCCCCCCCGCATCCCAGCCCCCTCACTTTACAACTACCTCTAATAACTCCACGAATTCTTGTCCAAACACAATAAAATTTTCAGAATATCAAGGTTAACATGCCTCGAGCCTCTCGGTCAAAGCGTTTGCAAGGTCTGGCGCCAGATACGGATGAAATTAGCAAACGGGCGCGCAAACCCAACACTAACTCGTTGGAGGCATTTACTAGGTCCCAGGAGCCCATTTCCCGCAAATCCAAGGGCAGGAAGCGTGCCAGGGCCTCTACCATTGGAGAAGAGGGTGTGGAGGATGCTACAGAAGCAGACGATTATACAGAAGAACCGGTGGAAGACGCTGCAGAAGAGGAGCCCTCAACACCTAATCCTCGGAAAGGCAAGGACAGGACGGATGCTACCATTGAACTCTCCAGCGCAGTTTCAACGCCTTCCAAGCTACCTCATCGAAAGAAACAAGTTCCAGCCTTTGATCCAACAGACAATTATGGCCCTAAACTCACAATTGGGTTCGTTGTTACCGTTTCAATCGATGGTCGGGCGAAGAACTCATTCCTGCTCTACGAAGACATCAATTCCCGAGATCGACTACCATTTGCAGCTATGGGAGCGTTAGTATACAAGAAAAGAGTGGAAGGATGGGCTGATACAAGAGGATTGAAAGGTGCAGATAGGCCGGAGCCAGGACTATGGGTTGTTACTTCAGGAGATCCAAAGAAACAAGGGATTTGCACGGAATTGACAAATGAGGATGATCTACGGGATTTCTATGTGTTTCTACGTCAATGGAACTATTCCGGGGCTAAATGGGCATCCATTGTTTCTGTGGATGCCCCGTACAAGACGTACGACAGAGACATAACCCCCGAGCCTACTCTTCCAACTAAAGATAAAGGCAAAGGGAAAGCACGACCGGAGACTATACGGAAAGTCAGCGTACGCCAACCCTCCAGCGACAATATGGTTAATTTGGATGAAGAAGATGACGACGATTCGGTAATTATCTCTCCCATAGAGAAGTTGCTAAACACTATAATAGGGAAACTGTTACAAAAGAAGAGGTTGTCGGAAGAGAAGGAAACCGGGCTTGAATTACTACGGAGAACGGTCTTTAATTCAAATTATTGTGCCGACTCACGTTGTAGTAATAGAAGAGGTTGTTGCTACGTACTAAAGTCGACTAGTACTCACTATGTTATATCGCCATTAGAGCAAGAAGAGTGGGCCATGGCTATTAAATTGAAGATCCCCGGAGTTGATTTCTATACTCCACCTGCCACATGGATTGCCAGATTTCAAGACGGCGAGTCGGTAACACAGATGAAATCATCGGGAAACCGTAAGGTTAATCAAAAGAAGGAGGAGAACGTACCAAAGAAAGATACGACAGAGTCAGGTCTAGTGCACCTTCACGTCAACATGCCCGCTACGACTCCGGCTCCCCTTGCCCAACCGCAACCACCAGTATATGCACCCCCCCCTCCTCCTGGTTACTGGTAACATAGTCCATTTGGGCTTCAATTTATTGAAGGCATGCCCGCTGGTCTTTCTTTTGTAGGGGCTACTATGCAAAACCTCGCTCCTGGCAATGTGCGAAATGTTACTCTACCCTCCTCACCTTTACGACCAGGGCTAACAGGGGGGAACGAGATATTGGCCTTCCGCGACTTTCTCTTGAGGTTAGAGACTCTCCCTGCACGTAGGCTATTGATTCAATCTGCGTTTGACTTGTTTGACGACGCAGATATATTATCTGTTGATCAATTACATGACAAAGAGTTGATTACGTCTTGTGGTGTCAAAGTTGGCACTACTGACTTGATTTCAAAGCACGTTTCTAAATTCAAGCTTGAATTTAAGGAGAGACAGAGAGCAGAGACAGAGGCCGCTGCAGCTTTATTAGATTTCCCTAATATAGGTAGTGCCAGCGATATGCGTCGTCAAATGGAGGGTCCAAGTGCGGGGTCAGGTGAGGAACTAGATGATGATTTTTTCGACGAATACTAAATCAATTTGAATAGGATAAAGTGTATACGCATTCTTAACACCTAAATACTTAATATCCGCGTTGTTTTAGTCGTATTTGTATGTATTTGTTAGTGTAATTGAATATCTAAAGCTATCCGACGTTAATTCGCTTAAGTTCTCATCCTCGCTTTCGTATCCTCATTCTTAATAGTCATTACTAACTACATTTTTGAAGAGAGCTTATAATACTTTTGCTGTAGATTTAGGTGTAATAGTTTTATGCTTCCCTAATACCTGCGTTCCTGAAATGCGCACGTGCTCTGCGGGCAGCATCGGGGCCTGAACCTGACTTAATACATGCCTATTCTAGGAAATCTTGATAATCTACATGTTTATGCCTCTCCCTACGATAATGGCGACGAATATATGCCTTTAGGTCTCCAAAGCTCTCTTCAATTGGGTTAAAATCAGGAGAATATAGAGGTAAGAAAAGTAATAAGACCCCTCTTCTATTAAACTGTGCTTGAATCTCATCGATATTAGAATGATGGATTGAGGCGTTATCAAGGACTACCACTGATCTAGAGGCAGGATATGCGTTACACAGTGGTAATAAGTCGTCAATTATGAAATCCGCAAACATGTCGCCTGTATAAGTGCCCATAAAGGTTGTAAAAGTGATGTAGCCGTCTATGGTATATGCAGGGAGTACAGATACCTGTTCTCTACTTTGTAGCCACCTCTTAACTACTGCTCTTGCTCCTGAATGGGACTAGCCATATTGACGATCTCTAGTCCTATCGTCGCTCCCAGATTCGTCTACACAAACGATTTGGTCCGCTGTGTATTGCTGTAGTCGATATGCCCATTCTAAGCGTAGTTCCTGGTTTTGTTGAGCGGCGACGACCTTCAACTTCTTCCGAGTAATCTTGATTCTTGCCAATATTCGTTGTACAGTGGTTCTAGCCACATTAACGTCAAATGCGTCCTTTAGAAAGTCTGCAATCTCGTCTTGGTACATCTATGGTCTCTCGTCTAAAAGTAGCTTAATTGACTGCTCCATTTCTATAGAAACAATCTTCGCGGGACCCCCAGATCGTGGTAAAACAGGCAGATCATGCTCTAATCGTAGTTTATGGTGATATACCGTTCGTTCAGTCGTCTTATATGTGTTGGCGATTAATTGTAGGTAGGCTCGGTCGAGTATAGCATTGGGGTCCCGAAGAGCATCTTCAATACGCGCCACCACGTCTATATCTAAACGAGGAGCCATCAGAGCAACCTGCAAATTAGTTCGTTAGAAAGCGCAACTGTTAAGCTTTAATTTGAGCTACTTACGACGTTGTTCTGACAATATTTGGTGGTGCTGTGTGGGGGGGCGCCGATATGAGAGATGGCGGGAGGGGGGCCGACGCGACTTTTCGTGAGGCTCGCTAAAAATCCGGATTGAAGCTAGTTATGGACATTGCTGTAACGTGTGTCAGCGTCACCGATTTTAGCGAGCCTCACCAACCCTCAAATTCGCAAGGAGGCAACGAGGAGGCACCTCCCCCTTACCCTTAATTAATTATTAAAGCTTTAAAAAAAAGTCGATATAATGAAAATTTAACATAATTTTAGTATATACATTATATTTTTAAGTATTATAAAGGTACTTTAAAGGTGTGAATTACAAAAGGGCGAAAATGGCATTTCAGCCTCGCGAGCTGGCTCTCGGTCGCAAATTTAAGCCGCAAACCTACGATTTTGGGCCCCTCTTCTAACTCTGTAAACAAGCTCTTAAGTAATATAAAAAATAGAAAAAATTTAAGACTAACATGTAACAATTAATTACATGTAATTATTAGTTTAATTGAAGGTGTGGTTGTAAAGTAATATTCGAGGGCAAAATCGAGAGTTTGCGGCTCAAATTTGCGACCGAGAGCCAGCTCGCGAGGCTAAAAATCGACAATTCGGCCTTTTAATAATTTACACCTTAACGTTATATCTTAAGGATAAAAGAAATAGATATATGTATTAGTACTATGCTTAATTTTAACTATATTAACTTTTTTAAAGCTTTAATATTTAATTGAAGGGGCGGGGTGAGGTGCCTACTTTGGATTTGGGGCGAATTTTGGGGGGTTAGTGAGGCTCGCTAAAATCGGTGACGCTGACACACGTTAGGAAAACGATTGTAGCCGACGACCAGGCTGAGATAAATTTGGGACCTGACCAGCCCCGCGAAACAACAGCATCGAATTTCGCATTGGGAGAAGATACATGGCACGACTCCCTTGAATCAAATCTCACAAGATCCATCATGTCGTCAACGCATGCGACCTTAGGCGCAGCTGCAGATGAACGGAAAGCGCGTCTGGCCAAGCTCAAGAATCTAAAGCGCAAGCAACCCGGCGACGAAATCGTAGCTCCAGAATCAACACGTTCACCCTCACCACCGACCGAACCCGACGTCGCAAGACTGCACCTGTCAGGAAGAAACTATGACCCAGAATCCAAGGGTCCCAAGCTTGGATTCGAAGCACCGCCAACGTTAGCTGTCGAGAAGACTTTGGAGCAACAGGCGAAGGAAGTCGAGGATGAGACTAGAAGAAAGGCCGAGGAAGAGGAGCAGGATGACAAGGGCGTGGATTTGTTCAAGTTGCAACCGAAGAAGCCAAATTGGGATTTGAAAAGAGACTTGGATAAGAAATTGGAGATCTTGAATGTCCGGACGGAAAATGCGATCGCGAGAATGGTACGGGAGAGGATTGAGGGAGCCCAGAAAGCTGCCAAGTCAAAGTCAGGAACCGGGGCTGTCACAGCAAGTGAGGGAGGAGAGGAGATGGGTATGGAGGGTATTGCTCTGGTCGAGGGTGTGAAGTTGAGGGAAAGGGAGGAGGAGGAAGAGGAGAGGCGAGAGAAGGAAGACGATGAAATGGTGTAAAAGTATACGGCCTGGGAACAAAACGGCGTTACGTGTACGGAGAGGTTATCATGCCTGGAGTTTGGCGTTCTCTAATCATAAAAGCAATGGTACACTGGCCAGGGGTATTCCGTCTATCCTGCAAATCCAGCATCCAACCTCAATTTTGTAATAAGACTGCACAAATAGCCTCGAGTAACCGCAAAGTAATCTCATGGACTTTGCACTTTCGGCCAAGGCTTCTATAATATAATCTGGATCATCTTCCCCCATTCATCGTCTGCGTGAGAGCTAGACGCTTGCTGAAAGGGCTCAAGCTTCTCTCTCTAGGAGGTGGCCTGTTCTCAACACCACCAAAACCGTTCCTGGCACGTTGCCGATCATTTGATAGATCCCGTCGTTTTCTATGAGGACTTCTGCTCTCGGTAGTTCTTCCTCTCGCTGGTGGGCTAGCTTCCTGGTAACGCCTTCTTGTACTACGACTCTCTACCCTCTCTCTCACCATGTTGCCCTCGTCTGAGCTATATGAATCCACCGACGAGAAAGATTCTCGTCTCCGTTTCTTTTCAGAGTCCGTAAGTCGTCTTGGAGGGGTCATGCTAGGAGACTTTCGACGCAGAGGTGGCGATGCACTCCTGGGTCCAACTTTTCGTCTATTGTGCTCTCTGGAATCTCGCTGAGGAGATGGGGATCGTGATATTCCTGTGGATATAGTCGAGACGGAAGCCGAGGAGGCAGATCGCATTCTTTTCGAGGCACCAAGCTCTGGGTCCTCGCTCATTCTATCACGCTTCCTGCCTCGATCCTGGTCGGCTTTGGCTAGTAATTCATCGGCAACTCCCTTCCTAATCGGATCCAGTCAGCCACGGCGCGAGTAGTAAAACTATGGCTTTCAACACATACTTCCTCAGTAGATCTTGTGGGACATCACTGGTCAACTTGGGCTGAAGCTTCGGATTCAATAGCTGCTGTGTCCGAGAAGGGCGGGAAACATAAGGTCTTTCTTGAACAACTCCCTTGCACTCGTAACTATAGTGGCGTGAGCCCAAGTTAGCTTTGTCATTTTGCATTCTCAACGGATGCAACCTATCTTTTTTCAGACATTTCTGGCACAGAGTTGTAGCTGAAGCTTTAGAGGGTCCCCCAATTGCTGGACCTCTGGCGTATCGATTCATGGTAGGTAGGGAAGAGAACCCAGCTGAGTTGGCTGTTTGTCGCGAGTGGTTCTTATGTCGGCGACTCGACTTCGTTGGCCGCAGGCATGCGCTCCAGGTCAAATCTCAGCAACGAATGCGCGAAAAGGCTGATCTCTGCTTCTGAACTCGGAATATGTGCCTTTGTTGGGGAGGAAGAATGGCGGAGTTGATATTGCTGGTCACGAAAACCGAATAAAACCGAATTCGAGGCTCTTGGGGACCGAAGTTTTGTAGAATTGAGTTGAGAAAGTCGCTTCTTTACCTTGTTTCCAAAAGTCTTGCCTGGTCCAATTCCCTTGTCTGTATGTTGGTACTTGCTTCGAAATTACGAAGCCGTGGGTTTTTGACGATATTGCTTGTGCTTGTTGTCTGGGGTTGTCATGAAAGGTTGGAACAAGCCTTCTCTCTCTCTTGTGCTAAGGTACGATGGATGCAGTTGGATTGTACCTATGGGGGCGGGGCGGGTCATTGGCGGCGTTGGCGCTAAGAAAAAGCACGCTAAGGCGGTAGGCGGTAAGCGCGCAGCGCAGCGCAGCCTCTCCAGCGATTACTTCGCAGGGAACTTATTCCGTCGTTGCCCTGCCGTACGTCTGCCTCAACTCACCCAGAGCTGAATGAGGTGCTCTGAATCCTGATCTTTCGCCCAACACCTGTATCCGATAATTTTCCTGTGCACAGACATTGATCTGCCGCAAAGCCCTTCTTGTGTTGCGTTGCGTTGCGGTTGCGGTTGTGCAGCGTCAAAAAACGACAGTCCGCCCTCCTCTGGTGTACGCCAAACGACGAGCAAGGCAATCAAACGCCCATTCAAGAGTTTTGTCGACTTCCCAGGCTCCCAACTCCCACCAACCATCCATCCACCAACTGCTTGTCCGCGACGACAATGACCAGATGTCTTTTCTCTTCATCGGGCGCTCTTGTTAACTTTCTCCCTTAATTTTATTCAAAAGCTTTCGTTCTCACAGGCTTGTCGCCTGGCTGCGATTCACCTTTGTCCAGTTCGGACCCCTACGCTCTTTTGCTGCAGCCAGACTCGGGTCTGGTTTAAAACCCCTCATCAAAGATGGCAACCGCACCAATGTCTGCAGATCCATCCCGGCTTTCCTTTGCAAAGGTATGCAACTTTCCAGGCTCCATGGTCACACCAGGGCTGTCCATGTACCTTGTCCCCAGACTTCTTGACTAACACCTCTCCTTTGCTCAGGTAGCTGCGTCTGCAGGAAAGGATATGCCCTCCGGTTCATTCTCCAAAGCGGTATCTGCCACACCAATTCGAGACCCGCGGAAGGAGAACGTCCCAGCACCAGGCCAGAAGGGGCTGGCAGATGGCCTCAGCCAGCTTGATAGACCTACACAGAGCAAGCCCTCCACCAACGAGCCTACCCCCTTTCCCCTTGAGGATGGCCCTTTGAATACGAATATACAACAGCGACCTGGTGTATCACAAACAGAAGCTCCTTCTCGCAATGTCCTTCGCTCAGAGTCTGGCAATACCGAAGCCAAACTGGTCGATGCGGTCAAGGCTTTACGCGTTAGCTCTCCGATGCCCAGTCTTGTAGTGAACGGATCAGGCGTCACCAATACCAAAGCCAAAGCTGACGGGGTTGAGACATTTTCCGAGGACCTTTTTCAACGAACGGACTCTGGGTCGGAATTGGGCACAAAGCCTCCAAGTCTGGATGGAAAGAGTATCACATCGGGAACTACATTTGCTCTAGATGAGAAGGAATCGCTGCGCCCTGATGACAGTGCAAGCGTCAAGGCTGCTGAGGATGATGATACATTCTCGGGACGAGGTTCGATTGTGGCAGGATCTAGAATTGGGTCGGAAGCTGCTGCTCGTGCATATAGAGCCCAGTTTTATGAAGCCCCCGATCGTCGAAGCATGCAGCCGATGCAGGAGCGCCAAAGCCAAGGAGTAATCACGCCTCAGAGTGGCTCGTCTTCACAACAAACAACAGACGACGGAAAGTCCAAGCCTCTTCTTGTCGGTCCCGCAGGTGCACCAGATGGCTTCAGTCTGTTCTATCGTCAGACCCCGGATGAGAAGTTATTGGAGGCCTTGGAGTCACCAAAGGACCGAATTTTCCTACTGAGACTGGAGCAGGATGTGATTGAGTTTGTAAAAGACTCAAAGTATGTTGGATCCTCTCCTATAATTCGTAGCATGATGGTTGCTTGGCCTCAAGCAGTTGGAACTGAGGTTCAGCTCAAGTTGAGGAATTACATCGGGTATAGACTAATTGCAAATAGGGAGCCATTCATCGATCTTCCACCATGCAACTCGTTCTGCCGTATGCTCACTCACAAGCTGGCGGACTACTATCATATGACCCACCAGGTTGATGCTGTTGCTGGTGCTGTGCGTATATTTCGAACTCCTTTCTGTCGCCTACCACCCTCGTTGACTAGCATTTCAAACCCTCCTACCACTGGAAACACCCCTCCTCCAACTATGCCAACGATGAAAATCATGCGCCGAGGAGGTGATGGGGATACTGGTCCAAGTCCGTCCAAGGCAACTTCTGAGACTGGTAGTGATGGCAAAGACAAGAGTCTCTCTGCAAAAGAGAAGTGAGTATCTCAAAGTAAATATCGAAATGTGACTTTGACTAACTTCATCAGGCTATCTCGAGAGGAGCGAGAGGCGGCTTATAATAAGGCCAGAGAGCGTATATTTGGCAAGGAGGAAAGTACCGGTGATGCCACTCCAGGTATATTCGATCCTTTGTGTCATTCAATATGTTGCTAACGAGTGTCAAGACACTGAAGATCTGAATGAGATGTCCCGTTCAAGCTCCGTGTCAACAAAGGATAGAGCTACCCAGAACAAGAGACCTAAGCCACCCAAGCAACGACGAGATGATTCAGAGAGCTTTGACCGCAGGTCGCAGTACACTCCATTCTTTCCTCAGCCGCAGGTGCCAACTTGGGTCACACAACCTCAATATCCTAATATGCCCACTCAACCCTTCAACGGCGCTGTTCAGAACAACTACCAGGCTGCAGTTCCGCCTCAGTTTGTTCAACCTGCTCAGCAATACAATCCGAACATGATGAACAATGGTAGCATGCAGCAGTACAGTAACATGCCACAGGTAAGCAGTGCTACATCCTTTATACAAATCCCGCTGACAGTGATACAGCAGTATCCCCAGCAACCTCAACAGCGGTTCCAACCACACAGTGCACCAATCACAACTTATGGTACTCCAGTTCAGTCGCCGCAGCTTCCAGCCCAACAATGGCAACAGCAGCAGCAGCAGCCTCTTTACCAAAACCAAAACCCGTACCAACCGCAAACACCCGTCAGAGGACCTCCAAGCTCTATTCCGTATGCCTTTGGCCAGTTGCCCAGCACTGTCAACCCTGCCGATCCCAAGAGTCAACATCCGATTCCTGGAAGTTTCAATCGACATGCTTTCAACCCAAAGACCCAGTCTTTCGTCCCCAACAATGCTGGTCTTCCGATTCCCCAACCCATGTCGCATCACGGATCTCCTCATCAGGGATCTCCACACCATGGGTCTCCTCACCTACCTTATAACGCCTTTGCTCCGCCTCAGCCACAGTATAGCAACTCAATGGGATATAACATGGCTCGACAAGGATCAAACAACTCTCTTCCATCATACCATGCATCTCCCCACATGGCTCATCGTCCTATGATGCAACAGAATGCTCCGCAAGGACTTCCTCCAGGAATGCCTCATGGTACACAGGGTATGCATCAGGGTCTGTCGCAGGGAATGCACATGTCTCAGAGCGGACAAGTTGGCAACCACCTCCCCCACTATGGCAATCCGTCCACTCTTCCTCCGAAACCAGTTTAAGGGATTCTTGTGAAAACATTCGTGGCGTACGGTTAGCATCGGAGAGGAGTTTGGGCAGAAAATGATACTTCAGTACCCGGTTTACAACACTGAGCTGATAGACCAATACAATCACAATTGAAAACCGTAAATGTTTTTGCACTAATCAATCATTGTATCAAGTATGGTATTTCTATGTGAAGCACCGAAGCATGGCCCACCGTAAACGCCTTACTTTTCCATTCCTGTACAAAATGCAATGAAATGCATGGGATTTGGAAAAGTTTCATAATAACAGATCTACTCGTTGGGCTCTCTTGGCTCTCGTTGTTGTCTATCACCTCTTCCACCTCTCTTTGCACCTCCCCGACCGCCACGAGAACCCTTCTCTCCACTAGCACCACCCTCTCCTCCCGTTGCAGCAACAGCATCCGAGCCACCCATAGTGAGAGTAGCCGTAGCCAGTCTTTGAGAGAGCTCGATTTGGGTGCGGATAGTGTTTGCCAAGTACGAAACGACCAACACATCTTGGATGTGGTTGTTGAAGTCGCGTTCGATGTCTTGTGGGTCGACCTTTGGTGACAGTGACAAGGCGTTCATCAGGAATTGTCCCAAGGCATTCGAAGGCTCGCTTTCCTCATCCAGGACCGAATTGACGTAATCCGACACCCGCTCGAGAAGATCAACGGTTTGATCAACGGCACGCTCCAAACCCTCAATATCCGACACGACTGGTGCAGCCCGATCCTCACTATCCTTGGCTCCAGAGATCAATTCCAAACCACTTTTCTCGGCCTCGCCGTATCGGATCTCGTATGGTACAGGGATGAAGAGACAACTTTCGGCCGCACGCTCAGCGTTAACTCCAACTGGTGCACTGATGTATGCTTTCGCCTCGATATCCTTTCCAGCCTCGGTCGAAATAGTGAGATGAACAGCAGGGTGGGGGAAAGTTCCAGTCTCGGGGCTTGCGAAGAAGTTCTGGATCAGGGCACTGAAGTTGTTGAGTGCAAGACTTGTTGTGTACCATCCCAGCAAGACTTCTCTCGGGTTCGCCTTCAGTTGCAGCGCAAGCATATTCTTCTGGTATTCGACATCGACTTCAACCTGGTCTTCATTCTCGGTATGGGGAATAGCGAAACAGTTTCGAACTTCCTAAATGACATAATTAATATTGGAGTTTGAACGAGGGCAGACTCTACCAACCACTTCCATGCCATCTTCTGAACGAACACCCAAAAGCGCTCCGATCACCCTCGTGGCTTGTGTTTGTGAATCATCCCGGCGGATAGAATGATCTAGGATAGAGAAAATGGCCTACAAAAGGTGAGTGACTATCCACGGGAATTTTGAAATAATCGCGATTACCTGCGGTTGCACGACAACATTTAGAGGCGCAGTGGTTGGTTGAACTCCGATGGAAGCTGGCGCAAGAGGACGCGCGAGATGCAGGAAGTTCTCAGGAGAGACCGCCATACTGAATCGAGGGTTGACGACGTTGTTGGAGTTGTTACGAAATTGAGCAGCGACGATGTGCTTGCTTTGGTGTGGTGGTGGGGTCAAGTGTGCGGTGCGCGCTAGTGCGGGCGGGATCGTTAAAAAGTTCAAAAGGCTAACGCCAAGACAAGGCTGTCCAGAACTTTTCTCTGACTGCAAATGTCACCAAGAAAATTCATCACTCTCACACAACAACAATGGCATTTCACGGTTCCAGGGGCAGCTCAAGAGGCCGAGGCTCGGGCTCAAGTGGTCCAAGAGGAGGTCGTGGGGGCACTTCTTCTGGTGGATTCAGGGGTCGAGGAGGATCTAGAGGAGGACCTGGTTCTCGAGGCTCTAGCTCAAGAGGACGAGGCGGATTCCGAGGTGGAAGAGGGAAACCAATTTTTGACAGTCAAAGATTAGCCCAGCAAAAAGAAGCGTACGTTCCTTTGTTCAGACTTCCAGAAGAAGTCACTAAAAAATATCTAGGGAGGATGCTGAAAACTCGGCATCAGAAGCATCTTCTGAGGAACAGGAGGTCAGTGAGGCTGAGTCTAGTGACGAGGAGGATGAGCCTGTTCCAGTTGTGCGATCTTATGCATCTCTGATGCAAAGCTTTGCCGCAGAAGCTGCTCCACAGGCAAAGAGAAGGAAAATAGATCACGTTCCTGCGCCAATGCAGCCAGACGAGGATGCCGAGGAGAACTTGGATGCCAAAATTGATGATGCTGATCGGGTCGAAGAGCCTGAGGAGGGTCCCGAAACAGCAACTGATGGTGTTTTTGAAGACGAAGATGATTCAGAAGACAGCTCGGATCCTTTCGAAGCACACTTTGCCACACCGGACGACAACGTTCTTGCCCAGAGACTTAAAGCACTCGAGCTAAACCAATGGACAACTCAGAAGATCAGTCTTCCAAAACTTGGAAAGGCAGTGATCAGTCTTCCAGAGAAGGAAGAATCCAAGATAGCTGTGCCATTAGCAATTGCTGGTCCTAGTGAATTGAAGCTGAAGCAAAAACTGGCCAAAGTTATGGTAGACCAAAAGCCGACTTTTGACTCTTTGGAGAAGTCAATAGCGCCTCTCATATTTGGATATCAAGACTTGTTCTATTGCGAAAGAAATACAGCAAGGTCGGACAGCTTGCGAAGATTGACATGCTTACATGCTATCAACCATGTCTTCAAGTAAGTGGTATACACGTCACGAGAATAGTATTGGCTAACAGATATCCAGGACTCGAGATCGCGTGATCAAAAACAATGCACGGCTTGCGAAAGAAGACAATAGCGACGATCTTGAGCTACGAGACCAGGGCTTCACTAGACCCAAAGTACTCATGATTCTTCCTACCCGAGAGTCATGCGTAAGAATGGTAGGCATGATCACAGCACTATGTGAACCAGAACAACAGGAGAATCGGAAACGTTTCGATGACTCCTACGTTGAGAAAGAAGAGAAATTCTCAAATGACAAACCAGAGGACTTCCGAGAACTCTTTAGCGGCAATGATGATGACATGTTCCGACTTGGCTTGAAATTTACTCGAAAGACCGTCAAATACTTCTCACAATTTTACAACTCGGACATCATATTCGCTAGTCCACTGGGCCTACGAATGGCACTCGAAGGTAAGGATGACAAGAAGGGGGACTATGACTTCTTGAGTTCTATCGAGATGGTTATAGTGGATCAAGCCGATGCTCTTCTCATGCAAAATTGGGAGCATGTAGAGTACATCTTCGAGCATCTCAACCTTCAGCCAAAAGACGCACACGGGTGCGACTTTAGTCGAGTACGGAGCTGGTATCTAGACAATAAGGCCATCAACTTCCGACAAACAATCGCACTGTCATCCTTCAACACCCCTGAACTCAATACATTATTCTTCAACCAGTCGAAGAATTGGGCAGGCAAGGTCAAGATAAGTGGGACATATACGGGAGCAATTCAAGAGTTGGGATTGAAGGCCAAACAAACCTTCTCTCGCATCGAGTCACCCTCCTTCGCTACAGATCCAGATGCTCGATTTACCTACTTCACCACGGCTATCATTCCGTCACTGATTCGTCGCACAAAGGACACTGCTGGGACGGTCATATTCATCCCATCGTACCTCGATTTCGTTCGAGTCAGAAACTATTTCGCTACCTCACCCACCACTAGTGCACTGTCTTTCGGTAATATCTCTGAATACACTTCTGTCAAAGATGTTGCTAGAGCCCGATCTCATTTCTTCAACGAGAGACACAGCGTCTTGCTTTACACGGAAAGAGCTCATCACTTCCGCCGCTACCAACTTCGGGGGGTAAAGAAAATCATCATGTATGGACTACCTGACAATCCGATATTCTACAAAGAGATTGTTGGAGGGTATCTTGGGAGAAGTGTGCAAGAAGGGAAGTTGGAACCAGGTGAGGGATCAGTCAGAGTACTGTTCTCGAAATGGGATGTACTGAAGCTTGAGAGAATTGTTGGCACAGAGAGGGTTGGGAAAATGATACGGGAGAAAGGCGATACCTTTGATTTCTTGTAGAATAATAGTACCATGCTTCTCATACAGGGAGCTCTATATCTGAGAAACGCCAGCCCATGCAATGCTGTACATCCGTTCCTCGTAGTAGTACAATATCCGTCCTATACATCAATCCTACACTTTTCCACCCCATCTTGCCTCCTCACTCGCAGCATCATCTCTCTCCTTCACCTCTAGAGTACTCATTTTTGCTACCATCTTCTCCAGTTCCTCCTTTCCACCCTGCCTGTACCGTGTAACTTTCTGAACGTTCCGTAAAGTCATCTCGTTCGACTCCAAGCCCTCTGATCTCTGCCTCGCTATCGTCCTCGCAGTCATGGCAAACCTCATATCCTTGGGTCCATCCACAAGCTCTAATATCGCTGATGGTGCGTGATCTGGCTTCAATGATTCGATTCGAAGCACTCGTGTATAGCCACCCGGTCTCTCGGCGTATCGTTCTCGCAGCGGTCCAAAAAGCTTGGGGAGGAGCTCATGTGGTGTCTAGAACCATCAGCATCTTGCAAACCCCGAAATAATAACTTTGAAGCCACGATTTGAGCAGGAGACATACGTAGAATATGCTCAGGGCCCTCCTTTTGCTAGCTTCTGTATTTTTCTTCCCCAGTGTAATGAGCTTCTCTGCCAGTTTTTGCGCCTCCTTGGCTTTAGGATATGTCGTCGATATACTCTCATGTGTGAATAAACTGGTGACCAAGTTTCGGAGCAGGGCTTGTCTGTGGGAAGATTTGCGGCCCAAATGGCGATATTTCTGGATGGTCATGTCAGTTTATTCCACCCTGTGCTGCAGCTGTGGCCATTTCCCCGGGTTCAACTCACCATATGTCCTCCTGCCATATTGTAATATCACGCCCGTAGACTACAGGGTTTCGAGGATCAATGGGCGTGGATGTGGAAGGTGTTGCTGGAGCTCCTTTTAGCACGGCGGTAGCTGTCTGTGTAGATGCGAGGTTGGAGATCTCCCGCGATCAAAATTTCGCTAGGAGGCTCAACCGGACCACCACCTCAACAACGTCAACCCCTGGTGGCTCTCTGTCTCCAAGCTCTTTAGAGCTTCCACCATCCCAATTGGAATTGTCCTGTTCATAAAATTGGATCCAAGAGCCATTCTACGAGTTCCAGCGCTGCGAGCGCAACTTATATAAGGAATCATGGGCTTCACAACCGGTTTCGTAAGTCCTTGGATATGGCCCATTGCGCCGGGTTGCAGCTCACAGATGATAGACCGGAGGTGTGACCTTGACATTGGGAATTGCATACCTCACAGTTCTAGCCCATGAACGGAATCGACGTGTTCAAGGCGAAGCTCTCAGATCTCAAGCTTTCGTACTTGAGCGGCTCCTCAACCCAACACCTCTCCCACCTCCACAAAGTCGTGCAGAGCTCGCACGCGAAGAGCGGAGCACGTTAGTCGAAGCCGCAAAGGACAGATGGAATTCCGAGGTCGAGAATGCTGTGCGGTTGGTGCAGCGGACGGATTGGAACAATGTGAGAGAGAGCATGGAGGGAACTGCTGCACGGCTACTAGGAGGCGGACTACAGAAGTCAAGGGAAGGCATTGAGGAGGCAGAAAAGGCAGCTGGGCCTAAAGTCCAAGAAGCTGTTGACAGGAGCAAAGCAGCTGCCAGGAAGGGTGCAGATCAAGCCGCTGTTGGAATCGACGGGGCTGCTGCGAAGACTGTCCAGGGAACTGAGCGGGCTGGTGCCGAGGCCAAGGAGGGGGCAAGCAAGATTTCTGCTGCTGCAAAAGAGAAGCTGTCTCAGGCTGAAGCGAAGGCTGGAGATGCTCGAGATGCGGTGACTGCGAAGACAGAGAGAGTCGGTGCGAACGCCAAATCTGGGGCTCATGACGCTGCGGAGTCAGTCAAGCACAGCGGAGGTACTATCGATGCGGCTCGTGGAGCTGTCAGGGACGCCGTGAGCAAGGGCATTGAGAAGGGTAAGGAAGCTATTGGCAAGGCACAAGCGGCTGTTGGACTTGCAACTGAGAAGATTGAATCAAAAGCGCAATCTGCTGGCTTGAGCCATTCTTCGGCCGTTGAGAAGGCTCTTCATGAGAGGTACGAGCAACCTACTTTCCATGAGAAGTCGGTAGAGGAGGCTCTTGCAGATCGCTATATGCCTATCGATGCAAGGGACAACACTCGACTCCGGGGTGTGTAAAATATGTACTAGAATAATACTTCCTTTTGTGTGGTTTTGGCTCCCTCCGCATGTTTTGAGCCCCTAAGTCCTGCCTGTCTTTCACGACGCTACCAAGTGGTAGTTTTCTGTTGTATTCGGACCTCAAGTTTTTATATTTGACTGAAGTAATTTAATCGGATTTAGTTCGGAGTCACGATGACTAGTACTGGATTCGCAAGAGCTGAGAGACTAGTCAGTGTTTCTCGTCTCTCTTTGATAACGTTTTGTGAATCCCACAGTATTCCCTTCTCCAAGACGCCCTGAAATTGTTGATACTTACGTTTGTCTGCTCCGCCCAACCAACTATTCGTCCTTTTTAAGGATGATCTTCGCTAGCGAAGCACTGAAGGTGACAAGTTCTGCCATTCTCGTGCAACTGCTATTTGTTCCCTACCTCACTCCAAGTACGAAAATGGGATCTTCATGGGCCAAACAACAATTCTCAGGTTACAGCAAAAACCGCGCGAACCGATACACAGCATCACAAGAAGCACAGCTGAAGGCTGAAGAGATAGCCAGAGACATCCTCGGGGATATTTATATGAGAGTACAGACTGTTCAGATCATCCTTCAAATCCAAGCTCCTCTCATGGATCCGTTGGAATGGCTACCGATCAAGCATGTCCTTGACCTCGACGAAGCATCACATAATGATCTTGCACGGCTGTGCTGGTTGTTGTCCCTAGGCGCGGGCACAGCGTGATTCTATTCTATGGGAGAATGACTGAACGTTTTGACTTCCACAATGGAGGCAAGAGAAATCTCAACTCGTTATTGTCCTGCGTGCTCAAGGCCACTTACACGTCCCAACTGGTTTCAGTATATTCAAAATGAATTACACATACTAGCCGTTTCTCAACGAGCCTTCCTTTCTCGACTACAAATATCAGCAGCATTCTTTAACTGTCTCTTCGTCTTCGCTTTTCAGACCCTTCTTATTGTGCGCTGGGGCACCACTCGTCCTACTCCACCACTCCTCTCTCTGCGCTACACTACTTCAACAATGACTTCAAAATGGAAATCATTGTCAGATCCCTCTCTGGAGATATCGCCCCCCCTTACTGTCAGCCCAGAAACAACCACTTCCAACGTCAAACTCCAGATTCGCGACGCTCTAGGAACTCCTCTTCACCAACAGCGCCTTCTATTCAAAAGCGAAATCTTAGTTAATAGCAGCACAATCAACGAGTCCGGAATCTCCAACATGTCCCTCGTGTTTTTGGTCCTAGCTGTTAGCAAAAAGACTATCGGAAATATCTACAATACACGTCAGATCTTTATCAAGATCTTCGGTGAGGATATCATAACCTTGGATGCAAACCCATATTCAACTGTTCATCAGATCAAATCAACTGTCCAGGAGACAGAAGGATCCCTTACTGGAGACAGATTTACGATTTAACGGCAAGGTTCTTAAGGATGAAGGACGTTCGCTGCTGAGCTGTAATGTTTGCAGTGGCTCGATCCTTCAGCTAATGGTCAGTGTTGAGCGGGCGGATGAACCATCTTCACGGGATGTGAGACTGGGAAGGTTGAGACTCTAATCACTTGCTCCTGGGGCCGGAGTTCCCTTCGCTAGGACCGCGAACGGCAGTAAAGGAGCAGCAGCAGCTAGAACTAGAACCAAATGCATGCAAGATATTTGAACATACATTCGTCCCACATCATCCAGGCGACTCCCAACTGCACTCATGAAGAATTTGCGTTTCGTAAAAGCGTCCAAGTGATGCTCTTATCCCGTGGACCTCCCCATTTCTCCAAATGTGCATCCACAGATCCGATGTCCTTGAATCCGTTCTTCCTGAACATGTTCACAGAAGTCGGCCTTGCTGGAACCCAAGTCCTATCACCACTCTTATCTGAGATGGCATTACAGTGCTTGGTGAGCTCTGTGCCGAACCCTTTCTTCTGGTAATCGGGATGGACCATCGTGCCCTTTCGATCTAGAAAATATAGTCAGATATAGGCTGTACTCCTAATATGGGGTAGAGAAGTTACGGTAATCCTGCTCGGGATCCCATCCATGATTCTTCGAATCCGTTAAACTTATGAAGAACTCGATCAAAGCCTCCATATTCATGCCTTCGAGAGCTGGGGGCAAGTCCTCACTCAAAGCATGGCCTCTGTGCTCCGCATCCATTTCTGGGATGTACTTCCAGGGATATTCCAAGGCTGTCCAGGCTGCGATTTTCCTAATGCGAAAAGTCAGCAGTGACTTCTTGATGTCCAATGTGGAATTTCGGGACGGAAACTAAATACCCTGTCGAAAGATCTGTGACTTTGAAAGTCTTAATATCTGGCATCGTCCACCTTGGATTCAAGTTTTCCATGATCCAGGGGTGGATGTCTTCCTGCTTGCAGTTCTTGAAGACTTGGAACCAGACCTCGTCGCTGGAATAGGCTGCAATCAGTACCTAGCAAAATATTGTATTAGCTTTATCCTGAGCCGATGTTCAATATTATGACGAACGTCCGGAGTCTCGGTCATTTGAAACATTCTACTAGGACTTGGATTTCTGGTACAGGAATCAAAAAGAACATGCTGACCTGGAACACTTCCGCCATCTCCTCCTTGGAGGCTTCACTGATTTCAAAACCTGGTGCAATGGCCATATTGCTCTAGTTATGGTCAACTGGACTGTTTTTTTCTAAAATAAACAAAAACACCACGGACACTTGTTTACTTCAACAGTTGTGTCAAAAGTTTGAACTTCCGAAACGCAGATGTGGCTTCCTTAAATACATATGAGGTTGCTCAAAGGAACACTAGCCTGATACAGCAAGGAGGAAATACCGATAACTGATTGGCCAACGACGCTCGGCTTCACACGAGTACACCAGTCACAAGTTTAGCTGCGAATTGTACGTACTCCGCTGAACCTAAGATTTTGAAGCTTGCAGAGTAAGCTGACAACTTTCATGACCCCAAGGGCTCAAAGAATGGCAAGAAAGCCGTTTGACGAATCATTTTCGTCCTAGCCGGCATCACCTGCAACATAATCTCACAACCAAAGGTGATACCGGGGAATGGTTGCGACAGGTAACTTTGGGAAAGAGCTTAGTCGACTGGAGGGACTTTCGACTGTTGTATAATTTCATATCGGAAACCCGGCCACTCATCATCGTCACTCATCGTGGGGTATTCGGAGTAGTATTTCTCCACTCGGCCTTTGATTGGTGAGGTAATACGCTGTAGAGAATCAGTTATTGGACTTCCTCTTTTGGAGCATTGCTCCGTACAATGAAGGTAAGCTGATGGGATGGGCCTTCTTAGCCTTCTTGGTGATATAAATGCGGCATTAAACAGGTCTTCGGAAGGTAAGCAGACGACTAAAGATGAAACTATTCGGCGTATCGTACGAGGCTCTCACGGCGACCGAGAAACCGTCCATTTCCATACCACAAATGATACAGCGATCCAAAAACAACCAGACCAGAACTCCTCGCAATAACCCAACCATAAATCCAAATCAATCCAGCTGAGCACGAACATCGTCTTCGTATCCAACAACATTGTCCACAATAGCAGCAAAGCTAGTGTTGTGACCACCCCAAGCCTTTTCTTCCTTTTTACAAGCTTTTGCAATTGCCTCCGCCAGATTTCTAGAGTAACGTCAGCATTTTATTTGGTACTCAAAAATCGACTCGTGTCTTATACGTGCATCGTGCCAGACAGGAGGCAAGATGGAGCTTACCGGATATCTGCCTTCGTAGCATACCCTTGCGTTTCCAACTCAGCAGCTAGTTCTTCTTGATGGTTGTCCAGCAGTGAAGAGTTTGGCACTACAACCAATGGGACAGCTAATCTCATGGCATCTAGAATTGTGCCAGCGCCTATTTTCACATCGTTATCCAGAGCCACAAAGCCTGTGCAGGAGAAGTGACTTACCAGCATGGCAAATCACGAGACCCCTCCTCGAAACACTCTCCTTCTCCTGACAAGCCCGCATCTCCTTAGTAAGGCCATTCTTATTGAAGCCAAATCCGTGTATCTCCAGTCCTCGTGTATCTGTAGGTTTCAGCTCCTCGAAAGCTGACATGGACTCGCCGCATTGGAAATTAAGTCGTGTGAAGCCGTTATCCACAAATGCCTGGAGACATTCTGGGGAGAGGGCTGCTTGAATGAGCTCGGTGAACTTTGCTGTCGCACCAGTGGTGATAAAACATTCCTTAATCATCTTCCCATTGCCCGTGATATTAAAGTGTGATAATAGTGTCCAGTTAACCAAGGGCAGTGAGCGGTTGAGACTTGTGAAGTGGCTGGTTTGTCTTTTCTCTCCCGCTTGAGCTGTAAACTTGTGTAGAGAATGAGTTCTACCGAATAGGATGTTTCCCGATAAACAGCTGTATTAAGTTTCCTAGTTAATACACAAACAAGCGGGCTTGGGCGCAAATAAGTCGGGGAATCACATTAGGGGTGGTTAATGGATTAGGAACAGAACACGATTTTAGAGTCACGGAGGTGCGGGATTATCCGAGACCCGGTTCTACGATTTTAGCTTCACTTGGTAATTTTGTTGCTGGAAACCAGAGAACGACGACAAGATCGCAGATCATGGCAACGGCTCTGCAAGGCGTCCGCTCAACGGCAAGGAGCTGTCTATGTAGCCAAACACCATTCCGATATGCAACAAACTCAATTGGGACCGGGAGGGCTTTCTCGACCACCTTTCCTCGATCGAAGAGGACCAACCGCGTCAAAACCGGTCTCACGAAAGCCAGGAAGAGTGGAAGCCCTCAAGCAGCAGCATTATTAGAGACGGATAAGGAGATCGACGCGGTAAGAGCGGCGGGCTCCAAAGGGGATGAGTGGGATGCCGTCAAGCAGAAACTCGATTCCAAACACAGACCATGGGAACTCGCAACTCAACGGAGGAGAAAGCTGAAGGAGACCTTCATGAACATGGGCGAGGCCGAGCCTTGGGAAGATGAATACACCATGGAGGACGACGATGATGATATCAATTCCCTTGCACATGGAGAGCTGGAGCAACATCGGGAGATGAGACATTATGCCCGATTAGTTGCATGGGAGATGCCTCTACTATCCAGTATGTTGTGCTCATGTTTCGGGCATCATTCGAGCCTGTTGGGACTCCTGCTGATGATATAATAGAGCTGGCAAAGCCATTTCAACCGCCGACCCGGGATATGCCTCTGCGATTCAGATACACTTCCTATATGGGCGAACAACATCCAGCAGAGAAGAAAGTCGTTCTCGAATTCTCCCCGGCTGATATGCCACGCCTAACGAAGGTACAAATGGATAAGCTCAGGAAATTGGCAGGAGTGCGATATAACCCAGAGACGGACGTGGTCAAGATGAGCTGCGAGATGTTCGAGACTCAAGCTCAGAACAAGCGATATCTGGGAGATGTGGTGGGATCACTTCTCAAAGAAGCAAGAGTGAGCTTCTTTCCGCTGTTCGGAGAAAATCATGTCTAACTATCATAGGATCCAACCGATACTTTCGAGGACATCCCGTTGGACACGAGGCACCACCATTTCAAGGCGAAGCCGCAGTTCCCAAAGGAGTGGGCATTGACAGAAGCCCGAAAGCAAGAGTTGCACCAATACCGTCAAGCCATGATATCGAAGGATCAGCAAAAGGAGATCACTGGCCAGTTGATAGATGGCATCAAGCAGATTGAGGAGGAACTGAGGCAAAAGATATCTCTGCCTGAAGCTCTACCTGAGCCTGTGATGATGGGGAGAGGAAAGGGTAAGAAAGTAGCAGTCAGGCGGTAGTCAAGGAGGGGAAGGAGGTAGAGGAAAGGGGATGGAGGAATTGTACGAATACCTTATTGTACAAGAGTGATATATGGTCTCCCAATGTACAAATACGTCGAAATAGAGCCAGGTTCTAGAGTATGTTAGCATCACCGGCTCTCTTGTTCAGATATTGCTTGCTCCTAGGCCATTTCTTCCAATAGCATGCATGGCACTCTCTTCCAAGGCAGATTGAGGTTGCCCCTTTAAGATACCATCTGACTGTCTCTTACTGTACTGTGCATCTACTTTCTTACCCACTACTACTTCACGAAACCTCCGCACGCGACCTCCTGGTCAATCGGTTAGATCGGTTAAAATGTCCATGTGTACCTAGGTATATCCGTATCTGGGACATGGAATCGGCCTCACTGCAGCCGGGTCCGCGATTCTGGGTCGCCGTCGCCGTCGCCGTTAGTGGCGTTCGGCCTATTCATTGCCCCGCAGTCGATTCAGGAGTGCAGATGCAGCAGTGCTCTGCACTGGAATGGACTGACTGGAGGCTGGGCAAATCTCCATAGTAAGGGGTTGTACGGTACTGTAATGCCACTGGTGCAGCCAAGTAAGTACCGTACCGTAGGCGAGGGCCAATTGAACCTCGGCTGGCTTGTGTGAGCTGCTGCAGGCAGGTCTTCTTCTCGCTCGAGCCTTCACACCACCACCATCAATCAACCCTCCCTCTCCCCCTCAGACAAACAATTCCAGTTTCAATCCGTCCTTCTCTGTATAACCAGCCTCACTTCACCTCGCATCCCCTCACTCTCACCCAATTCCGAGCAGACTCACAGTGGCCATATTACATGCAGTAACCCGCAGCGCGCTTTGCCCCATCACTCACTGACAGCTGCCTCCCTCTCTTTATAACTCTGACAGCTTGCTGGTGCTGCTCACTCACGGCCCAGCACCCATTCCCCTCAACCGCCCGAAGAACGACGACAGAAGCACCTAAACTGACTCTGGAAACGTCCCTGACACCCTACTACTTGTAAGTCATTCTGCAGTATTCATTCATTCATCTTCTCTATAATATCTTTGTGCATGCCAGCTTCTTACTCGAGCACATGCAAGCGGTGGAGCTCGGCGGCGTCTTACTCTGCATATTACAAAACCTTACCCCGCATTTCTACTATATTTACATACAATCCATACAATCCTCTGTCTGGACGCCTGCTGACATGTTTCATTGTAGCTTTCATACACCATGGCTTCTGTAAAGATCGCGCCGTTCGAGGCCACGCCCGTCGAGGCTATCTCGAGCACAGTCAACCTTTGCCAGACCACCTTTCGATCACAGAAGACAAAGCCGATTTCCTACCGATTAGTTCAGCTCCGGAAGCTCTACTGGGGTATTGTCGATTACTCAGATGCACTGGTCGAAGCTTGCAAGTTGGATCTCGGAAAGCCAGTCTTCGAGACCTTCCTCTCTGAGATTGACTGGTGCAAGAATGACATTATGTTTGTTACCAAGAACTTAGAAAAGTGGATGAAGGATGAATCGGCACCGGATATCCCTCTCACAAACAGTCTCTTGAACCCAAGGATCAGGAAGGAACCCCTCGGAACTGTTTTGATCATTGGCGCATACAATTTCCCCGTCCAATTGTCACTCGGCCCCTTGATTGGTGCAATTTCTGCCGGCTGCACTGCTGTTTTGAAGCCATCCGAGGTATCTCCAAACGCCGCTATGGTCATGAAGAAGATTATCGAGGAATACCTGGATCCAAGCGCTTATGCTGTCATCAATGGCGGCATTCCAGAGACCACTGCCCTCCTGAATGAAAAGTGGAATAAGATCTTCTATACTGGAAACTCTCAAGTTGGAACGATCATTGCGAAGAAGGCCGCTGAGACCCTTACTCCTGTTTGCCTTGAGCTTGGAGGTCGCAACCCGGCCATCGTCACCAAGAACGCCGACCCACGCTTGGCTGCCCGTCGTCTGATATGGGGCAAGCTCCTCAATGCCGGGCAAGTTTGCATCAGCCAAAATTACATCATGGTCGAGAAGGAGATTCTCCCTGCTTTCATTGAGCAGCTGAAGATCGCACTGAAGGAGTTCTATCCCCAGGGGCAGAAAGCGAGCCCTGACTATGCCAGAATTGTCAACAACAGACACTTCAACAGAATCAAGAAGATGGTCGATGATTCTCGGGGCAAGATCTTAATTGGAGGGGAGATGGATGAAGCTGAGAACTTTATTGAGATCACTGTCGTTCAAGTTGATGATATCAATGACTCCATGATTGTGGATGAATCGTTCGGTCCTTTGATGCCTCTTCTGGCTGTTGATAACGTGGATGAGGCTATTCGAATCGCAAATACCGTCCATTCCACCCCACTAGGACTGTACCCCTTCGGTACTCCAAACGAAACAAATAAGAGTACGTTCTTGGCTCTTGGCTGAAGATTCGTATGAAGAACTTTACTAACACGTCCTAGTTCTCAACGAAGTCACTTCGGGAGGTGCTTCGGTCAATGATGCCTTCTTCCACGGCTCGATCCCAACTCTCGCTTTCGGCGGTGTTGGTGACTCCGGACAAGGTGCTTACAGAGGAAAGGCTTCTTTCGACACCTTTACCCACCGTCGATCCGTCACCACCACTCCCGGCTGGATGGAGAAGTTAATCGACGTCCGATACCCTCCCTATGCCGGCAAGCTCGCAAAGTTCAGACAGTTGAGCGAGATCAAGCCAAACTTCGATCGGAATGGTCAAGAGATCAAGGGTGTTGGGTACTGGGTCGGATTCGTGACGGGCCTGGGCGGTGCGAGTGCTAAGGGTGCGTTGTTGCGGTGGGCGGTCGTTCTTCTCGTTGCAGTTGGAGCTAAGAAGTACCAGTTTAACAATGGTCTGCCTTCTTGGTTGCGATGAAGAAGCAGATAACAAAGCGAGTAATATCAGCAATCGAATTTTGGGCGTCCCAAGGGAAAAAGAGGCGACTTGTACGATGATACCGTTTGTTGTGTATTTTCATAAATGAGCATTTGGAAGTTTGGGCTTTGTTGAAATATCCAATAATGACTGTTCATGTGTCAAACATAAATTAGACAATGGAGGTACCTCAATGTCTAGATTCAATTGCGACATTCAACGACGACATAAACCCGGCTCATTTCACGGTCCTGAATGGAAACCTCCAACCACACTGCGATCTCCATGTTTATCGATATCTTTGTTGCATGTCGCACCTTTCTAGTTTGTCCTCGGAGAACTCTCCAAATCAATCTATTTTATTGTTATCTCCAACTTCCCCTGTCTCGCCTTCGCCTCTCGCCTCGGAAATAGACAACAAAGGTAGGCAGGCTATTGCTTATTGGAACAAGGACAGTGTAGATACATATGTTCTTATCTCCCGGATGTAGAATGTCCTGTAAATGATAAGCTACTCGTCCAACACTATTTGACGACATGGAGTAGTGTGCCCCGAGGAGATATAATGATGCAAAGGACGAGGATGTGATTCGATGACTCGAAGTAGTAAGTAAGAACGTTTCTGATGTTGTCCCTGTCACCATATCTTGCGTCTGTTTGAATTTCCGTTGCAAATATGTCATTTGGTTCTATATGCCTCGCTCCTGAACGCCTCCAATGCTAGATTCACAGTATACAAACACCTATGGCGCAACCAACACACCACGGTATCGCATCTTCCCCTCATCCAACTTCTTCATACACGCCTCGATGCCCTCAACCGTCATAGGGAACTTCTCAATAACAGGCCTGATCTGATGCTGCGCCGCGAAAGCAAACATCTCATTATGCACCGCTCTCGCCGCAACAAGACTACCCTGGATCCTCAACTCTCCCTCAATCAGAGGCATATATGGGATGGTCAAGTCGTCTTGCGAGACAGTCAATGGATACAAAGTACCGCCCGGGGCCATGATAGGCAGGAACTGCTTCCAGTCTGGCTGGAAAGAGGCACAGATGAGGAGATGGTCGATCTTGCCGGACACTTGGAGCTCCTTCACGCCTTTTGTGGCGACGAACTCGCTGGCGCCGAGCTTCATCGCTTCGTCTCGCTTGCTGTCGGTGCTGGAGAAGACGGTAACATGGCAGCCCATCTTTGATGCGAATTGGATTGCGAGATGGCCGAGGCCTCCAATGCCGATTATTCCTACGCGGTCGGTGGCTTTGGCGCCAAAGGAGCGGAGAGCGTTCTAATCAAGGCGTCAGCACGTGTAGCTCTCAGCGTCTCGGAATCGGAACCAATGATCGGATCCCGGGCTCCAGATCATGGAGGATGGAGTATGGCAGGTGGATAGAACGTACAAACACGGTCGCTCCTCCACACTGGAGTGGTGCAGCGAATTCTCGTGGGATGGAATCGGGAATCTTGAAGATGTAATCCGCCTTCCATATAGCGTAGTGCGCGAAAGAACCTTGGTCGAAGTCATGGTATCCATACATTGCTCTTTCTGGGCACAAAGTCTCGTGGCCAGTAAGACAGTGTTTGCAGTGGTTGCAAGAGTCGTGTTGGTATCCCCACCCGACTGAGTCTCCTCTGGAATATGTGGTAACTGAAGCTCCTATTTCCTGGCCTGGAGTAAGAGGATGACTATCAGCAAAGTGAAGTAAGTGAACTGACCTCAACAACACCTGCACCTTCATGGCCAAGGACCATATCAGCATGCTTAAAATGCTCATCCGTGCCACAGAGTCCAGAATGAGTGACCTTGATCAGGACCTCGTCTGCTTTAATATCCTTCTTGGTAGTCGCCTGAATAATCTTTCCCTCCTTTGAGCCTTTGAAGACTGTGAACTCAACCATTTTGACCATGTTTGCGGTAGGTGATATGAGATATGCCAATGTTGAAGAAATTGATGTGCTGTTGAAAGGTATGTAATTGAGTAGAGTTAAATAGTACAGTAGACTGAGAATGGTGTGAAGAATAATCAGACTGCAGAGGAATCATCTCTATATATACAAACTACTCAGCGACTTACCTCCGAAAAAGAGATTCAGTCTGGAACCAGCTTCATAATCCGATCTTGCTTCTGTGGATCAACTCTGCTGTCACCGCTGGCGAAAGAGTCCAGATGGGGTCCATATCACAGCTTGAGATAGAAAATAATTATGGAGAAAGAGATGCTGTTCCGAATCTTTAATCCTGGGATTCAGATAGCCCGACCAGTAGAAATCCCTGTAATGTATACGACAAACGAGGCAACATGCCGGTAGTCCATCGCTTGAGCATCAACCAGGGGCTACCATGAGTAGTGTCCGTTTTAACATGTATAACACAACACTACTGTGACGGAAGCAAATAGAAAATTCCGCCTCAAGTGATGTTTCGCCGTCTCGATGTCGTCAACCCCACCCAGAGATTTACCCGTTGCGGGCAGGGATCCAATCCGTAGCGCTAAACTTCGAAACCTTGAAAGCGGATTGAATGAGGGAAAAAGTTTTCTCTTATCGCCGAACGACTTTCAAGTGGAAGGATTGTGAAGATTCTGAAATGGACTTTAAGAAAACAGGGGAAATTGCATGAGAAAGCGGTATGGACGACTCATCGATGTTGTTCCCACTTGCCAGTCGTGTTTTGCTCAGTCTGTCACAAACCAAACAAATCATCTGCGTCGATGCATAGCAAAACAATAACTTGGCATTGGGATAGCTTCATTGTTCATCTAAAGAATGCACACATTGGCGCATCTGCTGCTTCGTGGGTTAATGACGTCGTCTGCTCCTCAACTAGTTGCCTCGGTTTTTTGACTTTTCAAAATTGAGTTCACAGGGAGCGGGAGACCCACAAAAATTTGACAAATTCAATTCAAAGATCTCCGAAAACCCTAGGACTTTAGCGCAAGGCGAGCTCAGTTGTTCGAGAAGCTTACTTTATTGAAATCTCATGACTCGACTGCATCTGCATCGGTGTTCAATTCTCCCGGCTAATCGCTCAACATCATCAAGACTTTCTTGCCCGTTTCTCCTCCAAGATATCCACTGTTTTCTCCATCCTCGCTCTCGTCTAGAACGGCAGTCTCGTAACCTTTCATGACCATGTCCTCGTCCACCCTGATCCCCTCCTCCACCAACAAGTTGATAACACCACGGATCCGTGAAATTTCCCTACGAGTCTCTGGTCCAATCTCGTCGTTTTGACTCGAATATACAGTACTGCTGACGACCTCTTCCATTCTTGTGACTGCGGTATCACCACCAGCAACCTCCACATGTTTGCTGATCCAAATGTACCCATTTACCCCCAAGATAATGTCGACTTTGCCCCCACCAGATACAGTTTCAATAGTCCAAACCTGCCTCCTAGATCTGACCACTCCTCCTCCACCACCCGTTCCAGTGACGCTCATAAACACTCCATTCCTAAGCTTTCCGTACTTCAAACTTCGGGTATGCAACGAAGCACTTCCATCTTGATACAGACTCTGAACTTCCGCAACCAAAAGATCTCCCTCCGAGAAGAACGTTCTAATTTGTAGCTCGTCCGTATCGGTTCTTTTCCGCAAGATTCCACCTGGAAGATTGATGGCCGAGAGAGGCAGCCCAGCAAGAACAGGGGCTCCAACGTCTACGCGCCAACGCTTGGCTTGTACTTCAACGATCCGGCCAACGACTAGGTCTCCAATCTCGGGGGTGTATCGTGCGCGGAGAGGCCGTACAGACAGGAGTTTGTTGGTTTTCTGAATAGTGCCCGCGACGGTTGCGATGATATCGGTGCTGGAAGACGCCACATATGTGCCATGACCTCTGAAATTTTATTAACAATTGTACCAAACATAATCCAACACATGGCAAAAGCTCACCTCATCCATTGGGGATCATCAGTCACAGTCTCTCCAGGTGTCACAAGGTCCTTTGCAGAAGTTCGTGCCCGTTTCGTAGGGCGCATGTTCAGGTCTCCATCCAGATCCGCACCGCCGTCGTCCGAATCATCGTCCGAATCATTCGTGCGTTGGTACGGCACTGCCGGTGCTGGGGCGAGTATCGTAATGGCCATTGTGAGGCGTGGTGTCGTTGATATTCGCGAGGCTGAGAAATAATAAGTAGCAAAATATGAGGTGGGGCAGTAAAAACTATCTTCATTCCGACGAGACGAGGCTGAGCATGAGAGGCTTCCAGGTCACCTAAGGACGAGGCTGTAGCAATAATAATTCCTACTCAAAAATTCACGGCTATTCAAAATAATATCGCCATTTATGGAGTATTGGTTCATTAAATCTTAGCTAAAGAGGCTGGCAGCAGTCCTGTTCTCCAACATATCTTGTGTGGCATAGGTTTGGCCTTCAATCATCCGGTTAGGAGACAGCAGTCAGTGGCCTTTAAAACATGCTCTCACCCAAATTGCAACCATGGCTTGAAAAAGTTTGCAGCGTCAGACCTTCGATGACCTTACTAGTGCATAATTCTATAACGAGCGCCGATGCAGTAAGAGCAGCGGCCTTCTTCCATTACTATATATATCATCGTCGATAAATGGTGACTGCCCAACTTTACGCTTATCACAACCTAAGTCCCTTTTTGATTTCCCTCCTTGACTTCCATTCTTCCTCGCCACTCATGCAGTATTTACAGTACATGACCCTCCATATCTCCCAAGGCTCCCAGAAGAGCGTGTCTCGAGATACTGCATGAGCAACTTCGAGTTGATGTGCCATATGGTGAGAACCACAATCATGAACCGTTGCTATATCTGAACCGAACTTGATGTTAGGGCAGCACCCAGTAATTCGGTTGCTCAGAGGTCCCCAATGAGCCATACCATCTTCGACAAGCTGCCAACATCGAGAGCAATTTTTTGTGGTTCTGGAATAGAATATGGTCTTTCCTTGCCGCTTTTCAACACTGTTGTCGACATGAATTCGAGAGAGAGGTGAGTGGAGAGTAAAATAAAGAGTGAATCGAGGGGTGTTTTGCGTAGTAATCGATGCGTCATGGGTACCGGTATTTGATGCGCCTGACTCCAATACTGCAGATTCTTGAAATCTAGTTGACGAGTCGCCAGAAGCCCATACCAGCAAGTACAAGAGCAGTTCCTGTAATTCCTGCCTGCCGGCTCCTCATTCCGAACATGCTCTTGCTTTGGAGGATTTTGGCTTGCTGCGCCTTAAGTTGAGAATGTCCCGAGAAATAGCTGTATGCACCCAGCCCCATAAAGGCAGCGGCTCCTAGACAAAGTTGTGAGCAAAGACTGTGCGTATTTGTGCCAGGCAAAAGATCGAACCTGTTATCCGGCAAGGCGTGCAATCATCCACGTTGTCATGCTTGAGGACCTCTTGTAACCGCTCAGGCCTCTGAAGGTGGTCCAGCTGGGGGTTTCCTGAACCCATGATATCTGCCGGGGTAATTGGATATCCTAGTGTTTTGACAGTTGACGGTGCTGAGTGTTGAAGAGATGGAGATTAGGGAGGTTGAGTTCACTGGATTGGATGTCTGGACAGGGGGAAGCTCTGTCGGTGAAGCGGCCGCTTCATCATCAACCCCACGTTCTGGGCGTAGAACAACAACTCCCAAGCTTGTCCGCGTCCTCCCTACTCCATATAATAGGCACATTTCAGTTCAGATGACGCCGTAGATGCTTGTTCGCGACCATGACCGGATCTATAGAGGCGCTGTACATCTACGATGAGCACAAGTAAGCAAGATCAAAGCCCTTTTGTAATCTTTCTCACCTAACCTTCCATTGTAGCCGCCCAATTCTCACTCATACTTACACATCACGGCCTCTCTCTGCCTCTCAGCTTCTTCCACTTTACCAGAGCCGCCCAACCCCTCGATCGAACTTCATATACCTCCCAAACACCTCCCCGCCAACCCTCGTGTTCAATGTCGTCCACTCCAACCTCTTGTTCCTCTTGACTTCATCGACCGAAATCGAACCTTTACTCGCTCTCGAATTCCTCCACCGAGTCATTGACATACTAGAAGAGTTTATTGGAGCGCCAATATTGGCACAGAAGATAGAAAACAACTACGATGTAGTTGCCCAGCTACTGAATGAGATGTGCGATGCCGGCGCCATCAGCACGACAGAACCCAACGCCCTGAGAGACTTGGTAGAAGTGGAGGGCTGGATAGGGAAGCTACTTGGAGGCATAAACATTCCTGGGTTCGACAGAAGAGATCTAATGCATGGCTCGAGCTGACGAATGTCTGTAGAAAGCCTGGCTACTCCGCCTCGTCCAACTCCAACATGGCTGCTATCTCTTCCACGGGAGCACTAGCGGCCAATACACCTGCTTTGCCTTGGAGAAGAGCCAACGTACGGCATACCTCCAACGAACTATACGTTGATCTTGTCGAGGCTCTCACGGTGACCCTTGCACCATCAGGTCGACCTCTAGCGGCATTTGCGAATGGAACAATTGCCTTTACATCCAAAATATCGGGAGTTCCTGACCTGCTGCTAAATCTTTCTACACCATCTGGAAAGCAGAATCTTAACAGTGTCATGGAGTTGCCTGTCTTTCACCCTTGTGTAAGGTTGGCGAGATGGCGGGAAAAGCCTGGAGAGCTGAGCTTTATCCCACCTGATGGAAGATTCGTTCTTGCAGGGTACGAAGTCGACTTACTGCCGTTTCAGAATGGCAAATCCGGGACTACTGCTTCATCGAATCTGAAATTGCCTGTAAGCATCGAGGTCAAGACTTCCCTTGGACCACAGGGGTCTGACTTCGAGGTCCGGTTATTTATCACGAAAGTCTCGGGCCAAGGAAATACGTCGATATCTGGTTCCTCATCACGAAGTAGTAGTCGCGTCGGTGGCCGTGGTACGGGAGGGTTTGCAGCTGGTCTTGGTGGCCAAGCTGGCACTTCATCCACTCCAACTCTTGAAGATTTGGTCGTCACAGTACCCTTGCCAGCAGAGGTGAGGAATCTGTCTGAGATGCGAGCCAGCAGGGGTGATACGACATACAACCCGGGAGAGAAGGACCTTGAATGGCATATACCTGCAAAGGATGCTGTTGTCGGAGGTGCTACTCTTCGATGTACTGTTGTTGGTCCCCTTTCGAACGAGGAAGACTTTGAAAGCAATGGTTTCAGACTTGAGGGGAACTATGATTACGAGGAAAACACATATCAGAGTTCTTCGATCAAGGCTGCCAAATCCGAAGTGACCGAGGAACAGAGAGACGTGAAACGGGTGGCACAGAACAAGATTCTGATGCCGAGCTCTGCCACCGTTAGCTTCTCCGTGAAAGGGTGGTTAGCTTCCGGTATTAAGGTGGAGAGTTTAGTCATCGATGCGAGGAAGAGTCGTGGCATTGGGGAGAGCGTCAAGCCATACAAGGGTGTGAAGTATTTGACTGTCAGCAGGGGCGGTGTCGAGATCAGATGCTAGCACAGAAGTGATGAGTAACTCCCCACTAGCAAATATCACAAGACTCAGCAGGGCTAATGTCACACTATGATTTGAATGCTAGCTACGACAGCGTACATGACTTAGTGAAGGATATCTATCTCTTTGCTGCGAACAAGACCTAGCAAAGGATAACCTAGTCGATGGCGTTGGATTACTTGGCTTCCTCGCAAGTCAATGGCCAAACAAGCGACTTTCGTGGTGACGGTTGCCCAGGGCCTTGACGCAGTGTAGGAGATATCGTCACCATCTGACATGGCTCAAGACTCGCTGATGTATCTGCTGGCACTGACGCTGGCACTTCTCCGTTGCGTTTGCTCTTCAGCGTAAGCCTGCTTCTTTTTCCGAATTTCCTCTGCCGTCATCGATCCTGGGCTCTTGGATACCATTCCTTCGATAATAGTTCTAGTTCAAGCATTAGTATTATCTATGCTTTATGATAGCACGATGGCAGCAGCTTGCGAGAAGCGTATTCAGAAGAAGGAAATTGTTTAGCCAACACATGCCTCATATTGTCCCCTGGTCCTCTGTTGAATTTGGTCTTCAACAATTCGTTCTGAAGTCGTATTTCCTCAAGCTCTCGTTTCTCTCTTACTTCTTGCCTCACCTGTTCAGAGGTCATGAGAACCATCGCCTCGACATTTGTTCTGCGCGCTCCATTAGCCGCGTAGAAAGACACCATTTGCGGATTCCTGGGCCCTGGGAACGTACCTCATCATGTCCCCTACCCCCCTATTGAACTCTGTGGACGCTAACTTAGCTTGCTCGGCTTCCTCGTCAGAATCTTGCTGCTGCCTCCTGTACGACTTCCATTTTTTCTCTTCTACCCTCATGTCTTCCGAAGTCATTGGCTGCATCGCCTCGATGTTTGTTCTAGAAATTTTTGTTAGCTGTGCGTCAAATAGGTGGGAATGGAGAGTTTCGAAATGGTCGAATTCCTACTCTGGCACGACGTACCTGAAGTTATCTCCTGGCCCTCTTTGGAATTGGGTGACGAGTAATTTATCTTGCTCTCTCATCTCTGCTTCTTCCAATTTCTCTTGCTCTCTCATCTCTGCTTCTTCCAATTTCTCTCTTATCCCCTCATTCCGTTTCTCTTCCTCTTCTGCGAGCTCAGAAGCCGACATGGGCACCAAACCCTCGATAACAGTCCTGCCACTAAGTCAGCATCGATTTCACCACTGCATCACAACCAAAACTAACCTCATATTGTCTCCGACTCCTCTGTCGAGTACCGTTTTTACTTCGAACGCCGACCCAGATTCAAGGACATATTCTCCACCAGTGCTATTCAGATTTTCTTTTGTCAGTGGAGCTAGAGTGGTTCGTTTTGGCCGGGATTGCGTAACCGTATTCCTCTTTCCGGGCTCTGATTGCTGCTGTTGATTTCTGCTTTCACCAGGCTTGCTACTTGCAACAGCCTGTGGCCGCTGAGTTGGTTTAACCGTATTGTTGGCGCGCTCGGACTCTTCCTGAATTTTGGTTACTTCCCTAGCAACCATTGATTGCCCAGGGGCTGGCTGTCTTGATGAGCCGCTCTCAACCTCACTGGCATTGGTAACCTTTCGTAGCTGGCTAGGTTGTAGTGGCTGCTTTGGTGAACTTCTCACGGTAGCAGCTCGAGTGGGCCCGTGTGTACTATTTCCACCATTCAAATTCTTAGCAGAACGTTGTATTTTGCTCTGCATATCAGATTGGGGTCCTTGCTGATTGCTTCCTTGTGGTTCAGGCTGTCCAGATCGGCTCGGCATTGTGCTACTTCTGCTTTTTTGGGACGGGCGCTGGGGAACAGCACTCTCTGCTTTCGATGGTGGAGCAGAAATTGGAGCAGTACTGCTTCTATGAGACTCTGGACGAGTTTTACTGTTGCTATCTTGCTGGACCTGTTTGGACGGGCTGGGTGCATTGCTTCCCCAACCAGATTCAGCAGCTTGCCGAAGACTCCTTTCTCCATTCGAACTTTCTGCATTTTGGACTCCTGGATTCGAAGTTGAGTTTCTGCTCAAGCGTGGTGTTGTTTCCGCTTCGGCTTCGTTCTGCCTTGAGAACTGATTCTCGGGTTTAGGTGATCCCGGTGCTGCATCCGCCTTGTTTGGCTTCGAAATTCGCTTTTCGCGCTTTGGTGAGGCTTCCTCCTTTCTTTTTTCCAGTCGCTCCAACCTCCTCACCGCACTCGCAGCTACCCTAGCCTTCTCCTCTGCCTGTTCTCGGGTCTCTTCAACCTTTATGCGTTGTCTATTGATGTCCTTTTCCAAGTGCCACTCTTTGAGCCTTTTTTTGTTTGCCAGGTAGTCCTTTTCCTCACGAGCTTTCTCTGCCGGACTAAGCTCGTCCCATCGTTTTTTCTTCAGCTTCTCAAAATTGGCACGTACTTCCTTTTCGTGCTCGTTGCGAGGGCTGCCTGCCTTATCTCCCCGCACTGCGTTGATTACATTCTGCCACCCTGGTGCCATCGTAGGCACAGGTGGGGGATGGAGAACGTCAACTTTATTGTTCAGGGACTCCTGGAGAGATCTACGTCGGCCTCTGTGGCGCTTAGTCGAGGGCACTCGAAAGACTTGACGTTCAGAGCCGAGAGGAGAGTCCGAGATTAGATGAATAGGTCTTCCTCCCACAGGAACTGTGCTTGGGGAGCCCTTGGTCCTACTTCGGCCCCTCGACTGCGACGCGGATCCAGCGCTTCTCCGTGTTGAGCTCCTTTGTCTTGGAGAGAACCGATGGCCGGGTACGCTGTTGGTCCTACAGCCTCGGTTTTTGGAAAGATCGTCTAGGTTAACAACAAGATCTACCGCTTTCCGGAGGGTTTTGGTTATTGCAGAGATAATTCCCATGGCGGTTATCGTTTGTGGTCTGAAATCTGAGTTTTAAACACTTGAGACATTACCACTCGCGGATTCAGTGAGTGTTTTTTTTAATTAATATTTTGAAGAGGCCTTGCATTCAGCCATGGCACTCTTCTCCATTGACCGTGAAAGTCGTGAATCACTGCTCAGTGTTAGTCTACCACTGCGTTGAATCATAAATTTCCAATTTGCGAAAATCTTGGGGGTAAGATGTTGAGGGATTGAAGTAGGTTTGATTTGTAGGTTTACTCCACTGTAGGTTCATTGTGGAGGTCTTGACTCAACCATAACCTCTTTGTACTTATATACTCCGCTATTCTGTTACGCCTGCCAAGTACTTCCAGCAAAATATGGAAGCGTCGCATTCATGGAGATCCACAGCTTTGAAGTGACTCAATATTCTTGTTGATTTCGCATTTCCTGCCCTCATAGGACACCGCCCAACAGGGAGGATAGAATACCTTGCATTATCTAGCTAAAAGCTACAGAACATCCATGCCCACAAACGCAATGTACAGGCTCACTCCACATCCGCGCAGTCTATGTACCACCTTTCTTACTACTACTCTATTTGCGACTATTTTGACCGCTATTTTGAGCTTTTCTGCCATTCGACTTCGCCCATTCCTGCTCACGCCTCCCTTTTTCTTCTTGCCCAGCCCTGAATTCCGATGGAGTCATGGGTACCATTCCCTCATAGTAGGTTCTTTGCATATCACCAACCTGTGCCTTCGAGGTAGCGATACTCATACTGTATGCTGATGGTTCCGCTAAGGACTTAGATGAGCTTGAGTATTCTCGCGAACCCAAGAGAGAACCCCGCGTCGATTGTTGTCGCAATCCATGGGATTTTGGAACAACAGGAACTGATTGAGACACAAGCAAGGATGGCCTCGAGGGCTGGACAGAGCTGGGATAGCATCCTAGAGATGACTGTCCTACATTATGTCTGTGAGATAACTGAGGATTTTCTTGGTGAATCGAAGACGACTGAGGTCTGTTAGATTGACTTCCCGAAACGTTTGGAGCGGATTGAGCAACATGCATCGGGGACCTATGCGTAGACCCGTGATTGTGCCGGGTAGTTTCGGATGAGTCAGACTCACTCGAGTATTGAGATTTCGAAGCTGAAGACGGTGCCAGGGGAGAGCGAGTTGAGTAGGATGAAAATGGATGGGTTGCTAATGGTGACGTTGAAACTGATACCATCGAAGGACTGTTCCTAGCATGCAAAAGCATACCACTTGGCTGGGGATAATTCTGATGGCTTGGTAAGAGTGAACCTTGCTGTAGGTGAGAATTCCGGAGCTCTTGGGACTGTACTAGTGCTGCAGCGTGCGACCATCTGGTACTGAATCTTGGATGTAGAGGAGGCATCTGACTATGCTGCGAGGGTATTCCTGAACCGATACCAGAGCTGGCGGGTACGCTGGGCTGAACCTGAAGACCTGGAGCAATAGGCATGCCCTGGGGATCATATGTTTGTTGCATTGGTATGAATGCTCCACCCCGTCCATACATGACCTGTTGGCCTTGTCTTTCAGCCTTCTCCTTCAACTTTCGCAGTCTTCTTTCATCTCTCTTCCTCTCATCCTTCGAAGACCCGCCAAGTATTTTGTCTAGCCAATCATGGATAGGGTCATGCGACATACTTGGGTATCTCCTTGGGCAGGGGACGAGTCAGCTATGTTTGCTCTTTGACGATGGAACAGGCGATATGCGTCGTTGTTGGAAATACTTGGAAACTTTGGCTGGCGGTACATGCGTAGCCTGATTTCATGATATAATTGTACTCTGATATTCGTCTCTCGCGAATATCTCGCTGGCGATTTACGATGATTCCAAACAAGCAATTCTGTGAATATTGCAATCTCTGCTCGATATATGTGGTTCGGACAGCAAGTGACAGAATTAAGTAACAAGATTTCTTTGTTGGAACGAGTGCTTTGGGAATCATTGGAAGCAATGACTAATTGTTTGCCTGGAGGCGCTCCATTTCGTCCAAAGCTCGTCCAGCCATTGGAAGGAAGGCGTGCAAATGACAATAAGCAAGACGGGTAAGCGTTACACAGCCCAATTAAAGCGTATGAAGCTCGCTCTCTCTTGTTTAATCAAAACATTGACAGTCATCGTAGTCTAGGAGCTTCGGTGAATGCAGGTAAGAAATTAAACCGGCGTCCGAGGGGTTGCAAATTCTAACATTTGAAGATGTTGCCCGAAGTAGAAAGCCTAGCCCCTTCGGAGCGATGACTTTCATACGTCAAAAAATCACATCATAAAACAAAGTCCTACGCATGCAGCAACACCATGCGGGCTGACAGCGACTCGGAGCTAAGGTTGCCTTGCGGCGGCCAAAAAAAAAAGAAAGGGGGGGAAGCTGTCCGCTAAGCGAGCTCGCTTATCCCCAGACTGGCGACTACCGAGACTACATCAACAATCAACACTATTGCCGGATGATGGCACTTGTTGCAACGGCAAGTTACGCCGCCTTGAATCACGGAGCACTAATCAGGGGACTGGGCAAGGTCCAAATGAATCAATGTCCATAATATCATTAGCGAAGCAGGGCAACAGGAACTTGATAGCAGTTGCCGGTAATCCTAACGGCACCGCTGCCTGCTAACCAGCTAACTGAGACCGACTGATTAAGGGACCGAGATAACTAAGTAGAGGTGGAAGTAGAGGGTGTGGTAGGATTGGATTTTGAGTTAGAATAGGAAGAAGATGGGATGCAACGGCATAATATCTTTCATGGTTGGAAGGACGAACTTGTGGAGAGACTGCGTGTAATCACTAGAATATCCACATAGGACTCCATGAGGTATGAAATAACAAACTTACTACCACGCGTGAACTGGACCTCCATCCAAGCAGTGAACATTTGCATGCTAAGAAACAAACGTCTTAATAGGGGCTCACTTCAGAGTTCACACCTCACTCACTGGCCGCACTCGGCCACACAGAAAAGGAACACATCTAAGTCATAGATTCAATTCTCGTCATCCAATTGCCCTGTCTATACCAAAGTACAGAGCATGTATTCTAGTGGCCCGACAGAGTCTCTCACCACCGCAACGCCATTCCACACCTCATACACTCTATCATACCCAATCACTGCGCGAGAATATCTTCGACACCAGTCCACTGGCCCTTGGATCTCTCTTCCCAGTATCCTTCCTTCCCACCCTTCAACTTCCACACCTCTTCTCCTTCATCTCCACCTTCAATTCTGGTGAACCATCTGGGCTTGTGAATGTCTCCCCTCTGTTCCATCTCCTTCCTTCTAGTCCTCTGTGCTTCCTCCAGCTTGGCCTTCAGAAGCTCTGCCGTGTCCAGATCGCCGGTTTCCGCTGCCCTCTGATCGGGTCTCAACCTGCAGTCTGTGATTGGCAGCTTGCCCTTCTCCAGCTCTGTCAGCTCGTTCAAGCCAGCGGCGAATGTTGTGAATCCATATTTTTGGGGTGCGTTATCGACCAGGTCGCCGACATGCCAGATCTCAGGGCCCTTTGCCTTGCCACCCTCTGACAGCTGTAGACTCGACGTCCAGTTGCCTACCAAGCCGAGACCAGTTGGCGCACCGTCGGAGCTATAAGTTTCGACCTGCACTTCTTCACTGCGGCCCCCAAACATTCCCTTCTGCTTGAATTCTACCGTGGCCTTGCTACCAGCCGTCTCATTTGTCACTGTCATATTTCCCACAGGCTCGACATATTTCTCGCCAACAACGACGTTGCGTAGGAAGACTGTTGCGACATTCCAGCTGTAGAATTCATCACCTCCATCAGGCAAGCGCAGCACAAGCCGAACACGGCCTTCTGTGATAAGCTCCGCGCTTTTCCCCCAGAACTTTTGTGTAGGCGCAGGAGATTGACTCAGTGACCACCGAGCGGAGTCAGCCTGACAAGCCATGCGGACTGGACGGTGCGAAACTTTCTCGACCAATACTCGGAACCCGCCAGGGATATCACTCTCTGATCTCACCAGTTCATACGTCTCTCCGAGCATGGGGTTGAACGGCTTCCGGATAGCACGCTCTTTTGCGCGATTTGTACTGAATTGGGACACAGCGAATGCAGTGACGTGTAAGAGGCGCTGCAACGGAGCTTTTTGGGAGGCGGCAGTGTTGAGTATTTGAGCATACTCTAATTGTTCGGCTACTCGCTGGAGAAGAGAAAGTGGTTCATTTGCGCTGACAGGCATACTGATTGTGCTCAGATCTTTGCCCACGTTTTTGCGTAGAAATCCGATCAAGCTAGGTGGCATCACAGTAGCTGCAGGCACAGTCTGCCTTCGTCTGATGGCGGTCGAAATTGGAAGAGGATCTAGGTTTTTAGGCTTCACGGGAAACAATGCAGCTTTGCCATTGAGATGAGCCGATGAATATTCGTCTTCCACAGAGGAAATAGAGGAGGCATCGGAAACAAACTCATCCTCTGCCTCCGACGGTTGGGTATCCTCTTCACTCCGCCGGTCGATCATTAGAAGCTGTGACCCTATGTCGCCCGGCTCTGCATCGTAGAACTCCCCGGTTGACGTGGAGTCTATGCTGTTCCTCGAAATAGATGACAGGGGAGCTGGTATTCGTCGACGTTTGCTGTTTGACAGCAGTGTTGAAAAGTCATTGAGAACGGCATCTAGATCGTTCAGAAGCGCCGAGCAGTGATCATGCATGCTCTCCTCAGGCACTAAAGAACGTCTGTTCCTTCGGGATGAGGGTGTCATAGATCCATTGGCAGAAACCGTGGTCACCGTTGTTGGGGCTGGTACGGCGAGTTGCGACGAGATGCCTTGTTGGAACATTCGGGGAGTGGAAGGTGCACTGGATTTTCGTTTCCAGAATGGCCTTTTCTCAGGGGCCGAAGCTGAGCCAAAGTAATCAGTCCCCTCATCAACACTGGGACTCGGAGCAGCCAGCCCCAGTCCTTGTAATACATTTCGTTTTGGGCCCCCCGGCGCGGTGTCTTTGCAAAGACGTCGAACGGCATCCCGGGTTCCAACTATTCGGCTAACAAGGGCTTCCACCTGTTCCCATTCTCGCTCGTCTTCTTGATTTGATACAGGGGCATGCAATCCAGAGGTCCGAACTCTTAGTCGCTCGGGAGAGGGCGTAGGTTCTGGCTCGACTCCACGAGCAGTATTGCTTGCAGTTTCAAGTGCCTTAGTCCAGTCCTCGAAGTCCTTCGCAGTTCCAGCCTTCAAATGCCAAATTTCCGCCCCAGAATCAATACTGATTTCTCTCCTCCTCTCATCTGCAGCAATAGCAGCTAAGCTTAAAGGAATTGCTCCTCGAAGTGCGGAGGAGTTACGGCTGTAGTAATAAGACAGTGTGCAAGACGCAAAGTCCAAGGAAAAGAACCTCCTGGCATAGCCCTGTCCCCGTTTCCGCCGCCGCTTTGATAGGACGCCTACATGATATGTTGGCACTCCATTATCACTCTCGCGTCCAACAATGGAATTCCCCCTGCTCCCAGTGTTCCCTATTACGAGATGACTTTGCAGGCTATCCACCGAGTCTGAAGCTGTAGCACCTAACTTTGGGCTAGAGTTCTTACCAATACCACCAATCCCTGTCGTGCTCATCGATCCTGGGACACCTTGTTGGTGATGTGTAGCATGTGGAGGAGCGTTCGAGGGATAGGTAAGCAGCACGAAAGTGGCAGTTTTGGAGATCTGCTTCGAGAAAGTGTTGTCGAACACAAGGCCATACATCCCTCCATTTCCTGGCAAAACCGCATAGGTTCCCATAGACACTTTATCTGCTTCGCATTTACCATGCCACTGTATGGCGATGAAGCCTTTCGCTCGTAGCTGGTCTTGGGCCGTGGAGGCATCGTTTCGTGCACTGGAACTCCGTCGCTGCCTCTCGGTACTAGGATCTAGGTGGGAGAGAGATGTTGGTGCATCATCCGCAGCTGGTGTTATAATTGGGGTTCCGGCATTGCTTGTGCCTGGGTGCTTGAAGATTCCAAAGTTGCTGGTAGAAGGTTAGCCCACAGCTCCGGCATACAAGAGATGCCTTTACGGCAGATGCTCTCACATGGACTTCTTGTGCGGTTGGACACTCCACGATATTGTATGGCCCTCGTCGACCTTAACCCAGCGAACGATGTACGACTGTTCGTTCGTATTAGTTCCTGCATTTGTGGCACCTGCTGTCACATTCGCAACTGATGCATGTCGTCGGTATGCGTGCGTACCTTGCTATGAATCTCCAACTGCTCCAAGCCAGCCATTGCGCAAGAAGTTGAAAGATTTCAGCCAGCTGGCGCACACTGAACTGCCCAAGGCGGAACTTGCAGGACAGACTTGGTTGCGACTTCCTCAGTGTATGTACGGGGAGGGGGCGGAGGAGGAGGAGGAGGAGATCGCGACCTGGGTAGGTACAGTAGGGCGGGGCGAGGCGTGTATTATGCTGGGAGGACAAGAACGAGGACGTGGTAGAAGCCAGACAGATGTGCCGGGTGGTTGAAGATGGGATGAGCGATGACTTCGTACACCGACCGTACTGCGCCGACCGCAGGCAATCTGGCATGCGAATGAAAGGGCACAATTGTCTGCGGATGGGCCTGCTGTCTTGTCTTGTCTTGTCTTTTCGTGTATGAATGCAGGCGTGGGCAAGCAGGAATTGGAGTGGAATAGTTTTCTGTTTATGAGACCAGCACAGTACAGTACATTGCTTCGGCGTGCTGACAACGATTGGCAGGGTACGGGGGTACTTTAGGCTGGGCATGGCATGGTAGCAGGGCAGCGCAGGGCAGCGCAGCGCAGGCGTAAGCTAAAGCTGCAGTGCACGGAATAATATGGAAGTGTAGATTCTCGAAAGGCGTACGGGCGGAATAACGTTGTAATGACTCGGGTCTTGGATGTAGGTAGTTGCACTGGACTGTACTGTTTTCGTTTCAAGTTGAAGTCTTCAGCCTGGACTGGCTACTCGTGTTGATGCTTCTTGTCTCCGAGTGCCGTACCCTGGTATGTGCAGTTCGTCGTATCTGGATTCAAGAACCGTCGTATAGCCGTATCGCGAAACATTTACTCTTTGGATGTGTACGAATCCAAATACTGTAGCTCACTCAGCCTCAGTCTCAGTCTCAGCCTCGGCTTCGGCTTTACAGTACTTCAACACCATACCATCCAATCAATCGCACAACTACCAGACCGGCAGGACGCTATAAAAACATCATCGATTCCTCACTGTCATACCCTATCCTCACTCACTCACTCTCACACAAGAAACCGGGCCCTTCTAATCATTGCCACGTAAATCCATTCCTAGCTATGAACTCCATCCACGTGCTAAATGCAGAGCAGATTGATGCAGGCCGATAACACTTTTCTTGCCCTCAACTACGGGCCCCGTCCTGCCATGAATGAGTGCGTACGTGCGTGCGCGCTTGCTTAATTTTAATACAAACTTCAGAAATTCCACGTCAATATAACTCCCCCATTCCAGTCCCATGGTGTGACAAATCCCTTCAAGCCCTCTTGATCTGCTCAGTCTGGTGTCTCAACTTGAACCCGTTACATAGAGCTTTCATGTCGGGATACTGGCTCTTCATCAACTCGAAAGCATTGGGTATAATGCGAACTGGCCACGAGTGGGGACGCCCAGCTTGGCCTGCTTTGAAGCAGAGATGAAAATATCCAGGATGTCTCTTATCTAAACAGAAGGCGTAGACGGATCTCTTGGGGTTGGCTTCGGTGTAGGTGGTCAACCATTTTTCTAGAAGTCGTTAGTGATGACTCTTCCAGAACATAGAACTTTGTAATATCTTACCAGTATCAGCCAGTGTGCCAGACTGGTATTTGTCGTGGTCCATCATTTCTGCAACCTTTTTGGCCATGGCTTTGACATGGTCCACGATGAGTTCGTCCAGATCGGTGTAATTTCGACCACCAATGCGCAGCGTGCGACCTAGGGAGAACTCGTTCTCCTTCTGTAATTCTAGAACATCAATGTGCTGGTAAACCCCATCGGCCACTTTCCAAGTCACCGCGAGATGGTCATTGCCCTTCGAAGATGGACGAACAACAGCATCTCCAGGAGCCTGAGAGCCGAGATATTCTTCGGCTTGTGTAGAATTGAAGGGTTTGAAAAGTGGATGATTGACCACTCTCTGGGTTCGACCAGTCGCCTTATCCTTCTCGCGAAGCTCCTCCTTGTCCTTGTCCTCTTGCAAAGTGTCCCAAGCACCACGGTCATGGTCAATACGCTTGCGGAAAGGAATTCGAAGCATCTGTTCACGCAGAGAAAGTCTGGCCGAGAAGTTGTGTCGGTCTAGCTCTAAAAGCTTGGCTTGGGCAGTTTGTCCCATGGAGAACAGCCGATTCAACGGAATATCGGAAAGGTCAGAGCCTTCCTGCTGCTCAACTCGGCCCTCAATGCCAGAGTCAAGTTTGGCGATGATGAAATCTTCTTTTGCCACACGGATGTTGACCGAAACGATCATTCCTTCGCAGAGTGATTCTTGTGTCTCACCTGTGAGCATCGTGAAGACCTCGTTATCCGACAAGATCGAGAAATTCCTCCTCAACTCTTCGTAAGGCTGTTGGAGCTCTGCACGGATTGTCTCCAGCGTGGCGCGCTTCCGCTGATTGTAGTTTCGTTCAAGTTGTTCAGCATACTCCTCCAAAATCAGGTCATTGACCTTCTCCTGCTCGTCATCCTTGATGAGCTTGCGAACAATAGCTCCTGCACCACCTTCGTCAACTTCGGCTTTCACATCCTCCTCGTCCAACTCCAAGGCATCGGCAGCCATTTTACGACCAAGTTCATAGTCTTCAGGGTGGACACGGGTGTTGTCAAGGTAGTCGGATGTTTGGTTTGAGCTGTCGTACTCGATGGACAGGAAACTTGCGCAATTGTTCCAAACTCTTGGGCCAACAACTGGCAACTTGCCACTGTCTGGGTCGCCTACCAACTCGTCCCTGGTATTCACAATACCGCCATTGGCATTGATGGTTTTTAGAACTGCTGTGGCTTTTCTTGGGCCGAGACCACAGACGAATGGGAGCAACGTAGCTGTGTAGGAGTCTGCGATCGCCTCGTTGATGTCAACTCCGCACAGGTTGACCATATCAACCATAGCCGTCTCGAGCTGCTTTCGAAGCTTTTCCTCCGGAAGGAGTTGTTGGCACGAATGGAATGACAATGAGACAATGTCCTTCCCAAGAGAGGCGTATTCCTTCATCGGGTTCTGGAGATATTTGGCCAAGGCCACGCAATATTTGGTGAGCGAGGAGAAAGTTGGGTGGTCAAGGGCAGCACGAGGGCTGTCCTTGTAGAGTCGTGCAACCTCATCATTCACAATGACAATGTCGAGTGGCTCGCTTCGGTCATCACCTGTATCCGGGTCCTCGAATTCAGCACCCTTCAAGCCTTTTTCCTCAACCAAATCTCGGAGACTGGTAATGAGCTTGTGGGTGTCAACAGAGAATCCACTGATGCCTAGAACATCAGGTTTTCGTCGTAGTACGAGCTCCACGAAGTCATCTCTGGATTTCTCGTTGCGGGAAAGGTTGTCGAATTTGCCGTGTTCAAGCACACGTCCGTCTTCCTCTACCCACGCCCAAGCAACTGGGTCTCGACCTGGATCCCCGCTGCCGTTCGATAAAGTGAGAACCCGCGGGATTGTGCCGAGAACCATGCCCTTTGGTTTGTATGGGGCCTGGTCGAGTCTCTTCGAGTATTCCTCTCGGCAAATCTTGAGAACAGAGTCTTGGCATTCTGTTCTCATGCTCTCCTTAACACCCTTGGTGATGACTCGCTCGAGCTTGGTGAACGCGAGATCCAAGACCTTCTGTCGCTCATCATTCCAAGCATCAGCAAGCTCGCTGAAATTGTCAGATGCGAATTCGGAAAAGAGCTGCTTCCGGAACTCTTGCTCGTTTTGCAGCTTAACCTTGACCTCGAGAAGTCCTTCTTCTTCGGCCTTCAACATCTTCAGGAAGATCTCCGGCTTGTTGGCAATGTCGCTGAAGGTCTGATTTTTCAAGTACTTCAACTCGTAGTATGGGTGCTGCTCGTCGATTTTTCGCAGGCCTTTCTCGGTTCTTCGGCAATTGACGACACCCATCATGTAGTAGTTCATACGGAAGTGCTTTCGCATCCGGGGGTTCATGAACAACTCTTCGGCAAACATTTGACGAGCCGCGAGAAGTACCTGCTCCCCCGTACTGAATTCGCTATCGAGGGTAAGGGAATCCGCAAGATCGATAGGCGTAAGGGAGGAGTCTTCTGTGTACTGTTTTCGTCCTTCTCTCAAAGCGTTCTGAGCAACTTGGTCTGGCGTGATACCGTAGGCTCTAACAAGATTATATGCCTTTCCCTTTCGAATGCGATCAAAAATTGACGATTTTCCTCCTGGACGACGCTTTTCCTTGACATCACCGTTTGTGGCAGCCAGATCCTTAATTTCTGAGGAATACTGGAAGTAAACGAAATCTTGGATATCCTGTAACTCTTCCATTGTGACCGCAACTGGCAGCATAGTCTCCACCATTGGATCATCCACGCCTCCAGCTAGCTTCAGATTGTCATACGTTCTCTCCAAAACGTTTCGCTTCTCGATCAGTGCCCGGAACTTAAGATCAAGTTCGAGAACACGCCAAAGGTCATCCTGGTTCAGCAATTTCTCAGCACTAACGACATACTCGTCCTGGTCGTTGCTGTCACGGACTCGGGTTTTCTTGGCGTGGATCAAGTAGTCCTTCCGATGCTGGAAAACATAAGGAACTTCTACTTCATCCACTACGAAGAACTCCAGTACTTTGCCGATAGCTCTTGTAAAAGGGGCCTGTAGGTCGCTGTGTAGTTGCTTCTTCGGCCAAATGAGACTGGTGATCCAACGGGCTTCCTCTTTGAACTGATCGTCGGTGATTTGTAGATTCTTGTAGGGTAATCGGTCCAGCTGGAATCGTTCTGGCTCGTCTGCCCATCGAATCTGGTTATCCTCATCCGTGAGAAGCTTTTCCGCAAGTTGTGATGGTTCGAAGACGTCTTTCAACTCCAGATTATGGTCTCCGGCCTCCCTAGCTTCTGCCTCATCCTCGAGAGCCAATGCCCAATCGTAGTCCTCCCCATTTCCGAATATGGCCTCCATGTCATCCAGAGCATCCTTGTCGAGACCAGAGGCTTCCGTACCACCAACATAACCCCTCTCCCGTGGACGAGCCACCTCCATCTCCTCCTGATGTCTCTGTCGCTCGTCCTCATCTTCTAGATCGTCTTCTTCAATGAAATCGGCAAATTCGTCAATTCTGTGATGGTCTGAGCGAATAAATCCTCGATCAAGATCATGGCCGTTATCCACTTCCTCGTCGTCAGAGAATATCTCGTCTAGGCCACGCTCTCGACGTTGGTCGGTATCCTCTCGGTGTCCACGCTTGAGACGCTTGAGCTTTGGCTATGGCAAAAAGTCAGCTTGTTCGAGGCGTAAACAATGCTGCAACCTACTTGCGCGGCGGTCTTGCGCTCCCATTCAGGAATTGCTTCGCCAATGAGATCCAAATCTTCCTCATCCAGGGCCGCTTCCTCCTGCTCTCGCTCAGCACGATTGCGCTTCTTGCGACGGCGACGGCGTTGCTCAGCCTCTTCATCTTCATCGTCTTCAATGATGAAACCTTCCCGGACCTAGAGATTGTCAGCAAGCATGCCCCTTACCATGGCATGGCCTATAATCCTGTCTTTTGTGACGTACTGCTCGAGCTGCCTCCTCATCGTCATCGTCTTCCTCCTCACTTGAATCGTCCAGGTCAGGATCTCTTTGCTTGCTTAGTCTGGCCTCTCCAGTATCCTCGTCGAAAGACTCATCATTCTCCTCATCATCGAGCTCCGCCTCCCCGTTGATCAAGTCTCGCATGCTCATATTGCGCTTTGTGTGTCGTTGTTGGGCTCCCTGACGTTTGTGTGGTATGGATCGGGTAGAAAGTTCTGTTAAGTAAAGGAGAGGAGGTTGCTGAAGGCAAGTTGTCGGGAGGGCGAATAATTAAGTACTGCCGCTCAGAAGCCAAATGAACTAGGCAACGGTGCGACCTTGGATTGGTGAATTTGCAGTCGACAACCCAGAGGTGATGGACTTGGAGTTGTCGCTTTGATGTATTCTCCTCGCGTCCCTTCAACACGCTTCCATTTCGTGATGGTCAGTCAGGTGACCTGACATGCACCACCCACCAATCACCACCTCAGCCACGAGCCAAGCCACAAGTGCGCATCCATTCCATCCCATCCCTACCTCGAGTATCAATCAAAACAACACAGGAAATGCCTAGTCAATAGTTGTCTAGCAGTGCTGCATTTTTCTGGTGGAATTTACTTCTCAGGACATTCCCAGAGGATCCGCAGAAATCTCCCTGCCTACGTAGGTACCTGGCAATGAGGTAGGTAGGTGTCTGGTCCTTGCTGTCCAAGCGAATAAAAGCTTCACTTCCATTTGATCCAAGGTCCCAAGCTGCACTTCTCTCGCTGACTTCGTAAGCAGGCAACACAAATAAATTATACAATATTTACCTACCTAACCTTAGGCAGCTGGGGTAGACTTCTTGAGCGCGAATACAAGTATTTTCCGCCATATGCAGGTATGGTATGGCTCTGGTATTTGCTTCTGATAGGAAATAACAATTGGTATGTACAGAAGGCAGGTAGGTACTTCAGGTATGTACCTAGGCAGTTATCTCATGTCGAATCATCAGGTATTTACCGTGGAATTTGCTCTAACTTAGGTGGCTAAGGTAGATAGATAGGTACTTTACGAGTATGTATGTGCTACTGTATACCTGTACAGTCTATACAGTCTATATACGGTCTATTGCTTGAAGCCTACCGAAGGTATTGAGCAAGCAATATTTCCCTCGCCTTTATTTTTCAATGCCCATTTCATTCCATTGCACTCCACTCCACTTTCACTCAGTCAATACCACCAAAGCAAGCAAAGCTTGGATGAGAGCCATCAAATGTGAGCCAATCCCATGGGCGGCAAGTGTAGATGCTGAGACATGGCCCTGGCCCTGCCCTCACTTTTAAGATCTCGTATTGTAATTTCTATCAATGGAACGACTTCCTATGTACGAAGTATAATAGACAAAGTTGCTCCCTTCCGCTTTAGAATCTTGCCGAACAACCCTTCCACGAATGCCTCCGGTGCCGAAACTGTGCAATTATTTCAAATCAATTCCTTGAACAGCACCGGGGAACTGATCTCATTCTCCTTTCCAACCACACTCTCAAAATACGAAGCAATAAGATCCGGCATTCCTGTTTCTCTCGCCTTCGCAATCCAATCCACCAGCGGAGCGCTCACAAAATCGCCGCCATGCGTTTTTCCCAAGTACTCCTTCAACTGATCAGGAAGTATCTTCTCGTCACTGCAATGGTGAACATAGCGTATACGTTCGCGCGATGGATGTTCTCCGAGCTTAGCCAGCACGCCGGAGGCAACTTTCTCGACAGGACTGAAATCAAAGGCGCCAAGTACACCTTGCAGACTCGGGACACATCGAAGACGCAAAGAATACTCGAGTAGATTGGCTACAACATCCATTGCGGGTGCATCGGTGCCTGTGATGCTCGTCGGGCGATGAATAAATACTTCCAGGTTGGGGTTTGCGACAATGGCGTTTTCCAGGTAACGTTCGCTGGCCCACTTTGCGGAGGCGTAGCCGTTGATGCCGTTTACTGGAGGGAAGAAATCGGTCACAGATATCTCCGGCAGAGGAGAAAGCTTGCTGAAATGTGCAACAGAAGCACTGGAGATAAAGTGGAGTGGAATCTTTCGCGGGAGAGCTAAGCCCAGGAGCTGTTTCGTGGACTCGAAATTGGTGCCACGGAAGGTCTGGTACTTTTTTAGGAAGGAAACGTCGGCGCCATTGTGAATGATAGCGTCAACAGTTTCTCCTAGGTGATCGAATTCGTGGGAATCGAGTCCGAATAGTGGGGCAGAAAGATCGCCTGGGTACAGCTGTATCTTGGAAGATTCGATAGGAAGCTGTCGCGTTCTACCTTCTTTGTCGTTACGGACTGCAATGCAGTGTATTTTGGAGACAGAAGAATCGGCTACTAGCCGCTGCAAGATATACTTCCCAAGAAACCCTGTGCTACCGGTAAGGAGGATGGATCGCCCACTAGAGGTTCGAATGGCCCCATTGGTCCGTGTCTGCGGGTAAATGAGATCAGCTGCAGAGAATGCGGTTTCCTAAACCCAATCAATTGAATCTGTATTCTGTGGGCGCAGAGGAAGTTCTATCCTCGAGGCCATCGACTGAAGGGTACTGGCCTGGAACAAATATGCTAGAGGAATGTTTATCCCGAACGATTCCTTGACGTGATACTGGAGTCTGATCAAAAGAGAGCTGCCTCCAACACTGAAAAAGTCTGAATCATGATTGATCTCGAAGAGGTCTCCAGTTTCAGAGAGAATGCTTCTCCAGACATCCTTTAGTTGGAGTGCAATCCCTCCCAGTATTTCAGTCTGCTCGTCCTGTACCACTTTGGGAAGGGATATCTGAGAAATAGCAAATTTATCCCTTTTCCCATTGACGTTCATGGGAATCTTGTCGACAGGTATCATCAAGGTAGGCAGCATGTATGGAGGAAAAGGGAGGCTGGCACGGAGATTCTTCAAGTAGAGTTTTGCTGATCCAGGGGCTCAGACTGCGGTGCGAAGACAACGAATGCAACCAAAAAGAGGGGATCGCCCCTGGCAGAAATCGCAACGTCGGCTATTACTGAAGTACCTGTTCGTAATATGACACTCGAGATCTCATCTGGTTCGATCCGGATTCCTCGTAATTTGATCTGAGAATCGCCGTCCATGCGGCCTTGGAAGATCAGTGATCCGTCATCAAGAAGTCTTCCGCGATCGCCTGTCAGGTAAAGGAGGGGAGACTGGTGCTGATCGCTATCCGCTATGGTGAACTTATTTTTGATGAACTTTTCTTGACTTAGAACTTCATTGTTCAGGTATCCAATTCCCACACCTCTCCCACCAACGCAAATTTGACCAGGAAATCCGGCTGGGACATGCTCGAGCTTCTCGTCAAGAATGTAGACAGAGTAGTTCGGCATGATATAACCTACAGAACCAAAAGACGGAATGGATGTTTCTGCCTCCCGGTAGGCAATTTCGCCACGAGTGCAAGACACAGAGACTTCCGTCGGGCCCGTAAACATTGAGCAGGCGAAGATGAGGCAAATCCAGACCAGCAAAGGCGCTTTTCAGTCTTGGGGTGACTTTCTCTCCACCAGAGAAAGCAAATTTCCAAACATGGCACTGCCTCAAGTCGTTTGCACCATACCTAAGAAGTACGGAGTACTCAGAAGGAACAAATTCTGTGTCAGTAATGGACTCTTCTCGCATAATGCGAGCAATGGTAGCTGGATCACCTCGATGTTCCTTCGATACCACAACCACGGTGCCACCATTGCAGAGAGCGATAAATATCTGCTCAAGGGACATGTCAAACCCAAGAGAGCTTTGTTGGAGTACCCTCTCTTGGCCAATGCCAAACACTTGCTGGATTCCAGCAATCTAGTTCAAAAGTCCCGAATGGCTGAGCAATATGCCCTTGGGGGTTCCGGTGGAACTACTTGTGTAAAGTACAAAGGCTGGTCTATGACGAAGTGCAAGATTTGGCGCAAGATCCCCCTTCGATGCAATCGTGGATATGTTGAGGACAGGAACACCAAGTGTATTAAGGTGTTGTACTTGACCGGAAGTGTTGCCGTCACAGATAATAACGGCAGGCTTGCAATCTTCGACCATGGCTGCAAGCCTAGCCACAGGATTTCTCGGATCCAGCGGTACATAAACAGCTCCGGCGCGCATTATTGCCAGGATTGAGCATGCAGAGTCGGTACTTGGCTCAAGATAAACAACGACTCGGAACTCCGCCGGGAGATGCAATCCAACCAACGAAGAAGCGATGTCACGAGCTCGCGCTGCAACTTGGCGGTAGCTCAGCGAGCTCCCCAGGGTGTCTTTGACAGCGATCTGCTCACCATGGAACTCGGTGATCTGATCAAAGCGATGACTCAGAGTGGCGGGCCAAGACGCAAATTCAACGCGCTGGCCGTGTCGTCGTGCACTGGAAAGTTGAGTTTCAACTTCTGTTTGAAGTGTATTCTGCAGACAAATTGAGGTATCCTCAGACAAAACCTTGAGAAAGGAAATATAGGACCGCATGAGCTTTTGTACATCTTCGCCCATGTAGAGATATCTCTGCGTCGTGAAAGACACCAGGCAAGATCGTCTCGTTTCTGTAACATCCACCACTAGATCGTATGGGTTTCTGGCAGGAGCCGAGGACACCCACTTGATGTCAGAAGGACCGAATGGCGTGTGGTATGAATAGCCCATGCGGTAATTCATTGCCACCTGGAACAATGGACTGTGCTCTGACGATCGTGGAACATTCAACTCGTCCAGTAGGATGTCGAAAGGCAATCTGGAATGGCCTAAGGCCGAGAAGACCTTCTTCCGAGTACTCCGGGCCACATCTGCAAAGGATTATTGGTCGTCAAGCTTGAAGCGAAGTGGGAGGAGATTCAAAAAGAACCCCATAATATCTGAAGAGTTTTCTTCGTTTCGGTTGGCGTCCATGATTCCAATGACCAGATCATTGCCCTCGAGAAATGGTTGGAGCAGAAACTGGATTGCGGACAGGTAGAAATGAAATGGGGTAATGCGCAGCCCAGTGCTCGTTTTTTTGATTTGAGCCATCAGGTCGGCATCAATTTCCATATCGAAGGTATGCGTATCATATTCTGTCATCGTGGACCTGCTTTCGACCCGTGAGAATGGAAACAATTTTAGTGGCCCGGGAACATCGGGAAGCTCTTCTTTCCAGAAATCAATTTCTATTCTCAATTCTCCATTCTGGATCGCCTTCCTTTGTGTCATCGAGAAATCCAGGTGGTCATGCTTGAGTGGGCTAAGAACTTTGCCGGAGTATGCAGAATTAAGATCCTGGAGGAATATCAACCAGCTTATATATACCATCCATAATCATATGATGATATCCAACAATAATGTGGTGCGAGTCCGAAGATCGAGACAAAAGAAGGACCATGAGTGTTTTGCCATTTTCCAAATCAAATGCGTGCTTCTTCACGCGCTCCATTTCAAACTCAATATCGTGGTCGTTTGCTATTGTCTTGTGTTCAAATAGAACAAAACTAGAGTTAGCTATTCACTTCATAGGCTGTGAAGTTTCGACATCTTGAAAGAAGCTGGTTCGAAGAACTGAATGCCTCTGTGAAACTGCTTGGAGCGCGGACTGCAGTTGTGCAGGCTGAAGAAAGCCTTTTACTTCACCAGCAAATGTGACTAAGACATCATGTAATTAGCGTCTGTACCAATACAAGAGTGGTTTATAAGTCAGGGTATTGGAATAACTTGCCTTTGCATGTGGATACATCTTGAAGATATAGATGAAGGAACCACAACCGCGACTCTGCATATGACATCTCTCCTTTCCGTTAAAATAGGCGTTGGGGGTCAACTTGTTTGCCTGTTAGCTAGCTGGAAGATGCTTCCGACTCGGCTGGAGTGGTGGCCATCTCGCTTGAATTGCCACTCGAGATCGAATTACCGGAGTCGTTAGACGATGAATTTGTCTCCTTCGTTGGCAGATGGTCTCCTTTCCTTAGCTTCACAGAGTCCGGGAGCCTGGACATTGCATCTTTGCACAGGTCCGTGATGGAACCCCCACCAAGCACTTTCAGCACCGGCATATCTATCGTGAGTTCCTTTAAAAACCAGGAACGAATCTCGACAGCAATCAAGGAGCCAATACCCAAGTCAGCCAGTGGGATACTCTTGTCAACACTATCCGACGGAATTTGCAAAATGAGTTCGAGCTTTGCTGCAAAGCAGTTCTCGACGATGATCAACGCCTCCTCCCAATTTTGGGTATCAATCAGCTGCTTTTCTACCGAAAGTAGGGCGGCCTTTACTCCAGTGTCATTTCTTGCAGCTTCTTGTTCCACAATGTAATGCGAAAATCTTGGGTCTTGGTACCACGGCGGTCTGGCCTCCTCGCTGACAGACATGCTGGTACTCTGAAGACTTGTGATTATGTCTGGGATTTCCCCAGAGGAAGGGTCACCTGCAGCAATTGTTTCGGCAAAGATCACATGCAGCTCGGTTTCTGCAATCGCCATGTAGTTGTAGGTTCGTAGCCGGCTCATAGTACTCACCCCTGTTCTCGCCACATACCCCACGCCAAGCAGCATTCCAATGTCAATAATGGAGGCCGCTAGGCCTCTTTTCCGTTGTTGATTAACAAAACTGGCCATGAACATGTTTGCAGCTCCATAATTAGACTGGCCGCGATTTCCAATCACGCATGCCAGAGATGAGAAGAGTATGAAAAAGTCCAGTTTCGAATTGCCGAAGATCTCGTCCAGATTTTTCGTTCCCTCCACTTTCAGACGCAAAACATCGATCATTTCATCACACGTCATCTCGGAGAAGGCTTTGTCTCGCAGAACCATAGCAGCGTTGGAAACTCCAGCAACAGGGGGCATAGTGTCGCAAATAGTTTCATAAACTCTGCGCAACGCAGCTTTGTCCGTGACATCCATAGCAAATACCTTTATGATAGCTCCGGCTCGCTAGAGTTGCTTGATCCATTCAGAATTGATATTTAAATTTCGACTAGTAACTGCGAGGTGGCGAGCACCGTTACGAACCATCCAATCGCAGATGGATTGACCAAGTTCACCAGTCAGGCCAACAAGAAAGTACATCTTATCCGATTTGAATAGAGGTTTGGGGTCAATTGGCTTGACTCTTATTTTGAACGGTTGTTTGGTGTGCCCAGTCAACTATGGCAGAATAGCTATGAAGAGTGGCTGCCTTGGTTGGCGAACTTAGTTCCCCAAGTTCTATTCGGTTCTGCGAACGAGCGGGAAGACAGTTCTCGACAAGAGACAACCGAGCACACGCAGCGATCAAGCATTCTTGTAGACCGGCGAAAGAGAAATCGAGGGAGAGGTACTTTAAACTATGCGGAGCAACTTTGTAAGTTCGACAACTTTCAGGTAGAGTTGAAAGAATTTGTGTTGATAATGTTTTCGAAACATCTTGACACATGTCAACAAAGACGCTAACACTCACTTGGTGTATGGATTTGATGCTTCGATTGCTTGCGTAAGGATGGATGTGTGTCCAGTCGGTAGTGGTAGGCTCGGAGGTTATGATGACATCGAAATTATGTGCAGAGGCTTGCAGGGTGGTAGCTTTGGCAAAAGATGGCTCTGGTTCATGGATCCAGATGGAGCCATCAGAAATCTTGAGCTTCAAAATGGATTAGGCGAGCATGGTATTAAGAAGCAATTCAAAGAACGAATCCTCGGCACCTGGGATTGGAGAGCATGGGACCATCATGTGAGAGTCGACATCAACCAGGGAAGAATTTTTGTGCGATAGTATAACCACAGGTAGGTTGGAACCAATTCGAGAACCAACACACAGAAATTGGTTCTTATTTTCCAGTGTTCGGATAGGCAAAAGAGTAGAAAACCTAACCCCAACCCGGGCTTTGCTGGCTTCTTCAGTGTGAGTTTTCGAATTCTTAAAGCCTTCAGAAATGCTGAAAGAAGAAGGATCAATCACAATCGAGGATTCATCCAAAGAAACATTTTTCAGGATGACCCTTTTCTCCGAATTCAGCCTGTCGTTCAATCTCTTGTTCGGAATGATGCGTGGAATCAACGTCTTTTGTCTCTCTAGGACAAGTTCATGCTCGGTGGTCCAGAGAAGGTTGTCCATCATACCAACTGAGTCCATCGCAACAAGCCTTAGCAATGCTGTTGCCAGAATATGACTATCAAGCCTGTCCTTTCCCGATGTCTCAACATCCAGAAACTGAAGGCGCACATGAGGTGACTCTAATAACACAGAACGACCAACACCGAGTAACATGTTGGAGTAAGGATTCTCGGATCTGGTACCGTGGGTTATCCAAAGAACATTTTTGGCTTGGCTGAAAATTGATTGCATTCCCCGAATACTTGCTTCAGAAACGGATTCGAAGAACGGTTCATCCAGCTCGGAAAGACATATAACAGTGCTGCCCGGGATCAATGTGCCGCGCTCAATCTCCGGAATCGTGCTTACTAATATCGGATTCGAGTTCCAGCCTTGAAGCAGTTCTGTAAGATCCTCAACAAGTCTGGCGACTGGCAACGTTGATCCACCAATAATGGCGAATTGATTGACGCGTGGGACCGAGTCCAGCAAGAGCATTGGATGACGTAATAGTTGAACGCGGCTGTCCATGGCTTGGCTAACCATGATCGAGGTCAGGTATTTTGTTTTGTGGTGGAAGTCATTGCTAACAGAATCCACTCCGGAAAATCCTGCACCCCCGAGGACTTTATTCCACTCATTTGGATTCAAAGTTGGGTGGAATTTCCGTCCATCATCCTGGTCTAACCACCAGCCAGGAAGGCCACTCATCACAAACCTAGGCCTTAGGACGTCGCTTGTCACTTCCGAGTGTTGATACAGAGACGGTGCCTCGACGATATGGAGACGGTGCCTCCCCACTTTCTCTTCCGGGAGCGTCGGTGGTGAGCGCGGTACTTAGGTAACCACTAAATTTGTATGGAACGCGTTGTACCGGATACACCGCGTCTGTTTATTCACGAGAATTTGGTCGAGTTAAAAGTAATTCCGGGAACCCAGTATAATTAGTCATTTTGCATATCAGTATCTTCCTCTTTTAATTGAACATTGCACCACGATTCTTAACTGTACAACACGTATAACTACGCGTCCAGCTATTCATGATTACGTAGTAGAATCTGAGGATTCTGCCACAATTAATGTGGGGAGGCACCGTCTCTGTATCATCACTCTCACTTCCAGTAGGAGCAAGTACCCCCCCTGGCTTCAAGAACCTTCCAGCTGGCACCCCCTGTCCCTGCACCAATTTCGAGAATTTTCATCCTTGGGTATCGATGTGAAATCTGAGAGGCAGCGAGTGCCAAGATGTTATTAGCGTACTTGAAACCGAGCCCATATTATCATAGCACGAAGTTCAGATGGAATATGCATTGAAATGCGTCAAGAAGATGCAAGAAGAAAACATCCGGGCCCTAGAAGTCAAGCAGGCCCCAACCACCCAACTCAATGAGCATATCGATGCTTGGCACGCCCAAAAGTCCATCTGGGCAGAGAATTGCCGATCTTGGTACATGAAGAACACTGCAGAAGGCCGGGTGTATGTGTGGTGCGGCAGCATGCCACATCTCCTGAAATCTCTCAAAGAGCCTCGCTTCGAGCACTACGATATCAGGTATCGATCTGACAATATGTGGGGTTTTTTGGGCAATGGGAGTACTGTTCTGGAGGCTGAAACCCTCAAAGGAAACCTTATGGATGTAGCACCTTACTTGAGACTCAATGATCAAACTTGGGACATTGAATTGCCAATTGTTGTTGAGCAGAAGAGAAGCGAAACAAAGGATATCAGCGTCGTTGGGCACGAGAGGTTCGAAAAGAAGGATGTTATTGTGGAGAGTTTGCCACCTATTCCAGTGGCTGTGGAATGATCCACGTCATTAGGGCCTATTTCATCCATAAGAGCTAGCAACTACCTCTTGGACACCCGCACACTCATTTTCACAAATAGCGTCCCTCTTCCTAGATAATGCTACTTGTTTATAAATGTGGTTTCTACCACTTGTATCAGAATTTGAAGGGTATAGGGTAGCTTCCGCTGTGCTTTCATCATCTACTTCCAGCGGCCTCCGCATTTTTATCGAAGCCTTAATCTATACCCTTGATTGTATTCCCTATTTTCTACACACCCTCGCCAGCAGGAAACCAAATACTTCACTCCGAGAACTTCTGCAAGCCAGGTAATACATCATTACACATAGGAAGTCACACGGAACAGTTTGATAAACACTTACAAATCCCTAAGCGGCGTCTGAGTGTCTTAGTCTTCTCAAAATAAACTCCATATTATAATCAAAACATCACATAGCAGACCTCTTCCCAGAAAACCTTGACCCAAATCGTAACACTAATAAAACTCATCTGAGTCAACTCCACGTCCGAAGTACAAGCAATTAATTCAATTGACTCTCTATCTCATCCCACATGCACGACACCGCACTCCTAATAACTTCCACGGTCCCCATATCAGCAGTAACCCGATGCCCCTCCTCCGCCTCCACAAGCCAAGCCAGATCTCCATCAAAGCACCTCCCCAACAACAGCCGATTAGACCTCAAAAATGGATCCCGACTCCCATGAACATGCAAACTCGGGACACGAATGACCGCCTTCCCATCTCCTCAATGTCCATCCCTCCCCAGCTCCGGTCTTTTGCCCTCCTTACCCCTAATCCCAATCTTCAGCGCCGACGAATAACAAACACCACACTCCCGCTGCAGGCACAAAAGGCGGATATGTACACGACAAGAAAATCCAAAACCTCAACCCTTTGCCCAGTACCTCATCGCGCAATAACCCAGCCGCAACCAATCCACCTTGCGAGAACGCAAGCACCCCCACAAATGTGTGCTCTGCAATCGTTTTCTGGAAGAGTGTCCGCACGATGGTGATGTCGGATTTGGAAGTCAGAGAGGAGGCTCGGACCCAGGTGTAGTAGGGTCCTTCGAAGAAGGGGAGGACGCCGGGGCCTGGAGGCGATGGGAAGGGGGCGTTGAGGTAGTGGAAACTGAATTGAGGAATGGAGGCGGCGAGGGTGCTGGTTTGGATGCGGAGGATTTCGCTGGAGGTGCCTTCGCCGTGGAGGCAGAGGATCTTAGGAAGGTTCATGTTTTGACAAGTGCGGTATCCAAGTTTGTTCTCTGCAGGCGTACGTGTCGGAATTAACAAAATCCTCATGGTGTTCTTCTGTACAAGGGCTGTCTTAGAAAATGGTGGGTTGTTTCAACTTTGCCGCCTTTCTGGAGCATAAGAGAAGGTTTACAGGTAATTCTTCGTCCGCAACACATCGGAAGAACTTCTAAGAATTCCTCAATTTGAGAGTGTTTTCTTCCCCCTTCCTGTTTGAGTTTCTCGTTCTCGTCCGAAATGTGAATTACGAAATAAAAGCACATGGTTCGCCGAATCTGCATCGCCGACTCGGCGACTGCTCGCTCGACTTGTGCAGCAACAGTCAACCGAAGCCAAGTTCGCTTATAGGACCGAATACTTTCTTCGGCCATTCCATGGCTGAAACCCCAATGTCTGGGCAGTATTCGTGAAAGATGAGTATGGATTTCAATTCTAAATAGTGACAATTTACCACATTTTCCAAAGTAGCAGCAGCAGAAGTAACGAAATCAAAACAAAAAGACAACAAGAAGGAAACATGGCATCCGCAGTCCCCAAGGCTGAGAGACTGCTTAAGATCTGCGTGAACCACTACAAGGCACCCACATACAGCGATGCCGATTTCGAGAAGTTCATGACCACGTCGCATATCCAAGCCGCAGCTGGAATCATCGCTCGGCACGGGATCGTAAGATACGCACAGGTGACCACTTCATTCCTCCCCTATTCCAGTTACCTTCCATCAGCACCAAAGAAAAAGAAAAAGCCACTCGATTCGTAATTCTAACAAAAGCGCAGTACCTAACGCCGCTCGAAGCACGCAACATTTTCGCGCCAGATATCACGGCCATGCCGCCGGGCTGGATGCTGAGCCCATACGATGCACAGACGCAGTACTATGTGCGCAGCGCGGATGATCTGAGGGGCTTGCTGATGGATCCAGAGTGGCATGAGAAGGTCGGCAAGGTGGAGACGGAGTACACAAATGTGGGAGATGTGATGATTATGGTGGGTTGGGAGACGGTCTATATTGAGGAGGGAGAGGTGGTTAATGTACCATAATGGATGGGGGTTTGTTGATTGAGTGAGTGGGGAAGGAGAAGACTTCGGTCCGCATATCAGAATATAAGTGTGTTTTATTATATGAAAATTATCCCCCGTTAGAGTTTGTGGAATGGTCTGAAATCTGTACTTGGTTTTCATGCTATGACCAGGCTTGAAACAAGTGATGATGCAGTGCCAAAAAAAAAAAAAGGTATAAATGACACGAGAGGAGGGCAAATAACGATTTAGAGGCAGGCAAAAGAGACTGCACCGTAAGACTCTTCGAGCTCTACTCTAGGTACGAGAACTACCTACCGACCCATTTACTGACAGGTGGAAGTCCAGTCATGTGATAAAATATCACATGACCATCCAGCATCCCGTCCAAAAGCGAATAGAACTGAGTACTCGTCGGTTTCCTGATTTTTTTTGTTTTTTTTTTCCGACCTACTTGCGTAGGTCGGAACCACCAACTTCGACATACCAGCAACTTCGACATGACGACTTAATCAAGGAATAACTTTTTTACTACTAATATAATCGACTTAAAAGTTGGATCATTAAATCCAGAACAAAATTCTACATAAATCACACTTTAAATGACGTCATTCGATTTATGTAGTGCATCGTAATTAAATAGACTAAGTAAGAATTTGGGGTCTCGCGGGGCTTAAAACAGCCAAAATATCAACTTCTACGTCTAACTTCTTAGCCCTTTTATAGATTTTAATAAAAAAAGATCCACGGGATATACGAACTATATATATTCCAATCGATTCCGAGATTTATATAACGATCGCATAACGTTTAGTAGTAGAAAATAAGTGGTTATATCAAAAATATAGGTTTCGGGATACTCGCTTATGTAATCCCTCTTTAACCCTAACTCAGATACCCCTCAATTGTAATTATCGTAATCTACAGGCCCACTACTACTATTATCACTCAAATTGACGTCGGAATCAGAATCAGCGGACGAATCTAACTCCATAGGGCTCTCAATATTACTGCCATCCTCTTGCTCGTTGTCGCTAAATATCTCAATCGCTTTTTGTATTAGTCTTTTGGCGCGAATTAGTCTTTGACATACGGCCATAACTACAGGCTCTTGTTATGTAGCCTCTTCTTCTTTAATTGTAGTCGATTTCCGACCCCTAGGCTTCTTCCCAGTACTAATTAACGCTTGTAACTTCATAGCTTTGTCGAGTTTATATTATATTTTAACCTAAGCTTTCTCTTCCTAGATACGTGCCTTTTTTATTCTTTTTTGAACCTTCGTAGTTTCTTTCTCCTCCCTCTTTTACTGTCGAACTAAAGCTTTAGTAACTCTCTCCTCTTTTAACTTTAATATATTTCTAGTAATATTCGCCTCCCTTTGAAGCTTCGCAAGTTTAGACTCTTAGGCAACATCATTCCTTTCGCCAATAATTCGCAATCCTTCGCTAAAGGAGATTACGCGGCCCCCACCGCGAGATTTGACTCTCCTAGTACCCTCTTCGTCATTTAGTACAAGGGAATTACTGCCTTAGGTATTATTTAGAACAGTTAAAGTAAGCTCTTAGCGCGCGGCGTCGGCCATAATCGCACTAACTATATTACCTTTGCGGAACTTCTTATTAGAGAGTCGCCTTAATGGAGACAATAATATATCTTTGTAGGTCTCAAGAAATTCGGCGTGTGCGTTGATTCCTTTAACTCTATATAGGGTACTAAAGAATGGCGTTTTTCTATACTAACGAGGATTATCCGCCGTACTTTTGAGCCCGTAATTCCCGTAGTCTTCTATGCCTCTAGGTTGCGAAGGTTACTCTAGAGTAGTTGCCACTTTTAGTAATTTGTCGATACGAGAGCTTGCTAATGGAGCTATTAAATCGTTTGTAATATTAATATTATCGTCACGTGGGAGTTGTGGAAGCTCAATTCCGTCCTCTAGCTCATCGTCGAAAGCTCCGTCATTATAAGTCCACGGGACATAGTCGTATTCTTCGTCTGATACTATTTCGGCCTCCTAGAACTCGTTATTAACTGGAATCTAGCGTGGCACTGGCTCGTTAGATATAAGAACATTAATTACCGTAGATAGATCACCCGGGGTATAGTTATACACCCGTCCACCCGTGTCTTTGTCGCCCATTTGAGTATCCTAAGTAAGCTTAAAAGCTTTAATAATGACATCCGCGTTTAATAGCCATATGCCGGTACGCCTAAAGGCTAACTAAATCGTCTCTTTCTTAAAGGTTTTGGCTCTGATCTAGTAAAGGCATTAAAGAAAAGTGTATTTAGTAAAAGAGTTACAGCCGTCTCTAATTCTATCTTTAATTACTCGGCCATGCTAGTGCTTTTTAGACTAGAAACAAGTAACGTCGAGTGGTTGTGTAGTATGTGTTAAGTGAGTAATTAAACAGAAAGGTATAATCTTTAGTTACTTACACTTAGAGATAAACTCGTAAGTTATATTGTTGGTCCACAGGTCCCTGCATGAGCATACTTCGGTCCGGAAAAGGGGGTGCGGGTCAAAGTCAGGGGTCAGAGCTTAGCCGGACTGGTTTCGGTGGAGATTCGGTGGGGTTTCGTAGTATATAGTCTGGCTCTCCTCGCACTCTCTTAGAATATACACAGATTTTGAACTATACATTTATTACTCTGTCGCCATACTCACATTGGAATATATTCACACATGCGGCGTGGTATATGAACCGGTACTGCACCGACACTGATTAGTGGTAAGCTTATATCGTCAACCTTACTACAGACAGAAAAGGTCTCAGGCTATAGAGCGGATTCTAGGCTTCAACTTGAGGAGTACTTCACTGTATTTTCCTTAAAAGGGCATTTTACCTTTTCTAGATCGTGGAGGGAAGGCAACTTCTCTCTTGAGACTCGATTAGGACGACTGTACGTCGGAGAAGAGCTATCACAATACGACAGTTACTCTACGAAGACTATCAATTTAATATCCTTGAATCCAGAACTTTGGACCTTTAAGAAACCTATCTAGGAACCCACCGGATCACTTACGAATCGTATCCGACACAATGGCGGATGCTTTAGACCGTACGCCGGAGCTAGAGTTGACTCCGGAAATATTCAATGACACGGCTACACTAGGAGAAACGCCAAATCCTAGTCTAGCTTTTACAGGAGATGCGACGGCATACTCGCGGAAGTTCCGTGAGTCCTTCTGTAACGGCCGTATTAAGGGAGAGTTCCTTTTCTAGGACTTTTAGGAGTATTTTGAGGGTTAGACGGCAAAGGAGTTCAGATTGATTGAGGTTACGGAACGCACATACCTTAGGGACGACCTACGAGCCTTTAGTGTATTTGTACGACGACAAAGGGGGACGAGGACAGTAGAGGCTTTGGTAGAGGCAGTGTAAGCTGAAGAAAATTTGTGGCCAGAGGACTAAATAGAGATGTAAATTCGGAACTACCCCGAATCAGTACCGAATCACATCCGGGAATTACTCTCTCGATTACCACCGCCGTTCTTAATAACACTTTAACAAAATTAAACCCCGATGTCTTTATAATACTAACTAGAGGTAGTTATCTATTCCGTGGAGGAAGACACTCCTTCGGAAGGGTCAGGAGTGAAGTTTACGGAGACGATTTAGCTATTGGGATCACCTAGGATCTCCCTTACTAAAGGAGATAAGGTCGAGGATCTATATAGTACAACCCCTCTACTTATAGTCCTAAAGAAGGAGTTCTCATTTACTCTTGGGAGGGATCCCCTGAGTAATCTCCACCCGTGGAGATTAAATGACCACGCGTTACTGAATCCCACACTAACGCCAGTAATACACCCACGGGACGGGTCATTACTATTATTTGAGGTTCCTAGGACTACCGGACTATATACAGAGCCGATTCGGCTATTATAGTATGTCATGGATTTATTAACCCTAGACTAGGCGAAATCGTTAGTAAACCTTACTAAGATGTACACTAGGGAGCTCTAATATAGCGGAGACAAAGACTACTTAGATGAGAAGCTCTACATCTTCGCTGACCTGTATCAGAGAGTATTAGTTGAGACTAAGGTCTAGAACCGGGCTTTTCTGTCAATACTACGAGACAGAGCTAGTTCGTACTACTACCGGTACTTCTAGAATAAGGGGGTACTCATTTAATGAGCTTGTTAAGACGACTCGCGAACACTTTGAGACGGAGGAGAGAGCTAATAAGTTCCTTACCCGGTGGTTTGGTCTGACTTTCTCGTTATTTTAGAAGGAGCGTTACTAGAAGGGAAAGCCGGTGCTAACTTAATTAGAGAACTTCGCTAAAGAATTATAGAGTATTTAGCTTGGCCTAAAGGACGACAATATGCGGAACGACAAGACGCTCCGCGATAAGCTCGTGTAAGGAGTATTAAGGAACCCCCTCTTTAATATGGCCTTATTTAAGGCACCCCCTACCTTTCTTACATTAATAGATAGTCTTCGCTCCGCCGTTAGTGTTGAGGTAACTCATAGCTCGGGATCGAGGGTAAGTAAGTACTCTGGATCTAATCCGAATCGCTACTGATCCCACGTCGCAAAAGGGACGGCTTATTACTCCGACCGTAGGATGAAATTTTCTAGTGGAAACAAGCGTGGGGACAAGTTCTAGCCTATGCCAGGCTATATAGGCTGTATTATCTGCAAGAAAACAGACTGCTATAGTAGTCGCCACTCTAATAAAGAGTAGGCAGCGTCCAAGGCGAGATACTTCGCTGCGCGTAAGGCCGAAGGAGTGAGAGCCACAGAAAAGACTTTCAGGAGCTACCTAGCTTATGTTAAGGGAATCGACCTTAATTCGGACTAGAACCGGATCACATCCGGACACTATTCGGAAGGTCACTAGGATGCGGATTTAGACACTTCAATAGATATTGACGATTCTTTGGAGAGCTCCGACGACGACGACGATGGCGATAGCGCCGCAAACTTCACGACTGTATTTATAGCAAGTGAGGCGTAGTATGATGCACGGGAAGTCATGGGGCAACTTGAGGAAAGGAAGGCTACTTACATCCTAGAAAGCAAGATCAAGAGACCCGCTCCTAGCGAGGCCTACACAACGTAGTGGACAGACAGATTCTTTTAAGGTCTACTAATTAACACAGGCGCGTCTAACAAAAACACGGGAGGACTCAACTAGCTGCGGGCATTACAGCGTATTTAGGATGTCAAGTTCGACACTAGTCAGGCGGGCCAGAGCCGGATCACATTCGGTGCCGGTTCGCGACCGTCCCTAGGAGTCGCTACTATTAATACCCCCGCTAAAGAAATGGACTTTCAAATCGTGGACGCAGATATCCCGTTTCTAGTTTGCTTACAACAGTTAGATGCGCTTAACGCGCAATACGATAACTTACGCAATGTCTTAATCTAGGGCAACAAGAAGCACCTGATTGTACGGAAATATAGGCATTTATAGCTACTTTTGGATCAATATCGTCAATTGCTAGACACTTCTACCGGAACGATAAATGTATGCCACCTGACCGAACTAGAAATACGTCGGCTTTATAGGCGTTTCGGACACCCTTTAGTAAGACGTCTTCAGCACTTACTAGATCAAGCTGGCCATGAGCATAACTCGGAAATTATATTAAGGGTCAAAGAGATGTGTGAGTATTGCCAGAAATATGTAAATACTCTATATAAGTTCCGCTTTAAGTTGTAAGACGACGTTAACTTTAATTATATAGTCTATGTCGATATCGTAATGTTTAGAGAACGATATGCCCTTTACATAGTAGATAAAGTAACGGGTTTTGGTGCGGCGAAACTACTCCGAAAAGCCCCCGGTTCGGCTACGGCTCGGGCTACCTTTAACGTATTTAAGTTAGTATAGATTGACATATACTTTGGACCTCCGGATTTCGTTGTGTACGACTATAGTACTAATTTCAATTCTGAGGAGTTTCGGAGTGTACTCAGATCTGTGGGTAGTACCCTTAAGCTAATACCTATTGAGGCACACTATTTAATTAGCAAAGTTAAGCGATACTACCGCCTATTACGCCGTGCCTATAAAATCGTTATAGAAGAGTACCCTAAGTTGAGCGACGAAGACCGACTACAAATAGTAGTAAAAGTAGTGAATGATACAACTGGACTTAACGGGCTCATTCTTATACTACTTATTTTCGACGCATACCTTAGAATAACGGAGTTAGACCCCTTAAATCCGTTAGTCAAATAACGTGCGGCTACGATTAAGAAAGCCATAAAGGAAGTACAGAAAATTTATATTACGCGCAAAGTTAACGATACGTTAGCCATAAGAAACGGCCCCGGAATTACTTATATTCACGATCTTTACCTTAATAATTAAGTTCTAGTATACTAAGAAGGTAAAGGATAGACAGGACCTTACGATTTCTTGGGTATTAAGGGAGAATCATATAAGATCGACATAGGAAATAGGAGAATACGTACGTTCCGATCGACTACAGTTCGTCCCTTTAAGACAGACACCTTTAGCGTTAAACGACAAAAAGAAAACTTGCTAGAGGATATCTATGAGTAATATTTAAGATCCTTGATAAGAAACACCACCGAAACAGCACTAAATCCACCCCGAATCGCTATCTAAATTCCATTTACGAAACACCTCTTAGATTTACTAACTATTAATAACGATTACGATACGGAAGTGTTTCTAACTAAGAAGGAGACGAGAGACCGGGAGTTATTTATTAAACTTCGCGCTGAAGGGAAGATTATAGCGCTTGGACTACTATTCTAGTAGTCCCGAAGGACAGAGTACGAAGTACTTATTAAAAGGGGTGTTTTTGTGCCTATCTATAAGGACGACCTTAAAGTAAGAGGCCACTGTATCTTTAAGTCAAGAATAGTAGACGAGGTCAAAGGCAAGGAGACGTTAACTCTATATAAGAAGTCAAGACTAGTAATTTAATACTTTAACGACAAAGGGAAGAGAGAAATATTGACTTAGTCTCTAACAATCTAACGATCTAGCCAGCGGTTACTTATATTTTTGGCCGCTGCCGTTAAGCACTTAAATCGCCTCCGAAACTAGTCTAAATTCCATCTAGCTATTAAGGACATCACTTAAGCTTACGTCTAGGCAGAAACAAGGCTTCTCCGGGACATTTTTATATAACTACTAGAAGAGATCGCAGGAGATTTCCCTCCTAGTATAATATTCATAATAGTACTACCGTTATATAATATACTTAAGTCCAGAAACTATTAGTTTAATATATATTACAAACATTATATAGAGAACTTACAAATAGAGACGTTAACGTATGACTTATATTTACTAATTAGTACTAAGGAAAGCTATAACTTTGGAGTCATAGGAATGTAGACAGACGACACGTTAATTCTAAGAGATAAGGACTTCTTAGTAAGAGAGTAAAATAAGATCACTAAGGCCGGTTTTCTGACAAAGCCGATATAAGTACTACTCCTTACTAAAACTATTACGTTTAATAAGTGTACTATCTCTATAGACAGGGATAGCCTTTATATGTCACAGAAGGGTCAGGGAGTAAGGCTAAAGCTAGTCGACGCAGGAAAAGAGGATTATAAGAAGGCCTATAGAGAGTAACAAGCTCGTGCGGCCTACCTTGCCACTATTTGTTAGCCGGAAGTAACATTTAATCTCTCAGTCGCAGCGCAACACTAGGATCCGACGGAGGACGACGTCAAGGCCTTAAACCTACGCCTTAAATGGCAAATAGACAACCTAGAGAGAGGACTCTAATATATACTTATTGACTTACGGTCTGCGAAGGTCTACGTTTTTATAGACGGTTCCTTTACTAATAACAAAGACTTAAGTTTATAGATAAGTTTCGTATTAGTAATTAGTGCCGAAACGGTGGGGGATGCGCAATTCACCTTGACTAGTAACATCGTATATACTAGCTCAACAAAATATAAGAGAGTAACTCGTGTAGTACTCGCATTAGAGCTATATACCATAGTAGCTGGCATCGATATATTAATCTCTCTTAGTACTACTATTAATATAGTAACTGACAAGCTTGGTATCTCACGTCTTCTTACTATTGTTTACACGGATTCTCTATCCCTTTATGAGTGTATTATTAAGCTTAGTACGACGAAAGAGAAGCGCCTAATAATCGATATTATAGCCATTCGTTAATTATACGAGCGCAAAGAGCTAACGGAGGTTCGATGGATTAATGGCGCTAATAATCCTGCTGACGTTATAACGAAGAGCGCTCCGAATAAGGCTCTTCGGGATTTTATTGACACTAACATCCTTACTGTTAAAATGGAGGGCTGGGTTTAACAGTTAACCGGAGTTAATTTGGACTAGTAACGGAGAGGTTTTTTACACTCGTTGATTTTTTTTATTATTTGTATATTTCCTTGTAACTCTTATTTTTATTGATTTATCACTTACGATTATTTTCATATTCAATTAATTTGCGAAGTCAGAAACACATTCGATTTAGTTCTAAACACCCTCTAATTTAAAGTACTAACGGGCGGCCTTGCGACGACACTCTAATAGGGACTAACTGCCGGTTTTACTACAGGGGGCTACTCCCGTATAGTAATATAAAGAAAGTGCCGCCACGAAGAACTTACCACGAAGCTAATTCGAAACAGGGCCGAATCCCCTACTTATAAATATCTAGAAGAGGTTCCTCGTCCTCCTCCTCCGCGCTATAGCGGCGACTTCGGCGGGGGCGCTTAGTAAGAGGATCGTCCTCACCGCCGTCCTCCCTACCACGCTTAGTGGCGGTAGAGGAGACGACGGTGAGGAGCCGGTTCAAGACTAGCACTGTCTCCTATCGTATAAAGTGTTAATACTTAGGAGCCTCAATATTAAAAAGGAATAAGGGGGTTAACTTACTACTTGCGAGCTAGCCAAGCTAGCGATTTCCCGGCGTATAGCGCGCGTTTCCTTTAATAACGCCAGCGACAACTCCCTAGTAGTCTTTAGTACGCTAGTAGCGGCAACTAATAATGCCGAATCAATTGATTCAGCGGCAGTAACGATAGCTTCTTTATCTTTCGCCTCAAAGGCGGCAACTAGACGAAGGTATTCTTCGGCGATAAACCACGGAATCTGTTATATATTAGTAACTATATATTCGGAGTACTTTCGGCGAGGATTCGGATACAATTTAGAATAGAAAAGAAAATGGGAATACTTACTAAGTTGCACCGGGACTTCTTCTCTGCGTAGTACACGTACTTCTTACTCTTAAGATTGTTAAAGGCACATTCGTGGGACGGATTCTTTGTAAGGAGACGAACGCACCGAATATAGTATTTGCGGTATGTGAGGTCAAGCGCTCCTGTGGGTATAAGTGTAAGTACTGTTTTTAGTTAGCACACTGTTTCCCCACCGAACTATCTCTAAAGAGTATATTTACTTTTGGCTTGTCTATTTGATTTGATATAGTCTTCTCAGAAATGTCAGTTTTTGAGCTATATCAAGCGAATTCAGGGAGATCGGAAAGTAGTATACGTACGGTAGTTGTATGTGTATTTACTAAGGAGATTCTAAACCTTTAGGGGGAGGCGACACATATATATATCTATCACGTTATACAATACTAAGGGTTCCTATTGTTGCTGGTTCTCGCTTAACCTCGCTACTGCGTCTCGCCATATTCGGACCCCTTTCGGGACACTTTCGGGACACTTTCGGGACACTGTCAGATCGGGATCAGACGATGTCAGATACTCTGTCATTTTATTTGTTATTTCTTATATATTACTAGTTGTTTGCTTCTACGTGTGTTAGAAATGGTTTTTCCAAAAGAAGTTTTGCTTGTGTTAGTCCACAGGTCCCTACATAAGTATACTTCGGTCCGGAAAAGGGGGTGCGGGTTAAAGTCAGGGGTCAGAGCTTAGCCGGACTGGTTTCGGTGGAGATTCGGTGGGGTTTCGTAGTATATAGTCTGGCTCTCCTCGCACTCTCTTAGAATATACATAGATTTTGAACTATATATTTATTACTCTGTCGCCATACTCGCATTGGAATATATTCACACATGCGGCGTGGTACATGAACCGGTACTGCACCGACATATATAGCTACTATAGCTATTAAATATCAAGAGACGCTAAGGGCCTTGTTGGCGGCCTTTGGTTTGTTGATTAAAGTGTTGAAGCCACTCTAATACGAGCTCGTCACTTGAGTACCCCTTTTCACTACAAGAGATCTTTGTGCCTAGTAATAAGTTGTTATTAAACATCTTCTTAAGGTAGACAGTCCCCGGCATAATAATGTAACAATCAATGGCGTAGCTAGCGGCAGAGATACACTCAATGATTAACATAGACTCGCGGTCGACAAGGTCACGGGTGAAAACCTAAAAACAGTTAATACGCACTTAGTTATTAGGATAAGCGGTTTTTTAGTAGTAAAACGTACCTTCCGGATGTTCTTGTGCGTAATAACCGTTGTACTACTAATATACCCGACCCTAAAGTCAATTTCGTTTATATTAAAGATATCTTTCTAATATATTAAGTATTTAGCCATCACTAAAGCTAACTTCTTAAAGTAACCAGTAATCTCTTTAATCGTCATACAATCTTTACGCTTTTAGTCCATTAGAGTAGTCCGCAAAGTATAATATCGGCTAATAACGTCCATTCTGTCCACCCATCTTCTAGCCTAATTCAGCCCAATTCGCTAGAATATCTCTATAGAGAGACTTAATATTATAGTTACGGCGGTAACAATCATATTATATCTTATAAGAAAGCCTCTCTTAATAACAGTATTAATATACTATATTAAAGACGCCTCTTGAGCCTCATTTAATTTCTTGTTATGACCTTTATTCTCAGTTAACGTCTTTGAACTATCACTCTTCTTATAACGACTATTTAACGTAGAGTAACTAACTCCACGGAAAACGCTAGTAGCGATACGTAGACTAGTAATATCGGTATTATCTGGGTTCTTATATGCCGCCAAAGCAGCCTGAATCCTAGCCTCCTGGCTTATATAAGCGGGGGTCTTGTATTTGGGCATCTTCCGTATGCGAGCAATCTTAGTATCTAAAGGAGACTTCTTCTTGCCCTTCTTAGACCCTCTATGCTTGATTTGAGGCGTAGATTTAGCCATGGTAGGCGTAGTTCGTAGTCTGGATTGAATCGTGTATGTGTAGGGAGGATATCGCGTTTTTACGTGTTAGTGGGATATCCGGACTGTTACGGCTGGCCAAAGGTTGATACGGCGAGTTGACTCAAGCTTTGTATTTGGACCTAAGGCTACGCTCAGAATCGAGAAGAAAAGACAAGGAGGAAAGGAGAGCTCTCCGTAAGGGGGAGCTCGAGTATAAATACATGAAGGAGCCTCCTAATGGGGCCTAGCGTAGTCGGGGGCCATTCATCCACATGTCGCAGGCTCGCCACTAAGTCTTCCCTATTAGGCTTAGCGCCGTCGCATAGCCAGCGATGCTACGAGCCCGTGTCGGTTAGAATGCGAGGCGCATCGTAGGTCGTAACACGGACGCGATTTAGCACCCCTGTCAATGAACTGCGGGACGTCCCGAGGTGCCAAGACCTACCAGCTTTATACTAAAAAACTATATTCAGTTCAAAACAACACATAATTAATTAGTCCTAGCCCTAATGCACTAGTGTAATAATTATACTTTCAACTGCGGCGCGTTTTTCTATGAAGAAATCAAATCAAACGGACTAAAATTGGATTTTTAAAGTAATTAAACAGGCTAAATAGGCCATGTCGAAGTTGCTGGTATGTCGAAGTTGGTGGTTCCGACCTACTTGCGTAGGTCGGAAAAAAAAAACAAAAAAAATCAGGAAACCGACGAGTACTCGTCGGTTTCCTGACTTTTTTTGAAATATTACCGACCTGTACCAACAGGTCGGTATCAGCAACTTGGACATATCAGCAACTTGGACACGGTAAATACCGTCTTAATCAAGGAATAACTTTTTTACTACTAATGCAATCAACTTCGGGGATAGACCATTAGATCCGGAATAAAATCCTGCATTAATTACAACTTAGATAACGTCATTTAATTCATATTGTGTATTGTAATTAATTAAAGTAAGCAAGACTTTGGGTGCACTCGCTTATGTAATCTCATATCCGACCACCAACTTTGATACACCTCAATTGTAATCATCGTAATCTACAGGCCCACCACCACTATTATCAGTCAAATTGACGTCAGAATCGGAATCAGCAGACAAATCTGACTCTACTACGCTCTCAATATCACTGCTACTCTCTTGCTCTGTGTCGCTAGGGATCTCAATCGCCTTTTGTGTTAGTCTCTTAGTGCGAATTGGTCTTTGAGATGCGGCCATAACCATAGGCTCTTGCTGGGTAGCCTCTTTCCCTTTAATTGTGTTTGGTTTCCGACCCCTAGGCTTCTTCCCAGTACTAATTAAGGCCTGTATCTTCGCACCCCTGTCGATGCCCTGCGGGATGTTCCGAGGCGCCAAGACCTGCAAAATCTTCATCCTAAACTCGTATTCAACTCGAAACAACGCCGTATTAACTAGCCCTAGCCCTAATGCACTTGTTTGGTAATTATTCTTTCAGCTACAGCGCATTTTTCTATGAAAAAATCAAGTCAAACGGACTAGAATTGGATTTTTAAAGTAATTAAATAGGCCGAAAAGGCCGTGTCCAAGTTGCTGATATGTCCAAGTTGCTGATACCGACCTGTTGGTACAGGTCGGTAATATTTCAAAAAAGAGTCAGGAAACCGACGAGTAGAGTGTTCAATCAAAAAAAAAAAAAAAAAAAAAAAAAAAATTTTTTGGGAGGATGGCAATGTATGTTCTGTGTTTAGCAAGATTAAGCAAGGAAGAGAGAAGAATACACAGCTCTAAGCGTCAAGGAAACTATCTCAAAGTCATTAGACGCTTTCACCAGACTCCGCCTCCTTTTTCTCAGTGATACCGAATTCCGTGTTCAACACCTCGCGCATTGGAACCTCCTTAACGAAAAATGCGATAACGAAACCAAGTACTCCGAATGCGATAGAAACTTGCCAAACGAGCTTCAGCGCATCGACGTATGTCTGAACGACCTGCTCCTTTATCTCCGGTGTTTCATTGAGCGAAAGGATGAAATCTTTAGAGGCGAGACTGTACGCTCCTCCGTTCTTTAGCAACTCTCGAATAGGTTCGCTAGATACGTTCGGAAGGAGGTCGTCGATACGCGTGTTGAACACACTCGTAGGAATCGCCGCACCCCAGATGGCTCCAAAGCTGCGAAGAAAGGCCCAGGTCGCAGTAGAGGTCGCTACATCCTTTTCCTCCAGAGGCGCCTGGATGGCTGGAAGTGTGGCAGTGACCATTACCCCGAGACCTGCGGCAACCAATATTTGGATGACCACCCAATATGCAACAGACGAATGCTGGTCGAGTCGAGTGAAAAGACTGAGGCCGATGGCAATTAACGTAAGACTAACAAAGTGAGACGGGCGGTATTTGTTCATTTTAGTGATTGCGATGCCGGAGATGATAGCAAAGGGAATTGATGCAACAGCCGTTGGGAGAAGGTCCACTCCAGATGCGGTTGGAGATGCTTCCAACACGGCTTGAAAATAGACTGGGAGGTAATACACGACCCAATAGGTGATGATCGAGTGCAAAAAGGTAATAGCATAGACTGATGCTGACGTTCGATTGGAAAAAAGGTGCAATGGCATTGTTGCCTCTTTCACGTATGAAGACGCTTCATAAATGAAAAATGCGATCATTCCGAGAAACCCAAGGACCAGTGGCAAGATCGTGCGCCATGAAGACCATGGATGGGTAGTGCCACCCCAGGTCAAGGCCAACAGAATCGACATGACCGATAGAATAAGTATTCCATTGCCGAGCCAGTCTACCCTCTTGAGTTGTACACTCAGTTTATCGGGCTTGTAATCGACGTGAAGAAATAGAACCAATAGGATAAGAGAAGCGCCGACGATTGGTAAATTGATGTAGAAGATCCAGGACCATGACACATGCTGTGTCAAAGCGCCACCAATGAATGGCCCGAGGGAAGTACCTATCAGATTATTAGTTGTTGTATTTGCTGATTAGATCGTGAATATTCATACCAAGGGCGAAAACAACAAAAATCATGCCCATGTATTTCGGCCGTTCGCGAAGGGGGATGATATCCGAGACAATAATGTCGACCATTACATTGATGCCGCCTCCTCCAACTCCTTGAATCGCGCGTCCAGCAATCAATGCAGTAGTTGTCTTCGCCGATCCACAAATAGCGCTCCCAATTCCGAAAAACACCACAGAACCAATCATCAGCCACCTGCGACCAAATATGTTTGATGTCTGCCCATACAAGGGCTGAAAACATGTCATCGTGAGGAAGTAGGCATTGATCGTCCATACATAGACATCGGAGGAGTTGAGATCTTTGACGATTGTTGGAAGAGCTGTCGAGAGAACAGCAGCATCAAGTGAAGATAAGAGCGAGGTGATGGCTAGAGCAACCATGATGGACCTATTGTAGAAGTTAGCTTATGTTCGTTTGAAATTTGGGAGCCGTGAGCGAGAGTCTCGGCACAAACTCCCCCTGTCCCCTATTTTCCGCAATTCAAGAGATAATAGGTGACGTTTGACTCACCAGAACTGGAAACCGTGGCCCACAGTGATTGTGTTTGTTACAGCCTCCATGTCTGAACCTGCTTCCGGTGGCGTGTCAAGCGCTGAAATGGACCCTTCGAATTTGCTGTCTTGGGCCGACATTGATATTGCGATCGGATTTCGTTCGATGTGTTTGTTTTGGGTTTTGAAAGGGGATACAAAGCAAAATTTTCCAAGAGAGTGGTGGAAACCTGTGACACAAAATCCAATTCACTCGACCGGATTTTTGACGATGCCAACTCAGTGGCAGATTCTTGGAGATGAACAGTGTGCAACACAGGAGTAAGGCTTGAGAATGCGCCTGTGAAGTACTCGAGGCGAAATGAAAGTAGCTTACGTTAGGAGAGCACTTACATGAGAATAGCACTGACAATTCTGCCTAGTAGCAATAGAAGTTCCTGACACCTCATGTCCTGACGTCGAATTTCCTGACGTTAGAATTTCCTGACGATAGAATTCCTGACGTCGTAGGTACTTTCTTGGCGGGCCGACTTAGGCTGCAGAAGTCCGTGCTTTCAGGCTTCACTAAGAACATCAAAAATAATCGTATTTTACTATCTAATTAGGTGTAGACCAGCCTTGGCTCTTCACGAGTTCTTGCACCCAATAATCTTGCTTTTCAATCAATCCATTGATCCAAATCTGTGGTATTTTGTCCCATTCCTCTGTCACAGCAAGTACTATATCAGGTTCATTTGTGGGCTGAATTTGACGCCTGTGAATCGTCTGTTTGATTATACGCCAGCACTTCTTAATTGGATTCATAACAGGAGAAGTTGACGGGTGAAGAAACAAGAGAATGCCTTTAGAAGCTCGCCAGCGAGCACACGGGTTCGTAATAGACTTGTAGCCGTGTGCTGAGTTACCGTCTTCCATGGATAGTGGAGTACCACAAATAGCTCGGAATGCTTCTAAAAAGCTTTGAATATACGGCTCCAGTGCTTGTCCGAGGTAATCCGTTTGTTTGAAAGCTCCATTCTTTCCTGTGCCACGATATTAATCAAGGCGCTCTTATCCTTCGTCCACTGAGACATTACCCAGCGCTAGCAAGGAAGCAAAGTCAGGGCCCTAATTGGTCCAAGGAGGGGTCCCAATTGAGCCTCATCCTTTGGCGAATACCCCTGCTAGCGCTGGGTAATGTCTCAGCGGGACGAAGGGATACCTACGGTATGCCAAGAGGTAAAGATCAACTGTCGGCTACCTGAGTACCTATGGTAGGTGCTCTTCTCGTAAAATATGGATATACCCGTGCCTACCGAGTACAAGGTATGCAAACTACCTACTTATGAACGGCCCGCTCCCGTAAGCATCGTCCCGGCATTTACACGGTTAAATAGGCAGGTAGGTACGGTTGCGGTTATCTAGCTGATCTCTTTTGGGAATGGCTATTGCTAATTACACACACTCATTTATCAAGTCTCGGAGCTGCGTAACTCTTTACTTAAGACCTGGTCCGCATAGTGAATTGTAGGTACGTAAGCAGAGGTTAGTTATCAAGGGGAAGTTAGCTCCCAGGTGTGCCGTGTTTCAGATGTGCAACTTGCAAGTTATGACGCCCTTACGTTATATGCGATTTAGCTATTATGATGTGCGATTTAGCAAATATATCAATCGGGATGACCGAAAGATAAGTCGCATTCGCATTCGCTCGTGGCATTCTCACCATCGTAAATTCTTAATATATTCAATAGAGGCACAGTTTCGTTGGAGCTTGGGGTGGGCTGCATAGCGGCCTTCTTGGTTCGTCAGACTGCGCATAAAATTGGTACTTAGTGGAGTCACAGTCACAGCATGCAATGCAATGCATTAAAAAACTGTTTGCGGAGGTCGCATCCTTCTGCAATCAAAATTGTTACAGGCAAGACACCGAAGGATACCGTGGTAAGTCCAACTGCTGGAGCCTGACACGTTGCATAAAGCCTCGAGAGGGTCATGGTCTCAATATTTCCCAGGAGAACACAAAGCTTCCAAGGTTTGCGGTCTGTTCCACCAACGCATCTCCCGAGTTATGATGTCTGCACCACCTACAGCTAACGCGTGTTCGACTCCAATTCGGATTGCCTGTGAGCGGTGCCATTCCCAAAAGCTGCGTTGTCCTAGGGATGATTCCAACCACGGACCTTGTACACGATGTCATAAGGCAGGAGCTGTTTGCATTTTTAGCCCCTCACTGCGAGGCAGATCCTCACCTTCGACTAGACAGAATCCGACGAAAGAAAACCCTCCAAAATGACAAAAAGAAATCAAGGCCCGCGAAACCTCCAGCTAGCGCCGCAGAAGATGCAGCCTATTTGGTATCGCCTCCTCTTACCTCAGAGCCGCGACTGGAAAACATGAATATCACAGACGCTACGGGGTGCTTTTTGGAATCACATGAATGGTCAACAATTCTACCGGAGCAACAGATGTCAAATCCATCTCAGGGAAAATGTACATCCAGGCAGAATTCTTGGAACGGTCACACTTTTGACTCTCATGGGCTCATCCCGGAATTATTGACTGGCTTTCATGACTATGATACTGAGATGGAATTTTCTGATTTCCAAATTCTCACGCCAGATTCCGCGATAACAGGACGACATCCCTCGGCAGTGATTGGAGACAGTCCTAGCTTCACAAGTTACAACCAGTCGACAGTTTCTAGTGATCAAAACGATGCCGACCAAGCTCAGTATACTACACAATTCAGCCTCGAACCTCCCACCATCATCACAAAGGACAACCTGCAGAACGCTTTGCAGGATATGGCTGATGATACAGAGGCTTGCATTCGTGGGCTCTCAGAATTGTCCTTGACCCTGAGCCAATGTCGTCGTCTCTTTTCCCAATCCAACGCCTCAGCTTCCACACAGAAGAATTCAAGACCAAACGGCTCACAGAATGTAAAGAATCGCCTTCCAGCCATTCTGATAGATAGCATCTTCAGATGCTCACAGAGGATAATTGATCTGATCCAGCATGCCAAGAAGAACATTGTCAAACAGTCCGTCGAACTTGTGCGGCCGTTTGAATCATCACGCTCATACTCAATCGAGTCAAAAACGTCACAGCGACGACATCTCTATGTCAAGGAGTCCATCTGGTTCCCTTGTTGCTCATGGTACTAGCAGAAACCTCAAGTCGCCAGCACGCGATGAAGCAGCGGCAGGTGGTCAATCTGACCCGCCTTCCCGAGCACCCAGCAGGCAAGAGTATGACCAGTCTCAGAACAGCTATTACGATGAGAGAGTACTTAAGTCACCGGATACCAGCACACTCTTGCTCTTCCTGTCGTGCCACGAAAGCCTCTTAAGCATATACTCAATGGTATGCGGTGATATTCAGAAAAGTCTGACCGGGAACACCACACCCCAAAGCGAGGAATTCGGTTCGAGGCGGGCATCGGAGCTACATCAAGACATACCAACAAATGGAACTGGCACGCTAATACCATCAAATAGGAAAGTGCGCGGAGATCAAAACCACGGCTCCAAGCACTTTCGATCTGAGCCCGCGCCTCCTGAATCTCTCGTCGTTAACCTCTTCACCGAGTGCGACTCCCAACATAACGTCATCGAGAATGGAGCTTTCCATGCTTCTTTCGATGTTCAGTTGGTTCATAGATGAGATCGACAACATATTCCCCGAGATCTGCATGCCAGACCCAGATCCCAATCATCGCGGCGAGACACCTGACAGCCGGGGCCGTGTAGCTGTGGGGGAAAACAAGGTGGATGGCGCGTCTGAGAAGAAGGAAGAGACAGTAGAACTGGGCAACAGCCTTATAACCACTGGGTCAGGACGAGGAACAAAGCTTGCAAGAAGGAGATCTAGAGTGCGAATCGGATTCTCAAGAACTGTAGATAGGCAAAATGTGGGCCCTAGCCCAAAGGGAGACCGGGCGCCTAACTTGCGAGCATATGGTCCGAGGAATTTTAGGCTCAATGATTGCTTCCGGACATAATATGACATTAGTAGATTTCATCATGTGAAAAGTTCAATCATATGTAGTGCTCTGCACGTGATGAAGCTAGGAGCGGACCGAAGCATCAACATTCAAGCTAAGCCAGATAGGGAATTTGAGCTAGCCCCATTTCGGATACTTGCTCAACAACCCGTGTTGCTGCAACGTCCCATCAAAGAATTCTTGACCCATCCCCAATCTCAACATCCTCACATCTCCAGAATGCTTGAACGAGGTACCTAAATTTGATGGTGCGGGATAATCTCGCTAGTCCAGTCATGGGTTATCATACCAAATCTACCCTTACGGGCCTTACCAAAGACGAGCGCAAGCGCAATTCGGATCGAGTGTCTCAACGCGCCCTGCGTGAGCGCAAAAAGGACCGGATTCAATACCTCGAACGGACAGTGGAACGACTACAGAATCAGGATGCTGATGGAAGCGTCCGAGAGCTGATGGAGGAAGTCGAACGGCTCAAAGAGGAGAAGGAATCCCTCAAGCGGCTAGTTGATCAACTTGGTGGTGTTACCTCATCTCTACAGCAGTGGCGTAGTTCTGCTGGAGGTGAAAGAGGTAGTAGTTCAGAGTCAGGAACAGCGATCTTGGCGTCGTCCAAAACCGAAGCTGGGGGCTTTTTGACCGAACGTATGTGATTCCCGCGGCCTTCCAATTGATGAAATTTGTGTTTACTAGAAATTATGTGCAGTGGCCCCAGGGCGGAATCCGCTATTTGTTGACATTTCACGCGACTACGAAAGGCTGAAAGCTCGCCCAGATGTTGCAAACATGCTTCGGGATACTCATACTCTTATCAAGGCTACCCTGAATGGCTGGCATTCAATTGTGAGGACCGAAGCGAACCCGCTCCAGGATATCCTGGAAAATCTCCATGAGAGACTGGACTTAGGTCCGAAGAGCAGGTTGATAGATCAGCTGAGTATCTATTATTTGACCCAAATGGCTCTTTTGGTTTGCACGCCACTTCTGTTTTCGTGGCGTTACGTTCTGACATTACTAGGTACTAGAAGATCCGAATCTTGAATCCTCTATTAATATGGTTCCTTTCTGGCTTTATCCTACGTAAGCTACTTGCATTGTCCACTCTATCTCTAAACTGTATACTTACTGCACTAGTGAGACTCAAAAGGCCGTTCATCATCATCTCATCATTGGCATGCTTCCGTGGTGAGACCAGTTATTTTTTCCAACTCCCTTACTTCCTTCGTTTTTATTTCACATTCCTCCATGTTTTAACGCTTCAATTACAGGCCATCTATGCGCGACCATGTAGTCCGCAACCCATCCGTAAGGTTTCTGGAAAAAGACTGTGAAGCTTTTACCCTGGAATTCCTTCGGTGCATACGATTTGTTCCCCAGATCAATTTCGAGACTAGCTTTGCCGTTAATGAGTATAGTGGTCGCTTAGCGATTAGCCGAACATATCGCCACCTGTTCTTTGATTCGCCCCCATTTGCCATGACGCCAGAGTTCTTTACGAACTTTCCAGAATTCATAGACATGATACCGGAGTGGAAGATTCTCCAAACCAATCTTAGGGGAGGAGAAAGTTCTGTCGTGGTACACTCCCAACCCTTTGGGAGGCAGAATGGGGATGCGTTTAATAAAGATGGCGAATGGCCAATGCATCCAAGCATGGCAGAGCAGGGAGGATTTATCTCTGCCGCCCCAGGCTACGGTCCTCTAGAGATGGGTCAGGATTTTCCAAATCTCGATCTGCGGGACATTCCTTTGGGACCGGAGTATTTAGAGTGGCTCTGATTATTTTCCTTGTCTTTTGCTTTCTAAACGACATATAACTATTCGCCTTGTACTCAAGTGTTATTTCTCAGCTCGCTAGTAGAAGCACTATATTTCTCCTCCAAAGATAGACGCTTAAGATCCTTTTTCACTCCCGTGTTCATGTTATCTCCGACCCTTTCAAATCTGCAACCAAGGTCATCGCATCCCAAAATCATCAGAAAGTATTAACCACTGCCCCGAACGCCGCCGCCAAAGCCGGTAACTCCATTCGGCAGATCCTCTAATTGTTCAATCTTAACCACTTTACCAGCATCTCCCACGCCTCCTCGTCTCCCGTGTCCTCATTCATCATCCCATTATATAACTTCAGCATCCTCGGCATGAGCACATACTGCACCAAGCTCAGCGCCAGCCCAATCCCGAACAAAATCTTCGTGCGCAGCAGTTTCGGGTCGTGGAAAGGCGTTGGCCCGGTGTTGACTGCGAGGAGGATGTATTGGATCAGGCTGAGCGCCGTGACGATGGAGAGGAATCGCGGACACACGATGCGGAACCAGGGCTTGAAGGTTGGTCGATGAACGGTGGGGAGGTCAGGCGAGAGGAAGGTGGAGAATGCGTAATATTGGGAGATTCGCTGGGAGATGCTGATTTTGTTGCTCGTATTAGACTGGTGAGAATTCATGGAAATTTCGGAAGGGCTCACAGCATTGTGCTGTGGAAGAGGGGTGCCGTGCGCAGGATTGAGATACCTACGTTACCCATTTTTGACGCGTTTACAAACGAATATATCTTGAGATTGCTCGTGGGATGGGTATCGTTGTTGCTTGGGCTCTCAACTTTCATATTTTGCATTATTATGGGAAGGTGGGCTGTCGTGCAAGTTCTTCCAAGCACCGCCGAAGACCGAATGGGTGGGAACGCCGAATCAAATATAATAGTTTACCTTGCGGGTCGCCGACAACTCGAGAGTCATGTCATTTGGAATAGCCTATTTTCAACTTTTTCGGATTCTGCGGGAAACAATCAGTTGATGAGACAATTTGTGAAGTTATTACATGCTTAGCAAACTTTAGAGATGAATTTTTCGAGTGTGGTCTGTGGCCGTCCGTTTTTCACATGATGTTTTCGGACACTTCGAGGCAAGAGCGCTATAACGCAATTATTTCTAGGCGTAAAATAACATAGTAAGTATAAGAATGAATTAGATTGTGTGTCTTATAACAAAGACATGGCTTGGTGCGGACAAAACTCCTACCCCATCATTCATCATAGCTTGCTTACGGAAATATAAATTTGCTCCCTTGAGTTCGCACTCCATCACTTTCTTACAATCCCCATCTGATCATCCAACCAGGTGAACATACGAAAGTGCGATACCGCCAAAGCCGCCACTTTGGCCTGCAAACCTCCATCGGAAACCGTAGTCCCAATCCAAATATTCTTCTCGCTTTCCTTCAACTGCGTCAAAGCATTGTACATCCTCATCGGCCCCACCTCAGGCGGATCATACAGCGTTTCCCTCGCACCCGTAACCATCACTGGGCATCTCACTTTAGCCAGCAAATCCTTGCCTTCTGGCGCCAAGATATATTTCGCGAATTCGCGGAGGACTTTCGCTGGCGACGGCGCACCAAATGCCCACATCGAATGCCCAAATTCCCAGCGTGTCTGGAAATTCAGAGCCGAGGACAGGGCGAACAGGTTATTGAAGATACCATCTGAGGAACCAAGAAGGGATGCGCGCCTGAACCGCAGCCCCCAAATCGAAGAACCCGTCAACAGATATGACGGCTTTGACACGCAGATCACCTGTCGCCCCTCTGAGAGCAAAGTACCCGCCAAGCGATGCACCGATGGCAGAGATGCGAGATTTGTCGAGGTTGAGAGATGGGTTCCTTGCAGCGTGAGAAGTGATGAAGTCAATCGCTGAGTTTGTAACAACATCCCAGTCAGGCCTCAAAGGGATGTTTTGCTTTCTGAGTACGAGGCCCTGCCCTGGACCGTCAAAGGTCAAAACTGCATATCCACGAGTACGAGCCCCGGCAGCGACATAGTAATACAACTCCTCTTGTATGGAATTCAGACCTCCATTGATGATAATGATGGGAATTGGATCAGTGCTTCCTTGTCGCGATCCGGGCGAAGGCATGTAGAGGTATGCAGGAAAGCTAACACCGTGTTGGAATGGGATGCTCAGTACATGAACAGGACTATCTAGCAGCGCGATTCCCTTCTTGAAACTCGCAGTTGCTTTCTCAATTGTTGGCAACAGCCTCTTGTCGCCTCGTAGGTGATGAAGCATAAACTCGCTTAACCGGTAGTAGTTAGAAGCTCTGATGAATGCTTCGAATGCATTACCAAAGTGCTCTTCACCTTCTCAGAACTAAGACCAAAGCTCGAGACGCGGGCGAGGAGAAAAGATTGAGCCCGGGACTTTATTTCCTCGCCATCGGATCACTTCGAATGCATTATCAAGATGCTCTTCACCTTCTCAGAAGCAAGACGAAAGCTCGAGAAGGGGGGAAATGCAGGGAATTTATTTGGGCTGGGCAATCGGTCTGGCGACGTGGTCGTCACGTTTCCCGAGACGTCGCATCGATATCGAGAGTTTGTAACAGAACCATGTCCTTTCGCTGCGCAAAAATCACCAATGGCCTGACATAATGGAGGAGAAGTCCGTTATCGTCCCATCCCACCCCTAATCCTACAAACCCCCCCGAACCCCAAACTCCTTCTAGTATCCTATAATACGCACCACCCAACACTATTAATTCCGCAAACTCGTCATAGTCCTGTTATACGCAGCTCCCTCCCTCGCCAACAACACCTTAACACTTTCAAACGCCTTCTCAAACGCCATTTCTCCTCAATCCCACTAAAATCCACAGCCGTCCACGCTAATCTCTCTTTCGCACCTCCAGTTCTACCACCATTCTGTTCCTTCTCCAGCACTTTCCTCTGCGCAGCCCCGAACGCAGCGAGGTTCCACGCCTCGAGATCAGTGCCAGCATCTTGCCTAATGCTCGTCAATGCAGATCCAGAGCCGGAACGTTGGATGACAACGCGAAGGCACTTGTGGGGATCTTTGTGGCATTTGCACGAGGAGGGGTCGATGATTGTAGCCTCATCGGTCTCAACTGCTATGGTTGAGTAACTCACATCCCCTCTCTTGGTGACTTTTTGGAGGAGGAGTACGAGGACAGAGGGGCGCGGCGGCTCGAGGATAAGACCGATTGTGCATCGGCAGCATTTACTTCAGCGGTGGTGTATGTGGCGCCGCTTGCTGCTATTGAGGCGGCTGTGGTGGATGTGGCGGAGGCAACAGTGCTGTTGATTGTCCAGATTGAATCTCGTCTTCTAATCCCGCCAATAGTCCCGCGTCATTTGGGAAGGAGTGGTGAGGCTACTGTTGCGGTTCGAGGGGCGAGAAGGAAGCGAGGAAAGAGAGTTTCTGTCATTGTCTTGAGGCGGGCGACCTTGGGGAGCTCTAGAGAGGAGAAGTAGCAATAGGTGATCCAGGCAATTCCGCTGGCAGGATCGTAGCGGTGGGTCCTACGGAATTGGACGATAGGGAAGAAGAAGCAGAAGGCCTATTTTCCCTTTCGTTAGCAGTTGAGTTCTGTGGTCTCTTTGCACGCCAGAGTTGAAGCCGTCCAGAGTACTCGCTCTGGATGCCACCCATCATTCGCGCTGCGGCGTAGGTAATAACTTTGATGTCGAGAGATTCGCGAACGACTTGGTATCCAGTAATTGCATCTTGGAATTTGAGCAGTTCGGTGCGTTTGTTGAAGACAAGTGCGCTGGAGCTGGAGCTGGAGGCGAAACGGTCGCCTTGGAAGGTTATGTTCAGTGCGCCGCGGCCGGTCTCCATCATATCTTACGGTCTTACCCATCTATTCGCAAGCCAGCCAGTGCGCGGCTCCTGGAACCAGCAGAACCCACCCTGTTTCCTTTACGTAGAGTCCCCCCCAATAGAGTACTCTCAGACAAAGAGACTGGAGCAGATCAGATCAGACCAGACCAGACTAGACAGACTAGACCATCCAAACGAAACCAAATCTCCTGTCAGACCATATCGCCCTTTTTTGCTTCCAAAGTCGGTTTGCTTCATCTTCTTTTCTTCAAACACCCCGGAAATCTGTCTTGGGCCTACTGCATTTTTGGCTCCAACGACCAGAATACTCACTCGCTGGACCTTGAGGGATACAGCACAGCACAGCACAGTACATTTGTTCTTTGTCGGCCGCGTCAACCTTCCTTCAACCCAAAACTTCCCCACGTACTTGTAGGCAGCTGGGTACTTTACCTACGACGTTCCTGGCCTGGAATAGCGCCCACGCCCACACCAACACCCACACCCACGCCCACCTGTCACCAAATCTAGTATCGTAGCTCCGTCTGCCTTTACTTCTTACCCCTCTGTGCTATTGAATTGGGCTGCGTTGGGCTAGAGCTGCCGCGCTGTGGACCTGTCCTGTCCTGTGCGACTACAGTACATCACCACACCACACTCGCTCCAACTACTGCAACCTCATCTGCAACCCTTCACGATTAGCCGTTCCCAACTGCACACCTACCTACACTACACTGCAATCCAACAAGTGCTCTTTACAGAGCTTGAGACCGCTGTTCCTGTCCGCAACTGAGCACCGCAGGCCAGGGTAGGCTATCGGATACGATAAGATTTGATCCCGCTCACGCCTCTTCTCTCTTTCTGCCGCTCCTCTCCAACCCTCTCCTCTCCTCTTCTCTTCTCTGTTCTTTGCTGGCACAATCCAGCCCACAAGTCACAAGTCACAAATCTACACACAATCGCAATCACAGTCACAGTCACAGTCACGCCCTTCGCAGCTTGCTATCATCATCACCTCCATTTACTTCCTTGTCGTCCCATCCCACAACCACAACCCACATCCCACATCCCACATCCAGAACCAACCAACATCGCCAGCCAGCCAGCCAGCGTCTAAAGTGACACCCACCACCGTCAGAAGTCATATTTGTCTGCTGCACAAGCTACAAGCCAGCCTTTCGCGACTCATCAACCAACATCTTCTGCCTTCTCTTTCCTGTCTGCCAGAGCTTTCGGAGAGTTGGGAGACAGATCGCCATCATGTCCGACGCCATCGGTTCGGTGCGAACCTTGAAGAGGAAGAATGTAAAAGGTCTTGCTTTGGCAGCGCCTGCGCCCCGGCCAGTTGCACCCTCTGAGAGCGATCTCCAAATTCCCGGCGGCAACGGGAACGAGAATGCCAGGCAGACCGCACAGCTCGAGATTGGAATCGAATATAAGCTGGATTTGAAAAGAGAGGACCTAGAGGTGTTGAAGGACTTGGGCCATGGAAATGGAGGAACCGTCAGCAAAGTCAGGCATATGGCGACAGGCACGGTTATGGCAAGAAAGGTAAGGCACAATAGTCGCTGTTGGAATGGTATCCATGCTAATGGATTTACTTCCTCCAGGTCATCCACGTTGAAGCCAAGAAAGAAATGCGCCGTCGAATTGTGAGGGAACTTCAGATCATGCACGATACCAACTCGGAATTCATTGTCAACTTCTACGGCGCCTTCCTTAGCGACACCAACGATGTCATTATGTGCATGGAATATATGGATGTCGGGTATGCAGTTTGCAGAAAGGTCCAGAGCAATGACTAACCTGTTTTAGTTCCCTCGACAGAATCTCAAAATTGTTCGGTCCTGTACGGGTAGATGTGTTGGGGAAAATTGCAGAGGCGACGCTCGGAGGACTTACTTACCTCTACATCAAGCATCACATCATGCACCGAGACATCAAACCTTCCAATATCCTGGTGAACTCGAAGGGCCAGATCAAGCTATGCGACTTTGGTGTCTCAGGAGAGCTGGTCAACTCGGTGGCAGATACTTTCGTTGGAACATCCACATATATGGCCCCAGAGAGAATCCAGGGGCAGAAGTATACGGTAAAGTCAGATGTCTGGAGTTTTGGCTTGTCGATCATGGAACTGGCGATCGGCAAATTTCCATTCGATGCCAGCGAGCACCTGTCTGACGGCGATGGTGCACCATCTGGAATTCTGGACCTTTTACAGCAGATCGTTTACGAACCAGCTCCAAAGCTGCCCAAGAGCGAGGCTTTCCCCCAGATTCTGGAGGATATGATACAGAAATGTATGGCTAAGGCCCCAGAAGAACGACCTACACCGCAAGAACTTTTCGTGAGTACCACTCTGAGACATAAGGAACCGGTTACTAACACTCAGAAGGAACGCGAACCTTTCGTACAAGCAGCCAAGAGAACCCCGGTAGATTTGAGGGAATGGGCAGTCAGCTTGATTGAAAAGGACAACCGCAAATCTCATCTCGCCCCTCAACTATCTCCCTCTACACAACAGCTACTTCGCTCCGGGGATTCACCCACCGGGCCCTACTCCTCGAATTCCCCAGACTACTCTCTTCCTACCCCTACATCTGGGGACATCCCCATTGGTGGCGGTGATGTCCGCTCAGCTGTCACATCTCCTCAGTACGGTGACAGATCACCAACCAAGAATGGATCAAGCAGCCTTGGCCGTGCATCAGGAGCTCCATATCATCCCGGGCTTCCTCCTAGGGTTTCCACAACAAACTCGGTACCCAAGGTCACGACTCTGAACGCTCCTGACCACTCTTCCAACGGCCCTTCCAGTGCCAACGCCGTGTCCTTCTCCACAACAACACTTCCAATGCGGCCTGCTCCACCTGCCGGTCCATTACCACCGCCTCCGGTTCCGAAGAAGGAGAATGCCGATACAGATGTGAAGAAAGAGAGTAGACGACAGGCGACCTTTGGAAATGGCTTGTACGGATCTGGATATCCGGCTAGCGGGTCAAACTCGTACGAATACTAAATCAATATAATGCCATCTTCCGCATCTTCTTTCCAACCATTTCACATTTTCGAAACCCGCAAGCACCTTGAAGCATCTCCCCGGCGTCTGCACCATCATGTCAGATATATGTTCGCCTTTTCTTTACTCTTCTGACTGCATGTGTGCCACTTCTCGATTTTTGAGCTGGACCGAGCCCCGTGTTGGAGGAACTAGGGTTTCTCAATGATGCAGTGGCTATAGCGTTGCTGCCGGCGTATTTAGACAATGATTCTTACGATTTCTCTAACTCGGTCTTCTTCAGCTGCTCGTGATCTCCTCAGCCTTTCCATTCTTCAAAACACCCTCTGCTCTGGCCCCTGTGTCACTATCCTCCCCCCTACCAATTTTGCCGACGAAGCCTTTCTCCAGGATTTCAATCAACTCATCCAGTTGTGACACAATCAAGTCCGTATGCTCGTGGTCTGCCAGGTGCGCATTAACATCGTTTACTAGCAGCACCGTTGCGGCTCCTGCTGTGTAACCAGCCGTCATGTCATCTATCGAGTCCCTGCGAGAAGTCAGCATGTCTTATTTTCAAGACGCACCATCTTTTTCTCTCGCTTTGTCAAAGCATGTGTCGACAATTTGTTTTGTACCATTCAAAAAAGCTCAATCTCAAATCTAGACTGTTTTGTCACTTACCCAACCATGATAACCTGACTAGCATCGCCCTGCTCTCCATCCTTCTCAACAAACCCCCAGCTCTTCGCAATGTGCAGAATCCCCGCTGGGTTCGGCTTCGGCGGCTTGAATTCTCTCGTCACGATCGGCTTGAACTCCTTTCCAGTCAAGAATTTCTCCAGCAAATGCGTGACTGGGGCGTCAAAATTGCGGGTACAGATTCCCTTGGGGATGTTGCGTGTTTCGAGGTATTCCATCAATGAGACGAGACCGGGTTGTGGTTCTTGGGAACTCATGGCTGAACGCTCGATGGCACGTATTTTTTCTTGGGCGACTTCTTGCTCAGAGGTGGGTAGAGAATGGATGTGGTCGAGGATGTCGATGCTTTTATCGATTCCAAGGGCCGATCGCATTTGACCGAACATCCAGGTTTGTGGGATGCTACAGGGTGTTAGTTAGTTGTAGATGACTGTAACTGGACCGGATTCTAACGAAATTACTGATGGGAGATGGCTGTATGAGGGACACTGCAGATGCATTATGCAAAACCGATGTAAATATAGCACTGGCCCGTTGTTCTTTCAGTTGGTTTTATGCTCATGGAACAGATTTCATTCCGATCTCCTCTGTTATTCTATGGGCAACACATGGAGAATATGGTCTCCAACTTCACTTGAACCAGACGTGAGCCGAGCTAAATCTTCCTTCGATGACAACATGCTGGGGAAAACCAGCAGGTGGTTTATATGGACAAAGTGCCCCTAAACAAGGCAAAGCCACAGCAGTAGGCACATGCTTCATGACCACACCCAGAATAAAAACAACAAAGTGAAACTCAGCAGAACAAACACCAGCAGCACTCGCTAGACCTTGACATCCAAGTAGGCAAACTCCCCAAGCACCTCTTGTCCTCCAAAAATAACGGCAACATAACAAGCAAGCGAACACACAAGAGAAAGGGTTACAAATTCCAGAAAGAAGAGTGAGTGATCATACCACAAAGTCCCATCAACATCAAACACAATACCCTTCAATTTTGGCAACTCTCCACCATCCGCGTCCTTGATGCCCAAAGGAGCGAACCTCCTGGGCTGCTTCAACAGAGTACTCGTCATACTGAGTGACCTCTTGGCGTGCCGGTTGGATACAACAAATGAAATGAGGGAGGGAGTGGTTTTAGAGGACCTTAGTAGGTGCTTTTGAGTATTCATCCGGAGTTGGTGAGGCGTAACTGTGCGATTTTATTGTGGAATGGTTGGCTAGGACGAAGGCGTAAAAGTGGAGTGAGTAAGTATCGAACGAGAAGAGCTAAGTTTCATTTGGATGGAGCAGATTTGAAGCCTGAGGCATGAAGTAGATTTATCAAGAGGAGATTTATTTTTAATTTTTACAAGGGCATGCAGCTTCCGGAGGCGCTGAAAGGTTGCCTTATTGTTAATGTTTAGGGTGAACAGAGACTGTAGGTATGCACTCAAACGACACATCTGTTAAAGTGATCCATGTAATTCATCTCTTGTCTCCCGCAGCCACAACTAGAAACACATACTGAAGTTCTGGCACTTCAATGTCATGAAAAAGCAACGATTCCACCCACAATGACCATCTGTACGCCAACCAATGATATCGCCAGTTCGTCTCTACGCCCCATTCCTTCCATATTTACCAGTACAGTAGTTAAAAGAAAAACCTCATTATACCACCGTCGACATTCACTTCTTCTTGCCTTTACCTTTGCCCTTCGTTGCTGGCACCGAGTTTGAAGCAGTAGACATCACACTGGATGCTCTCGAAGATGGTGCCGCAGAAGTGGCCTTGCTGCCAGCACCGGACCGAATGTTGTCCAGAGCTTTGTTCTGCAAGTAGTTAATTAGCGATGTGGCAATGTACCCAGTAAATTAATCATACCTTGACGCCATTCTTAGACCTCTTTTTGGCAGGAGCCATTCCAAGAACACTATCTTCGTCGTTCTCATCGTCTTCCGGCTCTCGCTTGGCCTTGCCATTGGCAGTTCCATTAGCCTTTGGCGCGGATGCATCCTCGAATTCACGAGCAACTGTAGTGAGAAGAGTTGTGCATCTGCGACTAATCTCTACTGGAGTGCGACTCAAGAAGAACCAATCGAATCTGAAGAGAGGGCTGTCTCGAATATCGTCACGAATGCGTTCGAAAAGTCCCTCACTATCAACACCGTATTTGTCAAGCAATACTAACAAGAACCTATCTTCCTCCTCGGTGTACACCTTCTTGTTAGTAGTCGAGACGGAGTAGTTGATCTTCAGCTGCTGGAGTGGGACTCGGTATTGCTGCATCTTCTTGCGTAACATCTTGCGTTGGTGCTCCATCTTGCGAGTTTTTTCTTCACCCGCCTCAATTAAGCTGATATACTTGCTGTAATCTGCAATCTCGGTGTAGCGTTGCCAGAAAACTTTGGCGTAAGCCTTGATCTCATCCGCGGTCTTGCTATCAACCTCATCTGCAATCGCATCGTAGTCCTTGCGACCGTATTTGGCAGAACCATTGACGAATTGCTGAAAGTCTCTGCGGTTCCAGTCGGCAAAGCCTTGCTGGGATAGCCTCTGCTTCTCCTCTTGCTCTTCTTCGGTGAGAGGTGTTGCATTGTCAATCTCTTCCTGGTCCAAAGCACGTTCGGCCTCCCGGTCGGAGAGCTGATCGTCAGGACCATCAGGAAGAACAACTTTGTATCCGATTTCCTTTCGATGGAAAGCGGTCTCGCGGTCTTGCAAGTCTCGAAGCGTACCAGGGAAGAATTGGTAGTCATGAACAGTGACTTGTTTGGGAGCACGGGGTGCTTTCGGCTTGGTATCCGCAACTCGGCCACCGGTAGATAGAGCCTGCTTGTAGTACTTGTCCATAGAGTACGATTGCTCCTTTCTCTCCCGCTTAGCGGGATTAATCCAGTTGATGCCGATTTCCTTCTTCTTGTTTGTGAAATCTTGGCCGTTCCATTCGTACGCTGATTCCGATGTGAATTTTTGCAAGTCATCGATTCCAAGCTTCTCGTATCGAGCATTGAGCTCTGCCGTGCGCTTTTCACCGTGCTTCAAAATCTCGTCAATATCGTCATCATTAAGTTCGTCACCCTTCTCAGCGAGATTTCCAGTAGGTCCCTTGGACGAGAAGACCTTTTCGGCACCATGTTGAATCATGCTGAGCAACTCATCTTTGTTCGCAGCGGCCTTTGCAGCAGTTTGGGCTCGCCCTTGCTGGATAACAAGCTGATCAAGTCGAAGCTTCTGAGCAGCACGTTCCAAGACCTTCTCTTCAATGGCATTCTCCGTCACAAATCTGTAGACAACAACCTGTTTGGTTTGGCCAATGCGATGAGCTCGATCCATTGCTTGGAGATCGGCCTGGGGATTCCAATCACTGTCAAAGAGTACGACAATGTCAGCACTTGTCAGGTTGATACCCAAACCACCAGCTCGTGTCGTAAGAAGAAAGACAAATTTCTCTGAATCTGGCTTATTGTAATCATCGATAGCCGAGATACGGTCTTCATGCGCAGTGCCACCATCAATTCGGCAGTACTTGAACTCTCTGAAGACGCAGTAATCTTCCAGGATATCAAGCAATCTGCTCATTTGAGAAAAGATCAATACCCGGCTACCCTGCTTCTTCAAGCGGACAAGGAGTCTATCAAGCATGACCATCTTGCCAGCGTTGGTAATGATGTGTTCTTCAGTTGTGTAAGGAGGTCCGGGCTCAGCACCTTCGAAAAGGTATGGGTGATTGCAGCACTTTCGAAGTTGCATGACGATGTTGAGCAGGCGCGTCTTGGACTCGCGTTTTCCACCGGCTCCATTGACAGCATCGATATCCTTTTCAAGAATCTTCTTGTACCACTTGACTTGCATATCAGACATTCCAATGTACAAGTTGATCTCCTTCTTTGGCAGCAAACTCTTTTCAACGTCGCTCTTGACACGGCGAAGCAAGAAAGGCCGGAGGACACGGTGGAGCTGCTGAACAACAGTATCTTGATCTTCGCCCTGCCCGGAGAACCACTGGTCGAATGCCTCCGCGTCACCGAAAACATCGGGAAGTAAGAAATTGAGCAAAGCCCAAAGCTCGTGTAGGTTGTTCTGCAGTGGCGTACCAGTAATCAAAAGCCGATTTCGAGAGTTGAAAACGCGGATGACTTGAGCGAGGGAGGACTCTTCGTTCTTGATACGATGGGCCTTTGAGAGTTAGATTACAAATGCCTCGAAGTTTCAGCAGGGGCCGTGGGCTTACCTCGTCAATGATAATGTATTCCCAGGCGAATTTCTTCAAGTGAGATTTCTCGCGGAGAATCATTTCGTAACTTGTGATGCAGACATCGAATTTCTCGTCAATAAGACGCTCGTTGATGAGTGTGTGGCGTTCATCTTTTGCTCCTTGAAGAACAAGTACGTTGACTTCTGGGGTCCACTTGGCGAATTCTCTCTTCCAGTTGTCCAGTGTAGACTTTGGAACCACGACCAAATGGGGGCCAGTGATGTCCATAATGTGTCTCAAGTATCCAAGGAAGGATATGGTTTGCAGAGTCTTACCTAGACCCATTTCATCGGCCAAGATGCCAGAGATACCATTCTCGTGGAGAGAAATTAGCCAATTCAATCCTGCGACCTGGTAGTCGCGCATCTCACCGCCCTTGATAAAGCCTGGAGACTCTCGGAAAACTGTCTCGGCGGAGCCTCCAGCTTTCTCGTCCTTCAACAGCTCAGCATCTTCCTCAGCCTCAGTTCTTCGTCGTCCGACGACGGCTGCACCGCCTTGCCTATCGCGACCCTTCTTGACTGCCTTCTCTGCCTCCGCATTCTGGCGATCAATCTCTACCATGATCTCCTTGATCCGTGGATTGGGGTTGGTCTCGATGAAATGTCTGAAGAGGTCGGTCAAGCCCAGGAGGTACCGAAAGCGCCGAATGGAATCATCCTCCTGTTTGATCGTTAGATTTTTGAAAGCCATCCAACAGGCTGTTCCCAACCGTAGTAGATGTAGCTGACGTACCTTGCTTTCACCTAGAACATCATGCTTCTTCCCAAAGACACTTCGTCTGAGAAGAGTTGCCTGCGATCTCTTCTTTCGACCATCCACCGGTTCGCCCACAACGCTACTGGCAGTGGTATTGGGGTTGGTGTCGGAGTCTTCGGTATAGTCTGGTGTCTCATCAACCTCCTGGAGATAATGTCAAGACTCGTTCTGGGACCTGTGAATGCCAACCAAGCCTGTGAGGGCAGGAAGAATAGGTTCTAACATACCATTGGATCGACAGGAAGCTGTCTAATAGGTTCTGACACGTCTGCCATCGAAGTGTCTGTGTCGGCGCCACTCGCGCGCGAGGAGCGTGGTGCCATGGTGTATCAACCAACGGCTCTACCCAGGAGGGCAAGCAAAGCAAAGAAAGTACTAGCTGTGGTCGTATTTGCGCGCGATGATTCCCTTCAGTGATGGAAACAAGCTCAGGTCGCGTTCCTGATGTGTCGGGCCTCGAAGGAAGAAGGCGTGCGGAGAAAGAATTCGAGTTGGGGAGGATTTTGACGCGTGAGGTGAGGAAATATGGTAAGTGAAGTCCACGGTAGGGGAAGAAAGACAGGGAGAGGGACTCGGCAAATTGTATGGCCGCTCCGTTGCCCCACGCTCACGCCTGAGTGGAAGTGATGGACCAGGCAGGGCAAGACATGGCAAGACACGAAATCAACTTTTTCGAGACCTTACCACTTCATGTAATATTTATCGAATTGGTTCAAAAAGACGACACGCGGTAGAGAAATACTCAATACAAGGATTGAATCAGAAAGAAGTGGGGTGTTATTTCTCATTGTGTCGAAATATTTCCAGTAAGGAGTCTATCTGCCAAGGTAGGCAGAGTCACCTCAGGGTTGATCCACACAGGCACCACCCTCCACCAAACTAGAGATTTCTGCTCTGGTCCTTCAACACAACACAACACCACATCAAACCAATCCTGGACTGCGGTATTTCGTCACCACCATTCGCTTCTTTCATCATATTACCTCTTGAAAACCAGACGAACAAACGAACGAAGGAACGCTCTCGTCGACTACCAGCGTCCGCCCTCGCGCCGCCCTGTTCCTCTAACTCTGTGCCGCCACAACCTAGTCAGCCTCTGATCTGCAGCCTGCCGGACCCTATCCTATTCGAACCCACCGTTTGTGTACAGCAAATACCATACCGCACACTTCAACCCAAACCACCTATCTCGACAAGAAACTCTGCAGTTCTCCCGCGCCGCGTCGTAATCATGGACTCCATGAGGAGTCTCAATACCTCTCTCCCGGGTCCTACGACTACAGCAACACCAACGACAGCGGCTGCCTCAAACAAGAACCAAGATCCGCCCGAGCAACTCCTCACTGCCTTCAAAGCCGCCGCCCTATCTGTCACAAATCTCTACAAGAGCGCCGCTGCCGACCAAGGAAGGGCTCGAGCTGAGGGATATCAAGACGCTCTGGATGAGTTGCTGGCATTCCTCGACAAGGAAGATATCGGACTGAGTGATGGGGAGGGGTGGAGGATCCGCAGATGGGCTACAGAGCGATTGGACGGAAGGGACTCTGTGACTCCAAACATGGAAAGCGATGATGAGACTTCGGAAAAGGCAGACCGTGGCTCCTCGCCAGTTGTACAAAGATCTCAAAGTTCGAGTCGACTCCCTACTACTTCAAATCCGATAAGAGCAGCTTCTCCGGTCCGAATGGAATCTGCCCCACCAACCATAAACTCGAACAGTGTGGACTCGGCGCCAAACTCGATTCCTCCACAAGCAACCTTCACGTTCAGATCAACTCATCCATACCCACAGGATGCAGACCTGGTACTGTCAGATCTGGACATGAACGACACGACTCGCGCTCCCAGTCACGATAGCTCAGTCACCTCACATGCATCGAATACAGCTTCATCAGGCCTTGGAGTCACTCGGCCACCACGAACACGACACAACAACCACTCTCGAGTCAGTACACGACCTAATGTTACCATAGGCAGGGGTGCTGGACAGAAGAGGAAGATCAACTTTGGGGAATTCTTTGATATCGGAAATTTGGGGCAGGGGAGGGATGGTTTTGGTGGAGGCGGAAAGCGAGGGCGATTTGCATGAATTGGCCATTGGTTCTCTTTCGACTATTCAATAACAGCAGTGCAGTGCGTCCACCCCTTTCTGAGGCATGGCGATGGGAGCATTCCAGCAGCTCAGCGACGCATTTATACCCTGCCCATGGTAATGATTCAACGACCCATCAGTGGCGCTTTGGGGTTCAGCATCATATTTGTACTTGGTGCTAATGATAAGATGTGCTTCTCAAGATGGTTGTGAACCCATAGTACTTGTGGATTGCGTAGATTTGTGAGGTTTTCAAGGAAGACTATTTGAAGCTTCACCTCTTGAACATACTTAGTGTTTAACAGACCGGTCTTCGTAACCTTTGCAATGTCCTAGACGCACCTTGTGACTAACCTTGTGACATTATATGATAGGTAGTGTGTTTGATCAGTAGACTTCGAAAATTGATGACTCTTGCAATATGTCGTCATCTCCCCGCTCTTATTAAGATACCAATGACTGAAAACGCTATACAGGGAAAATATCTCTGTTGGCATACATCAGCCATTGGGGTTATGCTGGTATAGACATCCAAGATGCTTCGCTGCGCCTGGAGTGTCGCTGCACAAATCAAGGGTCTCCAGTGCAATGAATGATATATTACCAGCACTTTATTCAAAAAAAGATACGTTTCTCGGTCCCCAACCTCGAGAGGAACTTCCAAGATTCTCTTTCCCGACCTCTTGCTAGGGAAATTCGTACTTTAGACCATGCATGCGCAGTACGAACAAACACCCTTTTTTTGTGTTGTTTTGAAGCAACAGAAGCGAGGACCATGGATGACTAATGGTGCGATCTAGCTTCATTTAGATTTTAAACTTCCGCATTTTGCAAGCCACTGGATTACATCAATACGAATGCAAGGCAAGGACCAGAACTCCCAGTCTAACAAAAGCAGATTGGCACGTCATTCGTAGGCTACACGCTCGCATAGTCTTCTCAGATGTGGAATGCTAACGCTTGCTTTAAGCAGACACGATCTTTGCCCACCTTCTATTTTTGATGCGTTTGAGCAAGAACTACCACAAAGAGACTACTGAAGACCCAGGCAGGTACTGTACTTCGCATGCGCTGCATTGATGCTCACTACGGTAGAACCTCACAAAAATAGATACCTCTATTGGCGTCTGGCCTAGACAGCGACCAGCAATGTCTCCTCTTGCGAAGTTCGATGGCTTGGAGCTTCCCGCCGCTGCTGACTTTCACGTCCATCTACGTGATGGGGCTATGATGGTATGGCTTCTATGGCTCTGGCAGTAAATTCCTGATTCTTGAAAATTCCTAATCAGCGATCTTCGTCTCAGGAAACTGTCGTGCCTCTCGTGCGGGCTGGAGGTGTCAATGTATGTTTCCCCAGCCCAACTGCGTCTCCTCTTGGCATGGAGATTTCAGATCTACTCTGGGTCTCGGGACTTGTATATGAAATGCGTGCTGAACTTTGACCTACAATAGACAGTCTATGTCATGCCAAATTTGGTGCCTCCTCTCACATTAGCCTCAGACGCAATGGCCTACAAGAACCGAATTCAACAGCTTGAGCCAAACTTAAACATCCTTCTGACTTTGTATCTCCACGAGAGCATCACTCCTGCGATCGTTCGGGGGGCCAAGGCCCAAGGTATCGTTGGGATCAAGGTTTATCCAGCTGGTGTCACCACAAACTCGAAGTCTGGGGTGTCATCGTACGAGCCATTTTATCCTGTTTTTCGAGGTCAGTCCTATCAACCCCAGCAATCCCTGGTTACATTCCTTCCTCTCGTGACAAGCGCCCGGATCCAGGGCTCTCGAGTGCCCAGTATACATGCTAATGTGGTGCTCAGCCATGGAGCAATGCGGCATGGTTCTCAACTTGCATGGCGAATGCCCCTCTGATCACGCGAAGAACATCACTATCCTGAACGCCGAGTCCAAATTCTTAGAGACTTTGGAAGGGCTCCATTCGATGTTCCCAAAGGTATATCTGTTTCCTTGAAGCCAGGAGGAGTTCCAACCAGACGAGAGCTCGTTTGAAATGGCATGGCCCGCTAACTCGAATTAAAATACAGCTCAGGATAGTCCTTGAACATTGCACAACCCGAGATGCCATAGAGGCGGTCAATAAATGTGGCCCAAATGTCGTGGGAACCATCACAGCTCATCACCTGTACCTAACTATTGACGACTGGGCCGATGATCCATTCTGCTACTGGTAGGTGGCCTTAGCCCTTAATTCACTTTTACAGGAGTGATGCTGTATCTTCATACCATGCTGATAATATCGCAGCAAACCAGTTGCCAAGTGGCCTACTGATCGGGAAGCTCTGATCAAGGCTGCTATTGGAGGTACTGGCAAGTTCTTTCTTGGAAGTGGTAAGTGCAAAACCTTTCCACCCCCATTCAAGTGCCCCCCTCCCCAAATAAGCAAACATGATACCACGAAGTACTCGAAAGCTTCAAAACTATGTGAATGTGTACTAATTCCGGACTCCAGATTCCGCACCGCACGATATCGGAGCTAAGAAAGGCGGGCGAGGAAAGACTGCTGCAGGTGTCTTCACCCAGCCCTACCTGCTGCCACTGGTCATCGGAGCATTCGAGCAGGCCATTGAGCGAAATGTCATCACTGAAGAAGAAGTCACAGTAGATATTCTGAAGGGGTTCTTGGGCGGATATGGTAAGGCATTCTACGAAATCACGGACACCACCAATGAGACTGTAGTGCTCAGCAAGGGATCGGAGGTTATTCAGGAGTCGTTCACCGGCCAAGGCGTGGAGGTTGTACCATTCAGAAGGGGTCAGAGCACTTGGAGCGTCAAGTGGAAGTGATGGTGAGGAAGCTCCGATTTATTTATCCATTCTATGAATCGTCGAGGTGAACATGCAGCGATTGAATCCTCCCATAATGCAGACCTTTTGAGGCCGAATGCAAAACGCCCAGCGCAATGCATCTATCGCGTAGAAGAAGAAAACGAAAGAAGGAAAACCCACCCTCATCTATCTATGATTTGGCAAGAGAGGTCTGTAGAGCAAGTACGGAGACCCAGTGAAACACCCTCCAAGCACCAAGTTATGAACCAGCTCCGATGCGGCGTCACAGACCAGCTGTATCTCCCCGTGAGAGCGCGCGAACGACGACAGAGAAAACTGAAAAAACAAGGCCCTGCTCACGAAGTAGCTGCGATGAAATGAGAAGCTGCTGCATGCCTCAACCTGAAATGGGGGAGTGAAGTGAGGACAGAGAGCACCTTCTCGCACCAAGCAAATCCCAAGCAAGATACCAAACGGACTCGTCAAAAGCAGAGAACCCAAAGAACTCTAACCAGTAGAGACCAACGGGATATGCAGAATCTTGGGAAGCAAAGGAAGCTTAGCGATTTCGTCCCTTGTACAACATCTCATCCTCGTCATCATCCTTGACCCCCTCCTCGACCTTTAACGTCGAATAAGGGTTGTTATTTGAGAAGTTCTGGGTTTGGGTTTGGGTTTGGGGAGGAGGGCCGATGGGTCCAAAGGCAGAACGATTTCCACCACCTGCAAAGCACATGTCAGTATCTTTCTGTGTGACATTGGCGTGGGGTCAACTCACGGGGTCCAGACTGCATGCCACCGCCCATTGAAGTACCGTAAGTATCTTGATTGACGCTGTTGCCGTGGTTGCCGTTGTTACCCATCTTGGGCGGCAGTCCCTCGAGACGGCGCCAAGGGCCTTCAGTACGGCTACCATTGCTAGGAGGGCTGAACATTGGAGGCATGGGAGGGCTTGATGGTCGAAGGGTAATGGCGTAAGCCCGACGGTACCAGCTGGGGATGCCGTGATTCAGACCAAGGGTGAGCTGAGTAGCCTTATCCAATGGCATCTCGTGCTTGTACTTGCAGCCCATCTGGGTGAAGGCACAGACTCCCTCGTGGATCCATTTGTCGCAGAAGATCTTCTCACGACGGCGGGCTGGCGGGGAAATAGTTGAGGACTGGACAATCGAATCAATGTGCTGCTTTTGGATTGTTAGATATGTCACGAAAAAGAAGAAGAAAACCACAGCCAGGTGAACATACCTGAGTAGAATCGTACGAGGCTGGTCGCATGGGAAGTCCATGGCGTTGCGCAACGAAGTTGACTGGTGGAAGTTTTTGAACAACCTATAATATATCAGTACCGCAGCAAAGCAAAACAAGTAGTAGGGTGGCTTACTTCCGTGGGTACCATGCGATCTGGGGTGTTTGGGCTGGGGGCATGCTGCATAGGTGCAGGCAAGACCATCAGTCCCTCTGGTCCTTGGCAAGGAGGAATACCAGCTGCTGGGAATTCATCCGCGCGTAGGAGACGGGTGAAGGAACCATCCTCTCTTCTGATCCCATAAGCATACGCGGTATCCAGCTGATCCTTAGTAGGCCACACTGCTCCAGGACAGACGGTGCTGAGGGGAATGCTGTTCTCGCCGAGCATGAATGGACCTCTATTGCCCGGAGGAGAGCTCATCATTGGGTTGTTCGGATCGTACTGGCCAGGAGGAATGAATGAAGAGGTGGGGAGCGAGGATGCCATCTCTGGACGTCTGATTGTATTGGGCATTGGGCCTTGGGCAAAACTGTTGCTTCGGACAGTTCTAGACTGTAGTGCACCTGGCCGTCCGTTTCGATCACGAGCCGATTGAAAGGAAGACATCTTGTCCGGTTGGATAGGAGATGACGAATGAGGTCTGGTACTGTGGTTATCCCTCAGAGTCAGTGGGCATGTCATTTCAGTATCCATATCAGAGCTTTGTTCCGAGATATGTGCAGCAGCAGGGGAGTGAGGTCCATCAGCTGGCACAGCGGCCGAGATCAGGTCCTGAATCGACATTATGTTTCTGGGTCCAGGGAAAGATAAGAATGATAGAGGCAGAACAAGGTTGGTACGAACAGTGTATCTATACAGCTCCTAGGAGCATGCAGTTTGAAGATACTGTTTGTGACAAACTCGAAAATGGTCCAGCCTGTAAGGAAGAGACGAGGAAGAAAATTGCTGTAAAACTTACACTGGAATCAAAAGTTCAGAGATTCTTTCTTCTGATAAGAAGGTTCTGGACGATTGGAAGCCTGCTCGCCGTTTGCTAGTTTCGGGTTGCTGCAGCGTTTGATAGATACCCTACACGTGATACATTAGAGGATGAATTGGAAGCTGGCCAAACGGCCAGAGGCATAGGTACCTTAAGGCACAGTGTCAAGGCTCACGTGCGTGATGCTATGTTGCAGCTTCTGCCGAATGTCAGCAATCATGTTCGTTGTATTTCCCTTGCTCAGTTGTGCACTCATCTCCCTGCACTTGAAGCCACTCGTGTGTGCCTATTGATTAGGCAGTTGCCTGGCCGTGATTGCAGTGAAGGGATAATGCATGTCATCCCTGGCGTGATGCCGGTTGGGTTCCGCCAGAGTGAAGCAGACGAAGCAGCCCAAATCAAACAGCTACAGATAGAGGCAGTGTACTCGTCTTTGAAATGCCAACCAGAGCTGAACTCAAACGAATATGAAAACTGACTTGACTCACACTCAACTTCGAAGAGACGGGAATTAAGTGCTTGCTTGAGAACCGAATCTTGAAATCGGAGCTTGCTTTGCTTTATTTCCTTGGTTATGATTAGGACGTTTGTCTAGGGTTCCTGTTGCGGCTAATTAGTCTACAAACCCAAACGAGGAGACAAAGACTCAATTGCAGAGGAAAATAAGGTTTGTATACTCACGCTGATCAATATGTCCTTGCAGACAGCCTGTTGTGATATGGGTATGTATCAACCGTGAGGGCCGTTGTGTTTACGAGAAGGCCGGCTGCTGCGAGGAGAGAAGAGACTGTGTGTGTCAAAGAAGGTGGAGGTTGTGTTGAGAGATTTGAAGACAAACGCAAATAAGCAATCGAAAGTGAACAAGCAATCAAACTCAAAGAGAGGGGTGAACTCAAAGGTCGCTTGAATGTTACTTGAAAGTCGACTGGGAATCGGCGAGCCCGCCGTGACTGAACGTAGTTGTATCTAGGAGAAATCAAATTCTCTTGATCGTACTGAGAAAATGATCTGTCTTGAACCGATATAGTTAGCTATAGCTGATGAATTATGAATTATAGCGCAGAGGGGGGAGAAGTGGGTTCAAGATTAAAAGAAAGAAAGAAACATCTAAGGCGCGGTGGGTCATCCCCAGATGTGTATCACGTACCTTTTGGACGTGCAAAAGCACCCGCAGACACTGAATTCGAAGTCGCAAGAAGCTACCTCGGTCGAGAGGTGTTGTGTAGCAGAGGAGAAAATGTGGTTGTGCGGAGAAAAGGTGTCGAGGCACGAGGAGGAAGGGGAGGTGGGAGCGAGAAGGGAGCGGGGAATTCGAGCGGATGCTGCAGATATTCATCATATCGCGAGGCTTGAGGCTAACGACCGCGCCGACGTCGGTGATTCACCTTTAGATGTCGTTATTCACCGGGTCTTTATAGCCGTGCTGAATTTCAACACCACTTTCCTTTGTCCGTAGAAGGCAACCCCACTCGAGCACAGTATAAGCTGGTCATGTCTTTCTGGGAATCCCCTCAACATCAAGGCAATATCAAACAGCAGAGGGAGGCCTAAATGAAATCAGCCCTAGTATATCAGCCTCTAGCTTTGTTTTTCTTTGGCTTTCATCGCGCCCGAGTGCCCAAGTTCTTTCAATTGATGGTGTAATATACTTTGAAGGAGAGCGCCCAAGGAAACCTCCATCTCCGTAGCAGTAACTCCTCATAGTAAATTATCTCTCCTTGTGATTCTTGCATGGTGTGTGTTAGTTTGATGTTCCCCTGGCTGAGTAGGCGCATACGTCCGTTTTCCGTACATATCGGAAGCAACTCAGTCATTCTTGACTTCTTGAGATAGCTGGTCGAGGGCTGGGCCAGAAACCAGCCAATGGAAGCTGTAATCTAGCATTTAGAATTACCTGAGACCGCAGATGCCGAAATCCAGTGTACGAGAGGTCATTCAGTCACGTATGACACCTGCAGAACGCGGTACCAGGCAGCTGGATCTGTCAAGAGGAGCGATATAGAAGCAAACGCCGATTCTCTTGACATGGCACCTTGGCTGTGCAAAATGAAGCAATGGGAAGCTGTGACATAATGTCTTAGCTCTGCATGCGTCCAGCGGGGCAATGCTTAAGAGCAGGCCAAGTTCGAATCTCCATGTCAACCTGCAAAGTTCAAGATGTTGTAAGAATACAGGTTTGATTCGGTAGTAACTTGCTCCCTCTCTCTCCACATGCAAACGCAGCAAGCAGGAGAAACGACCAAGTTCACTAGTAGCGCACTGTTTCAGTTTCGAGCAGACTAGGATGGTGTGATGCTCCGAGAAGTCACCTTGTGAGTTCCGTCCCAGTCACCCAGCTTTAGTATAAGAAGGGCAGAATTGCAAAGAATCAGGACTTTTTGAACAGAACAGAGAACAGAGAATTAGATGACTCTTTTTTCTACACGCCTTCCCTTCCCAGCGTCAGCGAACCAAACATACTTTGGCCTGCCTCCACTGAACATGATATTGTCAATCCCGGATATATTCAGCAAACCAAAGCATGCAACTACTGGAACCAAAAATGGCCTGCCAAAGGATCGAGATGTTGAACTTGAATATCACGTTAAGGCCGAGTCCGAGTCCCAGTCCAGCATGCAAAGTCAGGGGTAGCAGCGAGATTCCGGGGACTTGAGACAGACGATGAATACAGCACCTGCCATGTGCGTGACTAATGTGCTACATCTGGTGGTTTCATCGATGATGTAGTGCAATGTCGAAATCAGCGACAGCTGTGATTGAGTAGTGAAGGAGGCCGAGAATGAAGGGAGAAGAAGAGGTGCTGCACCTTGGCTAAATTACGTAATCGCTCCATGGCTGGGACACCACGCGCGTGCTCTCCACGAACACCATATGAACGCATGTTGCTTTCGCTTCATATTGCCTAAAATCATATACTCATTTTCACGTTGGTAGCTGACTGCGAAGAAGTGTTCGTCAGTAATGAAGATTATGGGCTGATCCGCTTTGAGTGGTTCTGAGCCGAGCTGAACGGTTTGAGTCATTCTCGTGAACTTGGAAAAGCATGTGAGTTTTATCTTTGCATTTTTGTATTCTATGTTAGAATTGGTTTTGGCATCCCTGTTAGCATCTGCGAATGCCTGCCAATTGCTCTCTCCTCGAGATACTCTTGAGAAGTTGTCTAGACTGGGGAATTTCCGCCCCACCTCATATCAGGGTATGAAATTGGCCCTCAAGTTCCGCGAAAGCAGCTAGAGAGGCTGCAGGGAAAGAAACAAAAAGAGAAAAATTATACATCGAAAAAAAAGGGCGCATCTATGATCGTCCTAAGGATTTCCCCGCTTCGCCTTCCTCTCAAGGCCCCGATCTAAAAGTGCTTTTTGCAAAACCTTCCTCGTTGCAATGACTAGTTCGTGGGGCTCTTTGCTGTGTTTGAGACTGTCGAGCATAAGACGGATCTGGGCTTCGGAGGACATCTTAGGGCATGATTTACCCATACCGAAATGGGATAATCGACAGATGCCACATATCTCCGTGAATCGGGGCTGAAGTGGACATTGTCCTCTTGGATGATCAGAACGACATTCGGGGCACCAGGGGCTACTGATTTTCTGGCGTTGTTTTGGCATTTCGCCCCTTCCATGTCTGTTAAGAGGGAGAATGGGAGGAAGAATCACTTGGGCTGTGCTGTTGCTTTGACCGTTGCCTTGGTTTTGAGGGGGGCGGATTGGATCGTAGTAGGGTCTTGATGCACTGCTTGTGGCTTTTTGAATCGGAGCTTCAGGCTGGGCACTTCTGTAAGCTGCCGGTCTGAATTGTGAGCTTGCGCTGCCAGGCTGCTGTTGGTATTGGCTGTAGGGGATCTGTTGGGAGGTAGGGTGGCCTTGGAAACTGCCTTGGCTCGTGTAGGTTGCTGAGTATTGGGAGGTGTCTGCGAGTGCAACATTGTGTTAGCTTTAACGGCTTTGACAGATGGCAATTTCGACGCTAAGCGAGACGGGACATGCGCCTCATCAGTTTGCGCCTTTGGCAAGGAGGTGACTACTCTTGCCTCAGGTGTTACTTGCTGCTTCGTAGCTTGACTAGAAGCCATGGCTTTGGCTGGTAGCTTTTGCTTGGAAGGATGGGCCTGCGGCTTCGTAGCTTTGCTAAGAGCTACATTTCGGGCTGGTAGCTTCTGCTTAGAAGGTTGGGGGGGCTTGGCTGGCGCCTTTGCTTTGGCATGCTGTAATGTGATTGTCTTTCCTGCTGTGGTAGCTTTCTGAGCTCTTGAAGGCGTAGCTTTCTTAGAAATAACCTGTCTTTTGCCCGTACCTTTAGTTGGAGTTCGCTGCGAGCCTACTCGGCCCTTCTGGTGTAGCTCGAGCTCTCTTGGATCGACTAATTCAATATCGGAGTCGTCTCCATCTCCATCTCCATCGGACTCACCAGCAGACCGGAAGTCCAAGTCGCTCGCAGACTCGTCGGGTCCTTTTTTGGATGGCTTCTTCTTCGGAGAAGGGTCATCATCGATATCCATGTTAGACTTGTGGTAGTCAACAGCCTAATGAGCGATTAGCTTCTAGACGACCCATAACAGCGGAAGTATATGCAGATGCACTCACCTGCCGAGTCCGCTTGCCACGCCCGAAGGTTTGCATATTTCTAGCAGCTTCGGCGGCAGCATCCATTTCTCTTTGCTTAAGAATCTTATCCCACACCGAAAGATCTGGAGGAGCTTCGTAGGCATCATCGTCTCTAACATCCTCAGTCAGGGTGCCTTTGTCGTTAGCCCAAACCCGTGCAAATGAGAATTGCGATTCTGCTGTCTTCTCCTCGTCGGTACTTGTGTTTTCGACTTGTGTTCGATCCAGTAACTTATCCACAGAAGCAGAGTCGTATCGGATGTCATTGCGGTCATCGTCACTAAAGAGGGCTTGTGCACCGTGCCTAAGAATAGACTCCAAGTCCACGCCAGCATCATCCTCGGCACCCATACTCTCGATCAGAGCTTGGTCAAGCGCCATTTTCTTGCGCCCGATCTGGACAATCTTCTCTTCGGCACTATCCTTAGTCATTAGCTGGAAGACTAAGACCTTCTTTTTCTGCCCGATTCTATGGGCTCGGGAGAGAGCTTGGATGTCTTGGTGAGGCTATTTAAGTCAGCAAGATATCGCCTGGAAACGGTTACGGAATGGTTTATACATTAAAGTCAGGATCCTTTTTCTTTGAGTCAGTGAAAGTGCCAGCGAGATAGGGTGGGTATTGAATTCTTACCATGATAATGACAGTATCGGCCGTTGCCAGATTAATACCAACACCTCCAGCTCGAGTGGACAAGAGAAATGCAAAAAGATCTGAATCCGGGGCATTGAAAGCATCGATACGTTTTTGTTTCTCCAACGAACCAACGTTCCCATCTAATCGCTTGAAGGGTAAATCAAGTCCGTTCAAGAAATCCTCAACTAAATCGAGCTGCATCAAAAATTGACTAAACAAAAGAACTCGATGTCCTCGTTCTTTTAGTTTTGGTAGCATGATCTTTAGCAGCTGAAATTTGGAGGAGGCTTCAACGAGCTTGCGCTGAACGTCTTCCTCAGAATCCGTCTTCGAGATCTCTTCAATGGCCGAACTGTAGAGAAAGGGGTGGCAGAGGCATTTCCGAAGCTGCATTAGAATATTGTTCAGATTTCCTCTTTCCGCTGGTCGAAGGACGGTCTTAGTTTGGCCGAGAATGGACTTGATGAGTTCGGGGTTCTTTGCTAAAATGGACCGATACAGCTTCTTTTGCACGACACTCATGGAGACGGGAAGAATGACTTGGGCCATCGGAGGAAGGAACTTTAATACTTGAAGCTTAGTCCGTCTGAGCAGTTCAATTAGTAAAGTAGCCTCTGTTATGGAGATGTGTGTGTGTGCATGCGTACCTTAGAAAGAATGGACGAATAAGTTCATGCAACTCGGGCAAATTCTCCTTCGTGAGCTCAGCGTATTTTTCATCCATTTCAGCAGCATCAATGGATGTGTCGAGGAATTGGAGAAGATTGAAAAGCTCGCGCTTGTTATTCTGAAGCGGCGTACCTGTCAATAGTACTTGAAAAGGTGCCTTCACGGCTTTCAGCGCGATATAAAGCAAGTTCTCGTCGTTCTTTAATCGCTGGCCTTCGTCAATGATCAAACCAGCCCATTTGATCCGTCTGAAAAACGATCGACTATGGTCATCCACTGGTGCCTCGTATGACGTGACAACTACATGAGCTCGGAGATCAGAGCAACCATCTGGGTAGAGTTCATACTCCATCGCCATGTCGCGGGCCTTCTTGACGCCGTAATACGCCACGACTCGGAGGTCTGGAGCCCATTTCTTGATCTCTCGACGCCAGTTGGGACAAGTAGAGTTAGGCGTAACGACAAGAAACGGCCAGCATTCAGGATTGTCCTTGACGAGGGATGCCATGAAAGCAATCAACTGAATAGTCTTTCCCAGGCCCATTTCATCTGCAAGAATGACGTTCTTCTTTTGATGAAAATTGTACAGCAACCAATTCAGACCCTCCATCTGGTAAGGCATCATCTTCCCCCCGGTCAAAGCAGATGGCTGCTCCTTCAACTCAACGTCCTTTTCAAAGTTTAATGCCCGGAATGTATCGGAACGTGTTTTCATAACAGTGGCAGTTGGTTGCTTAAGATATCTTCCAGCAACGTATTCGTTGTAAGCAGCGACGAAGTCGCTCCAACGGGCCTCGTCCTTAGGCTCGGGAGGCTCTTCCCAGACAGCTTCCTCGTACCCAAGGCCCTGAAACTTGACTAGAACCTGCTCGATCATATTCACAGCAGCTTTGTCGGCTTCCTCGGACTCCGGCTCGAATTCGTCGTCGTATTGAACATCGAATATGATTTCCATGCGTAGAAACTCCTCAGGAATAGCCTCGTCCTCTGTATATTTTGGCAACTCGTTGATTCCCTCGTCACGACGAGCAAAGGCCTTGCGCATTGTGGTAGCCGTTACGCCCCAAACCCAGGCGCCTGGCATCCAAGTGCATTTGAAGTAAGATAGCTCCGTCCACTTGATGAGATACTCTTTCTCGTCTTCACGGAAATCTTCAACCGTTTGGCCCTCAATGTACGACTCCCGATCAGCAGGTCTCCAAGCGACCATTCCCTGAACCTTTGCTGGCATTGTGTGGCAATCCTTACAGTGCCACTTGAGGGAATACTCTTTTAGGCGCTTTTCACGTGCCACGTCGAGATCATCAGGCTTCTTCGAAGATTTGAGAGGTGGGAGGTGCTCGAAGTGGTAGGTGCGTTGGCAGGAGGTACACCGGAAGAGGACGTTCTCTGAGTTATTGATTAGTGAGTCGGACACCTCTGTAATCGGGTCATCCCCATCGTTTTCCTCTCTTAGCTTCTCCTCTTGCTTCGAGGTACGCTTAGGGGCAAAGGCAGCGCATGCAGGTCCAGGCTTCTTGCAATCTTGACAAACGTCCAAGCGAGGGGCAGACTTGTCCTTCTTTCCCGCGATACCAATACAACGACGGCATTGCATGACAAAATTCTCATGGCCAATCTTGGTTACCATATGCTCTCTCCCACTGCGGTATCCCAGACAGATTTTGTGTATGGAGGTAGAGCAGCCTTGGCAGTGGATGAGAGGGCTCGTACCCTTATTAGAGTGTGAACCAGTACCTGAACAAACATCACACGTTTCATTATGGAATCGGCCAAAGAGCGAATCCTTAGCGGTAGGCTTGAAGATTTCGCGTATGCTGATAACCTTGGGAGTGTTGTTCACAGTGACATCATCCGCGAACAGCTCTTCGTCCATGTCCCGCTCTCTCATGTCCTTTGTCGCCCTCTCGCGGCCAGACCGACGGCTGGGCTGGGGACGTTCAGGTGAGGATGAAGAGTTGCGACTCTTTCGAGGCCTCCCCCTACCTTTGCCTTGGCCATTCTTGGACTGCGATTTGCCTTGACGATCTTTGTTCCGCCTCGAGCGTTTCGGCTGCATGAAAACAATATCCGAGCCACTCTCGTTCTGTACCGGGCCAGCTAGCTCGTCTTCGTCGTCTTCATCATCGTCATCTTCACCATTATGAAAAGAGCTATTGGGCTTCAACTTGATAGCTGGTCTGTTGTTAGCTGACCTGGTGACACGTGCTGGTTCGGGGTCATCTGAATCGGACTCTGAGCTCTCTTCATCATGAATTGTTCGAGAAGATGGGCGACTGCTGACCCGACTGCTCTGCCGAGTGCTGTTGCTTGTCAAAACCGACACGCGTCCCTTCTCCAGTCGTCGCTTCTTAACGATTGACTGATCGCCAGAGACTTCGTCGTCGGAATGAAGTGGAATACGAGAGCTGTCCACAAACCCAGCGTTCGGGGTCTTTGTACGGACACGCTTGCTAGGCATGGTAGCCATTTCGGGTTCAGCACTAGATCGCATGTCGTCTTGAGAGGACTGAGATTCGTCACGATTGTAGAAGTTTAGAGCGTTCTGACCGTTACGAAGTTGAAGTAGAGTTTCCAATGGCACCTGGAAGGATAGTTAGTTTAATTGATCTCAGAAGCTGCGCTGAGTTTGCCATGACATATGGAGAGAGAAGTAGATGCACTGACGAGGGGGGCAGAGGGGAGGGGAGGTACTATTAGGAGTCGAATTGAGTTTCACTATGAATCATAGAGAAGGAGGTGGATGAAATGATGAGGAAAGTCAAGGTGAGTGGAGGGACTGAACGAAGCCTGAACTTTAAAAACAGTCTGCTGAAGGGGGTTCAAAGATCAAGGATGAGGAGCTGTGTGTTTGTTGAAACGATTGCGAGTTGAAGTCTCTTGAGATCAAGATATGAGGAGAAGCTGTGGTTGTTTGTCGTTGGAGGAAGAGTGGAGAGATTCTCGGAGGGGAGTTGCGACGCAGCTCTAGCAGTTTTTCCAAGAGACTGCCAAAGTAATTACACGTGGTAGTGAATCTGCCGACTGCAACATAAAGCCTCAAAGCTAGCTCACTTGAGTGCGAATAGTTGTGCAACTTTCCAACATCTTGCCTATGAAGGGGCCATCAAAACATCACATCCAACTCACCTTCTTTTTTTTCCCGCTCTCAAACTCAATTTTGTACCATGTGGAACCATCCGGCCCTCCTGTCTCCCTGAGAACAGTCTCTACTGTAGTGTCGCCTTGATAAGGCTGGTATTCCCAGGGACGCGCAGGTGCAGACACCAGAACAGATACTGAATCTGCCTTCTTCGGCTCGGTGTTGGGCTTTGGTGGGGAATCTCGAGGCCGATGCGACAATACCGACTGAGGCGGCGAATTCTCCACTCCCCCCTGTGCTGATTGCGGCTCGGGTGTCTGTGGTCTATCGCGGTGGCTTTCAGAGTTCTCGGAATCAGATATATGATCTGCCATGCTGGGCTGGGCTGGGTTGGGCCGAGGGGTTTCTTTGCGTGGAGATTCTCTCAAGCTATCGAGCAGGTCCTGGCGCCTGTGTCAGTAACATGGGCCGGCCGCGGACTGTAGCGCGTACAGGATTGGGCTTTCCTGTAGCCTACTTCAAATATGCACTCTTACCTGCCTTACTTGCCCTGTTCATTGCATGGCTGCGACGGCCCGGGGAAGTCGTAGGGAAACAAATACGCTTGAGGGGGAGGACTGGCACGTTCAACGCTGCGAATGTACAGTACCCGAGCAGCGGTTGCGGATGGTAGATTATCGTGCTGTGATATATTCTGCTCGTAGGTTTCGACGGGGTATTAGAGCCCGACGAATAAAGCTGCGGTGGCTGCTGGGTCCGAGGTGAGCTCTACCAATGTCACAGCGTGGCAGACGGATCCGATGTTTGGTGTGGTGGAGTGTGGTGTTTTCGCGTCGGTCTTGTGGGGTACTTTACACGACCGCGTTTCGCTGACTAACTCGGTACTTACTCCCCAGATACCTGATAGGCAAGGCAGGTAAGCAGCTCTTTACAGTACCTTTCGTACCATACCGCACCGTGAATTCGGGGGACAGTAACGGTGATACCTGAAAGTACCCCCAGTCACGCGCATAGTACATACCGGGCTACCACCCAGCCTCGCCTCGGCGTGTGGTGAGGCGCTGTGCGATGCCGTGCCGTGCGGGAACTTGCTGAACCAGAGCCCAAGCCCCTGCGCAGGTGTGCGTGCGCGTGTGTGCATCGCGAGCTTTTTTTCTTCCCGTCTCTTCTCTTCTCCCTGCCCGTGTCGTCTTGTGCTTCCATTGTTATTATCAACTCCCTTGATATCCTACTATGCAATCAATGCTCGCGCATATGCAGGTACCGTACTCATCTACCAACCAACTCCAACTCATAACCCTCCTTCGATCCGCCGCCTATCCACTCCAGTGACTGACTGTGCGATGAGCAGCAGTCTTCTTCTTTTGAGAAGGACTGGCCACCTAAGAATATCATCTCCCTTGTCTCTATCTCCGCCTTCGCCCCCCCTTCTTGTCCCACTCATCCTTCTGCGATCCTACCACGTTGGAAAGGCCGGCTCTGTCAATACTGCTATCCAACGGGGCCTTCGAAAATCGAAAGGAGTTGGCTTCAGAGGCAAAAGCAAACCTCACCCCAATGACCCACGCGAAGTCTATAGAGAACGAAACGGCATTCCTGCATATGATCTTGCAGCTGCCGAGGCCGCCTCGTTAGCTAGGAAACAATTTGGAGACGCCCGCCAGCATGACAGACTGGCTGGCAGTGACTCTGGGTCACTTCGGGGCAGAGATAGTATGACTAGGAGCAGTAAACATTCACGGGGCGAGGCTATTCTGCGTTCCGAGGGGCTTGTAGAGTCGGAAATGCGCGGTAGGTTTGGAGAGAAAGTCAGGCCTCGCATCCGCAAGTTCGAATACGAAGAGACCCGCCATGGCAGAGAATCTAACAAGGAACGAAACTTCAATCCAAGGGCCGGTGCATCTAGATTCGAAGCTAAGTCAGACGCTCGTTCCAACGACCGTTCTTCCCGGCCAGAATACCAGTCAAGATATCAAGGCTCTACGTCCAAGAATGACTACCCTTCATTGTCATTCCGAGACAGATCTTCTGAATCAACGTCCCAATCAGACCGTCCGTTTGACAGGGCATCTTTGAGGGGGGATTTGGAGACCAGGTATAGCTCCAGTTCAAAGCATTCAGGCAGCAGGTTCAGCTCAGTCCAGGGCCCAGTTGCACGTTTTCCCACTCCTCGATTAGATCGCCCTGTTAAATTCAACGACAACAAGCATTCCGGACGGACAACTGAGTCTTTGGAGCCTAGATCCCTGGGGCGAGATGGAGGCTCGGCTGATAGATATTCCTCGGGGCGACCTAGCACACGGTTTTCCGATCGATTCGGAACTGGTCACTCTGATCAAAATGCCTGGCTTAACGACAGGAACTCTTCGAGGCGTACTTCTGGATCTTTCGATGCAAGATCCTCGGGGCGAATGGGAGGGTCAAACGGGGGGCACTTCAGCAAAGGTATGACACGCAAAGCTGGCACAGGATCGTCTGAAAGCAGCGTCGAATTGGGTCCCAGAGCCGTTGGTGACATGGAACAGCCCTATGGAAAACGTACCCACGATCGCTCAGAGCCTACTCTTCGAATATCGCAAGTCTGTGACAAGCATTTGCCGCTGTCCATGCCGTATACAACACCTGCTTCGGAGTTTCTGTATGGGGCTTCAGTCGTCGAGGCCGCCATTATCTCTCGAAAGGTTCCAAAAAGAAAGCTCTACAAACTCTACATCTACAATGGAGAACACCGGACGATTGCGGAGCGAGATTCTCGACTAGAGGGATTGGCACGGAAGAACGGTATCGAGGTTGTTCGGGTCGGCAACGACTGGGTACGACTCATGGACAAAATGAGCAGTGGGCGTCCACATAACGGGTACATTCTAGAGGCATCACCTTTGCCGCGTCTACCTGTCACACATCTAGGGGAGCTTAAGTCTGTTGATGGTCAAGAGGGTTTCGAGGTATCCGTCGATCACCAGTCCAGAGAAGAAGCAGCAGTGAACGGGACGTCTAACTTCATCCGAACAACAAATGGTCGCAATGGGCGGAAACCTTTTGTCCTCTTACTCGATAGTATCGTAGACCCTGGTAACCTTGGTGGCATCATCCGTACAGCTTCATTCCTTGGAGTATCAGCCATCGCCATTTCAACGCGAAACAGCGCTTCATTCACACCTGTGGTTCTCAAAGCTTCAGCGGGTGCTTCGGAGAACATCACCTTGTTTTCGGTCAACAAACCTGCCGGTTTTGTTGTCGACTCGAAGGCAGCCGGGTGGCGAGTATATGCTGCTGTCGCGCCATCTAAGAGGAATGATCCCTCGATGCCAGCATCTCTATCAACAGATGAGTTGGAAGATCCATTGACAGAGACTCCTTGCATTCTCATGCTCGGAAGTGAAGGCGAGGGACTTCGTTGGAACCTGAGAAGCAAGGCAGACTTCGACCTCTACATTCGGGGCTGCGGCCAAAGCTTCAGTGTTGACAGTCTGAATGTCAGTGTAGCCACTGGCATTCTGTGTAATTCATTCCTTTCGAAGAAGGGTGGTAAAGTAGCAGTATCAGTCACTGACGAGCCACCTGTTGAACATGCAAGCAGAGTAGAGTCTGTCACTTCTACAGGAGCTTTATTTTGATTGTATTACACCACCCATGTAGTTTATGTAGGAACAGTTGTTCTAGATACCCGTTGCATATAATATAAACTTGTATGTATGTTGTTGTACCCGCATTTTGACTCTCCTCTCATTGGTAGAAATACTCGATAACCCGTGTTGTTCCCAGTACCTTTTAGCCATGCAATTCGGAGGCTCTTTTCAAGGCACGTTTAAGCATGTTCTTCGGGGACTGAACCAAGTCATTTTCATTCCCCACCCAATTCCCCTCAAATCCCAACCTTTGTAAACTCATATTCTGTGCCTCCTTAATAGCTTCCAGACAATCAGAACTTTCGTATCTCTGCACCCCAGAACGAACAATTTTTCGTCGAGCATTCCGCATCGGGCTCAGCAAGCTAGCCTCCTCAACAAAAGCACTATAATGAACAAATAACAGGCTTGTATCCATTTCCAATCACTTCACTACATGCTCCCCGCCCAAGCTTTCCAAGCACGGCATCACGTGCCGCGATAATGTCAGGCATGCAAACATCGTGCAATATTTCGTGAAAGAGGGGTGGGTAGTCAATGGGTTGACTTATACAAGCCCATACTTCTGGCAGGGTCAATTGAAAAGTAGTTCCAACGAATAGAATACTCCAAGAGAGATACACAGTACAGTGTTGCGTACGAACAAGTAATCATACCGCTCTTACCGGACAACTTTCAACCCTGTATCCGCATGAATTAGTATATCTAAACTTTGTGAGTTATTTGGTATAGAAGAGTAATGAGGTAACCTCGGTGGGGGAAAATCCGGGCCATTATAGGCTTTCGGTTTAAACTCATGTATCCTCGAAACTTGAAATATCTGTGTCCATGGTTCAATAAACCCAACCACTACGTTCGGAGTGACTTGTGATCACCGCACGTAGAAATTGGGAGCAGGCAGCAAACAGCCCGTCCATTTCAAGTCCTATTAATAAGGCTTGGTGTAAAACTACTGCAGCGGGCAATACTTAAATGTTTTGTTGACCCTATTTCGACATCGATAGTGACTTGCTCAGTAGCACTTTTGTCATCGTCTTGATTTTACCTCCCACTTTCTTCATATCTTTGGATTTTGACTCACGATAAGCAACATCGTACTCTCTAATCTGGTGAAGTTTGGTACGCAGACCGATGTCTCCTGAGCTTTGGCCGCTGGCGTCGGTCTTGTGTCGCATTGGTCGTACTTTATCCATGGGCAAAAGACCGTGGAAGTCATGAAGATTGTGGCATTCCGTGCGCTTGCATTGACGTTGTTAATGCCAAAGACCACCAGTGGTCTAGGCTTCTTTCGTGGCATCATAACTTTCGCAAAGATATCTGGAATTTACTTTCTAGCCCTGTTCACCAGCATCGGCGTTTATTGTCTCCATTTCCACCACCTCCGAAGCATCCCGGCCCACATTTGGCGGAAGTGACCAAATTTTACTATCAGTGGTTGAATAAAGACCTCAAATTGCACGAAGAAGTGTTTCAGTTGCATGAAAAGTACGGCGATTTTGTGCGTGTGGGTAGGATGCCCTTATCCAACCCGGACCCGCACAAGGCTATGAAGCGAGAGTTAATGTGCTACCTTAGGACCGAATGCGGTTTCGATTGTCAACTTGGATACTTTGCAGAAGGGTTCATGGGCCGTGATCTATTTGTACTAAGCTCGGCGCTGGCTTCTATAACTCGACTGCTGTGCGCGGAGAACTCAACCTGGATGGCCTCTCTGACCACACACAGCATCGTGAACGGCAAAAAATTTGGGCCCAGGCATTGAGTAGCAAGGGCAAGATGTTTCTTTAATACCAAACACCATAGCTTACGGGAAATACTCCTCTAGCCTTGGAGAAATACAAAGTAGAAACCCGCTCAGTCTTGCTCGAAAAGCTGCGGTTTACGCCTGTCAATTCACCTATACCGTGACCCGCATCGACCTTTATACCGAGTCCTTCCCGCTGTACACCGCTTTCTTAGACCTAAACAATCCCCGCAGCAGCATCAGAATTCCGCATGTCGGGGGCCATGCCTGGCATCTCTTTGGGGGGGGGGGCAAGACGAGCGACTGCGTTGTTAGTTTCCTCGTATGCCGAGTCGTCGAAGACATTCACGTATATGAACAAGACAATCGTCCCTCCTAACCACACGCGGTGACACTTCGGGAACGGTTGAAAGACTGAAGAGAGTCCTCAAAAGGAACGTGCAGCTACAGGAGGTATCGATCTAGCCAAACACCACAAAAATACGGTTTACTTGGCACATCTCATCGCTATCCAGGTCACGGGGACGCAAGTGAACAATAACATGATGCGCGAGCTGTACATAATCTAGTTGCTGTAGCACAGATCTATGATCTTCTGGATGAAGAGCACCGGTTGTGGATTCGGTGACCGGTTGAGCAGATTGGGTGGATTCCCAATTAGGGGCTTAGTTGTGATACAACGTGAATGATCCTTTGATATTCGGGGTATCAATTCCGCTAGAGATTCCTACTGAGCAAGGGGGATCTGACCAATAGATATTCTGGATTTGGAGAAACACTGCTTGATTCAGTAACTCTCTGAAGTAGCGTGATGTATTTCACGATCTCTTGTTCTGAATGTACCGTGTGGCTTGTGGACTCTGGTGAAGTAAATAAAGTGGTTTGGTTGTGAGGGAATTTTCCCATCCAGTCGGAATAATTCCTGCCGATATCTGGGACGGCATTAAAAGTTTGGGGTAGGCTATTTGGCGGAGCTTCTTTTCACCTCTTCTGTTTGATTACTCACAAGAAATTTAGTGGCTTACATTTTTGGATTAATGCCGAGAAATAATTCTTTGCTCTGGACGTTTGCTTCGGGTGTTTGGAAAGACTCGGAGCAGGATGATACGGTTTTCATTGTGCACGCTCCGTACGAGTCGTTAGAGCATTGAGGGGGTGTAGCGTGGATTAGCCGAAGGCGCTAACGTTCTGGCTTCCCATAAATAGCTCTCTTGTACCATACCTCATAATCAAGGGCACAACTGCTTCTCTACCTCTCCCTGGTTGTCCCTCCTACAGTATCTGTTTAAGGAGAACCATTCTCGCCGAGCTCTGAACAGTAGCTTGCATTAAGTAGACGCATTCGAACCTCAACATGGTTAACTGACTAATTGATATCTTCGTACCATTTCACATTTCACGAGTAGTGAATTCAAATTCCAGCTCGGACCTACTTCAATACAAGAAATCTTCACTAATTTTGAAACAGCCAAAGAAAAATGACGCCTCGATCATTCGTCGCCTTTCAGCAACCCCTCTAATCGTCCTAGGATCCCAATCGCAATCCTTTCCACGATTTCCTCCTCTACTGCCCCTTCAGCAAACGAAATGTTAACCCTTAACCCACCATCCACAGAACTCACCATGGCAAAATAGAGCGCACTTCCGACTTCCGGGGCCGTCGCACCTACAGAAAACTCTACATCACTGATCTTCCAATGCATATCGTCAACTGCTACAGCCGCATCTCCAAAAAGACCCAAATTTGACACGGTAACTCCACCGCCGCTCACCGTCCATAATGTCGGTAAACATTGCGCTACAAGGGGTTCTTTGTCCTCGGGTAGGAGACCCATGCTGAGTGATTCCTGAATGGGCGCTGGTGTGTGCCGGCTTCCTGGTCCGCGGGGGGCAATCATGCGCTCCAGTGCTGAGCGATGGGCTGCAGCCAATGCCCAGATATGCGATTTGTTGAGAGGACCACCGGTCGTAGTTGTTTCGAAGCCTGAGAGATCTTGCCCCGCTGCCTTGTAGGCGTTAAGCCAGGTCCTAGTGAAGCATACGCTGGCGCAGTTTTGAATCTCGGATTCGGTGATGAGTCGGCGGGGAATGTAGCGTCGGAGGTCCGTTGGGATGGAAATAATACCGAAGCGGGCGCGGGGGTAGATGTCGTTGGATAGGGTGGTAAGAATAAGAGTTGTGAGGAGGGAGGTTAACGATGTTGTGTGAGACTTGCAAGCGGTGAGAGTGCGGGATAATGTTTGTGGGTTGAGTGTGAAAGAGTGGAGTTTTGTGATGATAGGCGGTCCGGGAGTTGAGGGGTTTGGGGGAGGGCGGATGGAGGGGAAGAAGAAGAATGACCTGGGGAGGAACAGCCGCAGGAGGAAAAGGTATATGTATGTGGTGGCGACTCGTAGGGTAGAGTAGCTGTAGCCTAAAGAGATGAAAGCGCTGGAAGAAACTGGGGCGAGAGGGGCTGTAGATGTGGTCACCAGAGATGCGTCTGGAGAAATTTCCGAGGATTGGGGGGACATGGTGACTGTATTGAGAGCTGCGAGAAGCGCTTTGTGGAAAGCTAGACCACCTATGCCGTCGCAAATGAGGTGATGGTAGACAAATATGATATGCTCGTGGTTGACAACCAGCAATCTCCATAGAGGTTTCGTTTTATCTTCGGTCCGGTACCACTCGTTATGTTGTCTCTCCAGCAGCGATGCTAGCCCATCCTTGGATGTGTCAAAGTGGTTGATAAATGACACGCAGTCTTTGAGGTTGATGACCTTGATACGTGCTTCCCACGCTCTGCTGTGATTCGCTCTTAATGTTGAGGGTCGGCTGCTGGTAACGATAGAGAGGGCTGGATGTTGCTTGATCACCAGCCGCAGCGCGGGGTAGAGCACGGATGCGTCTAATGGCCGCTTTTCTGTAGAAGTATACGATGCCGAGACAATAATGTTGGACTGGAGGTTGAGATCATGGAAGAGAGTAAAGTAGGTTTCTAACCTTCCAGCAGGGCGTGAGAGTTCGTAGCTTTGAGATGAATCTGAGCTTTCATCTCTAACGGATTCTGCTCCTCGTCCTTCTTCGCCGTTGTGGACCTTCATTTTGTGTTATTGGGTGGTCCGCCGAAGGTAGGGCATTGAGGACTCGTGCAAGCTCGAAGTAAGGAACTCCCTTTTTTTTTTAAAAAAAAAAAAAAAGGGAGGGGGGGTTGTTGGAGGGGCAGTTTGCGAAATGATTGACTAGTGATGATGATGAAGATCTATTCTGCCTGGCTAAGCTTAAATGGCACTAGTACTATTTACAGCCATACGGAGCACGCGGTCAAAGGTATTGGTTTTCGATTAACTTTTTATTTAATTAAACGTTGTATTCGTAAAGTTAGTCCCGGGAAATCCGGGGGGTAGGTCGCTCCGGTGGTTGGTGGGGCAACAAGAAATTCCAGCTAGTTACTCGAGTAGTTGCACGGCTTTACATGTGTTCGATTCCTTCAGTTCCGTTATCATGGGGGCACATTGAGACCTCATTCGTTCCTTGAACAACGTCGTCAAATGTCCTCGCTCGGGATCACCAGGCAATCAAAAGGCTCACTCAGAAAGCCACTAGAATTCCTTGAAAATATGTTTAGACTTTAGACTCATTTTGTTCCCCACCCTGAAAAAGAGGTCCACAACCTGATTCTTGGATCCATGTTTCGGGTGAACTTACTCCATAGTGGGAAACCAAATGGAAAGCGTGACGTGCTCGTCTAATTGGTAAATCTGGACATACATAGAGCGAGGAAACACGATAATACATACAGTACAACCGTCGTAGGGAGAATCGCTCACCGAGAGAACGAAAAGGGGGCGGGTGCGAGAGCGAGACCCCCAAAATATGTTTGAGACGGGGAGGGAGGAGAGTATGACTTAAAAAGACGAGAGATCATTTTCAATATCCACTACTCAAATCAACTCGATCTGGCGAAGTCGAATCCAACATTGCAGTCAACCTGCTCCACCGAAATACGCAAAGCCCACCTTACTACGCATTGGGCACCTCCTTCCCATAATCATTATTCTTGATAATCTTTCCCTCCACATTCCACCACGCGATACTAACCCCCACTATGGTAATATGCCTCCCATTCGCACCCGGCTCGGAAGGCAGCTCGTACCCGGTGAGATTCCATTCCCAAACGGTGAAGTATTTACTCCCGCTAATAGACTTGGTGCGCATATCGATGTTTCGACAGGTGGCCATCATCTGGTCGAAGTGTTGTTCGAGGGAGATGCGATTGAGGTTGAGTACGCCCATGGCTAGAGGTATCTATTAGTATAGACTTAGGAGGGGAAGTAAACGGATGGGACGAGGTACCATAATCATTAAATTCAACGTCGTCGGCGAACATTGCCATGAGGGCTGGAACAGAGGCGTTATTGAAGCCATTGGTAAGGTTTTGTTGGCGCTTAGCGATATATTCCTGGACCTCAAGGTCTGAATCGGTGAGTATGGATTGCGACATTTTTTTGAAGTTGCTAAGAAGTGGAGTTTGAAACCTATACAAGTGGGAGCGGCCGGTTGCTCTGTTAGTCGCTTAAATAGGTTGTTTTCGGAATCGGAACTAAATAAATGTCAAGTCCGCCGAGGGGTCGGCATAGCTGTAAAATATGTCAGCACAAGTGGGATCCGTCCAGGATTTTAAGCAGGGAAAAGATATGCCTAATGCAATGTTCGCATGCGAGCTAAGCTGCTATCTCACATGACATGTTACTACTATAGCTGCATTTGACGGACGTGTGGTGGATTTACACCAAACCACGGAAGCCCCAGTCCAACTGAGACTCAAAATAGCTTGTACGAGGACTTTTGAAGTTACAATTCGCAATTCCCATCAATTATGGCCTTACTAGAACGTTTTTTTTTTGGATACACGTCAAATAGTTCTTAGTCCATGAACTTCGTATATGCAATCACAGTATTCCAAGCACTAGTAGTTAAATCGTTTTCTTAGTGCTAAGGTATGCTGTAATAACACGATTATAAACTTCCTTAATTATTAAGGTTCGAAAAAGTAAAAGGTATAACGATTAAGAGCGCCCAGTGTTACGACCTACGATGCGCCTCGCATTCTAACCGACACGGCTCGTAGCATCGCTGGCTATGCGACGGCGCTAAGCCCGATAGGGAAGACTAGGTGACTAGGTGGCGAGCCTGCGACATGTTGACGTGAATGGCACTCGACTACGCTAGGCCCCATTAGGAGGGTCCCTCATGTATATATACTCGAGCCCTCCCTTACGGAGAGCTCTCCTTTCCTCCTTGTCTTTTCTTCTCGATTCTGAGCGTAGCCTTAGGTCCAAATACAAAGCTTGAGTCCACTCGCAGTATCAACCTTTGGCCAGCCGTAACACCCAGAGCCTCATTTCCAGTATTCCGGCCTAACCGAGCTTTACCGAAAAGTATTTCCTATATAATATTAATATAATAAATGAAACTAAAGCTTTACTTTTAATTCGCAGTTTCATTTATATGTATCCTCTCTCTTTAAGTAAAGAACGATTTCATGTACTCGAGATCGGGAAATTACGGTATAATCGTTATCTCCTTAACTTTCGTGGTAAGTTGGCAAAGGCCAACTTACATGGAGGTCCTAGACTTAACGTTATGTATAATTACGAATCAATTGATCCTCCTTCCTCACTTCCGATGATTATTGTCATAAGAGGTAGTACTTAACGTTATGTATACGAATCAATTGACCCCCCTTCCTCGCTTCCGATAGTTATTGTCTTACTTAACGTTATGTGTACGAATCAAATGATCCTCCTTAGCACTTAACGTTATATACACGAATCAATCAATCCTCCTTCCTCGCTTCCAAAAGTTATTATAATTAGAGGTAGCATACTTTCCGAATTCTCCGTTGGTGGCCAACGAGGGGTTTTGAATGGTTTGGGATATGAACGACGGTACGAAGACCAAGGGGCGAGGCTCGCGTTGCATGTTGCTCAGTCCGTGTCGATCAAGTCTGCACGAGACATGCGGCGGCGCTGTTGTGTGATCCTTCGTAAGGAATCGTCCCTAGCCTGGCGCCTAGTTTCAGTTGTGGTATCTGCAAAATAAGATAGAGAGCCATCGGATCTGTGCCTCACAGGTTTTCCTTAAAGCAGTGGCATCCTTAGCCTGCCTTTGCCCCAAGTCATCCCATCTGAAGGAAGGCATAAGTTGGCCCTTATTAGAATCCTCTGTTCTTCGCTCTCCATCACCTTACTTTTCGGTTTACTGCTCCAATGTCTTACACCGGCAGCATTCTCATCACTGGCGGAACCTCAGGCTTAGGCTACGAAACCGCGCTCGCGCTCGCCGCACAACATCCCACCATCCTCATCGTCGTCGCCTCTCGTAGCGACCCCCACGCCTGTGCCCAAACCATCAACTCCACCCTCCGCCAATCCAACGTTATCTTCCTTCCACTCGACCTCTCCTCCACCCCTTCTGTTCGCTCCTTCGTCCTCTCATGGTCCGCCGCTTCCTACCCCCCAATCCACTACCTCCTCCTCAACGCCGGCATCCAGTTCCCCACGAGATACGTAACAACGGATGACGGCGTCGAGAAAACATTCGCGACGAACCACCTCGGGCACGCGCTGCTCTTCTTCCTCTTGCGTCCGCATCTCGCGCCAAGAGCGCGCATCGTCCTCACCAGCAGCGGGACACACGACCCGGCACAGAAGACCGGCGTCGTGGACGCCGTGTACACTTCCGCTGAGGAGCTAGCGCACCCGTCTGAGGCGTCGAAGAAGGACCCAGGGCTCCAGCGGTACTCGACTAGCAAGCTGTGTAACGTGCTGTTCACGTATGCGCTTGCGCGCCGATTGGAGAATGAGGGGCAGGGGAGGACGGTCGTCGCGTTTGATCCGGGCTTGATGCCGTCGACGGGGCTGACGAGGGAGGCTGGGCGAGTGGTAAGATTCGTTTTTGATCAGGTGATCCCGAGGACAATGGGATTGCTGCGTGCGGTGGTGAGTCCCAATATCCACACGGCGAAGGAGTCAGCGGCAAACTTGGTGGCAATAACTATTGTGAAAGAGGGAGGGGAGGGCAAGAATGGAGTTTACTTTGAAGGGGCCAAGCAGATCAAGAGTAGTGTGGTAAGTTACGAGACGGTGAAGCAGGAGGATCTTTGGGGGTGGACGGTGAGGCATTTGAGTGTGAATGAGGACGAAAGGAGGAGGTTTGAGTCATTTGAGTAGTCCAGTTGAATCCGGCGAGCAATTAATGCCCAGCGGGCCCATGTAAAAGATATCAAACTCTTTCAACCCTTATCTATTGCAATCATACATATATTGTGAACTGATAATAGTCAAATTGGAGCTGGATGATTATGGCTTCTTCTAAGGCGCTTGCATATTTGGCAGTGTAATCAGTAGTAAAGAGCCTGTCGACCATATGTCTGTGCATTACAGCGATATTTTCAGGCCTCCGCCAAAGCGGAATCGAAAAGTTGGGCTCGGTTGCCTCCAAGATTTACAAATCAAAATTGTTCAAGGTTAGAGGATGCGAATACAATAAAGACGAAAATGATTCTAATAACATTGAACGTTTAATCTCAGAATGAGAGTGAAATTCCGATTTTGCTTAGTGGTTTTTTTTGTCGCTGAAGGGCCTGTAATACAGACTTCGCGCCAGCTTGGGTCCCTCCAAACGATCTGGCTCAGCAATAGAAGAATGGCAACACGACGCCTCTGCTCTCCTGGCCATAATCTCCGTTTGTATCCTTGTAAGATACAGAGGTGAAAATCCTCTCCGGCTCTCTCAATGTCTCCATTCTTGTCCAACCCTCGTTATCCGCTCAGTCAGATGTCTCTGATGGGATCGTAGTATATCCTTGGTCTGCTAATGTCGAGATTCTGCAAAACAGAACCAGGGTACCAGCGTTGTCTGTGCTCGTGGTAGCCGGTGAACACATTCGTTCCTGAACACGTGTCAGCACACTACTTTATCGTCATGAAAGTGCCCAAGAGCAAGAGCAAAAAAGTTGGGTGTTATTAAGGGTAATAATTTGATTTTCGCAAGTCGCGCTTCCGGATTATCAGACGCAAGTTTTATCGATTATGGAATTGCTTGAATTTGCTTTACTTACCAGAATTGCGAGAAACTAAAGCTAAGACTTATCTCGTTACTTCTCTCGTTGTTCCCTTTCTCTCTCACTTCTATTATACCACCTTCTCTCCTTTCCGCTCCCTGTTCCGTTCCGGGTATTGAGGCTACTTTCTTGTCCAGGTTGCCCGACCTTAAAATCTTTCGCTTTCTCTCGGTTATTGTTTTGTACCTGCTACTCGTATGCTTCGTGAGTTTCTCGATGGCTATAGGAATAGACGGTGAAAGAGCTGTTGCGGATGAATTATACATTCCTGGTCGAAAAGGTACGTCGCTTTCATCGCGCAGAAGTCGAGAATGCGCTTCATGCCGGTCTAGGAGGCGGGCTATTGGATGTGGGCAGTATTTAGGACTACTAGCATGCTTAGCATTAGGCCCTCTAGGTTTAACTCATTTAACCTCAAATTTTTGTTGCCTATCGCAAAGCATGAGATACTTGTTTTGCTGCTAAAATAAACAGGTTTCTTGCTTCTCACACTTCATGGATGTCTGATTGGTGTTGCCTAATAGTACAGGCGAGATCAAGCTACTTCGTGCAGGTTAGAACAAGTACGGATCTCGCGTCCGTGCATAATTCTAATACGCTATAAAAGGTTCTGTATTTAAAATATTATAACAGGGGTATGTCTAATAATATACAAAATGTGGAGGAAATTCAATAAAGCAGCATAGGTGTAAGCACGGACTAGAATTCTCGATTGGTTTAACCATATACAAAGTAAGAACAAGAATAGTTATAAGTGAGTACAGCCCTTATCTTATAATAAGAAAGGTTCATATGTAAATATTTAGCTAACTTAAGAATAATTAAAGATAAAGTTTATATATTATCAATAAGAGATCTAAGAAAACCTTCAAGTAACTCAAAATTTCTTAGACTTAACCGGGATAAAGGTCTTAAAATATTGATCTTTCATTGGTCTATACCACCCAATTTCGGTAGAATATTCGATGGGTACACGGACGTGAAATCCGGATTAGTTTGGGCCTGTACGAAGTAAATCTAAGAAACCAGGTCTTTGAACTTAAAAGTATTGCTTGGAAATCAAGCTCGGAATCGCTGCTCCTGTTTGTCACGATTACATAACTGCGGATGTTAGAAGACCATACGACCTCACTACGACCTCGCCGGATCAATAATCCAGCAGGGTGGGCTCGTAGATGAAGCATTAACTAGTTTTAAATCCGAGAGCTCTAAGGCCTGGGTCGGAGATAGGGAAATGATACGCCCCAAAATGCCACTAAAGTTTTCTAGCGCAAACCCTGCACTCTTGACCCTACTCCCATTGAAAAATTCAGCTACTCGTACTGAAGCTGTACCTCGTAGAAAGGTTGATCGGAAGTATTACGTACCACCTCCTGAGAAATAGAGGCAAGGCAGCACAAGTGTTTACGTTTACCGACTTCTGAGTTTGAGAAAAAGCATATAAGGTAGGCCACCCGGCTCCGTTGCTCACTTCATCGTCATCACAGCCTATAATTACAACAGATCCAACGAGTCTCTTGAATGCCATCAGAAATCCTCCCACTGTCATCTCAGACACCTTGCACACCGCACTCGCCAATATGACGTCCCTACCCAAGACCTATAAAGCAGCCGTCTTCGAAACGGTCAACGGACCCCTCACTCTTAAAGACATTCCTCTCAAGGCCCCCTCTTCTGGCGAAGTCCTGGTCAAGGTTATTGCTGTTGGAATCTGCCACTCCGACGCAGGAGTACAAGCCGGAGTATTCGGCAACTCTTTTCCTATCGTTCCTGGCCATGAAGTCATTGGAGACATCGCAGCAGTCGGTGATCACGAGAAGAGGTGGAAGGTAGGAGACAGAGTTGGAGGCCCATGGCATGGGGGACACGATGGGGTCTGCAAGCAGTGCCAGCGCGGCCAGTTCCAGATGTGCCAAAACGTAGCCGCAAACGGCGTCACTAAAGACGGAGGATACGCGGAATACGTACTCTTGAGACAGGAGGCAGTAGTCAATGTCCCTAAAGACGTCGATCCAGTCGAATATGCCCCAATTCTCTGTGCTGGCATCACAGTTTTCAACTCGATCCGGAAACTTAAGGTCACCCCCGGCGATCTCGTCGCGGTACAAGGACTTGGGGGATTGGGACACTTGGCAGTACAGTATGCCAATAAGATGGGATATAGAGTGGCAGCACTTAGTTCTGGGGATAAGAAGCGCGACTTCGCGAAGAAACTTGGTGCTCATGAATTCATCGACACTTCGAAAGAGGACCCATGCAAGAAGCTCCAGGAGCTAGGTGGAGCAAGTCTCATTGTCTGCACGGCACCGAACGCAAAGTCCATAGGCCCTCTTACTGGTGGTCTCGAGCCAGGCGGGAAGCTCTTAGTTCTTGCCCCTTGCGGAGGCATCGAAGTGAACTCCATTGACTTGATTGCGAAGGCTGTGTCTGTCTCGGGCTTCCCTTGTGGTCATGCTTTGGATAGCGAGGAGGCTATAGCCTTCACTAAGCTTCATAATATTCGTTGTATAGTGGAGAAGTTCAGCCTCCAGGATGCGCAGAAAGCATTTGATCATATGCTCTCTGGGAATGCTAGGTTCAGAGCTGTGCTGGTAATGGACTAATCTTGGTTCCTTGCTTGAATCTTTCTTAGTTTAGTATAGCGAACAAATTTATGACTATGCTATGAAACTCTCCAATGTCCTTGAATAGTTCCTCAAAAGGATAATGTACTGTACCTAGAACAGCTCTCGGCCGAGAGCGATGCACGTGGGAGTATCGTATCGACCTCCTCGATAGCTGTAATCAACGCCTCACCTGGCGTCTATCCCGTCAAGCATCAATCACGCCATCATCTAAATGGCTAGAGCCGATGTTCGAGATTGTAGTCCTCACGGAATACAAATCAACGTGACCTGTCCAGGCGTCACCGATACAAAGGCATTCCGTGCCATGACACCAAATGGTACTTACTCTATTGTTACTAGTAGCACACATTTGAGGCGGGTACGCTGGAGGATATTGGGATTACGGTGGATTTTCTGTTGTGAGAAAAAGCGACTTTTGTTCCCGGCTCAGTTATGTTGGTTGATAGTGGGTTGTCTTTGATGAGAAAAATGCCGGATGTCACTTCAGTTAGTGGAAAAGGGGCGAATTATTATCCTAACTTAGCAAGCGAATAAGATATGGCGATGAAGTAACATGGTTATAATATTTCAGATTACTTTTGATCATTGCAATTTGCGGTTGCTTACCCTGCCGGTATCAGAGTTGACAGTCGGTCTCCCGGTGGTGCTGAGTGAAAATCGGGGTTGGAGGTAAAAGCATCGGCACAAACCTCACTGAATCTTACCTAGAAGAGATCAAATTTCAGAAGTTCAACGACGTACGTAGGACCGTAAGGTCAGAACACAGTTCATGCTTCTTCATCGCAAGTGCTTCTTGATATGTATCGGTGACACATTGATAATTGGCCTGGCAGAAATATATACTAGAATTGCGTGTACTTCTTCTATATGCTTTCGTCCATTTCCTCAGGGGAGTTTAAAAATCCGCTTCGCGTTCTCCCATCCTATTGCCGACCGAGTGTTCTCATTCAGCTGCATTCCGTCAAACCAATCCGCCGCGTCCTCATTACTCTCATATGGATAATCCACGCTGAATAGGACCCGTGACTCGCCCATCTCATCGATCGTATTTCGCATCGTGCTTTCCCTCCGCACCCCAGCTAACGTGGCGATGATATTATTCTGGAGATAATACATCATGGACTTCTCATAAGGGCCATTGGTACCCCTGATTCCAATCGCCATTCGGTGGTCAATACGGTGCACCAAAAACGGCAGAGACTCTGCGCAATGCCCGAGAATAATTTGGACGTTCTTGTACTTGTCGAGAATACCAGAGCACATGATCCTTAACGCATGCCCAGCCGTCTCAACACCAAATCCATATGCAGCTTGCGACAAGTTAGGCAAGTCCATGTACATGCGCTGTTGGTCCAACGGGGGGATTCGGGGATGGAGATACAGCGGCACATCCAGCTCGCTGAGTTTTTTCCAGAAAGGTTCGCAGACAGGATCATCGAGATAACGCACATTGTTGACATCTTTCTTGTCAATGTTTGTGAAACCGTTGATCAGCACGCCCTTGGCGCCGAGCTCCTTCACGCAGCGCTCCAGCTCCTTCGCAGCTTTCTCTGGCCTTTGCATCGGCACTGAACAGAAAAAGCCGAAGCGTGTTGGGTGAGCCTTGACGTACATCTCGTACAAAGCATCGTTGGTTTTTTGCGCTAGATCGACCGCCTCGTCGGAGTCGAGAATGCCTTCGACACCTGGGCAGGTGAGCGAGACAATCGCGTAGGTGATACCGGAAGCATCCATTGACTCGAGGCGTTTCAGGACGTTGTTTAGACGGTCATCGATGTCTTCGAGGAAAGGGGTGTTGTAGGGGGGAAGCCCATCTTTCATGCCGATTATCATGGGAGTAGGAGGGTGTGTGCCATGGGCGATGAAGTAGGGACTGCCAACTGCTTCCTCGAGGGCAATTTTCTGCGGCAGTCTATCGACCTTGATGGTCTCTGCTGTCTTGCGGTTAAGAGCCATGTTGCTGAACTTAGAATGGACAGAAGAAAAATGCTAGAACATAAATGCTGCGATTCTAGAAAGAGAGCACGAGGAATCGCCGATTTGGTGCAGGAGGCTGTGGACTGACGCTGGGAGATGATGACGGATGGGCCTCTTATAAGCTCTCGCGCGGCTCACGATTGAGTGTTGAGCGCTGTCATCCCGACTCTTCATGGAGACGAGGGGAACTGAGGTTATCCCAGTATGACGTGTTACGCGACCAGTGTCAGTAAGTTAGCTTCACAGACCGGTGACACCACCGCACACCCCGAGCCTTGTTTGGAAATGGTTCCGACAAGCGAGCCGTTCCGACAAGCGAGCCCCTATCCCGTCGGAATATAAGTCAACATCTCGGAACAGATGAGGGGTGAAGTGGGGCTTCCGACTCGGCTCGCTTTAACCAAGTGACCGCAGGAACAATACACAGCCCGTCTAGGAGAAGGTGAGATCAGAGGATTCAAGAAGATTCATTTGAAACTCAATGTTGGCTAGCTAGGGGTGGTTCTGTTGACTACTCTTACATGATGCCAAATCCCCTGATAGCCCTTTTGAAGCTTAATGTCACGAGCTGCGAGTAATGAATGTGGTTGTGAATAATCGTCGTGAGGAATAGCGGCGATGAAACTGTTGCGAGGAGATTCCCAGATACTGTTCCGGGCTCGTCAGAATCAGATCAGGATACGGAAAGTATCTTATCTTGCTAGGCGTGTGATCAACGAGAAATTGCACTTGCAGCTCTGATGTTGTCTCGCGTGTTTGGTTTTCCACCAAGAAGCTGAATTGAGTCCTCAAGGTAGTCAGTCAGTCATAGGAAATCTGACATATCAATGGAGCAGAATGGTACACGAAGAATCATCGTCTTCCTAGAAATGATGGACCTGAACTAGAACTATCGCAAAATTTGGGAACTTCCGATGACCTTTGGTGTTCGCAGACACAATACAACCCGGTTTAAATATACCTTTTCCGTAGCCTCTGACTCACGCCATCGAGAGCATAGCCAGATTTCGAGGGGGAGCACGTATCTGATCCCTTAAGGCTTCCACTTAAAAGCTGGATGGCGCCAGTCAAGATCTTCGACTTGCTTCTGAGTGAGGCCATCCAGCTCTGAAGATACACTAAGCCTGCTCCTCCGGCTATTGTCCAATTTCATCCACATCAAAAGACAAATGGAGATAACTATAATGGATGCAGAAGTAGCCAAGTTGAGTCCATTGCCAATTTTGTAGTTAGGCGCATCAAAGGGCAAGAAACTCCATGTGGAAACCAAGCCTCCGACGTTACCAAACATAACATTGGTTGCTATAGCAGATGCTCGTGCGGTATCTGAGGCTACGTTTGCAGATACCTGTGCGTTGCAAAGAGCTCCGAATGGGAACGCCCCGGCGGCGATAATAAAAGTCGCGCCGTATCTCACACGCGATTCCGTACTAGCCAAGAAGATGATGTAGCCTAACATCATGAGAGTAGCGCAGGGCAGGAAGTAGACCGTACGTCGATTGGTTTTCCAGCTAAAAAAAGAGACGATGAGAACAGAAGCACCACCGACGATGTAAGGAGGCACAGTATGGAGCTGTTGTGTTACCACTGTCTCCTTTGGGTAGATGGTCCTGACAACGGTTGGAGCAAAGATTGCCAGGCCCTGGACAGTGATATTATCCAGCAAGAAGACCATGGCAGTCGCTAATGTGATCGGGCTACAGATTCCCCTGAGCAGTTTTGTCACATCTATCTTGTCCAGCACCTTCGTCGTGCTAATGGTCTCCGATTGTACACGACCAATAGCAAGTTCTTTTTCCTCGGCCGACAACCATCTGGCAGTCTCCGGCCGATCGGTCAAAGTGAAAAATGCTAGAACACCAACGGCCATAGTAGCAATTCCCTCAATGGCAAAAAGCATCCTCCATGACTTGAAAGAACCGAAGCTATCCAGTCGGAGAATAGCGGACGCGAGTAGGCCCCCGAATGCTCCAGCCATAGGCGCTGCGATGATGTAGAGTGATAGTCGGAACACAAGCTCGCTTCTCCGGTACCATCTCGAGAGATAATAGGCAATGCCAGGAAGCATTCCAGCTTCAAAGACGCCTAGGAAGAAACGGACGGCTGCTGCCCCAGAGTAGCCTTTGGCCCATGCTGTACAAAGCGAACAGAGACCAAAGCCAACGGTGCAGATAGGCAGGAACCAACCTGGTCCCATTACCTTGCATAGGGCGTTTGCCGGAATCTCAAGGAGGATATATGAGATGTAGAAGTACGAGAGCACTGCGTTGTAGTCGTACCCTCTGAGGTTAAGGTCCTTCTCAAATCCCGCGAGCCTCGCGTTCCCTTCGGGGGTTAGCGTGTGTAACAACAAGTTCGCTCAGTCGTTGGACCTCACCAATATTAGTCCGATCAATGAAACAAAATAGATACAGGAGGAACACCGTTGGGACAACGCAAATGTCGATTTTCAGCCTCAAGCGGCGTTCGGCAGCTGGGTCATCATGAAATACAGCATTGCCGCATCTGCGCAAGAGTTAGTCGGATCTCACCTTCGAGACACACAGATAACTTACTCGTTGGTCGTGTGAACCCCTTCAGATGGTTTTTTAATATCGTGGTCACTTCCATATTCCACATGGGAATAGGTATTTTTGTCACTGATAATCTCGTTCTGGGAAGCCATGGCTCTTGGGCTGGAGGTGCTTGTTGAAGGTCACCAGATATCTTCACAAGGGCGACTGAGGTGAGGAATGAGGTCTTGGAGGTGGGAATACGAGGACTTATCGTCGTCGGATGCTGGCTTGTGCGGATTGCAATCTCCACTGTGTCACTGGATATGCGAGATGCCATGCTTTAACCTTTACCAGTTCCGGGGTTGGTACCTAGCAAACACGGAGTTTGGCGACACAGAGGCGGGGGAAGAGGGGAGGGGAGGGGAGGGGAGCGCAGGCGCCACATGGCGAGTTCTGGACCCCGACAGTGGACAGTGGGGGAGACAGCTTTAGAACAGGACACATCAGCTCAGCGGAATGGTCTACGGAGATCTCGGTTTCAGACGTGGATTTATCAGGTAAATTTACCTAGGTAGGTACCTAGGTATTGGGGGATAGCATATCTTAAGCGAGTTGAAGTACCCCTGGACCTGGAAGGCCGGAAGCAACTACATACCTTGGGTACTGCAGATAGGCAAGAGGGAGTACTGTAGGTAAGGTAAGGCACCCGATCCGACCTGGACATTGCCTAGGTGGACGCCGTCGGGTTCGCCTTGGCTCTCAGCTCATTCCGATCTTCTCGTCTAAGTATTGCAGTCTGCTCTGACATGGATCCGACTTGGATCCAACATCCCGACACCCCGACATCCCGATGTCTTCAACTCCACCCTAGCATCCCGACGGCTCAGTCCGTTGCCGCCCACTGAAGATGCGGGGAAGCGAAGTACACTACTGTAGGCTAAGCAAGCGAAAGCTTTAATTTTACTCGGAACTTTCGACGACCCTACTGTATAGAGGTCTGCTCGAGTTCAAGTCACTCACCCTCCAGGGTCTCGCGCTGTGCCTTCGGGTTCTAAGTTCGGGCGGGACCAGTTGTCAGTCATGTCGCGTCGGTGCTGCAGACGCTGTCTGCCGGTCCAACTGCCCCGAGATCTTACGGAAGCCAATTTTGAATTGTTCAACTAGCTAGAGCTTTGCTGATCTTCTACTTATCTCACAGGACAATTCTTCTGATCTCGCATGGCCGTTTTGCAATTCACAAAACAATACTCTTCCTGCTCTTCCCAAAGCAACATAGCACATATCCAGTAGCCGAGTTTTCCGCAGATGTTGAGTATCCTCCACAATATCGTACCATGGCGAAACAACAAGAGTCGAGCAAGGTGGATGTGCTCATTGTTGGGGCTGGTCCAGCTGGGCTAATGCTTGCAAACTGGCTCAGTCGAACAGGCGTCACGACCAGAATCGTGGATAAGCGCGGGACAAAGGTGCATCATGGTGACAGCAACACTAAGTAGCTCTGACTGACCGAGCCAAAAGATTTTCAACGGCCAGGCCGACGGCATGCAATCCCGCACCTTGGAGATCTTCGACTCTTTCGGGTTCGGACACCGTGCTTGGTACGAATCAAATCATATGCTAGAGATGTGTCTATGGAATCCAGATCATAACGGCAAAATCCAGCGCACTGATAGAATCATCGATACCATTCAGAACTTGAGCCGCTTTCAGCAAGCTGTGTTGCACCAAGGCCGCATCGAACGATTTCTCCTGGATTCAATTTCAGAGCACAGCGACATTCGTGTAGAACGCCTGGTGCTACCAGAAAAGGTTGAGATCGCCGAACCCGAGCAGAAGCACCGTAATGATAACTATCCTATCTCAGTCACCATAAGGCATCTTGCTGTGGACCCAGCTGCTGCGCAGATAGGCGTCGAGAACGGCTTTTTCCGTAGCAATCTGTCCAAAGATGACACGGAAGACATCCTGGCTGTATCCGCCCGGCGCGAAGACGAAGTTGAAACTGTCCAAGCAAAATATCTTGTCGGTTGTGATGGAGCGCATTCGTGGGTCAGGAAGCAGCTAGGTCCAGAGTTTGCTTTGGTTGGCGACTCGACAGATTACGTCTGGGGAGTTATAGATGTGATCCCGATCACTGACTTCCCCGACATTCGCACCAGATGTGCAATCCATTCAGAGAATACAGGCAGCATGATGATCATTCCTCGAGAAAACAAGCTTACCAGGCTCTACATCCAGCTTAAATCTGTTATTGAAGCACCAGCGACCTCGGGCGGCCGCGTGGATCGCTCGGCAATTACTCCAGAAACCATCCTCGAGGCTGCACAAAAAATCATCGCACCTTACAAGTTGACGTACAAGCACTGTGACTGGTGGACAGCATATCAAATAGGACAGCGTATGTCCGAGAGATTTTCTCTCAATGAACGTGTTTTTCTTGCTGGCGATGCCGTGCACACGCATAGCCCTAAGGCAGGACAAGGAATGAATGTCAGCATGCAGGATAGTAAGTATCGGGCTCGTGTTTGCCAACACTTTATATCTCGCTAAATCTAGAGTAGCTTACAATCTTGGATGGAAGCTGTCTCAGGTTATCCACGGTTATGCGGATCCCATCATCCTCAAGACGTATCAATCAGAGAGGCGACATGTTGCAAAACAACTCATCGAATTTGACAGGAAGTTCTCTAAGCTATTCTCTGGCAGACCAGCTAAGGATATCATAGACAGCGAAGGTGTTGACTTAGCCGAGTTCAAGAAAGCCTTTGAGACTGGGAATATGTTTACGAGTGGAATCGGTAAGTCGCAATCCACCATAGAGATTTCACTGATACAGCTTACTAACGCGGTACAATAGGCGTCAACTACGGGAAGTCAGTCATAACAGCGAAAGATGGATGTTGTAACGAACAAGGAGACGGGACGGATGTCATGTGCGGACACGAAGGCCTCCCTAGCCGTCAAGACCTTGCCTCCAAAGTCCCCATTGGCATGCGAATTCCTAGCTTCAAAGTCCTCAACCAAGCAGACGCTCGCCCCTGGCACCTCCAGGAACTCCTCAAGAGCAACGGCAGCTGGCGTCTCCTCATCTTCGCAGGCGACATTCTTAATCCAACCCAGAGATCCCGCGTCGAGACACTAGCCACAGCGTTAGCGGACCCGAAATCCTTTGTTAGACGCTTCCAGCCCGCAGGTAAACCCGTCGATACACTTATCGAGATCTTGACTATTCACAGTAGCAAGAGGACGGCTTGTACGGTGCATGATTTGCCTGAGATCTTCCACCCTTATAGTGAGGAATTCGGTTGGGATTACTGGAAGATCTTTGTGGACGATCAGTCGTACCACGAGGGCCATGGTCATGCGTATTTGAATTATGGCATCGATCCAATGAAGGGGTGTGCTATCATCGTGCGGCCGGACCAACATGTTAGCTGGATTGGTGAGCTAGAAGACACAGACCTGATGGATAAGTTCTTTTCAAAGTTCTTAATCGAACAGAACTCGTAGGCCAAAACCTAGTATTTGGTAGCGGTTGACTCCTGTAGTATTTCAGCATTGTGGTCTTACTGGGTTTTTGCTTTGTGATATCTGTACAATTCCGAACAGATGTACCTAAACTGAAGAAGCCCAGTTCCAATTGGCAGGGTTTACCACCAGTTGCAATGACAGGTCTCTGCCTGTGACAAAACAGTTTGGAATTAGTGGCAGACATAAATGCTGGACAGTGTGACAAATGAGTAGAGTAGAGTAGAGTAGTAGACGCTACTCTACTCTACTCTAGTATAAATAATCTACTACTCTAACTCTACTCTACTCTACTCTACTACTCTAGAGTAGTACTCAAGTTGTAGTTACGTAACCTTAATCTAGCTGAAATCAGACTAGAAAGCGAGAGCATTACCTAAAAGTAGCTTAGCTTTAGCTTGTCTTGCGTAAAACCTTCGAGTATGAACACGTACCTAGAGAAAAATATATAAAATAACTTTATAACTAAGTAGTTTATAAGTAAAGTATCTTGCTAATCATATTATAATTTAATATTAGTTTAAATCTAAACGTCTTTATTAAACAGGTTTACTACTCTACTACTCTAGAGTAGTCAAAAATAACTACTCTAATTCTACTCTAGAGTAGTCAAAAAATGGACTGCTCTAATTCTACTCTACTCTACTCTACTACTCAAGTAACTACTTGAGTATTGGAGTAGAAATTTGTCACACTGATGCTGGAAGATGGGCTACTGATAATACAAGATGTCGCTAACCTAGATAGTGTTCTCAATGATGTTGTTGGCATTGAGATCTTTCGCTTGGGGCAGTGGACGTCGCTATCGGCAAGTAGTCGTCTATCAGGTATTGCCGAGCAAATACGCTGGACGCCTCTTTGAGCTCTCTGAGAAGAAGATGTGAAGGCAAATCAGGAAGCATAAGCGAATGCTGGATATACACGCGGAGACTTGAAACCCTCATGGACTTACTTAAGCTGCTTACACTGTACTGTTCTTGGGAGCTATAGTCATGCCAATAAAAGCCCCCCCCCCCCCCCCCCCCTTCAAAACGGGAGCTTGTGGATTGCCGGGTCCGACCTACCAGAGTCTGGTTCCTGCGTATTGCAGGTATCGCACGGTACTCCCTATACCTAGAAAGTAAGGAGTAGGGGAGCCTGTGACTCTCGGCCTTATCCGCTGCTGCATATGGTATGGGTATGGCGTGGCATCTCATAGCATAGTACCTTTGTACGTACTGTACTAGTACTGTACTTAGGACTGCAGGTGGAACACTCTCGTACTGCAATCCCATCCCGATCCCGATTCCAACAACCCTCAGCACCTCTGGTTGGAAAAGTCACGGGCCTGCCATTCCAACATTCGAGCGATTCCGTTCCAACACCCCATCCCGTCCCGCCCGTCCTAGTCCTCTGGCTGAGGAAGAATAGACGTGAGACATACGGAGGTATTGGAGAGAGAGGAGAAAGATTAGTGTCAGTAACGAGGTAGTACTATTGCCATCGTACTAGCATACCATGTACTCAGGATTGAATGTGGCTGGTGCAGTGCACACATCTAACTCGCGATTCTGATGATATCACTACTTGAGGGCATCAAGGCTCTGGTGGACTCCCTCCCCATCATAACTACCTCACCACAGGCTGTGCTACACTGTCAGCTGTTTGTAAGGCGACGGATATCGCAGTCGTGGTCCTATTAAAATCCTAGGTCAATTGAGACGGATGTAATTTCGCTAGGCAGGCGTGATGCGAAGAGCAGATGCTGGGGAAGATGCGACAGCCGATTTGTAGTAATGTACCTGACTGCACGCAGATCGTTAGTGTGGGAATCACAACGTGGCTGCTGTAGCTGAGGTTTCCATGTTATTAAAATGTACATTCCAACCATCAACAGTAATTCGAAAGTCCTATTACATGCATCTGTCAGCCTTGTCGCCTTGTCAACATTTCCGCAAATTACTAAGAGATGATCCACGAATGGTCCAATCCACGCTCTACTTGGTGGTCAGAGCTGTAGACAAGAAACCCGCACCTCGGGGTACAGAGCCAAAGCTCCAATCGCCATCAAGAGATATCCAGCCAGTCCAAGTTAACCAGATGCTGATTGTACCAAGTCTCCGAACCAAACTCGGTCCTGTTTTGCAGAATCTCGTTCCACCAATCCTGCGACGGCTCCATATTCGCAAAATTCTCCAGATCCATCCCAGAATGTCCATCTGGCATGGAAGAGGGATGAAGTGGACTTCCCCTGTTCGTTGCATGACCAGAGTTAACTAGGTCAATTCGTCAGCTTGCGCCTATGTGAAGCCCTCATAGCCGGTTCCCAATGCTGCATGAAAGAGGAGAACTTACTCCGGGACTGAGTTTTCCTTAAATGACCGCGTAGTTTCTGCAAGACACGAATAGCTTGGCCAGCAGAGTGGATCTGTGCCTCATAATACGCTAGGATGGTAATGCATTGACCCAGAGAATGGTCTATTGCCTCTTCCTTTGCCGCAGGATCGATAGCTGGGCATCTTTGTGCTGCTATGAGAACGATGGCAGCCGCGAACGACACTGTTTAATATTAGAATCTGCAGAGGAGGATAAAATCTATCAGGCTTGGAGTGTATACAGTAAACGGTGTGCCATGGTGATATCCGATATGGAGTATCAAGATTTTGACATAGGTTCTCGACGAGTTCTTGGGTGGTTTTGACACACAAATTGCAAGCATGGCTAGCGAGTTCTCTGTCAAGTGTTACTGCTCCCCATAGATCCGATGCATCAGACCCATTTCGAAGATTACTCTGCGTGCTTAGAAGCAGTAGAGGGCGCAGCAGGATCACTCGAGTGTAAAGAAACCTAATAGATATAAGTAAAGCTTTGCAAGCGATAAAAGTTCGGCTCTAACCTGCAATGTAATATTCGAGCCTGGATCTGGACGTAAAGTGTGTGCATGTGGGGGCCCGGGGATTCGTCCTTCGCTGGCAGCCGTAGGTAGTCCGGTATCGATTTCCGAAAGACGTCTAATTGGCGATTAAACGTTAACATATTGCCCAGAAGTTTTTGCATGCTGTCGTCTGTCGATACTAGCGTGGGGGGTTCCGGGGTGTAGAATGTTACGAGAATTTTGTCTAATATCTCGTAAAGTTTGGAAGAAAATACGAACAGGCCTAACCGTGAGGGTATGTCGATAGGTTGGTGACCTTCTCCTTCAGCTTGGAGGAATTCGTCATCAATCATAAGGGGAAGTGGTGTACCCCAAGACCTCGTAATCATTGCTGGTCGTCCAAATGTCATCGCCAAAAGTCTAATTAACGCTGCTAATTAGCAAATATGAATACATTTATACGTCGTAGGGCAATCTTATACCGGTCTAGTGTGACACAGACATGCCAGACCCGCCTTCTGATCTCTCGAGTGACCTGTGTAGCAGGTCTTCTAGCGATTGACTCCGAATGTAACCCTAGAGTTTGAGCGGCTCTAATAGCAAGTCCCACACTATTCCAACATCGCTCCGAGTACCTCGTGGATTGAAGATACACGCTCGTGAGTAGTAGCATTTGAAGTACCGGCATTGATGACGTATCTAAGACGTCGTAAATGAAGATCTTCCTGGCCCTTTGATAGAATTCGTCGGCGACCGCCACCCGCTTATCTGCAGCTATAGACCCTCTAAACTGACACCCTAATGCGAATGTGAGGTTCAAGCACGATGAGAAAGCAGCCTCGTCAACTTGGTTGGTGCTGTTAGGGCTTTTGTCCGGCTGCGGAGACCAGACTTCAGCGTATTTAGACATGAAAAATGTCTTGTGGAGAATTGGAAACACTGGATGAACGAACTCCCAGAAGGAATTCATATAGTTATCGGCGGCCTGGCGTCGAGGGTAAATCATTAAACTCTCGTCTCTGTCACGGATGGCCTCCAACTCTGGGGAGGCAGCTGTGTCTTGCCAGTTCTCTTGACGTGGGGGTTCGTGCATGACGTGGCGTACAAATGCAATTGTCGAAGATTCCCCATACAGATTTGCGTCTTGGTGAGGAAAAGCAACGGTAGCCAGCCCATCCACACGGTTGTTGTCGGAGGATTTAGCAGGGCGGGTCATAAGCTCTGCGGCCACTGATCCACCACTGCGAATGGATGCGAGATGGTGACCACTACTCATAGGCGAACCGTCTGTTAGATACCCAGCATTCTTATCTATTTGTTGTCAGTTCATATGTTCTTTCGAGTTTTCAATCATTTCGAAGAAGTTAAGTTCCACGCCGAAGATACCCGTTCAGCAGTAAGGTAACTCGATGAGGAGTGAGCTTCACCTGCTGGCTTTGGTGTTATACTGTGAGCTATAGGCTCCTGGTATACATGCTGACTAGCGGACCTGTTGAGTTTATTATATTGGCACCACAATCATTGTAAGGAAGGTTCATTACCTCTTGGGAGGCGGCGCGTTGACCTCATAGGTACACTCCGCTGCGAGACCCCGGTCTAGGCAGGCAACACACGTCGGACGGTGCCCATCGCATCTCGTCTTTCGATTCCGACATTTATTGCATGCCAATTGGATCTTGCGGCGTTTAGGTTGCGGCTCTCTCGGTATCTCCTGCGACTCCTGTTGCATCTCGACGGCAGTGAGTATTCGCGGCTAGCCAAGCCGAGCTTCGTTACCGAGCTATCTAAGACGAGATCACTGAGATGGTTATCAGCAGGGGTAAGATGGGTACTGAATACTGGCGCTGCGCGGAATAAGTGTTGCAGAGGTTGTGATGTCGGTATTCTCGCCCTTTGTTGAGTGAGCTACAAATGCTGAGTCATGGCGTGCGGTAAAGTACCTAGGTAGGCACCTAGGTACTTTAGAGCCGTCCACCACCAACTGTCTGAGGATAATGCACTTTAATAATATAACAAGTCCAGATTTTGTTGTTAAGTAATAAACAAGGGCATTTACAGCTATTTAGTGAGGGCCCGAAGATTCGAGGGCGGCCGTGCATCGGTGACGCTGGCACGAGGAATTGAAGTGAAAGAATGGTATTAATTTCTGTAGCTACAGCTAGATAGATACCACAACAATCCCAGGCAGGACCTTCGTGGCTCCGGACAGCAACGCGCCGCAACACCTTTTTGGATATTCCCCGAGGCAGTAATATTTTAGTGTACATGTTGTGTTCGAGATTGTCAAAGGATCGCAAGGATATCGTCCAGCCCGTCTAATGAGCGAATCGCCAGTCTCGAAACTCTCAACAGAGACTTGGCAGCTGCATGAAGTAATTTATCTCCATGCAGAGATCCAAATAGCAGTCATGGCCTAGCGCACGGGCGTTGTTTTCTGCATGCAACTTGGCACTGCTAGAAAAGGAACTGGGCTGCCGCATTTCCTTCACCATTTAGTAGCCTGGTGAAATGCGGGTAGTTCTCTTCGATCCATCTGAGCTATAAATCCTCTACCAACATCTCGCATTTATTAAATATAGCAATGCGAGTCGCCGTCATCGGAGGTGGTTCCTCGGGACTGGTCGCTCTCAAATATCTGACTACCGCTCACAAATTTCATCCAGTCGAACCCATTGAAGCAATCCTGTTCGAAGCGAGGGATTCCATCGCTGGCTCGTTTCGACATCGTGTGTACGAGGACGCCGAGGTAAACACATCTGCTTTTGAATCACTGTTCCATGAATATTACTCTGACCGTCGAGGAAATTTCCTCGCTATCAATCTCTGACATGCCGTAGCTTGTCTCCTCCAAGTACTTGACCGCTTTCAGTGACTTCCGCCACTCATCCGATGATCCTGACTTCCTCTCAACTAACGGCTTCTGCTCCTATCTGGATGCGTATGCTACCCACTTCAATCTTTGGCCTCACATTAGACTCTCAACACGAGTGGACGCTGTAAATCGAGGAAAAGAATCTGGACATGTGGTTACTTTTTCACATGAGGGAAAAACCAAACTGTGGGAGTGCGATGCAATTGCGATATGCTCAGGACTGCATACAGACCCGTACATCCCAACTTTCCCGGGAATAGAGCATGTTCCCCGAGTGTTCCACTCTTCTGAATTTAGACTGAGAAAAGATTTTGGGGTTGATAAGCATGTTATGATTCTTGGAGCAGGAGAGACTGCCATGGATCTTGGCTACCTTGCTGTAACATCGTCAACGAAGTCTGTTACGATATCTCACCGTGATGGATTTTACTACGCCCCGAAGGTCTGCTTCATCAAGTCTGATCTCAAAGTGTTGCTAATAGTTTATCTAGATTGTTCCCGTCCCTATCACATTCAGAACTTTCAACAAATCTCCTTCTGCGCAGCGAAACATCCCAACAGATACTTCTCACATGAGTTTGTTTGACACTGCTTACGTTCACCGTTAGTCTTACTTAGTCTGGGTATTTGTATACTAGCGAGAAATCGCCTGTACACAGCTGAGCTGACTCCTTAAACAGCTGTCCTTCAGTTGAGCCCTTTGTTGTGGAACTACTATGATTACTGGTCGGTCAAGTTCGGAGTACAACTTATTTCTGGAACGAAGCATGGGCTCGACCAATGGGTGGGGGGAATATCAGATGAACGTTTCCATGCTTCAGCCAGTATGTAATTAACCCCTCAAGATGCAACGAGGCTGACATCGTTTCCTCACAGTATTTCCTTGTAAATCTGGTCAAGCTATCCCCTATATCTCTGCACCGTATCGCAAGCGTTCATTTTTGGATCGCGTCAGAGCTAGTATCTGCCAGATACCAATCAAGGATACAGGAGACAGGAAGATCGATCTGGCTCCTTGGCCCAAGTCCATATCCTCCAATGGAGTCGTCACGTTCGTCGAATCTAGTCGCCCAGAAGCCAAAACCATGCGAAGCATTACCTACAAGCCCGATATTGTAGTATTTGCCACCGGATACTCCCAGAGATTCTCATTTATTGACAGTAGCTACGGGACTCCGTTGGAGGCCGATAGACGTGGCATCTGGTACGTTGTTCCCGTTCTGAAATCCACTAGAACCTGAGATCTGGGATAGGATTATTTGTTCTGAATCTGAAATATTATAACTTTCGATACTAAAGTCGTGATCAGGAAGACTGGAGACGAAACGGTCGGATTCATTGGCTTTGTACGTCCTGCCATCGGGGCTATCCCTCCTCTGTCGGAGCTGCAGGTTCAGCTATGGGTCCTTTCAATCCTAGATCTCCTACCGGAAAAGCGGCCACGGGACATTGATTACAAGCTCCTCATCAAACCTGGACGACGAGAATATGAGAAGTACGGTGTTGACCATGAGTCATATGCATATCAACTCGCTCTCGACATGGGCTCTGCAGCATCCTTCACAGAGATACTTGGATTTGGTTTCAAAACAACCTTCACATGGGCTTTCGGATCCAACTTCAATACCAAGTTTCGACTCGTAGGCCCTTGGAAGTGGGATGGAGCCAACGAGATAATGAGAACGGAGCTTTGGGATGTCGTGAAACAAAGTGGGGGTTGGGTTTGTAGGTTTTATCCTGTCCTCGATGCGTTAGAGTCGATGCTAAAGTACAAATAGATATCGCAATCTATGGCATCATTCCATTCGTAATCTTCGGGTTCACGAGTCTTGTCCTTTGGGTGACTTTCTCGACACTCGACATGATCAAATTCTTTGGCGAGGCTTTAGGGATGTATCAACCAAGTACCAAAAGCACGGGTAAAAAGCACGCCTAAATTTTGACCGGGTTTTCAATAACAATGTAACCCCTAATCGATTAGTGCTATCCTAGCCGGCTACTTGGGGCGTCACTTGACCTGCTGTTTGTATTCACTGGCGATATCTTTCAGCTCTCTGGAAATCCACCAAGGTTTCTGCACTATATCTTGAATTTCACGGTTATAAACCGAGTACAAGTCAAGGATCTACTCTAATTTGTGTTGGCAGCTTGCATTGAATACGTCGAGATCTATCAAGAGCAATTGATGGCGTGTGGTTGGGTGTTTCTGGGTTACAACTTTAAATGGAGCCAAGGTGGTCAAAACCCCGATGGGGTGCAAAAGCAGGCCCCGTAGTTTTAATTCACACATACGCGGAACTCAAGTAGCAGTTGTAAATCGGGCCGAGATGTTAATTTTAATATGTCTGTTTACTTGACTGTGAGGCTTAGCGAGGATTCGGGGGCTTGTACTCGGTCTCCATGGGAGAGGATAACGATAGTCTGGGCCCCGAATAGCTATCATGAACGAGGCATGACAGGCGGCAAATCCGTAAATTATTCTGCGTACTCAAATTTAAGGCTGACTGTCCGATGTCCCAAGCAGGCACCGCAATTGCTGCGAGGAAATGAGACGAGCACTCAACCTGTTCTTTGAAAAAGAAGATTTGCAAGAATATGTCAGACCTGCGCCATGATCTAATCGAAACCACAGATAATTTCGGAATCCCTCGAAAAAGGTTTCGGGTTTTCGGGGTCTCGTGAGTGTCTCAAGGTACCGTCCCTGAAATCACCATATCTATACTGAAATTGTCCTGTTCAACCTGCGAACGGCTATTGTCCACTACTCGATCGAGTATTCTTTCTAGGAACCTGCCTCCTCCCCATCAAAACAGAAATAACAGAATTCGGTTGTCCCTAAGTTCACTGGGCACGGATTTTTGACCACTAGAGCTGTTGATTGCCCAACGCAATCTAGAAGCGAGCCAGGCAGGTGAAGCCGTAGATTATGGACGAGGTTCTGGCGCCGGATGCTCTGATTCTGCAAATATTCTTAGCGTTGCGACTTGTATTTAGTTAGAGACATAATATTACTTGCTAACAGTTCACTACAACGAAACATGATTCCGAGACTACATCGTAGTTCAAGTATTCATCTAGATCCAGTAGCACAGTTATGCTTTTGTTGCATTTGCGGCCGGTGGGCCGAAAGCTAGGCGCAAATCCACCCAAGTTTCGCGGACACGATACGTTTCTGGCACGTAAAAGATCCCTAGGAGCAAGAATACGGCCGTCTGTATTACAGGAGAACGAGGTTGGCGCAGGCAGAGTGAGCGAGACCAACCAAGTTCCAACCCAGTTCGAGTACATTGAAGACCTACTGAACAAAACACCACCAACGCCTCGCTAATAGTCAAAAGGAACCCCCCCCCCCCCCCCCCCCCCCCCCCAAAACTCAAGCAAAATGTATGCCCTCATCATTGAAGGCAGACAAAAGACGAAGGAAATCATTTTCGTCGCACTTGCCAGCTCTCTTATCGGCCAACTCGGTGACATCCTCCAACACTTTCCTGATTTTCTCCTTCACCAACTCCGCAACCCTGGTCTTCTTTTTCTTACTCTTCGTTTTGACCCCATTCTCCTTCAATATGCGTTCTGCCTCTTCTTTGAAGAAGGCTGGGGTGTCATCCTCCTTCTCATCCACCTCCATGATACCTCCCCAGTCGTCTTCCTCCCCTCCACCATCCAAATCCATTTCCTCATCCTCTCCAAGCTCCGAATCGTCGATAGGTATTTGGTTTGCGGAGCACCAAACCTTGTAGTTCCGCTCAACCATCGCCAAAACCTCCTTCGTACCCAGCCAGCTCGCCCTCATCGTCCGATTCTTCCTTACGAAACAGATTCGCAGCATACCGTCCCATTCATCCCAGCTCACACCCGGTCGCTCCGCACCCATCTTAGGCTCTATCCGTACGACGGAGGATTCTACCTGTGGGGGAGGCCTGAAGTTATTTTTTCCAACTTTCATGATGTGTGTGATCTTGGAGAAGAATTGTGCGTTCACTGACAAACGACAGTATAGTGGGTCGCCAGGTCTCGCTGTGAGTCGAAGTGCAAATTCCCGCTGGAACATGAGAATCGAGGTCCGGGGAGGATTGGGTAAAGCGAGGAGTTTGAAAACCAGAGGGCTAGAAATCTAGACAAAGTCAGGATATCGACCAGTGGCACAGGACGTCAAGGAACATACCTGATACGGCGTATTGCTAATACACACATCGAAAGGCGGCAGCTCGGTTTTGATCACATCCCCAAGTAAGACTTCTAATCTCTTCTGCTCAGGCTTCCCTTGCACCCGTTTGGTAACTTCTGCTGCCATTCGAGGATCTAATTCCACAGCTATAACTTTCTTCGCCTTCTCCAGTATCCGTACCGTTAAGTTGCCAGTACCAGGACCGACTTCAAGAACTGTCTGTTTAGACGATCAGTATGCGTCGTGATGCGGAGGTAGGGCAAGACATACATCAGTGGGTTTGAGGTTTGCTTTTGCTACTATGGCCTCTGCGACACCGGGATTCTTCAGGATGTGTTGACCAACGTTGGTGTTCTGTGGAGGTGATGGTAAGCAATTGTGGTTGAGCACCGAGATGCAAGGATGGTTCGCCCCAAGTAAACTCACAAATTTGAAAACATTGTTGGTAGCAGCCTGCGCTTTGGAGTAAGGGCTTGATCCAGCGGAAGCGCTGTTGCGCTTGTTCGACTTGAGCTTCCCCATTGTGTTGTGCGGCAATCTTGCTAACGGAAATGTAGCTTTCCTTCATGATCGACTTTTTTTTGTGGCGATAAGATTTTTAGCGCGGGGCTGGATAAGAGCATGGCACGTGACCACACCCGGTACGAACAGGTAGGTAGGTACTTCTGTATTTTTTTGGTAAGAAGATGCAAACCCTTTACATGTCGAAGGCAGGCAGGAAATATCGAATAAAATATCGGAATGACCTGATGCGTGTTGAACTACCCCACGCCAAACTTGCATAGACTCGCTTAATCAAGCTAGGTAAATATGGGGATGTTCTTTGCTCCGTGTCCGTGAAGATGTTATGGAGGAAGGCATCGAACAATTACTCAACTATTTGGGTTTGATTCTAGCATTGATTACCTTGTTTTAAAAGTCTCTACTCTACTCTCTGGGATCTCTCGAGCACTTGAGACAGACAGGCATGGCTGAACTTGGGGTAAACGGAGGCGTATCAATCTTGATGTGCTTCCTGTTCTCAATTTTGACTTAGCACAACTGTGCTGGAAATAGTCTTTATGGTTGGGGTTGGGATTTACGAAGTTATGAGCCAGCCCCTGTAACTGTCAATCAAAGTCGGCCAGGCCGTTCCCATTGACCGAAAACTCAATGAACAGACCATTAAAGCAAACCCCTTTCATCTCCGCGAGTGCCGACAAGAAAAGAAAAACCTTCCTCGAAATCCCTAAATAGATCGTATGAAAGTCCAGGGGAAAGAAGATGATACAAATATGCGGCTCTGCCCATAATTGTAGCTTTCAAGTGCCACCCACACTCGTTCAACTTAAAGATGACTAAGTCACTCACCCTCGCTACGCTCCTGTTCTCCTCTGCCGTGTTTGGGGCGGCTCCTCTGACTTGGTCTCCTTGCGGTACAAACTTAGATTGCTCAACGCTATCTGTCCCTCTGGAATATGCGCCGTCATCAAAATCTACAGCCAATGCTAGCATAGCGCTGGTTAGGTACAATGCTACAGTCTCGTCCTCCCAACGTCTTGGGTCCCTTCTGGTAAATCCTGGGGGGCCAGGAGCATCCGGGCTCTCTTTCGTACAAGCTGGAGCAGGGGCTGGAATATCTACTATCACAGGAGGATTTTACGACATAATTGGCTGGGACCCTCGAGGTGTTGGCCAGTCTACACCTTTGCTTCAATGCTTTCCAACAGCAGGTCAGCATATTCCCACCCCTCTATTCTACATCTCTTAGGAGCCGAGTCTCGGGATCTCTGTCTCGGGGCTGGAAACCCGAATATTTCCGAAAGAGCCCGAGGATCTGAAATACAGCAGTGCTAATTTGTCAAATACTAGAGGAAGAGTATACGTTCTCGGAAGCCTTGCCAGGAAGTCCCAACCTTTGGTTGGGAATGTTTTCGAACTCAAGCTACGATGCCCAAGTAACGACGGAGATTGCAGAATTCGACACAGCTGTTGCTAAACTCGCCGATGCTTGTGTTAATCAGAGCTCTGAAGCTCTTTATACTTCCTCGGCGGCATATGTAGCTCGGGATATGGCTGCTATCGTCGATGCAGTCGATGGTGTAGATGCCAGATTGAACTACTGGGGCTTCTCATATGGAACAATCTGTATGTCTCTTTTCTCTTTGAAATACTCCTTGGTTTGGGAAGTTGAATTTATGCTCTATTTCGTTCATATTATGACACATGTCGTTAGCAAAAGGTCTCCACTAACATTATGATCAGTCCTCGCAGAATTTATTCAGGCTTTCCCAACGAGAGTTGGACGGGTCGTTGCTGACGGGGTCGTGGATCCGCAGGCCAATGCTTTAACATACAAGAGCCAGCTGCCCAACGACCAGGTCTCTGTCAGAGATGCACTGAACGATTTCGTATCATTCTGCGAGGAAGCGGGTTCAAACTGTCCCTTGTCCATTCCACCGACTGGCGTCACCTCAAGCCTCAGCCAAAGAATCGATGACCTATTCGAGAAACTTTTCCTCGATCCAATTGACTACTTCGGGACGCCAATCAGTCTCGACAGCTTCAACGTCTTCCTCTGGTCCTTCATTAGGGTTCCAGTAACTTGGTCTCTCGTTGCCAATATAATTCAAGGCCTCGAAGTCCGCAATGCAACCCTGCTGGTTAACCTCGTTTCTTCGCAAGCAGCTAGTGCACCAACAGACCCAACAGCTCCAGGAGTTGGCACGCAAAGCGAATTTCCTCTCACCTGCATGGATAATGCGGCGTCAAGCAGCGTCACACTCCAGGACGTGATTGATCTCACAAAGTCCATTTCTATCGAGGAAAACACCCCGTTCTTGTCAGCCGGCCTTACACCCATCAGCTTCTGCCGTAACTTTCCAGACACTCGGCCCTTGCTACCAGTCGCTGGCGTCTCCTCCATGTCTGATGCTGATTACGTCCTCTCTGCCTCCAATACCACGATTCTTATCGTAAACCCTGCTAATGACCCTACCACACCTCTCATTTCCGCCAAGAAGCTTCGTTCATTACTCCCCAATTCCTCTAGGCTTGCCGTACGAGGCGGTCCTGGCCATACCTCCGTCTCTTTGGCCTCCCTATCATTGAGCCAGGCTGTGCATGACTTCTTCGTCTCAGGGACTGTGCCAGCCGACGAAGTGTATCACGATGCTGACCAGAATCTGTTTCCAGCCGGTTCGGGAGGCAGTATTGTGGCGGCTGCATCTTTCAATGGAACGTCGTACACCGAAGGGGAGAAAGGCTTACTCGATGCTATTTATGGTGTACTGCTCGCGTTCTTAGCCATTGCCTAGGTTCAATTTCAACTGGATGAATTGTGTTTCGGAAATAATTACCTTTTGCTGTGTTAGCTACCACTTGGCTGATATGGACTGTGAGATCAACAGCACCGCATGAACAAGAGGGATGAAAGGATAGGTGGACGTAGGATAATAGGTTGGACAAGTTTTCTTTGAGTTTTGTTCATTCATCCCCCGTGCCAACTCCTGGACCTCTATCATGCAAGACAGTCGCGCCCGAGGCAGTCACTTGAATGTATCTACAATATCTCAATCCCCACCCTAGCCACTCAACATCGCCTGTGCGATCTTCGACATATTCCATACAAGGCCACCAAAAATGTGGTTAAGCTAATAGCAAAGCACAGTTTTTAGACATTCATTCTTCCCAAAACACGCAAAAGTCGTCATAATCTCAACATGATTCTCGCTCAAATTGACTGTAACCGATCGAATCTATCGTTTCGTTCATTGTCTCGTGAATGCGTAATGTTGCAAATGATGCCTCGAATATTAGTGAGCAATTACGAAAGCTCATGAGGCTATAATGTATTTCGTTGTCATTCGTTCGTGAGGGTTGTGGTGCGGCCTGCACGATACTGAACGCCGGTTATCCTTCCAACGCCGTGTGCTGTGATCCGAATTCAAAGAGGGAGTTCATCCAAGACTCAGCCATCCTATCCAGGATCGAGCGAAGTCGCCGAGTAAAATCCCAGGTTGGATTCAAACATCCATCATCTCCGCATCATCAGCCAAGACAGCGTCAGCTGGACCCCAATTCCCTTCAAAGACAGTTGCCCCGGCACGCCGGCGCATTGCTACCCATTCGACTCCACCTGATCGTAGAATGTCATTTATGAGTGGGCGATCATGAGGAGTTGGTGAGATCATCCACCGGACTAGCTTGTCAAGGGCGTGTTCATGGTACATGTCTCTCATGAAGGGTGGAGCTCGGTGAAGTTCGCCTCTACGCGCGGAGCCAAATAGGTTCCCAGGATCATGAGACAGAGACCTACTCGAGTTGCCGTAATTGCGCTTGCGACTGCTCAGGGTTGGCGATCCAAAATCAGTCTCGATCTCATCATCACTACCAAAGGACTCCATGTTGACGTCGCTTTCTTCAAGAGGAATACCCGTTGCGTCTCGCTGCAGGGTACTGTCGCTACTCCAGGTAAGGCTTGGTGCATCACTCATATCACCGGAGCGGAGGCGTGTCCAGGTAGGACCATTGTCAGGGAGTTGCACATTGCCAGCGATTTCAAGGATGATGAGGCCGAGGGCGAAGATGTCGGCTGGCTTATCGTAAAGACCCATGAGGATTTCCGGACCAATGTATTCGCGGTCGCCCTCACCCTCGATTCCAGATTGTGCAGGCCAGCTAGTAGCCATTCCGAAATCTCCAATCTTCAGAACCCCCTCAAAGGTAATGAAGATGTTGGCAGGCTTGAGGTCTAGGTGGATGAAACCAGAATCATGAATATGCTTCAAACCCTAGGTGGAAAATTAGTAAAAGTCCTGCAGGATAACCAGAGGCAAGCTAGCTTACCTGGCCAACTTCCAACATGATTTTCCAGATGCGGAAATCGTCCAGTCGCCCTTTGCGACCCACAGTTGTCAGGAAGACATCAAGGCTGCCTTCCTCACAATATTCCGTCTGAATGTATAGATAATTCTTCTCTTCCCAGCTGTCAATGAGATGCAAGACATGATCAGATTGTCCAAGTGCCTTAAGCACATTGACTTCCTGCAGTTTCCGTTGTCGGTCCCTGGTGCCTGAATAAGGCTGTCGTGATTTCTTGACGGCAAAGACGCGTTCTGGCATGGGGGTTGGTGGGGATTTTCCTGACAATGGGGAGCCAGATGCACCAAAGAAGAACGAGTGGGCGGTAGTAGGGCGGCTTGGGGTAGTTTTCGTGACTCTATACACACGCGAGAATTCGCCGGTTCCAATCATTTCCACCTTCTCGAATCTGGATAGAAGAGAGTCGTCCAAGTCACCGGGGGCAAATGTGCTGATCGGTGTCGTACTCAGGCGGCGGTCTCCAATCTTTGGAAAGTAGTCCCGACCAGTGGTTGGTGTGGCGGGAGGTGGCATGCTCTGGGCACCTGTCTGAGAATGGCCATCTCGGTGATTTGAGATAGAAAGGCCACTAGGATCAGGTGGCAGCATACTCTCCTGGGGAGTACTGGGTGACAGCCTCTCGATGAAATCTATGCGCTCCAAGGGACTGGCTGGAGCCACGTGACCAAATTTAGCAAAGCCCAGTTTACTCGCAGGACTGATAAAGGAAGTAGTAAGAGATTTGGGTATCAGAGGCGCCGGAGAACGAAGGTTCAAAGCACGCTGAGTCCGGGATCTACTAAATGAGGGTACCGAGTCTGATGACTTAAGAGAATCTCGGTTGTTGTTTGGAGTTGGAGAGTCCGCAACTTCCACTGACCCATCACTCGCATTTGATTCCTGACTGTCTGGACTTGTGAAGAGGTTTAACTTACTGCTGGTTCTTGTCAGTTTCTTCGACATTCCATAGCCCACAGCAGACGTGGAAGCTGGGAAGCCCCTGTGACTGCTGGGGCTGCCATCGTGTTGATGCTGCGTAAGAGCTTGCTTCGTCGGTGTTGGCGGAAGATCGAAGTCGGTGCCAGCATGAATGCTCTTTGCATCTGGTGATCCCCCGCTTTCGTCTCCGTCGACGCTCAGAAAACTCCCTCGTCTGGTCAGGCCATTGTTGCCAAAAGCACTGCCAAATACACCAGATCCCTTCCCAAACGTGCCTTGAACAGATTGGGTTCCGTGAGGGTTGAATGGGGTAGATGGAGTTCCGAACGAATGGCGAATATGTCTGGCTTTTGCGATGGCACTACCCGGCACAGGTGCTGGATATGTTGCAAATCCATTGACATGCTTCTTGCAAGGAGTGTCAGGCACATTTCCCTTGCTGCTACCACGAGGGACTTGGGGCTGCTCGGGGTTTCTGTTGACTTTAGAAATGAGACCAGTCGACGCAAATGCAGCGGGCAGCGGCTTGACAGATTTGTAATTTTGTGGCGTGGCAAAGGAGTTGTCATCCCTGGAAGCTTCGAATGCAAATGGCCTCAAAGATCCCGCAGGCAGAGACTTGGAGAAATCAAGCTTTGGTCTTGGCTGCTCCCCAAAATGGACTGGAACATGCGTCGGAGACTCGTCGACGATGCTCGAGTTTGACGAGGATGTTGTCATAGTCCGCGACAGAGGGTGAGGCTGATGCATCGGATTATTGACCATATGCATTGAAGCGTTTGGCAAATTTCCCTGGGACGAGAACGGGCTGTCTCTTGGCATAGGAGGCATGAATTGATCCAAAGATAGCCTGGGTCGATTCTTTGACTGAACAGGGGTCGATACGTGGGGTCCCGAATTTGCCAACTGCTGCGCTGCCAGTGCTTGAGCAGCCTGTCTCCGACCCCACGAAGTCTTCTCTCCATGTCGCTGCTGCAGGGTAGATTTCCGGAGGGATGAAGATCTTCTCGGCATTGATGTGAAAGACGAAGGGTTCTCGGATGTGATGGAGGCAGTTGATAACTCATACTCGTGATTTGATTCATCATGAATGTCAAACTGCGAGGAAGGTCCATGGTCAAAAACGTTGAAATCGTGGCCAAAGCTTGCAGAGCCGTGCAAACTTCGCCGCTTTGCAACTGGGCTTCCTAGACTGGCCTGGTCAAGATTCATGATCGCATCGCTGCGCTTGAGAGGGCTCGAGGTAGACGAAGTTGTGTGGCAGTCATTCGCACCATCACCACCTAGTCTTGACAGTGCGTGGTTGACTGGTGTCGCGTCGAAAGTATATGCCATCTTTGCAACTCGCTCGAAACTTTTGCGCTCTGCGGGACTGGAGCTTCTGCTGTTTTCTTGCCCACCCACAGGTCCAGCTGACGGATGAGGAGTTGTATTTCCAGAGTCTGAAGCCTGGCTGAGAGCACGTTTCATGGGGCTCTTGGGTGAGGTGCGAGTCCGGGAGGTTGGTCGAGTAGGGGCTGTAGTTTTGCCACGGGTCGAAGATCGAAGTGCGAGCTTCGCGCTTGGTGGAAAAGGGACAGCCAAAGGTGACGGGGTATGAGGCGGGTTACTTGGACTGTTGCCGAAAATCGAACTATGGGAGGATATTCGCTTCGGTGGTGACAATGGTGAAGGTGATAGAGGCGATTTGGGAGACGGACTCGGGGACTTCGTAACCAGACGGAATTTGGATGGAGAGCGCGAAAGTGAGCGCCGCAGAGATCTCACCGCAGAGGTGACATCAACATGGTGCAGTCCCTTTGGTGAAAAGGCCAGTGTAGTGTGGCCGCTATCATTCGAGTACGACATGATACGGAGGAATGCGATGACGCTGCGACGTCTACGATAGCGGAAATGAGGGAGAGCTGGCACCCAGGTGGAGCGAATTATCGACCTTGCGGCATCAAGGCAGCGCAGCAGAAGTTTACGGCAGGAGGCGGGTTATTTGTAGGGTCGCGATGGTTCGATATCTCGGCGACGAATAGTCCAACGATCGAACAGATGATCATCAATTGTTCGGGCAGCTGGACCCAAGGGAGTGGTATATTGTCTCGACGAGGGGAATGTTCGACGTCGTCGAAAATGGTGGAATGTGTGTATTCTTTGGCTGGCGACTCGGTCGGGCAAGGAATGTGTTGGTCAAGTGGAGGTAGTCATGACAAGGGCAGTTGACAGCAGCAGCAGCAATGCCTCCCAGGCCAAAACAGAGTGGTTGAGTCGGCGATTTGGTCTGATATCCAGTAGGCGATCGATTCGTATGTAGTAGGGGGATAGGTGGTCGTAGGCGGAGGAAGAGGAGGAGGGTGAGGAGGCGACGATGCGTGCGAAGTCGGTGGGTTGGTGAGGAGAGATGGAGATGGAGAGATGGAGGGAGCAGCGCAGGAGAGGTTGGAGGAGAGGAGTTCCAGTCAGTCTAGGTTGGGTAAGGCGAGGAAGGTAGGGTAGGGGTAGGGAGGGTTGGGTTTGGGTTTTGGAGCGAAAATTGCGGTCTGGCTGGTGCTGGCTTGTGCTGGTGCTGGGCGGGCAGGCAGGCAGGGAAGGAGCGGAGTGGAGCAGCACAGAGCAGAACAGAGCAGACAGGACAGGAGTGGAGTGGATCTTCCTTTGTTGTGGTAACAAAGCAGGGCAGGCGCGACCGCGACTGAGGTGGCACTGACTCCTCTGTCCTCGCTTAGCTAGTCGGACGCGTCTCGAATTGCTGGGCAGTGACCCAAGATAATGTATCATAGAATTCGAGAAGATCTGAATACCTACCTAAGAAGGTACAAAGAAGACTACCTACGGTCAAGAACACGCAAAGCCTTTCCAGAGAATGCCCTTTGACATATCCTATCCTATCCTATTCCATTCTATCCTAAAAGTGCTGTGGGAATATGCGCATCGACATTGAAGTCAGTCAGTCCACTCGCCCAGCGTGTTCTGTTTACCTTACTTAGTCCTTTGTGGTCTAGTCGAGTCACTCTGCTTTGCGCCAGCCAATCATCACGCGTATCTGACGTCTCCAACAACACACACCCACCGCCAAACTCCAAACGCCTTTCGCGGATGCTTCCGAGCCCGTTTTTCTGCTGCTCTACTTACCCAGGTAGTTCTAGTTCTTCCCTCAGGGTCCTCGCAGATCAAGCCTCCCAAATCCCACCCGCCTCAGGTTATCAGCTCTTCTTGCGCTCTCTCAGGCTCCCATCCCAGCTTTCTTTCCAATTGTCTGCCTGATACATATCGACGCATCCACAACGGCCACGTCTGTCCTCGTGAGAGGAGTGCAGTGCGGTGCAATGCAATGCAGTGAGTGAGGGGAAGGCGTGGTAGCCGAGGGGCAAATAACGAAGATCACCACCAGGTTCCTATGTTTACTTGGATGTTTACTTTACGCGTCACTCACAACAAATAAATAATGTCAACGTCAACATCAACAACAACACCGGCATCAGCATAAATTATAATAATAAGAATGCCCCCCTCCTTGCCCCATTGCCGCCACTTTCGTATTTGCTTTCCGCCATCCCAGCTCTACCGGCCCAAGATCAGAGCTGCCGGGGATCCAAGATTGCCGACAGGGGGCCTTCCTGCCCTGCTCCCCACTCTGTTGATATTGGGAGAAACAATTAGGGTCGGGATGGATAAAAAAGGGGGCCGTGTTGCGCATGACTTCATTTCTTTGTTGGGCAGAAGCCAATTTCCATTCCCAAAAATACCCCTTTTCCCGCCCCCTATCTCCCTAAGAAAATCCCTCCGTACTCTCTGCATCCCTGGAATTCCCGGCGATCCGTTTTCTCTTACCATCCGACCCCCCCCGCGTTGTTGGGATTCGGACTCGGAGGCTTACATGATCCTCGTCGTCGGCACATTCGTGTCTCGCAGAACCGAAGCAATCACAATATCAGTGCGAAACATTCGATACCGAGGGAAGAAGCGGACACTTATCAACAAACGACGAAGATGTGGACAGCTATCAGATATCAGAACAATCAGGATTGTTTGATAAAGGCGATTACCGTATCTCCTGCAAGAGGAAGAAGATCTCCAGCTGTCTGTACATTCTTCAACGAAATTAGTCCACCACAACAACAGGTCAGCACTTATTTTCAGCCTCATTCTCCTTCCCGGCCACCACCGACTCACTCAGTTTCCTTCTTCCACTCCTTTCGTCGAATAATTAATAAATAAACTGGGATCAACACTAGATTCTACTACCCGACCCCATCATACCAATCAATAAACTTCAGCACTTAGATAAACCAATACTCTAAATTATCGATAAATAGATTATGCACTCTGCGGCTGATGCTCTGACATACGGCTCGCGGTTGATCCACACGGGCTCTTTGACATCTTAGCACGATAATCAGGGCAGCACCCGGGAGCAGCCAGCCCACTTGATATTCGGCTCGGCTCAATCCAGTCACTTGATGGACGGACGTCCAAGCCAGATCAGAGGGTCGCAAAACTATATGTGACTATTGGTTTGAATAATATCCTCAAACAGAATTAGCTATGACTTGACCATATGAAACTTGACGTCGAAGCTTTCTGATAGATCCCACGAGAGGCTTCGAGGCGTCAAAGCTCCAGACTGTCTTCGGATTTTGACATGCCTGCTTCGCTGTGTCATGGAGTTGTTTTTGGCTCTGGACGACAAGCCCGGGGGACAACTGAGATCCACCACCCAGTGTAAGTGTCATGTGTACCAAATTTCTACCTTTGAAGTCAAGTCGGCAGTACATGCCACGCTGAACAAATAAATCCAGAAATCAGTATGAAAGGAAACCATAGATGAAGATCCACATATTTGGGGTGCTCCTGATACCTTTTTGGCTACTCGATGGTCGAAATAACTGCATCATGTAGCTACAGACCACAGCATCAGAAGACTGAAGGGCCCAGAAGAAAATTAAAGACATAGACATGAAACGGTCGGGCTGCAAATTCTTCATCAAAGCCACTGCATTCGACTATGCACTCATCTATATCGCGCACTCAAGAGTTCCGTTCCACTTGCAACTCTCCGATCACAACGCAGCCTGTCCTTCCACTCGCTCAACTGTACAAATTCCATACATCCTCAGCGCACCACCGGTCATACCTAAGTACTCTACAAACACCCCATGCAATGCAATGCAGTCCTCAACAATCATCAAAGTCGGCCGTTAAAAAGAAGGCCGTCTATATTGCGATTTCGCCGATCCTCCGAAAGAAGCAGAAACCCCAAAATCAAGATCCCGTCTGCAGTCCACCCATCAAAAAAGAATAGAAGCTGGGAAGCACCCGCGCTACTTTTTGTTTTGTTGTCCAAGCGAAGTAAGCCCAATCCTGTAGCTACATTGATGTATTTTGTCGCGCCTGTGGTCGTCCATGCCATAAAACAAAAAATGAATCGCTCAATTGTACAAGACAATGACAAAGGAAAATGTGGCATAGTGAGCCACTTCGATACCGCTAGCAAATGGGATCCTCAAATTATATGAACATCTTCTGGATCCTGATCTGCAGCATTTGGCTTGACCGTAACCCGGCCCTCGACGCTGACGCTCCTAACCCTTGGACTCAAGGGAAGGGTGTACTTCAAAGTTCCTCGCACGATAAGATCGAATTCATGTTGTACAACTCTTCCCCATCTTTCGCTTCCCGCTGGTGTGGTATCATTCCCTGGGTGATCGATGCGGATCTGGCCGAGGGACGAGTAAGGCTCGGCATGAAACGGCGATCCCTCGAAAGTCAGAGGACTATAAAATTCGTAAACATGTCCAATGACCAAGTTTGGACTGGTGTTAGGGTCGTCGCCCAGGGGTGGATCAAGTGGATCATCATCTCGTTTTCGAAGACCACGTCGGAGAAGATCCGTCCCTGAAGGATGTTTCCACCACTCGGTATCCGTGCCTGCATACCTGGATTTTGCGAATATGACCAAATCCGTTGAATCGATACTGACAACTACCAGATTCGGATTTCGAGCCTGAACCTTCATGTCAAGGATGACATCTTGTTCACTCGCGATGATATTCTTCAGCGCCAGGATTTTAACATCTGTTAGAGGCTGAGTTGTCGCAAATGTAAAACCAATAGCTCCCGAGAGGACCAGAGTGATCATTACCGCCAACACCAAACAGCCAGCAAATCGGGCCATGAATGAACGCTCATGGCGCGATGCTTGATGTTCAAGCTGTCGCATCGACCCTGCTTGCCGTCGACTCCGGCCAGATCTGCTCGAACGAACTGTCGAGATCAGTGGCGTTCGTTCATCATCCGCTCCATCGTCAAGATCGTAGGCCGAGGAGATTGGCGATGCTCTCTTCCCGTTCCCAGCCATTCTCATGTTAGCCACTCTCGGACTTGTAGGCCGTGACGTTTGTCGAGGGCTGTTCCCCGCCTTTTGTTTTGTTGCATTAGGAAAAGGAGATTCGTTATCAAAGAGAGATGGGTGACCATTGCCACCGCCATTGCGACTCCATCGGCCCCCGATGTGATGGTGATGTGTCGTTCCTCTACCTGTACCCATATTACTCCGGGCAGTCCCCTTACCATCATCCTCTCCTGGAGTTTGCTCTTGGCCATTACTGTTGTATGAATTGGCAAATTTCATGCTCTTCTTCATCGCAACACTATGGTGACCATCCATGATCGTGCGCACCCCGTTTCTTTGATCGACTTGGCTAGCCATCGATGTGGCACTTGGAGTGCGAGAGTGAAAGCGCCGTGGTCGATCACTGACATCCGGTGGGTTCGATTCATAAACGAAAGTTTCCTCTGAGTCCGAGGAGTTGGCCTCGTCAACCGCACTGGCGACTTTGGCCTCGAAGATATCTGCTTTTGAAGAGGCTGGACGACTTCTGGTTAGCATAGTGCTTACAGCTTGAAGATTGAGACTCGGTCTACGAGATGCTTGTGAAACTGAACGAGAAGGACTTGCTGCACCGCTGCTCTGCGTGGGTGAGAAAGGACGAGAAAACGGGCCTTGACCGTCAAGCCTTTCGGGGGAACGAGAGCGCGGAGCAAAATTAGCGAAGTCATCCCCAAAACCTTCCCGCGTGGAATGGTGATGGTGATGGCGGATTCTTGACCTAGACAAATATTGTTGCTCACCAGTACCAGAAGTGACTGAGGGCGCCTTTCGAGCAGTCTTCTTCTTCTCCTTCTTTGGCCGTATCGTCTCAGAACTCGGCTTGGTGCGGATGCTACCATTATTTCCCGCGCCTGCTGGTCCACCAACAGCAACTTGCGGGATTGAACTAACAGTCTCCGTCTCCACGGTCATGTTCCTCGCTGAGCCTTCACCTGAAGGCTTCCCCCTTCCAGCACCCGTAAATGATTTCGTTGCTGGGCCATTAGGACGCACAGTGGTTTGTGGAGCAGCTGATGTTGACCTCATCTTGATTTCGCCTTTCCCACCACTCTCACTTCCACTTTCATTCGCAGTGGTAGTAGTTGGTTTAGACTTGATTGTTTTGGTAGACCCATTATCTGTAGACGTATCTTGATCCAACAGGGACTGTGACGACCCATTCTCGACTTTCTCTAGGGCACTATCAAACTCCAAGCCGGGAGTGTTTGGTTGACTGATCTCCTGTACAGTCTCCAGTGTTGAACTTGCCCCACTGACTCCTCTTGCCGGCGTTCTCATACCCGGTATAGACAATGAATCCTCTGCCTCGCTCTCTGGAATATCCTGCTTTCCTTCCTGTTGTTCCGCCGGCTGTGGTAGACGCTGAACATTGATTGATGGGAGTTCTTGGTCGGTCTTTCGTGGCGAGAGGATAGAGGGTTTGTTGATGGGAGGTGGGGACCGTAGTCTTGGAGATATCGGCCAGCGAGGGGTTTCTCTAACTTCGGTGGTGACCGTTGGCTTCTGCGGTACAGGTGCTCTTATGATCGGCTCGGAGGCAGTAGGGTGAAGTATGGGGGTGGATGCTACAGACAAAGCTCTCTGCGTAGCAGCTGCAGATGGCGGATTGGTGTTTGCACTGGCCGAACGAGCTGGGCTAAGCTCCTGGGTGCTGTTCTTTCTCGATCGACCAGGGCCCGGTGTCGAACGGGTAGATGTGTTTGGTTTTGGAGGTGGCCGTACCGGAGATGACTCCCGCGATACGATTGGAGAATTTGCTGCAGAGGTGACACGTTTGGTTTGTAATTTCTTCGCTGCTGGCGGTATTGAGGATGTTGATGCTGATGATTCGCGAATGGGTCTGCGGCTGTCCACTGGTTCAGCAGTTTCCTGGGTGGAAAGACCAGTGATGGGAGCAAAGGATTTGTCGTCCATGGTGCTGGTCGCGACTGCTGTCTATTTGGTTTGGTTTGGTTTGGCCGCAAGTGGTTCTGGCTCGCTGGTTGCTCGTGGAGAGACGTCACTCGCTCTCCCTTCGGAATCCACCCCAAACACGCAAACGACCTCTCCTCTCCTCTCCTTCTGGCGTGGGGGGGTGGCAATTAGCGCAGAAACAAGAGAGGCATATGAAGGGAAAATGGCGGCTAGCCAAGGGATCTGGGGGAATCTGGGTCGATCTGTGGCGGTTGTGGTTGGAGTGTCCGTGGGTGGGAGAGAAGAAAGCAGAGTCGAGCGATTTAGTTGAGGTGAGTTTGAGTGTTGTTCTTGGAGTAGCGTGGCGTAGAAACTCGAGGTTACGAAGGGAGGGTAGTTCGGCAGGTAGGTAGCGTGTTGTAGTGCAAGTCTGTACCTCTTAGTGCAGGTACTCTTTTTCAGTTGTCAGCCCAGCCAGCAGGCCAGAGCCAGAGCCAGAGCTAGATTCAGCAAAGACAGGGCAGGGCAGGGCAGAGACATGCGTCCAGTGGGCGGTGGAGTGGAGTGGAGTACCTACACCCAGGCACTGTAGGCAGGTCATGGACTCGTGGCAGCGGATGGTGGTATCGAGTGTAGTGCAGTGGAGTGTTCGGCGTGCTTGGTGGATCGACGACAGCCAATTGGAACTGTGGAATCGAACAACCGGCGTGGCATTTGTTTTGTTACAGGGGCATGGTACAGCACCGCACGCCATGGGATAGGCGCCGGCGTCTTCCTTTTCTCGTCCGGCTTTCTCTTTGTCTTCCTTCACCTTCTTGACTTCCTCGGCATAAACATTAGACATCAACGTAACCCACGAGAAGAAGAAAAGCAAGTCTCATTCTTACAAGTATGCCAGGCCTAGTGCAGTACTTGGATTCGGACCAATCAAAGTTATGCCGTCATGATGACTGCTAATATTACTATTGCTATTATTATTCTTGTTATTGTCAAAATCCTCTCTCAAGGTACTGTCCGTGTCATTCCATATCAGAGCAGGTACATAAATACAGGAGGACAAAGACAAAGCTGCATGCATGGCATGTGGGGTGCGGTATTTGTCCACCGATGCTCGTCAAGTCAACAAGTCATACATTATTCACATCAGGAATGATACGTGCTGGCTGGCCACTGGCTTGAAAGCCCCCCGTTGTCCACGCGTGGCTAAGGGGAGTCGTGCTGGGCCCGTCTTCTGCTCAAAAGGGGGGATTCTCAACCACGGTACTCGAGTACCAACAAGCGTGTGGGGAGGCGATCATTCCAATCGGGGCTGCTGGAAGGCGAGATTGTAGCTGCAGTTTTCCGTCGACCGTTCATCCCGAGACTCTCCTCTCCCTCTCCTCTCCGCTAGCCTAGTCTGTTCCTTTTTCCGATCACTTTGGTCTATCTGCTCTCCGCTATCAAAACAAGCAGCTTTGCCGTCCAGGCAGCACTTCTCTCGTATCCTATGTGCCTTAAGTCACAGCCCAGTACGAGTCCAGCACTATTATTCAAGGAAAAGGCGCATTTCATATTGCAAGAGTTAACAAAAGTGGTGACGAAATCCCCGACGGAGCAGAAGGACAAGCGTGTGGGAGGCCGAGGCTGACACCCAGGCCACCGCCGAAAACTCAGTCGCATGGGTGGAAGGATGAGGGGAACGGCGAGGTAAGGGAGGCAGGCAGGTCAGATCGATCCGCCACCTCATCGACCAGACGTACTGTACTTTAAGTTTATGGGTCGATACTCTAGATAGGTATCTGTAGCTTTAGATGCACCAATGGCACCACAAGCAATGAGGCACCAGCAAAAGGAGCGGTCACTTGATGCCAGTTGAAGGATAGAGAAACCGGTATTTTCTGCGTTACATGTAAATACTGCAAGCCCATATGCCCTAGTGAATGGAGAACAGCATTCTAGAACACCATCCGCAGACCTGACGATTACCATTACGGCCGGGTTAGGCAAGATTTCAGGCTATCCCACTGCCCATCCCAGCTCATCCAGTCTGTCGGTCGTTCGTGCCAAGCACTATTTACTTGTTACATCATACCCCCTCGCTTGGCCTCGCCTGGCCTCGGGAAGGGGCAGAGGGGCTTTGAGATAGAGGACCGGATCGTTCATATTAACATCAAACGACATTTTGGTGTTTACGGAATTCCTGAGGCCGACGCGGGAGATATCGAGTAGTCATCGGGATGTTTCGGTCTCTGTCTCTATCTCCATCTTAAGCTATCAACAATTTTCATTTAAAGGAAAATCTCGCTCTGTGCATATGCATGCGCAGTAATCCACCTCAGACTGCCACGTTTCCACGTCTCAGTCCTTTCCTTAGTACGATTTGATTCTCTCCACAGCCAACAAGCAAGTCAGGCCAGCGTCCTTCGGCCATTCAATCCCACTTCCCGCCCGGCCACCAATGACGGGTTCCTGCCGGACATCGGTCTGAGGTGAGACGCCAACTCCTTCCACACCGTTTCTTCAAGATGCCACCCCCACGGCCACGGATCTCGCTGCTGCGTGGGTTCACGTGGGTCGAAATTTCAATATTAACAGCGCATCGCCAGCATCACCTGCGAGCCATGAATCCGCTCACGCCTGCTTCCCTCAAGATCTGCGCCAGCTGTGGCCGAAAGATAACCTGGAGGAAGAAGTGGAAGGTGAGTTACGAATTAACCGACCCAATGTTTCCTTCTCACTGTACTCAGCCTAGTAATTATGTCTCAACTCAATCTCATGACTTCTTCGTAAGGCTGTGAATGTTTCTCCTGGGAAGGGGGTCAAGTGAGACTCGAGCCGGCAGATAATTGGGACGAACGCCTTTGACGCAAGGTCTTCTTGGAGGGGACAAAATGTCTCAGCCCCTGCGCGGCAAAGCTGTTTTCTGAAGTTGCTTGGTTCTGCGCCATATGTTTACTTTTTCTTGTGCTCGAAAATTCCTGCCGTCAACCTAACTTTCTTCTTAGAAAAACTGGGATGCGATAACCTATTGCTCGGATTCGTGCCGAAAGCACAAAGTCAAACACAACTCCATCTATGTTGCTTTTGAAACAAAAATTATTTCTCTTCTTCAAGACCGTCGAGCTATTCGAGGACTAGCTGCTGTGGTAACGTGCGAAGAAGCTGAAAAGGAGGTTTTGAAAGAGAGGAAGTCAGATACTGCCGATGACACAGAACATCATTCTGCAGTTGTGTCTCCAGAAGAAGCAGACATCGATCCTCGGGGACCTCCAACCCCATCGAAGACGCGAGAAAGATGTCGACAAGCTGCTAGACGGCTAGTGGCGAGAGGCGAGGTAGTAGTCACTCAAAGTGGCAAAGTTGTAGACCCTAGCTTTGCAAAAGGGGTAATGGAACTGAAGTTTCCCTCTTGACCGTATCCTTCCCTAGACCTTCCCTAGCACGAAGGAAACCGTAGCATTTTCCCTACTTTCTGGCTAGATTGGTATCACGGAAGCTAGTACATGAGCATCAGGCTTAAATCCAGTGCTGTGCGCCATGTCGCTACTTTATTTCCTCCACTTCGGGAAGTGTATAGTCCCAAACCCGGGCTACCTGCATTGTCAACGTACAACCTCTCTGCACCGCAGGCTACAGCTCCATTCTAAAACTACTGTCTGCATCTTCCCATCTTTTCTCAAGTAATCGTGTGCCGTTACCTGCCATCAGCCTCGATCGCGCGTGTACCAGCGTACAACATCTACATTCATGACTCGACGCGAAGCCTGCTTCCACGTCAAAGCTGACCGGTTCCATGGTCAGGATAAGATCGCTGCCTACCAAACTCCTCTTGATCCAACTTTCAGGACATTTACCGACCCCTTATACAACGTACCAACGTCACAAGAGCAGGATCCCTACATGAATACGAGTAGAAGTGAACTTTGATACGAGAAGTTTGGCATAAATGCACCAATCAACCAAGGCATCGTGCTGTTTAGATACACAAAACACAGACCACTCGGACGCACCTACTCCACAGCATCAGGTTGTGGAGCGGTAAGGTAGGACGGAACTTGCAGGATGGTGATGTGACATGAATGCATTCAGCACTTGCTCTGTTGCACCAAACATCTTCGGCAGCTTCTGGAACTTTGCGTTGACAAAGCGGGAACAAGCAAGCTCTTGGTGTGGATCCTGTATCGTATTGTCAACAAGACCCTTGGAGCTTCTCCATAATGCTCGTTGTCTCTGTCAAACCTGCTCGTTGTCTGAACATCTTCAAACCAAGTAGCAAGGCGGGAAAATTAGGTTTTGGCGAATCGAAAAGCTAACCCTCGTCTCTATTCACTACTTTCACGGTGTGAGGCTTGTTCAATGCCTCGAAATGATTACAAGAATATCACCGAACAACAGAAATCGAGAGTGAGCTCGGAAGCTATAGACTAGATATATTTTAAAAGCGAGGCCTCTGGTAACTCGCTTTGCCGGACCCGAATTTATGCAGATGTGTTGACAACCGATCTGACTGCCGCCGGAATTTCGAAATGCTATCTTTAAAGTTACGAGGGAAGTCCACAATACAAGTATCCCACCCCTCGTATAGCAAGATATATCAACTCGAACTGCCCATACTGCGGGGAAAGCTTCGTCCCAACAAGACACCAAAAGCATCACAATGGTTGATGACATAAAACCGGTGTTGGCATTGACGCTCCCCTTCTCTGTTGTCACATGTCAAGTCCACAAATAACTTCGTCTTTTTAATGCTCCTGCCCGTGAAGGTAGGCACTTCCTTGTACAACCTTTCTTGTTGATGTTCGAGCTGCAGGCGTTTAACTATTCGTGAGGTTATCCAGTTCCCTTCCAAATTGTGATTAGATACTGCAACAACTGGTTGATCGTCTTTCCCGGGCTGGTCCCGTTGCCAAAGAAGCTGGTGAGCATTTGGTGCTTGCATTGCTTGACGTCAAAGCTTCGAGTTCTTGATGTGTCGGAGATCGTCATCATCTACTGCAAATTCGGTACTTGGATCCACTGCGATGCTGACCTTCCGATCGTTCTGGTGTTGAAAACCACTACTGGAAAGTTTGAGAGCATTCGGAATAGTGCACACGGTGTCGCTTGCAGCGGTATAGACAACTAGTACAAAGCTATCTTGAACGAACCATGTCCCTCATGTGGCACTATTTCATGAATTAGACACGGTTTGAGGTCGTAAAAGGACAGGCTCACCATCTCTTACCACCTCCCAGTGTATCGTTGAACGAGTTTGATGAGCAGTTCAACCTCGGGCAAGACAGACTGTTGTCCCTCCCTGGTACCATCATTGCCATTGTGATTTCCAGTCCAGGAAGAGGCCACCAGTTGCTGGCCGATAGTACGCTTTGAGCGTTGGAAGTTTCAAAAAGCTGCCACATATCTCGCTCGACGAGCCTCTTCCCTGGGCCTTTCCGGAACTTGCCTCGTAACACACCCTCCATCATTGCAAAGTCATACTCCACAGGCCAGATGCGCCCGTATGCAACCTCGAGCCTCGTAGGCTCTTGGAAATATGTATGACGGGTGTCTGGCCCAGGTAAATTTGAGCGAAGGAAGAGGAGAATTTTATAAATCTCATTGATCTTGGCGCTATGAGCGTATTAGTAAGGCAAACCTGTACTATCTACCCTATCACTTACTATGGTATAACGGCCAAGGGTGATAAGCGGCCGACCTTCCCCAGGATTCCTATCACTGCAGCCGTGGATCGGATGTGGATGTCTTGTAGCGCCTTGTTGGTTTTGGTCGATGAACGCTCTGTCTCCTCTCTGACTATTTGCGTACCCTCCTCTACTCGTCCACGAACTGTCGCTACATTACTTGTGATTGTATGGTTCTGGAGTTGCAAATTTCCCAACGTAGTTGAGAGCATTTCGAGTCATTCGAGCCTTTTCCTCTATAATGTATTCAGCTTTCTAAGTCCAAGTCAGCATCCGACACTACAATCGAAACGCGTAGAAGTTGAAGTGAGTACAGGCGCTTGGTACAACCCGAGAAGCAAATTGATACTTCCCAGATACGCCGTAATCTCCGCTCGTGACTTTGTCACTGCTAGACCAAGCCCTTCAACGTGCTCGAGGCGTCCACTTCTTGTAGTGCTTTTCTAAGGGCATGGAGTTGAAGAGTGAGCCGCTGGTAATGAATGCTAGAGCAACCAGCCTCACATAGCGCCGACACGGCCTGCTCGATGAGACTGGCGGCTGTAAGAAAATCACCGACAGAGAAACTAAACGAAATAAGAACACGCTCAGGGTAAAATGCAGAGAACTAAGGGCCACTGATACAGTACGGTCGGAGCGAGCTGAGGGAGCGAGGCTTGTCGTCAGTGATCAACAAAGCTGGCAAGGCTAGCTTTTAATGAGTTGCTACCAGACGATATGTTGCTGACTAAATACATTATGCAATATTATACAAGTAATACACACCTCACCGTGCCCGCCTATCTTGTCAAGAATATACTCGCTAGAACCTCCCACCATGGATATCTTCCCAAGCCGGTCATAACATTCCTAGATGCAGATAAACGCCACATACCGATATCATTCAGCCATCTACTGTGTAACCGCTCGGACGCCCTGCAACAACAGACCAAACATTAACCCCTTGGCTACTTCCTCGACCTGTAGACAGTCGAAGATTCGTCCCATTGCCTCGCCAGTCGCTGCCTGGCCCATGACACCAGTCAGAGCGGTAGGAACCCCCCTTTCAACAAGTAACTTCCGAGCCTTAGCTCGCAGCTTCTCTTTCTCTTCAATGGACATCTCTGCTGGCCACAATTTCAATTCCTCTTCCGTCGGTAAGGTGTTTGCCCGAATCTTGAGAATATGAGCAGCAACACCAGCATCCGACGTATTCGACGCAATGACAGAGTCCTGAATGAGAGACTGGATAGCTGCCAATGAGGGGTTGGATGGTCGCAACAAGAAGGTCTTCGCAGCGTTGAGTAGAGTCCGGCGGATGTTCCAAGCGGAAGAGAGAGTATACAGTTCATTGATCACTGCAAACATAAGTTCGACCGCAACTTTAGTCTCGGCCTCAGTGAGTGGTGTTTGTTCCTTTCGAGGGCGGGGTTTCTGTGCCGGAGTGGAAGCTACTTGAACGGATGATCTCCTCGTCGCGGAAAGAGATGGACGCCCTGGAGATGGCTGGGAGGGAGCCGTGCTGATCGAGGTTCGGGCAGTGTTTGGTAAATTGCTCTCTCCACGTGAAGTCGTCGAAGCATCATCTGGGTGGGAGCCATAGTCGTCTGGCATTTCGCCAGGTGGAGGTGGCAGCTTCATATCGCCAATGACGCCCTGCGTAGGAGATGACAGAGGGGTCCCTCGTCTCGAAGAAGGGGCTCTACTGGGGTCTCGGCTTTGAGGCACACTCCGACGCCCACTCATTGATGATCTCGCAGATGTTGAGACGCGAGGCTCTCGCTCATTTTCACCCTCGGCGATAGAGTTGTGGCTTGGACGCCGTGTCATAGTCGGAAGTATAGAAGGCTGTGTAGAGACGATTGGCATAGCGCGGAGGCTGTCCTCACTCGCTCGGCCAGATCTGGAAGACGCGACTATTGAGTTCATACTATCCATCCTCGGGAGTATTGATGTCGAAGCTCGCCCAGCGACGTGAGTGCCATTTGCGACTTTCTTCTGGCCCAGGTTGCCGATGTTTGTGAAAACCCCTGTAATCCCACCTCCGATCGCTTTTCCGCCCTCAGCGACACCCTTCGGTGCACTTGTGAGCACATCAAGCATACCTTTACCCATGCTTTCAAAGGCGGAAGGGGTCGGCCACCCGATGCCAGGGAAGCCATTCTTCGACGTGGAAGTTGATTGCCCCTGGTCTTTCTCCAGAAATCTTTTCATGCCTTCACTCTCCGCAAGTTCCTTGTACCAAAGGGCATCCCGAAGATAGCGTTCTAATTCTCCTCTCAGGGACGGTTTCGTGTGTTCCTTCCAATTCGGAAGACTTTGGTGTTGCTCAGTAAATGCTTTGACACCGGAAACCTGGGCGATGCGCCGGAGGACTTCATGTAAAGTCTCAAAGTCTGGATACCGCCGCACGATCATCCAGCCCGGATGGTCAGATGATGCAGGCTCAATTTGCACCAGGTAGTCGGCATTGGGCTTAGAACGTAATTTCCCCTTGTCAGCACTCGTCGAATCGTCATGGATTATTATATTCGCGTTGTGAAGAGTCAGCGAGACAGTTTTTCTACGGCGGGTAGGGGACCCGTTTTGGAGAGCGACTGGAACTGCTAGGGGGACGATTTGATCAAAATTCGTGAAAGCCGGCGTATGGTGTGAGGCAGGCGAGGCAGACGACTGTGGCGACGATACAAAATCCTGGGGCCCAGATCGCTCAGATGAAGTTTGTAGCACAGGAGTTGTGGGCTCTGCAGCCTTGCTTCCAACGCCTGCTGTTGCTTGCAAGGGCAAGGACTTGGGAATATCGTTGGGGACATTCCGTTCTGCATTTGGTGGACTAATATTTCCGCTGGTCGTCAAAGGTGATGTATCAAGATGCAAGCTTTGGGCATTCTGCTCAACAGCTGCAACAAGAGATTCGGGGGCGTCATCTAAAGGTTTCGCCTGACTTTGGACCCTCTTCGCGTCTTCATCTGCTATGAGCCGAGACAACCTCTGTGCTTCCTCCATAGCTTCCTCCATTGCCTCCTCTGCCTTACTCAATCGCTTCTTGTGACCTTTCATCTCTTGTTTCTGTTTCTCAACTGGCTTTAGTGGTTTTGCAAGTCCAATGTTGCCCACATTACCATCAAAGTCATGAAAAGGGCCACTGAGCGAATCATCGCTACTTCCACCTCCCATTCCTGCATCAATTGCCTGACTGAAGTCTGGCTCGCCATCCTCGAGGAGATAAACAATCCATCCATTTATCCATTCTGGCTTCGAGCAGCTGGTTAGGGTCATTTGTAGTATTAAACCTCCAAGAATCTCCCTCAAGAATACTCTTGCTGGATCACAATCGTAGGTCTGTTTCTCCAGAAAGTTTTGAAGTATATCCTCCGCCACCATCTTGAACTTCCTTGATTGTTGTTTCTCATTCAGAACATTGGCAAGATTCGAATCTGGATTTGCAGACAGGTACGCATACACAGCCTCGGCTGGAGGAACATTTCCTTGTGATGCTGACATTGCGCTCGACAATTCATTGAGGAATACAATCACGATCGAGGACGAGTTGGTGAGGAAGTCGAGAAAAGTGTCGGCGTGCCTCTTCCGGGATAAGTGCTGAGAAATGGCCAGAATGAACCTTGTCAAAGTTGTGCGAGAAGCCATTGGGAAAGACTGCTCGATGGGAAGTATGGGCTGATACCACCACTTCACGTAGTCTCTTATAACAGCCTCAACCAATTCATTGAGCGCTGCGGCAGTCTCGGGTTGAAAGCCTTCAAAGCTGTTCCCAACTACCTTGTCATCTTCGTCATCCTCGCTGGATTTCTGTGCTTCTCGCAAATCCAATATCCTCTTAACCACGTCCAGACCCTTCTCTCTCCGAATATCCCCATTCGAGCCGGCATCGTTGCTTTGTCTCTCCCATGCTGCGTGAAGCACAATGCCACCCACAGCCCCAATCAGGACCAAACCAAGTCGCCCCAAAATGAGGTAGGTGGATGCTGCCAGCCCAACCGCTATCCCACCAATTGTCTCCGGTGAAGCTGTAGATAGGAAACGCAATGCGCGAGTTGTCAGGTCTTCTTCTGGGGGTTCTGAAGACGTGTGTTTTGAAGACGCTGGGCTCTCAGGCGCATTCAGAATAGATACAGCGTCTTCATCGTTCTTCATCTCGACTCCCGATGTTCCGTTCATTGCGCCGTTCTCTGCTTCCCGCACATTCCGAGTTATTGAAGGTCGGCGCTGAGAGCTGCTGTATTGTGCGATGCGCTTAAAAAGGGTTCTCCGGCTGGGTTTTCGTATGACTGCTTGATATAATAGAAGTTGGTTTGTTCTGTTCTTTCAGTTTTGGTTTGTTTGGTGGCAGGCGGGTGCAGAAGAACGTCCATGCACAGGGCGTTTCATGGATAACGGAGAACGTGAGCGAGCCCCTTTAAAATAGAATACATAGAAGCTTCGGTTCTGCGGACGCCTTACCCGGATAGTCAGGGGGGTCTTCCAGGTTGAGTCTGGGGTTGAGTTTCAGCAGGGCAGGCCAGGGCAGGGGCATTTACACCGTAATTAAATTGCCTCTTATCGTTATCGCGCCTAGGACCGCGTCTGCGTCTCTTTACTACGCGTCAACCCCCTTCAACAACTTCATCTTCATCTTCAACGTCACCTTCAACTTCAAGTTTCCTCTCGGCCAGGAAATCTGTCCTTACTCTACTCTGCCACTACACTATTCTCACCCACTTCGAACTCCTTTCAGGCCCTCGGTCATCTGGATCTTCCCGACGGAGCCCTTGCCAGCTTCACAGACCGACTGGAGCTCTCGAGCAGCTCCGCCAACGCAAGTTCTCAACGCTTTTCAGCACTCTACAAACAAACCTCAGTCAACCACAATCAATACTCCGGGTCCGGGTCCGGGTTTCAAGATGGGCAAGGCAGGAAAGCGCGGACATGATGAGGTGGATACCTACGAAGAGGATGACTTTGTCGAGAACGATGATGGTGCGGCACGCAAGACCAAGAAGACCAAGAAGGCGGCCCAGTCAACCAGCGATGACCTGGACAAGTTCTGGGAGGTTAGTCATTCCTAATACTACTCCCAGGACAGCAGAAATAACATTGTTTGTAGATCTCTCAAGGGAAGAACCCTCGCAGAGTCACTGTTCAGGAGTTCAAAGGCCACAAGCTCATCAATATTCGAGAATACTACGAGAAGGATGGAGAATATAAGCCATCGTCGAAGGTACAATCCTTTGTAGCACAGCTGTCTGTTATGCGAGCACTAACATATCCACCCACCCAGGGTATATCTTTGACTGTTGATCAATACAAGGCTCTGCTCGAGGTCCTCCCAAAACTCAACAAACACTTGAAAGGCATGAATATCGATGTCTCCGCCTCGGCGGTCTCTGATGAGGAACCTGAGGAGGAATCTGAGGAGGAAGCGAAGCCAAAGAAGCGCGTTAAGGCAAAGAAGCAGGAAAAGGCTAATATCGAAGCAACTTCTGATGAAGATGAAGGATGATATCTAACGAGAACCTGCAAAAACCTCTGGTCTTCGAAATTGGCGTTGGCGTTATGGGGCTTCATACAATGCGGATCGGCCACTGTCTAGGAATGGCGACTTGTTGGAATTGTCCAATCAGGGATGAGAATATCTGGGATGCAAGCACTGGCTATGATAATAGCATGTGGACGATGGCATTTTCAAATTAAGATAAAGTGCCCAGAACCTCCCAGTTGACATTTCCAGTCTCAGTAGCTATCGTGTCTACCGGCGCCAACTCCTCCGTATTTCCACCTCCACGGGTAGGGCGATGCCAGCAGGAGTGGAGCTAGACCATTGCACCCGCCCACCAAAGTATTAAAAGAATGCTATCGTCCTGATCTCCACACTCTCGCGAATCTTCGCATCCGGCGGGGAGGTTGGGTCTTCAAAGGCTGTATGCCCAACAAATCGAGCGACATCCGGTCTACTCTCATATGTTTTTAGGAGAATGACCTGGTCAGCCTCCATCTTGGGAAAGTACCACCACTTGTGCTTGGCCGAGTATCTCATGACATAGTTTTCACCGTTGCGGTCACGATAGCGGAGGTATAGCTTGAAGAAGTCATCCGCGGGTGCAGATGTCACATCGCACATAGCCAACGGTCGCTCCTCTACAGTGCCAAGTGGCTTCCAGACTGCAGTAATGTCAGTATGGGAACCTTCAACATTTTGCGTGTACTCCGAAGAGTTATTTTGAGAGTAAGCCCGGGAGGCAATTGGCATGTAGCTAAAGGCACGCACCATTGAAGAAAGCCACTCGACGTGAAAGCAAGTCCTTGGCTTCATCCCCCAAAAGTTGCTGTACACTGTGATGATATCAGCATATCATCTTACATGTTCCAAGTTTTGATCTTCAAACACTGGGGTCAGGACGAGGATCAAGGAACAGATATAAGTTCCCAAAGCCTCCGTTGTTGTGGATTTCAACGCCACATAAACATACCGTATCGGACCTGACTCTGCAGTGTAGTCGCAATGGACCAGCATCACCGGTGCTCGTTTGGTTGTATCTGTTTCTTGTGTAATTGGCTTTGCTGCGTTTGCCTTGGTTCGTATTGTGTGATCAAAGCTACAACGAATCGTCAGCACTTTGAATGCCTGCAGCATATCAGACATCTGCCGATGGCAGTTGTCTAACTTGACCAAGGAATAGGGCGTACACAAGAACCCGCCTCGCCCCGGTGGTCTTCTTTACAAACTCGACAACCTCGGGGTAGAATAGTTCTCGCACATTTGCCTCGTTCTCCCACTTGTTGTACTGCGTCTTGAAGGAATGGACCGAAAATCCTTCCTTGTCAGCCGTGAATGGTGTCACACGATTTCTTTCCCAGCCATCTGTCACTGTCATTTCTCTTGGGTCATCACCTGGCTCGTGTATATCCTTGGCGGCTTCGGATTCGTAGAAGTAGATCTCAGTGGGTTTGTCGACGTCTTTTGTGTAATTGAAGTTTGCACGCACTTCGCCAGGTTTCACATTGGTCTCTGCATGGGAAGCCATAGATTTAGCTATGTACAGTACTTGGCAAAGAGATCAATCAAGCACTCGCACCTGGTAACAACGCATTTTCGACAGCACCTGGGGGTTAGAGTGAGTCAGCACTGCCTTCTCAAAAGTCCAGTTTATATAGATTGGGGTTTCCACTTATACGGCCTGTCGGGTAGTACGTACCTTGAGTTTTTTGCCAGGCCGGAAGTTTTTCTATTTGAGTCATCCAGCGTTTCAAATTCGGGTGTTGGTCAACCGGCAGACGCGAGGCTTTGTGAAGATGCATTGGGGCGGCGACTGCAATATCTGCAATCGTCACCTCATCCCCGACAAGGTATTTGGTCTTAGCAAGCTGCGCATCGAGAACCGAGGCGAGCTGGATGATGTTAGAGTTACAATACTGCCATGTAGTGCTAGGTTTCTCGGGAATGTAGGCCAGATGGATGAGAGGGACAGTCTTGAACCTCCAGTTCTGGACGGATATTCAAGCCCATCGGAATTAAGAGTACCCACCTGGTTCCATTTCGGTGCCTGGGCGTCAATGATAGACTGGTCTGGCTCAGACTTCAACAGCGGCTTGACAACATATTCAACCAGATAGACGTAGCAGCTTGGGAACCACACAGAGGCTTCCCAGAGGAGCCATCTGTTGACATTGGCGCGAGCTTTCAAATCCTTTGGGTAGTAAATGCTGCCATTGAGATCTGCGGCGTATTGGAGGATAGCATTGGATTCCGTGATGTTGAAGTCGGGTCCGTCCGAAGCGCTTGGAACAGTGCCGTTAGGGTTCTTGATGTTCATGTCAGTCTCGAAGTCCGGTCACCATAGCAGACATATCAAACGAGATGTAAATTGACCGACGCAGACGTACAATCTTCAGGTATTCCGGGCTCTTATGTTCGCCTGTGAAGTAGTTGATATGCTTGAGCTCGTACTGGGTCCCAAGCAAATCAAGACCGGCCAGCACTTTCCTTGAGTTCACGGTGCATGGATCAAGATAGACTTGAAGCATAGTGATAGGCAATCGATTTTCTGAGGGTTAGTAGAGGTTGTGGTTTAGGATTCGGAAGCTTATCTCTGGACTTAGGATGATGGGATGCGAGTGTGTGAGGACATGGGGGACGGGTGATATAAAGTCAGTACCGGCCATGTCCCACGCAGTGCAGTATGCAGCCATAGACTCCCGCTTGACGTCGCTATTACCCCTCTTCTCTTGCATTTGGAGGCAACTACCCCGCATTGTGGAGGTCTAGTGGTTTAAGGTGCGGAAGCCTCATTTTTCATGTAACCCCCCAGTTAAACCCGAAGCAGATTGCCTCGCCCTTCGTCCGTTCTGAGGTCCCCTACCCTATGCAGAAAAATAAAAGCAACAAGATGAAAGAGGAAGAGGCTGAAAACTGTAGGACAGAGGTATCTTGCGAGGATCCTATATTGAATACTAGTGCTAATACATGTAGTTGAACATTTAGAATGTTAGGCTTCTATCATATTTCATTTAGAGACCCTTTACAATTTCAATTCCAGCATTCATACCAAAAGACATTGAGCGCAAACAAGAGGTTGCAGGTGGATCTTCGTTGTAGAACAGCCCAGTAAGTTCTCTAGCAGAGTATAGCCCAGGGATTGGGACATCATGAGTGCTGAGAACCTTCGAATCCAAATTCACCTTGAGACCTCCATATGTGAAAGTCAAATGGCTGGTGAGCGGAACGCCATAGAACGGGGCCTTGGTGATGGGGTTTGCCTAAGTAGTCTTGTTAGGTTTCAGTCCCGTCGTCGCGTTCCCATCGAGGGCCATCAGATTGAATGGCTTGTCATTACAGGCTGCATTAAACTCAAAGACGGCCTTGGATAGCTTTTCTGGATCGTGACTAAGCTTTTGTGCCAACTCTGGAATCGTGTTCGCCTTCGCGGGCTCCTTATCAGATGTGTCGTAGACCCAACCTAGCTGGAAACGATCCATGATTGGAGCATCAGTCACAAAGTACGCCTCCTAGTTCTAATTTTGCATGTTTCAAGCGCGATAATCTAGAGAACGAGACGAATAGGTGACCTTTGCCTTCATCGTAGAATCGTTGAGAGTCGCGATTGAGGACTATTCTATAGTTATGACCCTACCTAGAATGTGGAGTTAATCGTAGGCAGGATATGGCGGAAGCGAAATTTAAGCGAGATCAATACGAAAGTTCTTGTTCCACAGGCAATCCGTGGCAATGTCCTTGAGGACCCACAGTACATGCAACTTGGAACCAGACATGGTGTCAGGAAGCTGGTGTAGGAGAGAACGAAACGCACTGTACTCACAACACAACATCTGGTTTTATGGCGCGCGTGTCCACCAATTCACAATGCATGTCATCAAAAGAGCCGGCAGTGCCAGCCCCAACTTCCAGAGCCATCGTAATCCTGCACCATTGTTGTACTTGAGTCCAGGCGCAATTAGAGAAAGAGAATGTGTGTTATTGCCAATGTACTTCGCGAGCATTTCACGGTTCCCTTCGAAGCCTACAAGGAAGGTTAGCACCAGTTTTCAATGTTGGATAGATGACGGGACCAGCCTCAACAAGCCAGCATGACATTCTTGCCTTGAAGATCGCGGAGGAACCCATCTTTGCCTCTAACTTTAGCGCCAGTTACTTCACCTCTATCCGAAGTCATAAGTTTACGCCGGCGGTCTCCCAGAGAATGTCGCAATTGTCGAACTTGGTGATGTGGCTGAAGAGATTTTGAATAATTGCGTTCCCACCACCTTCCGGAAATACAAAGTGCTGGTCGGTCTTCAATTCCAACAGCACATTTTTCTCGTCGTGATGATTGAGTTTGACTCCTTGGTCTAAAAGATACTGGGCTAGTCCAGGTACTAGCTTCTCCAACTTGCGACAATAATCTTCATCCCTAGACCGTTACCGACAAGTCTCACCCTTGATCCAGTCGGAATCGAACTTGTTGTTCCTGTCAAGGCGCAGATATGCCATGGCCCAGCGCGAAGCACCGTATCGCTCGCCTTCCCTACCAACCTCGACAAGAGCAACGCGGCCTCGCTTACCATCTCGCCTGCATTGTTCTAGAAAGTTCAAGGTAGTATGCTACCGGCAAACTGGCGTGAAAGTCAGCTCGATCCCGTACGTCTGTATATATAGGAGAGAGCAATGATGTGAGATTCCCTTCTCGTCGATCTTGGGGCAGCTCGAGATTCATAACAAAAGATAAGGATATCGACATACGCCGGAGCCAATGACAACAAGGTCGTATGCCGGGCTATCCACGGATCCCATGTTGATTAATTTGAGTGGAAATGTCAGGTCTTGATGACTGAGTCCTTCTGGAAACACCGTGATCTTGTGGATACTAATACCAATGACCAGAGCCCCTGTTTTATGTATTAAGAGACGTGCTAGCACCTTATTCCCTATTCACAAATTTTGCGGGGTATGCGGGGTACCAAGCCAACGCCGTGGCAACGACAAACCTATCAAAGGATCTTCGTCAAGCCAGCCTTAGGTACTATTCCTATAAGAGCAGTTCCTTTCACCCTCTGATCAGGGAGCTGATGCTGAATGGCTAGAGGATCACGAAAGTTAATCAACGGCTTTGCGTAGATCTGTCCGACTAGACCCAAAGCTGAGCGAGACGCTATATCATCCTCCTTACCAAGACATCACGTTGCACGAAGAATGGCGTTTGGTGGACGGGGGCAAGATCATGTTTCATGAACACACAATACTCCGTTGCAACGCTCGGCATGCTGTTGTGACCTTGATGGACATTGGTTGAGATAACTCTGTAGCGCGCAGCTCTAAAGATTCTGTTCCCTTGGAGTTCAAACAGGGGAGCTGAAACTCATCTCGGTAGTAAAACATTAAATCGACGATACTGCACTAAAATCAAGCGACTTGCTCTGCCAAAAGTCGAAGGGACAGAAAAACAAGACCATGGTGGAAATTGCAGAGTGCGGCTGATACGATACTCTCTCATGTTTCCACCCGAAAAGTACCATCGTGTAAGGTGCACCATAGGAGAAATCCAGTAGAATTTTAGAAACATACTGTACTGCTTTTGAATTTCGGCGAGCTGTAATCTCTCAACCTGCACCAGAATTGACAGCCAAGTTCGAACTCCCATCTATCCCATCTCATGACCAGTCCGGGAAATCAAATGATACTCCCGAATTCGACGCTAACAGAATACAAGCTTGACAAGACAGTGCCCGGGCTCGCCATACACAATGATGGTGTTTTAGAGCAGGCACTACCAATATTCCGGTAAAACAATTTCGAGGAGCAGTGAAATCAAGACTCCGTTGTGACCTAGTTATGCTTCGACTGAAGCTATGTTACATGCACATTTGACTTTTGTACACCGATCTGATGCTCCGTTTTACCGTAGATAAACATCCAAGAACAACCGCCACAGTGGAGAAGCATCTACGCGAAAGGGGGCAACCAGAATGGGTATCCACCATTCTAAAGTGAGAAGTCAGCTGGCTTGCTTATTGAAAAGGGGCATCGCTTCCGAGTGAGTGAACAGAGTTTGGCGGAATAGTCGAGCATATGCCACCAACTCCTCAAATGAATGAATGGGGATATAGCATCTCGGAAATAATTGGACATACCTTGATGCGAAAGGTGCTTAGGAGAAAGCTATACATGACGAAGATCACAGCTCCCCAGATAACAACGGCGACTTGCTGTGTCCTAGGATCTGATATGCGTGGAACCTTCAAAGCCAGAGAAATGGTTGCAAACGAGAGGATTCCATCTATAAATTCATCAGCTCGGGTTCCAGCCAGTTTCCTGGAGGAAACCTACACATTGCAGCAACAATCTGCGTTTCAAGACCATATTGGTTAGAGAACCCGCCAGCAAAGTAGCTAACGCCACCCTTGCCATTGCCCGCAACGTAAGGCACCTTTCGAATATGGTTGAACATATGTCCGCTTGTGAAAAGGAGAATTGCAATCAGACTGATAGCTGCCCATACGTTTCGGTTTTGAAGAATGGGTAGCAAGTATGGCCAGGCAACACTGAGGAAGGTGATCGTTCCTAGAATTGTTGTTGTCACAGCAATAACACGAACCCAATTGATAGGTCGGACAACTTGTGGATGTGGGCGATCAGGTAGATGTCGAGTGATCCAAGAGTGTGCCTGCTCAGCAGATTGTGGTCTGACAGTTTATTAGTTCAGCCAGATATCAAGATAGCTGTAGTTATACATACCCATTCGTGAAATCGTATCTGATGGGGCCACTGTCTGCTGCGGCATTAGGGCCAACGGTTGGTCGGAAGAGAAGCAGGACTGGAGCTGTTTGGAGACCGAGCTGCATCGCCATTAGCAGAAGCCAATTGCAAAGTGAAATATGTTGCCTACAGATTGGAAAGTATTTTTTCCATCAGTGAAATCGAGAGTGCCATAGATCAATCGTGATTCTCCTTTCTTGTCCCCCTTAATCCAACTTTTGGATAACAGTTCCCATTCTGGCTGGAATTCCCGGCACAATTGACACCCAAATCGAGATTCCAAAGCCGTAAGCAAAACGGCGACTGTGTAGTCTCTCGGGGCCGATGTGAGCTTCCCATACAAGGTGTCGTCGAGCTTCAATGGAGTGGACGATAGAGCTTTGGAGTGGAATGTCTCGAACCGGTCTGCGGCGGGTTTCTTAGCCGCAAGAGCTGCGAAAGGTAAGAGGGAGACAACCAGCCCTTTGAGGAAATGCATATTGGCGATGATCGAAAAGAGCGTGGGCACAAGTACCAGAAGATTTCGGGACGAGGTCAGGGTCGAGTCGAGTTGAAGTTGAAGTTGGAGATGGAGCTGCGTACAAAACACAGGTGTCGTGTCCTCAGTCTTCAAGCTCGGCTGCGTGTAAGTGTGGCTGATGAGGTGGGGCTGGAGAGCTCAGTGGCATTTAGCACTTTCTGTGGACTTTGACCTGAGAATCCCGTCACGAACATAAAGTCATAATAAATAGGAAAACTCTTCGGGGTACTTGATTTATCTCAATGTGTAATCACATACTTGCAGATTTAACCTGTTCCAAAGCTTTACATGTCAGAACGATCATTAAAGCACTTGCATTGAAGTAGGTCCAGCATAGCTCATACCGGAACTTTGAGTACCTACCGTGCGAATATCTGAGACCGATAGCTGATAGGCTGCACCTCAACGCCAAAGTAAACATCAGCGACCGCGCCTTGGAGCGCTGTTTGTTTACTCAAATGCCCCTCCTACAACCATCTCTCCACGACGTCAGATTCTATTCTTCCCGCCCTTGAATTGTTACATGGTTCAATCGCAGAAATGGATTCATCGATAACCTATAACGATGACGATCATATCGAGAGTGTATGGCCCCCTGCTTGAAAACGAGTCGTCCCCTGCTAACAAGAGTGCAGCAACTGTCCAAAACACAATCCTTAGAATTGGCTTACCAAGAAAACCTACGCAATACGGAGATGATTATGAAGGATGAAGGCGCAAGACGATTACGATTACGGATACTCTTGCTTGAGAACGAGAACGACGAATTGCACGAGCAGCTGGCGGTGGGAGACGACAGGAACGATTTGTTGGAGCAAACCACTGCAGAACTTCGAGATCAATTGAGCGATACACAAGAAGATTTCCGGCGACAGGAGGCCGAGCTTCGGGTGCAGGGAAGGGAGTTGAACAACCTGAAGGTAAAGCATCCCCATTTCGAGAAACCGATTCAGTCAGCACTGTAGAGGCTCACTGAACGTAGGCGGAATTGACCTCAATGAACGGCATTACGACAGACTCGGCGAAAGTGCTTGCCGACAAATTGTCGCTTTCACGCGAGCTAGCGACATTGAAGCCCGAGCTCGAGCACCTGCGCTCCCAGGTCTCGTCTCAACACAACGTTCTCGCGGAAAAATTGGCATTACAGCGACAAGTCACTACCTTAGAGGTTGAACTCGAAACCGAAAAACGCGCTTCGAAGCGTGCAGCCCAGAAGAGCCAAACCAGCGAGAGAGAAGTCGAACTCCAGAATCAGCTGGAATCTCTGCAAAAAGACCTCGTGCGAGAGAGACGGGAGCAGGAGAAGGCGCGCAAGGAACTTGAGATGGATCTCCAAACCCAGCTGGATGAGGCGCAGAAAGCCATCACTCGAGAAAAGCGTGGTAAGGAGAAGGCGCGCAAGGAAGCCGAAACCGAGTTACAGAGCCAGGTCGAGGAGCTAAAGAAAGAATTGGCACGAGAGAAGCGTGACAAGGACAATGCATATAAGGAGGTTGAGGCCGAATTACAGAGCCAAGTGGAAGAGCTCCAAAAGGAGTTGGTCAAGGAGAAGAAAGGAAAGGAGAAGGCTCGCAAGGAGGCGGAGACCGAATTGCAGAATCAAGTGGAGGAGCTCCAGAAGGAATTGGCCAGGGAGAAACGAGGGAAGGAGAGCTCGCGCAAGGGTGTTGAGGCAGAGTTGCAGAGCCAGATCGACGAGGTGAAGAACGAGCTGGCGCACGAGAAACGAGACAAGGAACGGGTCCGCAAGGAGACACAGAAAGAGATCAAGGCTCTGCAAGCCCGGGAGGCCGTTCTTGAGAGCAAATTGGACCAGTTCCGGACGAAATTACGGGCGACCAAGGAGGAATTGAAGGAATGCCAGACAGACCTCAGCAATGCCCGCGCGGCAGCCACGAAGAATCTATCTACTGCAATCAAGTCAGATGCGCCTGCAAAGAAGGGACGGAAGAGAGGCGCCTTCGAGATGAGTAACGATGTAGAGATCGGCACGCCAGATGGTGTGGCTGTTCGAGGAAAGAGAGCGCCGATCAAGAGAGGTCGGGCGGATCAGACCATGGTCGGGGAGAAGTCCATGTTTTCTATCACACCCTTCCTCAACCGAACTGTCAATATGGCACCAGACACGCCCGATGAGGATGCACACTCTGGCGTCACTGAGGAAGAAGAGCCCAAAGAAGTCGAAGGTCAGGAAGTTCAGCAACAAGAGCAATCCGAAATCCCTGCCGACAATGCTGCCTCAACACCCTCTGCTGCTCCTAAAACCAAAATTAGGAAGAAGATCACCACGAAGATATCTGCTAAAAACAACATCCTTGGGGAGTCTAAAGCTAGCGTCAAGAATAAGAAGCCAGCCCCTAAGAAGGCCTCTAAGATCGTGAGCACATTGGAGCAGGTGGCTGAGGAGGAGGACGAAGAAAATGAGCAACCAGAAGTTATTCCAACTATTCCGAACAAACCCGCCGAGAAGCCTGCTAAGACTGCCAATACTAAAGCTGCCAAGGCTCAAGCAAAGACTGTCGACGTTGAAGATGGAGCCAAGAAGAAGAAACGCAAGTTGCTTGGGGGAGGAAAGACACTGTTTGATGAGGATGATGGAGAAGTTGCAAAGAGACCTGCCAAAGTTACACTTGGCCCTCCTAGACTATTGGGTAAGGGTGGTCTTCCTGGCCCAAAAGGCTTGAACAGTGCTGTTGGTGCATCCAGTGGATTTGGTGCATTCTCCCCTTTGAAAAAGGATCGCCGGGGTGTTGGAGCGAGCTTTTTGGCTTGATTTGTTTCTGTAATTCTAAGCATTGTACTGGAAATGGAGTTACAGGGTTGTCATGCATGGTTGTCTTGGAATTGGGGGAGTACTGAATGGGCGGTTGGGCTATACAGTGCCACAATGAAATAAATGCACAACATTTGACATGAAGGACACAGACAGAATTGGACTGTAAATTCAGTTTGGATTTGTTCAGCATCACTTGTTTCTGGCCAGGACAATGAAAAGGTGCCGTAAAATACCAAACTCTGTCCTTTTTACTTTATAGGCACTCAGCCTTCTCTAATCAAACGTGCAATTTCTCTGCCCACAATGCCCATGACGGAGCCTTGATCTCGTCCCAAGCAATAGCAGCCTTCAGCCTTCTCGCTTCTCGTCCCAGATCCGTAGCCTTGCCTTCTGCACGGACCACTTGTCTAGCATTCAATGACCAGCAAATTAAGACCTTTGCCAGTTCAGCTTGTTCATTCAAAACATTAGCAAAAGCAACTGCTATATGCTGTCGCGAACCGCCTCGAGGGCAATCCGCAGCACATGCCCTACCGGGTCATGCTACCCTCGATCATGGAATTGTCCTAGCAGCCACTCAATTGGGCTTCCAGCACCAGCACCGCCGACGGCAAACACCCGCTCCTCCTCGTCTTCAACAAGATGGAAGAGCCGACAGGGGAGAGATTCTTTTGCTAGAGATGCCAAGGTTCAGGGTTTAAAAAGTAGAGCAGCGTTCAAGCTCTTGGAGGTATGTGGAACTGGGACTGAAGCTTGCTGGACAGCTACTGATGGAGGCAGATTGATGCGAAGTACAGGATATTCAAGACTGGACAAACTGTGGTGGATCTTGTAAGGCAACTACACTGGGACAAAATACGCAAGTCTAACGCTTTGTAGGGATATGCACCTGGGAGTTGGTCGCAGGTCTTGATCCCCCGAAGTCGTCTGTCTAAACACATACTTACACAACTGCAGGTAGCTGTAGAACGTACAAAACCCACTGGTCGAATTGTTGGAATCGATATAATCCCCGCTCAGCCACCGAAAGGCGTTTCGACATTCCAAGGGAACTTCCTCTCAGCAGGCGTGCAGGCAGAGGTCAAGCGATTTCTGTCAGATCCAGCTCAAGGCCGTCCCAAAAAGCAAATATTTTCCGTATTCGATGAACCAAATGGGGAGGACAGCAGAACATTGATCTCTGAGGAAGACGAGAGCTATATAGACCATGAACGACATATGGACGAAGAGGATTCTCCTGCACCGAACCTGGTCAGAAGGATTGGCAGAAAGGACTACGACGGTCCGGAGCGAATGGTGGATGTGGTCTTGAGTGATATGTCCGAACCCTGGCCTCAAACTACTGGGTTTTGGAAGAGAACTCTAAGTGACCCGTATATTAGGATGATGAATACGAGCGGTATCAACTTCAAAGATCATACAGGAAGCATGGTATGGTTGCATCCAAGTTGTGCTGGGTTCTTGGTTGACCATGAGTCTAGGATCTTTGTACCGCGGCGTTGCAGTTTGCCCGTGATACTCTTCGCGTGGGAGGACATTTTGTATGCAAGTTCTACCAAGGATCGGAGGACAAGGAGCTGGAAAGGCAACTCAGGGCTATGTTCAGGTCTGTTCATCGGGAGAAGCCCGAATCGTCACGGAGTGTAAGTATTCCTCCGAGGAGTAGGGCTTCACTAATTGGTGCCAGGAATCAAAAGAAGCGTTTTTTGTTGCATTGAGGAGGAAAAGCAACATAAGTGTAGAGGAAGCAAAGAGCAAAGATAGTGTACCAGAATAAAACAAATCCCCAATCTCATATCGTATTATTGATCCATATCGATTAATGGACTACTCAGGATCTTTAGCTGCTAGAAAAAATTTGATGGACTTTGGCACAATAGCAAGGAAAGCACAGGACCCCAATCCACTCTGAAAGCGCGAAGTGTTCCAAGGGGTCTCGATACCCTGTAGGACTTGGGGAGTAACGTGCTTAGAATCACGAAATAAGTCCAGTCACATGTCACGTCTAGCCATCGTTTCCTTGATGTATTCGTTCAATTGAGTTCCCATTTTTGTTCATGCCAAGCAATTTGCTCCACGCCATGCTCGCCACAGTGACCCCACCAGAGGTCCAAGTTGTCTCCAGGTATATCTCAATTGCCAAGGCCAAATATCCATCACACCCATATCACCAGTGTAATCGTATTTAGACCTTGAAACCTCTCGACCGCCTACGTCCACGGGCCTTCTCGAACTTGCGACCCTTCGATTCAACATATGGCTTCTTGTGCTTGTGGGGACCTGTCCTGAAGTTAGCACATGCTTAAGGGGTATAACTTCTGTTGCGTCTGAAGAAAATCCTCCTCCAAGACCAGAGTCGGGATTTCCCGTAGGACTACACTCACCAAAGCCAAAGTGCTTGACGGCCTCTCTGGAGTTCTTGGGACCTCTGAGGAGGAGGGTGTTGCTTCCAGTAGGAGCACGGAGAGCCAATTGATCGAGAGTCAAGACCTCTCCACCAGCAGCGACGATGCGCGCACGAGCAGTAGCAGTGAAGCGGAGAGCCGCAACGCTGAGCTTGGGGACGGTCAACAGACGGTTGTCATCGGTAACGGTGCCAATAACTACGATGGTCTTGTTGTTGGACTTCTCGGAGGTGTTCGCAACGATTCGGGAGATCGAGACCGGGGGTCTGTTGATGCGGGACATAAACAGGCGGCGGAGGACGACCTTGTTGAATGATGACTCGGTACGGCCTGCGAAGCACAGTTAGAAAAGCCTTTCGTTAGCAGATTGGGGGGTTGTTGGAGACTTACGAGCCAAGAAGCGGTAGAGCTTCACGAGGAGCTTGAGATAGACATTGTCACTCTTTGGCGCCTTGCGGTGAGTGCTCCGAACGTGGTGGGCGTCAAGATCGATACCTAAAGGAACCTCATCGTCAGCCTATGGCCAATTATGCTCTTTGCATTTCGGTCTTGCGACACGATTTTGCTGCGCTAGGCCCGGTCTCTACGATGCACTTCAAGACCTTGCGATCAAGAAGATACCTTCGTAGTGACTCCAGACCGTCACTTGCATATGGAGGCGGATGGGTACGTACCCATTGTTGCGGTTGTCGACGGTGTTGCTGATGATCGAGTTTGATGGAAATCTGGGTTGGAAATATTGAAGGAAAGTTCATGTGCGGCCACAGATGCGCTAGTCCCGGGGCGGTAAAGTGTTTGGGCGAAGCGAGCGCAAGGGAGTTGCCTCCCGAATGCTCAGCACGCGCGGAGGGTAAGGTGAACAACCATAGCATTCAGACATTTATTCGTTTCTCCTCTTGCATTGCAATCAACGAAATAACTCTGTTCGATTAACAATACGGATTTCAGTCTTCACCTGTACAGTTTCTACTAAAACATGCAAGCCCGTGGACATTGCCCCTTCATCAAGGATCGAAAGGAAAAGTTGCTGCACCGCCAGAAAATATTGAATCTCTCATGTGAGCATAGCGAGAGACTTGGCGATAGGGAAAATACGTCCGTTTCCAGGAGAGAAATTCGGTTTCTGGAGAGGGCCACCGTTACTTTTGATGTCCGGGTTTAAAAACGCCGACTAAGGCTCTCCATAACATCTATGTATGGCCTTGTTGTTCTAAACTACTTTCCAAAGTGCGCAGCAAAGGATATCGATTTTTCAAATCGCAGAGGCTCATGATGTGATTGATTGTCCTGACCACGCTCTTTCTTTCTTTCTATCCTTACCCAGACCGGATGAAGTATCTACCGCAGCATTGGCGGTTGGAGGCTCACCAGGGCTTACATGTCCTTGACTTTTGAAATGACATGAACTTAAAGAACTGTGTGACTCGTCAATAGCAACAACCTAAACGGGACCAAAAAGCCATCCCTATGATGGAAGCCTCTGCTTCATGATTACATTCCTCTTGTGGCAATTCGCTATCTTCTCACCCGCGCTGCCCCACCCAAAAGTAGCTCGCCCCAGATTCAGCTCTGACGCTTGGCATCGATGATCTTGAAGATTTGACCAGAACACCTCGAGAAGGGCAGCCATCCTAACAATCCAATCCGCCCCCTTCGCTCGCACCTACGTACTCATCATATCTGCTACATCGCCCGACCAGCAGCTCCGGTCCGTTTCGACATCCCTTGAATGGACCCCAAGTTGATTCCTCCAAGACCTCGCTCAATTCTCCGAGTCCTCGTCGGTGCAACGGACTAGTTGAGCCTCACACATTGCGACACGCACCATCCTGCCCACTTCACATCGTCTACAATTGGAACCATATTGCGGCCTTGCGCATTCCTGATGGTCTTGGATTATTGAGCAATTCTATTCCTGGTGTCATTGCGCGTAAAGGTGCTGTTCTTGCTCGCATGCGCTGAGGTTCTGGATACGCGTTGAGCTTCAGGCCGTGGCTGGTGCAAATCGCATTCTTCACCAGAAATGGCTGCTGTAGGTATATAAGGCCCAATTGTAAATTATTGCTAACTGAGTCTGTGAAGGAGTCTGGGAAAGAGTCCCTTAAGCCCAAATATGGCCCAAAAGTACTTCAGATCCGCGAACTACTCGCCCAACCGGTCTTCGCTGCTTTCTGTGCCGGAGGAGTAGCAGGCGCGGTTTCTCGGACCGTTGTATCACCACTCGAGCGACTCAAGATTCTTTTCCAGATACAAAGCGTTGGCCGAGAGGAATATAAGCTGTCTGTCGGAAAGGGTCTTGCCAAGATGTGGAGGGACGAGGGATGGAGAGGGTTCATGAGAGGGAATGGTACGAATTGTATTCGGATAGTGCCATACTCTGCGGTGCAGTTTGGCAGCTATAATTTCTACAAGAAGGTAAGCCGTTGGGGAACAATGGCATCCATGGCCGAAAAACGTTGCTGCAATTTCATGGAGAAAAGAGTCACTGATACGTAACAGTTCTTTGAGCCTTCGCCTGGTGCCGATCTTTCGTCCATCAGTCGCTTGGTTTGCGGTGGCTCGGCAGGCATTACATCTGTGTTCTGCACGTATCCCTTAGATATTGTCCGGACTCGTCTCTCTATCCAGTCCGCATCATTTGCAGCCCTGAGTCAAACACAAAGAGACCGGCTCCCGGGGATGTGGGCGACCTTAGTAACTATGTACAAAACGGAAGGCGGCATTCTTGCTCTCTACAGAGGCATAATACCGACTGTGGCTGGAGTTGCACCCTATGTAAGTCTCGTTCACTCTGAATATGTAAAGCACTAACTGATCTCGCAGGTTGGGTTGAATTTCATGACTTATGAAATAGTCAGGAAATACCTGACTCCTGAGGGTGATAAGAACCCAAACGCAGTACGAAAGCTTGCTGCTGGGGCTATATCAGGGGCTGTTGCGCAGACGTGCACATATCCCTTGTAAGTCTAAGCCTTAAATTGTTCCTTGGGTCGACCACTTAGACCTATGAGGGACAAACTCAATATTTTGTGTTCCGAAAAGGCCTTGCTGACCTAAAGTCTAGTGATGTTCTTCGCCGCCGTTTCCAAATCAATACCATGTCGGGAATGGGTTACCAGTACAAGTCTATCTTCGACGCTGTTAGAGTCATCATAGCGCAGGAAGGTATCAAAGGAATGTACAAAGGCATTGTTCCCAACCTGCTCAAAGTTGCTCCAAGCATGGCCAGCAGTTGGCTTAGCTTTGAGATGACTCGAGACTTCTTGCTTACCCTCAGACCTGAAGAGGCCGATCTGTAGGAGGAGTCTTGTCACGTCCAAGCTACTTCCCAGATTCTCCGTGCGGGTAGCCAGCAAGGAGCCGAGTCTGGGCTGCCGTCTGGAATATTTGATAGCCAAGCAGGATGCTTTGTATATGACAGAAAGGATTGGTCACTGGATACACACGGGTCAGCATTGGGAGCGGGCGCATGGGGCTTCGTAGAAAGAAGTAGATGTTTCATTGCACTGTATTTGACGGTCACCAAAAAGGCCGGGCATCATAGATTCAGAAGCTACACATGAATGGCTAAGAGTATATAGCCAAATGGCTCAGGGGAAGTTCACTAACTTGTAATTCCATATATTGCATTAATTACAGTCATGTTGCCAATCAATGCATAGTACTAACGTGGTTTAAATTGGTTAATCTCAGGACAAGATAGCAGTGGAAGCTGGATATCTGAAATGCAGGCAACGTTCACGCAGGAGGGAATGTACTGTAAGGTATTAGCTAGAAATCTTCTTTGAAATGAGAGAAAAATAATGGTTTGGTCACTTGCTAAGGAGATCAAGGCACTGTGGTCTAATTATTCTTCTGTAGAAACTTTCACTGGAACAGAGTTTGAGGCTCTGTGTCTATCGCCTGCAAGTACTTGATTGGGCATGGAATAGATGCAATCCATGTCATGTGATTGGCGTCATCTGGGGAAGCGGAACGCTAAGACTAGCTTGGCTTGGCGCAGCGAATCTGTGAACAGCTCGTCAGCCAGCGTCAAGCATCTCCATTGCAACTCTCTCTTCAACACAAACACCGAGACCCTAGATACCTTGCAAGCACTTTGCGCGTGTATCTTGCCTTCTGCCATAACACATCGAATCTCATTTTGAACGTCATCCATCTTTCAAGATGTCTCGCGGCGGCACTACTCTCTACGTTACTGTGAGTTTGATCAAGCTCCCTTCCACAGGCAACACCTGCTCTCCTCTCAATAAACAACACTACCCAGGCGCGCAACGAAACCGAAGTAGGAACCGAAACCGAACGCAAACTAATTTGATATGCTACAGGGTTTCGGACCCGGCACTCGAGCTCGCGACCTTGCCTACGAATTCGAACGGTATGTCAGCCAACGTCGAGATTTCGATGATCACCTTCGAGTGCGATGATACATCCACCTACCTACCTACCTCCCCCATATATATCCTCGTCCTTCCTCGTCGAGACTTCGCTGTCACACCCGTCTCCTGCCTGCGCTTCATACCTCCCTATTCTTCGTTCGATCGAGCCGTCGCACAATGCCCCGGCCATTGCCTTCATACATTTCCTCGTGCGAACATCGAATAACGGCGGATCGGGCTTCTTGCAATCATGTCTTGCGCTTTTGCTCTTTCATCCTTCCTTGCCCTCATATATGGACACTTGAAGCTGACACAGAGTTCTACAGCTATGGCCGACTTGTCCGTTGCGACATCCCAGCCCCTCGTACCGCCCAGAGTCGCCTGTTAGTTTTCCCAAGTCTACCTTGAAGTATCTTCTAATATGGTTGACACTTGAAGCAGGTTTGCATTTGTTGAGTATGAAAGCCGTCGTGATGCCGACGATGCCTACCATGAGATGCACAACAAGCGTCTTGCTCGCGATGATCTCTTGAAGATTGAGGTAAGCTCAATTTACTATTGATTACTTGGTTCTGGACTAACAGCTCTAGTGGGCCCGCACTCCTCCATCTGCCTCCTGGCGCTTCGATACCGGCCGTGAACGCGAGCGTGCTCCAGCTGGACGTCGTACCTCTCCTCGCCGTGGTGGTCGTTCTCCATCCCCTCGACGTGGCCGCGGCGACTACTCTCCCCGCAAGGATGAGCGCCGAGACCGAGACTACGATCGCCGTGACCGCGATCGCTCTCGCAGCCCAGATGATAGGTCAGGAGGTCCTTCTACCCTGTTCCGAATGGCCACTGACAAGCCCAGGGATCGTGAAGTGAAGGATGAGCGTGAGCGTGATGAAGGTCGTGAAAATGGCACCAACGGAGATGATAGGAAAGGTGAATTTGAACTTCCTAGTCGCCACAAGAACTAAACTCGCTGATACCCCACCCGAAGTTACCTTGGAGTCTCCCCCACAAACTCACGATGAGCTGGATACAGCTGAGTAATAGGTCGGCCCATATTCCCAAGGCGTACATTTTTTCGGCGGACAAAAAGTTTCTACGATGCCTTTGGGTTGTTTTCTTTTTCTTTTGCAGGCAGATTACTTCACTGTTGTGTTTCTAGATTTTGTTGCCCCCCACGTTGGCCCCCGATTCGGTCCCGATCGAGCGAGCACCTACCTTAGCGGCATCCTGGAATTCGAAATTTTGAACGGCGGTGTTAGTAATAGCTAGTAGATAGCAGAACCAAAATTGAAGACGAAGTGTCAGATTTTCCATGGGCATGAATGAGTCTATACGCAGTCCGTGATCCTTGCAATGTGAAATATGGATCGCCAAGTAGAAACTAGGTAAAGACTAGAGACTGGCGCTGTTGGAGCTGGCTGGAATAATGTCTTGTTATTCCTTGCTACTCTATTTAAATACCTGCCTACAGCAGATTTTGAGATTCCTGTCATTAGCTCCGTCAAATGCCAGGCTCGGCCGTTCATTCACACCTTTTCCAACTTCTTTTCCATGCCCAATTACAGACTTGATACTGCTATTCTTGCCGGTCCTGTCTGGGAAGTCGAATGTCTGAGCTTATCACTAACTTCGGGGTAGGATATGTAGGCCCCTAGGAGTATATGAATGGCACGATCTGCACGATGGCAATGTCTGAATTTCTGAATCTCAATGCCGCATCTGTTCTATTCTTGAGTCTATTTACTTCCCTCTCTACCTGTGCGAACAGCGTTGCGATGTCTTGACAGCAGCTGGCTCATCATGAAATGACTCACATCTTCATCAGCCCAATAAGAAAGATGGCTTGCGATCGTGCTAGACCACGTCAGTATATGTCATATAAATAGAAATCGTGAGAGGGCATACTTCATTGGATTGAAATCAAGAACACTCCTACAAGAAAGTCGGTTAGTATCTTCAACTGCCCCAATTCTGGATGAACGTTAGTACTCACTCCTGAATGCTGTAATCAACTCTGCCATTCGAGTTCAGCGCTCTGACTTTTGCTTCCTCTCTCCTCAACTTCCGACCTCTAGTTTCGGCCTCGGAATAGTCCTCCTCTGCATCACTGGTACTCTCCCTCCTCTTCTGGAACCCTGCATAAAGGGTCTCGATCTCATCGTCAATTAACGTCGGAGCATTCGCGCTTGTGCCATCTCTGTCTGCGGCCGCAGTCTCCTGTGCAAGCGCTCTCTTCTTCTCGTTCGTGCTCTCTCTTTGAAGGGTAGGTACAGGAACGTCGTGAGAAATCACACCGCCGGCTGAGATGTTCGTGCCTGCACCGAGAGAGTTGGAGGCGCTGCGTTGGGGAGTTGGAGCTTCCATACGGGCGACGTCGTCACTTGTGAGTCCGAGACTCCTGTTCAGGAGACTGCTGGCTATGCCGGAGCTCAGACTGGACCAAAGGCCACTTACACTCTGGCCAACTTTGGCTCCGATTCCACTTACGCTGGCGGAGATTGTCTTCTTGGTGTAGGGGAGTAGCTGTGGTTTGAGGGTTGACATTGCAGGAGCAATGAGAGGCTCGAGTCTGTAGGCAATTGGGTCGCTGGGATGCTACAGTTTATTAGCACAACTTCATCTCATTTCAAAATTCGAGTACACTCACGAAAATGTTGTAAAGCTGTCCAGCCTTCGGCGATGATACTATCAAGGGCAGGCCTGTGACAGATGATATATTTTCACCAGAAGCGAATCCAAGAAAGGGGTCTTGCATATCTTCTGGATCCACTACGGCGAGTCAGTACAGTCAAATGCTCGAGAATGGATCCAAGGAACCTACTTGGTGATTCGGCAGGAACAGCATCATCTCTCTGATGCCGCCCAAGAATGCTTCTTCCCTTGAGCATCTGGAAGAGTCCAATGGGAGATCCCAGACAATAGAAATCTTCTACCGGGAATTTGAGGTCAAGGTCTATCACCTGTGTTTTGCTGTGGGCTGGATGTCGGCCCCGGCGACTACCTGTATTTTGGGGATGTTCCTTTTGACGGCATAGAATATCAAAGAAAATAGCGGAACCGAGTGAGTGGCCTATTAGGCTCACTTTACCACTGAAGGTAGGATTTCGTTCGAGGAAGAGATCATACACTCGATTTGACTCTGCTGTCACCAACTACTCTGTCATTAGCATATGAATCACTTTAAATGTCTTTGAAAGATTCGATGACATCAGGGGAGCCTGCATGGAGCGAGCAAGTTCCAAGATGACAAAAGCGTACCTGGGTGATGTGCTCACGGTAGGCACTTTGGTAGAGCAGGATATCAAGAGCCAGGTCCGTGATGAGTGAGCGAACAAAAGGCACCCCCTCCACCGTGATATCTTCTAGACTTGGATACTCCTCATCATCCCCAAAGGCATCACCGAGGTCGTGTTCTCTCCGATTCTGTCTAACACCCTTCCTTGGAAAGTCTAGAAGATGACGCCAACAGACAGGCAGAACTTGGATTCGACCTAATAGACATCAGTATTGCTCACTTGAAAGATATGTAGGGAATAGGCCATACAATTCTTAGGAAGCTTGTCAATCTCGGAATTGAGGGCTTGAAGATCCGCACTACTTCCATAGACACTCTTCAGGGTCTTTCTGAGGACATTCACGTCATGAATGAAGTTGACAGATTCGGTTCTACCCATGTGCTGTCAGTAGAGTTCTTCTGGGGATGAATCTGGGCAGTACCTCATGCCTAGTCTTTGGCCAATCTATCATACTCGGTTAGCATATCTATGTGTGAAAGGCTAGCCCAGTCACTGATCAAGGTCGACAAATACAAGTAGGCTCTGAAGAGATTCAAAGTGTCTGAAATTTGGACATGATATTTGCAGGAGTATTACAAAACAATGAGAAAGGGGTTCTGGTACGTACCCCGTGAGTGACCAGAATCAAATGATCGATTTCTCTTCCTTGATTCTCGCCATCCCGTTCATTGTAATCATTCTGGATCTCTTTCTCGTCTCGCTTCCTAACAGCCTCCGCTTCCATGTCTGTATCAATTTCTCCGGCCAACGCAGCTATAGCCGAATCCTCGAGGTCTTCTACCTCTTGTCGACTGGTGCTTGGAGGAGCTGAGCGCCTCTTGAGTAGTTTCTGCTGTTTGGCATCGAGTTGTAGCTCTGGAGGCATGTTTGATCCCTTGATTGCCGCACTCGTGGGCGTGGTTGGAGTCTTGTCTTCCTTCTTGCCTTCTGAATAGCCACGAACCAGTTTGATCCCACCTAGATATGCTCCACCTGCGAATCGCTCGTACACACTGCTACTTACTCTTGACATGATGGAATCTACTGATAGCCAGGCAACTGTTGAGTCTTGATATGTTACGATTGAGTTCATATAAGTCCCAAACAGGCGGTAGCTTTGTGGCTGATGCGGATTCGGGGGTGGAGCATCTTTCATTTTGTTAGTAGCATCATCGAGCGCTTGCTGGTTGGCTGCTCTCAGGTTTTCAGTTGATGCTTTAGGGGTGATTTCACCCGATCCAGCTCGATTCCGGCCGAATGCCCCGGAAAGTGCTAAAGACCTTGGCTCATCTCCCGTCTTGAGGTTCAACTTCTCTGGAGCCTTACAGAGCATGTTAGCAAGTAATGTATGTCGAATGCTACAAGTGCATCTTGTGACATATCCCTGTATGGATGAAGAAGAATGATATCAATCTGGAATGGGCTTACTTTGGGATACCGAAACGGCATGACTTTCAGGTATCCTTCCTCCAGTTGATAGGCCAGGTTCTCTTCACAAGGTCTCAATGTCGAGCCCTCTTGGTAAAACCACGATCCACGACGAACTTCGTATATTGGACCAAGCCAGTATAGAGGGCTCAGCTCTCGCTGCTCGATATCCACATCGAACAGGAAGTCCTCTTGGACCGGCACCCGAACTTTACCGCCAGCATTTGCATCTAGTCCAGCCTCATCTATGCTTGTGTTTGTTTTTCTCCCAGGAGTTGACGGCGACTGGCTTCCGCTGGTATAGTCCTCCCCCTTCTGCCGTAACTCTCTCCCGGGGTCATCATATTCATCTGCGAGTTTCTGATATGCAGTTTCTATTGAACGGCTGTCGTGGACAGAGAATGTAATGAACTTCTTGGGTACACCTGGCGGCTTCGCGTTCTCCTCAGTATTCTTCAGCAATTTGGGTTTCCTCTTTGGTATCTAATGTGCTAGAATTAGCTTCTACACCGAGAGGAACTGCGGCAGATTGCAGCTCTGGACATACGTCTACAGCATGGAACCACCTAGCATTCAACGGAGGGCAATCGGGAGGGTATCTCTTCGAGCTGAACCCATGCCAATTCTGCGTAGTATGATCTCCTCCCCGCTGATGCTTCAGGCCGGATCCTTCTCCAGGGACCGTGGCAGATGCAGGTTTGGGTGTGGAGGAGCGGGAGCCACCCCACGGAGAGATCGAATCGACAGCTGTGGACAAGTAGGATTTCTCTGGCTTCTCAGACTTGCTTTCAGGCGTGGACTCCATCCTGCTGGCTCGGCGGTCAAGCCGACCGGCCACGCCCGTCTTACTGGACCAGTCGAGAGCGGAGGCAGCTTTGAGGACACCTGCAGGGAGGTATTTGGGGACGTTTTTGGCTTGCTGTGCGAGACTCTTGAGATATCCGGCCAACTTGACGGTTTGTGTTTGTGAGGAGAAGAGAGAGCTCTGGAAGGAAGAAAGAAAATACACGGCGCCTCCCAGCTCTAGATTAAAGTGACCAAGCCATTGCCGCGTTTGCCTGCAGATAATGAAACACAACTGTGGGGTTGAGATATAGCTGTCGCGTTTGTGCCGGCAGGGCAGGGCAGCTCAGGTCGATGCTCAGGGCAGTTCGCCAATTCATGACGATGCCAGCTGCTGCAAGGCTGACAGGGGTGGCTTGATGGCTTGCTGTGGTATCATGTGATAGACACCGGTGGTTCTGTGGTTCGATGTCCAGAATCATTGGAGCTCATAGTTTCACAGAGAGAAATAAAATAATAGTTGTGTCCTGGATGGCTTTGTCACGGATTAAATACAGCCTGTGAAGTTGGGGTTACTAGGCCTACATTCATGAAATATTTACCGTATAACGAACCAAAAGTGCCGACTCCGAATTGGGCATTTAAATTCGTATCCTGGGAATTTGTAGCACTCACGAAAATGCCAATTTTTGACTTGAAGTTATTTCCAGACAAGCTGATCAATTCTTCGCATTTGAAAGTCGGGCTGTGCTCGAATCTTGGTGAATTCCAATGGTCTGTCAATTTATCTTCACCACTTGACCCTGATAGCCGAGTCAATAAACAGCAGCCCCAATCGCAGGACAAATCACTGTGGGCTAGATAATACACATGGAGCAACCATATACGAATTACAAGCAACTCCAAACATGTCCTCCACAACAACAAGAGTCAAATAAAAGAGTAGAATTTCAGGGGTATATAAACAACGATCCGAAAGCTGCAAAGCCAAATCCAGAGCCAAAACCGAACAAATACATCAAATCACTCTACATCGCATTCGTAGGATGATCAGATGATCAAGTAAAGAGAGCAAAGAAGACTTGGCCCAGTGAAGATCCCAATCCAGAAGATCAGGTTTCCTAGCGTCGCTCTGCCCTTCAGCCAACGTGTGCGACTGAGAGACACAAGAGGGAGTTGCATCATCTGGAGAAAGAGGAGATATCCGCGTAGTTTCTTGAAGAGGCACCACATGACGAGCTCATCTGAGAATTAAAGTCAGCAGGGTTTTGGTATCGGACAATCGCATTTCACTCACGGACACAAGCACTGAGGAAGAAGGTTATTAGTGTAGCAGTCTTCTTGTTGACTTGCATTGAAGAGATGGAGGAGTGGTAGACGTGGCGGAGAAGGAAATTGTGAACCTGTTTATTTGTCAACAATTGTTCTGATTAGAAGGTATTGGCTTGGACTCACTGGTCTGTTCCAATCTCGGGCAAATTGATCCCAAGAAATGCTGTTCCACCAATCCGCGTAGAATCCACGGTCCGCAAAGTACGTAACTTCGGCGAGGACGTTCAGAATCAGCTCCCAGATAACGTACCAAGTCTAGAAGAATTATCTTGTCAATATCGGGATGCGGGAGGTGGAATAGGTATCGCTTAGACAGGCGATAACTTACTAGCATGTACTCGGTCATAAATGGAAACATCAGATCACTGAGAATCCACGGGAAGACCTTTAGTCGTTCTGGTAGTGTCATTCCAGCGTCTTTCATCTCTATTGTCCGGACTACAACTGGGTAGATATACGACTGGCTGACAAGATTCATAATAGTCTACGATCCCAATTAGTACCCCCGAAGCTAAATGGGGTAGAACAACAATGAGATTGCAATAGGAGTCTTACCAGCACACCGAAAACGGCAATGACTTTCTCAGCAACGTAGTACCAATTGATCTTGTCCGATCGAGGATATTCAAGTTCGTAGACCAAAGTTGGGAGAACAATGTACTCATAGTGATTGGCTATCGTCAAATTCTCGGGGTAAGAGTTACTACCGCTTGACGATTTTCCTTTCAAGTCTTCTGACAGAGCGTCGATTTCCCACTTCATGATGCGGGCAAAGGTCTGAATCTGATCCACATCAAGAGGCTCCCCAGATTCAATAGCAGCGGCGACTTCTTTCAGGTTTGAATCTCCATCCATTGAGCTTCTTCTGTATTGCCTTCGTTGATTCAGGTCAGATGCCGTGGGTCGGTGATCAAGGTAGGAGGTGGACATTGAAGACACTCTTGGTGTGGTTTCTGAAGGTGTTTTCACAGGCTCGGTACTATCAAGCTGCTTCAGCTTGCGCTCCAGTGTGTGCCGAATTTTGTAAGTCTCTGAGAGGTGACCATTATCTGCGAAGCCATTAGCGACCGCCTCCTATGATTACAAATTATTTCCTTGCACTCACAGAATGCATACGAATGCTGCTTCATGAGCATGACAAGACCATGGAGCACGAAGAAAACTGTGTGCGTCCAAGGCCACTCTCGGAATAAGGTCCACTCGAGGACGAGTACGATGAACATCAGCTCCCACACCTAGTAATACTATAAGCAGTCTCTTAACTAAATCTGTGTTTTCGTCACTCACACTCTGGATGATCCATCCTTCTTTGTTCCAATTAACGACCCCAGCATTAACGAGCTTCTGGAGGACCAGTCCAAAACCAGTAGCTCCACACATAACTCCATCAGAAAGACCCAGGACCATTACATCTCGATGAAACATAAGGCCTGCGATCTCGTTTGTCCCCAGGAAATTTCCATGCTTGGTCCAGTTCTCAGCAGCCAGTCTTGCGCAATCTGTTGTTGGAGTGAGTATTGGGGGTTTCAAACACAGGTAATCTCGAACAAGCTTCAAGGTCTCTCTAGCGAGGGGTGGCGGCGGGCTCGAAACACGTAATAGAAAGATGAATGGGCCACAGATTGTACTCACAAATTGCAGTTCCAAGCCAGAAGAGGGTAAAGAAGCCGTGGAAAGGCGAATCCGCACTGGCTGTGTTTTGACGATCAAAGGCTGTGAACTGGCGAGTGAAGACTAAGTCGCTGAACTTCTTTCTCCTTTTCTTGTCCGGGTTTTTCTCCTAACGCCAATTAGCTTGATACCCGACCAAATTTACTCTTCCAGCATATATTTGGGACGAGGGGTGTAAAAGTTTCTAACCCTCCGGACAATACGAACGAGGTGCATCATGAATTGAAAGACCGGGAAAAAAGGGACTTACTCGTTCAATCCCCACCCTCAAAATCTCTCTCAAAGCTTCATCATCTGCCGTCAAGATGTAACGCCCCTTCTCACTCAACTTGTTGAGAGTAACCGGTATACTCTTCAATCTCGTTGGGGTAGGTCGTGACTTTGCAGGGGTCTTGATATCTTCATAAGTCCGATTCACATTGATTCCAAGACCCGACTTCTCTATACTCTCCTTCTCAAAGCCGCCACCCTTGCTACCAACAATAACAGCAGACGGCTCATGCCTCAGGGCATCGTAGTCTTCTTCAGAACTATCAGAGGTGGTATAACCAGAGCTGTCTCGCCTAGGTTCCGCAGCATCCAAAGCTGCTTTCAGGGACCGTGGAGGATTTGAGCGGCTTGGAGGAGAGTAATTGGGGTCTGCTGAAAGATTGGCAATGCCATCTGGGCCGAGTTCTCCGACTAGTTGCAGCGCGTCGGTTGAAGAGGAACGACTTGACGGTTCCAGCGCAGACCTGACGGTGGCCAGACTTCCAGGCATTTTCGAGGTTCTCGAAGTTCTTTCTCTCTCCGGATAATAGAATAGTAAGATTTAAAGCAATGAAAAGACGGTCTGTTGAGTTCAGAAGGCGGATCTGCTAAAGGGGCGAGAGAACAAATGCAGTTGTTTCAGTGGCGACTGCTCAAACTTTGGCGAGTCTTAGGTCAGACCAATCAGCACAGTAGTTCTCCGTGGCTTCGTTTTCTAGAAAGCTGTCAGAGGTCATCCAGTGTTGTAGAAACGCGAATCTCTATCTCCATATAAAGGAGATGCTGTTCTTGAGAGATGTGGCTTACTCGGACGATCAGTGAGGCGCAAGGCTGAGCCGCGGCGATCATTAAGGTTGCATTGAGCTAGAACTAGCTTAGATCAGCATGAGATGAAAGGGCTTTAGGTCGCGGTTGTCGTTTATATGAGTTTTTTGAGTCAGGAGAAACGAGTTGTGGGTTGCCGGTATCTTCGGCGATCTGAAGGTTTGTGTTTGGTTGGGAGCGAGGGGAAAGGAGAGACGAGTGGAGTGGAGTGGAATGAGGTGAGAGGCCGATTTCAGCGGAGAGAGTGAGGGGACGAGAACAGGCTTGCTATGGCAGAACAGTACCTAGGTGCAGTTGGGATTCACGATAACGTGAATTCGAAAGGGATGATGGGATTGACTGTTGTACGTACGTACTCACTCGTGGGGTACAAAAGCCATGAAAGGAGTACCGTTTATTATGTAGGTGGGTAGGGAGGTACGGAACGGAGCTCATATGCTGCCGAGGCAGAGCAATCATCCCAATCACGTAGAGCAATCGTTCAACATCGTGGAAACGGCTGGCCGGTGGTTTACGGCACTTTGGCATATGATCTACAATAAGCTCGAAGGTTGCTGTGGGATGGGATGGATTTGGGTTCTCTTGGAAAAGTTAATGTGACGTCATTTGACTCTGATGAAAAGTGAGCAGAGCCGACATCCGTGTTCACTTCAATCTTCCAATATCTATCTGCATGTCTCTTCTACTGAGAGTCGACTAGAGGCTATGGTACAGCTGTTTCTGTTATTATCCTTTCGAGAAGAAAGAGCGTGAAACAAAAATGTATTGGCACACTGCCTTGTCCGATTCTCGTATCGCATCGCATCGTATGGTCGTATCCACGTATATCCTGTTACCACCTAAAATAAGCAACCTTGTAAAAGTCCCTGGTCATATCATATGAAAGCTTTGTCAAGATCCCATGTGTCCCATGTGGCATAACTGAAGCTGGACTTCGGAGTCTGCCCGTGAGCCATTTTGAAATCAAAAGCCTGTTTTCTTCGTAATCTTTCTCGGCTCTTCAGAGGCATATTCTGCTCTTCCTCCACTTCTTCCCGAGTCCCGGAATACCTGACAGCTTCCTCATTTCCAATCAAAACGTTGAGTTTCACTTACTTGCGAAATTAATATTTAAGCTCATGGCAACCAATGTCACAAGGTGGAGCTGGAGCTGGTACATGTGGCCCGAATCCCGGCATTCCGGGCTTAACAGTGATGGCGACGGTTGGTCAGAAGCGCAAATCGAATGAGATTTATGGTATCTTAAAATCCATTGCGTCCCTACTACAACTCTAAGCGTTCTCACCTCTCAGCCCCTAAGAATTCCCGCAGCCAGCAAGCCTGCCCATATGTTACCCATGCCGCCAGCAATATCCTCTCCACTGCGTCCTTGCTCATCCCTCAATCCTCTAATATCAACCCCATTGGCAGTCTCCCTTCCAGCTTCGAGGCTCTCTGCAGCTTGAGCCACTTCATCCGGGAATGCATGGGTTTGCAGGGACGAGGCAAGCCAGAGTATAAGCCAGACAGCTTCTTGCTGAGATCTCTCAATAGCCACATGTAATCCAGTCTTCATGCCATCGAGAGGATCTTGGAATCTCAGGAGCTCGGCTGGTGACATGTCTCCCTCATCTGGTTCCTCCTCGAGAGCCTTTAGGAGCTCAACAACGCCTGTAACATCGCCTTCTCCACACATAGCTACAAAGAATAGTTAACCACCAAGCAACAGTACGTGTGAGGTAGATTATGAATAACGTACTCATGAACGCCCTGGCTGGTCGAGCAGCAGGGTTGGCATCCAAGTAAGCCTCCTCAGTGATCAAGGGCAAGATGTCGAGGTTCTCCTGGATACCACCCTCGTTGTGATATCTTGTGATGACCTGTGGTTGAGGGGAGGTGGGTGGTACCATGCTGTTTGTAGCAGAAGGACCTGGGGCCGTTGATACGATGGAGTTTTGGCATGCTGGGCATGCAAGAGAAAGTGCAATTTCAGGAGATTCGTCTAGAAGACATTGCCTACGAGCTTGTTAGTGACTGAATTCGTAGATGGCTGCTAAAGTCGCTCTCCGGAGATTTTAGATGAACCCATAGACACGTGATGCTCATTGAAATTAATAAAGCTCTCTCGGCCCAAAAGGGCCTCGATCTCCTATCTTCAGAGCTGATCGTTTGTATGAGAAGATGTAACAGAGTGACTTAACATACCAATGAAAGTGACAGCCACATCTGAGAAGCAGATCATCTGGGGCAGAAGAAGCTTGTCCAACCGAGGAAGAAGTTGCCTCGTCGAACGATTCGGGATCCAGCTCGATTACGAGCGGTTGCTCACAAGATCTACACTTAGGCATCTTGAGAAGGTGAGAGCCTATGGTGCAGAGAGAAATCCGAGAACTTTTGGTTGTGGTATTGTTGATGTTTTGTTGAAGAGGAAAAAGTTTTAGCGAAATCTTTATCTGGACTTTTCTTTTGTGACGGCACACCAGGATGGCTGATACTAAATTAACTTCCACGCCTGTTGGATTGCATTGCATATGCTGTTAGGAATATTGACTCAGGGGGGAAGGGAAACTGCCGTATTGAATTGAGAATTTCCATGAGTATAGTCTTAGAGCATTGCTGGGCCATAAATCTGGCAAAGGCTTGGTTGGGTTGGCCTCATGGCTGCTGAGAATCATGAGGCAACACGAGAGGCAAGCTTCATACTGTATTCCGTACCTTTACAACTCCTATATGGCCCTCTTGGTAAGCCTCATACCACCAAAGTCGAATAAATTGTTGAGTATTTCTCGTTCACTTGCCAAAGGGGGCTTAATACACCTTGGGAGACAATAGAACAAGCGAAGTTGAAAATGATTTTCTATTCACTGTCCTATTGCTTCCTTTCCTGAAGTCTCTAGGTTTATATCTACTGTAAGTCTACCAAGTCTAGGTGTGTGCTCTTGCGATCAAAACTCTATTCGCCAGCTCTCCTTGTAACCAGCAATCATGAATGTCAAGACTGGTTCCATTCCCTGCTCCTGTTCATTGCTTTGGCTGCGAGATGTATTTGGTGTGCGAGGCAGTTGCAACCATGGGACCCGGCTTGCCATCAACCAACTTAGAGATCCTGATCGTTGTAAAGGCAACAGATCTGCCCACCTTATTTGCAAGAGCCTCGATTTCAAGCGTCTCTCCAACTTGGGCAGTTCCAATATATGTAACGTGGATATCGATGCTCGCTCCTGTCTTCTCCATACCATGTGTAGCAATTGCCAGGCCTCCACTCCAATCCACCAAAGCGGCACTCACTGCTCCGTGTATTGTCCCTCGAGAGTTGACATGATTCTTTCCAAGGGTCAAATGTGCGGTGATGCTTCCTTTGGTCGCGGATATTAGCTCAGCGTTGGAAAGAAGGAAGTCGTAGATGGGACTATTCCCTCTCATCCGCTCCCAAACACCCTTGACATGCTCGAGTTCCGTCGTCGAGGCCATTGCAGTGCTTTTGGAGGGTGCCTGGAGGAGGTTGACGTGGGATCAAAGTCTTGGGAGTTGGTGGAAGCTCGAGTCGTCGTCAGCGGCGGCAAATACTGTTGACTTCAGTCTGGTTGACGGCCTTTCAGTGCAAGTTTCGATTTGGTACCAGATTCCCAGTTCTAACTCTTGTGCTGTACAGATGGAGATAGGCCTTCTGTAGATATCGGTCAGGTCAGGCTGGTACTGTACAGTTGAGCTGAGTTGAACTGAGTAGAAGCTCGTAGAAGCAAAGGTAGATAGATTAGACGGTCGATTGCCGCAGGGGAGGGATGCTGGTGAGAGTTTTACGAATAACGGCGCACAGCGACCAAGGCTCACTGGGCCGCCAGTGCCTGAAATTACGTGGTTGCGGGGCGAAGTTGAAGTTGCGTTGGGCTGGCTGGCAGGCTGGCATTTGCCTGCAGTACATATTGACAAAGGGAGCAGAGCAGGCAGGCTGCTCGCTCAGGACACTGTCATCAATCCGGACTTCTTTCTCCTCCTCCCCCTCCTCTTCTCTTCTTTCTCTTCCTTCTCCCCGATACAAAACCCCCATCACCCTGTTTCGCGCGCCCATTCGCAATATTCTCAAAGAACAAATACGTTGCGTTCACCGTAGGAGGCGACTACGGAGTCCCAGATCACCGCTACCTAACCGTCCTGTTCTTGCGACAAGCTTCAACCCCTCAATCTACCCCTCGATCGGCGCATCACGACCTTATTCCTCAACAACAAAGAAGAGATTGCGCCCTAATATTGGGACGAATCGACAGATCAAGTCTAGATCTGCAATTCTGCCGCGATGAATGTCATCAAACTGCAGAGGTATATTTCCCATCACATCCACCGGGAATTAGGCTGACTGTTTGTCAACATAGGAAATATCCTCAATTTGCCCAAGATGAAATCTTCGGCCTGCAAGATGCCTTCCGAAAGTTGGATATAGATGACAAGGGTTATATCGATGAGGCGACGGCGATCAAGGCGACTCAAACGAGTGAGAGACAACCGTACGATGTCGTCCGACAGGCTTTGAAGGAGGTAGAGCTGGATTCTTCAAGACGAGTAGAGCTCGATGACTATGTCGGAGTGAGTTATTCCTTGTACCGGAGACAGTTCGTTCGAATCGGCGCAAGCCATCTATTGTGTCCCGAACGCATCTCGTTTCGAGCCCCTCCTGGTTGTTGATGAATGCAGCATTCCCAACTCTCTAGAGACTTCAAGAACCTGCTCGAGGTCCTGAGCTCGGAGTTTGTCTTGCTACTTTTCATGTATGCGAAGTTGAACTGACACTTTACTATAGCTTGTCTCTAAGCTCAGAGAGTCATCGCCAGCTCAGAAACGCATTTCTACCGGTCCGGCGTCTCCGGCGCGCGCTGGAATGGTCTCTCAACAAACAGGTGGTGGACATGCTTCGAAGGGAAGTGTTAGTGGGCGCATTCAAGTCCAAGGATCGTCTTCGAATGTCACTCATACCATCAACGAAGACGAGAGAACAGAATTCACCCGTCACATCAATGCTGTTCTGGCCGGCGATCCGGACATTGGAAATCGTCTGCCATTCCCTACCGATACCTTTGAGATGTTCGACGAGTGCAAGGATGGACTAGTGTTGGCAAAATTGATTAACGACAGTGTTCCTGATACCATTGACGAGCGTGTTCTCAACCGCGCGGGGAAGAAGATCAAGACTTTGAATGCTTTCCATATGACAGAGAACAACAACATTGTCATCGAATCTGCGAAGGGTATTGGCTGCTCAGTAGTGAACATTGGGAGTGGAGATATCATCGAGGTTCGAGAACATTTGATTCTAGGCTTGATCTGGCAAGTAATTCGAAGAGGTCTTCTGGGAAAGATAGATATCAAGCTTCACCCCGAGTTGTACAGGCTATTGGAGGAAGATGAGACCCTAGAACAGTTCCTAAGATTGCCTCCGGAGCAGATCCTGTTGAGATGGGTCAACTATCATCTCAAAGCAGCAAACTGGCCTCGCAGGTAGGTTGACGAGAATTGCCCAAGGACTACCAACTAATTCATTTACAGGGTCGCAAACTTCTCCACTGATGTCAAGGATGCAGAAAACTACACAGTTCTACTCGCCCAGATTGCGCCCGATCAATGCACCCGCGGCCCATTACAAACCCGTGACCTCCTCCAAAGAGCAGAGCAGGTTCTTCAGAATGCTGATACATTGGGATGCCGCAAGTTTTTGACTCCAACATCTCTTGTCGCTGGAAACCCCAAGCTCAACCTTGCCTTCGTTGCAAACTTGTTCAACACACATCCTGCTTTAGATCCGATTACCGAAGAGGAGAAGCTTCAAGTTGACGACTTTGATGCAGAAGGCGAGCGAGAAGCCCGAGTCTTCACTCTCTGGCTCAATAGTCTGGATGTCCAGCCAGCTGTAAACTCCCTCTACGATGATTTACGAGACGGCACGATCCTCTTACAAGCATACGACAAGGTGATTAAGGGCTCTGTCAATTGGCGGCATGTGAACAAGGCTCCTGCCAACGGAGGGGAGATTTCAAGATTCAAGGCGGTCGAAAATACCAATTATGCAATCGAACTCGGCAAGCAGAACCGGTTCTCGCTAGTCGGTGTTCAAGGAGCAGATATCACAGATGGACAACGCACATTAACTCTCGGTCTCGTCTGGCAACTTATGCGCAAAGATATCTCCGAGACACTCTCAGCTCTGGCTCAGCGACTAGGCAAGCGCGAGATCACGGATGCCGAGATGGTGAAGTGGGCAAACGAAATGTCCCGTAAGGGAGGCAAGAGCTCCTCCGTTCGCTCTTTCAAGGATTCTTCTATTGGAACGGGCAACTTCCTCTTGGATGTCTTGAACGGAATGAAGAGCAGCTATGTTGACTACGACCTGGTCACTCCCGGCAGAACCGACGATGATGCGTACCTCAACGCCAAGCTCAGTATCAGTATTGCTAGAAAGATGGGCGCCACAATCTGGCTAGTACCAGAGGATATCTGCCAGGTCCGAAGTCGCCTGGTTACTACTTTCATTGGTAAGTTCTTTGTTCATTTTCCGTTCCTTAAATTTAGCTAACAATTGCCAGGTTCGCTGATGGCAACACACGAGAAGATGCAGTGAGGATGATGATTGTGTCATTAAGATGTGCGAGTAGGACATAGGCAGTCGAGTGGCAAAGGGCAGGGAGATGGGGAGAAAAGTCTTTCGGTGGATACTTGACCATTCATGAGCAATGAAAACTACTTTCCAATGTTCAACTGCCTTGTGTGACAGTGGGGGTAATTTCTGACGATGCTCTTCTGTGTGAGATTGCAAAGATATTGACAGGTGTTGTAGTGCTGGCAGTTGTAGTGCTGGGCAGCTGCCCTAATTCTCAACTGAAATGTAAATATTGAGATCAGCTTTGGATCAATCGTGCGGGACCCAGGTACGAATGCTCTATCAACTGACCAGTAGTAGCTACGAGACAAGAAGCTTAGCTGGTCTTGAAGTCGAGCGTATAATGGTGGTCCGATACATATACAACAGCTGGGACAAGACGGAACATTTCATTCATTATTTCAAACAGCAGAGGAGCGCCTGTTTACGACTTCTCGCCCTCAAATATGATGGATTGTTCCTCTAGCTAAAGGTATCAGCTCTCTAGATGCGCCACGCCACGCCCGCCATGCTATACAAATGTAATATATGTCGCTCTGGAGCAACCGTCTGTGGTATCTCCGCACTTTCAAGCATTTTCCTAGCAAAAAATACAGACAAAAAATCCCTCCTGTGCGCCAGCCATCAATCATGACTCGTCCAATAAATCCACGTGACCCTAGGGGCGGTTCTGTTCTTTCAAGTCGATATTCCAATACACAAATAGCACACTCAGCAATTCGTACACCAAAATCTCGACGCCTTTCTCATAGCATCACCCATTCCGTTCCTCGCTTCAGGAATTTATCCAACAGCATCCCCACATCGGTTAACACGAACCGACATATGTAGAAACCGAAGAATTCGGCAGCATGGCGAGTACATAACTCGAGTCCAACTTGTGTCTTGTCCGCATGGCGGAGACCTGGGTCCTCAACTTGACGAGCGATTTGATCTGAGATGTGGGTCAGTGACTACGATAAATCGAGGCTTGGAAATGATCTTACCTAACGTTTGCGCGGCGTCGAAGAGCTTTGCCAACGCACTCATGTAGTTCGCATTCGGACCGGAAAATTGAAGCTGGCTGACGTCCCTCTTTGCAAAACGAACTTTGGCAACAGACGTTGAAGTCATCGGTAATGTTGCCATTGTCAAGCCCTCTTTTGGTCCGTCTACTGGAGTTTTGTTCGAGTATGCATTTGACAGGCCGACGCCAGAGTTTTTGGACCTTAGTCTTCGCCAAGAAAATGACGAAGATTTGCTCGACATGCTGCCTGACTTTGAGGTGATGTTGCTTGTCTCCGCCTCTCCTCCAGCGGACGCGTCCTTGAACATGCCTCCCGAACCTTGAACACCGACCTCGTTACCAAGTTTCTTTGTCAACGTCGCTTGCACCTGCTCAAGAACACCCTCCAAAGATTGCATTTCTTCGAGGACGGCATCAGCATCAAATGTATCCACTTGGGCAAGCTTCATCAATGCAGCTGTCAAGTAATCGCAGTTTGCGATTTTGTCTTCCAATCCTTTGATCTTAACTCCTTTCACCCGCCATACATCCCTTGGAACAAACAACTTGGTGGACAGGTATCCACCTCGAGGATGGGCGATGGTCTGATATAATGCTCGCATGAGCCAAAATGGACGAAGTAGAAACTCAGTCGGACATGGCTCGAGGGGTATCGGCGCTCCAACACTGAGAGGATTTGGCGAGCCTGGACTCTCTGGGGAATGAATGTCACTGTTGAACAGATACATGCCGCCTGCAGGCATTCCATTCAATTTATCCTTGAAAGCTGCGGCGATTGGGGTTGGCAATGCAGGCATAGCAGGCAGCTTTCCATTCACATCTCTTCCATTGAATTGGGAGCTCAGTGGTGTATTTGGTGAGAGGTCAGATCCACCGTCATCTATGTTAGAGACCGACAAGTTCCGACTCTTCATATTTTTTAGGCTTGATGAAGAGAAGTTCTTCCGCAACCCACCCCTTGACTGTGCGCGGCCAGGAGAGCCAGATCGAGGCAATTGATCGCTCTCATTGGTGAAGGTTTGATGCAGTGTTGGCGTAGGGGGCGATATCACCTCGGTAGGACTTGTTGCGCCAGGAAAGGGGGACGAAGCTTGACGAGCGGACTGGGGTATAGGAGGGCGACCTGATGCTCCAGCTAGGGGCTGACGTTGTTGTGGCAGGCCAGCAGTCTTAGGGTGGACATGATCAGTGCCATTTGGCAGTCGTGGTGGTGGCATCGAGGGAGGAGGCTGGCTATTTGGCATCCTTGTCGTAGTTTCGATCTTAAGCTGCTTCGCATTTTGCCCTGAGAGGCGCCTGCTTCGGACTCCTTGTGGATTCGAGACGGGACCTGGTGGTAGCTGAGTCCCTTGACTCGGAGGAGGCGGAAGCGCTTGGAGAGGTGGAGGGTGCATAGGGGGTGGTGTTTTTGATTGTAATATCGGAAGCTGTGGGAGTATGGAGGCTTCTGTAACAGTTGAAAGCGTCGTCCCTGCTGTGGTAGGGTTGGATCCTATGGAGCTATTCCACGTCCGTCCAGAAAAGCCACTTGAATCGGATTCTCGGGGTAGGGCTGATTTCGATTGCAATCCAAACTCGAAATCATCCATCACATAACCTCTCGTCATTTCTTCAAGCATACGTTCTTCTTCTTCGGATTCATTACCCTCATATTCGTCATCTAAGCCATCCAACTGCTCCTGTTTCTTCTGCAGTAATCGTTTCCGTTCTTTGTCGCGTGCGTTGTGAATAGCTGCCTCACGTTCCGTCTGTCGTACCCTTTCTTTTGCCAGCTCCACCTTTCGTCTAACATTGGCAACAATTTCATCGTCGTCATCATAATCATATCGAGTTGGTTCTTCAGGGCTCATTGGCTCAAAACCATCGTCATACGCGGCTTCAATGGCTGCGTCTAGAGCGGTGTCGAACTCGGTCTCGGTGGCACCAGTTGGGGCTCGAATGTGCTTTCGTCGGACCCTCAGCGACGATGATCTTGAATGAACTGAAGAGGCAGCTGAGTCGCCTGATTCATCTATGGTATCGAGCCAAGACATTGATTCGTTACTGGGCGCTCTGGTGTGGCCTTTGGTCGAGGAGATCCCCGAATAGGTAGTGCTTAACAAATCAGCAGACTTTTGTCGCTGGTGGTTGCTTTGGGATCCATGGCTCAGAGGAGAGGAAGGGCGCCGAGGTGAAAGAGGTGGCGGCATGTATATGCTCTCCATTGGTGGTCCAAGTTTTACATCAGTCTCTGTAATGCGTTCTCTCATGGGAGATTTTGAGTATGACCGTCCATACTGGTCAGAAGGGTTCTTGGGCCTGTGTTGTAATGTTTCTAGTCCAGTTGGCAGCAAAGACTCCCTCCGTTGGGGTAATTGAGAGGCTGATATTGATCTGCTCTGCTGGTCTGAGATATACGATGGGTCGTTCACAATTCTGGTGACCGTTGCCGTCTCGATAATGGCTGGCTCCTCGTCCTCATCGAGATCCTGGAGCTCATCTTCCCTACTCCTACTCCCATCACTCTCGGGCCGTGCGGGTAGTGCCTTGCCGTCATCTTCTAGGTGAGGTGCGATCTTTTTCAGTTCGCTAATGCGACTGGTATAGGTATTTCGCTAAAAAGTTAGTAATATATAAGTGCACAAGGTTGCACAACCTACAATTGCTTCCAATTTTCGCCTATCATCGTCTCCAGAACTTCGCAGCATCACCTGTTGGAGTAAAGCACAGGCCTCGGAGTAGGCCTGCATGGCCCCCTCAAAGTTCTGCGCATTATCGAGAAGTACGGCAGTGTTGGCTTTCTGGAGGGCTTTTGAGAGCATGGCTTTCTGCGAGGGCTGTTTAGAACTCCGATTTGAAGACGAACTGCCTTTAGTTTGTGAACGATGCCGCGAGTGGCCCCTTGACCGCGGTCTTTCTTCCTCCTCTTCTCCAAACTGACGCCGACTGTCAGTTGAAAATGCCGACTGGAGAACTGGCGATGGGCCAAAGTTGGCAGACCTGGACGTGGAAGGTGATCTTCTGCGAGAGAAGTCCCTGGGCCCCAGTGACGAATCTTCCCAGCCCTTGCCAAAGTAGTCTACAGAACGAGCGGCCGCTGAAAGTATTTGGGCGGTGGAGGGAGATGGAGTCGTAGGTCCAGTTAATGGCGAAGAATTGTTATTCAAGGACGTCTGCAGACTTGGCAACGTATTGATTGGAGGAAGTGATATCGAAGGAGGATCGAACACTTGACGGGCGACCTTAATCTGAGACGTGGGGGAAGCTGTTGTCGACGGATACGGTTTCTGCAGCTTGCGGGGAGGGGATGATGTATCTAAGAACGAGGACCCGCCGCCGAGGGACATCCGTCTCGCAGATGAATTGGATCTCTTATGTGTATGGCTCACGGTGCTGGAGTTCGTGGACTTCGACCATCGATTGAGATTACCCCCTTGGGTATCGGCAGATGTTACAGGCCTCGAGTTGAGCGCATATTGGGAGAGGGGCGGGGCGGCACGTTCACGGCTCCTGGGCCGAGCCGTAGAGAATGAAGGGGATCTTTTGGGGGAGCCGGCAGAGCGATTCGGAGACGATTCGACGTGGAATGGTCGCGTGGATTCGGCGACGAGGTCCATCTCGACGACCAGGAGGTGGATTGCCCTGGGTGGTTGAAGGTTGTCGCGGGCGGGTTTCTGCTGCTAACCGAATCGAGCTAACCCCTACCTCTCGACCTGCTCCTGTGGTAACATAAAATGTTGCAGCAGTTGGACCTGGAGATTGAAGCAATGATTGAAGCCGGCGATGTGCCTCGGGGCAGATAGAAGGAGAGTCGAATTCTGGCGGTACAAGATCCTCCGTTGACTTGTGGCGGCTCTGCGCAGGGTAGGAAGCCAGCAGAAGGTGGTAGGACTGTGACAGGCGGAAGGCACAACTCGACGTGCGTACGTGCTTCTATCCCTCAATGTCTGTACCCGTCAGCGACTTTCTATCTCCTCTCCTCTCATCAGCTCTGCTCAGCTCTCTTGTCCCAAACCGCAAGTTTCTCTACGTGTGTTTCTCTTTCGGGGAAGAGACTCCAGCAAAGCGTGCCAAACCTACCTGTTCTCATCCACGAGTCCTCAGTGCCCAGCTACTTTCTCGAGGATCTTATTTACACGTCCACATTTGTATACATTTCGTAGTCGGTCGGTATCAGTGGTGCACTATGTTCGATTGATCTCGCGCGGCGGGTATTTCATGGGTTGTATGGTCGTGTGTGCCTTCCTTTCCCTCGTGGGATGTATATCCTCCTTCAACTTCCTTGCTCAACCGTCTCGTCCGGCGGGATATGTTCGGACTGGCGAACTTCCAGGCGCAATTGGCAGATCCCCAGATGCAAGATATTCTGTGCGTCTCGTCTCCGTGATGTCGAGAGATCTTTCCAGACAATAAAAGGTTGGCGGTTAGGGTGGTGGGGAATAGCACCAGGAGTTTGGCGCTCCGGTCTGGCCTGACACTGGTTGCGCAGCGCCGAGGGCAAGCCGAGAAAGGTGGCACTGTATCGCGTCCAGTGGGATTGACACAAGTCGATATATGTATTTATCTGACCGTATCGTACAGACGCCCCTGGGCTCCGGCGCGATTGATCGATGTTTCGTTCTGTTCTGTTCTGTTGGAAGGCTGCGTGAAGCATGAGGTCCTCCAACCTGGCCTGGCCTGGGATATGGAATTGTCGAGGTCAGGGCAGGGTAGGGCGGTCTCCTCGCACTCTCGTGCAGTACAACGATACCTACCTGTAGCTAGCAGTTGTGAGTGTGGCAGCAGTACGGAACGGAGTGCAGTAGAGTACCAGATGGAAGACTCAGGGGCAAGGGCAGCTCAAGCTAGACCCTGTCTGGGTGCCTCCCTGGCTTCTGGCTTCTGGCTCTGGTAAGGTAGTGGGGCTTGGGCGTGGGCGTGGGTGTGGGTGTAAGTGTGGTGTGGCACGGCAGGGGGTAAATCCCGAACATCCTCACATCCTCGCATCCTCGCATCCTCACAACCTCACAACCTTAACCGGCCCCTTCCCTTCCCTTCCCTTCCCCCTTTTCTTCTTCTGCCACCACCAATGGGTACAGTAGATGTTTATTTTCACTTCCGATTTTTTGAACCAGTAATTAATTAGTATTGCCAATAGACTGTATGGTTTTGCCAAGCAATAATCTCCAGAAGACAGTGAAGTATCGTTCCTCTCTTCAAGCTAGCTACACTGACCACCCAATCAACAGTTCTTGACTGGTCCTCGATATGATATGCTGATAAAGAATCATCCAGATTATTTTCTGATCCTGCAGTAGTAAGGGATATAAACGCACCTACTGTGCTTTTGCCTTTTTCACTTTGTTGCTATCCCTTTCCAGCCTTCGTTTCCTCCTCCCCAGCTGGAACGCCACGCACTACTACCTCTGTACCTACAACACACAACTACCTACCTACCCAGCAGCTTGGTTTTGTTACTCCGAGCGCTACTAATATTTCCGACAGTTTCAACTAATTATTTTAGTGACTTTAAGCCTCATTTGCGTTCATTCTGCGGCCGCGGCACCAAAAGCATTGTGACTTTTCGATATCTCGGAATGCTTCATCACCCCCTGACCGAGTACAGTCCCATCCCATCATATCGTTGCTGCCCCTCTCTCGGCATATCTGCCGTACCAGTTCCTGACAGCTCATCAATGCAAGCCTCGCCACTTATCGTATGTACCTGCAAGCCATCGAGGCATTGAGCTGCAGGTACTGTTCGTGCGGGACCGTCCATTTGCATGGCACGATAATGGAACCAAAATGCCCTCGAAGACGAGAACCATACCTACCTCACAGAATACGAGAAGTATATTTTTTGCGACCTCATCATCGGGGTTTCACTGATTTCTTTTTGTCACTGGGTTCAAATGGGTTTTGTTTGGTGCCACTAGCGCGGCTCGTCTCCATGTTGTCTCCACCCCCAGGAATCCCAAAACTTGGTGGCGCAACCAAGTACCTCCGTACCAGAGTGGGATGAACTCTCTAGGGAGACCATTGCTCCATTGCCTGGAGGTATCATGTTGCAGTGGAACTCACCTTTGGGCTTCCATGGTTGCTGCTCGCGTTTATTCATTTTTCGCGCTTTGGAATTCATTTTTGCTGGTTTTTTGTTTTGCTCTTTGCCGAGTAAGTAAAGTTACTTAAACAACGACCTCCCGGAACAAGCCTCCCCCCATCCACACACTCACTCCCGACTTCGGTTCTCGGTACATTTTGTTTCAATCTGGCCCTTTACATATCCCAATCCCAACTGAGCACATCTCCTCTCTTAAAGTCAAAGCATATCAACCCCCGACCCATGCTGTCTTAGAGGCGTTTCATGTGCGTCACCTTACCACATCCAACTCCCATCACCACTACGCAACCAGAAGAGAAGCTTGAACTCTGCTCTCAGGCCCTAAGTACAGTTCAAGCATACAGTATACTTGAAAGGTACCAACATCCGGCTCTGGCACAGCCGGGCACCCCAAGTGACACACAACTGGGTTCATCCCAGGCTTACCGTGAACCTTACACCCACGCATTTCTAGACCATTGAGCATTGTATGTTATGGTGATCTACACGGCACCAGCCGAGCCGTTTGATGCACCGCCTTGGGAATAGTGGCAGCCTTGCAATCAACTTGAAGTCTAGGTTGAGTCAAATTCCATTTAGCCAGTGTTGGGACGACTGGGTTAGAAATATACTTCCGGAAGACTTTGGCTTTTGCTTTGATTGTCTTGCATATTGTGAGTCATTTAAATGTATCGCATGTACCCCTCAAGTACCTCAACATGCGTGGGGTTCTCGTTACCTCAATCCTGCACAATGCATCTTCAAGGCTGAGCTATGTGTACCTCATAGCTTACATCATGATACACACTTCAGAACTTCAGCGCCACTGCATAGCCTCCACAGCTGAGTTCTTTCCCTTTTTCTCACACCGTCTCGCCAAAGCTTTCAGCTGTGAAGGCAACCGCAACGTTGTTTTGCATCCTTCGGCTGTTGTCTGATCACCTACCCATTTTTCGACCGTCAATTTGATGAATATGTTCCAGTCATAGCTTAGGTGCTAATTTACAAGCCCAGCTTTCAAGCAACCAAGTCAACTTCCTCTGCAGCTCTTCTTCAGACTGTATCAAGAATGTCCTAGTCAATGACCAGTAACATATATCACAGTAAAGCTGACTACATGATGATTTTCAACCATCCGCCCTTGGAGTCAGATACCCCCTCTTCCCTTCTGTACAAAGCACCACAACAACAGCGCCCGAACCCAAGGCCATCTCCCCAGAGCCAACTAAAAACCGCAAGCCAGCCAAAGTCGCAGCTCCACAAGGCCCAGCAAGCACGCCATACTTCGCCAACTCCGCAACTGCTCTATCGACCTCAGCATCCCTTGTAGTAACCGCAGCACTCACACCCTCACTCAAGATAGGCCATCCGATCAATGATATCGTCCCACAACACATACCCGTACAGATGGTGTACTCGGCATCAACGCTCGTCGGTCTACCCGCCTCCAAGCTCGTTTTTAAACACGCCGCAGTCTCCGGTTCAACAGTAACAACGACAGGCTTCTCCTCCCTCTCCGTCCGCTGCCAATGCGTAGTAACGGCCTGTGCCAAACTCCCCACTCCGACAGGAGTAAAAACATGACTGATCTTCCTCTCACCAGTCAGCTCAACAATCTGCTCTTCAATCTCATCAAACATAGTCTGATACCCCTCTACGATCCACCTCGCCGTCTCATCCTCAACATCCAACGCCGTATCACTGATCAACACACCCTTCCCATCAGCATGTTGCTCAGCAGCCAACTTCGTCTTGACGACCGTCTGGTCATACGTCCCATCAACAACCTCAATTTCTGCGCCTTCATTGGTGATCTTATCTTTTGCTTCAGAGTCCAGCATGCTGGGTACGTATATCCGGGCTTTGATACCGAGATACTTCGCCATTCGTGCTACGGCTCGGCCATGATTACCATCCGTCGCTGCATAGAGCGTGAAGTCTGCTCCTTGGGCTGCCGAGGCGAGTTGTTCTAACGAGACGGGGGATGGTGAAGTATCTAAACCAAGTCTTTTCTCTAGTGAGCGTTTGGTGGCCCAACTTGCCTGTATCATGTCAATATCATAAGTAATTGACTTTATACCAAAGATGCTTCACTCCGTGGCTTTCCCATGCTGCTGGAGATGTGTGACTTACACCCAGGATCTTAAAGGCACTCAGCCCAAACCGCGAGCTTTCATCTTTGACAAACAGGTGGGCGATGCCTAACTCTTTGGCTATGCCTGGGAGAGGGACTAAAGGTGTAGTGTTGTAGTGCGGAAGTGATTGGTGGAAGACTTGCACTTCCGGATTGCGGCTGGGTAGTGAAGTGAGGGGTTTTTGGTTCGGGTTGATGAATATCCTGGATGGCATTTTGAGGGCGAGAGAGAAATGAACTGCTCTAGAGAAGTGGTTTCTGGATTAATCCCTCGGGGTTACTGTCGATCAATGATGTTGTTGTATGTGGTTTGTTATACTTATGCTGAAGTGAAGTGAAGAAGTGGGGTGAGGGAGAGTGGGGCTTGAGCTCTAGGCTGGCATCCCGTCCAGTTATGACAATGTCTTCGTAGGGCGCGAGGAATAGCTTCATTAAAAGCAATTCGGTTCAATTAACGAGTTCTGCTGGTGCTTTACAGATACTTGACTCTCGCCTAGATGCAAGAGTCATTGTTGTTTCGCATACGGTCTGAGTTTCTGCTCGGTTGGAAGATATATCGTTTGTCCAGAGCGGCGTAGGAAGATTTACCTACCAGTCAGAATCCAAATACCTGTTTGATTCGTCTTCTCATGATGAAAGCTCTCGAAATTTCTGATAGTAAGCAAAAGATAGGGGACTGACCACTCGCAGAGCCAAGGAGTTCAAGATTGACACATGTGAATGTTACATAAAGAGGTTTGATATTGCAGCCAGTTTTGGTATGTACAAATGCCACTTACCTATCCCGGTGGCGCCCTAAAGTATTTCCAAGAAGTAAAAAAGCTCGCCTACTCCAGACAAAAACGTGAGTAGAGAAGCAGTCGCTATGTTGCCAAAACAACGCGGAAATCGACAGCCTAAACAGAAGGCCATCCGCCAGACCAGTTGAGAACGTTCCATCCAAACAGATACGCTCCATCACCAAGTCCAACATTGGTGTCAGCATAGTGGTAGTATAGGACCAAGCCCTTGCTCTTGTCATTGAAGACGCCCTGTCCACCTGGTCCGTAGATGTTGCCATGGGATTCAAGCAGCACGGAACCTCCGTTGGCTGTGCATGCCTTGCCGTTCTTGTCGACAAAAGAACCAGTGGCGGACGTGCTGCGGCACATCATGATCTTGTACTCTGCGCCTGCGGCAGGCTTGGTTCTGGAGTGCTCGTTAGCTACGCTTTCGGCGGCAGTATGGAGGGTGGTACGTACTTATCGTAACCACAGCAGACACCTCTTGACCAAGTAAGGTAGTAGTAGCCGCTGTAGTAGAACATGTAGGACCCTTCGCATGGGGAGCCTCCAGTAGAATCATATTCGATGTTGTATGCAGCTGCTCCACCGCCTTTAGTGGCTGCAGCGTTGAGCTGAACTTGGTAGATGTCGTGCCAGAAAGACCCGAAGTTTCTAGGTAACGAAAGGGTCAGTATTTGAGAAGAGCTAGAGGAAACTTCGCTAGAAATTCTTCGGGTAACGGGAAAAGGGAAATGACAAACAGGTAGTAGGAGCTTCCGACAGCTATCAAATTGGCATCGATGGCGTTGTAGCTTTTTGCTGAGCTAGAGGTGACGCCAACTGATCCCTTGTCGGTCCATGATCCGGGGTCTAAGGTCGTACTTGTAGCTAGGCCAATTGCACTGTCCTGTTTGGCATATTAACATTGATTATTTGAATGTCCTGGAACTGAGAGACACGGATGGATATTTTATCCGAAGTATGCTTGCCAAAGACCTGGCTCTCAAGAAGTAGAAAAACAAGAAACGTGTTTTCTGACCTGAGTGCCGAAAGTAGAAACAGAATAATACAAATGGTATACGCCGTTAACAAGTGTAACATCTGGAGCCTGTTTATAGTGTCAGATACCTCATAATAAATTCCAGATGCAACAGCACAAACCCAGCAATCTTTGCTTCCAGCATTGGAAATCGAGCTTCCACTCGTAAGAACGAATCCCTTCAATGTCCAAGGTCCAGCAAGGTTTGTAGCTGTGGCTATTTCCATATTTCCTCCCGTGTTGAACTTGTAGTACTTGCCATCTGAGGCACGTTGGATGATTGCCGGATCGTGTGCCCAGCATGCTCCACTACAAGCACCTGGGTCGGAGTAGCCTTGAACGAGAGTTGGTACCACCGCCAGGGCGGCGACCAGAAGGTGATTGAAGAATTGAAACATTATGCGTGAGCGGACGAGCGCAGTTCAAGAGAAACGGAAAGGATAATCAGAAGCGAAAATAGGAAACGGAAAGGGCAGCATGTTATAATCCCCCCAGTGAGAAAGTAAATTGGTCCCATTCGTGGGAAGCTTTTGAGGACGGTACTAGCAGCATGGGACTTGTAGATGAAAGCGGAGGGTTCATCCCATGTTGACCAGGCCCATTGTTTGTTTCTGTTTGATGAAGGGACCACAACCCCTCATTTCAGTGTAATCCTCCGAAGATTGCACTAGTATAAAAACTTACCTAAAGAAGCTGTGCTGCGGTTGAATTTGACTACCGTCATGTAAATCCTCGTTATTGGCCCCACGATCCTGCCTCTTGGTGCTTTTGTTCCCCAATTCTGGGTTGTTGTCCTTGCACTTACTTAGTGTGAGCTCCCAAAAGCAAAAGTATTGTTTCCAGCTCGGTGGCCCTCACCAACTGTACAGCACTCAATTAGCAAGACCAATCAGGCAGATAAAAAATTCTAGACTGTACTGCCCTAAAAATTCTAGTCCGATAAGAAATATTCTACTTGTAAAAGTCAAGATGCGCTCGATATTCTGCAAGAGGGACCTGTTGATCAGGTGAGACTGTTTCATTCCTGATAAGCCACCAATCACTTGCATGAATCGCAGGTAGAAATGACCCGATGCAGGGTGCTTTGGATGTCAAATAGATGATCCACGAATTGCAGCGGATGCTTAAAATCTTAAATGCTCCGATACTGCCGCTCCAATCGCAATTTCGTCGGCTTCTGAGGAGGATGGGAATCATGAGATGGGTGGATGGATCTCGGCTCTTTTGATGTCAATTAGAGAAGCCTGAGAAGCCAGACACTAAGAGAAATCCATGTCTTTGCATAGGAGTGATAATGATCCATACTCGCATTGACACGTATTCTTGCGAGGCACGAGCTGTGTTTACAAACCATGGACGACGCAAAATTGCAGATGAATAACCGTTTGGCCTTTGGAAAACGAGAAGAAGGAAATCAGATTTTCAGGCTTCTTTGAGGATCGTGTGCTACTCGTGAAATTATTTCGCTCATTACAAACCAAGTACACATCGTTGCCCTTGTGAACCAGTTCATATCTTAACCTCAGCTGGGATGGTGATCGAAAGAACGTCAACGCCCTTTTTCAACTCGCTCTTCGTAGGCATCGCTCCCCGTCTCATCAACTCTGAAGATGCCACCATTACAGGATCGATTCCCATTGTGCCAACCGCAACCACAGTTTCTCCTTTTGTGTAAAAAGCCACGAACTTAGCCTCCTCTGGCTGGCCTTGTAGTACCAAGTCATCCCATCCGTTCGGGGTATTGCCACAGTACCGAAGTTGAGATCCAAGGGCAGACCAGAAAATCGGGATGAATGCCTTGGCCTTTGCAGAAGGATCGATGATGTTGGCTGCCACACTGCGGCCAGCATTTTGTGCAACATTCCAATGCTCGATGCGAGTGAGAGAACCTTCGCCACCAGGTCCATGGTAGGGGTAAGTTGCAATATCGCCAATGGCATAGACATCCTTAAGCCCAGATACGGCAAAATGCTCATCTGTTTTGAGGGACCCGTCCTTTTGAAGTTCAACTCCCTTGTCCAAGAAAGTGGTCGCGGGAGAAACCCCGGTGCCAAGGATAACCAAATCTGCTGGCAGAGTAGTGCCATCTTTCAAAACTATACCACCGACCTTGGACGAATCGGATTCTGACGGGACGGCCTTTTCGACTCCAGCAGACATCTGGAACTTGACTCCATTCTTCTCCAATGCCTTTTGGAAGATTTTTCCAACCTCTTCACCCTGTGAAGAACGGGAAGTCAGCAACTACTCGTTTACTCAGGTCTCAGGGGCACTCTTGAGATGCTGAAGAGGGTAGGACGCTCGTATCTTACCATGATCCTCTCAAGCGGCGCCTTCTCCATGCCCACGACCGTTACATCGTTATCCTTGGCAACCGCATTCGCAACTTCCATACCAATAAAAGAACTTCCGATGCTGATCATGATATTAGCACACACTTTTCTCGAACAACCTCAAGACCAAGGAATTTGAGGCAGGAAAGGACATACATAACAATCTTCTTGTTCTTCCCGCCAATGGCACTGTTGATGGCTTTGACGTGGGGAATAGTACGGAGAAGAAAGATGTTGGACAGGTCCTTGAATCCTGGCAATGGGAGACTTCTTGGAGTGCCGCCAGTGGCCAAAACAAGTTTGCTGTAGGAATAAGAGCCTGCAGGTATGCATTAGTATAGGTACTCTATCGTGGGGTCTAGAACTTACTGCCACTCTTCGTCGACACCTTCTTGCCACTAAAGTCGACTGCAGTTACTTCATCGGAAATGGCATCAACGGAACCTTCCTTAAACCAATCCTCGTTCCTCAGAGCGATCTTAGAATGATCATCAATCAGAGCTTTGGAGAGCTTTGTACGATCGTAGGGCAAAACCCCTTCACTACCGATCAGAGTAATGGATCCACGGTAGCCATTCTCTCGCAAAGCCTCCAAGGTCCCCAACGCACCACTTCCACCTCCGACAATGACAACCTTCTCAGCACTTTGGGCACCTGATATCTTGACATTGGGCTTCCGCCTGCTGCCCTTTATAATTTGTTGTTCGCCGGTGATGTAGACGGAGCCGTTCTTCTCGGTCAGTTGAAAGGATGGAAGTGAATCGATTGCCGGAGCATTCTCGATATCACCGTTCGAAGCCTTGAAGCAAGCTGCGAACAGAGATCAGTTGAAAGTTGCATGATTCGGAGAGTGGGTTTCTTACCTCCGTGCCATGGACAAGTAATTCGGCCGTCTCCTAGAGAACGAGTTAGCTAGCCTTCACAATACCAGCATTGAAAATCCCAAATTCGAAAACGACATTCACAAGAGTTCGCTTTCAGATCGCATTTGGGCATCAACATACCTGTTAAGACTCCCTTAACCATTGGAGCTCCATAATGGGTGCACTTGGAGCCCAGAGCTGAGACCTTGCCGCCAACGTTGCACAGTAAGACCTTTCCTTCGTCAATTCCCTCTACTTCGACTTCTCTCTTCTCTCCCGCCTTCAGGTCGAGGCTCGTGAGGCCTTTCAATTTATATTCCTGAGCCATATTTCGTGACGTCGTTGAAATTGCTTGCGTAATCCTCGGATTGCGGGGTGAAGCTTGACGAACAGTGTATCGAAGTCCGGTTCGAAGGAAGAAACGCGGCGAGAGCATGTAATGGCAATAGGAGATTTTGTTTGAAGTTCAGAGAAGCTGGAACGTGAGAACAACACCGAGATTATACGAATGGCTTTGGGTTTGAAGTACCCAGGTATATCTCATGTAGGAATGAGCTGATGAGGTCGATGATGTCGAGCTCGTGGTGGGGGCTTTGCAATGCTGAGCACCGGATTGGCTGAGCTGCTGGTTTGATGGGGCTTCCCGGCGGGACAAGGCCGGGCCAGGGCACCTCATCTCATCCCACCGGACGCTAGACCACTCTGTGGGACTTTACTTCGTCTTCGATTGCAACGCAACTTTTGAACTTTGCTGACGCACGCTACACACTTGAAATCGTCACTGTGCGTATCGCAACATAACGTAAGGAAACTTTAATCGACTGGGATGGGCTTACAAGAGGGCTAAGATTAAGGTTAGTGGAAAACATTGGAGGATGGATGGGGTGAGTCCCTCGAGTTCGAATAAGATTCAAATTCTTGCCTCGGGTTCAGTTTAACTTGGAGAAGCGATGGTTCAAGCAGAAGAGAGCTAGCTACGTTGTTACATTTGTTGGCTCAGCTGCCGGAAGACCCACTCTCGAATACATCCGTCAGGATGCTGCATCTCACCCGCCTAGTTCTGAAGCTGGGATTGGCCTTTCCTTTCTTGTCTCATCAACTCCTCCTCCTCCACTAGACTTCACGTCTTATTCCATCTCCAACCCTACTACAAAGTGTGCTGAGAACTTGAGATGCGATTCTCTCGGCTAAATTCAATAGAAACCTGCCTCGATGTTAGCCAAGGTTCTACAGAGCATACTGGATTAAGCCAAACTTTTCGCTCCTCTCCGTAAGTATCTGCTTTGGGCTTCAGCTTCACGGAACACGCCTCGTGCTTTCTCCTGGTCGCGTCTGTGTTGTCACCTTAAGTCGTGGCATTTCCCTCTAACCTTCTGCCATTGGTATTTTGTAAATGATACCTCCGTGCTTCTGCCTTACTAATTCCAATGTCCTGCACCAAGATCGGGGCATTCAATGCTTCGAATCCTCTCCCCTCTTGGCTCAGCAGCATCTGCTAAGGTATTTATTATCGTCGATGTTTCTTGCACAGTTCCAGATACCACCCCAAATTTGTCAATGGCCTGCATAGTCAGACCGGTTACCGCCGACATCTTTAGCGCTGTCTCTGCTCGATCATAGCATGCACCTTGACAATCCAGCTCTAAATATACCCAAACACACAATCGAGGCTAGCCAAATTCGTCTCCAGTGAAGCGATAGCTCTTCAGGTAGGTAGGTAGGTAGCCTTCGCTCCATGAATGAGAGCCTATTCAAAGTCGCTAAATCATTTCAGAACATTGACTTCAAGGAAAAGCCGAGCTCGGGTTTAAGTAAGCCTTAGTTTTGGTCTTTGAAGTGAATTGTATACCTAGGTAGGTAGGAAAGCAAATCGCTTCATCGGAGGCGAATTTGGCTAGCCTCGAACAGGTGAGATCATGGACGAAGATTCATTTCAGTCGGGGCATCATGCATTTGAACGAGCATGAGGTATAGCTCCTTTGGGACAAAGCAGGGCAATGTAAGATCAGACCTTCATCTACTACAAAAATCGACAGGGTGCAGTGGACGCTGGCTTATTCCCGTTTCTCTGATATGGACGGATTTGTGATCAAACGCAACATCGATCAGAAAGCAAAAGTTCTTGGGGTCACCGATATCAGCCTCAATACGGCAGGTGCTATTACGTCGAGAGTCAATAATTATTCCACCTCACAACTGTTAGCATCTCGATTTTTCGGCCATCCCATCTCCTTCCCAGGCTTCCATCTGTTACAGTCCATGAGAGCTATATAAATGGCCCAGATGGCGTGGACTGCCATTTGGGCGATCCCAAGATCAACCCTGCACGTTCGAAAGTTAGGTAACGTAGTTCCCTCATTCCGAACAACGCCAGCGCCGCAAGATTCCAAATGGAGGCGAACCTTTGGTACAACCTTAGTATCTGGCAAGCTCTATCTTTGGGTGGGATACCCTGCGCTGTTCGGACCTTCATATCTCTCAAGAGTGTCGAAAGGCTTAGAGGATCACGAGTGTCTATTTTGCAGCGTACATTTTCCATTTTGGAGAATCTTCTATGGATTCGTCGTTGGAGTCTCCGGACAGCTGCCAGTTTTCATATTTTGGCTCATTTGTATTCATTCGTTGAATGGTTTTGCGCTCTTTGCTTTCGACTCCCTGATGCACATACAAAATTTGCTTAGGCACCAAGTACTCTGCACATGTGCTAGCAAAATATCCGTCAGGAGGGAAACATGAATGCGGATTTTTCGTTGACAAAGATCTCGAGTGTATGGCATTCCTAGTCAATATCAATTTCCAACTGCATCTGGAAATCATGTCACAACTGCCCCGGATCTATTTTCCTCATTCGGTCTATCGGCTTGCGTGTTTAGACTTTGGCTTTCATGGATCAGTCGTCCAATATCTTCCTTCCCATTGGCCTTTCATCTATCACGTGGTAGATAATTGCCCGAACCAGCTCCAGACCGCACTTTTGTTATCTCGTAAGTGGGATTGTTTAGTCTGGCCCACACAGACGGTTTCCATTCCGGCCAGACCAATGAGATGCAAGCGAGATATAATGGGCCATCCTGTCGCTTGACCTGAATAGCATCATTATTTCTTTACTCTGATGAAGCTGATCTGTCTTCACCATGGTAGTAAGATGCCAGAAGGTGTGATACGATATTCATGCGAGGTCTTTAGCATGTCCGGGCGAGATTTGGGACTTTGACTGGCATAGAAGCCTCTTGTTTACTTTTCTTGTGTTGTTTTCAGTTCCGTGTTGTTGAGTTCATCCTCACCTTTTTGTTTACACTACTTCTTCAAACTGTTCAGTGTTTAAGAGTTGGATGGATATCGAACATCTCTCTTGACTAGACATGAGTCTACCCAGTAGAGCATTTCCCTTATCAAAGTATTTGGTAAGTGGATACCAGGTTGTATTATAATCTTGAGGCCGGATTTACTTCCGGCCACGCACAAACAAGATAAAAAGCCCAAAATCCCCCTCGATTTCCCAGAACCTTTGTCTTCATTCTTCAGAACACATTTCTCAACTTCTTCAAACTCTTTCTAGCCAGTTTCCTGCCCCAAATCCGGCACTTGTAGCTCAAGATCTTACCTTCTCCTCCTCTAATCACTTCTCATACACAAGATGGGATCTATTGCCACCGCTCCTCCTTTTACTGTCCTCCGTGACACCAAGCCAGAGGATACCACAATGCCAGCCTTCATGGTATCAACTACAAGAGGATTCCTTCCACGACAAGAACCCATCATCCAACTCCCAGCAGAGTTCGACGCACTGGAATCCATCCTCACCCGGATGCCCATCAAGACCTTGGATGGCATGCCAGGTCTACTTGCTACCTTCACTCTCGGCGAGACCGTCCTCAAGGAGTTGCCAGACTTGACCTCTGCCATCAACAAGTACAAGGACAACCTACCTTTGATGAATGCCATCTACAGAGATTATTCCTTCCTTGCCTCAGCCTATCTCCTCGAGCCTTGCCATGAGCGCTACTTGAAAGGCGAGGGGTACGGACTCGGTCGTCAGACTCTCCCTGCAGTCATTGCCTTGCCCATCTCTCGATGCGCTGAGCTGTAAGTACCCTTCAACTCCTGTGTTCACAATACTGATGCATAAATAGTGCTGGATTCAAGCCTTTCATGGAGTACGCTGGTTCATATGCTCTCTTCAACTATCGTCTTGAAGACCCCAACAAAGGTCTTGAATATGACAACCTGCGTCTCATCCGTGCCTTCGAGCATGGTCTCGACCCAAAGTCATCTGAAGCAGGCTTCGTGCTCGTTCACGTCGACATGGTCCAGAACTCTGGACCACTGGTCGATGGTGTCGTTTCAGCTCTCGATGCATGCGAGTCCAATGATCGTGAAGCTTTCAATGTCGGCATGGAGAAAGTTGTCACCAGCATGACCAAAGTCAACAAAGTAATGGATGGTGAGTAACCCCCTCCCCTCCTCTCCCATCTCTTCCTTTTGCAGAGACGCCTGAAATTGACTCGTTGGGAGGTATGTGGGGAAAGAGTAAGCCAGGCGATTACATTTCTTTCCGGACATTCATCTTCGGTATTACAAGCCAGAGCATGTTCCCCCACGGAGTTGTATACGAAGGTGTTTCAGAGGAACCAATGTCGTTCCGAGGAGAATCCGGTGCGAATGATAGCATGGCAAGTTCCCAATATCAACACTTCAATCCCAAAACCAGCTAATCAGAAGTCCAGATCCCACTTTGCGACAATCTTCTCCAGATTGCCATGCCCGACACCCCCCTCACGGCAATCTTGCAGGATTTCCGTTCCTACAGACCAGGTAACCACAGAGAGTTCCTGGAATACGTGCGCTCGCGGTCTACTCTCCTCTCTCTCAGATCTTACGCACTTCAAGACCCCACATCCACCGCCTTCTACCTCCAAGCCCTGGATCAAGTGCGCGATTTCCGATGGAGACATTGGACCTTCACTCGGGAGTATATCCTTAAGAAGACCGCGCATCCAGTTGCTACCGGCGGCAGCCCGATCGTGACTTGGTTGCCAAATCAGCTGCAAGCAGTGCTGAACGCAATGGTTGATGTGTGGGAAGGAAACGGGAAGCAGGGACTGGGGAAGAAGTGTGAAGAGATTATGGAGTTTGCTATCCAGCAGAAGGAGACACTCACAAAGGAGGTGCAGAAGTATTGCGAGGAGAGGAATGTTGATGTCAAGAAGGTTTAGATAAATATGGTTGATGGAGATGTGGATGTAGATCTTAGAGTTGATATGGGTGCTCCTTGCTGCTTAGGGTTTTAGGTTAGAGTCGTTTACGATGTTATAGATTATTAAATTGGATCATTGGTCTCTCGTAATTATACACGATTCCTGTCCGGGCCGGTCTAAGGAATGCCACTGTCCCAGAGATTTTTCGTATCAACAGGAAGCTCTAGCATCGATTCTACTGTCAAGCGTGATGTCTTTGTTGACTCTTTAACAAGTTACATCACCTTCGACTCTGAAGCTCGGTATTAGTAAACCAACTCGACATTGACTACTCTCCTATTAAACTGGAGACTGGAGCTTTTGCCCTACCAGCTGAGAATTATGGTGTGTACGTCTGAACATAAGACTTACTTCCAGCACTGCCAGCCCCGCCAGCCCTCATGACCACATTCCCCATCACCCCTTTCACACCCATTCTAACACTCCAGCCATCAACATATCCAATTAACTCAGATCTCACATCCACACCATTTTCCCCTCAAGGTTTCTAGGTTGGCTGAAATAGAACCGAATTACTATAATGAAGCCCTCCCCGCGGACAGCTCTCCTGTTAGCGATGGGGAGCTCAAATATCGTACGCCCAAGTCCGACAATTTTCGCATTGCGTCAGCCATGAAGATACCTATAAATAGGAAATAGGAAGAAAGATGGTTTTGGTCGCCAGTTTGTTGAGTATTGACTTGACGAGAATATGAGAGAGCGATAGGAAGAGCTCCGTTAACATGGAAGCAATTAGAGCTCGGATTGGAACTCTATGCACATCGTGAACAGTTTTAAATTATCCATTATATTCCGTGAGTGAAAAGAAGAGTTACCCGATTCCTAAATGTGAAAGCCAGCTCAAATGTGTGTCATCCCACAAGATACACTCGAAGTCAAGGTAATGAATGAAGAACCATCTCGCCTTCTGGAATATGAATCTAAGTTACGAAAAGAGACAAGAAACAATACTGATAAATCTCAGAACTTCTGTTGTCAGTGAGGCAACAAGGCGTTTCGTTCTATCAACAAAGATATAGCTTTCAAATTGAACAAAGATCTGACTTGGTAACTTCGCATTCTGTGCTCTCCCAATCCGTATTTAGCGAAATGGCCTCGTTGTACATAGTCATGAATAGCTGAATTCTAAATTCTTTTGAATAGTCATCGAGAGACTCTGATTTGTTACAGGGCAGGACGATAGCTTGGATTGTTGGTGAGAGGAGATGAGAAAAAGTAGCTTGCCGAGCCTGTATTTGGAGTCGAGTTTTAAGCGTTTTCGCAATTTTAAATTGGAAACGAGGTTGGACATGACATTTGGAGTACAATCTCAAAGCGAACTTAATAACTCTTTTGCACTTGTGATTGTCCTGGCAAAATTTATCGAGGTAGGTACAAGGCTGATGAAATCCATTTTCTTGTCAGCCTTGTTGCATGCACGGCTGTTGGGGCTTGGCATTTAGACCTCAAGCCTGCCCCTCGTCACTTCCGGCCCTACTCCAACATTCAACAGAGAACTTCGTTGATGGCGCCCAAGCCATTATTCTCTCCTCACCACGGCGCCGGCTTCGATAGAACTCACAAACATGGCAGACTCGGCGGAGGAACCATTGATGCGCCATGCATCCGCTGACGAGACAGAGGACAACCCCGATGTAGACTTGAGCGATGTCTCACTGCTCCTGGAGAAGAACTTGCGGAATCCCGGCATATTCGTCTGGCTCTTGACATTTTCTGCTGGGATTAGCGGTTTGCTGTTTGGCTGTCAGTTGAGGAAGCTTCTGCGAACCCGGGCTTTACTTACAGGTTCCAGATGATACAGGTGTTATATCCGCAACGCTCGTCTCGATCAATAGCTCCCTCGGACATTCCTTGACGACACTCGACAAGTCCCTCATAACATCTGCGACTGCGTTATTTGCATTGCTGGTTTCGCCTGTATCGGGTATACTTGCAGACCGGCTTGGTAGGAAGAGGGTGGTGCTGTTGGCAGACTTGGCCTTCGTTCTTGGAGCTGTTGTTCAAGCAGTTGCTTCTTCAGTACCGTAAGTACTAGGCTCATGCCTTTACCCCATGGACCACCTCGATATTCTAGAACCAATCAGTCCCCCCGGGTTCCCCCGGAACAACCATAGCTGAACAATTGCTGACTTTTGGGGTCCTCAGACTCATGATCGCAGGCAGGTCTGTTGTGGGGATTGCAGTTGGCGCTGGAAGCTTCGCGGCACCTCTTTACATTTCGGAGCTTTCACCTGCTCCATTCAGAGGTCGATTAATGACTCTGAATGTTCTGTTTATAACAGTTGGACAAGTGGTCGCTTATGTTGTAGGATGGCTATTTGTACAATGGGGAAATGAGAACACGGCATGGAGGTGGATTGTGGGCCTTGGAGCAGTCCCCGCAGGCGTCCAGAGTAAGTGTCATTTTTCTCTCTTTCACTGCTGTTGGGAGATGGGAAACATGTTCTTTTTAAATATGTTAATTTAGTTCTATAGTGATCACGATGGCCATTATGCCAGAGACGCCCAGATGGCTAGTTATGGTGAATAGGCATGATGATGCTAGGAGGGTACTGAATAAAGTCTTCGGATCTGGCGTTGAAATACAACAGATGGCCGACCATGTCTTGAAAGGTATTGAGGAGGAGGTTCGAGAGGAAGAAGAAGCCAAAAGAGGAAGACAGAGAGGCCAGACAAAGGAAGAGCGCGATTCTTGGCTTGCTGCTGCCAAAGATAACTGGGTAGAGTTGTTTCGAATACCCGGCAACAGACGAGCCTTGACGATCGCTTGTCTATTACAGGGGCTTCAGCAGCTCTGTGGATTCGTAAGTTTCTCGCCTCCCCAGTTTCTTACTCGGCTAACTATGAAGAACTCTCTGATGTATTTCTCGGCTACTATCTTTACGATTTTAGGTTTCGAAAGCCCGACATTGACATCCCTCGTCGTCGCTGTGACAAATTTTATCATGACCTGCGCAGCTTTGTTTCTCATTGACCGGATCGGGAGACGACGGATTCTCCTCTCCTCGATCCCAATCATGGCTATTGGCCTACTACTCTGCGCTTTGGGATTCATCTTCATTCGACTGCCATCGGACTTTAACTCTACGAATCCTTCTGTCTCTACAGCAGCTCGTGATGAGATTCCACTCTCTGAACGTACCGCGTCCATGCTGGTCCTTTCTAGTGTGATGCTGTATGTCGGATCATATGCTCTAGGCCTCGGCAATGTTCCATGGATGCAGAGCGAACTTTTCCCTTTAAACGTCCGCTCTCTCGGATCCGGTATCAGCACGAGCACGAACTGGGGAGCTAACTTTATTGTTGGGTTGACCTTCTTGCCAATGATGGTCTTCTTCACACCTCCATGGACGTTTGTCATCTATGCGGTTGTATGTATTTCAGGGTGGGTCTGCATACTGTGCATATATCCAGAGACGAAAGGCTTGAGTCTGGAAGAGACAAGTGCGCTGCTGGCTAATGGATGGGGAGTTAAGGAAAGTCTGAGGAGGGTACAAGATGAGCAGTGAGGAGGAAGTATTTGCTAGCCGAGAATATTGCTGTTATTGATACCCCTTTTGAGTTGCTTTCTAGCAACCATTGCTAATAGATGAACACTTCTGCAGAGCATCTCGCTTGTAAATCTACTTGGTCTCGCTTGCTGTGCTCTGTGGAGTCTGATTTGAATGTTACTAAACAAACATACGACATTTAACGATGAATTGTGGAGTTCCACATGTCAACAAGATATGTAGGTAGGCGATGGCATTCTTAATTCGGACTCTTCAATCGGACTTACCGGTCTCTCGCTACCCCTTAATGACGGCTTGCAATTCACTGTGATGGCAATTTGTGTCCACATGGCGCATAAAAACGGAGCAAACAATGCTTGTTTCTATTGCCGTGCTTGGGTGCCGTCTTGCAGTTCCGTTCAGTTTTCTCTAATGGAATACGGACCAGGCAGGCAGGATTCGGCCTTCGGCTTTCTTAGGGGTGAAAAATTGAAATCTTCGATCTTTTCGAATTTTCGTCGTTGTGGTTTGTGCAACCCTGGCTAGTCGACGAGGGAGGCTTGGAGGCTTGGAGTCTCCTCCACCTGCACTGTGGCGCTCACTCCCTCTCGGACATTGCACCTGCTGAGAAATCATGACGTAGATATACATCGTATGTCAACAGAGCTGCAGGTGCATGTATGTGCACACGCATGCATGCTCTTGAGTCGTAGGCAACATTCGACTTTTTGCCACTAGCAGGGAGAATTGAAAATTAAGTAAAGCTATCTACCTATGTATTGGCTTGACTGGTAATACTGTAATTTCCCTATACTGTATCTTTCAATTCTGCAACTACCTAGGTATACAATTACCTTACCTCTCCTTCAAGATGACAGAAATAACCCAGCACGCAGCTTGACTGGTGCAGCCGTCCATGTTGAGTCGGCTTTTGACAGGGAATTTTCAAGTGGGCTGGTGGGCCCAGGTCAGCCTGTTGCTCCCCCAATCAATCCACTTATAACCGACATGACAAGGGTTGGGGCTAAAGGCCGGCTTAATCATGTCTGCATGGGCCGAGGCGGATCCTCGAGATCCCAACCTAAATAAATAAATAAATACAACAGCCTTGCCCGCCTCCTCTGAGCTGTCAATCAATTATCGGCAGGTATTCTTACGATTAGCATCAGGATTGAACCACGCCAATCGCCATCATGAACGAAGCAGATATTGCTATGCAGAGGAACGAACGGGATGCGTCCCCCGAGCGATTCATCAACACCCCTCAAGGACGACCAAGTCATGAAATCGAACGAATCCCTACAGCTTCCAGCAGCTCGACGTCCTCCTCTGAAGGCTCCGTCGTGAGGAGGGAGAGATTGTTGAGAAGAGCTTCGACGCAGCGAGATTTGGAAAGACATCCTACAGTTCTGAGTCGGATTCAGACTGCGAAGAGCCAACATACTGGGACTGTGGGTCGCAGCTTGACGGGGAAGAGCAGAGAGAGCAAGAAACCTCTTCCTGAGATGGGGTTGGGAAAGCCATATCCTCCTCTTCTACCTGCGCAAGAGGAGTATGTCGTCGAGTTCGATGGGCCTGACGACCCTCTTCATGCTCAAAACTGGCCGATGCGAAAGAAGTAAGTCCTTATCCTTCGGCTCTCAGTCATTTCAAAGCAACTTCCTCCCAGATCAATTGGGTGATTCGAAGTGCGGCACTGTCCATCGTTGAATGTCACCAATCAATTAACACGACTTTCACTTGGACTGCCGCGAAAGGTTCAGCGATAAGAACTATGCTAACAGAATTTCCAGAGTCTTGACAGCAGTCATGTTGGGATATACGACATTAGTATCAGCGTTTACATCCAGTATCTTCTCGACAGCAACACGCACAGTTGCAGCCCAGTATCATGTCTCCACCGAGGTTGGACTGCTTGGTCTCTCCCTATATGTTCTTGGTTTCGCTCTAGGTCCAGTATTTTGGGCTCCTCTCTCCGAATTGAAGGGTCGACGACTGCCTCTCGTCATATCTATGTTCGGATTCTCGATTTTCCAAGTCGCTGTTGCTGCGGGGAAGGACTTGCAGACTATTCTGCTGTGCCGTTTTTGGGGAGGTTAGTAGAATTAAGTTTCGCTCGGTTAAGGTTAAAATCTGACATGCATATACTCCGTAGGGATCTTTGGAGCTTGCCCACTCGCAGTCGTAGCGGCTGTCTTCTCTGATATGTTCGACAATCGAACTCGTGGATTGGCTATTACTCTTTTCTCGATGACCGTTTTCACTGGACCGCTGCTCGCCCCGTTCATTGGTGGCTTCATTGTTGAATCTTATCTCGGGTGGAGGTGGACTGAATGGTACGTTTAACTTCAATGTCCCGACGCTCTTTTCTGACATACAAATAGGCTCGTAGCGATCATGGGATTTGCAGCATTCTTTATTGATCTCTTCTTTTTGGAAGAAACTTACCCTCCGATTATCCTTGTGGGTAAAGCCGCCGAATTACGCAGAAGAACCAAGAACTGGGGTATCCACGCCAAACAAGAAGAAATCGAAATCGACTTCCGTGAGCTACTCACCAAGAACTTCTCTCGTCCGATGCGACTTCTCGTCACCGAGCCGATCGTTCTTCTCTTATCGATTTACATGGCCTTTATCTATGGTCTCCTCTACCTCTTCTTGACAGCTTACCCCATCGTCTTTCAACAAATCCATGGCATGAATGCAGGTGTTGGTGGACTACCATACTTTGGAATGATTGCGGGAATGGTTTGTGCTGGAATATACGTTGCACTCACCCAGCCAAGCTACAACAGAAAGCTTCTTGCCAACAACGGGGTTCCAGTTCCCGAGTGGCGTCTTCCCCCTGTCATCTACGGCGGTCTCTCTTTCGCTGGAGGTCTATTTTGGTTTGGTAAGTCACAACCACCCCTTACAATGTCCCAAATCTAGCTAACGGCATTCAAGGTTGGAGTGGCTACAAGGAGTCCATCCACTGGATTGTCCCAACCCTTTCTGGTCTTCTCACCGGATTCGGTCTCTTGGCAATTTTCTTGCAATCCCTCAACTACCTCGTAGACGCCTACCTTATGTTCGCGGCATCAGCAATCGCCGCAAACACCTTCCTACGGTCGCTCGCGGGAGCCGGATTCCCGCTCTTCTCTCAATACATGTTCGCGGCTCTCAAGGTCAACTGGACCGGAACACTTCTCGGCTGCGTCGCTCTTTGCCTGGTTCCAATCCCCGTGATATTCTACAAGTACGGCGCGAAAATCAGAGGCAAGAGTGCTTTCGCACCAACCAAGCCCATAGAGCCCGTGAGCGAGGAGGAGGAATCTCCGGCTGTGACTGAGAAAGTTGAGTCGCGGGCCAACGCGGACAAGAATGTTTAAAAGACAAAACACCCTCTTTAACTAGTGTTTCCAGTATATGCTTATTTAATATGATCGATAACTTCGCTTAGTTTGGGAACAGGAGCGGGAATGGGACTTCGAACTTTGTATGTGCTGTCTTGGGATTTGTGGATATCGGCAGCTTGGTTTTGTCTGTGTGCTTGGGATGGCTTTGATACCAGGAGGTTGGTGAGTTGCAAGGCGTTGGGGTTGATATTACGTATTGTATTAAGTATTAATGGAAGTCTTGCAAATATTATCTGCCTACCTGATGTGTGAAATCGCCTACTCGACGATGACTAGAATGCACCCCCTCAACACCGTTATCCTCGACCAGTTTTAGCCGTTGAAGTAAGGGAGGTGATAAATTCATCCAAGGTATAAGACATCTCCGTATCTTAGAAATAACTTTTCACATCTTATAACTTCGATTCCTTTCTTGCATGTCAAAGTGTTAGGCTTTCTCACCTGCCAAAACAATACTCGCTTGGCTGTACCCAACCAGATCATACTTCACACAAGGGAACAAGCCCAATCGCATTGTCTTCCTTGAAGTGAGGGACACAAATATCCAATTATTCGAACCATAAATACTCTACTCTATGGCCGCGAAAACAAGTCGAAGGATAGGACAAGATTCTAGAGGGAAGGGGAAAAGGAAGGGGGCAAGCGAGATCATCATGGTTTTCCCCACCCTAACTACCTCTCCTTGTACCTGAACGAGCCAAACGTCCTTTGAAATTAAGCTTTTGTTACTACTTGCACCTATGTTCAATAGACTTCTAAGTCCTACCTCTTTATATCATCCACATCGCACAAAGGTCGTCTCAACATCTCCCAAGTCCCTTTGGTCGCTTCCTCTACACCCCATCCAGAATCCAACTCGCCCTCTCTGGCTGAGATAATGGTCTCGAGCGGCTAACACCTAGCAGCAAATAGACGACGGGAAAGGATAATAAGGTAGTAGGTGTCAAGACACGTATTCCACAATTCCAACGAGTTGGGAAAGGTCGAGAGTTGTGGATGGCTATGTTTCATGATTTCTCAATCTCATTGTTGATTTTGAACTGCCGATGAGTATGTATATATCTTGGTTCAAGTTGGGACTTTGGATATATAGCACTTACTACCTAGGCACGTTACTAACCTACTCAATCTCGTACAATACCAACCTCCCACCCAATCCTGAACCATAATCTCCAGCATCCCCTTCAACTGCGACATTCAGCACCGTCTCGATTTCCACCTTTCTTATAACTATAATGTAGAAATCTCGCCTACCATCCCTCCCAGCAGAACGAGCAAACAATAAACCGGCCACCGACTATCTCTCTCTCTCTCTCTCATATCCATCCATCCACTTCTTAATCACCACTTTCATCCCTTCCCTCTCCACTCACTCCCAAACACTTTCTCTGGCAAAGAGCAAAGCTACTTCACCGATCTTCACCACATGTAGACTAACGCTCGTCTCGCTCGTGAGATCCCTAATGCATTGTATTGGACTGCATTATACTAGTAAGCAGTGACGTCTCGTTTAAACCTGTGTTACGAGTGAGAAAACAACTCGATTCTTAAAAAAAAATTAGCCCGGGGGGGGGGGGGGATGGACAGGAGAATAGAGATGGATATGGGTAGGAGTGAATGGACGGGTAAGGCTGTTGAGATCCTCCTGCTAGTCGTACAGATTGAAATGCTTGATAGTAAACATTGGCCTGGCTGCAAGGAAAAGGGAGTTTTGGGATGCTGTTAGACGAGTTTAGGGAGGACGTCTAGAGGGGGGGGGGATTAACGTGGCTGCTGTGATAACGAAGACGATTCATGAGGGGCAGGAGAGAGAGGCAGAAGGTGTTTAGATGGTGGAGGAGGGTTTCGGAGGCTTTGAATGGGTCGGTATTCTATGCTGTGATGGCTTAGTGGTGGGGAGAAACACACGGGAGAGAGAGTTTGACATAATGCATATAGGATACAATAGCACATAAACCATCATCACGTACAGATAGCAAATTCAAATACCGGAAGATCGCGTTTCATTTTTGTATCCTGCTCAGCGCCCTACGCTGGCAAATACTCTGACATCCACATAATTGTGTCCATGGAGAGTAGAAAACAGTAAAAACAAACCAAATCAACCTGGGTATCGTCTCTAGACGCCGTCAACTCCGAATGATGCATGCAAGGATCGTATGGGAAGGTTTTCGATGGAACCACCACTTAAGCGGTGGCAGTAGCACCTTGGCCCTCACCACCGGCCTCTGCGTCTTTGTCCTTGCGGTTCTTCTCAGCAAGAGCTGCAGCCAATCGCTTCTTCTCCTCTGGGTCGATGAGATCATCATCATCGGACCACCTGTGCCTTGGTAAGTTTCGGAGTTTGCGAGGTGGTTGGATGGTACTTACTCAGGGTCATCATCTGGGATCAATGGCATGGCCTTTCTCTTCCAGAATCGGCGCTCCTGACGGTACTGGGTGTTCTGAACGCGAAGCTCATGCAACTCATCATGATCGGTGACAAAGCGGCGCATCTGGCGGAGGTGTTCATTTGCACGGCAAGCAGCAGCCTTCATGTCGTTGATCTGGCAGCGGAGATTGAGGTTCTCCTCACGCTCATCAGTCAATTGCTTCCGGTAGTTTGTGTGCCAGGCCAGAGTATCCATCTCATGTTGCTCCTTGAAACGGTGCATCTTCTCGGTGATATCGGCGAGGATGTTGGCTCCGTGGACGGCGAGCTTAAAGTTCTCCTTCTTGTCGTAATCGGACTTCTCCAAAGCCTGGCGCAACTCGGAATTCTCCTTCTCGAGATTCTTGGAATCCTCTGTAGTATAAATTAGCATGTATTTATGCAATGGAGTAAGGCGTGCTAACCATTGAGCTCGGAAGCAACCACGGCAATCAACTCGTCGTTGTTGAGATTGAGGTGTTGAGCCTTCTCGCGGACCTTGCCCATCTTGTCAACAACGCCAGCAGTGAGCTGGGCATTTGTGCGAAGGACCGACGAGAGCTCCTCAACCATTGACATGACATAGTTGAGATCGGACTGGTGGCCAGCTGGAGTTGGGTAACCAACCATTCCACCTCCCATTCCCATGCCGCCGTTCATACCGTTAGGCATACCCTGAGAAGGAGAAGGAGGAGCCTGACGGGGGTTGGAACCGGAGCCGCCGGGGGTGTCGATGTAGTTTTGGTAGTTCATCATGGGAGGAACGCGTGTTGACTGTTCGGAGTCGGAGGACTGAGCTCTGACGCGAGCAAAGGTAGGAGAGGTGGTGATGGAAGCAGATCGAGGAGCGACAGGGGAAACAGACTCCAAGGATGACGACTCAACTCGAGCTCGTGCTTGAGTTTCGGTGCGTTCCTTTTCCTCAAGGGCGTCGAATTGAAGGATCTGGCGACGAAGCAAGGCAAGCTTCTCCTCGTCGGTGGTGATAGGGCAGTCCAGTGGGTTTGTGTCAATGTTCTTTGATCGTGCTCGACCTCGAGACCGAGGAAGCTCAGGGTCGGCCATCTTTCGAGGCTCTGGCCAAGCTTTAAATGGTGGGGAGGAACGGTGGTTGACGATTGTTCAGAGCCAATCGATTAAATTACTGGAAAGGGAAGAGCCTGTCGCGCTAATGAAGAACGTGAGCTAGAGAGTTGTGCCTCAGGCAAACTCACTCCAGCAAGCTTGACTTGAACCAGCTGCACCAACCCGACTCAAAATGGCAGTGTCTGTGTGCATGGCAGAGCAACAAGAAACATAGGCAAGTTGCTTTCTTTCATAAGCAGAAGTCAACTTTGTCCTGTTTGGTGCGCTATTTTAAAGTTTTCAGACTTAGTTAGACATGTATGACTTAATGAAAACACCTGGAGGCTGGATGGCAATCTCACCCTGCAAGGTTGAACCATCGACCAACCTTACTAGCATGAAAGAAATCCTCAATTGCATATGGTTTTGAAGCCTTTCACATCCAGCATTATTAGATGATGCGTAATACTACCCCCTTTCCAATATTGGATATAAACCCAAACAACTGCAGTCACCTCAAGAAGTTAAGTCCGGCAAGCATCAGACTGCTTGTAAAGCAGGTAGTTTCAACTCTACTCGACAATTAATCCTTTGTTTCCAACCAATGTTGCATGACAAACAGCAAAATCTAGAATTGAAACTCAGAACAAGGTTAATGAGCAGGCTTTATTCATCCTTCACTTGCTTAAGCTCTATTAAAAAAAAATTGCATCACCATATTCAGCCATCAGTAATGTTATCAAGTTTTCGTCAGACTTTTTTTAATACAGCTACCATATCACCTCTGTCCTGTTGACCATCATCGTTAAATCACTGCGAACTCAAAAACTCCATGTGCAATGCAAAAATATATCTCATTTCATCTATCAGCCAAAAGGCTATGCTAATCCACCATACCAGCTCCGAAATGTAAAAGCCAGAACCCTCATCCCCTCATACCTCGCAATCCAGGCTGGTTGTTGTTTATATTCATATCTTAGCAATTTCCTTCCTATCAAAAGAGCCTCTCCCACAATCTCATGCAGGCTGCCCTGGAACCAGGCAAGCAAATAGGTAGCGCCAAAACGAACGAGAACCACAAACCCAGCCGACCTTGACAGGCCATAGATACAATCCATGACTGCCACACAATCATACTCCAAGCCGACCTCCCCCAGTCCAGCATTGGACGCCCCCAGAGAAAGAAAAAAGAAAATGAAATGTTTGTTGTGTATGTCGAATTAGGAACTCGGTACTTTCGTCGTTGATCGTAAAGGTAAAGCAAGGCAATATGCACAGTTGGAATGCAATATCAAATTGACACAAAACAATGAATGATTGGATGTCAATCACGAAGGATCTACCCTCTGATGACAATTTTTAGAACTCTTAACAAAAAGAGGTCTTGCGCTTTTCAGCCGCTGATGTAAGGACAAGCATTGGCGATTTTCTCTCAACATCGGTTGCCTCTGGCTTCTTTCCTCCGTTCTTGAAGACTGCGGCGAAAGATCCACCAATTACACCCTCGTCACCAGAAACACTAGCAGCTGTGAAGGAGCTGTCCAATGATGCAACGGATTTTCTCTCCATGGAGCGCTCATTCGAACGCGAGGAAGGGCGGTCGGAACCGATCGCACCGTGAATTGAAGTGCGAGGCGAATCGGGGCTTGGTCGTCCGGAGAGAGATCCACTTCCACTGCGGCCACTATCCGAATCATTGTCCGAAGCAGAAAATGCGATTTCACCAGCCTCTGAGACAGGAGACATGCTTCCAGAGCCTGCGCTCCCTGGTGATCTCCGGCGTTCCATTCCTGCGCGAACAAGGTTGTGCACTGCACTTCGACGAGTACGGGTAGCAAAGTTCTTGCTGCCCTCGAACTTTGTGGTTGGCTTCGCAATCAACTCGTCCAGTGAAGGTGGTCCACGAGGTTGACGGATTGGGTGCTCACCAGCACGAGCTTGGCCGGGACCGAAAGCTGGAGTAGATGGGAATCCCATGGTCTTTGGTAGCATTGCAGATCGAGGTCCATCAAAAGAGGCTGGAATATCGGTACCGATGGCCATTGAGGTCGCCTTGCGGTGTCCACGACGGAATGCTCCAGCAGATGGTGGTGGCAATGGTGCATGGTCCTGTGGTGGAGAGGAGCTCTTCTTGGGAGGGCTGATGCTTCTGGTAAACGTAGGTGTGTCTGACTGTGGGGGAGGCGAGACCTGGAATCGTGGTGTACCATGTTGCTGAGGTGGAGAGTAGTTCGCTGATTGCTGAACAATCTGCTCCATGTACTGGTTTTGTTGCTGGCTCTGATCCATGAAGTAGCTTTGAACTCCAGTCATCGGGTTGTAGTGCGAGTATACACCTGGCTGGCCCATGACAGGGGCGATGATTGGCTGCATGTTGTTCTTGACCTGTTGTTGATACATGTTTTGTGGAGTGATTGGTGGAGTAGCAAACTGCTGCTGTTGCATTCCCAAGTTCATGCCCTGGAATTGTTGAGCGGCTGCCTGGACGCTGGCAAGCTGTTGCTGCAGACGCTGTTGCTGCTCTGCAAGGTACATGTTGGTGGCAACCAGTTGAGCATACAAGTTCGGATCCATCTGTTCCTGACCATGCTCATCCACCAAGATCTCGGGTGGTGCAAGAATCTGCTCTGGGACAGAGTACATCTGATTGTTGTTGCTGTTGTTCATCTGGCCGTATCCGTTTCGTTGACCAAAGTTGTTGGATGTCTTGGGTCCACCGTATGACTCCTCCTTCGCATAGATGCTTCCTCCAAGACCGGTGTTATGCTGAAGTTGGGTAGGAGGAGCAGTTGAAGGGAAGGTGCTCGAGGTGGCCGACTTGGGGGCAGTTCTCAAGCCCGCGAGGAGGTGAGATCGAGAAGTGCGAGGTGTCGGGGCACCGTTGTCCTGAGCGTCGGAAGGCTTGGCTGGCTCGAATGAGAGGCGCTTGATGTTCGAGCCATTGGCCCGTCTGGAAGCAAAGCCAGATCCAGGCATACCCAATCCATTACTGGATGGGAAGTTGTTGTATGACATCTGAGCAAGACCGCCGGCGTCCATACTCAAGTTTTTGATGCTGTACTGGGTGTGTTGTTGATCGGAAAGATCGATTTGGTGTCAAACGCGACGTCGAGAGAATGTAGGCTGTCGGGTTCGATGAAATGCTCGGCGATGAGCAGAGTTGAAAGGTATTAGAGGAATTAGATGATCGAGCAGGTCGATCGAAATGTACGTATGCTGAGGACGAATGAATTATGTAGAGTTGTAAAAGGGCTCGCGGTGCTGAGCAAGAGGCAAGCCTTTGGAAGCAGGCAACAGTGAAGGGGGTTTGAAAAGTTTGCAAGAATAGCTTTGCTCGCGAAGGTGATCCAAGATGTGTGAACAAAAACCGGGTAACCCGAGGAAACAAGTAGGACGCGTCGCTGGTGAAATTACAGACGGGGTACAGACGGGGGTTTTCTATGTCGCCGCTGGTGAAAGGTGAAAGTTTTGTTCGAAAGGATGGATCCGGACAGGCGGGGTGGGCGGACTAAAAGTAGGTGCGATGCGCTGCAGTCAACAAAGAGATGGAGGGAGTTGAAAGGCAGGAGCGATTGCTGTTCTGGATGGAAGGACGAAAAGGTGTGGTAGCCGAAGGCGGAAAACGAACACAATTAGCGATGCTGAAGGGCGATGGACGGGACGGATGGGATTGGCAACAACGAGAAGGGCGAAAGTCCAGACTCAATTCCAATCACGCTCCTCGATGATTATCACTCTATGAGGCAGAGGATGGAGAGGCGACGACAACGAGAGGAAGAGAAGGGGGCGGTGTGATGGTGAAGAGGGAAAAGAGAGTGAGAGTGAGTGTGAGAGAGAGTTGAAGAAGAGAGAGAGATGGGTCGAGTAGTAGCTTGAGGTGGCAGCGCGGCGTGAAGGATCGGATTGGATTGGATTGGATTGGAGTGGAGGGAGTGGAGCGGAGTGGAGTGGAGCGGACTGGACTGGACTATCAAAGAGGGAGACCGCTAGGCTAGGCTGGGAGAGGATTGGTCGGATCTGCTGGTCGGCCAGGGGGCTGCTGGGTGGACTACGGAGTATGGGCTGGGCTGGGCTGCGTTGGCTGCGTTGTTTGGCTTATTGACAGACACGACAGGGGGGAGGGACTGAAAGGTGCTGTGATGCTGGTGCTGGTGCTGTTCTCGGTGCAGTGCGCTGCTTAGCCCCTGATAGGCTGTGGAGACTCTTTGAAGCTGCGACCAGATCGGGGTGAAGCAGCCTGTCAGAGCTCAAGGACGCCGTCTCTTGAGGCTCGCTCGTCAAAGACTTCGAACTTCCAAGCGTGTGGTGGTGTGTTTTGCTTTTTTAGTTCTTTGTCATACAGACTGACAGCCTACAGTACGGATGACGGTGTGATCGGTATGATTGATGATGTTGATGATGGCAATCCAATATTGAAGGATTGTCAAGGGGGGGAAAAAGTGTGACTCCAGGAGTTGACTGTTGGATCCTGGTCCGGATTATTGAAGAAGTGACCGACTGACCGACCGACCGACTGACTGACTGACTGTTGACGCTTGATTGCCACGGAGGAGTTTCCTGACCCGTTTTTGTCTGTGCCTGCAAGCACGTCTTGAACTGCCCTACCCTGCGCTGCACTCCGTACTGTATTATTATTGCATTGATCTCCAGGAGGGGGGACCAGGTCTTGGTAAGGTAATTTACAGTAAATATTGATGGTGATGCTGATATTGATATTGATTTTGATACGCAGGCTGGTAAGTTCTCGGGCAAGCACATAAAGCAACAGTCACTCTGGAATTTACTTTTCTCGACCTGAAGCAGAAATACAGTTCGAATCTACCGTCAGTCCCATCAAGAGCTCACACCTGTACTCCGTATGAGATAAAGACACTTCGAGCCTTTCATCTCATTATTGCCAGACAGCCGGAGTGGAGTCGCTACTGTATTCGAGGTCAAGATCTCCCTCCTCTTTTCTTACAGTACAGTACAGTACTGTATCGTACCGTAGTGATCTATCTATGTTTTTTTAGTTCGTTCCCCTTTTCCCGTGCAGGGCAGGCCAGGCTCGAGGCAGGGTCACTCACAACTAAACAGGGTTGGCACTTCTGCAGTCGGACTGTGGCTTGGCCCCTAAAATCATGCACTGCCAATCGAACAGCCCCTCCCCCTCCCCTCTCCTCCCCCCTTTTTGTTGCTCCTTGCGAGGCCAGCAGGCGTAAGCGAGTCAGTAAGGAAGTCTTGAAGATCTTCTCAGCCAATCGTGAGCCTCTCTGGCTGCCATCACTCACAGTCATAGGGGACAAGAATAGAGCCTGCAAAGAAAGAAAGTCAGTCAACTTCCATCACACCGTCTTCTCTGCTGAGGTCTCTCTGTCCTCTTCTTGCTTTTCGAATTCCACAGGCTTCATCCATCATCCCTATTGCTAACCATCTAACTCTCTCTCACTATCTTCTTTCTGCCTTGACTTCCCTCCCAAACCAACGGACGATGCGCACAGATGCCTTTCCTCTCTCCCTTCCCTTCACATTCAGGGGTTCCCGCCTTACTGTACCATCCGACGATCAGGTCGTCTTGTGAGAGACAAGCCCGACCTCGATTGCAGCATGCCATGCCATGCCATGCCATGCAGCCAAACCCAGCCCGCATCACCACCGGCGCTTGTATGCAGAAGCTTGCAGATGCCTGCCGCTACCCACCGAGCCAACTTTCACCTCCAGCCTCTGCTTTGCCTTCTTCCCCTCTGTTGCTTCTGCTCCTTCTGCTCCTTCTGTGCTGCCGTCTGCACATCACCTCACCCCGCCGGTTGTCAGCACTCTTAGGCCATCCTTAGCCCGCCCCAGGCAGGCCCTTAGCCGTTGAACAACGCTACACAAATGGTGATTGATGCATCGTGTCGTGGGCTTTTGCCACCCAATAGAGGCCATCCTGCAGCTCAGCGCGCTTGAAGCGCGTCCGACTCACTTTGTTCAGGCCACCTCATTTGCTGCGCGTGCCGTGACGAACTCGGGGGACTCGGTTGTGAGGCTGGCCATCCTGGCCCATGGAACAATATCTCACATCTCACATGGTGCTGCAGACTCTGTCTACCGCACACGAGACGAGCAAAAAAACGGGCTACGAAAAAAAGGGCGCGTATGCTACAAGGAGACATGACCCACAAATTATATTTTCGCATTTTCAAAAAAATCCCAAGAGGCTCAAAGCTCCGAGAATAAGACGACGAGACTGTTCGAGGTAAACATGGAAAGCTCAAAGCCCCCCTGCTTGTTTCTCTACCTGGAACGACGGCCCCGGCTGGCTCTCCACAGGCACACTCACTCCCAAACACGGAGACGCGAGGATGAACCAAAACAACTGTCAGTGCGCTTGTCTCATGATCCTATCCAGCAGCAGGCGCATCTCAAATTGAGTCAACTCTTCAGACTCCAACTCTCATGGAAGGTCGCATGTTCGCCAAGAGCAGCCCCTGAAGAGAACATGAGAAAAGAGCACGAGTGTTGAAACTCGCTCTTCATGCTGTGCCTGGCTGGCATCATCTCGCTCGGTTCGAATTCCCTCGTCAAGACCCAGGATGAACTCTTTCTTTGTTCTGTAACGCCACAATCTATTTTGCTTCTTAGTTCCCACCACCCCTCATCTTATCAGCTAGGACCCTGAACTAGTACAGACAGGACAGTGCCTTGCTCATCTGGGAAAACCAGCTCAGAAGCGGAATTTGGTGGGCTCGGTAGGGCTGTTGTGAAATTAGGATCCCCATTTTTCATTTCCGCATTCGGATCGCGATATCACTTTCGATTCTTGATCGCGTGTCGTGCCTGTTGCCAAGAAATAACGCGATTGCTTCTTTATTTGGTGTTTACGTGTCTCTGCAATCCTGTGCGTTTCGTTCATTAAGTTCACTCGGGGGTGCGTTTGCCGACCCAGAATCCCGAGAAATCTCATTCATAAACTTTACTCAAAGACGTTTTCCCAGGAATTTTTGTGATTAAGAACTCTATTTCGTTTTCATTTTCATGTTTGCTTTGATTTTGGTTTCAAACTTTGGCCTCTCAATTCTCTGGAACTTCCCTCTTGCACTCTAAACCTTGGAACTGAAAACCCGAGATGAGGTCAAATCCGAGACGAAAGTTAGACTTTCCGTCACGCCGGTGGTGCGGTATTGTCAATCTTATTTATTCTCTCTCCCAATTTTATAATTTATGTTTTCTGGAAAGACTCTGGAAATTCCAGACAGAAACCCCGCCAGTCCGTGGGCAAAACTCAAAATACCAAGTTCGGAAATTTCGGAGACTTCTGCCAGCCATGACGTCTTTCGAGCGAGATGTTGTCTCAAAGTCTTTGGCAGAAGGTTACATACATCACTTGAGGTCTTTCTCTTCGCATTTGGTGTTGAGGAGGATTCCTTGTATCAATACCCTCGGTGTATGCGAATTCCGTTTGGCTGTGCCAGTGCCCGCATTTCGCAAGATTGAGGAAAGTTACTCCAAACCCAGCTTTGGCAAATTTACTCCCCCGATTCACTTTCTCGCTGGTTCAAAGTAGAACAGTTACTTTCGCCAACGTTCTTTTTCTACCTTCCCCAATGCGTTCTAACAGAGCTTCCGTGAAGTATAAGCATAAATGAACTCTACGGCAATGTGGATTGAGATATTCTGCTAGGAAGTGCATTCGGATTTCCTTATATTCTAATGTCATAAATCAGACTTGCGACATCTGCCGGGCTAGAGAGAGCGACTGATTTGCTACCGACCGGATGGTTAAGCGCATTGATTCCTCTCGGCCTCCGATGAGACGAGATGATCTGTTAGTTTCGTTGCCGGAGAGTGACAGGATTTTGCCTTGGCGGCAGATTCTGACCTGGAAGTATTCGCACATCATGGTATTAGGGCACTCAAACCCCGGAGTCGGCTTACAAGAGACGAGGTCTACAGTAGATTGATTATAAGTGTGGATTTACGCAGCACTGTTGCGGAGTTCCCTCGTCTCTTTCACGATGATGCCGTTTCTTGCGTTACTTTTCCTGTCCCCTTCGCTTTCGAAGTTTGCACGTTGACATGTTTCCAGACATTAACAAATCTCTTGTACTTCCCGGACTCGCGGTAGAAGACCTGTGCTGTTGGATTCAATGAAACTGCTTGCTTTTCCAACTGCAGTCGAGGAAGTCCCGGGCAGTGCCATGACTAAGAGAAGTTCGACATGGAACCAAATGGGGAAGTGGAGTACCATCATTCCGAGAATCTAAATTGGCGTTATCGGCCCTCGATCTCTCTCCTAAGCGTGAAGTCATAGTTATGTCCTGAGCTTTAGCAGGGTGACATGGTGAATGAGCGAGGGAAACTTCCACTACACGAGCACTTCGTATTGGGATTTGGCAGTGCCTCTGTCTGTCTGGATGGATTCAACAATATACCTCGTCAGTACCAACAGAAGGCTAATCGTCCACTGTCCATAATGAGAACTGTGGTACGGATCAGCACGTCAGGTGTGAGCATTCAGAAGCATAGCATTGTCTGCGCGCGACAAATACAGATTGTGTTCTATACTGAGCAAGTTCGGAACTACAATGATCAGTCTATCCTGTTGAAACGCATTGCTTGCCACTGGTACACCGCTACTTGTCTAGCTCGCTGGATTGAGATCAACACCTCTCTCGTGGTTGGGTCTAACTCAAAACTGCCCATCATCCTATCATGGTCATGCTCCTGCTGTTCAGTCATCTATCTCCATGTGCAGTTCATGATCTTGCGTGGTGTCTGTTCATACCACGTCAATCAGATGTTTACGGATGTTTCGAGGCTTGGGCTGGTGAGTGAGGCAAGTACTCCCTCTCCTTCATCTTTTGCAGTCTTCTGCCTTCCCCCCTCCTTTTGATAAGATCAAGACCCTTCATCATAAAACGTATGCAGTGAAGCGTTGCGGTTTGGAGAAGAACGGAAATGGTTATATCACCAACCGGAGCATGTGAGGCCTACTGTGTGCTTCGTTAAGGCCCTGATCTTCCTCTTGGAGAGCGTTAAAGTCCTGGGTTCAACTGAGCTGGATGGATGTAAATGAGGGATCAGGAGAGGAATGCAAGGGCCGCCTTGCTGGGGAATCTCACCAGAATTGATATACGTCGGCTTTGAATGACGTGTATCATATGCTGACAAGCAAAGTCAGCAGTGCCTTCGGTATTGGAAACAGAAGGGCGTACAACACCAGACAGATGTCGCCTTCGAGGATTCCAGTAGGTCTGTCCAATTATCAGACCTGTATAGGTTGATGCCCACATATTTGTTTAACTGACCGATCATGTGAATCCTCATATGCAAGCATCTTTGCAAGATAAAGGCAGGAACCTAAGTGAGGCGGGCTCAAGACTAGATTAGCAGCAAGTGAACGATATACCACTTTAGAAACTGCCTTCACTTTCCTGTCAATAGATCACTCTAGTCTCAACTCACGATCCCGGCGTCCTGGATTCTATACGTTCATTCAAGTAGAGGTAAATTCACGTTCATTAAATTAGGACCTCTACCACCGATGACGTCGTCGTGCCGTTCTGCCAACTCGGTAAATACAGTACTGCAGTTTGAGAAAACAACATCGACCTCACAAATATTCTATGCCGTGTACCCAAGGCCTTACGGCGGTATCGCCAATCTAAACAGGTGTAGAAGTGCTTTATTCTATTCTGTGGTTGAAACTTGTATCCGTTTTAGTTTGGGGATTTGGAAGAGCAGTATTTGTTATCGAATTGGGACGAGGTGGTGGCTCTCGTCGGGAGATGGAAGGTTGACTGATGGTGAAGGAATCAGAGACTGACATAGTGTCATGATCTATAAATCCGACAAAGTGAATCACTTTGACAACTCTAGCATTTTCTACAGTTACCTTTGAAATGAGGTACAAGGTGCTTTTCTGAACCAAAGTCGTCGAGTGAGTGTATTTGTGACTTTCAACACAACAAAATCCCGGGTTATGTTCTCTTAACCGTTAAGCCTGGTAGATTTTGCATACCTAATTTACGTGATTTGAAATCAGTATAAGTTACTAAGGCTCTTTCCAGACCAGACCAGGCCATACTTCAGTTCTCTCGAAAACCAAAGGTGGTTCAGGCGATGAAGCCCGTGTTTTGGTGTTGAAATTTAGCGAACAGCACCCCTGAAATTTTCCCCGCACCCAAGATTTTGGAACGCGCCAAATCGCGTCGCCCTGATTTCAACTCTATGTTCTCAACTTCGCAACGCATCAGCTTCGGCCCCAGCCTACACACATCAACATCACAAAACATCTCACACTCGTACCTGTCTCCTGCCGGAATCTGCGTGTATACTACCCACCCTCCGACTTCACTCCGAGACTCTCGCAGAATCCAAACCACGCCTTCTAAACCTCACAGCGACACACCAAACCACCACAAACATGACATCCAGCACCCCCACAATCCTCGACCTGAAAACCGCCTTCCTACGCGCGCAGATCCTCTCCCTCTCACAACCCCTCCGACCCTCCACAACATTCACAGCGTCAAACAGCTCCGACGAAGAGAACGCGCTGCGCCAGAAAGCCATCGACGACGCGCTGCTCAAGCTCAACAACCAGCTGAAGCAGCACAACAGGTTGGCGTACGCGCCGCAGGTGCAGCGACATGTTGCCGAGCAGGTGGATAGGCTGTATTGGAATGCTGGGGAGAGGGGGTTGAGGATACTGGGTGTGGATGATGGGTGGGCTGAGCGGGGCTCGGATTATCGTGCGTATTGGCTTTTGGTTATTTGCAGGATCTGTTTTTGTCTTCTTCTTTTATGGGGTTGTAGGATATGGATGGAGATAGGCTAATTAAGGACACAGGAAAGGAGAGCGTGATTGAGCAACTCCCCGAGGAATGGAGCGAGAACGCATCGGCTAAATCCCCCGAACAAGCAGCGAAGTTCACGGAGTTGACGCAGAAACTCACGGCGCTGAATGAGCAGCGCTGGGTGGCGAGGGAGAGGGTTGAGAGGTATAGGAAGTTTAAGGAGATGGTTGATTTGCTGGGGGAGGATGCAGGCGTGCAGGATAATCTTATGACGAGGAATGGAGAGTTGGAGGAGGAGTTGGAGAAGATGAGGAGGCTGATGTTGAGGGTTGAGAGGGGTGTTGGGGCGTTAGAAGGGAAGGGGCAGGGAGAGGAGATGGATGTTGATATGGATTTTGAGGGTGAGGAGGAGGGTAAGATTTTGGCGTTGTTGAGTGGTGATGAATAAGGGGTCTATCAGTTACTATTTCGTGGCATGTCCGAACTCACGTTCAGCGGTTCAAGGGTGTGAGCTAAGTTACTCATTTCATGGTACTCCTTAGTCCTCTAGTGAGGCGATACGCAAGTTTTGAGGTTGTGCTGCACTGTTTCAAAGGAGCGGCTCTCTGATTGTCTACAGTTCAAGATGATATCGATTTCAATTTTCTTTCAAATCTATCTACCTCCGAATTAGGAACTCCGGGTCTGCAAAAGTAGCTCCTTTCTTTCGAATTGATTGACCAAACTTTGTTATTGTATAGTATCACAAGTTTGTGCTCTAACAGTTAGCGAAGGAGAGTCAATCATAATTCGCGTTAGAGAAGCTTAAAGTATTCCTGGAAACTTTTCCTTTTCAAGACATTAGGCAATCGATTTCAATCTTTAATTTTAAACCAATCTTGAGTGCATATTCATGACAAAATATCTCAAGTGCGTCCGACATTGATTGTGCCTCTTTAGGGAAGCTCAAAGTCAACTCTCGACTTGATGTCGTCATATTCAGTTGGCACATCGCCGATTCGTACTTTCCCCAAGACGGACGCCTAAAAAATAGTTAAATACACGTGAAAGGTGACTGGTTTCTTGGGTACCCATGACACAAGTGCTTGGAGGTCCGGAGGCCCGAACTATGGACTTGGATAGATGATGCAGTACTGATACGAGGTTTGGCAAGTCCTGTTTATCCTTCGGCAGATATTGCTGGAAGGAGTCGCTCATGAACGGAATTGAGTATTGGGATCGCATGGCAAAAATTATCGAGTACACAATGATGTGAAAATATTTTCTAGGCTTGAGATATCTGTCGACTCGATACTGTATCGAAATCGAAACCTACCTATCTAGTGCACAAAAGACTCCATAGAGCCATAATGCGTTATTGATGATCTCAGGGATCGATTGGTCACGATTTGGAGTACGAATAGCCTCGCTCCAGTCTAGCACTCATCGAGAAGATGACTTCTGCATCTCGTAGAGATGCTCGTTCTCGAACCTTCTTCAACTAAAAGCTCAGGACAGTTCAGAGTTTCTCCAATGGTACAGTCAGTACCTAGCTAGTTATCAAACGGTTGCGGCTCTGTTATCTATTAGCTCCGTGCTGGTGCATTTTCTACTCCACTCCCTCCCTTGATGTTGCTATTTCGAGCAGGCTAAAAACCTTCCATTGGATTTCAAGACCGGTCATCTGAAGCAACCATGGGCCATGGCAGCGGGGACTTGCAATACAGCAAAAAAAGTCCAAACTCTCAAGGTTGAAAATATTTTTCAATGTCATTTTTAAACATGGATGCGAAATATACAGTATTGAGACACAATCAGGCCGGAATCCCAAGTCTTTGGGCGTCTCGATGGAGCCAGCCGGATCGACGCTGGGGTTGGAAAAGGAGCTCGTCGTGGGGGTCATCTTTGCTTCGGTACACTTTCCCTCCTGGTTTGTACACGAGCCAGCAGAAGATCTGAACCTCACGATACTTTCGAAAGGAAATTTCTGCGCCACGTTGTCATGCTTCGAAAATTGATTCGAACGTCTGTGCTAAGTTCGGTTTGCCAGGGGCACCGAGAAATGACCGAACAGAAAGGTCTGGACTCATCCAAAGTCGAGATTTCACACGGTGTTTGGGAAACAGCTGCCAGTTGAAGCCAGAGTGGATATGGCAGGTGTTTTGAAGAGCGGGACGTTGCCGGCGGTCGAGGAGTTATCAGCATCATGACCGACGTCGTTTTCCCACCAGGCCAGGACCGCGAGGCTCGGGGTTGCCGGATCCGACCTGCCGGCAGCCACTGGTTCTTGGCTGCATGGAATGTTGTTGAGAGAAAATCTGACATTTCGCCTCCTGGTTCCTGGTTCCTGTGCCTTCCTGTTGGCTGACCTGTAACCTCACCACTATTTACCGAGCATGAACCGAGCTGGCTTTCCAAAGATAACGGCACCGTCGTCCTATTGTCTCTCTGCCAGAGTCAGGGAGGGACATTTTCTTTTCATGTGAAATTTCATGTGAAAACGAAGGCAGCAATTGCAAAACGCACTTGATTCGACTCTGCGCTCTCTCTGTCTATCTCCCGTCTTGTCTTCCCTGAGTCGCTCGCTGCAAATAGACGCCCTCATACCGAGTACCAAGATGGAAATGACGAGCGGTCCCGTACTGCCTTTGACATCAGCTCACAGGGGAGGCTCCACAGATTGCCAGAGTTTGTGACATGCTTACCAGAGTGCTGTTTGGCTCGATGCCCAACTTGTCTTGCAACTGTGGATTCCTGCGAGCTTTATCAAGGAATGGAAGTGAGGTGGGAGTGCAAGTGGGTATCTTACATCCAGCGCTCCTCTTCTCCATGAGTGAGCAATCCCCCGGGGCATCCTGATCGTTTTAGTGCCAAGTATCCAGTTTTCTAGCAGGAATTACCATATCACGTCCATCACAAGAAATGTCTGGACCTGCTTCTATCGCTAGGACATGGCAAGAGGAGCCCGTGATACTATTTCGGCAGTGTTTCCGGGCGCTATTCAGGCTATATCGCTGATAAGGATGGATGATGTGATGGTGGGATTAGAAAGGCCGTGCCGTTGTCCTGCTCGTGTTTGCTTGACAAGAGTCAGGGAAGATCGATCGGACTTCTTGGGACAACAGAGACACCTCCTCAGCCAGCCTTCCGGAGGTTGCGCCTTCCCTTGATCTAAGAGTGGAAACTTACCTTACCCAGAAAGCTACCTCCCTAGTTCGTTGCGTTTCTATTCAGACGGATGCTGCAAGTAAGAATCCACTTCGCCCATGGTATGAATAGCCCAACCCCCCTCACTGCTCTGGGCTGTCTTTGACCTGGCTTCTTTCTTTCTTCTCTTTATTATAGTATTTTTCAGCTGCCTCGAACCCGAGCTTTTTCAAACTCTTATTATTTCTTCCCAACATTCCGTCTTCGCACCGGCTCGGCTTTCTAATCACCTCGGACCTTTTTCTTATCAGTGGCGTGGTGTCGGTCGTGGAAGACTTTTCCCAGGCGACTCAGTTAGCCTGGCTCGACTTTTCAAGTGAGGTGAGGCTACGGGAGGCTTTTGGACCCTAGCCTGGTGGTGGCTGCACTGCATCATCCTAATCCCACTTCGCGTCTCCCTACTTCGTACCCCGCCACGACGACTTTTAACACTCGACTGTTTTCAATTGTTTATATCTTTTACTCGGAAAATCGCATACGGCCCAAGAGCGATAGACGAATATACTTTGAGGACTCTGACCTCACCGTATAGTCATTATGTCGAGCGAATACCTGACTGCCAGTGAAAGCGGCTGTCCAAGTCATGAATATATCGAACTTTCCTCTGAGGAACCCAGCCAAGACACGAGCGCCAATCCAAGCAGACCTTCAAGTGCTGGAGGAACCGCATCACATGTGCATAAGAAGAGCAGGGTACGGTTTAATAGTCACAGCGAGGCCAATGATACCGAGAATCAGAAATCTATATTTCCGTTGCGAAGAGGCTCGATTCCACAACTCTCAGAACCACTTCCAACAGCTGCACCGGAAAAGATCAGACAAAGCCCAGCCCATTCACGGAACAGCAGTGCAGCTAGCTTGCTAAGGAGAACCCCCGAAACCGAGAAGGATAATCCATTTGAAGATCCTCCTGCTGGAAGCTCGGTGTTTAGACCTCGGCCGAGCCTAGTGAGGAACAATTCGAGCTTTGGGGAGAACTTTGAGGATGTGAGCGAGTTCAATGAAAAGACATTTTCTGCTTTGGCTGCCCAGGAGAGAGCACAAAGGGTCGCATCCTTGGTTGGGAGTCATTCGGCGCCAGCATCAAGACGGACCAGCTTGGAGGAGGAAACTGAGGATGAAGCAGCTCGACCTCGACGAACTAGGACGGGGATTTACCCAGTTCGAATTGACGATATCCCTCTTACAGACATGGACAGTCGGCGAACTTACGATGGAGCAGGTCAGTGCATCTCCAGATTCCTAGGATTCTTTTTGTTTTGATTGAAATGCCGATGTCTCTGCTAGATCGTGGGACATTGAGCAAATGAAGGTGCTAACATTTCAACAGAAAGTGACGATGACAGCCTTGACAAGCAGCACGAGAAGAACCAAGGGTCAAGTAGCACTGAAGCCCACAAATTGGTTCGAGCCCATACAAGGAAAATCAATGGGGAATCCTGGCGAACGCCAACTCCCGGCCTTGTCTCTGGTCAGGTCACGCCAACCGACGAGCAGCATGAGGACGACTATGTTCCACGGCCCGCGCAATATCGAGGCGGCGTTTTGTCCTCTCTCCTAAAATTGTACAATGCTCCTCAAGGGGCGCAGTCAAGAAGAGGAAGTGATGCTTCCCCAGGTACGGGAAGTCCCTCTCAAAATGGAACAGGCTCCTCGGGAATGAATACGCCACGGACGAAACACGCGAAATGGTATAACCACAAGAATCAGTCTCATGACACTCTAGCCGGATTGATAGAAGCTTCAGCCATTCTGGGTGCCCAAGGTGGAGCGACAACTCCGAAAAAGAACCGTCCTGGAATGGGAAAGAAGCCACACAGCGGTCGGCTTCTTGAAACTGCGAAGAGGACGATCGGTGGCAAACCCCGACTCGAAGATGAAATCAGAATTACAGTTCATATTGCCGAGACACTCAGCAGACAACGATACCTCCTGAAGCTATGTCGAGCCCTAATGTCGTACGGTGCTCCCACACATCGGCTTGAGGAGTACATGAAGATGTCCGCACGTGTCTTGGAAATTGATGGCCAATTCCTATACATTCCTGGGTGCATGATTATCTCATTCGACGATGTTTCTACCCACACTACCGAAGTTAAGTTGGTCAAGGCGCCGCAAGGTGTAGACTTGGGCAAGTTGAAGGATATTCATGAGATTTACAAGGTATTAACTCCTATCATTCTTGTCGAATACAGATCTGACACATTATTTTAGGAAGTTGTACACGACGTGATTGGCGTAGAAGAAGCTACACAAAGACTGGATATCATCATTACCAACAAACCAAAGAACCACCCATGGTTCCTCGTTTTTGTCTACGGTTGTGCTAGTGCTTCTGTTGGTCCCTTTGGTAAGTTTTTAACATCATTTACTCTTGGCCGCCCCAAAGTCTTGTGTTGGAAAAACGACGAGGACATTATTCACACCCGATTTCTTTTAGTATTCTTTACCATCAGCAGTACTAACATGAAAAATAGCTTTCCAAGCACGACTCATTGATATGCCAATTGCATTTCTGCTTGGGTCAATTCTTGGATTTTTGCAACTGATCGTTGCCCCTCGATCAGAATTATACAGCAACGTTTTTGAGATCTCGGCGGCAGTTTTGACTTCATTTTTGGCTCGTGCCTTTGGATCAATCCGTGGTGGAAACCTCTTCTGCTTCTCTGCACTTGCACAGTCTTCCATTGCCCTCATCCTTCCTGGGTACATGGTTCTCTGCGGATCTCTCGAGTTACAATCACGCTCAATGGTCGCGGGCTCAGTTCGAATGGTCTACGCTATAATTTATTCGCTTTTTCTGGGCTTTGGCATCACTATTGGCACCGCATTCTATGGCCTGTTGGATGCCAATGCTAGCAGTCAAACGACATGCTCGAATCAGCTCGGCGATTTCTATAAATGGCCATTCGTTGTCCTGTTTACTCTCTGCTTGTGCATTATCAACCAAGCAAAGTGGAAACAAATGCCAGTCATGCTAATAATTGCATTTGCTGGTTATGTCGTTAATTTCTTCAGGTAAGACTATTCCATTCTGACATTGGAAGGACTTCGGGTGCATAGTCTGGCATCTAGTGATCTAGGCCTCAACATGTCACGAAAGGCGCCGAGACATTCAAAGATACAATGTACTAACTCCTCAACAGCGCAAAGAAATTCCCTTCATCCGCGCAAATATCGAACACTTTCGGAGCTCTAGCCGTGGGAGTTCTAGGGAACCTTTACTCTCGCCTTCGGCATGGAGTGGCCGCAGCTGCTCTCCTGCCTGCTATTTTTGTGCAAGTCCCTTCAGGTCTCGCTGCATCAGGCTCTCTGTTGGCTGGTCTCAGTACTGCTGATCAAATCACCAACACCACGACCTATTCGAACGGCACGGCCAAATTAAGTGGTAATCTTACCAGTACTGTAAGTATTCATGACGGCCTCGGCCACCCTTTTCTCAAGTTTCATGCAACAGGGCAGAGGCTCTATCTGACATTGCCTATGGCGGTTTGTTCTTCCGCCTCCGGGTATTTCTTTTGTCAGTGATAGTACGGGATATTCCCCTATTTAGCTGCTACCTTCTATCATTTACCAGACCATTTGGAGGATCTGAAAGTGGTTTATGGATCATTGCTGACATTACCACTCATAGGTGTCTGTGACTAATGCTGGAGATTTGAACTCAATAGTATTCAACGTGGGCTTTAGCATGATTCAAGTTGCTATTGGTATCACGGTCGGGTTGTTCCTCAGTGCTTTAATCGTCTACCCACTTGGAAAGAGACGGAGTGGCCTGTTTAGTTTCTAAAGTACCTAAAGGGTTTTGGGACATTTACGGGAGCGGGAAACGGAACCGTTGAAAGCATTATCATCGGGAAATCAATTTTGGGTGGAATTTTGAAAAGCAAGCGTCGGAGCTTCGGCTTTGTTTGGGAGTTCTGGGGTATATCTTAGATGGGTTAGGAAGCATTGGTGCCACGGAGTTATGAATTTATAGACCTCAGAAGAGCCGCTACACGGCAAACATTAATAGAGAGGAGGGGTGTTCACACCCCATGGAGAACGCAACATCTGATCTCCACTTCATGTCTCTCTTACCACACCCACTCTCGAGGTCATGATGTCTCCACACCACCATCCTATTCGCCTCCCCCACAAAAGCGTCTCAAGCATTCCCGCTCCTCATTCGTTACACAGAATGCGACTTGCAACAAACTAAAACTCTGAACTCTAATAAGTGAAGCAGGTCACGAACGCACCCCCAAATACGAGCCATCAACTCCGGGCTTTTGCCACAAGGCTGACCGCATGTCTTAGACTCGCCCTGTATTGGGTGTATGCTGCATGCCGAGTCAGCTGGATGTCTTACTGCTATGGAACTCGCTTTTGCTTCCGATTCGGGGTTTGGACGATATTGAGGTTACACTACTTGCTACATGACAGAGCATAGCAGCATAGTAGTAGAGTGGAGTCATAGGTAGCAGAACAAGGAATGGAAGGGGGAGGGACATGTGACGTCGCGTTCAAGTCGTGGGAGCTGATTAAGCTGTGGTATGTACGTACACTCGGAAGTCCGCGTTGGTGGCTTTTTGGAGCCGAGGGGATGATGTTTACTTATGTAGCTGGCTCCGCGTTTGTTTCTCGTTCATATATATAAAGATCATTGTCTAGAAGGCCTAGAAAATTATTTGGACACCAATAGCTTCTCCAACATCCTCATTCAATCATCAACAAATTCCCAACTCCCAAACTTCATCCATTCAAGGGAATCGCTTTTACCTGCTCTGAAGGACAAGATGCCCATCTCGCACGTCTCACTCCCAGTCACCTCCCTTCCAGACTCAACGGGCTTTTACCTCGCAGCACTCAAACCACTCGGTTATGTTCTCTTCCTCGAACTGGACAATCAGGTGGGCTTGAAGCTGAAGTATGGCGGTCCTGATTTTTGGCTTCATAAACATCCGACGGCGAAGGATGGACAGGTTGTCAAAGGGGCGGGTGTGCATGTTACTTTTACGGGGAGTAGTCGGGGGGCAGTGAAAGCGTTTTATGAGGCTGCTTTGTGAATTGTACCTCTTAGGCGTGCGCTTGCGATCCAAAAATATGAGAAAGTGTAAGGAAGCATTGCTGACACCACTGGTTGAATAGAAAAGCGGGAGCGAAAGACAACGGTGCTCCTGGAGAGAGACCACAGTACCCAAAGGGCTATTACTGTGCCTATGTTTTGGATCTTGAGGGGAATAATATCGAGTGTGCGTACTACCAGCCTCTGTGGTTGAGTGCACTCCAGCTTGCTCCTAGTGTTCTGGGTGCGGGAGCAGTTGGAGCTTTGGCTTGGTGGGTTGCGAGAATGGGTTGAGGAGGGGATTGACATTTGAGGTGGAGTTTAGAAACCGTGCTTTTTTGGCTGGGGGGACTTTGAGAAGGGACGGTATAGAATTTGAGACGAATGAAGTGGGATATAGAAAGCGTGAAGACTTGAGACGAAAATAGGACACAACAAAAATATGAAGAAACACTTACTAAACTATGACTGTTGAAATGCCTTTACTTGAGCAGCAAAGTGTCCCTCCTTGCAAAAAATGGGTATCATTGCTCCATCCAACTTCTTGCTCTCCACGAATCTCTCTTTCCACAACCAATTTCCTAGTTATTACCCACCGCCCTATAAATCTCCCTCAAATCCATACCATCAACCTCTCCCTCCGCAATCTCCCCGACGACTCTCCCTGGCCGGCCAGCCACAATAGAGAAACTAGGGATAACCATATTAGGAGGCACGACCGTCCCATCTAAGATCTTGACGTAGTCTTTGATGATTGTGAATTTGCCAATCACACAATTGGCACCGATGTTGACATGGCTGCCTATGAGCGCTGCTTCGATAATGGAACCTGCTCCGATAAAGACATGGTCTGCGATCTTGAGGGGGTAATGTGAAAATTGCCTGTTGGGTTGATTCCGTCAGCCTTCTCCTTCGATCCTCATATGCCCTTGAAAATTGCCACAGATCCGTAGAGACACGCAGACATACCCCTTATACAGCTTCCCAGGCGGCCTTAACTCGCATCCTCGACTGAAGAAGCAGTACCGTCCGATAGCCACCGCGACTGGATTGGATTGCTTCTCGTTCGGATTGCTAGGTGGAAAGGTACGCAGCAGGTCGCCGCGGATTATGACTTCAGCTTGGATGACTGTCTTGCCTCCAAGGATGATGTTCGTTGTCCCGATGATCTGGGAGCGGCGCGATACTTTGTTGCCAGTATCCTAGAGGGGCAGTTAGTGGTTGATGGTGTTGATGGAGCTTAGAAAGAACTTTCTGGGAGGCACGGGTGGTTTCAGAGAAGATGAGAGACTCACGGTTTCGATGTACTCGCCCTTCGCAGGCTTTTTAGACATGATTACATGGCAAGCTGGACGTTACTTGGTGTTGTTGTGCTAAACGTTCTCCTCTGATACCTTGTGCTCACAAACGGCAGAACAAAGGCGGTGGGATGAATTGGTTGGCCATTGATTTGAACGGGGCGCGAAACAAACAGATTGGCAACAGCAATAAATCTGACAATCAATAACTATAGGAGTCTTTCTTAAAAGCTTTGACGGGTTAGTAATTTAGCGAATATAACAACCAAATTGCTTTTCCAAATACGTGAGAAGACAATGTAAATTCTGAAGTTGGGCACATGCCCCACACACTTGTCTCTCAGCCTTGCATGAAGCCCAACCAATCGCCGCTGTGACCTGACTTACAAGCAGCTGAGGTGTCCTTTAGGAACATCATCTCGAAATAAATCAGCCCCGAGTCAACGACGTCGAGCCTCACAGGCACAACCCGCGACCCAATTTCTTACATTCTTTTGGGAATCTTGAATTCATGCCGGTGCGATAGAAGAACCATTGAAAGCGGAAAGTGGACAGTGTAGGAGATGAACGGCTTTTCGTCACACGGCCTGGATGAGGATGCCTTTGGGGAGAAGAAAGGCAATATTGTCCAGGCTTTTGATGCTTTTCGTGAGTAATTCCTAATCCCCTTTGATCCGATCTACTTCTTTACTTCAATTGGTGCATTTGCGCACTCCATGATTGCAAAGAGCTCTTACTAACTTTGCTACTCAATAGCCAAAGCCAAACCACAATATGTAACCCGGACGTCAGGCGGAGGGAAATGGACCGTCGCAATGCTCGTCGTGTCTTTCCTCCTCATCTTCTCCGAATTCTCAAGATGGTGGCGGGGCCACGAAACGCATACATTCGCCGTGGAGAAGGGCGTGGGGCATGACTTACAGATCAATTTGGATATTGTAATTCCGATGAAGTGTGACGATATCCACATCAATGTACAAGATGCGGCTGGAGACAGAATTCTGGCGGCGACCATGCTGAAGCGTGATGCGACTATGTGGTCGCAGTGGGTGGATGCAAGAGGTGTTCATAAATTGGGAATGGATGCCAATGGGAAGGTCATTACTGGAGAAGAGTACCACGAGCACGAAGAAGGTTTTGGGGAAGAGCATGTCCATGATATTATTGCTGCTGCGGGAGGTGGAAGGAGAGCCAAGTTTGCGAAGACACCGAGACTGAAGTGGGGTGCTGCTGGTGGTGACAGCTGTCGCATTTTTGGAAGTTTGGGCGTGAACAAGGTTCAAGGAGATTTCCATATCACTGCCCGTGGTCACGGTTACCAGGAGTTTGCTGCTGGGCATCTGGATCATACTGGTACGAGTTTCCCTCTCTTTGACAACACGAGCTCTGCTAACTTCTCTTAGCTTTCAACTTCTCCCATATTGTCTCGGAGCTCTCATTCGGACAATTTTATCCTTCTCTCCTCAATCCTCTCGACCGCACCATCTCTACAACCGACAATCATTTCCATAAATTCCAATATTTCCTCTCGGTAGTTCCTACAGTCTATTCAGTGGACTCCAGCACACCATATGCTTCGCGAACCGTCTTCACCAACCAATATGCTGTCACTGAACAGTCCCATATGGTGGGTGAGCGATCAGTACCAGGCATTTTCTTCAAGTACGACATAGAGCCTATGTTGCTCACGGTTGAAGAAAGCAGAGATAGCTTTCTGAGATTTGTGGTCAAGATTGTCAATGTTGTCAGTGGAGTGTTAGTGGCAGGTCATTGGGGATTCACACTAACAGAGTGGGCAACTTCGGTCTGGGGAAAGCGGAGGAGGGGGAGAAGCGACGGGGTTATCAACGGGAGAGCTCATGAGATGGAGGATTAAGTTGTATATTTTGCCATCCAACCTACCATATCCAAGGTGTACAGGCGTTTTTGGGGTCTACAGGAGTTATCAAAAATTGACGTTTCCTGCATATCACATTAATTTCCAAAGCATTACCCAAGTAACCAAATGTGACAAATCGCTTTTATGATCCATGCATTAATGTCAACCCAATGGTTGCAACTATTACTATCTTATTACGCAAGATAACTCCAACCAAAGGAAAATCCAACTGTACAAAGTTGCTACAATCTTACGAGATGTAAGCACCTTATGAGGTAGAAGATTTGGCAAGCCCAACACCCAATCCAACACCGAGAGCAATAGCCAGAACAATAAGTACGACAACCAACAAGCACCACCACTTTAGTCTGTTTCGGCGTCTGGCATGCTCATTCGCCTTATCGATCTCGGTGTTTCCCTTCTTTACGTCCTCGGCTGTCTGGGTAGCATTTTGCTCAGTATGTTCGATCACTGGGTCTTGAGCCTCCACGATCTGAGCCATATCAGCGAACATAGCAGCCAGGTCGGTAAGAGTAGCCTCGATGCGCTGGAGCTCATTGTGACGAGCACGGACGGCGCCAAGAACGGACGAAGCTTGTCCTGAGCGGTTGCTCTTGAGCTATGGATTGGTTAGGGTCTGTTTCGAAACATGCTTGGGATGACACTTACTGCAGTCTGGAAAACACCCTCGGAACCCCAGTCCAACTCAGAAGCTTCTTGGACCTCAGCCTCCGATGCTTCCGGGTTGACGATACGGTACTGTCTTGCGATCTGGTCACGGTATCGTTGTCTGTACGCGACCTCTTCTGACTGGTACTCCTTCAAGCTCTTCTCGAACTCGCCCTTCAGTTGCTTCGCCTGTCTAGCCTTCACGCTCTTCGTTCCGTCCTGAGTTTTCAAGGCATCCAACTCCAAGTACTTGATCTGATCTCTGATCTGAGTATTCTTCAACTGTGTCTGTGTGACGAGGTTCTCGAGCTGGGCTGACGAATTGCTGTCTGGGGAGGACAGGGCTCTCTGATGCAACGATGCGATTTCCTGGATATTGGAGCTGAGGCCGCGGATTTCGGATTTGGCATAGTCGACGCGCGCGAGGTAGTCTTGTTGCGAGAGGACGGTTGACGAGGTTGGTGCTGCGGGAGCGCCGGCATTGGAGTAGTTGGACGTCGCGGAATAATTAGACATCTCATGTTGGAGATTCTGTGTACCTAGTTGGCCCTATGCGATCGGAAAAGCAGCGATCAGTATGGCATTCTGTCTCAAGGCGCGTGCCTGGAGCGCATGTCCAGGACTGAGCTGAGGGGAAGCTTACAGGTGCTCCACCTTCTCCATTCTCCGCAGCTGGTCCATTGTTGTACGGATTTCCGCCATACTGGTCGTATTGAGTGTATGACATCTTGCGCGCACAATTGATGTTCGAGAACAGTGCAGTGCTGTGCTGTGGTGATGGTTGATTAAGAGTCGTTAAAACGAGGCCGGCTGGATGACGTTCGGGGCGAGTAGCAACCGGTGAAAGTCCAGTCAGTCAGTCAGTGGTCGCAAAGCGCAAAGCTGACTGGGCCAAATTGCGGCGATGGCACGAGCTTGGCGGAGTAATCAAACTTTTCACTTGCACCTCGCGAGATTGCAAAATTCAAGAACAGGGACGGGGACTGTATGAGAGGAATGTCCGGCAGGGGAAATGGAAGGGAAGAAATGGAAGTCGAGTCCCTTGCTCACGCCGCTCTCTTACCTCAGCGGAACGCACCTTGCACAGTAATATCTCTGCTTAGATCGGCGTCTGACTTATTTACCCCGATACACAGCCACTGCGCGTCGTCGTCTTCTCTATGTTCTGCGAACTCGTCCGTACAAACACATTATTTACTCGAGTCTGAAGAGAAAGAGAATTCGCGTTTCAGCATCATCCAAAGCTTGTTGCGGCTCAAGTGATGTTTACATGACGTGGATATGGTCGAGTCTCGAATCCACGCCTCATCCCGGTCGGTGTATCACATGACGCCGCCATTACTTCATCCTGGACAGTCTTTATGAAGGTCTCGAGAGGTACTCGAAGATGACTATTCCTCAGGTGCAATCAATAGTCCGTCGATACCTTTGCTGTTGGCTGATGCCAGAATCGTGGAATGGGTGCGCTACCGCACCTCAATCTGATCCGCCGCCCCCTTGGATATCATCGGAGGATCGCAGCTAAACACCCAGACCATGTCCACTCAAGTTTTCGAGAGACGACGAGTGCCAAAATTTCGTATATGTATATAAAAAAACATAATCACAGTCAAAAGGGTCTACTTCGGGAAGAGACCACAGAAAGCACGTCAAGCCATCGACGCTCAAATCACCTCACTAACAATGTGGGAGCCGCGTGCTTACAGGCCCTCAATCGAGTTAAATGGCTCAAACGGACTCAATAGCGCCGTCCTACATAAGGGATGCCACCCTCTACCTTTGGGAAATTCTACTGAATGATATTCGAAGTTTCCCTCACCACACTCGCATTCCATAGTCTTGGTACTTAGAGTATCGCCATCCGTCTTGTCTCTTTCATTGATCTCGACTTACAAGCCTTAGAATTGGTTCATTACGCAGTTGTTATCGGGTTTTTCGACTAGTACATCTGCGGGTAAGTTGTTGATTTATCCGGTTTTATGTGAGAGGCGGAAAGTCTGAGATCACCTCCATTTCCATTTCATATCCGTTGATTGAAGATGCTGACATTGATAATTCCTTCCTCAGTATCTCTCAAGGCTGACTTGACTTTTGCAGGGCCGGTCGCTCTCCACATCTCCGCATATCGAATAATGACTTTGAGGAGTAATGATTCCAAAGTCCGACAACCAGAGCTGATTTGCTTTCGTTTAGAGACGAGATCATTACCTTGAATCCCTGGAAAATGTACAGCAAGTGCTCATTCGTCCCAGTTTTCTACTATACATGTCACAATAGCGATTTTGCATCTGAACCCGTGTTTTGTTTTAAATTAAGCAATTACAACTCCTCTTCTTGACAGCGATTATTTACAGATTTGAAGCACATCAAAATTTCATCCCAAACAAAGGAAAACCATCGACTCATCAGTGTGTACCGTGCATTGTGTTCGACTCCTCATGGGAACCACTCAAATTCCGGAATCGTCTTGAGCCCAGACCTCGGTGGCACTGTAGGTGCTCCAGGCGGCACAGGTGTCGGTCAAGATCGATGTATCGGCGATGGTGGCAGAGATCTCGGACTCGGACTCAACGAATTGCATGGCGAGTCCTTGGGATGCGTGCCATGCGATGTGGCAGTGCATCAACCAGGAGCCTGGATTGTCTTTCTTGAACTAAGTGGCGAGCGAGTTAGCAAGTGTCATATCTGGAGTGGTTTGGGAAGAAGATAGAACATACAGCCATTGCGAGGTATCCATTTCCAGGAAGAGAAGCAACGTCTCTGCGAGGTGGGTTGACAAGGTTCAGAGCGCTGGTTTCGAGATCTGATTTTGAAATTAGTATGTGTGTTTTACAATGTCCTAGGATCAGGATCAAGAACAAAAGCCGAAATCCTAAAGTCTTGAAGCTTGGAGGATTGCTGAGCACGTACCGAACACTCCGGTGCCTTGTCCGATCACCCAAAAATCGTGGCCGTGAAGATGGATAGGGTGGGTGATTCCAAAGCCGGTCAAGTCTTGGATGACATAGATTGCCCAAGTGGGATCTGCTGTGGTGATCTCAACTGGTTCAACACTTCATGAAAGTCAGCACTATGTCTAGATATTTGTGCAGAATAACTTCTCTTACTTGTATTCGGTCGGGAAGATGCTCTCTCCGTTGAAGACACGCAGCATTGTTGGGTTCGTCCAGTCAAGGAGCAAAGTAGTGGTGTTGATGGTCCAAGTGAAGTGATCTCCGAAGGCGAAGGAAAGTTCTTCCTTGGTGACAGCAGAAGAGCTGAAGTTACCGACGTTCATGGCAAGATGGGGGACGAGGCTTGCAATGGGTTCCTAATTTCATATTGTTAGCCCTGTTGTCTTTTCAAGATTGAGGATATGATTTACATCTCCACAGTTGGATGAAGCTACAACAGTGCTTGTGGTAGTAGGGTCTGCGGTGCTGGTAGAGTCGTATCGAACAATACCGGTGATGCCGTCTATTTCATGTTAGCAAGCAAATTTTACTCTTCACGGTCAATTAATTGGCTTACCTGGGTTCGCGTTGGTCGAGCAAGCAGTGATCCATCTTGCGCGGAGCCAGTAATCGTTGGTTGCAGCATTCGCTTCGACAATGACATCGTATCGTTGTCCCATGCTGATCACAACGCTGTCGGTGGCATAAGGAACGAGTGGCACCAAATCCATGCCAATGACAGTCAGAGAGTGTCCATCAATAGAGAACTGGAAGTGCCCGTCAGTGGCGCCGTTGATAAGCCTGATTCTGTACTTCTTTCCGGCTTCGAAGACTGTTTCGAACTTCTTGCCGCCACCGACGCAGTTGACATCGGTCGATCCAGAGCAGTCGAAGGTGTTGGTTCCATTGATAAGTCCATTTTCCATAGTTGGTGGTCCTCCAAGCTTTGCGGTGTCCCAAAGTGCGGAAGCTGGGGTGTGAGACCAGTCGTTCAAGTGGAGCATTCCCAGATCTTCGTCGTAGTCTGCTGTGGCTGGACCGTTGATGATCATAGGTCCCTGAAGTCCGTCTCCGTATTGAGTGATCAAATGGCTGTGGTACCAGGTAGATCCATACTGAGTGGCTTGGAACTTGTAGGTGTATGTCTCTCCGGGGGCGATTGGGCACTGAGTGACTCCGGGAACGCCGTCGTACTCGCCAGTTCCCAATTGCCTCATTCCGTGCCAGTGGATGGATGTACCATTGTTCTCCATGTTATTGGTGACATCTAGATGTTTGAAACGTTAGTCAATGCTGTCACTCAAAGCGAAAGTCATGGGAGATAGGTTCGCTTACGGATGATCAAGTTATCGCCCCAGTCTGCCCAAATCAACGGCCCAGGGACAGTGCCATTGAAAGAAAGGACCTGCTGGCGATTATAACCATCAAGAGCCATGGTTGTGTTTTGGACAGAGAGCCAGTACTCTCTTGTCACCCCAGTCTCTGGGACAGTTTCATACCAGCTGGATGGAGTCAGTAACACTTTCGCTCAAGAATGGTGATGACCCGGACTCACTCGGTATCAATGGAGTAGTTTCCCCAGCAGCTTCGAGAGGTAGCTGTGTTCTCGCATGCTTGACGAGGCTTGAGAGGGGAGGGCTTCAAATTAGATGTAAGAGGAATTGCTGCTGCCAAAGAAGCAGAGAATGCAAGGAGGGTAGCGAATGTGGTCTTCATGATGAAGGAAGCGAGTGTGATATCCTGAGAAGGAAGGTATTACTGAGATGAGATGAGATGATCTGATCTGGAGAACCAAAGAGGTGGGAAGTCTCTCCCTCTTTATACGTGATGCTTACGGTGCTTCTGCATCTCATGATAGTCCTCCCCTTGAGTCAGAACGTGTGATGTCTATCCCCGTTTGATTGCCTAGCTCGATTTAAACACATTGCTGCTTTTATACTTCAATCCAAGTACTCCCCATTCAAAAGACCCTAGACTAACCTCTCGAAAGTCTGTGTATTTCAAGCGGCATGAAATCCTCCCTTTCCCAGACGGTCCCAGATCGCCCCACGCAGTTAGATTGTCCACGCGCAGTACTGTCGGCGCGCTTTGAATCTGCATCTTCAAAGTGGATTGATGAGCCCACCGACAGTCTCTCGTCGGCGTCGGCTCCTTTCATCAACACCTCGTGGGCCTCGTGGGGGTGGGTCTGTGAGCGGGAATTTCCTATGCGTATTACTTTTGAGATTCTCACAGCTCCAATTCAACGTACCTTTGGACTAGGGAAAGTTAGGGCATGCTTCGGTCAAAGCCTAAATTAGGACGGTTTCCTACGGTGTTCCTTGCGACGAACCTGGTATTATCAACTCCAGGTGGACCAGACGATAGCCAGTGAGGTTTGAAGAGCGGGCCAACCCGCGAAATGTTTCTCATCAGACCTCGCCTAGGTAGAGAAGGGGCAAAGCCGTCTAATCTCATGCAGATGATTCAACGTACGGAAACATCCAAATACGGTCGTAATGGTCTCAAGGCTGCATGCCCGACCAACTGAGCACACGCGGCTTCTTGCTATCTCCTTCCCTTCCCATCTTGTGATTGATTTTCGAATATTGGAAGCCAGAAAGCTGACCAACCCTACACATGTTGAGAACAAGCACGGTTAGTTACACTTACTCGCTTGTCTCCCCGCTCGGGACCGAAAGTTATCCGTGCCTGAGAAACATTCAGGGATACCTACTAGGTACCGAGAAAGTTCACCTCACGCTACTCAGCCTCATGCATATCAATCAGAGTGCCGGACTCACAACCAGGCATTCCCTGTGCATGTATGCCGCTTCACTGGCTATCGGGAGTCTTCCGGATTCCGCACGAATCAATGTAGCACAGAGTCTCGCTTGAACTTTTCATCCTCCCTCCTTTTACCACCGACCCAACAGGAAGAAGGGCGTTGTATCGAGCACAGTCAGCCTGTGTAGCTTGGAGTTCATGGGATAAGAGGTACAGGGACTACGTGTACGGCACCGGGGCGCTTCGGAGAATAACTCGACGCTCAGATGCGATTCAGATGATTTGAAGCTATGTCAAAGGGAAGGGGTCATGTGTGCATCACCCCCAACGGCCAACCCGGTGTACAGAATACAGGGACTCATTTCAACCAAAAATACCCTACAGATCCACTGTGGATAGAGCTAGGCTCGCTCAGAAAGCGATGTGCCCACTACCTCGCACCCATCCAGACATGGTCTAAGCTTCTGAGATTGAATTCGGAAGCATCGAGAACGCGGAAGGTCTGTGTCCCACGTTTCTTATTCCGAGTGGCTGTTGCGAAGGGGGGAAGAAAGAGGCTGACGACGACGAGATCCACCCACGTTCTTGGCGCTGCGATAAGATCAAGCATGAATTATGATCTCCGCGTCTAACTCTTTTCGATCGACCCAGGGTCTTTATTATTCCGGGCGCTTTGCCTCTTATGGATGTTAAGTTGTTATGGTTGGCCATGGGGTTGTTCCTTGTCAACCTCCCGTTGATGTCGAAGTGCTGTGGAAGTCTACATCCGGATCTGGATGAGAACGACGAGCCAAAGGGAAGAGCTGACGAGTCCTTCGTCCGAACTCGACGGCCCGTGCAGGAAGATGCACCTCGAGGATCCCCGCCAGCAACAATCCAATGCTACATGAATCCGTAAGGTGAACCGACTATAGTTCGGCCGGTCACCGGTGTATGCGGTGGCGGGTTCCTGCATTGCACGGCGGGGGCAGATGAAGTCTAAAACGAGGTCTTGAGGAAAACTCGCACCATACTAATACCCGAATGTTCTTGAAACGGGGTACCAACAAAAAAAGCGTATTAATCCCGTTTAGAGGGGAACTCACGCTACTGAACCGCATGTTTAAATACTCCGCAGCTAAGCAATGCAATGAATGGCCTTGGAGGGCTTCTGATTGGCAGCGGCAGCGACAGGAGCATTGGTCGTCGGCGATTACAGTAGCGAGCGGGCTTTAGATGGACTTTACTTTACTCTGTGACCGCCCTTCAATCGTATGGCGTCATGCTTCAACCCCCACTTTGAAATGCCAACAATAACCTACCCCTCCAAGTGACTTGACAACACCACACGTCTCAATCGGCTCCAAAACACAACTTATACACAAATAATTGTATCTTCAAGTCTACAATCAAGACCACAAGCCAAAGCTACAAAATTCAAGATGCCTCTCTTGGCCAAGAACCCCAAGCCGCGTGTAGTAAGAAGAAACTCTACCTCTCTCGGCCCACTTCATGACAGCTACTCGCAACACACTCTATCTATATCACGAGCTGATCAATTCTTCGGTAAATAGATATTGGGGACGATGACATTTGGTCCTGATACATCCACCGGTGCTCGAATCACATCTCTTGACGAGTACAACACCTTCCTGTAAGTCTAGACCAGCCCCTTCCCCTTTCCAGCTTGTCTTACGTGCGAGCTACCTGGAGCCTGCGTGGTGTATATTCTTCTTGCAAATTGAGGTCTCTCGTGGTGCCCCAAAGCAGCGACTGATTTGAGTTCTTGAATTTAGGGATCATTTCCAGGCCGCGGGCTACAGCGAGATTGATACTGCGCGTTCGTATGTGGGCGGCAAGCAAGAGGCATTCACCAAAGCTGCCCGTTGGAAGGAAAGGGGTCTAACCCTGGCAACTAGTACGTTCTATTTCGAGTCGCATTCATATTTCGCCTATGACCTAGAATATGCGAGATATACCTTGCCTGCCATCCTTCATCCTGAGACATTTGTCAAAATAATTTCTGATCTTACGGACTTGTAGAGGTGTATCCGGACACACCGGGAAAACATGCTCCTGATGTTCTCACAGAACACTTCAATACGAGCTTGAAGGAATTGGGAACTGACTGTGTAGACATCTTCTACCTTCATGCTGCTGTAAGTTATACTTTCGAATCCTGGAAGCATGACCTGATCCTGAAGTAGGATCGCTCTGTTCCATTCGCCGAAACTCTCGAAGCAGTGAACAAGCTCCACAAAGCGTGAGTACTGGGAATGCAACTCCCCATTGCCCCAAGCGAATTGTCAAAGTCCTCTTGGCAAAAAACCCACGGAAATCTCGCTCTTCGGGAGGACCGAAAGACCATCGCACCCTGCCTGATCTACCACCTTGTACACATGCTGACTCCATCCAAGGGGCAAGTTTGTGCAGCTTGGACTATCGAACTTTACAGGTCAGTAGCTTTCATCTTGTGAGACTTACTTTTGATCCTGGCTTGAATCTAGTGTCTCTGCAGACCCCTGTGATGCTTGACAAATACTAACTCGCTGGGTCGTAGCTTTCGAGGTTGCCGAAGTTGTCATGACCTGCAAGTACAACAACTGGGTTAGACCTACAATCTATCAAGGAATGTACAACGCCATCACGCGCTCTCTAGAACATGAACTTATCCCAGCCTGCAAGAAGTATGGCCTTGACGTGGTTGTCTACAACCCCATTGCAGGAGGTCTGTTCAGCGGAAAGTATAAGTCAAAAGATATTCCCTCTGAGGGTCGCTACAGGTAAGTTGTGCCGAAGTGTTTCTCCCCCCGGAAGGGGGTTTTTTTCCCGGGCGCTTGAGACTCGTGTTCTCAACTGTGTCCCGGATCAACCCCAATACTCGGAAAAAGCAATAAGACGATCATTACTGACTTGGAAATCATCTTGCAGCGACGCTGTAGGCCGCATGGGTGAGATGTACCGGAAACGGTACTTCAAAGATTCTACATTTGAGGCCCTTAAGATCATTGAGCCTGTCGTGGAGAAGCACGGGTTGACCATGGTGGAGACTGCCCTGCGATGGGTCGTCAACCACTCGGCTTTGAACATCAAAGATGGAAACGACGGGGTCATCATTGGAGTCAGCAGTCTCTCGCAACTAGACCAGAACCTGAAGGATTGTGAGAAGGGACCGCTCCCCGAAGAAGTCCTGCAAGCGCTCGACAAGGCTTGGAAGGTTTCTCAACCGGACACACCAAACTACTGGCATTTGGATTTGAAGTACACCTATGATACAAGGAAGGCGCTTCTCGCCAAGTAGGGTCATACTTCTTGGAGGTGCTGTATTTTCTGCAGCAAATTCCACCTATAGCTACGAGTTCCGAAACGAAAAATGCGTCAAGGTTTGTTTGTGACAGTACCAGATTCTTCATTACAGCCTGTAGCTCTACTGTTCGATTACACTAGTTGTCTCCATCGTCAATATATAAAGCGACAGGAGTTGCAACATCAATAATCCTGCGTCACCTCCATCTTGTGCATCCTTCCCTTGAAGGCCCTATTGACCAAACCACTAATTTTGGATGATTTGGAAAGTACAGAGTAGTAACCAACGTTGAGGATTTAGCTTTTCAGTTATTAAAGTGTATATTTACTGTAACTTAAAAATTCGGTGCGAGATTAAGATCAAGGCTCGGCCCGAGATTTTAAGAATAGATCAGGATCAGGTGCAATATAAGGATCGTACAAGACAGGGGAGAGTATATGAGAAGAAAGGTCCAAGACGGTCCCTGGGAACCAGGATCTCCATGACGCCTCTCAGAGTCCACGATACCTTCCTTCATCTCGTGTTCCTGCATCGACACGTTTCCTTCTCCACAATCTACTTCCTTCGCTTAGCAGGGTCGACGTTAATCAACAGCCCTTGTTTCGCACCTTCTGCAACCCCTCTGGTTCGGAGCCATGAAGCCGGACGAACATCTACTTTAGCACATCGTAACATATTCCTACGAAAGAAATGGCACCTTGTTGATAGCTCACGAGCCGGACTCCGACCTAATTGGTACTGTTCACCGGATGTAAGATTGTTATTGATGGTGACGCGTCCACAATCTCACTCGCTAAGTCACCTCACCTTGAGTGGAGACGACTAAGTGGATGGCATCCACGACAGTTGCGGAGGAGCTTATCTTCATCCCACGCAAGCTTATGTTAGATCGACGAAAGCTTGCATTTTTTTGTTACGCTACACTTTTCCCCAAATCCTAGCTTTACTTCCCAAGTTCTGGAAATCAAGGCTGCCCAGGCCAGATACCATTTGCGAGCTCCCTCACGAGCTTCAATTTCGCAACCATCTCGCTGTGTCCCACGTTATTGCCATCGCTGTGGCTGGCAAATCCACACTGCGGACTGACTCCCAGCCTCTGGAGAGTCTCCTCCTTCGTCTCTCCAGTTCCTTGACTGATCATCTCAGCAGCTTGATACACCTTCTTCTTCATCTCCTCGATATCCTCCAACTTGGGGAACTTGCTCGTGATCAAACCGAGGATCACATTCTTGTTCTTAGGAAGCTCTTTCAGAGGCTCGAAGCCCCCAGCACGCGGAGTATCGTACTCGAGGTAGTAAGTGTCGACATTCAGCCTCTGGAAGAGCTTGGTTGCGATGGCGTCGTAGCCGCCCTCTGAGAAATGTCGACCCCCTACGAAGTTACCGCGACACAGATGGACGCCGACGTGCATATCAGCCGGTCGTTTGGAGAGGCAGTCGTTGTAGAGCTTTATGTATGAATCGAAGAGTGCCTCGGAATCTTCGCCGTCCTTCTTGAAACCCGCAAGCATCTTCTCGGAGCAGAAATCTATAACGCGATGTCAGGAGATAATATCGGACATTGGGCTGGGAAAACCACTTACAGGCCAGGTTAGGATCATCAATCTGGACATTACGAAGACCGTTGTCATAGAGAATTTGAAGCTCAGTCTGATATGCTTTCGCGATGTCTGCGAAATATGCTGCGTCGGAAGGGTAGACTTCTTTTGGGTACGCCCTGCCAGTCTTGTAGCGTAGATGGTACCAATTGGGGGCTGCTAGGGTAAGCTTTGCTTCGCTCTGGTTCTCCTTGGGCACTTTATAACAGTCAGCTGATTACAAAATAGCTTAAGGATCTATAATCTCGCCAGAACTCGACTGGCGAAACGTGAATGAAGAGTTTAATCTCAAGACTTTGATGGGAACCGAACTAACGCTGATTTTTGAGGTAGTTCCATTGATCGACATAGGTGCTGCCAACATGCTTGATCTTTCCGGTGCATAGGACTGTCTCTCCAGGCTTGTGGCCGCTTTCTGTGAATGCTGCAATATCTGGGACGTACAGGCGGAAGATGTCGACGTCGAAGTCTGTCACTTCCTCAAAGCCGTCCAAGCCTGGGAAGAACGTGCCCCCTAACACATTTAGTGTTGAGCTCTCCGAATTCGAATGAGGACTTACAGAACATGTGCCTGCAGGGGAATTAGCATCAATCTTTTCTGTGTAATTCTTGGAGAATAGAAGGAATGTTGACCAACCTAGGGTATTCGCCATCAGAAACTGCATGGAATCCAAGATCGAGCTGTTCCTTGACAATCTCATCAATTGAACTCTTTGTCACGGCTGCAAGCTTCTTCTCATCTCCTTTGCCGCTGTCCATGGCATGGCGTTCGGCCAAGAGCTTTTCTGGGCGGAGGAGAGAGCCAAGATGCTCTGCTCTGAAGGGAGGGCGTTCATGTCGCTTGCTAGACATGGCAATGATTTATTTTGGGATTTGAAAATCTAGATATGTAGGTATTTAATGATATTGTTGTGCTTGATATGTTTGAGGAAGACTGGTAGAGATGGTCAGAATTTCGAACAAGTCACAATGAGGGGGAGTGAGGGGTAAAATGTTGGAAGAATGCTCGCCTCTCGTCATCTCTTTAGACTTCAAGCAAATTTCCTCCCCGCTTCCTCCCCGAGGGAAGCTCATCCTAGATTCCTGGCTTCTGTTTAGCGTCTGTGGCGTCGCTTGAAAGTCAGAATAAGAGAGAGCATCTAGCCCGATTCGGAATCGACGTGCTTATCTCGACGCGCCCAGCATCAATGCCGGAAGCAAGTTTCTTTGCTAGGTATATTTTGATAGAACTCCTCGGTCCTGGAAATAATGTTTTAGCGTTTCTCCATCGATGATTGGGAGTTCAATAAATGCCACTTCTTACAAATTATTTCTTGTCTTCTACTCTTCCCGTGCAATAGATACAGATAGCACCTTCTCACTTCTCTCGAACTTTCCTGTCTTCCACCCTTCCCGTTCAATTAATGCAACGCCTTATCATTTCTTGCGAATTATTCTCTTATCTTCTACCCTTGTTATTTAATAAATGTAGCGCCTTGTCACTTCTTGCGAATTGCTTCCTGTCCTCCACCCTTCCCATTCAACTGTCCAGGCCTCTCCATCATCTCCACCCCAGGCGTCAACCCAGCTCCTGATCCCGGATTCGATGGCTCCTGTATTCCTCTAACTACATACTTCAATGATCTCCTGAACAGAGCAATGATGTATGCAAGTCCGCCGAGAATAAAAAGTCCGACTGCGATGCCTACGGCAATCCCAATGTTGGCGCCCTTTGAGAGAGGTGAGGATGAGTGGGATACGACGGCTCGTGGGATCATATTTTTGAGAGCCGGAGAGAGAGTGTGTAGAAGGGCAGATAGAGTAGGGAGGGTTCAGATGATAGTTTTGTAGTTTCCGTTGTGGTAGTGATGGACAACGTGGGTGGTGAGGCGTGCTGCTGAAATTTCAGGTGTGTAGAAATCTGTTTAGAAAAGAAGATGGAACAAAAATTAAGCGCATTCTTCAATGTAGAGAGTAGTGGGATGTTAGCAAGAGCCGAGAATTGGCATGGCTCGAACCGTAGTCATCTCCGCTCTTATATCAAGATGATTGGAGTAGCAGGATGAGGCATATTGATAAGAACGCCTGCATGGGAGCCTCGTAGATTACAGACGAAGGCCGATCTATCCTTCGATTTCATGCTTCGAAAGGGGAAAATACGGATTTTGAGTCGCAGAAGTTCGGAATATGCTAGGCAATTATCAGATAACCCAGAGTGTGATGGGTCGCCTCTCCTGACGTTCAAATATTGGGCTTATGGGAGGCTGGGCTGGCAAGTAAAGAAGATGATACCGGACTTGTAGCTGCCCACTCCTTGGCATCAGACGGTGGCTTAAGGAAATACTCTTCATTGGACTGGACGAAATGTCGACTCCTAATTCGGCACAGAATAGGTATTGATTGACGTCCCTAAATTGAAATCTACAACAATCGCTATATCAAGATCTGCTAAGGAAGTAACTGGTGGTAATGAAGTTCTGCTTACCTAACAGCTCGGATCTTGACCCAAGTGAAGGAAGATTTCAAGATCCACAGCCCCCGCTTCCCCGCAAAACGACAACAACCTAAGCTCCTTGCGAAGTTTACCCGGAACCCATGAACCAACTTGACATCAACCTTGCTCGTAGCTGTTGCATCTTAGCCACGGAGTTTCATCTACGTCGCACCAAGCTCACCGCAGAACAACCATATAACTTCTTTGGTATGTCAAGCTCCCATGGACTCTAATGCAATTGAATAGATACTGACAGAAATGCTGTATTAGGGTGCTCCGCGAACTATTCGACCCTCAAGACAAATCCACATCACATGTCAGACATTATGCCAGAAGAGATATCAGGACACAATGGCGGACTGTCTGCAGATGCAGGGGAGTCGGTCTCCATTGAAACTTTACCAACCGAGATCCTCTCTCAGATTTTCGGATACTTGGATACTTTGCCGCCATCGTTTAGCATCAAGACTCTTCACGACGAGCCTAGGTTTGATATTACAAGCTCCGATGACCATCCGCTCAAGGCAAGCTCCCTCGTATCAAGACTCTGGAGAGAGATATTGAAACCAGTACTGTTCAAACACGCACAATTTATCGTCCGGAAACATCCGACCGGTAGTGTCATGTTGAGTCAACAGATCAAGCCATTTTTTGACTTCATAACCTCAAACTCCCTGCACGCCATCCAGTCTTTTACGTTACTCGTCCACGACGGCGGGGTGACGGACAACCCTCAGGGCGAGTATCGACCGAACAATCCTGCAAATTTCTGGTTTTCGTTATTCCAGGTCATCGATCCCGTCGACTTGCTTATTGTCGCCGCACCCGAAGCTTTAGGCGCCCTCACTTCTTGCCGTGTTTATCTTACTGAAGCCTGGAACTTTGATTGCCCTTGCCATTATCTTCGACTTCAAAGGATGCCTGAAACTTCTACAGTACGCCTTGTTGGAGCGGGTCAGGACAAAGCTCCAAATGTAACCAACGACAGTCAAGCCGATGGCCTCGTGGGAAATACCTCGAGCAACTTGCCATCTATTATATCTTCTGGACAAGGATCTCTTCGTAGCTACCATGCCAAAGGCCCAACTCTTTTTGCCGTCCGACCTTGGGACAAACTTTTGCTTAACGAAGGCTCCTTTATCAAGGCCTATGCTACCTACGAGTTCTGGCTGAGGAAGGCTCCTTCGGTAAGTGTCCCATCCAGATGTCTCTGGTCGGATCCCTAACACAGAGAAAGATATTGCCAGATCTCATCGGCTCCGCAGCTCCGACCGATAAAGCTCAAATCAGTCCTACAATTCGGGACATGTCGTACATCGCCATGTTCCCCATGTGTAATCATTTCGCGGATCTTACCGAGAATTTGCCTAGACTAGATCGTCTTTATTGCCAACTAGTACCACGAAATGAAATATTGTCAGATCCCAGGAAGATGGTGCAGGTGGAATCCGAAGATCTCTGGATGGAGAGGAACGCATCTTATGCTGCGCTGATGCGGGAGCTGTTCAATTCACCACCTAGCAACAACTACCAGCACTTGAAAATATTTGAGTCCGGTGATGCCGCGGACCGAGCCGCTTGGGGAATGGCGGTTGAGTATGTGAAACGAGCGGGCAATGGATGGAAGGTTGGCGGAGATGGCGTTTTTGTTAGAAGACAAGAGGACATCAAGCCTAGTGAAGGTGAGACTGAAGAGCAACCTACGACATTGTCAGTCAATGAGCCCTTTGAATCCGATGAACGCTGACGGATCAAGTCACGGCTCCTTAATCAGATGGGCTTGGAACGGCACCGCAGAGCTTCCCGTATCAGCTTATCCGTTGTATGATCATCCTATGGGGCCATAGGCATGTGTTGTACGAACGCTAATGGTTCTCGAAAGATGGCATTACGTCGTTGGTTTTTTTGCACGCCCATTATGATTGAGTGGAATTGGGACGTCTTGGGGCTATCGTTGTCTATCTGGTATCGTTCTTTGAATCTGTGATAATGGAAGCGATGGTATGATCACTTTGGATCATCGGTGCCGCTACGCAACGGCTGGCTAATTCAAGATTCCAGACCTTGTGTTCCAGAAGTGAATGGGACTGTTCGTTAGAACCATGGCACGCCCAGCACAAAAACATCGCATTGCCCCCTTCTGATTCACTTTTACCGGCCCCTCCAAGGAAACTGTAAATTTTCCCTCTTGGATAGCTTATCTCCAATTGCAGTAATTACATTTCCCTATTTTTTCTTTCTCTCATAGCTGCGTCTGAACGAAACAATAGTATGCGTATCCTGTTGCTTCGTTTTCGCAGGTGGCTTTGCTTACAAAGAGTGGCCCAACCCCAGGTTTAACACTCCCTGTTTGATCAATGGCTTCACTGTGTGCTGCATGTCGTTTTCAAAGTTTTGGACGTTCATGAATCAGGCAGTTGAGATTCCCAGGATGTCAAGTGTGTGCCGGGAAAGCCCTTTTCCGCCCATGCTACAAATATGCGGTCCCTCGTCGATCATTTCTGCCAAGGCCTCTTCCGGGACCTTCAACTATGAACGTCACGAAGCTTTTCCATGTCATATGAAGTGGACATACTCCCACCTTTGGATCTATGGCCGAGGATGCGGGGTAAAACCCCGTCAATGCTCACACTAAGCGAGGGTCAATATCCGGGGCCCCATTTTGTTTCTCTGTTGGTGATCTCAATTGGATATCGTGAAAGGTACGTGGGGAAAATTTGGGATGAACACGAGCATGGGGGGAGTTTACTTATCCGATCGTTGCTCATTCATAGCAAGGGTTTGCCTCGTCATTGAGCATCAGATTTCTTAGGGTATAAAAAGTCTTGCTACTCCTCATAGACCGAAAACCACTGTCAGCTTCAAGTATATTTTGCCATGATGTGGTCACTGTCGTTGCTTGTTTCGATTGCTTCCCTTATTCCACGATCTCTTTGCTCAGATGGACTCGTAGTTTCCACAACTAGTGGTGAAGTGCATGGCTTCATCGACCAAAGCACGCCTCTCGTTCGCAAGTTTCTAGGTGTGCCATATGCCGAGCCTCCTATTGGCAATTTGAGATTTGCTCCTCCACAGACTAAGGCATCAGATGGCGTCGTCAATGCAACTGATTTCGGTCCGTCATGTATGCAACAGTTCAGCAACAGCTCCACAATCTATACAGCCCAGGTCCCGCAGTTTCTCATCAGCGGAGGGCAATCAGAAGATTGTTTGTACCTCCATATCTGGGCTCCAGTTTTGAAGACCGAACATCCCCAGGAGCTGGCTTTGCCCGTGTTCCTTTACATCCCTGGAGGTGGCTTCACCGGTGGCGGCTCGAATTCAATTGCCAAAATCCCAGACAGATGGATACAGAGAACGCAGTCGCACATCGTGATTGTCATGAAGTAAGCGTTCCTCGTTACCCAACAGATTCTATCGCATTTGGCTAATACTGTGAAGCTATCGTGTTAACGTCTTTGGATTCCCTAATGCCAAAGGATTGACAGACTTGAATCCTGGTCTGCTGGACCAGAGAAAGGCGTAAGTTGTATCCCAAACTGACAATTTACCAAATCTAACGCCATTTTCAGTGTCGAATGGACTAGGGACAACATCGCTGCCTTTGGTGGTGATCCAAAGCGCATCACCCTCTGGGGACAGTCGGCAGGAGGAGCCAGCAGCAATGTTTACGGATACGCATACCCAGATGATCCAATCGTTTCCAGTATCATCGCAGACTCGGGGTCAGCGAATCTGCGCTACAGCTCCGATACTCAACAGTCCAATTTCACCTCGCTTGCAGGCTTGGTTGGTTGTGGAGGCCTCGAACCAGAACCAGAGTTATCCTGCGTCCGAAATGTTTCTGCCACCGACCTTGAAAATGCTCTTTCGTACTATGGAATCAATGGTACCAGGCCTACGATTTCTTTCACGCCTTTCCCAGACAACAAGACGGCTTTTGGAAATATCACAGATAGAGCCGTTCGAGGTCTAGTTGCAAAGATTGTATGTAGACATTTTGATCAAGATTCAAAGAGCCTTGCTTACGAAGACGCAGCCTGCTATTTTAGGAAGTAATACTAATGAAGGTGCTGGATTCGTTCCGTACACCGACAGCGGCCCTGGCGAATCAGCTCTTTTCACTACGACGCAAAATATAATTGCCTGCCCCCTCGCAGTCGAGGTCAAGTAAGTACTCCCTCACCAGTCTGAAGGTCATTGATCTGATTCTTGAAGGGCTCGAAACATGATCGGTCTTCCAACTTATCGCTATCAATATGCTGGAAATTTCTCCAACATCTCCCCAGTGAGTTGGATGGGAGCTTACCATAGCTGTACGTTAAACATGAGATCTGTTCGTAGCACCTGCTGACGATACTAGCTGAATTGCCTATTCTTTTCGGCACTCATGATAAAGAGTTCGATGGGCCATCGACAGCCTTCGAATACAACGTCTCGCATGCAATGCAAGGTATGTCAACAGCAGCCACCAGTGCTTACACTCCAATTTATCTTTGACAACGTGCTAACATTTCCCACCTAGCTTTCTGGCTCTCTTTCGCATCAAACCCGTCAGGTGGCCCTGCCCGCTGGACCAAAGAGGAAGGATATCTTTCCTGGCCAGAGTACCAACAAAACACCAGTTCGATGGTACTGTTTGCGGAGGGCCAGACTCTACAGAGCCTCGTTGCTGGCTCTAGAATAGATTCTAAGTGTTCAAATTAGCTTGGTATGAAGCTTGCCATCCAAGAAATCAAATCCTCACGATTAAGTGTATATATATACTTCTTATTTCTTTCCTAATCTCATGAGGTATTGCACCACTTTTCGGAAGCAACCGAAACGTTCCAGACATCCACCTAAGAGGAAGGACGGTACGTCATAAAGGCATGTTCAGATGAACACCACTGTCAGCCATTAAGAATATTCAAAGCACTAGAAGCATAATCAATCGATCATCCAGGTTCTTCCAGGTGCCATTTGCAAGAAGGTCCAGGAACTGGGTTGTCAACAGACCACTTAGAAGCCGAGCTGGAACCACGCTGTCGGTTAGCTTTCAACAACCCCGCTTCGAACCCTGCGGCAAGCTCAAGCTTCCTAGAAAGCATCCTGCTAGCTGCACACTAAAAAGATCAATTTGGAAGCTGGGAATCATTGACCAAACAAAGCTTTGGGGTTTTGGTCTTTGCTGCATGTTTGATCGGTGTCGTCGTGGAGAAGCCGTAATCCAAGTGGTCTCATTGGTCCTCTGAATCCACACAGATGGGACAGCTTCATCCTAGTTTCCCATCCCATCTTTGGGATTTGACTTTGGGTTGCCTCGGAAAGTTGAGATGGCGAATTGGCAGCTGTCAAACAGCCCACGAGTTTTGAGATCTACTTTTCACTAGCCATCATGGGTTGCCTTAGAAGAGAAAGTTGTTCCTGGGCTGAACTGCTAGCTTTTAAATAAGAGCTCTGCTATTTCCCGTTCCTGGAACCTGATTTCTGAAGCTGCAAGCGCAACCAGACCTTACAATGGTTCAAGTCTACTACTCCCTTGTTTTGCTGGCAACGGCTGTCTCAGCTTCGTTTGTTTCTAACTTGAATTACCGGAGTCCTTCCCACTTCCACCCGGGCCTTGGAGTCTCCATTCGCAAAGTAGCAGCTCGCAACCACCCGTCTGCAGCATGGAATTCTTCCCAATTAAACTTCACGCATGGAGTTGCGAGCGGCGATCCCTACGATACCTCTGTCATCCTTTGGACACGCGCAGCACCCATTTCATCAGACAATGACAAGAGCAATATCACCGTCTCTGGATATGTCCCGTTGTACAGCCATGAAACCGAGCAATACATTAAAGCAAGCAAAGCGCCAGTCTGTGTGAGCTACAAAATTTCCACAGATGCAGAATTCAAGGGTTGTGTCGACGAAGGGAAAGCGTATACGTCTTCCGACATTGACTATACAGTCAAGGTTGAAGCGAGAAACCTTAAACCTTTCACCAGATACTGTAAGTTCTCCGAATTTGTAGTGGCACAGCAAAAAACTCACATTTTCCGAGACTACCAGTTTAGCATCTGCGATTCAGACAATGTCAGCCCAGTTGGTCGGACGAAGACGACTCCTAGCAAAGGAGATGTTGTCAGCAGCGCAGTTAGACTCGCTATCTACTCATGCAGCAACTTTCCCTTCGGTTTCTTCAACGCATATGGAAACCCCGCGCGAAAAGATTCTGTCGATTACGTGATCCACTTGGGAGACTACATTTATGAGTATGCGAATGGGTACTATGGATGGGGCAATAGCATTGGGCGAATTCCGTTGCCGGATCGCGAGATCTATACCTTATACGATTATCGCAAGAGATGTGAGTGGCAATCGGGATCTCATCAGATATTTTCAACCGGCGTCCAATATCCTTGCACTTGCAGTCTCTTACTACTCTCAATTTGCACTCAATTTGATTACCTCTACTAAGTCCATGTTCTCCAGTGGCAACATACAGAACCGATCTCGACCTACTGCTCAGTCATCAGCAGTTCCCTTGGATACCGTACGTATAAATCCTTACCAGTGTCTTTTTCAGGTCAATGGTCTCGATTACCGGGACATCGTGAAAACCAGTACTAACTTTCCTGAAGTGTGTGGGATGACCATGAGGTAGCAGACAACACTTGGAGAGCTGGATCATCGGAATTGAACAACACCGAGGACTCATTCGTAAAGGATGGCGGCGTGTCCGTTGACCAGCGAAAGTAAGTCTCAAACTTTCATTGACTTCCTGTCTCTCGCACACAATCGCGGACACCTTATTGGGCTGTTGGGCTATTGGTTGACTCGAATAGAATGAATGCAGTACGTGCTTACTTTGAATGGATGCCTATAAGACAAGTTGAGATGGATGATAATTGTATGTGATCTGCGAAACTGATTCCAATTACTACTGGTATTTGTATGGTGTACTGACCCATGCAGTACGCATCTGGCGAAGTTTCGAAATCGGAGATTTGTTAGATCTTATCATGCTCGGTACGCTTCCTTGGGAAAAACGAGTTCGCTTTTGAATCCCACGAAGCGCACTTGTGATATCCAAGTGGGAAAGTATATGCTGATTCGCTGCAGACACCCGACAATATGACAGAAGTATCACGGACCTTTACTGTAGGTGTTGGCGGACTGTTTCTGCTTCTTTTAGCCTCCCCTCATTTTCGTTGTAAATCTGTCCAGTCCTTTACTTTGAACACACCCATACGAATACTAGCTGACCTCACTGGCAATCAGGGAACACTGACTACATCCACTCTATTTCCAATGATGCTGGCAGGACTTTGATGGGATCGCGACAGGAGAACTGGTTTTATAATAAACTTTCCCAATCTTCTAAGCGTGGTGCCACATGGCGCGTAATTGGCAACCAGATCATCTTCTCTCGAATCAACCAGTCTTTTGCCCTGGGAGACGAGAACCCGCTTAATTATGATGCGTGGGACGGGTACCAAAGCAACAAGAACAGAACTCTGTCTCACTTGTAAGTTATCCTTGGACCAATCTCGCCCGAGCCCCAGGATGTTATCTCTGTACACTGACTCGATTCTCTAGATACGATAACAAGATCAACAACACGATTTTCCTTGGTAGGTTTCTTCCACCCCATTCGACAAGGACTGTATTTTTCTCTTGGAATTTCCCGCATTCGAGACATTCACATTTTTACATGCTGAATCATTTGCATAGCTGGAGATAGTCACGCCTCATGGGTGTCCGACCTCGTATGGCTGGACACACATCCCTACGACCCTAAGACAGGAGAGGGTTCCATCGGTGTCGAGTTCGCAGGGTCGGCTGTTAGCTCGCCATGTCCGTACGGACAAAACATTTCCCTAGCCAGTAAGTCCCTGGACGTTCGACTCTAGTTTTTCAGACCACACGAGGGACAGAAACCAACTCAGTATATCTATAGGGGCAAACAACTACTCTTCACTTTTAGGTATGTCTCATGACCTGGGGTCTAGGATTGTATCTTGATCCAGATAACTACACCTGAAAAACTACACACTAACGTTATGGCAGAGGGTGCAAATCGGGAATTGCAATGGCAGGTTAGTTTATTCCTCCTTTGTTTGCTTGGCGTTTGGGGGGACTCGCTTCTGGATTGGAGATCCCGATGTCTCTCTCCACCCTACGGGCTACTGAAGAAAACGATCGCTGACAGCCCATACCAGGATCTGTATTATCGAGGCTACTACGAACTTAGTCTAGACAAACAGTCCGCCAATGCTTCATACTACGGCTTACCCACAATTGCCACCCGGAACGGCTACGAGATATCTTTAGCCAACTTCACCGTCATTAGTGGGGAGAACAAACTAATGAGAACAAATGGTGTTGTCGGAGGTGGCGTTGCTGAGAGTGGGAGCATGAAATTCGGAACCATTTCTGGAACAAACATTACGAACGATACCGCCACTGGCTCGTATTTCATCAGCAGTTTTACTCCTGATACGGCGTGAAGTCTTTGATCAACAAGACCAGTCGGGAGGGTCAGTTTAGAACAGTCTCATACCATACTTGTAATCTCAATGAATAAAACGAGTCCCATCATACTGTAAGTTTTAGAGTCCTGTGTACGTGCCGCGGAGTTTCAAAGACAAGCCAAATGAATTTGAACTTTGACGTTGCCATTCCCCAACACCAACATTTCAGAGTCTCTAGATGCCTAAGGTCAAATGAGCACTCCGAAATTTACTGTCAACACACCCCTCATCAGCTTCGGTGGCCCAAAATGCTAGGTGAATCTGTGACCTAATAATCGAGAGTCCTCGACCTTTGCCGGGAACCTGGCCGAACCCTTGCAGTCCAACCTATGAGACCTGCAACCTCCCGACTAACCGGCAATACATACCTCAAGGTTCCTCGAGACTCGAAAGAAAGTCTCGAAGTCGGCAAGTCTTTCAGGTTCATGAGATGAGACTTGACACATCGCTTGGAGCCAAGCCAAATCATATCATAAGTCACTCTAGATTTGTACGGGCTACCAGGCTTGGAGCCACATCTTAAAAACCGTTTAAAGTCAGGCTCACTGCAACTGACAAAGCCCATCTTGCCAAACTGCCATCTTCAAACGAGGTTGCCCTCGCTTGACCCCCCCTTACCCCCACAAGCTCCCTCCCCTCCCCACCACCATCGCAGGTCCAGCCAGCTGTGATATCGACCTGCATATTATCCCTTATGTCAATAACCATATCGATACACATTGCGACTAGTTTCGTATCCTCCCGTGAGGCCCGCTGTACCCCTTGACAGAAAAATCCTCCCGATGCTGTTGGTGGCGCAAAAGGGGGCTAAGAGAACAATATTAAGGAATTAAGCGAGCTTTCCTTGTTTAAGCCATCCTTTCATTCTTCCTCGAGCATTCTCGACCCTCAGACTTAAATTCACACATGGCGCCTATCCTTCCTTCCCGTTGGCTAAACAATATGATACATTTACTCTCCCTTGATATTATTCTTGGCGCCTCATCGGAGCAGTGTTTCTATAATATCAACCCGAGTCATTGTTCCAAAAGCTGGTTGCAACCTCAGCTAGCTGGGCGAAAGCCTTAGTATTATTCTCGCCATATCTCAAGACATTGTTCTCCACCAGCTCGCCCGCTGGTAGTTGTGTGCTTAAGAGAGATTCCTTCAAGCTCCGATCAACTATTTCTTTCCTCCCACATTTCTTTTCGCACCGCTTCGACTGCATCTCCTGCAATTCTCTTCGAGATCTTGCTCTTTCTTGATCACCAATCTACTCAAGTACCCCAAGCAACAAATACACTTTGACAATATGTCCTCCTCTACTACAAAGTTCGACCACAAGTCCCAGAGCGTTACCTTCCTCATGGCAGATGGCGTCACTCCAGTCGTCCTCCCCATCCCCGATATTGATTATTGGTTCTACTACAATACTGCTCTCTGCATCAATTATGGTGCCCAGCTTGGTGCATGCTTCGTTATGCTGATTGTCACTGCCGTTCTCACAAAGGAATCGAAGCGTCGAACTCCAGTCTACATCCTCAATCTCCTGTCACTCGCACTCGGCTTCCTTCGTGCACTTCTACTCGCGCTCTACTCGGTCAGTCCTTGGGCTGAGTTCTACGCCTATTTCGCCTACGACTTCGTTGACGTCCCACGATCTGCGTACGCAAACAGTATTGCAGGCGCCGTCATCCCTCTCCTCATGACAATCACGGTCAACATGTCTCTCTTCCTCCAGGCCTACACTGTTTGTAAGGCCATGCAGAAGAAATACGTGGTCATGATCTCGTTCATCTCAGGTCTTGTCTTCCTACTTGCTGTCGGCTTCCGCTTTGCCCAGGTCATTACAAACTGTCTGGCAATCATGGATGCTGGTCAATATTTCCACTACACCTGGATCACGGTCGGAACCCTGGCCACCGAAACAATCTCCATCTGGTACTACTCCATCATCTTCACCGGCAAGCTCTTGTGGACTGTCTACGCTCGCAAGAACTTGGGATTCCAGAAGTGGAGTTACATCCAGATCCTTGCCGCCATGGGTGGTTGCACCATGATCATTCCTTGTAAGTTTTCATATCTCCCATCATCACATGAATTGGACACTGAACAGAAGCAGCCGGCTTTGCTGTCCTCGAATACGCTGCCCCGGATGATTTCCCAGAAGCTGGTACATTGGCATTGACGACCGTCGCTCTCCTTCTCCCTTTGTCTTCTCTTTGGGCATCGATGGTCACCACAGAAGCCAACTCTTCATTCAATGTCTCTCAACTCTGGGGCTCAGGATCTTCTCAAGACGCCTCTACTCTTGAGCGAAAGACATTCGGCAGCGTATCTACCTGTCCATCTACCTTCTCCACGGAGCGAAAGGGTAGTACTGCGCCAATCAGCCCTTCAACCATTGACACTATTATTGAGCATGCTTCTCAGAGAGACAGCACAGAGCTTGATCTTGAAATGATGGGAGTCCGAGTTGATCGCTCATATAGCGTCCACAGTGGCACTTAATTGTATGCATGGGAATAGGGATTAAGGTTGAGAGCTGAGACTGGGGTTTTGCGGAATGCTTTTGGTGATCAATGCTGAATAAACCAGTGCTTTGGGGATGGAGGCAGCTGTCTGTGACGGCAGGGAGGGTGTAAATGCGGTCTTCGCTTTGCCCGTAATCTTTTCTTCTTTCTATAGGTGGTGCCTAAATGCGGAGTCAGCATAACAAAAGCCAGTTGGTTATGAAATTCTCTCTCATGCGAACTAGCGAAGTGGTGATATTTGGCAGAGTCGCACTTGCGTTATTAAAGGAGGTCATCATACCTTCTGGCAAGGAAAGTGCGAACATGTTGATCTTAAACTTGGCCAATTTCCCGATTTGCATGTATTAACTCGCTCAATGTACTTCATCTCTTTCAACGCCAATTCCCCCACGACACAGCCTCAGCACATTCTCCTCTTTTTGACTTAGCACAAGCGTATCTTTTCTATTTGAAAAGCAACCAACATGACTTACTATTCCACGAATTCATCATCTTCCACAACACAGGGCCAACCGCATCCAGGAGCCCACGCCCATCAGCAGTACCCAGATAACTCTGCCAATATTTCGCCGCAGAACAACAAGAACCGACAACCGTCATCCGACCGTCCGCCACATGGAATATCGTTTAATCTAGTGTCATTGGTCACGAAGTTCGAAGCTCTAGATGCCCTGAGCCTCCCTTTCAAGACCCCGTCGCTGCAGCCAGCTCCCCTCAAAATATCCAGAAACTCGTCCCGACACAACAACGGCGCGGGCTCAAGGTACAGAAGAAGATTATCGACAATTTTCAGCCCGAAGAGAGGAAGTGCAGAGAGTCATGATTTTAGCCTCTCGGAGGAAGAATTCAAAGCTGAGAATGTTTTTGGCTCGTCGAACTCTCGAAAGATCAAATCGCTGGATAAGAAGGCCGATGCAAGGAAACTCAGGAAGGCCCAGACATCGTACAAGCCAAGCAGTATAAGGTTGCGGGGTGGTGTTTGGGACCCGGCAGATGTTCTCCACGGCGAAGGAATTGGCGCGGTCGCAGCACCTTATGTCCAGAATGAGCTACCCGACGAGAAATTGAGAGGATCCATCAGGGACAAAATCAAATTTTATGATGGTGGTAAGGGCCATTCATGCACCAATATTTTTTTCAAGTCGGTCAGACTAACGACTTCTGGTAGCAGTATCAACAGGCAATAACACCAGAGCGAACCCTTCGGCCAACAATACTGCTGCTCCAAATACGCCAATTTGTCTTTCCCGTACTCGACTCCTAGACAGAAGCTACTTCTTGACTCCGTCGACTGGAAGCTCGAAGCGAACATGTTTGCGCATTCCAGATGCAGACGCACCAACAGCCACGAGGTCAAACCCAGCCTCTACCGCGAGACCACACTTAAAATTTGGTTCAACTCAAAACCATGCTATGACTCAAAGCTCGCCATCTCGATCTTCTTTCAACAATGTAACTCCTCAGTCGACACGCAGCGCAAAACCACACAAGAATTGCCAGGATAACTCTCCCAGTCGATTACCTATACGACAAAGACGCATGCTAGGATCAACGAGGGAAAGAAGAAATGCTATTGTTGAGACGAAACAATATGCTGCTCTAGGGGTAGGGGGAGATGGCAGCGCAGCTCCGACAATAGTTGAGCAAGATAAGAACAGTAGACCTCTAAGTCGACGAAGACTAAGCAACAAAATTGAGGAGCTATACCGTGCAAAGAGTATGGAAAAGAAACGCGACGATGTTCAGGAAACAACGCAGCCACAGGAAGCAACCATGAACTTGATAGTAGCGTCCAGCAAAGCACATGAATACGAAAGAAAGGCAACGGAGCCTCGAGCTAACAGACTTTCAGGCATTACTCGGTCCAAAGTTGCAGCCATGAGAAAACTATTCGATGGCAAATTCTCGCCGAGATCTGCAACTCCAGAAACACCGTGTTGTGGACTAGACCCCTTCCAGGATATTATTCCCTCCTCGCCGTCACAGCAAGAAGAACAAAAGACCAGACTTCAGGATCATATGCCCCAAGACCCTCCCACACCTCCACCTTTGCCGCTGGCGAAGGGAAGACAAGCATCTAAGCTGTCTTTGAGAATTGGTCGGGAACCAGGATTGGTTCCTGAAACTGCGAGTGCGTTCGACAAGACAAAGAACGTCGTTTCCCATCCCATCTCTCCTATCAAGAAGCTCTCACCGCCAAAAAGCAAGCTTATTGGAGACAAAGTAAAGATTTTTGAAACCACCCCTGAGATAGCGACTGATACTGTGCAGCCGAGAAGAGGAAAAGCTTTTCGGAGAAGGCTAAGCAAGTCTCTACGGAGTCTATTCGAGGCACCCTCACGGAAGAGCCAAGAAGATGAATCTGACCAATACAAGCAGAGCGAAGCATCTTCAATGCCCAAACGAGTTCTGAGTCCAGATGGGAACGGAATGGCCAGCAAGCGGGGGACCATTGGTGGGAGATGGAACAAAATCCCAACCGCAGTGTCAAGTGGGGGTGATGGAGCAGTAAGTGAGAAACAATCAGCATCACCTGCGGAGGAAGACGAGTTTGCAGAAATGGTAGTCAAGGGTGTAGAATGTGGCTTGAAGCAACCACCAAGACCAGTCCGAGCCGTAGAAATGAAGAGAATGGCCCTTCTCTGCAAGGACCGAATGGGAGATATCATGGACCGGGAGAAGGGGAGAGTCAGCCAGAGGAGAAAGTTTTGATATTGCCGACTGTTTACTGGATCACTATAGATGTATCAATTCTTGACTTGCCGAAAAGAAAAGGTTTAACTTAAACTCGTTGGTATCTCTGTGAACTACTTCAATAGGTTGCAAGCCCCATTCCTTTGCCGATTTTCTTCACCAAAGCCTTCTTCAAATACCATTCTCGCGCCAAAGATCTCGTCATCTTGGCGAATACCGCTGGGGTGATCCTCCCTCTTTCGACTGCCCTCCCAAGAACGAATAATGCATCACCCAGACTCCTCTCTTCGCTCACAAGCTCATAAAGCTGATTTCCAACTACTGTTGGGGCCACCAAAAGTTCGTCCACATTTGGTGCAGTCCGGTGCTGGCTCTGATCAATCACTGCATCCGCATCGTGGAGAGCAGTATGCAGGATATTAGTATTGGCTGATAGAAGACTGTTCAATGACTCGAGAGCTTGGATCTCGGCTTGCATACTTGTAAGCGAGGTCAACATGGCTTTGTGCTGTGCTTCTAATCCTGGCAGACTAGACGCAGTCAGATTGCGTGTATGTTGGCGCTGTGCATACAAAGTCCTGCCCAAATTATGGAGGAGCATGTCTTTCTCAGGATTTGGAGGTATTGGAGGAGCTGGAAGGTTTGTAGATGCCTCAGAAGGTACTGAGAGGACTAGTGGAGCGTCCAGAAGATCCGGGGGAGGTGGGGGTTTTGCCTGAGGCTGTGGCGGTGGCTGTTGAGGGTACTGCTGCCACTGTGGTTGCTGGCCGGGATATTGCTGTGGATGCTGCTGTTGCTGAGGATTGTATGAAGGTGGCGATCGAGCTTGTTGAGGGTTGTATTGAGGGTTGGAATTTGGCGGTTGGTGCTGTTGCTGGTACGCTTGGGTTCGTGGTGGGTACATAGGACTGACAGGGCCATCTATAGACTGTCTCAAGCTTTGCTGCCGCTGAGATTGAGGGGGTAGCGGTGGCGCTGTCTCGTAACGTAGACTACTACTCCTTTGAGGGTTCCGGCTATATTCATTCAAAGGTTGGCTTTGTTGGCCATATCGGGGGTTCTCATGTACCGACTGTGAAGGCAATGGAGGAAGAGGAGGTCCGCTGTCCCGCCTTGACGGGCCTGCCGCTGAGTATTGCTGAGCGTTGCTCGTAGGTTTGGGTGGTGGTGCAGGAGGTCCAGATTGCCCATTCAGACTTGTGACTGGAGATCTGGAGGTTGGTCGTGCTAGGCCTGGAGGAGGCGGCGGAACAGGAGGGGGTGCCTGGCTTGGCTGAGGACGCAGAGGGGCATTTTGTTGTTGTCGAGATACAACGGGGGGTTCTTTCGCAAATATGTCTCGGAGAATAGCCAAAAAATCGAGGATGTTGGATTTCTATATTGAGAAACTCATTAGAACATGTGCGACTTTGGCAACGCATCTGCCACTTACATCCCAGAACTCTGCCCACCCCACTAAGTATGGATGATAGATCTTGCCTTGCTGATCAACATGTTGACCTGGTCTTACCATCATCCCTTCTGTCGGCGTAACATATATGAGAGGAGGCTCCAGCGGGTATGCATGCGGTACCCATAAGGCAATTGGAAACCGGTATGTTGTGCCTCGAAAGACAACTGGGAGGGTGCCTGATATATGGAGGAGGAGAGCCGATTTGCCATGTTCATAAGCTGCACCCTGAATCAGCTTCAAACCATCCCCAACTCGAAAAACATAGCCATACTGTAGACATCGGTTCGGGGAGAGAGCGAGGAGTAATGCGACAGCGTCTGGGCCACATCATTGTATGTTCGGTTCACATCTTTGTATTCCTGCGCGCATTTAGCAATATGCCTCTAGTTAGAAGTCTCGTGTACATACACTTGTGAGGACACTGTACAGCCAGTTGAGCACCTGCTGCTTAACAGCGGCCATGATTAGCTGGGCTTCGTCATTTCGATGGATCTTGTCTTGAAGCTATTCCCAGTGGATGAGCACCGAGATCTTGGCGCTGTCAGGTGATCCGGCGAATTAGATGTTCCCAACCGAGGCTGGTGGTGCCTTAGTCTTCTATCTTGAACCAATCAGCAGCAGTTTCAGCCTTTTCGATTTTCTTCAACAACTCCCCTTGGCCCGCAAGGTTCCGAAGTCGCGGGCGGCGGCCCGTCCATTCATTATTGCTTTGAAAGCTGGAATTGTCATGGAGGAGGTGGGGGAGAAAAAGAAACGGCGCCACTACTACTAATATCGCGCGACCTCCCCTCCCTCGTCCTACTTCTCTCTGCACAACACACAACAACACACATCAATACTCGTCTACCCCAGGTTTATGCAAAGTTCGCTCACTGAAATCCCCTACGGCTGAGGAGTATCGGACAAAGATCTGTATACTCCTTGCGTCTGGTACGATTACACCGTCCAAAACCTCTATCGAAAGCATGCTTCCACCTCTTCCAATCCTTGGCGACTACGGAATCTCACCAGAATATGGTTTCCTTCCGGCCGAATTGCCTCTTGAGAGGCTCCCCGATCCATACTACAACAAATGGGAGGCTATTGTGGCCAACCTCCAAGGCCTGATTCTAAGCAAACGCTTGCGCGGAGTTATCGATCTACTTCCTGTCCTTTCCACTGCGGGTCTGGAACACGACTCGGAATGGAGGAGAGCGTATTCGCTGTTGTGTTTCATGGCCCATGGCTACATCTGGGGCGGTGATAGCCCTTCAGAGGTTAGTGGCTAGAGCGCAATGTTGATGAGGCTCTTGAGACTGATTTGCAAATAGCGTTTGCCAGCTGCAATCTCGATTCCGCTCATTCATATTTCAGCACACCTCGAAGTGCTTCCAGTCGCTACCTACGCTGCGGTCTGTCTATGGAATTTCAAGCCCTTGTTCCAAGATGAACCCGTTGACAATATGGAGAATTTGGCAACTCTTACGACTTTCACGGGATCCATTGATGAATCATGGTTCTACCTCATATCCGTGGCTATCGAGGCAAGGGGTGGGCCCATCGTTCCTTTGATGTTGGCTGCCATTCAAGCAGCACGAGTCAACGACAGCGCTACAGTTACTGCGTGCCTTCGCGCATTCGCCGAAAGGTTGGATGATCTTGGCGCCCTACTGCAGCGCATGCATGAGAGTTGTGACCCACAAGTCTTCTACAATCGCATCCGCCCTTTCCTTGCTGGAAGCAAGAACATGGGAGAGGCTGGGTTACCGAGTGGCGTGATATACGAAGATGGCACAGGGAGTGAAAAATTCCGACAATACAGTGGTGGTAGTAATGCCCAAAGTTCCATCATCCAGTTCTTCGATATCATTCTTGGTATCGAACATCGTCCAACTGGTGAAAAGAAGGACGCTGCCTCTGAGAGCGAGCTTGAAAGCACAGCACCTCCGCCCAAGCACAACTTCTTGCTTGAAATGCGGAAGTACATGCCAGGGCCACACCGTCGTTTCTTGGAAGATGTCGCTAAGGTTGCCAACATACGTGATTACGTTGAAGGGCACCGGAACAATTCGGGGCTTGTTATTGCTTATGACGCTTGCCTTGCAATGCTCCAAGAGTTCCGGAATAAACACATCAACATTGTATCCCGATACATCGTAATCAAGTCTCGCGAGTCGAGGTCCCTGTCTCGTTCTAAAAGTCCTGTGGCTGAACGCCGCAAGGTCGACATTGCTACGGCTTCTCGTCAAGACAAGAGCGACGTTGGCAAGAAGAACTTGAAAGGGACTGGCGGTACAGCATTGATTCCTTTCTTAAAGCAAGCTCGCGACGAAACGGGGGAGCCAGCGATTGATACCTGGGCTCGACGAGTTATGAACCGAGACTTTAGCATCAAGGGTCAAGGTGATTTCTTCTCTGGGAAGCTCAATGAGCCGCCCACTGATGAGGTGGATACCTGTGGCCTGGCTGGTAGCTGGACACTTGATGAAAATGCCGGTGGATTGTGCCACTACTAGCTGTGATGACAGACGCCTATGTTAGTTCTGGGGATGTTGGACGTCTACGATGAGATGATGATGAATTCCGTTTGATAATTGAATTAATCAAAGCCTCTGGACCTTCTTAGTGACCGTGAATAAGCCCATTCTCAAACACCTCAATTCCTAGAAGTGTGTCTGAACAAGGGCTATGCCGTCGGTGAGCAAAAATGCGGAGCCTTTGGTTAAAGTTTCTGCGACTTATATCATTTCAATTTTTAATAATTTTCGACTCGAAAATCTATTTTTTTTCCTTTCTTCCTTTAATAAGTTAGCGAATTCCGTAAAACTTTCGAGCGAGCCAATCAGCACTGCCACGTGTTGCATCAACATGATCTTGGAGTTTACTTTTTCGTTGATGTGGAATTTAGTATCCTACCTATTATCTCACTGAACTATCTGCTCTAAAATCCGAATAGAATACGGAGATTATGGGCTATATCATCGGTGAAATCCAGAACTACCTCGCGGGCGGTGGCCATTCGAACCGTGCATGGTTGCTAAGTTACCTTGTCGTCCCTATTATTCCAATCTGTTTGATAGACTATATAGTCATATCCCATCTGGCACACCCCACTCCCGATGGCTGGAATTCTAATCTAACAAATGCTATTGGCATGGCGAATTTTTTTTAACTTGCGTTGGACTTCTGCAATTCCACGGAGAGATATCCGATTTGTTGTGGTTCATTTTGAATCTCATAGCCTTAATTCCATTTCTCTTCGGCGTGTCTGTCTGGTACCTGTGCAAAAGGCTACAATATCTCGGACCAACTGACGTACGACATATCGAAAAGATGCTGTCTGATTCCTTTTTGGCTAGCTTCACACTGTGTTGTTTTTCGCCCTCCACGATATCGAGACACACTAGACATTGATTGTGTTCCTGGGTGTAAAGCCCATAGGGGAAAGTTATGTTCTGTATGCGAAGTTATGATCGACAGCTCTGCGTTATTGACTGGTACGAGGGCATTTCTCACCTGAACTATTGAGAACCATCTCCATCACACACCTCCCCAACTCCAACTATCGGCTAGGTCATGTCATTTGTGTCATTTGCTGCTTCACTCTATCAGTATCAACTCAGGAGAGGGTTTTGCAAATGATTCACTTCCAGGGTATGGGACCATGGAGAGTGTGCCTCAGAATTGGAGCACTGTCAAGGTTTGGGAAGAAATGTCAATCAATATGGTACATACGTTACGAATGCAAGTTTGTGGAGTCGGTATTCTTTCTTCTACACCACTAACGATCGACGAGGTAGAAAATAGTAAGTAGTAAGTCCTATCGTTCGGACAACGTTGACGGACGTCGTCATAGGTCTAGCCCATGCATGCGAAGTTGCGAACGACACTGGCTCAAATGAATCTCTTGCTTTCGCAAAGAGGTGTATACTCTCATGTCAAGAGCATGCTATCTGTGCTGTGGATAGGCCACCGTTCCGACCCACCCGCGTCCTAGACGTCAAGAAGCCCCCCTCTGCCTCAAATGCGATACGACTCGTGGAAACTACAGACTTACCAGCGTCACCTCTCCTTCCGTATATTGCGCTAAGCCACTGCTGGGGCGGCAAAATCGATTATAAACTGTTAGAGAGCAATCGTGAAGACATGAAGCGGCAGATCGATTTCTCTTCTCTCACACGCAACTTCCGGGATGCAATTTCAATCACTCGTACGCTCGGAGAACGATACCTCTGGATCGACTCACTTTGCATCATTCAAGACTCCTTGTCAGATTGGGAGAGAGAATCTTCTCAGATGGGCCAACTGACGCCAATTCAACATGCACAATATCAGCCACAGCGTCGAGGAACTCCGAGGGTGGTTGTATATTACCCAAAGAGTTATTTTTCAATGACTGTATATTGCGTAAACATGACAAACATTCACTAGTCGTTCGATCCTGGGTTCATCGAGATTTATCTCTGGACTATTTGTTCTCCCAAAAAGTCGACCCAGCAGCCCTAAACAAGCGTGCATGGACGTTTCAAGAAAAGATCCTATCACGCTGTGTCTTGAACTTCTGTGATGGCATCCTCCTCTTCGAATGTAACACACATCGTGCATCGGAGTACCACGCAGAAGGCGTTCAGCACAAAGTGATAGCAACAGTTCAACAAGATGGAACACAAAACTTTGGCCCACGCAAAATTGTGCATCCAGCTGTAGAGAGGGGCCGAAGGTATATTACCCAGAAAATCAGTAGGAAGAGGACGCCAGGGATAAGGACAAGGTACCACAGTAGTACTTCTGTAACCTACCTGAATCCTAATTACTCATTCGCCCCAGAAGACATAGAAGTGGAACAGAGCGAGTCCTCACTACTCGGTTTTCGTGGTGCGTTCGACATGTTAAGCCATATCAAGAAGCCAGTGGAGACATCATTCCAGCGTCTTGAAATTCACCGTCGGTGGTATGAGCTGGTGGGGCTATATTCTGCTCGTGAGCTGACAGAGCAGAAGGACAAGATGATGGCTATTTTGGGGCTGGGGGATGCTATTGAGATGAATACGGGGTTGAGGTTTGTGGCTGGACTCTGGGAAGAAGCTATGACTTTCAACTTGCTCTGGATACCACTCGGAGAGCCCGGGCACAGACCAGTAAGTGCATCTCTCTCTCAGCACAGTCACCCAGTTGCAGATGAACTCAATACTCATATCTAAATACCTTGACTTATCCAACTTACTCCCTCCAACTCGAGCATCAACTAACACCAAGATCCTCAGGTGAGAGACATACCGACCTGGTCCTGGGCATCAGTTGATCGAATAATCGACGAGATCACTTCCTCGGCATCAATCAAGAATTCCGAAACCATAATTGACCATCTCGACATAATTGACCATCTCGATATAAAACACATCAATCCTATCATCAAACATAATCCTCTGACCCACCACGCTAGCCTAGTCTTCCTCGACCACTTAACTCTCCTCGATGAATCCAGCGAGAACTCCCATCCCGACATCATCATCCTAGATGATGATCTAGCCAGAGAGATTGCCTTCCGTTCAATTCTATCTTTCACAAATAACCTTGGAGAAATAGAGGTACATGGGATTGCGGTTCGAGGAAAATCAGCGGGTAGCAATATCTACGAACGAGTTGGATATTTTTGGACAAAAGGCAGTTTTGCGACGAAGGAAATTTTGGACATTGTTGATCAGAGAAGGGAATTCGTGCTCGTTTGAGTAAGTGGGTGATTGAGTGAGTGAGTTAGTTAGGGTTCTTATGTGAACCTTGAATATTGAAATTACAGCGATTTCCAGTTCGGACGGAGCTCTGCCCTGAGTCCTGAGCATGCTCATGATTGTGAAATTCTTGTATGTGTATGACTTACTCGTAAAAGTTGTGTCGTTAAGTTGATCATCGGCCAAGGTGCGTGTTGTTGCTTCACCTTCGGTTTGTAACCGCTGAATCCGGACTTGCCCGTAACAGAGAATGAATTTCCAGAAATTGGAGTGACTAACAAATTCATTACCAGTTTCGAAAAGTGAACTCTTCTAGCTAAAGGTAGGTAGGTATAACTAGGTAGAATGCTCCAGCCATTCGGGTCTAGCGCCACAGTCACGTGCCGATTTGATCGCATCGCGTCGCCCTGATTTCTATCAACGCGACAGGCTACTTGCACCAGCATTGAAGACACATCATCAACCTCAGAATGGCGAGACAGGTGGACATGGAGGAGGGCATGAGCCCCATGGAGCGCGGTCGTTTTCGATACAAGCTGAAAGACTACGAAGGAGCTCTCAAAGCTTTCAACGAGGTATGTACGATAACAGCCATCTCTGATGTCGCCTTTCCGGACGATCTGGGTGGCTATGGGAAGAGGTTATTGCTCTCTTTAACGTTCCCACTTCATCCGCTCGTTGTCTAATGATGGATTCCCTGCTAATCGTCCGTTCAGGCTGTTGCTTCTAGTACGGATCACATGCTACTCACTGCTTTGGACAGTCGCGCGGCGACCTACGAGAAACTCGAGTTTTATTTGTCTGCACTGCGAGACGGCAAGTCGATGATTGAGCTGAAGCCAAAATTATCAAAGGTATAGTCCATGACTCCATCTCCCGAATCGATTGCTGAAACTTCCACAAGGGATACCTCCGTACTGGCAAGATATTGCAACTCCAAGGCAAGGAGAAGCTTGCTCTGCAGATCTATGCTAGAGGCCTGGGCAAAGTCTCCTCTGGGACCGATAAGGACCGTCAGGTATGTCTCCAGCCACTCGGCTCCCGAATTGTGCTGATCATTTAGCATCTGGTGATATTTCATGAGAAGCTGCGGAAAGTATTGAAGCCTGGCAAATCGAAGGACTTTATTGAGCGTCTTCCCCTCGAATTAGCTCTCATGGTTTGTCAACATCTGCCCATGCGAGATCGAGTGTAAGTTTCACCAACGCCGATGACAGAATGCGGTGTTGACGATTGAATAAGAATCTGCTTGGCTGTATCCAAAGCATGGAAAGGTGTCTTGGAATCCTCAACGAAGCTGTGGACTACCTTCGACACGACACATGCCAGAAGAGCGATCAGTCTGAAGTCGATAAAGATCCACCTTCGACGATCGAAGTACACTTTAGACCGCGCAGTCATCACTTTGAAAGCCTACATCGGTTCCGACAAGATGAAGTTCATCGCCAAGACATGCAAGAACCTTCGAGAGATCCATATCCATGGCAATGGCCTCATTGGCGATACTCTGTACTCGGCCTTGCCCGGCAGCACTGCGCTTCGAACCATTTCCACTTCTGTCGGTACGGAAATCCCACTATATGCCATCCAATCGGTCATAAAAACATGCCACAAGTCCTTGGTTGATATCAAGTTCTTGCAAATCAGAGGAAACAAGGTTGCTGCTGTCCCAGGAAAGTGGGCAATGGCTGAATCGCTGAAGAGCATACACCTCAGAGCTGGGTTTGACTCATGTTTGGACTTTGTAAGTTCTACTAGGATCTGGAAATCGATATCATTTGAAACTTGAGGCTAGTCATAAAGACTCTGGAATCGGAGCGATTTCTTCTCTTGCATTTTATTTTGGGTACGCAGACTAATTTCTATAGGACGGTCTTCGAGACAATACACCCAATGCCACCTCTGTTATCCTAACCAACTGGAACATCACAGTACACCTCGTCGACGCTACTCCCTGGAAAGCCCTCGAACGTCTCGATCTCACAGACACCCAACTCACCCGCCTCCCAAAATTCCCTCCAACTCTCAAACACCTCGTCTTGAGCGAGAACCCCCAGCTCAACCTGAGACCAGATGAAGAGCGGCCAACTCTCCTCCCATTACTCGAGACTTTCGCTTGCGCCTCCACCGCTCTCGACGGCGAAGCCCTCAAAGTTATCACTGCCGCATCCATCAAAGCCGGTAATCTGAAGCGTCTCACAATCGGCGATCGAATGGTGAATCCACGGGAATCGCTTGTCAAGGACGAATTCCCACCTTGCGAGACCCTGGAGGAGCTCTCTCTTGCGTCTATGGTCCTCTCGGACAAACCGGCCTTGGAGATAGTTAGCTTGTATCCTAACATCAAGAGATTGGATATCTCGGCTACTCACATCACAGGCGTGGCTGTCAAGGCGTTTGTCAATATGGGTCTCAAGTGGCTGAAGATCAATGAGTGTGATCGTATCAGCGCTGATGCTGTGGAGTGGGCTCGGGGCAAGGACATCGAGATCATTCACAACCTTTTGAGCCAGGGTACTCGAGTTAGAGGCGCGGCGAGATTTGCTGATAGTGTGTTTGGGAGCATTTTCTAGGTTTGGAACGTCATCATGTGGGGATCTGGGCGCATTGGATGGTATTGGGATTTGATGGCGCTATTTGGGACGCAGCGGTGGCATAAGGGCGTTTCGTTGTCATTCAAGGAAGCATCTTAGAAGAATGTCCTATTTGAGGTATGGGCCAGGCCAGACTTTGAACTCACGATTATCCCGATTTCTCTTTACCCCTTGTGACTTGTCAGTAAAATTCCAGAGCTAGTGCTCGCTCTCTTTTGTCTTTTCTTCTCCATCCAAAGCAGAGCAATTTTACTTGTCATTTGTTCAATATTTCTGCATTTTATTTCTCTCGCTCACTGCAAGTTAACAAACAACCCCCCATCAACCAAAAGCTGCGCTCCATTCACATATCCACTCAACTCCTCACAAGCCAAGAAAACCGCCGGGCCAGCCATATCTTTGGGCTCACCCGTCCTCCCAAGTGGTATCCTCGTCTCCATATACCTCCTCTTCTCATCATCATTCAGATCCTCCTCGTTCAGCTGCGTTTTGATGGTGCCCGGCAGCAGAGCATTGCATCTAATCTTGTACTTCCCCAGCGCTACAGCCATGCTCTGCATGAGGGAGAGCACGCCGGCTTTCGTGGGCGTGTAGTGTGTCTGCAGACCGCCGCCGACGAGCGCGGAGATCGATGAGATGGCAATTATGCTGCCGCCTGTGTTTTGGAGTGCCATTTGTCGCGCGGCTGCTTGGCAGGAGTAGAAGGCTCCGTCGAGGTTTATGCGGACTGTGGAGGCGAAGAGGTCGTGGTCGAGGCTGGAAAAAAGAAGAAGAGGAGGATTGTTAGCTGGATTCTCCTACTCAGCGTTGGTCTCTTCGCATCCGCGGACCTCCAAATTCTCCCGTTCTATTCCACTCTTCTCCAACCTACCATCCCATACTGGAGAATACCCCACAACGGCTAGAGGGAAGATGAACAAAAGAGCGGATGGGAAACTCACTCCAAAAACTCGGCAAACTGGCAAACTCCCGCATTGCTCACAAAAACATCCAACTTCCCAAACGCCTTGACAGCCTCCTCGACGAGCAGCTTGCCCGTCTCGGGCTTACTCACATCGCCCTGGACCTCGATCAGCTTGCCTGCTTTGTCGTCTTTCTGTTTCAGTGCCGCCGCTTCGGCGAGGAGCGAATCCTTGTGGTGGGCGTCGGAGGGGAGGTTGAGGTGGTTGATGGCGACGTTGCTGCCCTGGCGGAGGAACTCGAGGGCGATGGCGCGGCCGATTCCGGTGGTGCCGCCGGTTATGGCGGCGGTTTTGGAGAGGAGGAGGTGGTGTGCCATCTTCTCTTTTGCTTTGCTTTGATTTTATTCTGCTTTTGAGGTGGTAGTCTTACTGTGGAATTCGAGGTGTGGTGTTTGGGGGTGGTGTTTGGTGGGGTTCCCCGTCCGTTCCTCTATGCGGTCTGAACTGTGTAATTTGGAATCTGGGTAGACTTGTCTACAATCGAAGTTTAAAGACTGGGGGTGAGAATGAGAGTAAGAAAGAGATATGCATTCAAGACTGATACACTACCTTCGCGTCCTCAACAGTACTTACTCGAGCGCGTGGCGGGGTTTGGATAAAGTCGAAGATGAGACAGGCAGAGCTTGGTGGGGTTCATTCGGGCTAGAGACATCCACCATTCCCTGCCAAGAACCCCGCGATTCGGTCTTCTGGGCCATTTGTGCCCGAGAGACAGACAGTAGACATTTTCTTTCCTCGGCCATGCCGATGGTTGGAAGGAACTTGAAAAGGCCGGCTTTGAAAAATCCAATTCCGTACTATTTCGGCAATGCGATGCGGGAAAGTCTAGATACTGGGACCTGGGAGTTGTCAGGTGGCAAAGGTAAGTCATGTGGATGGCTTGATCGTACGATGCTAAGATGGTTGGTGTGCGTGAGAAAGATACAGCATTGTCTGGGATAATTCTCAGACTTGTGCCGAAAAGGCGCTGTTGTGCAATTGACTTCGGAGGTTTTTACAGTACCTAGTCAGACGGCTTGGGGCTTGTGGGACGTCAATCGGAGAATATTTTCTAGGTTGGCATGTGGCTGCTTTTCAACGGTCTGTTGTGCTTCTAATGTCTACGACATTGAACTAAAAGAGAGTTACACGTTACACGACAACAACATCATCGATGCAAACATATACCCATTCCAATCTATATACCAGAACAGTTGAATACACAAAATTACCTTCCTATGCAGTTGTTAGGTCATGTACCCCCTTCACAATGCCATTTACTAGTCCCTCTCCTTCAGCCTTCTCTTCAATCTCCTTTGGCGCTGGCGCTTGTGCTGGCGCTCCCAATGGCCTCTCTGGGTTTGGGGTCAACAAGTACTTTGCTGGAATCAATCTAGCCGCTGGATTCAAAGTCAATCCAAAACCAGGCTTGTCAAGCTGAGTGGTATCCAAGAATCCCTTCAATGGGATTGGCTCATCCAAGAACAAGTCTCCAAAAACTGGCAACACACTCTTTCCGTCAGGCGAGTTTGCGAGGTACTCCTGGAACGGGCAATTCGTTTGGGATACCACAAAGTGGTAACTGTAAGGTCCACTGGCGTGGGGAACAACGGGGATATCGTATGCGGAGGCCATGGCAGACACCTTGAGGAGCTCCGTCAAGCCACCAAGCCACATGACATCTGGTTGGATGATGTCGAGATTTCGGCCCTCAATCAGTTTGCGGAACCCATATCTCGAGTACTCGTGTTCTCCGGTGGTGAACTTGAGCTGAGGGTGGGCGCGCTTGATCTGTGCAAATCCGTCTGTGTCATCGGGCGACAGACACTCTTCCCACCAGTTGATGTTCAGGTCGAGACAAGCTGTGGCAAGCTCGATGGTATATGGGACGTTCAAACTCATGTAGCAATCGACCATGATTGGGAAATCTGGACCGACGCTCTCTCTGTGCTTTCGCAAGAACTCGACATTCTTCTTTAATCCCTTGTGGCCCTCCTCTGGACAATATGGCAAAGGAACCTTGGCACCCCAGAATCCCATGGCCTTGGCAGCTGTTGGTTCTGGTCCTGTGCAGTAGAAATCCAGTCTTTCTCTTGTGGCTCCTCCAATGAGTTTGTATACCGGCTCGTTCCTGATCTTTCCTTGCAAGTCCCACAGCGCCAGATCAATGACTGAGATGACTGCCACTGGAAGTCCTTTTCGGCCATAGAACATGGAACCTCGGTACATCTGTTCAAAGAGATGGTTGGTATCTCGTGGGTCGGCACCGATCAGGAAGCGCTCGAAGTGTTGGTGGACAAGCCAGCATGCTGGGGGACCTTCAAGTGAGGTATGTCAGTCTCCGATCATCCAAGTCTTTGCTGGAGCAAGTCATTGCTGGAATATTTCTTACCTCCAAATCCAGTTGCGAATCCGACTGTGCCGTCCGACCCCTCAATTTCCACGCAGAAGGAACCCAAGACATTGATGCCCCAACTCGTTCTTGAAGCTCGGTATTTCTCCCATCGGGACATGGGCGTCGATATGGAAGTGTCAATCAGCCTGTTCTGGAGTTAGAGAATTCCTCCGCGTGCTGGGATGGAGTGATTGACTTACCAGTGTCCTCCTTCTACATTGTGGTAGTCTCCTCCGGATCCAACGCCATCCACGACATAGGAGCGGATGGCCTTGATGGTGGGGAAACTTCTTGCTGCTGTTGCTGCCATGGTGGTAGATGCCAAAGCAAAGATGTGATGAGGATGTGGAAGATGGATAAGTGCAAAAGCCCTGTCTATCAGTCCAGGTATGTAGGAGATATGGAAGGTATGTATGTATATATGAGAGAGTTCGCGGAATTACGGGCGGACAGGATACATTGGCAAGTGATGCGACAAGGGCGAGTCAAGGAGGGAGAAAGCTGTGGTGGGGTTGATTCGGGAGCAGCTGCACCGTATGCCGAGCAAAATGTGGTCTTATGCTGATCGATGGCGGTCCACTAAAGAAGCGTTGGCCAGGCCATGAATCGATTGAGGGAGCTTGTGCCTCACTATTTCCGTCATGCTTGCTCGAAGGCGAGAATTGTTTTCGTGGGCAGGAGGACTTTTGCATGTGTTGTTGGGATGATTGGAAGAGGAGGAGGAAGAGGACGACAAAGACGAAGAGTGAAGGCGAGGTGGAAGGTAGGGGATACCGCAACCTCTGTCTGGCCTTGGCCTTGAGAACTACCTACCAACAGTAAAATGACAGGATATATTTTTATTGAAGAGCCATCAGAAGGCCTCTCGGGTATTGAGTCTACTGTTACATTTCCTGCTGAGAATTGCAGTCTAGGTAATTCGGGCAATCTTGAAGCCTCTCTGTCCTTGCTGTGTCGAATCTAGACATTCCATTCTTGTTGCTTGAATAAATCTAGACAAAATCCAGTTATCCAGCAGCCACTTACTATGTTTCTCTCCCCCTACCTACAGTTCAATTTTCAAGTCCCTACTTGTTTAAACCTTAAACAATTACTTACTTACTGCAGCCAGGGTGTCTAGGTAGGACAAGCTTAACTTCCTTCCATTCCAGTTTATAACCATAATTTCACGTGCATCAACTCCGGTAACAATCGTACGAGTCTATCACGGAGATTTAGTCGGTCGGTATATTTCCATCAGTCACAAAGTCACACTGCGTCGGTGTCCATGTGCCTGTCTGTCCGTGTCCATGCCCATGCCCACGATGCCGGTTTTCGAGAATGCAATGCAATACTGCATCTCATTTCTCGTAGAGTTCAGTTCCCATCCCATCCTTGCCATTTCATTTCATTTCATCCTATTAATCGCTTCCATCCGAAACTTCCCATCCCATCCACCTACCCTCCCCATGTAATACGAACCCACTCGCTCGCCTCCCAGTCCACTGAGTGCTCTCTCTCCACGTCCACTCCACTCCCCGCAAACGCGCACTGCCGTTTCGCTGACGATCGATCCCATCACATGGCCTCCGGTGGCTCTGGGCACGCGGCGCTGGCCATTTTAGATTTTTACTTCGAGTACTTACGCAAAGTACGAAAGTATACTTTGAAGTATCTCTTAATCCGAAGGGGCAAGAAGTTTACTCCTCTCTCCTTATTGGCGAGGTCCATGCCTCTAACCCATAAAGCTCTCTCTCTCTCTCTCTCTCATCTCATGTCGGCCGCCTTCTGAATCCTTTTACTGGGAATACCACGGTACTGTTCCTCACTGTAATTAATTTACAGTCCTGCACACCATAATCGCAACCCTCCACATCCCTGTGCTGCATTGCATGGCTGACGAGCCTGCCCTGCACCGGACTGGCCTCGGCCTGGAGAACTCTGCCTGAATCCCAATCCATCTCCATCTCCTTCTCCTTCTCCTTCTCCACGCCAAAGCCCAAGCCCAAGCCCACACACACCAAACAAGCCGAGGATCCTCCTCCGCCCGCCCTCTCCCTCCCTGGCTGGCCTCTTCTCCAGTTCTCCTTTCCCCCACAGAGCTCGCTATTAAAGTACACCGAGCCCTCCGAGCCTTCGTTCTCAACTTGACCGAAAAATCATTCCATTTTCGCGACCAGCAGCATCAGCGCGTCGCCCCCCCGTCCACCAGCCAGCAGACATGGACCTCAAACACTCGCCTCAGTCGCCTCCTCTGCGTCCAGGAGTAAATCATCCCGAGAGCGACGAGGAGAACGCTTACAGCGAGGACGACAGCTTGGGGGAAAATGGAGAAAATGGTAGTCGGCCCCGTAAAAGACAGCGGCGGCCCATGTCGGTCTCGTAAGGATTATGTCTCTTCCTCTCTCGCCAGTCAATCTCTTTGATATCGCCAGCGCTCTTCCTGATGCTCCAAATCTGGAGCCTCTGGAGCAGCCCGAGGAGGACCGTTCCAATCAAGACAATAATGACCCAAATTGGCTAACGATTCGTCGAAGGTGTGAGCTGTGTAAGCAAAGAAAGGTATGACAATCGACTGTTTTGCCGAGTGTTGCGTGCGCCGAATGCCTTTTCGAGGTCTTCCGTTCTGGGACCGAGTCTTGCAGTTCAAGAAATCCAATTTTACATCAAGCTCCTGTACGGAGTTCTGCACACAGTCTTGCTGCTTGCTGCGAGCCTGCGGAAGCCAAGGAAAAAAACCTTCGAGCCTTCAGCAGAGTACTTCCGTAATGCAGACTTCACGCAGCTGGTTCAAACTGAGCTACAGATGTGTAGCATTCATTTACTCGAGGATCTCACAATTTCTATACCAGCCAATGGTGTTTCCTTGAATCATTCTGACTCTTGACAGGTCAAATGCGATCGTGGTCAGCCGTCATGCGGGTGGTGTACTCGCAATGGCGCTATTTGCGAATACAAAGAGAGAAAGAAACCTGGGCTAAGAGCTGGATATGGTCGAGAATTGGAACAGAGGCTGGATAGGTGAGCAAGTTCAAATATGCTATCCAGCAAAAGGTGGCCAGTCTGGCCAATGTTCAGGAACACTACCCAATTCTAGTGTCAATTCCCACGTTGGGATATCACTAAGTTCCAATGTCCAATTGAATTTCGGACATTCATGGGTTTTCAATCCCTAACTCATTCAACTGACTTCTTTTTTTCAGACTCGAGGAAATTATCAGATCTCATTCTCAAATTCTCGAAACATCCTTCACGAACCATAGCAACAGTATACCCAGCGATCACGACACTCCCCAGAGTGTTGGCTTCCGATCGAATGATGGACATCGAAATCATGTACCTCATGCAGAGACAGCTCTCTTCCTCCAAAAACCATCATCCGCCTTTCCAGGCAGCCAGTCAATAGATTTTGGCAATCCGATCCCTCAAACACCAGGCATGCCTGGATTACACGGCGATGTCTTCCAACAAGGAATGCAGCAACCAAACAGTGTGCATAATCAAGCCCATCAAGTAGCTTCAGGTCATGCCCCTGAGTTTTATAACACGGGTCAGCCACCTCTATCATCACCAAGTCTCAACATTACACCAAACCAACCTGAATTCTCCTCCGATCACGCGCTCCCTCCATACGATCTTTTGTACGCTCTAGTCGATCTATATTTCAAGCATGTCAATACATGGTGCCCGATTCTGCATAGAAGATCTACTTTGGATGCACTTTTTGGACCCTCTACTTTGGATGAGGCCGACAAGATATTGCTTCACGCCATTGTTGCGACAACATTAAGATTCTCTACAGATCAGCGCCTGACCGAGGATAGGCGTACCCATTACCATGACATATCCAAGCAGAAAGTACTGTTGTATGGATTGGAAAATTCCTCTGTGAAGGCGCTCCAGGCTCTGGTCATTCTTGCGCTGGATCTTGTGGGTAGCAGTAATGGTCCCCCAGGATGGAATCTATTGGCTTTGATCACCCGTTCTGTTGTTCAGTTGGGACTTGCAGTCGAGACCACATCTGTCTCAGTCTCTCCGAACTACCCTTCCATATACACTCTTCGAGCAATGGTACTCCCGGAAGCAGACAACTTCATCGAGGAGGAATCAAGACGTCGTCTCTTTTGGATGGTCTACCTGCTCGACCGATACGCAACCATTGCGACAGCATTCGAATTCGCACTTGACGAAAAGGAGATAGACAGGACATTGCCATGTCGGGATGACCTCTGGAACAAGAACCAGCCAGTACAAACTCGTTGGTTTCGAACATCCGAGCGGACTGAATATGATATCGACAAGCCAGAGAATCTTGGCACTTTTTCCTATTACATTGAAATCCTTGGAATCTTGTCGAGAATCCACAAATTCCTCAAAAAGCCAGTTGATATCAGTGCTCTCTCGGATGTCGAGCAGTGGCAAGGAGAATATAGGGAATTGGATAACATGCTTACGTCCTGGAAATTCGACCTTCCTGCTGATTATGGGAATATGGCGAAGCTGTTTCAACCAGGAGGTAACAAGTCGATAAACTGTGGTTGGGTCATGCTTCATGGTAAGTTCATAGACATTGCAGATGGCCATTGCTAACCTGTTTAATAGCAACATACCACACAACAGTCATCAGACTTCATTCCTCAGCCGCCTACCCAACAACTAGATCACCCATCTTCACACCATCCTACAGCGCCAGTCAAAGATGCCATGGAGCTGTCGAAAACATAGCTGCTCTCGGCGAATTCGTTGTTCAAAATGGCATGCTCCCTAAACTTGGTCCCCCATTTGCCTTCACCCTCTGGGTAGCAGCACGACTCCTCCTCGTCCACGGATCAACAATCGAGCACAAGCTGAGTCCCCAAATCCAATTCTTCGTCGACACTCTCCGGGAAATGGGTCGATACTGGCTCGTCGCTGAGCGGTACACCGCCATCCTGCAACGCGTACTCGACGAGCACCGGGACTCAGAGCACAGCGCCGGCACGAGCGGCGAACGCGTCACTCCCTCCTCGGTCAAGATACTGGCGGACATGAGACGCTGTGCTTACGACCTAGACTTCCTCATCTCGAGACAGCCCAAGCACATCGGCATGGTATCACGTATGCCTAGCGTTACACCCGCGAGGACACCCGCCCCGAACGAGCTGGAATACCTCGACGTCTTTGATTTCTTCAACGTGCCTAGGTTGCCCGTTGCGCCGGGGGACATGGGCCACGTCTCTGGCAACGGCAACGGCAGCGTGGGGGACCTGCATATCCCTGAGATGGGCAATGGGGCGAACGAGTTCAACATCACGAACTTCATGGTCGATGCTAATTCGGATTGGTTGTTCAAGAACCAGAGCTGAGAGAACGGAAGTGAGAAAGCAGGTTTCACGAACAGGAAGGGAGGGAGTTTCGGTGAGCGGTTGAGTGGGAAGTGGTAATTGTGCAGTAGTAGTAGCAATGACGCTGGCAGCGACAGCAGCAGCAGATGCGGACTTGCATCTAAGCCTTTGGCTAGAAATAACTTCGTGGGGTGGTGGGGACAAAGATAGAGAAGGAGCGAAGAAGAGAGAGGCTTAGGCGGCATTTTTTGTCGTGCAAATGAAGACGGGCGAGGCAAGATGAGGCGATGCAATTGTCCTTGAGGAACTGGGCGTGTTTAGGCAGAGCTGGATCGTACTCGGCGACGATGGGATGGGGGTTCTCTCGGCCGGAGAGATTCCAATATAGCATGATTTGGAGTTGGGGAATGGACAAAAAAATATGCAAGTAAGAAAAGAGAAAGGGATTATTGAGATGGAGGAATAGGAGGAGAGGACAGAGGACAGAGAGGCAGAGGGGATACGGTTTCTTGTGAAACCACATCAGACCTTCGCATCTTCGCTTCGGTTCTTACTCGGCCTTGTTGATATTGTTGCTGCAGGACGATGCGGCGTAAGACTTTGTACGACTTGACTGCGGCGCCCAGCTCGACTTTGAACGTTGACTGTTAATGAAGCTAAATGGACAGTATTCGGGTAGCTCCAATTGCAGCCTAATACCAATTTCTGAAGCTGGAAAAACTAGCAAGTAGGAGTATCGGATCGAGGAGCACGCTAGATAGAAGATGAATGTACAGTACCATGAAGGGAAAACATACGAAGTGCAAAGTACGAAGCTCGAATTGAGAAGTAGTTTCTAGTTCCTCTAGATGCAATGAATGTGAAATGAAATGCTGGTTGTAAAAGAGAGAGAGATGTATGGACAAGGGCAATTGCTGTGCCCAGTCCCCAACGTAGTATCGCCTCGTCATTACCAGAATGCAAAATGTGGCTAGGTACAGTACCAGTACCTCACTTCAACTCGAAGTCAAGAACACCCAGCGTAGAATAGGACAGGGCATGGGATTCGACGGCTCGTATCTGGGCCACGCTTCGTCTCGTTACGGTGACGTTGTCGCACCCATGCAATGATTATTATGAAAGCATAGAAGCAGAATAGAAAGAAAGAAAAAAGAGGAGAATATGACTCCAACCCAAAAAGAAACCCAAGAACACCTGAACCAAGGATCACAGCAGGGAGTAATGTACTAACAGGAAAGAAACGACCGCAAATCTAGAGTCTAGACCCCTCCATTCTCCAGCTGAAAAGAGGAGCTGAAGACGTAAATCAAGGAAGAAAGTATGTGAGATATATTAATTTACTTGCAGTCTTTGTTTATGACGAAGGGTTTGGGGTTTGATCTTCACTAGGGTGTTGTTGTGGAGTGGAGTGGAGGAGCTGTGTCTACCTATTCAAGCCTCAGCGGCCCAGAGTTTCCCCATTTCGATTGTACTCCGTATCTGCTGTGGCTGCATCTAGTGGTATCTCGATGAGGTCTGTAATAGCTTCTCGATGACAGTCAAGACTAGCTCGCGCGGCGCAAAGACAAAGAGGGGAAGAGAAAGAGAAAGAGAAAGAGAAAGAGAATAATCAAATCAAGCCGAAAAGCCACACCGAAAACTTACACATGAAGGATATGGCAGGGTAAGAGCAGGGCGATGATGGCTTAGGAAGTAAGTCAGAAGTTCCCCGGATCATCGTGGACGCCGAGTCGGATCGATAAGCAGTCGAAGCAAACCTTAGAATAAGATAGGTAGTGAGAATAAGTGAGATGAGATGATGCCTGTGATATCAAAACTGCTGCCTGTCTGTCTGTCCTCGACGGCACATGTAAGGTAAGGTGAGGTCGTAGGTATCAACTAAGGTCACGGCGAGCCCGAATGCCTCCTCACTCTCGTCTGCACGCTTGTCACCGGTGGGAATCTTACCGCCGTCACTCTACCTTACCTTACTCTACCTTGTCCTACCCTGCCGTCCCATTCATACCATACCATATCGTCACCATCTCCGTCAGCGAGCGACTCGGGGGCAGAACCACAAGAGAGCCACATCGAGGCGCAGTCCAGATCACGTTGCTTTCCCTTGTCCTGTATGAGGAGCTAGACAGGGTGCGAGTGGGCTTCCATTGGCCGCCTTACGAAGTGCGTGACGCCAATCGAGCCGGGGGGTCTTGAACGGGCCGGCCTAGCGCGAGGCTGTCTCGTTGAGATGGGACTGGGATCTCGCAAGGCAGATTCAGGATATCGAGGTTGAAAATGTCACTGATACGTCCTTGTACGACACTGGCGGTTGGGCGAGTGAGTGAGTGAGTGAGGGTATCGTGAACGTCAGTTTCGACTACTGCACGTTTTGGGATTGGCTGGCATCAATCGAATCTTGGGTACGGAAAGGATACTGGAGGATTGGTTCCCAGATCGATCTGCCAATCCGAATCTAATCTCTCACATCCTTTCGCAACAGATCCAGAGGCCGTATCCCAGCCTATGAACGTTCGCAAAGAGAGACATTTTTTATATCTTCATACAGTAGTCGTCGGTGCCAAGCTTAGTTCTGATTCTCTTGTCAATTTTGACGTTTGGATACCCTGCGAATTTAGTAGTCTCTTTGACTTTCGTCATTTAGATTTCCAATTGGATGGATGGTTCAGGTCTTCTGACAATGATTTAATGATTAATGATTCAACGATGCATGATAGATGACTCTACGTGGGTCATCGCCGAGTCTGGAGATGATTAATTGTACCTGCGAACCAGATCGACAACTCCATGTCAAATCTCTAGATACGGTACCTTTGGTGTGCGATTCGCACGGAAAGCCTGATCTTTGCGAAGTCTTGTTCTTGCCTGTCTGTGGCTAGTTAGGTGGGAATCAGAAACCAGACATCGAAACCCCACGTCCAATTGATGTTGCTTCTGGCTGTTACTATTCTCTCTCTCTGATGACTCCAACGTTACCAATTCCTCAATTGACTTCTCTCACCGAATTTGGCGCACATATCGGCGTCCCAACCGGGTCAAATAGACGCAAGAGCAGCAAAGCAAGTGTTTCATCACCTGGTCCAGCTGAAGAAGCACAAGAATGGAGTCATCTATCTCCTGACTGCATGGCCCTCTCTCTACCTCTCTGCCTCTCTGCCGCTCTTCAGGACTCTTGGACCAGGCTGCGAACAGTTCCATCCCATCTCATCCCATGCAACTGCGGTGCAGTGCAGAGCAGAGGGACAGAACAGAGCAAGCAGGTGGAGAAGAAAAGTATCGCAAACCGCAACCTTAGGCACCAGCTTAAGGACCAGGACAAGGACAAGGACGCCGTGGCAAATCCATTGGTGCAAATACGGCTGAAAATGCGGCCTCGAGGAAATCTCCGATTGAGTGAGTGTTCCATGCACCATGCTCCCCTCCCTACTCCCCAATGATGGTCGCATAACCCGCGCCGGTCTCCTTGCTGGGACGAGGGAGCGGCTGTCATTTGTCCGGCACTTGGACGCAACGGCTGTCGACGTTGACCGGATTCGTTCGACCGTTTTCCCACGAGAGGGGGGTTGTTTCTCGCGAACGCACAGCCCCTGTAATGCGGTCACTAATTGCAGGGCAGGGGACGTTGACATGTTCGTTTACAAGGCTAAGGCTGTCGATGAGATTTACAGGGGAGGGAGGGAATGGGAAAGTAGGGAAGGGGAGAGACGAAAGAGGGAGAGAGGGAGAGAGGGGGAGAGAGGTGAGAGCCAAAACGAATAGAAGAGGTAGGATAACGTTTGTGTGGGTGTTCTAAATCCGGCTCGGTATGCTGACATCTATGGCAATTGGCACGCACCGCACCGCACCGATCGCATCGCATCTCTTTCAGACAACCAACCAATCGACCGACCGAGCGACCGACCGATCTCTAATCTATGATTTGGATACAAACGAGTCTGCAATACAAGTGGCCCAATCTGCACTTCAACGATTAGTCTAATTTACACTGCCAAGCCGCCCCCAACCTCCTGAGAAGCTGCCCTTCTGGGACAGATACAGAAAAGCCCTTGAAACTAGCAATTATTGCAGCCACTTACTTGCTGACAACCTAAACTAACTGACTTTACTGGACTTGACTGACTCCACTCACCAGCCTCAATCGAAACAGAACGCCGACAGGACACCTGCCACACCGCACAAGTCCGGGCATGGACAGCACAGGTAGGTACAGTATCCGCGCTATCACGCTTTCGTTCCCCGACGCCCGCCTGCCTACCTTTGGACGCTCACCTCAGACTGTTGTTGCTGCTTGCGGCTTGCTGCTCTCTGCTCTGTCTGGTATGATGACCCTCGGCCTGCTTTACTGTGGCTGTCGATGCCGGACTATCGGACTCTCACTCTGTCTGTCATTGCAGGGTGCAGAGCAGAAGCCCAACTAACCATTCATTGCTAGCCATGGCAAGCAAATAGCTAGCACTCATTTATGGTCTACCTCTGTTACACCAGGCAGGCATGTTTGTCTGTATCTATTTACTGTAGCTAGACTCGTCTCGTCTAGCTGCAGCAACCGTCCGTACCTCGTACCTCTTCTACTCACAATGGCCGAACATCCTCCTCCTCTCCCACCCCTCCATCATTATTGCAGGGTGTCCTCTTTCCCATCCCATGCACCGCCGATATTCTTTTTAGCATCTCCCGCATCCCTGCCGCACTAACCTGATGAGATCCGCAAGATCGCGTAATGGCCCAAGTCTCCGGGAAACAACCAGGTACCTTACTAGACCTCGAGGCTGAGGGCTTCCTTTACTCAGCACCGACCGCACCAGCACCAGTACCAGCACGCTCTCACCCAGCGAGCGATCTCAGCCTTCACAAGGCCATGCCATGCCATGTCAACTGTCGAACTGTCAACTCGGTGGTAAGCCCGTCCCAGGACAGACCACCTGTTTGGGCCATAGTCTTCCGGCCTGCCAGGGGTCTGATCCAGGACTGCGAGTCTGCAATATGGGGCACTAGTTCGTTCTTCTTTCTTTTTTAAAAATGTCCTGTCTTGTTCTGTCCTCTCATGTCTTCTGACGACACAACCACACTTCCTGCCCTTCACCCTCGACTCATCCTCTACCACCCTCCCTGCTTGACCTTCCTGCATCTAAGTTGACCTGCATATGGGCTGCAGCTCATCTGCATCCACCTCTCACCATCTCTCCACTGTTGCCTTATGGCGTGGGATACTCTCTCCAAGTCGAAGGAGTATTAAGGCAGTCACATCCCTCGGTCCAGATGACTCTTTGCATCACATCCTCCTGTGTCGTACTTCGTCTTTAGATTTCCTTTGCTCAGGCTTCCCTTTCAGTCTGCTCCTTAATATATTTCACGGCATCACTGCTATCTGTCTCAAATTTGTTTTCTATTTCTCAACACCACCCCGCCGGCGACCCCTCCGAGTTTGCTTTGTTACCCCACTACATTGGCAACCCCCCTCAACACCAACTTCTCTTAAGCAAATCTCAACATGTGTTACCTCGTCGTCGAAAGATACTCGGTGTGCCGGTGCCTCTACTACAAGCACAGCGTCGATATGTGTGCTGCATACGGCCAGCAAGGGCATGGAATTCAAGAGAGGACTGTCTTGGTCGGATACGCCTGCGAGAAGCACTCGAGTTATGATCAAGAAACTTCAAGTTCGCGGAATGGGTACTCAGACTCGGGATATGGCACAGCAAGCCATTCATCACATCAACACTCATCCCGACGACACCGCAGATGAAACGTATTGTCTTCGATAACTGGTTATTCATGGCTATCTTCCACGCTGGTGCGATTCGAATTCGATCATTGGAGGTTATATATGTTCTCATTTCGAGGAAGGACCTCCTCAGCGCCCCCATCTCAACTCACTCTCCTGCTCGTCGGCCACGATCGATTGATGTCGTCTTCGGCACCATGAGATCCGGCCACCAATCTCGAGCCAGCTCTCTTCCTCCTCCTCCACCACCACCACCACCACCATCACTCACTTCAATCACGAGACACGAATGAAAGAACGACCGGACGACACGCGCGATGCCATGAACCTCACGAAGTTATCGAAGGCGCAAAAGAAGGGAATACGAATCGGGCTCGACCCCTCATCCACATGAACGATTATCGACACAGTCATTGAAATTTTGCATTGCATAGCGGGTTTCCAGAGCATAGCGTCGGCATTGGGTCATTGGGCATGGTGTTCCTCCTTCTTCTGCGTATCGTTGTTTTGTCCTTCTTTTATTCTCTGTGTTTGCTTTTTTTTTCTGCTGCTGTTCTTCTTTCTTTTTTCGGTCATTGCATGGGATGGATATGATACCTGGTGTTTGGGAGGAACACTCTTGATTTTTGGGGGAATGCTTATGTTCTACATGGGGACCTCGAGTCATTTTTTTCTTTTACTTTTACTATGCCGATCTGAGATTCGCAAATCACATTTCTTTCCTTATTCTCTCTATCTACACTCTAAAGGAGCTAGCTCTCCAGCTCAGGCAGCCCAAAATTTTGTTTTCATAGGAAGGATCTGGATCAATTTATCAGGCTGCGCCTGCAGGATGGGAAAGGGGAAAAGTCCAATGTACAATCTCGTTCAATTTTTTTTCTACTTATACATCCATCTCATTTCACCATCTTCCGAGTCATCATTCGCTGGATCGTTTGTCTCTCATTTCAGCTGGGCTGAAGCACTCTATCTGTTACATTTGCGAGACATTCTTGTACTGTACGTAGATCTCCCAGTGCAGTCGCATGGGATTGCGCTCATGTGACACAAGGCTTTGACAGCCAGCGCACATCAGGCGAGGCTCAGGAAGCCCACTCACCACCGCCATGATCCTCGGCATTGGCAGGACCAATCATTCAAGCGCCCTCGTTCGTACCTGAAGTACGAGTACCGAATTAGAAAGGAGAACATGGGAAAGCGAGCTAGTCGGGAACATCCTCCAGAAGTCAAACAAATGAAATAAAAACACAAGCATAATAAATAAATAAATAAATAAGTACAGATCTCACATCAACTCAGGTGCTTGGTATGCTTCAATGGAGGACAGAGAAAACAATGCCCCCTTCCACCCCGTACTTCGCAAAGCGCGCTGCAGGAACAGGAACAGAAACAGGTATCTCGTCTTCTCTTGCCCTGGCTTATCTTGTCTTGTACTCTTCTCACCTCAGCATCATCCCCCACCACACCCCTTCATTCATTCACTCACCCATTCCCCTCTCAGCCCACCACCTGGGACCTGGATACACATACCGATTCGACGCACAGCACACCATCTCTTTTCCCAAGTTTCCAAAAAGGATCTCCATACAGCGACGGTGCCCTTGCATTTGCATTTGCACTTGCACTTGCACTCCCGACTTCGATTCTAAGCCTGCATGGCATGGCATTGCATTGCATTGCCGCTCGGCGATGCAGGTTCAGGCACAATACAGTACTGGACAGGACAGACGCGCAAGACGCCAGCCAGGAAATGAAGATGCTTGCTCACTTCATCAAGACATGCATACCTACTAATGCATCTTTACTCAGATGACAACCACTACCAGACAGACTTGCATGGCCTGGTCTTCTACTCGGCCAGGAACAACAACATACCTAACCCCACGGCCAAATATCTCGCCACATGTACCCAGGTATGTACCTACATGGATGAAGTCACCAGAGACAAGACTATGACCCACAAACAGCGGTCTCTCAAGGAAATTCCAAATCCCCAAACCCCCTTCCTATGTCTATCAAACTAAGTATCATTTCCTGATCAATCAGCACTCTTCAAATCCAAATCCCCATACATAGATACTCAGTACAGTACAGAATTAAAAGGCAGCCTTGCGCTACTGTTAGTGGGCACTGGGCTGCACACGCGGGAGTTATTTTTAGGGTCAGATCTCCAGTCGGAGCGGAGGGTCGGGTACGCTAGAATCTTGGAAGGGAGAAGGGGTGGGGCGGGCGGGCCCCCTGTTCTGTGGAAACAGGGATTGTGGTCGGTCGCCTGTTTGGTGCGAATATGCGCATGCGATGCGGGTTCGCGGGTTTGCACTTTGACTACGTGGGGATGGAATGGAAATGGAGATGGATGAATGCCTTCTTTGGTATAAGTTTCGGATGCAATGCAGTGTTGTGTGTACACTTGTACTGTTTGTATGCGATTTTGGGTTTGATAGGGGATGCAGAGGACGAAGCGAGGCGAGCACGGCAGGTGCTGTTTATGGGTAGGCAGATTCTCTTGATTTCGGTCCTTCTGTGTTTAGAGGAGGAATGGAAAAGAAATTATGTAGTTGGTTTACGAGCCGGTCTAGAGTCACGATACTCGATACCTACTCCTGTTTAGCATACCAGTCCAGATCTAGGCAGGTAGGTAAGTCTAAACCACGGAGATAATGCCTCTCTTGCAGGCACGAAACTAGCCGAACCCGAATCCAATCTTCAGTAGGATCTAATTCAACATCCTCATCAGCCTCTCTCGAAATCAATATCAACGCTGTACTCGGTGGCAAAAAGACCTCTCTATCAATAGTATATCCGCACTCGAAATCTGTATCTCCATCTACCTGAGACGAGAAACAATTGAGGCGGAGGCAGGGACATCGAAGGAATGGGTGGAGATACGAGCCGACGAACGATGGGGTGTAATACCCTTATTGCAAACGCGGAGACTCAAGCCTCTTCGATTCCTTCCTCTGAGCTCCTCTCTTATTTCCCAATCAATCAAAAATACACAAATCTCTGACTTCTTCCTCCCTCCCCCTTATTAATTATCGTTGCCATAAAAATACCCACCACGGCCACTAACTCACCGAATTGGGGGCCAGCCAGCTAGACACTCGCTCAGCTTCTTCCTTCAACAAAGCTAAACGCCGGTACTTGAAAATGCCACCCCCCAAACTATGGCAATTCCGATGATCGTCACACAGAATGCGATAAAGATGAGATGAGATAGATAGTGTATGTGTCTCGGGTAGATAACATGTTTACAGGCGGTAGGCACAGACGAACGAATTGAACACAACATCACACACACCACACCACACAAGCTGACGAGATCCCACGCGACAATCGCGAGTCCGGGCGCTTAACCTGTGGCTTTGCATCGCGTTTCCTAAGTAGGGTAATCCATTCTACTCCCCTCCATGATTCGGATAGATTACATTGTGACTCCCCTCCCTCCCCTCGCTTGCGTGGCTGCACAGTTCAGGCAGAGATGTGGTGTGGATGGTTGGTCGACTCGGCTTCGGTCCATCTGAGAAGCAAGCGAGTGAGCGACGATGATGATGTGAGGTGAGAATAATGGGGTCCAAAAATACCTCCATACCCGCAGTCCTCCCTCCGTCTTTCTCTCTTTTCCTGACAAACACCCTCCTAGCAAGTTACGCTTTTAAAAGGTTCTTTGTCATTCTCTACCTGCTCGTCAGGGAAAATATACAGCACTGTTTGCCGTCCCTGCCTAGACGGATTGCTAAGACCGAGGAGGTGAGATCTGTATGTAGCTGCGGTCGCACGGCTTACAGTTCCGAGGTACAGAAGAGCAGAGTATGGTAATTATGCTGCCAAGGTAAGATAAAGAGAGGGGGAGAGAAAGAGAGAACCAGCTGTGCCGTCTAACGACCTACAGATTAGAAGGTCTCCCAAGGGCGTCAATTACATTTCTGTGTGCTCTGCATTTGATTTGAAATATGCGAAATGGGGGGTTCTACGGGGACGGAGTGTTTACTCTTTTCGGGCTCATGCTCGGTTGTCGGATCGCGGGGAGGCGAATTGAGTACGGAGGTACAGTACGTACGTACAGACTGTGATGAGGAATCATCCGCATTGCGTGGCAATAGCTGAAGTAACCGGGGCCGGGTATCTGTGGACTGGACTTTGTTGCCGGTGCTGACGAACGAGATGCCGTAATGGGGTTGGTGAATTTTGTGGGTTTCTTCGGAGAAGCGGTCGACTTCCTCTGGTCGACTTTTTTGGCACCTTTTGATTTGTTTTGACTTGTAATTCAAGTCTTTGCCTGCAATCATACTTCTATCGTTTGGCGTTAGTCTGAATGTCCCTAACGCGTTCTCTTTCCAATAATAAGCGAAGTTTCTAGTTCTTGTTGGCTACTTCATACAGCTTACCATAAGCTAGAAAACCAAATCCACATGTCCATTTTTATTGTTGTAGACATTCGCCTAAGATCTCCAATGAATAATATTTTCCTATACCCATGAACTAAAGTAGACAGATCAAATCAAAAACAAATCAAGATGCATCAGCACTTTTCAAATCCACCCAGCAGCCATCCGCACTCACAAGCACCAAGCCCAAATTCTGCTTCTCCTCACCTAGCTGCAGTAGCTCCTCTGTCCCTGCATACTGCAACCCATCAAACCTTTGCACAAGCCGCACAATCGTATACAATGTCTCCGTAAGCGCAAAGTCTTCTGTTTTTGGCATCAGTTCAGTTCCGTTTTAGTCTCTCAAAGGGGGGGATTAAACACTCACGTCCAGGACATATCCTCGGCCCAGCATGGAAAGGAATATAAGCGTAAGAATTCTCCACCTTTCGCAGCTGTTCGTTCTCCCACCGCTCAGGTCTGAAGAGGTCAGCGTCGTCACCGTAGATGTCTTTACGGCGATGCATGGCGTAGGTGCAGTAGGCGACGTCCTCGCCTTTGCGTATCATTACTGGGTGTTTTTTATCTACTCCACCTCCTCGTGGGAGGATTACAGTTCGTAGGGCGGTGCGGGAGTTGATTGGTACGGAGGGGTAGAGGCGGAGGACTGGAAGGGGAGAAAAGTCATATTAGCAGGTGATTTATTGACTTGGGACTAGTGGGTGAGAGTGATGGCTCTGTGTACTGTCACTAACCTTCCTTAAGAACACAGGAGAGGTAGGTTAGCTTTCGAAGCCCTTCGTACGTAATTTCCTCATCTTCTCCAAAGGTGGAGGAGATTTCTTCCCTCACGCGTTGGAGCACGTTAGGGTTAGTAGCCAGTAGCCTCCTGGTATAAATCAGTTTCGTCGCTCATGTGTGTTGCAAAACTCAAAAAGTATTGAGAAGAACTCACATCGTCCAGGATAAGAGAGTGGCAGTGGTATCTCTCCCAGCCAACAGCAAATGCAGAACATGACTCCTCAGCTCCACCTGGTCTTGAGTCTCACACACCAGACTATCAAGTAAATTAGTCGTTTCCGTCTCGTTAGATGGATCGATCCTGGCCTTCCGAGTCTCGATCGCTTTCGAAGACATATTGTCAACGAAGTCATGCACCGTCCGGCACGCCGCCTGGTATTTCTTGCTATTCATAAGCCAGCACATACCACCTAGCTGATATCTCTTCTTGACATACTCCTGAGCGAACTGGAACGCCTCGGTGAAAATTTCCGCGTCTTCGGCTTGGTCTGGGTCCAAGCTATTGACTGATTTGCCGAAGAGGAATGCCGTCGATGCATCCATTGTTAAGCGAAAGAAAAGGGGCTGCAAGTCAACCTTGCCACCGTTCGCAGGGAGACACTTCATCATGTTATCGACATGTGCTTTGAAGATATTGAGGTCGTTGTATCGCTTTTTGGAAAGCTGCGGTCGGAGAAGTGCTCGCGAATGTTTCCACGAAGCGCCATCTTGGGTAAATATGCCGTCTCCTATCAGAGATCCCACAACTGCACGGCGAACTTCATGTCCAAAGTCTATTTTGAAGTATTAGCGAAATCTACTTCTTTTTATACAGTGGGAAAAGCAAACCATCGGCGAATGTCGACAGTATAGCTTCAACATTCTCTGGATTCGTAGTTGCCCAGCATCGCAAGCCAAGGGCAAACCAAGCAAACGTATCGCCTGCTTCATCGACCATACTGCAGAAGAACTTGCACACACGCTTTTCTTTGGCGGCTGAGACAATCTTTGATATGAGATCGAGACCTAGCGGCCAGCTTGATTCTAGCATATATGGAAGTTCGCAATGTTTTTGTTTGCCGATTGAGTATTCTTTCTGTGAGGCACCATGACCGTTAGCGAATGTAAACGAGCCTGAAGGGGCGGCCGTGCTGTGTTGCGGATTGTGTTGGTGACTTACTCGATGATTGAAATAACGCTGGATGTACGATCTACCCAGTGCGATTCCAAGAATGAGTAACGCATATCCTGCTAGAGATGAGACCAAGCCGTTCGAGATGGTCGGTGGCGGCGGTTGAAGTACCTCGTGCCATTCGAGGATTTGCATGGTCATTTGAGAAGAATTCATAGTTTCAATTGTTCGTGTGTTCGTGCCTGTTTTCGATGTTGATAGTAGTTATTATCATTATGGAAGGGTATTCCACCACTCTTTATTATTCTCCATGATACCCGTATGCCTGTCCTCTGTCCCTCCCCCTCCTCTTCCAAGAGAACCTGAGCGCGTATCTCATGTTCCTGTTTGCTAAATATAAATTGCAACATAACTCTCCAAGGCCTTTCTATTTTGTCCCATCCATAACATAATGCAATATTTTTGGACGAATTCTGGTGGTCGACACTGCACGACCACCAACAGGCCGGGCAGCGCCCCATTTCAACAGGGGAGCGGCTCCAACAACAATAAACAAGCCACGGCGAGGTCTAGCGAGGCGGAGGCGAGGCAGACACCCACCAAAAAACAAATGAGGCTGATTGATCCAGTATCTTGCACATCTACCGCAGTGCGGCACAGAAAAATCCAGGTGATGCAACCCCTCAATTGCTGTAAGATGGATACTTCAGATGCCTTCGCTCAATTTGAGGTCATCTCAGGGGCCTCGCTTACAGGGTTTCCAGAGGGGCGGAGTGCCAACGTCCAGGATAAGAACCTGGCGAAGGGATTCGTGCACACTCCCTGAATTCTTTGGAGAAAATCCGAGTGCGTTTGTGCATAATGTAGGATTTCTGAGGGTCGAGACCGAACCGCGCGATAAAGAACTGGAGTGGTAAGGGAAATATATTGAAAATTTATTCTGATATCTACCAACACTTGCGCCTTTGTTTTCGGCGAAGCAATTTTATAAATAGACCCTGGCGAATTTTCTTAGGGGCAGAAATAGAAATCAGAAGTATACAAAGGGTAGTTTCTCACTTAAGCGACGGGCAGCCGTTGAATGATAAACAAACCAATGGTCTTCCACTTCCCCCCACTTCCACCTCCACCTCAACCTCAATCTCAGACTTGAACATGGACCAACCAAGAAATTCAGCCATGAGCCAAAAAGCTATCACCCGAAAAGGAGATGCGCAAGTCCTTGCCCGCTACTATCCAAATGTGCCCCTTACTCCCCACATCTCTGACTTGAAGAGAACAACCTGGAATGACAGTAGTTCAACACTCGATGGTCAAACAAATATTAGCGAAAGGACTTCCTTTAGTTCTACGAGACCTCTCTGTTCCACTCCGTCCCTGAGCTCATTCAAGCCCGGATGGCAACTCTACCTGTCATTTAGCATCCTCTCTATTGTGGGACTCGCCGCTTCATTAGATGCGACATCAATTAGTCCTGCGCTTCCTGTAAGTCTCCACGCACAAAACGAAACACTGAATCTAACGATTCATTGAGGCCATCACCTCATCCCTCAACAGCTCCACCATCGCCGCCTTCTGGACTGGGACTTCATTCCGACTCGCCGCTACGGTCTTCCAGCCCAGCTATGCTACATTCTCTTCAATATTCGGCAGAAAGCCCCTCCTCCTCACAGCACTAATATTCTTCACAGCAGGCGCAATAATTTGTGGCCTCGCACAGGATGTAACGATTCTACTGCTGGGCCGCTGTATTCAGGGAATAGGTGCTGGCGGGATCACCACGCTGACCGAGATCATCGTCACTGATCTTGTGCCTTTACGCAGTCGTGGGAAATGGTTCAGCTTCATTGGTGCAGCTGTCGCTATAGGAACTAGTGTTGGGCCTGTTGTTGGAGGGTCTTTAGCTGAGAAGGTATCTTGGAGGTTCATCTTCTGGATCAATCTGCCGCTTTGTGGAATTGCGCTCGCCACCGTTCCGGTGCTGATAAAGTTGCCATTTGCATACGCCCCTTTGGCTCCGCAGTTGAAGCGTGTGGATTGGGTAGGGTCTGTACTTTTCATTTGTTCTATCACGGGCTTTCTTATTCCCATCACCTGGGTAAGTGATGACCCAAGCATTAAATGTCGAACATGGAGCGACTGACATCAACAGGGTGGTATTTTGTACCCGTGGCGAAGTTGGAAAGTTGTCGTACCGCTTTCCCTCAGCTCATGTGGACTTGCTGTATTCCTCCTTTATGAGAAGTTCTACGCCTCGAATCCTTTCATACATCTGAGTATGTTCAACAACCGCACGGCTGCAATCACATATCTCTCCACATTTCTCCACGGTGTGATCCTCTGGACGTTGATATTCTACCTTCCCCTCTACTACGAAGCCGTCAAAGGTTTCACCCCAACACAGGCTGGTATAGCAGTTTTCCCCGAAACTTTCACCGTTGCGCCAGCGTCTCTCATCATGGGCTTGATCGTATCCCGGACAGGTCGTTACCAATTCGGGGTGTGGACGGGATGGCTACTGACAACCATTGGCACTGGACTATTGTGCTTGCTCGGTCCAGAGACCTCGAATCTCAGCTGCATTTTGCTAAACCTTGTGGGAGGAATTGGTATTGGACTTCTGTTTTCAGGAATGGCTTTTGCGATTCAAGCTTCAGCTTGGAATTCAGGAGAGGACATGGGATTCGCAATCGCGATGTTTTGCTTCCTGCGTGCCCTAGGAACGGTATGTCCGTGGTCTCTTCAGAACACTAATCTACGTCTACTTTCTATTTATATTGAATCTACTACATTGAACTGACTCGATAATCCTAGGCAGTCGGCGTTGCTATAAGTGGCACCATCTTTCAGAACTCTTTGAAGACCATAGCTCTCTCCCGTCCCCTGCTAGCACCACATGCCCAAGAATACTCCCAGAACGCAGCGGAATTGGCTCATATTATCAAAATGATGCCTGATGGACAACTAAAGATTGATACCAAACAGGTATATGCAGATGCTTTGAAGGTTATATGGGGTACGATGTGTGCAGTGTCAATGTTGGGACTTGCAGCGACGTTCTTCACAGAGGAGTATTCTTTAGATCAGCCAGGGAAAGACGAGCAGTTCAAAGAGGATGTGAGTTCGAAGAAAGTTGGGAATTGTTAATACACACTATTCGTTGAGTTGCAAACATTATTCGATTAAGTTTGTGGCGAAGTTAATCTTGCCAAAGAACCATATGAAGAAGGTATCTATCCAAGAGGCAAAAAAAGAGCAACAACAAATGGTACCAGATACTCCAAGCCCTGTCTCATCTAATCGCCATCCATTACCCATTCGTTTTCGTTGATTCTATCATTAAACCTAACCATCCATATTTTCCAAAGCCTTTCCCATGTCCAAATCCAATCGCCTAATAATCCATCCCTTCCTTCGCCCACGCGATAATATCCAAACCACCTCCCACATTCGCCCTCCCCATCGGCCCATCCCAAAACATGACACCTCCCATATTTGGCAAGTTCACATCCCATACACCCTGGGTAACCGTCCTCATCCCCTCCGCATTCCCAATATTCGCATACGCACTCGGGCCCGCCTCAGCAAACGCCGGCGCCCCGATGTATAACCTTGGTTTGACTGCCAGGGTAGAGGCTTCAAGCGCTGAGATCCATTGACCTACACTTGCTGCGAAGCCAGTCGAGCCAATTTCGCAGGGTGGGTTGTTGTAGAACTGCACCCAGACGAAGTCGCAGAGAAGAAGCAGGTCCATTGGTGTTGATTCGTCGGGGAATGGGCATTGAGGTGCGGAGGAGAGGTAGTAATTCTTGGCTGTATGGGCTGCGTAGTGCGAGCGGAGTGTGGTGGCTAAGGTGCCGAAGTAGGAGGGGAGGCGGTCTTCTTTGTCTGTTGGTTGTTTACTTGTTAGTTGATGCTTCTCGCTTCGCGGATGAACGTGACGAGAATTGCTGAGGAGCCGAGATGAGTTGAGTTGGTTTCTCACTCTTGCCTCACAGTCGGTTGCACATGCTCATGAATCGAAGACACAGATGAGTTCTCCACAATCACTCGAATGAGACACTCACTCATTTCTCGCAGTCGCCTAACAGACAAAAGCAGGAACGAAGACGAAGTGGCCACCAAATAGAGACTAGCTCCGAGTGTGAAACCCCCCCCTCCTCAGGATCAAGATTTCTCATGGGCTCCCAACTTCATCTTCTTCACTCATTTTATAAGAACAGAAACAAAAGGGGGACACGAACCAATATCAAATCCATCGACCTCAACATCACCAAATGGTCTCAAAGCACCATCAATATTCCCTGCTGGCCCAAACAGATTCCAAAGAACATCTCCAAAGTTCCTAGCTTGGTCTTCCCCACTGAACGAGATCTGACTTGTGGCACCGCCAACGCTCAATAGGACTTTCTTCCCATATGTGTTCTGACATGTCGATATGTTGCCTGCCAGTTCAGGGCAAGACAACAAGCCAGGTGCTTGAGCAGCCATCTCGGCCGTCTGACCTCCGCACGCAGCGCCGAAATTAACCGTAGGGTAAATCCCACCGTGGAGCTGGGAGATCACGAAGGCGAAAATGACAATGTCGATGTTGGGGTCGGCACATTGAGCTTCGAGTGATGTCGTTCCTGTGATTGTTGTTTGTCCAAAGTAGACTGCTACATTGCGTTGCGAGAGTGCGTTGAATGTGTAGTCCGTTACTGGTGAGGTCGGCGCAGGGAATGCTGTCGTTGGGGAACGTGTGTTTGGGACTTCTATGAATCCCCCTCCTGGAAGGGTTGTCGGGCTGGCCGTTTCCGAGGATCCTTGGGAGATTGTGATTTCGGGGAAGGTAGAGCTCAATTCCGGAAATCCAGAAGCTGTCGATGAGGTATCTGTCGATGTTATGGACCCAGTAAGACTTGTGGTCAAATGCACAGGCAGCGACATCGTGGTGTTAAACCCAGCCACGGTTGTCGAGATTGTGAAGTTTGAAAACGGAGCCGTTGTGGTGTTAGGAGCAGCCACATTTGTTGTTGTATTGAATTCTGGAGTGGTCGTGATCGTTATGGTTGTTGCCGTTGTGGTTCTGGTAACTCGAATAGTCCGGACAGTTGGTGTTAAAGCGCTACTTGTTAGGGAGACTGAAGTCGAGCTGGGGGAAACCGTTGAAGAAGTGAGGGAGGAAAGTGCAGAGTCGATAGCAGAGCTTAAAGAAGAAAGCGGAACGGTTGTTGTAATTGTAGATGAGATGATGCCTGTCAAGAAAGTAGGTACAGCAATATCACTTGAATTACCATTGCCCGCTGTTCCGTCGTCCAGGATGATATCAATTAACTGCAACTCCAACAACCGCATCTGCAAGAGCAGATCCCTCAGCTCACTCTTCGGGACCGTGATTGTTGTCGACTGCCTTTTCGCCATGTCAGTACTTTTGGGGCATACATACTGTTGGAACATCCCAAGATTTGGCATTTCCACTGCCGCTGAACCACCATCTCGCCTCGCTACCGCCACCTGCCGAGTTGGAATTCGACCCGCAAACACAAGTTGTTCATGACTTAAAAGACATGAGAAAGAGAGAGTGGAGAGAAGGAGTCTCCAGTTGTAAAGCATGGCTGCTACTGTAGGTCTATAAAGTGCAAGAGAACGAGGACGATGAAGAAGAGAGCTTTCTTTCTTGCTGTCCGTCCCCAGCCTTAAATGCAAAAATGACAAAGTAAACAAACCCGTCCCAGCGATAAAGCAACCCGCAGATTAAAATTTATCAGCGCAAGCTCATTCCAAAATCGGTGAACCAAGCCAAACGATTTTCCTCTGGCGTCTCCTGACATCACGAAAACCACCTAGACCTGCCCTCCCACCAATCCTAAAGCAACTCAGGCCATCCTCAAGTCAGCCGGAGACCTCGCCGTAACTGAAGCTATCTCAGATGGCGTGCCAAATACCCCGAGACAGGGTGAAATATCCCGAGCTAGCTCTTGAGAGCAGACACTGATTGGCTTTAATAGCTGTAGAGCTTTTCCTTACATAGCCGCCTCCCAAGCAGAACGGGACGGTCACTATCGGGTGCGGAAAAAGGTGCTCGATTGAGGCATGTGCAGAACACCAAAACCAACCTACCACCGACGTGTTTACACAATATATATCGAATAGAATTAATTAAGCTCTTTAATACTCTTTGGAAAATAGCTAGTCGACTTTATTGCAGCTCTTTCTTCGAAAAATATTAACAAATAGTTTAAATTGCGAAACTTTCGTAGTCTTGAAACTCCCCAAAACCAGCCACTTTTTTCCGCACCCGATAGGGTCCTTTGCTGCGATCTGCGGCGCTTCACTAGAAGCTAGACGTAGTGCATCTATGAGAATGGGAAAGTGTAAAGCTATCGCGCACTGGCTAGGCACTGGCTAAATGAAGTGTGGTTTGGTTTAGGCTTTTTCTGTAGGAACTAAGAAAATGTAGTTGGGAAGGTTGCTTTGGCAACGGGGCAAAACACGCGAAGTCTTTTCAACTCTGATGCCCGGAACGATTAGATGAACGAGAGCTGAAGGATGATGCGAAGTCTTGATAAGATATGTCTTAACTCGTTCAAGGCAATACAAGCAACGGGATCTTCGTTTGAGCTTTTTTCTCGAGATCGCCGTCCAAGCATTTTTGCTGGTGGTCTTGCGGCTGAATCCCAAGAGCTTGGTAGTTTGACATACTTGTGAGGAGTGTCGTGCTTCATTTGAAATTCACTTGAATCCCCATCAGAATTCTACCCCGATGCATGACAACTGAAGGAGATAGAACTTCATCATATGATTGAAGGGGAACGTGAAGGTCCATGGTGGTCTAAGGTGATGAAAGTAGCGAGAAGCTTCAACACAATCACAACAATAATCACTCCAGACATAAACAAATCAGCTAGAATGCCTCACAGGCCACTGCACATTACGATGACGAAATCACCCAAATCGCAAACTCAAAAAGGTCTTTGAGATAAGGTGGGAGGATCTTTCCTCAAAACCCGTCCTCGGATATCATGGTTTGAATGCACGAAGGGCGAATGCAAAAGTATAAACTGCACCATAGCCTCCTTCAACGTAGCCGAAGGGGACTCAACACCGTCGATAACGAAACATGTACAGTATAGCTACCCCTCGTGCTCATCTGTGTTAATTAACGTAGAACCTATATCTATAACCAAATACCCTATGCTTGTCTTTGAAGTTGTCTTCATCCATATCGAAAGTTCCGATACTCTTTGATCGGATAGAAAGCCTCTCCAAATCTCCACTCTCTATCCTCTCTCAACCTCCCTCAAACCTGAGCTCCCTGCATATTTCTGCATCAAACAACAAAAAATTAACCACTTTAGGAACTAAGGAGCTGCTGCTCAACCGCAGCTAAGCGAAGAACGGGCACAGGAACTCACCCTTAACTCAGTTCCTCGATCCAGTCAAGGGGAGGAAGGGGAATTACACAACCAGCCATTTGCGAAACTTTCGGATAATATTCTCGTATGTATATTCAGAATCAACGGCCGTGCCTGGTCTTGAGGCAGGTAGATATACAATAGAGCTCTCTGATATTCCGAAATCCTTCCAAACTCATCATTCTGACTCGTCCTAGGCAGAATACTTAGGTTGCAAGGATGAAAGATCTACTCTAAAGGACAATAGAAAGATTTGAACGCTGCCAGAAACTCCCGGCATCGGAAGACGGAATGTCTAATCTGATATTAATAGGGATGGATAGCGTACTGCTTGTTTCTCTGCAGAATCTCTAGAAGTTGAAATGGGAGTCTGCAGGCAACGCACCATCCCCACCCACTCTCGATTGACATGAGACTTTCAACCACGGTAAGAAAAACAATATGATTCCGTAGGCACTCGAAACCTTTCCTTTTCCTCACTTCATACACACCTTAAAGCAAGCCAGCAGCCCGCCAGATGCGCAATCAAGAACCTCAAATACCCATCTCTAGACCAAGTCCTACTCCCACTTTACTGACACATCATCTAAAAGACTCCAAGCCCTAATCCTAATTCCTCCCACCCTCTCAATCAACAGAAAATGAAGCCACAAATAGAAGATGCACAGCAAAATAGAAAAGAGAAGTAAACTACTCATCTACGATAGAGAAGTTCTTGATTCCGGTCACAGACCAAAACAAAAGAAAGATAGATATCAAGTACCCGCTATATCCCTTCTGCCGCCCCTCTTTGAAAGAAGATACACCTTATGGAAGCTCACATCAAAGAACCAAAGATTAGAGACCAGTAGACCCTAATCCCAAGGAAACGTTATGTAAAGTTATACTGCCAACTGTCCTCCAACAAAACCATAACACCCCAGCCAAACAACAAAGTCTAAAAACTCAATCACCACACATATCCCCGATCTAGACATGAGTTCCAAGATCCGGTCCGGGATCGGGTCTATCTGAAGCCTGTCAATGTGCCATTTAGTCAGTCAGTCAGTCAGTCAGTCGGGTCGGTACGGAGGTACATACATATCTCATGATGCTCTTAGTCAGGACCATGCATGATATAATCACACCATGCACACACAACCACTTGTAGGATTAGCAATTAATTCAATTCATAAGGGGAATGAATGTGTTGGGATGAGGGGGTTTGTAGATTGTAGGGGAAAAGCTCCGGTTTCTGGAGGGTGGCGAGTATAGCAGAGACATGTGGGCAGAGAGCGAAGGAGTGAGCGGCTGGTGAGAAGTGTTGTGAGAAGTGTGTGTAGTTTGTTGAATATAGAGATCGAGATGGTCTTTAGCAGATGTTTTTTTCTCTACAGGCTAGGAAGATGGAAATAAATCTAGGACAATAGATACACACATAAGTCTGATTGGTGTCCTGTTGGGCAATGAGAAAAGAACGCCATGAAAATACTTGTTCCGCATCACCCACATAGTGCAAGATCACCTACATGATATATACATCATCGTTAACGCTCTTCGTATTACTATTCTATTTACTCTTTCACACATTCTCTCCCACCAAACGTAAGTTTTTCCCCATCTCCCACCCAACAAATGACCAAGTCTCTCGTCCCCCACCACGCAAACCAAAGTTCTCAAGCCAAAAGGAGGCATGCCTCGAATCCAGCCGTCAAATGTATTTGTGTGCGTGAATTGCAACCTTATCAACAGATGCTCCCCTTCCTTCCCATCAAAGTAGTAGTATGTCTCCGGCCAATTTGCCGAATATTTGTGTGCGAGTTTGTGACAAAGGAAAATTTCAAAGGTCCATGGACATGTGTGAACGCCTCCCAAATGGTATGATACAAACAAAGTGCTCCCTCCCATGCGATGCTGCCGTTTTCGGTGGTGGCTCGTCCCGAATTAAGTTTTTAGGGGACAAGGCGGACGGCTTAGAAGTTTTGCGAGATGCCAGCACTTTGTTGAGGGAAGTGGGACGGGTTTTCTATCCGGGTGTTGCGTCGAGCTTGTACATCACGAATGACAGGTTGAGCAGGCATTTCTGCTCGTCCTGGTGGGCTTCCGTACTGAGTCTCTCCACTGTAAGGGTTGCCAGTGTCGTATTGATTGTTGTAGTATTGACCACCACCACCAGTCATCACGTCACCAGAGCCGTCAGATCGAGCTGCAGCACTGTAGGATGAGGAAGCGTTCGAAGGGCCACGGTTGATGTCTCCAGTTCTGTTGGCTGATGCGGCTGGTCCCATAGCCCCCAATGCTTCTGCTTCAGGTGATGTCGCTCGGCCATCCATCAGAGGATTATCTGACCTCGTGTCAGAAACTGGGCCATGCGTAGGCGACGTGCCTTCTGAATATGCCATACCGATACCCCCAGCAGATTGTCCACCGGAGACTGTTGTCGATGCTTTTCGTCCTGAAGAAGCAACAGCTGTAGTTCCCCAACCGCGATATCCTGATGATCCATCTTCACGCATCTCGTATGAACCATCATGGCCAGCAGATCCAACTCCGCCGACTGCAGGTAATGTAGGGTCGTTGTTTGGGTTATAGCCATACTCCTCAACCTCTTTTCTCCGGAGTTCCTCAGCATCCTTACGGGCTTTGCGCTTCCTCCAGAAGAAGAGACCTCCCAGAATGAGAAGAGCAACTGCAACGATAGGGACGACAACAGCAACTGCAATTGTCCCTGAGCTACTGAGTCCTTTACCCGAGCTTCCCCCTGACCCCTGAATTTCGGCAGTTGTCGCTGATGATGTCGAGGAGGTTGTAGATGAAGAAGTTCGGGTATTTTGTGTTGGAATCTGTGTAGATGTCGTGACAACGGTGACGGTCAATCCTTGAGGGTTCGTAGAAGTGATGGTGGCTATCGTCGGCGTGATGGACGCACTTGTGGTCGGGGCGGTTGTAGGAGCGACTGATGAAGTAGTTGGTGCTGAGCTGGTTGTTTGGATGCTTGATGAGGACGTAGAGGAAGTAGTTGGTATCGAAGAGGAGGTAGTAGGGATTTCCGAACTGCTTGAAAATATTATTGAAGAGGATGTCGTTGACGACTCTGTAGTGGGGACTGGAGTTGGACTGGTGTTAGCAATTGAACTACTCGATGGTTGAGGTTGAGGTTCAGAGGAGCTCGTAGTCGGAGAGGTCGGCGCCTGGGTAGGCGTCGCCTGTGATATACCGGTATCCGTACTTGTAGAATTGGAAGCCATTGCGAACTGCCTGAAGACGAGCTTCCGGGGACGTCTATACATGGCGGATGTCAGCGAAACGAACATTCATGGTGCGGCGGCATCTGGTATTATTGCAGAGATGCGAGGGGCGCGTCATGTCATACCTCAGATTCCGATCTAGATCTGCTGCTGCAGGAACACAGTACTGGGACTGTTTCGCGTTTGGAAAGAGCGTTGAACGGGCTCTCTATTGCTCGGGGATGGGTGAGGAGAGTTTGTGAGCGGCGCCAAGCAGGATCTCACACGGAACAGCGCGGTACGGGGTAGAGTAGAAAGAAAAAGACCGGATGGGGCGAATGAATTGGCCGAGATAACAGCAAGCGAATGCGTCCTCTGCCCTGAAGCGTAGATCGTCGAAAGCGACGGCGATGAATGTTTGAAGGAGAGGTTGTCGCAGGAGAAGTGTTCGTTCGTGTTCGTTGGGCGGAGGGAGGGTGAAGACAAAGACGAGGAGGTGCGACGGGGGCAGCACAGCGAATGGAGTGCGCGGGCACCGGCTGAGTTGAAATGAGGTGAGACAGGCGAGACAGGCGAGATGGGGCGAGGCGAGGGTGTGAGTGGGTGGGCGGGCAGTGAGCAGTGGTTGTGTGTGTGTGTGTGTGTGTGTGTGAGTGCTTTTTGGCCTCGTACCCGTCTGGCAGTGATTGACCGAGTGGCAGCTGCTGCTGGTCGCACAGGGATAAAAAGCAGAGAGAGGAGAAGAGGTTCGTGCAGCGAAATTAGATTTGATTTACAGAAGGGTCCACGGCAGCAGGTCTGAGGATTCCGAGTGAGGTGTGCGTGGGATATTGACAATTGACTGTTGGCGACGAAGGGCGACAGCGGATTGACAGATTGTGCTGTACAGCAAGTACTCTTGGGCTGTGGTGGTAGAGGGAGGTATGAAGAGGGGAGAGAAAAAGGATAATTATGGGATGGGGGATCGAGGAAGTTTTGTTCATGTTGGATCCGATCCTGCTTCCTGCTTCCTGCTTCCTGCTTCTGCTTCCTCCTTCCAACCAAGACAAGTCAAGACTGGGACCCGGGGCACGTCCTGGGCTTGTTCGGATGTTCCTTCGCAGCCTTCAGCACGAGCATACTTCGAAGTAAGCGGACCAAACACGAGGATGTCCAAACAGGAGACGAATAGTGAAAAGCTAGAGCCTACTAGAGCCTGCAAGAGCCCAGCTAAGAGGCAGATACGGACACAAGAACGGCTAGAAGTCCACCATCCGATCTAGTGCGACGGTTGTATGGCCCGCAATGATGCTGAAGATGTGCTCTCTAGGCCGGGAAAGGGCAAGCTGGGCAAACATATACGAGCGATCTCTTCGACCGTTACCAAAACTACTGCGCTCTAACTGTCGCCACGAACGATGACTTGTTCTGATTCTTGCTGTTCGACTCTATCCTCACCAAAATCCCGGGGACTTGCGTCTAGGCGGCCAGAAGGCCTTCTCATAGGCTGCTGCAGCCGTCCCCAACGCCAACAAGCCTCACAATTGGCGACGATGAGCGCTGAAATGCACGCCAGTGAGGCTGTGCTGACCCTTACAGCTCGAAAGAGAAGATGAGAAGCCTCAACGTTACTATTTTCGACTGAAGCCTCTCACTCTCACTCGTCAACCGAAACCTCAAGCAGAAAAAAAACATGTGCCTTATGTCGGAGAGAGAGACATCACGAAATGCAGAAATGATCATGCAGCATCATGTGTTCGATCGAGGCCCCCCGCGGAAACATGATCGACGCCAGAGCAATCGATTCATCTCACATCAGATCATGCTTCCATCACCCTTCTTCATGCATCTTTGCTCGAAACGAGCCGGCACTGCATCATTCAACAAATCAATTATTACTATTCAGGCCGCAACACTCATCTCGCTTTTATTTTTTATTCGCTCAGGCAGAGATTCAGAATACTTGACTTTATCATAATATACCGTCGTAGGTACAGTTCAACCGAGCAGTCTATCTTCCAAGGCATACAACATCCAGAGAGAAAGCGATGGCCGTCATCGCAGGTATATCAGCTCGATTAAGCAAATGTACAGCACAGAAGGGATGGAATGGAAGAAAAGCTTGATCGGGACCATTCCCCATCACGAGGAACCATTCACCATGCATGTCAGCGTCTTGACAGCAGCCACATGCACCGACTTTTCGGAATTTCGAGGACATAGGGAAAGATGAGGCTTCTTGTCATCTAATGTTTTCCAACAGCCTCCGTCACAGGATGGGACGTCAAAAGATAGGATTTCCATAGTCTCTGATCCTCATCTCTATGTTCTTCTTCCATACTTCATTCAGCCTTGAACGCCTCATCCAGCCTATCGCAACCCCATCAAAACAATTCCCCGGGACACCACAATCTCTAATCGGCTTTACCAACTTTCCAAGCCTCCAACAAACACTCACTCACTCCCCTACCTACATTATCCAACCAGCACCTCTCCCAAACTTCCAGACATCGCATGCACTTCGCAGCGGATAAACATAATGCCCATCCATACCATCCATCCATCCAGAAAAGTCCATGATTGAATGAATTATCATCAACACCGACCTGCATTGGAAGAACCCCTCCCCTCCCATCATCCATTCACCCCTCTATTCCCCAACTATCTCGCAAACTCTCTAATTACTCCGTACAACCCCAGCATCCAATCCCACGATCACGGAGATTAACATCACATCCATCCCATCACATCACTGCACAATGCATGCCCAATCCCTCCCATCCCCTCCGCTCCGACTTCCCCGCCTGGCGAAACACTCGACCTCATCACCAAACAAGGCAGAGAGCCACCAGGGTCTTTACTGTCCAGATTTATGCATGCACAACATATGCACAACTCTTCAGGGTTATTTAAGCGACAAATCGATGGATCTATCGAATTGTGAGTTTGACGTCAGTCGATCGATGGGGAGAGGCAGGTTCGCACGTCGGAACTGAGTGGTATGTTTAATTTGAGCTTGTAATAAATAAAGTCATGAAAACACAATGGGGAAGTGACGAGGAATATAAAGGCAAGCTCTGGGAAGCATTAGCCCGAACACTTATCATCGATCGGAACGACCCCCATTTTTGACTACAATCGAGACCGTCCTCAAGAATCATCTCTTGATGAACCTATTCCACCACCACATACAGTAGCTTCTTCCCTCGCTTCCGTGCGCATATGTTCAGTTCGCTTGCACGTCCAGGTCAACAAGCATCATGATCCCTGCCACCATTGAATCTTTGGAATACCATTCCTGCGTTGCTAGAATCACATCTGATCGTTGTTACTTCATCACGAGCCAAGGATATATTGGACTCGGTCCCAAGGGTCTTCAGCTTAACGACGTGGTGTGTGTCCCTGCTAGAGCCAGTGTGCCATATATCTTTCGTCGGGTGAAGCCCGACCTCAAGCTTTACTAGCAGCGGGTGGAAATAGCGAGGAATACTAATGTACAACTACCAAATGGAGAAGGACTGTTACCGTATGTACTCCGGAAAGAAGAGGAGACGTATTCTTTGATTGGGGAGTGCTATGCTCATGGGTTGATGAGGGGGCATGTGTGGCGGGCAAAGGGCGTTTTCTTCGAAGATTTCAGACTCGTATGACATCGGTCAATTGGTTGTCTTTCGCAGAGCTACAGAAGCATTGGAATTATTCACGTCTACCTCTATTGTCAACCGAAGAAACTCACACATTCAAGTTGTCACCTGGGGAAAAGGAAACATCTAATGCTCCCAAATCAGTCGAGCACTGGCCAAGATAGTTCTTCAAGAACAAAGCCGATTTCGGATTGAATCATCTGGATCTGCAAATCAAATTGGAGACGGCTTCAAAAGGACTTACCTTACATTTCTCTAACCTCCACGTGATTTGAGATGACAGAATATTTTCGATTGGGCAGACCATGAGGACGAGTATGAGAAGAGAATTATCTTGTAGTTTGGGTTCAATCACTTTTAATGCCATGTCGATTAATCTGGAGAAGATTCCTTAAAAGCTAACGCGTTGTGAGTTCGGGACAAGTCTGAGGATATGTAGCTCTCCATTTGAAAATACACCTAGGACTTTGGGTAAACTTACAGGGGATCTAAATTTCCGTAGAAATCCCAGGATATAAATTGATACCTTAACTCAAAAATGGAAATGTGATTAATGGGTTGTGTGACATACTTGTCATTGTTTGTTATTTTGGTAACGCGGGGTAAATCGACTAGTCAGAGCTCACATGGAAAAGGCAAACAAAAAGTATTTGAAGTTATGCCCAAATCAAGTGTTCTTCTCGACGGGGAACGAGTCTTATTTATTCTTGATTGGATAAGTCTGAGTAATATGCAGGCCTCCGTAAGTCTCGCTGGAGTCAAAATGTGAGGTTGACCTGGACCATCAGCAAGACAAACATTCAAAGCTCAGGCATGGAATCATTCGCAGATTAGCAATATAAAATGCAGAGTGAAGTAACGCCGTATTATCTCAAGGAATTTATAATGACCAGATAATGTACTTTGATATTTGTGATTGAGCAGAGCGGCTTCTCTTCATGCCCCGCCACAGGAAAAGAAGCATGATTGCAACAAGATGAATAGAACAAGATTGACGAGGGTAGAAGTCAAAACTACCATCTGTTAGGCCATACCAAAAAGAAGTAAGTAGGTATCCTGCATAGATGAAGCACAGACACGGATGCTCTTGCATCCGCGATGTGACACCTGGTTCCCAACACACCTGGTGAAACCATGAGGTCCAGGCATTAACTAGGCAACGCGAGGGACCGAGACACTACGCATACTGCCAGAGGATTGCAATTCTTCGCTCTAAGATATCTGACATATATTTGAACGCGTCGGAATCTTTTTGATCTCTGATTGCCTGTGGTAAGGTCAAAGTAACACAGCGGCGGCTTTCCGTGAGCAGTACCAAATCGGAAGCCTCCGTGGCTCGAAGCCATCGAACGACCAGGTATGATTCTCGCGCACAACGTGTCACCTATCATCTCATGACCCAAGAGAATGAGATGGAAAAACTAACAGCAAGGCTCGAGCCTAAAAGACTCTGCAATCCCAGAAAAGTACGCGAGAAAGTTGGGGGATTTTGACAGTAAAAAAAAGGTTCGTTTGGAGGAATCTCGCCGCATGACCGCTTTTTTTAATCATCTATGACTATCGCTAGTACGCAAATGAGCATCATTTCCCTCCAACATCAATCGTGCTATCCTATCTCCTATGCACATGGGGAAAGGTTCTAGCAGCTGCCTATGCTCTCGCTGAGTCGGCGGCGACCTGTCTCTCCCAGCAAGCCCAGATACGCCAGTTGCCAATTCCCAAGATCCATCAATCGTCATCCGTTATGCATCATCCATCATGCAAATGCGAGCCCATCTGGGAAATATGTACAGGAAAAAAAAACAAGACCGGAGCAAAGTAACCGGTGCGACGACCGTCGACGACAACCCGCTCCAGGCAAGGAATCGTGAAAAGCACCCAAGCTTTAACCACTGATGACAGTCACCCTACGGTCCAGGGTGAGAATCCATAGCCATGATACAACAAAGTACTGAAAGACTGATAGGAAACCCGATGGTGCGCCGTCAGACCACCAAAGGCCGGCCCCGGACACAACGGGGATGCCGGGAAATTTTGAAAACAATCGCCATCGATCGTACTTGACAAAGAACAGAGTTGACCATCGATGTCCGGACGGATACAAATATCGGGAATGTATGATTACAGAATCTGTATGATTACCGACGTCTTGATTTTGAGATTACTCAGTAAGGTACCTAAACCTCATAGGTACCTAGGTAATCGACTTTCACTCGTTTAGTTAGCTTCGGCCCACCAGCGCGGATGCGGACGCCGGATTTGAAGCTTACACTAACTTAAAGTCGACGACACCTCCACCACACTCCTTCATTCCTCCTCCGCCTCCTTGGGATCCTCGGGCTCCTTGGGCTCTTCTGGCTGGTGATAGGTTGTTGTGCTTGTTCTCGAGGATGCCTCGGCCTGTCCTCCTCGCGAAGTTCCGGCCTCCATGGTGGTCGTCCTGGCGCTTGACTGGAGAAGCCTTTCGTATTCTTCGTGTCCTCTATTGGCCTGGTCATCAAGCTTTTGCTGTTCTCTTTTCGCAGCTAGAGGCTTTGTCAGCGATATCTCCGTCAGTGTGCTCTTTGAGACCTTACCAGCAGACGCCGGGGCCCGGCTTGCCGTGGTGACATACGCGCCATATCCAGAATAGGGCCTGAGGATCACTCTGTGCGTCTTCATGAAGCCACTGCCCAAGACCAACCCGCATCCATTCATGTTGGCCTGGACCATGCAACGGACTTTTGTCCATTTAATCCCATGACTGTCATCTTTCAAAGTTACCTCGGCGTATTCCCTCGGGATATAGGACGCCTCGACGGTCTCGAACACGGCCATGTCCTCGGGTCGGATCGGTCTGGGCTCGACCCTGAAGTCTGCCATAAATTGTTTGGATATCCAGTTACAAGGCGTCGCTGTATCGTATAGTATCGAGGCTGCACTCGATTCGGCTTTTCCCATGTCAATACTGGCCACGGATTGAGCCCATGGCGGGGTGCCGTCGGGGATGGGAGGTGGTATATACGAAACTGGTGGGGCACCTTCATTTTCGTCTGGCAAGGAGTGGTAGCTGGAAGTTGGACTATCGGTCCTGGATATGTCCGGCATGTTGCTCTCAGTATCAGTTACCACCCCTACTGCAGCTCGGGCAGTCATATTAGAGGACGAACCAGGCTCATGGCGCGACCCTATCGCTGTATATTCTGTCCCTTCGGTGTTCGTCATCTGGGCCACGGAAGCGCTGCTTGTTATCTTCCTGTCGTTTCTGGCGTCCATGCTTCTCAATTCTGTTCTTGGTTGAGATGATCCATGGGGTGCTCCTTGCACGTCATTGTCCTCGTTCGCTCCTGTCTGGGCCGCACCAAGGCCTTCATCTTGATCATTATGATTTTTGTTCCTTGAGCCGGTGGAGATGGTGGATAGTATGATTGGGGAGAGTGGCGGCTCGGTCACCCAAGTCGTAGATTGTGGTTGCTTCTTGGATAGCCGGAGACGAATTCGTCCACGTTGTCTTATGAGGAAGCCGATGAAACCTTTGAGATCATGCCAAGGCGTATCTTCCTCAAAGTCCGCATGTCTACCTTCAGCAACATCAATACCGTAGTCTCTAGGCCCAACGGCTCCTGACTTGAGGTCCATTCCAGGATTGTCGCTCGCCTTTCGTCGCCGCAGGCGGCCTCGCAATTTTGAGAAAACCGCCATTGGTTATGGATCACTGTTTTATTCTGTCTTCCTACACCCTCAGAATCAAGTTGCGTTCGACCGCAAAGATGTCGATATATTTTTTGTCCCAGCGATGAGGAAGATCTGCGCTCAGTATCGTAGCTGGTACCGAGGGGGGTGTCTGCTTTTGTGGCCTTGGAAGGGGCTGGTTTTCGTTCGAGCTTCGGAGATGCGGTGCAAGTAGTTTTTTGGGAACTGAGTCGGTTTCAACTTCGGTACTGGAAATCTGGGACGTTGAATTTCAGAAAACACACAAGCAGTACCAGGAGATAGTCAGCAAGTGCTGGCACAGTTCAAGATACCTTGGGTAATCTGGTCTGATACTGTCATAAAAGCTGGCCTTGTGCTTGAAGATGCAGGAGAGCTTGGTGTTTTGTCGATAGTTCGCAGCTGCTATACAGAGTTAGGAAACAGCGTAGAAAGTCATCGAGACAAAATCGCTCACTGTTGCAGCTTCTCGAGGATCACTTCCTACTCTGTAGAGGGGTTGAACTCGGAAGCTGGTGTTTTGCGCTTCAGAGGAAGGCCGGCAGGGGGACTTTGATTTGGGCTCGTTTTGATATGACTGGTGAGGCGTTTGGAGCCAGTGTCTCCCGCGAAGCCGATGAAAAGAGTACAAACAGACCCGTAGCAATTCAAAGTCGGCCGATAGACTCGAGTGAGAAATCTGGCAAGGCAACTGGATTGGAACCCGTAGTGGTCGCACGATGCTGAGAGAATTTGTGTTTGGGACGTGGTTGTTAAATCTGCGTAAGCTGTTTGGAGCTTGATTAAATGGGGTCTGGTGGGTTAGGAAGCAGGTGGGTGGGTGGTTTTTTGCACTCCCACAGAGCAGAGGCTCATCTCCTCGCTAGTGTGCAAGTAGTGGTGGCTGGACAGGTGAGCAGGTGGTACATTGCCCCATCCCCCCTTTTGGAAGACCGCCATGAGACCTTGTACCATTTTGTTACGCTCTTTACGGTTGAATCTCTCTCGCTATCTATGCTTCACAGTGCCATACCATTGCTTATCCCCCACAGCCCAAACTACTAGTGCTACCAACAAAGACGACTTGTACGCTGGCAAAGCTTTTAATCTGTTAGAAACGCGAAAGTCAAGCTCCACATGTCAGCACTTACGCAGCAGTACAGGCAAACACTTCAATCCTCCGAGCCTTGGTCACAATAGCCAAGCTCATGGAGAATAAGAAGGTGCAAGCACAAAGCACGCCAAGTCGAACCCCAAGATTCTGTACAAAGTATAGGATAATGATCGAAGTGAGTGGTGTCATGGAGGCTATCACCGTGCCCAATATATCGATGAAACCGATAACATGCGCATCTGAATAGCGAAAGAGGCTGCTCCGTATCTCTGAGGCTCCAGATTCTAGAGGTACAGGATCCTGTTTGGTTAGTGAATGCTTGTCTTACTTGTTCAACCAACTTTTGGCCGACTAACTTTGAAAAGTCGCAGCACTCTCTCGCATCCATGAAAGACCGGGCCAGCCAAGAATCGTGTGAAGTGGTCGTTCTCCCCTGCCCGATTCTTGAGTATCGTTAAGTCATTCACAAACATGTCGTCGTATACTGTTTTCCCTGCGTGATACAGATCGCTTCCCGAAAATGGAATGCCCCCGAGGTCTCGTCGTGAAATCCGATCTCTAAGCATCTTGACGTCCCGCTTTCTTGTCTCCGGAAGGTTTACGATGGCGTGAAACCTAGATACAGACTCGTCTGTTTTGAAGTCAGCGCTTTTACAAATGTCTTCATTCACTCACAGAGTCGTACAGTATTCTTTCAGCTTGTTGCGAATTTGTAGAATCTTCTCCCACTGCTCTCCATCGCCGCATCGGCTTTGCGAAGTGCTAAGCAGGTGCCAATTGTAGTCATAATGCTTTTGCTCCCCATCCAGCTTGCGATCTCGATCGACGATTGTCAGCAGCTCGTCTTCTAATTGCACCAACTCCGCCTGCAAATAAAGCAAGTCGCGATTTGCTTGCAGTTTGAATTGTCGGAATATCTCATAGTGCTCGTCCACCATGTAACTCGAAAGCAAGTGATAGCCAGATGACTCTGTCATGGTTGAGTTGTGAAAGGTTTACGATCTAGAATTTACAGCGGTTAGGCATCTCACTGGGGAACAGTAGAGAGATAAGTCAGGACTCAGGCTTCGGACATGACACCAAAACTTGCTCGTTCGAGGCGCCCTCGCCCGGGGTGCTTGTCGAGTGGCTATGAACAGATGATACATCATGCTTTGCTCGGTGCGGCAGACTCGAGCCTTTCGGGCTGTCAAGCGCTTTGTCTTGAATGAGCCACGCCATCTCGACTATCATTGGTCCCCTCCATGCATGCTCATTCCAACTGCCTACTCAGCCGATTTGCACTTTAGAACGATGCCCTCCTCTTCCCAAACTGCTCACCGAGTCATCACTGTTGAAGAGCCTGATGCAACGCCTACCAGAATCGCCAGAACTCGAAGTAAACCTGTCTTTGGCCCATAAACTATATTAAGCTGCCTATTCTGTGGTCCACAACAGAATACAGCAGCGGCTCTTTTTTTTGAATGTACCACCACAGTCTGGCATCGGTTCGACAACCATCGCGAAAATTCAACCCCGGCGATGAACCGTTCAAAGATAAAGTAAGTTCCGAAGAAAAAACAGCTCTATGAAAATGCAAGCCTGCTAAACAACCCTCCAGAATAGATACGCTTTCATTGCAGAGATCACTAAAGCCGGCGACACTGTCATGCCAGGTGGATTACCGATCATTGCGTTATTCGACACCGGCTGCGACATGAACTGGGTATCGGCGGAACTTGTAGACAAACTTCAGCAATCTACGCATCCACTGACCGAATATAAATCTCGGACAGGCTATCGTCGCAAAAATTCCAAGGCGATAATTATAAGTTGGAGCTGTGGAAAGCTAGGTCAATATTCGGAGGAGAGCACCTTCTTGATCGCACCCAAAGCACACTTCAAGATGATGTTTGGTTGTGCCCCTTCTAGCGCTCCTCAACCTGATTTTCGCCCACATTCTTTCGGGAGTTACTGCAAGTCTAGAAAAAGCAAGTCGAAGGACACGTTGATGCAACCTCCATCCGAGACTGCTACGGACCTTCTTTTACGTGGAATCGAAGATGGGACCCTGCTACGATTGACAAAGCTACCGCAAGATGGCAAGGACTCGCAGATGGTCGTTGCAGATCTCGAGATCGATCTTCAATATGTTCACGCATCTTACTCATTCACGGACTGTATTCTTGGTTCAAACTCCGTAGCAGATAGCAGCTCATTGTACGACCACAAATTCGCCGAGCAGGCACTCTCTGGTCTGGAGGTATCATCAATCCAAGGCAGCTCGGAAACAGACACCGAGTCACATCCTCGAACCGAATCATCGAATACATCCATCTCCGAAAATGCCGCCTGTCGCCTCAGCTCAATTACCCACAAGCTTCAGCGTGAACGTTTTCCATGGCCAATAAAGAGCTGGGCCAACCAAGGGATAGAGGAAGGGCCGTGGATCCCAAAGCAGATACGGCTGCAACCCCGACGAAGCTATCCTATCAGGCAGTGTCACAACCTGAGTCCGGAGCAGGAAAGCGCACTGGCAGCTACCAAGGCTGCCGCTCTGGAAGAAACATCGGGGTACTGGATATGGGATAAGGAGGTGAAGCAATACAAACACTTTGATGAGGGATGCACGGACCCTGTCTGGTACAATCCGCCTCGGCCTGGTGTCAATTAGCTAGTTCAATTGTCCTCCAGATTTTCCTCATCTCATTTTATCCTCGTTTGCAGGTGTACCATGCTGCTCTCGTTTGGATTTGCCTCAATTTGTTACCACTGCTTTCGTGTCGTCGATGAAGTGCTGTACTGTGGGGGTTTGGCCTGGATCTATGTATGTCGTGTGTTTACGAGTTCTGGCTTCTGTTATCACCTAACATATTTCGCTTCTCCGTTCTGCTATGTCATGACCATACGTCAAACCTGCTATGGCACGCAGCAAAGAAAAGAAAAACACAATGTACTTTTGGGTCAAGGTGGTGTGAATGAGTTAACTCCCATGGGCCAAAGCAAACTTGGAATCTCTCTTGAAGGCTCATTATCTCCTACATTATCTAACACTCAATCAAAAATACGAGTTGGATAAAGATGGATTGCCATACTTTGTTTGACTAGACAGCATTCAGTCACGACTGTAGCTCAATGTCCTCAAAATCTTCTACAGCATCACTCGAGTTCCCTAGTTCACCCAATTCTATATTCACATTAAAACATAGGAGAAAGCACTTATACTGCACACGCTAGCACTAGCAACTCATGTCGACCATCTTGAAGCGAATCTAAGTGATTGATTCAGTATTCCATGTGGGAGGAAAAGTATTGATTGAATTTGCGGTTTGGAGTCCCGGGTATCAATTCATGCCAATGCGCATGCATGTATCTTTTCTGGCTGAGATGACTGGATCATCAGCAAAATTTGATGGAGATCTCCTTAACTCCACCAAACTGACTGCAGAAGATTCTGTGAACCCGCAACCGAGATAATTAGTCATTTTGGTTTGTATCGTGCTACCACAAGCATTATTGGATTTCAACCATCTTCGGAGCGATTTACCCCACTTGACCTCCCTTGAACTGGGAAGGTGTTGCTCTTCTTCTCAAGGATTTGCTTGTCTGCATATCAGAATTCACACATCTCAATCTGTAGACATCTTCCTCGTCTTCGAAGAGCGGTCTCTATGGTCCGAATTATTCTATATCGTACACTGCCTACGACGTAGCCATTTTTGATCGCCTTGGAGCAAACTAGCTCACTCTCAGACTCGAGGATCGAGGCTGAAGCCAGGCGACTGGAAGGTAGTGATAATCGAGAGTTAGACTTTTGATACAGAAGTTCATGTATGTAGGCATATTCAAGCATCAAAAGTCCCAACGATTCTCAACTTAACAGAATCGCGTCGTGGCTGGCTACGTGAGGAGCCAGTCCGTAGACATTCTGGTGCTCGGAGCTGTTGTGTCGATATCGAGCACCATGCCCTTCATGTGAGGAGCCCTATCAGAGATAACAATATTGGGAGTGTACAGCTTGGGTACTGGTCTAGTGGATGCTCTAGAACGCACGAGTACAGTACAGTAGAACCTTTGCAAAGCGAGCATCGAGATTACCAAGTGTCACAGCTGCTCAGGGCGAATGTGTACTGAAACGTAGGAGACACGGAAATCTGCGTATGTACCGGGACATGCAGAATGTGTTAGCGTATGCTGAATCGGTGGTTTATTGGGAAAGTGTGCCATGCAAGGAAGTGAGTTTGGGAACGCCCATTGTACTCGAAGTCCGATCCCTGGTAGTCTGAATCTTCCTCGCCGTCATCCAAATCTTCGTTCTCTGAGTCCTGCACATCAATTATTTGTCGGTGAGCTTCAAAAAGGAGCTTTCATTGGAAGAGCTTTGAGCAGGACCTTGAATTGTGAGCGGATCCGGACAACCATGAAGTAAGGAGTTCAAAGCCTCTTCATCGATCACAATGCAAGCATTACGCAGCACTAAATCGGAGAACGCACTTCTTCGGAAAAGGTCTGGTTCCCATCCGATGAAAGTCCTCCGAATACTCTCAATCCCCGCTCCATTAAGAGTATCCTTGTCCCCAAAGATTCTGTTCTTGAACTTAGTTATCGTAATTTGATTTGGCCCGGGGTCAAGCGATTCATCGTCCTTCCGATCAGCACCAGCTACTAGAGCCACATGTGTTGTAATCGTTGCCAAGACCAAATCCCAGTTCTCATCAGACTCCTTTGTGTAGACTGTGCGGAAAATCGTTAAAACCCCTTGTGGCGTTGGGGCCCGCCGAGACTGTACCGAGCTACAAATCGGCGGGTGAACCTTCCCTTCTCTTTGTTGGAGAGCTCCTCTGGCTCTGACATATCTGAGAGTACTAGACTAATCAAAACCCTGTCTCGGGTCATACGAGAAGGATCTCATCTCCCAATTTTCGCGTTCGACATGAGAGACTGGACAACAACTGAGCTTCTTGACCCAGCTTCTCGACGGCGAACGAACTTGGTGTCGTGGCTTAGTTTGTTGATGATTTCACAGAAAGTAACTCTAGGAGTTCGAGATAGCGAAGAGAGCGCTAACGAAAGAATGAAGGGAAGACAGAAAACGAAAGCCCTTGATTTGAATGGCAAAAGTGTCATGTGTTGAAGCCGACTCTTGCAATCGCGGGCGATGAGCAGTTGCATCAGACACATGTTGGATTCCAAGCTACCGTGCTCCTATTACATATCAAAAGGCTTCTATTTTTAGATTTGCAAAATAACAGTATGTCTTGTACAGAGGTGCAGACATTGTAGGGCGAACCGGCCACGACTGGTCTATTCTCCATAAATGTTGAGTCTAAATATCTAGGATTGACTTGAAAATGTTGGTACGACAAATACAAAGGTCAATCAATGAAATATACTTTCCATGATCTTGTTTAACACAAGTGGGCAGCATCTGCCGTTCATTTGCTCCGGTTTGCATTATTTCCGAAATGAAAATTGCTAAGCCCAAGCATTCTCAACTTCTAGGAGCATGCTTAGAATCGGCCGTATGTTTCCAATGCCTCGACTTTTCTGGAACATTATTTTGCATAGCTCAGCACCTAAATTTGCATGCCGCCCTATGAAACGCGATGTAAACCTGTAAACAACAATACAACTGAAGGTCAACAACACAATTAAAGGCAAAAATGAGGCTATTCACATAATTGTAATAAATCAAAAGTACGTAAATTAAAAAAAAAAAAAGTTAACAGAATACATTGACAACTATTATATTATGCGCGGTACGCAGGGCATTATTTATTCCTCCGATTATGCCTAATTTGCCCGCAACGTGAGTATACCGGAGGTTTCGCTAGCTTTTCTAGTATATCTCTTGTCTCTTTTCTCTTCTTTTGATTTGGACTTAGTTTATTTGGCTTTAGTTGAGGTGCTTTATATACTAGATCTGTCTAATCTAAGGTAATATCATCGGTCTTGATCGTGCGTATATAAAGATTTATATAACTTCCTTGATCATCAATAATGTTATAGTACGTAGATGAGACTTGAACGTATAAAGGTTCCTAAAACGGAGTAATCTATTCCCAAATATCTCTTCGAGCGAATTAAATAGCTGTAATTACGTGGCTACAAGGTAATTACTACTCCTGGAAATAGCCACAAGAGCACTAAAAGTCTTGACAACGCACGTTGTGTATTCTATCTCTTATTCCATCGTATTAACAACGTATTCGAGTCTCCAATACCTTGTCTTTCCCCGTATGAGCTGTAATTAAGGCTTATTGCGCACTTTTCCAAGATTATAAGGTATTTACTATAATCTTCTTCCGCGTAAAAGGAGTATAATAATCGCGATCATTTATCTATCGACTTGCGGCCTCGTGAGTAACTTGACGTTTACGCGAAGATTGATTCTATAAAGCATTTAACAACTTTATAATTCCTATCTCACGAAGCTCTCGAATGTGGCCATTTTGTCCTTCCACGACGCCTGAAGAGTTGTGACCGTATCGTACGCCAGGGAGCTTCCAAACATAGAACTTCGATTTATCAAGACCTTTAATATATTTGACTACTTCTTGACCTCCACATTCTCTTATCTTTGTGACCGCGCGATTCCATTTAATTTCGTTCTTCGTAAAAGGGAATTTCCACTAAGCCTCCTTGATTGCCTTCTTATTTGTATACCTCGTAACGTTCAAAACGTTTCTTAATAAGTACTAACAGTAATATACGTTAGTAACAGTAAGAAGGAAGGTAAGAATTACTTTCAAAAGTGAAGAATTTCAATCGGAAATAACGCATGGAATCTACGAGCTATAAGTGAGTTGATTTGCGAGCTCAGGTATCGTCTTTACTAATCTTTTCACGAACCACGACTAAGATTCGTCGTTTTCTGACTTAATAATTGCCCACGCTATAATCTAGCTCTCATTATTGCCTGTGCGACCGACAGTAAGAAGGAGAGTTTGTTTAAAACAATTCCGAAGGTATGTGCTATCTAACGCGACGAAAGGTAAAGAATGAATATATTGCGACCGTGAGGTATGAGGACTAATAAAGACGCGTTTGAAGACGTCACCTTTAGTCAACAAAAGATCTAATATTAAGTCGTCGGCTTCGTCGTCTAGCCCTTGGCCTACGTGGAGGTTTACTTCGTAGAGTCGATCGATATATTGAGGGAGCTTTGCGAAGTCGTTAACTTGCTAATTTTTAGAGTCCTTAGTTAACAGTCTCTTTAATTAATATAACAACTGATCTTGAACTAAGGTTTCCGTGTGCCGCAAGATTTAATCGCGAATCGATGAAATATAAGTACGTCGCTTTACTGTCATAAGCTTTAGAACTAGCTCTATGTTACGACCTACGATGCGCCTCGCATTCTAACCGACACTGGCTCGTAGCATCGCTGGCTATGCGACGGCGCTAAGCCCGATAGGGAAGACTAGGTGGCGAGCCTGCGACATGTTAACGTGAATGGCACTCGACTACGCTAGGCCCTATTAGGAGGGTCCTTCATGTATATATACTCGAGTCCTCTCTTACGGGGAGCTCTCCTTTTCTCCTTGTCTTTTCTTCTCGATTCTGAGTGTAGCCTTAGGCCTAAATATAAAGCTTGAGTCAACTCGCCGTATTAACCTCTAGTTAGCTGTAATATAAGAAAAGACTAGTACCCCTTCGCTATAAAGTGTTATATCTCACTCGGTCTTGCGCCTTGTCGACTTGCCCTTGTAGTAAGTCAATAACGAGCCTTAATACCTTGGCCTATTCGACAGATAAGTACTTCTCTGCCCTAGTAATAGACTGTCCTAGAGAAAGCTGGATATTCTCTCGCGATTAACTTGCCTTGCCGTAGCCTGACACGCGTCGCTGTTTCGGAACGTATGTCTAATTAATAAATCGATTAACAACCTCAAACACCCCTTAACCCCACCTTATTACCGTTACCGGTTTCTCCCCCTCGTCGGCGAAGCTCTAGAGAAAGGAGCGCCCCTGTACGGCTAAGCTTTACCGACACTACCCCTATCCCTTCGGTCGAGACTCTTTCGGAAGAGCCGGAGAGCTTTAACGGATTCGACTTAGACTTAGAGGACAAACCCTAGCGTTTCTTCGACGCCTCGTTAGAGCTTACTGATATAGAGGGCCTTACTCCCGCTTAATAAGCTAGAGTGGATTAGCTAATCAAGGACTCCGTGAGCTCTACTGTCGCCGCTGCCGTCACATAGGCCCTCGCCTAATATATTACCGATAACCCGCGTCAAGAGACTCGTACTCCTTCTCCTCTTTACGACCGGTTAACCCGTGCTCTTACAGCGGACCTCTAGCCTATCGCCGACTATTACCTCCTTAAGCTAAACCCTACTATCCTTGCCGTTAAGCTTAATAAGGTTAAGTACCCTCGTACCCCCTTTAGCGATTATAAGGGCGAAATTAAATACGACGTCTAGAAGATAAATATAAAGCTCTTTATTTAAAAGTACTTAAGTAACTTCTTTATTAGCGAATCGTAAGTCTATACTTACTTTGAGTGTACGAAAGGAGAGGCCAAGACTGTTATCCTTTAACGAATAGACCCCGACTTCACTAGAGACTTCAACGGAGCCGCTGACGTCTTAAAGGCTTTAGACTAACGTTTCTTTAATTATAACTAAGTGTAAGTAACTAAGCTTAAGTATAACTAACTATAGATAGGTAGTATGACGTATAATGAGTTCTATATAAAGTTTACGACATATGTAGTTACTAGAAAAATCTTACCGGACCGCTAGTTCGACGACGTATACGAGAAAGTCTCGGATAAGCTCAAGTATAATATCCGAACTAAGAAGTATGAATTCGCCGGAGATTATACGGCTCTTGACGAGTTCTTAGCCGTCTTAGATCGCGAGCTACGGAATATCGCCGCCGGACGAGCTAATAGACGTACTACTACTACTGTCCGCGAAGCCCCTCGAGTCTCCTTCAATAATACTAGCACTAGCGACTCGCGCGGCATCTTAAAGAAAGACAGCTAGCGTTCGACTTCACTTACCCCTATTACTCACGCATAGAGACTACCGACTCTAAGATAGTCGTTAGATATCCGCTAGCGTACGCCCTCCCCTTCGCCTATCTTGCGCCGACCTGAGTCCCTCGTACCCCCTCCCGCACCTAGGGATGTCTCTTCTGACACCTGTCTCTACTATAGTAAGACTAACTATTAGGCTAGCGACTATCTTAAGCGCCGTAGAGACTAGGCTCTCGACAAGTCAATTTCTGAGCTAGTCGTCGGCGAGGATCTAGAGACTAACGAGCTATTAAAAAACTCTTAGGCCGTGGCAAAGACTCACACCTTAGTATAAGCCACAACTTATAGAAGGACTTAGTATTTGATTTCCGCGCTCTTATTAGAGGGCGACAATTCTTAATTAGTATTAAACTAGAAAGGAATAGATTCTTTACTAAGACACTTATATATATTAATAGCAGAACTAATATTTTCAGTGTTATTAAAACCTCTTTCGTATACTAACTCGTCAAGTAATTTAATATTTCCTTTATATCCCTCCCTTAGTTAATCGTCCTAATTAGTTATAATAGTAAGAAAGGTAAGCTAATCGACACGGCCGTCTTACTTACCTTAACAATCGACCGCCGGCGAATCAACTTCCCCTTTCTAGTGACTAACCTAGGAAACGCCGACGTCCTAATTAGTCGGAAGTTCCTCGAGTATTACGACTTAAAGCAATCGTATATTAAGAACCGTAATCGACTAGAATAGCTATTAGACATACTAGTCCAGCCGTACTTTAACTAGCGAGTCTTCGTCGACATTAACCGTTCTAATAAGCTAATCGTTAAGTCTCATTAACTCGATGCGGAACGAAGGGATACCCTCTTAAACCTAGATGACTACCGCCAGAGACAAGTTAGGCTTACGGCGCTCGACGGTTCCCTCAAGATAAAGGCCCCCGTCTAACTTACCGCTAGTGTCTCGCTAACTCGACCCTCGGGCTTTACTAAAGAAGTTAAAGAGCACTTACGTGTTATAAAAAAGTAACTAAACCTTTTAATATCCCGTGATTTGAGATTACTACTTAAGGACAAGAGAGCCCGTAGAGCCTCCCCGGCGAATCACTAGCCAAAGGCGCTTACTATAAAGATTTTCCTTATATCAGTAGCGGCGATGTCTACGACGTACCTCCGACTTAAGAAATCTAGAAGAAGTAAAATAGAAACCTTCGTAATATTAGTATATGAGATCGACTAAGAGCTGACTCGTCGCCGGCGAGAGGCCTTAGACTAATTAAGTGTCGAACTCGTATTAATAAACGGAGACTTAACCCTAAAGGAAGCCCTAGAGGCTAAATACACGTAAGATGACGAACTAGTAAGTAAAAAGCTCCTTATAGAGTATTAAGAGTATACTCCTCTCTTCTCCCGGCGGGCCTCCGACGAGTTACTAGTATATCGCTAAGGCGTAGACTACTAAATCGAGCTTACTAGGGAGAACGACTTGTCCTTTAAACCTCTCCGGCGTATAACTAAAGAATAACTGTCGGAGACTAAGCGGTACATTATTAACAACTTATATAAAGGTTTTATTAAACCCTCTGGCGTACTATATGTGGCCCTTATTCTCTTTACTAAGAAAGCCAATAGTAGTGTCTGGCTATACGTCGACTACTAGAAGCTAAATACCCTATTAAAGAAGGATCTGTACTTAATCCCTCTAATTAATGAGATAATAGTACGTATTTATAAGGCAAAGGTCTTTATAAAGCTTAATATTTAGTAAGCTTTTTACTATATTTGTATGTCCCCCGAGAGCGAGGACTATACGACTTTCTATACTTAGTATAGCACGTATAAGTATAAGGTCCTTCTCTTTAGCCTTACGAATAGCCTAGCAACCTTTTAGCGATTTATTAATAATATCCTTATAGAACACCTCGACGACTTTTGCGCGGCTTATATAGACGATATCTTTATATATTCGTTTACTCTAGAGGAGTATGAGGTCTATGTTAAGAAAGTTATAGTAATACTATAAGTACACGGACTCTAGGCCGACATTAAGAAGTCCGAGTTTAGTGTATAAAAGACGAGGTTCTTAAGATTTATTATTAGCGTTAATGGCGTGGAGGTAGACCTAAAGAAGATTAGTGTAATCAAGGACTGGCGGTACGCCGATAATATACGGGGTATATAAAGTTACTTTAGTTTCTGTAACTTCTACCGCCAGTTTATTAAAGACTATAGTCGTATTACACGACCCCTCATAATACTTACCGGAAAGGACGTTCCCTTTAAATTCGATAGCGCCTATAAGGACGCTTAGGAAACTCTCCGGGAAGCCCTCTAATTTACGCCGGTTCTTCGTTATTACGACCTTATTAAATAAACACGGCTAGAGACCGACTCTTCCGACGGAGTCGTCGCTAGGATTTTATTTTAACTTTAAAAGGACGGCACCTTTCACCCTGTGAGATACTTCTCTAAGACTATAACGGACCCTAAGCTTAACTACTTAATCTATAATAAAGAGATACTAGCGATTTTCTAGTCATTTAAGTAATACCGCCCGGAGTTCTTAAGTGCCTAAAGAAATGTCCTTGTTTATATAGACTACTAGGCCTTAGAGTACTTTATAACTACTAAGGACCTCACGGCTAAGTAGGCTTAATAAGCTGAGTTCTTTACGGACTTCTACTTCACGATTATGTATTATACCGGGACGACTAATATATTAGCTGACACCTTGTCTCGACGGGATTAAGACCTTATAATTACGGAGGCACGTAAGCGGGCCATCTATAGTTAATAGTTGATTCTTACTAACAAGATTGACTCGCGAGTCGCTAGCGACCTTTAGCTCTCCGCTATTGATCCCATAGACGCTTATATCGAAGTCGTAGAGACGATACCCCTAGCACCTATAGACGCCACGACTTTAAGTCGCGATACTAAGACACGTGACGAGCTAGAGTTAGAGCCAGAGTCGAATACGGAAGTACTAATCGACCTAGAGACGCCTACTGCGGAGGAGCTGGACCTTAACTCTATAGTAGTATATGACATCGCAGAATACGACGTTATTAACTAAGTGCTCCTAGTTAATAAGACCTCGCCTTCGCTAGAGCCTCTTTAATAAAAAGCTAAGGAGTAGTCGTTAGATTACGAGCTAGTAAGCGATAAGTTACTTTTCTAAGGCCGCCTAGAAGTGCCTTTAGAACCGCCGGAGCTTTATATAATACTTATTCACTATATATATTCCTAACCTTCGGTAGTATATACGGGGATCAGAAAGATAAAGGCATTATTAAGTCGTAAATATCACTAAAACGGCCTCCTTACAGATATAGCTCAATACGTAGTAAACTATAGTTGCTCTTAACAAAAGGCCCGTAAAGATAAGACCCCTGGCTTTTTATACTCCCTATTAATCCTTGCTCGGCCGTATTAACACTTCACGATAGACTTTACGAAGTTACTATTAGACAAGCACGGCTATAACTTCGCTATAGTTATCGTTAACCGCTTATTTAAGAAACTAGTCTCGATACCTTATAACAATACGATTACGGCTAAAGGCATGGCTATTCTCTTCCTCGTCTATTAGACTCGACACTTCGGTATACTAGACTTTATTATCTTAGACCGAGGACCTTAGTTCGTCTCTTCCTTTTAAAAGGAGTACTGTCGTATCCTTAGGACTAAGGTAAAGCTAACGACGGCGTATAACTTAAACGTCGACGGCTAGACAGAGGTGACGAACTAATATATTAAGTAGCGGCTCTGTCCCTTTTATTACTATTACTAAGACAATTAGAGCGACCTCTTATTAATTATAGACATTACTTAACTAACGTTATTACACGAGTCCTTAGGCCACTTGTCCCCTTTTTAGTTACTTAACGGCGTTAAACTAAGGACTTCTTAGGACTTAGTTAACTTAGAGCCGCCGGCTATAGTAATAGAGAAACTTAACCGCGAGGAAGTTCTATAGGTAGCCTTACGAATAAAGGAGGTTATAGAAGTCGCCTAGTCGTCCCTAAAGGACTAGTAAGAGAAAATAAAACGACTAACGAACCGTGGGCGACGCGCCGTCGATTAAGACGTTAGCGACTTAATACTAGTCGACACTCGGAACTAGAATGTCGACTGACCTTTAAGGAAGCTCTCTAACAAGTGGTACAGCCTAGTCAAAGTAATCGCCAAGGAAGGAGAGAGTTAGAGAGTTAAGCTATTAGAGGACTAATTAATTCACCCCGTTTTCTACTTACACTTGCTCTGTAAGTACGTCGATAACCCCTTACTAGGACAAGCTAGAGTTACGCCGGCACCTATTTAGTTACTGCCTAAGTAAAATGAGTGGGAAATTGAAGGCATCTTTAGCTCTAAAGTTATACGGAACAAGCTATTTTACTGTATTAAGTGGCTAGGCGCCGACGAAGACTTAAAGTAGTACTTATGTTTAGACGTTATAATAGCTCCGCATATAATTAAGAGGTTCCACCTAAAGTATCCGAATGCTAAAGGCCCGCTAAGAGCTCTCTTAAAGTGGCTAGAGGCTTATAACGCTAGTATCGACGACTACAACGACCTCGAGGACGACACGGTTATGGCTACAACTACGCGGACGTAGTTTTTTCGGAGGGGGGGGGTAATATTACGACTTACGATGCGCCTTGTATTCTAACTGACACTGGCTCGTAGTATCGCTGGCTATGTGACGGCGCTAAGCCCGATAGGGAAGACTAAGTGGCGAGCCTGCGACATGTTAACGTGAATAGCACTCGACTACGCTAGGCCCTATTAAGAGGGTCCTTTATGTATATATACTCGAGTCCTCTCTTACGGGGAGCTCTCTTTTTTTCCTTGTCTTTTCTTCTCGATTCTGAGCGTAGCCTTAGGCCCAAATACAAAGCTTGAGTTAACTCGCCGTATCAACCTCTAGCTAGCCGTAACACTCTAAAAGGTACGTAATACGAGCTACCACAGGTCGTTAATGGCGCACTTGATCAAAGCAGGTATGCTCTCCTTCCTACACAGATATCGTGGCCTCTTTAGCTTTGGGAGACCAACTACAACGCGCGCGCCATTAACAGGTGTTCTCAAAGAAACACGTATACTTCACATACAACATCTCACTCTTCTTACAACGCGGTTCCCAACGCTCATAGACAGCTTAATCAATAATAGTATCTTTGAAGGCTCGCAGAGAGTTGAATTTATCGCCGACCTTGAGAGAAGGAGGCTTCTCTTGGGAGGCGTGGAGAATAGGGTCGTTATCGAGCTCTTAATCAAGAAGGTGAAATCTAAGGTCTGCGAAGGGGTCTGACATTACTAAAAGCGCGTCGAGGTCAACGTTAGAGATAAAAGACTCTACTATTATATAGAAGGCACGAATATTACAAATTTGTGAGTTGAATTATATTGTTGTGTTGTTGTTTATAAGTTTACATCGCGTTTTATAGGGCGACATGTAAATTTGGGTGCTGAGCCATACAAAATAATGTTTCAGAAAAGTCGAGGCATTGGAAACATACGGCCCTTGGAATCATATTAGCTATAAACGGGTCATGATACGAGATGATACTGTATTCCAAAGTTTATTCTGTCTAGGTTTGTTGAGTTACGCACGTAGAAATAAATGGCACAGATACGCTCATCTGAATGTGCCATCACCAAAATACGGCCGTATCATCGATGTTTGTGGGGTGAAAGGTGGGCGGGATTTGAACTCCTCGTACTTAAGCTTATTTCAGCTGCACAGTAATGACTAAGGTTCTCCTTATAATTCTCTATTCTGTATGTAAAGAAGGTGGACACAGGAAATCGAACCCCGGCATTGTGGAAAGTCAAATATTTAGTGCATAAACAAACAAAATCCCCAGTTTATTTGTATGAAGAACTCGAAAAGTGGCTTGTTTTAAGCATTTTAACCCAGTTGAAATTAAGTTAAAGCTATAAAAGTATCAAAACTAACCAATTAAACGCCTCGATTCCCTTAGCAACACGATAGCAACGAACCGGGGTTCGGTTTTCAGTGTCCACCCTCTTTACCTGTGTGCTAGCCTAGCCAGCACGACCCCGAAAGCTCTCTCTTCAGCATTATTATACTTTTGATCTAATACTAAGTACATTAAGAACTTATAATATATTTACTTCGTATACAAGGCACTTACGAGCCTGGGTCCAAATGTCCGTGTTTTAAGCGACTGCCCTCAATCGCATGTATTATTCTCCGTACCGCAACTAAATTTAATTAGGAGTTGACTACCCATGGCGTTCCATAAGTACTTGAACCTAATGTTTCTGCTTTAAAATCAACTCATTGATCCATTCTTGCGGTATCCTCTTCCATTCTTCTAAAACTATAGCTTCCATTTTTGCCTTCGTCGTAGGCTGTCGTCGGCGTCTGTGCAATGCCTGCTTGATCCTCCTCCAACACTTTTCGATAGGATTCATATCAGGAGAAGTAGAAGGATGCGGCATTAATACAATTCTGTGTGCGGCACGCCATTTAGCACAGCCATTAGTCGTACTTTTGTGACCGTGAGCTGAATTACTATCTTCCATAAACAAAGGCTCTGCGGAAGGGCGAAGTTGATGAGTTTGGGCCGGAAAAGCCTCTAAAATACCCTCTATATGCGGCGCAAGGATTTGAGACAAGTAATCGACTTGCTTGAAAGCTCCTTTCTTTCTAGAACTTTTCAAGAATAGTAAAGGGCTCTTATAACCGTATCTAATTTCTCCCCAAGCGTTGACCGGTACAGTCCCTCCGCGACGAAATTGATGTTGAATACACGTTGGACAGGTTCTTTCCCCTCTTTTGTGCGTCACTCTTTGCTTGGCCGTTCGACCTCCTACTAGAAAGGTAACTTCGTCAGACCAAAGGGCCTTTAGCCACTCGTCTACCCAGAATATATGCGCAATAGCCTAAAGTAGGCGGCTGAGGACTTAGGCGGCGGTAAGGTAGGGTTTTTGACATGCGACACAGCGAAAGTAGCCCCTTTGCTTGAGCCTAGTCTCTAACGTCTTCACACTACACTCCAATTTGAGCTCCGCATGTAATTGCGTATAGTTCAAGCACCTATTGTCCCACGATTCCGACGTGTATTTAATAATCTCGTCTACTTGTGTGTCGGTGAGGAGGGAAGGCCGGCCGGTACGTTGAACCCGCGTGCGCTCTGGCGCGTCGTAATTAAGGATTTTCGTAATTGTTGACTTTCTAAGGTTATACCGCATTATCAAGCGCTTAATTGGCATCTTTGCAAAGCCATAGAGTTGTCGCATAGTCTCCTTATGCTTTGTAGGTATTTCATCGCCCTTTTGGTGGTCACAATGGAGTGGTGGAGTTAAGGTGGGTGAGGCTCGCTAAAAACACGGACTTTTTGGACCAGGCTCGTGACGTGCCTTGCTACAGTCGCTTAAAAAATCGGCTTCCCCTTCGCACTCGCGAGAAGATTCACCAAAGGACACGGCTAAGCGAGGTATCATGTGACGAGTAATCACCAAGAACATCACAACATCAACAGAATGAGCTTGAAGTTTCTAGAATACATAACCGTAGTATATAAAGTCACCTCCCCCGACCTCACTTTATTAAAGTTATAAAACTATATAAGAGAAGCATCATTCTAACACATCGAGACGTTACAGTCATTCTCAAAATCGGATTTCCCTTAAGTTCGCGTAAAATACCAGCGTCCCGGCGTCCTTATCCTTTGAGTTTAACGTCGACGCTTTGTCGCAAGCAGTAGCTTTACTACAGCCTTATGCCCATTCTGAGCTGCCAAACGTAGCGGCGTCCAGCCGTCCTTATCCTTTGAGTTAACGTCGACGCCCTCTGTTGCGAGCAGTAGCTTTACTACAGCCTCATGCCCATTCCGAGCCGCCCATATTAGCGGCGTCCGGCCATCCTTATCCTTTGAGTTGATGTCGACGCCTTCTGTCGCGAGCAGTAGCTTTACTACAGCCTCATGCCCATTCTGAGCTGCCCATATTAGCGGTGTCCAGCCATCCTTATCCTTTGAGTTGACGTCGATGCTGTTCTGGAGATAAAAAGCAAGGACTACCTCGTTCCCATGCTCTGCCAAATGGGAGGCGATGCTTCTCCGCTGTGAGAAAGTGAACTCGCGCCCAAAGCTGGCCAATTTATATCCATCATGGCAATACTGCTTCCACAGGCTGCGAAGCAAAGACGATGGAGGCTGGCTTTCCATCTGGACTTCTAAAATTGTCCAAACTGCTTCATCACTCCCGGTGGCTAGCGCAGCAAACATTGGGGGCCCATAACGTTCATTTTCAACGTCAAAACAAAATTCCCTCTTGGGATGGATTCGAATGAGGTCGGCCAAGTTCTTCTCGGCGAGGATGTAAAGGAGGCTGGCTGATTTCGAATATCGGCGAACATCAAACTTTTCAAGAGAATTGTTAAGGAATATCCACTGTTGAAGAGGGAAATTGTTAAGAAAATCTCCTTGCCGTATAGTATTTTGTTGAGCGATATTGGCGTGGTAAAGGATATTAAGAACTGAATATTCGAGAAACGGAAGCTTTAAGCTAATAGTCTCCCGCAACTGTGCTGCCTTTGTAGCCTGCGGTAGAGGATCCGGTATGTCGACGTCTTGGCTGATTGAAGCGTTTAGCTGAGCTAAGCAGCAGTCCCTCAAAATCTCGTGGCTGTGACCCACGAAGTCGTCGGAAGTCCTAGACCACTGGGACTCGTATTTCCCTAGTAAGAAGTCTCGAACAGACTCGTGGATGAACTGGACTTCGGATGCCTTGTTTCGCGTAACTTCGGCTAAGCCCTTGGAAGAACTTCTTACGAAAGTCTTCATCTGATCTAATTCTACATCTTCTTGGTCCCAACAACTAGAGCACTCTTTGTCAGGCCAAGCTGGATGGCGAAGTAGAGCTCCTGTGGCTTGAGAGGACGAGCCGCGAAGAGGATCCATTTGAGACAAACCTGCAGCCGTTCGAGGTTTTCTTTATCTCGCGTAAGGATCACCTCAAACAAGTCGGTCAGTTTCGGCGGGATTTCCTTGAGACGCTCACGGATCTTTTTGATAGACACGGAGCTGTTCGGGTATTCAGAGTTGAGAATATCGAGAACTAAGACGACCCAGAGGAAAATGCTAGAAGACTTCTTAAGAATATCGGATCGAAGTGACTCGGCCTGCTTTGAATTGCCTAGCCGGAGCTTTGACTTGATATACTGTTCGATGTCTTTCGTATGCCCGATTTCGTCTTCTAAAGTGACTTCGATGCCCTTCTGGATGACGATGGTTGGATAATGCCGACTAGAGAAGCAAATCTGTAGCCGAACTTGCGGCTCTTTCGCGTGATCGCACAGCTCCTCAAAAAAGCAAACCATACCCGTAGTCTGCTTCATATCACACTCATCTAGCGCATCAACGAATATCATTAACGATCGAGACCCAAGCTTCTGAATAGCATGCACTATCGTCTGCTTCAACGCTTCTTCGTTCCATCCATTCCGCTGGATACCCCTCGCGCCATCGGCTGTCATCCACTCTAGACTTTCTTTTAAGTCCACCACCTTGTCAAAGAGCTGGTGGAGAAGAGAGCGGTATAGGCCCGTCGTCGACTTCTCCTCGACCGTGCCCCGTGCGAGAAAGAAGAATGACAAGGTGACTTGTAAGGGATTGCTCTTTGCGTTGAGCTTAGCTTCTTCGAAGAGGAGCTTCATTAGAGTTGACTTCCCAGTACCGGGATTGCCTTTAATCCAAAGGAAGCCGCCGTGGTCTGGCTGTTGCGCCAAGTCGTTCCAGGATATGTATTGAGGCTTGGTAAGAAACCAGCGGCAGGTTTTCCCTTGGGCGGCTGTTAGACTTGTTAGGCGCTCGTCGATTTTGGTGAAGTAGAGCTGATCTATAAGCGACATTTTCGTGACGGCGTCGATACTTGAACGTTCTCCAATCTCCCTCTTGAGCCGAATGAAGGCATTTTCCTTCCCCTCGCCATAAATCAACGGCATGTGTAGGCCGAAAATTCCTAATAGAGAATAGGCCTCATCTTCTTTGCGCTTGGCCGTGCGTTTCGCCGCCCATAGCATTCGCTCTCCAACAGTCAGCTGGATGAGAGGCTTCCCTTGCAATACTTCCACTGAAATCCCCGTGATCTCGTGAAGTGATGATTCTAGCGATCCCTTATCGCCTAATCGTGCGCCCTCTCGAGAGAAGAACTCGACTGACTTTGGCGCAATAAGTTCTTGAAGTGTCCAGGCTCGAGTGAACCATCTACTGTGCCGGAATTCTGATTTCCATGTCGACCGTGAGAACGGTTCATTTGCATCACATCGTTTAGAAACGTCTGAGAGGTAAACGTAGCACTTGGCCGCATCCTGATACCAGCGAAACATAGAATTGATAGCCTCCGAAAGCTCTGTGAGATTAGATTTGTTAATACAACATGTGTCTATCCAGAAGTATTGGAACCCATCTCTTGCTGCTTGTTCGCTGCAAAACTTAATCTTTCTGTATCCGATCTTATCTGTGTAAGTGCCTGCTCTGAAGTCGTCGAAAGCGACTTCCTCTGTATCCTTCCCCCAAGTATGAGAGAGTATCGCGTATGGCGGAGCATATTCGGTGTCATCCTCGGTAAGGCTGAGGTTGCCGTTTTCAAGGTGCAGAAGACGCATTCTCAAAACAGGAACAGCCAGACAGACTTTCGGATAGTAGGAATTAGGAGCACAGAAGCGATGCGGGACTGCCAGTGAACAAGGAGGAACTTTCACACGCATTAGGCATCAAGCGTTCGATGTCAAATGTCACGCGCTTATGTTTCCAATGGTGGGGCATTACTCAGCAATGTATAACCCAGTTAGACATTCACACGTGATCAGGCAGGTTCTAACATGAACATAGTGTGTTGAAAGCGAAAGATAGGGAGACGGAGTGTATACTCAAAGATAAGAAACATATTACCTTAGATCAATTAAGTTAATTGCCATGTGATGAATTTCGCGTTCCCCTGGACGACGCGATGCTTGTTAACACCTGCAATACTATTGGTCGGCTAAGCGAGATCACTCTGTCCTTTGGATGTTGTTCGTGGGAAGCCGATTTTGTAAGCGACTGTAAGGGGTGCTCTAGTAAAAACGGTGGTGCCTAGAGAAAGCCTCAGGTATGTATGCAGTGCAGGAAACACGTGCATTTATCGAACTAATGAAACGCATTTTTTGAACCAATCAAATACTAGCGCGAAAAGGGGCCCAAAAGTAAGATTATGGAAACGCATATTATTTTTGGTGTATGTGCCTCGCGCCGCAGCGTTAAGCCCTCTCTTTAGTCGTACGAAAGTACCTCCTTGCTTTCGGTACGTAAGTACTTACGTACCTCGAGCTCGGCTGGGTTTGTAAGCAAGAGCCGTAGTAGCGAGGCAGGCCGCCTACTAATTGCCACCACCACTTGGCTTCGTGTTTTACGCTTCCCGCAAGATGATGCCCGCCAACTATATTGCTGAGAGAAACGCTAAGGACGCGCAACAGGAATTTATCGGCAAGTTCGTTGAGGCAACACCCCACATTGTGTCTTTTGTTGACAATTGCCTGGGTGGAATGAGACTGGAGAGTTCCTTCAATTCCTCAAGGGTTCATTCAACCTTAGTGTCGCCGTTCGAAATAGTGTGACCAACGAGCGTGTTATTGTTCGCTTCCCGATTCCGGGAAAGGTATACGATCCATGGCGAGCAAAGAAGGTCAAGCACGAGGTTATTGTTATGAACTATCTCCGCGAACGTACGAGTATCCCCGTTCCACGGGTGTATCATTGGGGTCTCGCCGAAGAGAGTCCACAGCGGCTAGGACCGTTCATAATCATGGAATTTATAGAAGGGGAGAACCTTGGCGATATCCTGAAAATGCCCACCCCTAACGAGGCGGATCTTGCAATTCTAGATCCAGATATTGACGAGGCCAAGCTTAACGGTATCTTTGAACAGCTCGCTAGCTTTATGTTGGAGCTTTCACGCCTGGAATTCCCGCGCATTGGTGCCATTTCCAAAGACGTAGTATCTGGAGAGTGGACTGTTACTGAGCCACCATTAACGTACGACATGAACGAGGTCGTCAGCTTCGCTGGCTTCCCCGCGGAGCATTTCACCACAATGCCGGTGTTCGATCGTTCGAGTGATTACTTCGCAGCGCGCGCGCGGTGCCTGCAGATACATCTAGAGACGCAGCAAACAGCAGCTTACGATGCCAAAGATATCACTTAGGCCCGCTTGGTCGCGCGCCACTGCTTCGCCAAGCTGATCCCCACGTACGGTATGACTGACGACGATATGCGGCCTTCGAACATGCTCATAGACCCGAAGACGATGGAAATCACCGCCTTAATCGACTTCGAGTTTACAAACGTCATGCCGGCCCAGTTTGCTTATGATCTGCCCTGGTGGCTTATTCTTCGGGAGCCGGGCATGGAAGTGAGCGAAGGGGAGCTTGGAAAGGAGAAATTTCTTGATCTCTTCGAGCCGCGAAAGGAGCAGTTCATCGGCGCCATGGAACGCGTCGAGGCTAGATCAGCGCGACCAGCTGGGGAGCCGCTCCTCTCGGCTCGAATGAGGGACTCGTGGGACAGCGGTCGGTTCTGGTTCAACCTTGCGTCGCGGAATAGCGTCGACGTCGACCAAATCTACTGGCAGCTTCTGATAAGGAGGGCCTAGGCGAGGCGATGTTAGATACAGCCACACTTGCAGGGAAGGAGGAGTTCTTGGAGCGAAAGGAGATCCAATTCAAGGCGTATTTGGAAATGAAGCAGAGTGATACGCGCTTTGATGAGTAAATTTCGAGGAGCAGAGTAGGGTGGGAATGGGCATTTTCGTTCTCACTGGGTCTTCTCGGATATTCCCTTTTGCTTTTCCTTATTTCGGGCGGTAAATCCAACATATACCCCCTTTTTACTTAGGTTCTTATAGATTGCTCGATACAATGTCATGTTTTATAAATCGGTTGATAGTTAAGTTCATCGTCAAGCCAATCATCAAGTCGTCTATTGGCGCAGTGGGGGAAGCGAGACCAGGAAGGTTCGTTGCACTGCTGTTGAAGTTCTTACGAGTTACTTCCCACTACGTGGCGGCGCCTCTCGAACCGGGCCAGTGAGGGGATGAGGGCTGGTGAGGGTGAAGACGCTTAAATCATATTGTTCAAGGAATTCACATAAGATCTTGAGAAAGACAGCCTTGCACCCTCCGGAGATCAGCCAGCTCAGTTCGCAGCATCTTGTCATCAAAAGTATTGTTCCATTGCCATTTTTGTTACTATACAAGACTTGGAATCTTTCTGGTGATTTTATCCAGTCTGTGTGTGCAAAGGCATCTCTCTCTATGTAGTCCCCCCACTCACTCTGTCTACCTCATCTCCTCTCACACTTCTGTCCCTTCCCCTTCCAAAAATCAAATATCCCTATGAGTGCCCCCACGACCATCTATTACAAGAAAGACATTAGACCAGAGTGGGTTACAAGACCCCCTGGAGAACCGGTTGCTCATGCACAAAACGCGGCCAGCTCGTTCACACATGAGATGCTGTTGCTGTTGTAAGGGACAGTGGATGTCGTGTGGGATGATTGAAATCAAATATGCTCGCTCAAATGCCGGGAAATGCGGTTGCCCAAGTGGGAAGCACCACGGAGAAACGAAATCGTCGTTACTGATACTCATAATATCTAGGCACCCGATCGCATGCCCCATTGAGGCTTGAGAGTGGTCGCTAGATCATCTTTGGTGAAGACAACGTCCTGTGGAATTCGGCTGATGCGGTACGCCCCACCCCGAATAGCACTGAGTTGTGTTGTGGAGATTCCGCTACGGTTGCTACGAATGCTACCGGCATCACTCATGTTTTCGGGGTCTCTGAACTTCTTTGGGGGCGCGAAGTCTAACGAGGTAAATGTACCAGACTTTCTAAGCAAATGTCTATTCACGTGTTAGTACGTCTTCAGCTAATTATTGTGATGTCACTTACGGGCTTGGAATTGGTGCAAGCTCATCAAACGCGCTCACTACAGGAGCAAATGCTGGCACCATTGGCGAGTATGGGCGTCTCTCACCAAGAGGACTCTCGGATCGGCCGGCCACGCGGTCCCGATATGTCGAGGGAGGGGCAAACTCGAGGGCACCCATCAAAGCGAATGAGTCGTCCTTGAGCTTCGAAGGAGTTGGCATGGTGTGTAGAGGAGCTGGTGGTGGAAGTGGTCGCTTGGGTGCACCTGGAGGACCCATACGTCCAGATGCCGAAGAGTATGCTCTTGGTCCTGGAGGAGGTCCACGCATTCCACCAGCACTCATTGCTCCCATCGAGCCTTGTCGTCCACGAGGTTGACCTTGTCCTTGGAATCGTGGTGGTCCACGTGGAGGTGGTGTCATGGCCCGTCTGGTGATGGGTTCGGCATATGGCATAACAAATGCGTTCGAGTCTGGATCATAGTATGTGGCGTCACCCAGGTAGTTCTCATCGTAGTCTTCATAGTACTGTCCCTGTGGAGCTGGCTTGGACTCATCAAAGTACTCCTTGTAGAATGAACGAATTCTGTTGGCTCTGATCTCTGGGTCATCTGACTCGGTAACAGCATTGGGAGGCAGTGGTCGGAATCCCATCGACAAGCGCTTTGCATCAAATCCGGGAGCACCTAGTCCAGCCTGAGCAAATTGCTCGGGGGGAACATCCATAGAATATCTTTGACCACGCATGGCATCGGCATTGTCACGGCCAGGAGATGGAGGTGTGACTTGGAAACCATCGCCATATTCGCTAGCATTCTCAACAACCGCACGTTGAGCCTGTGGCTGAGCTGGCATGGAATCCTTGCGAGCAGGTCGGGGATTGGCAGGAAGGGTGTTGAGCGGAGCTGCCAGTGGCTTGCGAGTCGTGCTGTCAGGCTCTTGAACAGCTGGGCCAGGTGATGGCTCACGAGCGTCGATCATCATTCCTAGGTAGTTGTTGCTTTTCTCGAGACCGGCCTGGTCAGTGTTTTTGGGATAGGATTCGCGATTGCCTGGAACGATCGACCCGGCTAGACCTTGGCCTTGACCTGGATGAGGGCTAGCTGGCAGGCCCTTCCGCTGCACATCAGCTGGTGAACCAGGAATATGAGCTTGAGCTGGCTCGACAGGATATGGTGGAGGTGCGAAAGAGTTGCTAGCCCGATTATCGATAGGGCTCAGAGACGCATTGCCTTGCGGCAAAGAGTTTTGACGTGCAGGGTACGAAGTCGATGGAGGAGTGCTTCGGGGCATCTGTCCAGCGTTGGAGAGCAATTCAGATGTTCCAAGTTCTTGAAGTCTCGAAGGAGCAACACTTGAGCCGGTGTAGATGGAGGAACCTTGCTTCGATTGTGATCGCATAGAAACTCCATCGCCTGGGTAGTACTCCTTCACAGGCCGGTACGGGTCTTCTTGCTCGTGGATGGTTCTCGATAGCGAATGAAGAGACTCTCGGGAGTTTTGTAGCTCCGGAGGTAGCAGGTAGGGGCTTTGCATTCCCATGTCCATCGACATCTGTCGTCCGCTTCTACCTGGCTTCTCATCTCCAAAGTCTAAACCCGCTGGCGGTCCTCTCTTTGGTCTCCCTGGTTGTGGCACATTTCCCAACCCAAAGTCCATGGATGCATGTCGGTCATTGGCGTCCTCCTCCCTCTGCTTCCGGACATGTCGACGATGAAGGATTGCAAAACATATCAAGGCTCCGACTACTGGGATACTACATGAAGAGTTAGATGGCACGATTCGTCAAGAACACCATCCCAGAGTACTTACACAATACCGAGAATAATGGGCAAGGTAAAGGTCGCACTGCTGACTGGCTTCTCGCAAGCATTCGCTCCACAGCTGCCACTGGCGGCCGATGTACTTGTTGTGTCGGCACGCGGCTCCACCACTCGATCTGGGACAGCAATATTCATTACAGCTTCCATCCTGCCAATTGCCTCAGGGTGAACAGGAACACGCGGGCCTAGCCTAGGAATATTCGATAGATGATGATTGTCCATGGTGAATTAAATAGTCGGCGAAGACGCCCACTGGTAGAGAAATGCGGACGAACGGTCGAAGTGAGAAATGGAAGCGATGCAGAGTTCGGAAGATCGAATGTCGTGTGAAGGAAGGAGCGATCGTTTCGAGTGTGGTTCGTGGTATGAAGTAATTACTATCTCGGGTGGATGGAGTTGATGAATTCTTGTTTCGTGAATATGGCGAATGTAATATTGAAACGACTTCAAACCACAGGCAGACGGCGGCAAATGCAATGCAGAACAACAAGACGACACGACACGACTGGGATGGCGATGAAGATCAGATCAGATCAAATGCTCCAAGGAGTGACTAAGGTGAGAACATGAGAAGGGAGCGAACAGGTCGAAGACCAAAAGGAGTGGCTGGCCCGGCTGGCAGGCTCTGGGAGGAATTGTCTGTCTGTCGTGAGGGAGGTGAGGTGAGGTGAGGTTGACGAAGCTGCTGCTGCAGGAGAAGAAGAAGAGAAGAGACGACGAGAAAGGGATCAATCAATCAATCAGACGAACGGCGCTGGGCTCGGGCTCGGATTGGACTGGCGAGCGGACTGGCAGCGGCCAGGCTTGCTTGTCTTCGGCCGGTGGGTCTGAAAGCGGTGGGCAGCGCCTGGATTGGCTGTGATGGGCTTGAAAGTGGATGCATGAGGCTGCAGGCATTCGAATCCAGAATGGCTGGCGAAATGAGACGGGCGGAGCTGCGAATTGTTCGAAGTTTCACACGATGAGCGACCAGAAAGAAGCAAAGCAGGGGGGAGGGCTTGAAGTGAAGGCTTGCTTGCAGTAGCAACGGACGGTGAAGTTAGTTTACGAAATCTGATACAGAATTGGCGGCTTCACCACAGTTTCTGTGATACATTTACATCCAGACAGCTGTGGTCACAAGCAGCATTCACGATGCACAATGCTTCCTCGCAGGTCTAATCATAGAACTCCTGAACCTCAACTGGAAGAATGGCACTCCACTCCACTCCTCTCCTCTCCGCCTACAGCAGCGATAGATGGACCCCTGAGCTAACATCGGAGAACTAGTCAGGAAGAGGGCAAGCTCCAGGTACGCAAGCTCAGGGATCTCAAGCCCCTTGTCAAATTCAGGCACGAGATTCGTCTGCCACTTTTGATGCTTCATCTGTGCCGACGACGACAGCCTGGTGCAGTGCATGATCCCTCACGGCTGCCGGAGATCATAAGATGGATGCGATGCGATGGATGGCATGGCTTGGGAGGTGGTGCAGCCAAAGAAGTCCTGCAGTCCTGGAGTCGCGTTGTGTCTCTGAATAATCTTGCAGGATAAATAAATCAATAAATAGACGTAAACAACAAAAGGAATTTACCCCTTACTTGGCTGGATATGTGAAGCCACACACCTCCATCTTCAACAGCATCATTCATTCTTTGGAGGTACTTCAAGACCTTCGAAAACCGTTGCGGCCGCTTGATTGGCGGTGTTGAGGAGATTGAGATTGCCGCTGTTGGCTGTGACGGCGTAATATCGATTCCTAACCGAGCCAAACAGAAGAGCCATTTAATTCGCTGTCCTGTTGCTTCGCCTCCCGCCGAGACCTGCCTCATTTTCCCGTAATAACTTCCTATTTAACAAATTCGTCATCCTTTTGAGAAGTCTCCATTGAATTGGATTTTGAGATGAAGCGAGAACGAGTACGGTACGGAGTACGGAGGGGGAATGCTGGGGCTGACCAACTGAGGTGGATATGCAAGTCATGCACGGAACGGACATCGGGAGCTTCTAAAAGCACCAGAGATTCTAACATCCGGTCTGTGGAGCCTCAGGCCTGAACGGCAGTTTACCATTCCATTCCCGAGATTCTCCCGTCCACTGCGAGGCAGCCTGGTATTTTTCTGTGCTGCACATTCTCAGCCTCTTCATCCAGCCTTGTGCCCCGAAGCAATGCAAGAAAGGGGAAAGCTCCAGTCAACATAAACCTTACCTCAGCATGTGATATTACCCGCCATGGCAGAATTCGACATCGCTGCCACCTTCATCCCCTCCCTGCACAAACCAGCGTCTCTTCTCCCTATTGCGAGGCACCGGCAAAGCCTCCTCTACCTCATCGAGACCTACCCAGTCACCATAGTCGTTGGTCAAACTGGGTCTGGGAAAACAACACAGATCCCTCAATACCTCGAACAGGCAGGATGGTGTTCCGATGGTAAGATCATTGCAGTTACACAGGCAAGTCCAAATTCTCACATCACGATCTTGTCATTGGCACTAACAATCAGCAGCCTCGTCGAGTTGCAGCAACTACTGTGGCAGTCAGAGTAGCAGAGGAGTTCGGCTGTGAGGTTGGCAAAGAAGTTGGCTATTCGATCAGATTCGAAGATGTTACTTCCTCAGCTACTCGCATCAAGTTTCTCACCGACGGCTTGCTACTCCGGGAGGCTCTGGTGGACCCTCTACTTTCGCGGTACTCGGTAATCATGGTTGATGAGGCCCATGAGCGATCTCTGAGCACCGATGTACTTCTTGGTGTTCTCAAGAAGATATTGAAGAAACGGCCAAAGGACTTACGGATCATCATTTCTAGTGCTACCCTTCAAGCCGAAGATTTCTTAAAATTCTTTATGGGTGATGTAGAATCGCAACCCAAGCCTACATATTTAGATGCGATGACATTGGATGATCTGATATCGGGCAGCTCAAATCCCAAGGACACTGGGTTTGGTGGCGAGGTTGGCCGAATCATCAATCTCGAGGGCAGGATGTATCCGGTCGATGTCTTATATCTTGAAGCTCCCGCCGAGGATTATGTCGAGAAGACTGTTCAAACAGTTTTTGACATTCACACCAAAGAGCCAGAAGGCGACATACTAGTCTTTCTTACAGGAAGAGAAGAGATTGACTCCGCTGTGCAAGCCATCTCAGAACGAGCTGCGGAACTCCACCCTCGAGCCCAATCGATCATGCCACTCCCTTTGTATGCCGGACTGTCGACCGAGCAGCAGATGTACGTCTTTGAAGAAGCACCCGAAAACACCAGGAAGGTTATTTTCTCAACCAACATCGCAGAAGCTTCTGTCACTATCGATGGGATCGTGTACGTTATCGACACAGGATTCGTCAAACTCCGAGCCTACAACCCCCTCACCGGCATCGAAACTCTCACAGCCACACCAGTTTCCAAAGCATCCGCCACCCAAAGAGCCGGTCGTGCAGGCCGAACCAAACCAGGAAAATGCTACCGTCTCTACACCGAATCCAATTTCCAGGCATTGGAGGCGTCTACAGTACCTGAGATCCAGCGCTCGAATCTGGCACCCGTCATCCTCCAACTCAAAGCCCTCGGGATCGACAACATCGTCCGATTCGACTTCATCACCTCACCTCCCGCAGAACTAGTCATCCGCGCCCTGGAACTCCTCTACTCGCTAGGCGCTTTAGACGACTACGCCAAACTGACTAAACCCCTCGGTGTCAGAATGGCCGAGTTAGCAGTCGAGCCCATGATGGCCAAAACGCTCCTTTCCGCTTCATCATTCGGCTGTCTCAGCGAGATCTTAACTATAGCAGCGATGACGAGTTTAGGAGGGAATATATGGATCCACCACGATGGCGAGAAGAAGCGCATGGAGACCGCCCGACGGAAATTCGCCGTCGAGGAAGGCGACCACATCACGCTCCTAAACGTCTACCAAGCATTCGTCGGCAAAGGCAAGAAAGAAGCCCGGTTCTGCCACGATAACTTCATCAACTTCAAAGCTATGACAAGAGCAGTCAGCATCCGGGCCCAACTTAAGCGGTACCTCGAACGCTTCGGCATCTCCGTCGAGGAGTCCCTCTCTTCCTCCAACAATGCTAACAAAACCCCTCTTTCGGTTGGAGGGCCTTCGAAGGGCGAGCAGATCCGGCGATGTCTAACGACGGGATTCTTTGCCCATGCGGCGAAGATGCAGCCGGATGGCTCGTTTAGGAATGTAGCTGGTGGGACGGTGTTGCATGCTCATCCGAGCTCGTTGATGTTTAATCGGAAGGCAGACTGGGTAATTTTTCATGAGGTTATGGAGACGGGGAGTAAGACTTTTATTAGGGATGTGACGAAGATTGAGAAGGTGTGGTTGACGGAGTATGCGCCTGAGTTTTACAAGATAGGGTGAGAGATGATCTTGGGCAGCGCATGTCTGTACCGTCTGACAATGGAAGACTTCATGCTATCTTGACGTCTCTGGTCCCATTGTTGACATGTCTCGTTTCCAGGTCGGCAAGTGTAAGAGAAGCGTAATATTTGTTTCATTCTTTATATTTCTTATCCAGCGCTTCCACTACAACCCATTCCGTCAAAATTCAAACAACTCCGTCCTCGCCCACCAAAACTCCGACTCCTCAGCCGCAAACCCATCATCCTTCAACTGCACCACAACACCCTTCCCCTTCCCTCCAGCAACCTCATCATTCCCTTCCCCAAAAACCAACAACCTGCCCTCTCCACCCTTCCTCCCCTTCCCATCCTCGCCCCCAGCCCTAACATACGCCGGCCAATTCCTCCTCGTCGCATATCTACCAGTGACTTTATTCGGATCACCGCTCGTAACGAAACTGGTCCAGTACGCATGCATATGCCCCGAGATCTCTTTAGTGGTCTTACTCTTATCCGTCACGCCAGGCGTGTGCATCACGAACGGGATATGGTCCCCATGCGCCGCACCGCCCTTCACACTCCCACTCACCGCGAAATGATACAGGTAAACCGACGCCGGGCCAGGAGCAGCATAATGCACGGTCTGGCGCACGGGAGAGACGTACGCGAAATGCCCATACGCCTGCTCCATGCGCGCGAACTGCGGACCGACGCCCGGGCGCTTCTCGAGGTATTTCGAGTGGTGGTCCTTCGTCGGATCAGGGTACACGTCTTGTAGCTCGGTGATGTCCCGTTCTCGCAGCCCGGGAAGGAGAGTGGTGAAGAAGTCAGTGAAGTCTTGGTTGGTTTTGCCGGTCGAGGGCACGAAGGATGTTCCTTCGTTGGTGTTGTACCCTGTTAGGATGGAGACGTTGTGCCATCTCCCGGCTTTCCAGGCGTCGATTGGCCGCGTGGGTATCATGCCTCCTTTGCCGTCGATGACGGGTTGGAAGGGCCATCGCACGGAGGGGTTGTATCGGTTGAAGATTGCTTCGGAGGCTGTTTTGATCTCGGATGTGCTGTACCCCCGGAGCGTGGTGACGAGGCGCTCGTCTGGAACAGACTCGCAGCCCAGCTCGACGAGAAATTCTTTGAATTGCTTCTCGTGGAGTGGGTTGGAGTAGGTGTAAACTGCTCTTGCTGTTGCGGCCCCGGATTCGAGGATTGCTCGTGCGAAGGGGGGTGGCTTGTCGGTATTGTGGAGGAGATGGTGACCAATCTGAGGATGTTAATTAGTCTTGAAGGTTGTAAGGGTAGATGGGCATATGGGCATATGAGAGAAAAGGTGCAAGACAAAATAATTCTATGGGAAAAGACGCCTAACATACCGAATGAGCACCTGCACTACTCCCCATGATAGTCACGTTCTCGGGATCACCACCAAAAGCAGCGATATTCTCCTGAACCCACTCCAACAGTAGCTCCTGATCTTTCAAACCAGCGTTCAAAAGTCCTTCCTTCGCCATAATTTTTGAAGGCAAGAACCCCAAAGCACCCACTCGATAACTGAAAGAGATCGCAATCATAGGCTCAGCCGACCAAGCCGCAAAATGCGACAACTGCCACGAACTATCTCCAATACCACCATTAAACGCTCCTCCATGGACATGCACCGCAACTGGTAGTTTCTCAGCTGGATTCCTCCGTTTCGGTCGGTACAGGTTGAGATTCAAGCAGTTTTCACTCTGCCCAGCCCCTCCACCAGAGGGACATCTATCCCCAAAAGCCCCAGCATCGAATTCTAATTCGGACGCATCTACACGAACCGGTGCTCTGAATCTCCCCAGACCTTCCGTTGATAGCCCGTACGGGATACCCAGGAACGCATCCATGGTTTGCGGATATCCTTCTTCGAGTTCGACGCCCACGAAGCGCCCTTGACGCAACACGACCTTGGGACGATTCCCGATCTTCACGGGCATTTCATGACGCCCGCTCTTTTCTCCTCGAGTATACGAGAGGAGCCAGAGACACAGCGTCGCGAGAGTGAGGACCGCAAGTGCAGGTCTCCATTGTAAGCGCCTACGGACCGAGGCGAAAGTCATCATTTTCTTGGGTCCAGGTTGTGGTGGTTCGTTGGCTGCTCCCTCGTCGCTGAGCGGAGTGTAAGAGGACATTCCTCTGTGCGAAGTGGTCCGTCTATTCTCATAGTTTCGTCTCATTTACGAATGTTTTGTCATTGGAACTTGCTGGTGTTTGGACTGGTGAGGTTGAATGCTGGTTGAGATCGGGAGATTAGGTGTTTTGAGAGATATGCTGATGGTCATGTGATGGACTAACTGGGCGTTTTAGGTAAGTTCATGTTTACCTACCCCCTTCGGAGCGGCTCGCTGTACATGAATTCTTTGGGCATTTTGTTCCGTATTTACTTAGATTTCGGTTGTTTGAATATGTTGTTTTCGGGATGCCAGTCCTTTTTGTGGGCAGTACGAAGAGCTGGGCAACAGCAATCAAGCTGCTTGGCACTCTGGGCACTGACAGCACTGACCGCACTGAAGGCGCAGAGAGCGCTGGGTGATGCCACTCGAGAAGGTTTTCAATGTAGTTCAAATGGAATAGTAATGTTCTGATCAAATCCGGAGTGTGAAAAACACTTATTGAACTTTGAATAGAAGTGTTGTTACTTAGCTCACCAAACCCCCCCCCTCCCCCCTACGGCGTTCGGAGAAGAGCAAGTGACTTTTTGAGGGCATACATTTAATGGGACTCCGGGTCTCTTTCAGGCAGTCCCAGCCTAAATTTAAGCTTCAGTCAGGAAGCTTTATTTACATGCCTGAGTAATTTCAGACTCAAGTAACTGGGAGTTATTTTCTTCGCCGTCCAACCTGGAATCGTTCAACCTTTTCTGAACCTCATGTCTGTCCTAGGTTTGGATTTACAAATGGTGAAGCAAGCGACTCCGAGGTGCCTTCAATGGCAGCTTCTAGGCCAGCCTTGGCACGAGGCTGAAGATTCAGGGGCACAGCACAGCAGCAACGGAACTATCGAAGCCACAAGAAATCTGCCTTCAGTAACCACGAATTCCTTTTCTCCTCACTCTCCATGTCGAAACCTCTGCGAAATTTGTGACGATTCCAGTCCCACGGTGATCGCCAATCTTTCAATACCTCGAATTGCATGGTCGCGGACCTGCAAGGCTACCTCTAGGTCAACAATCAGCGAACATGCTGCCCCGATTGAAGTCATGGATTGTGCTTGCGTTTATGCTGTTGGCACTTTACCTGGTTCTCTGGCGCGATGATACACCATTCAATTCTGGCGAACATCCTATCGATGTTTTGCATGGAGATAGCGGGGAGATGAAAGGGGCGGATGGTGCTGGTCTGGAGGTTGCGCCAATCTTGGACGATATTCCTCTCTTACTTGCGACAACGACGGAATCGCAATCGTCCCCGACTCCAGTTCAATGGCAATCTACTACTGTAAGCTCTGCGGCTGCGAGGGTATCAACAAAAGCATCGGCGGTGCATGTTGCTCCCATATCAAGTCTCCGAAGGCGGCCAAGTTCAACAGCTTCGACGGCTCAAAGCGCTTCTACAAAGGCCGCAGGGAATTCGATTCAAGAGGGCAGCTCGAAATTGCAGGAACAGTTCCAGAAAGAAAATGATGCTTTGAGCTTGTGAGTAATGTTCCCGACGTGGAATAACTCTTGCTAAATTTATTACAGGGGCGAGACTGCTGGTCTGATCTATGGCAAGACGCTCAGTAGACTTGTTGATGTTGGAGCTCACGAAGGGTTCAATGCCGCATACTTGACAGCTACAAAATCATTGACTGCTTTCCACGATACCCCTCCCTATATATACAATCCATATCCCGACTATAACAGCAAGAGTTGGATATCTGGTAACCAGGGAATATACCGGGCATGTAATGGGCCAGAAGGACAAATCAAGGACTGGGCTGTATTCTCTGGCCATCCCAAGGTTTTCGGGTATCCGCACATAGGATCTTATGTTCCCCTTGACATTGATAGTAATCTCTGCTTTGAGAGGGAGACACGATTGGGGTCATATGGCTTTCAAGATGCCGAGGTGTTGGGATCTGGCAATAGCTCCAGCAGAGAGACTAAACGAAGCATCGATTGGGATTCTGTTGATTGGGGATTTTTGCAGCATGATTGCCTCCGAGAGAACTCAAACCGGTACGCTGAGATCGAAGATGACATACGCAAAACAGGAAGCTCTCTTGTTAGCATGAATTCATCTAGTGTCTCTAACAGCACAGCGATTCTCAGGAGATTGGAGAAAGTCAACGATACGCTCAGTGACGACGGTACGGACGCCTCAGCAGGGGAAGCCGACAATAATGACTCTGGGCCAGCATTGCATGGAATGCCAGAGTTGATTGTTACACCACGGTCTCGGACAGCCGTTCTGATTCGTACCCACTCGAATCAGACCTACACGGAAAATGACAAGCAAAACATTCGGTCCCTCATCACAGAACTTTGCCTACGCAGTGGAGCTGAGTACCAGGTTTTTCTGTTGGTGCAGGCCAAAGATGACAATCTACCCAACTCGACGGATTCGGCTGCCTACCACAAGATACTACAAGCCAGTGTCCCGGCAGAATTCCAGAACATGACTGTTTTGTGGAGCGATGCGCAGATGAAAGAGCTATATCCTCTCATTCCACCTGAAGTCAACAATGTCCACCAATCACAGTGGCTTTCAGTTCAGAAGTTTGCCCAAGACTATCCCAAGTTTGACCATTATTTCAACTGGGAGTTCGATACCCGCTTTACCGGCCATCACTACAATCTCCTGGAAAAGCTAGCTACCTTTGCCAAGGCACAGCCCAGGAAGGGTTTGTGGGAGCGTAATGAGAGATACTACATTCCCTCATTTCATGATCGGTTCTCCACTTTCCGACTTGCTGTTCAGAAGATTTCTGGAGAGGATACAATTTGGGGGCCGCCTCCAACACCCGGCGTCTCGCCTATGGGTCCGAAAAGCCCTGATCCCAAGGACCATCATTGGGGAGTAGCCGAAGACGCAGACTACATCTCACTGGCTCCCATGTTCAGTATGTTTCTTGCCCTTATCAGTCCAGCAGTCCAGGAGCTTGGTACCCGCTCTTGATATATTACCTGAGACATCAGAAAAGTACATGCTGACTTTTGATCAGATCCTGTCAACACAAGTTGGGTAGGAAAAAATGATGTTTGGGGATATGATGGGCTCAATACACCTCGGCGCGCTACCATTGGCACACAATCTCGATGCAGCAAGAGGCTTCTTGACACCATGCATGCCGAAAACTTGCGTGTTAGTACATGTCCCTTTCTAGGCATTTCTCCCTTGCTCCCGAATAATTGCCTCTGCAACTCCAATAATCTCTCTATATCACCAGAGCTAATTTTTACCCATCTATCTAGGGAAATCACGTCAGTTCCGAAATGACCCCTCAAACTGTGGCATTACTTCATGGCTTCAAAGCCGTTTTTGCTCCCATCCCTATGTTCTTAGACAGGGACTGGTCAGGAGAAAGTCTGGAGAAGTTTTTCAACCCCGGCCCAGTACGTATTGCTTCCCCTTGTGGCTTCATCGATCTGAGAGCCCATATCTCAAAATCTACTTTTCATTCTTGAATATGAATATTTTGCGAGAATTCTATACTGATATCATGAACAGAAAGGCGAGAGTGGAAGTACTGTAGAATCACCCTTCAGCTGGGGTCGAGAGAGCAGATTTGCAGGAAGTACGTGGTATTACCGTGCAAATCCGCCGATGAGATTATATAACAATTGGCTGGGTTGGGAAGATAGCGGGATCGGGGGCCCGGAGGTACGACTTTCTCTTTACCCTTTCCATGAACGTTGTTGCTAACTATATCAAGTGGGAGAAATCTCACGGCAGGATGTGTTTACCAGCTATGCTACTTCACCCAATCAAGAACGTCGTTGAGCCAGCGGCTGGGTTCTCTTCGAAGTCTGATCTACCATACTAGATTAAATTGGTGGTTTGCTACGTACCATATAATGTATTGAAATTTTGAACGCGGAGTTTCGGGGCGGGATGAGGTAAAAACGGTTGCATGGCTAGTCGAGGGGATTTAAGATGGGGAAAGGTGTGTGCCATTATTCACATACTGATGGCGTCTAGAATTGTAGATAATGTATATGTCTAGGTCAGCCTACAGCATTTTATTTCACAGAAAGACCTCAAACACTTGAAAACCATGAATAGACCAAGGACTATGTGGAGTTTTGCTGCAATAGTAATTGCCGACCAATGGGAGCACAATCAGCTGCATGAAACACGTGGTTGGCTTGCAGTTAGTCCTTCATGCCTACTTTCGGAAAAGAGCTGGATCAATAACATCTATTCGGCCCTACACATCGATTCGAGAAATTCGTCTCGCCAAATCTAGCGGCGCAACATGTTGAACCTCACCGGACGGATCAGAAAGGCTAACCGGGAGCCAAACGTGCCTGGAACTCGACCAGCTGTAGTCGCCGGTACATCTTCAAATGGCAGAGATGGAAGTAAACCCCTGGAGCCAGATGCCACCCATGGGCCAGGTCATGACAATTCAAACCCGGGGTCTGCACCCGGTCCAGACCTACTCAACCTGCGGCAAGCCTTGAACTGTCCTCTGGACAAAGACTTTCTGTAGCCACTATTCCTAGACTTGGCTTGATTCCAAGAAGGAGATGTCCCATCCTCGCGATCGATTCTTGCCTAAGTATAGGCGATCTATAACACTGGAGGACATTCTGAAAGGGCCCACTCGTCGCAGTTACAGCGGTTTAGTACAAGAAGCTCCTAACCCGCCATTCTACTTCGTGTTCATGCATGTTGAAGAAGCCAAAACCATCTTCGAGCTAATGAACATAGCTACCAAGCCCGATGCATTCGATCCGGGCTTCGCGAGTTTTCTTGCGGCTAGTTCATATGCCTTCGCTTACATGGAAGATAACTTTGAGGATCCTTCCTTTGAATTGGAGCACTTGCATCTGTTGGTTCCTCATGGTGCAGCTCTTGACGATGTTGTGGTCTCACTCTATGGCAGCCGTTGTCTTCACTTACTCCGACCGGTTTCTAAGGTTTCGTCCGAGTTCAAATATCTTGGACCTGTCTCAGGAATTGCATGCGGTCAAGAACAAGTCATGATATACACTCCGAAGAACAAATTTGGGTTAAGTCAATGATGAAGGGGTCAGGTATTCGCAGGAAACATTTGTAATTATCTGAACGGACACTCATGCTTGTGGGACTTCATACAATCTCGAAGAAAATGGGCCAAGCAATGGCTGTGATACATCAAAAGATATGAAACGCCAAATGCGAAATATATTGTACAATAACCCAGAAGCCATTCTTCAGTACCGCGATCTCATTCTTAGGTACTATAGCCCTTAATTGAGTCGACCATATGTCTGAGATTTGACCCCAAAGCTACAACCCTGCATCATCTGAAAATTCAAGCATCGTCATGATGATAATTACGTATAACGCCAAACAGAACACTCCTTCCAAATAGGTGGACCGCCCATTTGGGAGAACCAATGTCATAGTGAGAGTTGCCGCGAGCAAACAAACAACCTGTAACATCCCGAAGACATATCGCAGTTCACAGTTCATGATCCAGCCCAGTACTGTCAAGATTGGCAGTACAAAGAGGAGGATCTGAAGAACTAGGGCGATAGTGGTGTCTACTACAAGACTGAGTTTGTCGCGATGAGCGAGGCGAACAGTGGTAAACAGGGTCTTCGCGTTGCAGATGAGCGGGATCAAAACAAACCCAACAAAAGCCTTGCTGACGTGCGTCTCTGCTGCAATGGCACCAATGTTGCTAACAATACTCTGCCAGCAGATAACAAGCAGAAATATGACTACAACTAATACAAGCAGAGCAGACCAACTTGAGAGGGTGGGCTCATCATACTCCTCTGCTTCAATTCCCGGCTCGTCCTCATCGAATAGCTCGGTGTGGGTTCGTAGCTGGTAGAAAAGATACAAAATATAAATGGCAAGAAGAACTATAGCTAAAGCAAGGGAAAGAGCAGTCATGTCGTGCTCTGTTCGTTTACCGAAACGTGATACGATAAAGTTGAGTATGGTTGGTAGAACAGTAGAGGTTGTTGCAACGCTTATAGAGAAAGACAGGGTCATCAAGGCAGCCGAGTTTATTTCTTGTTCATGAAACCGCAAGCCACCAGTTGTGAAGGAGAGACCAAGGCCGAGCAAAGTGCAGCATACAACATGGCCCAGCAAAGTAGCTTGCAGGAAATCAATTTCGTTATGAGACAACGCAACGATTCCAAACTAGACAACGAATTAGTCTTGGATATATCCAGGATGTGCGGAATACTTCTCACCGAAATCTCAACTGTACTTGCAAGTATAGCTGAGAGCAATCCGCCAACAGTTTGTCCGCAGCGCAGTGATATTTCATAGGTTACTGAATCAGTCAATGATGACAGCGGGATGATCGAGAGGCAGCCAAAAACAAGTTGAGTCATAGGATTCCAGTGAAGGAGTGTGGCTAGGATGGCAAATGGCAAGAATATTAAAAGTACGTGAAGGTAGCTCGTTGCGAGCAAACCGAACAAAGTAACGAGAGCTGAACTTGGCCAACTAATGATCCGGAACTCGCTGTCGGAGGAAGCAAAGACATGGCCGAGTAATATCCTGAGTCTGTGAAATGGTTCTGGTGGAGGCTCGAAGTTTCCCCTTCCTATGAGAGGACTCGTCTCATCGATCCCCCCTGGATGCAAGTTGCTCGAGTCATTCCTTCTATTGAAGCCTGATGACGTCGCACTCTGAAGTTCGTTGCGAAACAGCGGACCTGAAACTACATTGGAGAGTTTTTGTCAGATGGAGTTATTATGAATAGCTATCAAGAGGCCTAGAGACTAAAACTGAACCAGGGCATACGTACCCATTTTAGGTAGGATTTGTCGTGACTGAGTAGCGATTCAGCGAAAGTGGCGCTCAGAGCTCCGGAAAACAGCGAGTAGTTCTCTATCACGCAAACTCGCCAAATGTGTCTTTGGGAGCTGTAAGTACTGTACAGTCGCTAGTCACACAATCCCTGGGCAGATCTAGTGTGTAGAAGCCATAGAGATATTCGTCAGATGCAGGGGAGCAGCTGAAAGACCTTAGTTGATGCTTACATAACACTGTTGACTCGTGACACGCACGTGATAATATTATGATATTATAAAAAGCGAGGCAGGTTTCCCATTCGTCGGCTAGACGAGACAATAGAAGGGACCAGGCCAGGGGACCTAGACTCTCACAAAATACGGGATGGGATGGGCCGTGGATCGCGGGGTAAAATATAGCATAGGTACTGTACTTTACATGCACATCACCTCACATTCGGCCCGTACAGGATGCAAGCTTCAATGAGGGGTAATGTTGCCTGCCATTAGAAGACAAGCTTCATCTGCAGATGTCAGGATACTCGGCGATTTCGGTGACATATAATCTTGGTTTATTGTTAGTCGCACCTACTGGAGTACGGGATGAGCTTGCAGTTGGGTAAAAGGGCCTTTGACAGCGGTCCTTGCAGCTAATAGCTCACGATGCATGGGTGAAAGTTGGGATTTACGTTGTTTTATTGCACCGCACAGAGTCTTGCACCAAGTCTTGATGCGGAGATGAGATGAAGGAAAGCTGCAGGCAAGGTAACATCATCCCAAGCGTGCCTGCCCTGCCGTGCTTATTCGGCCGTGGCCGAGGTAGGACCAGTTGTGGCGAGTATTAAAGGAAGAGGCAAGGGCCAGAGAGCAGACGATGAATTCAAGCATCATCCTGATACTCAATTGACCATGGCTGTCCTGTTCGCCTGGGTGCTACTCGCCGTGACGGCAGTTTCGAGCTCCTCGATTCTCCCTCGAGCTTCGAAGGATCCATTGGCTACTTGTCCGGGTTATAAAGCTTCAAATATCAAGACAAGCTCGTCGAGTCTCACCGCGGACTTGACTCTTGCAGGAGCTGCTTGCAATGCGTATAGTGATGACTTGAAGAGTTTGACTTTGGAAGTGGTTTATGAGACGAGTGAGTTCTCTTAGTGTTCGTAGGGATCTTGGATATTGACAACACTTAGATGATCGAATTCACGTCAAGATTCAAGATGCCGCCGATCTCGTCTACCAGATCCCGGCCAGTGTGCTGCCACGTCCAAAGGCTGCTCGTGGAACCAGCACTGGGAAGGCTTCTATCCAATTCAAATACACCGCTTCTCCATTCTCCTTTTCCATCACTAGAGCGAAAACTGGGGAAGTCCTTTTCGATACTTCAGCTGCAAGTCTCGTGTTTGAGACCCAATATCTGAGATTGAGGACTTCGCTTCCCGCAAATCCAAATTTGTACGGCTTGGGTGAGCATTCGGACCCATTCCGTTTGAATACCACCAACTACATCCGTACTCTCTGGTCCCAGGATTCTTACGCTATCCCCGCTGGTGCCAATCTCTACGGCAATCACCCAGTGTACTTTGAGCACAGGACGACTGGGACACATGGTGTGTTCTTCGCTAATTCCAATGGCATGGATATCAAGATCAACAGCACAGACGGCAAGGATCAATATTTAGAGTATAACACCCTTGGTGGCGTTCTTGATTTCTACTTTATGGCCGGTCCCACTCCAGTTGCAGTTTCGCAACAATATGCTGAAGTTGTTGGACTGCCTGCTATGCAGTCGTATTGGTCCTTCGGTTTCCACAACTGCAGATATGGCTATGAAGATGCGTTTGCAGTCGCTGAGGTTGTTTACAATTACTCGAAGGCTGGCATTCCATTGGAAACGATGTGGACTGACATTGACTACATGGATAGGAGAAGGGTAAGTTGGCATGCGAGAGCACCTGCGTACCCTAGTTGACAGCCTAGGTTTTCTCTCTCGATCCAGATCGATTCCCACTGGATATGTTTCAGAGTATCAACCATTACCTACACGCCCACAATCAAAAGCAAATCGTCATGGTTGACCCCGCCGTTGCCTATCAGCCATACCCACCTTACCAGCGTGGAGCTGACGATGGCATTTTTCTGAGGCGGGATAATGGTTCATTTTGGCTCGGGGTTGTCTGGCCAGGGGTTACTGTGTTCCCAGATTGTGAGTGTTGCGCCGTCATGTTCCCCTTCCTCAATTTGTGACATGACTTGTCCCAAATATTTGCCTCCGCTTCAAGATCCCGAACTTACTTCTTCAGGGTTCAACAAGGGCATTCAGAGCTACTGGAACAACGAATTCTCAACATTTTTCTCCCCCAAGAACGGAATTGATATCGATGGTCTCTGGATTGATATGAACGAGCCATCCAATTTTCCTTGCAACTTCCCTTGTTCTGATCCGTACGCTGCTGCGGTAGGATTCCCCCCAGAACCTCCACCAGTTCGAAGCCCACCTCGTCCATTGCCTGGATTCCCTTGCTCCTTTCAACCAGCTGGGTGCAGTGGAAGCAAGGAGCGAAGAGAGATTGAGGCATCAGGTGCATCTGCCCCTGTTTCGAATGCATTGATAGCACAGCGACAATCCGGAAAGGAACTCGGCTTGCCTGGAAGAAACCTGCTGTACCCCAAGTATGCCATCCACAACGCGGCTGGAACAGACAATGGTCTTGGAGGCGGCATTTCCAACCACACTGTCAATACGGATGTCATTCATCAGAATGGCCTGGCTATGTACGATACTCACAATCTTTACGGAACAAGTAAGTGCACCTTCAGCTTAGTTACTCGGATATCACTAATCGACCTAGTGATGTCAAGTGCATCAAGAGATGCGATGGAGAACCGTCGTCCAACTGAAAGGCCCCTCATCATCACCCGGAGCACCTTTGCTGGTGCTGGAGCCCATGTCGGCCATGTATGTGCAAATCATCACCTGTTTTTCTGAACGATCCCTAAACAGAACTAACTTTGATGAAGTGGCTCGGCGATAATGTCAGTTCCTGGCTTGGCTATCGGATCTCCATTCGTACAATGCTAGCTTTTGCTTCGATCTACCAAGTTCCCATGGTGGTAAGTACATCGCTTTTAAATCTCCCCCAACAAAGAGACCTACAGACTCTGACATCCGTATAACAGGGCTCTGATGTTTGTGGCTATGCAGACAACACGACAGAGCCACTTTGTGCTCGTTGGGCAACCTTAGGGGCCTTCAGCACATTTTACCGCAATCACAACGGCTATCAACCCAACATCGCTCAAGAGTTTTACCAATGGGCGAGTGTTACCACTGCAGCCAAGAAGGTAATCGACATCCGCTACCGCTTACTCGATTATATCTACACTGCATTCTACGAGCAGACCCTAGACGGTACACCACTCATCAGCCCCATGTTCTACTTGTACCCATCCGATGCCTCCACGTTTGGCCTCGAATTGCAATATTTCTACGGGCCATCCATCCTCGTCTCCCCGGTGACAGAGGAAGACTCCACCAGTGTCTCGGTTTATCTCCCCAAAGATGTCTTCTACGACTTCTACACCCACGCTGCTGTACAGGGCAAAGGCGCCGCAATTCAAATCAATAATGTTGGCCTAACAGATATCCCTCTCCACTACCGGGGTGGCGTAATTGTTCCTCAGCGCGTTGAGAGCGCTATGACGACTACAGATCTGCGCAAGAAGGATTTCGAGATCATCGTTCCTGTTGGCAGTGATGGAAAAGCGTCTGGATCGCTCTACATTGATGACGGAATAAGTATCGAACAGAAAGGCACCACATATGTCACTTTCGACTTTGATGGGAGGACATTCAGTGTCAAGGGGAAGTACGGGTACGAGGCTGGTGTTAATGTGGAGAGGCTCGTGTTCCTGGGCTTGGGGGGCAATGTTAAGGGATGTGAGGTTGATGGCAAGAGTGTCAACGGGTGGAGTCTTGATACAAAGAAGGGGGAGTTGGTTGTACCAGTTGGGAAGCCACTCACCAGGGATTTCAGAATTGTTCTCAAGAAGTGATGGGGGTAGTAAGTTCTACGTCCTTCCTGCGGGAGGTTCTTGTTGCCATACCATCCGAACTTCTAAGCGAGAAGAGGCATACAAAACATGGAAATAGTTTTTCTTGAGCTAGGACATGGAAATATACCTAGTCATCTAGGCGACCATGTTACCTTCTCCACCATCCCAATCAAAACAATCTAGTGGCATTTGTCGTCTGTCACGAATACATGAGCGTGTGCATTGTAGTCCCAAGCGAGAATCGAATGTGCAAATTCCATGATAAAGGGTCAAGAGATCTTATAATCATGACGTTAAAATTGTTAGGATTTTCTTAAATACATTTTTTTGGTTTCCAAGTACCCAAAGTATCCATAAGTCATACTATACATCAGCCAATAACTACAACTTTGACTTGAACTTGGACGTCTCATCCTTCTTAATCAAAACATCGCTGTCAGGATATGGATCAACCGTCAACCCATTCAAAGGGTTCAGCTCACTAGCCCTGTAGAACATATCCTCATAAACCTTTCCATCCTTGCGTCCCAAACTGGAGTCAAGCTGCCAATCTGGGAAGTGCCATGCATCGACCAGGCTCAACGCATGGGGTCTGATCTCCTCCAACAGCTTCATCACAGACTTGGTTCGAGCGAGCTGAATCTGGCGTACGGTGACGGCAGAGGAAGAGTAGAACTCAGACGCTTCCTTCTCGAGCGTGTTGAGTGCGTAGAGACGGAAGAGCTTATGCAGGACATCGATGGTAGCAGGGTCCAACTCGTAGCGGAGGCTCTCGCTCTGCAACGCCTCGTAGAAGTTCTTGACGACGAGATATTGGGAGTGCGCTGTGCTCAGTCTCCAGAAATCAACCAGTAGGGAGTTCCAGGAGTTCTTCTCAACATCACGGTGTTTGAGGGCTTCGAATGTCAAGAAGGATGTACGCCAAGCAAAAGCGGCTACGAGATCGCTGTCGGACCCCAGCACATCGTGAGCGGCGCCCATGTCTTGTTTTTGGAGGAAGGTGGTGAATATGCGGGAGGTGTCGTTGTTAGGGGCGTTGCCTTTGAGAACGGCACGGGCGGATTTGAGAAGGTAACGAGCAACTTGTTGGGTCAACATATAATTGTCACCCTCCCACGTCGTTGTGGGGAGGTAATCGGCATACCATGCCCCGATACCACCAAAGCTGCTGTATCCGTGTCCACCGCAGGCTCTACGGCAAACTTCGAGGCCTTCGGCAGCTGTGGTACTGCCGAGAGCCTTCAATCCGCAAGAAGTGGCATGAAGATCGGCCAGAAGGTCGCTGCCGGAGTGGGTTTCCTCGGGCCCTGCTCCTCGGTTGGTATCTGCCGTGCTCGCAGACGCTTGCATTTGCTTTTGATTCTCCTGGTACAGACCCATCATGGCCTTTCCGGTGAAGTGAAGAGCAAATGTAGCTGCCAATAGAGGAAGTAAACGGAATTGCACCATCGTGTAGTTCAGGACTTGGTTCTCTCCGTGAGAGCCAGTTGGGGCATCCCGGTCCTGGAATTGCCGTCTTACAGCGGCATATCTTGTAGCAATAGTCACACCTCTGGCCAAAACCCCGCCGGATTGCAGCACGATTGTAGACCGAACCCATGTCAGCGTGCCATAGATCAACGAGGGAGAAGATGGCTTGACGTATTTGTTGGTCTCGGGGTCGACCCTGGAGAATCTCGCCAGCATGTTGATATGTGGAATTTTGAACTGGTTGAGCAAGAGGAATCCGTTGTCCATTGTGTTGTAGCCGAACTTTGGTCCAATATCACCGACATGAACACCCTCGAGTGGTTCGTGTGTCTTCATGTCTCTGATCTGGCACACGAATGGATGGGGACCGTACGGCTTTCCGGCAATGATCAATTGGGCCATCACAACAGCATGGTTGGCTGTGCGTCCGAGAGATCCAATCCACCATTTTGATGCCGTGAGATGTGGGGAATGTAGGATGAAGGTCTTGTCCTCTGGGTTCCACGTCGCCGTCGTTTCCAATCCTCGCACGTTGCTTCCGTGACCCAGCTCAGTTTGTGCATAACACCCAATGGCCTTGTATTCTTGTGCGGGTTCGAGGAAGAGTTTGTGCTGTTCGGGGGTACCTTGTCCTTCGAGAGTTGTCTAGGAGATGGTTAGTGATTGTCAGATGGAACAACGGAACAGTATACATACCAAATACATAGAAGCATGCAGTCCGTATGGACCCGGCTCTGAGATCAAATCATTGGCCGTCATATAGTCATCCCGATTCCAGTTGTGCTTCACTTGTAACTGCCTCAACCTCTTTGCTCTGGCCAATGCCGTCTTGAACTTGTCCACCCTGCCATCGAAGTAGTTCTGCGACTTGTCGAATACCTTCTCCGCCTCGAGGATCTTCAAGATCTTATCCTGTCGATCCAGCACATCTTTGGTGAAGAGGAAGTTCGAGAGCTTCTCAACAGAGATCTTGGACTTCTCTCTCTCTGCTTTGATGAGATCCGAGCCCTGCGGCGCGGACGGCTTAAGGTCTTTCACCCATTGAGGAGTTGGAGACATCTTTGGCAAACAAGTTGATTGATTGATAGATTGATAGTGATTCAAGGGAGGTTCGGAGTCGATGTTTATTAAGTTTTTCTTGCGTTGTCGGCCCTCGGTCGAGAGGTATTTCACAGCAAGGCTAGGAGATCGTAGGCGTCATGAGAAAGTTGCCGAGGTCCATTTCTTCCCCTGCATTTTCCTCCCGCGTGCTGTCAGTTGTCTTGGGATCGCTGGCAGCGGCAAAACATACGATAATTTAATGGAGATTCATGATGAGTAAATGCGGAGCCCCTTCTTCGACAGCTCCATATCTACTGATGGCCGAGGCTCGGGTTGTACAACTTTTGCAGACTGACAGTTCCCAACCAATCACAAGGAGCCGAGCCTGCATGTTGACAACCCTGGTCTCGGTTGGGAAAAGGGGAAGCGAAAGGATGGGCTTTCTGTTTGTTGATTCTAGCTTGCCGAAGAACAGAAGCCACCAAGAGACTGCTTAATTCATAGTCCTATGTCTTCTATCTACACAATACACAAACACTTGCAATCCTCTTTCCTCTCAGTCATCTGCGAGACCAATTACTGCCGAACTTCTTCGGTTCCAAATATCGCAGTAGGCGACGGCAGCGAATAACATGGCAAGCCAAGTGCCAATATCTCCTCACCAAGTTTTCGCCATGCCTACTGCTGCGCCAGCAATACCAACGCAAAACGCGAGCATAGCAGCAAATCCGACTATTTGACCAATTAGCAGGTTGTCCATTGGATGTCTCAATGTCTCGAGATCTAGTCAAGATTTTGGATCCTGGTTTTAAGACAATGAGAGAACCAAATCGGGAATCACTGACCTGACAAAGCATGGGAATTATCCCATCCGAATACGTCGTAACCGCGTCTGCGTCGGAAAATCACCGATTCCTCAACGATCAGGATGAAATAGGCCATTGACCAGTGCCTAATAATTGCACCAAGGTTAGAGATAATTGCGTTGAGAGACTTGTAGCCAACACAAGCGACAATACTGGTTGAATGTCAGAGATAGTGTGAACACATTTGAATCTGGAAGCGAGCGCCACTCACATCATAACCACAACGCTCAAGAACGTGTACACAAATCTCGGCAGCTTCGAGGGCCACTTGCCAAACAACTACATGGAGACACCGATACTGTAGAGCTTGAAGACATTATTGCTCATTATGCTGAATACGAGCACGAAAAGGAAGAAGTAGTGGACGGAGGACAACTTCGACGAGCGCAGCAGAGGAGCCATCAGTCTCCATGAAAGCCGTGGCCCATTCAACATTAGACCATAGCGCTGCCGCAAAACCTGCTCCGCAAGTGATGGCGAAAGCCGGAGTGGCCCAGATTCCCAAGGCAGATATGAGGAAGATTTTCCAGGATGGGGTTTCAACAGGAAAGCAGACAGGAAAGTTGGAGTCAGTTACTGTTTCCAGGCATTCCAGGAACCTTGCTCCTGGATAATGGGCAACAATGTATCCCCTAAGACAACAAAGAGTCCTTCCAATGGCGTTACGACCCTCGATACGATCCTATGCACTCAGCATCGGCGCTTTCCTCCATCTGACCCCAAGTTCAAGCTGGAATCCGAGGGGAAGAATTTGTATGAGAGGGGACGAGGCATATCGAAGGTTTCAAAGATGCATCTATCGCATATTGGCAACAATGTCTGTCTCTTGCTCGTCGGTTGTTTCGCCTTTTCGCCCTCGCGCTAGATCTCGACGAGAATCATTTCGACTGTCTCATTACATTCCTAGGGGCGCTGTGTCTACAACTTCTGCCCCGGCAAGTCCCCAGCTGAGGCCGCAATTGCCAAAGATGTTGGCTTAGGCTCTCACACTGACCCTCAATACTTTACCCTACTTTGGCAAGATCTCATCGGAGGACTGCAAGTTTTGACACGCGAAGGTGAATGGATTAAGGCGACGCCTATCTCAGGAACGATCGTAGTCAATATTGGAGACTTCCTACAGGGTGTTAGTAATGACCGTTTCGTGAGTACGGTGCACCGAATTTTCTCGAGAGCTCAGTCGGATCGTATTTCCATGCCTTTCTTCTTTGGCTTCAACTTCAACGAGAAGGTCGGTGTACTTGAGAGCTGCCTCGGTGAAGGAGAGTTTGCCAAATATGAGCCTGTGAGCTGTGGAGAGGTATGCTGAATACATTTGTATAATCCTCCGATGGCTCGAAAATGTACTGACAGGTCTAGTGGGTCTAAACAGGTTTCAGCCAGGCAGATACGAGCAAGATTGATGTTCTTTCAGAAGCTTCTCCGGGATAAGCTACGTAGGAAATATATGACATCTGATGTTGCTAAAAAATTTCCATTTTATTTGCTACTGTTTTACTAGCGATCTCCACCTCCGATCTTGGCGTTTTGAGGTTGAATACTCCTCGCCGTAGTCGAAGCTTCCTTAATTGGACGTTTGGTTCCTTGTGGGAAAGGGAACCTCGACCACAGTACAACTTGCCATGGCGATGATGTCGCCCCTTCCTTGATCAACCGTTTATTCGACTAATTTTATTCTCACATCGAGGCTCCGAGCCATCGCAAACTCGCTCCAAACCTAGCATCTTCACTGCAAGCTCCTAATCTTCACCTTCTTTCTACATGGCATTGGAAAGTACCTTGTATCGTTCTAGCTACGCAACCTTCACTTTGATGCTCATCGTCCTCCAAACACTTCGCTTTGTCTTGACCCAATTTGATTCTATCAATGATTCGTCAATCCACCCCGGAAATCCCACCACAGACGATCACGCCCTCCCGCTCGTCCTCTAGCTCTCGAAATTCCAAAATTCGCCAGTATGTATCGAAGGGTCGTTGGTGGCTTGGGGGCATTGCGATTGTGATGGTTATTGTCATGATCGTCGGTATCCTGTTCGCATCGCATGTCTACTACCACGCTCTTGGAGGGCAAGGATTTCTGAAAGCAAAACGCCAGGAGGAGGAGTCTAAAGAGAACATCAGCACACAGCTTTATCTACCCATGCGAATGTTGGAAACAGTCGTGCAGGGCAAGTCATCCTGGGGGTTGATTGGAAGGTCCCCAAAGAACATTCCATTCTACACCTGTGGGGATCAGTTGAACAGCTGCCAGACTTTCGATCAGCCTGTAAGTTGTTGCTTACTTAACCAGTATCGTAACTCACGAAGCTCACCAGGACATATGCTGCCCAGTAACCATGGCTTGTTATCCTGCGAAGTTCACACCATCTGGTATCGCCTGCTGCAAGTCAACCGCAAACCAATTCGACTGCGAACCGTCCGAAGACAACCCTCCAACTTGTATAGAAGGGACTGTTCAATGTTCAGAAGCAACAGGAGGCGGATGTTGCCCTTCCACATTGGAGTGCTCACCAAATGGATGCATACATGTTATCAGCGCCAGCATTCTCAACACCACTCCAACAAGTTCCGTTTTTTCAGATGCTGATTCTGAAACTGCTTCTGAAACCTCTTCAGTGACGCGCAATAGTGTCAGTGCTGTGGGGACTCCCCTTTCAACTATCACGGTAACTCAACAACCAGCAGCTACACAGACGCTGGCCAAAGTTGGAGAAGTGATGCAAGCGAGGGGAACGAGAGGCTCCATTGTGATGACGCTTTGTGTGCCATACTCTACAGCCTGCTTGCTCGTTGGTGTTGCGGCTTTGATGGGCTTACTTTAGGATTGAGGGTTAGCTTTAGAGGAACCGCGGGCATGGATGGATGTCCAAATTTGTGTCCGGATGGGCAATCTTCAATTTGGGAGATATTGATGAATTGAAAAGTCAAACTCGCTTAGGTCACAGAACCAACTTTTGTCAACATCAAACCTTCCCAAGATCCAATCCGTAATTCTTTTTGAAAAACTTGAGCGGATACTAGTAGGCAAATAGTCGATTCCCAAGCAGACTTGATTAGGTTAGCCCTTCTGACCCCATAAATCCGGCGATTCCTCCCAGTTGCCTCCGGAAGGAAGGGCCTTCCGAAATCAATCTGCGAAGTTGGAAGGAAAGGAACAGGCCATGTCTTTTCTCTTTTCTAAAAGCCAATTCTAAACTTAATTTAGGTTGTCTTGACCTGCATGTAGCTCGCCATGTCCGAATCAGGGGTAATTCGATTAGTTTCAACAGAACAGCCGGCTAGCAACCGATAACATCACGGCCACTCTCAGTGTCATAGACATCAGAACAAAATGTATTAGCCTATGATAAATCAGAAGCTTCTGAAACTGAAAGTACATTGCATCGAGCATTTTCAATGTCAAACTTGGGTCGGGCGGTGCGTGGCCGGCGTCTAGGACCAAAAAGCAACAATGATATGACGTCGCTGTCGTTTGTGCACAAAACGGGTCGAAATGTTGAGACCAATGCCAGGGGTCGTGAGCTAGCACTATTTATAATTCCAAGAATTCATCGCAACTTTTTAAAACTTCCACTGCCACTAAGCAACAGCTCGCAGGAGGATCCACTTCAAGATCAACAATATCAAGCTATCAAATGTAGGCCTTAGCGAATTCTGACAATGACCAAATGATTGGCTGCCCCAAGCCACTATCCCAAGACGCTCCTGGGCTCCTGGTGACGACAGACGGGTTCGAGGTCAAGCTGTGGTGAGAAAGTTCCATTCTGAGTTCCTACAACGTTCATTCAAGGTGTAAATTTTACGGAGCACACAATATGGCTCAAGATCGAAGTCACACAGAAGATTGTGCAGTCGCATACCACGTTCCACAAATTCCACTTTGGCAGGCGCAACTAAAGAAATATCCTGCGAGGAGAACTTCAAGCTGCACCTCCCCGCACAACTTCCGGATCTACAGCACTAGCAGAGCACTTGCATCACCTTGCACCTTCAAGATGATGTGGCATGTAGGAGGTCTAGAACGTAATTGCGGCCAAATAAATGCTGAGATTCGTGACAGAGTCAAGAAATCAGGAGATTCATACGTGTGTCGAGTGGCCGTGCAACTCCAACCTAAACTTCCCTCTCAATTCAGCCCAAAAAAGTGGTGCTTGGAACGTCACATCTCAGGTTAAATTAAAATACTAGCGGCCCACGAGCACTGTTCCTAGCTCCCTCTGGTAGTCCGCTCTGCCGTGTGGTGCGTGGCTTTCAAGCCAGTCGCTGTTTCGTTTCACCTAGACTTGAAGCAAAATCCACATCGCTATTGATCGGACAACTAAGAACTGAGTTCTTGATGTCTGCCAACCTCGCCCAGCTTGAGTCGAGCTTGTGGGATTTTCTAAAATTCTTCGGTACACCCTCCTAGTTGGGACTCGCACAGTATAATATTCCCTGACATCCATGTGGTTGATAGATATGCAGCTTCCCATGGATCCACCCGTTGCCCTTATCTCGGTTCCTGTTTCTGTCACCATTTGTCTTGTCCCTTAATAATCTTTGCACTTTTTTTTACTGGGGCAAGGACTGAGCGCAGTAGCCCGGTCGTTATACTTTAAAGATCTGAGCACTTCACCAGTTCGCTATGCAAGATGTCTGTCTTATTTTATCGCCGGCCGGACTACTTCCACATGCCCCCTGGTCCAATAAATGCCAAAGATTGTACTCGCTATCTTGAAAGAGCAAAAAGTTTGTTCTCTGGTCCATCTTCATGACTGGTGTAGCTGACAGATGGAAGATTCTGAAAGAGCGATTCCGGGAGGGTTGTCATTTGAAGATGTCATTAACAATAGAACTTTGCCGGTACGCTCCTTACTTCTGGCAAGGGACCAGAGCTGATGATTCCACAGCATGCTCACTGAACGACTTCATGGACTACTTAGCATACGTCGAATTCAACGCGGAAAATCTACAGTTCTACTTATGGTACAGAGACTATGTTCGACGATTTGAGGCGCTCCCCGAGACTGAGAAAGCGCTATCACCTGAGTTCGTTCCAGAAGCCGACAAGATTCCTGACTTGAACAAGGCCGTAGAGAAGGGAGGGAGGAGGAAAACGAAAAGAGGGGCTAGTACTGCTCTGATGGGGACAGGTTACGTCAGAAAGGACTCGGTTCTCAGCACCAGCGCTTCACAAAGTCTTCCTCATGGTCAAGGTCAAGTCACTATCAACAATGAAGACGAGCTTACTGGGTCTCCATCCGTAACATCGGGATCAACTGCTGTACCTAGCGATGCTGAAGTTATGGCTCAAGCAGGGTTGAAGTGGCAGCCCTGTGCGTATTCTGCTCTCCTGAGCGTGGAACTCCTTGCTGACAAGATCGGTTACTATTCAACCCATGCGAGAAGAGATAATCAGAGTGATGAGACACTATCTTGCATTTACTGCTCCTCGAGAACTCAATATCTCCCACAGAGACCGGGCACACTATCTTCACGCTCTACAACACACGACCCACCCTTCCGCTCTCGCGCCAGCGGTCAAGATTGCTGAAGCTGCCCTCCGAGGCCAATCACATCCCAACTTCATTAGATGGTCAATCTGTAATGGAAACAAGCCTCGTGCTTTCTTCGTCAGAACCATAGGCGTCGCCAACATCACGCTCTGCTTCGTCATCACTACAGTCCTCACGCTGTCGATCGTGAGTCGCTGGTGGAGAATCTTTGCCACCGTCGAGTGGTTCGTGGGGATATCTTCAATGATTGCCGCTTACAAAGGGCTTTGCTTTCCTCCATCACTCATATGCTCGTAATCTTCGTCCATGGGAGCAAGATCTCGATTCTGAGATTGGTGATATGCGACGAAACTCTTCTGCGAGTACAGAGAATCGAGCAGTTCAAATGTCTTCTCGAATGGGCGATCACGAGGATCAAGTCTGAGACGAGGGGGACGGAGCGAGTTACCGGCCTTCAACAATGCAGACGTTCGGACCGAAGAATAGTTTTGATGATTCATTTTGGATGGAGAAGTATCAGAGGAAACCGCTGATAAGAAAGGTCATTGACAACAAGACCTGGACCCAGGATGAGACGTTGAAGTGTTGCACGATAAGATTGTGTTTGGAGCGAATATCTGGGCGTTGATCATAACGATACCTTTGACTGTGGCTTTTGTTGCTCTTCCTAAAGGGAAGTTCTTTTGAAGCAATGGTTATCTCAGCTCAAGACCAAATATCATATACCATAGTTTCTGATTGCCAATGTGGAAGTATCAAGGGGAATGAGCAAGTGGCAAGAGACTGCTTTGCTAGTAGACCAACATGGCGTTTCTTCGGCTGCCTATGAAGTGCTTTATCTGGATTTTTAGGCATTGCATGGAGACCGTGTGGATCTAAAATATTCTTGCTAAATCCCGTCTAGAAGTTGTGTCTGCGGTTGGAAAGTCAAGTCGGGTTCTCCTGCCCATCAAGGAACTCCGAATCAACACCAAAACCAACTCCGGCCGCTGAAGTTGAGCAACAGTGGTTTCCACTCGCGCTCGATGGAAAGATCACACCATGTTGATGAAAAAAATTGACAAAGAAATTAAATGCTCCAATGAGCTCGAAATATGGTTAACAAGACCCCCCCCCCCCCCCCCCCCCCCCCCCCAAAAAATATGAATGAAGAAATCATTCTGGGTCTCAACAGTTCGATTTCAAGCTTGACCCCCCATTCTTGGCTGACCCGATAGAATATCCTTGCCCCCTAACCCCGCGCCCTTCACCCAAAACACGCCTTATCGGGACAGCCGAAAAACATACTCCGAAAATGGTTTCTCACTCGATTACTCGAAAAGCTTCTTAAGTTTCATCCTTTCTTCCTTCTAGAATAGCAAAATTTGACTTTGTAACTCTTCATAACATATACTTATCATTTGTATATTTCCCGAGATGGCGCCTTCGGCAACTTCAGACATCGTGGTACCAGTGTCGCCTAAAGTGGGGGCTGTGAAGGATGAGCCTCAACAACATGTTCACGGCGCGGAGGACAAGACTCCTCTGGAGGCTATTAGCCATGGGGGACTGATCGCTCCTGGTAAGAAACTAACTTAATGTTCCCAGTATTTGCAAGATGGTCTATTCCTTTTCATTATGAGCATGAAATGGATTTTTGCACCAGGATCTCGGGTCACCAAGTGGTGATTGTTGACTTTAGAATATTGATACGGAACCTCAATTATGTCTCTCATCGCATGTCCTTATTAAGTACTATGCCACTGGAACTTGTCTTGCACTTGTCTTTCACTCCAAGTATGAGTAACTAACAAACACCAGGCATCCCAACATTCGAAACTCCTGCCGAGGAGCGCAAACACATCCTCATCCACACCGCAGCCGTCTTCCGAGACTTTTCCCGCAAAGGCTTCACCGAAGGAATGTCAGGTCACATCTCAGTTCGGGACCCTGAGTTCGAAGACTACATTTGGATGAACCCACTCGGCAAACATTTCGGTCTCATGACTGCTGGGGACCTGATTTGTTTGGATATCAAGACTGGAAAGATCGTTGGTGGAAACAGAGTATGTTTACTTTGTCGCTTACCCCGATCCTTTTTTGAGGTGATGGGGGTTTCCCTTTCACGATGAGGATTGTTTTGTGTATTGTACTGACGTGAGCAACAGACTAGACCAGCCAATTCGGCGGGCTTTCTCATCCACTCCGAGATCCACAAGGCAAGACCAGACGTACACGCCGTATGCCACGCCCACACAAACGCCGGCCGTGCATGGTCATCCTTCGCTACTGGAATCGATATGTTGAACCAGGATATCTGTTATCTCTACAACTCAGTTGCTGTATATGCCGAGTATGGTGGTATTGTATTTGCCGAGGAGGAGGGAAAAAATATCGCCAAAGCGTTGGGACCTAGTAACAAGGTTTGTCTAACTCCGGGTTGTTGATATTATCGAAGTGGGATTTAGCTGACGTGGATAGACTGCCATCCTTCTCAACCATGGTCTCATCTCCACGGGCTCTACAGTCGATGAAGCTGGTTTCCTCTTTGGCCTTCTGGACCGTGGCTGTGCTATTCAACTACAAGTTGAGGCTGCCATGGCAGGTAATCCTTCTCTCAAGAAGCATGTTGTTAGTGACGAGGAAGCGGCGTATAATTTCAAGATGGCGAGTGAGAAGAACGCTCTGTATGCTGAGGCACAGCCTGATCTGGACTATGAGTTTGCGATGGCAGGAGAGGGTGTGATTGAGAAGGGTGCTGAGAGCCAGAAGATTGACCATGGTTTGTAGATTGATAATTGAATATATAATGTTGTTTTCCGGTCATTGTGGCATGACTGAGCTTATTATTGGCGTGAAGCTGACGAGCAAACTGGAAGAGCTCAGTTGATACACTGGGAGTCAGTATGTCCTTGTGATGGTTGATGTTTACTGTGTTGTCGGCATTGGGTCAGACTCTACCTAAGCCTCTGAATAGAATCCTACAATCGCCCAAATAGGAAATCTTTTCCAGTCCTGCTCATTTTTTGTCCAATCTGGGACTGGCCACTCTCAATACCTACGAACCAACTCTCTCCACCTTTGGAATTCGCAATTTTGCGGGCATATTCTCCAGCTCTGATTCCCCCGTACACCCCATACTCTTTAGCCACGAATTTTCCCTATCTTGCTCCTGGGTACTTGCCCCAGATCTGGTCCACCAACTCCACACCATGGGATGTTCTTCGACCGAAATATATCCGCCTGTAATACTGGTAGCATGGACGTCGTCTGAATTTATGCCGTATATGAATCGTGTTCTAGCACCAAAAGGCGGAAGAGGGATGTGGTTGTATCGAAAATCGAAGGCGGCTGCATAGGCAGAGCGATAGCCAAGGGTACCAACAACGATTCCGATTACCATGCCGATGACAACCTCGTATGCATGATGCTGCTATAGGTCACAGAATTTTAGCAGACGCAGATCACGGAGGATGCAGACACCAACATATGAGATGTACATTGACCCTCCAATTAGAGACGCCAGGAACAACGGCATTATGGTGACAATAAATACCCAGAATTCCGAGGCATGATCCGCAAAGGCTTTCAATTTCGCATTTAGGTATAGGGTGAGGAACATGGCGGCGGCGAAAGCGCTGGTTGTATGACCACTCGGGAAGCCCTGAATCCTGCCACGGTTGTCAGTCTGCCAACTTCTTGCTGTGGGAGACCGTGTACGCTCACGCTCTGTTCACATCATGGGGATCTGCTGTACACGCCGAAGAATTGAAGAAGCTCTGCAATTGACTTGTTCCCCCCAAAATCCTGCTCATATCCGGTTTGCATACTTGCATGTAATGAGGTCGGAAGCCGCCGATGAAGTGCTTGAGAATGGTGGCAATCACCGTCCTGTGCCCCATCAGCCTCATTACACAACTATTGGAAACCGTATCTCCCTTCGCATACGAGGATACGGTTGCTTTCAGGGTCCCTGTCAATCCCGCATGAAAATCCCAAAGACTTCGAAGTTTGAGCTGAAACAGCGTAATGACAAGCATTGGCACCAGAACAACGACGACGCCGCAAGCCCATGTTGGAATAGGTTCCTTAATCCAGGGATAACTGAGCTCAGGTGGAGCTCCGTAAACAGGCTCCTGATCTTCCACGTTGCTGTCCATATTCAAATTCGATACGTAAACAATACGGTGATCGAGGAGGTATATCGGTAGGTAGTAGACCCAAAGGCTACAAGCAGCAACGACAGCGATCGAAACATAGTCACGCCAGACTATGCGCCAGTAGGATAAGAATTTTTCCTCTTGAGGTCTTTGGCGAAGGGGGCGGTCACCGTTGGACGCCAGGATGATAGGCATGGGTACAATATTTCAGGACAAGAAAAAGATACCAGGAAAAGAGTGACCTGGGACGAGACAAGGAGCGTACGAAATGTCAAGTCATGATAGGCATGAGAAGAGGATTGGCTTGAGGAGTTAAAGCTATTTGGTGTGCTTCTTAACCAGCTTGATTTCAAGAGCACTCATGGAGAGGAAAGAGCGTCCGTCCATAGCATCAAGGACATTCGAGAATAAAGGGAGATGGCCATCGAATCTAGGTACATCCTTCATTTTGCGTGGAAGAATTCGTTGATTTGTTACGTATCTTCCAAGCTATGCCAGCTACTGGACAATTGTAGTACTTCTAAACAAATATATATTTATGTGCTGTTGAAGCTGTTAAAGAACAGGAAGAAGGCGCTTTCCGATGCAAGACGGCGACGTCGACGAGCAAGCGAGTGAGACGGCACGTGCCGGGGTGCGATCTCGGATGCTGGATCAGCGCCGTATACATTTTTCAATGTAAAAGTTTAGACCAATTGAAAGGAACTAATTACTCCAAACCGCAAAGTTGAAGGCTCCAACAACCCTCAAAGGCAATTCTAAACCCCCTCCAACCACAAAAATCAAGGTGGCCAATCGGGCAGGCTCGGAATCTACGTCAACACGCTGGCTTTTCTCGCGCTTCGACGGGCTTACCCCGCCATCAACAAACTGGCTCCTCCCACTGCTCCCCACGCCAGACTCTCGGTGATATCCAGACACTTAGATCCCCGGCCATCATTTCCTGTCAACACTCCTTACTCTATCGAAAGAGCATCCAGCACTCAATCAACTCTTGCACACGTTAGACGATCCAGTTCCAGTTCGCAGACTTCAGAAAAAGCTACGATGTCTAGCCAGCCAAACCACCCCGCATTGCTCATTCCGGGCCCAATTGAGATCGATGATGCTGTTTTGCAATCCATGAGTCACTACAGGTATGAACCTTCTCTTCTGATGTCCCACTTATTGGCGAGATGGAATCGAAGCTGACAAGAACATCATCGGCGTAGTGAGTCGCATGTCGGAGCACCATTTGTCGCTACTTTTGGAGAGACCCTCTCTATGCTTCGAAAACTATTCCAAACCACCGATCCCTCTTCCCAACCATTCGTGATCTCTGGCAGCGGTACACTGGGATGGGATTTAGTGGCAGCGAATTTGGCAGAGCCTGGCGACGATGTTTTGGTGCTCCACACAGGCTACTTCGCAGATTCGTTCTCGGACTGCTTTGAGACTTATGGTGTGAAGGCTACACAGTTAAAGGCCGCAATTGGATCTAGGCCTCAACTTCCCGAGATTGAGAAGGCTTTGAAGGAAAAGAAATACAAGCTCTTGACTGTCACCCACGTTGACACTTCAACTGGAGTGCTGAGCGAGCTGAAAGCTCTGTCCGAATTAGTCCATCGTGTCTCTCCGGATACCTTGGTCATCGTGGATGGCGTTTGCAGTGTTGGCTGCGAGGAGATTGACTTTGACAAATGGCAACTGGATGGTGTCATTACGGCATCTCAAAAAGCAATTGGGTGCCCCGCGGGACTCTCAATTTCAATGTACAGTGGCCGCGCTATCAAGGCATTCCAGAGCAGAAAGACACCGCCTGGGTCTTACTTTGCATCATTCAAGAACTGGCTGCCAAGTAAGTCAAGCTCATTCTGTGTTGATACTTCGGAAGCTAACCCTTTTAAACAGTCATGCAGAATTACGAAGCCAAGAAAGCTTCATACTTTGCAACCCCATCACCACAACTGATTCATGCCCTCCACACGTCTTTGACTCAGATCCTTTCCAAGCCACTATCAGAGCGTTTTGCAGCTCACCGTGCAGCATCGCAGAAAGTGAAGAAGGCTGTCACTGAGCTCGGCTTGAAGCAGCTCGCTTCCAATCCAGCTGACCAAGCAAATGGAATGACAGCCATTTATCTTCCAGAAAATGTCAAGGCTCAAGAATTGCTCCCTAATCTTCTGACGAGGGGAGTTATCTTTGCTGGTGGCCTTCACAAGGAGATTGCGACAAAGTACTTTCGCGTTGGGCACATGGGTGTGAGCGTTGTAAGTGTTCTTCCGGCCCCCTCATTTTGATCAACCAACACTTCCTAACACACCTTCAGACCGACCCTAAGCGTGATGATGTTGATCGTGCAATCACTGCCCTTCAAGGCGGATTATCGGATGCTGGGTACCAAAAGGCTTAGAGGGTTAGAGCTCCACGGTAGATGTACAACTGAGTATATAAAAAGCAATTCGAGACATTTACTCCTGTGGCTTGGCATGCACTGCACGTTCTTCAAATGATGAAATATACTGGCGCATGTACGTGTGAATATCTCCACGGCCCCTGCGTCTCTTGAATGGCGAGTCAATTGATTATGGGCGTGCGCCTTGAATTGCGAAAAGCGCCAAAGACATCCCCCAAAGTTATTTCTTCGCCGCCAGAGGTCCTACACGTGCTCCACAAGACACCATTTGGTATGCCGAACGGTGACATTGTTCTCTTCTTCTGATAAGTCTTCCTAAGGAAGAATGTTTGCACCAGCCATTCCAGCCTCGCAAGCACCAACTTGACAACTGGGCCAGCCAAATTGGCTAGAGTGACCCAGGTTGAAGGCGATAGTAGAAAACGATTGACTTTTTACGCCCCGGGAAAAATTGTCTCCAATCTCACTCCCCCAGAATGAATGTTGTGGAGATTCGGTCGCTTGATGAGTGGCGGGGTGTCTGAACTTGGGAAGGAAGAGAGCAGCTGGGAAACTATAAGTAAGAGTTCCTTGACCGTAGACGTCTCATCGACAGCCCACAGCCAGATAGCAAATAGAAGCTAGACTCATATCACCCCTCCCACCCTTCAACATGCAATTCTCATCTCTCCTCATGGTCCTTGCTGTTGCTGGGACAATGGCCCAAACTACTGTAGGCTTCTGTTTGGACTCACGAGCTTCCTTGAGCTAACTAACAACTTCGACAGACCTGCACAGCTGTGAAAACCACCGTCACCGCACATGCTGTTCTCGCAGCTTCGACATCTAGCAAGCTATCTAACAGCACTTTGGCCACCTCAACCCGGCTATCGTCCTCAGTTTATCTAGGATCCCTTGTTTCCTCCCCAGCTTCTCGCAGCACCGTCTCCTCTCACTCAGCATCCTCCACTCACCTCACCACCTCCTCCCACTCAACATCCGTCAACCCTACCATCAAAGCCGCCAACGGCACCGTGACAATCACAACCTCCGCCAAGCAGGCCACTACAACTGCTGCTGCATCCTCCTCGAAAGCGGCAAACTCAAGCGCGGCTGCTTCTGCTACTGCTAAGCAGGCTTCTGGAGCAGGAGTTGCTGAGATGGGCAAGTACGTCGTTGGATTTGCTGGGCTTTCTGGTGTGTTTGCTGTGTTCTTGTAGATCGATGTCTCGATATAGGGGCGTGGATAGAAAAGGGGTTGTTTGCAGAGCTTGGAAATTAATGGTGGTTTTGATTCAGGAGGACCGGGATATCGTCAATGTGAGATCAGGAAATATTTTTTGTATATCGTTGCTCAAATCATGACTTTCTACGCTGCGAATCTTTTCTTGGATATGAGATCATGCGTGAAGCTGTCTACTAAGCCAATATTGCACTGCAGTACCATCTTGATCCTTGCTTGGATGGGGCAAGCATGTTTGTTTTGATATCCAAGGATATACGCGAAGGAAATTATGGCCATCTTCAACCTTCCTTGCACTTACTCACCGTCAATGGAAGGTTGAAGATGATCTGGCGATCTTGGAAATATTACTCGAAACTGAAATGAGAGGGGAGAAAACAAGGGAAATGACCGTCTGAACTCAACTTACTCCAGGTTCTAAACAGTAGACACTTGACTTTCAGCCAATATTCCAAATTTGTGCAAGACAATCAAGACTACGACATAGTCACCGACTAGTAACATTCTCAGATTGTCTCTTATCTCAACTACGGCTTACGAGCAGTAATTAGGTGAATCAAGAGTGATTTGTTGTTACCGAAAGCAAAGAAACTCTGAAGTCGTGAAGTCGCTGGAACTCGGCATTTATTCAGCCCGATCATGTGATCTACAGGCTAGTCAATTTAGCGACTAGGCAGTATAGCGGGCAGCCTTCAAGCTTGGTGGGAGAGGTGGGGCAAAAGAATGAGGCTGGGAGACAACATCTTCCAGAATCAACTTCAACAACTCCTACAACTCCTACAACAACCAGAAACTGTTCCCGAGACAACTTCAACCACCAGCGCGGGCTGCACAAATTCATACGCAAAGCCAAATCCGAGCTATCGCTGCAGAGAAAAGGTCACATATCTTGAGGTCTAGCCGCGAACATGGCAGTGTCGATCGAAGAGCTCGACGCGACGGTCCGCGCCTTTTACGAAGGCCGTGGAGAATCGGTCAGTATATCTTGGAGCAGCGGTTTTAGGCCTCTGTGCGACTTGTATTTGCTGACGCGTTAGAACTATAGCAAAAAGCTGCGCAAGCTGCGTTGAACCAGGTATGCCCCGCCTTTATGTTGATACCGCCTCATTTCTACACCTGCTAACGTATGGTAACAGTTCAAGGAAGATCCCGATGCATGGCTACTGGTCGATAAGATTTTGCAAGATGCTACATACCCTCAGACCAAATGTCAGTCTCCTCCATACGTCGATGCGCCTCGCGGAACATGGCTGACAAATGAACCAGATTTGGGCTTGCAGGTACTCGACAACGTTATCCTGACCAGATGGAAGGTCCTTCCTAAGGAGCAATGTCAAGGCAAGCCACAAATCCCACCTTGGCTACTTGTGATGCTAACATTTCCCCAGGAATCCGCAACTTTGTGGTCAACTTCATCATCCAGTCTTCAAGCTCCGAAGAATCCTTGAAGACACAGCGAACCCTCCTTAACAAACTCAACCTCGTCCTCGTCTCTATCCTCAAGCAGGAATGGCCTCACAACTGGCCCACTTTCATAAACGAAATCATATCCGCGTGCCACACAAGTCTGTCGATATGCGAGAACAATATGGCGATCCTGCGACTGCTGTCCGAGGAAGTCTTTGATTTCTCAGCGGACCAAATGACCTCCGCGAAGACCAAGAACCTGAAGACTGTTATGTGCGCGGAGTTCTCCTCCATCTTTCAGCTTTGCAACGAAGTTCTGAACAGCGCCACTCAAACAAGTCTAATCAAGGCAACTCTCGAGACCCTCCTCCGCTTCTTCAACTGGATCCCGCTCGGATATATCTTCGAGACTCCGATCATCGATACACTACGAACGAGATTCCTGGAGATGCCCGAGTTCCGGAACGTCACACTGAAGTGCTTGACAGAGATTGGTGGACTTCAAACGGGTCAAAATAACGCATATGACGAGAAGTTAGTCCAGATGTTCACCGAAGTCTTGACTACCATCTCCAAGATCATCCCATTGTCTCTGGATCTGAAGACTACGTACAATTCCAGCAACTCTAAGGACCAGGAATTCATCCAGAATCTTGCTCTTTTTCTAACAAACTTCTTCGGCGTTCATCTCAACGTACGAACCCCGTATAATTGTAACTAAACAATGCTGACAACTCGATAGCTTATTGAGAATCTCCCAAACCGCGACTTCCTAACTCACGCCCACTTCTACCTTATCAGAATCTCACAAATCGAGGACCGAGAGATCTTCAAAATCTGCCTGGAATACTGGACCAAACTTGTTCAGGAGCTCTACGATGAGATGCAATCGCTACCCCTCACCGATGTCAACCCTCTAGTCAACATGGGTGTTGGTGGCCTTACGAACCCTGGTGCACCAAACCCAAGTCTTCTGGCCAACTACCCACTCCGGAAGCATAAGTACAACGAAGTGCTTTCCAATCTCCGAGTAGTGATGATTGAGAAGATGGTCAGACCAGAGGAGGTGTTGATTGTGGAGAACGAGGAAGGAGAAATTGTGAGAGAGTTTGTGAAGGAGAGTGATACCATCCAGTTATACAAGACCACGAGAGAGTGTCTTGTATACCTCACCCACTTGGATGTCGTTGATACCGAGAATATCATGACCGACAAGCTTGCTCGTCAAGTCGACGGTACGGAATGGTCGTGGGCAAACTGCAATACCTTGTGCTGGGCTATCGGATCCATTTCCCTTGCCATGAACGAAGAGACTGAGAAGCGCTTTCTGGTTACCGTTATCAAGGATCTTCTTGGCCTGACTGAGATGAAGCGAGGCAAAGACAACAAGGCAGTGGTGGCTAGTAACATCATGTATATTGTTGGTCAGTACCCTCGATTTCTCAAGGCGCACTGGAAGTTCTTGAAGACAGTCGTCAACAAGTTATTCGAGTTCATGCATGAATCGCATGAGGGTGTTCAGGACATGGCTTGCGACACTTTCATTAAGATTGCGAGACAGTGTAAGCGCCACTTTGTTGCATTACAGCCAGGGGAGAACGAGCCGTTCATTGAGGAGATCGTACGAACAATGCGCAAGATTACCTGTGATCTATCGCCTCAACAAGTTCACACTTTCTACGAGGCCTGTGGGTATATGATTGCCGCACAACCACAGAAGAATGCTCAAGAGAGACTCATTTCCGAGCTCATGTCATACCCTAACGCCGCTTGGGATGCCATCATTGCTCAGGCCACCGCCAACCCCTCGATTCTGCAGGATGCAGATACGATTAAAGTCATTGGTAATGTCATGAAGACGAATGTCTCGGCTTGCATGTCTATTGGAAGCTACTTCTACCCCCAGATTGGACGCATTTACCTCGATATGTTGTCCATGTACCGCGCTACAAGTGGAATGATTTCCGAGGCAGTTGCACGAGATGGTGAGCTCCATACATCCGAATGCTTACAGCCCTTTGCTAACGTTACCCAGGTGAAATCGCAACAAAGATGCCACGAGTTCGTGGATTGCGAACTATCAAGAAAGAGATCTTGAAGCTCATCGAGACCTACGTCGAGAAGGCTGATGATCTTGAGATGGTCCGGACCAATATCGTACCGGCTCTTCTTGATGCCGTTCTCGTCGATTACAACCGAAATGTCCCCAATGCCCGAGACGCTGAGGTCCTAAAGGTCATGTCCGTCATTATCACCAAGCTCTCTGTACGTTGGACCCCTCACCGCTCAAGATTCTCAGTAGTGCATCCCTTCCCTTCACCGTTGTGTGCCACTCCTTGTCGCCCCCCGCAGCGTGTTTATAAAAAGCTTACTGACTTTCAAAGGCCCTCATGGAAGACCAAGTACCAAACATCATGGAGAATGTCTTTGAGTGCACATTAGAGATGATCAACAAGGATTTCTCCGAGTTTCCAGAGCACCGAGTCGAGTTCTTTACTCTTCTTCGTGCAATCAACTTGCACTGCTTCCCAGGTATGTCCTCTGTCCTCTCTGATCCCACTTTTGTGTCTATACTAACGCTATGCAAGCTCTTCTTAAACTTGACAACAGACAGTTCAAGTTTGTCATCGACTCTTGCATGTGGGCCAGCAAGCACGATAATCGCGAAGTCGAGTACGCTGGTCTCAACATGTGTCTGGAGTTGATTACCAACATTGCCGAAACCGATGCCGGAACTTCGAATGCATTCTTCCAGCAATTCTTCGTTCCCATTCTGCAGGACGTGTTCTTTGTTCTTACCGACACAGATCACAAGGCAGGATTCAAGTCACAGTCCATGTTGTTGTCTCGGATGTTCTACTTCGTCCACCCAGCCGATGGGACGGCGCCGAAGATCCAGGGCCCAATCTACCAACCTGATCAGGCACCTGCTGGAACTACCAACAAGGAATTCTTGGGTGGATTTGTTGCCAACCTATTGCAGGGTGCTTTCCCCAATCTCCAGGCGTATGTTTATATCCGTCCATCGTGAAGCCAATCAGACTAACTCTGCATAGAAACCAAATCAAGGCTTTTGTCGAGGGCCTGTTCACTCTCAACAACATATCCGACAGATTCAAGCTCAACCTTCGTGATTTCCTGATCCAGTTGAAGGAGTTCGCAGGAGACAACACCGAGCTTTACGCCGAGGAGAAGGAGCAATCCGAGAGAGATGCCAAGGCGGCTGAGCGTGAGCGTTTGTCAAAGGTTGGCGGCTTGCTCAAGCCTGCTGAGCTTGCGGAGGATGATGATGAGTTGTGACTTGAGGAAGAGTTGAGGCTGGACTACGCACAGGCTGAGGCCGCAGCACAGAGCCCTAGATCTCTCGAAACACGCATCTATCGCCCCAAAGCAATCAACGAGCTAGATGGGTGGGATATGTACGATCTTTGACTCTCCAGCAGTATTTGTCATCAGCCTCTGCCTCGCTCTCTGGATAACGAATTTTCGATTTCATCTCCATTCCCTCCGAATATACCATACTCAGGGCCTGCATGCCCAGGCGGAGTACGGTTGTGCGGCAAACTTGGGGATCTTGTCTGTCTAAAAAGCGGTTTTCTACTAGATTCGATTCTCCTTCGTCGCGAGGCGACGACTTTGCATTTTGCGAGAGACATATGATACCTCTCCCTTTTGGAGGAACACGCATGGATGAAGCATAAGGACGAGATATAGGTGGGTTTATGAGACATGAATGGTAGGGATTGTTGTATGTAGATGCGGTGGGCATTGAGGCAAACACAATCAATATATGAAATGAACGTGATAGAAAGCACAGTTGTGATTCGGTTCCCATCTTGAGGTGCTTCATCAACTGCAGGTGTTCACACAGCGCCTCTTGTCTATGGTTAAGCCATTGCTTGAGTGGGTTTACAGAGGCTGTCCCATCTTTTTCCTGCATCAGTCATAGCGGTGCCCCATGAACACAATCAGTTGACTCCATCCAAACCCCCATATTCTCCGGCCTCCATCCAGCAGCACGTGTTCCATAATAGAACGGAACAAAGATTGATGCCAAGCCGCTGGGACGCCGATCCTGCTGGCAGGTCAGAACAAAAGCTGATTGACGAATGGTCGTCTGATGCTGGACAACGTGCTCTTTAGAACACCCTGATGTTTCTCGGTGTCACCGCCAGCTTTTGTTATCGATTTTTCGGAGGCGCTGGGCATGCAGCACACAGCTTCTTCATTGATCTTAGCTCTACAGAACAACTTTGGACTGGAGAGAGAGTTGTAATCCCGCTCGATACTGAGGTCCTAGATTTTTGAAATTTATTCCCAAAATTGTACGTGCAAAGTGGAATTGCCAACTTGTGAGCGTGGAAAACTTCACTTCATCATTTGCTCAGTAAATTGATTTCCTTGGTACTGTCAAATTGCTTTCAGAAACAGCCTTCATCCCCATATCCTTCTAGAAGGAAGCCAGACGGGATGCTGCATATGTGCTTCTTACCCATCAGGGGTAGCTTTCAGGGACCATGTAGCAATGATTGGCTAGCAAAGGAAGCTGTCCCCTCGAACCAAGATTTATCCATTCCTTGACCCCGCCAATCTGCACATCCAGACAGCCTTCCCTTCATCGTCATCCCATCCCGAGTGGGGGAACCCATAAATAAATGTATAAATATAATTGTCTCTCCCTGCTGAACTCAATTCTTCCCCGGAGCTCCTGTCTCATCTTCAACCTTCCCCACGATGTTTCTCCTCAGAGCTGGTATCGCAGTCAGCCTCGTCTCTACTACTCTGGCGTTTGTGAACCAGACTACTTGCAATGGTAGGACGTACACTTATGAGGAGCTTGCTGGATATGGTACCGTCCCTAGTAATGCTCGGGATGAATTTGGAGATACATTGAACTTTGGTTCTGCTCTTGCTCTTGATAGGTCCCAGTGGAAGAAGCTGTCGAATGGGAGTTACACTGGAGTATTGTGGGGTCTGCCTGATAGAGGATGGTATGTTCTATCACTACTGAACATTTACTTCACTTGTTGGACAAAAAGCCAACACTTCTCGATATCTCACCGCAAAGGTATTGAAGATTTAGAGAAAAGATCATGCTGATATTTGTCATTTCTTAGGAACACACAAGGAACTCTCAACTTCCAGCCTCGAGTGCACAAGTTCGACATCTTGTTCACCCCAAAGCCAGAGGCGACCGTCGAGAATCCATCTGCCAAGAATCTCATCTTCACATACAAGGAGACTATTCGCTTCTATGGTCCCGACGGGACGCCTTGCACAGGTCTAGATGGAGACACGACTGGCCATTTAAGCTACCCCGGATTTCCAGATCTCCCAGCCGCGTCATACACAGTAGGTAGTATAACAAGGAAGTTTATTCATTCCGAGCTGAATATTTTCAGGGAGATGGCTTTGGTGGCCCCGGCCCAGGAGGCAAACGCATTCCAGTTGACTCTGAGGGCATAGTTCTGAATGACGATGGTAGCTTTTGGATCAGCGACGAGTACGGACCGTACGTGTATCGCTTCGATGCTTTTGGTCGCATGACCACTGCAATCAGACCGCCGAATGCTATCATCCCTATGAGAAATGGCACTGAATCTTTCTCTGCTGATTCACCAGCCTATGTGAGTGATCTTCAAGTTTCTTTGTTCTCCTTACGTTTGCTGCAGGAGGGTTGAGGTGTCTAAACTTCTCACAGTCCTCAAATATGTTTTGAAGTCATGAAAAAGATCCTGAAAGAGCAATGCTGACTCCGAGATTGTCCACAGTACGAAGGAGACGATGCTGAGCCAGTTATTCCTTCCGATGGACCCACCGGACGCAACAACAACCACGGATTCGAAGGGCTCACAGTCTCCGGGGATGGAAAGAACCTCTATATCCTCCTCCAAGCTGCCACAAACCAAGAAGGAGGTCTTACATCTCAAACAGAGCGATACACCCGCCTCCTCAAATACGACATCACCATCCCTTCCAAGCCTCGCTATGCTAGGGAATTCGCAGTCCCCCTGCCCCTATACGTAGACCCAACCGCAAAACCATCCAAAAACCCCAAAGTCGCAGCCCAATCTGAACTCTTCCACATCCAGAACGGACAGTTCTTCATGCTAGCTCGTGACGGTGGGTTTGGACATGGTCAGGATGTGTCGCTCTCGAATTACCGCCACATTGATATCTTTGACGTCAACTCTGCGACGGACATCAAGGGCAGTACTTATGATTGCACTAATTGCTCTGTTGCTTCTGAGGCCGGTGTCTTGAAGTCTGGAATCACACCTGCTGCGTATTGCTCTTTCATCGATATGAACTTGAACTCGCAGCTTAACCGCTTCGGTGCGCATAATGGGGGAGCGCAGGATGCTGATCTTCTTAATGAGAAGTGGGAAAGTATAGGCATTGTACCTGTTGATGGGTAAGTTCAACTCCCTGGACCAAGATTCTTGAGGTAGACATTTGCTGACTCGCTGATTAGATTGATCGGAGATGATGATGAGTGGTTCGTCTTCAGCATCAGCGACAATGACTTCATTACTCAAGATGGGTACATGAATGGTGGTGCTTTCCGATATGCTGACGAGAGTGGGTTTAATCTCGAGAACCAGGCTCTGGTGTTTAAGATCAAATTGCCAGATCATTCGAGACCGTTTAATAGGGATTAAGCACGAAGTGGAGTGGGGCTAAAATAGAATAAAATATCTGCTATATTCCAAACATAGCAGGATTAATGCATCACGTTGCGTATTGTGATATTACTTTTACGTCGTAGTATCGAGTCATTGCTAGGCAGGGGTTTGCTGCTACGGCGGGGGGTCGATTAACCGAAAATCAACAAGTCAAACGGCAAAAAAGTATCCGGAAGCTGTCGAGCTTTTGAGGAGGGAAGAAGGAGAACACCCCTTTTTTTACTTTTATTCTTTTCCTCTTTTTTGTTCATTTGATTTTCCTTTTTTCCCTTTTAAAATATATATATATATTTTTTATCTCTCTGAGTAATTTTTTCTTCGGCATTATTTTTTAGTTATTCTTTGTTTTTTCTTATTAGCGCGAACTGAAGGCTCTGAATATTTCTTGTTTCTGAATCATCGTTAGCAGGATCCCCTAGATAAAGGGAGTTGCAAGCCCGACAGCTACGCCAATGGAGATGGGTTAAGCTACAGTCTGCTTATTTTGCTATATATCTAGCGGGAATGTCTTTTCTCGCTAAACTGCATGGGCAAAGTCGAGGGCATTCCGAGATTGCTCGCGAATGAAAATATGGGACGACAGCGAGCGTAGATATCACGACAGTGAAAGAGCGGCTCTACCTTAGCAGAGCCCGAGAAGTAAAGTATATGTGGCGGATTGGACGAGGAGTTGGCTAAGGATTTAAATTGGAATAGCCTCGTGTGGATTTGGGCTGAATGTGGTTTGTTTACTTCCCCTTGGCGACTCTGTAATACTCCGACTGCATCCAAAAGTTTCGCACGGCGACATTGGACTTGAGTTCAAATTGGTCATGTATTTGACATACCCCAATGCTCTGTTCCCACGAGATGGCGATACCAGACCGCTAGTTTAAGGTGCTCATGGAGCTGGAAGTGCCTCGAGTGTGGAGAGAGTGAATACAAATTAACCGTATGAACTCTGTCTTGACAGTACTGCACAACACAAACAGGCTCACCAACCATTTTCTGGGAGCGTCGGGTATGAGACTTGAGCATGCCCTCATGTACTCACAATAACTGCCAGGCTGGATTTAACGTTCATCTCCTCACGCACGATTGAGAATCAACCAGTTCAGGATCAACACATTTTCAACAAGAACGAATGTCTGTAATTTGTCCTTTGGTTTTGCATTCCGATGTCTACCACTACCTGGAACTAATCAACTTCTTTCCTTTCGCGTCATTCACTATCTGTACACCGCTAATCTCAATCTCAACCCCATCCTCAATCTCAAAAACCCCAATCCGTTGCATAAAAGCACCTTCCAAGTCCCAAACACCAGATAAATCAATGAATTCTCGAAAAACAAACCCCCAAAGTACTCCTTTCCATAATAAAGCAAAAGGGGTATGTATAGACAATGGAACAACTCCTAACGCTACGCTTGAAGTCATCCTCGAAAAAGGAGGCCCAAAAAAGTCTTGAGCCGAAATAAAACAAAGAACCCAGAATCTCGAACTCCGTGACAAATGCCTACTCAGTTGTGGCTCAGTCCCAACTGACCACCGGGGCCATATCCAGCACTCATACCCTTATCACCCTCAGCAATTTTCTTGGCCATTTGTCTCTCTGCCCATTCTCTGCTTGCTTGACGGCCTCTCTCAGCAGCTTCCTCTCTAGCACGCTTGGCAGCGGCTTCCCTGTCTCTCTTCTCTCTGTCCATTTCCTCAGTAAGTCTCGCATCACGGTTATAGATTTCCTTCGCACGCCTTCGAAGATCGGAATCGGTGACAGAAACAGCTCGCTGCAAAGGACGAGCAGCAGCAGAGACAGCGGGTACACTTGGTGATGGCTTGCGAACGGGCGGAATGAATGCGCCCTTAGCACGAGGAGCCGACATATTTGCTAGATTCAGCGCAGCCATGGATGGTCGATGGGCGCCAACGTTAGAGCCTCTCTTCGAGACACTCGGGTTACCATCTTCCATACTTTCGATACCAATCTTGCTCTGTCTAGCACGGCTGGCAACTGTTTCCCGTGGAACCATGTTAGGAGCAACGCTATTGCGAATAGGCCGTGCTTTGAATTCTCGACGCTTTCGCTCTTCCTCCTCCTGGGCTTTCAGCCGTGCCTCGTGTGCGGCTTTCTTTCTCCGTGACAACTCTTCTCCAGGGAGCTCAAAGGTTGACTTGGTAGGTGGTTTGGCAGATTTGACCTTTGGACCGGAAACCACACGAGCTGTATGAAAGCTATCTTCGCTGGACTGGCGTTGGGCGATTCTTGCCTCGCGCTGCTCCTTGAGCTTCAGTGCTACAGCTTCCCCAGGAAGTTCGAAGGTAGAGCGTGTTGGTTGCTTTGTTGATTTCAATGTCTCCTTTGGCGGAAGTAAACTGATTGGACGTTTGACCGTTGCCTTTGCAGGAGCTTGGGATTTCTGCTCTTCGGTGGATTTTGAGTTGCTTGACGAAGGCTTGAAATTCATCGATGCTGCCTTCTTGAGGGTTGGGGCTTGCTTTGGTGCCGACTTGACTCGCACAGTCGCATATCCAGACTTCGATGGCTGTCTCTTGAGCGTTGCCTGCTTCTCGGCGGCTTTGGTGGTTGGTTGCTTTCCGGCCCTGTGGCTTTCGAGGAAGCCATGAGGCATTTGAGCTTTCTGTCTGGACTTCTCGGGCGACACCATTCTTTCTGCTAGTGTAGCTTGGTTCAAAGCTTCAAGAGCCTCTTCAAGTTGGTCGAGAGCTTCAACGGAATCCTCAATTCGAGAGACGGGTTTTGCGGGCGATCGACAGGTAATTTGCTGGACAAAGGAATCTTCGCCTGCATCATCTGTAGCGGCTGCAGAATCTTCGGCACCATATATTCTTTCGACTTCCTCAAGTGTTTTGACTGGTGAACCTGCTGGGGTGTGACTGCTTCTGATCTCCTCTGCCATTGGCTCCATGGTGCCATCCGTATCTGCCGCTGTTTCCAGATGTGCGTCGTTAGTGGCATCGCCGTTCATCTCATTGTTAGACCTTGACCAAGCTTCCTTTGCTAAAGATAAAGATGTATTAGTACTGCTATGTCCGTAAGGTAAATCCCGACTAGATGTAGAACACTTCCTGGCTCGATTCAAATCTGTAGGACGACCGCCGAAGAGGGTAATGAAATCGATCTCCCGGAGCTTCTGCGAAACAACGGAGCAGTCCCGGGATCCAAACAACTCTGATAAATTGTACGAATACTGACCTGCTTGTGCCTTCGCCAATTGGTGTCGGGTGGTTCGCGCAGCTGGTTCAGGAGCTATGAGATGATGTTCTTCGGCAGTAGAAGTGGTTTCTAGTATCCAATTAGACTTTGGACGACGTAGAGTTTGATGGAAAAGCTCCCTACCTTTGCGATCTTGGAGTAATGAAAGGTCTAATTTTACGGCAGGGCTAGCTGTAGCCAAATCTCCCAATCCTTGCTCTTCGACCAGCGTAGCCTCAGAGTCATTCTGATTGTCCTTCCGCTTGTTGCCCTTGTTGCTTCTCTTGAACTTCTTTCCAACTCCCAATGCGTTCTTGTATGCGGCCTTGAGACCCTTGACCTCTGCCGCGGCCGCAGCTTCGTCCAGAGTGGTAAAGGTGTTTGTCGTCATGAGGACGTTGGCTTCCTGAAGCGCTACAGGTTGCTTTGCTGGTGTGATGGGCAATGGTGTTTGCGATGCAAGGGCAGTGTCGTCTTCTGCAATGGCGAATTTGCGAGATCTGGTCACTCGAGCCATGTTCGACGACGGAGGGCAGGATCAACGATGGGCGTGGAATTTGGTTCTGCCGTACCCTGGTCTCGGGGTTTCGCTTTTGCGACGCGATATGCAAGGTGTAATGAGGTGGAGGAAACAGAGTGTGATATGCGACGAGCCAAAGCCGCGTAGAAATGTATGAAGTGGGATGGGACGCAGATGCAATGGAGGAGCAGTCAGTGCACTTATCGATTGTAAGATGCGTGAGGATAGACCTTGTGGGAGGTTTCTTATTGCGCTTTCCTTATGATGATGTGATGAAGTGAAACATTTGTTTGCGCTCATCACCACATAGCAACTGCCGTCGGGAAAATAGAACGACAGGGGTGCAGTTCTGGGAAGCTCGCGACGCGTGAGTTTCGTGATGGAAATGGAGCTTCGAAGCTGGCTTGTCCTTGAAACGTCGGAATTGTCTGTGTAAAATGCAATGGTTTGAAATCATGTCACACTTGCCAATGTGTTGTTGGTATAATTCCAACCCGTAACTTCTCAAGGAAGCTTACTTCGCAATGGCCACTCGTTCACAGGGTATTAAATACGTCAGTCTTCCGAGGCTTCTTCTTCCACCGTCCAGACTCCAGACTCCAGAAGAAAGTTGTACCTTCTTTCACACTGCCATACATGCCACAGAACTGTTTCCGGTCCCCATGTTCTGTTGCCTTGGTACCAGATTCCATCCTTGCACCGGGTATATTCATTATTCATTATGTTTCCAGCCATTACTCCCCATTCCCACCTGAACTTGCCTGTTGAAGCATCGGCGCATGCTCCGTTGGAATTCTCACAAGAGTCTGAGGTAAAGGGTTTTCGGCATCAGGTTTCTTCTGTGAGTCCGCTGCCTCGATATCTTCAGAGTCTTTGGGCTTTGGAAGTTTCACTATCATGGAAATCAGTGGGGAATTTTACAACAATCGATGCTGAGGACTTACTGGATGCCATACTGATTGCGCGAAGAACATTGTGCCAGTTTCCTAACACCGTGGCTACAGCTAGAAGAAGTCAATACCGTCCGCCTCTTAACAGCTTGAGAGATTCGGTACCTTCTGTCCCATCAGAGAGTGTAGACAACTTTTCCTCCAGCATTTGCATCTGTCCAGCCAAGCCAGCACTTAGATCCCGTAACTGTTTCAGGTTCTCAAGCTCTGCCTTCTTCTCGTTTATCCGCGCAAGAAGAATGGGCGATTGACCTGTTGATGCAGAGTTACCAGATGTTGAAGCTTGTCGCAAATGTGAAGGGAGGGGTCGCGATGAGTAGGACATCTTTCCAATTCGAATCCCTTGTCTGCTGGATGCGGTAAATGGCGTTTCCTAATGTTTGAGGTAGTCTCCCGACTTCAAAATGCTTGGTTGTACCGCAAATCGGCTTTGCAAATTCGATGGTTCTGTAGTCGTTGACTTTGTTCCGTTTGGATTTGGAGACTTTGGGAGGCCGCCCCTCAGAAAGCAAACGTCCCACATTTAAGCAGGGCCCCCTGGCCGACGGCCGCATAAGACTAAACTGCTTTAAGCTTATTGTCAACAAGGAGATTGCGACCCAGAAATCTTTGTTGTCAACAGTCATCACAACGAAAACACACTGGATTTTGCTGCGAACTGCTGCGTCTGCGGACACAACTGGCTCCCAGTCCAATCGCTAGCAATATACAGCACACCACCAACACACCTTGCCGCATGCCCAGTACAGATGGCTCGACTGAATGAGCCCGCGGCGGCGCCGACAGAAACAATAGAATCTTGTGAGCATGGTTTCTCAACACCTGGCCGAGAGCCGAAGAGCTGATATGCAAACGTAGTAAAACGCAAATTCATGCGGCAGAATCGCGACATAGCTCGAGCCAATTCCGCCCAGTCACTTCGAATTCGAAATCTCGAGAACGAAACCTCCAGGTTGTTGGCAGAAAACTTGGGGCTCCGGGGGCAGATACTACAACTCGAGGGAGAGCTTGAAAATGGCAGATCGCAGCGGATAGCTCAACACACCGGGGTGGTCAAGTCACAGCTGGAGGCCAAACTTCTCGAACTGGGCGCATTGCTTTCGGGCCTGGGTGAGGTACCCTCTCCGCAAAGGAGGTCTCGACAAAGTGGAAAGGTCGCAAGAGCCAGTCCAGCAACAAGTCCGGATCAGAAGAATTGGAAGAACATTTGCAGTTTGAGTGAAGCGGTTGCAGGTCAAGAGGGACGATTGCCCCCAATTTTGGAAAACAAATCGTATCCAAGAAAGACTTTGGAGTATATTTCACAACAGCCCTTGAATTGAGGTACACACTAACAGTACGACAGGCACCAAGAGATTCTGAACCTAGTCGCAGATGCAGAACCCGACACCACTGACTCTCCTGAAATCGGACCACCACCCGTGTCACAATTTGTCGACGAAGACCCGGTCAAGATCGATCTCCCAAGGCGTACCAAGAAGGAGGATAACGAAGAAAGCACTGGTTTGGATCCCACTCTCTCAATCAATCTAGAACAAAGGAGAAAGCGTAAAGATATTACTGGACCTTCAGAACCGAAGCGAGTCGGCAAGCCAGAGTCAACAACAACACATGGCATTCGAGAAGCCTCAGGATCACTTAAGACTGGAGCGAAAAGGAAACTTAATGTCCGCGATGACGAAGAACCAGAAAACTCCAGTCGCACACGTCCCAGCTCCCCTGATGATTTCAAATACACTCGCGTCGCCAACGAGGACAAGTCGAAGAACAAGCCCGTTGGCCAGTCAGAAAAGGTCGGCAATAAATCCATGAGAGATCTTGCTGTTGCTAGGGGAGCTACACGAGAGAAAGCATCTGCAATCATTTCCAACAGGAAGATACTCGCGCCAAAGAGTGTAAATGATTCTCCTCGAAAGAAGATTTTGGCTTCCGATGAGACCAAACTATCTAAACCGGATGCTCTGAAGCCGGATAATGCAAAGGAACGATCCAAAGAAAAGAAACAAGAGAACATCCGAATACAGCCTTCACCTGATCCCGCTCTCGATACCATAGAGGTTCAGACTGAGCCTGAAACACCTGCAGCACTGGAAGGATTCTCACTAGAGTCATCACAGCCACCATCGACAGCCAGACCTGAGTCAAGGGACACGCCACCTCCCTCTGATCTCGGAGTGGGTGGTGACTCCCAACGACCAAGCCGTCGAGCTCGCGGAAGTGTCAGCTATGCGGAGCCTAGTCTTCGAGATAAGATGCGTAGGCCAACCAAGGATTTGGTTGATGCTGTTGTGCGAGATGAGAAAGCTCGAAGTGGTTTGAGGCTTGAGGAACCGAACACAGTGCCTCTGACTATCAAAGCAGAGCCGGAAGCTGACGATGCGTGGAAATCCATGCCAGCCGCCTCTTCTGCCATGGTTGAGAACAGTCCTTTGAAGAACAAAACTCCTGGACCCGAACTGCTTCCTAGCAGTATCACAACCCATAGAAAGCGACGTGAATCTATTCTGAACCAGGCAGAACTAGACATTCCCAAATCGGCTTCTGGGGGGGCGATAGCGGCACTTTTAGCAGAAACCAGAAGGGCTAAAGCTGCTGCAAGGGAGAAGGAGAAGAATTTGGACAACGAGGCAGCCGTGACGAGTAGTCTGGCTAAACTGGACATTTACGAGTTTCGGGGATCCCCTCCATCTTCAGCGGAAGCACCACCGATGACCATCAAGGACGAGAAAGCACCAACGCGTGTTTCTAGACGACACTCTACATTGTCTCGAGACCACCCACAACAGAGCGATAGTGAGGCCTCAGACATGGAAGCAACCAAGAGATCTGATAGTGCCGCATCTCGGAGAAGACAGTCCACCCTTGGCTTGAGAGTCTCCTCATCAAATGCGACAATGAAAGAACTCGAGGCAGATAACTCATTGAAAAGGTCTTCTAGTACAAGTGGGGTTGTTGAGCCAGGAGCTGGTGCATCGAGGAGTGATAGGATGTCGGCACGAAGGAGGAGCATGATGTTATGAACGAACGATATGACTCTTAAAAGATTTTCCTTTCGTGGTGTTGGATGAGCGATTCTGTTTGTATGCTTTTTGGAGCGCAGGGAGTTGTTTAGTGGAGGATTCTCTCTCTGGATTACGGCAATGATATGATACCAATAGAGTATTCTACTCTATATATGGACCTCCCCGTTGAACGCCGTGTGAATGTGATGTAGCTGGAACTATGATCCCCTCTCTCGATTGGCTTGCTGAATGCCGTCCCTTGATTCTCAGCACATTCATCCTGGACTACTGTGAACTTGGCTATTCCCAAGTCTCACCTGGAATGCAGCAAAGTAGTTTCCCTCCATACCCTCCACACTCCCCCTTCATCACGATCCACCCACAACCTTGGTATAAGTAATCTTCTCCACATTCACACTCTCAACCCCATTAGCATCCTTTCTCAACTGGTAAACATAAAGCGTCAAACCAATCCCTTGCACCTACATCCTTAAAGTCAGCCAGCATTCATCCACCATCCCCATCACGACCAAAGCCATCAGAGACAGTGAGTACTCACATCCATCAAGCAAAAGCTCGGGACCATCTCCTCCCCATCAGCCACCCACCCCGTACTAAACGCACCCGTCGCACTCCCGGGATTGACGAAGAACTTATTCTCGAACTCAAACGCATCGAACCTATGCGTGCCACCCCAGCACAGCACATCCACATCCAGCTTATTCGCCTCGGCGAGCATGAGATCCGTCTCCATTGGAGCCACCATCGTGAAACCTTCTAGAAAACCAATGCGCAGCGAGCCATGCGTGACGACCTGCGAGAGCGGGAGGGACGTAGCCTCGGCGTCGAAGCGGCCCTTGACGATCTTGAGGTCGGGAGAGATGGAGCGGAGGTATTCGTAGGTGGGCTTGTCGGTGAGGTTGCCTAGGCAGAGCGTCTGGCCGATTTTGCCAGGCGTGAGCAGCTTTTTGAACTATAGATTTCATATTAGTATCAATTCTGAGAGGGCTTCAAGGCAGTGGTAGAGGGCACCTTTGGGGGTATGTCGATTGCTCGGTCTGGGATGTGGAGGTCCCCGATGACGAGGACGAGGCGAGAGGTCATGGTTGCGCGCGGGGTGATTGTTGGGGGGTTTGAGGCGCTTTAGAGTGTGGTCATTGACTGCTTGGACTCTCTGAGTATTTGGGACGGCAATGGGCAGCTTCTCGTTCGTCAATGTTGGGGTTGTGAAAGCTCCGGCGCAAAAGTGTTGTTGACCTCGAGCTTGGAGAGTGACGACAAGCAAGGCTGCGGTTTGAGCTGTTTGCTCCAGGAAGTATACGTCACGTGACTGATTGGGGTTTTGGGTTTGGATGCCATGGAATTTGGCTTTTATAGTGAGAATCACCAAGTCAAATTGATCACTTCATTGCTTATTGTTTATTTTAGAGAATTGTGTTTCTAGGTGCAGGTTTGTGGAGTAGTTCCAAAGCTCTTTCGGATTGATTGTTGACATCACCAGCCGAGTCCAGTCATCAACCTCTGCCCATTGACTGCACTAGAATCCAGCACATGCACTTCGAATAGCTCAGCCTAACATGACACGGTGCTGTTCATTTAACTAGCATAGAGGTATACCTGTTTCTGTATACTCCAAATGTATAGCCAAAATCTCCAACCTCCTTCTCGATGTCCATCGCTTCTAGGAAAACTCATGTCCGCGTAATGTCACATCGCCGAGTATCTATTTCCAACGGACATAAGATTCTGTACTTTTTTTTTTCACGGTCATTTGGCTTTCTCGGAGTTATCGCTCTTCGTACGAAAACGTAATTTGATCTCGTTTCTAAGGTTGTGATCATCCTCAACCTCCGGATCTTCGCAGGGGAGATTTAGACGAGGCCAAATTCGTCTACAACTGCCGACTACCATGATGATAATCTAGCAAAGAACAGTCGACTAGGATTCCACGTCAATCTGGCCTAGTCATCCAGGGCCTTGCAGTTGAGAAATTAGCCCTGATCCCTGGACTTCTAGAAGACTCAGCGTTGCAAGCAACGATGGCATCATGTCGGTTGGAACTACCATGCTTCACTATGCATACACAATTGATGCATTCGAATTAAACTAGCTCCCAATATATACTCATGCAGTATCGAGAGAAAACAGAATGGGGTGCAGCGATCAACAAGATAACAGAGCATTATCAGGCGATTGCGGACGAGATCAACGCAACTATCTATTCGGTACGACTTCAACCAAGTCTATACCTGCCCATTTCAACTTCCGATATCCAGCCCCCTACATGTCCCCAAGTCGTATCACTTGATCGAAGACACGAGAGAGCTGGCAGTCCCTTAGAGCAGCATCCACCACAACCTCAACACGTAAGTGATCGCATGAACAGACGTACATCCATCACATCGGCGGCCACCAACGGCTCCCAGGTGTCTGGACACCATGTTACTCGAGACCACTGGGTCCCCAGTAATTCAATCTGCAGCTTTCCGTGCCGATATCCATTAGAGATCTGTCTTTGTACGACACCGGAGGTCCTCTTCCCTGTACTCGGATACAGCAGCAATAGCAGTGCTTCGCGTCCACAAGGACACGTGAAGTAAACATCCTGTTGTATCCGTATGCCGTAAAACATCACTGCGGTACCCATTGCTTGTCCCGACCTAGGAATGGCCTATTCCTTCCATTCCCACCCTCGCTTGGAGAAGGAACATGCTGTGAAGCCAATGCTGTCTGGCCTAGCAGTGAGCTGGCATCGATCGAGAAACAGAGAAAGCCACGCAAACATCTTATTTGAAACGGCCGACAGACACGTGAGGGAAGCGCTTGCTCCACATTCCTCATGTACTATATGCCGTTGAAGACCGAAACAACCTTCTCCGCCGAGGCAGGGAATATCTGCTCGTTTGCTCCTCTCGAGTGCAGAAACGCTGCAAGAGCCCGCCTGCTCGCTCGCCTCAACCCAGCCAAAACGAGGACTCAACGCCGTGACCCCCAACTCCTTGTACTCACGTGAGTCAAGGATCAATAGTTGCATTCCTGTTGTAGCACTGACTACAGCAAACACAGTAGCAGCATTCCTTGCTTGCTTGATACCCGCATCGGAGAAAGACGGTTTGCAGCGGAGCATTCCTGAAATCGGATCATGTCGGACCACCGGACACATGACGCTGCAATGTACTGACTGCAATCATGCTCAATCCGTAAGACAGCGTCGTAACTGCATTCAATTTTCTCTGCAGGACTCGCACGTGGAAGTGAATGAGATATGTGCAAATGTATGTCTCAGAATGTGCACAGTACGGTGCAGTACATACATGCAGAGCGATGTTCTGGAATAAGCAACATTTTGGGGACTCTGTGCTACAATGGGGCGGATAGACGACCCGAGGAGCCAGGACCGTGACAAATGATGGTGCTAGATATCCGAAAGCATCTGCGGCCAAGAACAAAAATGGTTCGTACTACAGTTGGTTTCTTGACTTGGCGCTTGCCCTAGGGTATTTTTCCTACCTATGAACGACATTTGGTTTTTGCTTCTTCAGGATGAAGCGAGGTGAAGATTGAGAGGGTGTATGAGACAGAAATGTGTGACGAGACAGTGCCCAATAGTCTGATATCACAGTCTCATCAAACCCTACCTAAGCTAGAAGTAATTTTCCCAACACTGGTCGTATCTCCGAAAGAGATCGCGAAAAGGAGAAAGAAGCAAAGCTAAAAGCTCTTCCCGCCCGATCTCGATCTCGGGAACAGACCAACAAAGCCCAGACCTGTCCATCTTTGACTTTAACCTTCCGACTGATCGAACAAGGCTTTTCAACTTCCTTGTCTATTGTCTCAGCATGAACCGATCCAGCACGTCATAATCGTACCTATCTGAAATTGATACCGTCACCTCGAACCACACACCCCAGGGCCACGAACCGCAGCCATAGACCTGAGGAAAAGGAAATATCGTACTGTAATTGTAATAGGAGAGAGGAACACGAATCCCAGGCCAGGAACTCATGTGTCACTGCAGCTGTCAACTTTCCTTTTTTTGGGGGCCGGGCGGCGGCCAGGAACAGACCACCACCACAGCATTGTATTGGATCACAAAGTGACCGAGCACACAAAGGGAGAAACATGAACCGGGCGTAGCCGTAGCCGTAACCGTACCTGAACCAGTCAACAGCTGAAGAACAAAAGGCAAAAAAAGAAAGGAAAGGAGAGCAGGAAAACTCTTCACCGAGAAATCTAAAACATACATACCCGAACCGAACAATGTCTCAGATCACAGAACCAACAACGACAACAGATCTGGCAAGGTCAGGCAGGCATGAACCATCAACATGGGTGGACAGGCGCTTATGCGTGCTCTGCTCTGATCCATTCGAGTGTAGCTAGAAAGAGGCAGAAAGAAGCCTTGGGGTGAAGAAGGAAGTTTGAAGGCGGCAGAGCCGAGCCGCATTTCCTTTGAGGCGCTGGCCAGACCTCTGGTCGACGCCCTGCCAATCGTTCAAACTTTTCCCTTGGCTCAACATCCGACTAACAGCCACCCAACCAAAGGATCTCCGAGAAAAGACTTGTCTGGAACATCAACATCAGCAACGGCTTCAACATCGGCCTTGATTCGCTAGCTAGTGTTTTAAAACGGGAAATTCTTGTTGGGGTAAGGACCAGATAGTGACACTTCACCAGCGGGATCGGATCGCTAAGAAGAAAGAAATCAACTCGGATGTTTGAATTTGAAATTGCAATTTCATGCCTATAACCGAACGAACGAAAAAATTCTCCTTTTGTTTATCAGATGTCCGGAAATAGAAGAGTACTCATCCCAAGACCCGACAGGACAAAGGAATTGAGTTAGTCACTCCGATCGGGTCGGGCCAGCGCAGTTTAATCTGGCCCAGCCCTATGCCCACCCCGACCCCAGGCAAAACCCCAGCATCAAAAACCAACTTCTTCCCGTCCCGACTTCCCCAGAATAAGCGAAAGCGAATGAGAAAATTTTCAAGCATACCTACCTAGTATCTTTTTTGATAAAGAGACACGCGAATTGGAATGCAAATTACAATACTGTACAGTCATACCTACATGCCTTAACCCCCAAAACCACAGATAGGCCGGGCACAGCTTAATCACCACCAACTCCAAGCTGCTGTTGGTGGGTGTTACTGTACCCAAAACAGTTCCGTACATACGTGTTAAGCCACGATCCAATCCCCTGGTAGCCATATCCCCACAACAACAGCACGATCCCGTTGTTTTCCTTGTCCTCCTTGCATTCCAGTTCCATTACAGCTCCATTCTTTTTCCTTCCCTGCTGGCCCCGTTCCTGTGCCTGGATGGGGATTTTTTGGCCCCATATCCCGTCCTCCCGGGAGGGGACTTACTAACTGACTGACTGGTTTATCGGTTCGGTTCAGGTACCAACCATACCATACCATATCATCGTACCTTACCTGGTCCCATGAATGAGCTGAGCTGAGCTGAAATGCTCCTATGGTATGACTGTGCTGTACCATGATGTTGGCATTTCATGCAAGCAAGTGAAAATTTTCACTTTTCCGGTATCAGGTTTTGGGGGCGGCGAGGCTAAATCAACAAGCGATTCAATCAAACATTGAATTCGCCACCTCTTGTAACTCAAATCCAAACCCAAAGGGACTTGAAATTGATCTTACCTAATAAGCAGATAGCTATCGTTCCCTGTCTTCTGCAGCTTGAGAGTACGGTAGGTAATTGGATTTGATTGAATCAATTGATAATTTGCCAGCGAGCTTGCTTGTGTTGGCGGCTTAGCTGGCTAGCTTACTTGTTAGGATCAGGGAGAGGAGATATATCCAGTGAACCCAAGGGGGCATGAATGCATAAAACGGCCTTGGGCCAACCAGAAGGATGAGAAGTGAAGGATTTGAAGGTCTGAAACGAGGAAGGACGTGGATTTCTTGCCTCCAGGAACAGAACAGCACAGCACATCATAACACAGCATAGCAAAGGATAAACCAATAAATATACGCCTATTATTTAATTATACCAGTTCGGCATATCAACAATCAAGAAGCCAGCCTTGATTAGATGAAACCATAGACGCAGGCCATCTCATTCGTTGATGTGCAGCTGTGGTGGTTTATCTTCATGTATCTCGCTCCTTTGATTTGTAAGGTGGAAGGAAGGAGATTTACCAGAGTTCGAGATTTTCGGTGCTCTGCAGATGCACTGGACGGAGGAAGTATGGGAACGGCACTCCCGTGTCGATCAATTGACAATTGAGTGCTTGCTTGCGCCATACCCACATGAAGGCTAAACTATCTTTCATTACCCATCCCTCCCTTACTTACCTTGTACTAACACCAACACCTGCATCATCACCAACCATCCTTACCAACAAGACAAGAAGATCTGACAAGTTTCACATTCACAGCATCATCAATCCCTGCCTAAGCTCTTTCCACTAAAACAGACGAAAAAGGCAGACAGACAGCAAAAACGATGACGCCGTTCTCCACAGTAAATAAGTAGAAACAACAACAAAAATCCGGGTACGAAACCATTCCGCTGCCCGTTCTGTGGAGCTTTTGCATTCGCTGTTGTGGGCCTCCCATTTTGTGGAGGAACAAGGAACAAGCATTACCCCCGTTACAAATTTCATGGTGGAGGCGAATGTGTTGTGCTTTTTGTGGGGTAGGTCTTTATTCCCGACCTTAAGCTTTGAAGGAGCGAAAGAGAAGAGAGGAAGGGAGGGAGGAATGAAGAAGAAGAAAAAACTCAGATTCAGGTTCCAGAGTACCAAGGTAAGTTTCGTTAGCACGCCCCTCCACCTCTCTGACCTCTCTATCCGAGCTCCAAGCTCTGAAGAGGCATTTCTTGATACGCTGGTGTTGATGTTACGCAAGGATCCGGATCCGGCTGAAAGAAACGTAAAATTGATTTTACACGTGAATCTCTTCGTTACCGTACCGTAACTCCGTAATAATGCGCTGTGCTGTGAAGTAACCTTTGTATGAGGTGTATTCATCACATTATCACCTCATCATACCTTACCCCTCGCCTTGCCTCTCCATCCGGATGAATGCAGCTTAATGCCTAGGAAGCGTGATAGGAAGGAAAGTTCGCGATGATGAAATACCAGCAACTACTTACTTAATCATAACCTCATACCAAGGGAAAAGCAGCACGTACGAAACTTCTTACGCAAGTCGCGCACTCTCATATCCGCATGTAGGTATCTCGTGACAAATGACACCATCCCATCCCATCACATCCCATCCCCTCCCTCAATCTCACCCGAGGACTCCGTACTGTACGGAGAATGATTTCCTCGTTTCCATAAGGTCATCATCTCTCTAACTAACCAGTTCGTACTTAGCAGCTACCCACCCACCTACCCCATAGAAATGTCTCAAACCCCACAATTGAGATCATCTGTTTCTTGTCATTTACAAGTTAGTTTACTTCGCTCCCTCCCGCTCCCCAGAAAATCAAAAAAGCCAAGAAGGATGGAGCGAGAAAAAAAGAAAATAAAAGTGAGGGGAAGGGAAGAGAAGGGGATCGTCACCAGAGCACCTACGTTCGGATTCAGAAACGTATATCGTACATCGGTACATCGGTCGGATCTTCGGGGCTCTAGTGGATAGTGCGAGATACTTAGTTTCGTTCTCTTTTTGGAATGGAATTGGGAAGAGATGAGATCCCCCTTCAAATGGGATGGAATCTGATGATATTGCCAACGATCTCTAAGAATTAAATCCCGCCCCCCAACCTCACAGAGAACCAAAAAGAAGAAGCAGTCAAGCAGTATCTATCTACGTACCTAGTAGTGATGTATGAAGAAAAAAACATCTCAATTCTCACAATTTAACGACCCCCCCGTTCAAGCCAACCACATTCCAGACACCATTTTCTAGATCACCTTTTAGGTTTCAGATTCTAGCTTTCGGTCACAGAGAGTACGCATGTAAAAATTGTGCGAGGTCCGAAAAAGCCTACTTAAGGAAGGTAGCTTACCAACCAAACCCTGGATGGCAGGCAAAAAAAAAAGTGTACTCCAAGTGTAAGTTTCCTACAAAACCTAGAATCATTCTCGCTCGCCCGCTCGGGCTTCACTTTACCTTGTTGGGTGGAAGTAAAATTTAAATCTTACTGTGGCAGTGAGAAGGTTTTGCTAGGACAGTACACCGACGGAAGGGGGAGGAAGCTAAGCGAAGGTTAAGATGTTCTGCTGGGTCTGGTCTAGGAGAAAACGCTACGACTGAAACCTGGTGTTGGTGTGTTTCTCCAGCTGAGCCTGTCACGCTTTGCCTTTGGTTTTGGCTCGGACTACTGTACGGGCGGGATGGATGGATGGATGGATGGGCGGGCTAACTGTATCTAATCTAATGTATGTAGAGACGGCTGGATATAGGAGTTTGGGAATGCGGCGCGGTGCGGTGCGTGAGGGGAAGGGAAGTGGTGATGCAAGGGAGGTTTGCTCCGGCGAGTCGAGTTCACGAAGAGAGTAGTGACGACAATGATGATGAGATAGGTGTCAGAGTGAGGTTGGAGAAAACTCTAGGTCGGTCTATGTAGACTCGTCCCGTGATGAGATATCTATTTAGCTAAACTAAGCAGTCGAGAAGACTGGGCTGTGTCTTGTCGTCATGACAAGACACAAGCATAGATGGGCTGTTCTTCATCGAATATGATGAAGTGAAGCCTCTATATCAAACTATCGCTGACAACACTGAAGCTCCATATCGAGAGCCAGATGGCAAAGCATATGTGTGCGTGTAATCCAAGCGCCTCCCAATTCGAAATTCCATCCTGCAAAACAATTGCTCCATGCCATCCAGTGCAGTGCCCTTGCAAATGATATCATGTCCTGATCCTATCCTATCCCTTCCATGCTGATTCAAATGCCCGAGTTGATGATAATGACGATGTGACGAAAAAGGAAAAGTGTATTCGTTGTTGATGACACAAGTAGCGAATGTTGTGTGGTATTGTCCCACCCTTGCTCCGATGCTCCAATGCTAGTTTGACACAAGGAAATTTTGTGGATAAGTGTTGGAAAATGCTGAAAAGACGAGATTGAGATGTGATGCATGCTGCTCCGTAGAATGCTTTTTTTTGTTACAAACAACCGATATCGTATAGAACGCCGATCCTTGGAAGGATATGAGGGGAGGTATGGGTATTTGTATCGTGAGGGAAATTATCGAAGAACGCCGTTGGGTATGCAAGTAAAGTATTGGTAAACTGATGTGGTGTAGAAGTGAAGTGGTTGTTGTTTAGTTGGATTGCCTCCTCGAGTATCGAGATTGATCGAAGGAGCTGGCATATGCCCTCAAGGCCTTTCGTGACTCATCGGAGAGTTGAATTGGTTCGGTGGAGGTCGACGAGTGAGTGCTCTGCATAGAGAAGAGACTCGATTGGGAACTCGATGGGGTCAGGGTAGCCTTGGTGACTGTTGGTGATGATTGTGGCCTAGCAGAGTAGGAGAATTGGGAAGTTCGTGGTGAAGGTGTTGAGCCGTATGGTTGTGCGTTGTGGAAGTTGTATGCGGGTTCCATGAAGAAACCGTTGTTCGATTGCCTTGTCCCAGGCCATGAGACGGGAGCTCGAAGTGAAGTTGGAGATGAGGCTGGCGAGCCTGCAATCGAAGCATTCTCGTACTCTGCCAAACGGCAGGCTTCAGAGCAATAGACCTTGCCATCGGTTTGCCTATCACAGGCAAGGCAGAATGCTGGTGACCATTCCATATCGAAAGTCATTGTGTATGTAGAGGAGGGTTGTTGAAAGTTGGTGGGATGGAGGAAGTGAACCGAGAATGTTGGGTGAGGAATTGAAATGAGAGATTCTTTGATGGTGGGCTCGGCCTTCTTAAAGGAGTTTTCTCGAGTTGTGTCTGAGGTTATTTTGTACAGTTGTGTCGTACCCGGCTTCGGTGAGGTAAGGTATGGTGTGACTCAAGATGTGGAGCCTGGTGTGCAGTTTGGGGAGCCAGAGTTCGACGGATTGTGCGAGGCGGTTATGGCAACAGTGCTGACGACAGAAGCGACTCTGATTGTGCGAGTTGATGATGTGATGAGTAGAGGTAGAAGAAGCAGGAGGCAGTTGACGACACAGATGTTGTAGATGGTATCATCAGGAGCGCTCAATGCTTGGGGGAAGAGCAGAAGTGAAGAGTAGTGAAGTTCGAGATGGGGCAGGCTGGTATGGGTCTTGGGGCAAAAGATGAGGGAGGAGGTTGCCCATATACTCTTCCCTCTCCTCGGCCTGGTCTGACTGGGTTGGCCTGTCCGGTCCTTGCAGCAGATGCTGGATGCTGGAGGGTGCGGTGCAGGTGGCTTTTCCTTCATTGCAGGCCAAGCTGTTTCGAGGCAAGCGCAGGAGCAGGGGGGTGGAAGGTGAGCTGAGCAGAACATTTGTGTTTGAATTTTGCAGTGGAGTCTTCCTTCCCTTCTTGCAGGGTGGAGTGGAGCGGAGTGGAGTGGAGTGGAGTGGAGTCAGTCAGCGTGCCAGCAGGGGGGGGGGGCCGCTCAGAGTGGGGGAAGAGGTGTGGCAGCATCAGATAGATCAGCAGCGCACGCAGCCTTTTGCAGTGGGCAAGAACGAGAGAGAAAGAGGGTGTGGGTAGCAAGGCAGGGCAGGGCAGGGCCAGGGCAGGGATAGACCAAGCAGGGTGGGTGTGGACAGTGAAGTGAGTTGAGTGAGTGAGTGAGTGAGTGGACACGGTGGTGTGCAGCAGGACAGGACAGGGCATCGAGTGGTGCGAGTGCGACGCAGCCAGGCCTGATCCAGCCAGCGTGGGGACTGCTTGCTGATCATTCTTTTCTCTCTCCCACTCCCTGCCTCCCTGCTGGTCAGTCCGTCACTATTGTTAGTGGTCGGAGGAAGAGGAGCGACGAGAAGAGGGGTCTGTCTGTCTGTTTGGTCTCACTAAAACAGCGAGTACTTACTCCTATCCACCCACTCCCACGCACTGCTCAGGAGGCCCCTAAGCGAGAAAATATTGGCGCTGGACAGGACAGGACAGGATTCCAGGCCACGCCAGAGGCCATGCCAGTCAATTTACCCTGAGCAGCAGGCAAGCAGGCAAGAAAGCACGAAATCGGCGCCTGGCATGGCACCAAATAGATTCTTGGAGTTATGCTGTGCTTTGCTGTCCTGTTCTCACAGGAAGGAGAGAGAACCTACAACGAGGGAGGGAACTTTACACGGTCCAATGTGGCCTGAGAACGGATTGAACCTGCTCACTCACCTCGCATCATTACGGCATTCGCTCACTTTTCACTGGCGATGTGCGCTGCACTCCAGCCCCAAAACAAAGGATTTTCACTCACAACACACACGTACACACCCCCCTCGAATTCGTCCTCCCTGCAAATCTTTATCTCTAAGTATCTTTCCCGTCCATATTATTTCTCGCCAGACTCGCTCTCTACGGCAACTTTGATCATTCGGGCTACGGCGACGGCGACGGCTAAGGCCAGACTATTTACTGGTTGCCGCGACATGGGATGGCAAGGCAAGGGCCGTAGCCTGTCCTCTACGGAGTACTCTATTCTCCCCCCACCTCTCCTCTCCTCTCCTCTCTCCTCATCTTTCCTCTTGGCTTTGCCTGGTGTGGCGTGGTTTGGGGTGGTCTTTTTCGTGCTGCTTACAGCGGCGACGTGGGAGGTTTTGGAGATGGCAGGATGAAGTCCACCAGCCTGCTTTGGGCCACCTGCACCTGCAAGGCTCTGCAGCTATTTCTACATGCCCTGAATGGTGCTGGCTTCGGTGAAAGGCGTGCTGTTGGAATGGGATGGAAGGTGCTGGCCTGGGGAAGGAAGGCGTCTTCAGTTACCCTGCGATGCGATGCGCTGCTGTTGCAGATCTAGCCTGCAAGACGGCCCCAACCTTTGCAAGCCTGCAGGGAATCGAGGATATCCCAGCCAACGCTCTCATGATCCATCGCGTCTTCCTTCAATTCTGTACCATGGTCGTAGTGGGATGAGGGTCGTCATGGAATTCCTGGAGCTGGCTTGGCTTGACAGGTGGATTCGATCCTCGTTTTCTGTATCTAGGTAAGCTTCCAAAACCTTAATACCAAGATAATTCGCTAGAGAAAGAGGGTACAGTATTGTGAAAAAGCCTCACAACAATCTAAACAGAATTCCAGAACCCTATCAACCGCAACCACCAAACAAAACCCCTCAACCCTCAACCAACAAGGGCAACCAAGGGCAGCGCTCTCCCCATCAGCCACACACAGCAAAGCAGGGCAATCATTTGCAGGCTATGCTACTAAAATAGCCATTCCTACCGTCTCCAGACCCTGTGGGAAGCTGAGACGAATCTGACTTGGAGATGCCTTGGCCATTGCGTGCCCTGCCCTTTCCTGCAAAATGTTAAAGTGGCAGCAAGAAACATCAGAAACAGCTCGCCCAGCGCCTTTCCCGCCGTCCACCTGTTAGATCCAGCAGAGTGTCTCACCTGTGACTGGCCACCAAAGTCAACCTAACCAAATTGCATCTCACCAGCAGTTGCGACGAGGCTGACTATTGGCTGCGTAGCCTCTTCCATCAATTTGGATTCGCCATCCTATTCTGCTTGCGGACTCGACTGCATCGACCATGTTGATTTCCCCTCACTACGGACGGGCACTATCCTGTGGACATGACTTGGTACTGTCCGCACCCCTAACAAGCTGCTTTCGTCTCCCGATACTCTAACTGGACTGGTCGTCAATGACGGCTTGCCGTCATCCAGTGTAGCTTGCCATGATGCTGTGACAATACTCACTATATTGCCACATTGAAAGCTGCTCCTCGGCCAAGGCAGCTACGACACTTCTGCAGCAGAACGGGTTGACGGGTATGCAGGCACCAAGGAACCTTCCATGCCTTCCATACAACCAGTTGGTCCCCAGGTTCTGAAAGCCAAACATGTGTAAGTTTACATCTAGGGATCTGAAATTGTCAAATTGACGCGCGCGTCTCCACAGAAGCTTGCTTCGAGAGGAAGGGATGCAGTGCGTTCCAAGCGTCTCTGATCTCCATGATTAGCTTTCGCTGAACAGGTCGTCGATCTTGATGTGGGAAGGCTCCTTGATCATCCAATACATCTGCCGCCATCAGCTCACTTTACAGGGTTGCCTCATGCGCGTTTACCTGGATGAAGCGATCAGACCCCTCTCGTCCCAATTTCTGCTGTCCCACCAAGTCAAACTTGACAACAAGCGACACGGCTGACGACACTATGTTGATATCAAAAACACCAACTACAGCGGCGGCAAATGCAAAAATAGAGAGGGGAATATTTCTACGGAGATTATTACGATATGATTAACCTCATCCCTGACCCTTCCGCTGATCCAATCAATCTTCCCGCCGAAATACTGGGTCCGTCCCCTGAAAGCAGCATGCCATCTTCGAAACCTCCACTGCCTGATCAGGACTGCGGCCGTCTTCATGGCTTCACGATGTATCGCCATGTCCGAAGGACAACGGCATGTGATTGGCCCCTGGTGGACATTGAGCGCATCTTAGCATTGGTCGGTATTTCATGCAGCGGGGTTGATCATGAAGTTTGAGACCAGATCCCACCAAAACATCAGCACTTTTCAAACCAGGTCTCGTCAGATCTGGCAATAGCCTGAACATTAGGCGGCAGACAGACAATTCGCTGTGATGTTGTAAGTTCATCGTTGTGCAGCAACCTCATATCCAAGGTGCAACTTGCATATAACCGCACCCACTCTCATGCTCAAGTGAGGCACATCTTGGAATATGCAGCACAATATACAGCCCAATATATTCTCCGTTTGGCAATCGTGCCAATCAAATGTCCTCTCCGGCTCTATCCGAGGTTTCTCAATCTTGAGGCTAAAGTCTATGCTACTCCATCTTGTCTCCAGGTCTGTGTTATCAACGCCACTCTATTCGAGGCGCAGAGGACCTCACCCAAGGAATCAGCATGCGAGTCCTGATCCACTCCAGGATCCAGCAGATGCAACAGGCGTGGGGGTTTCCCTTTTACTAACGCCAAATGATCCAGAAGTGCAGCTCACAGGACCCATACGAGTAATGCTTCAAGCTGTTTCCAACCTCAATATCCGGATATGATATCAATCGACTCTTCATGATGATGGCGCACAATATTGCAATCCCACGCCATAGTCGCCAGGGAATGAGCGTCGATAGCATGACCCGGTCTCAAAGCTTCAGAAGATTACGATGAGCTCCTCAAGTCAGCTCTCGGCCATACCGGAGCCGTCTTCTGACCACGGTACGAGCAAAGCTGAGCACGCTTCAGCTCGTATCAGAAGTTTGAGGCACACGATAAGAAATACATTCTACCTCGCAAGTCACATTATCGGCCATGAGGCGCTGTAAAGGGGGGCTTGTGAAACGAAGGTCAGCCTGCCATCAGCACTATCGCTTGGTAAATTTATCTCGTCGTGCTGACGCCCACTGTGGCTTATCCGCACAGTGCACCAGACAACCTTTTGGGACCTTCTTGAGCTCAAGCGACATGAGGCAATTCATCCTATCTTGCTTGCATCTATGGCAAGGGTACTCCGTTCTCAAGTGTAAAGACTCCATCCATGCAACATGGCATGGAATGGCAATCTCACGATCGAAGCTAACCCACTGGTGTAAGTTTGATTGTCTGGACGGGCCGCATGGGGGTCTTTAGCTTCAACCCTAAAAAAGAGGGCCTCGGTTGTTTCCTTGTCCAGTAAGTGGTCTAGGCTGAAGGAAGCTTGGTCGTCCAAATTCATTTTGCGCGGTAAGCGCTCACAAATCCAGTCAACGTAACGTCAACATCATGGGAACAACAATGACGGCATGCTCATCAAGCTATGCTGAGCGATTATGTCTCCTGATAAGGATCTGATTCAAGAGATCATGAAGTTGTTCGACGTCGACAGAAAGAAGGCCACAAATGTCCTGATCCACCTCCTCATGGCAATTCGAGGTTTCCAGCTCCACTCATGACTGACTTCTATCACATCTCGATTCTGCTACGAGCCTTCAGGCCCATCTCCTTTTAATGTCTCAGTAGCTCACGAACCATCTGTTTTTGCTTTTGTTCTCCACACTCAGAGCAGGGACTGAGCCGGGGTCTGGAGGGGGATATGCAAGCACACAGACCCTTTCCAGACTGACATGCTGTCGCTAATCTGACAGACTTCATGGTGCAATCTCATTGGTGCCCATATCCAACCATCCTGGCGATGTCTCCCATCTCGTGCATAAGGATCTCGTCCTCTCATTCGCCCTGGCGAAGCTCGTATCTTGAACCTCAGAATGCTGTCCTGCCATTCGCTAGGTCGGGGGTCTCATCACTTCGCTGCCCTGGTGCATGTATCCAAGGGCATCCCAGCGCTGCCCCGCTCGCTCTCCTGGACAGGGACTGCACCTGTTCGATTGCGGCACACCCATAACCAAACTCACCTGCAACCTGCAACCTGCAACTAGGCAACAATCCGCAAACCCCCACGTTCTCTTTTTCTCGGCTTCCCGAATCTGCAATGCCATTCATTGCCATTTTACCAACATCTTCAGCTCCTTGGAGCGAGCCACGACTCCCAGCACGGCTGGTGATGGCGTTTTCCCCCCTTCACATTCGGCCAGATGGCACCGTTTGCAGGCACCTTCCTGATTTCGGCTTGCAGATGTTCGCCCTCGCCAGCAGCCTCGTGACGATCTCGAATGGCTTCATTGAGAAACACATGGCGCAATACCTAACAGCTTCATCTTCCCGCGTCTTGCCAAGAGCTAACTCGATTTTACCAGCACAAGCGAGACTCCCTCGATTCGATCAATCGATACGCCAAGTCCGCAAGCGAAGTGAAACATTGATATTCCCATTCCTACAATTCTTTCGCTTCAACGCTCCTGTTTCTGCACGATCCACTGATTAGGAATGTTCGGAGGCCGGCCTAAGCAGGCTCGGCATCTGAGTGGCGCCCTCAATGATCTTCACCACGATGTTATTTCCACCCTGAACCGACCATTCACTAACCCCTTTCCTTGTCCATGCAGCTTGGGTGCGGCCGCAGCCGTGTAAAATTCTTTGTCCTCCTTGATTGGGCGATTCTACACGAATCGGATATTTGAGAGGGCAAGAGTTCGTCCCCCACATGAACTTCGTAAAACCCTGGTGGCGGCATTGGAAAACTCCCTACTACTAACAGATATGACAGGGCTTGAGATGCAATGGTCGACGATATGCTTCGGCGGAGGATAGATTCGTCGCTGGATCCGACAGGAGACCCGTTTCTCTGCGGCCAAAGGCTCTAGTAAACCTGTCGTCCGTCGAAGCGTTATCAAACACCAGTCTCACAAGATTTTCGGACAGTATGGGGTCCAACGGCGAAGCTAATAGCGGCTAGGTCCACAGCCAGACAGATAGATACACTTTCCACAGATTCCGCAGTTCAGAAGCCCGCACGTCCTGAACATCCGTTCACGACAGGTCCTGAAAAGGAACAAGACTCGGCCGGTTCCTGACTACGAATGTAAACTACGGTTCGTACCGGATCTCTTTTCTCAAATCTTGTGCAAGCCTCAGCTTCACAGACAGAAGCCAGAGCGGCAGCTCCCGTTCTCAGCGCAGAGTTCGTCCGTAGCTGGGAACAAGATGCCAGCATACGGAGATGTGTCCCAAAATATGAAGCCTTGCGCTTCCCACGTCCAATCTCCAGTCTGCCATCCTCTCCAAGCGGAAGGATTCTTGCGTATTCAGCAAGGGCCTGGCGAACAAGCTCGGCGAGTAAAAAGCGTTACCCTTCTTGAACAGACTGACTGGTCACTTTCTTCCCCGCGTTTGAGAGAGCCATGCAATATCATCCAATTATTAAAAGCATCATGACGCGCCCGCCGCTGGCGTTGTCATCCATTCTGGCAAGGGTCCTTGAACCCATGTACCAGAACCGTGACAACAGTGGTTCGTCTCCGTACTTCTGTCCTTTTAATTGGCTACCTGCTCAGTTGCGTCGAGGACTTTCTGCGAGGGCAAGGGAGGGGGCTATTGATTCGCTAGTCAGCAAGCAGGCTGCCAGCCGCTGCTTTGATGAGCCTTCCTATGGCGTCTGTCTTGTCTTGTTGGTTAGTGTGTGTTACATTCGGCAGCCAAGCCGATTTGCTTTCTGGAGAATGCATCGTTGCTATTGTCGTCGTCGTCGCAAGAAAAGCAGGCAGCCAGCTTTTCGAAATACGGTATCTAGGCATCTCGAACCGTGCTGTCCAAAATGTGGAAAGTGGGTTTCAAGGCAGAGATGGATAGTCAATGCACACGCCGATTCCTTTCAGCACAGTCGTTTCTCCATGTTTCTCATCTGAAATTGAGCCTCCCTCCCATCAACCAAGAAACGCCTCCTTCTTGAAAATTAAGATTAAAGTGTTAGGTAGTGAGCGATTGAGGTCAGTGGCACTTCGGCTCCGCATTTCGTCTCCCAGTGCCATTGCATGGCATGCATCCTTCCTGACTCCTCCCCCGCACTGTCGTTTCGTTGTGACTCCCCTCTCCGCAGTGGCCGGCCGCTTGTGTCTCTACGGAGGGATTCCAGGGGGCCTCCTTTTCTTTCCTTGCCTTGCCTTGTCTCTGCCCAGTAATGCAAGAACGCCTGTCTATCCTCTGGAAACATGTTGTCCGACACCCAGACCAGCCTCGCGTAGATAGGTGCTTTGCAAGGTAAGGTAACACTTGTTCCTGCCCTCGCCCACGCAATTTCTTGCATTTGGAGTCACACGGCCGTCTCCACCATCGCCGTTTTTAAGTAGGCTACTTTGGATAGGATGTCTTGTCCTTCGATTCGACTCAGGGGCGCGGGAGACGAAAGGGGCAGGTTGTGGCTTTTGCTCTCTCTAGCTTTGGCTCTAGCTTTACGAATACCGTCACGGCATCATCAAATCGTAAGTTCGTATGGCGTGCACATGGACACTGTACGACCACCTTCATTACGGTATGAATTCACATCACGGGCAGGCGTCGTTCCAGATCGCCACATATGTCGTATTATGTTCCAGAACACATTATTTTATTGCAGTAAAGCTACTTAGTATAGCTTAGCTTAGCATAGGTTACCATTTCGTGTCCTTCCTGTCTTTATCTTGTCTTGTCTTGTCTCGTCTCGTCTTATCTGTCTTGTTCATGTCTCACCAAACCGGTGATCTTGATGTTACGCACTCCAAACCTTCAGCCACACACAACTCCAAACCACAAGATCCTTCCCTGATCAGGGACGAGCGAACTGGGGATGTCTTAGCAAAGCAAAGCATTACACAACATCGGCAAAACTACCGATCCCGCAAAGTCTTGCCATCCCAGGAACTGTGGCTTGTCTTCTTATTCATGCCGTGGGAATGCGTGTGAATGCGAGTACGGTCTCCTCCTACCTTGAGCATTGCAATTCTGTCTATCTACCTGCCTTGACTACTTAAAAAATCCTAAATGAGGCATGGTGGCCATCTTCAACCAGCATCGTAAAGGAGTAAAGAAACCTCCCTCCCCCTAATTTGACAGTCCCCTCCATCTTTTCGTTACTACCTACCACTAGCCAAACAGCTAATCTATCACATCTCAACATTTCCCTCCACCCCCATTGTCTGCGTTATATCACACCATACCGCAATACCAATTATCAAACCCTATCTTAATATTAAAGATCGCACATGCAAGATCGCATACACAGCATAGCATCGGCACATCGCAGGAAAATAACAGCACCCCAAGCACCCCACCCAGTCCCACTCAACCCACTCACTACCGTATACCATACAATGCGTAACGTGTACCCCCAAATCGCAGGGGACAGGAAGCCGTTGCACATATACCTCTGCGGTATTTCCTTTCTGTCAGTTATCATATCCGCCCACTTTACTCCCCTCCTCGGGTGAGTTGTTAGTGGAGAAGGAGAAAGAGAAAGGAGAAGGAAAGGAAACGGCAATGGCAACCGTTCGTTCGTTCGAGTTATCTACTACTTTCCTATTAAGGTTTGGGGACGGTTTATCTGTCCTATCTATCGAGCAGTATAAAGTCAGAGTAAGAGAAAGAGAAAGAAGTAGCGATGTTCGTACAGTACACTCCTTTCAATTTTCTTTTTTTCAAATCGGGAGAGAAACTTTCCCCGACCACACAGCTTGTTCTGTACCCGTATCGTATCGTATCGTATCGTATGTGTGATATATCGGAGTCGGAGTTGGGAGAGGGAAGGGTCACACCGGCATGAGATAGGCTGCCCGCAGTAGAAAGGGCGAACGTGATTTCGGAGGTGTCGTTTTTCTGTGTTTCGTTCGTCCGTTCTACCCATCTAGCTGGGTACGAGATGCAACCTGGATAGGTAGGCAAGTGTACAGAGAAAGGGTAGGTGTGGTTAATCGCGGCGATAGCATCTATACAGTAACTTTGGGGGACGTGGCTAAGGGGAGTGGAGGGATGTCAGGCATGGACGATGGACGATGGAAAGAGTGGATCGATCCAGATTTCGAGCGTGGGGGATGACGATGTACTTACTGTATGTATATCTGTATGGATTTTTGCATGTTATGGTACCATACAGTATGAACAAACCCAGCACAACACAAATGCCGCATCGTACCGTACCAAGCTTGACTTCGAATGGATGGACGTGGGCGTGGGCGTGTGGGCGTGGGATGGAACGAGATACCTTACAGTGCTGTACTTCTTGTACTGTATTTTATTCTGCTTCAGAGCGGAGTATAGTGAGCCAGGGGAAGGTTGTTGCTGACTGTGTTACCATGGATATTGAAAGTCTGGGAATGTGATGATGTAGGGGGCGGCTAGTTAAATACCTGCTGTGTTTATATTGCGTGAACAGGGGTGAGGGTGTGTAAGCTCTCAACGAGGTTGTGGATTATGGGTAAAGTGAAGGCGACGGCGTGGATGAAAGAGAGAATCAGAATAGATATGAGAGTGGATGGGATCTTGAGTCGATAACTGAGGCGAGTGTGAATCGTATTGCATGTTGATTTAGGATTGTTAGATCCAGGTGTCGTAGTTTAGATGGTGGGAAGTTGTAATGGTTACGAGCTCTTGAGAAGACTTAGAAGAGAATCGATTGCCGAAACGTGGGCTATTGTTTACTCGCCCGGCTATTTTCAGGGGTTGGATGTTGATTTTGTTGTAGTTGTTGTTGGCTCTCTCTCTCTCTCTCTCTCTCGTTCTCTAAACTAGTTCAGTTCCTTGGGCCAGGAAGCCGGTAGTTGTCTCATGCACCTTTATCTTCTTTCTATTGTATCTTCTCCACGTTGCTTGCTAATTATTAATGAGTGGAAACTTCTGATCGAAGTGCCAATTACATCCTACCAGCCCCTTTTGTGGCTGGCTTCACACCGTCCCTTCGCGATCATCATATCATCTACATCTCTAAAACTTCCCCTCCTCTCATCAACCACAACTAAACTCACTGCAAAAAGCACTCTAAGTCCTCTTCATCTCCTCCCTCGCCTTTGCTACAACATCCACCCAAATCGGCGGCCGTCTCCTCCTCTCCTCCCCAACACCCTCAGCATCACATCCCCACCTCAAAAGATCTTCCTCAGCACCCCACTCCCCCATAGACATTAGACCGACCGGAACACGACCCTCGGTCCCCTCATCAGCCTCCTCTCCCTCACCCTTACTCCCTTCCGGCTTGACATATCCCACTGGCACAGTCAAGCTAGGCAGACCCAGGAAATTCGCCATCCATACATACTCCATAGTTTTCAACGTCCGATTACCATCACTGATACCATACTTCAAATCATCTTTATGACCGATCTTCCAGCCCGCGCACGAGGTCGTCGGCGTGATGATTATCATACCTGGATGTTGCTGCCAGAGATACGCGAGGTGTTGCATGAGTAGTTGCCGGAGTTTCTGAGCCAGGACGTAGTCGATTGCTGGCGTGACTGTGCCGAGGGCGAGCATGATTCTATTAGCTGATGTGAGGTTGTTCGTTACGGGGAGGAGGGTAGCTGCGTCTGTGAGGACGGTCATGGCGTGTGCAATTTGGCCTTCGGAGAGGAAGGGGATGGTGATGGGTACGATGGTGTAGTCGTGTACTGTGACCATCTTATCCACCAAGGACCGACAGAGTCTCTGGATAGCGGGTGTGGAGCGCGCGAACCATACTTCGGGGATGCCTAGGACTTTTACTTTCTTCAGGGATGGTGAGAGGATTGTTAGTGAGGGAGCCGGGAAGATCGAGGACGGGTCGGGCGTCCCGAGGACTTGATAGAAGGCTGTTAGTGAGGCGATGTCGGATGCGATGGGGCCGTTGACAGCGCATGTTGAGGAGTGATTCATGCAGGGTTTGAAGGAGAGGCGGCCGTGAGAGGGTTTGAGACCGAATACTGAGCAGAAGGATGCTGGGATGCGGATGGAGCCTCCGCCGTCTCCTCCTAGAGCAATGGGAATGAGACCGCTGGCTACGGCGTAGCCGCATCCGCTAGATGAACCGCCAGTGTAATATTGAGGGTTGTATGGATTAGGAGGTGTGCCTTTGATGGGATTGTTGCCAGATGTGTCTGAGAACTGTGAGTTTGAATATCACGAAATGGCTGGGAAGTGATGGATCCGGGGATAGAATCTGAGGCTCACAAACATACCTAGACCAAACTCATGCATGTGCAGCTTTCCGAAGTTGATGGCTCCAGCTTCGTCCATCTTTTTCACGCACCATGCTGTGATAGTCTCTCCAGGTGCTGCTTGTCCAGTGTAGTCATTTACGGATCCGAGAGAAGTCGTATAGCCTTCAACATCATACCTACAGATTTTTGAGTCAGCACATCACCCCTGGGAGAAACTTGAAGGGAATAACGGTGGTGTATATAGGAGTTATAAGATCGCGGACATGGAAGATGTCGACAAGGGAAGATGTCGGAAGGGAAGCTTTCATTCCGGGAAGTGTACTTACTCATCTTTTACCGCTGCTGGGACGCCGTCTAGTGGTCCAAGAGGAGCTTTCTTCTGGTAACGCAAAGTCGAAGCTTCAGCAGCGGCCATAATGGACTCAACTTTACTATCGAACCAGCCAATGGAATACTGGCCAGGCGGCGATGTATCCTTTCGAATCAGAGGAAGCAATGCTTTCGCCACAGCTGTTGGAGTCAAATCTCCGGACATATACATAGCTGTATAGTCAGCGACAGAGTAATATCTATGACTTGACAATGTCTTGGGTGATGGCGTGCCGTTGGAGTCGACGGCGAGGTCATCTTTGCTCTCAAACGGTGATCGTGGGGCTACGGTGGGGACGACAGTTGGATCATATCTAGGTTCAAAGTACTCCAAATACGTGCGGATCTTGCGAAGGTCACCGAAGCCAGCATTGCGCCAAACTTGATTCCTGATCAACGGGATATTCTCGAGGCTGTAAAGATGAGCTGATTTCCGAGAACGCGTGAGGGGTAGTCGGAATGGAGACGTACATGAGAGCAGAGATGTAGACGAACCATCCTCTCACAGCGGGGTTCTCTTTCCTGTCGTTCTTATACGGAACATCTGGTCTGTTTCAAGATCGTCAGTCACGTTGTTTCCAGATGTACAATACAGTAGGTACTCCAAAAATTCCATCACTCACCCCTTCTTAGCCTCAGGATAATTAAAGAAGCCCTTCTTATTATCCTGGCCTATGCTGGCCATCTCGAGTAATAACAGGCAAGTAAGCCAAAGCGTTCGAGAAGAGACACACGTGAGTTCCAGGCTATCCTCTCTAATAACGTGAAGAATGAAGTTGAAGCTGAAGTAAGAAAGTGAGAAAGTTACAAGCGGTGCGGTGTTTTGATCCTCTCGGGTATCTCGGCTTCGTTTTCAAGGTTACCATGCAAAGGCTTATCAAGCGGTGGCTGATGCCTGGCTGGGTTCTTGTCGCGACCCTTGCGTGGCCCAAGGCTTGGCATTGCTGGGCTTGTTGCGAAAGGGGCTGCTCGCTTAGAATGTTGTCGTGGAATGGGACTATCACGATGTACGTCATCTAGCGACCAGTCAGAGGGAAACTTGAGATCCATGGTACGAAACTGACCCCATGGATTGTTTGGAGTCGCTCGACCTGAAAGATAGCGAGTTCAATTAACTGCGTACGGCTTGACGTCCCAAAACTAAATGCAAGCCTCGGTGGAGATTCGTGGTGTATCGCAATTAAGACATGCTTATTGACTATAAAGCAACTATGTTACCGCACTATAATCTAGAGGCATGTTCTGTGACTGGTGTTGTAGGCCAGTGGGTGACGAACCTCAACAACGCAGAGCTGCCTGGAGCCTAAGCGTCCCAAGTAGCCAAGTTCTGTTTTATGAATCTTCATCAGATGCGTCCAGAATAGTAGACATGCAATAAGTTAGGCTCCCAGAATTTAATACTCTGTCGCTACTATATGTCTAACCCTAGTCTAGTCTATTTATAACGAATTCAAAATATGGGTACCGCAATTGGGACTGGGTCTTCTAAAACTTCCAATCTCCGGCTGAGGGGCTTGCTTGTTCAATTGATAGTTTTGAATTTGCAGATATTCAATAGGGAGCAAGTATCCTGTCTCTTATTTCCATGGGGTCTTCTATTTTCACAGCAAAAGCACTCTAGAACGCTGCGAATTATATGTCCGAATGATGCGAACACACAGAAATGGGCAGTTGAGTCGTGCCAGAGGAGATGAACAACAGATATCGAATAATCTGACGCTAAGAAAAATGAATTGTGAATTTTATCTGTCTTGGAATAACGATCAGACACATCACTAACCCCCTGCACATGTTCAACCTTTTTATAGCAGCTGATGCTTGGAACAAAGTTCTAAGTCCCCACCAAAAGAGGTTCACAACAATCCTCTCCTCTTCTCATCTAAGGACTCTCCATCTCCCACACATCAATAAGAACGTAGCCTTTCCCTCCTTTCAGTAGACCAACAGCCACGATATGGTTCAACCAGGTGTAATTCGCATTTCCCGTCTCGAATAGAAGGCGTAAATGGATCCCGTCGCTTTTCTGCGGCCCGCTCGTCTGGATGTAGATGTTGGCCCCGTCATCAGTCTTCAAACCATACCTCGTGTCTGGATTGAAGATGCCGAAGTTGTCGGTCAACCCCCAGTCTGCGCCTAGGTTGATTATGGTTCCTTGAAGAAGTTAGATTTGTATGGTAAAAGGCTGATTTAGAGGGGATTGAAATGGGACCTCTTGACCATACCACTTAATTTTGGACCTGAGAACGTGCCGCCGATAATAGGGATAGCGACTCGGTTGCCTCTGGGCCCGTCGCCATATTCGATTGTTGGACCGAGAGTCACGTTCGAAGAGTAGAGGAAAGTGAGCCGTGGAGCCTTCGGTTCGGTGAAGCTGGTTTGAGCCAAACTCCCTGTAAGAACCAACAAAATGGATGTAACGGTAGACCAGATCATCTTTGTGGATTCGGTGATTTAAATGGCGTTGCGAGATGATTCAACAAAATATAGGTCGGAATCCCTCTTACAGGGAGCCTTAAATACGTACGACGAATTTCTACTGCCGTTCATGATTCCCGTCCACATTACCGACTGATGATCCCAGCGGAGTTGTTCGCGGGGAACCCTGGATTGTCTCGCTTGTTCCCTTCACTGATAAACATCAGTCCGAATGCCCTACGTCTTTGATATAGGCTAAATAAGAAATGACGTAAAGACCTCAATACACTTTAAGAGAATAAACACTAATTGAATGGCTTACCTTTAAAGGAATAATAATTCTCAGTGATCTTTCTCGCCTTGGCCCCTGAAGCGAGTGAGCTTTGTGTTAAGTGAGATGGGTCATGCCTAACCGCTCGTCGACATGATCAAAATCTTCTTTATTATGTGGGATAGCAAGAGTAACTTTGAGTAATACTTGATGCGAGCAAGGGACGACTTCCAGCTACACATGCAGTCCTGATCAAATGGGACGGACACGGGCATGATTTCTCCGGAATGGGTGACTTCCTTTGGAATCAACAAACTTGCAACGAGTCATGCCCGTGGTACTATCTTCATAAATAGTCTTGGTGACTGGGTCAAGGCTGTTAATATAATGTCATCTCCCATGGTGCTGTGTGGCTCTTGGACTTCAAACCGGGGATTCGGTGGTTCTCGCGAATAGCTTTGAAATGTTGACCCTTATCATCAAAGAGAAATTCTGGGAAGGATTGTTAGCATGAGTAGACATCCTACTGAGGACTTTTTTTTTTGTTTATATGCTCATTATCGCCTGAGACTCGACAGCTTCAACTCTGAAGTAATGCGTAAGAGTTGTCTGTAAAAGACTCTTAGCAAATACCATTTACCTCGTCTCGTAGGTGCTTGGGATATCTTTAAGTACTTGGTTCCTACACTCCACTGCTACCACTAAGATCTTGACTAACTCATCATTTCTCCAGTCCCTAGTTCAAGGGCATGTTTGGTAGAGATATCTACACCACCTACAATACTCCCAAAACACACCAAAACATGGCATACCGAGCCGCTCCCATCCATTAATCCCACGCAACCAGAAGTCTTAGCGATTGGTAAATCCGTAAGCTAATCTTCTCTCACAGGACCTCCTCCTACATACCCCATCAAGCCAGACTTAACTAACTCTCAGATCGTGATAATTGGCGGCGGGACAGGCATCGGTAAACATACCGCCCTCTCATTCGCACTTGCCGGCGCCTCCAACATTGGCATTGAAAGACGCAGAGACGAGTTTCTCAATCTCCACAACTCAAGAACTGATCGTCACCTTCCGCCATGCTCCCGAGTGCAAGGTATCCTATGCCGCGGGTGATACGACCAAAATGGCTACTCTCCACTCCAGATTCGAGAAAATGCATAGCGAATTTGAATGCCTTGATATGATTCCTACGAATGCAGAATATTTTGTCGATCCGATGAACATCCTAGATACAGATGCGAATAACTGGTAGAATCATCTCGAAGTGAACGTTCGAGCTACCTTCAACACCACACGTGCGTTCACCCCATTCTCGCGAACTGAAGTGGTTGATGGGACAAGACTCAGCAAAGCTAGGTACGATCCTCAACATCTACTAGCCATCGAGCTTTCAAGAGGCATGTCTACCTACGCAGCTTCCAAATTCGCCCTGACTAAGATGATCGAAGTGAGTTCTTGGTTTGAGAGATGTGAAGGACAGCTAAGGGCTATTGTAAGCGATATGGGCTCGGCGAAGGAAGGGCTTTTTTTGATTGTTGACCGTAAGTTTGGTGCATCTATCAAGATGTACCGATTGCCTCAGATTTTGCCTGATATCCAAACTAGCAGGCAATTTCTGTCTGCGGATTGCAAATCCTGAAGCTGTGTTTCTCTATGACAGGTACGTCTGGGCCAATTGGGGCGTTGACGAGTTGGAGGCTAGGACGGAAGAACTTGAGAGGAAACCACAGGAGCTGCATATGGTACTTCGGGGTCTTGTTTACTTTTCTTGATGTCAATGATGATAAGTGGTTGCAGGAAGTCATTGTTTGGATGTCTCTTTTGGTGACATGTTAAGAATTGGGGGATTCACTAGAAAATTTATGCAGTTCTCCTGGGAAACACATTTGCTCTGGGAGAGGGACTATTCAATCCATCTAATGCCCTTGAAAACATGGTCTTTGAGAGCATTGAACATTTCGAAGTCGCCAAGGCGGCTTTTCCTCAGAGTTTCGTAAGCGAGAGCCCCTGAAAAGTGGAAAGTTCGGAGATCGCCACCAGATGAGTAGCCAATCACATCTGAGCAGTGACATTCTCACAATTGTCACTGCAGGCGAGGGCTTTATTCAATACTTCAGATAAAAGAGGACACCTGCAAATATTTCCTTTCTATCTTCCTGAAATTCCCGCAAGCTAAATCTGTTAAAACTACTCTGTTAATTTAGAAACACTGATGTCTATTTGTCTTCGTCGAGTAGTAAGTTTCCGTGGTCTCCAACTAGTCCAGCAACTGAGGCTAACGAATTCAAAGGTCACAACCGCACTCAGAAGCCCGTCAATCAGATATTCCAACCCATCTGGATTTCGATTCATAAATTCAATGCCAGGCACTGTCGCCATAAATGGCGATTTAAACAATACTTCGGCTCTTCGCCAAGTTGACCACATCGAAGTCGATCCCTCGTTCTCATTCCGATCCTTAGCCATCACGGAGGAGAAAGACGATGCTGCTGTACGGAAAACCTACCGACCATTTATCCTCGATCCCGAAATCACGTCAAGTGATTGGATTAGTAAACTAGAGTTAAGCACCGCGATCAGATCAGCAGAGATGGATCTGGATGCTACGGGAGAGAGATTGAAAGTGTTGGTGCTGTACGGAAGTCTTCGATCAAGGTGAGGAAGCAAGATTTCCATATATACATTCTCTCGGCATTTTGAAATTACGGGAGCCATTGGGTATGATGGAATTTTGCTGATGCCCTGCTGTACATATAGATCCTACTCCAAACTACTCGCCTTCGAAGCCTCCAGGATTCTTTTCAGACTAGGCTGCGACGTGCGAATCTACGATCCGGCCGGTCTCCCCGTCAAAGACGATGTCCAGCATAACCACCCCAAAGTTCAAGAGCTCAGAGACTTGAGTCGATGGAGTGATGGGCATGTATGGATCTCACCCGAACAGCACGGGACTCTGGTAAGTTCACTGATAAATACACGAGTAAGAGATCAGACCCCACTAACAGGATGGGATATTAGACTGCTGTTTTCAAAAACCAAATCGACTGGATTCCCCTCTCCGTCGGTTCCGTCCGCCCAACTCAAGGCCGCACACTCGCAGTCGCCGAAGTTTCAGGCGGTTCGCAATCGTTCAACGCAGTAAATTCGCTCCGAATCCTTGGACGCTGGATGCGTATGTTTGTTATCCCGAACCAATCCTCTGTTCCGCAAGCATATACGCAGTTTACGGAAGAGGGCGGCGAAGAAGGGGGGAGTAGGATGAAGCCTAGCGGGAATCGTGATAGAATTGTGGATTGTATGGAAGAGTTTGTTAAATTCACGATTGTGATGAGAAGTCACTTTGGGCTGTTCTCGGATAGATTTAGTGAGAGGGAGGAGAGGGCTAGGAAGTTGGAGAAGGAAAGGGAGAGAGAGTTGAAAGAGAAGGAGCAATTGGTGGTAGAGCAGAATGTTCCCATGTAAGTGCTGTTATCGACTAGACTCAACGCCGAGTTGCGTCGTTTTCAGATGGGAGACCGCTCCCCGCTCAAGAAGGAGTTTCACATCGTCGATATTGACTCTCAGGCCGCATTTGGAAGAGAAATCAGGTAACCGGAATTTCCTAGCAAAACTCTCTCCTTACCTTCATGTCCTGTACCCTCGCTGCTTTCACCGATTCGTCGATGACACCATGCTCACATGCATTTACCATTGCCTAAAGCCAACATAGAGACTTTCTTAGTTTTGTGGTAGGTTTTCAATCACCCTGGTCTTATAGTCCCGTCTACATTGAGACTTCTCCTGTTTTCATTCATTTCTTCCCTGTTCAGACAGATACTTTCTACATGTTACAACACTGACTCGGGACTCTTACGATGTAGCACGTATTTGAAGTGGAAATATAGCAGGTTATATTGGTATCATACGAAGCAATGCTGAAAAATATAGCGTAAAGTAAGTACCCACGTAATGAAACTTGTAGGTAAAAGAAACCCCAGCAAAATCTCCCACATCATACCATATCACCCCAAGAGCACAAGCATGATAAATCAACCATCAACATCTAAGCAAAACACAGCTCCTTTCTCACCCCGCTTCCTCCCCCAAATATAACACAACAACAAAGTCCCAACCTACATCAACACCCCCAAAACCCCCAACCTCCCCACGTCGCCGCTCCACCCCACCACAAGATGACACCTCAACCAAAGCGCTCTCTGCTCAAAAACCCTCACCTCCTCGTCCGTCATGCGCGCGATCTCCTCCACGCCGCGTCCAAACAGCTGCGTCCAGGCCCTCGGGCTCCAGAGGAGTTTGCCAGGCGAGATGGAGCCAGTTTCGTCTAGGAGGGTGCCGATTATGCGCGGGTTGAGGGAGAGGGAGAGGGGTTTGGAGCAGTTGCAGCAAGGTGTTGTGGGCGTATTGGAGTAGATTGGTACACCGCAGCTAGAGGGGAAGAGGAAGAGTGTCAGTTACTTAATTAGTTGGTTCGTGAGCGATTTTGAAAAGAGAGAGAAAGAGAGAGAGGAGGGGGGAGGCAGAGGTTAGTGGGGAGTGGAGGGAGAGAAACATACCATTCAGCGCACATGAGCATATTCCTCCTTTGCAGCGAAACCAGAGACATCTCCATGATCGTAACATTAATCATGCCCGTGAACGTCTGATCCCCATCCGACCTGACCCTATTCAACAAACTCAAATCAGCCTCACTTCAGCCTTATTAAATATCCAAGTATCTTCACCAATCCAATGGGCAAAAGATAAAGACAGCTAAGAAAGAGATAAAGGGGCAGAAGTAAACAAACCACCGATCCAACTCCGCAAGCGTAAACAACATCCTCACAACCCCATACTCAGCAGCATCTACATCCCACACGCCCTCAGGCCAGACCACACTCGAACTCAGACTCTCCTTCTTCATCAGCCAAGCAGCGTACTTCCTCAACCACTCCGCGTCAGGAAAGTCCGGCTCGACATCAATCATAGTCTGGTGCGCAACGCGCACGCTCCCCTTGCCCGAGAACAGGACTTTATAACCCGGATTTGAGAGGAGGAGGATAGTAGTTCCAGGCTGCCAATCCTTGGAGGACTCGATCTGCGAGTTCCACAGCGTCATGCGCACGTCGCCTGTATGGTCGAAGAGTCCTACGTCCGCGAGATCGCTCTCCGCGCCATCTTTACGCTTGATAGTCTTCTTCGCGCCGAGACTCTTGACGCAGACGAGGATCTTCGCGTTGACGACGCCGTCGTGCCCGCCTTTGAGCCAGGTGTCGAGCGTCATGAGGCCTGGGAGAGGTTGGTTCTTCTTGTACTCGAGAGGGACGTGGCAGATGCCGTCTGTGCTGCCGGTGGTATGGATCATGATATGGTCGGATGTGACGCGACCAGGGAACATGTTAGCGCAGACGATGACGGCACTGACGATTTTGCTGCCGATTTTGGAGGTGTCGGAGATGAAGAGCGTCCAAAAGGAAAGCAGTTGACCAAGCTGGAGAGGGTATTGATCGCGCGCAAAGTACAACTTGATCTGTAGTGAAACAATGTCAGCAAGACATTTGTAACTTAGTAGTAGAGTACAGACCGAGATAGCTGCAGAATCATCCTTCACGATCAAGGAATGAAAACCAGCTGCTTTGGGTTGTTTGGGAGTGTGGCCGAAAAAGGTGGCAAGGTTGACGATTCTTCCCACGAAAGTGACAGCGCGAGGACCTGGAATTAATTGGGCAATAATCTGCTCCTCATACTCTCGCTCTGGATTCCACTTGCGGCTCAATGGGTCGAGCGCATCCGAAAGTTCCTCTTCTGTGAAGCCATCACCAACATTGACTGGAGAAGCATCTGTTGGGGGCTTTTTCTCTTCCGGAATTTCCCTTTTGTAGAAGGACTGGATAGAAGGGTACGACGCCTTCATTCTGAATGTGTGGGACTGCGGATGACGGCTGGAAGCTTGGAAAGGTGCTGTGATGTATTGAGAAGTGTGGTTTGCAAAGGGTAGAAAGTCAAGTGGATTGGCACTCGCTTGGACCCAGCCCACCGCCAATATAAAGGCAAAGGCAGCAAAACTTCAAGAACATCACATGAACGGATTGAACTAATAGATTGTGAAGAACAATTGTGCTTCATTTATTTTATGTGTCTAATGAACGAATGCATGGCACTTATCGCCGTGGGGTAGAACGCATCGAGAAAGCAACGCACCCACGAACCTAGCAGTTCCCATCAACCCCCATTAACGCACCGCGCGACCCATGAAGACAAACCAAGGAGAGAACAGACCCCAGCAAGAACCAGCTCCAAACAAGCTCAGAGTCTAAAACAACTTGTGCTCAAGAGTCATATCGTTCTCAGGCTCGAGACCAACACAAGCACGGAAGATGTTGACCAAGGCACTGCGCTGCTTAGCAAGAGCGTTGATGACTGGAGTTCCTGGTGGAGTCAATGGAGCCTTAAGCATGAAGCTCAAGACGCTGAGGACACTGTGGAAGTTCTTGAACTCCTTAGTGGTGGCACCGTCGGTGGAGGCAGCCTTCCATTGGATGCGAGTGAACATCTCGGCAATGACGACCAAATCAATGATCAATGGGGAAGCAAGAAGAGAGTCCTCGCAGACATTGAAGAGACTGTACTTGTTAGCAGGTGAGGTGTATCGGAGAGGGAAGGAACGTACGAGATGGTTTGGTGACCGCCCATGAAGATCTCAGCATAGTACTCATCCAAGGCACGCTTGTTGTCACCAACAGCTGGCATGTACTTGATGACGACGGTGTGATCTGGGTGCTCGCCTGGCTTGTAGAGAACAGAGTTGGCCTCAACCATGTCATCGACGACATTGGACTTGGAGATCTCCTTGGAGCGGAATTGCTTCTGGGAACTGAGGTTCTTGCCATCGTTGTTCCCAAGGTGGTTGTAGCTGGCAATGGAAGTGAGCTTGATACCAGCGCTGATCAAGAAGTCGACCAAGGCAGACTTCATCTTAGTTTGGCCAGACTTGAAGTCATCACCACCAATGAAGGCGTTGTGGCGCTCAGCGAGCTCAATGCAACCTGGGACGAATGTGTTTTGTGGGGAGCCGTTGATGAATGGAGTACCCTCGAGGATACAGGCAACAGCGAAGACAGTGGATGGGGCAACCTCCTCGTGTCCGTTCTCAATGGCCTTCATGAGGTTGTCGGCAGTATCATTGACACCAGTGATCAACTCAGCAAAGCGCTCGGTGTTGGCAGTCCATTGAACGATGACCTTGTCGAGTCCATTGTTGGCCTTGAAGTCACTTTTGAAAAGTTAGCAGATGTTCGAGGCAGATTGATCATTGAAGGTGAGGGGATATCAGGGCAACTGGAAAGTGAGGGTGTACATACCGAATGTCCTTGCGGATTTTCTCAAGGTGCTCAAGGGAAGCCTTGCTACCTGGGAGAATGTTGTCGGCACGGTCCTCTTGGTTGGCAGCAATGAAGTCAGGGTAGTAGATGCTGGGAAGAGGGGTCATCTCAGCCATCTCCTTCTTGACCTGGGCCTTCAAGGTTGGCTCAAGGACTGCAGCACGATCCATGGCCTGAGCCAAGTTCATACCGCTGATGTCCCAACCACCGATGACGAGGTCATTGGGGTGAACCATGGGGAGGACATTCTGGAAGGGAATGTTGACATCCTTGGAAGTTTGAGCGTTGGTACCAAGCTTGACAGTGGAACCCATGACGAGGGAGCCATAGTAGTTAGCATCACGAGAACCCTCACGAGTGTCCCATGAGATACCACGGCGGTTAGCAATGATACCAGCAGTGACTGTGGTGCCGTTGTTGCCACCCCAGCCGACAAGCATCATACCGGTCTTGGGAACCTTGCGGTCAACTTTGAAGTCATAGACAGTCTCTTTGGGAGTAGCCACGAACTTGCCATCGGCAGACTCAGTGATCAGAGTGGTGCGGTAGGAGTACTTGGAACGGATCTCATTGTCGGTGTAGACGACATTGGGTGAGTTGACCGTGAAGAGCTCCTTGTTGGCAGAAGCAGTTGCTGGGCAGGAGCCGTTGTTGCAGGCAGATGTATCGTCAGCGTGAGGAGCCATGATTTCGAAAGATATTTTTTGAGTGATTGGGAGAGTGTGCAGGTGTGTGGATTGGATTGCAAAGAAGTATGATATGGATGCGGTTGTTGGTAGGAGAGCGAGTTTGGAAGAGTTGTTTGTTGATGTTTTTGGGAGAAGAAGTTTGGAGATTGAAGTCAGGAAGGGTATTTATCTGGTGAAAGCGACGTCCGACGCTCCTGCGGCAGGTGCGGAGCGAGAAGACGGGAATTCGTTATGACAGCTGGAAGGTACCGATTAGTGAATGCTTCAAAGAATAAGATATGAGGCAGAAAGAGGAAGGGGCGACGAGGTGAACTGGTTCCACACGCATCCGCATTTGCACAGAAAGTAAACAGACCTTGGAAGAAGATTGGAAAACGTCTTGACGGTTGTGGTGATTACACTCGTAAGTGTAATCGGTATGGTTTGGGTTGGTTTAGTTGGGTTGAAGTTTGGATTTGGATGTCAAAGGTTGATATTCTGTTCGGGTGGTGGTTGAAAGGTCAAAAAAACAGATTGGGGGGCAGGCAGGCAGATATATAAATGAGGTGAGGTAGAAAGTTGGGACGAAAGGCTCGGCACGATTACCTACCCACGCACCACCCAATCCACCACACGCCATCACTGCCCCACTAAGCCCTGCTAATCGCCATGGAGGGGCAGAAGTTGTGCCTGGCCTGAATGCACAGCGCGATAAGGCCGCCCAGCCGTGCAGCACAGTACAATGCAGCGTGCTGAAAGAGGCTTAGTGAGGGACATGCACCTGGCTGTTGTGCGCTGTCGCACCCGAACGACCCCGGCGCACCTCTCAGAGCACAGCATGTGGACCTCGGACGTGAAGCTAGTGTTGAAGATAGTGGTGAAGTTGGAGAGCTTTGTGGAGATTTATGTATTGAAACGGAATGGCTTGTCTTCTATCCCCGTGTTCAGCCAAGGAAGGAAGGGGACGGCGTCCAGACAATGGTGAACCTTTTCTTTCTACAGTTAGTTCTCTTGAAGTCACTCTTCTAGACACGGGGATCTTTTCAAGTGGACAGAACTCTGCACAGATGATTTGCGCGCCTCTTGCCAGCATCTGTGTGAATTGACCTCTATTCGGATGTTCCTCCAGACCTCGTCTTTCTCCTGGGAAACGTTTATTCCAACCGTCCTTCTCCTTTCAGTGGTGGTTAATTATCAACACAACACTATCAACACAACACTATAACCTCCTTATCTCCTCCTTCAACCCCTCATTTCTGTACTCTCACTAGATATTACCTAGGTATTTCTCTCCTTATGTAAATAAAGGATAACAACCTATCAAGTGTCGTAATCTTGAACAATAATGAAATGGCGGTCAATCCTCATCAACGACTTCTTCCGTAGCGTCCTGTAGGAGAGCGCCGAACTCGTCGAGGATATACCCTTGGCTGGACTTGGTCTAGAAACCTCACCGCAAGTTCAAGCAGACACATGCGAGTTCGCGAGCGATTTTGGAGCCAGCCCGTTCGGGTTTGTACACTCACTCACTCGTACCGGCATTTCCTCTGTTGCTCAAACAAGGTTCTCGGTACTCCAGTCTCCAGGACCTTAGTTACGGTACATCAAAGTAGGCGTCGGTTCTTAAAGGCATGAAATAGAACACAATTCCGTCTTGATTACCACTCAAGCATTAAAACACTCAAGTATGGAGGCTTTCCAGCGTTGCATCCAGCATTTATCCAGATGTTCCGAATTATTCAAATCTCCGTGCCCCAAGTTCGTGCCATGAATGGTAGGTAAGCTAGGAGGAGTACTCCCTCACTCGCTTCCATGCTGCAGACTCGCCGATATCCACACCTCATACTTGGCCCATGCGATAGGTTGTCAACACCATGTGTAAAGCGAGTTACAAACCTCTTACTACCGTGCCATTCGCCTGCTTGCGAATGTACTTATCTGCGTTTATTATCAGTATCGAAATCGAAAAACAATTGCTTGGTCTAGAAGCAATTGATTGTTTCACCATGACGACCAGGCTGACAAGCAAGCAGAGATGTCTTGTCAGATCCCGAGATCATGACTGGTCCCAAGACACAAGTCCCAATCTTACGGGAGAAAGTTTGTCGCCAATGACAGCGGCATCTCAGCCTCCCAAGATGAAAAAAGGCACCTTGTGAGATACCGATATTTTCCTTTCTTGCCTATGAGCGACTTCAAAGCATCAAGTGTGAGATAAAGACAATTCCAGAAATCTCTCAAGTCCTTAAATAGCCATCCTAGAGATTATTACTGTAGTCGCACGATCTCGCTCATCTCTCATTCTCATCCGGTCGGTAGAAACCCTTCCTGACATCCGTGGCTTGAGAAGTTGAGCGAGAGCAAGAGCCTTGCAGAAACACACGGAGCTTGCTTGCGAGGAGTCCTCTCATTGGTAAACCTGAGTACTTTGTTTGATGAACGAACGACGTCCAGGCGCGATGCAAGTCATCTTTCTGACATTCTTCTGATCTGAGGGTGCTGCTGCTGACTAGGAGCAAGGGTCGAGTGAGAAAAGCAAAACGTTTGATGCCTCATGTGGCACGGCGCCTGAGGGCGGCGACCAGAAGGCCGGATCGTGAGCGAGCGAGCGAGCGAGCGCTTCGATTCCTTCCTTCCATCGCTTCAATGCCAGTCAGCCAGTTGGTGGGGAATTGAGACAGACATGACATGGTCTTGGGGGGGGATCGATCATCGATGGAGGAAGCAGGCAAGCAAGCAAGCCGTCGGGTCCAGTCTGGGGAACGCTGCAAGGCATGGATCTCACAGGCTGTCGTCAGAATTCTGGATGTTTTATGAAACAAATCTCTCTTGAAGAAGCTAATCTTGGAGAGATCGTCGCGATGCCACGATGTTCTTATTTTTCCTACGGGAGGGAGTTGAATAACTGCCGATGAACTGCCCGTGACTTGACTTGATTTGACTTGGACTTGACTACTAGACATGGAAGGTTCTTTACAGAGATGAAGCAGCTTCTTTTTTGGGATGCTATTCGAAGATCAGCGGGAGATTGTTTGTCGGCGTCGAATCAGGTTGAATCGAGACGAGGCTGACGCCATTATTGGCCGTAGAGGCCGCAGCTTAATTTTAGGGGGAAGAACTTCAAGTCCCTCGTCAGGGCAAAGTACGGCATAACAGGGGATTTCGGTTCAGAAATGGTTCCCGCCGAGCCTGTCTGTCTGTCACTACTACAACTACGGCTGTTGATGCGCGAATCACGCCAATACCGATGTAAATACGACTCACGCGGCCTCAGTAATCAGATTTAATTTGGCTGTACGAACAACAATATCTGTAGACACACACACACACACACACACACACACGCATTCTGTTCTCTGTAGACTTGACGAAAGTGTGCAGTTCAACGGGAGCAGATTCGCTTTCTTTGCTGTCTCAGCCATGTTGGCGCTATTAGCGGCTTGAACTGAACTGAACTGCAAGGAGTGAGACATTGTGCCATTCTCGATATATTCTGATTCAGTCCCCTCTTTCCAGGCTTGCTTGCTTGCTGCATGTAAGAACACCTCAGCATTTGTGAGCGCTGGCCGTCTGGCGGTGTCTCCGTGATAGATATGCATCCGCTTCACAACTCCACTCTAAACTCAACTCGTACCAGTACAGGCCCGAGGTCTAGTCCTCTTTCGGGCACGAGCAACGCAGATGTCCCAAAGGGATGTTCTGTTGTGACATGGGTCCTTTTTTCAATGTTCCCCATGCGGTGTAATGTGGATGTCTGTGGGCTCTTGAATCTCGATTCCAACGGTGAAGTAGTGTTACGGTACCAAGTCAACAAAAGCCTCCCTCGGTTCTAGGCAAGACAAGACTCGCGATGGGCTTCATATGAGGACTGCATTGCATTGCATCGCATACATTTCATTTTCGTTATCAACCCTAACAGCTCCATCTCCATCTCCAGCTCTATGCCCAAGCCTACATACGGAGGTACCTGGAAAGTATGCCAATCCATGCCCATCGCCGGCCTATCACGGCCCCTGGCGCGAATGGGCCACACCCTGAGCATGGTCGCAGGCATAATCCCTCGCATATTAGTGATTGCAGGTACAGGGGTCGCCTCACAGGCACAGGCGACCACAGTGCAGCCAGCACCAGACAGGGTTCCTCCTTTCCTCTACAACCCAACTGCAACCACCCTCGAGGACCGGAGACCATTCTCTAACATCCAAATCCAAACCCGCCCACACAAAACCCTCTGGCAAGCTTTGTTTGAATCGGCCATTGTTTGCTCACAGTCTCTACCGTTCCAGCTGGCCTTGGGATCAACCATCGTGTATCGCAATAAAACCATCCATCTGCTCGAACTGCCTTTTTCTCCGACAGCCAGTCATCCCCCCTCTCCAGTAAGACGAACCAGGACGAACCCTCCTCGCGACTAGATCTACTACCTCCAAACCCGGAGCACATCTTCTAGAATTGAGTTCTATGACATCGTCTTGTTTGGAGGATCTTAGAGTTACCTGGAAACAAGAAACAAACTCACCAACAACCTTGGATCGCAACTCTTCGCAAGCATACTTTCACCGCCGCATACAAAGCTGACGGCTGCTCATGTATTCATAACGACAGCGAACCTTTGCAAGTAAGGCTGGAGGCAGAAAGGACCACGAAGGATGGCGTACAGCGAGAGAGCTTCGAGCTTTCTACCGACCATAAAATGTTCTATGTGCGCGCAGGATATCGAGATCTCCCATATGGGAGATCATGTGTGTGGCGCGCCTGTAGCAACACCATCGACGGCTGGTGAACGTGAGTTTGACGCTGTGCCGGTATCAAATGGATCCGTGGCTAATATACGCAGCGACTCCTCCGCCGGATAGCTACGGCAACTTTGATAGAATGCCATATAAGCAAAATGCAACAAATGGTCCGAGTCATTTGAAGCCAGGGCGAGCACCGCCTCCAAGAGTTGATACTGGTGCTGCGAGTAGGTTTCATTTCTTGCTAAAGCGAGCACTATACTAATATTGCAGACCGTCCATACTTTCCACAAGACGAATTAACGCCGGTCAGCGCCTCGCCATCTCGAAGTGTGTCGCCAATGAGTGACGGGCAAAGATCACCCTTCCTGAGACCGTTACGAAGCGCAACTGCTCCAGTACAGCGACCACCACCATCACCCGAACTCCTTTCGTCAAATCTCGATAGCGCATTTCCTCTATTCCCGGGCACGAAGGTTGGATCACAAAAAGCTAAAAAGGGGGGTGGTTACGGAGATTTGGGAAATACATATGCGGAACCAGATTCGATGTATGCACCCGTTAGTCCAAGGACGGCAACAAGTGGTGGAATATTGCAGAGGATGAACACTATTGCTCCTGGTCCTTTTGATGGAAGAAGGAAGGCAAGTGGTCCTCCAGCTGGGCCAGGCCATCGCCGGAATGGAACTGGTGGAAGTCTGGCAGATGCGACAATGTCTTCTGCTACAGCTGAAATTGGAGGAAGTATAATACGACCATCGACGGCTGGACCACCAGGCCACTCTCGGACATCGACAAATAGTTCGAACGGGTCAAAATCTGGAATCATGGCCCCTAGACTCCCCAGGAAACAAGGTTATGGAGGATTTGGACCACCATCAGGGGATGACGCTCAACGAGAACCTCTGACGCAGGAGAACAGATCCCAAACATTTCCCTTGCAGAATGAAAGTCAAGAACCCTTCTTCAGGAGGCCGTCAGAGCCACGCATGCGTAGACCGTCGAATGATGCAAGCTCGAGAACGAGCCCGGAAGGCGATCGATCAGTATCACCAGCAAGGAATAGGAGGAAACCTTCCATGTCTGGCCCAGATCTCACAAGAGCTCCACCTCCACGAGGGGTGAGCTTAATACGACCCCGAGTGGATGCGAGACTGGGCGATGCACCACCAGTACCAAGCAATCTCAACCTAGCTGCAGAATTTGGGATTGGGAACCCATATCATACTCCAACAGAATCATCATCCTCGAATGCTTCGGGGTATAGTGACCAGAGCAAAGCCAGCTCTCGGTCGAGTCCACCTCGATCACGTCGACAACCATCTGATGCCGCTAAGGTGGATACATTGATGGCTGATTTAGAGTCGTCTATGGCAGGATTGGAACCGAGAAAGATGTCTTCAAGCTCATCACCTCCAAGAAGTAGGAATCAGTACCCCAGGCTACAGCAACCTCAAGGTCTCGCGCCCTCGATGCAATCTCCCGAGTCGCCGATGGATCCTGCAATTCAGTTTGGTAGGCTATCTCCAGCTCCACCAAATCAAAGTCGTTCTCTCTCCCCACTCCGAAGCGAACGTCAACAACCCCCGCTTCAGCGGCCATCAACAGGAAATCGGCCAGCGACAGCGAATCGTCCTAATACTGGCAGTCGCCCAACAACTTCAAAAGGGAACTGCAAAGGTTGCGGGGAACCCATCAAGGGAAAATCGGTGTCTTCTGCTGATGGACGCCTCACGGGACGATATCATAAGCACTGCTTCGTCTGCAAGACTTGCGCAGAGCCTTTCCAAACAGCTACTTTCTACGTGATGGACGACTCACCGTACTGCGAACGCCACTATCACAAACTTAATGGCAGCGTCTGTACAACCTGCGACAGAGGCATTGAAGGCCAATACCTCGAAAGCGAGCGCAAGGAGAAATTTCACCCTGGTTGCCTGACCTGTGCAGACTGCAAGCGAAACCTTCGCCACGACTACTTCGAGATGAATGGCCGCGTGTACTGTGAACGAGACGCATTCCGTAGAGCCCAGTCGCAACCAAGGTTCCTAGGACCTGGCGGAGGAGGCGGGGGAAGTAACCGGATGGAACGAAGAACAACGCGACTGATGATGATGTAAATTTGGGCATGCATGGCTACGGGAACGAGGATATTTGACATCTACGAAACATCAAGAAGGGGCTACACCTTCTACTCAGCAGCGACCCCGACCGAGACGAGATGAAGATCTTTCCTCACTTTTGTGTTTTGTTTTTGCGCACATCGTTTTTGGCATTTGCGTTTTGCTTTTTTTCTTGCATTTACACGGATACCTGGCACGGATTCGTCTTTATACCCTTTTCTTCACATCATTGCATCCAGTCTGCATGTACGCGTGCAGAGCATCGCTTGCAGAAAGAACAATTTGTTCAAACTCACTACATATTTCTATTGCTTTCTAATTTTCTTTCTCATTGTCGGCTTCCATGCAAAGGAAGCAGCAGGCATTGGACATTTGGGATTCCCTCTCTAGCATTGGATCCCTCCCGAAAATCCTGGGTATTGAGAGGGACTGATATACTACCAGTACCATAAATCTAATGTATATAATGTTGGCGGGAGGTGTAAATAGAGGAGAGTAGACATGAGGAATGCTAGATGTTTACTACTATGCGATATTAGTCGGTGTGTATTACTGCCTGACCTATCTGTGCTAGTCACTTGATTTCACCTCGATAAGCCTTCGATCATGACATAAAACCGAGCCATGGAGGTGCTTAAACATCGGAATGGAAAGACCACCGGTATGCTTATGAATTTTTTTTGACAATGGCAGGAAAGTCTGTATCTCGATGTTTAAAACACGAAGTTTTACGGTCGGCTGATGATACTCCGGGCCATGTTAAGAAAGAATTTCGGGTAACAACGAGATCTGTAAATTCCCAAAGAGTAAGAAAATTTTCTAATTGAACCTATTCATGAAAGAGGTTGTAGAAATGCTCGTGGTGAAAGAGATGAGATCTGAGTCACTGCTCTTTCAGGGTTTCCGTCTACGTCTATTTTCACTTCTGGTTCTCTGAAGCGAGTCTTATCATTCTTGGATCATAGATTATCATTCAAAGTAAACTCAGTATATATACATATATATCCCCTCCCGCAAATGGCCAACTCGCTACTCACACGCTTGGCCATCGATAGTCCATCCTTATCACAACATTAGCACATCCTTCCACGAATATTTCAGGATTATGGACCACGACAACAGGTCCATTTCCCCATCTCTAATCAAGGAGGATGGGATTCAGAGCGGAAAAGAGACGAAAGAGGGGGGGGGGGGAACACGTACCAAGTCGTCAACGTCTGATTCCAAGCACCACCACCCAACATAACACGCACCCACGCATCCACGAAATTCTTCCACACCACATCCCTCCCCATCATATACGCCAACTCCTCGAAATTCCACGGGTCCCCCGGGTTCACAACACACAACTCCCCAGGATGCAACTTAACCTGCAACTCGACCTCAATCAGATCCGAGATCATCGCATCCCCCGTACCATCCAACACGGCCTGATACACGGCATTATTATCCTTCACCAGCACGATCGTCGCGGCTTTCAAGTTCGCGATGTCGAACGCTTGATTACTCCCCCCGGGGTTGACGACGACGCGCACGCCCGGCTGGTCGATGCTGGATAGGCTGGTGAATTTGCTCGCATCGGAACATCTGATGCAGCCTGTTTTCCCGACGCGTTGGATTGCCGTGGAGAAGAATGCTGAGCGGGATCGGGCGAGGGTTAGGCTGATCCCGCCCATGGCTATGTCGAATTTGTTGGCGGAGAGGTCGGTGGTGAGGTTTGCCCATGCGGTGGGGATGAATTGGACGGGTGAGGGGAGGGCGAGGGCGTTGGAGAGAGATTGGGCAGCGGCTATGTCGGCGCCGATGTAGGTTGTGTTTATCTTGGTGGAGGAGTTTGTGGTGGGTAAGAGGGAGGTGTTGGTTACGAGGTAGGAGAAGGGTTTGTAGTCCCCTGTGGTGCCGACTTTGAGGTACCCTCTTGAAAGGATCTCGTCCAGTTTGCTGGTGAGATTTGTGTATGTTAGGGAGGGTGGGGTTCTGGATTGAAAGTCAGTGGATGTATCGAAGCTACATGGTTGGGTTTTTTTTTTTTTTTTGTAGGTACGTTGGAGTACGGGTTGGTTTTGCTGGATTGGAGAGTGAATGGATGATAGGGTGGGTGACTTACGGGATCCATGGCTTGTTATTTTGAGAATACTGATTTCCAGATGCAGATGCACTTACTCCCGAAACAACAGTATGCAGAAGTTCAAATGCCAGTACGCAATTACTTGATATTTTCACCATCTTGAAATACAGTCTCTAGGTTCCAGTGAATAAATAAATCAAGCAATACAATTTGTCTGCAGAAGAAGAAAAAACAACTTCTCAGCAACGTGTTATCCCAAGATTGAGGCTAGAAAGGATGTTCTCATCATACTTATAGAAAGTTGAGAGGAGATGCGCAACTCGTTAATCGAAAGATCCCCCACTCCTGTATACAATTTGACAATCTTGGCTTCGAAGGTTGAAAAGCGGGGTTGGTGCCTCTTCTTAAGTTCTTATCCATCTCTTACCCGTGGGGCGCCGGAGATTGGGACTTCGGGATCGGCTGGATAGTTGATTTCGGAAGGGTTGGGTGGTTATCAATTGGTATGACAACATACAGATAGACGGATGTACTTTGGATGTTTTCTGATATCCTTGTTTGTTGTTGTTGGGGATTTTGGGGGATGGGTTGATTGATTGTATTCGAACTTTGTGCTTGAGTTGACAATTTTCACTAGGTGACTGTCCGTTGAAGAAAGCTTGAAGGAAAGTAGAGGGTAAGTTGTGACAGATTTGACATGTCGGTGTGGTTCTCTAACTTAGTCTTTCAGGACTCGAAGACTCTGGCAACCAAAATCTATATTTCTCCGCTGTTTGTTGTTTTGAAAACTGGATGTTAAGCGAGACATCGAATTGAGTCGTCTGGTGAATAAATTTCGGCCCCGACGCCTGGCTGTTGGTGAGTAATGAACAATGCATGAGATTCGAAACCTCAACTCTCTTCAATGGTACAGAGTAACACAGCAATTTCTGTCTTGTTCGCTCCCACGTTGAGATAATCTCGTGTCAAAAAGTGACGATAAACGAACTATCCTGCCTAGCCTTGAAACAATTTGCAGAATATCATGTTTGTTCTTCTATTCGGCTATCTGGTTCAGTTGGCCAAGGCGATTTCGTGATGCTGTCGAATCCTGTCAAGGACACCATTCAAAAGAGGGGTGGATAAGTCCAATTGGCCATGTAAAGAATAACTAGATTCCCTTTCAGTTCTGCTGAAAATTGGTGTTGGAGCTGTGAAGACTGTTGGGGTATTGAAGAAATTTACTGTTCCCGATTAATTCCTGGTAGTCAAGTCTTGCGGGAGAAAGACGATTGTTAAACTTAATGTCGACTTCGGGTGTGGTTTTGTATGTGCGGATAACCCGAGGAATGGACATGCTCTTGATGCTATAAACATGTTCCGAGACTTCATGGTATGGAGGCTCCGGATGGAGAACAGAAGTCGACGGCGAGGTGGTGGTCGAGGGGAGGCAATCCATCTGACGAAGGAGGAGTCATGTTTGAGCTGGGAGGGTTCTCGGCAGACGTCGCTACGGAGGTTGCACTTGAAGCGGGGGAAGAGGATTTGAAAGTAGCTCGAGATATATGAAGGTGCTAATCAAGTTCGTTGTGGAGTGGTGGGTTTGGATCGTAGGTATGTGCGATGACGGCCGACTTTTGGTGAGGTTTGCTGTAAGATGGTGAAGAGGGTGGGTGGGTGTTGTGGTAGAAATGGAGCTGGGGACGAGCGAGAGCGTTGAGAAGGGTATTTGGTGGTCTTTGGCAGAATGGGTGGTGTGATGGTTAAGAGAGGAATATGTGAACCTCAATTGTGTTTAGTCGATCAGAGAAGTCTAGAATTTCGAGAAAATAAGAGGCAGGTTTACAGCAAAGAGGAGCCACTAAGCTGTTTAGTTGTCCGTCTTACGTACGTGAGCCACCTGCTTTGTGAGTAGCAGCAGGCATCTCAATCATGGACTGAAGATTATCAGGTATCACCGTACTGGTAGATGCGTTACCATATTCATCGAGTAGAAAAGTAAGGCAAGAACAGGTCAATGCTCCCCCGAACTTCCCGAAGGAGCCAAAAATCTCACTAAGCAAAACTTTGATTCAGAATTCAATCACCACATTCGTGCTCTGCCGAGCTTGCAACACGGAGCTATCCCACTTGAATAATCATCTTTGTGGTGTAATCAACATGCATTTGGGGCCGCGTATCGGTGATTCGTGAGGGATGCAGGTCCCGACTGCCCGGCTCCACCGGAGGCCTGCGGTTCGGCATAACGAGAAAAGAGGTCAGTCGGTGAACCTTGAGAATATGACGACGGTGAAGAAATGGCATTCCTACATCTAAAGGCACGCGACCAAAAACACAAACCCCAAAAGACTTAGAAATGGTTGAGAACGTCTCGATGCTTCTGAATAGGACAACTTCTTCGACTTCCACCTCGGAAACGTCGCTTATCACTCATCGAGGACCGTGGGATGCACATTCGCGACAATACAAGTCACTGAGATTTCTGGAGAGGTACCTCGATACGCTGGATGAGAGCAAACTGAAAAGCACACCTTGCACTACGTTCTTCTCTCCCAATGCCGTCTTTCATGACACCAAAGGCGACGTCTACCTTTCTGGGTCTCACATCTGGGCTTGGATGAAGAGACTGTTCGCACCCTTCGAATCAGTTACGCATGAGATTGTTGAAGTTCGAGTGATACCCGAAACCGAAGATCGGGTCGTTGTGTATGGAGAGTTTGTGAGACATTTCAGGATGAGAGGTGATAAGACGGATATTGTGTCTCCGATGTTCTGTATCGTCACGATCGGGCCTGCTGAGGTCAGTACATGTCTGCATGCCCAAGTGAATAAGAATCCGGGTTTCAAGTAATGGAAATCGAGATGGAGCTTTAGGATCCCGAACAGTGCTAACGTACGAAGTAGTGCGAGGGAGGGACTGATGGTTTGCAAATCTATGAGGCGAGTGTATTCTGGGACACGGGAATTCTTTCTCGGTATGCGAAGAGAAGGGATGAGGAACAAAAGGAACGACGTTGAGGATAGGGCTGTTGAGGCGGAGGACGTGCTGAGTCTTCTGAATGTTGTTTCTGTTTGGGAATGGTGCCGGGTGTCTTCGTTCTGGGGTGTGCAGCGGGCGTTCTTGCTTCAGTTGCTCAACAGCAAAATTTGTGCTTGGTAGGCGTGCAGATTGATACCCAACGACGATGATTTCGAACGGCCTATACTTTCCATCTCTGGTTATGAAATCAGAGCTGTTACTGGACTGCTAAGTTTAGGATGCATATGTCTAACAGTACGCAATAGATTTGATTCAACAAACCCCAAGCAATCATCAATGTGGCCTACTTCAGATGCGTTTGTTAATATATCACTAAGACCAGGTAGCGGAACTGTTGGCATGCTTTCCTCAAACTGTCTCACATGCAGGAGTGTAATTGGGAAAAGGTGTTTACATGCCACTGTGGTGTGATGTAATTTGCAAATTGACGAGATTTCAGATCAGAGTAAGGACTATCGCTACTACAACACCTAACATAGGAATGAACACATTTGCCTCTAACCTTACTGTACCACCACGTCGTCTTAAGACTTGGAAGAAAGGAGTATCCGATGTTCCAGAAGTTCTCAAACTGCTCCAGAAAGGCCCTGAAGTGGGTTTCGGCGCCGTTTCTGGCTTTGCGGTCTCTGCTGGAGACGATACTTTGCTCGGGGCAATACCTTTAGTCACTGTAATCGTGATAACCACAACCTCAAGCGATGGATTGGTTGCAGTAGCAGTCACTGTCTTCGCGGGGCTGGTTGCCACCGGAACTGTTCTGCTTGTGGGAGGAGCACTTGTCTTTGGTGGTACGCTGGAAAGTGTGCCAGTGATGCCAATCTTCGGATCTCCTGATATTTGTCTTCCTACATTGCCCTCGAATTGGCCAGCATGCACTACATTTCCTGGCGACTGGTATTGGCACACTAGATACCAAGTTGGATTCCCATTCGAGAAGCCCTGTATCTCTATTTCCTTGTCAGTTCCTTGGCTGTTGGGTTAGACCGATGGACTTACGGCATTGCTTTTTTGCACATCCAACCTGCGTGGTGTTCTTCCAGACCATCTGGGTGAAGTGTCCTGTGCCAGATGCAAACCCTGGGCTGTCGAAATTGTAGTTCACTCTCTCTAACGCCCAACTATTAATAGCATCAAGCACTTTGCTGTATCCCAGCGCGATATTTTCACCGACTTCCGAGTGACCCTACTCGGAGAATACCCATCAGCCACAAACTTACTCGAGCATGAATAAGTGTCAGGGTACTTACAGAGTGTCCCCATTGGCATTTGTTAACCCAGTCGTTACTAGACATTGCCAGTTGGTTGCTCCATTTCAACGGGTTCGCACTATGTTGGCTTCTGTACCAGTTATGGTCATTCACGACTTGAGTCTGGAATTGAGCGTTGTCTGCGAAGCTGGGATCTGTGGGTTCGCGATTTTGTAACTTCGCGGGTTCAAAGATGACTGGGACCGTGCATGTGCCGTTTTGAGCGAGTGACTGAGAGGCAAATAAAAAGACGAGTGAGATTGCTTTGAGATTGGTCCACCTTGAGCTGGCATAAGTTGGCTTATGTGGGGGTGCCATGACGGGCGAAGCGCCCCAAGGGGAGAGTAATTGGATTAGATTGCTGTGCGATCTCTGATATTTTAACTTTGTTATATTCAAGCGTTTAGCCAACTTGCATACGAAAGTAGCGCACTGCAGATGGATGTTTCAGAAGAAGGTAGTTGACGGTTCAAAATAGCCTCGTGGCGGAACAAAGGACTCGAATCATTTGCTATCTGCATATGGACAAAGAAACACATTCTCGAGTCCCCGCTAGGTCATTTGGGACCTGATTACGACTTATGCAAGATATAAAGTCCAGGATCTCAGGCTGGAGCGAACGTGGGAGGTTCTAAAGAGTTGTCACTCTTCACTGATGAAGACGAGGAAGTGCATAACATTGTCCCTAGCATGTCTTCTGTCTCAGATTAATCTTCGTTCATCTACATGCATTTGCCTTCGAAGAATTATTTTTTGATGCCTTGGTCCTCCTTCAAAAATGTGCATGGTTGCGGAAGCTCTGTTTTCGGCAGGGGCGTAAACAGCGACGTCTACCACTTTTCACCAGAAGATATTTCCTAGGGGAAGTGATGCCCTATTTCCACAATAGTTGGGGCAACCTTAAGGAAATTCTCAGATTTGCAATCTTACAATTGAGAAATAGCACAGTCCCTTCGCACTGTCCTAAAACCCCTCAACAGAAAGCATGTGGATCCGATTGATCCAAATCATCACTACTCTCCTCAATTTCATAATCCAGCTAGGATTCGGTTCATTCCTTGCCCCTCCCCCCTCATTATAGACCATTATCATCGTGTTCCACTTAATAGAAGTAGCAAGCTTGCACCACAGCATAGAGGTAGTACTACTCAAATATGAGCACCTTCGACTTCACCCACTGAGAGCCGCAGAACGATGTTGATTCTGAAGAGCAATCTTAGTCGAAGAAGGATGACATCCATGCCGCCTCTTTCCAATGAACAGACTTTAAAAAAAATACCGAAAAGAAGCACAAAAAACGACAAAGCAAAACCACCAAAAAGAGGACCGTGAAAGGCGATTGCCCACTACCAGATTCGAACTAGCGACCTCATCATAGCATTGTACATACAAGTGATGCGCTCTACCCTATTGAACTTGTTAGAATAATGAATTAGATTACGTCGGAATAGGGGGAAAATACCCTGAGCTAAGCGGGCCTGATCCACGTGTTAGGGCTGGCATTTTAATATTTCATTACATGTAGGGTTGAAAACTTTGTGGGTCTGTGGAGCCGTGATTTTGCCGGGGGAATCGGGGTTGGAAACGTGATGAGGATGGAGTGAATAATTATCTCGAGGGAATTCAGTATGAGCATGTAAGCTACAGGAAGCTGTTCCTGAATCAAGTCTCGAATTGGAACTAGGATGACATAGTGGAAACCAGCTGTCACAGCACTTGCTGGTAAGGTGACATTGCGGAGTAGACAAAACAACCACTTCAATCAACGGACACTCAAGGCAACGGAACGACATGCGTTTGTAAAATACAATTCATTCTCCAACCCCGACCATCTCATTACTTCATAGCAACTGTTGTACCGTGCAATCCTCATAATCCACATAAAAACATGTATCCATGTATCCATAACTCCATAAACCAACATAATCCCTCTAAGCCATCGCAGCAGTTGGAGCCCTAGCCCGCTCCAAATTCCTTCCAGAACCAGTCTTCTTTCCCGCACCTGGTCGAGCAAGTGTGTACTTGGCAAATGCACGAGCAAGAGCCTTCTTACAGCTGACCTTTTGACTTCCAACGAAAGAATCAATCGTGACGGCAATGGCACGATCAACATCTTGAGAGGAGACATAGTCTGAAAGTCGCATGCGGCAGAAAGCTTCACTAATTCTCATGATCGCTTCGAGATGACGGATCTGAAGGAATATGTTAGTTGTGGATGTTGAGGATAGAGCGAACATTCTTACAGTAATCGGATAGGCACCAGTTGCTAATGACTCCCTTCTCATATCGGCAAATAGCTTCGATACCTTCTCTTCGTCGATATTGTACAGCTTAGGGCTACATCTCTCTCTAGCATAGAGAATGAATTTGCGAAGGAGCTCCTGTGGAATCTCGCCTTCTTGCTTTGGCTCGCCTCCATTAGCTGCACCAGATTCTTGTTCAACGTCCATTTGGCTCTCTGAAGGTTGAGAACTTGGGTGAGATCGACCGTGCGATCCAACAACAAATCTAGCAAGTCGCTCGTCCTCAGTAGGGTCGACAGTGTCACGAACCACGCACAGAATGTCGAAACGAGACAGAATAGGTTCTGTAAGCTCGACGTTCTGCGAGAATGGAATCGTAGAGTTGTATCGTCCACCGATGGGATTGGCTGCTGCGATGATACCACAACGTGCTTGTAAAGTAGTGACAATACCAGCCTTCGAGATGGAAATTGTCTGTTGCTCCATGGCTTCGTGAATCGATGTTCGATCCTGATCGTTCATCTTGTCGAACTCGTCAATGAGACATGTTCCTCTGTCTGCAAGCACTAATGCACCACCTTCCAAAGTCCACTCGCTGGTGAGAGGATCCTTTCGGACGCTTGCGGTCAAACCGACAGCACTGGCACCTTGACCTGTGGCGAAAACAGCACGGTGGGCGGTCTTCTCGACGTACTTGAGAACTTGTGACTTGGCAGTTCCAGGATCGCCAAGAAGAAGCACGTTGATATCTCCACGAATGTGATGCTTTCCTTGTCTGTCCTTGGCAACACCACCAAAGAGCGAGAGCGCAACAGCAGTCTTGATATCAGTGTGACCATAGATGCTGGGTGCCATGGAGTGGATGATCTTGTCTACAATTTGGGGGTCGCGGGCCAAGGTTCGGATTTCTTGCTCGTCTTCTTCCGTTAGTCTGAACCCGGCAAGTTGATCGTGTGACTTGATAACGTTGTTTGCCTCGAGAATTGTGGCAAAGACAGGGAAACCGTTCTTGTTGTTGAGTTGAGCATCGTAGTTGTTGCGGTAGACACCAGTTACTTCAATCTCCTCCCCTGGCTTCGCTTTGTCAATGAGATCCCAAAGAAGGATGACCTCACGGTGACGAGGAAGACGACCAGCAGGAACTGTTCCAGGTGATTCCTGAAGAGTGAGCTTTTGGTAGTTTCGGTAGACAGTCTTTTCGGAGTTTAAATTGAATGGTCCGCGAGACTGGCAATTCTGGCAATAGGAGATCTTCACTTCAACGTTTGATTCCTGTTGAAAAGGTCCGAGTCTGGTTCCGCACTTGCCACAGTCAAACATGACATATTTCAGCTGGGGGAAAACTCCACTGCGACGAGTGACAACTCCACTAACACGAACCAAGCAGTTCAAATGGGTCTGACGAAGTTGGCGGAGAGTGTAGTGGACTGGGAGATCTGAAATTCGAACGTGAATCTCGGAATGGATCCGTTCGTAATCCGGGTAATGAAGAAGGGTGCCTTCCATGGCAACTTCATCGAACAACTTGAGCATCTCTCCAGGAGCATTTGCCAAGAAGTAGGCCAGAATAGCCTTGGAAGATGACAGGTGGTCGTATGAAACCTCAAGAGATTCTGCGTTGATTTCTCCTAAGGTCCGAATGCGACTTCCGTAGACTGATACTCCATGCTCATCGGTATATTCTGTCAAGAAGGCCTTGAATTCTCTCTTGATGGTTCTCTGAACGGCTTGCTGAGATACCCACTCGACCAGACTGGAAGCCTTGACATCTTGCAGGGTCTCAAGGGAGAGCTCTTCTTCCATGATGTCGTCTTGCATCTCCTCATCCTCCTCTTCGTCATAGTGATGGCGACGTCGACGGGGCTGTGCAGTGAGATCAAGATCACCTTCATCATCTTCATCCTGGAGGAAAGCTGCTGGCATGCGTCGTTGGCGAGCTAATTCGCGATCTCGACGATCTAAACGCTGATCAAGTTGTCTCTTGGTTGCAGCATCCATATCGTCGTATTCCTCATCGTCAATATCTCTGTCGTCGTATCTATCATCTTCGCGGGGTTTGTAGTCATTCTCGAAATTGTTCGCAAAGAGGTCGATTCCATCTTCATCTTCAGCCATCTCGTCGACATCGTCGATATCAAGCGCTACGTCCTCTTCGATATCGTCGTCGTCGTCACCGCCGTGTTGAATTGGGTAGGCAGGGGGTGAGGAGCGAATGTCTCCAGCAGGAGATGATGCACCGATACCAGAGGCATCGCTCTCGGGCTCTCTTGAGCGCTTGCGACGATTTCTGGCGCCTGCCACTCCTCGATTTGCAGAAGACATGCTGGGTCTCAAGGGGGAACTGTTAAGAAGAGTTAGGAGGTGGGAGAAAAAGGGGGTGGTGGGGTTTTGGTCCGGGAGCGGAAAAGGAAGAATAGTTATCGTACCTCATGTTGTAGTGAGATTCCGCCTTTGTTTGATCCGATTATTTCAAAGGTGAATATGGGATTTGTGAAGGTGAGTGATGTTGTCTAAATGTCCTGGAGGAGGTGGGATGGGATGGAAATTTGAGTGAGAGGGCCGGCGCCAAATCTGTCGCGTCGACGCGCTCTTCGTGTTTCCGCTAGCCAAACTGGGCCTAGCCCCTTTCACGCGTAAAGTGCTGAGAAGGCTGAGCTGACTGGCTTGAGCAGGCTGAAAGAACTATCCATCACCCAGCTCACAACTCACAATCGAATCCTATCTCACCAGCATCATTCAGCACTCTGGTAACACAGGCATCAAACTCGAAATCATGGACGCTCCACCAGCCCCAAATGCAAGCTTCACTGAACAGCCCAGCCAAACAAGTGGTCCATCTCAAACTCAGAGTTTCTCCCAGCAATCGGACAGCTCCCAAACCGCAGCTGAGTGAGTCTTTCCCTAGCACTGTGCGCATGCAATCAGAGTCATTACTTATCTTCGGCAGATTCATCAACAGTCAATTACAGCTCGAGGCGGATGCGCGCGAAGCCCTGCCATATGTAAGCATTGCGCTGGAAGTTGCTGTTTCGCGTGCTGATCACCCCAGAAATTCGAGAAATGTACGAATCCAATTGGAAAGCTCCGACAACAAATCTTCTCCTGCTTGACGTGCAGTCCACCTCCAGCGAATCTATCTGATCCTTACACTGCGGCTGGCGTTTGCTATTCCTGCTCAATCTCTTGTCATGGTGAACATACGTTGGTCGAGCTATTTAATAAGAGAGACTTTGTTTGCGATTGCGGAACAACACGTCTACCGGCCACCTCACATTGCACACTCCGTGTAAATTCCGAGACGAATACAAAGGGCGGTGTCCATTCGGAGGAACCTGCGCCGGACAACAGCTACAATCAAAACTTCAAGAACAGATTCTGTGGTTGCGAATGTGACTATGATGCCTATGCGCAGAAGGGCACCATGTTCCAATGCCTTGGGATTGGTACAACAGAAACTGGAGGATGTGGTGAAGACTGGTGGCATCCAGGATGCTTAGTAGGATTGGGTCCGAACTGGGATGAGGAATCTGAACGGAAGCCAAAGAATGAAGGACTATTGGAGTCTATCGCCGAGGTCGCAGAAGCTGTGGTTAATGAAAAGAGTGGAGATACCAATACTGAGGTCGCAAACAATGAACCAGCAGTCGCGCCAACAGAGACAGTGGCAGCTGGTGAGGAAGCCGAGGAAGAAGATCCTCCTCTGCCACCTGGATTCCCAGAAGAAGATGCCTTTGAAGGCTTCATTTGCTACAAGTGCGTCGAAGCGAACCCGTGGATCAAGCGATATGCTGGTACGCCAGGCTTCCTAGCACCAGTATTCAGACGAAGCACAGCACCTTCTCCAGAAACAGGAGTATTCGGAAAGACAGAGGAACTAATTGCTTCTCACCTACCAATCATGAAGAAGCGCAAAGCAGATGATGATGAAGAGTCTGTTGCATCAAAACGACACAAGGATGAAACCCCAGCTACCAGTGGCGAATCTTCGACGGAAGGCCCAGCACAAACGGACAATGTTGTTCCGACCGAAGCAGCGGTCCCTGAAGATGGCAAAGGACCATGCAAGCTCAACACTCTACCTCCAGCACCCACAGGTCAGATCTCGCTGTTCTTCAAAGACGACTTCCGAGAGCACCTCTGTCGTTGTTCATCCTGTTTCCCGCTTCTCCAACCCCACGAGCAACTCCTTGAAGAAGAAGAACTTTATGAGCCATCTGTCTCCGATAACGAGGAGGAAGCTGGCGGCAGTACAGTTGGCAGTGGGAGTATCTACGACCGCGGAGAGAGTGCGCTCAAGAACGTCGACCGTGTTCGTGCTATCGAGGGCGTCATGGCATATAACCATCTCAAGGATAAACTCAAGCCGTTCTTCCAGCAATTTGCTGAGAGCGGCCAGGCTATTAGTGCCGAGGATATCAAAGCACATTTCGCGAAGATGAGAGGTGATGAGCAGGCGATTAAAGATGCAGGTGAGGGAGCGAAGAGAGAGACTGATAACAGGAAGGAACAGGGTGGCTATTGATTGGTATTGTACTGTATGGCATTTATGAATGGTGGCTGGTGTGGGTAGGATATTAGGAGTTCAGGGTGGTGGAGGAATAGGGTGGGCTTCAAATTAGGCGCCTTGGACGCTTTGCCATAAATCAAAAGTCGATTTCGCTTCCAGATCATACTTTGCAGAAAACAGAGCCCAACATCACTTCACATCGCGAACCCAAGTCAAGAGCCCTCCTCACAACTTCTCAACATCCCTCTCCTCCTCCCTCTCACTCCCAACACTCTTCGCACCACTATTATCCAGATTCCTCGGCTTAATCCAATACCCTACCGTCTGCGAAGCAATCAACACCCACCCACCAGCAGCCAAACCAATGATAGTAGTGAGGCCACGAATGTACTTCGGTGCGTCCTCTGTGCGGAAGATCTGAGATCCGGCGATACCGGCGGCGTTTGCTGCCATGACTACTAGGCTGTTGGGTGTGTTAGATTTTGAGTGAGAATTATGAGAACGGAGGAAGGACGTACGCCATGCAGATACTTCGTTCTTGGGGCGTTATGCAGTTGACTGATATCCAGCCGAGGTTGATCACGCTGGGTTAAGTTAGTCACGGACTGGTGAAGGTATGAGATTTGGTTGGGCATACTGGACACTGGCATATGAGACATTTGCAAGCGTGATCAAGCCGTATCTATGCCATTTCCCAGAGGTGATCGGTGCTGTTCGCAAGCATGAGTACGTGATAACTGCCCATGTGCTACTGATGAGTGCGAATGGTCCTCGTTGGCCCGTCAAATCACTGTATATATCATCAACACTGCTGCGGAAACCTTGGTTTAGCGGAGGTGACTTACCAGAAATACGACAAAACAGCCACAAAGACAATAGCACAATAAATACCCACACTTGACAGGGCATTCGCCTTGACGGTCCCGAACCCGAGACTCTTAATAATACTCGGAGTGTATGTTCCCAGGCCTTGCACCGCGGCCATAGGAAGCATAGTGATGAAAACGTGCACCCAGACCCTCGGCTGCTTGAACACAGAGAGGAGATCTTGGCCGGAGATGTGAATCTTGCCACGAGCTTTCTGAGGGTCGTCGAGGAGGACTCGGTTGGTCATGATGTGCGATTCTCGCTCGGTGAAGTAGCTGAATCGGCCGAATGTGAATAAAGCGTTGCCATCACCGACGCTGGGTGGTACGAAGAGAATGAAAGCGAAGGCGATGGATATTGTGATTAGGCCGTCGACTGGGTGATATGATGTTAGGTCTTTTTGCTGGGAGTGTTTTCGTCGTAAAGACTTACTCAGGAATAGCCATTGCCAGCCAGAAAGGCCGTGTCTACCGTCCAGTGTCAACAAGCCTGCTGCGATAAGCTGGCTTGTGGCGTTGGCAAACATTTGACCGAAGAAGAAGAGCGTGACTCTGAGACTTGTCTCCCCTCTTTTGTACCATGATGAGAGGTAATATAGAGCACCTGATGGAATTAGTACACTGGTAAACAGAGGGGTGAAAAGTAGTACCTGGGATGAAACCAGCCTCAAGAAGACCTAGGAGTAGTCGCGTAGCAAGATACGAAGCATAATTCGTGATGAAAGCTTGGAAAGTCGCTACGAGTCCCCAAGCGAGGATCTGGACTGATAGCCAGGGTCGTGGGCCAACCTATTAACTATGTTAGTTCTTGAATTCAATGATCTTAAGTTCGCATGAGAGGCCTCACCTTTTGAAGAATGATGTTGGATGGGATCTCGAGTAGGACAATACCAGCGGAGAGTAACTGTGAGCCGACATTGACTTGATTGGTAGTAATACCCAAGTCTTTGGTCAGGGTTGATGTCAATGCGCTTGAGAGGTTGCCACGGTCGAGTTGAAGAGCGAAGAATGCGAGTCCTAAGACTGGAATGAGGATCAAGTCGACCCTGTGTATTAATGTTAGCTTATCAGTTCCTTGTGGGAAATTTGTTTCACATACTTGCGCTTCACTCTCCGTTCTTCGTCGTCAGTCCAGTCCTGGACAATTGGTCCATCTAAGTCGATGGGTTGTGCTACACTGAGAGCGGTATTTGACTTCTCGAGGTAGTTCCCTTGAACTTGACTAGGACTTGTGATATCCATGGCTGCTTGCTTACTCTTGGGTCCTCAATTGGAGTAAGAAGATACAGTAGGTACATAGGTATGAAAAGAGAAATGAAAACCCAACAACGGCTTGTCTAAATAGATAACGGGTTGCTTCCAGCTCAAGCCTACCTGCTCCCACTTGTCGATTTTTTCTCTTCAAATCCAAAATATCCGCTCTGGCCCATTGTATCAGTCCCACACCTTCGTAAATAAATATCCGCTTGTCAATATCAACGAACCACTTCCTCGGGACTGTCCCATACGTAAGGCTTTTTATTTGCTGAAAATCGATCCAATTGTGGAGTGCTCCATAAACATGGTACTATTGTACTATTGCAGCCTCAATCTTGGACAGCAGCTTATGGGTGTTTCGCTTGAAGATTGAAGATTGAAGTGGGTTGCAAAAATATTGCGTGATACTCTGCGAATATGACTACAAGACTGGGATATGTGATGCAATTGTCCACCCCACTTTTGAGAACGGATTGATGAGGAAGAAGAGAACGACGACGGATAGCCACGCAAGTCATGATGACTATAAACACTTTAAACTTTGGTTGGTAGAGTTAAAGAGGCCTGCAAAAGTTTATTGTAAACCATGCGAGAACTTAGGTACGATTGTTTGAAACGTGAAAGATGAGGGGTAAAGGCTCGCTAACACGCACTCGCGCAGGTAGGAGACGTATTATCTGGATTCGTAGATACAATTACTCTTTTCTCTTGAGAGTATAAGTATCTCGTCGATACACGAAGTCGTGGTTTCGGGAGCTGCTATCATTGCTGAGCTTTATTTTCCAAATTCCCTTTCTGTGTAGGGACAGGCAATCATCCTTCGCAGAAGTTCGAAGTATTGACCTAGAGTCTTAGCTCGTCTCCGTCGAAGTTCTTCCTATCTGCAATAGATTTATTTGATGGCATGGGATATTCGTAGCACATGAAGATGGTCCAAATATCCAAGTCTAGAGATAAGCTTCTGGTGTTTGCTAGGCATGCTTGATGGTGGCTGGTCAGAATTGCAGAAAGCTTGTAAGATTGACCATTTCATAAGCATTGCGATGAAAAAGAAATAACTACTTTGAGTAACAGAAAGTATTGTTCCGATCTCCTAGAGGAAGAACAAGGGCAAATCGCATCAACTGCGATCGATGTTCACCGGGTTAGACAAGTACTGTACGTCCGTAGGACGGCCGAGTTTTCAGGTCTTCAGGGCTATGCCGTCTCGAGGCCGTGTTGGTTCGCTTGCTGTACTCCAGGTCTTGGCACGCTAACATCATCCATGAACATCCCCTCCAGGTATGTAGACCAAGTTTCACTCTGAATAACCATTGAGATTATCATACTGTACTGCAACTCTTCGCGAATATCTTCCTCCCAATATTACTGATTGCATTTTATGTGCTCTGATAGCCTTTCTTAAGACAGAGACATGTGTTCGTGAGCTGAAAACTGTACATAGGCCATTAAGAAGGGTAAGCAGTGGCTACCTTTCAGCCCAAAGAACACGTACGTCCCAGGATATCATATTCCCAAAACGAACCAATAGTACGACGAAGTCCATTTATTTTGCTTAACACGACGGTTGAATTCTGATTGGGCGACGATATGATCCATGTGTGGGCAATACCGCCATCGGGAAGCTGTGCCACTCGATCTCAGGATCAATCGGCAGGATGTCTCTCGATGCAATGCTCTGAATACAGTGCAGCCTTTGACAGAAGTACTGCACGGGGCTCCAATTCAAATGTCTTCAAATATATAAATCAGGACTTTGTCAACGGAGCGGGATTTGGATTGATTCTTTCATGAAACGGCCCCTGACCTATGCGAAAGTTTCTTGATTGGTCTTCCGTCTTCCGTCCTCCGTCTTCAATCGCAAATGGGATTAGACTTGGCAGCGTCAGCACTACTGACTTTGATAACTTCTAGTTCCTCAACTTTACACCCCTCTGCGCTTCTTCAAGTCTGATTTTTAGCCCTGTGCGAAGCTGGGAATCGATTCAATATGCTTCAATACGTTTCCATCGTGTCTCTCCTCTATGGGCTTCCAGCACTACTCATATTCTCAAAAGTCGTGGCCTACATTACGTGGTATATCACTACATTCAAGGAAGCACATCGCTTTGCAGCGACTTCCACGGTCCCAAGCGTCACAGTAAGGGAATGATCTAGTCTCATATCGAGCATTACTATGTGCAGCACAAGCTATATAGTCGAAGTTGATGCAATAGTCTTGAGGATGCAGTACATACATGATACAACACTGTGCTAATACACCATTTCTAGATCTACAGCCATTGCAGCTCCGTCATATTTTGGCTTGCATCAACCTGGACTGCTCCTTTCATTGAGGCCTTGCCTTTCGGATGGGGTCACTGGGTTCTATATGTCAAGAAAGATGCTAGCTATCATTACAGAGGCAAATTACACCGAGAGGAACTCAAATCAGATGTCTTGTATGCAGCATCTTCATTTCCATGATTCTATTCCCAAGTCATATCCTGCGTTGGTATCTTCAGAAAAGTTTCGGGGGTAGAAAGGATTTTGTGTCTCCCCGCGCTTTAGTCGACAGGACCCTTCTGACCTTCTAAAGCTGGACTGTAGGACCCGGCGGCCAACAACTCTTTGTGTCTGACGCAGACGTTATATCTCAGATAGTGCACAGATGGAAGGATTTCTCGAAGAAAGTGGTGCACTACCGTACATTGGCGGTATTTGGACCCAACGTTCTCACCGTGGAAGGATCAGATGTAAGTAACATTCGGATTCTAATCCAACCCTCCTAACTGCTCGCATCCGTTTTCATGATGCAAGCTCTCTCATGTTTCGCGCATAAACTTGGGAACATGTACTGACTCTCTGGTCATCTAGTGGCAGAGGCATCGAAAGATTACAGGTCCCCCATTCAATGAGAGAAACAGCAGGTAGATCTACAACTATTTGCTGTTGGTACCCCGAGCTGACTTCTTTCAAGCTTGGTCTTTCAAAAGTCAGTCGCGCAAGGCAGAGATATGCTTGACTCATTCACACATGACGTTGAAGGTCGTCAAGCAAGTCCGGTTGTGGAGGATCTCATGCACTGGTAAGCCACAGTCCAGCCATCTATGTGTCCCCCTGATCAGACAGCTTGTCAACTCTTTAAGTCTATCACTTTCTCCGCTGACTTGGGTCACAGGGCGATGACAGTGGCACTTCACGTCATATCCTCAGCGGCATTCAGTCTTCACATGCCATGTAGGTTTTGAAAGAGCCAGCAACTCGTTTTTTGGTTGTCTTAAGACGTTCCCGAACAAATCACACGTTCTCCAACACATTCATCTGAAAATTGCTGACTTGAATAATACCCAGGGCCAACTAAATCGGTTTCTTCTCCTGTCCGTCCTTGGGAGACATCGCAAGACAATCTCGCAGCCAGCAAATCAATGGGAGCCCAGAAACACAAAATGACATTTCAGCACTGTGTGGATGCGGTCATGAAGTACCTTCCATTTATCATATTCTTTCCCGATTGGCTTCTTCGCAAAAGCCCTTTCGAGACCATGCGAAAGATGCACCTATCCTCAGACGAGTTCAGGAGCCACATGAAAGAGCTAATCGATGACAATCAAAACACTCTTGACTCGACAAACGAGGACAACAGGGAAGACGTCAATGTCGGCAAAAACGATCTGCTGAGCAACATCATCAAGGCTAGTGCGGCAGACAAGAAACAGACACTGAGCAGCGAAGAGATGATTGGCAATATCTTCATCTTCATCGTGGCAGGTCATGAAACTACCGCAAATACCTTGCAAACCTGTCTGATCCTCCTCGCGATATATCCTGACGTCCAGGAGGCCGTTCAAGCCGAAATCGACAGCATCTGGGCTACGAAGAAACCAGGCGAAGACTTGGTGTATAAAGATGATTACCCGAAGATGAGACTGATATCTGCACTGATGGTAAGTTCCCACATCTCTGCTTCCCCCCCGGAAACTGCTCACAGACAACTCAGCTCGAAGGCCTCCGATTGTATCCTCCTGTTGCTGGGATCCCCAAAGAGGTACCTATAGAGAATCTCGAGGGACAGACTCTCACTTATCGGAACAAACCATTGTTCATCCCTCCCGGGACCGACATAACGCTAGACGTCGTCTCCACGCAGCTCAATCCTCTCTACTGGGGCGAGGACTCTCTAGAATTCAAACCCTTCCGCTGGCTCATGCCACCAGGTTACGTTGCTCCTCCCAACACCACCAACGAATCTCCAGGCCACGCTGACCTCCTTTGCCCACCCAAAGGTGCGTTTATGGCTTTCAGTACGGGCTTCAGAGGGTGTCTTGGGAGGAAGTTCGCACAGGTTGAGTTCTGTACCCTGATTGCGGTGCTTTTGAAAGACTATTCTATCGAGTTGGTCAGTGAGAAGGGCGCGGGTTTTCAGGAGGCAAAGAATCAGGCAATTGATGCGATGTTTGATAGAAAGACGGAGATCGCTATGAGGATGCAGAAGGCTGTCAAGGTGAGGTTCGTGAAGAGGGGTAGCGAATCGTTTCCTCCTCGTGCCTAGATTCTCGGTTACGGATCTTATAATTTGCAGACTGTGGTGCTTGGTTTACTTGGAAGACATAGGATATGGAGTAAGGTAGACGACGGCTATTCAACGAGCACCAGGTATCTACTTTTGGTCATAAAATCCAAAAGTTACAATTCAGTTTAGACAAGTAGAAGATTGATTTCGATGTCTATTTTGGGATAACGCTAGAGTCCAAGAACATCCAACAAGCGTTTCAAGCTAGCCCATGAAATCCAAAACTCCAATAACATCAAGATCTCTGCATAGAAAAAGGAAATAACAAAATACGTTGGAGCAATCAGAGGGGAGTATGCACGCTGAGTCAGCATTTCCATTTGACCTCCACGAACCAACAGTACAGTAGTGGCACGGCTCGATCCGCGAGACTGTCTCCAATCTTCAGCTAACTCCATCAAATCTAACTGACATGATGGCAACAAGAAAAAACTCGTCATGCCGATTGCAACTCTCTACTGTACCAATCTCAATCTGGAGATAAATCCCTGGAATCCCGATCCTTGCGTCCATCATGGGAGGTTCAATCACCAGATTCGTGCCCGGACCGAGCGAGGGAGCGGTATGCATACTGCAGATGCAAGCACCGGGATGACAATACGACCACGTCGTGGATCTTCTGAGCAACCAGGGGAAGGGAGTGGAGTGAAGGAAAGGGCGAATCCCTTCAGCAGTGGGAGGATTTCAGCCTCTCGAATATCTGGCCAGACCTGCGCAGACCATCGGAACGGCATGCTTGAACCAATGGTGTGGTGTTCGTGAGTGTGGCTTGCATGCCGTTCAGCTGACAGACGTGGAGAGCGCACTGTGGATAACTGATCCCATGAATCCAATTGCGGCCCTTGTTCTGACCGCAGCATGTGTGGATGAGTGAGTGAGTGAGTGCATATGAGTGGGTGTGCGATACACTCAGCTTCTTTACATGTTCTCGGCGCGGGCACGCCCTTGCTTCCTTTTTTCCTTCCTTCCCCTCTGTTTCGTTTCATTTCATTTCTCACAGTACAAATTTCCACAATGACGGGTCTGGGTGTATACTGTTCTTGATATACTTGTGTAGATCTTGCGATAGTTCGCGCCAATTCCGAGACTTGTATATGGCACAATGGCTTCCTTGCGCCTTGTGATCGCAGTTACTTTCGCGCTGTGCTACCTCACCACAGCCCAGTATGCCGGAATGGAATTACCAGCCGGTCTCAGTCCTCGGTATTATCTAGGTGGATTGGTAGAGAGGCAGAGCGGAGTCTGTCCAGGTGGCTCGAAAGAGCATTCATGTAAGTTCCATTCATTCTCACACTCCTTCATATCCCTACTAACATACCCACAGGTCTAGATGTAGGAAATGTATCAGGCTGTTGCGAGAACGATAGCTACTGCTTGATAGACAACAATTACAACCTCACCTGCTGTCCCATCGGCTCCAACTGCCGCATCACGGCCTGCGACGCAGCACACTACATCTGTCCGTCGACGTCCATCAACAGCGGCAGTGCCACAATCTACCAATCATGCTGCGCCCGAAGCTGCCCTACCACAAGTCAATTCAAATGCGACGCTTCTTTCGGCGGAGGATGTTGTGGGTACGGCTCCGTCTGCGCCTCCAACAACCAGTGTATCTCGACTGCTACACAGTCAGTCTCTGCTGTCGTATCGCAGATCCCAAGTGGTTGTACCACGAGCCAGATCGCGTGCCCGACTTCTATCGGTGGAGGATGTTGCAATGTAGGTCTCGCGTGTACGGTATTAGATAATACGAATTACTGCGCTGCGTCCACGGGGATGGCTACCAGAACAGGTATGAACGGTATCCTAGCCACCGCCGTATCGAAACCCTCATCTGGTCTTTCCACGGGAGCAAAGGCTGGGATAGGAGCAGGTGTAGCGGTTGGAGCGTGCGTGGTTGTGGGAATCTTCCTGTGGTTCTGTCTGGCTCATAGGAAACGCTCTAAGAGCGATCAATCCAGTGCGGCTTCTGGACCGGAGATGTCTCAAGGTTCTGAGGCGGGCTTGAAGAGACCTTCACAGGGACGACAGGCGTCTGATTATTTCGGTCCTACTGCTGCTTCGGGACCGTTCACGGAGAGCCCGACTTCTCCTACCTCGAGGAGTCCGGGTGGAAATAGAGGAGTACCAGCTAATCCCCAGAGTCCGGGGGATATCACTACGCCGGTCGAGATCGATTCGAGGGATCACTCCAATGTCACGTCGCCTGGATTGTTCGAATATAGCAAGTCAGGGGGAACTACGAGTCATCCCGTGGAATTGCCTTGAGAGAAAAATTTCTTCAAATTCGCTTGTCTAATTAATAACTGTCGCTCCTTTGCTGATTACTGGATGTGTTGCCGAGAGAACCAAATCGCCTCCAAGTCAAAACACCGCCAGTCAATTACTCGAACATGTTCTTTTCCAATACCATGCACGCAGATGCAGATGCAACCAACGCCCCCACAGCCCTCCCAAACGCCGTGAATGCCAGGAAACAAAAGAAATTCCTACGATAGTGCTCCTCCAAATGGTGTACTCTCTCTCAGATCTGCGACCAGGTCGTCCACGCTGCTCAGGTAGTTGCCCAATAGCGCCTGCTTCTCCTCTGTCGTCCTGGTTATTCCACTCTCGCTATCGGCTCTCTTCCTACTCTCTCGACTATTGAATGCACCTGCCAATTTGCTGGGGCTTCGTTGCAGCATTGCTGGGACCGAGACAGTGCTGTTTGCGGATGGGATAGAAGGTGTCTCGGGCATGAGGTAGAAGTAGAGGAATTCGACGAGCTTGAGCTTGACTTCTCTGCCTGTTTCGCGGGACTTAAAGATAGATGTGATAGTCAGGAGTCCATCGAGGTTCTCGAATGTGCGCGCGTTTTGAGGCGTTTCTATGAGGGCGCATGCAAGGGTGATGACAGTTGCGGATTGGATGGCTGGGCAGTTGATTGGTTCGAGGAGATCAAGGAGATGCTATCAAGTATCATAATTAGCACGGATCCAGCCATAGTTAGTTTCTTAGTAGGAGAGGAAGAAGAAGAATACGAACATTCATATACAGCTCTCTCGAGAACAAAGTCCTAGACGGAGGATGCAACAGTAAAGTTCCCTGAATCAGATCCAGCGTCTGGATAATCAACAGATCGTTCTGCCCATCATGCGACTTCCCCAACAACCTATCCAGACAACTGACCAAGCGCATCGCAACATTCCACTCGAAGCCATCCTGCAACTTGAAGAACTCCCTGAAGGCCGGGTCGCTGCTGAGCTCGCTGAGCGCTTTGCGCGGCGGTGGTTCCTTGCCTGGATCGATCACTGAGCGGCGCTTCTCGGCTGCGGACTTGGGCGAACTGTTGCTGGATGAGAGGCAGATCTGCGCGAGGAGGCCTTCGACTTGTCGGAGTCCCTTGCGGATCTTGGCTTGGTCGTAGGAGGAGAGGTTGTCGAATGACATGGAGAGTAGGGCCTCCATATTGATTTTCGGTTATGGCTTTGGATTTGTTGTTTTTTGTTGATGCTTTGGTGTATTGGGGGAATGGGGAATCGCTAGATGTTGCGATTGAAGAGCTCGAGAAGGGAGGGAAACGCCGGTGCCGGAAAATGTTAATACAGAAAAGGAGAATGGAAGGAGAGTGTTGTTGTTGTTAGGAATAGAAGCCAAAGCTTTTTGAGCTCAGGCTGTTTCTGGTATTTGATTTCCTGAGAGTTGTCAGGCCGGGGCTGTTCACACGGCAACAGCGACGCGATTATCATGCAGTCAACGGCCTTCCTTATCGGGCTGCTTTATCTTAGCGTCCTGTCTGCAGCCCAATGGAACCACTTCAGCTTCTGGCATGACGTCTCGAATCTGCACTGCAAATCTGTTGCTTGGACTGTGGAGAAAGAGGAAATGTGGTGAAACGGATTTTCATGTGTCTGTCCGGCACTTGCCCTGCTTGATCTTGACTTTCCCAGACATTCCATCCATCTTGTCCGTTTCCAGAAGACCAAAGTATATAATCGACGCCTTCAGTGGATCATGGGATGGAGTTCATTGGGTGGGCGGCACCGCGATACTCCCTTCGTATCAGCTTGGATGGGAAAATTTCGATAGGCTGCCAGCCTAGCATGTGAACACGAACGAGATGGTCTCGAGGCGTTGGACTGTCCTCTTTGCAGACAGGCAGCAGACGAGTTGACCAGTGACGTTGGATGTTCCAGTCCATCTCAGACATTCAGAGTGTCAATCAGTCCCATATAACTTTGCCCTGGGGTATACCACAGCATCAAGCGGAAGTCTAGTCCTGTGTTCTGTATTTGTGCTCCAACATACTCGTACCTACTTGTACTTGTATCCCCAAGCACATGCTTACTCCCATCTCCCATCCACCTCCTTCAGCTCCTCCGCAATTTCACATGTACACGACACACATCTACACCTCCGAGCTCCCTCTTAATCAACGGAAGCCTATTGACTTTGAGCTTCATCATCCAGCGATAGCCTTGCGCCCCTCAAGCGGATCCTGCAGCAGGCTCCCCTCCAATCGAAACACCAAAACCACAGACCCCACAGCCCACACCCAACCTTCCTTCAGAAAGCAACCAAGACGGAACCGACTATGTTCCACAGCAACCGCTCAGCACGAGGTACTTCTTCAACCATGCCCATGGTCTCCGAGAACCTACGATCTCCCAACGCCATCCCTCCTCGAACTTCCTCGACCGGCCAGAATGGCATTAATCATATAGCTTCCAAGCCTGTCCTGCGTCCGGTCCCAGAGGGCGACTGGATCAGCCAGAGGAAGCGCGACCTGACCATCCCAGCTTCCATCAATCCCACCATCCAACCAGCCGGCCCTCCCGATCCCTCGAAATACTACAAGAACGACATGGCGTTCCATGGGAAGGGGAGCTGGTCGGACGACAAGGAGTCGGTGCTCCTGGGACCATATGAATACTTGTTTGCACACCCAGGGAAGGATATCAGAACCCAATTGATCGCAGCGTTCAATGAGTGGCTGGAGGTCCCCCCCAAGAGCTTGGAAGTCATCACAAAAGTCGTGGGTATGCTGCATACAGCTTCCTTACTCGTGGACGACGTGGAAGACTCTTCACTGCTCCGGAGGGGTCTCCCCGTTGCGCACAGTATCTTCGGAACGGCACAGACGATCAACTCGGCGAACTATGTGTACTTTGTAGCTCTGCAGGAGCTGCAGAAGCTGAAGAACCCACAGGCCATCATGATTTATACGGAGGAGCTGTTGAATCTGCATAGAGGACAGGGAATGGATCTTTTCTGGAGGGATACGTTGACTTGTCCGAGCGAGGATGATTATCTCGAGATGGTGGGGAATAAGACGGGAGGATTGTTCAGGTTGGCTGTCAAGCTCATGCAAGCGGAGAGCAAGAACCTAAAGTGAGTGCACCTCGTGTAATCCCACTCCAAGCTCCAATTCCATTCCAAAATTTACGAATGTCTGCTAACATCCCCCTCAACAGAGACTGCGTCCCCCTCGTCAACCTCATTGGTATAATCTTCCAAATTCGCGACGACTACCAAAACCTCTCCTCACCCGAATACTCGCAAAACAAAGGCCTCTGCGAGGATCTCACCGAGGGCAAATTCTCCTTCCCCATCATCCACAGCATCCGCGCCAAGCCGGAGAATATGGTCCTCCTCAACATCCTGAAGCAGAAGACGGATGATGAGCAGGTTAAGCGGTACGCCGTGTCGTATATGGAGGGTACGGGCAGCTTTGAGTATTGTAGGAAGGTATTAGGGACATTGACGGAGAGGGCGAGGGTTTTAGTGGGGGATTTGGATGGGGAGGGTGTGGGTGCGGGTGAGAAGAATGGAAATGGGAAAACGAGTGGGAGTGGTAGTGGGGTGTTGAAGATTCTGGATAAGATGGCCGTTTGAGTGGTAGTGATGGCAAGGAAAGGTGTGCGATTTTCGGGATACGATTTGCGAGATATGAAAGGCGGGCAAATGCACACATGGCCGGAAAAAGGAGGGGAAACATAACTCTTGGGCAGGGCATTTCTGTGGCGTTCGGGGCGATTATATGATATCCTTTTGATTCTTATGCGAGGCTAGGTCTTATAATAATGAAGGGGGAATATGCCACTGAATACTCTCCAAGAAATACGATTTGGTAGGTATCCTGAGCTGAGCGACTGGGGATTTCTGTGAGTGGTATTCACGCATGTCTGAACCTTAACATCCTTGGTTTTGCAAATTCAAACGTTCGGATCTCCTGTATGCCTTGTTCTAGAGTAAAATACATGTATTCACTCCTGTGGTTCTCAGTCAGGACATTATTATGAGCTTGTTTACAGGCTCGTTTGCAATAGCTTCGCTCGCTACCCCTTTAAATAGCCGAGAAATGGGAGACAAAGAAAGGATTCATCTTCGACGAGCACGCTGGCTAGATAACAAGAACTTATTCATTTTTGCATATGTAGAGGCAATAGGGTGAACTTGATGAATTCTTTACTGGCGTGTAATAGAGAATATCCGTCAATGGCATTTCAGAATAAGAGGGGGGAACAACTGAGATAGGTAGACTGGTATGGCTATGTTGTGTATCCGTTCCGAACGCCGAGAGCGTGTTATTAGTTGACTCTATTAGAACTTAGAACTCCAGCCAGTACTCGTACCCCGTATACTCGAAGTTATGTAGTGGCATCAGTGGATACCGCCCGGTCAGCGATGCGCTGTTACCCAAACATTCTTGGCACAACTTCAAGCTTAATATAAACAATTGTTCCGAAACAACTTGGCGAATTCCTTCCTTGCATGACATGACAAAGGCGCTCGTTGGGATGAACACTGAACACCACCGCTGGTGCTAGTTGTAGGTGCTGATTCGAGGAAAGTTGAAAAAAGACACAAACTCGACACCACCTATTGGGAATTCACCGGGTAAATATTAATCTAAACCTCCAAATCCCATTTCCTTGGCTTCAAGTGCCCAGGAATTTCAGAGGGCAATTATAGCATCCACCAGTAAGAACCGCGAGAGCAGTCTGTATGGATTCACGTCGTGGAGACCTGTTACGTCTATTTGGACCAGTAGGAAGATGTCTAGTGGTGATAAATTGGTGTTGTTAAGTTACCCAAGGCTTGGGAAAGCTTCGACTCCAGATTTTTTAGGTTGAATGTAGAAGGTCTGTAGCGCACTACTCTTACCCTTGACTTTGTGAGGCCGGAGATGCCTTCATGTGCATCGGGCGGATTATTCGAGTGGATGTAATGGAGATCCTCTTCTCGGATTCGTATTCAGAGGAAGGAGACTCGGATGGATGGGCTGAAAGAGAGAGGTTTAGCTGGGGAGGGAGATATTCTACTACAGCAATAAGTTTAAGTATAAGTACCTGACTTACTTTCCTTTCTATGCTAGTCACCTTTCCAACACTCCTCTACAGGTTTCTCGTCTCTGCTTCTTCATTGTCTTCATCTGCTTGAGAATCTCACCCGCAACAATGAAGACTTCCTTCGCTCTCCTCGCCCTCCCCCTCCTCTCATCCGCAGCCCTCCTCCCCCGAGAAGCATCAACAACAACTCTCCCCGCCCACACAGGCACACTTACACTTCCCAGCGCAACACGCATCCCCGCCGGCGGCTCCTACGATGGAAAGATGAAACGCATCGACACCGGCCACCCTTGCGAGCTTGACGTCGAACTCGGCGATGGCGATATCGTCTTCATCCTAGGCGAGGGCGCAACGTTGAGCAATGTCATCATCGGCCCAGCGCAGAAGAAGGGCGTTCACTGTGTCGGGAAATGTACATTGATCAATGTGTGGTGGGCTAAGACGTGTTATTATGGATTGAGTGTTTTGAGCCAGAAGGCGGGTGATAAGACTGTTATTAGAGGTGGAGGTGCTTTTGGTAATACTGGGACTAATGGTAAGTTGAGTTTTTCTTCCTTCCTTCCTTTCTTTCTAGTAAGCTAGGGAGAAGATATATTAGAGTGATAAGTACTGACTTGTTGATTTTTGTTCCTAGTTATTGAGAGCTCTGGAGCTGGTACGGTGGAAGTGACGAATTTCTATGCGCAGGGCTTCGGGAGTCTGTATAAATCAACTGGATACTCTGCGAACAGCGTTGCTCGCCATGCTATCCTCTCTGATATCACAGCGAAGAATGGGAAGAATCTTGCAGGTGAATTTTTTTCTTCTTGCCACCTTGCCCGCTAGATAGAGGGGTTTAGATGTAACAATACTGATGAAAACAAGCGATCAATTCCAATTTCGGGGACACAGCAAAGATCACAAAGTCGAGCTTGACTTCAACAACCAACGTCTGCACTACGTTCAAGGGCACTTCCGTCAAGGGTAATGAAGCTGTGAAAATTGGAAGTGGCAATGATGGAAAGAACTGCATATATGGCAGTGATGTTGTTTCTGCTTAGGGTTGACTGTTGACGACTTAGTGAAGACTGACGAGGAGGATGTACCTGGGAGGTAGTTAGCTTCTTGTTCAAAGACTCGGACTCAGATACTCTCGGTCTCCACTGACTTCCTCGATAATTTTGCCATTCAAGTCTTAAGTTTGTATTTGTAATGATCTAGAGCTACGCGCTCCCTTTTCTTCATCAATACAGCCTGCACCAAGAAGTAAGAAGCTGCTGAGCCACCCATCCACTTGATATTACTTGCCGTTTTCTGAGTCCGAGACTCCCCGCGTTCGGCAAAGCGGGCAGGCATTCCGTCCACCATGCAGACAGCCTCGGGTGATCTTCGGGATCGCCATCAGAGCTAAAACTCCACCTCCCAGTCGCACCAATGATCTGTTTCTTGGTCTGATTTTACCCGGAATTCAGCCATAACTTGGGACCAGTTTTCTGTGTTTTGTGCACGAGTAGTACAGGACTAGCTAGGCGGGACCAAGTCCACGGTTTCCGAGCTGGCTTTGCGCGTTGCTGGAGAATATTCGGCCAATTGAGGCTTCTTATGGCTATCATGGGGTGCTGTACTTCGCTGTAATGTGACGAAAGTGAGTGAGTGGACAAGGTGGGATGGATGGTGCCATGGCCATGGAGGGGAGAGGGGAGAGGGGAGAGGAGAATCGGGGGAAGAGGCGGATGTAGTTCCCCTCGTCCTCCCATCTTTCCTTCTCTTCATATTTATATATCTTCTTCCCCTCTGCTATTTCTTCTCTTTTCTGACTTTCTATCCATACCATCCTTTTCTTCAGCCGAAATTCCTCAATATCAGACAACATGACAGCTACTTTTGACGTCGAGGATGTTCTCTCCAAGCTCAACGTGGTTGAGAAAGTCTCTTTACTAGCAGGTTTGATACCCACTCGTTACACTTTGTCTCCTTCTTCTTCCTTCCTTTCTCTCCCACTCACTAATCATAATCAGGTTCTGACTGGTGGCATACCGTTGCGGTTCCCAAGTATGGAGTCCCAGCGATTCGAGTCTCGGATGGACCTAATGGTGTTCGTGGAACCCGATTCTTCAATGGCATCAAAGCAGCTTGTTTCCCCTGCGGTACTGCTCTCGGAGCAACTTGGGACGTCAACATCCTTCGTGAAGCTGGTGTGCTCATGGGAGAAGAGAGTAAAGCCAAGGGAGCTCACGTGATTCTTGGTCCAACTATCAATATCCAAAGATCACCGCTGGGCGGCAGAGGCTTCGAGAGTTTGAGTGAAGATCCTGTCTTGGCTGGAATTGGAGCTGCTGCTTTAGTGAACGGTATTCAAGATACTGGCGTTGTTGCTACCATTAAGCACTTTGTGTGCAACGACCAAGAACATGAACGTAACGGAACGAATGCTATCGTCACAGAGAGAGCTTTGAGAGAAATCTACTCGTTGGCTTTCCAATTGGTTGTTAGAGACTCCAACCCTGGATGCTTCATGACAGCCTACAACAAAGTCAATGGGGTTCATGTTAGTGAGAATCCCAAGATTTTGGCTGGTATGTTGAGAGGAGAGTGGGGATGGAATGGATGTGTCATGTCGGATTGGTGAGTTTGATTCACCCACCTTGTCATACGGATAAGTCAACTAATCGTCGCAGGTGGGGAACATACTCTACTTCTGAAGCAGTCAATGCCGGTCTCGATTTGGAGATGCCCGGTGCAACCAAGTGGCGCGGGGAGATGTTAGTCCAGGCTGTTGGCGTCAACAAGGTTGCAGAGTACGTCTTGGATGAGAGAGTCCGGAATGTTCTCAACCTCGTCAATAAATGTGCCGCTGCAAAGATCCCAGAGCATGCCGAGGAAACGACAGCAGATACACCTGAGACTGCAGCTTTCCTTAGAAAGATTGGTGGTGAGTCAATTGTGTTGATGAAGAACGAGGGCGATATTCTGCCTTTGAAGAAAGATAAAAAGGTAAGCTCCAGCAACACATATTTTGTAAGTGCCATAAGCTAACTCAAAAGACTCTTATCCTTGGACCAAACGCGAAGATTGCATACTACCATGGTGGTGGTTCGGCGTCCCTCGCAGCTTATTACGCCGTGACTCCATTCGACGGCATCAGTGCCCAACTTACCTCCCCACCCGAATATACAGTAGGATGTTATGCACACAAGGAACTCCCACTCCTAGGCAACCTCCTCAAAACCGACAAAGGCGAGCCAGGCGTCAGATTCCGTGCCTACAATGACCCACCCTCGGTCAAAGACCGCCAGCATGTCGACGAAATTACACTTACCAAGACTGAATTCCTGCTTATGGACTACAACCCTCCTGCCATCAAGCAAGCATTGTGGTATGCAGATGTCGAAGGCACATTTATTGGCGAGGAAGATGGAGACTTCGAGATCGGACTCGGTGTCTACGGAGCCGCCAAGTTGTACGTTAACGGCAAGCTGCTGATTGATAATGACACCAAACAAACCAAAGGAACGCTGTTCTTCAACTGCGGCACAATCGAAGAGAAGGGCATACTGCCTGTGAAGAAGGGTGAAAAGTACGATGTCAAGGTTGAGTTTGCAAGTGCTCCAGCTTGCAAGTTGAACCAAGGAAGTAATGTTCTTTTCGGAGGTGGTGCTGTCAGAATTGGTGGTGCTAAGATCATTGATGCTGATGAAGAAGTCAAGCATGCCGCTGCATTAGCAAAGGATGCTGACCAGGTCATCATTGTCGCCGGATTAAACGTAAGGAACTTCTCCCACTCCAAATCGACTTGCTAACATGACTAGGCCGACTGGGAAACCGAAGGCTCCGACAGAGAAAGCATGTCTCTTCCAGGACACATGGATGCTCTGATTTCCGCAGTCTCAACCGCAAACCCATCAACAGTCGTGGTTATGCAAAGTGGCACTCCAGTAGCTATGCCTTGGATCTCATCTGTCAATGCACTTGTCCATGCTGTAAGTGTCCTTTCTCGGCACAGTAGTACCTAATTGACAGTTCCATAGTGGTACGGTGGCAATGAGACGGGCAATGCTATTGCAGACATCCTCTTCGGAAACGTTAACCCCAGCGCCAAACTTCCTCTCAGCTTCCCAGTCAGACTTCAAGATAACCCGGCATTCTTGAACTACCGAACCGAGCGTGGACGAACTCTATATGGAGAGGTAAGCATTTTTCTCCTTTCGAATTGAGAATGTGTTCTGGCAGAGATGGTGGCTCTGGTACACGCTACGCCCTCTCTTTTTCTTATGGATGCTCACTAATACGTTGCTCAACCTACAGGACGTCTATGTCGGTTACAGATGGTACGAACAACTCGACCTCCCAGTCCTCTTCCCCTTTGGCCACGGTCTCTCATACACGAGCTACTCGTACTCTGATCTCAGTGTTTCCAAGACGGATACAGACCTGAAAGTCAGTGTCAAAGTCACCAACACAGGCGCCATCGCCGGCTCTGAAATCGTACAAGTCTACGTGTCGCAGAAGAACCCCAGCATCCGCCGGCCACTCAAGGAGCTGAAAGGCTTCGCTAAAGTTGCCTTGGAAAAGGGAGAGAGCAAGGTTGTTGAGATCCCGATTGCGCTTAAGTATGCAGCAAGCTTCTGGGATGAGATCAGAGAGAAGTGGATTGTGGAGAAGGACGACTATGAGGTTATTGTGGGCAAGAGTAGCCAGGATGCTGGGGCGCTGAAGGCGGGATTCACAGTTGAGAAGACCAGCTGGTGGAGTGGATTGTGAGAACGTTAAGCGAAGGAAGGAATATGCATTGCAAGCCGTGAGGGGTTCGTATGGGTAATAGAAGTTCAAAATGGGCGACATTGACTATTAAATCCTAGACTGTGTCATTTCGAGTTGTCAAAGTTTGTTTGGAGATTTGGATTTGTGGCATTAAGTTCTCTGTTCTCAGATCCTGAGAGGACATGAGAGATGAAGAAATCTTGAGCATTGAACGCATTTGGGGCATTTACTTCGTTAAAATGTGTTAAGCGTGGTTAAACTTCCTTAGCAACTAGCATGACATTAGAGCACAGAAACATCACTTTGAACTTGGGAAGTCCTTTTGAAATACATCCTGAAGAGAGAAGAGAGATAGAGGAGTAACACGAATTACCAATTTGAAGCCTTTGATTCGCTAATATGTCTGTCATGTGATTCGTCGGAGTTCACCGAAGTGGCTCGGACGAGTTTGGCTCTTGTTGGATGGGTGAAGCTTCCGCGATTGCTTTCCAATTGAAATAACCAGCAAAACACTCGGATTTCAGGTTTGGTATGTCTAACTGATTCCTAAGCTTCCTAGCCCTTCTTTCTTTGATATTTCAATATTTTGAGTTGTTAAAAGTTCCCAGCCCATCGGTACTGTACCTCCCCCTTTGCTCTCCCCTGGATATACAAGGGTCAATACCCCGCTGTTAGCGTCAACCATCTTTGACATAGACACCTCCACCTCTTCACCGACGCGGGAGGGCGAGGCCATCGGAGAGCTCCATTGAAGCTCTCCATGACATTGGCCTAGATAAGGCAAACGCAGCCGGCCGGCCCACTAAGCTGCGATGAGAAGGGTAGGAAGAAGAAATTCCTCTTGTCTGTACTTATCTTTCACCATTTCTCTCTTGTTCTGCTTCTTCTTCTGATCCTCTCAGATATCTATTTTACTGTCGTCCTTGTACAGACTTTACTACAAGTGCTTTACTTACAAGCCAGCCGACAGTCGGCATATCCCTCAATTTCCGTTGCTTTTCTCTGACTTCTGATCGGCCGGAAACGAATTACGATACCTAGAGTTGAGAGGCCATTGTGTTACAGGAACTGAGGAACTGGACAACCAGAAGCAGTAGAGCTCACCTCTCCTCTCCCGGAGCGAACTCCAACCATCCCCCAAGATGGCGCCTATTGCCATCACTCCAGAGCCTGCGGTCTCCCCCTCTGCCACCCACTCCCTCTCTTCTGTCACGACTACCTACGACGACACCCTTCGATTCTACCTCAACGGCACGAAAGTCGTGATCGACAATATCGACCCCGAGACCACCCTCCTCGAATACCTCCGTGGCATTGGCCTTACGGGGACAAAGTTAGGATGTGCTGAAGGAGGATGCGGAGCTTGTACTGTCGTGGTATCACAATTCAACCCTACAACGAAGAAGATCTATCATGCCAGTGTAAATGCATGTTTGGCGCCGCTGGTGAGCGTGGATGGGAAGCACGTCATCACAATTGAGGGGATTGGGAATACCAAGAGACCGCATCCTACACAAGAGAGAATCGCCAAGGGCAATGGAAGCCAGTGTGGATTCTGTACCCCGGGCATAGTGATGAGTCTTTATGCTCTTCTGAGGAATGACTCTAGCCCTTCGGAACATGATGTAGAGGAGGCGTTTGATGGGAATCTGTGCAGATGTACGGGCTACCGACCTATATTAGATGCAGCCCAGACGTTCAGTGTGGATAAGTCTTGCGGAAAGGCAAAGGCGAATGGTGGTGGTGGATGCTGTATGGAAAATGGAGGTGGTGCTGGAGGATGCTGCAAAGATGGCTTCAAAGATGATCAACCAATCAAGCGCTTCACACCTCCTGGATTCATCGAATACAACCCAGACACTGAACTTATTTTCCCTCCTTCTCTTACGAAGCACGAATTCAGACCTTTGGCTTTTGGCAACAAGAGGAAGAGGTGGTATCGTCCGGTTACGATGGAACAGCTCTTGGAAATCAAGAGTGTCTATCCCTCGGCGAAAATCATTGGAGGATCTACAGAGACTCAAATCGAGATCAAGTTCAAGGGTATGCAATATACAGCCTCCGTGTTCGTCGGTGACATCCCAGAGCTACGACAATACACATTCAAGGATGACCACCTTGAGATTGGTGGAAATGTCATCCTTACCGATCTGGAGGCAATTGCCCTCAAAGCAGTTGAGCATTACGGCCCAGTGAAAGGGCAAGTTTTCACTGCAATCCACAAGCAATTGAAATATTTTGCAGGTCGACAAATCAGAAATGTCGGGACTCCCGCTGGTAACCTCGCAACTGCATCTCCTATTTCAGATCTCAACCCAGTTTTCGTGGCTGCCAATGCGATCATCGTGGCCAAGTCTTTGGATAAAGAGACGGAGATTCCAATGTCCCAATTTTTCAAGGGATATCGGACGACGGCTCTTCCACCAGATGCCATCATTGCAAGCATTCGAATTCCGGTAACGAGCGAGAAGGGAGAGTTCTTCCAGGCCTTCAAACAAGCGAAGCGGAAGGATGACGATATTGCGATTGTCAATGCTGCCCTTCGAATCTCTCTCAGTGACAAGCATGTCGTCGAAAGTGCTGATCTGGTCTATGGTGGAATGGCACCCACAACTGTGGCTGCAAAGACTGCTGGAGCCTATCTTGTTGGCAAATCTTTGGTAGATCCAGCAACATTGGAAGGTACTATGAATGCGCTGGAGCAGGACTTTGATCTCAGATTTGGCGTGCCTGGTGGCATGGCCACATACCGAAAGTCACTTGCCTTAGGTTTCTTCTATCGCTTCTACCATGAGGTGCTTTCGAAACTTGAAGTAAACGAGGCAGACCTGGATGAAGAGGTCATTGCTGAAATCGAAAGATCCATCTCAATGGGCAAAGAAGACCGTGATGCAACTGTCGCCTATCAACAGAATATCCTTGGAAAGGCCAACCCTCATGTGGCGGCATTGAAGCAGACAACCGGAGAAGCTCAATACACAGACGATATCCCAGTTCAGAAGAACGAGCTCTATGGCTGCTTGGTGCTGTCAACGAAGCCGCATGCCAAGATTATCTCCGTGGATTATTCACCTGCAATGGACATCCCCGGTGTTGTGCGGTGGGTAGATCACACTGACATGCCATCCCCAGAAGCGAACTACTGGGGAGCTCCTGTCTGCGATGAGCCATTCTTCGCTGTCGATGAGGTCTTCACTGCGGGTCAGCCAATTGGTATCGTCCTGGCAGACAGTGCCGCCCATGCCTCGCTTGCAGCAAGAGCCGTGAAAGTTGAATATGAAGAGCTTCCTGCCATATTCACGATCGAGGAGGCAATTGAGAAGGAGAGTTTCTTTGAGCATTCCAGATACATCAAGAAGGGAGACGTGGCAGAGGCGTTCAGGACCGCTGACCATGTCTTCACTGGTGTCACTAGGATGGGTGGGCAAGAGCATTTCTATCTTGAGACTAATGCTGTTGTTGCAGTGCCGAAACCCGAAGATGGAGAGATGGAGATCTATGCCAGCACTCAGAATCCCACTGAGACGTAAGCATTCCCCCTTTTCCTTGCGTTTTCCGTGGCAAAGCTGACTCTCAATAGGCAAACCTATGTTGCGAAAGTATGCGACGTCGCCGCCAACAAGGTTGTCTCAAAGGTCAAGCGCCTAGGCGGTGGCTTTGGTGGCAAAGAAACTCGGTCAATACAGCTCACCTGTATTGTGGCACTGGCTGCGAAGAAGACCGGCCGTCCTGTTCGCTGCATGCTGAACCGTGATGAGGATATGGTGACTTCTGGTCAGAGGCATCCTTTCCTCGCACATTGGAAAGTAGCTGTGAACAAAGATGGAAAGCTCCAGGCTTTAGACGCCGATGTCTTTTGCAATGGTGGCTGGACTCAGGATCTCAGCGCCGCTGTTTGCGACAGAGCACTGTCCCATATTGACGGCTGTTATCTCATTCCTAATGTTGATGTGCGAGGGAGACTTGCTAAGACTAACACTATGAGTAACACGGCTTTCCGAGGATTTGGAGGTCCGCAGGGTATCTTCATTTCAGAGTCGTATATGGAGGAGATTTCAGACCGTTTGGATATTCCTGTCGAGAGACTTCGAGAGATCAACTTCTATAAGCCGGATGAGGAGACACATTTCAATCAAAGTAAGTATTTCACACGCATCATGCTCAGAGGCTCGAGAGAAGTTCTCTGGGAAACTTATGACCGGTTGAGAATTCGATGCTAACATTGCTTAGGTTTGAAGGATTGGCACGTACCGATCATGTACAAGCAGGTGCAGGAAGAATCAAATTACGCCGAGCGACGAGAGGCCATAACGAAGTTCAATGCAGAACACAAGTGGAAGAAGAGAGGTCTTGCTCTCATCCCTACGAAGTTCGGTATCTCTTTCACTGCTCTCTTCCTCAATCAAGCTGGTGCTTTGGTACACATCTACCATGATGGCTCGGTTCTTGTCGCCCACGGTGGAACGGAAATGGGACAGGGTCTTCACACGAAGATGACTATGATTGCTGCTGAATCTTTGGGAGTACCTTTGCAAGATGTGTTCATCTCTGAAACTGCTACCAACACCGTGGCGAACACATCGTCTACCGCCGCATCTGCTTCATCCGATCTGAACGGCTATGCAATCTTCAATGCTTGTGCTCAGCTCAACGAAAGACTTGCGCCATTCAGAGAGAAATTCGGCAAAGACGCTCCCATGAGCAAACTTGCGAGTGCTGCGTACTTTGAGCGAGTCAACCTCTCTGCGAATGGATTCTACAAGACCCCTGATATTGGCTACACTTGGGGACCCAATACTGGAATGATGTTCTACTACTTCACCCAAGGCGTCTCTGCTGCAGAAGTTGAGGTCGACACCCTAACAGGAGACTGGACATGTCGACGAGCAGATGTCAAAATGGATATTGGCCGCTCAATCAACCCTTCCATCGACTACGGTCAGATTGAAGGAGCCTTCGTTCAAGGAATGGGCCTCTTCACCACAGAAGAAAGTCTCTGGTTCCGCGGCGGTCCCATGAAAGGACAACTCGCGACTCGCGGCCCCGGAGCCTACAAGATCCCCGGCTTCCGCGACATCCCTCAAGAATTCAACGTCTCACTCCTCAAAGATGTCACATGGGAGAACCTTCGCACCGTCCAACGCAGCAGAGGTGTTGGCGAACCACCGCTCTTCATGGGCAGTGTTGTCTTTTTCGCTATCCGCGATGCGCTGAAGGCTGCTCGGAGCCAGTACGGCGTTACTGCTGATGTGGGTAAGGATACCAAGGGCGATGGGTTACTTGTTCTGGAGAGTCCGGCGACGCCCGAGAGGATCAGGACGAGTTGTGTGGATCCGATTATCAAGAGGGCTTTGGTTACGCCGCGGGAGGGAGAGAAGAGCTTTTTTATTGCGATTTGATTGGTCTTGCTCTTTCGGATTAGTGTGGAAGGATGCAATGAGAATGAGAAACGGCCGCGTGTGTCTTTGGGTTCGGAACATGTATTGTGGGTAGCTCGTGTTAGGAAAATACCATGATATTTGTTGATTTCGAAAATGATTACCTGTTGACCGTTTAAAGAACATCTTGACACAATGTCCCCCTTTCTGTCAAATACTGTACACTCTTTATCTATCACCGGGCTCGCAACCTCTTTGGCAAAAATCTGGTCTAGAAAATAATTTTCCAACTGACTGACTACCTACGATAAATATCCAAATAAGCAATATCACACCACTTAGGCGCACAACCTAGGACAATTCCACAAACAAACCAAACCACATCTCTCAAGACGGGCCATGCATGATTGTATCTACTCTGAACTAGCAGCTTTCGTAGCGCAGTTCCTTGTGTCTTGAGAGGAGGATACAATTCATTGGGGGTTGGGAGAACGGAGTAACTCGCGAGAGTTGCTCTATGTTCTTTTGTTTTTGGTGGGTATGTCACCGTGTATATATTAAAGAGGAAAAGTTAAATTTGCCTTTTTGGTTATAGAAAGCTTGAAGAAGTTTTTTTTAGTGAAAAAATAAAAAGTAAAAAGTACATCTATATTTTGCTTTCGTTCTTTAGGTTGCCGAGGTTTTGTTTATTTACTGTGTTTGCAGTTTTGCTTGAAGTTTTGCTCCACTCTTCCGAGGGCCGGCCTGGTGCTCGGTTTTGGATTTCGAGATTCACTTTTCATCAGAGCATACTATTATGCTATGTTTTGTTTTAAGATCATATGCTAGAGTATCCATAATCGTGCAGAATTTCCTATGTCAGGGAGCTTGACCTCGTTTGATATCAAGTGTAACCCGAGAATTAGGGCCCGTTAATCAAGATTTAAACGAGATCTAATGTATCTTCCACCTATCACTTCAAGAGACTTGAATTGCCATGCTCATTGAAGCATTTATGAAAATAAACCCCCCCAGACAAGTAAACTAGTGGTCAAAGCATCTCCACGGAAACATGCATGCCATACAAACGGAACTAACAAAAACAACTGGTCCTGTTCCTCCTAACCGAAGCTTTCTCAGCTTCCTTTCACCAAGGCTTGCATAAGATATAGGATCTAATAACCATTCCCTCGTCACTAAAACACCGCTCTAGCTCAGCCGTCTCAAAATCTCATCTCATCTCCTTCCTTCTATTTCCACATAGAGCGAAAGAAATAGCTAACACAGCCCTCCACTCCAGCCCACACCAGCCCCCTAACACAACAACCCGATTCGAGCGCCTCAAGGTCGGCCAACGCTCACCTACTTGAACCGACAGCCAGTAGTATGGAAACCTAATTCTATCCCTCATCTAACCTTGGCCAGGTTTGTTCCCTTCGAACAAAAAATATTTGTATCCCAGAACTGAAATCCTGATTCTCTAACAATACGGACAAATAACCCCCAAGCAGGAAGGCAATATTCGAAGATTAGACAACCGCGGCCGAGCTCACCTAGATATCTTGAGTTTGGGTTCAGATCCGAATTTGATATTCAGACCGTCGGATGTCCTTTCTCAATACCCAATGCTTAGTGAGGAGATGAATGAATGGATATTCTGGGATGGATGAGGATAGAGGGCCAGTGTTTGTTGTGCGTAAGTTGAAATGCATCCTTTCCTTAGGGATGAGAAGGTTTGAGCTTGAGTTTTTTTTTTTTTTGGAGGAATATCCACCAGATAGGGAAAGGGTTTCTTTAATGAATTTCCCCTACAATTGAAGGCTAGGTATTTTGAGACCCTTTTTCTTTTGCTGTGTGTTTTCTTTTTGTTGCTGATATGGATAGGGTTTTTGCCGATGATTCTCCTGTTTCGCCTAGCATTCTGAGACACTTCATCGTAGTTTGGTCGGATGTTGAGTTAGTACCAGGTAAGATATGCCTATATCTATGATGAAAACTAAACCTGGATACTTTCGTTTGATGGCAGTTCTTGTCCCTTAATTCTTTAGCCCCTGTGCTTTGGATGGATAGATGTATAATCTAATTTATCGCCAAGAAGAATCTATAGTTGTAGAATGAAGTTAAAGCCGTGTGTATTCCTGTCCTGAAGCAAAATATCATAGAATGAGCTTTGTAAATCAAGGTCAGCTTTAATTGTCATGCAGGAAAGTAAGTAGTATGCTCTTTAATCTTAAGGTAATGTCAACACCGCCAAATAGGGGGAGGTGATTAAGCGAGGAACCATAACCGCAATGCACGAAATTTAATATGTATGTGTAACTAGTTGATGAGATAACCTCACTTGGCTTTAATCGGCCTGTCAGTTAAGATACTGTAGTATACCAGCAAGGCTGAACGAGAGGGTAATATATAGCTGGTGGATTGTGTGGAAATAGACCCCTGGAACTTTGAGGGGGAGGGGGCAAGAAGGGGGGCGGGATTTTTTGGATACAGGAAATTCAAGCTGCGTCGGTAGGAGGGATGATAATATCTGTTTCTGCTTGTGTATGGGAGGTGAAATACTCCGTAGGCTCTCCTGATGACTGCCTAAAGGCATTATCTATCTTCTCTTTTGCTTCGGTGTTTCTTCCCTCTGAACTTGAACAACAGGACTGTGGAATGAATAAATTATCTCACGGCGATTAGTTCTTCGGATTAGAATGAGACCAGTGAGCAGACGCCATTCATTGCCTATTGTATTCGTACCTTTTACCTACGACCACCACGTCCTCGTGGGGACTTCACAACTCTACCACCACCTCCCCTGTGACTGCCTCCACTGCCACTTCTTTTATCTTCGCCTAGTCCTCTCCTACCATTCGCAATTCCTCCACGGCCACCTCTACCCCCATGTCCACCTCTGCCTCTATCACCACCCCTTCCTCGGCCCCTAAACGAAGAACCACCAATCTGCTTTTTCACGGCCTTGATATCATCCTCATCGACATCCATCTCCTCATCCTCATCCTGATCCCGTTTATTCGAGAATTTCAGTCTTCCACCTCTACCTCTCTGTACGGCATCTCTCCCCTTGAGCGCTTTCACGTACGCACCTACGCCGCCCTCATCCTCATCCGCTTTCTCACCAGGGGTATCTAGAATCATCGCATCGTCATCATCGTCGCTGTCACCACCTAGCAAGAGCTTGCCATCAAGATTCATCTTCGCTTTTGTCCTGACAACAGTTCGCTGTTTAAGTGGTTTCGTGGACGAGATATTAGCGAGAGCTTTCCTATCGAGGAGATCGAGAGGTTCGTCTTCGTCTTCAACAATATATGTCTTACCGACTTTCTTAGCCGTCTTCTTGGTCTTGCCGAGGACTTCATTGTCCGATACATCAGAGCCGTCTGATTCCTCATCACTGCCATGCAGAGCCTCATCATACTCGCTCTCAAAGCGGCCCTTCCTCTTACTAGATTCTTCATCGCTGTCTTCAGCGCCCGCTGCCTTGGCGGCCTCCTTGTGGCGCTTGTTGCGCTCCTTGGTCTTGCGGATGTTGGAGATGAGCTTACGGTCTTCTTCGGGACAGTATTTGTTTACTACGTCGACGCCGAAACGGCGGATCATACGCTCAAGGATGTGCTTGACTTTGGCTTTGAAGTGGGCTTTGTGTTCGTGGCTCCAGACCATAAGGTTCGGCACGAGGGTTTTGAGACGGGGGAGCATCATGTCTGTGGGGAGACTGATGATGCAGACTTTCACGAAACCGAGAACGCTGCGCACGATCTCGCGGTTGTTGGATGTCAGGAAGAGATCCATGGTCTCGACGAGCCCGGCGATCGTTTCGGGGAGGAGTGATTCCCGGAATTGGTAGAGGATTCGCGTGAGTGCTGTGATACAGGCTGAGTTCATGTGTGGCGTGCTGCCTCCTAGACCGGCTCCGACCATGGTGAAGTACTCTTCGAGGGTGGCTGGGACGGGCGGCGTGTCGTCTGGCATGTGTGCTACTTTGCCGTTCTGGATCATGGAGCCCGGTGCGGCAGCGATTTTCTCGCCCATTAGGACGAGCAGGTCGAAGGCTGCTGTGCGGGCTTTCTCGTTGACTTCTTTGCAGGAGATAACGACTTCGGCGAGGATGCCAGGGATGAAGTGGAGGGAGTCGTTGGGGAGGAAGGGGATGAGTGTTGAGATGGCGGCGAGTCTGTCTCTTTTGGCGGGGGCAGATACTTTCTCGGCGCTGTTGACCAGGAGCTGTTGGAGCTCTGTCGTTCGCTCTCGTAGTGCCTGTTGACCGATGGGAGATTCTGCTAGGCGGGGAATAAGTTTATAGGCCTTCTTTTGTAATTGAGGATCGTCATCTTTGAGAATGATGATCGAAGCAATGTTGAAAAGCGTGATGAAACTCTCTCTAGGTAGATATATAGAGATCGTAATGACCAGATCCATGAGTGTATGACTTGTAGGTGGCATCTTATCGGCGGCATTCTGTTGCTTCTGCTTCTGCTTCTCAGCTTGCGTTTGGGCTCCTGCTTCTGAAAGAGAAGCCTCGAGCATTTGGGTAACAGACTCGAAGGTCTTCATCAGCTCGGCTGAGGGTACGATGCTCAAATATGAGTTGATACATCTCAGAATGTAACCTCTGTGGTGGGGTAGGGTCTTGCTGTAGACATTGAACAGAACCGATAGCATGTTGCTTGCGAAAGTTGACAGATGGTCCAGATTCTTCTGTGCAGTGGCTTTGGAGACCCTGCTTTGCAGAACAAGATCATCTTCGGTCTCAATAGCAACGATGGCCTGGTTGGAGTCAACTAGTGTTTGAAGACCTTTACAGATGTCGGTTCTTAGGTCGGCTTGCTGATAGAGTAGATTTGCGAGCAACTCAGCGAAAGATTGATCGAATGATTCTGTGAGATCAAGCGGCAGATCGCAGTATCCTGGGAAAATGGCCCACGTTTGCTGCACAACGGTCTCGAACAGCTTAATCTCCATCGTCTTCTCAGCCTCGCCATGAGCCAGGACCTTTGCAAACATAACTTCACTGAGAGGAACGAACTCGGTTCTGAAGTGCTGCAAGCTGGTATTGCTGACATAGTCTCGCAGGACGGGCAGCATCCAAGCTCGTCCAGGTTGTCCGGATTTTGGCTTAGCGAGGTTCAAGGGAAGAATTCGAAGAACGCTCTCTGGTCCCATTGCGCGAATCGCCTTTCCAATGATCTCGTTGGCTTCCTTCTTCCCTGTAAACGACTCATTTCCTCGAAGTTCACCAATGGTCTTGACAACGTCGATCAGAATTGGATCCGCTCTCCAGCGGAGACCATCGAACATAGCACCCATTACATTAAAGGTCTCCATCCACGCGGCCTGGTACTTGACGCTCAGCAATTCCATGGCTGCTTTTGAAAGTTTTTCCAATATTTTCTCGTCAAAGATAGAGGGCTCCAAAAGGACTGAATCTGGAATGCAGTTTGCCATGAAAGAAACTAAGCACTCGGATGCAGAGACTCTAATGTTGTGGGAAGATGAGGCTAAAAACCCGGAAATCAGATTGAACAACTCAGGCAGCTTCTGGAAAGTCTCCTCTGGCTCGATTTGTGCTGCAACGTCATATCCTCTTGACAGTACTGCAATCCACGGGGGTAAGAGTTGGGAATCGTTTTGTGAGGGTCGGAGCTCTGAGATGACTTCTAAAAGTCGAGGAAGCTTTGACGATGAAACCTGATCTGCCATTCCCTCGAAAATGATCTCGAAAACCTCGAATGCGGCCATGGTCATATACTCGTTGGTTGACTTGGAGATATTTAGCAGAACCTCACACAGGGCCTCGATTTTCTTGCTTGGCCATCCTCCTGATGCTGATGCAACCGTTTTCACCAATTGAAGAGAGTGTATTAATGCCGGTTCGTGTTCCGTAGTCTCGCTCTTCTTCTGCTTCTTTGACTGAGTTGACCGAGCAGCAAGCTCACTTAGGCTTTTCAGTGCAGTCTCCGCACACATATCTGCCGCTGGGTGATCTAGAGAGACACTCGGTGGAGGATTCTTCAAGACTTTCGTGATCGCATCTTGTGCCCGCTTTCTGATCTTTGGTCTATGGTCCACAGCCAAATTCAGAAGCCCAGCTACCGCCCGTCGAGGGCCAATTTGTGTTTGTCCCAACTCCCATGCCGCCGAGTCTTGTGCCACCAGTAGTGATTCGAGACATCCTATCGATGGTCGGAGAAGTGGCGCATCCGCTTCTGGAAGTGTCAATGCCGGGGCAAGACTTGTGAGAATTTGCGAGAACTTCGACTGAAGGAGTGGCTGCGGGGCATATGGTGTAACAACATCGAGGAGGTAGACAACTGAAGTTGCCAATTCCTTATTCACACCAGAACTTGGAGTGGCTCTGCCTAGTAGAGCAAGAAGTCCTGCGAAGTATCCAGTCGGGGTAGGTTCGGTGTTCTGGTCGCGAAGAATATCTTCTAGTGAGGACAGGACAATTTGTGTCTATAAATTTCAGTTAGTGTATTCGCTCCAGGGAAAGAGCCCTTTGGCGAATTTATACCTGTTGTTGATTCTGAAGCTTCGGCGATCGGATCTTGTCGAGCTTCTCTTCGAGAGACATCTTGAAGAAGTGTAGGGGCTCTTTGCGCCGTGATGGGGCATTCAGTCCAACTTCGTTCAAAAGTCTCAAGAAGCGAAAAAATTGTTATCTTATCGGTGGTTTGGACAAGCGAGGAAATCCCGCCCGCCGTACTGTTAGCTGACAAGGATCTTTGGCGGGAGAAAGAGGCTTGATCGCATTTGGCTTAGCTTGAAGAGCCGTCGGTTGCTTCCCAAAGTGGACTAACGGATTCTGAGATATGCGCAGCCCAGTATCAGCTATACCTATCCACGCCTACCTGTTCATGTGGAGAGACCCTGCGTTCATGAGCAGTGCGGAGACGGTTTTGCTGCTGCCCACTCTGCTCATCCCAGTCCAGCCAGTCATCTCCATGTAATTTTGTTATTTGAGGACCCTGGACTGTTCTTCTAGCTTCCATTGATTGTTGTTCTCTCCTCTTCCTACGACCTGCTCTTCTATCCTCCTCACATCTGGCCACATCTTTCTGTGTATATCATAATTTGCAAATATTACTTCGTTGTAATTTTTGCCAGCTCTTCCTTGAGAACCTCGGGTCTCTCCTTGACATTTGTCCCCTATCTGCGTTAGAGCTCTTTAGCCTTATCGCCGCCCATTGCATCATCCCGGCGCGTTGTTGCAGCCTTCCCCATCTCTTCGAACTTCGGACCCTCCTCATCAATCTTTCAACCTCACCACCAAGAAAAGAAAGCAATCATGCGTTTCTCGACCATCTCCCTCCTCGCTCTGCCAGTCTTAGCTGCTGCGCAAGAGTCCCCCCTCGAGCAGGCAAAGGCGCAAGCCCAGTACTACTTTGATAAGATCTCGTCTTATATCCCCAACCCGAACAAGGCGCACACTCCAGAGGCCGCAGCTGCTAAGGCTGGAGGCAGGACCTTGAACATCTTGACTCTCGGCGACTGGGAGAAGACCATCCGTTCAAGTGTCAAGCCCGCTGCCACAACTCCAGAGGAGTGGTGGGTTCTGGTCACCGGAGGAAACACCACCTGCTTCGGCCAATGTGGTACGATGGAGAAGGCATTCAACGAAACCGCTTTGCTGTGGTCTGTCAACCCAGCTGCTCCTCACTTAGCCTACCTGAACTGCGACAATCAGCCAGTACTCTGCAACTCGTGGAGCGCCGGTCCCCCAGCTCTCTGGATCTTGGATGTTCTGCCCAAGCCAGCTCCCGTCACTATCCGAACCAGGAGATTGAATACTACCACCACCGAGGTCAAGACCTTCACGGATCTCCTCTCCAGCCAGTCTTACAAGGAGTTGGAGATCTACGAGGGCGTCTTCCACCCATTCGATGGGTTCTTCGCCAAGAACCACCTTGCCGTTCCCCTTGGATACTTCTTCTGGGTCTTTGCTGTCATTCCCTCATGGTTGTTCATGATCGGCATTTCCTTCGCCAGCAGATCCATCATGTTAGCAATCAACCCCAAAGAATAAGGAAGCATTACTGAGTATCATCATAGGAGCAACAGAGCTGCCGCACCTCAAGGCCGCAGACCAGCTGCCCCAGCCACCGCAGCTCGTGTAAGTGCGCTATCAAACGATGACCATTCCCTGAGCTAACTTGCCATGTAGTAAGATGACAACGACGAGAGGACGCTTCGTTTCATTCAAAAGGGAAAATGGTTAGGGCGGATACGGAATTTTTCTTTATGCCGTTATGCCAGGGCGACGATTTATATAGTGATCATAATTTCCATTGGGTATCAAAAACTCCTGTAATGCTGTAAAAAATTCAAAACCTTCTCATCATCCATCATCATCATCATCATCATCTTTTGTCGCATGAACTCTCCAGTCTCTCCAATCCATCTAGAACTTGCTCTCGAAGCTGTCCATTTGCCAATCGACCGTATCGTAGATCGCTCAATCCACCAACAGTACTTCGCATCTCCGCTAGTAGTGATTCCGCTTCCTCGTCCAGCCTCCGTATTTCGTCTTCCACCTCTTCAACTGCGCTTTCTAACTCTGGAAGTATAGAGGTTAATGTATGGGGTTTCGATACCGGTAGGTTCGAGGTTGGTCCGAAAAGCTGTATGATGATTTAGTACATTGAAAGTGCGAAAGTGACACTACGACTTACAATTCTCTCCACATCAACCTCATCATCCTGGTCCTCATTCTCTGCCTCTCTCCGAGCCCTTACTACCACCCTCCGATGCGCATTGCCTCTCTTTACTTCTGCTCCAATGTTCCGGGCGACTGCATCTGTAAGCTGGGCTCGTTGATGCTGCAGGTCTCTGTAGAGGGCGTTGACTTGGGGAGAGGATTGCTGGGAGCGCGGGAAGAGCTCTGTGAATGCTTTGAGGGAGATGATTGTTGGCAGTGGAGCGGGAGAGAGCAGGAAGGTCGATAGGATTGTTGCTTCTGTTGGTGCCATGGTGTAATTTCGTGTGGAGTAAATGATGGAACTGTGGTGAAGGCAATTGCTTGCTTGCTCTCTAGCAATACGAATACTTTGCTAGATTGATGGCGGTTCCTAAGATCCTTGCTGCAAAGTGCGAAGTAAAGGTAAAAGCAATCGCCTCGAGCGGCAATCGTGAATCTAGAAAATTGCAATTGGTGGTGACAAGGCTTTGTTGTTGCAAGGCTGAACAGGGAGAGGGGACAGGAGCGACGCGTTGAGGCTGGCTCAAACGCGCTTCTCGGCTGCCACCAAACAGAACCTTGCACGTTCGAACAACTCAGGCATATACTCTTTTCACAACAACCTGAACGTCGCAACCACCAGAGTCAGGGGATAGATCGACTACAGGACTCACTTTCCAACCTCTTGAATAGATATTCTTTGGGGTTTTGGATACGAGATGGCTCCGTCAAAGGCTGCTGCGGCAAGCTCGCCCTATGCGAAGGATGAGCGGGTTCTGTGCTTTCACCATGAGATGCTGTATGAGGCCAAGATTCTCGACGTCAGGATGACCGATGAGAAGGACAACCACTCGTGGCAGTATAAGATCCATTACAAGGGCTGGAAGAATACGGTAAGTGCATTTGAGAGTTATAAGAGATGAGTTCGAGTGTGCTAACTGATGTGCAGTGAGTGGAATTCTACTCTGGAAGTTCGAAGCACTGTGGTCCTATCCTGCCCTGGCTTGCCTTGCCCCTTCCCAAGTGGGAAAGCATGCAGCAATCACCCTCTTTCTGCCTTTCTACGGGACAGGACCGATTTGTTTCCCTTCTGCATGCTGCTCAAGCAAACAAGCCCCTTCTGCAATCTTTGTCTCCTTTCGCACTATGTGGTTCTTCCCCTGTTTCGAATCACTCAGACATTCCCTAACCACCTGAATAACAACAGCTGGGACGATTGGGTTCCTCAAGACCGTGTCCGCAAGTTCACAGACGAGAACAAAGAACTGGCGGCCCAGCTCCACAATCAAATGAAGGCCCTTCAGAACCCTGGCAGAGGAGGCCCAAAGTCCACAACAAAGGGCAGAGGAGGACGCGCCAACGGATCGGATTTCAGCTCAGCTCGTGGCAGTGAGGAGCGTTATGCTTCAGTTGCTGCTCAAAGCGGACGTGGTGGACCTAGAAGACATCGAGACTATGATCTTGAACCTGTGAGTCCCTCCCTTTCTTTCGGTGTGTTTTGTTTCTGTATTTCATTGTGTTTTCTGCTGGGGAGTGATGCTTGGAATGTCTGGGAGAGGAAGGCGCCTCAACTACTGGCTCTATCCCTTTCTGGAAACCTTGGACCCTATCGACACCTGCTCTTTTCTCTAGCTTGGGATTGGAATCTCCGGATCTCGGCGTGGATTAGCAAGATATCCAGCTTCTTCGTTGAAGGATGTCAAAGCCGATGAATCATCACGCTTCCAAGACATTCTGCCTGCGAATCAGCGACAACATGGCTCTTTGAGAGCTGCAGCATGTTGCCTGGACCTTTTGTTATGCTTGATTGCCTGGATACGGTGGAGGAGCAAAGAAGTCTCCACCTGGCAAACCATTCTTCTACTTTAGTGGAGCTCTTATTGCGAGTTGTTTTACTCTTCTAGCCGTCACTTCGAAGCCTTCACTCAGGAACAGCATTCGATCCATTCGGACTCTACAGCTGTGCTCTGCACAGCTTACACTTGGCTATGTCCATTTCTAGATGTGACGATTCGGACTATGGATCTGATACCACCATCTCCGAGGATTGGGAGTCTATGTACCACCCAGCTGTAAGTTCTGCCCGATCCCCCTTTTCTGTACGGAACTAACTTGTGATCCAAGAGCTGTCAATGCGAGAATCACATCGAGTTAGCAGCTCGGCGCAGGTCCAGTGGGAAACCTGGAGACGGCCTGATACTGGAATCTTCAGAAGTATGATTCGATCCCTTGCTTGGAATATTCTCATGGTTCTAATACCTCCCTACGCAGAACGAAGGGACCTTGAAAGTACTGCAATGGCGCGAACGAGTGAGGAAGCACAATCCGAAGGGCATCGTTGGGACAAACGCCAATCAACCACCGGAAGAAGCCTGCAGTCAAAACAATGCTGTAAGTACTACCATGCAATACCCATGCAGTACGCAAGCTCATATTCACCTGTTCAGTTAACCAGAGCCGCTAAAATACCAACCTCCTTAATTACTATTGTGGACGAACTTTCTCGCTTGTTGAAGATGAACTCGGGTGAAAGCGCAATATCAGGAAATCCTACCCCCAAGTCCTTCTCGACCTCCCCTCTTCCGCCAAGCTATTCTTCCTCTTCCGCACACTCTGCGACTAGCTACATACCAATTGGAAACTCACGAATTGCATCGCATAATTCTGTAACACCAATTGACAAGAATTCCGTAAGGTACACTCCAATCCGTCACCAAGGTCCTTGCTAACTTGTGATTTGGTAGGATACAGTCACCATGCCTATTCTGTGGAGAGTTATCTACGAGGGCTCGCCCAACAAGTGTCGTAAGATTGACAAGGGAGGTGTTGCTGCTGAAGCTCCTGATGGTCTATCGAGCGATGTACCTAAATCTGCTGGAGAAGATATTGTGAGTTCTCCACGGTCAGCTCCGTTCTTGCTTGTTCCCGAACTGACCGGTCCTCTCAGGGTCGCAATACAACTCCCTCTGTCGAGAATACCAACCCAAAAGACACTACCAGCGTACGAACTGCGCCCGGTGCTGCAAATCTAATTACGAAGACCCCAGACAGAGCCTCCGTTATACCCAAGAGCACTTCCCCACCGCGTTTCAAGCTGGTCAACAACTCTCCGGGCAAGCTCGCCACCTCTACAATCATCTTGAAGTCCAACGTTTCCAAGGATGAAATGACACTCATACAAACCACGGGAGGGAAGTCTGCGTGTGCCATCAAGCCGCCCAAGGTCAAGCACCCAGCTAAGCTCAACTCTGCGCCAGTCTCTACCCGTGCCTCGAAGTGCAAGTCGACCTCGGACGCTACTAATACAGATACTGCGAAATCCACCAATGCAACACCTGTACATCTAGCAAAGAAGAGGAAGGTCGCGACCGAAGCTGTGCTAGTTGATATCGAGACTTTGAGCAAGGCTAGGGACGAGGCTACCAACAAGGCTTCTGGCAAGGCTGAGCTCGTGACTGGCAACCCTACCACAAAGAAGCGAAAGGCGAGCATGATTTCGATAAACAAACCAGATCCAAACAACGTCGCTGAGGATAAACTCGCAACCACTCTTGCTACACCCACCAAGCGCGTCCGCAAATCGCGAGCCGCTGCCATGGACTCCCCAGAGGCCGCCATGGAGGACGAGATTGAGCCCGTTGCTACCGTTGCTACCACGGCTGCCAGTCGCTCTGCACGCGCTGCTCGCCGCAATGGCGAAGAAGAGGATGATGAGCTCGTTGCGCTCGATTTTGAGCCAGCTAGAAAGAAGCGCAAGTATCAATCTTGGGCAGACCCAAAGAGCCCCGATTGGGATGTCATGCGTTTCCTCCAATGCGACGAGATGCTCGCGAAAGACAATCTCTTGCAACTCCCTCCAAAGAACCACACCTACGTTGACGAAGTCAATCAGAAGCTCAGAAACCCTAACAAGTACTCATACACCAAGACAAAGTCTCCGAAGTCAATTCCTCACCCCAAGTTAGCTGATCACAACAAGAAAGGAACAGCAACCCAGATGTTGAACCTCTACTATAAGGGCATGCCTCGCGACCGCGTCATGCCACTTGCAGGAAAGATTGATATCCCGGAGACTGGAGGCGGATGGAAGCCAGGTCCTCCAGGTAGAAGTCGTCGTGGTCGCAATGCTAAGCCCAAGGACCTGCTCGCTGCTGATGGTTCAGCTCGTCTAGTTGAGAACAGTGATGATAGTTCATCGCTGTCCTCACCTCAATCATCCACTTCGGACTCTGAGCCGTCTAGTACTCCTGCCTCGTCTGCTGCCCATGCATCTCCCAGCAAAAAGATGTGCAAAGACCCAGCAGAGCTTATCTTCATTGCATTGCCAGGCCTTGCTGCTAAGTATGATGTGCTGACGAACCTCGATATGCAGGAGGAGACTTTCCACACCCGACCATCAATCCAACTTCCAGTTCCTGACCATATCAAGGCAATTCTGGTTGATGATTGGGAGAATGTCACCAAGAACCAACAACTCGTCCCTCTTCCAGCCGCCAATCCTGTCAACAAGATCTTGGATGATTACCTTGACTACGAACAGCCAAGACGTCAAGCTGGTACCGCTCAAGCCGATATTCTCGTCGAGGTCATTGCCGGTCTGAAGGAGTACTTTGAGAAGACTCTTGGTCGCATTCTCTTGTATCGGTATGATTTTCAACTCCCTGTTTCTCGTATATCAACTAATTAATTCCTGCAGATTCGAGCGCAGCCAATACATCGAGGTTCGTGAGGGATTCAACAAAGACAGTGGTGACTTTGCGGGAAAATCTGTTGGTGATACCTATGGTGCAGAACACCTGTGCCGTCTCATCGGTTAGTCACCTTGCTCAATCCCCATGATGTACATGACTGACTGTCCTCAAGTTACGCTTCCGGAGCTTATTGCTCAGACCAACATGGACGCACAATCTTCGAATCGCCTGCGTGAGGAGCTTACTAAATTGACTATCTGGATTGGACGCAATGTAGAGCAGTACTTCGTTGCTGAGTACGAGACCCCTAGCCCAGAGTATGTCGAGAAGGCTCGCAGTGGTTAGGTGTTTCAGAAGGATGGCATGGTATTGGAGAATGGCGTCAATTTCAATGGCAATTCGTGGCACTCTGGGTTCATGCGTTTGTACATTATTGGCTTCGTCTCTGCTGCTTTTTCTCTGCGAAAAGTCATCATCCGGAGGGATTCTTTGCCTTCGCAAGGGGTCACTTGGATGGCGGTGAACTTTCTTTTGCCTTTTTGTTCTGCAGACAGTCATCATGTTCGGTGGATCCTTGGCGGCTGCACTGGGTCTGTTTCGGAGAACATCTTGCAGAGCTGTATCATAGGCACTACTGGTAGCAATTGAGTTACTCCATCATGATTTCATGTGCATTCAAAGTGATGGATCGATTGAAATGCTGTCTATCTGTCACCGCCAACTCAAAGTCCAGCTCTGAACTAGCACTACCACAACTCAATGCCTTCAAATCTCCCCTCTCACAGGATGCCGCAGCGTCTGGCTACTTCCATGAAGCCAGTCATTATTCACCCATCTCCAGTGTTGGAAGGTGGCCTCCCTTCTTTTGCTGCGGTGAACCTGCTGTACCACATCGCTGGCACCGAAACTACCTGGTTCTTCACCATCCAGAATCAGGCAGACGATGGCAAAGATCCACTCGTGTAGGACCCAGGTGCTGTAATTGCTCCTCAGCTCATAATCGGCACTTCTCCACAGCCGTCCTGCCTGTGTATTTCCTCGACGATTAGGGCGAGGGGTTTGTGGAAACTCCTCCCACCAAGTGTCTTCGATGTCGCATTCCAGGCCTTCGGAGGTGTCTCTCAAGGCTCGGCGGGGTTTTTCTCGAAGGCGGCCATCGATTCGAGGCTCGTATCTGGACATGGTGTCTGTTGAATGTGTGTAGTTGATGTAGGGAGTTGGGTAAGGTCACTGTGATGTTCTGGTTCTTGGTTTGATGAGTATGGTCTTCATTATGTATTGTACAGCACCATCGAGCTTCCTTTGAACCCAAGCCCCTATCACTCTTCCTAGTTCTGGCAATCTCCCATTGTGCGTTACACCTTCAAAATGTCTTACACAAACCGACACGACTGAGTCCTTCCGCATATTGTACAGCCATCCATCCATCTTTGTCGAGTTGTGGTGGTATGAGACTCCAGAGACATCCTCCCTAGACAACGCATGTTTCTGGCCAAAAGTCCCACCTGCACCATCCTTCGAGAATCATACACCGTAATCCTAACACTTCGTCCCAATCACTTCCATCCACCCTGCTCATCACCGTGGTACCGCCTTCTCCATGTAAAACCCAAAATCTGGCTTCCTCTCCGCCCTCAACTCTTGTACCGTCAATGGCCTATCCACTTCTCTGACAGACACTAATTCTTTGACTTTCATGATCTGACCTGCGACTTCGGGGGTGACTGGGTAGAAGACGGTCTTCATTCGCTGGCGGAGACCAAGGGCTTTGAGGACGCCTTGGGTTCGTTTTGTGAGGCCGATGCCTGATCGCATGAGGGTTATGCGGAAATATGACATTGTGGCTGTATTACGTGTTAACCATAAAATCGAATGCCAGTTTCTAGAGTACCGACCTTGTCTTGAGAGGATGATTGCTCCTGTCTTGATGTTGAAGTTTGGAGTTCCGTCGTCGCGAAGTTTCTTGAAGATCATCCCAGCTCGGGATGTTCCGAAGCCGAGCTAGAACATCCAAACAGCAACGTCTCAACACAACTTCAAGTACAAGCATGGCTTGAATACCCCGGAACACAAGCATTTTATAGCATCCATCGCCTTCACCATGACGATGGACAGCTCGACCGTCAAGCTCGCCGAGCTGCTGCGGCATCCCGACGACCTGGATAAAATCCCAGCCATGAAGCTGGAATACGTACGGAAGAAGGGCGCGGTCGACTCGCAGCTCCGGAGCGGACTGAAAGAGCAATTGGAGATCACACAATCGGGAATGAATGGCATTACGGATGGGCAGAGGACGGTGCAGCTGATCAAGGAGGAGATGATGAAGATAGACAAACTGTGCGCTGAGGCGCAGAATATGATTAGGGACTTCCCGAACATCAACTTGGTCAGCCAGACGCATAGGAATTTCAGTGCTGTCGAGACAATGCGGATGAATCTGGATAGCTTCAATGATCGATTGAGTCGGGTTGAGGCCCTGCTGAGGGAGGATGATGCGGACCCGGAGAATATGCCGAATCTACTGGCAGTTCACTACGAGTTGACGCAGCTGCGGAATATAAGGGACGATGCTATGGAGCAGATTGAGAGGGCGGACGACTCGAGTGCGCAGCTTACGCTGGAGGAGTACTTTAGAAGGCTGGAGGAGACGGTGGAGTGGTTTGATGAGCATGTTGGGACGATTGCGTTGAATCTGATCAACGTGCTTATCAATGGCAATAACGGGCTGGTGGTGAGACTGGCGGTCATTATCGAGGCGGAGGAGAGGAGTGACAAGAGAGTGAAGGCACTCCAGGAGGCGTTGAAAGATCACAAGGAGATGGCAGCCAGGTTCCAAAGCATCACGGATGGAGCAAAGCAAGTTAGGGGGTACAAGGAGAAATTCATCCAGGCCATCCAGATCCACGCCGAAGAGCAGATCAACGAATCGAAGCAAGCTTTCCTGGAGGATCCCTCGAGGATAGACAAGAACCTGAAATGGTTCTTTAACGACCTGAATGCTGTCAAGCAGGGCATGGTACCGCTCATGCCCAAGAAGTGGAAGATTTTCCAGACTTATGGGAAGCTCTACCATCAGCTTATGCACGATTTTCTCATTGGTATGGTGGATGATCCGGATACAGACTCGGCACATATGCTCTCCATTCTCAACTGGCCCGAAAAGTACTATCAGAAGATGGCCAAGCTTGGCTTCAAGCAAGATGAGCTGGAGCCGTTGGTTCTAGATGGTCGGGAACCTGAGCTGGTTAGAGACTTTCGACAGCTTGTTATCAAGTACTTGGATGAGTGGCTTGATCGGATTTTCAAGACGGAGCAGAATGATTTCATGGAGCGGAGTGTTGAGGGTGGGAATTTGGATGCTGATGAGTATGGGTATTTCCGAACGAAGAATTTGGTGGACATGTGGCGCATGTTACGGGAGCAGATTGATTCTGCTGGCACCTCTCAACGGATGGATGTCGTTGAAGGTGTGATCGATGCTATGATCCTTCGACTGAAGACTAGACAGGCAGCTTGGCAGAAGATGCTTGACGATGAGGCAGCCAAGTATCATGCTAATCCCGATCTTGATCTTTTACCAGCCCTCCAGGATTGGCTTGTTGCAACTGCAAATGACCAGATTGCTTGCATCGATGACAACGAAGAAGCTGGGAGGTTCGCATACCTTACAAGTTTCCGCCAGAAATTCGAGCCTCTGGTATCACCGCAGTACTTGGAGAGGGTGGATGCTGATATTTCCAATCTGCGGAATGTCTATGTCGATTTCAGTACACATTGCATTGCCAGGTTCGCCCAACTGGTCTTCGCTGTAGACTTCAGGACTGTCATGCCGGATTTCTTCACGCCTAGATGGTACTCTACGACAGCTATAAAGCAGATGATCGTCACATTCGACGAGTATGTCAGCGATTACAAAGTTGTTCTACACCACTCACTACTCGACATTTTCATCGAGGAACTCGCCGACGAACTCCTCGTCCGCTACCTAACTAGTGTGCGCAACAAAGGCGCTAAGTTCAAGCGTCAAGACCCCTACAAAGACAAGCTCTTCAACGACGTCTCTACGGCCTTCGAATTCTTCACTGAGAACCCTCACCTCAGCCCCGACGTCGGCGAGGCTATCAAGCAGAAGTGGCGCGTCACGGAGCGCTTCCTCGAGCTCATCGAGGCGGACAAGTCGGTCGTGCCGGAGGTGTTCGCGGCGTTCAAGATGGACTATTGGGATTTGCAGCTTAGCTGGGTAGAGGCTGTTCTGAGGGCTAGGGATGATTTCGATAGGGGGATGTTGAATGCTGTTAAAGCGAGAGCGGCGCAGATTGATGTCGTGAGGGGTCTGGAGACTATTATGATGAAGGTTAAATAGGCTGGCTGGTTGGCTTACTGACTGACTGGGATTCTTTTGGGACTTGTACTTTGGGAGCGTGGTGTTTGTGGTGCATTGGTTTGGCGTATATGGGTGAGAAGGATGGGTGGGTGATGGGTTTTGGGTATACTATGCTTGGAATGTGTAGATATTGTAGCTATACTGAGATACTGGCTGATCTTGAATGACATAAAAGATATCAAGAACTCGAATTGGAAGCCACCGAACATACCTACCTAAGGTTGGGAACCTGTCTCACAGCCAAGTTCACTATCACGTGCTTATATTGACTTCATACGGGATTGGTGACAGCGCGTACGCGACTTTCGAACGCGCGCCCCTCACTGCATCTCATCGCAACTCAACACCAGCGACATGTAATAGACGAATGGGAGGCAAATGACAACGAACTCCATCAACATGGTACGCGCGCAACACTTCCTTATACCATCACTCCAGAAACAGCGGTAAATTGAAACAATGGATCTAACGAACGCGCAAATACAGGCCCCAGAACCAGGCGTCCTCAAACGGCAGCGCTCTCGTCCTTCGGACTGGTGGGCTGCGAAACCTTCGAATGCGTCGCCTCTTCCTGTTCATGCACCGGTTGCGGTTGTGCGAGAAGATGTTGGACGTATAGATGCAAAAGATGGCGAGGGAGGGCAGAAGAAGACGAAGAGGGGAAGACCGTCTGGTGGGGTTGCGGCGGGTATGAAGGAGGTTATGGGGGCGGGGAATAGAGGAAGGAAAGGGGAGGGGGGTGGTGTACCTGTACCTGTTGTGCTGGAGAATGAGAATGGTACTGCTGTGAAGCCGCTGAGGAGGGGGCGGTCGAGTGCTGGAGAGGCGGAGATTAGGGGTTTGGGTGATGGGAATGAGGAGGGGGAGGGGAAGGGGCAGGTGGGAGACAAGTCTAGGGGCAAGAAGAAGATTGCTGCTGCTGCTGCTGCGAAAAGGAGGGACAATGCTTTGGAGAAGCCTTTGAGGAGGGGACGATCTAGTGCTGGGGAAACGGAATTGAGGATTCTGGATGAGGCCTCTGGGGATGTCGCTACAGATGGGGATGAGGGGCTAAAAGGGAAGAAACGGGGTAGACCGGCTGCTGCGAGGGCTAGCAATGGTCCTGTCGGCCAGATCGAGGCGCAAGGGGTGCCTAGGAGGAGAGGTCGGCTTTCTGCTGTTCGGGATGCAGAGCAGGTTGATGAGTTACTAGGCGAGCAATCTGAGGTAGCAATTGTGCCGAAGAGGAGCGGTCGAATATCTGCTGGTAGCGCCGGCAAAGTCGTTGAGCAGGAACCTGAGAGGGTGGTTGCGTCGAGGAAGAGGAGTCGACGTTCAACAGGTCGCGTTGAGGACCAAGATGATGAATTGGTGGATGAGGGCCCTGGAGACGAGATTGCTCCTAAAAAGAGAGGTCGACCACCTACAGCACCTACTGAAGGGGAACCCGAAGAACAGTTACCCAAGGCATCAAGGAAGCCTGGCCGGCAGCCACTTTCTCATACCGAAGAAGCCCAGAAATCTACCTCAGCTCCCAGTGGCCAACCTCAACTCACCAAGAAGCGCGGGCGGCTTGCGCCAGCAGAAAACCTAGCTGACCTTGTGCCCGAAGACTCGACACCTTGGAACATGCGTATGCGGCGGCCTGTCGCTGAAGCTATTGAGCGAGAGGCAAACAGGGTTGGAATCGAAAACACCCCAGCCAGAGGTCGAACCCGTCACAGACGATCAGATGTAGTTGAAAAAGAGCAGTCACAGCCGGTGGAGCAAGAACGAGGCAGGAAGAGGATCCGTCAATCAGATACCCAAGCAGCAGACGAGGAAACTGTAGAGAGGGGGAAAAGAGGAACAAGGAGATCAGACGTCGAATCTGGGCAACTTGTTCCAAAGCCAAAGGTGGCAGCTGGTAGCACCAAACCTACCAAGTCTAGTCGTCGATCGGAAGTTGTTGAAGTGGAAACTGCTTCATCGAAGCTCACGAAGAATCGCGCCAACAAGCGATCAAAGCCCTCCAATAACACAGCCCCTGCTGCCAAGAAAGGCTCATCCTCAATCCAAACAACAACAAAAGCCAAAAGGGCCACTCGTTTATCTAATGCCACTTCTTCGGCGCCTTCTCAGACTCACAAGAAGGGATCCAAACGAACTTCTCAGATAGAAGCCCCCCAGCGAAAACGCAAAGGTGCTGGGAGTAAGTTTCATGCATTCTCATTCGGAGATTATACTGACATTGTTCTAGACACAGAACCCGCGCCTTCTAAACGCCAGCGGATTGAAAAGTCACCCGAACAGGAACAAGACCGTGAACCCGAACCTGACTTGCTCAACTATCAACATCTCGAGGCAGTTACCAGACGTGTATCGCGTCAGACAATCGAAGCTAAATGGGAAGCCCTACCCCCAATAGGCATCGAACGCATATCACAACTACTGGGCGATCTTCAAAGACCTGTCGTCGCTCGGCTAAATGACGAGCGAAAGAAAACACAAGCAGGCACAGCTCTCGAGGGCATATCACGTAAACTCATAACCAAGATATCCCGAGGGATTCCATTCCCGCCCGGAACACGCAATCACCGAGAAGATGACTTTGATTTTGAGAAGATCTTGGATCATAATCGGGCTTTGGAGGCGCAGCTCACGCCTACGCTTCATTCGAATGAGCTTTTAGAGGCGGAATTGAGCAAGGAAATGGCAAGGCTGGAGTCAGACATGGAGATACTGGCAGAGCTGGAGAGAAATGCGAAAACGGAAGCTTCGGTGCGAAATCAAGCTGGCCGGAAGTTGCATTCAGTACTACAACCGGATGGTTCGACTCGGGAGATCGAGTTGTTGAAGGACGATATTGGTCTGAACGTCGACCAACAGTTCCAGTCTTCGGATCTCGGGGTAGGTTTCCCCTTTACAGAAGTTCTTTCCCTAAGCTAATTTATCTGCAGGTCCAGGATGACGAGAATCTACAGGCCCTTGTCAAGGATCTTGACGGTCACGTGGATACTATTCAGGGCAATATCAAGCAAGTTCAGGGAATCTCTCAGGCCATGGCGAATAGCAAAGCGGCTGTTCAAGCCACATTGTTTGATTATCTTGACAACTCACAGTATGACAATGTTATTTTAGGCGCAGATCAGGGACTTTAAACGGGCTGAGTTTCGGTGTGATCCGATCACAGGGCTGCATATCATGGGAATGGGATGGAATGGAGGCTCGGCGTTCGTGGGGCTCTTGTCGAAGGCTTGGGAACGACATTGGACGGAAGTCCATGATATGCGTACAGCAATTGTGAAAGAATAACCACACGTCCAATTACAAGAACCCAATATGTTTTGTCACATGTATTTCCCTCTCCCATTGGTCGCAAGATGTGTGCATGATGATGTGCCTGACAGCTCCATATTAACCTTGCCTGCCCTGCCTTGCCCGCTGGAGTTAGTTCCGTCGCCCCGCGTCTTCGTCAACTCCATCTCTGAGCCGTGAAGCACCGCCATCGATGCGCAATTCTCCCTGACACCTCCGTAGGTCGTGTAAATAGACACGCAGTAGTAAGGATCCCTTCCTCCATTCATGGATTTGTGCTGACGGGCTTGGGCAGCTTCAATCGGACGGGTTGGGTCGACACGAGACCTCCTCCCTGCTCCCAGTCATCGTGACAACAGCGCCTGTCGCAACCCGATGGAAACCCTCATAACATAGGCTCCGATGCCATGGACCAGAATGGAGCCAGCAATGGGCAGGATGCGAAGCCCCATAAGTCGCCGCCTGCCTTTGGCGCAAGCAAGAGTCCGAAGAAGCGGCGAAAAGTTAACCACGGTGAGTTGGACTCCAGCCAGCCAGGCCCAGCCAAACGGCTCGAGTCCTGTCTTGTCTTGCTTTGTTTCTGAAACATTCGCTGATCTGGGTGCGCGTTCCTGCAGCTTGTGTGTATTGTCGCCGATCCGTAAGTCCTGCATTGGCTCCCAATTCAAAAAAAAAAAATCTCTCCCCTGGTATATGCGCGTATGCGCAAATCTTTGGCACAAGCTGATTCGATTTGTATCTGGGTAGCATATGACATGCGATTTGGTACGACCCCTTCCAATATATGCAGCTACTCGTGCTACACAGTGTCCTATGACTAACTGCTCTCCTGTTCCACAGGAACGCCCATGTGCACGCTGTATAAAGCGTAATATCGGACACCTTTGCCATGATGAGCCCCGCGAACCGGAATCGGCCACGAAGAAGGTGAAGAGCCAGCATAGCAACTCTGCGCCGGAGGAGGATGGATCGCCACCAGAGCCAGTGCAGCAGGGAAACGTAGATAACGGCATGAACAATTCGTTCGAGCAGGCGGTGCAGAATCAAGCTCAATCGCAAGATAACAACAGCCTCACGTTAGGCACTGCTGCACTATCCCAATCCCAGGGCGGACCTTTACAGCTCGTTCAGCCGTTACCGGTGTCGGGGATCCAAGCAAATGCTCTTAATAGCAACAGCAACCAGTGTAAGGCTCGGACAGTTCTTTTCTTTTGCTACAGATTATTGACAATACAGTCATCGGATACTCGAGCGACTGGCTAGGATCACAGAACCAATTTCAAGATATGCATAACTACCACCCCTCGTACATGTTCAACGCGCCAGAAGTTACCAATGAGTACAACCTCTTGAACGATTTCCTAAACAACAGCTTGCTCGACGACGGCGCCCTGCTCCCCGAAGATACCTCCGGATTCTTCAACGATCAGTCTGGAACTATGTTACCAGGGGCTTCTAACAATAATGCTGGTCCTTCGGGAACCCAACCGTCGACGTTGCTGGGTCCCGGAAACCCACAAGCAGGGGCGATATCTAGGCCTGCGAGCGTCATACCCACAGACAAAGCACGCGAGTACTACCTTCAAGCCGCAGATCCAACTGGCAACGATGCGCCCGAGGAGCGAATGCAGCGGCTGCTCCGAGCGAAGTACGATGCGGGAATGCTGAAGCCCTTCAATTACGTGAAGGGCTACGCACGATTATCAGCCTACATGGACAGTCACTTGCATGCGGCGCAGAAACAGAAAATTCTTCGACAGCTCGACCGTTTCAGGCCAAAATTCCGCGAGAAGGTCCAGGCATTGACCGATATCGAGCTCATCTTTGTTGAGATGTGGTTTGAGCGCAGTCTCATGGAATACGATCGGGTGTTTGCGAGCATGGCCATACCTGCGTGTTGTTGGCGGCGGACAGGCGAGATTTTCAGGGGCAATAAGGAGATGGCGGAGTTGATACATGTTCCGATCGAGAAATTGCGAGATGTGAGTTGTGATATGTTTTGGATGGAATGCAGCTGATTTGCATACAAGGGCAAGATTGCGATCCACGAGATACTTGCTGAAGAATCACTCGTCAATTACTGGGAGAAATTTGGCGCTATTGCATTCGACCAGAGCCAGAAGGCCTTGTTAACAAGCTGCTCCTTGAAGAACCCAGACGATCAGTCGAAAGACCCGACGATCAAGTGTTGCTTCTCCTTCACGATAAGGAGAGATGACCACAAGATGTATGTGCCCAGTGCTACATATCGGCTTTGATACCCTGCTGATACAACCGCAGCCCCTCCCTAATTGTTGGTAACTTTCTTCCACAAGATCCGGTCAAGCGCTAGAATGGTAAACCACCATCGATTTCATGTAGATGCTAGGGTGGATAAGCACATAAAACATTGCTCCTGTAGGTTGGCGTTCATGGGCGTTTGGTCCCGAATCTTGAAGGATACCTAAAGCTCTTGCTGTTTCTTGTAAATCAATACAAACTAAAAGTCGGGATCTCCCATGTCAAAACGCAACTGTTTATTTGTTTTCTTGTCTCCTTAATTTGGGCATCAATTCACCAGTGACTGGTGTCCGTCCGTCGCTTCAGCCAACTCAACCTTGATGTTCGCTAAATTTCTGGTGACAATCCAAAAGGAAACTCTTCTCCTTGCTCCCGCATGTCAATCCCAACATCAAGACCATGGCGCCCGCGCAACCTCCACGTCCGGTGAAAGACCAACGATTGAAGAATATCCTGGGTGAGCTGTCTCCTGCTCGTCCTTGGCGAGTTCGTTCTAATGCCTGCTTGCAGCCTACGCCGCTGAACTTGGAACTACCTTACAAGCAGCCGCAGCCACGAAAACGTCCACCTCAACAGCCCAGGAGCTCGAGAAGCAGCTATCCAACTTTCCCGAGAGCCTCACCATATCAGCATCGTCGAAATGCGAGGAACTAGACCGCAGTGGAACGACGATCTGGAATCTCTGTACCCGGCTCCGACGCGGTTACGATACTGACAAGCCACAAGATGTGCCGATCGTACTACTCCTGGCACGTGTATATGCGTTCCTGATGCTGGATTGTGCACATCTCAATAGTAAGAGTACCGGGGGTAACTTAGCAAGGGTGATGAAGACGGGACTCAAGGCTGGGAAGAACTGCGTGGGTATGTTGATAACTAGATACCTGACACCGGCACACCAGCTGCTAACGCTGATGCTTGCGCAGAATCGAAGCAGAACGCTCTGGCTCTGAAGGCCCTAGGGAGAGTCGGCGCGTACGAAGGGCTGTTGCAGAAGATCAAGGACTTGAGCGCCAAGGAGCGGGAGGCCTGCGAAAGACTTGTGGCGGAATACTATGTTCTCAGAACAGCTGTGGCAAGACATACACCCCGAACATTAGCATAGTCTCTAACATCTGTGTAGGCATGGCACCAAGGCGAATACCAAATCGCAGACCATATGTTCGCCAAATCGATGGCCGCAAAGCACATGTTCGACCTTCCCACCGCAGAAAGCTTGGCAGACGTCCTTTATGAGATGGGAAGCGATCTTTTGACAAAGCAGAACTACACCATGGCTATCAAATGGTTGGAGCGTGCTGAAGGGGTGTTGGATGGACAAGAACTCGATCGACTAAGCATGAATGCCAGTGAACTTCGGACCTCGATTTTACAGTCCTTGACAAAGGCTTTGCTGGCAATGAAGGATGCCGAGTCAATGGAAAGAGCTCGAAGTCTTGCTACTCTGCTCGAGAATAACCTTGGAGATAAATTGGTTGTTCTGTTGTTGAAACTGGAAATACTTTCTGCACCGGCAGCCAATGATGGGGTATATTTCGACAGCGCTTCGTATCTCGATATTATCCAGCGGATGATCCGATCAGTCATTCTCAGCGATGACAACTTCAAGCTGATTATGTCTCAGATCCGAAAACTCAACGACAAATGCCCGAGTCTGGCTTCCAAGGCTCTCGATGACTTCTTAACCTTGCGGATAATAAAAGAGGATAATTACGAGTGGTTTGAGAAGGCCTTGGTTACTAGACTCTGGATTGCTGCAAGCCAGGGAGACAATCCGGATTCATTGAAGCAGATTGAGGATTTATTCTCCACGCTTGTGGCAAATTCGACCAGACCAGCAAGCCCAGCAGCTACTCTTGCCGCTCATACTGTTAGTCCATTCCCCTCCATTTGTCAGCCTGAGTATCTGACATTCTCTAGCTTTTATGGAGGCGTATTGAGTCGAATTATTCACTACAAATGTACGATGTTGCCGAGAAATGGTGTCACTTAGCAATGCATCAGATTTTCGCAAAGTCAGGGGAGCTGAATATGGCTCGACTCTATAGGTTGGTCCGCTGAAAAAAGAGATGAAAACGGCAGTGCTAATTGACTCATCAGGAAACTCCTTCTATGTGCCCATGCCAAAAAGGATTTGGGAAGTGCTCGAGAAATATTCTCTTCCATGCCAAGCGCCGCCCAAAATGAACCAATGTCGAGATTCCTGATGTACAAGATCGCAGTACGGTGTGAAGACCAGGACCTGGCTGCTGAATGTCTCCAGGTCATAAGTTCGACGTCAACCAACGACCCAAAATATCTGTATGCTTGTGTTTTGGATGCGCAGCAAGCTGGAAACAAAAGGCAGACTCTAGCTGCACTTCAACTTGTCCTCGATAAGAGTAGCTTCGAGACTTCATCGGTCAACTTGGCATCGTTGCTTCGACTGACCACTACATTGACGATTCAAGCACTTAATGAGGCCGCTAAGAGCAAAGATGACTGCACCGAGTCTGATGATATGTCTGAGAAGTTGTGCGCGATGTACGAAAAAGGTACGACATAGATATGTTATATGATAGGGAAGAGACTAATTGTAGGTGTAGGTTCCGCGGCAGCAAAGAGAGCACGAGTCCTAAAGAAAGAACCCGATGTAATTTGGACGATCGATGAGCTTCACTGGTTCTCGAAGAATTCGTACAATCTTGCCGTCAAACACCTTGTTGATTGGGATGCCCGCCATCTTATTCGATTGCTAGCCTGTTGTATCGAATTCATTGATCAGTACCCACAAGATATCAACCAGCAGATACTTGACGATCTCTCTCTTCGCAAAATGTTCTGCGACTTCATATCAGCGACGTCGTTGATCAGTCTAGCTCGCGGAGAAGACAACGTTGAGAATCTACTTCAATTATACCTCCAACTGCGCAAGCATGTCGAAAGCTTTGATATGCAGCTACAAAACAAAGAAGGTAATCTGGAAGTGGAAGCGGATACCGATCTACGCCGGAAACTAGCCGTACTTATGGCTTTCGACTTCGAAGCTGCTTGCCGATTGAAAGCTTGGGATGATCTGGGGGCGATCATTCTCAAAGCCAATGCGAGCAAGGCTACTGAAGTGTACGAAGTAATGGCAGATATTATTCTCTGCTCGGAGGCTCCGACTCCAGGTCGGTTATGACACTCCCGTGACTCGGCTCTTCTCCATGCTAACGATGGAGTGGACAGTGCTGGTACATACGATTAAAAAGATCATCAATGCAACGTGGGGTATGGATGAGGTCAATGTCGAAAAGCTGGCTAAATATCTTCGATGTCTTATACATCTTACAATCACGGACAACATCGATATCGCAGGCCCACTACTTGATCAAGCATACGCATATGCAGACGCAGCCTCAGAAGTAAGATATCTAGATCCTCTTGTTGGGTATGGCTCATACTGATGCTTTGCAGACCCAACAGCCATTCCCTACCGAAGAACTTGAATGGATGGCGACAACAGCCTTCAATCGCGCTGTGGACTTCTACTGCGCCGGTGATGATGAAATTGCCAAGGATTGGGCTGGCAAAGCTCTGAATATTGCACAGCACTGTTCGGATGAAGGTAGTCTGGAGAGGCTGCTCCAGAGTAAGTTGTTGGAGTTGAAATTTGGCTCATGAGCTGTCCGTCGATGATCAGGAGGAGTTGGTTCGCTGAGGTTTTTTGAGGGTGGAAGTTTATGAGATAATTACTAGCTAGCTTGGACTTGCTTGGACATATTTGCTCCATGGAGGAGCTGGCTGTATCTGCTATATCTGGCTACATCTTTGTATCCGCTGTACTTTTATCTCCATAGCATTTTCACTAGAGCACATACTTAGAGCTTCATATCTCAGACTTTAATGACGATCTTTCCAACAAGTTCTCTCGCCATGCTCTTCTCGAAAGCCTCTTTTGCCTCTTCCCACTCAAAGACCTGTGCAATCTCTGGCTTCAGACCATATTCCTCCACGAACTTCACCAACGCTTCTTCATGCCCTCTATTAAACCCGAAGACACCTCTCACTACACGACTCAGTAACTATCCACCCACATCAATAGTACCGACCATGGTGAATAGAGAGAAAGCAGGCACTTACAAGTCTTCCCACCAAACAACAAAGCAGGCGTGATATCACTCTCCTTACCCCCAGCCAAAAAGCCAATCAAACTCACCAACCCACCCTGCTTCACACACCTCAAACTCCTCTCAATCGTGCCCCCTCCCCCAACCTCAAGGACATGGTCAACCCCCCTCCCCCCAGTCAACCTCAACACCTCAACATCCCACTCCGGAAACGTCGTATAGTTAATCGTATGCGTAGCTCCCAAACTACGCGCGATGGCGATTTTGGCGTCAGATGATGAAGTCGAGATTACGGTACAGCCGAAGAGTGATGCGATTTGGATGCAGAATGATGATACGCCGCCTGTGCCTTGTGTGAGGATCGTCATGCCGGGTTTGAGAGGTTGGGGCCCGTAGAAGAGTGCGTTGATGGCTGTTCCGCCGCAGGCGGGGATGGCAGCGATTTGAAAGAATGAGAGGCTTGGTGGGGCGAGGATGAGGTTGTTTTCTTCCTGTTTTGGTTTTGGGTTGTCAGTATCAATAATTATTACATTACTCAAGCAGTCTAACAGTTTCACTTCCTTCGAGGTTACTTTCGACAAGATAATGGGGTTAGCGACTGGAGAGGAGGAGGACGTACGAAAACGCCAAATTGCCTCAACGTCCCGTCGATACTCCCAGCTCCTTTTCCTTTCATCTCAACTAGATTCGGAAGCTCTTCCTCGTCTATCCAGCCCGCTGGATGGATCATAACGCGATCTCCTATTTTGAAGACTGAATCGGAGCCTACGGCTGTGATTTCTCCCGCCCCGTCGGCGCAGGGTGTGAGGTCTTTTTTGTTGGGGATTGGGTAGATGGGATCTTTTTAGATTGTTGATATTTCAGTAGAGATATTTTGGGGTTTGAAGAGGAGAAAGAGGAGGGTTGGTTTCTGAGAGGAGGAAGGGTGGAAATGGTGTTACGTACCGTGAGCTATCACCATCACATCTCGCGCATTGATGGCTGCGGCGCGGATGCGGACGAGTGCTGATTTCGGAGGGAGATCTGTGGATGATGGTGCAAGGACTGAGGCGTTGAGATGGAGATTCTCGAGGGCGGCGAAGGATCGCCAGTCTTTTGGAAGGGAGGGGCTGATTTGCCATGCTGAGGAAGTCATTGTTGCTGGGCTTGCTGGAGTTATTGCTGTGAAAAGTTGGGAAGGAGGAAAAGGGAACTTGAAGATGAATCATGGAGACGAAGTGAGAGGTCTTATATAGATAGACTTTTTGGTATGTTCATCATAGCTGATGTTGATGTTGATAAATCAAACCATAGGATTCCCATCCCTTTGTACTTGGCATCTCCATTTACCTACCCACTCAAGCAACTTGGCATGCTAGATTACAAACATAGATGCCAATGATGACGTGTCCGTTTCCTCTGATCGAAAATCGAAAATCTTAAATCAATCTGAAGAATAGGGAGGACAGCCAGAGTTCATGTATGCGAAGTATACAGAACAGTCGTTCCGCATCTCAAGTGAGCTAGCTAGGACAAGGAAGTGATTGGGTAAGAGAGCTCGTAGTGACACGTGATGCGGAACGATCATAAATCAGATGTTGGCAACATCGTATTTTAGGTGAATACAGGTTTTGCATGTACTTAGATATACTTGGGATCTCGCCAAGGAGAGTAGTTTAGCGGGCCAGGCTAGCTGGGCTAGGCTCACGCTTTTCTCATCTAAGGAGTTAAGCGAGGATGAAGTAAACAACACCGGCTCGATTGGAGCTCTTTACCCGTTAGCGCTCCCTCTTCTGCATGCTGCCATGGGAGGCATGGTTGGAGAGGTGGTATTTGGGTAGATGTACCGTATGTGAGACGTTGTCACGTTGATATCACTTTTGGGAGGCGGGGGTCAGGTTTTAGGCTAGACGAGACAAAGGGATCTTGAATACCAGCAACAACTCGATGGAGATTTGATACTGGGGCATTACATGAAATATCGCAAAAGAAAAAAATCAAACATCAAATTCTCACAATAATGCAGGTGGGCAGCCGGTTTTAACTATGTATCCAGTACGGATTCCAATTTGCCAGCTTGGAGCTAGAAGATAAAAATATCAAGTATATGACAAGAAAGCGAGCAAATGCTCATGTTCTGCCCGTTCCTTTCCGCTCACTCCTAGATAGAGGAAGGACCTCGAGTCCTCGTCCTCCTGAATTCCCTCCCCTGGTTACAGATCCCGTTGCGCCAAATGGTCACAGCAGAACCCGACCGATCGCTTCTCATGTGTGAGGAGAGAGGATTTAGCACTTGGCTCCACCGCTGGGGATGTTCAAGCAGGCGGTAGATGTCTTTCCTCCAGTGAAGGTGACGCCGGACCAGGTCCAGTTGGAGCAGGATCCCTTGCCGCAGAGGATGTAGACTCTGCTTGCGGAGGAGGCGACGGATCCTGTGATGCCGGAGATGGTGAGGCCAGTGATGGGGACACCGGTGGTTGGCTTGCCCGTTGGGGAGCCGTTCTGGTAATCTTGTTGGATGACGATACCGTACTTGGCGATGTTGGAGAGGACGATATTCTTGTATGTGATATCTGAGACGGATCCGGTTGCGCCGGAGACGGTCTTGATTCGGACACCGTTGTCGGAGTTCTTAATGGTGGATGAGAGGATGTGGACGGTCTTGACGACGTTGTCAGATCTGCCACCGACGGAGCCTGTATTACATGTTAGATATAGATCTAGAGAGATGGATTTGTGAAGGATGGGTAAACGTACCGATGGAGAGACCGTGGCCACCGGAGCAGGTTCCTCCAGTGAAGGTGATGCTGGTACCGGAGTTGATTGCGAGACAATCATCCTGGTTCTGGATGTTGGCACCGGTGATGGTGACACCAGTTGAAGATCCAACATCGAAAGCATCGGTGTTGTGGCCCTTGGCTCCGGCGTCACCGGCAGTGTTGTCCATGTGGATGTTGGTCACATCGAGGGTGCTGGCACCGTTGATGCTCATGAGTTGAACTGGGGAGTTCTTGAAGTTGAGGCCAGTGATGGATGAAGTGGTCAAGCCGTGAGCGTAGAAGAACTTGGGCTTGGTCTTTCCGCCGTTGGTTCCTAAGCAATGACATCAGCATGGAAGCTCCACAATAGTAGAACAAGTTCACTGCAGACTATAGCATTGAAGCTGCAGGTCTGAGGAAGTCGAGATTGTGAAACTTACCCTTTCCGTCCCACCATCTGGCACCGCCTCCGTCAATGACATTTCCAGCTGCTCCAGAAACAGCAATGTTGGTTCCAGAGACCGAGATCAAAGGTCCAGACCACTCTTCGTATCCGAAAGTGGTGGTTCCGGTGAAGATAACCTTGGTGCCCTTGGTGAGCTTGGTCAAGTCGAGGGTGGTTCCGGCTGGGACGACGAGGTTGGACAAGGTGATTGTGGAGCAAGAAGCCTTGCCCTTGGCGACAGCTGCTGCACCTGTGGTGCCGGAGAAAGCTGAGGAGAACTAGTCAGTACTGTGGCTCTAGAGGCACTCAAAAGAAGTTGAAGACACTTACTGCAAGAAGCGCGGGTGTCAAGAACAGCTGGAGCAGCAGAGACGAGCGAGGCAGCCGTAGCCAAAAGGCTAAGGGCTGAGATTTGAACCATTTTGATGATGATTTAGTTGTTGATTGTTGATTGTTGATGAACGAATGTAATGTAGTAGTGTATATACTGGTAAAAAGAATGTAATTGTGCAAAAGAGACACTGATGAATGTACAAGCGAATGAATGAATGAATGAATGTGAGGAAGATGGTGAGCTTGGAAGAGGAGGCAGTAAGGCTGGAGACCAAGCCTTTCTTATACTCTTGGAAAGCCTTATCCTGTGCACTCAAGCATTCTGATGGGCAGGGGTGTGGTCGGCACTCCTCTCGTTCGATACCGTGGATTGCGAGTTGCAGGTTGCAAACTCCCCTGAATCTCTAGCAGAGGGGACGACTAGACCCAGAATACATGGGTTACCAAATGAACCCTTAATCTACGTATTTCGTCCTGTATCTCGGAATCCGGCTGTGTCGTTCAGGAGTCAGCTGAGAAACTCCTCTTTGGACTCTCAAGATGTCTCTCCACCAGTTAATGATGAGCTGCCGCGATCCGGCATGGCGACTGACCAAGCTCACTCCCTCCCAAGCTCCCAACACGAGTGGGCAGAGTGGGTATTCGTTCTAGAACCACGAAACTCAGATAGAGTGCGTGCATGGGAGTGCTATTCCAAAGCGGGGACGAGCTCCATGGGATTCAAGATTTCGAGATTACGAGATCCGCTTCCAGCGGAAGTGAAGGAGCGTGAGTGGTGGATCATATCGGAGGAACTCCCCCTTCAAGAGCCCATATCAGATCATAAAGGCGAAGCTTCTTTGCCAAGCTTAAAATTCCCCTTGTATGTCCACTGAATGAAACGTTCTAGCCCTTTCGCTGCTCGTCCGTTCGTTCATTGGCCTGTTTGAATTGTCCGTCCGGTCGGGCTTGCTGGCTTGACTGCTCTGGCAGTTGTTCCAGCGTAGAAGCGTGGAAGTGGAAGTGGAAGCTCCACATTAGACGAACGCCAGTGTTTCAGACAAAACAAAAACCTCATCTCTTTTCCTTTCGAAACTGAAGCGAAATAAAGTGCCGCGCCCCTTCTGTACTTTCTAGGCAGAAAACAAGGGGTTTGCGAGCCGCATGTTGCGGAATCTTGCGGATTATTGTGATTCCCACGAATCGCGACTTTGTTTCTTGCTCGAGCCTCCTCCACCTTTGTGACCCGAGATGCGAAGTGGGAGGGAGATACTCATTGGTGGGCATGCTAAGAATCTGGAGAAGGCTTGGTCAAGCTTGAGCTGTTGCTTGATTTTATTTTGAGAGAGTAGACCTATTACTGTTTTAGGGAGGATGCGATGTGATGGGAATTTGTTGGTTGAGTGTGGTGTGTTCTTTCGTACAGCTAGTTGGTTGGTACTGGTTATGGGGATACCCCGTCGCGGGCATTGAATTGTCGGGATTGATTGAGTACTTTCAGGATGAGGTGTACGAAGGTGGGACATTGTGAGATTTGTCTCCACCACACCACGCACAGCATATGAGAAGGACCTCACTTCCTGTGATCAAATGATGCTGCACCGTATCGTATCGTATCCTGACAACGAGCAACAGATACGTATGTCCGTCGTCTTGATACGGTTCCGTACGAGCACAGTGCACACACAGCTAACGAAGTAACCTTGAATCGAATATACTTCAAGATTGAGTTCCGGGTCAAACGAGTTTGGCCGCTTCACTCACTCACTCACGATTATCGAATCGAATGATTGAAAGTTCAGTTTCAACAAAGGACTCAGGCCTGGGTAAGATCCCCAAAGATTTAAGTTTCAGATTTAGAATTTAATGATTTGAAATACCGTTTTTTTTCCCTGCACCGTCTGAATAAGGACTAAGTTAAGGTACATCAATCAATCAACATTTCAGTTACAGTTACGGGAAGTATAATTTCGAGTCATTTGACGTGATCCGAATCATTTTTGATGCGAACGAGTTAGCCTTCCGGAGGAAATGGAGGAATTGGTCTCCACTGGGTTGGAGCTTAAGCTTTCCAAGGCGGGAGATTCCCCGTGGCAGCTGGGCAAGGCATGACATGATGACGGAGAGGGGGGGAGGGAGGGTCAAACGCAATTCTATCGATAGATCTTCGGATATTTAAGTTTTTTGGTTTTTAACCGTTGCGGTCCGCTGGTTGTTAAAGTCAAAAGGTTAAGGACGACAACGACAGACACCGACACGACTTCTTTAACATGGTTCCGTATGATACGATACGGTATGATATGATTTTCCCAACACCCGCGCGATGCACCGTTCTATTCAGTTTCCATCTATCTGCTGCTTTTTACTTTCTTGTCGTCGGATTTATTCTTTCTCCCTCCTTCCAGAGTAAATCCATCTCAGACTCAGCTCAGGGGCTCAAAACTCTATTCAACAATTTCCCCAACACGCCTCTCACCCTCTCAGGCTTCTCACTCACGCAGGTAAACACCACAGCCGCGCTGGTAGCGAAAGCCAGCGTTTCTCGCCACTGATTCTCCATCAGATATCGTCTTGGGAGGAGCGTAGCAAGCGCACGAGGGGCGACGAAAAGACCGAGTTCTTTCCTGCGTGTCTCATTCTCGATCATTACGCTCCAGCCGCAGAGGCCACATCCTCCTGCTACACATGGTCCGCTGTCGATCTGTTGACAGGCTGAGTTGGATATTCCTAGGACTCGAGGACCGATGCGAGATCGGGTTAGGCAGATGCCGTAGTAGTAGAGGACGATGAAGGTCCCGAGGAAAGATGAAGAGCGCGCGGAGGATTTCAGGGCGTGGATGAAGCTTTTCTTGGATGGGTTGCGGGCTGTGAGGATGAGGTTAAGGGGGAGGTAGGTTGAAAATGCCCATATGAATGATCGAACGAATCTGGAGAGCGCGTGGTACTCGCAGTTTGGTCCTGTGCCCATGTGCACTATCTCGCATGGGTACGGGGCTGTTCTTGCGGGATCGCCGTATTCGAGTGGTAGGTTGTAGTCTTTGCACATTTCTTGCAGGAGATGCGCTTGCCCTGTTTCTTGGCCGTATTTGATCTCGCCGTAGCGCATGCGTCGGAGAGCGAGGAGGAGTCGTTGGTCAACGGCCGCGGCGGATTTGATCCATTTGTTGTATGAACGTGGGAGGCGGTCTGGTGTGTATATCCAAGCCCACATGATCAGAGCACAGGATGAAGCGAAAATTGCTGGATCGGCGAATGTTGAGACTGCTTTGTCAACCTATTCTAATATTAGTGATACACCTGAATTGAAGGTAGTGAGACTTACCCTGCTCCATTGTCCAGTTGTTGTTCTTCGATCTTTTCGTTGCGTCCAGAGCTCTCCTACGATAACATCTAGTGCTCTCGTTACGGCGAATAGTGTCAGATCCATAGTTCTACCTGCGAAGTGTGTCGGTCTGAGGACTCGTCCGTTGGCAGTCTCGTAGAATACATCTTCGGTGAATGCGTCGCTCTTTTTGGATTGGAGAAGCTTGAAGCTAAACCAGGCCGCGATGAACGTAGCGAGCCATTTTGTCAACCTGAGAGGATTAGTTGGGTTCTTGACTGAGATGAGATTTTTGCTTCAGGGTGCAAGATAATACAGTAGGAGAACATTGCCTCGGGAGCTAGGATATCTTACCGTAACTTCTCTAATTGTGATAATTTGGTCACAAGACTAGCGAATAGGCGCTGTATCGGCACCTAAAACGGTCAGCACAAGTACCCAGGTAAACAACGACGTGAATATGCGTGGTCACGTGCCTCTAATAAAGTTGAGCCTCCAACAAGAGCAGCACAAAAGGTAGGGAATCTCTGAAGTTCCAGGCCCCCCCTCAAGATCCGGATGAGCGAATGAAGGAATTGATCATCCGGCTTCTCATCGATGTTCTGCCTCTTTCGGCTGAGGTGCGTCAGGAGAAGCGTCAGAACCCTGGGCGCGGTACTTGAGGCGTAGCCCAATACATAAGCGCGAATGACAGGTCTGAGAAGTAGTGGTATCTTCTGCTCGAGAGATCTGCTTCTTGCGAGTTGGACTGTCGTGATCTGAGAAGTCATTGGCGGAAGTTGTGTCATCTCATAGGAAGTCTGATCAACCTAGTCAGAAAGTCTGCTCCAGGCAGAAGAATCAGCAAGAGATCGTGTGAACAGCAAGTGACTTGAGAGAGTGATGATGCAATGCTTGTTTGGGCATAGATAGGAAGTATGCATGAATGATCCTTCGAGGGGAAATCTTGACCTCCGGGATTACTCGGCGTCACTTCGTCATGGGGGTTACTGACCGTGATCTTTGGCCGAGGTTAGATGTGAGTATCTAAATCGGGAAGTCTCCCCGGATTCTGATGCAGGAGAGATCGTGGAGCAGAGAACTCAAAATTCGGGGTGAACAGATATTAACTAGGGAGTAGATTAAGAAGATTGACTGTTCGGCCCGTAATGTAGGTGTGCAGGGATGACGAGGGATTGAAAAAACAGGGACGAGGCCGGGCATTGGCGATTGAAATGTCGGTTCTGTTGGGTAAGTAGAACAAAACAAAACAAAACAAATGTGAGGTTGTTGATGATGCCTTTCTCCGTATTCGTACTCGACTCGACTCGACTCATCTACTGTACTGGTCTACTACTAAGGGAGGCGTCTATTCCAAGATAGCTTCAAGATTGAGTGCAGGGTCTGAAGAGGCGGTTGTACACCGAAAGGAGAAGGCAGCTAGGCAGCTAGATAGGCCTAATTTCCGTGGCAGCATGTAAATTTGGGTTGGCAAGCAAATGCAATCTGGACGTCGCCGTCTTCCCAGTCGTGCCCAGTGCCCAGTGCCCAGTGCCAGCTGTAGGGCCGGACGGTAATAAGGAAATACTCGTATGCGGTTGTTGATATTTGAATTGAGATCTTCGAAGCCCAGTCAGTCTGTCCTTGGAAGTTCCAGGTTTGAGACTAAGAGTGTTAGGTGGAGCTGGGAGCTGGCTGGCCGAGGTCCAAGTTTGGGACAAGGGCTGGTAGGTGTAGATGCAAAGTATGTTCCCAGAACCTTTGAATAAAACGACCGAAGTCCCCAGACCAAATCTCATACGAAACAAACGGTTCAAGCAACAACAACAACTACTGCCCCAAAAGCACAGCAAACAAACCACCAAAAATCCGTGCAGTATCACGAGTCTGAATCCCCTCCTTTTGGCTTTTCTGGGCTTTCCCTCTCCGGGCCTAGACTTCGCCTCACTGCTGGTCTTGGCTGCGTGGCTGGCCTGCCCTCACTGCTGCACACCTCTTCCACCTCCACCTCCACCGCCCGCGCCCACCCAACCACATCCTCGAGGACCGAGAGCCCCCTCCGTTCTGTTCCTTTCTCTGATTGACATGTGAACACCTCAAAACCGACCGACCACCACCACCCGAGCCCAGCCTCAAGCCAGAACTCAGGCCAATACCCTTCTCCCAGTCCAGAGCATCCTATGCATCGAGATACTTGTGGATCGCCCGCGTCCAGTACTACCGAGAGAGTTAGAGAGCATTGAGATTTAATTGCATTTGTTGGGACAGCATTTGAGTTCGAACATCGCCCATCACCGATCCCCCATCTCCTCCTCTTGCAGCACGCATAAGATACGAGCACTCAGAAGCCCCTCTCTAGTTAGCTGCATTCCCTAGGACCTGCTGGGACCTCGATACACTACGAACCGTGCGGTTTCCAGCCAAACTTCAACCGCGAGACACCAAGCTCACAGGAAGCTCTCGATTTCTTCCAAATACCCCGCCAAAGCTCTGCAAGAGTCAGGAACGTCAAAGTGGGCCGATATTTACCTTTGGCGTAGCTCGGTTGCACCGTTGTTGACGGCCAAACCCTCGGCGAAGTCACAATAAGGATAATACAGGGCTTACGAGGATGAGATCCGGCGTAACACTTGACGACTAGAGGATCTGACGAACACAAACACTACTTGCTCGACTCTTTCTGCTTATTCAGAGTCACTGACACGGCACTCATGCTCGCGGTTCAGCGTCCCAGTATGGGTTCGTCGAAGCCACCGAACCTCGATATGCCCTTTGGCTGTTTGTCCTCCATTCTTTGCCTTCACTAACACCTGCTGACCATATTCCAGACTCCTTTGATACCAACTCGAACTTCCCCTTCCCCTCCCCAACAGCTCCCGCCCCCGGCCCATCCCTACTCGACGACAATGAATCTAAATTCCTAGATAGCTTCTTCGACGGTGTGAGTTCGGATCAGTTCAACTATGACTTCTTCAACAACCCACCCGATGGATCCGAACTGGGGCACGGATGGGACGAAATACCGCCAGCTTTCATGGGAACAACGTCTTCGTTCGGTCAACAGCCTCAGATTGGGACGCATGGACTATCAGATCCACATTTTGGGGATATGAACTCACACATGAATGCTGGGCCGTCGATACCACCATCAACATCTGCAGATATTTTGGCAGCGGCATCAGTACTACAGAATGGGTCTGCTGCCCGCTCGCACAGTATGAGCGATGGACTGTTTCGTGGGCAGGATCTCCACGCTACAAATGGCCAGTCTAGAACTCAGTCAATGTCGATACATCCTCCTAGGACACAACCAGCATTTGCACAACGGCCAGAAGATTACATGCGGGACAACTTCTTCACGGACATGGTATTCGGAGGGCAACCTGAAGCCTCCATGCGGCATGCAGGATCAAGCCGAAAAGTCGATATCCATTGGGGTTCGGATGTGGGATTTGGAAACCCTCAAGGCTTCATCGCTCCTCCCAGCCAAGACAACCATCTTGCTTCTGGAAGTGCCTACAAGCAGGTTGTAGAAAATGCACTTACTCTCAACGTGCCAAGTAGCGCCGACACTACCCAGCCGCCAAGTCCGATAATAACGAAATCCGAGCCTCGCCCAAGAGCAGTATCGAATGCCAACGAGATTGACGGGGATGGTCAGGATTCAAGACCCAAGAAACGGAGGAAGAGCAAGTTCCAAGGCGAGGTCGAGGAGGAAGAAGAGTCAACTATGTCTGTGATGGGGAAAACTGCAGCCAAGAAACGAAAATCGGGAAAGAAGACATCGATCGAATCACCAGCTCCTGAATCCGAATCTCACAAGAGACGTAAATCAACTGCTGCAGCTGCTGCAAAAGCAAGAGAAAATCTCACCGAGGATCAGAAACGAGAGAATCACATCAAGAGTGAGCAGAAGCGGCGAACGCTGATCCGAGAAGGCTTTGAGGATTTAGGCGAGTTGGTACCAGGTCTCAGAGGTGGCGGGTTTAGTAAAAGTGCAGTCCTCATCATGGCTGCAGACTGGCTGGAAGATCTGATAAAAGGCAACGAGGAACTTCAAAGGAGGCTCGATCAAATGGAAGGCCGATAGTACGGAAACGGAACGGAATGGGATGGAATAAGGAAAATGGGTCACTGGCGAACCGGTATGTTTGGAGTATATCATGAAATTTACGGCGGTGGGAAAGGGCTGGCTTAGGTTGGGTTGGTTTGCTTTTATGATACACAGGACGTCGTCTATGGATTACGTGGGATAACGGATGGGGCATGAAGCGTGGAGGTTCATATTTAATTTGAGGGGACATTGCTCTGGTTTGAGCAAGGCGGATAATTACTGGCAGGCATGGCTGCGTAGTTCAGTTGCTAGCTGCAAGTCGTTTATACCACATAGCTACATCGTCATCGATGCAGACATATATCAAAACATTTACACTGCTACTACTAGATATATACATATATTCAAGTGCAGCAACTTCACCTGGCAGATCTCCAGGCCATCACTCAACGGCTTCACGTTCCTTTCCAATACGTGCCATCCACGGGGAGTGAGTATCTGACATCTCTCTTAACTCCAACCCCGTTGCCTGCCCGATCAACCAAAACAGATAAATAATACTCCACAGCACATGCCCTCGACCCAGTAATCCCCCAAAAGATATTCATCAATAATCCTCTTCGATATCACTAAAATTTCGCTTCTTCGCAGCAGAGCCTCCCCCCCTCTTTTTTTTTTGACGTCGTTGGACGATAGCTTTGAACGCTTCATTGCCGATATCCTTCTTCTTAGCTCTACATGCCGCTCGACAAACCGGGCGTGTTTCTTGAGAGGAGGGGGTGGGAAGGGATTGGACTATTGTAAAACTATAACTAAGATCAAGACTAACTCCGTAAGACTTGGGAGTTTGGAATGATTGAATAGGCATCTCAGAAAGAAAAAAACTCCCCAATTCCTGCAACATGCCGCTAAAGAGCAGATTTTCTAGCGATGAAGATATCCATTACATTTCAATGTTTTCCAATACAACACTACGCAATTCCTCCCACTCTAATCTCGATACAGTAGCTGTCACTAGACCTAATGATCCAGACCCATTTTGATGCTATAGCTATTTGAAAACACCGGAAGTGAGATTTTCCATTCTTCACTTTCTTTTCCCCTAATGACATCCGAGAGAACGAATCCAAGCATGTGGCTATAACAACAGTCAACAGCATGATCAAATCATGTCAGTCAGACACAACCCACCCGCCTTACACAATGCAATACAACAGCAGAAGTGAAACCCTTCCCTGTCAGTTCTAACCTTCTAGGTTGACGAACAGTACCGTATCAGCCGGCTGTTGTCTTCCCAAGTCCGAAAGTCCGAAAGTCCGTCATCATTACATTAAATTACACTACATTGTCTTACAATGCTAACCACCATCCACCCGCTTTGTCCCGAACTTTACCTTGTCTCAAGCATTTCGAGCCGAGCTGAACCGAGCCGAGTCGCCGAGGTGCATTCTACGTACGGTATAATATATGTAATTTATGTACTTTGCACAAATCCACTCCCCGTGCTGTGCTGCGTTCGACGAATACGATAGATCACATGCTGCCATGCATATTACGGCTTGTCTCCTTTTTCCCTGTCAAGACAATCTTGTAAAATGATATATTACGAGAGGGTAAGGGTCTAGAGAACGGTCTAGAGGAAGAGAGTGAGATTTGTCTGGCATATATTTCATGACAGAATGCCCACGCCTCACCCACCTACCTACCTCCCTTCTGCAACCGGTACCGGTATGTACTCCACAAGTATACAAGTACCCACTACCTACCTTACACACACCATACGCAGACCCAGTAAGATTACAATACCGTGTACCGTACAAGTAAAGCCTTTCGAGAATCAAGTACCGAAAATCACTAAACCGAATGTCTTTCTGGAGTCTGGAGGTCGGTTTAGATAGAATCATTTATTCCTAGCTGTTGCAACTTTGCAAATATATTTGGAATGTGAAAAACAATATGGGTTTAAAAAGGATTTTAGGTTTCTCACATAATGCAATGTTCGACGGTACAATGAAGTTAATCAGGTATATTCAGGAGAAGTGAAACTTTTGTCAAGGTAGAAGAAGAAGGAAAGCAAAGCCAGCTGCACTTCCCAAAAGACCCCTACAGCTTTGATTTAGCCAGAATGCTAGTACCTAAGCCACAATGTGGCCAATGGGACATCTCCTTGTCCTAAAACAGTTGGAAAATCCTGTCAGCAAGACAAAATGGCCCTGCTATGAAAAGGGTCTCTGCTTCGTGGGGCCTGGGCACGATGGCAACAAAGTTTTCCGAGTCTGGAGTCCAGAATCTAAAGAACTTTTATACCATGAGAAGGGAAGAATACAAGTATGCGCCTGCTCTTAGAATATCTCTTTCGCCTGCTTGCCTGGCAAACTTGAGAAGAAGGGGTGGAAAGATTCTCGAGGAACAGGAGTGGTCTTGGCGTTCGTTTACAGCATTTACCTTCGAAAACAAACAAAAAGGCATGCACGCCTGCTTCCAACACTAGCGTTGCCACTAGCCAAAGGGGCTACTGTTGAGAAACATGAAAGTTATACAGGGAATACTGTCCCAGAGGTACTTGCATCGTAGAAACGATTTGTAGGAAATTCACTGAAGGGAGTGGAGGAATTCTGCTTTTGCTTGGCTGAGCTGCAAAGAGCCTGACTACGGTGCATCTCTGGGAGAAAGATTCATCCTTCAAAAACATGGAATCGCTCGTGCGCAGCCATAGCAAAGCCAGGCATGATGGCACCGCAGGTATTACACTGTTCCCGGTCTTCATCCTCTTCCTCGTCTTCTTCCCATACCCCATGATCATCAATCGTATTTTGCGTTGGTGGTATCGTATCCTCCGAGCCAGTATTGATGGGCCAAACTTCATCTCCAGCACTTGGATCTATTTGAGCAGCATCTAGGGACACAGACTTTCTCTCATGAACTGGATCTGGTGGGACGTCTCTGTCCTCAACCTTCCACTCCTTCAATACTTCTTCTTGTCTCTCAAACATTCGTGAAATATCACGTCCTCCACCTTTCCCGTTCTCGCTCGCAGCTTCGACCATATTCGTAACACCGATATTGACGAGGCTAAGATTCCAACCAGATGGATATGGATGTAGCTTCCGAAACATTGGGATTAATGTCTCTTGAACAAGTTTATCAACCACAGGGTCTATGCCATCCTTGAGACTGAACACTGAACTCGGAATGGGCCCAGACCGAGAAATGCGATTAAAACTTCGAGTTCTAGTACCATCTGCGTTGAGGGGAGGCCGGGGGCGCGTTGATAGGCGTATGGTTTTGGGGTGAGCAATCCATCTTTTAGTGTTTGACTCGGGATCATCGCCATCGTCTAGTAGATCTGTATACATCCTTTTAACCAGACTCGTCGCAAGAGTTCTCAATTCTTTCATCACATCAGGCAGAGTGTCTAGTCGGATGTAGGAATCTTCGATCGATATCTGTGTAGGGACGCTCTTCGCCTTTTGCACCTCAGTGTCATCGACTCCATTGATAAGTCCCCAGGCTTTCCCACCAATTCCTCTCTGCGCTCCAGGGCCACCAATAATTTTCTCCAGTAACTCAGGCCCCATACCATCATATAGCCGGACATCTCCAACGGTGACCGACTCTTTCGTCTCACCGTAGATCAAGCCCGCATCAAAGTCAGCGGGCCTTGACAAGACATGATTTCGTATCTGTTGCGACATCTTGAACCCAATTCCTGGAATCTTTCCAATATCAAAGTCATCAATGAACTTCGTTACATTGCTTTCATTAGCGGGGCTATCCGAAGCATTGTATGGAGGCAAGAGAGTTGTTTGTCCTTTGGGTTTGTTTGAATTGCCAACGAGTTTGGACAACAGTTTGTTGGTAGATATTCCCACTGTCGATGTATACCCCTTCCGCTCTTCCAGCTGCCATCTCAAATGTTGTGCCAGATGTGATCCAAGAATGAGTCGTACCATGAGGTTATAGTTGGTGTCACAGATTGGGTCCTTCGCTTCCTCTGGTCTTCCTGGAAATCCATGGCCAGCGATCGCAGTAGCATCGAAAGAAAACCCGCTGGTTGGATCATTCCGTTTGAGCTGGAAAAACGAGTGTGCCAGATCGTTATGGTTGAGGAGAGACTGGTTGAAATCGCAAATATCGGTAACATCCATGAAGACTTCATCAAACCCCAATCTTTCTACCTTGCCGCACCATGTAAAAGCCTCGAGGAACTTGTATAGCATCTTCGACGCATCGCGAAATCTGCCGAGCTCCTCTCCTAGAACGATTACCACTTCGGGGCACACAGTTTTGGCTTCGGTGATCAGCTGGAGTTTCCTCAATCCTCGTCGTCTGGCCTCGTAGTTGCATGTAACGATAATTTGTTTCTAGATTGGCTTAGTTGTCTGCATCGCGGCGGAAGAATAAGGCTTGTTGTTACCTGTTGTACTGCCTAAGAATAAAGTCAGCTCTACTTTCTACATAGGAATTGTCTTGAACCCACCAAAGGCACAGACTTCAAGGCAGGATTCTCATTCTCAAAGACCGACGCGTAAAAGCAGTCATAATCCTAAATGCCATCAGATGATTCCAGGCTCTTCCCAGGGCCGTGGCAAAATACAAAGTGGATGATTATTCTGTTATCGTGTCTCTTCAAAGTCTTCGCCGCCATAATAATTGGATTGCAGCAGGGGCGAATGTTCCGCGATGCGGTGGTGTATTCATAGTCGCAGAGAAGGATTCGTAGTTATACAGAAAGTGTGATAGTTGAAGGCCAGACACTGCGCCAGATACTGCGATTGTCTGCTAAGGAAACAGCAAAACAGAGCAATGATCGTGAACTGTCCAGGTGGAAGAAGAAGCTTGAAGTCGAGAAGTCGTGTCGAATGAGTTTGGTGGGGGGAAGCGGCCGCCTTCATCTTCAGCGAGGTTTAGCCGATGCAGCTAACTGTTTTTGGCGTCTGTGAGCGTCAACCTCCACTACAGGGAAAAGGTGGAATAAGTTCACTGTTAAAAGGAAAATTAATGCCGAGGGACGGTTAAGTCAACGTTAGAAGACTGATAATTTCGTTTTACTCGTCAGGAAGAAGCGATGAAGCATTGTGACAATCGCTTGGCATTGGCCTTACCCCACCTCTTCTCCATGCATCCAATCCAGTCATTCTTTATTTGTATGGCATTAAAACTGCTACTGAAAAGAGCTCCACCGTATAAATATACATTCTATTTTGGGAACCGTAGATAACTGTCCATAGAGCAGTGGAGTTTATCTGCTCGTCCAACTTCAAAAGACATTCCGTCAACTCGTTTGAAACGCTTCTTCGCTATTGCGCAAATCGGGCTCTCAGTACATCCACAGCACATGTGGACCACCAACTATGTTGCTGATAAGGTGTACGGGCAATGAATGTGATTCGTTTGTTCCCGAAATTGAAGGCTACATCTGTTCTCGGAATTTCTATGCTGCTTTAGATGTTGCTGGGCCATGTCAGGAGTTTTTGCGGTTCTGTTGAAAAGCTTAAGCGAGCTATTTGTTGACCTCGCGTGGCCCAGTTAAACATCGCGCGCGACAACATCACCAAAACAGAGAAAAGAAAATGGCAACTCCGGTAAAGCCGAAAAAAACTCGAAAGCAAAAGTAAAAAACGGCAAAAACTTCGAACAACTCCTCAGAGGTGTCCATAGAAAACCTAATTGAATTGGTTGTTTGAAGCCGAAATTATACCGTTTCGTGCGCCGTTCATCATCCGATCGAAGACAGGACGATAGATAAACTACTATGGTAGGGACAGTCACGCGAGAGCTTGTCAGCTGACCTAATTACCCCTTTATATAATCGGCTGCCAGCTATAGAGTTGCACCCTCATATCAACAACGAATACTACTTTGTCTCTTTTGACGATACCTCTTTTGACGATACCTCTTTTGACGATACCTCTTTTGACGATACTTTGGGAACACGTCTACACTACTCTTGCTATGTCTGAGCTGGCAAACCTTCTGGTCCTTGGCGAAGTCTTGTTTGGGTTTCTGGTGAGCTCCCGTACTCACCTTGTTTGCACTAGATGAGCTGTTGATGAAAACAAAACACAATATTTCGCTAGATGAAGGCGCTACTGCCGATATTTCTTGGAAGCCGAGGATTAGTACGTGAGCTTCTTCCCAGAGACGTCAGGAGCTTTTTTGGCGTCTGTGGCCATCAACCTCCTCTTTATTTTTTCTCTCTTCTGTATAGATCTATATTTCATTTTTGCAGCTGCACATAATTATCCATAGAGCAGTGGAGTTTATGGTACCAACAGAGTCTCCTTGCCTCTTATTTTTGGTAGGCAGGTGAGCAAAGACATTCTTTGCGTCGAGATATCGAGTATCAATTTATATGAAGGTTTATCTGAGATACTACTGGCGGAATTAAGAACCTAGTACAGCTAACATGCAACAAGACTCCAACATCAGTCAAAGACATGCGAGCTGAGAAAATCATATCCTCTGAGGGTGGCCTTCCATCCATCTGAATCTGGGTCACTGCTCAGGTCACATATGTGAGGCGCTCCTTCAATCAAAGAAAACCCCGTCGAAATACCTTGATCTCTGAGTGTTAAATAAGTGCCCTGCGACTGCTTCCATGGAATCAAGTCATCATTCGTCCCATGAATGAAGAACGTAGGAGTCCGATAATTATGACTCTTGATCTGGGCCAAGGGACTGACGGCAACTATTTTCTCCAAACTAGGCTGTGGGAGATCCTTCCAATTGAGAACCTTTGAGAATTCAGCTTGTTTCTTACTGGGGAGGCCGCCGACTATTATCGGTAATGTCTGTGCCTTCCAGTTGATGTGAAGAACGATTCGACAGCGTGGATCTGTTCTCAGGCGGGGATCAGAAAGTGGTTCCCATGCACCCACGATACCGTAGTTGGTGATCTGTTATATCAGCAATGGCTCAAAGTATATCTGAGATCTGTTCAAGCTCACTGGTTCGTCTTTAATGCCTTCCAAAATATCATACTCATCACCTCTATCTTCCACGCCGTTCGGCTGATTGGGATATGTCCACCCTGGGACATAAAGTCAGCAACGATGCTCTCACTTGGACATGGAAAAGTACATACACTCATCCTCATAGTTTGTTGGGCTATAAAATGCCAAAATAGCTTCCGGTGGCTTGAGTCCTCGTTGCGGAGCAGTCCAGCCGAGGGACATGGCTAGTTGGCCACCTGACGACCAACCCACAACCACAACTCTCTCCCCATCAATCTGAAGACCAGAACGCTGGAGCTTGAGACCAGGAAGGGTAAATCTGGCCCATTCCAGAGCATCACAGATATCCACCATCGGCCCTTCACGGAGGGTGACCTCCGGGCATAGCCTGTGGTCCAAACTCACCGGCAGAAAACCCCTTTTCCAGTAGCAGGCGGGTCTGAGCAGGCCTGATGTCCTTCCTAGAGAAAATGATATGACTGCCCCCGTGTATCATCAAAGCTTAAAATAAAGGTCAGAAACTCCGCATGATCCTGATTTGAAGGCTATCGCTTACCAATGGGCATTTTCTTTGCTGGTACGTTCGATTCATTCGGATAGTACACATCTGCATGTATCTCGATATTCCCAATCCTTTTATAGACGACAGTCTCCAGTGCAGCCTGTATGACTTCCTTCTTGTTATCTTTTTCCATAGGTGGACGTGCCTGGAGAAAACCCCCAATCACACGCACCATTTTCGACTCTGGAGAATCCCCATCTGTCCAAAGAACTTCCTTGAAACCCGCCTCCTTCATCAGACGTTCCCAGTGTTTCTCATCAACCAAAGCGTGTGATCGGCCATCTTCAAATAACCACCACCCTTCGAATAAGCCCCAGACAATGTCGAGCCAGAACATATTTTTGGTGACCTCGACCAATGTTAGCGCACCATCTTCTCGAAGCATCTTCCGAAGATTCAGGAGGGACCTGTCGAGCCTTCGGGTTGCATGAATACAGTTCGTGGCGATAATTATATGAAACACAGCCTCGAATTTTTGCTTCGGCACCTGTTCAATGTCCAAGACTTCAAAAGACATTCCGTCAACTCCTTTGAAATGTTTTTTCGCTGTTGCGACTAAGGATGGCGATAAGTCCGTGAAGGTATACTCGAAAGGGATCCCGTGGTTCTGCAGATGACTGATAATATAACGTGTCGTGCCACCAGTACCTCCCCCAATTTCAAGAAGCCGAAACTTTCCGCTTCCGGAGAAATTTGTGAGAGCATTGATGAGAAAGTCTCCAAGGAGGAGTGTCGGTGTGCGGAGCAGCGGCCAGTTTTCGTACATGTCTTCCAAACATTGTTTGTTTGTTTTGTTCCCGAACACCATTTGAAGGCCATCTTTCTCGCCAGTGAGGCATGCTGCAAGTTCAGATCCAATCACTTTGATGAGTCTGTGTACATTGGCATGTTGGACGTAAACGGGGAGTATCTCTTGGAAAGTCGCTTCTGCTGTCTTAGCATCAACATTAACGTCTGTTCTCAGAAAGCCAGCTTTGTTGAGGGTTATGAGGTTTCCATCCTCCAACACGCTGTAGAGTTGACGCACAAGCTGCTGGTGACGGGGTAAAGAATCCACTGCTGGAACTGCATCACCAGCGTGAAAATTGTTGAGATTACAGCCAAGCTTGGCGAATGCTTCGACGACATATGCCAGCACTAGACGTGCCTGGTCGGGATACACATCATTGCAAAAACCTATTGCCTTGGCTCCAACTGCCAGCAGATCATAGTGCAGTCTGATGCCATTGAAAGCATCATACGCTGAAACAATCTTCGGTCGAGGTAAAGATTGTGGGGCCTTGGTTAGTCCCTGAGGCGCTGGTATCGCTATTTTGGGAGGAGTACCAGTTTCTACAAGAACAGAGCCCGAATTTGATGTTTCTATCTCAGAAGTGGGCGTGTTCACTTGACAGCTATCCGAGTCAGACTCCTGTTCAGCACCGGCAGTGTTCGAGTCAACATATGCGGTCATTGCTTGGAGGTTGGAGAAGAATAGAAATGTCGTCAGATCGATGGTGACTCCAAGAGCTGTACGAACATCATTGAGGACTTCTGTGGCCATAAGCGAGTCGATACCGAGATCTTCCAACGTTGCTTCGTCCTTCAGTTCCTCCACCGGAATGTCAGTGACGTTGCTGAGAACTTGGAAAAGAGCAGCACGTTTGCTTGGAGGTCGTTTCAGTACCATCGCTTCGGGATTAGAGATCATAATAGGAGACTCTTCACCCATTTTGGTGGCGTCAATCTTTGTTTTATCAGTCGAGCCGGATGTGTTGGCGCCCTTCAGCACCTTCGCCAACAAAGATCGAGCCATTTTGGAGAAGCGGCATCCAAAAACCGCCATCACCATCTTTTTTGTTTCAGCATCAAAGATGTAAGCGTCTGCTGATGGATCGCCATCACCACCAGCCGCCATATTCGAGTAAACAATCCAATTCTTTGCATCAGGAGAAAAGCCTCCGCCAATCTCGATCATCTCGATCTTCGTGCACACGAAGACATCGTCGATGTCGGGATTGTGGAAATAATTCACCAGAAAGCCTGCAAACTGCATGAAGCTATCAGTCATCGGTGTATCGCAAAGGCGCTGACCAGCAGGGTCGTCCCCGTCGACTGACACTGTCACTCTGCCAGCAGCTTCCGTACCAACACAGGCTATGCTCTTGATCCCTTGAAACTTTTCTCCATAGCAAACGATCTGATTGAAAGCCCTATAGATATGTTTTCCTTGCATTTTCTCGGCCTCCAGATGATTCGTGATGTACTCATAACGACGAAAACCAGTCAATGTCTCGAAGCGCTCGAAGTTTCGATTTGCGTGGGCATCATCACGTTTCTTTAGACGGACAATACCTGAGGACCTTTCGGAAGGCTCGGTGACTTTTCCCGCAGCAACCGGTATTGACTGAGATGTGATGGAGAACTGCCACGAGGGTGATGAATCTTGTAGAACTTCCAAGTTCAGCAGTATCTGGACATCAGCATTGAGGGTGATTGGAGACTTCATGACCATATTCTCGACAACAGGAACGTAATTTATGGCTTCTGTATCTGATTGAAGGAGCAGTGCAGCACGCGCAACAACTTCGAAATACAACGATGCTGGCGCAAGGGATTGCCCTGCCAGAACATGACCAGCTAGCAAAGACTTGAACCGCTCGCTTCTTGGTGAAACTTGAAAGACTGCTTCTTTCTTGTTGACATCTTTGAAATTCATGAAAGACAAAAACTCATGTATAGTAGCCATATCTGCAGGCGCCGATTGAGAGGATTCTGTGCCTCGTCCAGTGAAAGCGAGCCAAAGTTGGGTTTTCTCAAACTGGTATGGCGGTAGGTTGAACTGCTGATATGATGTTCTTTGGCGCCGATGGAAAGGCCAGTACTGCACTGGATAACCAGCCCTCCATAGTTCAACGGTTGCACCAGTGAGAGAACTTTGCGCGTTTACTGATGTGAACTGGGGGGAAATAAACAGATGCCTTTGCGTATCTGCAATGGAGCCCTGGACAAGTTGAATAACTGAAGATCCACGACCAGCCTCGATCCAGACGCTATGCGAGAGCCGCTTTGTGAGTCGTTCAATGGCGCGTTGGAAATAGACCGGCCGCCTCATGTGTTCTGCAACAGCATGATAGTCGGGTTTCGAGTCATTTTGAACCTTGTCGCAGGATTCGAGATGTATCGTTGGTTGATTCCATGTGAGAGTCTTTGCCAGAGCTTCAAGATGAGGTAGCAGAGACTCGGTGAGCTGGGAATGAAAACCATGTGTGACTTTTAGTCGTTTTGTGCGTATTGTAGTCTGAAGTGCTGGCATGTTCAGAATCAGATTCTCCACTGCGTCCACTGCACATTTAGAACCAACAACTACATGGCTTTGAGCGCCATTGTAGCAGGCAATTTCTACCGGCTCTGGCTCTCCCTCAGCGGCCAATAAATTAATGACTTCTGACACTTTGTCCACAGATGTTTTCAAGAACAGCATCGATCCTCGCTCCGTGCCCCAGTACTTGAGCATAATTAGTGCTCTTCCCGTCACCAATTTGATTGCATCTTTGAGCGACAAGACCCCCGAGATGCAATACGCAGTCAATTGTCCAAAGCTATGTCCGACAACTGCATTGACGCTCAGCCCGCATTCAATCCATGCTTTTGCCGAAGAATACTGGACTGCAAATAGTGCTGCATGTAAAGTAACGATGCTTGAGACGGGCGTCTGCTGGAAGATGGTGGGATACAAGCCCTCATAGCCAAGCGAAATCAAAACTTCGTTAACTGTGTCGAGGTGATAACGGAATATGACCGAGGACAGATAGATATCTTCGGAAAGCCCAATGAAGTCGCTTTCTTGACCTCCAAATACAAGTACCACGGGCTTAGGGTCTGGTAGTGTGATGAAGCTTGTACCCGCAACCGCAGCCATCAGTTTATCCTTGAAGTCGCGATTATCCTTGACAGTCGCCGAGAACGTGTACGGCAGTGAATGATTAGCTCTATCCGCTAGATTGAAACCTAAGTCTGATACTAGAATCTCAGTGTCTCGTTCCGCTTCGATATCGCTGAGCCATGTCAAGAGCTTTTTGCAGAACATCAACAAACTATTTGCGGAGGCAGCCGAGATAAACAAGGGGTATGTAGATAGCCGAGAATTGCTGTGTGTGATTCTCCCTGGACACATCGGAAAACTCGATGCAATTTGGCGAACGATCACTGCTGCGTTACTTCCAGCAGCGCCATAGCTGTTGACGCATGCCACTCGGGTAGAAGCATCCCACGACTGATTTGTCCTCGGGATAGCCATTTTATCAGACTCCGAGACGCAAATATTAGGATTCATCTGGGTATGGTTTGCCTGCGCCGGTATTTTACCATGCTGCATCATGAGAAGAACTTTGATGAGACCAACAACTCCGGCTGTGGCTTCAGTGTGACCGATGTTCCCCTTGATTGAGCCAAAGATGAGAGTAGAATCCCGTGAAGGACCTCCAAATGCTTGTCGTATGCTCTGATATTCGATAGGATCGCCGACTCCAGTACCCGTTCCATGGGCTTCAACATAAGAGACAGCTTCAGGCTTAACCCCGGCAAGGTCCAAAACTTTTTCGTAAAGTCTGACTTGAGAGCCTGAATGAGGCACTGTGATATGACTGAAGTTTTGGTTTTGATTTGCTGCAGAGCCCACAATGACGCCCAGGATATTGTCATTTTCCTCAATGGCAGCAGTAAGTGGCTTTAGAACAACAACTCCAACTCCTTCGCCACGACAATAGCCATCACCAGCAGCATCAAATGGCTTACACTGACCAGTGAGACTGAGAAACCCTGCAGCTTGAAGATTCCGATAATCGAACGGATTCGTGAAAACATTTGTGCCGCCAGCTACAGCACGAGAACACTCTCCAGACCATATTGCTCGACAGGCAGAGTTGATAGCAACTAGCGATGACGAGCAAGCCGTATCTATACTCAAAGCAGGTCCTGTCCATCCGAAGTGGTGGCTCACAGTCCCACTAAAGAAGGATCTGTTTGTTCCTATCGTGGCATACGCGGATTGAGGGTGGCACGAAACGTTATCCTCGTAGTTGTTCATAACGACACCCACGTAGCACCCGTAATCATCTGGCTGTGGAATTGACGAAGCACCAAAGTACCCCCGCTGACTCCAGCGCCTCGTATGTTACTTCAAGTAGAATCCTCATCTGTGGATCCCAATGAAGCGCTTCTCGAGATGACTTCTTGAAGAAACGATGATCAAACGTGTCGGGATTGCGGAGGAAGTTCCCCCACCACTTTGAGCCTGAATTGTCGCCTGTCTTGGGCTCTGGAAGTCCAAGATGAGCTGGGGCAGGCTCTACCGTTACGCCTCCTGATAGCAAGAGCGCCCAGAGCTCATTCAAGTCATCTGCCCCAGGAAATCTGCCCGCCATTCCTACAATGGCGATGGAGTGAGGTGGATATTTAGACTGTTGAGTATTGTCATCTGTTGGAGAACCATGAATGGGATTTGTAGACTTCTCGGGAGTATAGGTGGTAGATCCATCAGCTGGTATTGATTTGCTCCGTTGATCTGAAGCAACTTTTTCGAAGTTGCTTATCAGATGTAGAACATGAAGTCCAGAACTTTGAATCAAAGAGCCGGAGATATGACTCCCACTTCCTACAACAGCTGCAATTTTACGATTGGCCGGTAACTGTAGGATAGCCATGGAAAGAGTCCTATGCCAATAGGCAGGCATCAACAATGTATTTTCGAGGCAATGTTGTAGCATGGAGCCTCCGTCGATAGTTTTACCGTCTGCCGTGGACCTAATTGGAGCTTGTAGGTTGCTCACGCTAGGAAGTTGCAATCGACCAGACGAATTGAAGAACTTGGTGATAGAATCCACTGCAGTTGAATTCCTTCCTGAATGAAAGCGGCCTTGGACATGAACACCCTTCACTAGGAACCCACGAGTCTGCATGTCCTCAGTAAAGTCGCCGAGGTCCCCGGATCTCAACGTAACAGTGACACATGCATCGTCATTGAAGCTCGAGATGTAAGCCTGTTTATAGAGATGTTACTAAGACACTCGCTTTTCAATTTCAAGATATCTCTTCTGACTGACCTCTGAGTATTTCTGGACAAGATCGTGTACATAATCTCCATCATCACTTTTCCAGCGTATGGCTACACACACCATTTCCTCTGGCTCCTCAGCAAATTTTCCATCTCTGTCCACATATGCACCGATACAGACGGCCATCTGCAGACTTTTTGCAGCTGCAGACCCAATTTTTCCTTCATTTTCAGAGCTTGCCACTGCAACGGCGCTGAGGAACCCAACACAGAATCCTTGGATTCCACCTGCTTGGATTCCCCTCAGGAGAAGCCGGTGTGGGTCCTCTCCTTGAAGCTGCGTCAAGTATCGGGAGTACTGTATGACTTGAAGAATGACAGTGACTGGAAGACAGTATACGTTAGGTGTCTGGCTCAGATGATGTGGGAAAGGATCTCCATCTTTGATCCATCGTCGAAGATCTTCCAGATAACTTGCTCCTGGGACTCTGCCCAAACTTGGGTCGAAAGTTGTGAGTTCTCGCCAAAATTGGGGCAATTCCTCCACTGCCTGGACGAGGTCAGATAGTCGATGATCTGAGACTAATACGCGTCGTAATTCGACGAGAACATCTCCCGAAGGTAACTCCGTCTGTGGTCCAAAGACGAGCAACGCAGGCATGTCTATTGAAGGTGTCATTTCTGCAACTTGAAAACTGAGCTTAACGTTCCGGCTTTGCAATTGACATATTGGATTATGCTGACGACTTTTAGTAAGGAAAGACGAATTCCCTCGGGGAGGACTATGATGCTTTAACTTGCACGATTCATGTAACTGCCTGTCTGATACTCTGTGAAAGGTAATGCGGCAAGCCATTTCAAGTGTTCCGACATATGTACAGTGACATGTCACTTGGCGATCCTGCACAGCCTTGTACTGATCTGGGGAGACAACTCAATTGATCAATAGAGTTCAGTAACGACATTCCTTCCAATGCCTGCGACACCAATTGTGGCTTCTGAGTGGTATCCAGAGTGGAGACACGCTGCAATGCGGAGTTGTTGGCAGCCACACCTCCAGTTGAACTCACAGCTGTGCCGTCGGATAACGAAGAGCGTGCGGATGAAGGCCTTCCGACACCTGGAAAACATATTCCGAGATAAGAATGCAGGTAATTGTTCATTCTCGTATTATAGAAGAGGCCGAGCAAGCAGATGCCCCCTTGCCACAGCAGCTTTGTTGTCTAAAAGTCGAGGGAAAGGAAGCGAAGCGGGCTATCCAACTTGAAGCGGCCGCACGACTCTCTTACTCCAATCAACAGACGCTGGGTACAGCACCAGTGTAGAAAGACGTACTTGATATAAGTAAATACCTCGGTCCAAATTCTGTCCTTCATACTGCTTTCCAATCGCACAACTCTCCATCCCACTGTGTTCCAACCCCGCCTTCTGCCGTCCAAAAACACTCCTCTCAACCCTCTCCATCCCCCCGAATCTTCCGCATCCAATGGGCCGCCTTCTCTAACCCACCATCTCCAGCGCCCCATCTCCAATCACATTTCCAACTCTGTTTAGTTAACGCCCCATTGACCTGCAAACCCAGTCCAGACATCAACCTCATGTGCCAAGACTATGCACCTTTCAGACGCTGTCTCCACTGGCTTCCGACGCATCCTGAATCACCAACTGGAGAAGAATGATGACCTATGTAGGGCAAGTAAGTAGGACAGAAAAATTTGACCAGGAAGGGGAAACCGATGGCTACCGTCTATTTTAAATAAAACCTCATTGCAGTCAAAATAACAATATGCCAACATCTGTGTACAATGCACAAGCAACCTATCTCTACTCTGACGCGCCCCTTCCATTCCACACTCCCACCCAGAGCATCTACCCAGCATAAGGAGACGTGCAAGAGAACGCCGTAGCCGTGCTTCCCCCACTTCCAAAAGCACTCATCAAAGCCTCGATAGCAGCATAGCAGCCCATACCACAAACAACCAGCGCACCAAGCGCATAGAAGATATTAAACGATGTAAGCATCCACGTCTTCCTATACCCGCGGATCCACCTCTTCATGCCCTCATCATGACGAACGAATTTCTTGGTTGTCTCGTCGAATACTTCATCGGGGAGAATGGCGCCTTTCTTGATGTCGAAACCGATCTTGAGGATGGCGGGGAAACTGTAGGTGAAGTTACCGATGCAGAATGCGCCGACGAGACTGGAGAAGTCGCCGAGGTTGGGCACTGATGCTGCTACAATGAAAGCGAGAGCCCACTAGATAATTTAGGAGTCAGTACGTGAAAGGAATGTTTGAGAAGGAGGTTGTAGTTAGCCTGTCACTTACGTATGCGGGAACCATTGCAACCCAGATGAGTTTTCCCTTGAATGTGGTGAGTGCTGGGAAGTCTGCTCAAGTTCATTAGCCCATCAATCCGGACCCGCCAATTTTTTTTGGGGGGGGGGGGGGGTCGGTTCACGTACGGAAGATTTCCATGAATACATTGTTGTAGATAACTTTGATGCCGATGTTTCCGTACAACGCAGCAGCGATCAAACCACCTATTGATCACAGTTAGCTCTAGTGCTTCCAGTGACTGGCCATGGGATATATATACCGATAAGAGACATGATGTTTCCGGCAGTCTGATAGTTGTAAGGGTTGATACTCTGGATGTTGGACGAGTACGTGTATTGGCCCTGGTAAGAGTATTGGAAGATACCAAAGAACATGTAGACGAGGTAGATGAAGATGTCGGCACAAATCATGCCCTTCCAGAAATCCCAGGGATTGCGCATTTCAGCTAAGAGATTGAAGAACAACATAGCTCCTCCATAAGAGTAAATGATGGTGTTAATGCCCTGGTATGTGCCGAGAAAGCCAGTACCGCCGGACGCATATCCATAAGGAGGGGTTCCAGCAAAAGTCTTGATGCCGATTGCGCTCTCAACTGTACCGTTGGGAAAATTCGTGTCGCCAAATGGAGTACCGGCGCCACCGAACGAGCTAAGCATGGTTGCGTAGTTGGGGGAGGAGTTAGCACTGACACCGATGGCAATGAAGCAGGTAAGGACAGTCGTGAAGACTGCCACATTGGCAAGCCATCCAAAGCGTTGCAGGGTACGAATCTGACCAAGGACCATGCCGAGAATAGCAATAATGAGGAGGCAGACGATGAAGCAAAGTCCATTGCCGTGGATCCCGTCCTTGCCAATGGAGATCTGGGACACCGATCCACCGAGACTGAGGATGAGAACAGCGACCAACATGAACATCTGGAGACTTTGAAGAACGTTGATGATGTGTCTCGCTGTCGAGCCGTATACACGGAAGAAAGCTTGACCGAAATCTCTCAAAGGATAACGATCACTATCAGTGTGCATATAAACACCCCAGACATACCAACCAGATACAGATGCCATAAAACCAAAAACAGTGTAGAGAGCAACTCCTGGACCGTAGCCAGTGTTTGAGAAAGCCCATCTGATTTTAGTCAGCTCATGTGTACATTAAAGATGGCCATATGGATAAAGTATGTTGCCGGATATACTTACGGTGCACCTCCAGGTCCAAGAATGTCAGTGGTGATGAGGAAAAAGATGATACCCCAAGAAGCAGTTCTTGTGGCACGCGAAGCTTGTCTCCATTCAAGATCGGTGACACTGGTATGGTTGTTATGAGTAGTCGTGATGGCGCCATCCGCCACAACTGCGTTCACTTCATGAACATGGCCTTTGGAGAATCTGTTCTTGATGACACCGCCGAGGGACCAAGGATCCTTTCGCTTGATCAAATTGCCCTCATACTCTCGCTCTTCAGCTCGAGTAATGGAAGCATAGTGAAGGTACTCCTCAAAGAGAATCGACGGATCGTTGTGAACTTGAGCGGCCTCGATGCTGAAGCCTTTCTCGATACTAGCTTCGTGGCCGTTGTCGAGAGCGAACTGTCCGGGGTTCTTCTCCATCCGAGGATCACCTCCATCCAGAGCGAGATTGGCGAGGTTCTGAGCTGCCATGTTGATTGATCTGAAAGAGGAAGTACAGGTTGATGATCAGAAGGCCAAGGAAAATGGGGGAGGGAAGGAATATATACTCGGGCAGCACAGAGGAATGCGGTGACCCGCTGTTTGATAAGCCAGTGGTAACGTTCTCTGATGCGTCCCATGCTACCAACCGCACTGAGCCAAAGTCATTGGCTCTGTGGAAACATTTGGCGAAGTGTATTTGGAAGCTCACAGGGGACTAAGATAGTAGTCTTGAGATAACAGCGGTGCAGGTCCACCCAATTGACTGGACTGGCTCGTCTGCAAGAAGACTACATGGGTGTGCGCACCGATTGCAGGGTGATTCTGTACAAAGTGCCACAGATAACAGACAAGCTTTCCAAGGAAGTATGCACTTGCCACCTGTCTCGGAAGCTTCGAGCCATCTCGTCTACTACATTCAGTTGCACAGTACACTCGAGCTGTCAACAACAGCGCTCATACCGCATCCGAGCGAATCCTGCTTGCTTGGCGAGGCAAGTCAAGTAAAGGCCTTTCTCCGCATGAAATAAGCTCAGATAGTTTCAAACATCGAGAAGATCAATTCCTTCATCGTAGCTTTTCGTTCTCAGAGAGCTCGGAGTCCACTCGGCTTCTCCAGGGCGGCCGGGCCAGGGGCAATGCAACACCTCTCGGGAACGGCAAGAAGTTCAAACAAACATTCATTTCGCCCCCTGAAATTGTCGGTTAGTCGGATAGGAATAGGACGACAAGAGTGCGACGCAGATAAGCAGATGGAAACAGCCCATCCACAGCCAACAGTAGTTGTGCGGAGTGCGTGTCTGTAATCTGTTCGAGAATCGAAAGGGCTTGGAGCACCTGCCGTTTATGCCAAGCCGGCAATACACCTGCCAAGCCAGGCTAGCGCCATCACCAAGCAACCTTAAATTCTCCAAGCCCGAACCCCAAGTGGGCTGGGTGAGACGGGCGAAGAGGCCACTTGATATTCCACTTAGTATTCGATTTGAGGAGTAGCTCGTTATATCGACCAGTGACCATCAATAACGTAGACCAGACAAAGGGAGAAGCAGGGTATCGATTTCGAACCCCGGATTATTGATCGGAATTGACTCGGATCCAAAAAAATTTATGGTGTGGCTGGGTAATCCAATCATATTGTCGATGTTTATCGGAATTCGAGGATAAGAAAGGATCAAGGAGTACAGTAAGAACACCTTGGATGGGAAATTGTAAAGAAGGAGATAGAGAACGGGCTGAGCGGGCAAGACCAGATTGCCAGAGGTGTGTCGTGGCAACTCCTCATAGACATAGAAAAGAACAGTCTGAACAAACGAATACGGTGGCATTTTCGCCTTCCTGGACGGACCCGGCGATTGCGAGATCGAATGATAATTCCCACACACATGGTTGATTACTGTATGTGTGCTTGGAGGCGGCCCGTTCTGGTGAGGCCAGAGGAGGATTTCTCCAGTTTGCCGCCACAGAATCGGATTGACAGACACATCTAATCAAGTCCAGGGGTGATGTCACCACTCTTTCGCTGCAGTATATCCGATAGATGTCCAAGAAATACAGAAACAGAGCAGGCGAGCTTAGAATAGGCGATTGCTGCAGCGGTTCGAGGCTAGAACAATCGAATCCCTCGAACTTTCCGTGGAGTTGAACTGGTTGGCTACCACAGCCCACTCATACCCTTGATGGTCGCGCCCGGATAAGATGGGGTTTCTTCCCAAGATACAAAGCGAGTACATATGCAGCCACGAATCTCCCAGCTGCATCGGGAAGGTCGTTGGATACTGCTGACGTTCTTCATTGATAACAATTGTTGGAATTGCGTGCCTATGCCGGGGAGTGATGCTTGTTTTTCTCGGGGAGTGAATATGAATGTCACTGATACGGGCCGTCGTATTAAGGGAAATCCTTTTCTGGTCCACTGACTGAACTGTACCCGTACAGAAGTATCCCAGAAGTACTTTTGATTGCACCGTGCCAAAAGCCGAGAAACTGTGTTTCATCGTCCAATGTAGCTATCTTGTGGTAAGAAACCCAGTCTTCCACAGGAGATAACCACCTCTCTCTGCATCAGTCTCTCGTGTAAGCCAAGGACGGGAAAATATCGAACCCTGTTGATTTCCCCATAGCCAATAAGTCAAGCTTTGCTTTGCATACGACCGGGAGAGGCGTTCCGACAAGAAACGAAATATCCAGGACACCCAGGGGGACAGTTGCTACGATGCCTCAAGCGATCTCCCCCTCTCAAATCACTCCCCAAAAACTCCACTCCACCTCCCAGCTGCCTCTTCCAGAACATTTCTCAATCCAGCAACGACATGCACCTGCACCTGCGCCCTGTGTAACGCCGTCTCATTCCCGCCTCCATTCACCCACCCCCGTTCAAATCGTCTCAATTGGCCGTTCAACTCGGTCTCATTATATCTCTGCAGTGGCACCGCTATCAGGTACTCGACGAAGGTCTTCCACCGAGGCACATAGTAACTGTTTACTAAACCGCCCCAGCTCTTGGAAGCGTAATCGTTAATCTCCCCGTTTGGACCCCAAAGCGTGATTTGATTCCTCAGATCCGCTACGTAGAATGATTGGAGGGTTGCGTTTTCGGAGGAGGTGCGCGCCGCTGAGAGGTAAGTTGACAGCGAGAAGGCGGGGTTGGTGCTGAGAACGGAGTCGAGGGTGCGGAGCTGTGAGGTGAAGTTTGCTCCGATGGATGAGAGGGTTGTGTTTGAGTGCGAGGGCGATGAATAAGTGGCGATGAGAGACTTATAGGTCTCTGTGAAAGAGTTGCTGAAGACTTGACGAGTGATATCCGTCATGTCGTACTGATAAGCTGGATTGTCCCATAGCGCTGGGTTGCTTTTAGATGCGTTGAACAGGAGATTCCACGCCGATGTGAGATTGGTGGGAGAGTATGATATGATGGTCGAGTGATGCCCAAGATGGAACATGTTGCTGATGTTCGGTGATAACTCTAAAATCGATTTGGGCGCACTGACAAAACTGGACTTGGTGTTGTTATACACGGTCATCCGCATTATATCCCATGCCTTGTACACCTCTGGGGGAATGCCCCCCGTTCCTGCATACCGACGAGAGACCCAGTTATGGAAATAGCTTTCCGTATTGATTGGGGAAGCAGACCAAGCCTGATCCAAGAGCAGATCATACATGATCTCGTTCCCTTCCTGTCCTTCCATGGTAAGACCAAATCCAACCAGCGAGCTAGAATTAGCAAGTGCCTCGATTGGGTTAATCGTCACATTCTCAATCTGACCATACAGCCCCATGTTCCCTCCGAAACCATGCAGTTGGCACCATAGCCATGGTTTGCCGAAGTATGAATTCGTCCGCTGCCATTGCGGAGATGATTCCGAGAAGAGGTCGATGATCAACATGTCCTGGTCGTTCTCGACACCACCCAGATATGCCTCGATGCGTTCCTCGGTCCAGAAACTGAACTGGTCATAGAATAGCCAACCTTGCATCATCCAGACGGCGTCAGAGTCAGCAGCCTTTAGACTCTGCCAAGTGTTGTATGACACGCTTCTCAGGTACTCCAAATCTCCGGACTCGGGATTATTCTCGTTATACTGATCGAGTGTGTAGATATGCGTGATGTTTCCATACAAATCTGTTTGTTTCGAGATGAAGCTCTTCTGGATCATCGAAAACGCAGGATCAAGTGGCTGTAAAAACGTCACATTCGTATAGTCGACAGGAAATCCTTCCCAGTTCGAGCCATTAACCACCATAGCATTGGGCAGAACTCTCCTGGTAGCTGGTGGGACGAAACCAGTAAAGCATGGCAGCACAGGCGTCATACCTAGTTCGACCATCCGTCTGGTGATGTTCTTCTGCAGTGCAAATTGGTTTTCAATCCATTCCATGGGAAGTTCTCCATTCCAGGATCCCTGAATATTGCCGAATCGATTCCAAGATTGGTAGGCCGGGCCACTGAAGAAAGACAGTATCTCTGTATCAGCCATGCCGAGTTCTCGATAGACTCCAACGAGTATCTTCTCCTGTCCCACCCAAGCCAAGGGCAAATTCACACCTCGAAGCGCAAGCCAGTCAAGCTCAAGCTCCCAGTCTTCCCACGTCCAGAATGCAGTGGTATATGAGAACGTCACTTCAGGGTTCCGTCAACATCGTAACTCCTTTCGGGGATTTAAAAATTCTCACCAGTATTAAAATGATACCTCCAAGGAACAACACTACTTCCATCCATAGGGACATCCAAAGCCGGTAAAGACTCAGGACCAGTATCAAGTCGACTCCCAATAAACCACCAAATGTCGACATGAACCGCATCCGTAAGATATCGATGTAGCCTGTCTTTCCATCAGTCCAATATCAAGTTTCTCATGAACACCTCAAAAACCTACCCGCTGGACAGAGCGCTCAGCGAGTTCCCTTCGACCAAAATCTTACCATCCTCACTCGATGAAACACTATAAACATCGTTCCCACCAGTCGACGTCTCGTTCCCCAGCAAACGAAACTCAAAGTCATCGATATGGGCAGGCAACCTTCTCCTCACCAAGCTCTCGATTCCCTGCGTGGAAAGCGCTGATAGCCCTCCCAGTGCCGCAGTTAACCATAGTGACACCAACATCTCAATCTCGCATGGATATGGAAAGTCTGGAGATTGAGGGTATATGCGTTGTTGAAGAAGGTGAAAATTGTCGAATTCTTCATCATCGTGCACGTATCCGATGACGTTGCGGTGCCCAAAAAATTAGAGAGCGAATCCCAGGCAGTCTTGTGGTGATGCAGCCAGCGTTGCTGATCTGGAAGCAAGTCATAGGCTGACATTGCCCGTAAGCGTCTCGAGGTCGCCGACGTCAGATTATAGCACTGGACCATGAAGTATTATAAGTTATGTAACACACCTTCATCGGCAGGTATGTTACTGAAAATCATTCAAAAGGTTTGTTTTTGAGGAAGGAAGCATCAAGGTTGGGAAGTGACTCCTTCGAACGGTACCCACTTCCTCGGCATGGAATCGCACCGCTCTTATTTTAGGCCACAGCTAAATCCACTCATGGAAATAGCTAAATCAACTCATGCCAAGGAATTTCGGGGAATCCGCTGCGTGCATTTATCACCCTTGCCCCATATGGCAACCGCGTTTTTTGGAACCAGTATTCAAGCGCTTTCTCCTACCCCTTTGGCTTGTATTTCCCTTCACGATCGTAGACAAATACGACACGACGTGACTTTAAATCTCGCTGTATAAAAGCATAGCCATTAGCTTTAGCATATGCTTGTATAGCGAAAAAGCCGGCAGTAATATCGTTATAAATTACTACAGGCGGTGCAGGGCCGTAAGGTTCGCTAGTGAAGGTTGATATAGTTGTGGAAGTGTGAATAGCTTCAAAGTTGACTCAGGTAAGTTGAGGATATTCAAGATGCATAGGTGGCCCTTGCCGCGCAGTACAAATTAGTATGGTGGGGCAAGGGTGATAAATGCACCCGGTGTGCCACAAGATTCCTTGGCATGAGTTGATTTAGCTATTTCCATGAGTGGATTTAGCTGTGGCCTTATTTTATCTTCTAGAAGAGCTCTCGAACTTTTGTGCTCGAGGCCAATCGGCAAAACTCAACCACGAGCGAGCTGCTATGCGCTGATGCTTATTCGGAGAATATCAAAGACGCCACCACAGTAACATGCTTTTTGTAAAGGAGGTGGAGAGGGGACTCCGAAGAAAGTCGGCAGACCCCGCATTTCGCTGCAGCTCCCGCCTGGGCGAACACCCCAGTAGACTTTCACTGGTCTCCAACAGATGAGATTTGGAGACTGGCCGAGAATTGTATGTATTGATAGCAAAACTCAGTGCTGATGACAGATACGTCTGCACCATCCCTCCAAATCAATTGGGTACCGCATTTCCATCTCATCCATGTATCTTCTTAGCCTCCAATAAGCCTGCTCGTTGGCAATAATCGTGCAGAAACCTCATGATCTTGTCGACGCCGCTGATCTCTCTCAGATATCCTTCAAACTTCCTATGATAGCCATCAAAGCAATAAGTGCTGCTGAAAGTCAATTCCCGTTTACAACATTCAAAAGCGGACAAACTCACCTGCAGCAGCAGTAACAATATAAAGCGATATTGTCCATGCGGAGACAACATCTCCCTGGCCATTCATGAACCAGAAGCCAATCGCCAGAGAGAGCAGCAGAGGAACGGCAACAACAGTGCTCAGACGATAGCTCGACCAGTCGTACATGAGCTGCAGAGAGTATCGACCTTCCAATGGGTTGTCCTTGCTGTCGTTGAGGTTCTTCCGAACCCATCCTTCCCAAGCCTGTGCTACGTCTTGGTCTGCATGGCGATATGATGCCTTGTATGCGAGAAACAGTTGAGAAAGGACAGCCTCTTGAGAAGCATTGAGAGCAAGAGGGATGTGAGCTCCTCGGGATATATCACATTTGTACAGACCAAATCCCCGCAAGCTTTTCAATGACAAGAATCTCCTCCACTCTCTCACATCACTTTCACCCTTTCTGAGAACTTGGAAAAGCTCTGTTGGGTTATCAAATTGCAAAATGCGTTCTTTGGGATCGCTGGTCGAGTGCAGGAACCATCCGATGACAATGTATGGCTTTGGAGTCGGCATGATGCTCTCAACTTGTCGCTTTATATCCTCCCTTGTGGCCTCAACTCGCCGGAAGAAGACTGGGCATTGTCTTTTAGATGATCGAGAGTGGCTTCCCCGGTGTCTGGAGGTGCTGAAACTACCTCGAAGTCTCGCTACGAAGTTTTGTTTTGTTTCTGAGGTCTGTGTCTCAGTAACCAATTCAGGATGTCGACACGGGGGTGCTGAGGATTCAGGCGATGGATCTTGTTTTGTCTTGGACAAGGCGTCCAGCATTATTGGCTCGATGGTACCACTGGGCTGGGGAGTCCGTCCTCGGTGAGGTGTTCCGTTCGCAATCTTGACGCGTCTTTTCTCCTTGAGCGCTTCCAGGACCCGGATCGAAGCCTTCTTCAGGATTCTCTTTCGTCTGGCCATCAAATAAAGAAGCCATAGTCTTGGTTCCTCCATCCTCTTCAGCCAATCGATCCTTGCCTTCCATATAGCTTTCTGCCGATACGTAGTCCACTTCCACCAGGGTAGGGCCTTCACCAGATCTTGCAGTCGCTTCTGTTCCAGTCCAAAATCGTCAAACATTTGCTTGTACTCGCCATAGTTATAGTTCTCCGGCTGGTCAGTCTGCAGTAACTTCAAGAAGAGTCGAGCTTCCGTAGATGTCAGGCCCACGCGTCTGGTGCATTGTTCGTCAGCCCAGAATATGTTGCCGTTGGCGGACTTGATGATTGGAGGTATGTCATCCAACTCGATGATTTCTAGCGATCTGCGGAGCGGCCGTACGCTTTTCGAGGAGCCTTGTCCAGACTTTGGTAGCAGAGGCTCAGAATCAAAGACCAGATCAAGCTTGTCATACGCGTTCTCAATGTCGGTGGACATCTTGTAAAATCGTAAAGTAGTGGTACTCTGAGCAGAGTTGGTATATCTATTCTCCGTAAGTATGAAGTCCTGAGGATGGTTGCTGTTGACTCACAAGTCTCGCTGAATCCGGCAGTAGTCTCACCAAGTTGTACTGACTTGAGAAACTCCCTCGTCTGAATTGGAGAATATTGATGGCAAAGGTGAAGTTCGGATTTGTAGCTTGCCTGTCACTGTGAACATATGGAACCCTGGAAAGGCTGGTGGTGACGCGAAATCAGGCCATCGAGATGTAACGGGGACTTGGATTTTCGTTGAGTACTGTTCTCTGCAAGAGGATCGAGGTTGAGTGGTGACGGAAGAGTGACTCTGTGACTCAAAGTCGAATCAAACTCTTGATGTCCTTCGTTCCTTCCTCGCGTAGATGTCAGGAGGATTCGAGGATTCCAGACCAGATCATCCGCGCGGATTTCCATGGACCGCATCCTACAGGAGATACAACAACAAGAATCGAGGATAAATACCCCATAAATGCTTACTGTCTTGTTTTGTTTTATAACTTCATGTCGGGTCTGGGAAAGCTTTCGATGCCCACATCAGATGTTAGGAGAAATATGACTTTCAGATTGAGGTACCTCCATGGTGTACTATACCTTAAGCAATGAAGTCAAAATGGGTTTCTTCGGCCGTCACTTATGACCCCTTACTGAAATCCTGTGCTCACTGTCGAAAGGCCCCTAGCTTGCTTTGTTCATCGGTCCATCATTTGACGTTCGAGGAACTTGGAATCCACTCGCAAGCGAAGACTTGCATTGATTCTGAGGGCAACTAATACTAAGCTTTCAATACCAAGTACTCAAAAGAGCTATGGGTAGTTACTAGCCAACAATTGGTCATTCGAAAGCCCAAATAGTAGAAGTTACTGTCATAACAGAGGGCGTCTTACTTCTGCAGCCGAAATCTCCACAGCAGGCTTCTGAAAGACACCCTTGAGGTGAGGGTTCTACAACACTTGTAAGTTATGAGATAAGACTGAAATTTGTCACAGATACGAGGACAGATGGTTAGTCTAACCATCCCATATTCTACCTGCGAATTGGCACTAATCACCTATCTAAGGCCGAGTGGTTATGGCGTGTGACTCGGGATATTATTTTGTCAGCTTGACGCTGAAACAATTCTCATGGGCTTCGCCAGCAGGGGTTCGGTAAGCTCATCCGCAGCCTTAGTATTCGGAATATTTCCTAATAATTAACTAGAATCCCCTTCTATTCAAAAGAATTATTCTTCATATTTTTGCTCTTTTTTATGTTGTTGTGTGTTTGGAAATGAAGTCTAAGTCTGAGCGACCTGCCCTTCTTTCACGCCTACTGTACCTTCAGGGTGTACCGAGAAATCCAGAGTTATTGTACCGTCCTGGAACCACTGCAGTTGAATGATAAGAACCTTGTGGCTTTAAACTTTTGCCTTTTCTCTCGTAAGAATTGAGTTTAAGGGTTGAAGCCTCAAACTTTGAAGCTTCGCGTTTATGTATAAGAACACCAAAGTCACATTTCATCCTCGATTGATCTAAATCAACAGCTACCTGTCTATCCTTGACTCTGGAAAAGCTCTTCTACGTGAGCGATCTAGATACGGTATTCATCAATAGCCGAAGATACTCTCTTTATTTCGTTCCACAAGATAACGAAACGGTCTTGCTGTTGTGATTTCCCCTAGTATCCAGATATCTCGAAGACATTCATTTCCCGCTCACATACAAGAACGAGCATCAGAATTGCAAACAAGACGAAGCCCCCAACCCGTTGATGTAATTCATCTTATTACAGTGATGGATAACTAGTCGCAAGCTGTAATAAGTACTCAGGATTTACATACCGCCTTACAAAGCTGTAGAATATTCAATCACGGATGCAAAGCTCTCCACTTCCTTTCTCTACGATGTCGGCTACGATGATGGATTGTAGTTACTAGCTACTGTGTCCATGATAAAATTACTCTCCTAAGCAACAAAATTTTGGTAGTAAAGCCTACCACGACTGTGGCTCCATCTTAAGTCTAAAAATTAAACGATATATAGATTCAGATCAGCATCTAGCTGCTACATACGACCATAGACTCCTGAAAATTGGGCATCCCGTCCGCTCTGCCATACACAAGCAGGAGATCGGCAGATTAGTAGTTGGGTGGGTGACCACCAGCGAATACCTGCTGTTGTATGTTTTTTGCTTTATTTTTTGGCTTGCAAACCACGTTTTGGTGGGTCTTTACGTGCAGAAATTTCTCTTGGCTCGTGTCAAAATTAAGCGAGGCGCGTGGAGATGGAAAAGGAGAATCGAGGTGTCAAGTCAACATTGCATGCTTTGTTACGCATCGCCTCTATTTCATATCCAGAAGTTTCACGAGCTTAAGGGAATGAACAGTACCAGGCATTTTCTAGATCGAGCTTTGACGGGGCTTTCCTTTATATTCTCCTTAAGCGAGGAGTCCCAGCCTACACATCCTCGCCCCCCTTTGTTTTGACCTCTTGAGCAGCAGCATCAGGACTAGCGCCAGAGTGAAAGAATTTGTGATGCAAGCGGCCTCATCTTCAGCCCTTGCTATCCATCCTTTAAAAAGACACCAAACTCTTTCATGCCCCATCTGGCGATTTCCGCCTCGGCAACACTCTTTGTCTGGTTTTAGCAGATCAAAAGTCCTCCGTTCGCAATCCTCTATCTCCAGTCAACGCAAACGGTCTTTGAAAAGCCAATCTAACACCAACACGAATTTTAAGTTCCCGGAGACGTAAATTATACCAACTTACAATGCTTTACGAGGCTATCGCCATACTCTTCTTCCTCATCCTCATCTTTCTATCTTTGATCTTCGTCAATCCTCTCAATACCCGAGTTCAAGCCCGCCTTCGTCGTTTCGCCGAGAAATAATTCATAACTCCCGGTGAAGCCGCAGACGCAGTGCTCTGAGAATGCTAAATAGCCCTCGTCTTCATTTTCTGTATCTACAGCACCGAACTTCTATGGGTGTGTTTTGTCTTCGGGTCGCTCATCTTTCCTCTCTACAGGTGGTTTCAATTTGTCCTTTGGGCTGTTCAGGAGTTGCTAAGGAGTTGTTATTATATGTTGGAGAGTTTACTTTGGCCGCGAGTGCTTAGTTGGAAGAGCTTGAAAATATGCGTGACAGGGAAGAGTCACAGCCACGGAGGCCATCTAACCCTTGAGGTTGAAGGAAAATTTCTCTCGTCACCAGTAAGATGTCATCGTCTGCTGGATATGTCAAGCTACCTAAAAATGCAAATATCTACTTCAAGTTCGAATTGCTTTAGCAGTCCACAAATAATTATACGGTTGGGTCTCGAAAGCTTGCTTGGAATGTTGCGATACAATTTCCGCATTCGGAACTTGTGCCCCACTGGTCTGAGCTGAATGCGGACTATTCAACTAAGAAAATCAGAACAAGTACAAATACCCAGATCCTATGTTGAACTTTACAAGTATCTCATTCACGGTAGATTATTTGTCTTATAATTTCCGCAGCATTCAGCCGAGTTCTTCATAGCCCCTACTAAGAAAAAGGACCATCTTCATCTTCGCCAAAGAGATTAACCAACACACCCTCGCCACCCAAAACGCCAGTATGGTTTACGTCCACTATCTCGACGCTTGTTTTGTCCTTATAATATTATTCTTCCTCTTCAGCTTACCGCTCCTCTGGTCCATCTTAAACTACATTGCCAGCTTCAGCTTCTTCATCTGTAACCTTGCGCTTCTCCTCTATATCGCGCTCGGTGTGTGCAAGTTCTTCGGCATAACAATCACAGTCCCAACTCTCAGAAGTATAGGAGTCATGGATAGGGGAGAGGTGAGGCATGGTGGCAATTCATTTGCTACGTCACGAGGTCGACGGAGAAGGAGGGTTCACTTCGAGACGGAGGGCGAGAGAGAGGATCGTCACTCAAGGAATAGGGCACCCGATGGAAGGGTAAATGGGGAACGTTTATGATTGGTTTATAGGGATACATCAAATCTTGGGATTGGGCGGTGGCAGATCGAGAGGGTGGGGGGAGAGACGCAGACAGTTCTATGGTCTGAATATGGATTTGTGAGGAAGCTTGAAGCACACATTTGTTCCCTCAAAAGGGCCGTGTCTAGTGCTCACTCAAGATCGGGTATGCAGCCTTGAAATGAGACAACGGTTAGAAGTCAAAATTGGCTAATGCTTTGTAATTTAAATTTACGGGGGAGATTCAGTATTTGTCCAAAGTTAACTAGGTAGTGTTCCAGACTCATGCTGTCCCGTTGTAGTTTCTGGCCATGTTGGATGTGCATATCAATCAAGAGAAGTGTATCATCAGAATCAAAGATTTCAAGGTCTGACAATATTACTTGCCAGATTTGCTGCCGCTTACAAGAAAGGATTGGGCTAACCAGGCTGCTGTTAATGACCTTTTGGTTTTTTACTGGCAAAGTCCACGTTTGAGTTATTGGGTAAATAGATTGGTATTTCAATCAATAATTTTAGTAGCTAAAGATTTAGTTTTGAAGTACTATGTATGGCACTTTCAGGAAATGGTTCCAGAATTGGTCTGCTCAAACCCCGCTCCATTCGCAGTCCGGCGGAATCGAACAATAGTTCTATCTGCCATAGCTTCCAGCTTATTTCGATCTAAAACGTGACCCGAGCTGCTGCTATTCTGACTGTTGACACCTGAAATAGCCTGTATTCCTGGCCTAGCATCATCAAATCCATAAAACAGCAGCGGTAACAAAGAAGCCTTCCAATTAGGCAACTCGAGAGAGTCGTAATGACGAAGAATCGAAGTCATACAAAGCAAAGCCGCAGTCGCGAGGATGAGACTAGCTGGAAAGATGAGCCAAGGCCAGTTGAACTGAGTGCAAATCGATGTCTGTTCAACCGCCCCCTCCTCGATTGTCGAAGGTGCGTACGCTGCGATCAATGTTGGTGTTGCGTACTCATCGAGAAAGTTCTGGCGAGGCACTCGCATGTAGTTCGTGAATGTCGTCGCGAGGTTTTCGAGATTTGCGCTGACGGAGTCGAAAGTAGCATTGCCTCTGTTGTAGAGAGATGCTAACCACCAGTTCCCAGAGTAGAAGTTTGGGTTTGACAACATTCCGTTTATGCCGCCGCCAGCAGAAGATACAATCCCATTCCCAGTCATTTCAGGCGACATGAAGTCACTTAGCGCCTTGATAATAATTTCGCTAATTTCGTAAACGCATTGCTCCGGAAGGCTTACGTTCTGGCCATTGACGGACACGAAGACGAAAGTTATATTCGTAGAATCTATTGTTGAGATGTTCGAGAGACTGTAAGATTCTCCGTTAATGACGCAAGGAAGCTTTGCAGTTGTGAAATTGACGTTTGTGAGCGTGCCGCCGAGAGGGTCTGAAGATGGAGCGGGTATGGTAGAGACGATGGTGTCGTTCAATGTGCCCGCAATAATTCGGGAATTATAGTTCTTAAGACAAGCCTGGTAAGAACACCGGACACCTAGAACACTCATGCTCGAAGTTCGATTAGGCATGTTTGACTGCGGCTGGCAGGTTCTGTCGTAATAGGAATCATTCGCCGTGGTGATGCAACCAGATGCAGTGAACTGCAAAACACTGATGGATCCGATTTCCGAGATCCCAGCGCTAGGTCTACCAAAATCTAGGTCGGTGTCCCACTTCACATCGATGTATGAATACCCCGTGCCTGCAGGAAGGGTGTCACTGATAGCAAGACCGTTCGGTAGAGTGAAATTGAAACCGCCGTTCGTGTATGTGGTGTTCTTAGGGACTACCTCAGTCGCCGACGATGTTATGTCAGCACACTGCGTGCAAAGTCCAATAGAAGAATGCGTTATTCCGTCGTAACTTGCGAAAGTACAGTTACCAGTGGGGCATGATGGGGTCACGGCTGAATTGTTCCCGGTTGGGTTCGCCATGGCGTCAATCAGGGCGGCTTTTGTGCTGTAGTCTAATACCCACAAGCCTGCACCAATCCGGTAGACATCGAGGCTTGATACATATCGCCGAAACGGAAGCGTACCAACGAAACCAGTCTCTTGGATGACGAATGGGACTGAAATGACTACTTGCTGGGCGAAGAGTCCAGTTGCGAGGGACAGGATTGTGATTGCTGCGCCGAGCAGGACTGGATGGCTAGTCATCAATTAGAAAAATAGGGCGATAAAGGAATAATCTTCGGGATTACGGTCGTTGAATTCGTGCTAATAATTTTAAGGAACCCCATGGCCCTCGACTTCCCTCGTCGAATATCTCTAGATGTCGGAGCTTTCGTGGTTTCGAAAATCAATTCCATTTGAGTTGACTCATTGCTATTTCTGTCAGCTGTGCACCACCTCTAAGCAAAGGCACTCACAGTCTGAAACAACCTCCATCATGGTAGTCCGCAAGACGGTCATCAATATCGCAACCAACGAGTTCAAATTGAAGCTAAATCGCCAGTTGGGTTGGATCTGGCCATCGTAATTCCGTAAGATGATGGCAATGGCAATCAGTATTGCTACGGCGGCGATAAGACCTCCAACGTCCCAAAACCATTGCCCAATTCGATATGTTAATGAACGCTTCGTTGAATCATTTCTAGGTTTATATTCCTCAGAAAGCTGCCCGGGTGCCGGATATCGTGAACTTGAATCATCGAAATCGACCCAGCCTTGCTGCGGAATTAATCTTCTGGCCTCTGTAGACTACTGCAGTGGGAAGCTGTCGCCAAGGTCGCTCTCGTTAATGTATGAATCTGGAACACCTTTTCGGGGAATGCGAAAATTGTCGGCAGACATAGTGGTTGATTGATAGAAGGTTTAGATGCCATTTCAGGATGGAGACGACGAAATAAAGAAGTGGCAGGCAGGGATATTAATAGTTGCTTGGCGATAGATTTGCAGGCTTGCATTGGAAGGATTTCAGCCCCCAAGGTGTGGTGTGACCAGTGAGCACTAGCTCTTCAGCCTCTTGCTTGGCGGGCATATGAGCTTTGTTGCGAATTGAACACGCCCTATATTTTGAGCCTCATAGATTTGTAGTCATGCTTGTTCAAATAGACTAAGTGACTACGAGGGGGAAGTTTTCATGTATATTTAAAGAGGAGTCTTCAAAATTGGAGCTGCAGTCATATATCTATCATATCGTGAAGACAATATGATGGCAGGCTGCAACACAAAGCTATTATTATTCTCCTCCATATCGCAAGCAATGTGAAATTTCAATGGGGTATGCAGATTCTTAGCTTTCTTTTTCGTGGAGCTGACCTGAGTACGCAATAGCGATCTTTGCAAGCTAGTTTAAGATGTGGTGATGTAAACAAGCGGCGAATTAGGCGAGGACTAAACAAATCTAAGCAAGCGAACGTCGCGAGGGAGCGGAGCTTTGCAAACCGGAGACAGGCACACAATTCTGCATTGACTGCACAGTAACTTGAGTTGTGGGCAACTCGTTAGATGAGAACGAAGGCCACACGCTCGTCTAATCACCACGAGTCCACTGCCATCACTAATTTACGACGGCTAGTACAGGGGAAGCCAAACTGACCGACTAACAAACTACCGGTCCATATCCGGAGAGCGACCAAGTCTTGCAGTCACACCACGAATCAGAAAGCGACAAACACTGTTCAGACATTGCACCTGATAAAACACTAGTCTCGATGCACTCACCCGCAATTAAAGGCCGAGAACAAAGGGATCGGTCAAGCTCAAACATCACAAAAGAAGCTACACTTCTATGTGCTTACTTAAGTTCCCGCTTTCTTTGTTCTCGCCTAGCTATAAACTGACAAAGGCATCCCCCAAATGCCATCTACTGTTTTCTCACAGCTGTGAAGTCTTTGCCTCCTATAAAACCACCAAGAAACGTCCAACGAAAATATAGGAAACAAGGGAATAAGTTAACTCGACCACGACCCTAAATATCCCCAAACCCCAAATATATCCAACTCAACCAACCACCGTAACCATGCTCCTCAAGCTCCTCGCCACCTGCTTCCTCTTAATATGCTTCTTCTTCCTCATGCTCATCCCAGGCGGGATATTTCTCGCCTTCGTCGGTCTGCTTTTCTTCACCATCTTCCTCGTGATCTACACCGTGATCTACAAAGTTACCTATGCAATATTGCTAGTACTGGAGTGGGTCATTAGGCGACCGTGGGTGATCTATAGGGTTGTGAGCGGGATAGCGGAGGAGGAGAGGAGGCAGAGGGTAGAGGAGGAGGAGAGAGAGAGGGAGTGGTTGGCTTCGGAGGAGGAGAGGAGGCGGAAGGTGGAGGGGGAGCGGAGGAGGCGCAAGGTGGAGGAGGAGCAGAGGAAGAAGAGGGTTTTGATGAGGGAGGTTAAGGAGGAGAGTGAGCCTGAGGGTTTTGAGGAGAGGGAGGTTTGACTTTGAGGGAGCGGGTGGGGACGGATAGGATGAGATGAGTTGGGATTTTGGTGTGGTTTTTCATTGAGAGGGAAGTATATTTGGACAAGAAGGACGCTTAAATACACAAGACTATGATTCAAAGATGGTTCTTACATAGAATATGGAAGGGGGCGGGAAAAGAGAAGAGGAAACCCCAAGATACTGTTTTTATTTTTATTGAACCTGAAATAGTAAGACAGCGGAATGCATTACCGAGCTTTGACAGGAACTGGAAAGTCGCACATTCGTCTGTGGAAGACCAGAACGCCCTACTTTATTCTCCCAAGTTGAATTACGAAAAGCAACTTCGATTGCGAATTAATCACTATAAGAAAGCTTTGGCTACGGGAAGAGCTTCAGTTACGAATGCCCTCTAAATTACAAGAGGAGTTTCACTCCCCCCCACAGCCCCACCCCACACAATCACAAAAACATACTTCCACGAGCGAGACTTTAAACTACTAACAACGAATGTAACGCGTGGAAAGTAAGCCGCGCCATTCCAGTCCCCGTCCAGAATCCAGGGCAGCCGCACTGCAATCACAGATAAAATTTGGCAAGACATTCTAGTCTCTCGCCGATAGCAGAACCATTGAAATACCTTCCATAAATTGAACGGACGTGCCGAGATATATTATAAAGCTCTTTCATTATTCTCAATAGAGAGTGGGTTCTTGTTTACTTCCCCCTTTTCATACCCAACCCACTTCACAGCTGGTTTTGCTGGCATCGCTAGCTGGGCTAGCCGGGCCAGCAGCGCTAGGCCGAGCTTAGAGTCTGGACTCCACATGCGTCTACACTTGTTTATTTACTAAATCGACAGTCTGTTAGTACGAGACAAGAGGTTTGCTGTGACGCCCAAACACTAGTGAGGTATCTATTTACTGCTGAATTCCCCCCTCCCCAAAATCATCAATGAGACAGAAATACCTTAGGCGAAATGAGGAAGAGGCATTCGCCATCTAGTATTTTCCAGAAGATACATACTCCTGGCTACTCCCAGATTAGGAATCCACGTACCACTCTTCTGACTTGACCCTGCGAAGGGGAAATGGGGCCGGGGGGGGGTTGTCCTCGTGAAAAAGCGCTCAGAAATGAGCGTTGGTTATTGCTTCATAATTTTGATTCATTAAGCGTAAGTCCACGCAATCAAAAACACCATCTATCGTAAACCTCTTTTCAATACCCCTCCCAAACTCCCACCCCAAGCCCGCTCCCATTACCCTCCCATACCCATACCCACACCACATTCCGGCGCATCATACCCATCATACTTTGCCAAACCGATAATCATACAACAGCACCAAACGGCCCCCCACCACCCGCACTACTCCCCCCACTTCCACTCCCCTGCTGCGCGCTATACTTCGGCGCCGCGACCTTCTCATCCATATTCGGAGCATTAACATCCGTCACACCACTATACTCCCTCCTCGGTCCATCCGCAGGCGTCATATCTTCAGCCATAGCGTCCTCGTAGCTGGGCGGTACGTCGTCGATGGCTGGGGCGCCAGGTGTGCCGAGCTGCGCTGGGTATGCTGGGTCTGAAGGGCGTACTGGCGTTGTAGTTGGGCGGTTGGGAGTGGATGCGTTTGTTGGGATTGTAGGCGCATTGGCTATGGCGTCTAGTAATGCCGCTGGGGGGTGGATGCCGGAGAAGATCTCGACTTGGAAGCGGAGGGGGAGGGTGACTGTTTGAGGCTGGTGGGATGTTAGTTGGAAAAAACAAAATAATGAAATGAATGTAAATGTAAATGTAAATGTACATGTACATTTAATGTTGCAAGGCTGGAATGAAGGAAGGGTTGGGTGTTTGAAATAAGCGAAATGCGAAATGAAAACAAAAACATACCTGAATTTCTCCTGGGACGCCATAACCCAGTCCAACCCTCACTTCAAGCTCATATCTCCTCGTCAGATTACAGGTATGGAACGAAGGAGCCACTGTATTGGGCAGTGGTATCCTATCCCATAAATTGCTATCGACGAGACTCTCCGTCCTCACCGCATCGGACGGACTCCCAATCGGCAAAGACAACCCCGTTAAACTCATAAGTACCCACGTACTCGTCTCTGTCCTTGAGATATCCATCGCTCTAACCTCCGTCTGGCCAAAAAGTTGTACCTGCAAAGACATCAAGAACACCTGTTCTGGACTCTCATTCAACTTCCTCACAAGGAGTCGTAACGGTAGCGGCTCATTGCACGTCAAGATAGCCGGACTGGGTAATCTAGCATCCACCTCTCCCTGTGGCGCCGTATCCGACAACGGGGTCTGCTTCTTCTTAAACATCGACGATTTCTTCGCATACGTCGCCAGCCCAGCCGTGAACTGAAACGGGCGTCTCGCATACGACTCATTCGTAGTCTTCGGCGGCCTCGGCGGCTCAATAGGCATAAACCTGAATCCGATCGCCGACCTCCTATTCTCCTTGAATATAGACGGCCGTTGGACCGTCACTTTGACATAATATCTGATTTCCGCCTCGCCTGGAAAACCTGTCAGAGAAGGCGGGTAACGTCCTCTTGACGTGTCTGTATTGCATCTGTTGGAGTCCGCTCAGGCCGAACCCTCCGAGTCCCATCTGCTGCTGCGCTTGAGGTTCCATGCAGCCATTGTTGAAGGGGATCTTCATCCGGAAGGGGTATTCGTGCTGGCCTGCTCTCAGCGTATATGCCTGACCCATACCACCAACACCTTGCGATTGATTGGGGAACACTTGGGCGACTTTGTACAGGATTTTGTGGTTTTCTGTTGCGACGCCCTCCCTCCGCTGCCTCTGCGCGTATAGTTGTGGATTCGGTACATTCATAGGCCGCATAAGGACAGTCCTACTCTCCCCCTCCAATTTGACCACAATCGCGGATATGTTCTCATCGTTACTGAGATTGAGTACTATCCGCCCGCTTATGAAATCGAGATTCGTGTAGAAGGTGTGCGGATCGTCTAGGACGATTCTCACGGACATCTCGCCGTTCGCTCTGTGAGTCGGATCGAATTGGTCGCAGGAAAGGAAAGGAATCAATTTATGTTGAACTGGTCATCGGGTGCGACGTGTAGTTTCGTTCTCGCGCCACGGAGAAGTATAGCAGATGAGGAGGTGGTTTGGGAAGTTCGCTCCTGGGTATGTAGGTAGGCAAGTACTGTAGGTATATCTCCAAAGCCCACCACAGGCGTTCGATTCGGTTCGGTCGTATCGGATGTTGATTTTCACTCTCTCCCTTCCTCGCTATCTCTCTGTCCGACTGTCTGACTGGACAGAACCAGGTTGTCGCGTCTTGCGACTCAGCCTCCTCGCCGTACCTCGATGCCTAGACACAGGTAACGAATAAGGGTTCAATTACGCAAGCTTTCCGGCGCAGGGGAGATGAAATGTCGTCGATATCGGTATTACATGAAACTGGCGCTTGTGAGGATAGTAACACCTCAAGACTGCGGTGCGATTGAATGTTGGGAATGGGATGAGGAAGGTTGTGAAGAGGGGGAGGGGTCCGATGAGAAGTCGTGAGAAATAATCAACGCCCACCCTCGCAAAACAGCGTCATTGCCTGCAGCTCGGAACACTTGCCGGAACACAAGACCCCTGTGGGTGTGGTGTTGGGTGTCGTTCAGCCACCAATTATACTGTATGTGGACCTCGAAATGGTAATATATTGCGCATTTGATTGGTATAAACTACTTTCTTACATGTTCTTGATTTTTTTTTTGATAATTATTATTGTTGTCCTAGAACAGTAACCATGAAGTTGGATCCTTCGTCACAAGTGTTGTACGTCGAACAGGATAAAACACAGCCTGCTTCAACAGAAGACATCGCAAGGAACCTTCAGCTGTTCAAGGGTTCAATCCACCCTTGGCAACGGCACAACGGCATGTGGCACTCCCAAAATAGGAGGAAGTGGTTTGCAGGTTTGCAGGAACAGTATCATGTTTACAACTGTTAAGATGTTATAACTTATCATCCAAAGAATAAAAAAACCTGTACTCTCTCTCCCAGAGTACGGAGGGTATCCAAAAACAAAACTTTATACACAAAAATGTTCGTTTTCAGCATCGTCATTCATCCAACATCATTCTCTGCTCAGCTTTCCCCCGTCGAACTTCTATTCTCTACAACATCTGTTTTCCTCTGGTCTCGATTGGGAAACACAGCATAGCAACAAAAGCTGCCAAGAACAACCCACCACTAACGAAAACTGGAGCACTGGGGTTGGCATTGGGAATGTTTGCCGCAATGATCGGTGCACATAGTCCAGCAATTCGGTTCAACATGCTTGCGATTCCGGTACCAGTTCCTCTGTTTGGAGCTGGGAACACCTCGGGCGTGTAAGCGTAGAGGACGCCTTGGAGAGGTTAGCTATTATTCAAATCTGGGCGAGTCAAGTGGTAAAGGGAAGACTCTACTTACCATACATAATATTCTGGAAGAATGCCTCAAGAGACGAGAATGCAAGTTGGTAGTCCGAATCGGCGGAAATGGTGAACAGGAAGAGGAAGATTCCCGACATCATTGTTGAGAAAGCCATCGTGCCTTTGCGGCCAATGTACTTGATATCAACAGTGTAACAAGCGATGATGGATCCAGGAACTCCCACAACTGATGTGATGGCGTAGTTTCGGTAGGTTTCGTAGCTTGAAATTGTCTGGCCACTAGAGTTGGTACCGCGAGCCAGGTATTGGGGAAGGAAAGCGTTGAAGAGGGGATAACCCATTCCGATAGTGACCCAGCAAAACCAGACAAGACCTGTGGTCCATCCGAGCTTCTTGTACGCAAAAAGAGGGCCGATTCGATCAGAAGAGAAAGACGATAGCTTGCGGCGGATAATCTCCTTGGTTGAAAGTGTCGAATCAGCTACAACTGCTGGGTCGCCACCAATCTCATTGAGAATTTCTTCCGTTAGCCATGTAGTCGTCTTATTCTTGAAGGCCATTCCGTGAACCACAGCCACGGCTTCAGCCTGGCGACCTCTTGACAACAAGAACTTGGGAGACTCGTAGAGATGGAAGAGCACGAATCGAGAAAGGAACATAACGAATGTCATGGCTCCCATGGTGTAGACAAAGTATCTCCAGCCCTCATCAACAGCATAGTTGCCGCCTAGGAAACCCCAAGCAATCAAGGAAGCAACCAGTTGACCGACGGGCCACCAGACCGAAAGGAGAGTAAGTAAACCACCTGAGGCGTTGGGAAGGAATTCCAGGAAAAGCGCACCGTCGACGGGCAAGTTACCACCAACTCCAACACCGAGAGCAGCAAATAGTGCACAGGCACCAATCCAAGATGGAGCTGCTCCAGCCGCAATACCGAAGACGCCTGCGAGGAAGAGGGTCATGTTGAAAGCAATACGACGCCCCATGATATCCGATCCAATACCCCAGAAACTGGCTCCAATACAGAGACCAATGAAAAGAGAGCAAGTCGTGTATCTGACTGTAGTCTCAGCAACACCAAATTCCTCTTGCAAGGAAGGGAGCGTCAAGGCAACTCCCTGCAGCCAGAGGCTATAAATGTGTAAGTACTCCGTCGCGTTCACACAATGAGATATGGCTCAACTTACTTGTCGGCAAACCACCCAAAACCGCACAGTACGAAAAGCTCCCAATTGTATTTCCCCATGCCAATATCTTGGATAGCTTTGTTGATGACCTTGGATTTCACTATACAGCAGTCAGCCTCCACACACACAGCCCATCACCAAACACTCACAGTCATAAGCGGTATCATGTCCGCCAGACGAAGCATCTTCATGGACTTCCGCCCTCAGCCCTTCGATAGTATACGGACTGTATCCCGCACTCGAAGTTCGCAATACTCCATCTTCTCCATCTCCTTCACTCCCCTTCCCCTCCATTTTCTTTTCTGCAGGCGAACCATCCTCACTACGACCTTCAGCGGAACGACGACGAGCATATTCGGCTGCAACGGTAGGATGGCGCGAGGCTTGTGCAAGTGGAACCAAGACTCCTGGATACTGATCGACAGAGTCCTTCTCGAAGAAGGTAAGTCCAAGGAACATCATTGTTGTAGATTGCTGTGGCTTTTAATTGGCATGAAATTGACTGACTGGCTGGATTGGGCTCGAAACGAAGCAATGTGGCGATATGGATATATCGTTGTTGTTGTTGACGTTGATGATGCTTGGGCAAACTGCTATGGCAAGCTGTTGCTTTTGGTAGGAAGTAATACTTTTTGATTCTCTCTTTCTCTCTTTGAATATGTTCAATTGAATCAGACGGGGTCGATTGACATGCTGCTTTGGTGGTTGCTGCTGCTGGAAGCTGGTTCGATATCGACAGACAAGCGGACTTCGAGAAGGCAAGGCACTGCACTGCAATTCACAAAGTGATCACACCGAGCAGGAAATGGTCGAGATAAGGTAATGTAAGGGTAGGTAGCTGGTAAACGAGGTCAATTGGTATGATAGGTAGTACCCAGGTAGGTAGTAGGGCGTGTAATGTCGTACAGTGGTCGCTACTTCCTATCTCATGGAGAGATACAATCCAGACAGAGAAAGATGGAGATGGAGAACTTGGGGAATGGTCTCAAGATTCAGGAAATTCTCCACAACACATCGAGGGAAAACCAGCATCTTAAGAGGCAAACTAGGACCCCTCCACTCTCCTCCTACTAAAGTGCTGGGAGCCTCACCTGACATTGCTGCTCGTGTGCCTATGCCTTATTCGGGCAAGCTGCTATCCTCTCGAATTTTTCTTCTCTCCATCGTGTCGGATCCGACCAAACATCTTCCAACATCTTCTGCGCAAAGGGAAGAAGATGGCGCGATGAAGTAAACTCTGTATCCTTCTGGTAAGAATGACGACGATCTGCTGCAAGAGAGGCGGGAGTGAAGTCATTGGAGCAGGATTGGTGTGGAGATAGCGTCTGCTGGTGGCTTGGCATTAAATGCCTTCCTCAACGCCCTGCCTTGTCCCTTGAGCCGACACAATTCCAACAACCAGGGAAATCCAGGTCTTAGTTCTTTATGAATCTGATTTGTACTGTCTTGTATGACAATCAAGGCCTCTGAATAGGAAACAAGAGTGAAAAGCATCTCTTGGACAAGCCAAGTAATATCCATCCCTCTACTCCAACCTAACTGACTCGTAGCCGAAGGCGAAGTGTCTATGAGGATACAGTACCTTAGTTTCCGTGTGCCTCAACTGTGGATCAAGAGACGTCTAAACGACATGAAATAAAATAACCCGAGGAGAAATTTTCAGTAAATCGCCCCATGACTACTTATTACTTGCGGTCCAGCACCAGACTTCTGGGCAGGAGTTACAAGGAAGGAAGGGAGGGGATGAGCCGAACAGCCGAGTAAGAGACTTTACACAAAGCTAACAATACTTTTCGAACCAAGTCCAGTTTTTACGTACAGCCTGTTTAACTGGTTGACTGCTCGATTCTATCTGCCTAGAGAGGAAAACAGTGATCGTGACAAAGGAAATGTAAAGAGGCACAAGCACAGCAGTCTACGTAGGTATTGCTTTTCTGTTCATATGCTACAAAAGGTACACAAGTACGGTCAAGTATGTCGCTTGAAAGAGCCATCGTTTCTCTCGTCACTTTCATCATTCTCTCATCCATTTTTGTCCACCACATTGCATTCAGTTTGCATGCGAGAACCAACCCAACCCCAAAATCCTTGCTGCATCCCGACTCCAGTCCTGCCAGGCCGAGGAGATCAAGGGACCTGCTTTGGCCATGGCCCCCAAAAGATTAAATAAAAAGAAGTGCGTGTTTGTGCTTCGAGGAAGTATCCACATAGAATGTAATTGTTTGGTCTCGGACAGCTCTTTAAGCCCATCATGCGGTTCGTGGTGCATGGGCAGCCGAGTCCTCGGAGCCGTTCATAAATGCGCCTTTCGCACTCTCAGGGGCCAAGGCACCCGACTTTGACACTCCCGAGACCCCGCTATCACCTTCCTGCGGGTCGCGGTCATAGATGATGCCCTGAATGTTCAACCCGTTCTTATCGCTAGCAGGTGTCTTCAGGGCTTCCTCGTCAACGTGCTCATCGAGGTTCATAAGAGCAGGTGGACGGTGACGCATCGCCCGGGCCTTCGCAAGGGAGATAGTAGACTGCTGGTAGGTGGTTGTGACAGGTTTCGAGTCATCGCGATCAATGGTAGCTTTCATAAGTGCTGCCATCCAGAGTCGTCCTTGCTTGATGTTTGGAACGGCAAAGTAATGTGTGGTAGGCTTCGTGAATGTCACAGCTCTAGCCGCACCAGCCCGGGGTGGAACGAGCTTGAATATGAAAATAGAGTCACCTGTCCCCCTGCTCAAAGTTGACTCGGGTTCAGACGCTGCTGCCGTCTCGGCCATAGTAACGGTTTGCGATCCAGAAGGACTCGTAGGACTGTTCGTGGCGCCAGTAATCGCTGCAGATAGCCCAGTCAAACGATCGCCGTCGGCAGGGAGGACTCGATGGAAAGAGATATCGATCAATCCTTTCTCTTGATCGTCGTCTTCGGAATAGTAGTAAGATAGGCGACGCCCCTTCAACACAAACAAACGTGGCTTCCAAGACGACATGATGTTACTGCCTCTCTTTCTCATCCACCCGCTATAGTCGGCGCCAACCATCTGTTCTTTCGGAGACTTCTTTTCTAGGCCACGAGTATATGCACTTGTCTCTTTCTTCGATTTTTTCCTATTGGCTTTGGGGACTGATGCCATCTGTGTTGCGAGTGCGCTTTTTGAATCTGTAGAGTCAAGATCAAAGCTTGGGCCACCAGATGGGGTGCTTGACCCTGTACGTGAAGGCGATTGAACGGGAGACTCCTTCACTGGTGAAGTTAGAGGTTCAGCTGATGCCAGACGGGATTTCTCGTGGCCTGTGACAGCATCCGAGATGGCCCTGAGACCAAAGGATTTTGACGAGATTGGCTTGACTGGTAACAACCAATCTGAACCTCGACCCTGGCGAGATTCGGGCGATTTGGGCAACACGTTGTTTTCGTATGAGTTACCTTCAAGCTTGGTGACAGTGGGAGAATGAACATCTTTCGGAGGTGGCAGTGGCCGAGGCGGGATGTTGATAGAGTTCTCGGAGGGAGTCCGACGGCGACCGTTCGCGGCTAACCCATAGTACTTTTGAGCAGCTGAAGGGGGTGCAGAGTCACGCATTGAATCAACACTTCCAAATCTCGAGTGTCTTGAATGTGCTGTAGCGGTTCGCAATCTTTGCTCATCTGTGTAACTTGAGTTTCGCGAATGCGCTGTGGTTGCTGTACTGCCTTTCTTTCGCAAGACATTCCTCTGACGTCCTTCAACCTCGCCGCCCGAAAAGTAACCTCGGTCAAGCGAGTCAAAAGTTGTGGAAGGAGTGATTGTTTGTGCCAACTGATCAGTTGAGCTTCTGGCCGTACTCTTGACACCTCCCGAAGACAGTGGACGAAGTGGCATGGAAGGTGATACTGCAGAGCCCATGGTCCAGTTCCTATCGAAAGAAGGCTGCTTCTTATGTGTCCCATCCTGGATGCTTGGGGAAGGAGTTCCTCCCGCTCCTAAAGAAGCCATGATGGTTGGAGTACTGTACTCGTTTACCGAACTTTGGCGTGAATGGTGCATATCGCGAATAGACGCAGCAGAAGGTCTTCTCTTGTCGCCAATGGGTCTTGAAGTGTCCTGGGTGGTCATGGGTGAGATTGGGGAAGTCATCGGAGATGTGGGTTGGGCGATTTCGCTTCGTGGGATGATTTGCTGAGAGAACCGCGAGTTTTGGCGGGATTCTGTCCTCTCATTCATGCTTGGTATCCTGGGAAGCATAGTGCCGGTAGGAGAAGTGATACTGCGACTGCGATGTTTCCCAGCATCATCTGAGCCAACGTCACTGCCATAGATGCTACCATAAGTAGCAGTGTTTCGTCTCGTTGAATTTTCGCCATTGACTTCGTCTTGCAGCACCTTGATCTTCTGCCATGTCTTCAATCTTCGACCAACGTTGCCAAGATCGAACTCCTTCAAAAACACAGAGGTCTGGTCCATGCCCAACAACACATCTCCAGTGATTTCCTGGTCGCGGAACACTTCACAGTGCTTGGTTTCAACTCCTGCTGTGAAAAGGTATTCTGCGACTTGGTCTGGTGTCCAGGTTTCAACTTCTTGGCGAGAGTGAACTTGCTCTTCCTCCTCGTCGGTCTCTTCGCCGTTGATATATGACATCCGCTGGTCAAGATGACTGCTGTATTCGCTCCCAGAATCATTTGTGCCTCTTCGATCTTGTGCCACCACACTATGATGCGGGGAGTTCATATCTGTGATATGCTCATCAATGACACTGAGCGTCTCGTTCATGACTGGGCTGTCTTGTCCACTGTTCGATCCACTGTGTGATTGTCCCATAGCCACTGTCAGAACAGTTTTCGACGGAGTCGCGCCCATCGTGGAAATTGCCGGAGGTGGGATTGCTTTCTCGGTTTCTTGGGGAGCAGCGAAGGGTGAAGTTATACTCGGTTTATTGTGCACTTCCGAAGCGCTAATGTTGCGACCTAATTGTGGTGAGGGGTCTGCGCCGATTGTCGGGGATGCCATTTTTGGCTCTGTGGGAGTTGGATTGTCCTCATGAACAGGAGTCACCGGTTGCTGGGCAGTCGCTTGTACTGCTGGTTCAGGAACAGGCGCTTGTTGTCGAGGTATTGCTGTTGTTATCGGTGGATATGAAGGGGGGCCTCGAGGCGCAATTCTGGTATAAACTATCCACTGTCAGTTGGGAACCGCCGATGAGAGAGTAAAGTGTCTGCCAACCTTCGGGAAACAAGCCACTATTCCCATTCATCAGGTGCCTTCCCAAGTACCATCCGTCACCAAAGTCATCGTCGCGCTCGATTAACTCGACCCGATCGCCCTTCGTCAAGCTCAACTCATCCGAACTTCGAGCGGAGAAGTCGTCTGCATTTGATGAATGTCAGCCAGTTTCCCCTTTACTTACAATTCGATGAAACGTTCCGCCCCAATGGCATGTTTTCAAACGCATTGCACCTAGCTCAGGGATCACATCCACTTACGAATTACGAGCAGAATCTGCCCGGGCTCTGGCCTGCCCTTAGGCTCGATCGACAGTCGGGACGCCATCTTTCCTCAATGCTAACTTCTGACGTTCCGCCAGCGGCCGGTACAATTCACGACAGAAACATCTGATGGTATAGGAATATATGTCGGGGAGTTGAGATGGGCGCTGCTGGAGTCTGCGACGTTTGCAGCGTACTATGCTCAGCTTCTTGGGTACAAATGGGTGCTCGGGGGGTGGGTTTCGATTCTCGGAAGACACGATGGTCGTCGTTGCATGAAGACAGCGGGTGTCTTGCTGTCGCGATTCACCACAGCAGGTACATGGGCATGGGTCAACACCACCACCACTCAGCTGAGAGCAGAGCAAACGAATGCAGTACGGGACCCTTGCTGCTGGCGCCAGAGGTGGATAGGAGAAAGAACGTGTGGCACTTCCTAGTGGTGCAGTCGTTGCAGAAGCTACAGCGAGCGCAATGCGATATTGCTGCTGGCGAGGAAGTGATGTGAGGTGAGGTGAGGTAAGGTAAGGTGACGAGACCTCGAGAGGAGGTTGGACCAGTTCCAAGTTGGGCTTGGGTTCGAATTGGATTGGTTGGGTTGGGGTTGAGTTGGCTCGAGTAGTTGATTGGGGATGGATCTTGGAGTTTGAGGTGCAGGTGGTGCTGTGCTGTGCTGTACTGTAATCCTTACCTACTTCCTTCGTGGTTAGTGAGGAGCGTATCTGAGCCTAGGGAGTCTTAGTTCTGGCCAGGTGCTGAGTGGGAGGGCGTCTTTTGGAGTGCAAATCTGGCGGGTGGCCGTGCGGGTACAAAAGCGGCAGGAGCCTCTGCATCTGCTTCAACTGTGCTTCGTTTGGACTGCGTGATCTCCCTGCGTGCGCTTCCTTCCCCAGCGACTTCACATATTTAGGTATAACAAGGCAATACAGTGAAAGAACAAGATTCACGTCTTTATTTCTAGATCTATTGTTTACTGCACGTAGATGGTGAGGAGACAACAATAAAGTTCGCTTACGAACAGTAAACCAAACCTGCAGGGCAATAATGTTCTGGCCCACGCCCGCGACTGTCGCACATGGAAGTTCCGAGGTTGGAGCTGGGCAGGCTGGGCTGGAGGCTGGGCTGGAGGCTGGATTGCTGGTGCAAGTTGGTTATCCACCCACCAACTGCTTGACATGCTGCTTTTGCGTCCACCATGAGGCTGCTCACTCACTAGCGCCTCGAGACGCCAACCGCAAACATCATCACATCAGAAGAACGTCAAACGCCTCACTCACCCTCTCTCCCCCCTCTCTCCCCACAACCTCGACCTGATCTCTGATCATTCCGTTTACGCCTCCATGGACTGGTGGGCAGGGTGCAGATCAGAAGCGGCCATATTCCAGTCCAGTCAATGCAACCATAATAACACCCGTTCGACGTCCAGGCCCAGGCAGTAGATCCTGTTGCGCCTCGATTCTTTCCTTCTCGTAATTCCTCATCGTTTGCGCCTCGTCCATTCTTACGCTCCCTCGCTACCTTCTGTTCGATGAATAGTCTTCCTGGCCCTCGAGCAACCCTCACTTGAAGTGAAGCAATTCTCCAACCCTTTCTGATCGCTTGCGACTTGCGACCTGTCAATCGGAGAGTCTCAACGGATTGTCAAAGGGAGGGCCTTTTAACCTGCACACCTTGTCTCACACTTCGCCGACAGTAGTTCGGTCCTATGGGCTCGCAGTACATATTAGTACAGGACTCGCCCTCAACTCCTTATACCGGGTCACCCGAACCTTGCACTCGAAACTCTATCGTAGGACCTCAACTATATGCCAATAACAATCGAATATCAGCATGAGATATGCGCCGGCCGCCAGATAAAGAGGCTCAGACAGCTCTGTCTGAGAGGGACGTAGAGTCTTCGAATGCCACACTCAACACGCTGTTTGGAGGGTCCCGGCAGAAGTCATGGATGATGGGAGCAGGAACTCCAGTTCGCCCAACTCCGCGTGCTAGCATCTCAAAAGCTTCAGTTGTACCAACGACGTTGACCCAGAAGTGAGTCCTCATTGATAATTTTACACTATCAAGCATGCACTGACAAGACCCTAGATCGGTGGCCACTGTACTGCCATCTCCAGCACCGAGTGACGAACCAAGCCCTATCCTCGCACATAGCTCTATCAACAGAGTACGAAACGATACTCGGCAAGAATATCGAAACGAAGAGAACATACCTCCTCCTTCTCCTACCGCTACATTCACTCGAAATCAACAAGCCTCTTCAAGCGAGCCTGTCACTGAGCCAACTCGAGGGACCCTACCTACTGAGTCTTCGTCACGGCCAGGCTCAGCTTCAAGTAGATCCCCAGATCATTCACGTAGACACTCTATAAATCCTCCGCCATTCACGGATACAACTACAATTATGGGGAACCCGCCATTACCGCCCTCAGTCTTTCTCCCGTCTGAGAGGCAAGACCACGGGCACACACCCCAGGAACTTTACTCTCCAACAGAAGACCTGGCACCATCCCCCGTTCAAATAGGAACGCCTATTCCCCAAGAGCGTGCGCTGCTATCTCCTCATATGTCATCACTCTCAGGCCTTGGTATTACATCTGGCTCGGCCCCCGCGCAGCACCAACAAATAGATAATCTCAGCGGGCCGCGACAGGGATCACAGGAGCTTGTTGAGAGAAGTCAGTTTGTCACCTCGGGACAGATCGATGCATCTTATGCTGCTAGGGTTGGTGAAGTTCAGTCACAGACACCAGCACAAGTCAATTTGTCATATCCTAGCCTAAGTATACCAACATCCTCAAATCCAAACAAACGCCAGCGAACCCAAGTGCCCACCATGCCATCACTCAAAGGCCGGATAAGCCTTATTGATAGACACATACAGTCTGTTGGTGGAATGATGAATCTGAATACGGGTTTAGAGCGACCACGGTTTCAACTACTTTCCGATGCTTGCCGGAATGAAGACCCGTTCTACGTCGCTTTGCATCAAATATTTTGTGTATGGGATGTCAATCGCAGCGAGGTTACAGACATTCAAGGATATCCGAATGGCAATGTTTTGCAGTCTGCATTCAGTATTCTTGGACAACTAATCCGAGACAATGACCAGCTCGCACCTGCTCATAAGATTTGGTTTGCGCAATTCCCAAGCCCGCTTAAGCATCTCCTTACAACCTCTGCGCCCTATCGTCATACCGTAGCGGATGTTGGCGTATTCCTGACACGGCTGACAAGCGAGTGGGCTCCCTTATCCACTGAGTGTTCCCAACGAAGATATCCGCCTTTGGTAGATGAGCTCGTGAATCGATGGCGTTTACTTTCTCCCACACTGCAGTCCGTCGTGTTCACGGCAACTCGCCGCAATCTGGGCATTCGAGACGAAGAAGTTGGTACCAGAATGGAGGATCTTTTCCGACGAGATCAGCAGGAGCATCAAGCACTCGCCGCTCGAATCAACACAGCTCAACCACCAACAGCTAAGGAGGTCCGGGACCGCAACACCGCCCTTGTCAATGAATACTTGGCACTTCATAATCATTTAATACACCGACGGTCGTCTACCGCTATGTCTGGCAGTCCACTGGTGCGGGGGCCTACTCCGGTACTTCCCAACAATGTACCTCATCAAAATCCAAATGGCGCCCCCGTCGTCCACTCGACAGCCTGGCAACAAAATATGCCGAGCCCTGATCCTGTGGCCAACTGGCAGCCTGTGGCTCAGCACCAGCATGGGGTTCCTAGAACTTCCAATACTTCCCCCAACCCATCCCTCATCGCTGGTCGACCTCCCAGCGTCGGATCACATCGAGTGCATCCCAATACTCCAAGCCCAATACTCCTACAAGGACTTTCTATGCACTCGCCAGCTCAACAGGGCTTTCAATTTGCCGCTCCTAGTAGAAGCAATGCTCCCATGTCGTCGAACCAAAACTATTCTCAAGGCTATGCGGGATCAAATGTCAATGGAACATATCACCAACCCCAAGTCGCCAACATTGACCCAAACGCCCAACAACGGAATCAAAATGCAATACAGCACCAGCAGATGCTTCCCCAACAACGGTTCCAACCCCAAATTCAGCAACAGCAGTACCAAGTACATCCAAATCAGCCAGTACAGAATCAGCTGCCACATAACCAACCACAGCAATATCAATCTGCTCAAGGTGCATGGCAGCAAAATTCTCTGCAGTTAGCTCAGCAGTCAGCTCAGCAACAGGTCATGATGCGACAACAGCAGATACAGATAGAACAGCAATCGTTCGCGTTGAATCGTGCTGCTCAGTTGAGAAGTGATAGCACTGGCGACCCTCAGCGCGCCCATGTCAGAAACATCAGTATCGGCAGCACTGGGCGGCGTACCCCGACAGCTAGGCCATCTCCGAGGATAGGCGGGCCATCCGTTCCAGTCCCTGGGAGGCCCATGGCTACTGAACAAGCTTTACACGCCTACATTAATAAACATCCAATGAAGCGAGCAATCGTTCCTCCCCTTGGGTTCACCCATGCTTCTTTTCCCGCCCTTCCTGATCAAGTGGCTCTCCACCAGGCCCATCTGCGAAGTCCACGACTCATTGCTGCTGATCCACCACCTTCCAATCTTCCAACAGACAGCGACTCTCTGAGACACTATCAAACCATCAGAGGATTTGTCCTACCGCCGACGAAAATATCGATCAATACGCCGTTATCGAAGTTTGATTTCAGGCCTACCGAAGCTGATTTCGCGATGATCCCTCAAGACATTCTTCACAATAACGGTCAGGTACCTGATCGCCAGTACCGGCGTGGGACACTTCAGTATCGAATGCGTTGTATTCAGATGAAACATACTGCTACCAAATGCCCAATTGCCGACTGGGTTTTGAAAGATACAATTTGGCCTGAAGGCGCATCCCTTACGATCAACAAGAAGCATCTCGAATTGAGACGCAAGAATCACCATGGGAAGGATCTTCCACTCGACGTCACACCCTATGTTCGACTTGCTGGGCCTAACATGATCAGTCAAATATCACTTTCTATTCTGAGAGGCCGGTCTAAAATGAAAGAACATAGCTTCTTCATTGCTGTGGAGGTGATCGAAATCCTTCAACATGATCAAATACTGGACATGGTGAGAAAGAACCGAGTATCCGCAAGCACAAGTCTAGACAAGATCAAGAGGAGCCTCGCAGGACCAGTCGGCAATGATGACGACGATATTGCTATGGTAGTTAGTGATCTGTCCATTGATCTGGCAGATCCTTTCACCACTCGTATATACAATACACCAGTCCGTGGAAGCAGCTGCTTGCATCGGGAATGTTTTGATCTCGAGACCTTTCTCGTGTCACGGACGAGTAAACCAAAACGTCCAGGCCAGCCATGCATGATCGATGTGTGGAAATGTCCTCTATGTGGAAAAGATGCTCGCCCTTACGGTCTTCAGATTGACGATTTCCTGGTCTCCGTGAGGCAAACACTCGAGGCTCAAGGGAATCTGGATGCAAGAGCTATCTGGATTGGGGGAGATGGCAACTGGCGCCCCAAGATTGAGAAGCGCAAATCACCGCCTGATCCAGACGATAGTGACGACAGTGACGACAGTGACGATGACGCTCCGAGGAACACAGCCGTTCCACTGAATCAGATAAACGAGGCAAGGCCGAATCGAGTAGTTGAGGTGATAAGTTTGGTAAGTGAGGCTCGCGCCTAGCCTTTCAGCAGGCACTGACTGTATCGCTCAATGTTAGGATGATGATTGAGTATTGAGAACATCTTTTTACACCATTTCATGTGCTGAACCTTAGCATTCCTTGGGGCTTTCGATTCGATTTTCTGCATGGAAATGGGAGTGGCTCTTTGCATAAACCATTGGGTCGGCGTACATGGTGTACTTCAGTTCCGACTTTGCTTGCTAGGAAAGAGGGATTTTCATGGCTAAGGAGCATGGAGTTCGGGGCCATGACTTGGCAAAGCACCATCTGGCGTTTTTCTTGCTTTGGGACACACTTTACCTGGCGATGGATAGCTAGCACATACCCCGGGGGAGCAGGCTAGGAGTGGGCGTATCTTTTGTACTTTTCGAGCTTGTTTAGCTAGCATTCGTGATGCAAGAAAGCTATAGCTATAGCTACTTCCACACTCTATTCCTTCGGTTCGCACCATACTCTCCGTACACTCCTCAAACAGCTCCCACGGTCTTTGTGGAGAAGCAAAGCCGCCAGGTGCAAAACAAGCCGGCAAAATCATCAAACGAAACTTATCAATATACGATCTCATGCCATGAAAAAAGCGACGTGCAACAGCACAATCCACCACCTACAGTTCTAATGTACAATGTAATGCCTTTAAAACGCGACGTGCAACAAGGCTAAGGCTAGGTCAGTTGGTTTTCAAAAGGTTGATTTCCCGAAATTGCGGGGTAGGAAATAGGGAGCTTAAACGAGGACAGGAACAGCACGTGGAATCGAGCAAGAAAATCAACTTTTGGGACGAAGAATGAGATGTAGGTAGGAGGTACTTTGCTATCAAGTTGGGACTAAAGTGTGATCTAAAATCTTCCAATTTTGCTGAGTTTTTGAGCAACTCTGCACTCAATGTGACGTCATTCAATAGATCGCTCTGTGGTCACCTGACACCGTGATGAACGACGCGGGACCTCCTCAATTGTTCACCCTTCAGCCTCGTCGGCCATGTAACAGCACAAAACACAAACAAAATGTGCGGGCGGTACGCATTGGCACTTGTAAGTCTCAGGTCATCATTTCTTTATAGGTAATTACCACACTAACTGAATCAAGCGGCCTCAACAGGTCCGCGCATACCTAGAGGATGCACAAATGCCAGTCTACGATGCGCCAGCAGACGATGCCGACGATGCTCCCCGACAAAGCTATAACTTTGCTCCTGGTTATCATGGGCTTGTCTATCGCGCGGATACACCAGACCATGGAGCGGGATCTCGTCAACACAAAAAAGGCGAGGAGGAAGTCACAGAAGACGATGCGAATGAAGCACCAGAGTCTTCAGCTGAGCAAGGCGAAGTCCGGTATAAATTGCAGTCTATGAAATGGGGATTGATCCCTTTCTGGACGAAACGGAACCCTGACTACGGATCTATGATGAAGACGATCAATTGCCGAGATGACTCGTTACTGGATAACAAGGGGATGTGGACGAGCATGAAGCAGAAGAAACGCTGCGTGGTTGTCTTCCAGGGCTTCTACGAGTGGTTGAAGAAAGGCAAGGAGAAGGTCCCGCATTATATTAAGCGGAAGGATGGACAGTTGATGTGTGTTGCTGGGCTTTGGGATTGTGTCCAGTATGAAGGTACGTACGGCCTTGATCTTTCAGCCTTGTCAATGTGTCGTAGCTGACTTGCGACATAGGTTCGGATGAGAAACACTACACATACACAATTATCACGACCGATTCCAATCAACAACTTAAGTTCTTGCATGATCGTATGCCTGTCGTTTTCGAGAATGGGTCGGAGGAGATGAGGACTTGGCTTGACCCTGGCAGATACACGTGGTCCAAGGAGCTGCAAAGCTTACTGAAGCCCTATGATGGTGAGCTCGAGGTGTATGCTGTCAGCAAGGAAGTAGGGAAAGTGGGGAACAATTCTCCTACTTTCATCATTCCCGTTGCGAGTAGTGAGAATAAGTCGAATATTGCGAATTTCTTCGCGAAGGGTACGGCGAAAGTGGAGTCCAAGGCTGCCAAGACTAAATCCGAGGAGGAGGAGACGATCAAGGATGAAAAAAAAGAGGTCAAGAAGGAAGTTCCTACGACGCCAATCAAGCATGAAGAAGGAGAAGTCCGTACGACAGTCGATCACAACGGGTCCGAAGACAACGCACCCCTCCCAGTCCCAAAAGAAGAGTCAAAACAAGGCATTAAACGAGAATTAGAGGACGTACCAAGTGAGGAGCCACCGAAGAAAGTCTCGAGAACATCTGCTAGTCCGACGAAAGCAGTTACTCCGGCGAAATCTACCCGCAAGATGAAGAGTGCTACGAGCAATAATACTGCAAGCCCGTCGAAGGCTACGGGCAAGGATAAGGGCAGTCAGAAGATTACGAGTTTCTTTGGGAAGTGATGGGGTGTGGTATGGCTACTAGGGGGTTGGGGTATACCATGGGAAGGATGGCGTTTGGAGTTTGCTCGGTCTCACATGAGGTCTTTTCTCTATTTCAGAAGTGGGTCCAGCCTCTATTTTGTGATCATACTCGGAGAGCACAATAGGTTGTGATACTATGCCAGAATACACGTTGTCTCTTTGCCTGCATTTCATTCTGAGCTTAACAGTGCGCTAAGATTAAGCTCTGAACTTCATCCTTTCTGCATTGAGCCGAAGGTTCTTTATACAACTCCTCTGCGAGCTTTTGTACCTCCATCTCCCTCGTATATTCTTGTTCCATGAAATCAGCTATTGATCTATCTCGCAAGGCAAGACTTCACAAGCAAAGTGTCCTGCCAGTTCGATCCACCTCCGTTGGGTGTCTCAGTCAAGACTATTTCACCATCAATACTACTGTTTGTACAACAAGATGGGGAGCTACTTACTATAAGTCGAGTCAAAAGACCCCGCACCCCACCCCACGTACGCGAGGTACACATCACTGTTCGCGCTGGTCTCTATCAGCTTCCGAAACACCTCATCCCATCTCAGCAAGGATGAGCAACATACTTCAAGAACGCAACCTGTTTGCACATGTACTGCGTACAAGACGCAACATTCCCACCACCCGTCTCCGTAAGCATAGCCTGGCGCTTATTCGCCCTTAGCCACGTCGCCAATGGTTGAAAAGCTCCGGATACATTGTCAGTCACGCATTCTGAGTGGGTCCCGGAATTATCGCTGTCGAGATACTTATGGACGTCGAAAATCAGACCAGTAGTACCCCCATCTGGGTTCGTCACTTTCATGAGCGCTGCGCCTGAGCCGTTGGAGACGAAGGATCCGGCGGACGTCCACTCGTTTCCTGGGAGGAGAACTGGTTCATGCCATGTTAGCAATTCAGTTTCGGGCCAGGGACGCTAATGTCCGAAAATTGGTGGTGACTTACGCGTTTGAGAAGTCGCACCCGCGTTTCTGATAGCTGTCACCACGACTTGCACAGTAGTCGCCCATCTGTTGATATCCACATCATGTGGCTCATTCATCAATCCGAATATAATCTTCGAGTTCCCCTTATACTTCACAGCGAGTTGAGTCCACAAACTCGCAAACTGCGCATCGGTAGGTCCGCCCTGGCCGATAATCCCACCATTCCACCTCGCGTAATTATGAATGTCAATAATACAGCTCGCGCCTGTCGCTAAGCAGCCCTGGACCAGTTGATCGTATTTGGCGAGGTTGGTAGGGTCGAGTGTACCGCCTAGGTTATTGGCGACGAGGAATTGCCAGCCGACTGGGAGCCGGAAGATATTCATGTTGTCGTCTTTGATGAAGTGTGTCATTTGGCCGATACCGTCTGGCCCGCCGAGAGAGGAGAGGGGTGGGTAGACGTTCGCTGTGTTTTGGCTGCCGTCGGTGAGGCATCCGAAGTCGAAACCTGCGATGTTTACGCCCGCTGTGCTTAGTGTTAGATGTTTACTTTAGGTTGCAGTAGTGAAGAATTTCGAGGGCGTACCGTATTGGACTTTTCCTATTGCTGATGCGCTGGGTGCTGGAGTAGTGGAGGAAGTTGTTGACTTCGTGGAGGAAGATGATATCAAAGTTGATAGAGTACTGGCTGTCTTTGAAGTTGAAGACGAGCTGGCTGCTTTGTTGTCAACATACATGTTACATATTTATGAAGATATATAAACACTCACCGGGAGGACTGCTTCCAGGGAGACACTGAGAGTAGTATTCATTCCCATAAGTGCAAGTCCATCCAGCAGTACAAGTCGTTGCTCCAGTCCAAGTAATACCGCCACCTACTCTCGTCAGTATAAGTCCCACTCATTGATTGAGAAGTCATACATTGTCCATACGGCGTCTGCTGGGAAGAAACAGCGCTAACAAGGGCAACTCCTGAAAAAGTTGAGAATTTCATTGTCTGATTCTGGATTTTGGAATCACAGTTCAGAGATGGGGAATGAGAGCCGAGTATCAAAAATAATCTCAGGCGCCAGGGCTTGTTTATACAAGCTTTTATATCTAAAACTTCTTTGTTCAGCAAGGGCAGGGGAGCTTGGCGGACCGGTGTACCGCGGTACACCCTCAGGATTAGGGTCGTTCATGACCTTCGCATTCGAGTGATATACAAATCTTCATTCCCGGTGCTATAGTCTTTCTCTTTAGGATAACTACTATTCATCAGTAAAGCTAGTTGAAAATCTCATTTCCTTGCCGCTCCCAAGGAATAGTCGTCTTGCTCTTCGTCATCCTGGATAAAGCGAGGCCTCCTATTCCCGGATGTCTATCCGAATGAAGCTACAATAGTGTCTTCACTCTGCACGAGTTGATGCAAGTTTGTACAACACAGACAAACGAGGCTCGCCTCCAAACTTCCCCAGATTTGGTAGACAAAGAAGGGCCGTATGCGGGGGGTACTCAAGGGGGAGAAAGTCAACCTCGCTTAACCTCGCGTACCCCTCCACTCTCCAATGCCACACTGTTCCTGAAAGGCTCCTCGGTGCCATCACACCTGCAGGTCCAGATTTTCCGGACGCAACTCCTCCGCCAATACCCCAGATCGATCCTTCTGAATGCCACAAATGAAAGGACGTTCGCTCCGGCTCTTTACATGCCGCATTATCGGCAGAAGGTTGTCCGGGGTTGTAGGGGCCCCCTTGAAAGGCAAGTCTCCCCCGCGATCAGTCATCTGATTCGATCATGCATGTGTTTGTAGTTGAGTGGGCATTTGTTCCGTTTACATTGGGGGTCAGCTGTTTGGTTTCCTTGGCCGCCTGGAAAGTCTAGTGTGTGGCGAAGGAAATAGATGAAGAGATGGAGGGACATTCCGCCTGCCTAATATCGGGGTTCAAGCAGGTACCTCTGCGGTTCCATGGGCTGCTCACTGGCAAACCTCCCGCTCATCCGTTAAATTGATGTATTGTAGCTTTCTATGCTGACCCTGAAACAGACGTGGCTAGAGTTCCGCTCTCGATATACACCCCGCTGTAATACCAATCTATTGCTCCGCCGTCGCTGACCCCGGATTTTGATAGTCTTAGAACTCCCAGATGCCAATCCGCTCCATCCTATCAGAAGTCAGCATCGATATGGAAGCGAGGTAAGTTCTCTTACCGATGATGTGCTTGTAGAAATCGGACCAGCGGTTTGTACTAGGGGGTCTGCACCGGTAGAGTGATAGAATGTAACGCTGCCTGCCCCAAAATCGATACCAAATGCAACATTGTGCCAGACTTTGACAATGTCAGCTACTTTCCATACCGTATGAATCTTTAGCAAAACATACCATCAGCAGTGAAGTTCGTATTCCATCTTGATTGGCTACCAGCGTACCATCGAAGCATTGGATCTGGAGTGGTTGTTGCTTGACCATCTTCTCCAAGTTAGCATTTCACTTCCACACCACTCTTTGAAGGCTACGACTCACTGATCCATCCGAACTTCAATTCAGTAAAGTGGGATTCGCTATGAAGAGATAGGTAAGAACAGTGCCCCAAACTTCGACGAAAGTACCCACAAGAAACACACCTGGTGTTCAAAGGCCGGGTTTGGTGCATTCGTCGAAGTATGCATGACACTGGAATGGTAGATCACCTTCCCTTTATTGATAGCAGCCGTAGTTTGCGGGATCAACTCTGTCCTCCACATGTCGCCGTTCCATTTTGCCGTATTGTCGATTGTGAGTTTCAACCCCAACGCGTCGCTGGATGCTGGATTCTTATATGATGCGGATGTGGAGATATATTTCGAAGTGGCTCCATTGTCGTGTATATACCATTGATAGGGTCCCTTTTGTTTGGACTAGCTCCAGCTACTGATTGTAGGAATCGTGTCTGCAGTGAATCTTCCATCCCAGAGAATAGCAGCTTCGTATTGGTTAGCGTTTGACCGTTCTGTTTGCGGTACAGACGTACCTAATATTGAGTTCAGCAGCGCAGCCAGAGTGAATAAGGCCAGCAACATGTTTTGTGTCTAAATTTCCCAAAGTCAAGCGGAGACAAAAGTGTTGATACGCCCAACTTTATTTTCACCGGGGCAGGCACAGCTATAACCGGTTCCGAATCATCGACAGCCAAATGGGACGAAGTAACCCTCTGATGAAGTGACAAGCCCGGTAGTTGAGCATAAATGCGTGGTGGACTTCACAGAACCTTTCTGGCAGAATCTGCACCTTGAAGGTATCGTCGAAGTACCGAACCTCGAGGCTGAATCCCCCACACTCTGAAACCTAGTCATCGTGGAGGATCCTGGTTGCCGAATGCCATTGCAAGCAAAATTCTAACCAGTAAGTGTCGAGGCTGTAGAGATCTTAATATATCGATATTGTGTTGAGCGTGCTGGAAGTCTTCAGTGCCCTCTGGTTCAGTGTTGCTGAGGCTCAATTGACGGGAGCCATGGTAACCGAGAGAGTCGCCAAGGACTTGGTTATCCTGATATTCTCTCAGAGAGTGATTTTCTGGGGAAGGGATAAATGAAGTACCTGATTTTGGGCATACCCTGGTAGATATGATATGTTTTAGATGGCTCCAATGGTGTGGTCATGACACTGTACTGTACCTTTGCGGCTCAGCACCTGAGTTGTTGGTTAAAGTATAATCTGACGACACCTGAGCGGAGCATACCTGGAACTCTCGAGAGATATTTCTTTGATAAAGAATATTGTTCTTGGTAGTTTAATACTGCGATTACAACGTTCAAAGCCAAAGGAAGTGGGTGGAGGTGACTCTGTCCAGCTTGTGTTGAATTCACTGCTGCCGATGACGGCCATTTTAAATCGATAGACAAGTGTCGAAGACCGAGACGAAGAAGTGAAGGAGAGAGCGCTTGTAAGTAATCGGGTTCTACCTGAAAAAAATTTGTCCCGTTAGAAATTTCAAAACTTGAAATACAGAGTCTGATCCATGGATGTAATAAAGAGAGCAAGAGCAAAATTATCGATTCACTGGAGACGAATTTGACTCTCCTCAAAGCTTGGTCCCAGTGATTGAAAGAGTGTAATTGTAAAAACCCCATGATTTAATATATATATATATACTAGAAGAGAACGTATGTACAAAGTTTTAGTTGACCCTCGAAATTTTGAATCCTTCTATCTCAATCCACTGGATGAGACTTTTGTATACACAAGAGATCAGTGCTTTATTCTTAGAATGCTGGGTTGGCATTGGTCAATAGTTGCTCGAAATAGGCTTCGAACCAAGTTCCCGCCTCAGGCGCAGGCTGGAGAGCCGCCTCACGACCGCAGGTTGCATCGTATCGTACAGCAGTTGTGTTGGAAGTTCCCTATTTCATGTCAGCTAAACGGTATCATTGACCCGGAGTTCTTTCAGACTCACATCGCACTCTCCACCTGGCTTGACCCAGACGAAAGCATCCGCAAGAGCACTTCCAGTGTCGGCTGTTGGGCGAAGACCAAAGCCAGTACCCTTGATGTTGCACCAGTCTCCCCATGCAATTTGACCAGTTGGCTGCTTTCCACTGCGGCCAGTATCCGTAATGAAGTGGGCGGGGAAGCCAGCAGCTGTCAGAAGAGGGGCAAGTGCATTGACGTATCTGACTTCGTCACAGTTGGAGTTGCCCTGAGTGTATGATGGGCAAGTGGCGATACTCCAAGCGTTGTAGTTAGCAACATTGGTGGCAAGACCTCGAACCTGCGAAGGGCTGCCAGCTGCCTTGTAGAGATCTCCAAAGAGGGTTGCGGCGGGTCCGATGTTGGCGGGCCATCCAAGCCATCCAGCATGTCCTGCGTCAAGATACATTGCAACGTTTGGGAGGTTCAACTGCTGGATTGCATAGGTGGTGCACTCCTTGTAAGCAGCTGCTGCGCCAGAGCATTTGGCAACATTCATGTTGGTGACCAAATTGGCGAGGGAATCAGGTTCTATATGCTAATCAGAATTCTGTTTGGGAGAGACATTTGACTTGACTTACCAATGACAAGAATGACCTTGACATCAGAATATGTAACAAGCAGAGCCTTGATGGCATCGATGTACTTTTTGTAGTTGGCAACACCTCCATTGGCGATTGAGTATTCACCGTTTGAAGCCAATGCCGCGCAATCACGATCTGGTAGATCGTAGACAACAAAAGTGCCTGCAACCTTTGGGCTCGCGCCAGCAGTATTCAAAGCCCTGATGTTAGAAAGGAAAGTCCCCATCAATGGAACCTTCGACATTGTGTCTAGCCAGACGAAAGTAGGCACTTTGGCAACCGAGGCAGCCTTGGTGGCCATTGCTCCAGTGAGGGATGGAATGGCATATGCACTAATTTCTGAAGCATAGTACGGATTTGCGTAAAGTGCAACACCAGAAAAGGGGTTACCGCTTGCTGCCACAGTCGTTCCGCCTGGAGCATTGCTGGTTGTTGGTGTTCCTCCAGAGCTAGTCGTAACTGTGGCCGGCTTCGATGATGTGGAAGACTTTGAAGTAGTCCCCCCAACACTGGTAGGTGGAGTTGTTGCTGCGGTCGAAGTCGTCCCAGCTGGAGGTGAACCAGGAAGACATTGAGAGTACCATGGGTTTCCATAACTGCAATAGTATCCAGCAACACATGTCGTAGCTCCCGTCCAATCTTGTCCACCACCTTGGCATTGTTAGAATCTTTCACATTGCGATGAGATATTCTAGCTTACATTGTCCATATGCTCCAGATTGAGCACTGACAGTTGATACAAGCGCCGCAGCGGCGAGGAGAGCGTTCTTCAAAGTCATAATTGAGAAGTGATGTGAGGAAAGTTGGATATCTCTGACGAAAGAGAAAAAAAGAAGACGAAGCCACATCCTTTATATGAAGGGCTTCCGGTGGCTTAGTCGGATTGCCACTTCAAGAGTAGGTATGATTCCGGAGCATCACGGCCGACCTGCCAGATGTTCCGAATAGCCTGAGAAGTTCCAAGAGCTAATATTGAGTTGGTGAAGCCGCTGTGAATATTGAGATCCACTTCGCAGGCACACCTGAGATTCAACTGGCTGCTGACAGATCTAGGTTTGCGAACATGGGACGAATGAAGAAAGTAACGCCAAATTGGCAGGGGGAGAAGTGGAGAAGCCAGACGGAATAGTATGCGAGGAGTCCTTGTTTTCGTTCGAAGAACTCGTGGTAATGATCGAATTCAGGAGCGAGCCGCACCTTGTCAAATGTCAGAAGGAGGCATTCCATGGTGGCTTGCAAGCCACCCTGCACCCCACCATGATGCCCAACTTAGACTTCCTCCCTGTCTTGTTACGGAACCTAGGGAGATGTGGTCCGACAAAAAGTACATATAGCATGTCTTGTGATGAAATTGGAGTTCCAAGCCCACCAGTAGCTTGATATTGCGATTGGGTAGAACATGGACGCCTGGCATCTGCAAGCTCAAGATCGGGGCCTAATGCAAAGAAATGATACTTCAATAAATGGAAAAAATGATGCTCAAAACATTAAATAATGGAAGAACTATTCACCGTTTCATGCTACTTGTGGTCCGAAAAAGGCATTGCTCATATGGAGCCAACCGCAATTGTATGGCCCGCCATCTCGGATGCGTATATTGGGCTCCAGAACAGGCGCAGACAGCCGGTGATGGTATGCTACCTTGCAGCGCTAGCGCAGGAGAACGCGGAGAAGAAATGGAGGAGGGGTAGCATTTGAGTTGTGGAAGTTTACTTTGCGGAGTGAAAAATATATCAGCCGGAGGAGAGGCTGAGAGCCGAAATGATTCAGGGTAGGGTTCGCTTAGTGAATGATCTTGAATGCCATCCTCGAAATGTACCTAGGTACCTAGGCATCCTGATTGCCTCTTGCCACCATCGTCTCTCCCCTGTACAAGCTTGGTCTTGTATCAAGATAGATTGCTACTAAAAGTCTAAGATAGATGAGGGAACGGCCCGTGGACCCCGTATTGAGTTCCACGTGAGTGAGTATTTACCCGCTCGCTTCCACCTTCGGGGGGGTAGATGTGGGGCATTTGATATCGTCAAGTATCACCAGATCTTATGCATGCTGCAAGCTGCAAAGGTATAGTCAGACACGAAGTAGGAATTCGAGATGTTGGACCGATTTATGATAACTCATAAGTAAGAGTATCAGTTCTTAACATCGAAGAACTAGGAGGACCAGTTCAGACCCTGCCAGAATGTTGAGTAAAGTTGGTCAATAGTCATAGAAGTAAGAGTAAGAGTGAATAGGCCGAAAACCCTCTCATTTATACGGTCACAGTCCAATCCAACTCAAATATCTCAGCAGTTGAGTACATTTCTCAGGTTCTCCATTACCTACTTTACAGCTTCTTAAGCGACAGATGTGAAGTCTTCTCGTTGCATTACGTTGGCTTTATAACCTGTAACAAGCCCAAGTCAATATCTGCCATATATCACGTTTATACCTGACAAACCGTCGATACTTGGCACAGCTTCCTCTGCACCAAACACACCAGCATATGCAAATGCTTGACCACGCTGATCCTTCAAGTGTGGTTCAATGAACAGGTTTCCTTCACACGGTTTATACTTATCCGAAACGAGTTCATCATAGTTTCGATGCTTATTTGAAGTCTGCTGCAATATTGTCTTGTAGAGTCTTGACGATTTTGACGGCGATAGACAGGTCAATCTCGTTGCGATCAAGTATAAGAGGACTATGTGGGACGCATACTTTTGATCCTCTAAGCCAAGCTCATTTCACTGAGCATCTCAGTACATCCTCTTCAAAATTTACTAATCCCTTAGAACTTCTCACTTCTCTCATTCTCTCATTATGAAGTGCATTACCACATCTGCGGCTATCTTGGCTCTGGCTAGCCAGCAAGTTTCTGCTCACTGTACCTCTCCTCATGATACTCACTGCACACCCGGTGTGATTGTCTTTCTAACATTGGCCACAGATATCTTTCAGTCGGTTACTGTTGCCGGGACAAAGAACGCCCCGTACACCTACGTCCGCAAGAACACCAATGGGAACTCGCCTGTGACCGGTATATTTTCCTCCAACATGAACATACTCAAGCCAAACTAACTTCAATAGACCTCACAAGCCCAGATCTCACCTGCAACGCAGGTGCTGAGACCGGTTCCAACACCTCAACTGTCTCCCTTGCCGCCGGCTCAACCTTGGCTTTCAGCAGCGACACTGCCGTCTATCACAATGGACCAGTCTCCGTATATATGGCCAGGGCACCCACGACTGCTGCAACATTCGACGGCTCTGGAAACGTTTGGTTCAAGATCCTCGACATTGGTCCGAATTTCCCAGGTGGAACATGGGATTTGAAGCGTGAGTTCTACCCTCCGCAAATTCTGGAATATACCTGTGTCTGTATAATACAATGGCTAACGATGACAAGAAACTTACGACATCCCCATTCCCGCATGCATCCCATCTGGAGAATATCTCATCAGAATCCAGAGCATGGCCATCCACAACCCTTACCCAGCACTCCCCCAATTCTACGTCTCGTGTGCGCAGGTTGCCATTACGGGAGGTGGATCTAAGGATTTGGGTCCAAAGGTCGCCATTCCTGGTGCTTTCAAGGCTACCGATCCGGGTTATACTGCTAACATTTACACCAATGTAGGATCCCCTTCACTTTCATGATGGCTGAGATATACTGACTGTTTACTTACAGTTCACCAGTTACACGATTCCTGGGCCGGAAGTAGCTTCTTGCTAGATATTGCTAACAGACCAAAATATTTCGTCAGATATGGCACCTTTTGGTCCTGTTTAATGCCATGGGATGGGCTATAGAATAGATGAAATATGATCTGGGATAATGGAGGTCCATCATATCGTTACAGCACTACAGTCGTTTCTGCATATCTGCACTGAATTTCGCAAATTTTATATAGTCAGTTCCAAATATCAAATGATTGTTCAACAAAGATCCCTGTAGACGACTCTTGTCACTTTAAAAAGAACAGGCCTTGCGAATTGTAGGTTCAGATGTGCGAGATATATCGACTGTTGGGCTTCTGATACACGCTTACGTACTTGCCCAGCAAACAAGACCCAGGAGCTAGATTTCTCAAAGTGCTTCTTGTAACAGTCATTCACCCGATTTTTTCTCCTATCATTTATTCCAGTGGACTCCTGGCGTTGCATGATCGTGAAAAATTATAGTCATTGAACATGACCAAGTCTCACACTTTGCTAGGACTTTGAGGCTTACTGCTGACGGACACCTCAAAGGATATACCTATCAAGATACCGAAGTGTTTCAGATTCAGGTGATGAAAATAGTATTCCGAATTTCTGAAATGGAACAGATGTGGATGTATCCGAGTAATTTCTGCCATACCCAGTGTGCCAGTGTCCGTCAGATCTGCATCCATCAACACCTCCTGCATTCAACACGGAATCCAGCTCTTTCTCCAACTCTACAAATCATTAAAGTCCACCGCAATCTTCCCCCAAGCCAACCCCCCTCCAAACCTAGCACGTAAACACAGCCGGTCCTATACCAACAAAGTCAATCTACACCCCTCTCCTCTCTGACCTCAAATAGACCCCAACAAAGTAAATTCATCATGACCACTTACCAGGAATAACATAACTCTTCAAATTCCCATAGATGCTAACCAGAATTCCAGGGTCATTCGCTTTATACGCTCCTGGCAAGCTGACGGTCGCGGGTGTTTTGGCAGCTGTGCCACCTGTCACGTTGATTTGTGCACATTCCATCTATAGTAGAGGGTAAGCAAAGACACTTTAACTAAAGCCAGTGCATTGCATTGAATCTCGTTTCATTCAAAGGGGGAGTAATGGAGCAGAACTTACGTAGAACTGAGCACCGCCAGACGAACCAGCTGGGACATGTCAGTTTGCGGTCTATACTCTACTATACCTATGGAAGGTGGAGGTGAAGGTAACCTATTCTTACCACCATGAAGAGCAATCACCTCAGCACGAAGAAGATACTGTCCTGGTGCGATACAAGCCGGTATTGTGATGGATTGTTGGCCTTGAGCTGCGATCTAAGAACCAAGTATCAGTCCCAGTCTCAGTCCTAGTCCCATTCATAAAAACCCCTCCTGGTCTCACAGAATGGACATCACTACTTACCAAATCATCGACAGCCCATTTTCCAGCTTCATTTTTTCACCCGTCAGCATAGCATAGCATCGCAGATATAGAAATCCACAGGCGAGAATCCCAACTCACAAGCAGACAATCCCGCCTCTTGGATCTTAAACCACCCAGCTCCATATCCCAGGTCTGTGGCGGCATTCGTCACTTTCTTCATATACGCCATCACTGGTCCCTAAATCTCCTTTTAGCTGTGTCCGACTTTCACGTAATTCCCTCAAATTTTTTTGGCGTAGAGGTATTTATTCATTCGTTGATCGTACCTTGTGGCTTGGATCAACGACATCAGAGCCTGAGCTTGTGAGTGTGTGTCTCCAGATTGCTTTGACTGTTGATCCGGCTGCGACGTCGAGGATTTGCGTGGTGGATTTGGTCGGATTGGGACCGCCGTTGCACTGGGGTTGAAGGGTTAGTATTGTATGGATCGCAGTAGTTTTCTTCTCCTTCATGGGAAGAGAGAATACCTACGGCAATATCATTCGATGCAACGTTCGTGATCGGCTACACTTCCCATCAACACATTGCCTCAGATCCATACGGTCGTGGGTATTTCATACCCCATCATAAGTCGGTACACGAACTCCAACACCCACACCTGCACATCATCAGCTCTACAGTCCTGACAAGTAAGTATAAGTTTTCGTCCAGGACATGCCATTCGTGGTACCCTCGGTAACCAAAGAAGTGAAAATCGTGTGGCAAGACCCCGTCCCTAGGAGTACCGCCCAGGAGAAAATATGCTGGAACTTCATGATCCTTCAACAATAACAGCAAACCAGATTGTCAGAAAGAACAGATTTTGGGAAGAACCTCGGTGCAAAAATATGGAGAAGAGAAGGAGATGGAGGCCGGTAAGAAGAAGTAAAGTGACAACGACATATATGTACATACATATCTATAATCGCCAACCGCCGGGAGCAATATTACCCACCAAGTCACAAACGCGCCAACACCCCTTGGTATATAGTACACCAAGCCAAGTACCACATCTCATCGCCACCCAACTCCACAAGACCTTCCCTTGTCTCCCTCAAAACACCCTCAAACACGCCAGATATTCAAATAAACACCTTCCAGAAGGGGGAACGGCGGAACGTAGACATCCGCAACATCCTCTGACACAATGGATTGAATTACATATCAGCTGGTATGTTATGTTTATATTATATTATGATGATGACTGCTTGGTCGGGGGGGATGTTGGGGTGTTTTATCCATAGTGGGATGGGAGTGTCGGTTGTTGATTGTGTGGGGTATGTGGGTAGATGTGGTGTTCGGCAATTGTTTTGAGCCTGGACTGGAAGCGAAGGCTTGGAAGCGAAGCGAGATTCAGGGGTTGTTTATTTGGAGGGGCTTTTGGAGAGGATTGGTTGTTTTTTAAGTTTGTTCGCTTGAGGAACCTTCTGGAGGTGATGGTATTTGGCGATATGGTTGGTGGTATGCGGTAGATTGTGCTGTTTTCTCGACGGAGTAGATTTCGGGTCAGTGTTGACTTGGTTTCGTTTGCCTGTTTTTGGATTATGTGCCAAGCTGTTCAATCCGTGCAATTCTGAGGAGGATTGTTGTGTCGTTCTGAATGTGAAGCCGGCACCTTTGTGGAATGATATCAGATTGCAAATAAAGATGTAAACACTAGTCTAAGGGGAATAAACGGCATGCCACGCACTCACAACCCAAAACGCCTCTCCCTCCCACATCCCTCCCCAAACAGCAAAATATAAATGTAAATGCCAAATCTAAACCTCGGAATATCTCTTTCTAGTAGTCTCAACAGCACCCTCCTTAAAAACAGTCTTCCCACCATCCGTCTCGCCATACTCGCTTCCCGCATCATATGCGAAACTCACATCCTCGACCTGGTCTCCAACTTCCATCCACACATCACTAGTCGCCGGGACCGGGAAGAATTTGCAGAGAATGTAATAGACACCTCCTGCTACGGTGAAGCCGCAGAAGAAATTAAGGTTGTAGAGGTACTGAGCACCTTTTGGGACTTCCTGTCCAATGGCACCGACGAATCCGACGATGTTGATTAGGATTCCAGCGATGTACGCTGCGTAGCCTCGCCAGTGACAGCCGAATGTGAAGAAGTATGGGCCGGTCTTTTTGGCGGAGTAGAGATCTTTGACTTGGAGGAAGCCTTTGCGCACGAAATAGTAGTCGATGACGATCACGCCCGCGATGGAAGATAGGAAGACAGAGTAGGCGGATAGATAGGTCGTGAACTTGTTGGCGTCCTTGAGTAAGTTCCATGGGCATATGACGAGGCCAACGATGGTGCAGATGTAGCCTCCTCTTCTGATGTTGAGGTATCGTGGAAGTAGAGCTGTCATGTCTGTGCCTGCGGATACGGAGTTGGCTGCAATGTTGGTTCCGAGCTGAGCAAGGGCGAAAGCGGATGCGATGAAGAAGACACCGGCACGATTGCCCGAGGTTCCTTCATCGAGGAAAGATTTCAGTAAATCGAGAGGATTCCAGATCGGGTCGCCCTTGAAGATGACAGTGGAAGAGGAGGAGACGATGATACCGATAAATGAAGTCACTCCGAAACCGCAAGGGATGGTGATCAGCTGGGACCAGAACGCGTCCTTGGGCTTGCGAGCGAAACGAGCAAAATCTGGGTCATTCTGAAAAAGTCAGATGGAAATCAATGTTCTGCAAAAAGGAGAGTACATACCACGATGAGTGTAGCGAAGTTCGAAATGGCAGACATGATACCGGTGACCATTCCCCATGCCAATTTGGAGCCATGAGAAGTGTTCGGTTGCTTGACAATTGGTCCAATACCCTTGGCTCGGACAACAGCCCAGATGAAGAAGGCAACTCCGGCAGTCGGGACGACGTAGGCTTTGACAGTGAACAGATGTCTGATCTTGTGGACTGGGAACCAGATCGCAGGAAGAGACAGGAGCCAGAAGAGAAGGAAGGAGACAAAATCGCGGGTGTTCGTCCCTGATCCTGGGATACTGTTCTGAATGTTCTCGAAGGATGGCCAGATCGATGAGATCATGAGACGGATACAGTTCCCTCCAATCCATGCCTGAACTCCATACCAGATACATGCCATAGCAGCTCTGTTGAACACTGGCCAGAGAGCACCCCAGATGCCGAAGGAGGATCGAGACACAACAGGGAAGGAGATGTGATAGGTAGCACCGATTCGGCCAGTCATGCAGACGAAGCAAGCTGCGAAAGTGTAGCCAAGCCAGACACAAAGCCATGATTGCCACCACGAAAGACCAGAGGCGCTGATCATAGAAGAGGAAATCATCCAAGTGTTCTGACAGGATTGTTAGTCTATCGTTCTCCCAAAGGGAATCCTCACACATAAAAAGACCAGACTTACAATATTGAACGAATCCGCAACCCAGAAACCGACAAAATTCCAAGGGCCCCATTGTCGACGTTCCGCCTCGACTGTGAAGAATCAGCAATGTTTGGTAATTTCCAAAACGTTTCCACATACCAGGCTTCAAGTCATGATTGTGCAACATCAGCTGTGCGTTTGTCAAGCCAGGCTCACTCTCCACCGCCATCCTATCCGCCCAATAGGCAACCTTCGTGCCCCGAACTTTCTCCATCATGAAATCGAAAAAGGTAGATTCGTCTGAAGAGTGATGTACGATAAGTTGCGAGCCGCCGTTGACGCTTTCGAAAGCAGAGTCTAACGTGCGGGTACTATGACGTCTAGCTCTCGTCGGAGTGGAAGGTCCAGAAAGCAACGGCTGGTTTTCGTCTCCTCCGTTTGAGTAACTGTTCCTCGATGATAGTTGGCAAAGGTAGTTATTGTTGTTATTGTTGTTGAATCTCGAGTCGCCTCTTGAAGAGCTCTTGGAATCTGGTTCCTCATCTCGAGGAGAGGGCGGCATTTGCACGGTTTATATATCCTTTCTAGTCTGGTGTCCCAAGAAATCTGGTCGGATCTTCATGCGCTTTCTATCGTAACGTTCTACTTCTGGTAACGAGCTGAGCTGCAAGCCTTTTGCATGGCATTTGGAAATCTAAGAACCCTCGAAGGAAAAATGTCAAGGAAGAGAAGGGCGACGGGGTGTCATGGCATGCCCACCGGCTACCTAGTGTGTTTGTGTTGTCTATCTTTCAGACCACCGGCTCTTCGTTATCAGCTGGCCAAGACTGTTGGAGAGGTAGTTCCAACTCGGAATTTGATGGAGAAGCACTTGTCCCAGCAACTTTCCAAGAGGTTTCAAGAGTGCTTAGGCCAGTCAACGACGAAGCCGGGAAAGGAAATGGTATGCATGTGGCCGTGGTGGCCCCCTACCCCACGCCAGCCTGACGTTGAAGATGGCAGCGCAACCCGGCGCCCGCGGCCTGTCACCAATGAATCCCTATCAAAATAGTCCTGGGCTGCTAATCTACTACGGCTGCCGCTGTCGGCGATACAAGCGAGCCCCTGTGATAGGCTGGGTGGTGTTGATTTGCAGATATCGAGATCACTGGACAGGGGCTGCGATAAGGTTTGCTCCGCTTGTTACTCGATCTCATCGAGTCAACCTGGGTTTTGAAGGGTTTTGCGGGGAAGCAAATCAGGAAGGGTTGATGTTTTTTGGAGTTTCTTGTTAGATGTCGGTTTCTCCGAGTGAGGGTCATGAGATTTAACAGGACAACTGGAAGACTTTGAAGTGGTCATGATGTCTTGGAATTGTGCACTTTGTCTTACAGGAATTCGCGAAACGCAGGATCACATGTTTGTATCACAAGCCACGTGATCGTCTTCTGGGTTGAAGTTTGGGATTTTTTGACGGTTCAGTGATGCTTGAATGACCACCGCCTGAGACATAAGTGGTGGTATGTGGGGATATTATGTATTTCTTTGTCATGATATCAGACGCCGTTGTTTAATATTAAGTAAGTGGCTTCAGACGCTTAGGAACGTGGACATAAGAATATCCTCGCGTGCTCTCCAAGTCATCCAACCGATTCGTGGCTAAAACAAAAGCCATGGAACAAGAAGAGTAAGTATCCGACTCAGAAGAGAATTAAAACCAGAGTATTTCCCTTACTCCAGATCTCAGAATGGTCAACTAGTGGCAGGCAGGTAGGACCCATCGCTCACATCCCGCGTGTCTTCAATTGCAAAGGTGCCCCCACTACCTAGGAGCTATAAGTATGCAGAGGTATTGTATTGTATGGTGCTAGAAGTCCATATTGGGGATAGCACTGTCCCGACATTGCGGGAACGTGGAGATCTCACTGAAAGGCAATGCTTATTTGCAGCCGTACGGCCATGGCTTGATCCTGCAGACGATTCTGGAGTCGACCGTGACGAGGCTGACAGAAATTGATTTGGTGCCAATGTCGGTGAGTGGAAGACAGGTCAAAGCGAGAGCTTTGCAGCCGCTTACTCGTGGTGAATATAAAGAGCAGTACCGAGCAGGATTCTCCTAACAGAACCCTTTTGGGAAATGTCCAACCGGCTACTGAATATCCTGAAGCATACTTATACCTTGTAAGTCATGTAGAGAAACAATTTTCCATCTTCCGATATCATCGTTTGTATGAACAGATCCCAGAAAGACTTGAATTATTCTTGAATCACAGATTCCAGGGGGCCATGCTGCGAGACCTTCAGTGACTGTTCCTCCACTCAGCAGTTGATCAAGCAGGAACTGGATCCCGCTGACTATGAAGACTCAACCTGTCCAAGCATTTACCAAAATCCGTTCTGAAGTAGGTAAATTTACTGAGGTAAAGGGAGTGCGAATTGCAACAAAAGAGAATTGGACTTGATCTCCAAAGGTGGATATGCCAAGTGTCAGTATGAGTGAGAGTGGGATTTGGGTGTGATGGTTCAGGAATCGCACTGGATAGAGGATAGAAATCCCTGGATGAGGGCATAGCTCGGATATGGCTCGGGAACGGATATCTAGAAAGAACAGAATATTGAGCATCGTTGTGAGAGAATCCTGTCCTGCCACGTGTGTGTTTGATGGTAAGCTTACACCAAGTTGTGCTTGAAGTGGATCTGGGACGAGGAATAAGACTGGCTCAGGTATGAACTACTTGGGAATAGTGATGTGGCCAAGAGATATCTCGAAATGTCTAACAACGCTCCTTACCGCTGACAGCACTCGTTGTCTCAGGCTATCGAATGGACGTGCTCTTCTGTCGCGAGCCAAGTGTGCCGAGGAGAGTATTGAATAGAACTCTCGGGTCAGCCCATATGCGAGAGGCTTGAGATCGTCAGGAGATGATGGTAGGGCTGACTGTCGGCCGTCCTGATTCTCCGGTAGCGTGGTATCACCGACACAATGCATGGAACTGAAAGTTGTATTTGACGAGGGAGATACTCGATTTGAACACATCGTACGGAAGCTTTGCAAGAAGAGAGTATATGCCGAGATTCCCCTGTAGCGGATTACCTGACACAACGCTATAAACCCGATGTTTGACAGTCATTTTATGACAAAGAGAATGACTTGGGTCCGATACTTGAGAGGCGGATTATGACACTCTTTCGGCGGTCAACAAACGAGGCAGACTATTCGTTTAAGAAATGCGAGGCCAAACTGTTGGGATCGTGACTTTGGACTATCAGATGTATTTTTGGACCATTCTGACTCATGAGAGCACTTGCACACGAGCAGGATTGCCAAGCCATCCTGGGAATTCCAGCTGGAACACAGACTGTCAAATGATCCCGAAGGACGGAGGTACAGCGCTGAGCTCCGCATACTGTATGTGCATCGGGCATGAAGCCGACGACGATGTTGGACAAGAAGATATCAAGAATGGGAGGACAAAGAAGGACGGAGAAATTGCAGGACAGACAGACAGACACAGAACACCAAGTCAGGCAAGGGTCACGTTTCGGCGAACCAAAGTGCTGGATCCTTCCCAGCACGGTCGCGGATCATCACCCCACCCTATTGGCCATCTCCAGGCGGGTTCTTACTCGACGTCCTTACGTTTGTGGCCAATGAGATGGCGCAAATCTGCTGCCGGCCCTTGCATTTCCTTATCGCAAGCCTTGGTCTCGGCGCAGCAAGAAGCCCAGCCAGGGCAGAACTTTACCCCGCCAGCCCGCCGAGTGTGGAACGGCTCCACGACGTCGTGAGCTTCCTTTGTCCCGTAAGAACATTTCCATTTGTAAGAAGATGGGCAAGAAGAAGGCGAGAATGTCGGCACGACCGTGAAATGCCGGGGAAGGGGACCTCAACAACGAAATCGGGGAGTAGAGGGGAGAAGGGGGGGGCTACGTGGGAGGCAGAGCAAAAGCTCGTCGGTCTGTGGCTGAAGTATGTTGCAGAGTGACGAAAAGAAGAAAATTGTTTCCTTCTGTTGGCATGAGGCACCGTCCTACACTACACTGCTGCGCTGCACTGCATGGCGTAGTGGGGGAGAGCAGCAGCAGGAGACAGGAGACGCTGCGGTGAATGGCTACCCGACTGCACCACCCTGGCTTGTCTGACGCAGTGCGACTATGAGGTTGGTGCTCTTGCATGTTGAGGATGCCTCAAGCGCCTCGGGATGGGTGGAGGGAAAATATGTGTATCTGGGCTGAGGGAAGGGGGGGCTAGAATGGTCTGATATAGGAAGTGATAGCTTTCGAAGATTGACTTTGAGCGGCGACGACATCATGGTCGGTGGTAGCTTGGACTGGAAGAAGATCTTCAGCAGTTCGTGGTATCGGGTGCTTCAAAGATCTCCCAATAGCTGGCTGCACTTCAAGTTCAAGATCGATCGTGACCTGGACTACTAAGGTACCCAGGTAGGTAACAGTAACAGGATCTCGGCATGGGTTATCGACGTCGTTGTAGAAAAGTACCTACTTGTATGGCAGAGGGATATATCACAAATACTGTTGGTAGCTTGAGAGATATGCTGCTTTGCAGTTGAGCAGAATGAGGAGGCAATAAAGCTGGGACATGAAAAGTAATAAGCACAGAATCAGAGCTCTTGAGTTTTCTCTACGCAGCGTTGCTTTCTTCCTCCCAGACCCGGTTGAAATCTGAAGTGCAGATACCTGGATGCACAACACATGGGAAAGACAAATCAGGAAGACGTGGCTGGTCAAGTCTCTGCAAGCTGCTGCAAGTGCAAAGGTGCAAATTTACAGGAAGGACAACTTCACCAGCAGAGGTAGCTGCAATGTACTTAATTACCGCAAAGCTGACCATGAAACATTTGTCGTGTGCTCCAACAGATTTTTCCATAATGAGGGATATCTTGAGCGTGATGGTGCCAGCAGTGCTAGTGAATAGACAAAGAAGCAAATGAAAACCTTGCAAGCAGTAAGATTTCTTCCATGTACCTCACTTTGGCTTTTTGCTTCTTCTATTTACATGGTCAGCACAACTCAGATTGGACATCCCTCCCTTGTCACGGAAGCTCTTCCTATTTCTTCCCAATGCATTATTCCAGGTTGCATCCCATCCTTTCCCTTTCCCTCAAGCCGTTCACACACGAGAGCGAGAGAGGCACCGCACCGCATCGCGCCAACCCAACCCACGCCGCCCTCTTTTAGCCGACCCCCCCTGTTGCCCCCCATTCTCCTTCTCTTATCTGCCCTTCATAAAGAACCAGCTCCCGATCTTCGCTCTCTCTTTTTCTCTTCCTTCTCCCCCCAACACAACAAGACTCATTGTCTGTTGACGTCCCTCTACCACAACCTACAACCAATTCTTCCCATTTCAACCCCCCCAAAACCGCAAAGATGGCAGGCTCCACTACCGTCTCGTACACTGCCAATGTGAGCAAATTCCCGATCTCCGAAATCACCCCGCTCCCAACCAGGCTGACGATTGTGTAGCTCTTGAAATACATGTCCCTTGACCAGAAGGGAAATGCTATGGCAGAGTAAGTATAGAAGGCTCGAGTTGCGAGTTTTACAATCTGACTTGCGGAAAGGTACATCTGGATTGATGCTACTGGTGGTGTTCGTACCAAGTCAAAGGTGAGAGACCGCCCCTCGCGCACTTCGCGCACCTTGCGCCACTTCGAGTCATTCTAGAAAACCAACTTCTGACTTTATGCGCCTTCAGACTCTCACTTCTGTCCCAGAAAGTGGCATCTTCAAGGTTGAGGATCTCCCAGAGTGGAACTTCGACGGCTCTTCGACAGGCCAAGCCCCCGGTGACAACTCCGACGTCTACCTCCGACCCGTCGCCATCTACCCCGATCCATTCCGTGGTGCCCCCAACATCTTGGTTATCACCGAGTGCTGGGACCCTGACGGAACCCCAAACAAGTACAACTACCGCCATGAGTGTGCTAAGCTCATGGAGGCGCACAAGGAGCACAAGCCATGGTTCGGTCTCGAGCAGGAGTACACTCTTCTTGATCAACTAGACAGACCATATGGCTGGCCACAAGGAGGTTTCCCCGGTCCACAAGGCCCATACTACTGTGGTGTTGGAACTGGCAAGGTCTACTGCAGAGATATCGTCGAGGCTCATTACAAGGCTTGCTTGTTCGCTGGTGTCAAGATCTCTGGTACCAACGCCGAGGTTATGCCAGCCCAATGGGAGTTCCAGGTTGGTCCTTGCGAGGGTATTGAGTGTGAGTAATTCTAATCTTTGCATTGCAAGAATCGTGCTAATTCTAGGCAGTGGGTGATCAACTCTGGCTCGCTCGCTTCCTCCTCCACCGCATCGCTGAGGAGTTTGGCGCCAAGATCTCTTTCCACCCCAAGCCAATTCCAGGTGACTGGAACGGAGCTGGTCTTCACAGCAACTTCTCCAGTGAGGAGATGCGCAAGCCTGGTGGCATGAAGTACATCGAGGCCGCTATCAAGAAGCTCGAGGGTCGCCACAAGGAGCACATCGCCGTTTATGGAGAGGACAACACCCTTCGTCTTACTGGCAGACATGAGACTGGTAGCATCGACTCTTTCACTTATGGTGTTGCCAACCGTGGTTGCTCCATCCGTATCCCCAGAGAATGTGGCCAGAAGGGTTACGGTTACTTTGAAGACAGACGACCAGCTTCCAATGCCGATCCTTATCAAATCACCGGTATCATGATGGAGACTGTGAGTTCACACCTGTCCATCTAATATCAGATCTTCCACTGACCATCTACCAGATCTTCGGTTCCGTTGAGTAGATTTAGAGGCGTGCAAATCGGTTTGGATGGGGGCGTGTACAGATTCTGGCGTAGTGATTTCTCAGCCCTCGGGATTGACCTTTTCTGCAAGCGATGTTTTTACTGCCTGGTCTCTAGCATTACAGAGTTGCCATGTAGATTGCGCAGACAATTCGATACCAAATTTACAACCTCACTGCTATTTCTATCACGTGCCTGATGCAGTACTTAAACACCAGTGCTGAATCGTCCCCGAGATACCCAAGGTACCTACGTACTTACCCATACTTACATCACTTTGGGGAGGGTATGTTTGCCTACCTTATGTAAACAAAGATTCGAGTGCCAAATCTAAGCATAAGAGATCCTCAATTAAGGGGTTACAGCCTTGCTCAATGCGTTCAGCCTCGTCCCTGCATTGATGACTTTGCCTTTGATGACGTGAGTAGTGCAGCAAGTCCAAGCTCCTCTAAAGTCCCAAAATAATCCAGAAGCTTTAGAATTTCTAAAACCACGAAACAATAATCAACAACCACACTACCCAAAATGCTTTTCACGATACTACCCAGAGCAGCAGCAATGCGCTGCTCATTCAAAACTCCAATCCGATCGATCTCAACTCTTCAATCGAATCCTCATATCGTAAGTCAATGTTTCCGTGATGCTCTACCTCAATATCTTCTTTACTTCCCACTCCACGCCTTTCAACCATCGTCACAACAATCGGTTGGATATATACTGACAACAAGAAAATAGTACGTCTTCCCCTCTTCAACACCATCCTCCCACATCCTCACCCTCCTCCCAACCCAACCGCCCACCCCCTCCCTCGCCATAGGGACGACAACAGCCCTCCCACCAACTCCCTCCTCCGTAACAGAGAACCCGCACTTCATGCGCATCCTCTACGACGTCCTCCGTCTCCACGCCCCCTCTGATCCATTCGTACAAGGCCAAGCCGCAGCCTTCGCCTCCAGCTCTGGCTCCTCTCTAGGGTCGGGAGGGATGTTCTTCCCACAACAGAAGCAGAGGCGTGGAGGAGGGAGCGAGGCAGCTAAGAGGGGACATGCGGGTGATGGAGCAGGAGGCGCGAGTTCGCAGGGCGGTGCCGGGGGTGGAGGGAGGGGCGGATGGATACATGTGAGTGATCTGAGGGCGCCGCCCGATTATGGACGGATTGCGTGGCCAGAGGATATCTTTGGGAGCTTGGAGGTTGATGGACGGGGAGAGTTTGTGGTGAGTGATGGGGAAGAGCAGGGGAGGGGGAATTGGATGGTCAGTGGGAGTTATAGAGTCATTACAAGGGAAGGGATGTGAGTTTTTTTCTTCTTCTCTTTTCTGTCTTTCTGTTGTGTTCTGGTTGCTTTCGGGAGGGTCGTTGAGTTGGATTGGATTGAATTGAGTGGCTGGGCTGGATTTATGCATGGAAATTTGCTGACTATCTACTTCTAGATTGGGATTGAGTGATTTCTTGAGAGGGAAGTTAGTTGAGCGGTTGATGGAGGAGGAGGAGAAAGTTCTCAAATAACATTCCTCCTCGAGGAACACGACTAGAGGACTTACCTGGCGCAAACTGTAAGATAACAACAAAAATGAACGATAACCACGCCTGAAGCAGATACGGAAGAAAAGGTATCACCGTACAATATCAGAGAAAGAGGAAGCGGAGAGTCTACGGGAAACTAAAGCAAAAGCAAGGCACCACTCAGTTCACTTTCTGCTACGCATAGCTGTTCAATAAGGATCGACGTTTACGGCCGGATGCCTTGTCCTCGCCATTGGATAGAACTTCCGGCCTTAATATCTTATGGCCACGAAGAATCCCGGATGGAGTGTTACACCGATCATCGAGATCTGATCTTGCCACACGCGGAAGTTCGCTTTCGTGGATGTCCGCGTCACTTGAATATGCTAGTGGTCGAATGTGAAAGGGAACGGGTGTTGTAAATATTTTGGATTGGCTGGAAGTGTTCCTCCTTGCCTGTATAGTAATCTAGTAACCATATTCTAGGGAGTTGAGAGGTGTCTCTCTCGCCCGGCCAAATTTGTATCTACGTTGATTGTCAAAGCACATTGACCTCGACTGGTTGTGATGTGTATACTTTGATGTGCAAAAAATTCGAATACCAGCCAACAGTCTAATACGAGAAGCAGTAATTCTTCTTCTAGATAATGCTATCCGCCTGCTTTGGCGATAGAACTCTCAAGTGTTCAGGCATTTGAAAACATCTTCGGAGGTATTCAGTATCAGTTGGCTGTTGATGCAGCTAATCCATGCAGGCAGCCTATACGCCCGTATCAAGGGCATCAGTCTTATCTTCCCAATACTCCCTTATCTATTGACTCAATTGAATATTTAAAAGTGAATACTTCCAGTCGTGAATAGAGTGAATTAATCAGAATGTCAGTCGATCCTCCGCTCCGACTTTGTACCACACGATTACCCCACAAAGTCAACATTTAGATCGGGGGTCGCTTAAAATTGCTCAGCGGGCGACTGATGGATTGACAGCCCGAGCTCAGCCAACCCTCCTTTGTGAGACCCATCCACTTCAACCTCTAGAAAGTCACCCTCCTTGCCTCTCACCTCAAAGTCCTCAAATCAAGTAGTGACACCAAGAAACCCCAAAGCGATCTCCTGGCTCTCCCAGCAGCAGCATGCCTACAATAGCTTTGTGAACCCGTCTTGAATCATCCTCCGGCATACACCTCACCTCACGTTCGAAAGTGTTGAAGCTCAGGCCCGCGTGTTGGTGGGGCACTCACTGCATCGACGTACCATTACAGTTCCCATCCCTCCTCGAAACCACAACTCCCCCAAAAAGCAACATACAACCCCGCAATGATGCCTCACGGGGCCTACGAAGATGGCGAGCTCGAGATCTCTCTCGCACCCTCCGCGAACCGTCGTGCGAACAATAAACCTCCTGATGCCAGTTCTCGCCGTCCAAATGGCAACAATCACCGTTCCGTTGAGCCAGCGCCTCAGAAGAAGGCAGAACAGCGCATCGGCGCCTACCAGATCATCCGGACGCTGGGCGAGGGCTCCTTTGGCAAAGTCAAGCTGGCTGTCCACCGGGTCACCAATCAGCAGGTCGCCCTGAAGATTATTGCGAGGAAGAAGCTGATCAGTCGAGATATGGCGGGCCGGGTGGAGCGGGAGATTGAGTACCTGCAATTGCTCAGACACCCTCACATCATCAAGCTGTACGTCAAAATATTCCGTGTACCGTGAAGCAGACAAGTGTTAATTACATGTTGGCAGATATACCGTGATTAAGACCCAACTCGAAATCATTATGGTCCTGGAATATGCTGGTGGGGAACTCTTCGATTATATCGTCCAGAATGGGAAGATGAAGGAGGACGAAGCAAGAAGATTCTTCCAGCAGATCATATGTGCGGTTGAATACTGCCACAGACACAAGATCGTTCATCGAGATCTCAAGCCCGAGAACCTCCTCCTAGATGAGAACTTGAATGTCAAGATTGCGGATTTCGGATTGAGCAATATCATGACCGACGGCAACTTCCTGAAGACTAGTTGCGGAAGTCCAAATTACGCTGCTCCAGAAGTTATCAACGGCAAACTGTATGCTGGTCCTGAAGTCGACGTCTGGAGTTGTGGAGTGATCTTATACGTCTTGTTGGTAGGAAGACTACCTTTCGACGACGAACACATCCCTTCTCTCTTTGCAAAGATTGCTAAGGGTCACTATGTCGTTCCAAACTATATGAGCTCTGGAGCGTCGGCGTTGATCAAGAAGATGTTGGCTGTGAATCCAGTTCATCGAGCTACTATCGAAGAAATCCGGTTGGATCCTTGGTTCATGAAGAACCTACCTGCTTACCTCCAACCTCCCGTTGAGGAGTTTCTCGATACCGGCGTGGATCCCAGCAAGGCCATCACTCCAAAACTTATTGCCCCTCATGCCAGTCCAGCTGTTCAGGAGAAGCTTCACGATCAAGTTACTGAGAAGATCAGCAAGACTATGGGTTATGGCATCAAGGATGTTCAAGAAGCTCTGGCCGCTGAGGAGCCTTCTGCTATCAAGGATGCTTACCTCATTGTTCGGGAGAACAAGCTCATGCAAGCAAATCGTGAGTCTTCTTGGAACCTACGACATGTTCTTTTTTTTAATTGTGCCTTTGTGAAACACGGAATACTGACTATGAATAGCAAATCTATCAGATGACAAGGGACAAATGCTATTTCAAGTACCGTCACCGCCAGCTTGGAATGATGGTATCAAGCTAGGAGGCATAGGCTCTCCACCTGCATCACCTATCGTCAAGGAACCATCTGGCAGCCCAGTTGTGCTTCCCGTCCGCCCAAGCCCGCTCATGGATGCCATGTCACCTCGATCTTCTAGCTCTATTGGTACCGACAGATCAGTCCGGCCTTATGTTAGCAAGATTGGTATTCTTCCTAGCAGTCTACCTACCTATCACCGAGATTATATGGAGGCTCGACGTACGGGCAGAAATGTTGGCAATGCATTGTCAACAGCTCACTCAGAAGTCGAGGAGCCTCACGCTCAGACCGATGCAGAGAAGGCTGAGACAGCTCGACGTCTAAACCCCCATTCTCGCAGTCAACTTAAGCTAGACGAAGCTAGCAAGAGGCCTGCCGGAATGACTCCAGTTCCCCAAAAGAAGACCAAGCCCACAAAGTGGCAATTCGGTATCCGGTCACGAAATCAACCACTCGAGGCCATCGGATGCATTTACAGAGCTCTCCAGAAGCTTGGTGCAGAGTGGGTAGTCGATGAAGACTGGGCCCCTAGACGAGACTCGGGTGAAGACGACAGGTACATACAACAGCTCCTGTAAGGATATTGCTAATCATACTAGAACCAACAACAACAGTTTCGTGTCCAATGGAAGTGGGGCGTCTCTACATCACACCGAATCCATGGGCCAAGGCGAGGAATCCACTGCCAACATCAGATTCAGCGGCGTGGATCCAAATGCAGCATACAAACTCCCCGCAGACCCCTGGGTCATCCGCGTCCGGTGGAAGAAAGATGGCATGTACCCTCCTGGAATCATCCCTCCTGGATCCACTCACTCATCATCGATAGACCTCCGCCGACAATCTATAGCTTCTCTCAGTAGTACTGGTGGCTCTCTTCCTTCCCAGGAACTTTCTTCTCCTTCGAGGCCATCAAATGTGGAGCCCATTGATAGCGTTGTCATGCATCTCGACATCCAACTCTACGAAATGGAACCTGGGGTCTACCTAGTTGATTTCAAGTGTGCAGGATACGAGACCGCTGAGGGACTCATGCTCGAGGAGAAGGACATCACGTCCCCCTTCCCTTTCCTGGATCTGGCATCCAAGTTGATCATCCAGCTCGCCGAGGCTGACTGAGCACAAAACTAAAATTAACATCATGAATAGCAGGCACATGGCCGCTGCCTTTCTGGGCTACGATGGGATGAGGCAACGAATGGGAGGACACATTACGCAATTTGGGAAGGATTATTGATTGGCATTGACAGGCACTGGACGGCATCAGCAAAATAATCATGAAGAACATGATTCTAACTTGGGCGATCGGAATGCAATAAGGAAGCGATTGAGCACGGCGTTCACTGTTTTTTTTTTGCCCCCCACAATCGATTGATTTTCTTCTTCTTCAGGATGTTGGTTGAAATACCCAGGAAAGAAAGGAGAGCAAAGCAAGCAAGGCCGATTCTCTTCTACTTAATCTCTCTTTTGTTTCTCATTCGATGGATTTTTCTTCGCCTGGTATCGGTCTCGGTGCTGCTCTTCGTTTTGAACTGTCGGCTCTTGTTACAGAAGCAAGCAAAACAACAGAAGTGGAGCGTCAACGACTATTACAACTCATCTCCTTGACCGCTTCAGTCTTGATTGACACGGGCATTTTTCGATCATTCGATGGACCTATTTCATAGGCTGGATACCTAGCGATGGGAGGACTAAAAGTATGTAGTGTGGAATGAGCGGATGGGAAGACAGGCATGAAGGAAGGAAGGAAGACAAGAAAGGAAGATTGATCTGATAGATCAATCAGTGGTCATGGAATCTCCCCTCCTTTTTTGTGTGCGATAATAGGGCAAGACAAGACATCGATGGTTTGTCATAGATCGGGCATATGAATTGAAATTTCAGGAATGTGCTTGTTGTGAGTGTGCAGTGTGAAGTTAGAGCTGCTTTTCGCGTGTGGCGTGTAAGTTGCCATGTTGGGTCACTGACAATTTCATCTTAATGTTGGAGATTCTTGAACATGGCTATCCTAAACTCATTGACGGGTGGAGAGACAATGACAAAAGCTGAAAGCTAGTTTGTGCCAATGCTGATCCACATTGGGCTCTCTTGATTGTAAAGTAATTTGACTTTACATTATAGAATCCACCTGTAGCTCTCTCTTGTCCAATGTGTAATAGTGCAATGTCACTTAACTGCAATCAACATTTGGGCGATGATGTAAGGCTGCCATTCTGATTCGGACTTCGAATTTCTGCATTTTGCACTCTCATTCATTCTCTCGAGGCATTTTTGCAAGGCATGAAGAAGGATGGACTCATCTCTCTGTATGAGCAGCCGCCATAAAAGTACATTTTCGACCCAAGGAACGCCGCTTATGATCCCCCAAAAACGCCATGGCACAATCCTACATTGCCTCTCAGCTGTCCTCTCTGATACGAAGCAAGTTTTTGTTTGTTCACTCATCTCCTGTTTCCCCTCACCCTTAACAGTCCTAAGCTCCAGACCCAAGTACGCTCCAAAGTTCGCTGCCCTACTTTATCGTCTATCTCCACCTGGAGGTCCTCCTGGCGGTCCATTCATGCCCTGCGGCGGTGGAGGGAACTGGAAATTCGGTGGTAGGCCGCCGGGAGGTGGGAACTGGAAGTTGGGAGGTAGACCGCCTGGAGGAGGGAACGGGAGTCCGCCTGGGAAGGGTGGCATGGGAGGCATCCCGCGACCGCCTGGTGGGGGGATCAAGCCGTTTGGTGGGGGCATTCCCGGCATGCCTGGCATGGGTGGCATACCTGGGAGACCGGGCATACCGAATGGTGGTGGTGGGACGCCTTTGTTAGATGTTAGTACTGTACTGTATTGTTTTTCTTGGAGAATGGGTATGTGTGGTGTGATGAGGTGGAGGGGACGTACCTCCAGGGAAGGGGAATGGTGGTGGAGGGGCGTGAACGCCTGGGTTTTGTCCGAGCATAGGGTTTGATGAGGATTGGCCTTCTGCAGCGTATGAAGAGGTGATGGAATCGATTACGGATTGGGCTTTCTCGTGGCCGATTTCTGGAGCTTGGGTTAGCTAGCTAGCAACTGGTGATGGGTTTGGGGAGGTTCGTGCGTTGGTAGTAGTCGACTACATTTCGCAGATGGTTTCGTCCGCTGTTATGAGCCTTGCGTACGCTCATCGAGTCGTGCGTGAGGTACACATCGCAGTAATCGCCTAGTTGAAGGGTCAGTTGCCATCGAGCTTGGAGCGTTGAATGTTCCAGATGGGGCTGGGAGGTTTGCGCCGGAGGACTACTTACAGAAGACTATACTCAAGAGATCAGCAAATGGTTTCGATAGAATCGCGGGGAAGAGGCTTACATTTGGGCATCTTGAAAGAGTTCTGTCTTCAAGTCTTGAAGTTGAGGTGGTGGTTCAGTTGCGAGTTGTCTTGCCTGCTCTTGAAGTTCGAGATTCCTCCTTCGCGACGGGATCAATCTGTATTATGTAAGCCGGCCAATGCAGTGCTGTACCCCTGTTGAAGCGATATCCCTGCACCAAAAAGAGCCACGTTCTAAAAACCCCCTACTACTACGCGACAAGTTGGCAGTGAGAGCGAGAGAGAGAGAGCAGAGCAGAGAGAGGACTTTCTTTCTTACTCGACAACCACCTCATACGACACCGGCTCATTCAATCGGCAGCATGGCATTTTCACAACCCATCCTGCGCACGCTGTGCAGTGTGCTCTTCTTCCTGTCCTGTGTGCAGGCTCTCAAATTCGACATCGAGGCTTTCAGCAAAGGGGATTCGAGGGGCACGAGATGTATCCGGAATTTCGTGGCGAAGGATACTTTGGTCGTGGTTACGGCTACGGTGGATGGGACGAAGGGCGATGGCATGATTCTCAATATGCATGTGAGTTGCTGTGGCAATTGCTTCAAGGGGGACGAATGGTGCTGATGGGGAATTACAGATCAAGGATGCGGTTGGAAACGAATATGGACGGCCGAAGGATGTAGTTGGCGAGAAGAGAATGGCATTTACTTCTCATGCCGATGCATCGTTTGATGTCTGCTTCGAGAACCACTTCTCTGGAAGTAAGTAAAGCCCATTGACATGCAGCCATGTTGGGGAGAGAACAGAGTGTTGACAAGTCTACGTACAGCTACCGGAGTCTCGAACCCATACCGTCACATCGAACTGGACATTGATATCGGCGCAGATGCCAAGGACTGGTCTGCCGTCCAGGCAACCGAGAAGCTCAAGCCAGTCGAGACCGAGTTGAGGCGGATGGAGGAGATGGTCGCCGAGATTGTTGCTGAGATGGACTACCTACGAACTCGCGAGCAGAAGCTTAGAGATACGAATGAGAGCACGAATAACAGAGTGAAGTGGTTTGCTTTTGGTACTATGGGCATGCTGGTTGCATTGGGAGCGTGGCAGGTCATTTATTTGCGGGCATACTTCAGGTATATTTTCACACGGAATTCGACTCTCGAGAGGAGGTTGCTAACTACATTGCAGATCCAAGCATCTCATTTAGATGTCTGGACGATGATTCGGAGGCAGGCGCGTGAGTGGGCATCTTCTACGGCAAGGACCAATGTGTTATTAGCGGCTGTAGAAATAGAAAAGGTAAATTGTGATATGAGGAAGGAGAATTTGCCCGTCTTCATCGGAGCGACGGTTTGCGTTGCAATATCAACGATACTTCGTGCTATTCGAAGTTTTTGGATGGACGACTAGATGGGAAATGAGGACCAAAAAGCACACGATCAACACATTACCGCTTTTGGAGATCATCTGATTGTGAATATCTGGCAGCAAGTGCTCGTTACATTTTATTTTATACCCGACCCGATAATTACAATACACCAGTCAAAATTTCGTTTCGGGATCTCGGCACATTGATGCTCAGGACAGCCCGGGGATTCGAAGAGCAGAAACCAATGGTGTCCTCCCTGTCAACAAACGTTTCAATCTCATAATTTTGAGACACTGCTTGGACGTATTATCAATGTCATTCCATTCTCTTATACATTGCACATTATTCCTTCGTAGAGAATATCTACAAAATAGTAACATTCCTTTCGAAGGGGGCATAGTATCAAAAGTCTGAGCAACCTCCTTCACCTACGGGAAACGAGCCTTTCCATAGATCTTCCGGCTTGAGAGATTTCCCACCCTTAAGGAGGCCAGTACGGACAACAATATCATCACACTTCACCTCCTGGTGGTGGTAGACGTGGCTGGTGCAGTTGAGGCAACTGACTGACTTGCCTGTGATGCGAGTAAGTTGCTGTTCTACTGCAGGCATGACTTGAGAGTTAAAAACATACCAGAGCCTCCCTTGTATTTATAAGCCTTAACATCGCCCTTGGTGATCTTGAAGTTCTCCTTGGGAATGATTTGGTTTAGAGAGTATGACCCTCGTCCGAGCTATTTGCAGGTATCGCAATGACACTTTAGAAGTTAGTAGACACCCGAATATTGCTACAAGAGGCTCATACCAAGATATGGCACGCTCATTGAGCTTGACATCCCATTCTGTTTGGCCACAGTGGCACTTTCCATGGTCTATAGACATGTTAGATTGATATGGATTTGAGGAATAAGACAAGTTTTCCTGGGAATTGGAGTTTGTGTAGGACAGAATGTACATTGAGCACTTGCTCTTTCTTTATATACCTCTCCCTGGCGTCTCCGGATGGAGGGGGTATCGAATCTAGGGCGGCTATGGTGACGTTTAGGGCACGACTCCTATTCGTCTCACTTTTCTTGAGGGGCTTGTTAGAACCTAAACAGTCCCCGATGACTTCCAATAGCCCCTGGTCCTGTTTAGAAGGGAAATTCTAAAAGGCTAGTTGAAGGATTTGCTCAATGTGGCATCCCGAATTGCATCAGCCTGTATAGATTCTCATCCGCAGCCTCTAGAAGCACTCTGAGGGGTACACTTGTGGAGTAGATCCAAGCCCCGCATACGCCAATGCAACGACTGAGGCACTGGTTGCTGATGGTGATGAGCTCAGAGCATTGGGTAGGCTGTGGTGGAGTTCCAAATCGAATATGAGATCCCGAGGAGTGTCCGGGAATCATGTTGTCCTAGGGGAGGGAGCTATGACAAATAACAATCTTGATCTTCAAATAAACAGGATGGAAACCAGTTACCAAGGAAAGAGGATCGAAGATCTGAAATGTGATTGAGAAGCTTTGGCTCGAGGGAGAATGTAGCAAGAGCTTCAATGCGTGTATGAACGACTGCGGGCGAAAGTGCTGTGACTGCAGTCTGTGAAGGAATCATGTGAAGTGCATGTGAACTCGACAAAGTCTATCCATTGGCTTTTGATAAAATTGAAAATGGGAAAAGTTTGAAGCGCAAAGCAAAGAAAGAAGGTAGGACTGGTACGAAGAGAGGACAGGAAAAATGTAAACCTCTGAGAAGGAAGTCTGCTTTTATTTACCATTCAAGAAGCTGCCCGTCAAGGTATTCGTAACTGATCAGCCAAAACGACTTAGGAGCCCAGATCTGCAGTCCGACTAAAGCACAGGAATGCTTTTCGTTTCTGAGCTCTGCAACATTTTGAACGATGTCAAGATAAACTTCATGCAAGTCATTGAATAATCTTGAAAATACCCAAAATCAACAAAGGTCACCTGATATTACACACGTGCCGATAAGGCTAGCGTATCTCGGCTAGTCTAATCCCGCGAAATATTTCTGTTAGAAAGTTTTTGGGAGCAGCAGCAGCTCGACGAACTTCGAGAATTGACTCGAGACACCACACACGAAAATATGGATTCCGCCGAGTTACACAGCAAGAAGCGCAAGAGGAAGCATAGCAGCTCCAAGCCAGAGAAGGAAGATACTGTTGTTGCGACGAATGGCCCTGGCCTTGCAGCGGCGGAGGAAGTCGAGGTGGTGGTGAAAAAGAAGCGGACGAAGGAGGAGAAGGCTCTTAAGAAGGCCAAGAAGGTTCACAAGTCTGCGGAAGATGAAGAGATTGTCGAAGACGAGGCAGTCCTGGAAAAACCCGACGAGGATGCCGAGGATGTTGTTCCAGAGGCTGATGAAGCTGCCGACCCTCAATGGGAGGACGAAGACGAGGAGGATCTTGGTGACGGATCCGCAGACCTGGCTGAAGGATCATTGGCAGATGCAAATCTCTCGTTACCGAGTACTGGCGTCCAAGCGAAGAAGTTCAGCGAGTTGAATCTATCTGAGAAGACAATGAAGGCGATCGAAGAAATGAAGTTCGAGACCATGACGGAAATCCAACAACGAGGAATACCGCCTTTGCTGGCAGGAAGAGATGTGCTGGGAGCTGCGAAGACTGGTTCTGGAAAGACGCTGGCTTTCTTAATCCCCGCTATTGAGATGCTCAATGCGCTACGATTCAAGCCTAGAAATGGAACTGGTGTTGTTATTGTCTCCCCAACGAGGGAATTGGCTCTTCAGATCTTTGGTGTCGCTAGGGTACGTATTCTTAAGGGTTATTTTGTGCGTCTAGTAGTCTTGGTACTGACTCTGAATTTCAGGAACTTATGTCGCATCACTCCCAAACCTACGGAATCGTAATTGGAGGAGCAAACCGAAGAGCAGAAGCCGAGAAGCTTGCGAAAGGTGTCAACCTGATTGTTGCAACACCTGGAAGACTTCTCGATCATTTACAAAATACCCAAGGATTCGTCTTTAAGAACTTAAAGGCTCTGATTATCGATGAAGCAGACCGAATCTTGGAAATTGGTTTTGAGGATGAGATGAGACAGATTGTGAAGATCCTACCAAAGGATGACAGACAGTACGTTTTTGTGTACGGTAAATAGCCAAGTTGTCTTTCTAATTCTTGGTTTCTAGGACCATGCTATTCTCAGCAACACAAACCACCAAAGTTGAGGACCTAGCGAGAATTTCCCTCCGAGCTGGACCACTCTACATCAACGTCGACAATCAAAAGGAGCACAGCACAGTCGAAGGTCTCGAACAAGGCTACGTCGTCTGCGACGAGGACAAGCGTTTCCTCCTCCTCTTCTCCTTCCTCAAGCGCAACCTGAAGAAGAAAGTCATCGTTTTCCTCTCCAGTTGCGCCTGTGTGAAATACTACGCCGAGCTTCTCAACTACATTGACCTCCCCGTCCTAGATTTGCACGGCAAGCAGAAGCAACAGAAGCGAACAAACACCTTCTTCGAATTTATTAATGCTAAGCAAGGAACTCTGATTTGCACAGATGTCGCTGCGAGAGGTTTAGATGTACGTTTTCCTCATTTTCCCCCTGCCCAGCAAATCCACTGACATATCCCAGATTCCAGCCGTAGACTGGATCGTGCAATTCGACCCTCCCGATGACCCACGAGACTACATCCACCGCGTGGGCCGTACAGCCCGCGGTTCAAATGGCAAAGGACGCTCCCTAATGTTCCTCCAACCATCCGAAGTTGGATTCCTCGCTCACCTAAAAACCGCCCGCGTCCCCGTCGTCGAGTTTGACTTCCCAGCCAAGAAGATCGTGAACGTGCAATCGCAGCTCGAGAAGTTGATCAGCCAGAACTACTACCTGAACAAGAGCGCCAAGGATGGGTACAGGAGTTACCTACAGGCGTACTCGAGTCATAGTCTGCGGACGATTTTCGATGTCCATAAGCTGGATTTGGTGAAGGTTGCGAAGAGCTTTGGGTTTAGTGCGCCACCGAGGGTGGATTTGACGTTGGGGGCGAGTATGAGTAGAGATAAGAAGACGCAGGGTAGGAGGGCTTATGGAAGTCAACCTAAGCAGGGAGGCTCGTTCAAGAAAAGAGGCACGTATTAAGCGAGGATTAGTGTTGATGTTTAGAAGTTGAGGAGAGGTAATACCTTGCACCATTGCAGGCGTTGTGTATTAGCATCTTTGCTTATGGCGTGGCGTCCGCGGGGAAGAAAAAAGGCAATTGATTCTTGTTTCGATCATTCCTGCCCGTCGTGGTCACTTGAGTCTAACATCCCCTCGTCTATTCCCGTTGACGTCAAAAGGAACTCAATTCAAAGTCAAGCCATCGAAGCCTCCTAGCTTGTTTGTCTGATCTGTTGATTTATTGATTTATTGATTTATTGATTTATTGATTTATTGATTTATTGATTTATTGATTTATTGATTTATTACCAACATGCGTTTTTACTATCTTCCCATCGCTCACCATTTTGCGGCAGAAAATCTTCTGCTCTTGGCGCCTAAGGCCTATGCATTTCTACTGTACAAGTTGAGTAAGTGTACCAAACCCCTTGTATTCTGCACCCCATATGGTACAGCCCAAACGCAAATACCCGCTTCCAAAGATAACTCACTAGCAAGTATGATTGAAATCTGAACAGGACAGGACGTCTAAAAAAATAACGCAAAGCAAGCATTCAGACATCAGCCAACTCTGAGCTCCCCAGCCAAATCGAATTCTTCAATTCGCCTCAATGAAGTCTGGCACCGGCAGGTCCTCCTCGTGGCCGACCCCATCCTCTGACTGCCATTGTTCCACGAACAGCCTTGGGCGAAAGAACAGCAGGTATGTCCTCGTCGTCCGACGAAGAATCGTCTGAATTTGAGGAGTCCGAAGGTGGTCTGGCATCCTCCTCAGATTCCGAGTCCGGACTGATTAAACGCACAACAGTTGGACCCTTCCGTTGTGGTGGTGGTGGGACGGAGGGGAGCGATGTTGAAACGGACGTCGTCTTACTACTGGGCAGATCTGCAGGAGTGGTAACCAGCGAAGGCTCGGAGCTGGTGAGTGTAGGTGCAGCCTTGATTGGTCCTCCATTCGACGCGACCGGGATTACGATTGATGGATGCTTCAGGATTGACTTGGGTATCGTAGCAGATCCAGGTATTGTGGATGGAGTGCTTCTTGCACTGGAAGGGCCGGATGGGATTTCTGTGCTTTGCTGGGGTTTGGAAACAATCTTGAAAGACTTGCCCTTCAAAGCGAGTTTCTCCTTCAGCGAGAGCATTTTAGGTGCAGCAGGTTTGTAAGCTGGCGAAGGTGAACGAAGATCGACTTGGGCCACTGCCTTCTTTGGTGGTCTGCCCCGGCGTTTGGGTGTGGGCTTCTCTTGGGCGTCCTTGGAGTCCTGCTCGGCGTTCTGCTGCTTGGACGGTCTTCCTCTTCGTTTGGCGGTAGGTTTCGGTGGTAGGTCGAAATCGGATTCATCGCCAGGCTCTGCGTTACCAGACCTCAACTGTGGATTTGGAGAATCACTCTTTTCGCTGCTCAGACGAACTATTATGGGCTTCTTGGTAGACTTATTGTCCTGCACGACTGCATCACCGAAAAGGCTATCATTGTCACTGTCGATATCGTTGTAATTGACCGCAGCACCACCATCGTCGCTATCAGAAGCAGACTCTGAGGCGATTTCAACGGCTTCTGAGTTAGATCTTGATCCACCATTTGCGGCATCACTTCCGCGTTGTCTGGTTCGCTTGGCGGGTTCATCAGCGGAGATGTCTGCTCCAGATTCATCTGCCTCCTTCCGAGTGAGCCAGGCTGACTTGCGGGGTGTCTTGATGGTGTTTGATGCCCGATCCTTTGCTGGACCTTTCGGACGGCCGCTCTTAGTATTGGGTTTGGTGAAGTTACTCATAGCCTTGGCAGCAAGCTCAAGGTCATCTTCTGGGTTATCGGCCTTACGTTTGCGACTATAGGCTGTTTGAGTATAAGCTGGCAAGAGGTTTTCCTCCTCTTCTTCAATAGGCACTGCGTCTTCGCCCAGATCGGTGTAAATTCCCGGCTGACCGGCACTACGACGAGGTAGGCGCTTCTCCGGTCTTGGTATGTCTGCCACTTCATCCGCCTCGGCCGTGTGTTTCTTCGTCATGGCTTGCTTCTTCTGGCGTTTAGAGGTGAAGAACTCCTCCTCCTCGCCTTCGTCATCGTAGCCAGGTCGCTTTCGCTTCTTAACCTCTGGCTGTGACAGAGCTGGGTCGAGGAGGTCTGAGAGGGCTAGGTTGGGATTTTGAGAAAGAGTGAGTTGAGATGGCTCTTCAACTGAATCATTTATGCTGGGTGGGTCATAGACAATCCTGTCGATCCCATCGCCTTGCTGGTAATATCCAATGCCCATCATCCGATTTTGCCCCACGTGAGAGGGATCAGGATATGATGGCTCTAGTGGCGGTTCAGGAGGTGCCATAGGAACCGGTGTTGGAATACGGGCGGGAGTTGGCGTTGAAGACACCATAGGTGCAACTGGTGCAACTGGTGCAAGCAGACGCGACGGATAGTTTGCTGGTTGCGGATCTGTCGAATCATAGTCGCCGAACTCGTAGTGACCATCCATTCCCATCCAATCGTTTTGAATATCGTCTCCCAGGTTGCCGTTCAGCGTGTAATCATCATGGCCGTTGGGGTTAGGCGTGAATACAGGAGGGTCATAGGGCGTTCGGTACTCGCCATTACCATTGGGGATAGTATCAATTGGGGCAGGGCCGCGAAGGGATGGGTCAATGTCTTGCATCCCTCTTGCGTGATTATCCAGAGCCGTATTTGCAGTCGCAAAAGGGTCGCCGTCTGCAGCAAGGTAACTGTCGTCAATTGGATCGACACGAGCCTTCTCGGCTTCCGCCTTCTCTTTCAGTTTTTTCATTCGTCCGGTGTCTTGAGGATTGTCAGCATTGTTGTCTCGGAGCCAAACAAGGTTAGTCTTTGAGAAGTCAACAAGACTTTCCACACTTCGATAATCTGCAACCTTTCTCGTGTCATGTCCAAGAAGTGTTCCTTTAGGTTGGTATGGAGTCTGCACATTACCCTTCCGACATTTTGAACAGGAGCAGATCTTGAGACACTTCGGGCACTGCCAATCTTTATCTTCCATCACAGCCTGGGGCATGAGATCAAAGGCGCGCCACAGAACCCCGTAGCAGTAGGCAGCAGTGCAAGTCGTGCAGAAGGCGAGTTTCCAGTTCCATTCTTGATGAAAACAGATATGGCAGGAATGAGTTTTCCCCTTTTGTGGAGCAATTCTGTTCCGCCGTGTGGCCGCTGGTTTCTTTCCACCCTTCCTGGTCTTGATGCGTCCCTGGTCGTCAACTTCTGGCTCAATATCCGACATGTCAGGGGTAAGCTCTCTTGGCTTTGTAATATCAGTCCATGGCCTACGCCTCAGCTGCTCTTGGCAGACCTCAGCAATTGGTTTCTTGCCATATCGCTTCCTTGCAACATCGAGAACTTGAGGGGATCTCATGGTGTCGAAGAACCCGTCAAATTGGACGACCACGCCGCGCCACAGTTCGTAGTTGTCGACGAGCACACTCCAGTCCCACTGCTCTACCCAGTTCAAAGCAGAGATACATGCACAAGAGCGACCCATGGCATAGCAGTCCATACAGATATCGTAGGTGTCCTCCTCTCCCTTGTCTCCGTAAAGAATGCAAGACTTGCAAGTTAGGAATCGATTGAATATGTTCAGGCGGCAATAAGAGCAGGTGATGTTCGAGTCAAATGGAACCATCTCAACGTCTGTCTCCTCGGGCAGTTTCGGTGAGAACATTTCACTGACCAAGATCTCTTGGTATAGTGAAAAGAGTCGCCTAAAATCTTCCAGGAGTTGCTTGATTCGGCCATACTTCCACATTTTCGGCTCAATAGTATCTCGCTGGAGCAAATCGTAATACTTCACAAGAGTGTAGTAGACGATAGCCTTGCACTTGTACTGCTCATCTCTGCAGACCATTCGACCACGTGGAAGAGCTTCGTGTAGGGCCAACTCGAGCGTATCAACGGTTGTACGATTCCAGGCAGCTTTCATAGTACGTGTTCCGCGATTCCACACCTGGTGAGGGGCAAGAGGTGGAATAAGAATCATGTCCCCTTTTCGCTGCTCGACAACCCAAACGTTGAAGGGTGCCTTCTTCCAAGCGTTGACCTGGGCGAAGTGCTTTTCGACCTCAACATCGTGACCCAACATTGACAGAAAATACTCGGAGACAACCTCGCGCTCCTTCGTCTCCGTCATGAACCAAACTGAGCTACCCTCTTTCTCTCCCTTTCCATTTTCAGATGCCTCGACCATAATGTTGTGACCAAGAGTGGCGCACATCTCTCGATGGGTGGGTGTGAAGGTTCCTTCGTGACCAATATAACACATCATATTGAGAGCTCTCATCTCGGGCGGAAGACTGCTCATCAAATCACCAGCTGGCGCAACACCTTTCCCGTATCGCATCTGGCCATATTCGTTCGGCTCGAGTATTGCGCCGTCTCCTCCGGTCCTCGATTCGATGCAATCGTTGAGATAGTAAACGCATTCGGGGATAACGGATTTCAAGTGGTCGGCCCACCCGTCAGGGCAGTCAATGTCTTTCAAGTACAGTCTCTGGCGTTTGGGGTCGCGAAAGTTGTCTTTTGTAAATTGATTCGTAAGCTGACCCATAGACCTCAAGTAGTGACCCATAGTCATTGGAATATTGACTTCATTGGGAATGTCTCTAACATGTTCGGCTATAGGTTTCGGAGTCAGCAGAATTCTCTATCTGGAGGAAGTAACTCACGTTTGGTTCCCAAATTGGACTCCAGCCATTCTTTACTGAAAAGCCATGGAGGTAGACTCTCGCCCCAATCTTCGATAACGAGGGGTTTTCCACTCTGAATGACCACTGCCAAAATAAGAGCTTCGAAGCTCTGTATGGAGTGCTCCTTCAGCTTCTCCGTTGAAAGTCTGGTAACATAGTCGAAGTTGTCGGTATTCTCTACTAGAGTTGCCAAATCGAATTCTGGAGAGATGGGCACAAACTGTGCTTGGGGATGGGTCTGCGAAGGCATTTTGCTGGTTCTAAGGGAAGTTCGCTATGTTGGATCTATCTCTCAATTACCATCCACTGTCGCATAACATCGTAGACGTCCTAGGACGGGGAATTGTGAGCGGCGCATGAAGCTGCAAGGTCGGATTATGTGATTTCGAATCTGGAATTGTCTGTTGCGGTGAGGTAGGGAGCAAAGGCGCAAGCTTTTGGCGGCAAAGGTGAGGTTGGTAATTTACATGGAGAGGTTCGCGTAAATCGATGGCAATCGCGTCGTCGATGCGCCGCAGGCACGCCTCTTCTGAGCACCCCCACTCTGTAGACAATTCGAAAATCACCACCTGCGTTGCACAAGAGAGGTTTGGAGGCTCGAACCACAGCCGTGACAATGACCAGGCGGAATGGTGTTGTACTGTACGGTGCGTTGGAGGAGAAAGCCAAGCTAAGGACCTTTCGAACCTGCCGGACATGGAGCTGGATGCGGCTGCGCCTAAATGAGACTAGCTCAAAAGCTTGGACCACCAAAATTATCCTGACTTATGGAGGCGTTCAACAACGTTCATTGATTCTATTCAAGCTGCCACCAAGAGCTGCTACCATCTGAGGTGGAAGACCGGGAAAACAGATGTAACGTGAGGAGCACGGTTTTGTAAGGAATCAGCATCAAAGGGAACTTTTTCTTTACTTATTGTAAGTTTTTATTCCTATATATTGTGAATATACCTTCCCCTATCGCCCCAGAACTACCTTAGTTGTAACGACACTAGCACAAGAGAGCGTTGCAAGAGGTATCCCTTCGTCCGGTGAGAGACGAATTTGGTAAGCCTCGAAAAGTAAGGGCAAGACAGAAAACAAAGGTAAAGCTACTAGCATAGAACTCTGGTCTTTTCTACAATGCTTTAGCGAATTGTTGCAAAGGGATAAATCCGAGACCCCCGCCTCAGAGAGACAAGCTATCATCAGACATCGGCCTCAGGGCTCAGTCACACATTTCCCCTTGATGTTGGGTACTGAACAATGTGGGTACCGGATATACACAAAATTCGGTTAGATAGCACGCCGATGCCAAGCTTGGCGACCTCACAAGTTCACAGCCAGCCAAGAGCAAATACTCTCAAGTCTGCATGTAAACCACAAGCATCCTTTCCGCGCCAAATTATTTATTGCTTCAAATTGCTCTCTAAACTGCTCAAAGGTTCTCGAAGCCGCTCATGACCTTTTCCATTGCCTGGATCCCCCGCTCCTGGGTCTATTCATACAGGTAGGTGCATTTCTGTCCAGAAAGTCAAACCGTAGGTTGAGTTTCATCATCATTCCAAGCCAGTTCTGCTTGAATTTGTTTACTTTCAATATCCTATTTTATTTTGGGCATCTGAATCAGAAGAAGATGGGGTTTCCTCTCGTAGCGTGGTGGAAGAAAGACACCGCGCTTAACACATACATCTTTGGTCTCTTCCTCATCGGTCTCCCCTTCACGCTCTTCGCGACTTATGTCGTCTACCAACTCCAAGTTGTCGGTTTTATGATCGGTGCAGACTCAGATGGTTTGCCATGTATGACATACTGCCTGGTGCCGTTCGGTAGCCAGAAGCTGGATTTGAACTCCGTTATTTTATATCTGAATGCCTTGGGATTTGGGCTTGGTGGTGTAGTGGCCGTGTTTATTGCTGCTTATGCGGATTTTTGGAGTAAGTTCCAATATAATTCACAGATCTGCATTGTTATGTAAAGTACTGATGTAGTGATCAGAAGAAAAAAGTACCTTGGTAGCGATTTTCGTCGTCTGCTATGGCATCGTCTGTATCCCCGTATACTGGCTACGAGACACATCCATAGCCGCGTTCAACGCTCTTATGGCTTTATATGTGGTATACGCAGTGATTTCATACATTCTCTCTGTTCTATTCTGCATCTTCATTCCTCATTGCATGCGAACAGCCGTAGAGAACGAAGCCATCAACGCACCAAACTCGGAGCAAGCATCCAACCAAGAAACCAAAACACCACACGACATGACTACCACACTCGAAGACGGAGCCAGCGCGACGAAAACCTCAGCATCTCGCAAATACGGCTTCAAGATGTCCATTTTCGGTTCTTTCGGCACAGCCGTAGGAGGAATCATCGCCCTCATAATCGTCATAATCCTCATCAAAACCCTCCCAGACATAAGCGCCCAATCCGCTGGTCTCCTCGTAACCACCATCGTCGGCTTCATCACAGTCCTCGGCGCAATTGTCACTTATCTCGGCCTCCCCGCCGTTCCCGCAAAGCCCAAGGACAACTGGAAAGCATGGTGGATCGAACTATTCACACCTCTCAAGGATCTGAGCAAGAGGAAGAACATGGCCGTCCTGCTTCTCTCGTATACGATCTACGTGGATACGGTGTTCGCGCTGAATTCTGTTACGGGCCAGTTGTATTATGTGCAGGTCTTGCCAGATACGCTTGAGTTTACGTTGTATTCGATGGTGTTCACTATCTTTGGGGCGGTTACGACGTTGGCGTTTTATTTGCTGCAGGTTTGGAGACCGCCGTTTAGGTTGGAGTATTGGCTAGTTATTGGATATGCGATTATCCTCATAATCCCGATCTGGGGGTGTATTGGTTTTGTGGACAACATTGATTTTGGATTCAAGGTATTTCATTCCTCCCTCTGGATCTCCTTCAAAACTACTATGGTACGTTTTCTTGAGCTGATATTTTTTTGGCCAATAGAACCGTTGGGAATTCTACATCCAGAGTCTTCTCTTCAACGTCTCCAACTCAATCGTCAATTCCGTATTCCGCGTTCTCTTCTCGGAGATGGTACCAAAAGGGAGCGAAGTCGAGTGGTTTGGATTGCAGGTGATCTTGTCTTGCGCCACGGTACGTCAGCCTATTCAATACCCCATCAAAATCCAAAGCAATATGAGCAGTTGGCTAACTAGTGTCTACCTTTACAGGCATGGGTAAGCTACGTCGCCAATGCACCGCTGCAGAATGCGACTCATGAACTTCGTTTCCCTCTGGTGTTGTGCTTGATCATGTTAGTTTTACCTGTGGTGCTAGAGATTTGTAGGTGTTCTATGGATGTCTTTGTTAAGGATAAGGCTCGTTGGAAAGAGTATGATGAGAGTGATACTTCTGGTTCCGCTGATGAGTCTTGAGTACTTGAGTGGTTTGGTAGTTGTGGATGTGGCTGGGCGCGTGCGAGGCTAGTCAAATCCGACTCCGAAAAAGTGAATAACTTTAATACCTATACAATTCACTTTAAAGATTAATACTAAAGCTTGTCCAAACCCGAGCTCGGCTCTTTTTTAAAGTTAATGTTTTGAAATGATTTAGCGACTTTAAATAAACTCTTATTCATAACTATACTTTAGTAATAAGAAAGCGAATGCCAATTACATACCTGAGTACTTATGGTCGTCGTTTAATCGGAGACGAATTTGGCTAGCCTCAGTAGGGGAGTGTCAAGCTGTACCTTTTGATTATGTTCGAAGGTAATTTATGAGTTTCGAAGTTGTGATCTATTATATATTTGGGACTGATTGTTCAATTTATAGCAGACTGAAGAATATCAAGAATCTGCTGATGTTGCCAGAGTGAATCCTAAGCGAACATCCACTCTCCACTCTCCACCCCTGGTGAAGGTTGAGAAGGTCTTTTGCGAAGCATTAAAAGTGCTAACATCGAGTGATTTCTGTTAATTCATGAAATTATTGCCTTACTCGCTGTTAGCAAGAACCTGTAGAGGTACAAGATGGTATTCCCTCTTCTCGCTTCCACGTGAAAGATGCGTTGCCAAAAATCAGGGAATATAGCACGCTGCTGCGCAGTGCTTACTACCAAACCTCAACGGCATTAACACCGAATTTAGAGTCAATACTGTCACAGAGGCAGAGAATTATGACCTGCACCATAAAATCGAAATCCAAACCCGTCAATTCAAACTAATTCTCAATCTCAAAGCCTTCAATGATACTCAGAACACCAGGCCTCTCTCTCTCACCATGTAAGGTACACCCGGCAGGATTCCGAAGCCGTGAAGCCCCCCGGCATTCGTATGCACTGAAGCCGGCAGTGCAGATGTCTCACACTGAACTGGCGCTCTCACACTCTTACCTGGCGGGCCTGGCCTGGAGATACGTAGAACAACCTATGAAATGATCAACACGTCATGCGACCAATAAACCTTGCATCATTGAACAGGGATATCACCCAAACTACCACAAACCATATTAACACTCTTCCAGAACAACGCCATCCGAGCAAATTTTAAAAACACGACCGACCGCCGGTACTACTTGAGCCTAGAGCTACTAGTTCAGTAGAAGAGGCTCCAATTCCGGTCCGAGGTTGTTTTTGACATTGAAATGCCTCTCTCAGCCGCCTACGTCAAGATCTCCTTCTCCGGATTTGCGAGAAGCTTGGACGATTCCTGCGTGCGTCTGTGTCTCTGTTTTTCCCCCCTTGTGAGACATGTGGATTCTTGGGAAGAGTCTCGGCACTTGCGGGAGACCGAGTCTGTATTAGTTGATTTGCCATTGGCTCGAACTCTACCAAATAGAATTGGAGTTTGGTTTCTACGGAGTATGGCCGGGTATGCTCGATGCGCTCGCACAGTAAGCAGAACCAGGGCAGGGCAGGCAAGTTGCGTTTGTTTCAGCAGGCACCGTTCGGAGTGCTGGGGTGTTGCTGGGCCATCTGGAGATCCTCGCTCACAGCCCACCATCTGTTATTGATTCGAAGGTGGTCCGACTCTTGAGAAGAGGCAACACGCACCCATGAAACAGGAATTACGAAGCCAAAGAAAACTCTTCTCTCTCTGAAATAAACAACCCCCAATCCCAACAAAAGTACCCGAGGGGTAAGCCTTGAACTGCGATCCAGGCTGTTGGCCGAGATCAGCGCATCATTGAGTGTTGACTCGAGTTCCCAAACCGATTCGGGATAGGCGCGTGAGTGAGGTCATCCCGAGCGAGCCATCCATCTTTAAAGGCAAACAACCTCCTCACACTTCTTCCTCCCTCTACCTGCTTACTTGCCTATCTAAACATCAAAGCTCTTTCTCCCACAGCTATAGGTATAAACTCACCTCAACTCCATCCTCTACACTCTACTGCAACAAACCAACACAATGGCACAATTTGCGCAGCTCGCCTGCCGTGGCGCCCAGTTCCTCTTCACGCTCCTCACTTTGTCTTTAGTAGGCAATGTTATTGCCGAGGCCTTTGCGGGCAACTCGAGCAAAATCAACTATGCTATGTTCGTCTCCGTCATCGATATGGTCGTCTGTCTCTGGGGCATTGGAGCTGCTTTCAAAGAAGGCCTTGCCGTTGGAATCGTTCTGCGCATCGCTGATGTTATCGCCGCACTACTCACCGTGATTGCCGGTATCGTTTTGGCTGCTGGCCTCGGTGTCCACAGCTGCGGAAACAACGTATGTTATTTCCAATGATAGATTTTAAGGCACTGTTGCTAATATACTGCAGTCTTATCTCGTCTCTAACGCATTGACGAACGGATCTCACAACCCAGGCAAGAGATGCCACGAGCTCCAAGCTAGCACAGCCTTCTACTGGTTTGCATTCGTTGCTTTCCTCGGATCAGCTATTCTCGGATTCACAGGCGGCAATGCATCCCTCAGAGGAGGCCGTGGTGGTATCCGCAAAGGTGGGCCAACTATGTCCCAGGTCTAAGAAGCAAAATGGTGAGCAGTCCATCCTGTGCATCTGCGATTCGACTGCCCCTTCTTGCTCTCGCTCTGCCCTTGAACAATCAACTGACAAATTCATCAATATCAGGTCTTGGAGTCTGATGCAGGCATCTCGGCAATTAATGGAAGGTGCAGGTCCACATCCTGCATTTGGTATGTCTTGGGGAAAATACACACACAATGAGTTGGACTCTTGTTGGACGGTTGGGAGGGATGGTTGGCATATCTGCAGGTGGTCGGCAGGGCGTTATTGACTGTAACATGACTTTTGGGATGACAAGCAATCAGCGATTCGCATGATTTGTTTACGACAATACCTAATAAATGTATATATAGGGGATGTAGAGGATGAAGTACTGTATGACTTTCGAATTTCAAAAATAATGATGATGGGGTGAACCAAAGGTTCTCAAATTGACAGTCGTTCCTGTAACACTCCTTGCTGCTGTGTATCTAAATCTTCTGTGCCTGCATTGCATCACTTCTGTAACTGTCGTCCGGTACTCAACTGCATACTTCCGAGAAAGTGAAGAAGCATGTGCACTTAGCCGAGTACCGAACAGTCAATTGACCAGACATTTGCCTTTCATCCTCACCCAAAGTATGTTCTCGTTGATGGATTTCTTCCGGTTCTCCATCTGATTTTCTCTGGCTTGTTCAATTGAACCTGTGGCCCTGAGAAATCGGCTCCAATTGGCCTTACACCAGGGGGATGTAGCTTTCAGACCATAATGTCAAGTCCATTGTCTCTCGAAGAGTTGCATCGTTGTCTTATGTACTTGCCCGAGAGCATCTTCTATACACATATTGCTCGTACACCATAAACGCCATCCCAATGCCATATCTGATCATTTCCCCTGTATTCTGGTATCTATCCTCTATGCGCTCCCATCATTTCCATATCCAGTCCCTTCAAATCGAAGCAGCAGCTTCCACCGCTCCCGCAGCCTTGAAGGTCTTGGAGCTTGTGATCCTGACTTCCACCGGGTACATCCATTCCATGTACTTTGCCCAACCTAAAAATTTCAAAGTCGTCAGCCTTTTTCTCATACCATCAACCAGGACAAGCTCACTCCAATATGCAAACTTCCTCCCAAAGTATTTCCCAGCATAGGGCACAATGACCATTGTCAAGACCAATTCCAGCTGCTGCAGACTCGCCTCCCATTCCTTCTGCGCATCGGAATCCCCCTCCTCGGAATCTAGATCACTGGTGTCTATTGAGGAGGGTAGTGAGTCGATCTCATCTTGGTCGTTCGAGGATTCCGGAGAGGCGTCTTGGATGATGTATGAGTCGGAAGTTGACATGTTGCCTTCGTTTTCTTAGGTTTTGGTGGTTGGAGAAGCACAGGAAGCGCTACCGCCTACAGCGCCGATACATTGAGTGATTGTAGAGGTAATGGGATGGCGGGCGAAGTTGCTGAGAGCAGACTCGTTGTTGAATGTCGATATCGAGTTGGGGACATGGAAGACCCACTCTACCTAAGCTCCTGGCCGAAGCCGGGGTTGGCCTTGTCACGTGAACTAGGAACGTGACGTGACTCAAAGGTGAGCGTCAGGTCTTTTGTGCGAGCGGATTGATTTAATACGATCTCAAGATTGCTTTCAGCAAACGCCACAACAAATTCAACACTCCGAAACACCAACTCCAATTTACGCATAGTCAACCTGGTATCAAAGACGTCCCCACAAACCGTAATCATGGCGGATACTGTAAGTTTTCCAGGTTGCCTTTCCCACCCACACCCCACCCCGTTTATCCATTACACACAACAATTTTGTAACACCACCTCACAGGAAATCCCAACCCACGAACGCAAGCCTCGCAAATCTGTAGCATTCAGCGAAGGAACAACCATCGTAGACGAGAACGGTGCAGTCACAATGGCGGACGGACACGACGATACAAAGGACACGGCGCAGTCGCACTCACCAAGTACGCCACCTCTATCACAGGCTCTTGGGGCATTTACTGACCCTCCCCAAGGTGCCGATGGCGACGCGAACGAGCCTACGAACGACGACGATGTCGCAAACATGCTGAAGGGAATGAAGAAGAAGAAGAGCAAGAAGCTCAAGGCCGAGGACGCGGATGCTGAGGGTGGCGAGGCTGCTGCTGAGGATGGTGGACTGGACCTTTCGTCGATGAAGAAGAAGAAGAAGAGCAAGAAGCCAAAGGAGACCGAAGACGATTTCGCTGCCAAGATCGCAGCGCTCACCGTTGAAGGTGAAGAGGAGGGCGAGGCTCCAGAAGCCGCCACAGAGAAGAAGGTTGTCGACGATGGTGACATGGAGAAGGGAACCGGAATCTGGCAACACGACTCGGAGACCAAGATCCCATACGAGCAGCTGCTCTCCCGATTCTTTACCCTCCTTGCCCAAAAGAACCCAGATCATGCATCGAGCGGCTCCAGAAGCTACAAGATCCCACCTCCTCAGTGCCTGCGTGAAGGAAACAAGAAGACCATCTTCGCCAACATTGCTGAGATCTGCAAGCGCATGAAGAGAACTGATGAGCACGTTACCTCCTACCTGTTTGCTGAATTGGGTACGAGCGGTTCCGTCGACGGTAGCAGACGTCTGGTCATCAAGGGTCGTTTCCAGCAGAAGCAGATCGAGAACGTCCTGAGAAGATATATCAGTAAGTTGTATTACCCTCCTAATAAAGAGCGTATACTGACTATACAATAGTGGAATATGTCACTTGCAAAACCTGCAGATCCCCAGATACCGAGCTCAACAAGGGAGAGAACAGATTGTATTTCATCACTTGCAATTCCTGCGGTTCCCGACGAAGTGTTACGGCTATCAAGACCGGTTTCTCCGCCCAAGTCGGCAAGAGACGCAGACAGCAAGGTTAAAGGAATTGGGCGGTTGGCTGGATTGGGTTCATGGTTTTATGATTCAACGAATCTCATGGCGGGGCATGAACACATCTTTGAGCATTGGGCTTGGACAAAATGGACTTGAGGGCTGCATTTAGCGCATCTCTTGAAAAAAAAAGTACATAGACGAGCCGGCTGTTAGAGTATGCAAGAATGGACGGGCAGATATCAATGAAGCATGGTCGCACTGCATGTATTCGAGCCGTACCTGCCGGTGCTCTCAATGGTCGGTCCTAGAGGATGATATTGGCGCTCCTAGAATAACTTGAAACGAAGAGAATCTTTTATCAATATTGGAAGAGTTCAATTCAGCCGGAGTTCTGAAATCTCATTCTCTATCAATCTTCTGCAACGAAAATTTTCCTTTTCAGTCAGATACAACAGGGCATTCTTCAGTAGAAATACCGTTGGTACTTCATTGTACTGCTATCAAGACCCCATTCAAGTTCCAGCTCACTCGCAAGTCCACCATTCCCAAAGTGTGTTTCCAGCGCGCCAAGTCATACCGCCCCAACTCATGATGCCCCCCTGACTTCTAAGCGCCCGGCTGCAAAAACCTACAAACCGTCAATTCCGTACGGACAGCCTAGGCAAGGCGGTTCCATTGGACAGGACATTGGCATTGGCAAGTGCTGGCCAATAACCGCCCATATCGTATCATATCCGGAAGTTGGCAAACTCGAAATAGACACAGCCCAGCCCCCACCATGGCAGGTCGACTGGACTTGCCGCGCTACTACTGTCTGAGTGTAGGTTGTTTGCAGCTTATCCTCCGCAGCCTGTGAGATTTAGATGAGCTCTATTCTTTCATTTCATTTGCTTCTTCGATCCTCGACGTTGCCTTCCTACTTTTGAAGTTTTGATTGTCCATACAGTATTCGCAGCTTTGGTAGTGGTGATCGGAAGAAGTCTTCTACCAGTATCGGAATCGAGGAATCTTGGTGAGTACAGTTCCCAGCTACATTTGCGCAACCGGAGAGTGCGGGGTGAGCGAGGCTGAGGGAGGCAGCTGACGAGAATCCAAGAGAAACCCAACAAACAGCTATTTTTCCGTCCAACAAAGCTTTGAATAGCTTCATCTACTCGGAGCCCATCATACAGAACCATTGAAGAGCTTGAAATCCTAGCACAATGTCCGGATACTATCCTCGTGAGTGTTTCAGCCTTGCCAGATTCGTTCGCAGCATTCTTGCTAACAGCTGCCAAGCTCCTCCAGGTGGAAACGGAGGTAAGATCTCAATTGCTCTCTTAGAGAGGTGTTAAACTCATCGTTTTCTACAGCTCAGCAGCAGTATGCTCCTCCTCCCTCCTCGCCGCCTCCAACCCAGACGAGCCACGCTACATACTACCCGCCACCACCACAGCAAGGGACTCCTCCTCAAGGAGGATCTTACCCTCCACCTCCTCCACAACCTACTCCTCCCCAAGTCCAACAGCATTATCAATCCCCTCCTCCACAGCAGGTCCCAGCTCAAGTGCAGCAACACTACCAGAGCCCACCTAATTTCTCCCATCGCACATCCTACCAGCAGCCTGTAGATCCGGCGCAAGCCTCTCCTGCTTATGAGCAGCCTCCCCAGCAATCCTACGCTCATCATTCGGCACACCAGTCGCTGGAGTACCCTCCAGAGAAGCCAGCTTTAGATACCAGCGCTACTTCGAACTTGGACCATGGAGCTCCAGCTGCTGAACACTTTGTTGGAGCTAGTACTACTCAAGATGATGTTGGAACATTCAACGGAGGAAGTTACAGGATTAGTCACAGAGATACGAATACCATTCTTACCTGCCAACTGGCTATGGGATGTCCATTGACAGTGCGACCTGGTAAGAAAGACTTCCGCTCTCTTTACTTAGAGGACTGAAGGGCTGACAGTACGTAGGTGCAATGATTGCCATGACCCCAACCATAACCCTCAAAGGACAAGTCAAGTTCTCCATAAAGAAACTGCTCATAGCAGGTGAGATGACACACTCGACATTCACCGGTCCAGGAGAACTGCTCCTCGCTCCTCCTTCGCTAGGCGACATCACGAATATTCGCTTGGGAAGTAACGAGCAGTGGTCTGTGGGCCGCGACGCCTTCTTGGCCTGTACACAGGGTGTAGTGAAGGAGTACAAGCGACAAGGTATTGGAAAGGCGATGTTCTCTGGTGAGGGCATGTTCGTGTATAAGATAAGTGGAAATGGTCTGCTCTGGATCACGAGTCTGGGTGCTATTATTCGGAAAGATGTGAGTGTTGAATTATGCTCATTCTTGAGCCAACATACCGAGAAGACGAGTTGCTAACGAGACCACTGTAGCTTGGCGATGGCGAGCGCTATATTGTTGACAATGGCCACTTGGTGGCATGGAACACAAAGTACATTCTCGAGCGTGTTGCCTCAGGTGGTATCATCTCTGGCTTGTCATCGGGTGAAGGATTGGTGTGCAAGTTCACTGGTCCCGGAACAGTGTTCATGCAGACGAGAAACCCGGTAAGCATTCTTCTCCTGCCAATGAACATATATACAGTTTCGTCCTTACTAACTATCCTTCAAGACTGCGTTCGCTCAATGGATGGGTACCCACGCTGCGGCGATGTAGGATGGAATCGGACGTTTTGTTTTCTCTTCATTTCTCGGTGTCTCTGGACAAAAATTATTTTTGGAGTAAAGTTTGCAGCGTATCTAGTTCAAATTGTCGAATACCAAAATATATTTTCTCTTAACCCCCGCTAGCTTCTGAAGAGGGCGTGTGTTGCTTGGTTGCATAAGTTGTGTGCCTCTTTCCTGTCTCGCTTCCCTGCTCCTTCCCCCTTTACTTCTCGCTTATCCAGCAGCCAGGTCAGTCCAGGCTTCCTTCCAGGTGAACTTGATTCCGTTCTCTTCTTCCATCTGTTTATCTTCAATTCATCATTGCTACTTGCTCCCCACCAGTCTCTTCTCAGAAGCACGACATTAGCGTCTTGGATAGATCCCAGCATACAGTACCTCCGAATCGCTTCGCTTCATGCTATACCCCCGGTGTCAAGGGAAGAAACACCGATTCCGGCGCGAGCCTGATCTCGTCCAGATACTCGAGGACTCTTTTCACAAATCCAACAAGTACAAGGCCAAGCAGTACTGTATCGTATGTATGTGCTTTCATTCGTTCCTCCGGAAACTCAGTGCGGGAAGTGGCCGAAGTGGATTGACTGCTGACGAAGAACTGGTAGATCATAGTGCGAGAGCCTCGTTTGGTGAAAGAGAGAATATCCCTGATCAATCGTGGCCCTGGATCCCCACCCAAGACTCATTCTTGAAGCATTTTCTTGTTGGGGGACGAGGACAGTCCCTTGACTAGTCGGTGACACTCCTTGTATACACCCCCACCATAGTCAACATGGGTCAAGACGAAGAACGTCAAGATCCGGGCAGAGGCAGAAGTAATAAGAAGCCAGGAAACAATGAGAACAAGAAAGAAAAGACTACACCAAAGAGTCAGCCCGCCCGTGTAGTCCTCAAATCCAGCTCGTCTGCATCCAAAACAACACCTCGAATCACTCTACAGTCCCCACCAAAGACTACACCGAAGAGCTCTGCAAGTATGCGAGAGACTCTGCCATCAAGGAAAGACACATCTTTAGCTACTAGGCACACGTACTCGTCTCTGCGATCAACACCCGCTAGTCACACCAAAGATCCTTCTCCAGCAGCAAGATCCAAGGCTACTGTCCGAGAAAGTCCATCACGATCTAATCGAGAAGCTCAGACTGGGTTCCGACAGCAGGCAAATTCAAAGACAACTCCTTCCACTAGACCCACATACGAGAGAGTCTCGAAGAGCGAGCCCTTCAGCGCGAGCCGTAAAGTTTCTACTTCTTCGGAAGCAGATTCTGACCTGGACTTGGCACCACATCCAAAGGCTGCATCATTACATGCCGATGCTTTCACGACTTCCCATAGCCCTGATGTATCCTCAGATGACGAAATGGAAAACATTCCCCAGGCCGGAGACTCTCCCTTCTACGCAGACGGGGAATTGAGTGGCGATGATCTCGAATCTAGAATGAGGTCCTTTTTGAGGCGTCGTGACCGCAGCCGCATCTCTCGAAGATCCGACATTAAGTCTGTCAGTTGGGATCCAGCTATAATAGCTTGCGGACCATTGACTCCCATCACCAATAAGCCAAAGCTAAGTGAGGGTTACGCTGATAGATTGCAACAACACAAGCAGCTGGACGAGCCCACATCAGAGCTAGAAAGCAGTCTAAACAGTTTGAATCAGATCGCTATGGATCTAAAGAAAGCGGACAGGAGAATATTGCAACAGCTTTTGGAGGCTTTGAAGAATGTCGATAGTAGTGATGATACTGCCATCATCCGGCCCAAAAAGGCGAGAGTCCCCTTAGGTGAACAGAATGTCAAGACCAAAGATAACCACCCAACAACTGCCACGACGTCAGATTCGCAACAAAGCAACAATACTGCGTTCACTGTGAAAGGACTGAACCCTGAGGCCCCTGTCTATCGAAATTTCGCTGGCGTGAAAGCTCGCTTCTCTCCGCAAAAGGAAAACAAGGAAAACAAGGAAAACGTTCCCCAGGGAGGCAAATGGCCATTGAATGTTCAACGCAAGCGACCTCACTCAAGTGAAAACTCAAACGATACCAGAAACAGTCAATATGACCCTGCCAAACCCAACAAGTACATACCACCTGCACTGCGAACGCGCAACGCTTCACCATCGCTCTCAAAGCAAGAAGTTGAGCCAATCTGGATCAAGACATTCCAACCTCCACCAACCGCACCCAACCAGGCAGACGATATCCAACAAGGCGGTTTCCAAAACGCCATCGAGTCTCAGGAGTCGCTTCTCGATTCCCCACTGGATTCAATGCATCTTCAACCACCCCTTCTGGCTCAGCCACCCCTAGTTCCTTTGGATGGTCAACCGATACTCCCTCCTTCGTGGATGGCAGGCTTCCAAGCCGCGCAGCAGCAACAATTCGCCCGGCCAATGTTTCCAATGGGCATCTATGGGCCGTATCCTAGGTTTAGTTTCCAACCAAACATTGTCTCCAATCCCACAATATCTCCAGACTGGTATCCTGTATCTATGATTACCCTTCCCACGATACCAGCTCAGCGTGAGCAATTTCAAAGTCACCCACAACATCCTAGCAAGCAATCTAAGGAGCCAACGAAACGGCTACCAGTCAACGTGATCCCTAGCGAGACTGAAGCTGGACGGATTGCCATGGCTCTTGAACCAGCCTGGGCCACCCATGTCTTGGACAAGTTTATCGAAAAATATCCAATGACGGGCAAGGTAAAGCCTCTGCCGAAGCTTACAAAAGAGAAGAAGGTTGCAACCAAGATTCAACAGAGACTAGAGGTTTTGTTGTTATACCAAAAGGAGAAGAAGGCTATGGAGGAGCAGTTTGGTCAAGCGCCTATGTTGGAGCTGCCTCGGATGGTATCCGATGTATCAATTAGAAGCTCATTGGCAAAGTCTTCGGACTGACTGATGTTGGAAATGTCTTGAGGAAGTCGGCGCTGAAATCATTCGCGATGGCGCCAACAAGTTCTGAGACCTTAGAAAGGAGGATCCTAAAGACACTCGATCGAGGAGCTGGACCGCTTAAGGGAGACATACGATGGTACGTCGAAGCAATGGGCCAGACTTGAGTATGATTATAATATAGCTATGAGGGGACATTCGGAGCGCTTGCTTCGTGGCTATGAAGGAGGATGTTCATCGGCGATAATGGCATCATTAGACCTTTCGGTCATCGAGTTTTTATCAGCAATGCTCTTCCGCGCCTTGTAACTTACTGGAATTGATGTTTATCCATGATTCTGGTTCCAGATTCTTCGTCTCAAGATGTGATGTAATGAACAGCTTTCGATTTTAAGTCACGCGATTGGTTTGTATTAGGCAGGCAGGCCATCCCAATTATCTTGAACATAGTGTACGGGAGTTCGATTCCCATCACAATGTGAACAAGTGATGCTCGAGGGACTCGGTGATCGTGAACAGGAGGAAGGGAATAGTTTAGCGTCGATTCAGACGCGGCCGCATGGCACTTGTACCTGCATCATCCAGCCTCGTCCTTCTTGAACTTTCAGAGCTGCAACACTGGGCATGCTCCTTCCCGTTGTGTCAACCACCATTGGAAAGCAGTAGCTATCAGATTTGCATTCACAATGGCTACACCAACAGCAGGCAAACATGGCCCCGGCCAAGCAGCCGCAACACCTCCAGTCTCAACGCCCTTCTCAGCCTCGAATCACCACAGCCATCCCGCATTCTCGCCTCACGGCCCACGCTCCGTCGTACCCTCCCCTCAGCAAGTCAAGAAATCCCCTGCGAACTCGAATACTATGTACGGGTACCCAGCCGGTGGCCATCCTAGCAGTTCGTCGTTCGGTGTGGGCTATGATAGTCCTTCTGCCGCGATGGCGCTGGCCGTGCCGGGACTCGAGCTGGGGCTTGAAGGTCTTCCTGGTGGAATGGGTACGCCGGTTGGGGGTGTGAGTTTGGGACACCTGAGCGGCGCGAGGGCTGATGAGGATGAGAGACGGAGGAGGTTGGGGCAGGTTATGGATATTCTGAAGGTAGGAGCTCTGTGGACACTATGTGTACTAAGTATGCAGAAGGCATGTGTACTGACGAATTTTTTCTCAGGTTAGCAAAGGCCGTCTCAGCGGAGAAGGCGTGGAGAGGTTGGGATTGAGGCTCGGCTTCGAATGTCTCTGGGATTCAACACCGCCAGGAGCTCCGAGATTATTGATCATAGCAGGAAAGGCTCTAGCTCTCGACATCACTTTCGATCGCAACATTGTCCAGAAGGTCGCTCTATCTTTCCCCGAATCGCCAGAGATAGTTACAAGGCATACGAACAAAGCCGAAGAGATTTTGCTGAGGGATATGCAGTTTCAGGCGCATGAGAGTCCATTGACGAAGAAGCTGGATAGGTTTGCGGCGAATTTGGAGATACTGGCGACGTTGGATAAGTTCAGTGTTATCCCTGGTCTGAATTGCCACGAAGCGATTGCGGGTCTTTACGAGAGTGTGGAAAGATTGCATTTGTGGGAGGTGGAGAGGCTGAAGGAGACTCAGGAGATGGCTGAGAAGGACGATGCATATGTGATCAAGACCGCCATGTGTACGAAGAGCGGGAAGCCGATCATGCATACGAGGGATAGGTTGGGTATGAGCTTGGATTATTGGCAAGAGAAGCGGAGACTATCGAGCAAGAAAGACGAAAAGACTTGGTCATTACTGGTCGATTGTGCTCCAGTGCTGGGCCTGGACTTTACTCCTATACGAGTTTCCGAGAATTGGATATCGGTAGACATACAGAAAGCGAATGCTACGGTTGAGGACATCCTCCTGGAGCCGGATAATGGGCCTGTTCTCGACTGGCTAGATCCTGTGAATACGCTTCTCCCGTCAACAGATCCTCCCAAAGCAGATGCAATGGATGGTGTGGAGGGAGCAACTGGTCAGAAATTCCCAGAGGTCATGTTCGTCGTCAAGTTCGACCCTCCGCTTGTTGTGCCATACATGCTGGCGACTCAGATATACAACTCCACAAGCGCACCAATCGATCATTTTGTGACGACGACCTTTGACGAACTGATGTTTCCTCGTAGACCAGAAGACGATGTGCACAATGATGGTCGCCGGATCACGCGAGAATCCACCGTCTCAGTATATTCCAAGGACGGCGAAAGGAGCACAGTCGTTCATCGGAGCGATCTATGGATCGACAAACCAGATTATGGCCGCACGTTGACCGAGCTTCCCTTCTCCCATCCCAGACAGCTAGTACAGATGCTACCAGCACTCCGTCAATACGCCTTCCTATCCACACTTCTGAATAAGAGCTTCGGTTCCAGCTCTCATCCGCCATCGAAACCTCCGCAGAAGAAAGAAATCCAAAGCAAGAGAAGCGAGTTCGCGAACTTCATGTCAGGAATCTCAACCAACGTGAAGACCATGGACGTGAGTCTAACCACACAACCACACTTGCGTCTACGAGTCAATTTCCCGTTCAAGAAAACCACTGCAGAAGTCACTTTCGAGATTAATCTGAATGGGGCGGTGGAGGTTGTTAATGAGAACTTGCTTGAAGGGGCTGGAGCTGGGGCAAAGGGGTTGACGACGAAGGATTTGGCGAGGATGTTGGAGATGACGGAGGATTTGGGGGTTTGGCTTGAGTTTGTGAAGAGGCGTTTGGGATAGGTGGTCGGTTAGTTGGTTTGGCATGCATGATACCCGGATTTTGTAGCATTTCTGTTATTTGGTACTTAGAAAAGAAAAGCTATTTAGAAGCATGAGAGACCTCGTTAAAATTTGATACTGAGTGAGTGAGCGAGCGAGTTATGATGAAAAGCAATATTGACCCAAGAGAGAGAGGTAACTCAAAGGAGAACCTTTCCAGCTCTACTACAGTAAAGCTAACCGAGAGAAAAGGCCACAAAAAGAAAGCTGCCGGCGAGGGAAAAAAGTAACCCTTCACCACGTCCTTCCATTTGAAGAGAGAAAAAAAAACAAAAAGAGAGTGACAAGCTTGATGGAATTAAACCACCTTAACTTTCAATCCAGACATATGAACATCTGGCGGTGCTGGGAATCGAACCCAGATTGAAACGGGTCAGCATGAAATTCCTCGTAGGGAATACCACAACGTCACGTGCTACCATTACTGGAGACCATGTTAGTTGATGGGTCGTGATTGTATTGAGTGTATTAGGAGGAGACGTACCACCACACCACCTTGTGAGAATCACTGATGAGATGGTGGCTGAGAGCGTTATTTGAGTACTTGTTAGAGTTAGAGTTTTGGCCTATCGGAGCCGAGAGTTTAGCGGTTCGGTGGATGGAGTGGACGGGCTAGTGGAATGGTGACTAAGGGTTTGGCTTTATCTTCTTGTATTAAAGTACCTAGGGCCTGTGCATTTTGATAATCTCGAAGACTTCTACGATTTGAGAACTCAAATATAGTCCTTGCTCTTTGATATAACTTCCAGGAAATGGTGAGAATGCCTCTCGATATGCCAATCTCATTGTTGGAGACTTGAAGTCTGCCTTCAAGGTCAAAATCAGCCTCCACCTGTTCCTCCTGACACCGTCACAGCGCCAGATCAGCGACACCACCATGGTGCCCCCGACATGTCTGTAGCCGCAATGAACATTAAGGAAGCCGGCTGGACCGGTCTCGTAGATGGCATTATTGAGAGGGAGGCTGTGCGCCGGCCGACCTTGTTCGTGCCAGCCTGATGTCGTACAACATGCCGAAAGCTCTATGCCGTACTTTGCAGACGGTCCTTCAGGTAGATACCCTAGCTTCCCGTATGCGTATGTTATCCAATTCCTTATCCCGTTCGATTGCATTCGATTCTATTGATAGAACATTGCTGTTGGGGACCGAAATTAAGTGAGTGGTTTTTTGGTTTCGAAAGGGGCCGTTAGAGTGTATCACGGCTCGGATTCAGGTCAAGGGAAAAAACCACCGAAGGCGAGAATACCTTAGTATATCGCATAATCATGCCTCTTTGGGGATAATTTTAATCTTCTTCGTTATTTCATTTCAATTCTGTCTATTTTCGGGGCTGGAGCCCATATAATTTCGAAGTTCCTTTTCGAGAGTGTCCGTCCAACTGGAAGGCTTTGATGTTGTTGGTTGATTTCAGGACATTGCCCTTTTCGCTCCACCTTCCTTCCCTTCCTGCCTGCTACTATGCTTCATTCCTCTCCAACAACACATCAATCAGCGCTGCACACCTTTCTACCTCCAGACTTTCTTCTATACACTACAAATCTTAATGAGCATTCTCTACTTGCCACTTATGCGATGAATTGGACCGGAGGAGGCCTTCACCGGCACTCATCAACCAACCTCATCAAGGGCAGTGCCAAAGAAAGACAGAAGCAACATTTCGCAAAGGTCCAACAAAACCTACGCGCCGGAATCTTGGCCAACAAGAAGTCTCCCATCAAGTTCTCGGTCTTTGGTATCGATATACGGGATCGTCAGCGCCTCGACCAGAAGCTTGCTTCCCCACATCACAGCTCCAACCTCAATGGAGACAATGGATCCCAGCGGTCTCGAGTCAGTCTTGTACCAGTACCACGTCTTCTTCCTCTAGCCCCTGATGCTAGGCATACAAACCGACCCCACGAGCACGAAATACATAGCCCTCAGCGGCCAGTTCGCATCAAGAGAGACCCTAGCCAAGTACCGGACGAAGGCCTCTACAATTCGACCCCTCCCCCACGAGCGATGAAGCGGAATCGCGATCTTTCAGCGCTAGATTCAGATATAGGGAGTGTATTGCAGGAGCCGAGGGAGAGAGAAGCGCTGTCAGAGATCAAGAGAAGGCTGCTCCGCAGAGGGGATTGGGTTGGTACCACTATGCAAAAGCCACTACAACTCACTTTTGGCCCCATCAGAGGTGGGGATGATATTGGCAAGAGGAGGAAAGTTCCTACTGAACAGCGAGCAAAATATCGTTCTGCGCAGTCCCGTATTGATTCACCGTTCCAAGCAAGGAACCGGTCGCTCCAAGACTATCGTGGCGGTGGGCAACAAAGACAAAGAATACATCCTTCAGCACCGGATGTTAGGATATCTATCGGTGGTAGGACAGTACCGCCTGGTGTCAGCTCAAGTACTGGGCAACGTGGGGTACCCTCAACAAACGGAAGGAGAAGCTCTCGGGCTGTGTCGTCGCTTTTGCTCTTGGATGACGAAAATTTTCGGGGTTTCCACAACAATCAGCGTTCGAGAGATTGGTCTGTGAGATCAGAAGAAACCAGCCTTCTGCTTGAAGACTCTTTAAGAGCTGCTTCACATCATGGCCTGGATGAGGCAAGCCGGCTTTCTCAACGGGTGTCAGCACTGTCAAGCAAGCAAAGCCCCAGCCAGGACGATTCATACAGGCGCTGTGATGAGTTTCGGGATCAGGGAAAGGCCGGTGTAACCGCAGATTCCCTTGCTAAGCTTCAGCGGACTCTCCAGAAGAATCCAAGTCCAGGTGCAAAGCTGCCTCGTCGTTCCCACAAGCAGGATTCCCCAGAAGTGGATCTCCGCCGCAGTCTTCGTTCAGGAAAGGAAGTCTTCTCGTCTTCATCCACCTCTATACGTCATCCGCAACCACATACCTCCAAAAGATTTTTTCTTCTCCGAGAAGAAGGGTCGTCGCAAGTAACTAAAAGCAACGTAGCGCAGCTTGGAAACTCAAAGCCAACGGTTTCCCCCTCACAGCTACTCGAAAACGACATTTGGAGAAAGTGGGTCAAACCTCAGAGTGAAGCCGAGGACGAAGATGAACGATTTTCTGACGATTTGATGGGAATTGGATGGGTTAGTCCTGGGTTGAGCATTACTCCTCCTGCGAGATTGCCAAGCAGATATCTTCCGGCTGATGATGCATACTCGTCTGAGCTCGAGGAGCCATTTCGCCCCGGTCAGCTTCTCGTGGAACAAGACAATGCGACTTGTAAGTCGACCCACGAAGATGCCTCCAGTCAGTGGGACGGTGAGGAACAGGGAGAGTATGAGGGGGGCTTAATAGAGCCTCAGAGTATCGCGACGATTTCCAAAGGCAGTGGAAAACATATTGAGAATGGGACACTGAGCAACGACGAGAAAGACATCGAAGAGGCTCGGAATGCTGCAACGAGTTCTCAGGGCGTTGGCCCACCCACTGAACCGCTTCCGCCGCTAGAGCTTCCAGTGGCGGTACAACCCGACGAAGATTCTGATGAAGTTTGGAGGAGATTTGTCTTTGGAAGCAGCGACGAGCCAGAGTCGTCCGATCCCGGCGCGGCTCAACACACAGGCATTTTTGGAAGAGGCCCAGGCCAGTCCTCAATTATTGCACATCCATCCTCCGGACAGGTTGTGGACGGCGATCTTCAGTCTGTGTCTCCTATGCAACCCACAAATTCGAAAGGATCGCCATCTGTTGACAATGCCTCATGTCCTACAAACTCACACTGGTCAAATTCGATACCCCAACCCAGTGCACAGCTCATTTCTCCTGCACGCGATGGAAGGACCAGCATGCACGCATCCAACGGATCAGCCCTGTCGTCTAGTTTCGAACTTGCTCCTACTTACAGGGCCGACCACGCTAGCTCACCATCATCCTCATCACATACCGGTCGCAGTGACTCGCTTAGACCACAGAAGAAGGTCGTGTTCACCAAGCCCAAACCATTCATTGGGCGAAACTCAAACTTAGATACTCCACAAGACGAAGAGCCCCTTTATATCGGTCGAGGACTTGGGGAGAATGATGAGGATGGTGTTACACAGCCGAAGAGAACGAGAGTTAGGAAGGCGTCTAATTTTCCAGATCCAAATGAGCAAGATGAGCTTGAATCTATCGAGGATGATTAAGGGAGCTGGAATGAAGACTTTGCTTTACTTGTGAAGAAATAATTGGGCTATTTGCGTAGATTAGAGTTCTAGCATACTAGCAGGTTGCGCTCAAGATATAATTGCTGATCTCGTTTTGTTGTTTTGATGTCCCATGTGGAAGCTCATCTAGCGTTCAACTGTATTGTCCCGTGTTTACCTCGGATAGGGGATTTTCGGCTACTTCCCCTTTCTTGACTTGTGGTGACGCAAAAGGAATGAGATTCTTTCAAAATCTCAAATCCTTAGTTCTAAGTAAAACAGGACTAAATTGGCCTCTAGGAACGAGGGACATTACAGTAACAAAATGATTCTTCAAAAGAATTGTTTTCGCGGTTTAGCTTTAAAAGCAGTTGTCATAGATGAGTACTTGAGGAGGATTCAACGAAGCAGGCGAACATCGCAACGCAACGCGAAAGTGGATGTTGTTTACCGGCGAGATTATTTTGAACTCTATAACATGGTCTATAAATCCCTCAAGGACACAATACATGCAAATAAAACAATTAATTAATTACTGGAATAATATCTCGATCACGTGCATGAATGATGACGCAGGTGATCCTCGGCTTCCCCAGATTTCGACAAAAACATAGCTCACTCTCTTTAATAAATGAGCCGATTATTCACAACCTCAACTGCATGATCGAGAATCAATATAACAGCCATGTCTTCCATCAGACTAGCACTTCGGTCCGCGAGGTCTTCAATGGCATTCGCGCGCCCAATGTCAACGACATCCCGCCTTCTGGCCGGTCCAGGAAACGCCCAAGCCCACGAAGGAACAGCAGAGCACCGCAAGATCCAGTCCTCGAAACCGCTCAATCCGCACATGACGAACACCAATTCGACGATCTCGAACGAGATGCCCTCCGTCGGGGCGCAGAAAGCTCCGCCTGAGCTGATCTCCTCCGTCGAGCCGGATTTCGTCCCCAAAGACTCGGTGCCGGAGAATACAGAGCGCATGACGGGTGGTACTCAGAAGGGAGAGCCAACAAGTGGTCCAAATGCTGAGATGGGAGTCGGAGAGATGGAGGGTGCGAAGTTTAAGGTTGAGCCGTTGAGGAGGACGGGAGAGGACCCAAATACCATGCGTGCGAGGTTATTATGTGCGTGTTGCCCCTCCCTCCTATATTTACAACCCCGTATAAAATGAGAGGTTCTGACGAAATCTTGTACCAAATACAGATCAATGCCGGAAACGCGGTACCCTTGAAAGCGACCTCCTGATGTCTACATTCGCCGAAGCACATCTGAGAGAAATGACACCGACGCAAATGGCCCAGCTTGATATATTCCTCGACGAGAATGATTGGGATATCTACTACTGGGCTACCCAGGAACCAACGCCTACTTCGCAAGAGACTGCTGAGGGAGCGGGAGCTGGACCACAAGGCGCAACGGTCAATGCTGCGGGCACAGATGCGAAGCCGCCAGTGGCTCCGAAGAGTGGTGAGTGGGCGCAGACGGTTGGGACGTTCAAGCCTGCGTATAGACCTGTTCCTTCCAGGTGGAAGAATAGCGAGGTCTTAGCTATGCTGAGACGGCATGTCATATCGAGATCTGCGGGTGGGATCCATGATGATGAGGGTCCTGCTCAAGGAGTTAAAGGAACTGGTGGTAAAGGTATGTAAACGTTTTCTCGTTGATGAGGTTTGTAGGCTGACTTAAACAGGTATGGCTTTCATGCCTCCAGTCTTCCAGACTGATCAATAGGTGTTGTTAGATATAGCTATGTATGATTAACACTGTATATCAGTTGTGCTGTACTCTGTTCTCACTCTGGTGTTTATGTCCCCAAATATGTGAGCATAATATGCTTGGATCAGCAAAGTTGTCTGGCTCACCACAAGTAATAAGTTGGCAAGGTTCAACTGGCAATAGTTTGCCCGGTTTTCGTGTTTCGACTTGTTGTGAATGCCGCTCCGAATCTCTCATTTTCAGCGGTCAGTGCTCACTTTCCTTCTTGGTTTCATACCTGTGCGATTTTACATCTTCGGCATCATGCTGGAATGTCACAAGTTTTACTGTTCTCGACCCCTAGCTACACATCTAAGAAAGCAAAAAATCACTCCCAAGCCATCTTCCTTGTATCCAATCTCTTGCCATCTCCTTTCTTGACATCAGTGACCTTCTTTCCAGTATCCCACCTCAGCATCGTGAACGAATGCTTCGGGAATTTATACTTCCCCTGACCATCCCACTTGCTCTCCCTGATTCCAACTTCCTGCTTATCTCCCTCGTTCACAACCTTGACATCCTTACCAGTAACAGTATAAACCTCGACATCCTTTCCAGCACCTGTCAACTCGGTCTCGAAATCTTCAGTCTCGCTGACATTCACAACAGCCAGACTCAGAATCCCATCCTCATTCACAGAAGCACTGACATCCAACCAGCTCGCTCCCTGGTCGAGCACATTCTGCAACCACTTGGGCTCAGTAACCCCATCATATGCTCCACCACTGACATGCACCCCGACAGTCCATCCACGCATATACTTGCTAAACAGCAACAACGGCCACCAAGTAGTCTGCTTAGAAATTCCCTCCTTAGTCGTCATCAACGGACTGATAACATTGACACTCTGGGCAATATTCGCCATGCCCACCCACTTACTCTGCCTCACGAAGACATTCAGCCAGACCGCCACCCCCAACGCATCAGAGAGGGTATACAGCTCCTCTGCGCCCTCTTCCCCAGGAGCGCGGATTGGGTCCCAGACATTCCACTCGTCAAAGCAGATTGTCGTCCTGGGCACGCTAGGAGGGATATTCTTCTCGATGCGCGCGATGTCTATGAGCGCCGCCGCGGTCTCAATAGCTCTCTCTGCTGACAGAGGAGCGATGGCGTTGGGGATATGCTCTTTAGATGCCGTGTAAGCGTGGATACTGTGCATATCCACGAACTGGATGCATTCTTTCAAAACCTCGTGATCCCAGGATGACACGCCCGTCTCCCCGCAGAGAATCAGACAGAGCGAGGGATCGAGAAGCTTGAGGGCTTTGCCCCATTGAGCGGCTGTTTTGGCGTAATCTGCTGAAGTCATCTGGCCGACTTGCCAGGGTCCCCACATCTATATTTCTGATCAGCAAGCAAGTTTTTGGCTTTGAAGGAAGCCGGAGTTAGATACGTACCTCGTTCCCGAGAGCCCAGTATTTGATGTTGTATGGCTCTTCATGACCGTTCTTCCTTCGTAGATTGGCATAGTATGTGTTTTTGGTGCCGTTACAGTACTCTACCCAAGCAAGGGCTTCATCCAGAGTACCAGTGCCGAAGTTGAGAGCAAAGTATGGCTCGACTCTCTTCTCCCTTCCTTGGCTTAAGACTCCGAGCCAGTGCATGAATTCATCCGTTCCTGGATTTTCCATAAATCTCCTGTAACGAAGCGCCATGAAATTGGGATATGACTTACCGAACTCGTTCGTCTCGGTTCCTAACCATGCAAGCTCTGGACGAGAAGGTCTGTTCTCTCTGGGTCCCACGCCGTCTTGCCAGTGGTAAGTAGCAACGAAGTTGCCTCCAGGATACCGGATCACGGGGATATCGAGTTCACGGAGAGCAGTTAGGACGTCTTTCCTGTAGCCGTGCTCGTCTGAGAGGGGGTTTCCGGGATCGTAGATTCCACCGTAGATACAACGGCCCATGTGTCTGCATCGTGAGTTAGTGCTCTGTAAGAACAAAGAGTCCTCATGATCCCGAGTTGAAAACGCATGGAAACGCGACATGAGGCGGAATTTGAGCCAGAGATACCAATTTCGAATATATCTAAGTTCATGGGACAAGACAGGCAAAGTCATCAGTGTTATCACTTGATTCTCCCCAGACAAGATTCCCCCCGAAATTGTAAAGTATATTGGATCATCTGGGCTTAGCCAGACTCAAGAGTAAGAACGCAACGAGCTCAAGACAGGAAAACATTCAGGGATGAGATAGCATACTCCATGAAACCGCCATAGATCATCGGATCTGTTCGAAGTATCAGTACGACAACAATCCCACTCTTCAAGTCTAGATATTCACGTACCTATTTTCGACAATCTTCTGTTCACATCGATGCTTATGGAAGGGGTCTCGCCCTCTGGGATTCTCGTGAACGTCGTCATTTTGTTTACAGTATTCTTAACTCAGTATGTTGATAGATTATGAATGATTGAATTAATTCTCAACGAAAGGTCTTTCATCCAGCACTATCTTCCAACACATGACATGACATGATAAGACAACACTTCACGATAGTTCAAGTTGTGGATTCAGCTCCACAATCCACGTCCCTGGCAAGCCTCCAAAGCAATTCCAAGTATTGAAGTTGATTGGAGCGCATGTATACCGCTGCATGGTAGCGGCTCGGAAATGTCGTCCCCTCACTGACGGGAATTCAATTCGCCGCCAGCAAACCCCCCAAAGCGAGAACACCAACACCAACACTCCACCTCCTCTTTTCTTTCCCCACACACAGTCCAGAACCAACCACCAACAATGATACTACTAAAAATCATCCCACTTCCCACCAAAACCAGCGATTCTCGCCATCTGAGGCATCCGCATCTGTCTGCCGCCGAGGTCTGCAGAGGAACTGGACTGGGCCGTGATGTTGTTGTCTGTAGCCACATCCAACTCTCCATATGCGTTCCAATGGGAGCTTCCCATTCTCCTGCCAGCCCACGTCTTGCAATAAGCTTGTAGCACATTAACTTCGCAAGGCCAATGAGACATGCTTGACAGCTTGTGAGCTCGTGCAGCTACCCGCAGCCATGGGCTACCCCGGCCTTCCCCCGCATGGGAGGCTGCATCCCAGGCTCCTAGGTTCGTTCGTTGATTCATGATTGCGGCGTGGGATATTTCCCCCCCGGGAATTGCGTATATAAGTTGTCCATATTTTCTCGATTTTCACTTTGTCTTTGCCATTTCCAATTTCTTTTGGAGAACTACCTGCGAATCTATATCGTATCAACCGCAAACATGGTTCTCAAGCCGAAGGTCTACCAGGTATGTTTTAGATGACTTGTCTGAATTTTGGATAGTCGTTGACTTTAACAGTTTCTCGTGGGTATTTTTGCATCCATGGGATCGATTCTCTTTGGATATGATCTCGGTGTTATTGCTTCGGTGTAAGTATAGATCCTACCAATTCAAAGTAGTTGTTGTTACTAATTCGTTCCACAGCATCGCAGCTCAGAATTTCAAAGATTACTTCAACCACCCTTCCACAACTCAAACGTAGGACTCCCTCGCGAGTCAGTAAGCAAAAACTGACCTGTTCTAGTGGAATCGTGGTGTCCTTCTTTACGGGGGGTGCTTTCTGCGGCGCTGGTCTTGCCGGACCTAGTGGAGATAGACTTGGTCGCAGATGGACAATCGTGATCGGATCTATCGTGTACCTTCTCGGTGGAGCTCTTCAAACTGGCGCCACCACATTCCACATGATGTGGGCAGGACGCTGGCTAGCTGGTGTAGGCGTTGGATTCCTCGTCATGATCATTCCACTCTACCAGTCCGAGATTGCCCATCCATCGATTCGGTGAGCCAAATCCCAACACTTATATCTTTACATTTACTAATGGAGACAGTGGTACAATTACGAGTTTGCAACAATTCATGTTGGGTCTTGGAGCTTTCATCGCCGGATGGATTTCATACGGAACATACGTCAGCCTAACGAACCAAGCACAATGGCGTCTGCCTCTTGCCATCCAAATGGTCCCAGCCATCGTGCTAGGAGCACTGATCTTCCTCTTCCCAGAGTCACCTCGAGTAAGCAAATCCTACTTACCTTCCCTTTGCATATTTCTGACTGTTTGCAGTGGCTCATCGACCACGGCTACCCCGACGAAGGTCTAAAGACACTCGCACGTCTACACTCGAACGGCAACGAATCCGATCCCTGGGTCCGAGCCGAATTCGACCAGATCCAAGACAGCATCACACACGAGCACGAGAACGAAGCCAAGTCGTACATGGAACTCCTCACCAACAGATCGTCGTTCAGGCGTCTCCTCATTGCTTGTGCCCTGCAAGCATCGATCCAGATGACGGGAGTATCAGCAATCCAATATTATAGTGTCGACATCTACGGCTCTATCGGAATCAAAGGTTCGGACGCTCTTAAGTACCAGGCTATCAATAATATCATTGCTTTGGTTGGAGAAGCTTGTTGTGTTTTGTTTGTTGATAAACTCGGGCGGAGAAGACCTTTGATTGGTGGTAATCTCATGAACATGGTAAGCAGCCTCACCCGACCCCAATTCTATTTAAATAAACATGTAATTAACATGGACTCTAGGTCTGCTTCCTCATTGCTTGTATCTTAATCGCAAAGTTCCCAGTCGGGTCGAGCAACAACAAAGCCGCTTCGTGGGGATTCATCGCGATGTAAGAACCCCCCCCTCCCATCTCAATCAACACCAAAAATTTAGAAACAAAGAAGAAGAAAACTAACTTAACACCCTCCCTCTCCAGGACATGGCTCTACAACTTCTCCTTCTCAGCAACCTGCGGTCCCCTCTCCTGGGTAATCCCCGCCGAAATATTCGACACCCGCACCCGCTCCAAAGGCGTCTCCATCGCGACCATGGTCTCCTTCGCCTTCAACACTTTAATCGGACAAGTAACCGGCACGGCAATGGCCAACATCGGATACAGATACTACTACGTATTCATCATCTGCAACTTCACCAACGCGCTGTTCTTCTACCTGTTCTTGCCTGAGACGAAGAACCTGCCGCTCGAGGAGATGAATTATTTGTTCACGAATGCGCCGTGGTTGGTGGCGTTTCATGACAAGGAGCTGTACAAGGCGAATTATGCGGGGGATTTGGAGAGGAGGGCTGGGGAGATTAGGGAGAAGAGTGAGGCGGTGGGGATGCATGAGGAGCATGTTGGGGATGAGAGGTAGAGTGAGCAGATGGGGGTTTGATAGCGGGGATGTAAATACCACAGGCTAGGGAAGGATGATCACCCTAGGTGTTAGGAGGTAGTCGTAGAGACGTAAGAATATGCCTGACGAATGAATGAGTGGTCAATGATCAGCAATCCACTTCACAAACCCGTTGAACTCCCACCCTAAGACCCTTGCTTTCCCTACAAAACTCCTGTCTATTGTGTTGTATTTACTGTGTTTGTGACAAGTACCATAACAATTAAAGTGTCTTCTTTGCCGACTGCCTCTTACTTAGAAGAAATTCGGATGCACGAAAGGCGAGGAACACCAAAATACCCATCGTTTTCAAAAGCGTGCATCCGAGAAACTCCACCATTAAAATTAAATCCTCCCTTATAAAGGTTAAACTTTTAACATCTCTAAATTTCATATAAAGAAAACGTATGATAACTTTAGAAGTCGAGGGAGGGTCTTGTTACGACAAACTCTCCCTTAACCAGATAGCTGGTTGGTTTTCCGCCTTCGTATATCTACCCTATTCTATTCGTTCCCTTCCTATACTACGGTCGAAGTTGTGGATAGACAGGGCTGAGAGTATTAAAGTCGTACAACAGCAACCCGTAGTGCAATCAGAAAGACAAGTACAGATCACAGGTTGTGAAGTGTATAGCCACCTCCTGGGGGTTACTTCCCGTCGTTAGCCCATCGGGCACTGAGGTCCAGTAAATCCGGAGCGAGGATGATTGATTCTCGCCACGGCAATCACAAGTTCACATTATCTGTCGTATCCCCTTAAAGGATATCTTTCAGAATTATCCAATTTAATTTTCAAGAACAGGATTTGTCATTTTTTCTTCTTCTAAAATCCCCAAAAAGGCCAATCAATCCTCTTCCTCCACATTTTTGTATCGTGTGAGGTGTTAGGTTGCGAACGATGCAGCCCAATCCTATCCAACGCCTGCCTGCCCCGCTATAGTACAACAGGTTCTTTGAACCGTTCAAAATGTCTTCTCTTCTCCGTTTGCTCTGGAGGCTTGTTCTCTGATCTTCGCCTCTATCTTCGTCTATTTTCAGCTGGCCATGCGAATCGGCTTCTCCTCCACTGAGTCCAGCGCAGCCTCGGGGGCTGTATTTGCGCTGTAAGCAATCGGGTATGATATCCCGCAGCCGTCGTTCGCGGCCCAAGGCATTTGATCTCAAGCATCTGGATCTTGGATCGCATGCTGTATCCGCATCCAAATGCGGCGTTTTATAACAAACAAAACTCAAAAACATATCCTTTCAAAACTATGCTCAGCGTCGGAAATCGATCACCGCCAGCTGTGTACTGTTAGCTTTGATCTTCCAAGGATGCAGGATGATAGACATACCCGACTGTTCACTCCATATGCAAGTCTCTGTCCGTCAGCATCCCAACACAAAGAGAACTGATCTTCTTGCAATTCGTCTGATCCGGAGTCGTGAGACTGCGGTGTCCTCCAGCCCACTTCATCTCCTCGAGTCCAAGTCGCGCGTGGGAGGTTGACATCATCTGCTTTCCAAATGAGTATTCGGTCATTGGTGCCACCAGCAATAAACGCTCCGTCAGGAGTAAAGGCGAGAGCAACCACTGCTGATCCCATAGTCATTGATGACTTTGACTTCGTATCCGATGAACGGACGTTCCAAATACTGATAGCACCATCCTCTCCTGCTGATGCGAGGTATCGCTCTGTCTCGTCTGCTGGTCCTGGGAGAGTTTGGAGAGGTTGCCATGTTAGCGAAGTAATTAGGCCTTGGTGTGCATTGAATGATCTGCATTGGCCAGATTGATCCCAAATCTGTTGGGAGTTAGTCAATTCGAACTGGGTAAATCAAAGAGGCGAACAACTTACAGATATCGTTCCTGATTCGCTCGCGGTGGCAAGAAGGTGAGATCGCGCATCATACGTAATCTTGGAAAGGATCTCGCCTGGGGTAGTCTCGAACTTTCTTCCTGGAGTAATAGCATTGTCGACGCAAAGGAATTCTTGAAGAATATCGCCACCACATACAAAGAACTCTCCGTCTCCCGTCCACGTGGCTTCCAGGGGTTGGTCGTGAAGATTGTGATTTGGAATGTGATATTTGACGATACTTTCCAGAGTAGGATGCATGACACTTATGACAGTGCTTTTCGTGTCTTCCCTGGTATCTTCCTGTGGAGAAAGTGCTAGACAGGAAGTGTTGGAAGGGTTCCAACGCAGACATATTACGGGTGAATCGAATCCATTGAAGGTGGCAAGCAACATCCCATCAGAAAGCCAGAATTCAATTCTTGCAGTGCCATCTTCAATTGGCTCACTCGATACGGCGATGACTGAGCCGTTGGATGACCACGCAAGGCCAGTGACGGTGGTGTTGGGAGAAACGCCATCGTCCAGGAGGTGGTGATGAGGTGCATAGGTCGTCTTGGTCTTGCCGGGGGACTCGGAACCGGAAGCAAAAGCAGAGTCGGGACTGCTACGCGAGAGGGTCCACATACGGGCTAGCGCATCGGTACCGGCAGCTGCCAAGATGGAAGGATCTCGTGGATTAAACTCGCATTGAAGGAGGACGACGTTTTTGGATGAAGGCTCCTCGGAGAGCTCGAGGAAGATCGTTTCGCCAGACAGTTCGTTGACCTTCTCGACCTGAGTGCCCTGCTCCGGTCCGATCGTGGCGACGACCGGCGAAGGCAGCTGCTCGGGCGACGGGTAAGCGTTCTCGTCACCGTTCTGCTCCTCGTCGACGTCCATGGCCGTAGACTCGAAGCCATTTTCGTAGCCATTGCTGAGACGAGGCCGCTTTACGGGTGGTCCTGGCTGGTGGTGTTGCTGCTGTTGAGGCTGGTCGCTATCAATCTGTCGTTTTCTGAGATTTTCGTGGTCCTCTTCAGCTTCGGCTGGCGGCGATGCTGGCATTAAAGGCCCGAAAAATCCAGATGCAGGGGCAGGAACATCGCGAGGCGGCTCTTGAAGCTGTCGACGCCGTCAGTCAAGTCAGTTGGGCCAGCAAAGGCCACCACCGCCATTAGTAGTCCACGGCCGGCTAGCTGTAACATAACATACCTGTGTGAGGTCGCGCTCCTGGACATTGTACAGCAGTCCTCTGTTCAAAACCGCCACTAGTGCATGATTCGTGACATGGGGCGCAAATGGAAGCTGTTGCGGATCTTGCGTGTTCCACTCCTGCTGAAGCCGAACAGCAGTCTCTTTGTAATCTAGAAGGGGGCATCTGTTAATTCTCATCCAGGACAGGAGGATGCTTCTGAGCAGCCGGTGTACCAACCTGATTCTACGAGATACCTGTGAAGCAAAGAACATTTGGCGTTAGCGAAAGCAGTCCCGTACCTGAAAACCCAACCCGATCGAGTGGATCACGAGGAAACACGTACCGCCAGATGAGATAGTTAATCCTGTCGGAATCCAGGACCTCCTTTGCCATTGTTGCGCACAGCGGAGTACGCGCTGCAGTACGGACGTGGAGATGCGGTGTGGTGCGGTGTGGTGGGAGAGTGCTGGAGCTGGAAAAGCGTTTGAGAGGTGTTGTGGTTGTGGTTTTGTGGTTGTGGGTGTTGGTGTTGAATGTGGAGGGTTCGAGATGAGGAATGGAACGAAGGGCCAGCCAGGCAAGGCGAGGCAAGGCAAGGCAAGTCAAGTCGACCAGACGAAAGAAGAACTGGCGTGGTTTGGCTGGTGCTGGCTGGGTGCTGGATGCTTGCCCAGTGCTGCTGGCTGCTGGCTGCTTGGGACTGGCTGATGCGGGATGGGTGATTGTGGAGAATACTTGGGCTTAGGCTGGAGGCTAGGCTAGGCTAGACTAGTCTCACGACACTGCAGCAGGGGCTGCTGTTGGCGATGGTGGGTGTGGGTGTGGGTGTGGGTGGATGCATTGGAAGGGCCGCCAAGGCTTCAGGGAGGAGAGATGGAGACAGGGCAGGGGGGGCTTGTGGCTACGATGATGGTACAGTACAGTCCAGTGCAGTGCTCCGTACAGCCAGTGACAAGGAGAGCGAGCATACAGAGCATACAGTACAGGACGGACAGAGGGAACTGGCAGGGGTTTTGGCTACGCCGGTGATGGAGCCCGCTGGAGGGAAGATCCAATTACAGAGAGATCGACGCCTGTGGCCCTGAACAGGGCTTGCAAATGCCAGGCTGCTGCGCTTGAATTACGAAACGGGGGTCCTCCACGGCTAGGGATGCTGGGCTGGATGTTGAATGGATGCTTGGATGATGATGAAGGCTGCAGTTGTCTGCTGTACTGTCTAGCCAGACGGAGACGTTGAACTGTTTGCGCAGTGGAAGGACTCGAGACTCAAGAGCGTGGGATGGCGTGGGTGAATAGTACCAACACGTACCTCTAGGTATGACATGTACTTGGATTGCTAAAACACATTTAAACAAGTCCCCAGTCCAGTAGATAGATAGATTCTGTTAGGGCCGGTACGAACGGCGCTGGGGTGGCAGTGATAGACCGATGCTGCTCGTGCTGTGCGTTTGCGTACTGTATGTGGGGACCCTGGCCGATTCCTTGGTGTCTCTCTGTATCTCTCTCTGGGAGAGAAAAGTAGTGGATGGATGCTAAATCTGTGTGCCGACGATGTGATGTGATGTTGCATCAACAATGCTACTACTTTGGTTCGGCTGTCTGACTTCCTTGCAGCCAGGTAGATGACAGCTAAACCTCTGGCAGATCTTTGTTTGGCAACGCTCACCACTCAATTTGGATGCGAGAGGGGGCGTGGCGTGGACGATGATGATGATCAGAACCGAGAACGGGGGAAAAGAAAGGGTTGCATGATGGGATGGGGTGGCATGGGACGGGTTATTGGCAGGGTCGCGTGGCTTGTAGCACATCAATCAAATCAATCATCCTGATCCTGAATCTGAACCTGAACCTTACCTTACCTCGAAATCTGGTAGCGTAGCGGAACAAATCGTTTCGAGGAACCTCACGTAGGGATTGCATCAGAGCCGGAGAAGTGGAGCTCAACTCAGTACTGCAGTCTCCCAGTGCAGAGTGGAATGGAATGGAGTGGAGTGGAGTGGAGTTGAGTGGATCACAGTCGTGGTGCGGAAGAATTTGACGGATCACACCGACTGACTGCAGCTGCTTTTTTCTTTTGCCTCCCCTTTCGACGCACGCATGAAATGAAACATATCTATCTATGGGAGGAGGGCTGGCCCTGCAAGGCAAGGCGGGAGGAGGACAGGAGGAAGGTAAGCTTTCGAGCTGGGGCGTCACTGAGGCGACGGCCTGCTGTGTGTAACAGAACCATCCAGTGCGACGGTACAGTACAAGTGCAAATATCTGATAAGGAGATGGGGACTGGTTATCGATATCAAGTCATGTCCTGCCAATACAAATTAAATCGAACATCGATGGCTGGCTTCTTCATCTTCATCTTCCCATGTTCCATGTCCCATGTCCAGGTCGGTCCAGACAGTACATGGCAGGGCAGGGCAGGCAGGACAAAGGAGGCGTTCCGTTGGCTACTGCCGTGCATAAAGATACGACGATAGGCCGAACCTTCTTCCTTGGCCTGGAATCGAAATCCCCATCCCGGTTCTGGCCCGTTCGGAAACGGATGGAAATTAAGTTAGCCTTTCTTTTCTTCCGCTTTGAGCTTAATCTATTTTTGGGTCACGTGGTGCGGGCCGTGCACGAATATGGGTTTTGGGATGGCGATGAGGATGAGGATATATGGTCTTGGGGTATGCGATTGGGATTGAAAATTCTGATGGTTTGATTTGCTCATCTTTGGGAAAAAATGAATGAGATAGGAATGATTCACCACATTTCAAACCCGGCTTTGAACTTCTAGGTTATCTACCTCGTCCTGGGAGGAGCAGCATTCTGTGTGACAAGTCCAGAATTGGGGATATATGCATACTGTATCTTGTACCATCGTTGCATTTTACCCCGTTTGATATCTTGTTAGCTGTCGTCCATCGAATCCCACAGTTTTAGTATCAGCCTGGGCTTCAGAACGACGGAAAGATGTCCGGAGTCTCTGATCATACAATCACCGAGTACTACAGTGTGCATTCCGGATAGAAGAGGCTTCTGTAGCAGAAACTCTCATACCGGCCATTTACACTCAAGAAATGTAAAGCCCATGACAGATTTCTGGTTCTCGCGTCTCGTTGTCGATGGCAAATCTCGCCAGACAGGGACATCGATGCCATTGACTTCATTGATGTGCTGGCTCATCAATCTGACCTCCCAAGGCCACATTTTTGACTTCCAGGCGGCTGTCACGGAAACAGGAAGCCTCCCCATCTTCATATTAACCCAATCCTTAACTATGAAACGTTCCTTCTTCACCAACCCGCCTTAGCCCACCAACCTGGAAAGACATGGCAAATCACGTGATAACACACCAAACAATTGGGTCGCCCTCATGTCTCAACATCTCGCCCTCTCAGCACGGAAACAAGTTTCATCTCATCCCATCTCGCCGGCCGGTCGTTCACAAAACCTGAGATTTAAAGTTGGAAGATATTCGAAACTTCAGATCTCCGGTCTCATGTCATGATTCGTGGCGTTGGGTCAAGGGAGGTCGTGCGTGGCTCAGCTCAAGCAACACACGAAGGTTGGGCGCAGCTGGTGGCACGAGTGGCTTATGCCTACCATACTCCCAACAGGAGTAGAATTGGAAGACCAAGACAAGATCTTCGAGACTTCCGGTTCTGGATTCCGTGGCTTGATATCCTCATTCCTTTTGCGCTCTGCGACTTGAGTGAGGAGATTATCACGAGCTGAGATGAGGGTTGATCTGATGGAGATGTGGGTGGGTCTTCCTTCGGGAATGGGTGTCAAAGAGGAAGAAAAAGGCTTGACTGGAACTGGTGGTAGAGCGCCAAGGTGCCCGCCTCCTCAGATCGGCTTCTTGAGCACGTATCGTGAGGCTTTGGGCTGGATCAAGAGGTGGGTGAGAGCAGCGGTAAGGTTTTACATCCTCGGCTAGCTGCATGTGCGAGCTGCCGATCTGACACCCCAGCCTGGTCCACAAGCGTAAACTTACTTCGTGGGGGAAGGAAGACGGATGTGCCAGGCCGGTGGTTGTTGGTTCTTCGTGTGGCTGGATGAATCATCAGAATAATCTTCTGTCATAATGGAATAGAAAAGGGCGAGCCCTGAAGGGGCAGCTTTTCCAGTCCGTCCTGCGAGTCCAGAGATCCATTGGCTAGGAGGATTAAGTGCAAATGCCTTGCAGCTGGGTATCGGTCAGAGGCGCCGCGGCCACGGCCATGAAAAGTGCTGTGCTTGCAGGGTAACTTCTCCTTGTCGCCTGGCGGCTATTGGCTATCAGTGCTTTCGATCCCGTGGGGCGTGCTTCGAGGCATATACCCTCTGCAGCGCTGATTCGAAGCTTGTTGAGCAGTTTTTAGATGAGAGATTTGCTTTTGTTCGGCTTGGGTTTGTTGGTGGCGCTAAGCCCTCAGGTTCCAGCTTCCTCTTCTGTCCGTTTCAATACCACGTGACATTGACGCTTTTCGGACAGCTGGGAAGCGTTGGGCGAACGGTCGAGAGAAGGGAGAGCATGAGACTGGAGGCGATGTTGGTGGACTTCAAATTTCCGCGTATGGACGTTTTCGTACATCTTTTCGGCATTTACCCAAGATCTCTGATATCACGACCATACCCTCGTTGCACAGACGATCTCCTTGAATCGTACGACGAAGTTGGCTCGGCTAAAATAAGTTTCAGTGTGCGCCAAGGATCCGCCACGCCTTCCCATGAGCCACCAAAGCACAGTGTCGTCGAATTGGATGGGTGTCGGAGGCTTGCTTGTGCAGGACCGAGATAGAAAGGGAGGGGAGGGGGAAGTTGGGGAATATGTCTGGCCACGCGAGAGGGAGGCGTGTCGGCACAATAGAATGAAAATGAGAATGTGACTCCGGCCCAACCTTGCAGTAGTCGGCATAGCATCCTGTCACTTTCCTTCTGGAGAGAGAACCGGGGGTTCCTTTCGTAATTTGATGTATGGTATCCGTCCAAATGCAGACGCGCTGCAGTGACGAGGGTTTACATGGGCGAGGGGTAATTTTGAGGATGGGGTAAGTCCTTGGTGATACGAGCGAGGCTATTCGTAGATAGCCATTTGGCCTCTCCGCATGGAATTGTTGAATGATGCTTATGTCACAGTCCACTATTGGGACTGAGACTTTGACTTTGAGCTTGACTTTCCCTCTTCCGTCCGCTGGTCGATCGGTTTCAATTTAAAAGAGGGCGTATGACGGGCCGCTCACGCTCGTTCGTGCAGAGTTTGGGTGGTGCGGGGAAAGGGGCATTGTGAAATAATCAAATATTAATCAAAAAGACGATACTCAAAGCCTCCAAATACCGGAGGATGTATCCCTATGGGGAGTAATGGTAACTGCGTCTTCGACACATGCGTGTTTGTGGCGGTAAAGGAAAGGGGGGTTTGAAGTTGACAGTCTGATCTTGATGAGTTGCCCAGGCTAGGATGCAACCCTACTTATGTGCTTGGAAACAGAAGCCGAAGCTTGACTGACCGACCAATGCAAGCGGGCTAGGCTCACTTTCAAGAAACGGTCTGGGTGGTGCAAGCCTGCAGGAGACGACTTGATAATGCGTTCCTCCCGTCACACAGCATCAAGTTCATCAATCCCTCCACACGGATCTCATGTGCGCCTCTTGGCTTGCTGGATCTGTGAGAAACGAGCGAGGTGCATCTTTACTTCCGAAAGACCGAGAAAAAGATAGATAGGTATGGTCTCGATTCTGTTGGTTGTCTTCTATTTAACAATCTCAAGGGACCATTCTTGTAAAACATAGGTCTAGTCAGCTTGAAAGTCAGCACATCAGCATCGGTTAGTGAGCGCTTCGAGACTGCTCGTCGCGGGAAGCAGATCTTGAAGTTGCAGATGTTGAGAAGTCTGATGGAAAGCGCAAGGCAAGTCTGATAGCATGCAAATGAGATGGTCCGCACTCCCCTGAGGACAGAGGTTTGAAGCTCACGATGTCGCCAGCCATACCTACTTGAGACGTTCGGCAGGACTTCAGCTGAAGGATAGCATTCCGAGATATCGAAACATCGCACCGCAAATCAGCAGGCTCTGAATCGGTCGCAAGGCCCGTCGTCTTGAGTGCCTTCCATCGAGCTTCCTTCCTGACGTTCGAGATCTCGGAAGTTTCAAACTCCAAGGGCAGGCACGAGTGATCTGTGCGACTCTCGACTTCTCGATAAATAAAGGTGTCCAGTGCAGAAACTAAGCTAATCAGCAGTGATGATCAGCCACACACCGTGCTCATCCTCATCCCTGAGGACCCATTTTGCCCGACTGGGACCAAATCACCCCTCCACAAAGGTTAGGGAGCCGGCGCCGCGCCGTTTTAAGGGTGGTGATGGCTGGCTGGCTGGCTGGCTGGTCGTTTTCATCACCCAAGCCTTCAGCACCGGGTGACATGGAGCTAAGCAGACCTGGGTGAGATCTAGAGCGGCTCACGGCTTATTACTCGTGACAGGAGGCGTTGGCCCGGATGGTGGGTAGGGTAGTAGGTAGTGAGTGGGTGGTGGAAGGATGGCATGAGGGGGGTTGCTCTGCTCTCTGAATAAAATGTGGATAATCCCGTTATGTATGATAAGATTAGGTCGTGACTTTGGAATAATACAGCAGTGCAAATACAGCATCCTAGGTTTGCCCTGATCTGTTCGGGGTGCTGCCGCCTGCCTACCTGCCTGCCTGCCTTCGACGGATGGGCCCTGGATTATTGGACGAGGCCATTCCCGTGTCGTCTGCCCAGTGCCCTCTCCGCTGCCCAGTGCCCAGACACCCAGGCTCGGCGCCAATAAATATGCTCCAGGCCGGCTGTCGGTCAGAATGCAGTTTAACCTTCGCTCGCGTGTGGAAGCAGCGGGGGCTTGCGGAGCCACCAGGGCCCCCCTCGCAAATAACTGGGCATCAGCGGCAAACATATACTCCTTGCGGACTAGCTGCTGCCGCTAGAGGGCCCGATATTAAAGTCTGACGGCTGGCGCAATCCAGCGGCAGGGATGTGTCCACACTAAGGCAAACATGGGTTCTGAAGAGTAAGTGCGGGTTGCGTGAGTTGCCTGCCCTCTGAGTTCATCACGAAAGGCAGCCCCATCATTTTCTTGCTCCCCTTCCTTCTCCTCTCTTGCTTTGCTCTGCTCTGCCTCCGCTCTCCTCTCCTCTGTGGCCTTCCTGGATACAATTTATTGTCCTTTCGCACTTCGTGACATTTGGACCTCACCGGCGCTACACCTCCCGACGCCAATATATCCTAGTAGTCGGCGGCAGATAATGCTTGTGTTCTCTGCGCCTTCTACTCCATCGATACCTTGACTTCCAAGCGTGTGTTGATAGGTCCGTTGTTGCTGAGGTACATTTCCGCGCCTCCAAACCCGACGCTCTCGGGAGCTCAACTTTCACCTTGCCTGGGCACAATCCGCGCCTGCATCTTCTATCCGAGTCTTCTATACTTCAGGATACATTGATTGGAAACCTTGTTGAGCAAAGAGCCAACTGAAAAAGGTAGCTTGTTTACTGCTGGGACGAAGCGCACAAACCGAATCGACGCCGCTCTCTCCATCAGCTCCATTTATCAACAATGGCCGCTCATCACCCTTCTCCTCCTGGAGGCATGCAAATGCATCATGGCCAAGCAGCAGGCCCTCCTCCACCAGGGATGGCTCAGCATCAACAGCATTTTTCGCCAGCCATGCAACAAGTCGCCGCGATAAATGAATCCGTTTGGATGCAGATTGGTACGTTCAGTTCACTTTACTTCCAGCCACCACGCAGCGCACTAACAACCCTTTAGGTAGCTTTGCGGAACTTCTGAACAATCTTGACGAAGCTATCACTGCGTATGAACATGCGCTCCGTGCCAATCCTCGATCTGTCCCCGCTATGAACGCTATCAGTTGCATTCTTCGAACCCAGGAGCAGTTCCACAAGGCTGTTGAATACCTCCAGAGTATTCTAAAACTCGAAGTGAATAATGGAGAGGTCTGGGGAAGTCTTGGTAGGTATCATTCGAGCTTCGTTCGTTTGCCTCGCTAACTCACAAAGGTCACTGCTATCTGATGATGGATGATTTGCAGCAAGCATATTCTGCATATCAACAAGCGCTATATCATCTCAGGGACCCAAAGGTTTGTCTAACCAACTTGACAAAGTTATGCAATTCTGATGTGCGACAGGAACCAAAATTGTGGTATGGCATCGGAATTTTGTATGACCGCTATGGCTCTCTCGAGCATGCAGAAGAAGCATTCTCTCAAGTGATGCGCATGCAGCCAGACTTTGAAAAGGCCAACGAGATCTACTTCCGTCTCGGTATCATCTACAAGCAGCAGCAGAAATACCAACAGAGTCTTGAGGTACGAGAACAGAAGCGATGGCTGGTGTTTCACAAGCAGCTAATCTGACTTTGCATAGTGTTTCCGGTACATCGTCTCAGTGCCCCCGACTCCCTTGACTGAAGAGGATATCTGGTTCCAAATTGGGCATGTCCATGAACAGCAAAAAGATGTATGTAGATGCATCACTCCAAAAGTCCTTATATTAACGACTGTTTTAGTACGACAACGCGAAACTGGCATACAGGCGTGTGCTCGATCGTGATCCAAATCATGCAAAGGTCCTACAGCAGCTTGGCTGGCTGCATCACCAGCAAAGCAACAGTTTCAGCAGCCAAGAGCAAGCGATTGAGTACCTGGAGAAGTCGGTCGGCTCTGGTAAGACTCCTCAAAATGATCAGTCTAACATTTCACACACTAACACGTGGCAGACCAAAGTGATGCGCAAAGCTGGTATCTGCTTGGACGATGCTACATGTCACAACAGAAGTACCCAAAAGCGTACGAGGCATATCAGCAAGCGGTCTACCGCGACGGACGGAACCCAACATTCTGGTGCTCGATTGGCGTTTTGTATTACCAGATCAACCAGTACCGAGATGCACTTGATGCATACTCCCGCGCGATACGCCTGAACCCGTACATTTCCGAGGTTTGGTACGACCTAGGGACTCTGGTAAGTTTGCTCATCTTCGGCCAAATTCGTTTGCGCACCAATTAATGATTGGTGTAGTATGAATCTTGCAACAATCAGATTACCGATGCACTCGATGCGTATCAGCGTGCAGCTGAGCTTGATCCTTCAAATGCACATATCAAGGCACGACTTCAACTACTCCGCAGTGGACAGACCAACGGGCTTCCAGTGCAGACCAGCGCTCCCTTACCCCAAGACGTTCATCCTCAAGCCTATCAAGCAACTGGTGCTGTTGGTCCTCCAGGGCCACAATGGGGTAATTCTGCTCCCCAGCCTCCACCTCCTCCAGGTCCTCCGCTTGGCCCGTCTGCCAACGGATGGGGCCGGCTTGCTGAGATCAATCCACCACCGCATCCCGGAAACCCGTACGACCAAAGGGACCAAGCTCGAGGCCCTGGCCCAATCCCACCGCCTCCTCCACGTGCTCCAAGCCCAAGGCAGCCAGAGCAGATGAGACCATTTGAATCAAGGTTACCACCAGGACCATCTCCAGGAGGACCAGGTGGCCCAAGTGGCCCAAGTGGCCGTCGCACACCTCCTCGCGATCATCATGCAGCGATGGGTCCTTACCCTGGACCAGGTCTTTCCCAGCCTCCTGGACCACCACCACCTCCTCCGCAGCGAGTCTCCAACCCTAACTACGCTGGTCCAGGTGCTTCTGTCTTACCCCCTGCGCAATCCAACATGAACGGATCTGGCCCTGGAGCTCTGCCGCCATTTGGCCGAGGTGCAAGTCCTCGAACAGAAGTGCGACCCATCTTGGACAATCGTATGCCATCGCCAAAATCCGGATATCCACACCAGCAACAGTACCCTCACCATCCTGATATCTCTAACCCTGGTGGTATTGAAGGTGGTGCCCCAGCTCCAGCGTCTGCTCTTGTTGCCGCCGAAGCTGCTGCTGCAGAACGAAATGGTGATCGACCGGGATCGGTTGGACCAAAGAGAATGCGTGAATGGGAGGAGGACACATCGATGAAGAAGCCTGCTTCGGACGAGAACCGAGCTCGCCTGGATGACATGCATCATCGTCGACCATCGACACCTCCGCGAGAGAGTTTCCGTCGCAGTTCCTCCGAGGCCCGTCGTGCTGAAGACCAGAGACGTCTGGATGAGCAACGTCGTGATGATCAGCGACGTGCCGAGGATCAACGCAGAGTTGAGGAACAGCGTAGAGCCAACGAGAATTACCACCCTTCGGAGGCGGCTCACCACCCACCAACTCACGCACTCACCCCAAACCATCTACCACCTATGCAGCAGGGACCTCCGCCCGTTCATACTCCAGTTCATGAGCTACCCCCCCCCACCACCTCCTCCCCCAGCGCCAAAAGATTACTCAAGTGAGGAGAGAGACCAGCGTGAAAGAGAACAACGTGAAAGAGAACAGCGAGAGCGAGAGCAACGCGAGAGAGAACGGATTGAGATCCCACCCCCCCCACCACCTCCCCCAGCTGGTGAGCCGGAACGGGCCGCACGCAAGATGGATGTTGATGAGGATTATGATGACGATGCCGAGGAGGACAAGAAGGGAGGGATTGTATCGGCAACGGCCTCTGGACCCGGTTCCGGTTCCGCTTCCGGGGAAGCCAAGACGGCCTCTCCAGCGGGGCCGAATGGCCATGTCAACGGCGTCACAAATGGACAGCCAAAGGTTGAAGTCTAGTCTTGCAGATAGGAGTTTCTTTTGTTCGTGATGACTGTTGATGAATTCTGTAGAAGTGTTATTGCTCTTCAATTAAGCTTAGTGTATAGATTGAGTATTCAACCTGATTTTATGTATATTTTGATTTCGCTGTTGTGGAATGCATGAATGTATGCATGGGAGGAATGTTGAGAGCGATTTTCTGAGTGGCTCAGGTTATGCTCAAGCAAGGTCTCCAAACAACCACAAAAAAAAATTTGCTAGTACAACACATAATATACCGAGGACTATTAAAAGCATGCAACTCCCCCCTTCTTACCAAAATTCGCATTTGGCACAGTTGGAAATAGCTCTCTTTGCAACGTTATGCGAGAGTAAACTCTCTTCCCTTCCAAGTGTTTCAACAAAAATATGGTCATGCTTGGCAATACGTGGACCGATCGGACGGTTTACACTCCTTCACTCAGGTGACCACCGACCAGGACCCAGAGATGAACTGCCGTCCATACCTTACATTAATAGGAGCTCCGAGTTCTGAGTTTCTAGAAGTGAGGGGGCATTAGAGTTGTGTGGAGTTGAGTGCGGGTCGGTGGGCTGTGTTTTTAGTTTCTGAAACTCAATGCTTAGAAGGCATTGGCAAGCAAACTTGGCTGAACTACTTCGTCCGTACTCCGTTGAACGGCAGTTGTTTACTCTAGGTAAATATAGCTGCTACGGAGGGATTTAGATGCGGGTTTTAATAGATTTAGGTTCAAAATTGAAACGAAATATCTTAACCGGTGATAATTGGTAATAGATTTAGGTTTAATCCTGTTGGAATACTTGCTCCGGTGCATAATTGAGGAGTGTCATTGGAGGGTTTATGGGGGAAGTGCTACTGCAGGAGTGTTTCCTTGGAGAGTGTAGGGAGTGTTGGATTGTATATAAGAAGGGAGATCTCCATCCAGATGTATGTCTTTTTGTTCATCACCACTCACTCACTACCAGTACATTCATTCACTGCAAGAACTTCCGATCACTCTCTCAGTCTCTAAAAACCTACTGCATTCTTTCAAGCTACTCAAAACTACCAAGTCATCCAACCACCAAAATGAAGACCACAATCCTCACCACCCTCCTCGCTCTCACCAGGTACATACATACATTTTCTCTCTGCATGGTGAGATCCCTTCTAACTAACATACAACAGCACCACCCTTGCCGCCTCTCTCATCCCCCGCCAAACCGGCTTGACAGACTGTACATGTCAACGCCTGCAGAACAACGGCAAGATGGAGCAGCAGTTCGCGCGAAGCATCTGCAAGAGTGACAACCCAGATTACAACGGCGAGTTCTGCCGTGGTCTAGAGCCTGCAGATGCGTACACGGATGCGGCTTGTGTCGAGGCTATGGGGTCTTGGTATACGGATGATATTAAGGCTGAGGGCGCGGTTTGGACCGCTCTTTGCAGGGCTCCGGGACAGAGTTAGATGGTTGCATGTGTAGGAGGTGGATGGAATGTGGTGGTGGATTGTATATAGGTGCGAAGAGGGGCTGGGTTGGTGTTGGTTATGGTACATGATGAAAAATAGTTTGGTTGGAAGCTCTTGCTTCGTGGATCCAAAAGTACTGTTCTTCGTCTGCAAAGCCCTGACTTGGAGTTAGTGAAATTGTGTGAGCTGATAGTTTTTCCTGACTTTGGTCGAATGTGTAGTTTGAGTCCGGATTGCCGTTCATGTTATTCCTCGAGTCTTGATCGCATCGTATCCAAGGTCTTCGACTTGGTATCGAGAGGATTCCGAGTCGGACGTTGAGACTAGAGAATATTGGGATAAGAAGTCTTGTGCTTCGAAAATAGCAAGCTTGAAGGATTGGAGGAGTTTTTAGAAAGTTCGAGACCTCTCTCATGCCTTTCTCTTCAATCCTTCTCAATCTCTTGGTGTGTCGTTCGCATGTGTGCGGATATCCTGCCCCTCTTTCTCTCAGAACATTCCAAGGATCTGGAAGATATCGAGATTTGGTATCTGTAGAGTCCAAGGAAATTGGAATGCATATACAAACAAGTCCAGATGGGCAGATTGTTGCGTTTGAATGTTGACTCGCATTTTGAGGACATTGGGATGGTGGTATTGATACTGGGTATGATACTGGGTATGTAAGCTAATAATAAGATCTATATTAGAGATAGAAATGACCCATTTAACTGTGGGACGACGGCTATGGGTCACCTTGCAATGAAATTGAAAGATTAGAATTGTAACTTACGACTTGACCTTTCCTCGGGGCGGGCAGGTTTGTTGTGGTGAATTGGATTTGAGGGATGCGAATTTAGATGTCGTTCTGAACGACGTAGCATGCATTTTCAAACCTTGGAAATAAACAGAAAGAACCCTAATCAAGAGCAATTGTTGTGCCAATTAACAATATTCATAAGTCTTGAATGCTTCTCAGGACATTCTGTGCGATTCATTTCGAAGAGGTTTGCGCGGGGGTCTCTTGTAGTGTCCTGCTGTCCTACCTCTTCTCTTAAGCCAGTCACGTGGAAGAAAGTTCCAACTCTCGCTTAAATTTTTAGCGTCGATCTAGCGCCCGCACTGAGTACCATATCTTTTTTCGCTTTTGGAGAGAACCTCAAATCAACATCCAGTCGACAAACCATCGCCAACATGTCTCACAGAAAATTCGAGGCACCCCGACACGGCTCCCTTGCCTTCTTGCCTCGCAAGAGAGCTGCCCGCCATAGAGGAAAGGTCAAGTCGTGAGTTACAATTCTAATCTTTCAATCCCATTGAGGGGTTCTTCGTCGTCGTGGACTTCAATTTTGCGCTTCAATTTTCGTCGAGCGCTCGCTGACCTCTCAACTCCAACCAGATTCCCCAAGGATGACCCAAAGAAGCCTGTCCACCTTACTGCCACCATGGGCTACAAGGCTGGTATGACAACCATCGTCCGCGATCTCGACCGCCCTGGCGCGAAATCACACAAGAAGGAGGTTGTGGAGGCAGTCACTGTCATTGAGACACCACCGGTACGAACAACGCAGCCCGCTTGGCTTATGCCTATGGCTAACATCTTTTTAGGTGATCGTTGTTGGTCTAGTTGGTTACATCGAAACTCCTCGAGGTCTCCGATCCCTTACTACCGTTTGGGCTGAGCACTTGAGTGATGAGGTAAAGCGCCGATTCTACAAGAACTGGTACAGAAGCAAGAAGAAGGCTTTCACCAAGTACGCCAAGAAGCACTCCGAGAGCTCTGGATCTTCCATCACCCGTGAGCTCGAGCGCATCAAGAAGTACTGCACTGTCGTCCGTGTCCTCGCCCACACCCAAATCCGCAAGACTCCCCTCAAGCAAAAGAAGGCCCATTTGATGGAAATTCAAGTCAATGGAGGAAGCATTGCCGACAAGGTCGAGTTCGGTAACGGTCTCTTCGAGAAGCCAGTTGAGATCAGCTCCATCTTCGAGCAGGATGAGATGATCGATGTTATCGCTGTCACCAAGGGTCACGGTTTCTCCGGTGTCACCAGCAGATGGGGAACCAAGAAGCTTCCGAGAAAGACACACAAGGGTCTCCGAAAGGTCGCTTGTATTGGTGCCTGGCATCCATCCCACGTCCAATGGACTGTCGCCCGTGCTGGTCAAGACGGATACCACCACCGTACCTCGACCAACCACAAGGTCTACCGTATTGGAAAGGGTGATGATGAGGGTAACGCAGCTACCGAGTTTGATGTCTCCAAGAAGCAAATCACTCCGTAAGTCACCTCTTGCAATATATTCCGAAACCAAGCTAATTATTCGCAGTATGGGTGGCTTTGTCCGATATGGTGAGGTCAAGAACGATTTCATCATCGTCAAGGGTTCCGTTCCTGGTGTCAAGAAGCGTGTCATGACTCTCCGCAAGTCCATGTTCGTCCACACCTCGAGAAAGGCATTGGAAAAGGTCGACCTCAAATGGATCGATACCTCCTCGAAGTTCGGTCACGGTGCCTACCAGACTTTCGCAGAGAAGGCCGCTTTCCTGGGTACGCTCAAGAAGGACATTCAACCAGCTGCTTAAGGGATTTGGTCGTCTTGCTTTTTTCGTTCGGGATTCTCAATCTGGTGTAGGGGGGTTACATAGCATATTGTGCTCTTTGATGATCACCCAAGAAGGCATGAAATAGAACAACAAAAATTCTATGAAGACATGTCAAAAGTAATCACTTTGAATTACGTGTACCACTAAACAATAACTTCAGTACAGTTGTGAAATGTGATTCGTGATCAACATCCAATCCTGTCATGCCCTAAATTTGCAACCATCCATCTCGTACCTTGAATTCAGCTCCCCGCATCACCATGGAAACTTCGTCATCACGCACGTCCCACCCCGCAGCACCGTCCTGCTTTCCCATCCCATCCATCTACCTCTTGTCCAACAAGAAGAAACCCACTCCATCCTCCCAATCTACAACCACACCAATAACTATGCTATGGGCATAATATTCTCCTGTCTGAATATCGCGAAATCCCAATACAAAACCTCGAAATCTGCCAGCAGCAAACCCACCTCTACCCCACCCCAAACTCAAGCTTCAGCTCAAGCTCCAGACCACCAACAGCAGGAACAGCCGCCACCATTAGATCCCACGCCAGCACCAGTGCGAGAAGGGCTTGCAGTCGAGCATCTAGCTACCTCTCCGCCACCCATACACGAACCATCAGCTCAACAGAAGGCAGGAGAATCGGACAAGAGCTTACAAGGAGGAAGCAGTGCTGTGACGCCAGCTCTGGGACTGGGTACTGCGTGAGCAGCTCTCTGTTTCTCATTTCTTCCCCCTCGCGTGCTTTGGGTCGAGTTGGGGGAAGTGGCGTGTATAGAGCTGAACGGAGATTGTTTAGCACATCCGCATCCGCGACGACACGGGTAGAGGTAGAGGGAGATAAAGATAAAGATACAGGCGTAGGAACAGGAGAAGGAGCAGGAACGATGGCTACAGACGAAGATTACATGTCGTTCCTCGACAAGGCGAACCAGGATCCCAATGAAGGCGTTGCGAGGGCGCAGGGGAGTGGGAAGGTGGAATTCAAAACTACGGATGAGGGGGTTAAAGTCCCTGGGGTGATTGAGAAGGTGCTAGGGAAGGGAGATGCGTTTTATGTTAGTGATGCTGATGAGCCTTTTGTGGGCGTGGCGTTGAAGTTGAGTGGGAAGGGTTTGCCTGATGAAGGTATGTTTGGTTATGTTTTTCCTTGTTTTTGCTCTTTGTGGTTGGTTGGCTCTTGGAGTAAGACGTGGATTGGGTTGGGCTTGTTTGGTTTGAATATATGCTGATATGGCGGTGGTGTTGTGTAGCTGCTTTTGCCAAACTCATCAACCACCCTAAGCCCAAGGAAGCGGACGTTCAGATCATGGATGTGGGCGAGTGGGATACGCAGGGACAGTATAAGGATGTGGTTGAGGCTACGAGAGAGGCAGTAAAGGGGAGTGATGTGAGGGTTTATAGGGTTGTGAAGGATGGATCGAGGGTGGAGTATTGGGTTGTTGGTGTTGAGGGGGGAGAATTAGTTGGTGTTAAGGCTTTGGCTGTTGAGAGTTAGATGGTGAGAAGTAGGAGTAGCCCCGGAGATGTGAACCTGGTTTGGGCTTTGGAGATGATACTCCTACGGCGAGCGGAACAGAGCACAATGTGCTGGTACTTGCTTTGATACCGGTATACTTGAATAAAATATTGCTTGTTAGAAGCACACGATTGTAGACGATAAATTACAGCGAACTCTCACCGTTTGTGTATTCTCTAACTTGCATAGTGGTCAGTGATATCTAGCTAGCAGTACTCCAATGCTAGTAAACAGATCTCATGCTGATCTAGAAGTGGACTCGTACCAAGCAAGTCTTGATGTTTGTCAGTTCAAGCAATGCCCAGTGCTTGGATTCTGTGGTGAGTTTTCGCCAGATCTTGGTTCAAATTTCCAATTCCACGTGGAGACATGCATCTGCTTGTCATAGTTTTGGAGTCTTGTGGTCTGTCAACTCAAGCAATGCCCAGTTCTTGGGTTCGATTGTAGACTTGGTGCCGAATCATCTAATCGTACTTTAGATGTCCTCATATATTTCCGTTGACCCATATTCTTTCACAAATCCATCTCAAAAATAGCCCTTTTGAGGAGAGCTGGAGGGGGCGGGTGAAGCGTGGGTACTCAGTGCTCTTCGCATCTGGCTTAAAGCGCCTTATTTGTAATATCTTATTAATTCAACTCTCCCTGTTCGAAGCAACGGCAATCCCGTTGTCTTAAGCACAGAGACCAGCTTTGACGGATGGATCTAGTCCGAAATCCACTCCAGACCAGCCCCCCAGATATCCTCTCCACTGTCGGTACCGAGAGGTAGATGTTCGGAATATGATATATGGGCATATCTCAGCCTTCTTTCTCCAGACCTCCTCTTGTGTTTGGAATACCCGGTACTCAGGCAGATAACTCCACAGCCACTGTCAACTGTCAAGCAGCCTGTGACGGAAATAAACTAGGATCTTCGGAATACAGTACATTACAGAACGAAAGATGAAAAAAACGGTCATGATCCACTGTGATCTCCAACGAGCTAGTGTTTGAAGATTTTTCTGCAGATTCATCACGTGGGATCTCGACTTGTTTTAACTTCAAGGTTTAGGTAATAGTGGGTGTTGACCACCCATTATTAGTGCGAGGTCCTTTTTTTCTCTTTTCGTTCCTCGTTCATCGAGTTATTTTCTTGCGGATGATTGAGTTTTAGGCGAGGGAGAGAGAGTTTGCTGAGAGTTTTGATATGTACCCCAATTGACTCTTATTCTGATGTTTTGACTTTAACAACGGAGGTGCTTCCTTTTTTCTGAGATGCCAAGGCTTCTGGGCTGCTCTTGATGCAACGGATTGTCGTCATCTCCGAGAGACTGCCGGGGTGTGTGGGCGGAAGGGGCTGGCCTAGAATGGAAGATTTCTGATTTCTTCCCGTTCGTTCGATAAGGAAAGAGGTGGGTGGGCGGCTGACAGGGGATGGCAGGGCAGGGCATGGCATGGGAAAGGGGAAAGGGGGGACGAGCAGGAGGCGAAAGCCAAGAATAGCACTGTAAATAGGGTGGCGACCAATGAAACCACGCAACACGCAAGCTGGTGGGTTGTGTTCTACGGAGTGTTGAATGTTGATCAACCGGACACTAATAAACTAAAAACAGGCGAGCGGTACTTGTGTGTTGTTGATCGGGAAGGACAACAAATGGTCAAGGCAAGCACTGAATTATGAGGTGAGGATAATGCTACTCTAATAGTCTAATAGAAAAGTAGAAAGACCTTTTCGATTCCAGGAAATTTAATCTCCTGTATTCCAATAATTCAATATTTAATAGAGTGGGTTGAACGCTGGGCTGGCTGGGCTGGCTGGGCTGCAGGTGCTGCTCGCTGTTGCTTTCGCTTCCCCCTGAACTTTACTTAGCCGGGAACAAACTTTCAGCGAGACGAGACCCTCACAGCCCTGTCTGTCTGTCACTGCAGCAGCGTACCGCACCGCACCGCAGCGTACAGCGTACCTGACCTGCCCTGACCTGCCCTGACCTGCCCTGACCTGCCCTGACTGCCCCCTACCAGACAAACCACGCCTACTGTACTGCACGCCTTCCAAGTTCCAAGCCGATCTGCTAAGACGGACAATCTCCAAACTCAACCTCTTGTCTTCCTTGTCAACAACAACACCAGGAACAACAACATCAACATCAAACACCTCGCCAGCAACCAGCAAAAAATCCCGAAGAAGAGCATCTTCAAACCTCCTGCTGAAAGAGACATCGCGGAGCTTGTTACGGTTACGCCGAATACCCACCCGGCAGCGTTTGGGAGGCACTGCTGCACTGCACACCCACCCGCGTTTGCCCCTGTCGATCCATCCTAGCATCCATCCCATCGAATCCCAGCTCCAAACCTTGGCTTGGCGGCAAAGAACAGGCCTGCCCAACCCAGATCAAACCTTGAATTGGGTCTTTGCGAGCGCTGTTCATGTTCATCCTATCTCCTTCTACTCTCCTCTCCTCCTCAGTCCAAGTCCTTCAACACTTGCATCACCACCGACCGATTTCCTTCTCTGCCTCCCTCTGGACTCGGATTCACCCTTGGTTCGACTCCTCGACACTCGTTTACCTCCCTGGATTTGTTTTCCTAGACTGGTTCCTACTTTCCCTCGACGCTGTCCTCTTTTCCTCAACATCTCATTGCCCTCGATTTCTCTGCGCTTCAACTCCTGTACAACAAAGTCCAATCGAAATACCCGAATTTCCTCGCAGATAACCCGTTCAATTGATTGAAGGAGACTGAAATAAGCTGGAGGGACTTGAAATATCTCAGATTGGGGACTTCGATCGCTACCCCTAACGAAATAATCAAACACCTTTGGATACTCGCCATCCGCAAGCTTTATGCTAGGGGGTACTTGGATATCATAGCTCTTGCCTCTTTCCTTGCTATATCGCTATGTCTTCAGACGGGTTACAGCCCAAGAGGCCGCTACACATAACGGTCAATTCTGGCAGCGGAGGGGATCTGTTAGATAGGATGCGGCCAGAAAGCCCCATGTCGGCTACAACACCAGGAACGCCTGGATTCTCGAGGAATCTGCTACCGCAAGCACGCCCTGCGACAAGCCAGTCGTCTAGACTTCCAGCTGCGGCTTCAAATCCGTTCTATGGCACAGGAGGCCTCGAGTCAACCGACTCGCTACTACTGCCCCCTTCTTCGCGTGCAAGACCAAGATATCAGGATTCTCCAGGTCCCTCGCGCTCAGGATCGGCAATGTCATCACGGCGGACGAGTTGGGGTTCAGAAGCCCCCAGTTATCGAGACAGTCGGCATGCCCCCTTTGGTTCTCCATTCGCTTCTCCCTTTGACGACTCAAGAGCTCCTTCGCGGGCTGGCAGCGACGATGACCTTGTCAATACACAAACTGTATCGGAGAAATACAATATCATGCCTTCTGCCGGGTTACTACTCTTTCCAGAAGACGTAGAGAAGGATGACTGGTTGCATAATCCTGGACCAGACGATAACAAGCGTGATAAGTGTGACATATGGACGAAAAGAGGGATTACGAATGTAGGGGGTTTGCTGATTGTGACACTGGGCCTTCTGGTCTTGTTTATTGGATATCCTGTTTTGTATGGCCTACTTGCTTCGATACATTTTCCTGTCGCTAACTCTCCCCAGGACCTTTGCTCGCCAAGTTGTGGGAGTGCCCACTAGCACATGCAAAACGGACCCAGACTGTCTATCGGATCAATTCCCACTGCTTTCGAATCAAAGGATTGGACTTATCGACCCAGACACGCCGGATTCGGCGAAAACTATGACTTCCAATGACGGGAAAAAACTGAAGCTCACGGTATGTTTGGCATACTTTTCGGGAAATAGGCGAAACCTAATGTCTATAGTTCTCTGACGAATTCAACACCGACGGACGGACTTTTTACGATGGTGATGACCCGTATTTTCAAGGTGTAGATATTTGGTATGGAGTCACTCAGGATCTCGAATGGTACGATCCGGATGCGGTATCAACAGGCAACGGAACCCTCAATCTTAGATTCGATGCTTTCCAAAACCATAATCTCAATTACCGGTCTGGAATGGTGCAATCTTGGAACAAACTTTGTTTTAAGGGTGGACGCCTAGAGGCGAGTATCTCTCTGCCTGGACGTGGAGATATTCAAGGTTTTTGGCCAGGTTTCTGGGCGATGGGCAATCTCGGCAGACCTGGGTATCCTGCAACTACCGATGGTATGTGGCCTTACAGTTACGAGGACAAGTGTGATGCTGGAATCACCGCAAACCAAAGTTCCCCCGACGGACTCAGTTTGTTGCCCGGAATGAGACTGCCAGCATGTACTTGCAAGAACCAGGACCATCCAAACCCAGGTGTTTCTCGCTCATCCCCCGAAATTGATGCTATCGAAGCTAGTTCTGGATTCATGGGTCCTGCACAGTATGATGGGGCTACAGGAACTGCATCACAGTCTTTGCAGATTGCTCCATTCGACATATTTTACCAACCAGACTACGACTACATGGAAATTTACGATCATTCCATTACCGGTATGAACGTATACCGTGGTGGGCCCTACCAGGAGGCTTTGTCTGCAGTGACCTGGCTCAACAACGACTGGTACGATGGCAAAGCATATCAGACATATGGCTTTGAGTACACCCCTGGATCTAATGGCGACGTTTCCTGGTTTGTGGGCAACGATTACACCTACAAAGTGGATTCTCGTTCTCTAAGGCCAAACGGTAACATTGGCCAACGAACCGTTCCAGAAGAGCCTCTGAGCATCATCATGAATTTTGGCATGTCGAATAGTTTCGCTACTGTGTTCTTGCCCAATTTGGCCAAGTTGATGCCAGCGACCATGAGGATCGATTATATTCGCATCTACCAAGAAGAAGGCAAGGAGTCTGTCACTTGTGATCCGGAAGGTTATGAGACGACTGAGTATATCAGACAACATCCCGAACCTTGTAAGTATCTTGGTTTGATCATTGGAAATCAAGCTAACATAATATTTTTCAGATGCAAATCCAAACCTCACCCTATGGAAAGACACAAATTATACATGGCCTACGAATACTTTAGTCGACGGTTGCACCGCTTGAAAACTTCTCTGGAGCCAGGACCTACCAGAACCCCCTGTACAAATTGCTTTTTTTCTCTTCAAACTACATAATACCCTGGAATCGGAAACGAACGACACGCGCAAAAAGAAACATAGAAGGCGGGAAAACGGCGCCAAATCATCAATCGCATTTTCATGGATAAAACCACATTCATCCGCGCGCGGTCCTTCAATAATAGCATTGCGAAAACGGAGTTGGCGCTTTAGAACTTTTATTTTCTTGCATGGATGCATTTTTTTCGGCTCTGGCATCTGGGAGATGTCACCCGCCTTTTTTCTCCGTTCTTGTCCATCGGACATTTGTTTGGTCTCGATGTGTTTAATGTACAGTACAATACCTTGAGCCGGCGGCGATGGGTTTTCTTCATTCTTGCATGGTGGCTTGTTTTTGTTTTAAGCTGGACGGGCATTTTGGTAGTGAGGGGTAACTCCCAACCCCCACAATGGATAGATATAGTCCACTGGATTCGGCATTTCGCGTTAGATGGATACATACTCTAGATGAGTTTCCTTTACTGCTGCATAGAATGCGGGAACGGGATGGGATGGCAAGGACAAGGCGGACGAAGGGCCGATTCTGATGATATGATAGATGGGGACGAACGGACGGACGGAAGGAAGGCGGGGAAAGCGGCGGAGACAAGTCGTGGAGAGAAGAGATGCGAAGAGATCAAAGCCTCTACTTGGAGGAGAGGACTTGGATGTGTGAGGTATTGGATACTTGGGTATTGTATAGTTGTCCGTTCGCCCGCCCGCCCTTCCGCGTTGAAAGGGATGAGTACGTACATAAGAGAAAGAGAGAGAGAATAAGAGGGTGTAAAAAAAGAATGAAGAAAAACAATTCAAAATAAGAATGCGTCCGGACTTCTCTGTGTGAATTTTCGAAAAGGTGAAAGGAACCTTTAGTTGTGGGTGGATGGGTGGGTGGTTGTATATGTCTGAAGGATGGTTGGTGTGTTTTGGGTCTGGGTTTGTTGATTTGCGAGATCGCTTATACGGAGTGAGATAGATCACGCTGAAGGGGGACTGCATTGTATCATGCATTCACTGATTTGAAAGTCCTATTTAATTCGCATTATTTTGCTAGAGGCCATGCTTATCTTCTACCCTGCTCACGTCATGTCCCTCCAGGACGTTCCCTAGGAAGGGTTCTAAAGACCATTTCCCAACTCCAGATGTATTCCGTACAAAACTCCATTTCGAATCCCACGCTCCGCTAGTACTCCGTAACATGATATTTCCTTGAACAAGACTCAGACGCAGACTCAGACATAGGCAAATCCTCAAGCGCCATCATCAATCAACAAAGGGCTGTAACGACGCATCAACCTTGATCCCCGATTCTCCTGCATCTCTAGCCTTATTCTTCTTCCTCATCTCACGACCTCTCACAATTGAATTCGCCACCCTAGCTCCCACCGGACCTTCCAGATTGAGCAACTTTGGCTCCGCCGAAGCACTGCTCTCTCCTCCCCAAACACCACCGAACTCCACGGCACTGAGTTTCATGTGCTTCTTCATCCGTCTGAAGATCCTGTTCCAGCCCAATACACTGCCTTCTAACCACATGTTGTGCCACCTAATGACTTTTAGGGTGCTGCAGTGTCGTTTGAGGAACTCGCTCATGCCGGCTTCGCAGGTGGTCAGGACGGTGAGTTCTAGGGTGTGGAGGCGAGGCCAGGTCATGCCTTCTGTGATGCGTTCCCAGACCACAGGGACGTTCATCTGACGTTGGACTAGGACGGACTTTGGTATCGAGTCTTTGTCGTCGAATGTTAACCGTAGAGTCTCCAATCCTTTCGCTGCTCGTAGAGCTTTGCCCAACTCTACATGACGAGCCCTCACCACTACCTGCTCATCCCAATCGTCGTAATCCGGCTCCAGGACCAAGTCAAGGTGTCGTAGGTATGTGAATGCTTTCAAGTGAAGGTCCACAGGTGGAGTATTAAAGAACGACCAGTGTACTCGATGTGCGTTTAGTGTCTCGGGAGGAGTGGGCATTCCTGCGGCTGCGAGAAGCAGTGAACCAAGACCTCTCGTCCCCGTTTCCTCCTCATCGCTGATTTCCCCACCATCCATCATCAAGCCCGGTATAGACATCGTGCTCTCGTATGCCTTCATCATCGTCTCGGAAGTACATCCATACTCGGAACTCATCTCAATCGTCTTCAAGATAGGGAATCTAGGGAGCGCCTGTGCCAGCACACTGAAATCGTAATTCGTCCTCTTCATATGCATCTGTGTGTCCAGCATGGGCTTGTATGCTTTCCAAGCACCCGCAATAGCTCCCTCGCCGAGATCCACCGGTATACCTCCCACTTCCTCTATCTCCAGCACGTTAGATCTGAATTCTGGGAACTCGACTTCCTCCAGGAAGCGCACTTCGTAGGAGATGCTCGAGACGTAGCGGCGTAAGGAGGCATGGTGCGAGATATTAAGGAGGTTCTGGAAGGATTTGTAGTTGAACATGACGTGGAGGTTTCTCACGAGCTGCCGTTGCCCTACTGCTCCAGCGATGCGACATGTTCTGCGGAAGTTGCATAGGCTAGGTAGGGCCATGAAATCGCAGATGATGTGGAGGACTTCCACAGGGAGGACCTGCGTCATGGATCTTCCAGCGCCGTTTGTCGTCGCCATGTTTGGGGGTCGAGAATTTGTGGTGGGAGAGAAAGGGTGGGAAACGTCCAGGTGTTGTAGCTCTAGATCAGGACCTAGGTGCGGACAGTGAAGTGACGAAATGACGTTGTGCTGGCCAAACTTGAGAAGGAACGAAAGGAAAGCTTTCTTTGCCGATACACCCAACGCCAAGGTAGGTAGGTATTATGGCATTTGCATCGATATCCCTTGCCGAGTGAAAGCGATGCGAGCAGAAATCAGACGATTGTTATCTATGTGAGGTTTCAAAAGGCTCGCAGGATGTCCCTTCCGCTCGGAGACGCGTCCAGATGCGCGATGTGGGATGCAGGGACGGACCTCTGATAAAGTGGAGATCAGATCAAATCGGATTGTGTCGAAGAGAATCCAGATCCTTGTTCTTCTGAAATGAATCGTTTGGACCGAGGTAGAGGTAGGTAGTGTAGTGGTTTTAGATTGAAGAGAGAGGAGAGAGGAGAGAGGAGAGGATGGATGTCAAGATAGAGAGGGGGAAGTGATAAAGGGGAAGAGATTCGCCATGTGGAAAGGATGTAGTCAGTTAGTTACTCAGCTTCCTGGTATCGGGAAAGCATGATTGATGGGTTGGACCGACACTAGCCTCATGCAGCCCTACGACACTTATTCGCCGAGGGGTTACTGGCAACTGACTGACTGTCAACGCTGGATATTCTGTTGGACTGTTACCTAGACGTTCTTATTAGGAGTTATGAATTTTTGAGTTAGAAAGCTAAATGTCTAAGATAGTTAACGTAGGTGCAGTAGTAATCGACAGGTCAAGAAATATTAGTGGGACAGAATGGGGTAATTATCTGTTCTGAATGACCCATCCTGGACACGACAGCAAAGGGTGATATATGGGATACTGTGAATTCACGGCCTGCCCTAATGATACCTTCAAGCATAAAATTTATCCGCTTTCACTGGTGTTGTTAAGACGAAAGCAGAAAAGTTTGAGACTCGGTTCTGGGATATCAAGCTCAATTGGACGACGAGATGGGATGACAGGAAGGTACAGAATATCACAGCATCAACAGAATTAACCTGAACCTTTACTGTATAGAAGTCTCCTCTGCCAAGCCTTTCTTTACCAAAGCTATAAAATATCGCTTTGAAAGAGTCTTTTGATGGTTAGTTTCTTTGTTTTGATCTGAGTTATACCGTATTAATTAATCCCTGTCAGGTCCCAGTGAAACATGTCTTTGACATAGAGAGGCAACACTAAGTCCAATGAGGCGAGACAGATTGCGTGCACCAAACAGCCGAAAAGCGCAGCCAGGAGTCGCAGAATCAGAGAAAGGGCGATAAATGGGGGCAGGGTACTGCGGTTACAGAATCAGAGCAGCTGAGACCAAGTTCTCCTATGATCAACTGATATCCTTTCTTGTATTGAGCATTTTCCTCACTCCCGATCCCAAAGCAGATCTTCTTCACATCTTAGACGCCAACCTGCCCACGATGGATGCCCCTCCCACAATATGTACAAAAATGCGCGCGTGAGCTCTCGCCCCACTGAGAACAAGAACAAAAAAGATGAAAAGATGCATTTCCAACATTTACACTTCGCCGCCCTCTCCCTTGAAGAACCCGTGATGCCCGGATGCGCCTCTGCCTTCGTTTATCATGCTCTCAGCATCGCCAACTTGCTTGCGCTCGCTGACTTCTCGGGTATGTCGCAGTTTGAGGTTCATCTGCTTTTGCCACAGCCTCGTCAATCCTTGAGACGGTGTCGAGTTCGATGAGAAACCCACACCGCCCCTCATGACTGCTGATTGTTATTGAAGGGGTTCCGAGGAACTGGATAGGCGGTTGAGATGAAGGTATACGTCTGTTCCGTAGCTGCAAAATGATTAGCTCGATGAAATGTCTCGCTAAATAAAGTCCATCACTTACCCTTCCATACTGATCAACTTCAAATCTCCTCCGAAATATCGCGCGTATAATCTCGAGATAGGCAACCCGTACCCAAATCCAGCCATAGGCGCCTTGAAATCACTCTTGTCGAAATCTGGATCCAGACTGGGTGTTGTATCCACGGTAGTGTACATGTAAGTCCAGACGAGAGGGATGGCACTCCGAGGTATTCCACCACCTTCATCTGAGATCTTGATAGTGATGTCTTCCTTTCCTTCCGCTACCACAACTTTGGTAACTGGAAATTCATCCTTGTCCTGTCCGTGTGTTTCCACAACTGCACGTAGGGAGTTCTTCAAGGTCTCGAAGAGCATATGCGACAAATGTCCTGGAACATACATGAAGTTGAGATTTGGAGGGCACACGAGTTGGACTTTGGGCGCATCAAAAAGTCCGTAGTGATCCTCGCAGACGAATCGAGCATTCTCAATAGCTTCTTGGGCTAGATCTCGGACATTGGTCTTCGTGCAAATTATTCCCACATATGTTGGATCCTTGTTGTGACTCTGGTCCGTCAAAGCAATATGTTGTCCAATCAACATCCGAATTCCAATACGGGACATGTAGAATCGATCCAAGAATGACTGAATATTGTTGTCGATTTGCATCCGTTGCCTTTTGCGCTTGTATTCCAGAATACCCTGAGCAACAGTCGTTACCACTCCGTCATGCCGCCGTTTGATGGTATTCAAGGTATCCGCGAATCTTTGATTGTAGTCGTGAAGCTCGGGGGGCCAGTCGGTGCTGTCTTCCACAGTTGCAAAGTACCGCCTTGCCGCTGCCGCCGCCTTTTTTGCTTCCCCTCCATTGCCGTTCCCGTTCCCATTTTGCTGCCAAGGCGAAGAGGTGTATTGGCCCCTCTCTACGCTGGGGTTCTGTGTGGCTTCGGTGAGAATTTTGGAGGTCCTGCCATGCTGCTTTCCAGGCTTCATGAGTCGATCTCGCACATCCTTCGAAAGTTGCGGTCGTGGAAGTGTTGTTATCTCCTGTATAATATCACATGTCAGCGGTTCTCCCTAGTTTTTGCTGGCCTGAAGGAGGAGTATTACCTCGAAAGACTGCGCATACCAGTCTTGGACTCTCTTGATAGATGGCATCTCATTCAATCCATCTGGCAGATCTCCAAGCTCTTGTACTCTGTGGGCGAGTCGTATTGGAAGCTCTTCGGACAAGAATTGAGAGGCACGGAAAAGGGTACCTGATTTTGCCAGCAGAGTTAGTACAAGCTCGGCCATATATGCTTGACTGTGAATAATAGAAGACTCACCAGTTGACGGCCTCTCGCCGAATTGGACCATCTGCCTCAAGCTCACACCGGTTGCAGGGAAGCCGGAGTAGTGCTTGATGGTGTCCATCAGCCTCTCTGACTTCTTCCACGACATCTTGTAGACTGTTGCTGGCCCTCAGGCCTATGGATGGTATTCAAAGCTCCGTTGACACTGGATTGCCTTCTCTGCCATGAGCTGGTCGCCGCTTGAAGCCCCCCGCGTTCTCCGAGGTAATGGAGCTGGATTAGATCGGATCGTATGCCGAGGTGAGACTTTCAATTGATGGCAGCCTTTAGCAATTAGCAATGTGCAATGTGCAATGTGTAACGTGCAATGAGTTGAGGAAGCAGCTTGAGGATGAATTGAACAATGAGTGTTAAAGGTGAAAGCGAGAAATAACGAGACAGGAGTTGCAAAGGCTTTGTCGTGTGATTCATCGTCTGGAATCTTTCCTCCAGATTTTAGCGTTACTATTTGGCGGGCGAGTGGATTTACCCCCGCACCACTGACTGGGCGTCGGCGTGCTTTTGCAGGGGGGAAGGGAAGGCAAGGAAACATGGATGGCTATTGACCAGCTCAATTGTATGTCAATCCTAAGAAAGGCTTGTATTTCTTGGCCGGTTTCTACAGCTGTAACGTACGTTCCTTCTGAGGTAGATTTCATGCCCTTTTCTTCAGTCACTTTGCTTTGTTTACAGCTTTACAGGTTTACAATGCTGCCCCTCAATGGCTCGGCTTTGTTTGCTTCACCGTCCCCAAAGGTCGCTTGAGCTCTCAGCTGATAGGAATCCAATCACACTTAATCGCAAGCTAAACAATCCGAACCTCGGGCATGGAAATTCTCGGGTATGGTGTCTAATTGCGGAGCATCTCGGGGGTCGCTATTCGCTTCATTAACTGCCGAATAGGGGGTTCGTTACCTAGACCTGCTCCAAATCAACAAGCCTTTCAAGGGCCTTTATAAGCAAGGTATCTAGGTAGCTTCTTGTCAGAAATAAGTACCTAGGTGCCCTGGAAATTTGTTAAATGCCTAAAGGAGAACCGAACCGAATCAGCTTCTGTTATTGCTTTGCAGTTGTCTATTTCTAGCGCGCTTGAGGTGTCGAGGTGGAGGAGAAGTTTTGTATGTTGTTTAAACGAGGAAAAATTCCATGGACTCTGGCCAGAAAGGATTTCCAAAAGACTGATTGCTATGTTGTGATAGCAAAAAATAATGGCTAGTCGTTTGAATCGGGTGCGTGATCACATTGGCGAGATCCAGACGTTAACTCCAATCAAGTGAAGGAAAGTGGGTGGACACTGCAAACCCAACCCCGGTACTGTGGAAAGTTAAGCATATAACGTGAAAGTAAATAAAACCTCCAGCTTATTTGGATGAAGAAGTCAAGAAGAGGCTTTTTTTAAACTTTTAATCTTAGAAATATTAAGTTAAAGCATTAAAGGTAGATAAATTCAACTAATCAAATGCTTCGATTCCCCAGCAACAGGATAGCAACGAAACAGGGTTCAGTTCTCAGTGTCCACCCCCTTCACGTACTGTGCCGCTGATGTACGCCTATCCTGTAATTCTTCCGTATGAAAACAAGCCGGTCCCCCCGAGTTTCTCCTGTAGTAAGTGTTAAACACCGTTGAATTTCAAGTGAAGCAGGCACAACCAAGGGGATCCAGAAAGGAAGCCGCGCAAAGCAGCCACTTCACTCCTCTCTCAAGACATCTCCTCCCAAGTCTAAACTAAGACAACCAAACAAGTTCGTAAGCAACCATGGGCCTCGCACCAAGACTTGCAACCTCATGGGCCTCCATGAAACTCGACACCCGCAACCTCACCTCCTCTCGCGCCTCTATTCTGCGCCTGCTATTCCTTGTCATCCTCTTCTGCTGCGGTGCCTACATCCTCTTCCTACCACTCTCGTATATCTTCCATGGCATGTCTATACACAATTCCAAACCCGTGATTCTTGAGCCTGGAGAAGAGTGAGTCTATGTACTCCTCTTTCTGCCTAATCAAGAACTCATGTGCGGTTTGTAGTGCCATCAAGCATTTTGCTGGAAGCCGAGAATGTGGGATCTTGCAAGAGGATGTTTATACTGCGCCATGGCCGTTGGATCCTAAGGTCAGTCCGTTTTGTGGCAAGAGAGCAGGTCTCTTGGAGGCCCTGAGTGGTGGTGGGAGGTACGGGTTTGATGAACCATTTGTCGGCAAAGGTACGTTGTATCTATCCACTGTTCTAAGATGCACGTCTAATATCGGACTGTCTAGACTGCACTTACAGGTGGTTCTCTACTCCTGAGATATGCATGATCATTGAAAGATTCAATGCGATTACCTTCGTCGGAGACGACATTGCACAGTCCGTCTATAGCGCTTTCAACATCCTGCTACGCGAGGATCTTGCTCTTGGTGGTCTTCAGCAGTGGACTATGAGTGACGAGGACAAGGCAAAGTGTAGATGTCACAACCAGTTTCTAGACATTGAATGTCAGAGATTCGCCGTCAAGAGTAGTGACGATGTGAAGAAGAACGACAGTGGAGATCGGAAGGGAAGCCCCTACTTCTGTGACTGTAAGTCTCAGAAACTCCTTGCGAAATTTGCTGTAGCTGAAAAGAAAGATGTGCCTCACGAGTTCATATCTGTCAACAGCGTGCCCACTTCTCCAGCCTCCCAGACCAACTACGAAGATCTCACATATGGCAAATCGAATCCATGGCAACCCTCGCCTATGATCTTCTCGTTCGGCCACGGTTCGGCTTTCGACACTGGTATAGCCACTCGAGCCATCGACGAATGGTCAACGCTCGCCACAGGAGCCGAGCGTAACATCCCAATGCTTTTCATTAGCCCACCAGCGTTCGGAATCAATAAAGCCCCAAGTTCGGCTCCCAGAACTGGAAATCTCGCAGCATGGAACTTTCACACGGAGATGGCTCCAGTAGCGAAGGAAAAGCACTTTGATGTTTTGAGTCTGTATAACTTGACGTTGCAGGCGTCGTCGGTGGATGGAGAAAGGTTTGGTGAGGAGGTGGCTTTGGTTCAAGCTATGATGATCATCAACTGGCTCAGCAAGCTAGAGACTTCTTGATTGGGGAATGGAGTGGCGGAGATTAGATGTGCTGGACTGAAAATATGGTCTACAAACCTGCATACTATTCGGGCTAATTACAAGTTCCGAGGGATGAGAGTAGCTACCCCGAAAGGAATGTATGATTTACAAGATTTTTCAGATTAGCTCAGGAGCACGGTTATTTCTACGTAATGAACAGGAGAACGTTTCAAATTATCATGTTAGAGAGGTACACGAATTGAAGCAAACTTCTGAACCGAAACTCCGCTCTTCAAAATGCCAACAAATGCCGATCTAAACGCCGCATATCAACCAGGTACAAGAAAACCGCTAAGCTTTGTACAAAGTGTCCAGGAAGCCACTAGCCAGCTCAACCACCACGCTCTTGTTTGGCAAGCTTCCAGCAACACCATACAGCGCAGCGCTATCACCCAGGCTCTTTCCCTTGGCACCCTTGCCCTCGACAATTCTAACACGCTCCTTCTCCTTCTCGCCCTCAATAACAGCCTCAAGATCAGCAACAAGCCTATCCCACACCTTGACAATGGGTAGAGTGACAGCTACGTGGATAGCTGGCGGGCTTTGCAGCGAGTTCAAATGCCATCCCTTAGCAGACATCGCATCGGCAATATCATACACATCCAGCGTCTTCGAATTGAATGCCACAACCGAGACTAACGGGTGGCCCAGAACCTCCAAGTCGCTGTTCAGCGCAGGGTTGTGTTCAATAGCATCGACAATCTTCTTAGCCGCACCCACAATTTCAGAGCAGGACTTGATATATCCCAACTCGCCGACACTCATGAGACTTGCCCAGCACCCTGCAATCAACGCACCGGGTCTTGATCCCGCGATCGAAGGGGAGGCGTAAACGCCGCCGGACCAGTCGGGCGAGATGAAGTACTGGTAGCTCCTGAGTTTCTCGTTGCGGTATAGACATGTCGAGTTGCCCTTTGGTGCGAACCCGTACTTGTGCGTGTCGCAACTGATACTCGTCACGCCCTTGAGTCTGAAATCGAAGAGCTCAGTCTCGAAACCAGCTTTCTCGAGGAAGGGCACGAGGAAGGATCCTAGACAGCAGTCGACGTGTAGGTTTATCTTGCGCTTGAGCGCGAGCTTGGAGAGGGAGGTTATGTCGTCGATGATGCCGTGGGGGAAGTTGGGCGCTGAGCCGACGAGGAGGACTGTGTTGCTGTTGATGAGGCGGGCGACGGAGGGGATGTCGACTTGGTAGGAGGGCGCTGGGCAGGCTACGAGGTGGATTTTGATCCCGAAGTATTCGCCTGCTTTGCGGAAAGCTGTGTGGCCTGTCTCGGGGAGGATCCTGAGAAGTCTTGTTAGTAAATGTATTAGTGTTGTGGATAGTGTGGACTTACATCTCTGGCTCAGTAACACCCCGCTCTGCATATGCCTTATTTCTGGCACTCAAACACGCCATCAGGATAGACTCTGTTCCTCCACTGGTAGTCACGCCCGCAGATCCACCAGGAGCATTGAACATAGTCAAGACCATCGACACAATCTCCGCCTCCATCTTCCTCACACCCGGGAACACATCAGGATGGATCGGGTTCGCAACAGTGAACTTCCCAAAGGCCTCAGTCTGCAACTTTATCAGGGAGTCTCCTCCGTGATACACAGCACCGGAAACAAATCCGTCCTCCCATCTCGTGTGATCCATGTTGGCCAGGACTTCCAACTCCTTCAACACTGTCTCCTCAGACCATCCTTCCTTCGGCAGCGTGAGATATCGTACAACGCCCGGTCCAGACGGCACAAGCTTCCCTTGCAGCTTTGTGACGGCTTCGGAGACTTGTTTCTGGACTTGCGACCGTACGCCTGGTGCGCGGAGGAAGAGACCGTATGCGTATCTGCGGATGGCAATATATGTATCTGCGAATGTACCGAACAATCCACGTCCCTTAAGCTTCAGTAAGCCCTTCCTTGTCCATCTCAGTAGAAACAGGAAGAATATAAGATTGCGAAACCTGTAGATGTATTGCGATTAGTCTACCTGCCCACCCTTCAATCAATTGGGGGGAGCTGCTGTAGAAACTTACAAGTCGATATTGAGAGACAGTAATTGGCCGCTCGATCCAGCCTTCTTGATCGCAAAGCTGTTGCGCAAACTCGCGGATAAACTCGAAGTGCCCGGCATGTTTTCGATTCGTTATAGTGCTCTCTCGAATATGCAGTCAGGAAGGAATGGGGAACGAAAGGCTGAAGGAAGCTTAATATGCCTTCGTACCTTCACCCGGTCCGTTTGGAAATGGAGATTGTTAACCTGAAATCATAAAGGTCGCTATCGCACTCGCTTGGGGATCTTTGCCGAGGTGAAAGCACATGCAATAGAGGCAATTGCTACTTAAAAGGCAGTTGAGAACCTTTGCAATCCACCTGCTGCCCTGCTTGTATCGGAGCCGTTACCGGATTCAATTGTAACTTGGTACAACGGATCTGGAGTTGGGCCGTTGAGTGGCGGATATGGCTGCTAGGCGTTGTGGAGGTTCCCAATAGAGACACCTCACTGCCTTTGTCAGCCTTGTCCACGGGCGCTCGGCGCATTGGAGCGCGGGATGGCAAAATATTTCTATCTGCATTCCAAACAACTGTTTCAAACCCGATGGGGCGTTACCTTATGACCTGTGACGTATTTGATTGTACTTTCTATACTTCGACATTCAAGGTACTTGCTTGCTTCGGACCTACAATAACTACTCCGGCTCAACCATCCTCTTGAATTTCCAAACTCGAACAACAGTGCCCATTGACTGAGGGTATGTGAACATAATATACAGTACAAGAGAGCAAAATTGCACTCCCACAGATTTCATCGCTGCAAACGCCAGTTCTAGAGGGGCACCCGTACCCATATGCAGATGCTCATGCAAAGATTATACACACCTCATGCCAGACATTTACTTCATGTCGTCTTCCCCCCCAAACGCCAGAACGCCATCCTCGATCTTCCTCACCGATTCGTCGTTTGGGTTGCGTCGTGGATCGTAGATTATAAAGGGCCCCCAGCCATCCCTTCTAGTTGTGTGAATATTGGACAAGAATTGAAACGTGGTTATCGTTGGTGGAATGCTGTCCTCCATTGTTTCGAAAATGGTTCTGCCTCTCCTTCGCAGCTTCTTCCAGCTTGATCACATCCCACAAATCGGATCACAAAATCCCCATCTTTGTATGCCCCTTCTGGAGAAGCAAGCTCCTTCTTGCTGTATGCATTCAAGGCCCTTTGTGGTACAAGAGCCAGTTTCGAGAGGATTGTGGGATGCCATTGTACGATGTGTTCCTAATAGCTGGTTAGTCTATGCATTGAAGAAGAGAGTCTAATTCGCTTACAAGAGCATGTGTCTCTGCCTTCTGGAAGTTGTAAGATCTGTATAATGGATCAAACCACGTATCCAGAAAGAACTTGGCCCAGTCCCCTTTTCGAATAACGAAACTGCCCTGCGATAATCCCTCCTTGTCTTGAGTAAGGACAAAGTCGATGTTGGCTCCTTTCAGATGTGGGAAAGTCTTGATGACACTGTCAGGGGGCACAACTGACTGATCCCTGATCATCAAGCTCTCCAGTTTCTTTGGGTTCATGATCTCTCCCTCCAGTGTCATCTCGGGATTCATGATGAGCGAGTTTTGGTCTAGGTACCAGATGTAGGTCGAGTGCGGAAATTTGGTCAAAGCGTGTCGAACAGCAGGAACCCTCGACCAGGATGTAGGGGAGCCGCCCAAATCGTAATCCGCGACTGTTGGGAAGAAAGTGGTGTAGCCTATATTCAGTCAGCCATCCTGCCTTGCACGTCTTGTCCCAACAATGCATACCATGTTTCCTAGCGTATTCTATCCTGTTATCTTTGATATTGTTTAAGTACTCCTTGCTGTAGAGGTCTGGGGTCAAAACCGTCACAATAACTACTGGCGGTGTCCCCGATGGTATCCCTTCTGAACCCCCAAAGATCTGGGAGAGTATGAAGATAACTATGCCAACTGCGAATGCGCACAGGGCGATGGCTTGTACTCTACTCCTCCGCAGCATTGGGAAACGTGTCGATCGAGTCGCATACGGTGGGGGGTTTGAGGATTTCCTCAGTGGCAGCGCCATGTGCATTTCGAAGGTGAGAGGCCGTCGGCGCCTCAGCTGTTGGGATCCAGAAACGCAGAAGAGATGTTGGCCCCAGCGATAGATGCTTGTGAGGATGTTGTTGGAGAGGATAAACCGGTGAAGATGACCTCTTCTTCCCCTTCCGTTTGCCTTCCCTTCGTATATGCAGCCCAGCGTTGCGCAGAAGAATTGGTCAGCGCCGAAGTCAGCGATTGAAAGAACGGTCAAGTCGGCAGATGAAATCAGGACGGTCGACTTCTTGCGACTGAGAAAGAAGAATGTCCTGGTGGAGACCTGGTGGTACGAAACGAAATGAACGACTTCAAATTATTGTACAGTTTGGCGTTTCCTAATTAGTCGGGCTTAGCGTTCTGGGTGCGTGCTGGGGCTCCTAAAATCTGGCCAATGACAAGGCCTGTTTTGAGTTCGGCTACGATGATAAGAATCTAAGGGGACTACCAAATTTCAACATTTGCTGTGCTTATTCCAATGGGGAGCAGAGTTTAATCATACTTTCAATATCAGGGCGGTAGTTGCCATAATACGATAATACATACCGTACTCAAATGTGCTTAGGACATGGATGTGGCCAAGTCCAACTCTTCTGACAGCTGTCTCCTGATCGGAGAACTGATCAACGATTTCCTAGCGGCTGGGAACTTGTATTAGCGTTATTGTAGCCGAGCCAAACCAGACCGTCTGAGCAACCATCCAAAAACCTCCGCAACTATCGTCATAATACGACACATTTGAAGGTCGGTTAATAACTTAAGAGGCAAACATCCCGTCTTTCTCTTTCTCCTGCATTTAACTTTGTTAGAAGAAACACATTTCCAATTACTTCACCCCTTATGAAGTGTTTATTATTCGGTTCGAGTCCCAGTGCAACAAGCATAATTATGGAGAGAAAAGAAAGAAATCTTTGGCTGCTATGTACTGCTGCAACTTCAGGAGGAAGCTACAAATTAGACGAGTCTGAAGAATATGCCGAGGTGGGTATTTTCCCTCTAGCACTCCCGCTCCTACTTCGTCCTTAACCTTTCGAATATCCACAAATGATTTTGGACAGCTTGTTGGATATGTCGCTATTTTTTTGCTCTAGAAACCGCTGCTTAAACGAATAATACCTCATAGTAGCCCCCAAAGGAACAATTGAAACATATTCCACAGCCCTATCTCTGATCCCATCCACCCAAAAAGATAAAAACTCCAAGCAAAAGATCCTTCCAAATCTAGTGATGCAGATCACAAATCCGAGATATCTACACGCACTCTCCAAGTTCACAGCTTACTGAGAGTGACATAGCCACCTTTCTTGACAGCTAAATACGCCCCTAGCTATGGGCTTCAAATGTTCATATATAGCCAAATAACGGTAGATTTTGAACCCTGCATCTCGTGATTTCCCACTGTAAACCTGTCTCCCGTGAATACCAGCTCGTGATTCTGCTCACGGCCAGGACATCTTGCAACCGTATCATCATACTCCAAACTTTCATGGCTTATTTCCTCTCACTTGTCTAGAAAGAAAGGTGCCGAGATGTTATGTTTACTTTCAATTCTTTCCATAAGCGAGCGACGTCCTGATTACCCGATAGATAGAGCCACCTAGCTTGCTTTTCACGAATATAACTCAGAAGACCTGTTCTTGATCGAAGAAGTTGGAAGCAGAACCACGCAAACCCAGGATATCATCTGCAATGGTGTTCAAACGTCGTCCGTCAACTTGGCAGTATTAATTAATTCCTTGTCACTTGACTTGCAATTCTTGACCCTAACAAACTTTACGTACTTGATCTCAGTCACGGAAGTATTCCAAGTATATCAAATATTTCAATTTTCAGTGCGCGCTCTGTTCTTCTTCTGCCTTTGATTGTATCGGACCATTTCCGCGATTGATTCTTAGACCACTCTTCTTGAGTCATTCATAATTATCGGCCCCTCTCTCCCACTATCATATCCTTTCCATCCTTCATCCACCTAAAGGATTGTCTTACTTTGCAAACTCTCGACCTCCTTAGATTGTCATATTCGTAATTAATGAAGAGCGAATGAAAGAGCTTGAGATGCCCCTATACAAAATGGGAATCTATGACCCCATTTCGAGATAGTTTTGATGTCATGCAGGAGAAAATCAGGGTCATCCTACAACCAATAATTTTAAATTCCGAAATACAAGTCATAACAAACCAACACGTCAATCTAGAGAGTATATCGATACGAGGTATTTGAACACATCAATAAAGCCTTATTCGCCGAACTTCCCGCCCCAAATCTACAGCAGGTTGTGGAAATGTATCAACTCATCCATCTCAGGATTCTCTTATAAGCAACTCGCCGAAGCAGAATATCCAGCACCAACAATCCCATGAAAGGAAAAGCGGTATATCGACAGAGTGTTGACTGAGCTCGCGGCCGCCGGTAATGAAACGAGAACAAGACGCTCGGGTTTCGAGGCTCCAACAGAGCGGTATATATATGCACACAGACTAGCTGACACCCTACTTGGAGAGGAACTCGTGGCAGCTTAAGTTGTGTGCAATGCGGATGGATGGATGGATGGATGTCACTGCGAAGGGGAGATGATGGGGAAACGACTCGCTATGAAGCTGATGCTTGTATGTACACGTTTATCCCAACACGCTGCGTTGGGAAGGAAAGCCAATAAAATGCATTACTGAGTCTTTCGACTCTCGGATTCTGTGGTCTCCGGAGTTGCCGCTGTTTCTTCAGTAGCCCTAGCTTCAGCGGCCGCTGCTGCTTGAGCTGCAGTAGGCTCCTCAAGCTCTTCTGGGTCATCGTCTCCCTGTACGTCAGCAACTCGTTCCCCAGCAGCGTCAAGGGTTCTCGCTGTCCAAGCTCGCACCCATGTCCATACAGCCTAGATACCGTCAGTTTGCCATCGCCACTATGAATGATAGTACTTACAGCCAAAAAGGTAATTATCCCAATTATCACAACCGTCCACGATATATCAGCTAGCCGATCTCGTCCATTTGCTCCTGCTGCCCTTCTCCGGCCACCTCCTCCAACTAGGCCAGTTTGTCTTAGGTTCCACCAATGCCATGGCGACATAGCGAAGAAGACTTTGACAAACCCGAGGAGTCCAAGGGATGCCAAGCCTTTCAAGAAGTGTTCGAGCCATGAGGCATCCTCGTCTTCAAGAAGTAATGTTGCTCCCCCATTTGGCAATGATGTGATTGTATCGTAGGGGTCAAGGTATAGGTTGATGATCGGGTCTGCCACAAAGCCAAAAACGAAGACTGTGGTGACCATAATCACGAAGGTGATTGCGATTTGCGTCAAAGTGCTTGTGATCAATCGACTCCATCGCATTCTTTCCAATCGGTATTGGTATTTGCACGTAGGGCATTCCCAGAAGCTTCGCCGGCTGTATGATGGATCCGAATGCCTCCATTCTTGTAGACAACCCTCGTGGACATATTTCTGGGACCCGCGGCATTTGCATGGTCTGATCAACCGGCCAGAGCTGGGATCTGAAGATATGTAGGATACTTTGGGAGCTGGGTGAAGGATCGAAGGAATACCTCCAGTGAGAGGTTCGAGAGTTGGAGGTACCTCCTCCAAACAGATCCTGCACGTTCGAGTCGCATAGTGCCTTTGAGGCGGTGGGGTAGGTGGTGGGGTATGTTGCTCAAAATCTTCAGAAGAAGTTTCCACATCGACCTCTGCAGCTTCTGCTGCAAAAGGACCTGGCGCAGATGCGGAGTCGTGTTCGTCGTTCACTACATCGTTTGTAGAGTCAGGCCAAGACCAGTTGGCTCGAGGTTCGTAAGGAACAGACATGGTGATGGTAGCTTGCAGCTGTGGCGGCAAATAGCTATGTAAACATTGAAGAAGCTTCGCAATCAGCTCTACAGCTCCTAGAAATGATCAGTGTTGAGGCATTAGTGAAATAGAAGAGAGCTCCTTCGTCGCCGAGGTACTAGGAGCTTGGATGAATGGTGAGATGTGGCTTCTGTGAGTTCCAGAACTTCGAAGAAAGAGGGTGGAAGGATACTCCGCCGCCGCCTTCGGTGGTTGAACTCGTTCCCGAGCCCGGGATGACGGATAGGTATGAATGGGGGATTGGCGCCTGCCATACCAGGCATGCTTTAAGGCTGGGTCTAGCCCAGGCACTCGCGTCCTGGAGATGCCTTCCCTAGCTTGGAGCTTCATCTTCAACGACAACAGCTCAATCATTTCTCTCCGCAAAGTCTTCAAGATTCCTCACCAGTTTATCTCTCGCATCCGTTTTCAACTAAACTCCAGAGGAATTCCAAGATAGATAGGCATCATGGCGGACAGATATTCCTTCTCGTTGACAACCTTCAGTCCAAGGTAAAGCTCCATTTCTATGCCATTTCTATGCCATTTCTATGCCTTAGCTTTCCATGACGCGCAAAATGGCGAGTTCTTGCAGATTTATTGTTCATTACTGACTTTGAGTAGTGGGAAGCTGGTACAAATAGGTTCGTTCATTTTAAATCGCAAGAAAGAGGGCGCGCTGGCGCTCACCGTTCGTCCTTGTGTAGCTAGAAAGCTAACTGTCTGGGATCAGAGTATGCATTGAATGCTGTCAACCAAGGTGTAACTGCACTGGGCATCAAGGGTAAGCTTCAATACGGACCCAAGAAGCTCTTGGAAGCTTTTCTAATCCGTTTGCAGCGACAAACGGAATTGTTCTGGCCACCGAAAAGAAGTCATCATCTCCCCTCATCGATCCTCCCTCCCTCTCGAAAGTCAGCCTCATCACCCCAAACATCGGCATGGTCTACTCCGGAATGGGTCCAGATTACAGAGTATTGGTCGACAAGGCGCGCAAAGTCTCACACACCGGCTACAAGAGAATCTACAACGAGTACCCACCAACGAGAATATTAGTGCAGGATGTCGCAAGAGTCATGCAGGAGGCTACGCAATCAGGAGGTGTACGGCCATACGGTGTCAGTCTTTTGATTGCTGGCTGGGACGAGGGTATTGAGCCAGATTCGGAGGAGGCTTCGACTGCTGATACGCATCCGGATGAGAAGAAGGCGTCGGGCAAGACTGGTGGCATTCTGAAGGGAGGACCTATGTTGTATCAGGTTGACCCAAGTGGCAGTTATTTCCCGTGGAAGGCGACTGCTATTGGCAAGAGTGCTACTTCTGCGAAGACGTTCTTGGAGAAGAGATACACTGAGGGATTGGAGTTGGAGGATGCCGTCCACATTGCTCTGTTGACATTGAAGGAAACCATTGAGGGAGAGATGAACGGCGAGACAGTTGAGATTGGTAAGCTCTTATTACCCGAGAATTGGACGAAATGCTAACGTGTATAGGTATTGTTGGACCACCAGCTCACCACTTGCTTGGCGTCGAGGGAGTTGAGGGAGCACAAGGACCACGATTCAGAAAGCTGACACCGCAAGAGATCGAAGATTACCTTACGAATCTATGATCTTCTTTCATTGGGAAATGCAGGGTTATTTTCGTTGCGCATTCAGAGCACCGGTGTACTATAGAATGGCATGAGAAGACAAAATGAAGGACATGAGATACCAACATGAATCGCTTCCATTTCATGTATCATTTTCTACTAACACAAACGAGTTTTTGTATCCAGCATGGACACTCAAGATACGCTGTCCCTCCTCCAGAGGCAGCTTCACCTCGTTCCATTCCTCAAGCTCGTTTACATCTGCTCCAAGCTGACCATGTCCACCCTCTCCTACAACAAACAGCTTCCGGCCCACAGTCAGCGCAATGATATGATTCATCCCCACCGCAACATCCCACACATCCTCACCATCCAAATCAACAGGCAACGGCGTACCCTCCAGCCCTTCCAGAATCGCCTTCTGACCAGCTCTTCCACCCCAAACATACAGATCATTATCATCCGTCAACGCAGCCGTAACATACCCACCTGACGAAATCTTCCTAATCCCTCCTCCAGGAAGCTCGGCTAGATCTTCCACGATACTTGGGATATTTGCTGGGCTCGAGATTACTTAGCTGAAGAACTCGCGTCCTCAAGAAGTGAAATTTAGATTTAAACTCGGAGACTAACCACTCATCTGAGATTTCCCGGCCTAGACAGTTGGGATACCGTCCATCGCCCCAGGTATACACTCTCCCTCCTTCTTTTGAGAGTGCAGTGAACGTCGTCTGGTTTGCTACGATTTGTCGTAGTTCTTCTGGTAGGTTGAGGGTGTTTGTGTTTCCGCTCTTGCATTGCAAGGTCGGGATGGATGGGTAGTGTGTCAAGGTGATGGGTGTGAACTCTATAAACGGGTTAGATGATGAGAGGTCGTAGTTTGTGAGAGGAACTTGCCTGCTAACTGGTCGTTTCCTGCTATTGCTAGGTTTGGGAAGCTGTCTTGTTCGGCTAGACTGTGGGAGATGAGTTCGTCCGGTATGCCTGCTGTGAGGAAACCATGGGAGGTTCGTACTGGATGTTATTAGTTTGATGCTTGATGAGCTTAAAAATAAATTTCTTAACAAAATAGAAAGGAGAGCAGAAAAGTCGAATACTGTTAAAAGGCCACAAACTGTATGGGTACTCATAGGTAAGTTACCTACTTGGCTTGGGAAGTCCTGCGTTTCTACCTAAGCTCAAATTCCAACATCTGTTGACAGATAATTGATATTACATACATAGACCTACTGGGAGACTGCAAGAATCCATTTTAGTAAAGAGAAAATCAACGAAAACAACACAAAGAAGGCAAGGTAGAAGTAGATAGTCACGTGCCATCGTATGCTCAATTAAATGGTTTTGAGAGCGATCCACTTAAGGTCGTTCAATGAAGCTTTTCCTGAACATAAACATCATGAAACTGGCCAGTCCTACTTACTCAAAGCGGCCGAAATGCTTGTCCGTAGAATCTCAATATGCTTGTCTCTGAGGACACACTTGAAAGTCTTCAGATCCCTGGAATCCAGCCCCTTTCCCTCGGAGAAATCGAGCTGACCCCAGGCGTTGAATCCAGACGCCCAAAGCTCCATCCTTGCTTGAGATGTGAGACGGGCTCTTTACGAGCTGGCTAAAGGCGCATGCAGTTCGTAAATAGTTGGTGATTGTTTTGGATGGAACCACGGCGACGGCGACTCAGCCTCCAGGATGCCTGCGCCCCACCTCTAACGAGGAAGGTTCTACTCGGTCTTAGCCTCTCGCTATGTCAGCCGATGAATTGCATCTTTTTGAACAGACAACAGATTGAACAGAACAGAACAGGGCGACAGTCCTGCAAATATACTTATCCCATCAAACACATATCTGCTTCGAGGCTTACTCAAATCATTTCTGTGCTCGGCACCTCTAAGCGTCGCAGTATCGGCCCAGGTGCACGCTGACGTTGACTTCAAATTCGCCAAGGACCCCCAGGTCGAAGCCTCGAGGAAGTGCTTGCTGCCTGTACTGTAGGCACCCACTTTGTGTTCCTGCAGGGACCGATATCAGCTAGAACGAACGAACGAACGAACGGGACGACCAGGCCGGGCCATATTCTTTTCCTTCCCCAGGACAAGGTCTTTGTTTATCTTTATCTGGTCTTGTGTCCCTCCCGCATTCTGTCTTCTGTATATCAATTGAGCGAGCGCTGTCTGGAATTACCTAACTGGCGGATCTCTGTTCTTTCTCTATATATCTGTGCAAGTTACGCTACTCCCTGATTCCACAATCTGGTATATATATCTCAACCCGTCAGAGAATCTCCCTTGGCCAGCCCTCGAGTCTTTTCCAGCAGAACGAAGCTGCGTGTGTCGGGTGTGGTGGTTGTTGAAATAGAATTCAACGGATCAAGGACTCAATTGACTTTCCACCCCCTGGAATTGAGGCGATTTGGGATCTGCAGCCTATGGCTACAATATTCCACTCTGAATCAGGATCTCATCAGCAATCATGAACCTCAGTCTTCCTCTCCGGCCGGCGAATAGGCGGAACGATGAAAGCAGGAACCATTTCACGAACTACACCCCCACTTCCTCAACAGAAGCTATTGCTGGACCTGTTAGAGAACCGGCTCCACTCAATGATCGGTTGATTGTTGGATTGGACTTTGGTACTACTTATTCTGGGTGAGTTTTGTCTTCCGTCAGTCGTTACGTTTGTGCAGTCGTGTATGCGAGAGGGACATGAACGTTGTAATCACTAGGATGGGTGTTTCTACTAGGAAAATTACAGTACCTAGTAGCCATAGGGTAATTCTTCGAGACAGAGCGTTGCGTGTATAACTACTACTTTCTTTATTGCTCTCTTCAACTTGATGTGTAAAATTTGTCAATGTGATACACCAATCTTATATTCCGATTGACTAACTCCTGAACAGTGTCGCTGCTGTCTACACATCAACACCAGATGATGTCGAAATCATCAAGACCTGGCCTGGAGGGAACGGAATCACATCAGACAAAGTCCCCACGGAGATAGCATACGACTATCCCGCTGGCTCTCCAGACGGCACCGAACCCACGATAAAATGGGGTTTCCAGTTCAGACCCGAAGAATCCAGACTTCGATGCATCAAGCTTTTCCTCGACCGGTCACAGAAGCTACCTTTCTACGTTAGTCCCTTGGAGACGGCAGCACAGTTGAAGAAATTTAACAAGAATGTCATGGACGCTGTTAGCGACTACCTCACCCAGGTGTATAACCATACAATGGAGACTCTCACGAGGCGGTATGGAGAGTCGTTTATGGCTTCGACGAAAGTCGAGTTCGTGCTCACTTGTCCTGCTGTCTGGTCTGATGCAGCGAAGAACACTACTCTACTAGCTGCGGAGAAGGCTGGTATGGGGTCCAAGTCCGACATTCAGATGATCAGTGAGCCAGAAGCGGCCGCTGTCTACACTCTCAAGGCCATCCAACCCAATCACTTGAGTGCCGGAGACAACTTTGTTGTTTGCGACGCTGGTGGCGGTACCGTGGATTTGATCGCTTACAAGATCATCTCGCTCAAGCCGTTAAGGGTTGAGGAATCTGCAGTTGGCACAGGAGGACTTTGTGGAAGTGCCTTCCTCAACTATCGGTTTGAAGAGCATGTACGAGGTCGGATTGGCCATGCCAGGTTCGATGAAATGAAGCTGAAGAAAGGGAAGTGCTGGCAGATGGGACTAAGGTACTGGGAAGAGTTCGTCAAGCGAAACTTCAATGAAGAAGAGCACGCTGAGGTTAATGTACCATTCCCAGGTCTGCCAGACGATGAAGAGGCTGGTTTGGACTGTGGATTCTTGGTCATGACCGCACCGCAGATCAAGGAGATCTTCGAGCCCGTAGTGAAGGAAGTTTGTGAACTCGTTCAAGGGCAGGTCGATGGTATCAGACAGAAAGGTGGCATTGTTTCTGGGATAGTTCTGGTAGGCGGTTTCGGCCAGAGTAACTATCTGTACACGAGGCTGAAATCGCATTTCAACACCGCGGCACCACCTCCATACAGCGAGAGACCGACCCACGCACAAGCTACAGCTCTAATTTCGAACGGCTCAGTTGAGGTGATGCAGCCTGTCAATGCATGGACAGCTGTGGTTCGAGGAGCTGTTTTGAGAGGTCTCGAGGGGAGTATGGTCGTTTCTCGGAAAGCGAGAATGCATTATGGGACTTCTTACGCTACGGTGTATGATGAGGATAAACACCAAGTAAGCGAGAGGTACTGGAGTCCTCTCTGGGAACGCTGGATGGTCAGTGATAGGATGCAATGGCATATCACCAGTAAGGAACCGTCTGTCCACCCCAAAAAAACACATACTAACTTTCCCGCAGAAGGAGAAACTCTAAGTGCAGCCACTCCCATAAGTTTCCACTACACGCGAAACTTCCGGTAAGTTCTCACTCGACTTACGTGTTTTTGGTTTCCGCAAAGCTAATAGCAACCAGACCAGGTCAATCACTCGTCGTTTCAGACGATCTAATCGCTTCTGATGCCGATGGCGAACCTCCCAATGCCTACTCCCGAGACCTCGTGAACGTCTGTACGCTCACGACTGATCTCGGCGCCGTACCGAAGAGTCTCTTCACGAGACTTACGACGACGAGGGGAGTGGAGTTTGATAATCTTGACTTTACGCTTGAGATGGTGGTTGAGAGTGCGGGGTTGGCATTTGAGTTGAAAGTCGATGGCTTTAGGTATGGGAGGGTGGAGGCGGAGTTTCATTGAGGGTGGGGGGTTGGTGTGGGAGTGAGGAGTTGTTGTTGGGGTTCTCATCTAGAGTGATAGGGGATGAAAGGGGGAATGGAGGAAGAGAAGGGTAATGGCTTGGTAGATAAGCACAGTATCGAGGCGAAGATATACACGAACAGTGTGACATATGAATATATACAGGTTATCAAGACCCTCTTACCAACCTTCTCCTTCGCGGTTGCTTAAGAGTCGTTAGAAGTCTTGTTTTCTTTTTCGTTGCTTTGTAGAGAGGACTTCAAGAACCCATACTGGAAGAGTCATGTTATACAGGGAAGAAACAAAACAGCGATTGCAAATTCCACACTATCCTCTTTCCCTTCGCACAATAATCCCATCGACAAATCTCATCTCATGGAAAATCTAAGTGCGAAGTCGCTCTCGTCCGATTTTCGTGGAAGAAGATGTTCGGGCCCTTGCTTCACCGCAATTTCACTTCAACGGCAAAGGGAGCACGAAGCCCTCCACCTCTTGACCGCTCCCAAAAAAAACTCTTCACAATCTTCAACTTTTCTTCACTTCTGACACTTCTTTCCTTCTTTTAGACATTCCATCCCTTCCTTGACGGGTTGGTGATACGTGGCATGCATGCTAGACCTCCTATTTTCGGGGGTTCGCACGTTTTGAGATGTCGTGATAAAGGGAATCCCACGATCAATCGATTGATCTGAATAAGATGCTTCCGATTTTCGGAGATAAAATATGTATCTTGAAAAGTCCAAGATTGCGAGATCGCTGTTATTGCATATTAAGTGATGATACCTAATCATTCCGAGTGTAAGGCATACTTCACGAGTGAGTGAGTGGTGCGCCTAGGAAACGATCAGCGGCACAGTCTCAATCCTCTAATGTACCGTCTGCACAAAAACACAACCAAGAAGTATCAAGATCTGTGAATGAACTACATAGTTCTCCCCAGCAACCAACTAGTTTCAGGCGCCACTAAATGAAGTGCCCATCCCCTTCACTTACTGGCTCGCCGCTAGGTCCGAATGCAGGGGGGTTTGATTGTTCTTCAGTGGCTATGCAGGAACCCTTCCTCAGGAGCGGTGACTCCTACTGTTACTTATGCAGTATATTATCCAATAATAATGATGACTCTCAACAGTGTTTTCGTTCTCTGGTTGGTTGCCGTTCAGCTGAAGGCGAGAATCTCGTTTCGGGTTGAGACTGTTTTTCTATGGAAGGATAAAGTTCCCAGTTCCCCGGTCCCCATCTTGGAAATAAGTTTTGGGGTTGCAGAACTTGAATGTGAGTGAGGTTTGACGGGTGAGGGCGGTTTTACTGTTGTTGGGTCGCGATCGCAGTTACAACAGTTATTCCGACCCAATTGGGGTAGATTGGGCAGTCGAGGCCCAACATCGAGTATGTACCCTTCTCATATACATCCACCAATTCTACAGGTTGCTTCGTTGAGTAAACCACCGTCGGACACCTTTGGGCACACAAGAATACTCTGGAAGGGTTCTAGAATATCGAATCGGAATGGTGTTTCCCTTCTGTCGCAACGTCACAGCATCACATTGGTCACGGAGGTTGTTAGGCTGGCATTTGTAGGTGAGTCCCATGGATGAAATGTGTTAAGTGAAGATGTGTGTGTGATTGATTTCAAGACCCGTGCTAATGACTCAACCAAGCTTTTCCAGTCTGTTATCCTCTGTGGAGTCTTTATAAACAACAACGCCTGCGCTCGAAATGGAAAAAACTAACTCCTAGAAGGGGTGGGTATAAGAAAGTGCCGTCCGCTGCCAAATTATCAACACCGAACGAGATCAGGCCAATAATTACTATCATTCAAAATGCCCGACATGCCAATACCGTTCCATCCGTCCAAGTCATTATGCCGAATCCCACATGTCAGCCATGTGAACGTTTCTCCGATCGTCAGGCATACAGCACCCTAGCTGTCTGCCTCACCAGGGGCTGTTCCTGACGCCAGGAACCCAAGCATTCGGTAAAGCTCGTCATCGTGCATGCCAAAAAAAAAGGTTTCCTCGAGCAAACGAAACATGATACCGAGGAAGAAGAAAACAAAATGTTGACAAAATAGAGATTAGACAATCGGACCCGCCGAGAAACTTTTGCCACTTGCCACCAAATAACAAGATGCTCAGCCACAACGATGATGGAGTCGCCATCACGCTAGAGTATATGTATGTATGGACCCGACCATATATCACCGGGTAGAGGGGAAGGATGTTTTGTTTGGATGAAGAAAAGGGGCTCGTGGGCTTTGTTCTCGCGTGGTCCAGGTCGGCCCGAGTGATCATTTTCGAGACGCCGCTGCTACACGGAGCATCTCATGGCCCATGATATATCTTGGGATGTTCCGATGGCTTGTAAGTCTTTCCACTTCTTCCCTTCTCCTTGCCCTGCCTCTGACGCCCCTCTTTCCTCAAATCGTGTGGCTCGTTGACCGGTTTCGCATTCCTGCGTTCGCGATCCTTCATCTCTGGAGTCTGAAAACCACGATCCACCAGATTCTCGCACGGCGGCCTTTCGGTGTAGGACATGTTTCTTTCAAAATCATCGTCCTCTATAAGCCGGCATCGATTCAGATGCTCCAGAAGGAAAAAATCTGGGCGATGTCCCATCCGTCCCCCAGTTTCTTGGTGGTGACGACCAATATGCATCATTCTTGCCCTCCATGTCCGAACTGGGTCCTGGGGATCGCGGACGTACGCATTTGGTTCGTCGCAAAAGGTGCAGACTGAGTTCGACGGCGGGCCGTGGCCGAGAAAGTGTGATATGGAATGCGCTACCCAGTCCAAATAACCCTCGGGATGGAACTTGACGCCGCATCCGAGCATTCCAAACTCGCATGGAAGCTCGTAGTCGTAGTCGATCGGAGCCATGTTGCTCAAGTAGAAGTGCCAAGGGGGAGTTGGGAATGGAGGGATGGAAGGGGCAGTCGATAGAACCGTGGAATTCGAAGATCTTCGACTCGCAGAATCGCTGTCACTATGCCTGCTCGAACTGCTTATAGCAGATAAGTTTCTGACTGTCGGACCTGCTACGATGGTCGACGTCCTCGAAGTGCGGTCCGGACCGGAAGGCCCAAATGGTGGCTTGTCGAACGGCCACGGCGAGAGTCCTAGAGGTCGTATGCGATCGTCGCGGTCGAACTGCTTCAAGATATCTTCTATGCCTTTATCCATGACAGCTCGTACGCGACTCTATTATAAGAGCGTTCGTCGGCGTAACCTGCGCGACCTGGCTGATGTGGTGGAGGGGAATGCGGGGTGTGTGTGGGTGTGGGTGTACGATAAGAACAGCGCTCGAAAGTACGTTCGTTTCCAGGAGATCCAGCTCAAACTGTCAAGAAGATGTTGATATTCTCGCCAGGAGCCGCCCGGGAGTCTATCGGCAGCTGGCTGCCGATGACTTTGAAGCTTCAAAGCCGATCTGGTAGTTGACGACTCTGTTGTGAAGGTGTGCTGGAGGCGAGGAGAAATGACAACGACACGGAACCTTTTCGCTTCTGCAGCAGGGAGGGAGGGGTGACGGTGAAGGAAGACTGGACTCAGACCCAACTCCAACCACAACAGAAGAATACGGGACAACAAATTTCAAGAAAGTGCTCGAATGGTTTGGTATCAAGGGAATTTAGGAGGTTTGGATGTTTGGCAAAGAAAGATGGCTTTCAAAGTCGGGATGCCGGTCTCATTCATATATGGATGCGTGTGGATTTCGACTACAATACTGCCAACATGTCGAACAAGGATCTTCGAGTCACTACCAGTTCGTCCGCTACCAATCCTGCGGCTTTCAGCAGCTCCAAGCAGGGTATCAGGTCTCATCTGACCCCCATTCCCCATTTTCCAATTCCACCAGACTCAATTTACAATATTGACGCTCTACTTTGGAAATCCATTCGTCTGAATACGGTCTATTTGATCACTCACGAGATACTCGCCGTTCATGTGTCACGAAGTTTGAGATTCGAAACCCTAGGTACCTTCACGTATCCGCGTCGCACAGCACGATTTTGTACTCTCACCTCCCCATTGCCACGGGATTGCTGTCCTTGAGGAGAGGGTCTGCAGAAGTATGCGAAAACGCGAGTACGATATGAATTTATTGAACGATATACGTGGAGTTTATGCTTACCCAGGATAAGTCTACGTCCTGAATGGCAGCTCGAGAAAACGTAAGGTGATGAGGCAATTGGTCTCTCCTACGCCAAATACCACAGGACAGCAAACAAGAATCCCAGCCTAGCTATTCTGCACACCGCTCCCGCCAGCTGCATCAAGACCTTGATATAAGTGGCCGCTCTGTTCTGGATTGGAAATCAGATTTTCAGGAGGTGACTCTACTTCAAGCCCGGAAATCGTCCAATCGTTCTTATTCCGACTATCAAGAAGCCCCTTTCCTGGCCAAGCACAACAAAACGAAAGCAGTCATGAGGTAGCTTTTGCTGTTACTTGAAGCTGCTGAGCGACGTCTTATGCAAGTCTTGCAGGATCTTGGGAGAGGCATATGGGACTCGGGATCTGCAATTTCGAATCGCCCTTCGACATGCAATCGGGTTCCTGCACTTTTCGGTTCTGTACGGGCCGTTTGTTCAGTTTGTTCATGGGGTTGATATACCGAGATATATTATTTCTCTCTTGATCCGATTTCTGTGACCGATCGATCTTGTGCAGCAAGTTGGGCCGGGGTGCTTGAAGTCAAGTCGCCGACCACAACAATTCTGCAGTATCGGGGGTGACGAGACATTCCTCTCCGCCCAAGTGAAGCGTTTCGGCTTGCGACCATCGCATTGTTGACCGACTCTTTGTCAAATGGTCCAAGAAACCAGACACGAATGATGTGTGAATGCGTGTGTTGGTTTGCAGGGGCTATTGATCCAATTGGCGGGTATCCCCGAACAGCCCGCTAACGATGCCAATGAGCCATACGATGTGGCACACCTTTTTTTCGCAGAGCCTCACGGGGTGATTATGACCCGAGAATTTCTCGAGGGGATGGGTCTTCTTGCGTCCGTAGATGGCGGGGATGAGACATCATTCGTGAGTGGGTTGCAACATCAACTGTGCTGTAGGCTGGGAGCGGGACGGGTGAGGTGTGCATGTGTGCCTGTAAAGGCTGCACGTAATCATTCTATTTCGGCAGAAGATCCTACTCGGTATCAAAAAGATCTTCAATGTCTATTTGATATTAAGAATTTAGATGACGAAGCCGTCTCGTCACTCCAATCAGATCTCTTCTAGATCTGCCATCTCATCTCATCTCGTGGGTATAATGTTCCTCTTCTAAGATATCACCAACCACCCCTTTCAGGCTTTCTCCCTTCAAGTCTCAATCAGGTGCGCAAAGCACTCTAATCTTAGCAACCACGTTCCTCAAATGGCTCCTCTCCCCATTCTCATCACCGGCCTTAACGATCCCCGGGAACGTCACGCAGCGGATCTCCCTCTCGCTCAACGTATCCTCGTCCTCGCCCCCGATATCCTCCATACTCCCCACATCGAACATGGTCTTCTGATACTCCACTATACTCGGCATGACGATGCTGAAGACTGCTTTCTGAACGCGCAGCTGTCGTGACAGTTCGATCGCGCTGCCGATTATGCTGCGGAGGGCTTGGTCGCGCGCCTCGGTCGCTGCGATGTCGCCGATGCTGTCCATTATGCTGTTTACGTGGGTGATTATTGTGCTGGTTATGCTTGTGGTTTGGGAGGTTAGTTTTGAGGATTCTTTGCGTAGGATTGAGAGCGTGGTTGAGCGCCATTGGTTCATGCTTTCTGTTGATCCTGTGGTGGGTTTTCGGTTAGCTTCTGAGTGATGAATAAACAAAGAAATATCATGATCTCAAAACCTTAAATGAGAGAGAGAATGTGTTTGTTTATGTGAGAGGAAGAAGGACCAATTAGGTTGGGGTATTCGACTCTTACCGAAACTACTCAGATTCTTCTCTACGTTCGCCAATTCGTTCGCTTGCTCGGGAGCTAGACCTACGAAGTAGGCGGAGAAGATGTGCGTTACGAGGAGTCGCGAGACGAGTGATTGGATGAGGTGGATTTTAGAGTTAGAAGCGAGGGAGTCGTATGTTGGGACGAGCTGCTCGAGGGTTGTGAGGGTGCTTTCGGGGGCTTTGGATGGGTCTGTGTTGGGTGGGTTGTTAGCTCGTTTAATGAGAGTATGTGAGACGATTTTGAGGAGGAAGATAATTATAGAAGGAGCAGAAAATAGAGGGTTGAGAATCGCGAGTGGAGCTGGACGAGCATGAACATGAGCATGAGCAATGTCGGTCATGTTGACTTGAATGGCTTATCCCAGTTGGATGTCGTAGGCTTGCTTAATATCCTGAGATTATCTCAATGCCAAACTTCGCTTCATTGACTCAGCTTTTCTCGGTGTCGAAAAGAATTTCAATGTCAAAACACAATGCGAATATCCAACTCTAGTGATATCTGATGACGCTTGAGTGTCCCAGCATTGAGACATTTCCTAAAATACGGGGAATCGAAAGTCACAACATCACTTAATGTACCGAGACTTCTCAACTGTCCAACCGCATTGAATGGCCAACATCACTTGACTTTCCAACCCCATTCCAATGTCGAGGGCTTCATAAGCCCAACTTTGGACATATATAAGAAAATTCTACACTCATGCCCAACACTCAAACCCAAGGAAGAAGAAGAAGAAGAAGAAGAAGAAGAAAAAGCACCACACCTACCAATCTTCACCCTCCTAAAATGGGTAATAACCCAATTCTGTAACCCATTCCCTAACCTCCTCATCTCCTCCCCAAAAACCTCATCACTAACCTGCTCCCCCACCTTACTACTACTACTAACCCAACTCTTCAACCCCCTCACCTGGCCCTGCAACGACCTAACAACCTCCTCCTTCCCCCTCACCTCCCCCATCGCCTCATTATACGCCTCGCGAAACGCATCCCGGTCCAATATCAGACTCGAGATCCGCGTCTTGATATCCCTATCGCGCTCCTCCCTCGCCTCCGCAAACCCCGCGATCTCCTGCTTCAATAACCGCAGATCCGTGTCGGTCTTGAGGAAGGTCTGATTCAGTAAAGAGTGTTTCTGCTGCCAGAACTGCGCGGTCTCCGATTCGTTGGTTAGTTTGTGTGAGAGTGTTGTTAGTTCGGAGGAGAATTCGGTCTCCATTATTGAGAGTTCGCGCGTGAGGGTGGCGATTTGTTGGTCTTTTTCTTGGAGGAGGTGGGTGGTGGTTAAGGCTTGAGATGTAGATGTGGATGGTGCTGCGTCCTCGACTTCGGAGGATGGCGATGTGCTTGTTGTGTCTGCCCCTCCTCCTCCTCCTCCTCCTCCATTCCCTGATTTCGTAGACGCATTGTCGGGAGTGACTTGTTGTTGCGCAGCGTGGTCTGTTTTTGAACGGCCGTGGAGAGCTGCTCGAGGCGGGGTCGCGATGGGGGATTTGTTCGTTCGGAGGTTGGTTGAGGTGGTGGTTGCCCGGGTGGCTTTTTTCTCGTGCGAACTCATGGCGATCTTAGAGGAATTAGGTGCATTTTTCATTGAAGTGTCTGCGGTGGGATTAAAGAAGATGTGGTTTGAGGAGGTTGGTGAACAGTAAAGTAGGTATTTGTTTGGGGTTTGGTGGCTGCCTTGCGCAGGCAAATCACAATGGGAGCAATGCATGGACTCGCTTCGAGGCTGAGGAGTACGAGGCTGTGAGGCTGTGTGTGCGGGGTCATCTTACAGTGTGAGAATAAACATCGGATGCTCGGAGTGACGATATACTGCCAGATATTCCGAGTGCCATCACCTTGGGATTTTGTGATCTTTTGCTTGTCTCGGAAATTTCCAGCTATTCCGATTTCCTAAAATGCCAGAGGCTCTTCCAAGTCCTGCAAAATACGGAAGTGTCACGTGAGTGGCCTGGAGAATACCAAACAGCTAATGATGAGACCCTGGCTCTTGTATAGACTTCAGAGTGAAAGTTAAGCGTTCAAGAGCACGTTATTGCTGCGAAAGTGAGTCCGAGGAGTGTCGATTTTATTACCGTACCAATTTTTGTTTACATTCGAAGCATATTTTATGCAATGAAGAGCGCCAGGCATCCAAATCAACGCTAGGTATACTCCGATTGAAAGACATTGATTCAGAGCAGTTCCGGCCTCTTAGAGGTTGCTTGTCAAACATGCTTCCCAGCCCATTTCTCAACGAAATTCACCACTGCAGTGTTGACAACCTTGAAAACGTTAGCGAATGATTCATGACTCATGGGCACTCGTCTAAAACACCACGACAACAACAAATAGAAATTTGAAAAAGACACTTACAGCAGGGTTCGAAGCCGACAAGAAATGCTGTCCATCGGCCACCGTCACCAACTGAGCTTCTTTCGAGTTGATGAATAGCTTGATCTCCTCCTGTGCATTTCTCACGCTGTACACGGCATCCTTCGTGCCATGCATCCAAAGAACAGGACACTTGACATCGGGCAATCTTCCATGCAGACCATCCCGCTCACTCAAATTGATCGCCGCCACCCTGATGCGCTTTCGGCCGTCGTCGCCTTGGTAATTCGCTTTGAGGGTGTTGGTCCAGTACTCGCGAACGGCTGGGTCGCAGTCGGTGCCGAGTCCGCTGTCGACTAGGAAAGTGCAGTATTCGTCGCTAAGGGTGAAGTCGGGCGTTGCTTGGGTGCTTGTCCAGCTTTCGATGGCGGGATTGAGTCCGGATGGTCCGTCCCAACAGCCGAGTTTTCGGCTGCGCTCGGATTCGCAGTCCATAGATGTGCCGAGGGGAATGATGCCTTCGATTTTGTCGGGGGCGAGGAGTGCCATTCGGACTGTTATCCACTTTTTGAAAGTCAGTATTGACTTGTGTGCATAACTTGGAGATCTTAGATGGAGCGAGATCTCGGTTTTCTTGAGATTTTTTTATTTTAAATCCAACGCTCTCAGATCATAGATCTTTGTGAAAAGGAGAGGAGAGCTTGTACATACACCACCTTGACTGGTACCAAGAACGAATGCTTTTGAAATACCGAGAGCCTCCATGACTTGGAGGTTCATGATAGCCGTGTCCCAATATGTGAAATGCTCAGATTTTGTTCTCGTTAGGCCGTGACCGAGAAGTTCGATAGCAATGACATTCATCTTATCCGTCAGAGCCTTGTCACTAAACTGCTTTTCGTAAAGATCAGACGTGGTAGTCATTGAGTTGACTAGAATGAGAGTTGGCTTGGTAGCATCGTACTGATGTCGCATTTGACATCTGAATGTTGTAGTCAGGACATGCAGCGTAACAACTTCTTGACATACAGCTTTCAGTGTTCTTGAAAAGTGTAACTGCTGTTGGCTTACCCTGCATCAATGCCACCAAGGTGCCCTACATGGATTGTGTTCTTGTTTCCCATCTCGAAAATACTTTGTGAAGAAGAATTTGCGTGACTTACAGAGAAGCGGTATCGTAGTAGAAGGAAGAAAGCGAAGTGAAAGGTACCCCGCACTGATGTAGCATAAAGTGCCGAGTGTCAAGCCTGCGCCTCAGACACCCCGCTTGAAACTTACAGACGGATGGAGATAGGATGTGATGGCTCGGTGGGGAGGCTAATGGCCAAAGCGAACACAAGTATTTGATTGGCCAATTCTTACCCCCTGACGAGGGATTGACAGATGGGGAAAGAACTCGTCGTGCCCCGAGTATCTCAAACCACAAAATAGAGTTTCAACTCCAACCTCAGCTGAGAGGCGAAGAGAGAGCCCATTTCCCAAGCGTCGGCAATGATTACATATGAGCCCGTTATGACATTGTCGCGGTTGATAATGGCAAAAATCAACTTCAAGCACCTAACGAACCGCCTACAGAACCAGTAAAGTGACAAAAACCGGTCGTCTGATTATTCATGCCAGTTACGATGCTCATGACAGTTGAATCGGCGAGAAACGCACAATATGCCTCGGCCTTAGCGACCCTGTTCTGTTGCGAGATTTTATTCAGCGACACGGCAAGCTAAAGGCAGATATTTGGCGCTGGAGAAATTTGCAGACTGGTGTTCGTTGTAAAGGCGACAGTGAAAGTGTCTGTTGTTTCAAAAAAAAAAATTCACTCGAGGAGGTGTTTGCTAAAATGCCGCATCACTTGAAGCCTTCTCGAGGCTCGGTTCGTCTCATTTGATGATTGAGAAGCCATCTGACCAAATAAGAATATTCCAACTGGCGTGCAGGAATAGCGAGAACCAACTCATGGAGCTATTGACATGCGTAGGAGCGAATCAAAAGACTCTCGAGGCTGGTGATAGAGTTGCATGAGAGGTTCTTGGCAACAAATGCAGCAGAACAGTAAGGTCTACAATGCTCCCGAACATGTCCCAAGTCTTTCGAGAACATGCCTCGCATCCTACTGGCAGCCCTTGTCTTCAAAAAACTCGAACTGATAGTTTCAAGTCTATTTTTGCCTGAAAGCAAAGTCGGAACTTCAAGGCCTGGTGATTCTCACTGGAGAAAGCCCGTTGGGCCCCTTCTACTCCCACGAACCGCGATCAATAAATTGCAAGCTTTGACGTACAGCAGCACAGTTGATGATTAATCGGAAGAATTTCCCCGCTGCAACTTGTCTCGCGTGCAGAAAACGGCTTTCATGCACCTCAACGTCACTTCTGTGTGACCTCGATTTGGTCACCCCTGTGGGGCTTTTCGGAAGGCCATACCATACCACCGCCGTCATGCCCAAGGCCCCTACTTGCGTCGATCTGGCCTGATAACACGAACGATCGCTTGATCATTATGTCGCAGTGAACCCCGAGTCCCCGTCGAGGGGTGATAATCCTCAAAGTGAGGCCATTCCAAGGATGGAGCTATGCAAGGGCCTTCGAGGAGAGGCGAGACGATTCTTCCCGTATCGGCGCTTCGGGCTGGTCCTCTCGTGGGACCTGTCTTCCCTGGGAGCGTGCCGCAAATCTGGGCTGGGGTGAGACGGAGGGCCAGGCCTGGACTCTTGAAGAACATCGTTTTTTAGCTAGTGAGGCTGGTGGATGTGACAAAAGGGAGGGGGTTTCGTCGTGAAATCGGCTAGCGCTTCCTCTTGCACGGCGAATATTGGAGCCCTCCACCCCCTCTTTGCATTCGATTGTTTTGGTTGGCGGCTCAGGAGACCGGAAGCCTCTACGGAACAGACATTGTTGGTGGTGGTGGTTGTTGCTTGCTGTTTACAGGCTACTGGCTAAGCTCGGGAGCGAGCACTGACAAGCCTTTCTGAACCACGGCGGCGGATAAGTGTCTAGCATTGCTGAAATAAACGTTCCTACAGCTCAACGGTAAGCTCATATTCCCCTTGAAATGGCAACAGTAGAGTCTATGTGGTGGTGAGTATATATAGTTGAAAGTCTGGACCGGACGTGATGACAGGAGGTTTAAGTTGTATTGACGATGAGGCACTTGGGGTTAAAGTGGCGCACCTGCAGGGATGTGCATTGGCTAGGAACGGCACGACAGCTGCATGCTGACGTGCCCGGTGCGTCATTGTGGATTGGCCGCATGCGCTGAGATTTTCGAGGGCAGAGGCACCAGGAGGCAGGGCAGGGCATGGTGGGAGTGGAACGGAGGACGCTTCCACCTGTGATGTGAGGTGATGTGATGTGATGGCGGCGGCCGCTCATATCCTCATATCGGGATAGATGTGCCAGACGACTTCAGCCGGTCGGAGATAGGGACAAGAGGAGAGGTGGATGTGGCAGAAGGCCAAGGCTGTACCAATCGAGGTCCTGGCTTGCTTGAGAGTTGGGATAGGATGGCATGGATGGGGGAGGGAGAGGCCCATGTCGCCGTTGGGTCTTGTTCAATCCACCAGAGTGCAGTGCAGTGCAGCGCAGCGCAGGGCAGCGCAGCATAATTGTGCAACCTGCACATCGACTGCAGCTTGTCCCATGATCTTGATAATAAAGCAGCCAGGATCGACGCACATGAAGAATTGGCTGGAGAGCCTGGATTTGAGTTGACGTGGGGTTGGAAGAGATGGAGAAGGATAAGGGGACGAAGAAGGATGAAAGAGGCTGGCTGGGCTGAAGCGAAGCATAGCACACCTCACAATATTGCAGCAGCTTTCCCCTCATCGCTCACTTACTCACTGTGAAAACATCCGATTTACCCATGCCCTCAGAGCTTAGCTCTCTGGTATTCTCGTCCGACCGGCACTTCCTGTTTGCTGCGCTGCACTCATCCTAATATCCGTCCGAGAGCTCGCGTCCAAGAGGAGAGAGAGACAAGGGAGGGGGAATGGAGAGATGACAGCGAGATGATAGAGACAAAACAGGCATAACCGGTGGAAATAAAAGAGCCAAGAGGAAAGAATGAAAAGAAGCTTGTGTGTATATGCAGCCCAGACCAGACCAGGCCAACCCAACTTGTCCCCTTCCTATGCCATCGTTCCATATAGTCCTTGAGTTCTTGACCAGCTAAAGAAACATTCTGAGGCCGCCTTCTATTTTCCAAACTCAATTATATCCATCCCACTCTCTAATAACGAAACCAGACTAAACTGGATCGACCCAACCCAACCCAAACCTACCCAAGCCCCCTCCATCCCATTACCACGCATCAAACCAAAAGCTAAAGCTAAAACTGCCGCCCCCAAAGCGCGCCTACTAGACTAGTTCCTCTCCTCCGCACTTGCATGTCAAATTCTACTATTCGGGTTGCCCCAAGTGTACTCAAACCCGTTCATTTTCAACCGGAGCCTCTGCTTTTGTCTTTGTCTTGTGTTGTCTTGCCTTTCTTTACCGAACTCGGCCCTGAACCCGAACCTTGACCCGTTTATTTCGCGCCCGCACACTCCAGTTGGCGTCGATCGTCAACCCCACCACCATTTGTCGTCTACCTTACCCACCTTCACGTTTGCGCCTTCGACCCTCAATTACGAACAGCAGAACAGAGTAGCAGACCTCTTTTGAAATACACTTTTCTCAATCGTCCTCCTTCGTCCTCTCAGCCACCAGATCTTTCGAGATCGAACCCCGAGTCAAGATGCCCGAATCAACCACTACCACACGTCATGAACCCGATGACCCTGTAGGTGCTGCTGCTGCTGCTTCTGATGTTTCTGACCCCGCCACTCCCCTCCACCCAGACAAGAGCTGACCAAGCGCAATACAGAGCGAAGAGGGCTCCGTCGGTCTGCCAGATCTCGGCGACAGCATTGATGTTTTGACCTTCGAGCAAATCCTGGAGATGGACGATGATGAGGACGACCGGGAGTTTAGCAAGTCGATTGTGTTCAGCTTCTTCGAGCAGGCCGAGCAAACCTTCAAGAAGATGGACGATGCACTGTGAGTCGGACACCTGAGATAAAACCAAATAAGCAAATAAACAAGAATACTTTCATCTTTTGAAAAGGGCATGCTGACAATTTTCCTTTTTTTTTCGGTAGTGAGGAGAAGGATCTCGCAACTCTCTCGTCGCTTGGTCACTTCCTGAAGGGTTCATCCGCTACGCTTGGCTTGACAAAGGTTAAGGACAGCTGTGAGAAGATCCAACACTACGGCCAGAAGAAGGACGACGAGGGCACCGAGGACGAACCAGACGAGGACAAGTGCTTGGAGCGGATCAAGGACACCTTGGTTGCCGTCAAGGAGGAATACGCCGAGGTCGAGAAGGTCCTGAAGAAGTTCTACGCGAGCTGAATTGGGCACGCATAATCAACTTCGAGAAGAAGAAGAAAAAAGCATATTGATGTTGTGCCACGTTCTCGCATCCAGGGGGAAAGTCAACTTGATGGCGGCGCAGACAACAAATGATTTGCCGTTGGGGGACTTTTTGCCTGGTTTTTTTTGGGGGGGCGATATTGAAGCTTCACATGGATGGGGCCGAGCAGTGATCTTCTCTTACGACAAATGCTCTATCCATTTGGCGTTCCTGGCATGAGTTTCCACTTCACGGCATTGGCATATGGTTGTTCTTTCTTTCTCATTTTTCTGCTCTGTCCTGCCCTTTGCTTGTTCTTTTCCCTGCAGCAGGTTGGTTGGCTGGTTGGATGGAGGGTTTGTTCTGCTCAAGTTTACTACGGTACTTGAGGCAGGCCAACAAGGATGATGATCATGGAATGAGTGACGATATCTTTATGTCTGCAGCTGAAGTACAGAGGGTGTGGCCTTCTGGATGGAATGCAGAACATTTGACCACCAAAGACGTCAGTCTGTTTCGTCTGATCTATGTTGCGTATGGTGAAGCCACTTGAGAGATTGTGAGCAGCAAGACAAGACTGATCTACGCAACCCAAAGGAAGGTTTGCTTAGGCCTTCCATATTACCTAGGTCCAAAGGTTGTCTATCGAACCTTATTCCCTACCCCGCTCGTTCATGCCTCAACAACCGCTACTCTCCTACCTGAACACACTCACAGTAGTCTACAGCCGAGCTAATTTAGAGGTCATTCTAGCTTCATCAACCCTTCCAGCAAGCAAATATACTTGAACAACCCACGTCTACACCCTCACCTCCCCCTCAATATTATGCTCCTCATCACTCTCCTCCCTAGGTAGCTACAACTACAAAGGTCTATAGCCGAACCGCTCCGAACGTCCTCGTAATCATGTCTTCTAACAAGCAAAGATACTTAACCAAACCCCTCACTTCGGCATCTCCACCTCCCCTTCAACTTCATACTCCTCCTCCCCATTCTCCACAACTTTAGCACCCATCCTCAACACCGCAACCCTCTCAACCCTCACATCCCTCATCCACACAAAATCCTCCCACTCCCTCACCAACTCCCTGGCATCAAGCACCAACCTCCCTCTTCCTCCTGCTTCTCTCCCTCCTCTCCCCCTTCCTCTACTACCTCCCAGCCCCGTCCTTCCTTTAACATAAACTGTATTCACAACCGTAGCATGCAACAAAAGCGGCCTCGTCTCACCAACCAAGAACTCCCCAAATACCTCCCTCAGCTTAACACAGAACCTGTAAAGCCTCAGATCTGGATCAAGTGGCGAGGTGTATAGTACGGATGTCTTGGAGGGGTCGTGCATGCTTTGGAGACCTCGGAGCGTGATGTGTATTGGCGGGGGATTGGCATCTTTTTGTTGACCCTCTGATGATGATGATGATAATGATATTGATAATGATAATGATTTGCCTTTGTCTTTGATATTTGCATTGACGTTTTCTTTCACAACAGGATCAAAATCTCCTCCCTCCTTCAAAAAATTACCATCTCCCGCTCGGATATTCGCAGGTTGCACACCAGCCAACACCTCCCTTAGGTTCAGCGAGTTAAGGAGGTCCAACACGCCCTGTACTTTCTCCGGGGTGGACAGGCTCATCACACCGAGTGTTAAATGGAGTGTCCCAAGGGGTCTGATGGCTTGGTCTGGGATGCCATCTGGTAACGAGGCGATGTTGGGCTGGGTGGTTTTCTCTTTAAATAGTGATAGGGCTTGGTGGAGTTGGGGGCGTGAGGTTGGTGTTGTGAGGGGGATGGCGAGGAAATGCGTTAGGCGTGGGGGTGAGGGTTTTGGTGGCATTGTTGTGTACGTGTGTGGGTGTATGTGATTTTTATTCTGCTTTCAAACTGGAACTTGTTGCTTGGAAAACGTTGTTGTTATGATACCGTAAACGCGTACCTAGGTAGGTAGTGTTTACCCTTGAAGAAACAGGCAGCTCTCTGTCAAAGTTCCCGCCCAATCTCGGGTCGGCCCTTCGAAGATCTACACCGATCACGGGGTGATCAAAGCAAACAATCCCTCCCTTCCTCCGTCCTTGTATATCGTTAACCTTACATCTTCTCATCATATCTCACTTCTAAATTCCATCTCAATCTCCATTGTTTTCTTGCGTTCAATTAACTTCATTCCACAGGCGCGGGAGCATGCATCTTCTCAAACGGCGGGGTCGAAATTAAGATTTTCCATCTGTAGTCGCTAAATACACGCTCTCGCCTTCCTTGCATACCAAGGCAGTCAAGGCAGAAGTTCATCTTCGAGCCTTCTCTTCTGTTACCTTCGTTTACTGCAAAACTTCCTCGTCGCCGGTCTTTACGTGAGAGACAACAACAGCACAGTTAACATGTCCTGACCACAAAGATTCAGCCTTTTGTTTCTTGCTTTGCTTTTGCTCCTTATTACTTTGCACACCACACTTCCTTCTCCTACAGCCTTGCATGATCATGGAAGACCTCAAAGCAGCCTTCCTCTCGCCCTCCTCCACAGTCTTCACTCCACCTCAGCAAGCAATCGCAATCTCCAACACTGAAACAACAAGCAAATCTCCCATCTCAACAACGACGGAAGTTCCTCCCGCAAAAGACGAGATTGATTTATTTCTCAGCGATAGCGATAGTCTCAAGTCACTTGCCATTCAAGATGGACCGCCGGTCATCAAGCCGAGACCGTATCAGAAGGAGATGTTGCAGGAGAGCTTGAAGAGGAATATTATTGTTGCTGTAAGTGCTGCGAGCTTAGGATGAGATGAGAGTTTGGGGGAGAGGTGCTGATTGACGATACTCAGATGGATACCGGGAGTGGGAAGACGCATATGTAAGTCACACGCTCTCAGCCCTTGGTTGATTACACTTCCATCTTCCGCACTTCTCTTTTACCACGAAGAGCATGGCCGTGGCCAGTGCTGCAGAAGTGCACTTGAACCTCAGACCGGAACAGGCAGGCATTGAGCAAAGGAAGCTTCTATATTTCCAAGGATTTAACGTGGAAGCAATCTGTGGTGTATACTAACTAACTCAAAAACAGTGCGGTGATGCGTATACAGCATGAGCTCGAGTATATCCCTTCGCATCAGGTCGGCACATCTTTCAAGTCCATTCTCCAGCAATACTAACACTTCCAGATCATCTGGTTCCTTGCCACCACTGTTGCACTCTGCGAACAGCAACACAACTACATTACATCTCAAGTCGTTCACGTCAAGTCCAAATTCCTTTCCGGGGCTGACAACGTCGATCGATGGACGGAGCAAAAGCATTGGGATGCCATTTTGAAGAACGTCCGCATCGTCGTGTCAACCTATCAAATCTTGTTAGATGCTCTCAACAACGGATTCGTGCACATGGATTCTTTGGCCCTGATCGTTTTCGACGAAGGTAAGTCCTGTGTCTACTCGAGGACTTCATCGGGCTAACTTGGAAGTCCACAATTGTGTCAGCAAGTATCCTGGAGCAAAGATCATGTCCAATTTCTACCATCGACGCAAAAATTCTGGCCAAACAGTTCCGCATATATTGGGACTCACCGCTTCCCCAGTCATGCGATCAGACCCTCGGTCATTATTTGAAATCGAGAAGACAATGGATGCCATTTGTCGGACGCCCAGGAAACATCGTGCCGAGCTTCGGCTGGAGGTCAAGCTCCCAGTGCTGTTGCAAGTAACTTATGATGCCACAACAAGCATTACAGTGTCAAAGCCAATCGCAAGCCTCAGCAAGGCGTTTGGGGGCATGAGCATTCTGGAAGATCCCTATTTCCTAAGCCTTTTGAAGGACAACACAGAAAAAGGTCGAGCCAAGGCTGACAAAGTACGGCTGAGTGGGAAAACATGGTGTTCAAGCCAGGTTAAGACCTTGCATGGCACTGCTCTTAAAATCAATCAAGACTTAGGGACCTGGGCAGCAGACTTCTACATTGCACAAGTTGTCGACAAGATCAGAAAAGTTGCCACCGCAGCTAGCAAATACGGCAACGTCTGGGACGCATCAGCTGCCGAAAAGCAGTATCTTGCCAAAGCATTGAGAGATGTTGAGATCAGTCGACATTCTTGCCTTGGATTTGAAGACCTCCACCTGGTGAGCGATAAAGTCGCCAAGCTGATTGAAGTCCTTCTACAAGAAACGACTGGCTTTCAAGGGATTGTTTTCGTACAAGTGAGTAAACGAAAACATATCTGTTGTTGAGACTGGCGACCGCAGGACTAACTCTTTCGCAGGAAAGGGCAACAGCCTCAGTATTGGCTCATTTACTCTCCGTCCACCCCTCTACCTGCGATAAATTCAGGATCGGAACCATTGTAGGGACTTCGGCACATGCTCAACGCTCTCGCAACATATCTGAACTCGTCGATGTCGGGGAACAGAAGCATACGATCTCAAAGTTCAAGTCTGGCAAGATCAATCTGGCTATCGCTACTAGCGTACTTGAAGAGGGTATAGATGTCCCTGCTTGTAATGCTGTTATCTGCTTTCAGCTGCCGGCCAATCTCAAATCGTTTGTTCAAAGAAGAGGGCGGGCGAGACATCGAGATTCCAAGCTTGTCCTGATGGACTGTGCAAGCGACAAGGTTGTCAACTGGCAACAACTTGAGGCAGATATGAGGCAAATGTATGAAGATGAGATGCGCACTTTGCAAGAGTTCCTGGTATTGGAGGACGCGGATGAGCCTGGTACGGAAACCATGGTCTTCCGGGTCGCAGAAACCCAAGCTCTCCTTGATTTGGATAATGCAATCCCGCATCTATACCACTTCTGTGCTAAGCTACCCCGAACGGCATACGTTGATCCCAGACCAGAATTCCTCTGCTCTCAGGATGAGAGCGGTCAAATCCGAGCCAAAGTTGTTTTACCACTTTGTGTCGATCAAAGTGTCAGGGAGGCTGAAAGCAAGCTATCATGGCAAAGTGAGAAGAATGCCATGAAGGACGCTGCTTTTCAAGCATATCTTGCGCTCTACTCAGCTAAGCTTGTTAACGACCATCTACTACCGAGCCTCGTACACGATGATCTCCTCGCCGAATTGAGGGCTTCTCCAACCGACACTCGAGCTGCTCTCGTAAAAGTACATGAACAACTAAACCCCTGGGTTGAGGTTGCCAAGGAATGGAAAAGTGATTCTGTACAGCTTCATCAAAGTACGATCAAGTTCGACGGCGTTGAGATTACAATGTTACTTCCCATTCTAATTCCACAGCTACCACCAATCGAGGTACAGTGGGACTCTACGTCTGAGTTCTCAGTGCACATCACTGCAAGAAGCGGAAGTCCACCGTTAAATGCAGACACTTGGGCCTTACTGCAATCTGCCTTTGGGACCAGATTTCCAATCGAGGAGAAACCACATGTCGTGGAATTCTCAGCCAACATCGCGGATTTAAAACAACTGATGGGGAAGCAAGATGTACAGGCCTCGAACCTCCCGGATTCCAATGTGGGTTTGATCAGAGACAAGCTTAATCCCTCCGTAGTCTATGTGCTCAAAGAATCACTTTCTACCAAGCCCGACATCAAACTTGTGCAAAATCCCTACAAAGGGTACGAAGGAACTCTGGATTCACCTCATCTTTCGCTTGTCAAAGTCCCCCGACGTGCGAACTTCGCGCAAAAATTATCCGCACCGAGTAATCCACCCTCAAGCAGGCCGTACTCTACTGTATTACCAACTGCAAGATGTACGATGGATGATATGCCCTTCAAGTACTACCAGTTTGGTCGGCTGATTCCAGTGGTTATGAAGCGTTGCGAAAAGTACCTTCTTGCATCGATACTTTCCAATACAATCCTCAAGGACGTTCAGATTTCAAACCTAGACCTTGTTGCAACCGCTATCAGTGCATCCAGCGCTGGTGATGAGACGAATTACCAACGGTTAGAGTTTTTGGGGGATACCGTCTTGAAGATGTGCACTTCGGTCCAGCTCATAGCTGAGTATCCACTTTGGCACGAAGGATATCTATCAGAGATGAAAGGCCGTATCGTGAGCAACTCGAGTCTTTACACAGCCGCTATTAAAGCTGGATTGGATAGATTCATCATTACGAAGCAGTTCAATGGACGTAGCTGGCGGCCACTCTACGTTGACGACGCTTTGCAGATGGCAGCCGCAACCGACGGCCAAAGAGAGATATCCTCGAAGATTCCTGCTGATGTCGTCGAATCCCTTATCGGAGCATCTATGATAGATGGCGGCATCCCCATGGCGCTGGTTTGCCTCCAGACCTTTCTTCCACGTTCAGACTGGACATGGCAATCGCTTGAAGCTCGCAGAATAGCTCTACTCCAGCGAACTCCAGGTCAGGATTTTCCACCCTAACTTCCCCCTTGAAATGAAATGCTGACTTGCCACATAGACGTTGAATTGCCTACTACCATGCAATCCCTGGAGACTCTCATTGGATACACATTCCACAACAAGGGCCTTCTGGTCGAGGCAATGACGCACGCTTCATGCAACTCCGGCTCCGCATCACTCGAACGACTCGAATTCCTCGGCGATGCTATCCTAGACCACCTTGTCGTCACCGCGCTATGGAACTATAACCTCTCTCATATTAAAATGCACCTCATGCGCACTGCTCTCGTCAATGCCGACATCCTCGCCTTCTTAGGCATGGAATGGCTCATCGAGCAGGAAGTAGTTGATCTCGTTTCTGGTTCCGAGCGAAATTTCTCCCCTCGAATCCAGAAAGTTCACAGAACAACTCCCCTTGCGCTTTGGCAGTTCATGCGTCACACAAGTCCTCACATAGGCACCGAACAACAAGCTACTTCTCTCCGCCACTCAATCGTCGGTCCTCATATTCGTTCTACATTAGAACAAGGAACTCATTATCCATGGGCTCTCCTCGCTAGACTACAAGCCCAGAAGTTCTACTCCGATATCGTAGAAAGTCTCATTGCAGCCGTATGGATCGATTCCGGTTCTTTCGAAGCTTGTAACCAGATCGTTGAGCGTATCGGGATCTTCAAGATCATGCGGAGGATGTTGGATGAGGATGTGCAGGTCTTGAACCCGAAAGAGGAATTGGGTATGTTGGCGGATACTCAAAGTGTTAAATATGTGGTTGCGAGAGCGCCTGTTAGTGAGGGAGAGGAGAGTGATAGTGAGATTGGGGGAGTGAGGTTGCGGTTGTGGTGTTCGGTGTTTGTGGGTGAGAGGGAGGTTGTGAGCGTGAAGGATGGGGTGAGTGTTGTTGAGGTTGAGACGAGAGCTGCGGAGGAAGCTGTGAGGATCTTGAAGGCTGAGAAATTGTATGGTGTTAATGGAGTGGGAGGCGAGGGGGACGGCGACGGTGATGGTGATGGTGATGGTGACGAAGCCGAAAATGAAAATAGGAGTGAAAATGGAGCTGTGGGCGATGTTGACATGGAAGGGGCTTGATTATTTTTTACGTTGATATCCAGATGGACAGGTATAACAGTGGTTAGAGGCGTTAGTACCTATATTTGCTGAATAGGTAGATAGTCGCGTTATTCTCGTTTGTTACGGGGGAAGGAGGCCGAAGCGCGATATTTCACAATAGACCAACTAACCAGACTTAGGAAGACGACAAACATGACTAGATAAATCATGAATCAAATGTCTCAATTATCATCACATCTCAGCGGAACTTCAACCCACTTCATGCATTGTGACCGACTTAAATTGAAGTAATTCAGTTACAAGATAAAGTACAAAGACCACCCGTCCGTCCATTCATCCACCCATCCAGCATACGATCTGCTTGCTGTCAACGAGTGACGTGTGAGGAGGCAAAAAACAAACCTTCCGAAGAAGGGATGGAAAACGTAATTTAGAACCAGGACACGAAAATTCTTTCTTTCCTGCAATGAGCTGAAGAAAAGAAGACGAAGAAAAAATCGAAAGGGGAAGATGAAATGTAAAGTAAAGCAAAATAAAGCAAAGCCAGCTCTGGTATAACTCCAATCCCGTCTTTCAACCCATTTCTGTCTGCCAATCTCCCATATTTCGTACCCCGTACATATGACATTTCCCTCCAGAAAAAGAAGGAGGAGGAAAGCGGGAAAAGCAGTAAGCAAGAAGATAATAGAAAAGTTACAAGATCGAAAACAAAAAGGTGTGGTATCTATCCTAGAACAAAAAGTAACAACAACAACAGACTTGGTATCGTATCATAGCATCGTATCGAAAGGTGTTCGCTCCCGCTCGCTCGCTTATGTATCATATCAATCAACATCAGTCAAATAGTTCATCGCCTGTCCATCAAGGTATCGCTCGCTCATTTCGTTCAAAATATTCCTCCATTCCATTCAATTATATCCGTTTGTTCGGTCATTTGTTCGTTCCTTCGTCCATCTGGTCATATTAGTCCCGTCCAATTTCAATAACGCCGAAACCCATCATACTCCACTCCACGACCCTTCTCTCGATACCACTCCTCAACGGGGGCTCCTCTCTCCCTCGGATCAATAGACACGGATCCACGCTCGTAGCTACCGAATCTATCTTCTCCTCTTGCGGCATCTTGATATCGATCCCATTTCTCTGCTTCGCGGGGACTATTGAACTCGCCTGTGAAGCGAGATTCATCTTCGGTGCCACGACGGTATTGGCGCTCATCGCGTGAGCGGCGATGGATATCAACAGGTGGCGGGCCAGGAGGAGGTGGGAATACGGGGTCGGATCCGCGGGATGAGGGGCTGAACGTCGAGGACGGGTTGGTGGTGAAGCTCGAGGAGGAAGATGAGGGGTTAGGTCCATATTTGGATGAGGAGGCTGAATGTAGGTCGTCGGGGGTCGATTGGCTGAAGCTTTTGAATGGCGGAGAACTGCTTCTGCGTGCGCCGGCTCGTGGTGGATATTTGTTCTGGCCTGTGCTGCTGTTTGTGCGGACGTGCCGGAGATCTCCTTGTTCTGGCTGTTCACGTGCGCTCGATCGACTGCTTGTTGAGTTTGCACGAGCTGGACGGGTAGAAGAAGGTGGGTTTAGGTTGCCGATGTGGTTCTTCCCACTGCCTGGTTGGGCTGTGTATGGTTGGCGATCTCGTTCGATTTTGACGCCTTCTTCGTTGCTGGACGTCTCAGAGTTTGAGGGAACACCGCCATATGGCTTTCTCTCACGCTCAATGGGTTGGCCTTTGGCGGTTGTTGGGGAGGTTCGAGATTGATGGATTTCAACTGGTACTGCACCGTATGATGACCGTGAAGTGGATGTTGATCCACCTCGGGGTGGGCTTCCAGAGCGTGGTCGAGCTGTTGATGATGAGTGCCGGCTTAGCGGTGGACTTGTTATGGAGGCTTTTCTTCGACTGGTTGATCCAAGGTCATCGAGGAAATTCTCTATAGCCGAATCCAAAAGCTTTCTCGAAGAACGGTCCTCTCTATCTGGCAGAAGATGCCGTGATATTTGCTTTGGGAGTCGTTCTGGCTTGCCGTCTACTAGATCTCCATCTGCGTCGATGGGCATGGCAACGACGACTTTTCCAAGTCTTACGGATTCTTCTTCTGGATAGGCGAGGATGTTGATGGTCATCCAGTGAGCAAATCCAACAGGAGTGAGAGCCGGGATAATCGGTGCTGAGTGGGAATCCTCTTGGACCAAGTGATGCTCGCAACCTAGGTCCTGGTATAACCGAGAAATATGCTCATTTGAATGTGCTCGGAAGATTGCTGGAATAGTTAGTACGGCTTCACAAGGCATTCTCCATAGCAACTTACTCAGTAGAGGATGAGGCTCCTTGTCCAATGCATGAGCAGCATAGTAAGCTGCCATCTTAGAAGGAGTAACAACAATAGACTTCTTGGCAGGGAACTCCTCAATCTATGTCTCATGTTAGCTCCAGTACTTCATGTTGTGCCAAAATAACACTAACAATATAATTTGCCAATCCTCTCAAGAACTGGCCAAGTCTTTGTGTTGGTTTTCCATCGCTTTCAAACAGCCTTCCCCATTTCTGATCAATAGTCGATAATTCCGTTGTCGAGTATGTTCTATTTCCTGTAGGACGAGCAGCTGCACTACGATCAGAGAATCGTACTCCAGAAGGTTTATCAGGACTACTGGGAGGCGGTGGTCCACGATCCGCGAATCGATTTCCTCCAACAGGCCCTTCTAACGGGCTGCCTGGATGCGATCGCATAGGATCCATTGACGGAGGCACATATGATTGCGCATATGTCTGTCTGCCAGTCTGCGTAGGAGACGGAGGTGTATAAACTCTTCTTGCGGTCGGAGGAGGGGATGATGTCGAGCTGGACTTGTCCGAGGGTTCTCTCTGCATGGGCGGACCTTGGGATGGTATCTCAACACTGCCGGTTTGCTTCAACTGTTCGAAAACTGCAAGCTCGAGTTAGCATTGCACAAGGCTCAGATTTCCAGCCGGACATGTGGCAGCAGCATAGGTAGCTTAGCTTACCTTCTCTCTTGACCTTCTCAGTGATGGCAGCTATGAGTTCCGGGGATACCCCATCTGGACCAACTTGTACTTGCTCTCCGCGATCTGCAGCAGAAGCCATCTTGCCGCCGACAGGAGGGGATTCGCGTCTGCGAGGATTTACGGGTTCTCGGTGGTGGATATGGTGATAGGAGGAGGGGTTGCTGTCTCGAGGCTCGCTGCTGTCGTAGTAATTTTGGCTGCGATTTGGGTATTCGCCTGCTGCAGACGCATCCAGGGGATCGAAGTAGCTAGGCTCCCCATTGCTTCGCAGCGGACGACCGTAGGCATCGTAAGCCATGGTGTGCGAGGCTGAGTGATTCCGTCACCACATCAATCGGTGGTTGCTTGGGGGGGTTTTGGTTCTTGCACAGTGAGGCAAAGTTGGTTGGGCTGGATTGGACTGGGTCGCAAGGTTCTGGTTGTCTGGCGAGCGAGTGCAGCGTTTTGATTGATGTCTCTTGCAGTTTGCGCGACTCGAGATTCGAGGATAATCAGAGGTCTTTGAGGAGTGTGACTTGGTGTGTAAGGTCTTGGGCAGCGTAGCGCAATGTAGTGTAGGTGTTGAAGGATTCAGATATCAAAGCAAAAGCAAGGGTTCTTTCTCGGTGGAGTGTTGTTAAGAGAGAGTGTGGTTGGCATGTCAGTCGTCAACCAACGAGGGGAAGGGAACGACAAGGCACACCCCTGGGTCTGATGGAAGGTTTGGGTTGGTCGGTGTTCCTCCTGTCCCAAGCCGGGCGCGCGATCATACAGACTGACTGTGATTACCCGTCTCCTCTTCTGGCTCTGGTCGCGAGTGAGTGCTGCTGGGCTGGACTGGGCTGGGTTGGGTTGGATTACCACTCTCTGGTCGTCCAGTACTCTGACTGCAAAGGATATCCGGAATCCGGTAGGGGCATGGGCATGGCATGGGCATGGGCAATGAATGAGGGGAAGAGACGGGAAGGGAAGGTCTAAGGTCTATGATAGATGGATAGATTGCTCCGCAGCCGTCTTCGGTTCAACGGCGGGCTCTCATGGAGCTCATGACCAGAGAGGAGAGAGAGGGAGGAGATGATGATGCGAGATGATGATGACGATGTTGGAGGAGAACAAGAACAAGAACCAAGCTCGCTCGCTAGCTTCACTCAACTCACTATCAACATCCGCTTCCCTACTACATACCCAGGCACGGTATCTTTAACCACAACCAGAACTGTAGCAGCACCAATAGAATACCGGCCTTGCGATTACTGGAATTCCATCCCTCCACTCTTCCCTCTGGGACGACCCGAGGCAGCTCCTAGCGCGAACCGTCGTGTAATCCCAGTCCAGCTCTCTCATTGCTTGAGCCAACGACTGAGGACCTACTCTCCAAGGCTAGAAGACCACCACCAAGCAACCACACCACCAGCACCACGGATCTCGAAAGCTACCACTCAGACAACGTCTGATAAACGGGCCGCCCCCTCGAACAAGCCGAGCCCCGTCCTCCGCACACAGAAGACGTCAGCAGTCAAGCAGGACGCAGCAATCATCAGGCGAAGAGTAAGTACAGTACTGTACAGTAGTGAAAGTGCAGATCTATGCGTCAGCCAGACCTTCCTCATCCCACCATCTGAACAGGAACAAGTGCAAGTCCACCCACCTCGTTTCGAAACGTCTGAATGTGAGTGGTTTATATTCCTCGATTGTGGCTGTACGAAACAATCCCAGGACCCGGCTGCATGCATGAGGAATCGAGGATGATCGAATAAGGGCATTCCAGCCACAGAGCCTTGCGTGACATAAATCTCCTACTCACCAGTAGCATAGGAATCACTCTACCATCCGAAGTAGCTCCGCATCCCAGATCTACAGCCACATGTTCATATCGCAGTTGCATCACTGGGTTGCCGCCTGGCCTCGTTCCAACCCAACTGCACTTGGGCGCTCGCCGCCGCGGGATGAAACTCAAAGCCTGGCCCCCCTCGGAACTACTCGAGTAATCTACTTGCGTCTGTAGGCTTTCTTACTACTAATTGTATTATTATTATCTCATAGCCAAGAGCGGCTAAAATGGTTTCGTAAAAGTGGCTAGTTGTTAACTTGATGGGATCTTTACGTTTACCTCATGTACCTATTTTGATATCAAGGCTCAATATCACGTGTATTATATGCGCAGAGCCTGACTGCTCTGATCGTTTCTTTCGCAACAAATGCCATGTTCCATACAGTCATAGCTTGTTATAAGGAATACACATATTACAGATCATATCGTGAGTACAAGCATGTCCAATCAAGAAGGAAATACTTGAAGTACAACCGTAACTCAGTTAAGGACTTCCCACCAACAACTGTCCTCGAGTCTCTGTTCCCGACTTACAATCCCTCATAATCAGCTTGGATCTCATCAGCACTCTCATATTGATCCTCCCAACACCTCTTAACAACTTTCGCCAACCTCACCTCAATCCCTCCTAAGTCAGGGAACCCCCCCTTCTCATACAGCTTCGTGACGTCCCTTTCATCTCTTCCCTCCAAAATGCGACTCCCGACCGCAATCTCATACAACATGACACCAAGGGCGAAGAGATCATCTTTAATACGGATATTCAACGACCTTTCTTCCATGGGGATAGGTCTACAGTAGCGTATTGAAGGAGCCACGACTGCAGTCGAGCCATCGAGACTCGACCCGCAGAAATCAGCAAGCACGAGTGAGCCGTCGCTTGAAACCATGAAATTGTGAGCTCCTATATCGCAGTGGACGACGCCCTTGGAGTGTACGTATCGAACGGCTTCAATCGCTTGAGCTGGCCATCTACAAACAAACAAACAAGACTTGTTAGTTAGGACAGCATACCCACCGAGGAGGAGCGAGATAACGGATCCGATCGATCGAATCCACTGACCGCTTTCTCTCTTCCAGGTATTTCTCCAGTGCTAGATGCTGCACGACAGGTCCGGCGGGCAGGTATGCGAGAGCAAGGCCCGTACCAGCTTCCGACTCGCATTCCCCATAGCAGGCTAGAATCCGGGGATGAGGCCCCAGGCGTTCGTAGATCTTTCTTTCCACTTCACTAGCTTCTCCCGGCTCGTCACAGATCTTGAGAGCGATCCCAGGTTCAATTAATACCAAGACTTGGGCGAAGAGGCCGCAGCCGGCGAGTTTAAAATCCTTGTCTTTGGCTGCTGCCAGGATCCCTCGAGGTGAGGGCATTGGAGAGTTTTATCATTGTATTAATTGATTGATTGACACACAGAGAGAGAGAGAGAGTGGACCTCGAGTTCCACCAGTTTCAGGCACGTGCGTTTATTTGACAATGGATTTAGGTACCTACCTAACTATTATAAATTTACTTTACATCCATCCTAGCTCTGCAGTTGGACTACTGCACAACCTTCTGCACTTCTGCACTTCCCACGGGCGTTCGCCGCTGCGGGATGAAACTCAAAGCAGGTTGGCCGGCCCAGGTCAGTGGTCCGCAAGTTGGTACTACTGTACTTAAATTTAGTCCCTAGCTTCTGATTCGCTAGATTCACTCTTGAATGAACGATTCCTGTGGGCTTTCTTGCTAAATTTCCGAACTGTATTCGTGATGTGCTGTAGCCAGGAACGGCCAAGAGGGTCTTGCAGAAGCGGCTCTTAACTAGTACTAGTGGGACTTTGGACATACAGTGGTGCTATAAGTACTTTGACTTTCAAACTTCGATATCACGCGCATACATGTAGCCTTGCGCTTTTGGAGTTTCCAGCTTCTTGAGTGGGCGAAAGAGGAAGGGAATGCCCAGTAACTCCATACTGGCTAATGTAAGTGTGGTGTGATGTGGTAGAGAGACTTGGTGGAGTGGGATGTTTACAGTCTGTACCTATGGCTTTGTTTTTGCGATAAGGGCTAGCCGGCTGCTGGTGATGGAGACCGAGTATGTCTCTCGGTGAAGGGCATCCTGTTGCCTCGTTGTGGTATGACTGTGATTCCAAATGAGTGGTGACTGTTTCTAAGACCCTGTCAATATAGTCTTTCTTGGGAATAACGGATGTTCTCTGCCTCCCGAGCCTTGTAGACCAGCATGGCGAACTTCAGAGGCATGAGATCACAAGGCTGTTGCGTAGAGAATATCTATGTGTGCCGATGCAACTAGATACAGGCTGCAATATGTTTGGAAAAGCAGTGCTTTGAATTTGTGGGCTATCTGATATGATCAAGTTTTGGAGAATGTATACCCTTTTTGACTGCGAAGCAGCGAAGCCCGTTCCGACCACCAGTGAGGCTAGCTAATCGCAAATACCATCAGTGATCCGCCACATGAGGCAGGGAAAGGAAAAAGGCACCTCCGTTGCGTTCAACCATGTGCTCCCACCCAGTTGCTGAAACTCAATCCTTCTTTGTGGTTTCCAGAAGCGAACCTTCCGTCTGATCCACAACAAAGGCGTAGCCTGACCGCAATTTACGACCTGCAGTCCAGTCCACCAGTGCACCACCCATCAAGTAGAAGAAACAATTTCCTTGGCTGAACTTTGAGGGTTGGTCTCTAAAGAGCATAACAAAAAAATATGGGGAAGCCATGCGAAGTTCATCCTCGAGAAAAGGAAAGAAAAAAGGGAACGCAATGCTAGGCGCAACGAGGTAGGAGAGTCCCCCATCGCAGAAATCATGCCGAAGTTTGGAAGCAGAAGTAATACCTCACGACATTGGAAGGTGTGAAGAAACTGGCACAGTCAAATTTCACTGATGCTCTCGCCGAAGGTGATAAGAGGTACGGACAATGCGGAGATCGTAGATGTCGAACCATGATCATAATCGTACTTTACATGTCGTAGAGGTCGTCTTCTGAGTCCTCCTCATTGTCCTCTCTATCTTCGGTTAACGGTCTCGATTGAGGGCCAGGTCCTGCAACTCCTGGACGCGCACCGACAGATGGAGGAACCACGGTTTGTTGAGTACGTCGCGATCCAACAGGTTTGGCCCAGTTGGAGCTCCGAGGAGGCTGTGGAGCAGCTGCAGCGGCAGGGACAGGAGCAGGGGCCGAGCCTAAGCGAGATGTTGAGGAGATTGATGTTTGGCTCTGGATCTGGGAGGCAGATGCTGAAGGGAATCGTTGCTGAACGTGCTGCACGCCTCTATTATCCCACCCGTTGAAGTTGATTGGGACAACAGGAGCCTCCGGTCGACGACGAGCATCCACTGCGCCCCAGACAGGACCCTGAGCACCTGAAGAGTGCTCATATGGGTTGCTGACCGACGATTGGGATTTGATGTCGAATTGTGGTTGGTTCAATGTGTTTCGGGAACCAACACCAGAAGCTGTACCAAAACCAGAGATGACGGCAGATCCAGGTGGCATGCGAGCACCAGACATGGTTGGCGCTGAAAGGTTGGCAGTGACCATGGTGTGGTTGGTACCAGGGTTGCTGGTGTTCTTGGAGCCATTTAGAGACAATCCAGCCAGACCGTTGTAGGGCACATCAATGTGATTGCGCGGACCAACGGAGCTTGTGATAATCGTGGGGGTCTGTCGAGCTCCTGGGGCTGGGGCAGGGACTCGTGTTGTGTTGTTCGAACCTGTAGTTGAGGTAGTCTGGGTCAAGTCAGCTTTTTTCTGGGCGAGAAGGGTGTTGTGACTTACAGTGCGTGCAAAGTCCTCATAGTCCGAATCCGAATCTCCAGCCTCTGGATCCGAGAAGGTAGCAGAAGCGGTCCAGTTGTCATCATCATCGTCGTCATCCCCAGCAGGACCGTCTCCAGTTGGAGGATTCTGGGTAACCATACCAGGTTCTTGACTTTCTACCCACAATGTGCAAGCCATGCAGGACTGGAAACAAGTCAGCTTGAAGTGCCTCGAAGACCTTCCGAACACATCACTTACTTGAGAACCACCATTGCTTCTGGCAGACTTGCTGAACTTCTGCAAATCTTTCCACATCTTGCAAGCACCCTCACACTGCTTTTCTGTGACAGAACCACCACTACAGACACGGCACCGGAGCTTGGCTGTTATTCCGTTCGGTCGTGCACCATTGGCGTACTTGAAAGTGTAATCGCCTAGCTCTTTATTGGAGAAGCTGGCTGGCTCCTTCCACTTCTCGCAAACACGGCATCGGTATCTGTGACATTGTCAGTGTCTTTTCTGATGGTTTGGTTGGGATGAACTCACTTGTCAAGCAGCGGAACGTTGCGTCTCCTAGAACGAAGTTAGTACATGAGCATTAGGGAACACCTTTCGTGGTCATCTTACTGCGCCGAAGTGATTCCTTGACCGTAAGGCATCTTTGCTGGTAGGTGCTGTGTGAGAGTAGTCGGGTATTGTGGGGATATCTGTAACTGGATAACGGTGAGCCAAAATCAATGCGATTCTGGGTGGGGGTGGGCGATAGGGAGGGCGTGGATGATGGAAATGACCGATGGCAGAAGCCACGTTTGCAGATGGTGATATTCAGTGTGGAAAATGGGGTCAATATGGTCAAGTTCCTGAAGGTGAAGGTGCTCGAGTTTAACAGCAGCCTTTGGGAAGGTGGAGGCATGAATTGAGGGAGAATCCACTTTGGTGGATCTGACTCGATAGGTATTGGATTTATTGGTGATGGAGAGACGTTGTATGAGTTGAAATCGACGCGTTGAAAAGAGTGAAGAGATCAGTTGATCTTGAAGGGGATTGACTGAATCAGGTGCTCGAGCGGCTTAAAAGAGGAGTAGAGGGAATATGGTGAGAGAGGTCAATTGAGTGTCTGTGATGACGACGTTGAAAGGTGTGGAAGAGTATTTTGGTGATTGAGCGAAGAGGAGACGTACGGGAAGAAGTGTGGTGTTGTTGTTGTTGTAGAGAAGTTGGAGGTTGGAGGTTGGAGAGTGGTCTTTTGTAGTGGAAAGCTGTCCCTTCCTCTTTCGGCATGCACTCTTTCCCAACGGAACCACTTCACGCCCATGGAACGGGAGTGAATTCAAAGCAGCACTCAAAGACCAATTACATACGTAGAGAGTTGTTCATTCACCTCCAGCGTTGCTTCCTCTTCTTTGGACGAGTAAAACCGCTCATTGCAAGGGCTTCATGAGAGGGAAGACCGCGAAGATTGGTCTCAAGGAAGGGCATTGAAGTCGTCAACGATGGATACCTAAGTAGGTTGGAAGTTTCTCAAGCTATTCTGACCGTTGAATTAAGCCGCGTTGAGCTTGACTTAAGAGTTATAGACTTTTCGTCCCAGGCAATTCAAATGCAAAGCCAGGCATCTCACGAATGATCAAAGACGAATGGAATACCACACACCAGAAATACACAGCACTCTTAAGTTCATCTCAACCAATCAATCCATCGTCTAGCTAACATCCGCAAAGGAAAAACCAACTCAATCCTGTCAGTCTCTGGCTGGAGTTCAAGTGAAAGCCTCTAGAATGCATTCATTGCCGGTCCAACCAACACAAACATGTACAATTCGTTTGCACCTCGGGATGAGATGTTCTAAAAGCAACGCAGTTAAGAACGATGATGCATTGCAATGGAGGCAAGTGAGCTCCTCTGCTGCATGTATAGGTTATGATTTGAAAGTGAGCTCAAAATGCATGAAAGGCAATTGGGCAGTGGGAAGTGACATGAAGTTCCCCAGCTTGTAGTTGGCACCCACAACCAGCTGCTAGCAACCACTTCCTGAAGGTCATTTGAGATCATCCGCTTAGATCGTTCTATATTGCTCTTCAACGAAGACGCTCTAAAGTTCGAAAGAGTCTTCTTTCTCTTCACCAATGGAGCTATTGCCAAACCCAGCACTCCAACATTCAAAGAGTTTATAAAGACGCAAAGTCGCATTCTCACTCCACTCGGATATGACATGGCTTGCAAGAACACGATGCAAGGGATTGTGGTTCTCTTGGTATCCTCCATACATTTACCGGCGCGTAGTGGTGCTGAGCCTGGACAACCTTTAGGGTCCTCCGAAGTTACGAATATGAGCACGCAAGACCTTCCCTTAAGTTTCTTTGCCTAGATGTAGCTGTCTCCATCTGTATTTCAATTTCAGTTGACCAAATCTCACTTGAGAGCTGGTCATGCCATGTACATTTCCTAGCATGGAGTAAATAGAAGACGTTGTAATCGACTCCGCAGTTGATGATCTAAAGCGTCCAAGCTGGGCAAAATGCCTCCATTTTCTGATTTGCTTTGCTTTGTATGCGGAGGCGAATAAGAAACCCTCAGGATTTAAAGTGCAATTTCAACGTCCCAGCAATGCGGCTGATCTTCGAAGTTGGAATGTTGTCAGTCACTTGACGATGAGGGGTTCGGCTAATATTCCAAATGACACGACCCAATCCGAATTATCAAAGTGCAAGGTGCTTTTGACCAATACTTGGACGAACTGCCCCTCATTATCTCGTGTCTGATCACGCCGCTATCGATTGATGAGCGCCGAAGGGTCCAAGTTTGATGTACGGTGCAGTGCGGTGCGTTGGCGATGAAAGGGTTCCAGAACCCAACCAAGTGGGAGCGAGCCACAGTGAAACGCATCCATCCGATCATCATGGACAGTTGGGTCGAGGCCAAGGGTCGACGACGTTTTGACTCATGCACAGTTGGCAAATCCTGGAATACAGTATGTGCCCAGGGGGGAGGCATTAACAATTCCGACCAATCAACGCGCCCGGAGATGGGTCATTTTCAGCCACTCACTCGATCCCCGATCGGAGGAGGCAAAAGTCGCAGGGCAATCTGGAGACATTTTGGTTTGGCAGTCATTGATTGCATGACCCTGCTTTCTTCGAGGCTTTCCTGCTTTCCCTTTGATGGGAGGAGGGGCCAGATTCAGGAGGATTGCATGATGATGGCGGCAGCCAGTCCGGATGGCCAAACTCAAAGTTCTTCCTGTGCGACGCAACCTTCCTTCATGTCATGAAACTTGGCCATCAGTGAAGCCAAACGCGAGCCGGTCCGGAAGCGGACTGCTGTTCCCCCCTGTTAGTTTGGTCAGGTACCAAATGGGAGCGTCAGGAACGGACAGGGGATGGGGAACGCCACTAAGACGAAACGGTCTCGATGAAATCGAAAAGGGGGCGACGGACCAGCCCGGTGGGTAGAGGGAGGAGAGAGAGGAGAGGAGAGGAGAGGGAGAAACACGACACAACTGTGCCACTGTGGCAAATGGACGACGTGGATAGGAGACGAAGGAAGCCATCACGAGCAAAGACACGGCCAGCAAATTAAGGGAGATTTGCGACTTGTACCCGTTGGTTTAGGCTGTTGGTTGCTGAGATTGCGCTCCAGGAAGACCCTGACCTGAGGAATTCCAGGCTGTGGAAGGTTGGATCTTCGAATTTCGACCCCAGAAAGACGGCCCCAGGTGTGTGTGCGAAACTCAAAATCGGGAATTCCCTTTCAATGCACGAATTATGGCTCCAGAGTTGCAGAGTGCAGGCGCCGATCCATCGATATCACAATTATCGAGGGCCAAAGCAACAAGTCTCCAAGAGGCTACTCGACGCCAATCTCAAGAAGGCACTCTCGGACGACCGTGCATTGACTGAGCGAAACGGAAACGAGGGAGGAGAGGGATGCCTTTGTATTCGATATACGGCAGATTTACGGGCATGGCAGCATTGCCACCAGTTACTATTTGTAGTTGAAACAAGTCATGAGCAATGAGCACTCACTGGCACTTCTGCATGGCCAGCTCAACATCCCCTTCAGGCCTTGAAGATGTGTTGTTCAGCGTGCATCGTCAGATCGGTACTACCGGGCAAAGAGGCAGGAGAGGAGGTCCACAGTGTGTCTTGGGGATTCCGTATCAGTACTCAGCAGCGCAATCAATTGTGTCTTGCTGATAGAAGAAGATCTATTATTATAATATTGCCCCCTCAGAACCGTGCTCGAAGCTAGTTTGCAGTCAGTTACACGTATGACTGCCTGCACGAGTAAGTCCCTTGTACTTACTGTCCCTAGGTACCAATATTGAGTCTTCACAGCCCCAAACCGCGAATGGCTGCGATGTGTGGGAACACAACTGCAACACCGGCTCAATTCTGGAAGGACTTGACCGTGACCTTACCTTCTAAGGTACGGCTGTAACCGACCGGGTCGATGAAGGGAATGGAGCGGAGCTGTGTTGGAGAAGCTGTACTTTTTCAACCGCGGGATATCAAAAGGAACTGATACTCGTAGACGACGACAATGCACAGCCAACTGAAGATGCCACTGGCTGACAGGACTAACCTTGAGGGCAAGACAGGGCAAAAGCAACGCAACGCACGGCGCGCAAAACATGTTCGTGATCGTCAGTCTGCTCGCCGGGCCAGTGAGAGATACAGATAGACAATACATTAGTAGTTCGGGGGCTGAGAGGGCAGAGGTCGGAAATGTGAGCGAATTATTGACGGACCGAATTGTATTTGATGAAGCCAGTAACAACAGGCGTTTGTAGGCGTCGCGGTGGCATTGGATGAATTGGGCTCGCCTTGCTCTTCTCTCACTCAGCAGTGCAGCAGCACTATTCACGCTATTCACTGCAATGTAACAGGCTGCGTTTGTGTTCCATTCCAGTCGGCAGAAACCTCGTCACCTTCGCCCAGGTATTCTGTCTCCTGTATCGCTGCTCGAACGGAATTGTTGCCAGGCTTAGCAGCTTCAATTGAGTTGGCCAACAGCGTGTCGTGATGGTTCCTACCTTACCATGCCCAAACAGAAAGAATCCAACGACACGACCACTACGACGACCCTCGCGTCGCTTCCCTTCCTTTCATTCCCTGGCTGGCTGCCCAACCCAAGCAGCGTGCCTGCTCCAACCCATCACATCCCCATCCCCATCGCATCAATCCAATCCAATCCATCCATCCATCTATCCTGTCCTCGCATCTCCTCTCTCCTCTCCTCCTCTTCTTCTCCCCACGCGCAATCGTCCCCCCGACTCTCTTTAATAATTGATCTCTCTATCTGACTCCATTTCCCTCCTTCTCCGCACTTTACTACCTACCTGCTTCATTCCCTCCGCCATACGTCTTGTCTTGTCCCTCCCTAATCATCCGCCCACTTCCTGAGTCTCGCGTCGTATCGAATAAGCTTCAGCTGCTGCTTCGCTGGCATTCATCACAACAACCAGCGAAACCCGCCTGCTCCGAGCCTCTCCCCCGTCCAGCCCAGCCCAACCCGCGCAATTGCGACTCGACTGCTTCCAGCTCGAACATCAACAGCTTCACGCATCAATTTCAGTCAGTCATCGTCGCTGCTGCCCGCCATTGTGTTGACGGCACACCCAGGCCAGTTCAATTACCGTACCCGGGACCTCGACCCCCCCCCAACTTGCGCGGATTGATAGCCCTGAGGTGCCTGTGCTGTGCTTTGCCCTGCCTGTGGATCAGCGAAGCGAAATTACCTTCAACCACCCTCCCCCGACCTTTTCATGCCCAAGATCTAAAGTGCTGCTGGGTGTTGGCTTCGAGAAGCATCATCCATCCTCGATTCCTCCCTCCTCCCTCTCTCACCTCGTCCGAGCAGGAGAACCCAGCGGTGAAGCTTGCAGTTTCGCGGTCTGGTTCATGCGTTTCTCCTAATCCTGACTTGACCACCTCATGCGCCATACGACACCCGCGCAGCCACCAACCCCCCACAACGGACTCCTCTTCTGCTCAGTCAGTCTCTGATTCTGTCTCTGCTGCCCTGCCCCTATCGATAATCACGCTAGCCACAAAGCTCGCGGAAGCCATCCTGTTGTGATCGGCCACGAGCAAGCGTCGAGCTTGACCCAGACCCACCTCCGGCTTCCTGGTAACGGCGGTCCCTAGACCCTGTCTGGTCCTGGTCCTGCCTACTCTCGAACTTCTTGCTCCTTTCTCGAGGAATCCTCCTTTCGACCTTCTCCTCGACAACTAACTCACTCCCTCAATCGACAACTCGACACCAATCACACGCTCGCTACCCGACACCTTCAGTGATTCCAACGTTCGACCCCTTAATCCTCTTCAACTTCTCGACATCGCCTGAATGCACCGGTGACTGCAGTAAGCTCTTCTCGAAGGGCTCCCCAACGGCAATCCCAGGTAAGGCAGCTTAGAGTATGGTGGTGTGCTTTGAGCTTGACGGCTGTGGCTGACTTTACTATCTTGACAGCACTGCCGTTGACTATAACTCCTCCCCTGTTCCCGACACGACTACGCGACACACTCTTGAACAGCAATCATGACAGTAGCATACGATCTCACACATCGAGGGTCCTCGACACCCCAACCCGGACAAGGTCAGGCGTTAGAGGACAGATTCGAAGTCTTGAAGGATATCGGAGATGGCAGCTTTGGCAGTGTCGTTCTGGCTCGAGTGCGTGGAGCAGGTGCCAGTGTTGCGCGACGAGGCACTGTGGTGAGCACAATTGGGTGATTGACCTATCATGGGCGAGCTGACAATTCGCTGTAGATTGCCATCAAGACGATGAAGAAAAATTTCGAATCATTTCAGCCATGTCTAGAACTTCGAGAAGTCGTATTTCTCAGAACTTTACCACCACATCAACATCTCGTCCCCGCCTTAGACATATTTCTCGACCCCTTCACCAAAAAACTCCACATCTGTATGGAGTATATGGACGGGAATCTTTATCAGTTGATGAAGGCCCGAGATCATAAATGCTTAGACGTTGGCAGTGTCAAAAGCATATTGTTCCAAATCATGCAAGGTTTGGAGCACATTCACGCCCACCATTTCTTCCATCGCGATATCAAACCAGAGAACATCCTCGTCTCTACGTCAGCACAACAGGATTCGGGAAATTCTTTCAGACGATATTCAGCAATGGTCACTCCTCCGTCAACCCCACCGGCATACACTGTTAAGATTGCCGATTTTGGACTTGCCAGAGAGACTCACTCGAAACTCGCATACACCACCTATGTCTCAACTAGATGGTACCGTGCTCCTGAGGTATTACTACGAGCGGGAGAGTACTCGGCACCTGTCGATATCTGGGCCATTGGTGCCATGGCAGTTGAAATTGCGACTTTGAAGCCGTTATTCCCAGGAGGAAATGAAGTTGATCAAGTTTGGAGAGTATGTGAGATTATGGGAAGCCCTGGAAATTGGTATAACAAGGCTGGTGCCAGAGTCGGCGGTGGAGATTGGAGGGAAGGTACCCGTCTTGCAGGGAAGCTTGGATTCTCGTTTCCCAAGATGGCTCCTCATGCCATGGATACAATCCTTCAATCACCGCAATGGCCAGCATCACTCAGCCATTTCGTCACGTGGTGTTTGATGTGGGATCCCAAGAGTAGACCAACCTCAAGTCAAGCACTCGCCCACGAGTTCTTTACCGATGCCGTGGACCCATTGAGACCTAAGTCATCAGCGTCGAAGATGCTTGGCCGAAAACATTCCGATCTGAGCTACCGTGGGTCAAAGGACTCGACAGACATTGCCCCCACATCATCCTCGAAATCATCCTGGTTCAGGAAATCCTTGATCGGCCGGTCCGACAGCGTCGCAACGCCGCCACCGGTTGGGAAGGAAAACATTGCTCCAAGGCCATCTCCAGTACATGCTGCTACTGACGTTCAGGTTACAAAGACGAGACCACAGCCTGGCAAGAGGCAAACGTGGAACAATGGCCCTTCCAATGTCGCCCCAATGCCAATTCTTCCGACAATTAAGCCCATCTCGCCCTTGTCGGATACCGTCACGGCACAAGCAAGCAGTAGAACGCCGTCATACAGTGACGCTTACGCCTCAAATGGCCAACGACAATCCAATATGGATGATAAGGTAGCCAAGAAGATTGGTCGGCAACTATCAGTTGCTTCGTCGAACAATCATTATGCCGATATCCACAGGCAGCAGGCTGAGGCAGCATTGAATGGCAACAGTGGCCTGGCTTCTCCTCCAAGTGGTCAGAAGGAAAGCTTCTTCTCACATCTCAGAAAACGTGCGAGAAGGTTCTCAGGACGCCAATCTACTACACCGATGTCTCCAAAATCGATGGATATTGAGGCTCAAGCTGGATGTGGACCATGGGCGAGTAACCGATCTTCAATGGTTGTTGATCCCGCTCAAATGCCAAGTCCTATTCAGAAGGTTGACTCATACGATGCTCTTGACAAAGCTCTCCGGAATGTGCAGCAGAACCTGGATTCACCGCAGCAAGGGACTGCTCCAACGCCACCCAGCCATATGATAAGTCCCAACAGTGTTCTGAAGCGACACCACTCGCTTCCCCAACAGCCTCGATCCGTTGACAACTTGCGTGGTGTTGGAGGGCCGATTTCTAGCCGGACACGTCGATCTCAAGTACCTGGAGCAGCACGACAGTATGAAACCCCTGATGAAGAAGACGAGCTGCTTGACGAGGTCTTGTCCAGCACTCACAAGGCGATGAAGAAGTTGGACCGGAACTCGATTCAAAACGACGCCAGACAACCACTCCGACAATCGACGAGCAATGTGGCTCTATCGAATCCATATCCAACGCCTTCACCATCTGCTAGCGGCAACGCTGTTCTTTTCGGTCAGGGTCTTCATCAAGTTACTCCCTCCAAGGCGCCAACAAGTCATAAGCAATCTTCAACGCCACCATACGACTACGAGGAAAATGAATGGGCTGCTTCAGCCGCAGCTAGCATTTTTGCGGCCTCGAGTCGATTTTAAGACCCGCATAGAATGCGTCGTCCGCTTGTAACATACGGAGGAAAAGCTCTTTTGATAGCATTTACATTGCATGGTGTTGAGGATTTCTGGGGTCATCACCTTTGATCATTTTCGTACGTTCCTTTGTTAGCAACGGTCTGGAAGGTTGTTTCTTCGTCAACCGGGGTTAGCGTGTACATTTTCGGCGTCAGATGTTCCTCAGCTGAGAGAACTACACATTTTTCATTGTTATATTTTCATACCCGAACACGGAGAAATCTCGCCGTAGATGCGGTTTTTTCGGTTGTTTACATTGTCTTCAAAATACCCCCTATAGACTGCACGATATTCTTTTTTGAGATTGGAGAGGAGAAGAGATTGGTCAGCAAGACTGCTTCACAGCGAAATCCGTGCGCATGCGCAAAACAACACAAAAGTTTCCTTTGTCACATATTGTCTGTCTGATTTTCCTTATGGGCGCTCGAGCAGTTTAATGCCGGCGAGGACAGGGAAAGGGGTTCTTTTAGGTGGATGGGGAATACAAACTAGCACATATTACTCCTCTTTTTGTGTGTCCATGGCTACACGCAGAACACCCAAACATTCTCTATTTTCTACTGGGGCCGGGGGGGTTGGTCCGTCTGTCTTTCTGTTTTTACCGGGGAGCGGAGTGTATACTATTCGAAACGGGAAAAAAATTCTCAGGGATCCCTGGTATTTTATGGATATCCTAGGATTTTCCTTTGTTGTATTTGTGGATGGGGAGAGGGGGTTCTTGCGCTGCTTTGTTATTTTTGTTATATTGATATGCTATGGTTTATTGGTTTGTGTGTGGATGTGGATGTGGGGTGGGTGAGGGATCGATGCTGCGAGCTCTGCTGGCAGGCAAGAATGGCTGAGAGGTAGAAAAAGTGGAGAGGGCTGGGAGAATGCCATGTATTTAGAAGTTCGAAGTGGAAGTGGGAGGGACAGAAATGGGAGGATTGATTGATTGACGTGATGTGATGTGATGAATGTCGGAATCACCACAAAAAAACATCAAAAACCGTTGGCATGACGCCTATTTTTCCATTTCAAACCATGACTTTCTCCATCTGGGTGCAATGTGAGTTTTTTTTTTTAGTGGGCTGATAAATGTCACACAGAACGGTTTGTTTATTTCCCCCCCCTTTAATGCATTTGTATTTGTGCGTTGCTTGCTTGCCCACATCATCCATCACTCCGCTTTATGCAGATTTATGGATACCCATGAAAGCCTTGTACACGTGTCTAGTCTCTATATCCCTCTTTATGTGCAAGCGGAGGGTAACCTCGTCAACGGATGATTCGGGACGAACGTGTTTGGGGGTGTTCCTTGACCGCTTGGATTGGCACGGCAGGGCTGAGCTGGGATGTGGAGAATTCAAGCGGTGCTGACTTAGCGCGAGTGGAGTTTATGCATGATGGATGGAGTGGGTGGAGGACTTGGGAGGGAGGAGGCTTTTGTGGGGAAGAGAGGATGTGTTGTTTGTTTTTGTTGTTTTTGTTTACCCCTCTTTCTAGAAAGGGAGGGAGGGGGGTTTCGAGGTCGGGATGGGAGAGGTTGGGGAGGTTGAGTGGATGGAAACGATGCCGAGGATTTCGTCTTTTGAGGAGGTTGTGCAGGTGATGGAGTATTGGCATCTGGAGATGGACGGAGACATGAGTTTCAGCTCCTATTACAGATTCCCGAGTCCCGCAAGCCTGTGATATGCAGTGGATGCGGGTGGGACTTGAGATTTTAGGGGTCTTTTATTTAAGTGTGGGTTTGAGTATTGATGTGGGTTGGATTTGGGTTTGGGTTTTGGTTAGGTGCTGTTGGTAGGGGTGAGGGCATGAAAGAAGATGCGAGTAAGGGTATTGATAACGATATTAGTATCGATAAAGCCTTGATGGGATATCCTGGACACGGAGGTTTGATTTACTTCTTATTAGAGGGGTATCTTTGATAAGGAGGAAGCAGCAAGTCTTTCTCGTGTCACTCATGCTTGTATTTAGAAGAGCCTCGAGTGAGGACTTCCAGTGTTGAGATTTCCAAGTCTTTTCTTTTGGGACGTGAGGAGTTTATAAACAGCGAAGGATACTTGAATAGACTTATATTGCAGGTTAAAATGTAGATATGCCTTCGCTAGTACTTGCACAACGGTGTATCAACTCAAAAGACTCAAATTCCATTCTGATGTCGCGTACCTTCTCTAATAGCCATAAAGAACAAACACCATAACCCCCGCTTCTAGAAAATGTACAAGGAACTTCTCCCCTTCATCACATCGCAAATTCCCACTATCACCCCCCACCCCCCCTTCCCTCCAATATCCATCCACCTCCACCCAATCTACAAAGCAGCCGCAAAGACAGCCGCGCCACCAAAAAGCATAGCACCGATAGCTCCCGTAGGCAATGCAGCAGCACCAGTACTCAAACTCGTGCTAGTGACAGTCTGACCCGCCGCATTCGTAGTAGTGATCGTAGTCGCGGCAACGACAGCAGCTCCAGTTGCGGTTCCAGTGTGCGTGCGTGCGACACTGCTGATGCTGGCGAGGCGGGATGAGGCTGCGGACTCGAGGGATTGGATGTAGGATGTTGCTTCGGCGCCGGCGCTGGCTGTGGCTGTGAATTGGGAGTATTCTAGATGGGAGCGAGACGTTAGCTAGGGTGTGCTGTGTTGTGTCGTGTCGAGTGAGAGGTGTTGGTAGATTTATGGGAAGGATGTTGACTTACCAGATGAGTAGGAAGATGCAACTGATGATGCTTCGCTCGCGATCGAGGACCAGAAACTACCGCTGTCGGATGTGATACCGTTGAAGATGCTCTCGACGTCGTCTCCGATGTTATCGAAGCCGTCAGCAATCTTGTCGAAGATATCGGCCTGGGGAACAGTGTTAATTGAGATTGACCTGAGCATGTGGAAGGGAGGAATACGTACAGCTGCGAGGGAGGCGAGAGCCAGGACGAAGATATTCTTGATTTGCATATTTGCGGTTGTGTGTTTGTTTGTAGTTGAGAAGAAGGCAAGTGAGGTGATGTTGATGTTGAGAGCGACGAAGGATTTGACGCGGGGATGATGGAGATAGATAGTAGATTATGAAAGTACCGAACTAAAAAAAAAACGACATTCAAGCGGAAGAGATGTTATATTATATATCCAAGATTGACATCAACCACCCAAGCCTCGCTGATGACGCGAACGAGGCTTAGGTAGGACATTCGTTCAACTCGCATTTCTCGGCAGTTGAACCTTGTCCAGCTACATGAAAAAAGATCCCGAAATGATAGGGATACCTATAAGGTTTGACAGACATCACTCGATATGTGCTTGAGACGAACGATCTCTTGCTATTTCCCTTTTTTGACGTATGATGTACCAGGGATAGCGAGCTCTGCTGTCGTTAAAATGGTCGTCGTCTCGTTCTGTCGTACTCGCTTTCTCCATTGGACGACTAAGCCCATCACGGTAAGAATACAGCGCCGCCATAGCCAACCAGAAGCCCCTTAGAAACCCACCATAGGAGGGTTTTAGTTCAACGAAGAAATGAAGTATGTAAAATGAGCATTTCAGGACGGCTGTCATTGGTCAGCGAAGCGTGGTTCCAGATATGGGGGCGTCGTTGCGAGCTTACCGTACCGAGTACGAATGAAAAGTCGTTTCGGTGCGCTTGCTGATCCGGTGTGCCCGTCTTGATGTCATTAATCAAATTCAAAATCAGTCAGAAGGGACTCGGCCGCATAGAGTTTTCAAAGCCTACAACTCTTGACCGTGAAGTCTGCCTGTTTCGTGGCTTTGATCTTGGATTCGTGGCGGTCGAGGTGGTGTCGAGGTAAGTAAGAGTGACGCGTTTCAGCCATATTGCCAAGACATTCTAGCCCGCTCGCGTCTGGCTCGGGTTCTATTAATATCACGCCCTCAATTATTTATACAATTTTGTTCTGGTTGGAATTGCGCTTTATCATCAGGATCTGGTGGTATGATTGTTTGCAAATAAAGATTCTTGGAGTGGTCGAGGACGTAGTGGTTGAAGGTACGAAAAGAATATCTTCGGGCCTATCTAGAGTTTCAGCTCAGAGGGAACAGTATTTGATCGTAAATGTTCCTACGAATGGCTTCTTTGAATCTAGTGGCTGCAAAAAGCGCAAAGACGAATGTTCATGCATGGATTCACGTCATCCTGTTCGTCGTGCATTAGTTGGTGGTTCGAAGCTGCCAAGTCATTTCGAAGATATTGGAGCAGTTTCGGCGCAGTCAACATGAGGAAAAAATACCATTGGCTCGTCATGGAACTTAATTCCTAGTTATTCTCAAGAAGCAAATTTTTTCAAAGTGATCTAGGTGCTCGCATCAATTTGATTTTGGCTTGTACAGTCTTTTTAATCCTGTGATAGCAATTGTGAGCGGCGGCTCTCGCTTAATGAATTCTAGAAAAAACAAAACAAAACCCCTCCGAAAAAATTCGAAAAAATGAACAAAAACTCCGACACAACCCATTTCTGAGGTGTGTCGTAGAAAATCACGGTGGATTATGTAAAGCTCGATATTTGATGACAACCTTCCTATTTATTTTATCCACCTCAGGGGAGCGAGTTTATTCACTATTTCCAATGGAGTTTAAACCAGAGCATCCCCCTTGTCGAAGACCAAGTGGAGAGAATTTGAAGTTATTCAGAACTGGTCTAAGAGACTTGTTAGAATTAGGATTCTGATTTGGCGAATGGTGGACATAGAACTTACGAAGGTTTGTGCCAGGTTACTTGAGAGAGGTAAAATTTAACCGAAGTGGAAATTACCTGGGGAAATTCTTGGAGAGGGTTCAGCTTTTGAATGCGCCTCTCGATCTGTGAGTGAACGCCTGTTTAAGACGGGTAGTAGGACTGTAGGAGAAGAGAAGAATCATGGCCCAGCCGGGAATGCATTATTGTAGGCTCAATCAGATATCTAAGCTGTTACAGTGTGCCACCAAAAAATAGCAACATATGGCTACGCAGTGTCACAGTCTCTACACTGCTCATTGGGCGCAATTTTGGGCGGTTGGCGGAGTTTAGGGCCTTGCATGTGGTTCACAAATTTGACCTGTGCTAACATGGTATAACTCTGAATTCTACAGCGAAGATGTTTAGAGGGGCTTAGGTTAGAGGGTCAGTTATCAATCCTAGTTCACAATGCACAGGATCAAGTTGGTCCCATAATTGCATTTTATTGCGATGACTGTTAGACTATTAAGAGGCACCTGCAAAGCTTTAGAGAAACGTCCCATACCCGACATTCGCAATAACTCATTCCCAACCCCAGCAAGCATGACTATGCAAATCCAGCCGACCCAAGGTGTAGCAATCGTTTAGGAAAGTGGATGATAACCACTACCAGGGAACTGAGCAAAGGCTCCAGAGTTGAAAGTAGTCATCAATGGGCAAGCCATGGTTGTCTTGGTAGGATTGATGACGTTGTTCAACAAGGTAAGGGCAGATGAAAGGCCAAGAGCGCTCACTAAACCTGACAGCAGGGATGGAGTCGCCAACTGGACTACCTGCAGAAGGAAGCAAGCTAAGTTGTTGCCTTGGGGGAGGTTTTCAGCATTGAAAACACCGCCAGATATGTCTGCCGGGCTGATGCCGACGAATGAATTGACCGTGCCTGTATTACCGCCGATGGATATGAGTTCAGGGAATCGGGTGGCAGTTACACCAAGATCAGCCTATGGGAGTTAGCTAGAGGCCAGAAAATCGGCAAGAGAAACCCACAAGTCCGTTCACGAGGCCAAGTTGGTTGTTGCTAGGACGCCGGTACCAGTTCAGAGGGATACGTTCGTGGCCTGGAGTGTAGACGAGGGCATTTTCGGGACCGCTGATGGCGAAAAATGACTTGAGGGTGGCTCGATCGAGATAGCCTTGGATGTTAGTCGCCGAGTGCTACCACAGTCAATAACGGACATTCATTTTGGGGAGAGTCGGTTCAAAACATACATTGCTGAAGCAAAGAGGAGGGATCGAATGAGCAATGGGAGATACGAGACCCGCAAATGGCTACACTGTGTTAGAGGAGAATAAATAGAGGCAGCAAAGAGTACCAACCGCCGAGAAGTAGTACGGGTTATTGTTGATCGACCAATCACGCATATCCTTATTGTGCTGACGAACGATATCAAGGGTGTAGAGCTCAGATCGGTTGTAGAGAGCCATGAACCGGTCCATCTGGAGGTGGTACGCATCACCATTGTTCATGTAGGCATCACCCTAAGAGACGTATCAGCGCTGCTTTGTGGAGAGAATATGGTACACTAACGCGAGTCATAGATCCATCGGTCTCGTAAGCATTGTGGGAGAATGAGAGACCTTCGGGGCTCGAAAGCAAGCTTCCCAGCAGGCTAGCAGGGTATGGGCCACCGATTGACCAAGTTCCTCCAAGTAGATCTCCAGTCAAAGCAACTCCAATCGTGGCAAGAACGGTGCCAAGTTCAGGCGTGAAATTGTAAGCTTCTTCGAGACCCTGACTGACTACAACCACAACTTATCAGTCGTAACACACAAAGAAGAAGCTATTATGGAGGGACTTACACTGAGAAACCGTACCAATACCGTTGTGAGGGATGAAACCATGATTGGCAGCAGCGTTGAGTCCTGGGCAAGGTCCTCTAAGAAGAAAGTGAGTCAGCAATTGTTATCTTGAGGATGTCCCAAGAAAACAAAATAAGACGCGTCTCGAGAAGATCTCCAGGAGAAACCCAGGAGAGGATTCATTCAACCTCGCCTTCCTTACCTCTTGTCATTTGGGCCAGGTGCAACAAATTGGTGGACTGTACCCGGGCGAACGTCGACGAACTGATCGGCAGCATTGAAGGTTGTGCAGGGGATAATGCCGCAGTTGCCTTCATTCTGCGAGAGAGGAAGCGGAACGGGTGGTACAGCCTGACGGGCGTTGAGGTTACCTTCTGTCATGCCAGGGTAGGCAAACACAGTAAGGGCCATGCCCAAGATGGACAAAGCAGTGATCATGATGGAAAATGATGCACATTGCATCTTGTTGTTGAAAGTGGTTGTGCTTGTGGATGAGGTTTGGGGCAGATTGAGGCGGATGTTAGGAGAGAGATCGAGAGATAGAAGAAGTTGAGGATGGAGTTCAATCTTGTTCGCTGTATTTTTATACTCGAGAGAAAGACCCAATAGAATGGAGATTGGCTAAATACCCGAGGCCGGAGCAAAAGAAATATAAACAAGCGCTAAGAGCTGCCTGATGAATATCAACAGAGAGGATTTTGCCGATTTTGCAAGCCTGCATGAGTGAATGGTTCGTCAAGGCTTTCCTATCAGGGGATATCAACTTCAATACACTGAAGAATTATGACAAGAAAATTCGATACACTGCGCGACTTGCAAGGCTTCAAAGCAGTTCAGCTCAATCATGGAGTCATGCAGCTGGGGAGAAGTGAATGGCAAAGTCAAAAAGCAGGCTGTAGAAAGCCACATGTACTACAAGAGCTTTCTTTGTATTTTGACTAGACAAGCTGCACTTGGCTTTCAACCATACAATTGCTTGTACTCCAGTGACTCAAGTCAAAGAACCAACATGGCGTTTGGGTGCAAGAACAATCAGGTCCACAACATCAAAGATCACAAACCTATCCAATGGAGAATGATGCATTGCATCCTTGGTGATATCTGTTGGACGTTTAGCAATCAAACCGAAAAGCAATATGTATACATGCAAGGTATATGTGATAAACCAGACATCTCAAGTGCATATCAGCTACGTCAAGAAAGCTCAGCAGACCTTTTCTCTGCCAGCTCTTGGCTTAGCGTCTTGGCCTCTTTACTTGGAGTTCTAGGAAGCATTTAGTCTATTAATTGTAAGTGCAGGCTCAACCACAAAAGCCAGTTAACGGATACCTTACGTGAAGCGCAAGTGAGACCAAATGAAGAGAACGATGAAGGTAGCACGAATATTAAGGCTGAGGTACATTCGGATGTCGGGGGGACTTCCGGTGCAACTGTGTCACCGCTTTCTCCCATCCCCGAAGCATGATCAAGCGGTGTAACCTGGTTTGTGTATCCTCACTCATCTTGTGGGAAATTCTATCATTTGTGGCGTCGTGCTGAGGTGATGTTGGATTTGTGCCTCGCTAGTCCAAGTTGGGCGTACAGTGTTATTTATCGTGTGACAAATATCACCTCAAAATTGCACATCAGTATTGAAGAAGTCCAAAGGTATTTGTTTACTTTAGTTGCCCAAAGAGCGTTCCTGAGGTAAGTCTTGGTCAAGTAACTTCTTTTCCTTTTCAATTCGTAGCAGAATTGGAAGAAAATACAATCACGAGTGTTTGTAGGCGAAGAAGCGACTCTGGGCAACGATTCTTCCCGCCGTCCAGATTTCTACGTCACATTGCATCTTGGTCAACAACCTTGCAAATGAGAACCAACAGAGCTGAATCCTTCTTGGGAAGGCGAGCCGTCCTCCCATCGACCACGAAAAGGGCCAAGCCAAGAACACTGCTCTTGTGATCCCTCAAAAGCAACGGCCCACCTCCATTTCAAATCAGATCCTGGAGCAGCCACAAGCTACAAGAATTGCAAGGCGACGTACTACTAGCGTTGGGAAGGCGGCAATACCAAAAGCCTCAAAGGGATAATCTCGTCACAAAAAGGGTGCGGGCATGAAAACATGTCAAGTGAAAGATGTTATTTTGTGCGTTGCGCTCCGTCTCTGGACAACGGCTTTTTATGGCGGTTGATTACATGTATCATGAGAGAGTTTAATTGGTTTGGTCTGGTATCTAAATCGTATCTCGCTGAGAAGTTGAACTTGGCTGCCCTTTGAGCTTGTCGCTGCAAGATACTACCACTCACCGTAAGGGAGACTCCGAGTTACTTCTTCTCCTTCCAGATTCTAGTGAGAGGCTCGGGGCTCTAGTTCCTCCTCAGAAATCATTTCTCCCTTCTGAATTAATCATTACCACCCCGAGTTTTCAAAAGAAAGGCAACATTGACACAGGGTCTAGATGTGGACCGCTTTCGGTATCATGGTTGGGTATGCGGCTGACTTAGCTTTCTACAAAGTCGAAGATGTTCTAGGCATCACCGCCTTAAACTGGAGATTGATGATGGGGTCGGCATGTCTTCTAGCGATTGTCGTCGTCTGTTTCGTCTTCACGTGCCCAGAGTCTCCTCGATGGTACATGAGTAAATCTCGTAATGCGAAGGCCTACAAGTCCATGTGTACACTTCGTTAAAACAAAGTACAAGATGCCAGAGACATCTTATGTATGCACACTCTCCTCGAGGCCAAGAGGAGAGCGTGAACCTTGTGCAAAACAAGGTGAGGGGCATGTTCACAGTTCCTCGAAATCGAAGGCCGATACAAGCTTCTGAGATCGTTATGTTCATGCAACAGGTAAAAACCTCCTCCACAGTTCCAAACTCTTGTGGCTAAAAGGATTACTAGTTTTGTGGTGTAAATGTCATCGCCTACTATTCGTCCCAAATATTCCTCGATGCCGATCTCTCGGAAATGAGTGCTTTGGGCGCGCTTCAATGGGATGGGGTATTATCAACTTCCTCTGTGTGTGAACCCAAGGGTGAACTGGACTGATGTTCTGCGCTATCCAGTTCGTTCTGTTCCGTACTGACCTTTCTCTAGTCGCCATCCCGGCAATGTACACGATTGACACTTTTGGACGCCGAAACCTCCCGCTGACGACTTTCCCACTTATGAGTCTCTGCTTGTTCTTCACCGGCTTTAGCTTCTGGATTCCTACAGATTTGACAGCTCGAGTTGCATGCGTGGCTCTTGGATTTTATCTTTTTGGAATGGCCTATTCTCCCGGAGAAGGTCCTGTCCCCTTCACTTACTCTGCTGAAGCATACCCTCTTTATATTCGGGCCCAAGGAATGCCCCTCGTTACTGCCACCACATGATAATGTGGAACATTGCTCAACCAGCTTCACTAGTGAGAAAGAGTCCGATGCTACCAGGAGAGTTTGATGGGTTTGTTATTCAGAGGTCATTCGGCACTGGCTAAAGATATTTCATTTGAACCGATCAACTTTCGCTTTTACGACAGTCCCTGGACTTGGACATTCGACTAGTTTGGCGGTTTCCTTGATAGTCTTTTATAGTGATGTTAATGAAAACACAATTTCCTCTTCACCCCTTCGATTTTCTGGGGGTGATTGACCTTGCTTACCTGAATCTACATCTCTCACTTCACTGTTGACATTCCGAAGCATACACGACCTCAAAGAATATCAGGAATAGATTCCAGAAAACTACAACATTGACTAACTAACTGCCAAAAGGCCATCATCATTCCAATCAACAATATCCTGCCCCTCCCTATGACTCATCATCACCGCTTCCAACTTTCCTCTCTCAGCCCCTAAGACATCCTGCCAATTCGCTCTCGCCTTAGCAAACAACCCATCCTTATGCCACTCATCCAGTGATGGCACTCGTGGAGGCGGTTGTCAACCTGGCTGGAACTGGGGGTGTCGTGCACAGCTCGCCATACCTCCTCCACCTCGGCCGCCGAACCCTTGTTGCGCCATCATTGGATTTCCAAGACCACCGCCTTGTGCAAACGGGCTTTGCATACCGAAACCTCTCATCCCACCTCCTTGAAGCCCACCTCCACTAAAGCCTTGCTGTCCCATCATGCCTTGCATGCATTGCATGCCTCCTCCATAAGCACCACCACCACCACCATGTCCCTGTGGTAAGCCTCCCCCATAGCCACCCCCTTCAAGGAATGCGAATCCTGGGTGTATACCTCCTCCGTACAGATTTCTTCCAATATCTTGTTCTCTCCTCCGCCATCGATCTACCACATCCATCAAATCCAGATCACCCATACCTCTAATAACCCTCCTAAGACCCCCAAATCCTCAATTTCTACCTGGTGGATAATCCTCGTATCTGAGCCATGGACCGCCCTTCAACGGACAGGCGAACGTCCTTCGACCGGTTCGCAGGCCACGTTCGTAGCTGCTGTTGCCGGGCCCGTTGTAGGGTCTGATGAAACCTCTGTCTCGTCTGGAACGATACATTTGGGGTGGAGATATGGGTGAGCTTCTTGGTCTATTGGTCTGTTGGTTGTTTTGTGGTTTGCGATGGGGTATTTGGTTTTTTTATGTTATGTGGAGAAGGTGTATTGAGTCGATGACTTTGTAGATGTTGCAAGAGAGGAGGAAGCATGGTAAAAGAGACAAAGACTTTGGTTTTATAGCTGGCGAGAGCACGATTTAGATCGGGTGCGGCTTATGAGTGTGCGGTTATGTTAAAGTGATTGGAGATTTTAAGAACATCGAGGAGCGGAGCAGGCCTACCAACAACTCTACCGTAGGTGGATATTGAGATTCTGGCATCGTGAACAGATGTTTGCTCTACCAAGGACTTTTGATGAGTACGGAGAGTGCTCGTCTTGTGGGAGGGAAAGGGGAGAAAAGTAAATGAAGGCAAAATGAATAGAAATTAAATGAACAAAAGCAAATCGAAGTCTAAGTCTAAGAAATCTGGTCGCCCTCGTTACCATTTGAGGTATTGTGATTCAACAGCACTGGCTTGAATCGACGTGAGAATATTATATCCTATTGGGCTGAACTTGTCCGGTAAATTCATCATACACACGAAGCATTTCGCATTGATCCACGAGGGAAGATGGGGAGGACGGAAATTCATGACTACAACACAGCCCATTCCACCCCTCTGGACATTCATACCGGGGTATCTGAAAAGCCTATGAAGGCTACTACGGCCTGCGAATGCTCCTTGCTGACTGTCTCAAGTCCTTCGGTCGTGGCCGGCGGACGATTTGAAGCGCCCGTCTTTCGGCTTCGGAGCGAATACGACCATCCTCAACTGCTACTGTACCCCTGGATTACAGACATGGACAGATCGAGGATCATGAGACACGGAGATGATCCAATCGTATCGCCGCGTATATCCGTCGAAGATCTCTATCTCCGGAACAATGTCTGATATAAAGGCCAGGTAGGTCAAGCATCAAAGTTAAGTGGTGATAAATAGAAAGTGAGGATTGGTATTAGGAAGATGTGGGATATGAGATATGAGCGATACTATGCGAGGCTAGCCAAATTCATCTCCGATAAAGCGAGCTACTTTCTTACCTATACAATTCACTTTAATGATCAGAACTAAGGTTTACTTAAACCCGAGCTTGGCTTTCTTAAAGTCAATGTTCTGAAATGATTTAGGGACTTTGAATCGGCTCTCTTTCATGGAGCGAAGGTACCTGCTTAGGTAAATTACCCACCTGAAGAGTTATCGCTTCATCGGTGACGAATTTAGCTAGCCTCGATGGACGACTTATGAGTTACCGCCATTTTGCAGATGCGATGGGGAAAATGTACGAGATGATGCATCGTCTATTAATTTTTGGTGTAGTAGAGTAGAAATATATACCTCTGTGCTGGAAAATGTATCTAAGAAAACAATCCCCATTTCTATCTTCGAGAGTCTGATTGATATCTTGCTCTATGAGAAACTGCCGCCTAGCACACCTGAAAAGAAAACATGATGGTATAAAACTGATAACCAGCTGTAGTGGTATCTCAAGCAGCGCCTCCCATCTGGACCTTCCCCTTCAAATTCGTCCACTTGCTGCACAGACTTAATAATACTGCAATACCTGCGCTGGCAATCGCAATAGCGTAGGCTGCTTGAAGACCGTTCATGTATGATGCCACGATTCCAGGAACGACATCCGCAGCAAAGTGATCGCGGATCTCAGTGACACCAACAGTCAGAACCTCTGCTGGGGTTGTTAGGGGTGCGTTATCCAAAAGACTACTTTGAAGAACGTTCGAGAGAGCAACTTGGCCAGCTGAGACGAAGAATGCACCTCCAATGGTTTGAGCGAAGAGGATCATGGCTGTGATGGATGAGAGGTCTTCGGGCTTAGAGACGGCTTGACCGATGATGATGGGTACTTGAAGGGCGAGACCAATACCAATTCCAGAGAGAGCTTGGTATCCGATCCAGGCTGAGGAGGACGAGTGTGTGTTCAGAGTGTAGAGAAGACCAGAGCCAACGGTTGCAAGGGCACTTCCTCCAATCATCCAAGGGACAGCGACGCCATATGCAGAGATCATGCCACCGCTGAAAATTGTGGTTATTGTACATCCGAGAATCAAAGGCAAGTTTCGGACACCAGAGTCGGAAGCAGAAACTCCGCTCACGACCTGGAAGTAGATGGGGAGGTTGTAGAGGAGGAGGAAGAAGCCACCGGCGAGGAAGAAGATGAATACCATGGCACTCCAGATATGTCGATCTTTGAGGAGGCGGCCGACGATCATGGCGCGCTCGCCTTGGTACCATTCAATCACAACCCACACGGCGAGGATGAGAACGAATCCAACGAGGGTACCGATGACGTCTGATGAATTCCAGGACTTTGTCTGTCCTCCCCATTGAAGAGCAAGAATGTAGCAGATAATGGCACCCATGACGACGAATGAGCCTGGCATGTCCATTTGAAGGAACTTCTCCTTGAGGGTAGCTTTGACTGGGATAGCTTGAGCTGGAGTCGTGAAGAAGAAGAGAATGATGGCAGCAGAAACTCCGCCAATGGGCAAATTAATATAGAAACACCATCTCCATGAGACTTTCTCAGCAAATACTCCTCCTAATAGAGGTCCTATAACACTTGCGATGCCATATGCTGCTCCCATGAGTCCGGTGAAGGCAGCTCGCTTAGATGGTCGAGCCGAAAAGGCGATGATCGTGTACGCTCCCGAGGCGATACCTGCTCCCCCCAACCCAGCAATAGCTCGTCCAACAATGAGTGCTGTGCTGTTGGGTGCAACACCACAGATGAGAGATCCGAGTTCGAAAATGAAGATGGAGATCAAGAAGGTCGTCTTCAGTGGGAAGTACTTGTAGCCTTTACCCCACGTCGATTGGAAAGCTCCCACAGTCAGGAAGAAAGCAGAGCCGTACCACCCAACTAAGTCAAGTCCAGCGAATTCGTCTGTGATTTTGGGGATAGCTGTTGCTACAATTGTCATATCGAGAGATACCTGGAATAAGTTAGCTTAATGCTTAGAGTAACGAGAAGTACTGGGCAGGCGTATTGAGAAGGAACGTAAACATACCAGGAAGATACTGAGTAGTAAAGCAATGACAATGAATGCCATTCGAGTTGCGTCTGGATATTCCCCCTCCTCATCATCTCCTCCTTCGACAGCTGTTGCATTTTTGATAGAGCCTTCTTCCTTGTCTGTTGGTGATTCGTCGAAGCTGCCGTTCGCTTCGAGGGTCTCCTTGTTGAGTGATCCGGGAGGAGTTGGTGAGACGCTTCTTCCAACCTCCTTCTCCCCAGCGAGGGTTTCTGATCGGGAGTCCATGATTTCGAAAAGTGTAGTATTAAAATGACAATAAGAGTTCGATGAAGAAGGGAGAAGTAAGAACTCCAAGTATGGACGGACGAGAGAATGATGAAGTGAACTACACGAAGCCTTATGAAAGCACGGAGGAATGCATACAGTACTTATATGGAAAAAGGTCTTGACGCAAAACGAAAGACAGGGGTAGACTTTGACCAGGCAGCCTTGCGCCGGTTCAAGCTTCGATACTCGATAGTCACCAATCTTGGGGCTCGGACTGGATCACGTCCACTCCCAGCGGACCTGTAACAAAGGACCATGGCCTGAAAAACGAAAAACGTGCTGACATGCCGTATGGCGAAGGAGATAAAGTTGTTGCTCCGCCGTCAGCAACCACAAACAAGCCTCTCCCGCAACACGATGAAAAAGACGGACGTGCAGACGTAAACACTGGCAGGGGTTACCGCTGTGCCAGACCAAATTGCGGCAATGATTCATCCTGGAATCTCAAAAGGCGTCCTTTATGGTTCTGGTTAGAGAGTAAGCTCGTTCGCCGTGCTCGGCGGGAGCAAGAAAAGAGTGACAGCAAATGAGCAGCAGTGAGTCGAAATGAGCTTTGTCATCGCGCCTCGAAGCGAACGGTCGAGTTCGGCCGGACACTGAATTTCCAGCCGCGTCTGCACATGCCGGTCACTTTTCTCTTCACGACGGGCTAATTCTTTGTCTCAAAATGTCTCCGATTGGGATTGTATTATTAATGCAGCTTTCCATGCGAGCAAGTGTACGATGAAGCACCGCCGGATTTTAGGAGATTCGTTTGTGGACGTCCTGATTTTATTTGTCTGTTTGTAAGTTCAATGCTCCTCCGATCCGGCGATCTGCAGGGGGTGGTCTTGGCATAAGCGATATCAACAATAATACCTCCCTAACCTTTTATCTACTAACTCAGCTTATCGTAAACAGCCATCACTCATCTTTCACAGATTTCCATAGCCTCTTTTCAACAGCCCAGAATTCTTCAAGGAAATGCGTGCAAAGAGTCCCGGAAAACGTATCAGAAAAGGTATTCTCTTCACCCGCACAACGCCCGTCGTCCGATTCGTTTTACGCAAGATGTCAGCTTACCCGATCACGACAATTCTCATTAAAAAAGTGTGGTTGCTACCGGATCTACCCTCACTCTACATCCAGTCACACTCAAGGTACTCGGTATGATGGGTAGGAAGATGTCGGGTGTAGGATCTCGGGTCTGGGAGAAGCGGTGAAACGTGTTGCACTTCTCGAGGCTAGCCAAATTCGTCTCCGGTGACTAAGGTACTTACTGTAGGCAGGCAGGTACTCCGTAGCCTTCGCTCTCTTTATTACCTAGATATGTCCATAAATAAGAGCCTCTTCAAAGCCACTAAATCATTTCAGAACATTGACTTTAAGAAAAGCCGAGCTCGGGTTTAAGTAAGCCTTAGTTTTAATCTTTAAAGTGAATTGTACCGGCAGGAAAGCAGCTCGCTTCACCGAAGTCGAATTTGTCTAGCCTCGTCTAATGATGGTCATGCGTAGTTTCTCTCCGAGGATGCGGGAATATCTTCTGTTTTTAGGCTTCGTCTATTTCGTTGATTTCTTTCTGCAGCTGTGGGTCAAGGTAAGGGAAGTCATCAAAGTCATCAGCGTAATTGATATGTCAATTCGCCTGATTATGTTTTCTTACATGTTTTCTCACTTTCAAGATTATTTCTCCAGGAATGAAAAACAACGTCCCCAACATTCCCCCTCCTCCAAAACGGCCAGAACACCATCTCCCACAAACAAATGCTAACCAACATCATCATTGTCTCATGTCCCATTGCGGGATAGCAGCTGGGTTGACGACACTGTACACTAAGCCTTACTTGCTTACGAAGTTACCGTCTCACTTCTTCGGGCCCGGCCAGTCGCGCTGAGTGAGCTGAGCTGACGATCGAGATAGCCAAGAGGTCTGGCGGGTCTCACGCCATGTAGCTTAATTGCTTATATCGTATGAGAGTATATGATATGGGTATGAGTCTCTACTTCGGAGTTCCGTTGCTTGAGTTGGTGAAGGGAGGGGTGAGGGGTGATTACTAAGGTATGTAAATAAACATACTAAGGGTTGAACTACCTATGCTCCGAGTTAAGCGAACATGTTTTAAAGATTGAGGAGCTAGACAGCAATCATCTGTGTAAAAAATGTTGCGCTTTCAATCATCAGCATTTTGCTCAGCCTTGAGTTCACAAGTTCGCGCCTAGATCTCTAGAAATGTTCCAAAGTTTCACAACTTCATAAAAGGAGAAAGCGACGTTTTCTTCGTATAGAGGGGTATTTATTGTTCCTAGCAAAAGACTAACGCAGCCATGGACTCAGTTGAGATGCACCAAAAGCATGCAAAAACAATTGGTATCGTATCATGTCAATTCCTCCCACCCTATCCCGCCATCCATGCGTCCATCCGTCCATTCATCAAACCATATCGTACACTCGTACATTTCCCATGTCTATCCATCTACTGATTTTGCTTTGCGATATCGTGCTCGGCACCACGCTGTTGAGTCTTGCCAATATCATGTTGTTCCTGAGCCTTCAACTGAGCCTCACGATCTCCAGTAAGTCCTGCAACAGCTCCACCCATAGCGCCAGATACACGGTTTCCAATACCAGTGCCCAGGTCAGTGAGTTGGCCTTCGGCTTCCTGGGCCTTGCCTTCAGCGTTCTGCTGAGCACCGGCTTGCTTGAGAGACTGTCGGGGTGAAATGTTAGCTTTCGTTCCTCGTCTTCTTTTTCCCCCAAAGAAATATAAAAAAAGGGGGGAAGTATCCAGATTCGGAATGGTAAGATGGGGAAGACATACCTCATTACCAACTAATCCTCCAACGGCCTCCTTCGCAGATCCGATCGTCTGGTTCCACGAGCCTTCGGTTCTCTTGGGGTCATCCTTCGTGACTGCTCCTGAGGAGGAGGCGCTCAAGTTGCCGACTTTGAGGGTGGCTTGGGAGGCATCGTGTTCGAGCTCGCCTTTAGTCTTCTTGGCTTCACCGGCGTTCTGTTGGGTATTGTTAGTTTCATGCCCGCTTTTGAAAGTAGAGTAGCCTGAACGGGAGAAGGTGTATCTTACTTGATCAGCGGTATTTCCTGTCAAACTGCCGATGACAGATTGAACAGCACCAGTGGCACTGTCAACATACGATTGCAAGGTAGAGGTTTGCTTGTCAGACATGGTTGCGGTAGTTTGATTGTTTGGTTGGGTTTGGTGTTGTATGGTTGAAGGTTCTCGAAAGTGTTTATGGTTGAAGGGTTGTAGTTGTAGTTGTTGATGATCAAGAAAATGTGAGATGGAGACCAACCTCGAGTATATATACCCTGAGAATATGGAGCTGTAAAGCAACATGCGATCTCTCCTTCCTTGTGAATCTCGAAAGCAGCCTACCTATGATGTCATTCGTAGCCTTGCGTCAACACCCCACCATCTTGCATTTTCCCGCCTCGCTTGACGCCACATCCCGTCCCTGCCCAGAATCGCGACATTTTGAGCAGGTTGGCAGCAGCTGGAATGTTCGAAGGAAGAGGGTGTGGTGCGTCATCTCATCTTTTGTTTTGGCTGAATGTCTTAGTTTGTCCTTGTTCCATATGATGCATTTGTGGCGTGAAAAAAGAAGTGAGTGGTGGTGGGTATTCCTTGATTTGCATGTGAAGCTAGGGGTCATTCTGCTTGCCATATCAAAGGCCAAAGGTTATCATCAAAGTCTATTCGGAACACCTGTCTAAGCTTGCAGCTTCTATTCGAGCCAGTCTCCTTCAAGGGCTGTATAACCATCTCCCACCAGAACGCCATACTTATTAAAAGAAGCTATCTATTACTCAACCTTGTCAACAAGAATACCTCCAACACCAGAATCGAATCTCGGTCTCATGGGACTCCTGCTCCCATTCCTCAAACTCTGCTGTACTCTCTTGTACTTCTGCTCATCAAACATCCAGATCCCGTGATGGCCATCCATATCACCCTTCATCGAAGTCGACCCCTTGATCCCCTCGGCTAACCTCTCAGCCACGGGATCCTCCTTCATTTTCGAGAAGTACCTCCTCTGAAACTCTCTCCCTTCAGCTTTCTCACGTTTCCGCATCTCTCTCTGCTCGTTCTCCAATTTCGACTTCTCGTGACCAACAGTGAAGATATCGCCCTTCTCAATTCCGTCCACGACATGTTGCCACGCTCGTCGTGATTCCAGTGGATGTTGTTTCTCGATCGGCGCTACTGTGAAGGGTGTCTTGGGAATGGAACTGGTGCTGAACTTCTCAACTACTTCTCGCGTAGCTGCTTTCTTTATCGTAAACTCCCCACTCCATTGCCCCTCCACGGTGTATAGGGGATCTTTCTCCTGGTCGTCATGGTACAGACCCGCAACGAAGGAGTTGCTCTTCCCGCTCATCCAACCTTTACTTGAGTAGTTTATCCTTGCGGTGTATCCTGAAGAACTTCGGATATATGTTGTGCCACTGAGTTCGGGGGAGAGGGACCCCGTCATGATTCCTTCGATGTGGATCTTTGGCATGGTTATTAGGTAGTCCTCGTTGTATTTGTCGATGTGGTAGATAGAGTACCCCTTGCGCTCGATGTGAACTGTCGTAGAGAAAGATGCTTTGGGGGCGACATGTCCTGCAAGCTGAAAATGACTGTCAGCACATCTCCTTCAACAATGAACAGGAAAGCTTACCCTGACTCCGTGTTCATCATTCCAGATATTACAGGCAGTTACTGGCGGATGATGGCTATACATATTAGTACAATTTCCCTCTAATCTTCCAAGATAACCCACCTAACTTGCTCAGCAACAAGTTGCGTGGTGCCCGACTTATCGACCCATTTCCCCAGAAACAACTCTCCCAAAAATGGGTTCAGGGGTTTCATGCGCTTCTTCTTTCCATTCTCATCCTTATTATTATGCTGCTCCTTCAACGTGCTCAGAAACCATTTCAACACCAACAGCGCCCGCTTCTCTGGATCTGGTTCGCTGGCAGGCGCAACGAATAGACATGGCTGCTCGGCCCAGTACGCTGAGAACTCGACGATCGATTGGGAGGAGAGGAGGAAGGGAGGAGCAGTTAGGGATGCCAGATCTCCTTTGAACGAGGCAAGCGACTGTAGGACATTGTCAGTTACTAGTCCTCAGCTGAATGTATTCTCAACAATTGGTGGTGTTGTCGCAATTGGGTTTAAGATGCCAAGAGATAAGTACGAACCTTGATAAATGAAAAGAACGCGCTCTTCTGCTGGGGCGGAAGTTTCTCCGACATGATTAATTAATAAAGTCTTCAACAAACAAACAGATCTACTGTAGTATATTGCTTCTGGGTATCTCGGCAACGAAACAAATTGAATTGAAAGAGATAGAAGGAAGGAAACAAGTGAGATAATATAATAAGTATGAAAAGGGAAACGAGATGCGGTGAAGCAGGTCAATGTACTGTACGGTACACAGGCTACTCGAGTACCAGCACTTTCGTGCGACGGGCGATGGTCTAATTCGGGATCTTTTCCATAGACGTCTTAGTACGTCTGATCTCGACCTCTGAGACGTGCGATGTATCATCGTAGCGCTGCGACTTGCAGGACTGTGCCAACCTTAAGTCGGGAGCTTGACATGTGAAACCCGAACTAGAGCCTTCACTTGTCGTGCACCATGCCTCTTTGGGGCATCTCGTGATGTACTCGTCGCATTCTGGTGGCGCGAATGCGGAGGTTTGAGGGCAGATGTAGAAGGAAGTATTGAGTCTGAGTACAGTGAGCGACATGATGTGAGAAATCGGAATGGAGTCGAGAAGACTGCGCCTCGCTGATGATAGCGTCGGGTGTTGGGGATCCGGGGAAGGAACATCGTGACTTGTGTATGCGGGCGTAAAGAGAGTTAGCTGAATGCGACGAATGCGAAAGAGAATTGAATGCGACAAATGCGAAGGAGAAGATAAATACCAGATGCTTACATAGGCAAAGCAAGTCTACAAAACTCAAATAAGATGACATGAAACGGCATAATGAATTGAACTAGCTGCTGATTGAGCAGTCGGGTATCTAATACAAAGTCAAGTCTAAACCCGCCACGAAGCATCCAGCAATATTGATACAATTAAACTCCAGCGTCTCTCCGCCTGAATTCCTCAACGCCATACTCGATTTTTGATGCAATGTCCCGTATCGATGTCCACCCCGATTAAAACATCATTCCGCCCATATCCTCGCTTCGACGCCTGTCACAACTTCTGCTCCTCGAGTTCTTCAACTCCTGCTCTGCAACCATCAACCTGGTCTGTACCCACATCCTGTACTTCCCGTCGCTCCTGACACTCTCGCAATTCAAAAGTTCGGTCAACGTGCTCTTGATCTGTAAGTTGACATCCTTCAACTTGCTCTCGTCCTCCTCGATTTCTCCCAAGATGCTCTCGTCGAAGACAGTTGGTAGAGACGATCGGCGAGTTCTGAATGCTGGGCGTTGATGATGGCGGGGCATGCTGCCGCTTCGGCGGTGATGAGGGGTGATGGTTTGAGGCGAGGAGAGGAATGGCTCATTGTTGGATTCTGGCGAGGATGATAGAGAAGAGAAGCGGGTTCGAGAGGGGGATCGTGTTAGTGAGGTTGAACTGGTTGGGCTTGTGGCCGAAATGCCACTCAGATGCTTTTGCAAAGCGTCATGTTGCGAGTGGAGGAGGAGGTATTTCTGGAGAGCGAATGCCCTTTCTGGACATTTCTGATTTGTATTCATCGTGATGTTGTTGCTAACAATCAAGTGATGTTTGTGCAGAGTTGAAGGTTTTGATTGTTCGTTATTATCGGAATCATCCAATAGATTCCAGGAGGAAGGAAGGAAAGAAGGAAGGAAGGGAGGAGGTATTTGGATGAGGTAGGTTCTTCTTTTAAGGAAGGAATGCTTGGTGTGAGACAGATAGACGTGCTGGATTCTTTAATACGACGTGTAGTAACGACAGGTTGATAATATACCTTATGCAGCCAAAAAGACATGACATCAAAGGCGGAGGTTTGCTCCTACTGCAACAGCTGTAGAATTGGAGGCTAAAGCTACCCTGCTTGGACCAGGACAAGGCAAACCAGGAGCCCTAAGAAGAGGCGATGATGTGGCTTGACCCTCATTTCTCCAAATTACTTAAGTATTGGTTAAAGTTCTCCAATCACTTTCCTTCTGCTGCACAAGAAGATACAAAGAACCTTGGAAGCCTGAAATTATTCTTTGAAGGGGTCCACTAACGTATGCTCGCCCAGCCATGACGCATGAGCCACACCACCGCGAAGCACACTAGCGGGAAATCTTGGCATCGACGGATCACACCAGCCACATCCAATTCTCAAAAAAACTTGGTTGAAGGCGATCCATTACTCACAAAAACGACCCCCACGAATCAGAGAAGATGTTGTGGCACTGTGCAGGTTTCAGACAAGGGACCACCTGGACTGGATGTTCCGTAAAGCCACCGCTAAATGACGATCTTGAGGCACGGGCCCGACCTGGGCCTTCAGTGACTTATTTGGATGCCATTCTGAAGAGATCGATCGAGATCAGGGCTTTGAAAGGGATTCGCTTTGCAGGTGACCTTGTTTGCTTTTCCCGTTTCTCCTCTCGAGTCTATCGCAATCTGATGGCTACTTCATGTGCCTAGACTTTCAGGCTGCTTGGTACCTGTGTAGCCCTGCGATTCCGATAGTCTCGATGGGTCTATTGACTGCAGGCTGGTGAGAATCTGGGTTTGAGCTCCGGGCCATATGCAGAGTCTTGTCGATTTATTTTGTCTTTGAAAATTGTCGAGTATGGGCTCGTCATGACATATAACTGATATCTTCTACCAGGAAATGATCAAGTGGAGCAGAGAGTACTATAGGAAAGATGGCCGAGGGCTGTATCCGTCGTTTAGTTATGGAACTCGAGTTCAAATGCATCGAACCTCCCCGCGAGGACATGTTGGCCATTCGAGGTCGCATCTATCGAGGCTGGCCAAATTCGTCTCCGGTGAAGTGATGATTACTCAAATACCTAGGTAGCCCTCGCTCTCTTTATTAGCTAGATATATCCATAAATAAGAGCCTGTTCAAAGTCGCTAAATCATTTCAGAACATCAACTTTAAAGAAAAGCTGAGCTCGGGTTTAAGTAAGCCTTAGTTTTAATATTTAAAGTGAATTGTATCAATGAAAGGAACTCGCTTCACCGGAGACGAATTTGGCCAGCCTCGTATACCATCTGCAATAAACGAGCCCTGGATCGCCACATCGATTCAGGTTGGGCCAAAGACAAATTCTCTACCATCATTCCAGGTGTCACGATCAAGACTGCAGTTACTGCGGTAGAGAAAATTGCGCGGACAAGGCTGCTCTTGAAGTTATTGCGAAGGGCATTGCTCGTACAAAGGAGCCCGCCATCATCCGAAAGACTCGAGAGGGTAAGCAATGATCTACCACAGTATTGACTACGACTGAGATCTAGCCGGTACTTCAACATTCCTGGCGAGACACTTGATTTTTCTTCTTCTACCAGATGATGCATTAAGGGTTCGGAATGGCAGCAAGTTCGGAGTTTGAGGGTTATTTACATACAATTTTTCTACCACCTTGAGGGAAGTATGGAGAAAATGATACATCTGGCGGATATTTTCTACCACATTGGGGGCGAGATGGGAGAGGCATCACATATCTGGCGGTTTTCTGCTGCAAAGGGCATGTTTACCATGACAAGAGGGCAGCATAGCAGTAGTTCGACACTACATAAATTAATATATTTTACCCCAATTGTAGTACTTTAAACCCCGACCGGATTGAAGAACGTTGAGATTGAGCTCAAAGACTGTCGCCGTTCTCTCGAAAGACAAGACAAATTTCTTGTGATGACGGATGACCGTGCTTCAGCCCCCCCACTGACAATCCAAAACTCTTGGTAGACCACAGACATGAAGCGTCACAAATTATAGCCGGCCCACCCTTCTTCATCATTCGCAAACCGATATGGTCTGGAACAGGAAGGCTAAGACTAGAAGGATGGGTGGTTGGTTCTCTATCGTTCGTGACTACATCTCGACCCCGCATTATCCACCACATTTAGCCAAACAGCCTCACACACATTTCCGAACACGTTCCGAAGGCACAATAACCTGTTCATGCCCCCTGCCAGCTCATCAAAGGAAGTCGCCCGATTGGCATCCCTCAGGACCCGCAGATGAGCAACGAACCACTCCTTTCCTTCCCCTCTCGACAACATGCTACCGATAAGAGAAAGCCAACCGATTAGAGGAGTTATGGATTTCGAGATCGAGATCTCGCTTAGTGACTCTTGGAGCCGCGCAAGCAGGATCGTCGGACCTGTCATAGAATTCGGGAATTCTTGGAGTGTTGTTTTCGTGTACAGCAAGGCACCGAATCTCAGTGCTTTGTCAATGTTGGTTTCGGAGTCATTAAGAGGGAGGGTTCTTGGGAAGGAGAGGAGGTCATGTTCGATCCAGTAAAGATCTTCTGAGAAGGTTATTGGGTCGAAGCATACTCGCTTCGTTTTGTTTTCCTGGATGGAGCGGGAGAAGTAGGCCAAGTTGGTCATGGTTGAGATTATTGATGGGTGTATCTCGGATACAATGAGGAGATCCATCATGTCTTCTCTGATTGCTTGCAGGGTAACTGTTGGGAGAATAGACCATATCGATTGGTAAGTGTACCGCTCGAAGTCGAGGTATGGCATTGCTCCATAGTCGATCGCACCGGTGACATCTGCTCTGTGTTGTGTCAGCTTGAGCGATGACTATCAGAAGACAAGGACTTGCCGCAGTAGCTTTGCTCTAAGCAAGGGATCAAAGAAGGGCAGATCCCCTCTTGTTCGTATGATTTGATTGAGGCCTCGCATGTGCAAGTGCCAATGGTGTTGATTTCCCAGAACTGCCTAACAATTTGTGTTTAGCGAGGTTTAGTATGGTAGAAAAAGGGTACATGGCTATTTACCTCGCCTAAAGCCAAACATGAGACGGTCCCCAACATGGAGTCGTCGAAGTTGGAGCTTGATAAAATCAAGCGCTTTTGGACAATAGAGATTGCCTCGTTCTGGTGGTATATTGTGTCTCTTGTCTCTCGTCTCCCTTGCAACAGCGCTAGATACACTGCTCCTGCATACAACACGCCATGCAACATGGCGGCATCGGTTACAGCAAAATGAAACCATGTTGGTGATCTGAAGGGACTACTCCTGAAGTGACAGCCCGAGTACATCCTATTTGTCGCGTGAGTGAGATACTGTTCCAGCAGTGCATGTTTTTCTGGTCGCATGTCAAGTGGATAGCAATAAGTTGACACTGCGCTTGCGTTCCCTAGAAGAGAGGGCACAGCCAAAGTTGTTGATAGTACGTTGCTCGAGGGGTTTTCCTTTAGTTTGTTCGTTGGGCGATACCATCTCGATCTTGCATGGTTCTCGTGTCTTACGTGACGTCGAATCAATTTTCGAATTGCGGGGTCCTTGCTCCTGGCAGGTTCGCTGGAGTCAATGAATTGGAATTGGGGTGTGAAAGGACGTTTTGTTATCTTTGGCGTCTTTCCGTTGCTTGGAGCCATGTACTGAATAACTGCTGGCTGGAAGGAAGCTGAGGTTGATCCTAGCTCGGAAGGGCCCATTCTCTGAACCATGATCATTGGTTCATTCGGAACGAGTATATGGGTACTTTCCATGTCTGCATACTAACTCTGCAAATCTCGGCTGGTGTACGCTTCGTGAATTCTTAAGAGAAAGAATTGGTGATGCATCCCAAACGTTGTTCGGCTTGGACTTCTCCAAGAACGTACTGAAAGCCGAGGTGCTTAGCTGACCGGAACAGCTCGCTTCCATTGGCTGGTACTGACGTAGCTTGTACAGCTCAACGAATCATGAGAGGATATACGGAGAAGTGCGCCAAGACGCAAGCGTTGTTTGGCAGTTTCCCAATTTGTTTAGTTTCACCCAAAGGGGAAGACTGTGAAGATATACTCTCGCATGTCTGGCAGGGGATTGGCGCCTTCCCAACTTCCATATTTGGCTCGGATAACTTTGCAAAGCGGAGCAACTCCTTGAGCTTGGAAATGGAAGTTTAATATAAAGAGGGAGAAATCCCACTTAGACGTTAGGTCATCTTCCACTTCAATCTGTCAGCTTCTGCCATAATTTGGTTTCCCAGAATCGCGAAACAATGAGTACTCAAGAGACTGCAGTGACGAGGTATGTCGTTGCGAACGGCACAAAGCTTGCCTATCGGCAGCTGGGGCTGACTTCGGGCATTCCACTGGTCATGTTGATGCACTTCCGGTATGATGACTTCGTCTCCATTCGCAGTGCCACGCGTGGCTCCCCCAAACTTGTCATACAAATGGCCGATACGAATTCTGTACTGTTGAAGAATACTGACAGAGATAACTCGCGTAGTGGAAACATGGATTTCTGGGATCCAGCCCTTATCGATGCTCTGGCAAAATCAAGGCCCATCGTCTTGCTAGACAACGCTGGTGTTGGGAAAAGCGAAGGCGAAATCCCAACCACACTACATGGCTGGGCCATCCACGTAATTGCTTTGCTGGATGCACTGAACATACACCAAATCGACCTTTTGGGATTCTCTATGGGTGGGGGCGCGGCCCAACATGTTGCACTTGCAGCTCCAGAAAAGGTCCGGAAGCTCATCTTAGCTGGAACTCGCACAAGTCGTACACCTAACACGGTGCTGGGACCACGTAAGATCTTCTATGAACTCGCTCATTCTGAAACAGAAGAAGAGTTCAAAGCAGCATTCGCCCTCTCGTTCTTCAATCCCAGCCAGCACGGAAAGGACGCCGCTGAGGCCTCATGGAACCGCATCTTCACTCGAAAAGACGATCGCGCTCCGCACCTCAGCCCTGTGCTTGCAAAGCGTCAAACTGAAGCATTCTCGAATTTTAGTGTCTCCAGTCCAGAGAATCCGTATGAGCGTATTCACGAACTGAGAATGCCAGTGTTTGTTGCCAATGGCGACCAGGATCTCTTGATTCCGACGCCGAATAGCTTTGAGCTGGCTCAACTCCTGCCGCATGCGCATTTACACATATACCCCAATTCGGGACATGGATTTTTGTATCAGTAGGTAATTGGGAAGCCCAGAACTTCCTTTTTGAAATGTCTCAAGATTCTCTAGAGACATGTCTGATCAACTTCTCCAGACATCCTAGATTTAGCAATTGCTAACTCCCCGTTACGTACAGATATGCGCAACTTTTTGCGAAGCATGTAGACATTTTTCTTGACGGAGACGATAGCTTTGAACGAGGGGATATGCTGAAGGCCAGGTTGGCTTGATATAGGCCGAGTGTTGTGGTTAGAATGTTGCGTTGAGGAGCACTACATTGGAGGGAATTTATGCTCAAACAGGCTTGCACCAAACGGTCAATGCGACTGCATAAATTGCACAATTTATTTATCTGAATCTCTAAAATCGACAACAACTCTCCTCGTCCCCTCCCTTCCTTCTCCAGCTTCTATGCCCTGGTATTCGAACCCTCAAATTCAAAGTGACTGTCTACTATCAATACTGACAATGGATGCTACCTCCTCCGCAGAATTAACCCGACACGACCTTGGTCTAGAGCTTCGTCCCAACCCTCTGCCCCAAACTACCCCTCCTTCTTTCGAAGTCCCAAAACGAGCTCAGCAGAGCGTCAAATCGCCCAGCATCTTCCCACAATTCTCCGAACTCCCTTTCGAACTTCGAACCCAAATATGGCAATATGCTGTAGCTCAGCCACGCATCGTCGAAATCCACAAGGTGGTGGTGAAGATCACCCTCCAGGAACCAACACGCAATCCTCCTTTCCCATGGGATTGGCCACCCAAAGACATAATCCGGCACTATCGATCGAAGACCCGCGATCCTCCTTTGCTTTCTACTTGTCATGAATCTCGCGAGATTGCAGTCCCAATATACAAGAAGGTTCTATCGGTTCGGGTCATGAACGGTGGGATTTACATAGATTTCAAGCATGATACGATTTTCCTAACTCCAGAAACATTGTGCTAGATTCCCCCCCACAACACCTTCAAAGACCCTGGCTATCGATACAGACTCAGCAATCATATACATTCAGTGGCATTCGATGCCAAGCAGTTTGTGGAGACGCAGGGTGGACAAGAATCACCATCCGAGGAGAAAATCGCTTCCGCTGCCAGAGCTTGTATTCGAGGACCTCGAGTGCTGGAGGAAATAATTCTCGTTCTAAATGACGATGGGACATTTGTTCGTGAGGAACAGCTTGCAGTGATAGATGTCCACACACCAATCCCAGGGACAGAAGTTGCTTGTCTGCTTCAAGACATTGAATCCATCTTCGAACAGCGAGTCATTGCACTGTTCCCTGCTTTGCCCGCCCCTGGGCGGAGTGGGTACAAGCATGGTCAAAAACAGTACACGCCGCCTAAGATTTGGGGGATGATTATGAGGTCGAGTTGAACGCTTAGCATCTATCCTACAAGTGGCGAGTCCCTTTCGAAGCGATCGTCTCATCTTATCAAACTGGATCGGGAATCTATGCGATTTCAATCTCCATTTACGACCAGGTTCTCAGACATGGGAAATCACTGCGTTCTGATTGGCAACTCTTTCATTCATGTGCCCACTTCCTGGTATACATTTGTCTTGCTGCCATTAATCTCTGCCACTGACTGCCCTTCTTATATCGCTGTCCTTCTTACATGCTGTGTACTTTGGAATTTCTGGTCCACTTTCTGAATGTCTTTCCATAGTACCAGAAGATGATGCCGGTGCAACAGAAGAAGGTAATCAAACTCATGTTGGTCATGATGGGTGGGATGTATCCAGACTTGATGATCCATGGAGTAATGAACTTGGAGAATCCATAACCCCAGACGTTCTTGTTCACCGTGATGGCAACAAATATCGATCCGGCAACAGGTTTGTATGAGTCGACCGAGTATGTCGATGATATGGAAGGAAGAGCTGCCACTTGAATACCGGCACAGGTGTAGCCGATGATCACAATCACCTGTTCCATGTTAGTATTCGTTTTGGTAAATGTGGCTGTTCATCATACCTTCCAATCCCAACCTCTTTCATATCCAAGCGCAACAACAACGTTTCCAATGATCATGATAATGACGTATGGAATCATCGTCAACAGTCTCATTTCCGGCTCTCTGATTCCATTGTTTCTCTTCGTAAGGCGAGCCGCGATGAAATCGCTCAGCGGACCAGCAGTGAACAATCCAATGAATGCACCAATCAAGATGGCAAAGTTAAAAAATCCAATCTTAGAACTGCTGAAGTTGTAAGGCGGAACAGCAAAGGCTTGAGACTGCGTCAAGTTCAAAGTGAGGAAGGAAGATGCCGTCCATGATACGACGAACGAGGAGAATTGAACGATTGGAAACGTGAACAACTTCCAGGGCATCCAAAGTTCCATGAAGAAGTTTCCTTCGTATGGCTGCATGAGCTTCCATTGCGACTTTGAAGGCTTGCCTCGTCCAAGCCAGGGGTCCTGGTGAGTGAGCGCATGGTCGAGGTTGGGATTCTCCACGCGAGGGTGTGATTGAACTGGTGCTGCCTTCTCTGGATCGGCGTGGTCTTTAGCAGAGGTAGTCTGGTGTTGCTGAGTTGAATCCTCGACCTCTTCCATAGAGGCAGATTTCAGTCCTGGGGAAGCTGATGCCGTGACATGGCTAGGGACGAATGGGCGGTTGAACTTTGTTTCTGGGAAGAGGAATATGCAGCAGAGGACAGTGAACCCGAGAAGTCCAGTGTTCAGCCACCAGAAGCTCCTCCATCCAAGGTTCTCAGCCATAGGGCCTGAAATGATGGGACCAACCTGAATGTCAAAGTCAGTATGAGGACCTTGAAATGAACCGACTTGCTCACCATGAGGGATCCGAAGTATACGGCAAAGTAAAGAGTATTGTGCTTCCCTCGGTCGTGTAGAAAGATCACGTCTGCGATGATGGTAGGTTGGATTGTCTCGGCTGGACCTGCTCCAATTCCGTTCAGGCTGAATGGTAAAGTCAGCTAAATGTGAATGAAATTCGGTGATGGTAATCTCAATCTTACACGCAAGCACCCATAAAGCTGCCGTAAGAATTGGCCTTTGCTCTCCAAATGCTGCTACCGAAGCAAATCAAAGTCGACAAGATCAAGACCGGTCGACGTCCGAAACATGTTTGGATTGGAACCCTGAGATATTGAGTAAGCGGCATTCCTTGACAGCATAATGCTTCACTGACCAGATAAAGTTGCTAAATCCAAGCACGAGAATTGCAATGCCAGTGAACTGGACTACGTCGGCCAGATTTGAATCAAATGCTTGGATGTAGTCGCCGAACATAGGCGCCTTTTTGGTCATCAGCAAGTATTCTGTTCATCTTTTCACTGCAGGCGGGATGGACTGACTAGTGCCAGAGGACCGAAGCCTTGCGCGAACGAGACCAACGTTGCGCAGAAGATGGTGAAGCCCTTCCACATTGGGCTCCAGTTCAATGGGTCGTGTTCGTCATCACTTGGTTGAGGTACAAGGACCGAATGCGTTCCAGTGCCAGCTTTGACGAAGTGATGAGAGCCCACATCTGTCATAATCTCTGTGCCAGGGTAGATCGCTGTACCCAGCTCTCTCTCCAACTCCCTAACGGTCTGCGCAAGCATTCAAGTCAGTGCACTATCCAACAAAGAATCTAGGGGATTTCCTTACATTGGGGTCGAGGTTCTGATCCATGGTGAAGAATTCTTGCTACCAAAACCAACAAGTGAGATATCGAGATGTTCTCAGCAAGGAGTAGTTCCTTCAACCTTGATCAAGGGGAGACCATCAAGCTTTAAGAAGACTTTAACATTAAAAATGACTCGCCCTAAGATATGCTTCCCCTCCCCAGGTTCCCAACCGCGTCCCAGTAGTGAACCTTGTTCCGATGCCATTCCGGTTCCGATTCCATCTCCGGTTAAATCAACATCCAAAGCTTTCTACTCGGAATCACAACACGGCAGTTCAGCTACGCGTGTCGATTAGTGAACTAGCATCCATCCTCCGCAGACCTTCCAGCCATCCCCTGCGCATACTCCGGGGTGAGGTCTCTTAAGGGAATGGTCTGCCACGAGTCGAGAGGGAGAGCATGGAGAAACGTGGAGAAGCGGATTGCCTGGGGCACTAGCCCAAAGCTTGTCTTGAGAAGGCAGGGAGCTGCGCTGTTAGGGCCCTGTCATTTGCTCCAGGGGGCGGAGGTCTTGACTGTTGGGGGAATTGGTGGCTGCTGCTGGTGTGATTGGTGGGGGGGATTCCCGGTGGAATATCTTCCGCGGGGTAACTCCAGGTATTTGTGGATTACCAAGAGGACGGAAACGTTCAACATAACGAGAGCTGTGCATTTGAGCTCGTGGATATATCGGTTCACGGTACATTTCGAGCAGTTCGTGCATCTGAGATCTTGGATTTTTTAATTTGTTTACTGTATACTTGGAATAGTTATGGCTTTATCTTGGACGAGTTCTGCGAGATAAGTCTATTGTGGGGATGGAGGCGGATAGGGCCTGTAAATTTACGTGGTTGCAGCGAGAGAAGAGTTGCCGAAGTATCTGCCGATGATTTCTACTTCGTTTCGTGGGTAGCAGATGAGAGACATTCATGCAATGAGGGCTTTTTGGCTTCGTTCTAGCTGGGATCTAACTTCTACGAAACAATTTCTTGGGCAGCGATGAATCATGCTATGTTTCCCAGGCCCAATGGCCATGCACTTAAATTTGATGCATAATAGGCGCCCAAGATCCTTGTAGACCATACATGTTCTGAGTTCCCAAAGTAACAATAACAAAAGTCTTCGCTTATCCCAGCCTTGAAAAGGGGGCACAGAGAACTACCGAGTTCAGAAGCCAGCCCAATTTCATCAAGACACGGCTTGCCTGTTGGATTTCCTACAATCTCCCCCAGCCTTCGATATTCACTTCAGGAATTCGAAAATCAGGAAACCTCTCGCCCAACTGCCCCATCTCCGCCTTCAACCTACTCAACCTCTCTTCCTCAGACTCGCCCCTCTGGATTGCCCATTCCAAGCCGGCCATCTCTCCCTTCACAACCATCAAGCTGTCCAACCGCCGAAAATTTGGCAGCGTCCGCCACAGCATCTGCTCCCAGGCCGACGCGTCGCCTTGCTGCTGCAAGAGCGCCAGATGTCGAATCCCCAGCAGTGAATAATCAACGACTGTAGCTGGGATGGCAAGGAGGACATCTCGACCCATACACCTCATATCACGGACAGGTATAGGGCAAATCTTCATGTTGTCCAGTGTAAGGACCAGAGTATCGAGCTCAAGACAGATGTACAGAAAACTGTGGCTAGCAAGGCCCATCCTGTGTAGCCGGTACGTGTAATTCTTCCCAACGATGCCCGGTTGGTAGAGGAGTGAGAAGCGCGCTTCGCGGCAGGCATGGAGGGTTGGTGGAATGGGGTTTGGAGAACGCAAGAAGCGTGTACGGTAGGGATCATGATGCTGCGATTTCTTGGTGTATATCAAGCTTAGTGTGGGTGTCTGCCGCCATATCTGCACACGAATTTCGGGAGGGAGGAGCCTGAACAGAGGGAATTTGTCCAGGCTCTGCGAAGTTGGCCTGGGGCTACCCCTTACGTATTTTCTCAGTCTGTGTAGGTGCCCTTCGATTCGGGACATCGTTCTGGTATGTTTCAGTGTTCGCACTGGGTAGGGTTGTAATTTTTCCACCATGTAGTGGAGTAGATGTCAGGCTTCGATGCCCTTAAAAGGGATCTAAGACCTTTGGGCTGTGGTAAGGCATTGCAGCGAAAATGTTTGTGAATGGGCATCACTGGCTGATGAGTGATCACTGAAAAGCATCATTGAAGCCGTCTCAAATGCTATTAATCCCTTCCTCAGTTATGCTGCCTATTTGGACTCAGCAGGTATCAAAAGGGAAGTCTGAATGAGTCACTTACGTTAAAAGGGTCAAGTATAGGATGATGCCCAAAGAAAACAGCGTCGACAATATATACTCATGAATTTGGACGCCGGTACCAGGCTTTCAATCAACGCAAATATCTTTTGTCTAATATCACTGAGCCCTCCCTATAAACGCGAATCGAGTTGAGTCTAGATGTTTGTACAGCGATATCCACAGCCCACCCCAGGAAGATCCGAAACTCCAACAGACAATTAAGTTGCCTGATCAAAATATCCAATTACCTTCAATATCGGTATTCAAAAGACTGTCAAAGAAGAGTGTATCCATCTCTACAGGTAGGCCCCAATCTTCGATTTGCTGCTCTGGCCCTATTGCAGGAAACTGGCTACTGGTGAACGAGACATGCGGGAGGTTCAATGGGTTTTGCTGAGTGGCGTTTTGAGGAATGAAGCTGTGAGATGGCCAGTTCTGCTGAGCCGAATTGGGATCGATTACTTGAGCTTGCTGCTGATGCTGGCTTGTTTGTGCTTGTTCACCTGATTGTTGTTCTGGCTGAAGATATGGCAGAGTTGTTTGTGGGTTTTGCGGAGCCTTGTGAGGTCGGATGATACTGATTGTACCGAAATACGGAATTGTGAGTTTAAGATTACCAGTGTTGCGCCCGGAAGTGTCGTCGATGGCGAGAAGAGATTTGAGGACATTCACGCTCTGCGTTGCAACAACATCTTTACCCCCTTGAGAAAGCTCCTCCATGGATTCGAGCACCGTTTGAACCAAGTTCCTGTCGCTTTTTCGTTCTGGTGATTCGGCGCCGGTCAAGGGTTCCAGAAGCCCCAGGAAAAGGGTTACTGAAGCAGTGAGGGCGCCGAAATCAATGATTTTGCAACAGAAAGACTTGTTCTCGGCACTCCGCAGCGCCAAATACCGCCACAGCACTTCTCGGGAAGCCTTTTGACAGCTGAATTTGCTGTACTCAAATCGACGCTCTGACTTCAGCATGAATGGTAGATGTAGGAGAGCTTCGACTACACCAACAATTAGTCTATGTAATTCAAATTGCACTGAGAGAGTCGTGCTTCTTGAGATTGGCTTTTCGAGCTGCAGCTAGAAAATTTTGAGGTTTGGGGAAGTTGAAACGTACGTTGGAAAAACCAAACTTGAATCATCAATCTGTCGAAAGTGAGGGCGGCTTCGGAAGTTCTGTCGTTGACGACAATGTCTGGAATCGCCCACCAACTTGTCGGCATTTCTTTGGCGATACGGTCAAGACCTTCATCAATTTCTTGAGTAGTAGCGTAGGCGTGGGTGCTGGCATTTTCGTTCCTCTCGATGATACGCGTCGACAGATCACACATCTTTCTTGAGAAAAGTTGATCTTTATCAATATCAGGGTTGTCAAATGTCTCGTCGAGATTGTAGCTAGGGTCGGCTGCTCCAGCAGGGAGTCCAAGGAGCAGTGCCTATTTCGTGTTAGAACAGAGTCGATCGATGTCATGGTAAGATCAATTCAATAATATGGGCGAATAGCTTACTAGATAACGGTCACCCTGCGTCATCTGCAGCCACATCTGTCTACCCCCTTCGAGACTAGTATCTGGCTTATGGATTCCCATCAGTTGGCCGATGTTCATTGCTCTTCGGAAAGTCATCCAAGCCCGTCGAGGGTTCCCTGTGCCGACAAGTAAGTATGACAGAATACTATATTATCTCAGAAGACATGGCAGTAGATGAGAAAGCCCGATGTTCATTGGGGAGAGCAAGCAACACAAAACTCACCTGCATTGATGTGGAAGGCACCCAAAAGAACTAAAGTCTCCAATCCATTGAGAGTGCTGACAAGCTCGTCGTCTGAAGCTACAAGGCCTTGAACCGTAACTATCATTTTCTCCATTCGCGCCTCAAGGGATGGGAAAAGATGCAGCTTCGATTTGTCAAATGTAGGATCAAGTTGCTGAAGACAAACCGCAATATACATTAGACTTCGTGCAATTTTGGTTGGATGCTGCTTCGAGAGCTCGGCTAGGTTCAATGTCGATGAGCTAACAGAATCCGTTTTCAAAGTCGCCCGGTTTTCAAGAGCATGTGTCAGGAACCAAGAAGAACTGGAACGGATGATCATGTTAGTTTCATTTTGTGGTGGAAGTAAATCTACCAAGATTTGGCGAACCCTCTCGTTCTTGGGGGGCCGGCACGACGTGGTTCTCGTAGATGTCGGCTGGGATACAGGAGTTTGTGAGACTGAGTTGTCTCGACGGCCAAGCTACGGTGAATCAATTAGCCATTTGCAAAGACAGGGAAGACCTAAATGCCCCGCCCACAGATTTGCCATGTACAGTGAACTTACTATTGGGCTATCGAAGATAGTGAGGATGGGCGTACTGCTCGAGGGATCGGATCCAGATGTGGCGAAAGGGGTGAGGACATCATTTCCGATTGACTCGGGTGTCATCATCTTCTGAGCTTCTTCTTCTTCTTCATATGCAGATATCTTTGCAATCAGAGTCTCTAGCATGGCTTCCATCCGTCCAAGTCTTTCTCCGACTTGATTTCCATTGTTGGACGGCTCGCGTTCTTCGGGATACTCTTGGCTGAGGCATGTAGTACCCCGCGACAAACACCCTGCACAGACAGGAACATCTTCCGAACTCAATTGGCAGCGGACCTTTCTCCTCTTGCCTTCACTTTAAGTTAGACGATCGAGACTTCAACAGTACTACATGACCTGCGCAGGGACCATAAGGAGAGAAGAACTTTGTGTGGAGTGCAACACATGTAGGATGGAAGAAGCTTACATTCCCAGCAACTTCGAGTCCCCTTCCGCACCCTCTTCCGAGGCGGCTCGTCTCCTATGCTCGGCGGAGCAGATATCATGTCGTGTTCAAGCATCTGCGGGTCTAACTATGCAGCCGGATGTTGTAGCCTTGTCTGTGTCGTGAATGCTGATTGCAGAATCAATAAATGAATAATCATTCGATGATCAATCTTCCAACTACAAATCTTGTGTAATCGACACCGATCAAGCAGTATCTGTAATTTCAACTATGGAATGAGCGCGACACAGGAACGAGAATTTCCGCCCAGAGAGAAAGCGCAAATGGAGGTGGGCGGACAAAGGAGTTAAACAGTGTCCGGTCTTGAATTCGTCAGCAACGACCAAAACCACAGCCTCGTCAACTTGACAAAGCTGATCTGTTCCGCCGAACCGGCGGTCCGGTTTCTCTGCACTCCCATTGGGCTCCGCCTTGCGTGCTGTACAGCAGCTGGGAAGCGATTGCAGGGACAAGCGATCCCGGGCCCGGGCACGCTGAGAATCCGAAGCTCCTCCAAAGAAGATTTAAACGAGCTCCCACGGTGAAGGAAGCTCACTACCTGAGTACTATGGTTATGTTTTCGCTTCGCTTGAAGCCTTGTCCGAATATTTGGATGTGTGTGAAAAATATATAATTCGAGTTGCAGCAAATCCGAAAGATTGGCAGGAGAGCTTGCGGGTAGTCTAACCCGAAAAGATGAAAGTACAGTAGTGCATTTGTCATTGCTTGGCGCGGCCGCTCCAAATTCGTGCTGACCTCCATCATGAATCTCTCCTCGAACTGGTATCTCCATGGAGAACAGAACATCTTGTCTTGTGTGAATCATGACCACATTAAACAACCAAACAATGGACGCACCTAAGCGAGTTGGTCCACGGGCTGGTCGTCTAACGCGGAGGCGGTATGTCTTATCTCGCTCCGGAATTGTTTGAACCTGGGAATCTGGGACCTTTCATATAAGCCGTCATTCTCGACTCTCAAATATGACATATCTATGGATTATGCAAGCTAATTCTATCGTCAGGCTGCCCCTTTCTTGTGGTGAGAAGCCTTCTTATCATTGTTGACATTTCGATCCAGCTCCTTGAAGTTGATCCAACGAAGCCTGGCTAATCCCGTAATTTTCTGCAGTTGCCTGTCGAGTTAGGAAGTATGCCAGCATTTTCCTGTTATTCTCTTCATTATTCTCTATCTTTTTAAGATCGTATATTTACCTGGGTATAGGTTGAAATGCAATCGGGAGAAGCCATGCCAGAATTGTGTTGTCAGGGGAGAGTCCAACGCAGCCTCTTGCACCTATGCAGAGAAGCCCGACAAGAAAAATCCAGGACATTCGAATCCCCGATCTGATGCAGAAGAGATGCGGAAACGATTGAATCGCCTTGAGAGCTCGATATTGTCGATGATGTCTACTGACACAGAAAAGGGGGAAGGCCCGGCGCCTGATGAAGTGAATGGAAACACGGTAGCTGGGCCTCAGCGCATTTCCATTGATACACGAAGTACAGCTTGGGATGCAATTCTGAATGAGATTGGAGGCATGAAGGAAGCTTGGAGCGAAGATAACGACAAGATCGAATTGACCGACAGCGCTCAGCGATCATTCCGTCCTGCTAGTGGGCATCGACCTGGCCTCTTGGCAGGGCTTACCGCACCTCCTGATCGATTCACTATCCTGCAGTCTATTCCTCCTAGAGAGGCTGCTGACAGACTTATTCTCCATTTCTTTGATTCCTATAATCCTTGTATTCCGGCAAGATGTAAGTTTGTATGCGGCGCTTTCTTCAACCAAACTGACTCTGATAGATGTTCTTCATAAAAGTACGTTTTTAAGACAGGTATGTTCTCTGGCCAGCCCAAAGCTTCTATGTGCTAAATCAAGGGTAGTACAGCCAATACTGGGCCAACCCATCCAAAACCAGTATCACTTGGTAAGCTAGTTGTCTCCAAATTTGTTATAACTGGAAAAATGCTTTGGCTCTAAACTATTGATTGTCACGGAGACTTGGTGTGAAACAAAAGTAAAACCTAACTCGCTGTTTAGGATGGGACTACTGTTTTCAATATTCTGTCTTGCAATGCAGTCCTACACCAGATCCAACGAAATTCCCGCCGAGTATCAAGAGAGCGCCCCTGAACTAGCGGAGCTATACAGAATCCGAACCGCTCAATGTCTTGTTATAGCAGATCTTACCAGACCCGTAAGTCCTTCTACAGCCGTGCGAGCGATTCGCTTGTGTGTAACAGTCGGTGCTCCTCTGTGTACCTGCTCGCTTAGAGAAAGTTGAACTAAACAAAAGGAGTCTCGACTATTTTCTGCTTGTATACACTGACAGGTGCAGACGGATTTCATGATCGAGACTTTAGACTTACATTCCTTTGCGGAATACAACAGTGACCAGGTCAGAATGTTTCTCCTTTGATTCCTCGATGTCTTGGGAGCTACAACCTTGGGAAAATCTTCCTCGGGCAGAAACCCTAAGGGCCCATATCGGCCCCGCAGACATTGAATAAAGCCGATGCTAATTCTCCAATAGGACGGGGATATCGGCACCTCGATACTCTCGGGAATGATGATGAGGCTGGCCCTGCAGCAAGGTTACCATCGAGATCCTTCACAAATACCGGGAATCTCTGTGTTCCAAGCCGAAATGAGACGACGTATATGGAGCGCAGTTAATCAACACGAGTAAGTTAATGCTGCATCTCTCACTGAAGTCTTCTGAAGGTCGACTCAGAAGTTTCAAAAATGAAAGCTGGATAATTTTTGATATACGTTTAGGCTTCTTTGGTCCGTGCAGATCGGGCTCCCCAAAGCTATTAGATATGCGGAGACTGACACAGAACCACCGCGGAATCTGTACGAGGAAGAGTTGTACGAGGACATGACAGAGCTACCTCCGTCTCGCCCCTTGACGACTGACACCGAAGTCTGTTACCAAGTCGTCAAGTACCGTTTAATGAGATGTTATGGTCAGGTCGTCGAGTTCGTTCACATTCTGGAACCACAGCCATACGAAGAGGTCTTGAAATTGGATCTGAAGTTACTGGAAATACACCAAATGATCCCTCCACATCTGCAGTTTGGCACGCTCGAAGAAATGAAGAATGACCTAAGTTCTCGGATAATGGAAAAGTTCATTCTCAAGTCTTTCTGGCACAAGTCCGTCTGTATACTTCACCGAAAGTACTGGGACTCAGCGCCTGCTGACACTCCACAAAACGCGCAATGGGTGTATTCACGGAAAAGTTCGCTAGGCTCGGCGCTTGCCATGCTTGAACTGCAGAAAACCATGCACGAAGCCGCTGCACCTGGAGGTTGCATGAGTAAAATGAAGTGGTAAGTGCAACCTCTCGAACATCAACCATCACTGAACCCGCCCCTTCGAAAACACCAGAACGGATTACTAATGCCGAGAACCTTTGTTTAGGTACCATTTTCCAATCACAAACCACGACTTTCTTCTTGCAGCTATGATTATTTGCTTGGATTTGATGAGCGTGGAAGTACCTGAGTGTGTCATGCCACCAGAGCAAAAGCTGGATGCCATCAGGAGGTCCCGAGCCATATGGCTAGAAATAGTCAATGATTGTCGGGACGCGAAAAGGGCTGTGAAGGTGCTGACTGCCGTGCTCGAGAAGTTATCCAAGAAATTTACGTACCACGCCACTGCAGCATCGAGATCTTCTGCACCTCAAGCACCTCCTCCAACATCCGCAGCATTTACACCAGCCAACCAGACCAACCAGAACGTCGACTCGTTGAGGTACAATGCCTATTTTACGGAGCATGTCGGACTCGGAATGCCACCATCAGAAGAATCGCCCTCGAACAGTGATAGTTTGATGCAGGACAACTTCCTAGACGTTTTCAGTACGGACTTGACGATGCCTTCCGATTTTGACTGGGTTAGTTTGAGCCATGTAATAGTGACTTGAAGCTAACATAGGAAACAGAATGGATGGGATCAGTTCCTTGCAGGTCAATCGCAACAAATGAACCAGAATCTTGCTGGCCAGTTTGACGCTCAAAACGGAAATGGATTCATGCCTCCTGCTGATGTCAAATGGCCATTCAGTTCATACATTGACCGAACTTCAAATGCCCTCTAAAGGATCGAACAATGAGGGACAGAAATTCTGGACATCCTTGCGTCTCATACACTTCTCTCGAGGCTAGCCAAATTCATCTCCGATACAGCGAGCTGCTTTCTTACCTATACAATTCACTTTAATGATCAGAACTAAGGTTTACTTAAACCCGACCTTGGCTTTCTTAAAGTTAATGTTCTGAAATGATTTAGGGACTTTGAATCGGCTCTCATTCATGGAGCGAAGGCTACCTGCTTAGGTAAATTACCCACCTGAAGAGTTATCGCTTCATCGGTGACGAATTTGGCTAGCCACGCCTCTTCAAGAAAACGTCCCAGCCGTTCATCCAGCAATCCCGAACTGCGTCAAGATTGGCTGGAAGGCACCTCTCCATGCACCGATTCCCATCGCAGAAAACCCTGTCCCAATCTCCTTATCCCCACCCTTCTCGAAGGCCGCGATTGTTACATCCATGTACTCCTTCAGTGGCATCGGAGGATGAACAGTCTCCTTCTTCTCAAGTGCCGCCTTGATGTTGTCCTCGCGGAAGTGAGAGTCCAACTCTGTCTCGACATATGGCGGAGCAAGCTCAATCAAAGTGACATTGGTCCCCGCCAGTTGGGTCCTGAGAGTCACGTTGAAATTGTGGAGACCGGCTTTGGTAGCGTTGTACACTGGGAATTGTGGAAGAGGAATGAAAGCCAACCCAGACTAAAGAAAATTAGCATTTTCACTCCAGAATATTTCAACTTGGAAAATTGTGCTTACCGTCACAGTGATGAATGTCGTTGGTCTCTTCAGAGCTAACAGATGCGGAATGGCGACTTTGGCAATAACCAACGGGGCGGTCAAGTTCGTCGTGATCTCAGAAACAATCAAATCAGTGTTGACAGCTGACGTGCTCGTGAAGTCCCCTAGTTCCATTTTTCCTGCACAGACGAAGATGCTGTCGAGGTCGGGGAAGGACTTGAAGATATTTTTCAAGTTGGATTCAATGGATGAGATATCTGAAATATCCATCTGAACTATCTCCAGGCCTTTGAGTTTTGCCTGAATGGCATTGAGACGATCGATACGACGACCTGAGGCGATGACTTTCTTGCCAACGCTGTGGAAGTAATGGGTGAACGCTTCCCCGATACCAGAAGTGGCCCCAAGAATGAGGATTGTGCTGATATTGGCTGTCATTTTAATATTGGATTGATTGAAGATGTTGCTTGATGACTATTGAGCGTAGATATAGGCTTGACGATCTGGAAATATTTGCTGGATGATTGTGATAGGCCTTCTCTTAAGGTGGACAACTCCCCTATCTTATACAATCCCCCTCATGTGTCCAGATCCACATCTCAGAATCATCTCAGGAAAACAAGAACTTCGCGACGTCCGAACTCATCCATAAAAGCAGGGTTTGCCACCAGCATTAACTGCGGAACCTTGAGATGTCCGAATCCGATCCTAAACCACTCGACTTGTGGATATGGCCAACATCTGATTCGTCAACCTTTTCCTTTTAATACTTAACTCCGTGAGCTCCACACCGCAAACATTTCGTTGGTCATTAGGATGTAGCAATGTACAAGCCTTTTGAAGCTTTGGAGTGTTACATGTTGGGGGGTCCCTTGTCAAGTCCAACATATCCATGGATTTAAGACTCTCGCCACACCCAAGCTCTGCCCAAAATCTACTGAACTTTGTCTTTCATGGAGTTAGAGGAATGGATTTAAAGAAGCATCTTGTGATCGGGGACTAGCATAGCTTCATGACATAATCGCCTCTTGGGAATAAGCCTCTAGTCTATTGAAGCATTAGAGTGAGGCTTTTTTAAGCTTGTTGAGCAGGAGCGTCGCCTTTGGAGTCAGCACTCAAATCTTACAACCTTTGCAAAGAAAAACAATAGACTTGGATTTTTGAACAGAAGCAGATGAGAGCGTAAGAGCTGCTGTGAGATGGTATTCGGAGTGATTGCACTCGAGAAAATTAGAATGTCCTTTCCACTCGATGTGAGCCATTTAATTTTGCCTGAGATTGCCTGTTCTGCCTCAGGCCTCAATACGAAGAGCTTCAAGGTCAAGCTCAAAAAAGTTCAAAGCTGGACGAATTAACAACAGCGCATCCCTACTCATTAGCGTATTTGACGCGATTTCTATTGAATCTGGACGGCAATCAATCCTATTCCGCAATCGATTTACACTCCACAATTTGCAGAGACCATCAAACGACGCGCAAAACCTACCAACAGGCTGATACAGCCATTCAGTGTAAACAATGTCTAGCCTCGATGACTTGTTCAAGGTATGCAAGCATGCTAAAACTATTCTAGCACCCAAGGCTGACAAGATTCCAGAAGCCAGCTCTCCCCAGCAATAAGAGAAAGCTAGAGGCATCTCGAGACCCAAGTCAGCTCCTCAAACCCCCTTCAGCTTACTTACAACGCCCTAACATCACCAGATGAGATCTACAAATCCGCAAAACTTGCCTCGAATGGCCATGCCAAAAGCAATGGCAAGCAAGCAGCCGTTGCAGACGACGACGACGATATGGAAGCTGGCCCCTCTGCTCCACCCGACGACGACGAAGACTACGGTCCAGATATACCAGACGACGAGGAGGGTCGGTTCTTTGGCGGTGGAGTCACACAAGAAGAGAACGAGATATTAGACTACATGGATGGACAAGAACCAGCAGACATTGCACCGGAGAAAATTGACTCGGCATGGTTACGGAAACTGGGACTGAATTTCGAAAAGAAGATCTCAAAGAATGCAGAGCTACGAGCAAAGTTCGAGGGAGATCCGCAGAAGTTTATGGGCAGCGAGGCAGATTTGGATGCAGATATAAAGGCGCTGAGTATCCTGACCGAGCACCCAGAGCTTTATGGAGAGTTTGCGAAGCTGGGATGTGTAGCCAGCCTGGTGGGACTATTGGCACACGAGAATACGGATATTGCGATTGATGCGGTGGAAATAATCAGCGAATTAACGGACGAAGATGTTGAGGCTGAGCAGGAGCAGTGGAATGAGATCGTCGATGCTATGGTCGAGGCCGACCTTCTGGACTTGCTGGTCTCGAATTTCGCGAGGTTCAATGAGTCAAATGAGTCGGATCGCAGTGGGGTTTATCATGCACTGAGTGTCCTGGAGAATATGGCATCGAGGACATCATTGGCAGAGAAGATTGGACAGGATACTACGGTACTGAAATGGTTGCTTGGACGGATACCGAAGAGGGAATCGCCCGTGTCGCAAAACAAACAGTACTCTGCAGAAGTTCTCGCTATTCTATTGCAGTCTTCACCAATCAATCGGCGGAAACTTTGCGAGTTGGATGGCGTGGATCTGCTCCTCCAAATATTGGCTGCTTACCGCAAGCGAGATCCCCTGAAAGGAACCGAGGAGGAAGAATTCGTGGAAAACATCTTTGACTCGCTTACCTGCGTTGTTGACGAGCCGGAAGGAAAGCAAAAATTCGTTGAAGCTGAAGGTGTTGAATTGTGTCTGATCATGATCAAGGAAGGCAAGATGAGCAAATCTAGGGCGCTGAGGCTAATAGATCACGCTCTGGGCGGACAAAGCGGTGCGGAAGTATGTGAGAAGTTGGTTGAGGCAGCAGGGTTGAAGGTTGTCTTTGGCATGTTTATGAAGAAGCAAGATGGTCAAACCACGGAACATCTTCTAGGCATATTCTCTTCACTACTGAGATTACTGCCTGCAAATTCCGCGGGGAGGATACGAACACTAGCGAAATTCGTGGAGAAGGAATATGAGAAGTTGGGCAAGCTGGTCAAGCTGCGGAGAGATTATGCAGCGAGGCTAGATGCTGTGGATAAGGAGATTAGGGCTGAGCAGGTGAAGATGGATGTAGAGGAGAGAGAGGAGATGGCGGATGAGTGGTTGGGTAGACGTCTCGATGCGGGCTTGTTTTGCTTGCAGACTATTGATGTTGTTTTAGCCTGGTTGGTTGCCGAGGATGATGGTGCCAAGAAGAAGATTGAGAGCCTTCTTGCTGACTGGGATGATTCTTTGGCAGTGGTTAAAGCCACGATACAAGGTAAGCTCTCCCTCGTTTCCTAGTATAAATAGGACTAATCCTGTCACAGAGCAACTCGATACAATAGTCGGCGATACAGAGGAAGAGACATGGACGAAAGATATGCTGACTGCATTAATTCAGTTCTTGACGTAGCCCAATCAGAGTAATGTAACAATAACTATCCTCTAATCAAGTGAAATTTGGCATGTGATTAATTATGCTCAACGAATCATTGCTATGTGTATGTACTCGTCCAACTTAGGCATTCTCCCGCTAACATTTGCCTTGCAACCTGTAGCCTAATGGTTGGGATTCTTTCTTATCCAAGTCTTACATCACACAACGTTACCTTCAAGCCGTGGAGCCGCATCCCCCATCCTTCCCAGAGCTACTTTCCCAATCGCTCGCTCTTCACCACTCTTGGCATTGACCTCTGTGATCAAGCCCCCAGTCCATATCAGACACGGGATAGCCCCAGACACGCCAAAGAGCCCCAGTGACCAAGCCATTGTTCCCCAGCCTGCAGATTCAACGACATAACCGGACCAAAGCGGCCCTATTAATGAGCCTGCAGCAAATGCGGTGACGAAAAGTCCATAGGCCTGGGCATAAGCGCCACTAGGACCAAATCGTCCAGGGCTTTCCCTCTCCTTAGCCTCCACGACATAGGTTATTTCAGCCATCAGTGGAGCGTTCACCAGTGTCAACGTGATACCAATTAGAAATAGCAGTGCACAAAGGAGCACTTTCTGTCCGAGGCTGTCATGTGTTACAAGACGCAACAGCACCCAGAACGGGACTGCCAGCATGAACCCGATGACTGTTAACCATCGAGGCCCATACTTGTCGGAAGCCCAGCCAACGAGTGGTGCTGCGAAGCCTGGAATCATGATAGCTAGGAATATGAGTCCTGCGCCTGTCGAGTTCCAACCAAAAGTACGCTCTACGTAAAGCGGTATGACCGAATCAAACGCGGTCACTTGCGAGCCCTGAACTATCCACCCCCATAGGGCAGTCAAGAGCCGCCGAGACTTCAGTAGGGTGAGCACGGGTGGCCATTTCGTTGGCTTTCGATAAGGTGTGGGTGTACTTTGGGCGGCCTCAGGGATCTTTCGATCATCGGGAAGTGCCCCCCCTGAAGCCACATGCTCAATATCCTCGGGACTTGTCTCCCCTGACTTCGTTTCCTCTCCAATAGCGCCGGCAGTCGATAACCGCAGCTTGTCCTCCCCTAAATTCTTGGCGTACTGAGACTCTTGCTGATGCCTTGATGCGTGCGCTCCGAGCTTTTTAGTGTCCCGGAACACTCCTTCGGGTCTAGAAACCACACCCGAGTCGACAATTTCGTCTTTCAGCCACTGCCGCGCAATTTTCTTCTCGATCAACACCATCCGGAGCAGTATATCCAAGGCGATGAGACCAAACGCCATATAGAAGACCGGGTAGTACCCAGATCTCTCATACACAATGCCACCCAGTAGCGGGGCGAGCAAAATACCAACACTCATACTGATGCTAACATAGCCTAAGATTTGCCCAATATCTTTCTGGCCTACAGTGTCTACAAGTAGGGCTTGGCCAACGGTCCACACAATAGCAGCACTAAGGCCCTGCAAGATACGCCCGACAATGAGCAAAGCAACAGTACGGGCTAGACCTGGTTAACGGTGGAGTTAGTAATTTGATCGGGGACATTTTAAGAATAATGTAAACCATGTCGCTGGTAGAGCTCAGGGTACGCAGAAGTTGCAAAAGTGCGCTCTAAATACTTACACAACATAATTGTCGCACCAGCCAATGCAAGCAACCCTATCAGTAGCGGCAACCGCCTCGACGATGACTTATCCGCGTACCATCCTGCAAGAGGAGACGCAACTAACAACGCAGCTCCGTAGACAGCCAGGAGAATAGAAACATAAGATTGAACTGAAGATTGCGGTACTGAAGCTCGTGATGCAAGCGTAAATGGGATGACCGGGACAATGATTCCATACAGGAACACATCGGTGAAGACAGCGATACAAATCGTAACCAGAATGAACGTTTTCGAAGATCGTACTGACAAAAGATATGGCGGGGAAGAAGTGGCATCCACTCTCGCTCCGGAGAGGAAATCCTTCACTCGCTGCATTTACGATGCCAAAGGTGGGTGGGAGGCAACTCCGAGTATGAGGCTCTATCAACAAAGAAGTGGGAAGCGGATTGAATATACCGAAATTTTGAAACTGGGTGAGTAGTTTCGTTGGATTAGCCGTTAGACTTAAACTCCATTGGCGTGTATACAAGCAAGAAAAGGATACCCGAGTATAGGACTGAAGAAACTCTGTGTATTTCTTTGTAGAGTTGAAGACTTTAATCAACAGATGAATTCAGTAGCGTCGGGAATTTTACCGTCCACGGCTGCACGGATCCCGAGGCCCTGCCGGAGTAGTTGCGCCGTCTCGTTTAGCTCGATCCTTACTTCATTTGACCCGCTTTCATAAAAACATATCTGGAGACAAGGAAGAGAAACACTTTGAATTATCATGATGTCGTTGAAAATAAGGTGCGACTGGCTGCTTGATGATGGTACAAGTGTATAGAGATAAAACACGTTGAAGATATCGCGATCAGAAGCGTTAGCCGAGCTGAAGATTGGTATTGGCTGGGATTAAGCAGGCTTACTTCGTTATATCGCTGCGAAGTTTGGAAGCCTGGAGGCTAGTAGAGTGAGTCTAATGATACTATATACCTTAGAGAATCGAGTATGTAAACAGCATCTAATCTCCCTACCCTCTACAATGCCCATTGTTTCAGTTCTCAATCACCTCTCGACATCGTCTCTCGCCATCGTCTCTCGCCATCGTCTCTCGCCTCCATGTTCACTGCATCACTTGGCGGGTCTTGCTGAATAGGCTTCTTTCCAATAATTTCCATGCTCCGGAATGTCAATACTACTAGAATTAAGGCGAGAACAGCAATACCAAAGCTTACCCAGCTGGCAGCGCGGAGACCCTTGAGTGACGGTCCGTCCCAGGGCTTCACTGGCCCGACGTCTTTGAGATTGACGTCTCGTGCGGAGGCCATCGTCGAGGACTGCACCGCTGTAGCGATAGCGAGGGCAATGGCCCGACCAAACATGCCCGCAGAGTTAATGAGAGCACCGCCAACTGCCTGGTCTTCCTGCGGTAGCGAGCGGGAGGTGAATAGCGTTAGGCATGGCCAGGCTGTGTCCGCGCCCATAACCGAGAGGACCATGGCAGGCAGCCCCCAGGCGAAGTAAGATGTGGACGGTGGAATAGGTACGGCATAGAGCAATAAGGCGATGCAGACACAGACATGGCCAAGGGCCAAAATGAAGAAGGTCGGGATGCGACTCAGTAAATTGGCCACAATAAAAGCGATAGCAACACCGCTAACTCCTGTGGGGATGAACCGTAGCATCGTTTGTAAGGGGACAGACCTTGGTAGTCCTGGAAGTAGTATGTAGCGAAGATGAGATAGTTGTTAAATGCGCCGAAGAAGAGACACATAATAGCCATAACAGCACTGAAGCGCCAGTTACGGAAGATCGAGATCTTAACCAGAGGTGGGCGTGTGGTCCTGGTCTCCAGGTAGTGCTGCCAGAAGCCGAAGCAGATAATGACGAGAATGGATATAACAATAAGAGTAGGAACCCATGCAGTCTTCCAGCCAACAATATTGCCCTCAGTAAGAGCGAACATGAGGGTTAACAAGCCGATAGTGATAAGAGCGGCGCCTATCCAGTCAACAGCAGCCATTTTGGATCTCAGAAGTCCCTCAGCTGCTGACATCGTCGGGGGGGCAGGGATGAAGAGCATGCCAGCAACAGAGATGATTCCTGCCATGATGGCGAGAGCGCCAAAGACCCATTTCCAGCTCGCCCATTCGACTATAAGACCAGAGATGATATTGCCGAAGACGCTCCCAAGAGGGGCACCAGCGGCTATGTAGGAAGTTAGCTTGCGTTGCCCACGACTTGAAAAATAAAACCTACCGTATGCACTAAAGGCGTAATTCTTAGCTTTTCCAGGCGGAAACGTAGTACCAAGTATTCCAATAGCAGTAGGAATGTTTGCGGCGGCTCCCTAAATGGACACCCCAGTTAGTAGACAAGCCTCACAGGACACTTATAGGATGAGAAACTCACAAGCCCATGCAGACCCCGAAAGACATCAAAAGGAATCTCAGAAGGCAGGAAGGGGTTCACAATACAGCAGATTGTGACCCAGATAGACCCGAAGATGAAGATGAGGCGCTTTCCGTAGATATCGGCGATGCGGCCCCAAAGAAGCAGGAGGCAGCCAAAGGCCAGGACATACGACGATACAATCCATTGCTGGCGGGTATCGGGGATATCAAGTTCATGACTTATATGGGGCAGGATGATGACAACAGCCTGGCCAGAGAGGGTCTGGGGAGATGCAACTATTGTCAGCTCAGCTCAGAAGAAACTGACACCACCGGAAGTCGACTCGGTAAAATCGGGAGAATCTCAGAAGCACTCACATTCAGGAATGAAGCGCCTGTTAAAGTAACGACCAAGGCGATGCAACGGCCTTTCGAAAGGGTGAGTTCAACATTGGCTTCGACTGAACCAGCATTGTTATTGTCGTCATGGTCGCCTGCATCCCAACCCCGCGCTGAAACTTGTGTCGGGTTCGCACCAGCAGACCCAGCAGATACAGCTAGCTCATTGTCCTCTACCTTTTCTTTCTGCACAGTTGTAGAAACTGAAAGGAATGAATTGGTGTTGACAGCTTTTGGGGTGGCAAGCGAAACCCCCACTTTTTCAGTGGGTGTCATAACAGCAAACGCAGCAGGAGAGCAGTGACAACAGAACAGAACAGTTGCTTGTTTTGGGGCAATTCATGGACGCAAGAATGTTCAACCTTTGCGTCTTGCTAAATATATTATCGTAGAAAGCCGTCCGGCTGGAAGAGCTTACAGAGTATATAAGTATATGTGGACCAAGTAGCAAGGATGGACCGAGACTCGGAGTATACCGGAAAAATTCTCAGGTAAAAGTCGACTTTTCGTTGAACTGGGAATCGTGAATTCTAAAGCCACGGCATCGCGCAAGGGCGGAAAGCGAAAGGCTAAAGATGCCTCCGTATAGAATACTGATACTGATACTGATGCTCAAAACGGACAATTCACTTCGTTCCTGAGGAGAGCGGATGCTGCGGAAATGCGGCTTTACTCCGTACATGGAATTCGCTAGTGCAGCTCCAATCTCAACCCGAACTCCGCAATAGCCGTACTTGTCAATACTCCGGAAGGAACATCTAGGGAAGCAATTTACGTGAGCGCCAAAATTAAGTGATATTGAAGCAGTGTACCGAGTAGGTATGGATGGGAACAAATGGGGAATAGGGAATCCATAGCGCTCATCATGCTGAGGCTCACTGACCACCGAGCCCCGAAAACCCGAAAACCGAATTCGGGTTGTCTGAAGTACAGCACCTGGACAACCATCTCGAATTTATCATCAACCCTCATCTCCTTGTCAGGTATTTAAACACGATCCATAAGCCTACGGAAGCCTGGTCATCATCACTTTCAAGGCTTCAACGCTGTGCATGATTGAACAATTTACCTCGCTTACCCATCGACATTGTTTACTTGACATTTGCCCCCTAAGATGGGCCAATTCAACAAGGTACGGACTCTTAACTCTACGTTTCAGTCTTTTTAAATAGTCTGACTGTGCATTTGAGACGATCATTATTGGTGGTGGTCCAACTGGACTTTCGGCAGCATTGCTTTTGAAGAAAAGTAATAATTTAACACCTGTGGTATACGACGCTTACCCAGAGCCAACTACCATCGGAGGTTCAATTGGACTCCAGCCGAACGGCTTACGAATCTTGAAGGACTTGGGCCTGTATGATGAGCTTGTAGCACGTGGGTCAAGTGGTACCGGCGTTGTGCTACATTCTGTTCAAGGGTCTGTAATGGGTGAGCTTGATTTGGTGTCTTGGAGCAAGAAGCGGACAGGATGTGGGCAGTTGGAGATCAGGAGGGTCGATCTATTAGAAGTGCTCTGTGGCGCGGCTCAAAGGGCAGGCATCGAGGTTTATTACAACAAGACCCTTACGAAAATCACGGAAGGAGACCAGCAAGTCACGGCAACCTTCTCAGACGGGACGGCAGATACCGCCGACTTTCTGCTCGGTTGCGATGGCCTTCGGTCCGCCGTTCGAAAGTCGTATGTAGACCCCACAATTCAACCAGAATACTCGGGGATAGCAGACATCTTTTCCCTCGTTCCAACATCTGAACACCCAACGCCGGTCGGACTTGACAGACAGATTCATGCAACTTTCACAACCGATGGATTCTTTGCCGTCATGTGCTGCACAGCACAGAGAGATGTCAACTACTGGTTTTTCTCCTCTGAATTTCCTGCCTCTGTTTCAGCAGTAGAGGAGGACGGGACTCTTAGTGATTTCAAGCCCATTATACGCAATGCCGCGAACAATGTCAAAGGTGAATGGGGAGATGTGCTGAGGAGCTTTGTCGACAAAAGCAAGGCACTCAAATTCTGTCCTATATGGACCCTTCCTCTGGGTGGTGTGTGGTACAAGGGACGGTGTCTGCTATTAGGAGATGCAGCCCATGCAATGTCGCCTCATGCTGGCCAAGGTGTCTCCATGGCACTTGAGGATGTCGTATTCTTCTCTCGTCTACTTGACCAGACTTCGCTTGGATTAAGCGAAATCTTTCAGAGGTATGACGAAAAGCGAAGGCCAAGGACGGACGAGGTGTACAAAACCGCAAAGCAGAACGGTGTGTCGCGCAGGAAGACTGGTCCCTGGCGTCTCTGGTTTAACGAGATTGTTTCGACGGCGTTTTTAACCGTGTACCGCATTTTCAATTTGCAGAGCTTTGGTCTTGGGCAGACATTGATTGCTTATAATGTTAGAGATGAAAGGTTGTAGGATAGCGGGTTATAGTCTCGGTGTATACATTAGTGTTTTGGGGGAATATGTTACTGTACCTGATATATGCCAATGCCACTCGTACCGAAAGAAATCAACATGGATGAAGCTCAGTACCAAGAACAAAGAGTAAAGTTTCAACCTAGTGAGCCAGAAGATCACCACCTATTTTGCTAGTAAAAGCCTCTTTGGCAGACATCAAGTGGAGGGAAACGACCCCAAAACTACCCAATAGGAGAGTGACGTATAGGGTTTCTTGTTAGGCTAGAAAATGACAAACTACTCAATTTTAAAGATATCACGTATCTAAAGATATAGAAGTGTCAAAAGGGGTGATAAGGGAAAGGTATGTTAAATAGAAAATAGCAATACTCGATGATCGTTATGTATGGAACGGCATTGTTGTCTCCCCGAGTAGAAGTCCGCCAAGGTCATGTGACAGACAAAGAAATACTGTACGAACATTGAGATCGGTTGATGCCGCGATGCCGTGTTCAGGTGAGTGTCGTACGTCGGCGTTAGAGATGTTATCGTCGTCGGAATCGGATCTCTGGCCGTATCTGGCTCATCGTCGCGTTGCTGGTGTCGACAGGCTGTCTCAGACAGGCTGTCTGTGTCAGAGACACTTGTGTTATCGAACTGGTTGTCATAGGCCGGTCATTCTCATAGCTGAGATGCGGAGGGCTTGATGCTTTACTATTGAGTCGGGCGATCCTCGTATTCATGTGTCTTTTCATGTGTCTTTTTGAGAGTCTAAACTGACTTTGTGCTGCAGTTGTTGAGGTCTAGATTTCTTTCGACCGAAAATGGCTTTGAAAGGGAAAGCTGCTTGGTTCGGATGGTTCCCGTCACTTCCCCAGGTGTATTGACTTTCCACATGGTTTGTTGGTCACCTTCCTTACTTTCTGTCCTTAAGCCTGCTGGGGAAGTCAACTGGCATGAGCCTCGATACCCCTGATGGAGTTGTTACTCCGAGATTCTCGCCTTGAAGGGTAGTTGGCCGATGCAGGGGGGCAGCAGCGAACACGCATGTTCAGTGAGACGACTGCTTAAATAGAATGTGAATATGATATATGATTTCAGTCTTTTGTTGGGCATCAAAATATATACTCTGGCGTGGCTTGGAGGAAATGCCACATTGACAGAAAACTGGGGGACCCCTCCATCCCTCGATAAACTGACCAGGAGGCTCTGCTTGCAAGGCTCGGACGCATGAGTTGGTTTGAGAAGGGCGGCGAGGCTGTGCTTCGTTGGTAATATGCACACCCTTGCACAACACGAAAAGCGCGCCACGTTTGCTCTTCCTCTATCACAAGGTGCTGTCATGAGAAGCATAATGGCTAGACACAGACATGTTTGACTGGGTTGTAGGAAACTGGGTTCTTATGATCTGTCGTTTTATGGACGTTGGAACTTTTGTCAGTCTGCGGGGGGCCGAGCAGCAGCGGTGAGACCACCTGTCGTGCGGCTCCGCTTGGGATTTGGTGTGGGGCCATCAAGGTGGCGCATTGTCAGCCCCGGTGAGTGCTCAAAGACTTAAAGTTAGTTCCTAAGTAGGTGTAGCTCCAAAATTCAATATATTCCCCCTGCGCTAGGAAATTCCCTCATGGTCATTGCATTCCCGCAGTGGAACTGGGTTCGAAACTCGTCCACCCGGTCACTCACCGCGAAAAAAATGAGGCTCAAAATCCTCAGACGAGGCTCTGACTATTGTAATTCAAATATAAGCGACGCTTTGCAACATGCAAGCCCTTCCCAGAATGTCTGTCACTACGTTCGCCTCGCTCTTCCCAACCCCCTCGACCAATGAGCCAGCTATCCTACCACAGCGTCAGAAAAGGTAAGTCATATAATGCTCCATGATATCGCTTGTCGTGTCAGCCTTTTTGTGTTCAGCATCTGGCGGTTCATAGCTGATATCCTTCACAAAATCTAGAAGTATCAGATCCTGCTGTCTCGGGATCTAATGTGTGGCTTGACAAATTTACCCTACGAAGTACTAGCAAACGTCGCAGATAACCTCAGTTTCGACGATATTTTCAGTCTTGGACGAGCAAGTAAAGACTTTCTCTTCCTTCTTACAGAGGAGCGGATATGTAAATCATTCGTTCAGGTGAGAGCTGCGATTCATGCGCGCGTAATCGGCAAGACACGAGAGTTCAGCCGCTGACCAGGCTAGAATAAAATCAAATTTTCCAATGAGGCACGCACAGCGGTGAAGAATGGCGGTGGCAATGCCCGCGCTCTCCGAATTGCAGCAAAGAGGCGTGATGCTCTTGCCACCGCCTATCCTTTTACTGTAGTGACTATTGGTTTCTGCGATGCATACATCTACCGCAAGGGAATTTTGTGCTACACACTTGATGACCGAGTACGGATTTTGGATCTACACCGTTCAGCTCAAGAGGAGTTGGTAGTCAGCATACCTGGACTGCTGACCGAAGCACTTTCAAACATTGGCGACAACAGTACTGGCACCTTTAAATGTCTTTATTATTCGGATGGTATACTATCATGCCTATACGATGCTTCTGAAGAGGATTCGCCCGCGTGGTTGATTGCTTTTCATATCAAGAGTAAGAGGATTCTGGTGACGCATGAATTGGAATCAACAGACAAGATATTTGTGCGCCATAATTCACGACACTTATACTACGGAACGCATTCGGAACTTGGAACCGATGGCTACAAGAAATGGGTCATCTACGGCTACGAATACAAGACGAGGAAGTGGTACGATCACAAGGTACATTTGCCAGATATGGTAGGTTCGGAAATTGGTTCAACAATCTGCTTTGAATTGTACAAGGACTCTTTTTATGCGCTTTCCAATCAAACATCCTTCGAAGTGGAGGAGATTGACTGGACTTCCTTCTATCACTGTATCCGATTTCCTTTAAACTCTCCTTGTAAGGCGTTGTTGGAAAAGACCGAAAACAAAAGCATGTGGAGGAGGCAGCATCAAGAAGGCCCAATCGACGACCGCTGGACCAGCCTGCGTCTGGATGAAGACGAGACGACCGGAGAGCTTAGAATTATTGAGGCTCGAAAAGAATGGTACTTGGGATCCAGCAAAAGTCAGCGGACTTACTATACAACAGATATCATCTTCCCGGAACTTGTGAAAGATGATGTGGAGCTGGGCCTCTTACCGGACGCTTCGCCCCAAGATCCCAACTTCGTTCTCCCGACTACCTCGTCTTGGGTTTCTGCGGTTTCTTCAGATCAAACGACTTCAGCTGAGGCATCCTCGTCGGCTGCCGCGGATTCAGGCATGGATTCGAGCTCTTCAGCAGCTATCACAGCAAGTACCTCGAGTACCGCAGCTCCAGATCCTGACGAGCAAGACATCTCAGAACTCCCCAACATACCGCTCCTCAGGTTGCTTCGAAAGGACGACCATCCACACCACATTAATGCGCCCGATAGACGTCCAGAAAGAACTCATCCCGGCAATGACGGATCGACACAGCCAACACATACTCTAGCCAAGTCTCGGATCCGCACATACCATACATCTTGCAGCACATTCCTCGACCTTGTCGATGATCCACACCCAGCCGATTGGCAAGGCAAGCAACGGCTCCGGCTTCGAGCAGGAACCCGAAAGCTCGGCCCGCCGCTTCGTGATGCATCGGGGCTCATCCGCGGGCCAAATCCTGATCTCAATGTTGCGCTGGAAGAAATGTATAAAGTCCCACCGATTGCATACTGGCCCAAAGCTCAGGACCTGCTTCAACCAAACGAACACATCGACGCAGTATACAAGCTCATGAATCCTCCTACCCATTTAGGAAATGTGGAGGGGACGGCTGATGAGAGAAGCTTTATCTACGTTACGGGAGGTTGTGACCAGCCAAAAGCTCTTATCTTTGTAGGGTTTGATCCTTCTATCAATCTGGCTGGAGTTAAGCAGTGGGGTGGGATATCGAAGAAACACAAAGGCGTGGGTGAAGGGCCGCACATTAATGGTCGGGCAACTGGTTGCAACTCTTCCTCTGGTTCTGGGGGATTTCAGGAGGGGGACGAGTGGCAGGAAGGAGGTGCGTATGTCGACGTGGGCGAAGCCCATAGGACAGTGAGCATCGACTTCAAGGGAAAAGGCAGAGAGGCTACTGGAATCAGCGGACCCGTGGTGCATGTTACTAGTGGATACTCGAATGTCAATGCCTACGAGTGCACTGCTACGTCTGATCGTGGGGGTTCCGGGCATCGCGGTTGGTTATGGCGGGAGAGTGCTATGTATCGCGACATAGGCATTGGGCTGTATTTTGGGATTGATCGGGAGAAGCAAAACAGCGGCGAGGTGTTTTGAGAGCTTGGCTGCTTTGCTGGAGGTGCTTCTCTACTTCTCGTTTGGGTTTATCTTGCATCTTAATATTTCGGGCGTACTCGCTTAGTATAGTTGTTTTTGGTCATTCAACAGGTCACTTACAAATTAAAAGCTATTAAAGGATACCATACAAATACATGACCTGGACGAATAAGAATTCAGAATTTGCGAGGGGTTGCACCACTCGACTTGGAATCTTGTTGTCAAGCCATCGAAGTATCATTCGATAGCTGTAGCGAATGAGGCGTCCTTCAGCAAATAGAACGACGTCCCAGTTAGATAGAATTTGCAGTACTCCCTTACTGCAGCCACTGAACATCGTTCCCAAACTTGAATGTCTCCTGGCTATCGGATCACTGATGGGAAGAGCGTGCAAGGCTGGCTTGGACATTACTCGAGTGGCGACGAGTGAATAAGCTAGTCGAAAGACGAAAATTGCCGATTTGCTGCATGAGGACACGCCCGATTGATATGTGTGTGCGAGAAAGAGCCATGCATACAATATGCAGACTCAGAGCTTCCTAGCACTCCTAGCTTCGCATAGGAGGGAAGTCACCTGGCCATTTTCTCTTCCAGGTCGGCCAGTTTTGAGAGAAAAAAGAAACGAAAAATTTGGGGGGAAGGGGGGGGGGATGGGGGTGTTGATATGGCTTTTATCTTTGGCGTCGTGGGGAGAGAGTTGAGGCTCTGTGACATGTTGAAACTGGTGGGGTCAGACCGCATATTGCCTGCGGCCCCTGGGTTGCCTTCATTTGCCTCGTGCTTGTTCTGGTTCTGCTTTGCCAGCGCATTGCAGCTGCAGGGTGGGGAGGGAATATTGGCAGCTAGCTGCATGCAACGGATCGGGGAGTACATGCCCTCTGCAACACTGGTCACGTCTAGTCCGCCCATGATAATTGCACCCATCGGCTTTCAACCCTCATCTCCTGCATCCGCTTCTGAACCGCTCCCTGCTGTTTCTTCGCCAAAATTCTCAAATGAACAAGCTGGAAGCCTAGCGTAATCACTGATTCTAATTGGGGTACAATGCTACTTTGTCTTCGCTCCGAATCCATGCACACCCTCCAATAGCCCCAGTTTCTCTGGCAGCGTTCGTCAAGAAAGAAGAGAGCCTCGTTGAGCACCCCTACACCTCACACTCCAACATTAAGCCGCGCAATCCTCCATGGTATATCCGCTCCAACCGCACTAATTGATTTTCACATAGTTCCCTACGGTCACAAGAGTCAGTACAGAACAGGTACAACCGTAAGTACCCGTCGAAAAAGAGCCAACTGACCTGGGAACTGTCCTTGCCTTCCCCTGACCTTTCCAATCCACCATTCATTCTCATTGTTTGTTCTCGTCACAATCTCAATCACATCACCAGTCGTGAAACTCAGGTCTCCCTCAGCTTGAGCCTCATAATCGTAGAGTGCGGTAACAGTCTCAGCAGCTGGAGCACCACTGAGTCTCGATGGCTTCGGCTTCGGAGGGGGTGGAGCAGGTCCCTTGGCTTTCGCCGCGGAGCCCCATGACGGACTGCTCGCTGTTGAGTTGGCGCGAACTACCGAAGTTTTCTCGTCACCGCCATATGTGGGCGATAAGGAGTTGGACGAGTATGGCGGGGGTGGGTTTTCATCATCTGTCGTTGAGCGCCGTGTGGGAGCAGCACCGATGAGTTTGGGGGAATTTTTGCCTTCTAGAGCAAGCTTCGAACCAGGACCAAGTCTTCCAGGAGGCCGCTTTGCGCCGGTTGTCTTGAATTTCACAATAGACAGGGCTTCTGCTTTTTCTTGGATGTCTCCACGAGCCGCCTCGAATCCTTCCTCCACATCCAACTGGAGGTTAAAGTACCCGATATCGCAGCCTTGCATTTTCTCATGGAGGGTGTAAAAGACATTCAGTTGCATATAATAGAAAGATTGGAACAATGGGCGGATAAATTCGCGTTCCAGAGCGAATAGTTTGGGGAGCTCGTCCTTAAGCAAGTCGTTGAAATAGTTGAATTCTTGCGTCGCTTGTTCCACATCGTTCTCGGCCTTGTACATGGCCTTCTCGTCCTTCAGACTCTTCTCCTTCTTGTCCTGGAGCTTTTTCAGAGTTGCCCGATGTCTATCATAGTCCAGCTGCTTGTGTTGTCGTTTCGTCGCAGACTTTCTTATAACCTTGACAATCTCCAACAACTCGTCTGCCGGTCGGATAACTCTCGTCTCGATCATTTCCAACTCCGGTTGAAGTGTGGCCAGTAGGTCCCGACAGATTGCCTCGTACTCCTCACAAGCCCGAATTCCTTCTGGGTTTCCTTCTGGTATAGTAGAGTCTGGATCGGAAACTCTTCCGGAGATGGGCTTGTAGATTTCGGCAATGGCTTGCGAGAACTCGATCTGGTGATTCATCATGCCGTTGATTGCTTCAAAATAGCGCTTCGACTCTGACCTGAGCTTATTCGTCTCTTTCTCCAGCTCAGTGAAACGCCTTTCACTGTCAATATACACCGCGTCTTTCGTGGTTTCTCCGACATTGAAACGACTTTTGATAGTCTGCGGTGCTCTCACGATGGACTTTTGAAAGCCCTTGAACGACATGACTTCGCAGACGTGGGCAGACGGCGGTGATAGCAATAAATCAAGGGACTGTAGATATGGCCGTGGTTGTGGTGGTGGACTGAAGAGTAGAGGGGAGAGTTGGAGGGGCTGGAGATGATTGAGCTTCGCCGCCGGCACAGCCCGGCATGACGACAACATAGTCACGTGGTGGAAATCATTCTTGGCAACCAATCTTTTGAGCAACAGCGACTCAACAAGCCAGGCCAAGTTTGTCTCCGATGAAGCGAAAACTACTTAGCCTTCAATTCTCCTCACTGCTTACTCAGTTCAAAGCTTGTTCAAAGTCTCGAAAGGATTATAAGATATTGGCTTAGAATAAGGTGCGAACCTAGCTTTGAACAAGTTCGGTTTGGGAGATTCGAAGTAAAGCCCTCCTTGCAGCTGCGCAATTCAAACTGACTGAAATAACCCCATTCAATAAAAGAAAGTAGAGTAGCTTTTTCAAATCGGATCTCTGAAATAAGTTTGCCCTTTGTATAAGACTTTAAAAAAATCAATGCGATAAATCTTAAGTCAAATGTAAAAGTTTCACAAAGTTGGACCTAGGTCTTCTCGCTTATAAAAGTATACAGCTTCTAGCTTCCGCGTAGTAGATTCGCATAACAGACCTCTAGCTGCTATAAAACGGAATTTTTGTCTTCGTGAATATATTCATTTGCCATCACTTGGGCGTTTTTGTTTAGAATACCTTACATTTGTTTGTTATACTACCAGCAGATCAAGACACTGCGTACATGGGCAGTTGATCCAAGTAAACACACACAGCTGGGGCAAAGTCGCTGGAATTTATTGTGACATAATAATCAGAAGTTTGCACTGGGAGTGCTGTTCAGTTCTCGCATTATATCAACTGCCTGGCCATGACGGGCCAACCCCCGTCCTCAATCAACACGGTGGAAGGCTCGTCGCCCCCCTCGAGCCTTTCTATACATACTCAAACTACCCTTCATTCTGACCTGGTACTTCCTGTGCCCTTTTACACATCCCTTCAGCCTAGGTTAGGTAATTCTTTTCGCCCTTCCGACTTCTCCTAATCTATTTACACCAAGTAAGTGGCCCGACTCGTTTGTTATCATGCTCAAGAATTGTCTGAAAAGCGCGTCTGTATTGATTACCGTTTCAAGTGCAAGTGGAGTGTGTGTGTACCAGGTACTTTGGTGAAGTGAGGTTTTCTGGTTGAATTGAAGTGGCTGTGATAGTCTTACTCTAGGCATGTAGAGTCTTGATCTATGTCTATAAAAGAAAGGAAATGTAATATTTTCTAGAAACCTCTTAGAGAGTCATAGATAAATTTAACCATAAGAAAGAAACTCCGACTAATTCCGTTACGCGGTGGTTCTTCAATAGTAAGACGTCTGGCATCCCATCCATGCTCGCCATGACGGAAGTCGGGGAGCACAAAAGCGGCACCAATATCCAGAAACTGATCCAGAAACTTCAGGCTGCTTGTAGGAGGTTCTATTAGAGAAAACTTCTTTCAATAGAACTGCCACTTCCTCTTTAGCAACGTACTTTTCACAACATACGATAAACGTGTAGTATTAATTATTATCTTTCAGAGCCAATTTTGAGCGGGATCCAGCGCCGCTTTGATCCTCAAAGCACTTCGCCAAATTGCACTAGCTAGCTCCGAACTCCGATTGAAGATCTCCATAAATATTCTTGCTTACCAGGCTCATTGAGCTCTGCTTCAACGCACACTTTCCACACAGCACTATGTCGAGCATAGCTTCCTCTTCGTTGCGGCAGGCCTCGCGCCTCTGCATAAGGCGTTCGACTTCAGCATCTGGTCTCTTGAGGAGCTCCGGTGCAGTTCGAGCTGCGGGGCTATCAGCACCAAAGACCGCAAGGAGAGGATATGTCTCCGAGACGAAGAAGGACAGCGCACAAGTCAGTGTCGATACTACTATTCGAGCAGACCAGAAAGCTTTCTTTGCAGAGACAGGAAAGCTTCCCGAAAATCAGACTGTCCCAGGGTCGGGGTTAGACGCGGGAGCGATGATGAGTCCCATCGCCGGTTTTTCTCTCCAAGTCTGGAGCATAAATTTCGAAACTGACTATTCACAGGAGTCCTAAAGCAAGCTACCATCATGGATGAAGGCCAAAGACCAATCTACCTGGACATGCAAGCCACAACTCCTCTGGATCCTCGTGTCCTCGACGCTATGCTCCCTTTCTACGCTGGGCTTTACGGGAACCCTCACTCGCGAACACACGCTTATGGATGGGAAACCGACAAAGCCGTCGAAGCGGCTCGAGAACATGTTGCAAATCTTATCGGCGCCGATCCGAAGGAGATTATATTTACCAGCGGTGCTACTGAGAGCAACAATATGAGCATCAAGGGCGTGGCGAGATTCTTTGGCAGAAATGGAGGAAAGAAGAAGCATATTATCACATCTCAAACTGAACACAAATGTGTTTTGGACAGTTGCCGGCATCTAGAAACCGAAGGGTTCGATGTTACCTATCTCCCAGTTCAGACCAGTGGATTGGTAGATATGGCAGAGCTCGAGAAAGCGATTCGACCAGACACTGCCATTGTCAGCATTATGTCTGTCAACAACGAGATCGGCGTCATTCAACCACTGGAGGAAATAGGAAAACTTTGCAGAGCAAACAAGGTCTTCTTCCATACCGACGGTGCTCAGGCAGTGGGCAAGATTCCTATGGATGTCAACAAGATGAACATTGACTTGATGTCGATATCATCACACAAGATCTACGGACCTAAGGGAATGGGTGCATGCTATGTCCGAAGACGGCCGCGTGTCAGAATCGACCCCATCATTAGTGGAGGTGGTCAAGAGAGAGGTTTGAGAAGCGGAACACTTGCGCCTGCACTAGTTGTTGGATTCGGGGAGGCTTGTCGTATTGCGAAGGAAGAGATGACTGTGAGTGCCCCCACTAATCTCATTTCTGTTTATCTTGCATGATGATCTGCTTTTACATATGCATGGCTTTCCTAGTGACTTCCTTGCTTGCAAGTTGAGGCTTCCTTGACGACACACAGTACTCTTTCTGACAATGATTTGCCTGCTTCTATTATATCGATCTACTTGTTTGGTCTGTTAGCTAACATTTGCAAAGTATGATTCGAAGCGAGTCAAGATGCTTTCCGACAAACTCCTCAAAGGTCTTCTATCCCTTGAGCACACCGCCCAAAATGGCGATCCAGAGCGCTTCTACCCCGGCTGCGTCAACGTCTCGTTCTCTTATGTCGAAGGCGAGTCTCTGTTGATGGCTCTGAAAGATATCGCGCTGTCATCAGGTAGTGCGTGCACTTCAGCCTCCTTGGAACCTAGTTATGTTCTACGTGCACTTGGTAGCAGTGACGAGAACGCACACAGCAGTATCAGATTTGGTATCGGACGATTCACGACGGAGAGTGAGATCGATTACGTATTGAAGGCCGTCCAGGAGCGGGTAACTTTCTTAAGAGAGCTGAGTCCTCTTTGGGAACTTGTACAAGACGGCATTCCGCTGGATAGCATTGAGTGGAGCCAACACTGATTTGGGCTTCCTCTGAACTGATGAATGGTATGGGTTTGGCGCAGGAGTTACGAGATTATGGGTTGGGTTGGGTTGGGATTACCACATGTAGCAATATCCACAGGCTGATGTCTGAATGTACACGATCGTTCGCAAAGACGTATTCCTCTTCACCCAATTTGTCACTGGTCTATTCGTGAAACGCATGTCCAACTAGTAGTAGGGCTTCCCTAGTTCCTTGTATAGTGCGTGGAAAGTTGAGATCCATTGATACGATAAACGCCGGTGATGTAACCATACCCATCTATTACACATTCATAACAGGCCCATCAAAGTTCTCCTCTCAACCAGACCCAGGAGCGACGGTTCGCTCTACCATATAATACATATCCGACCTTCCAGTCCAATCCTATTCGCACATTGTCTTTGGTCCTCCCATCCATCGCATTTCGTTTTAAAAATTATCCCCTTTACAACCTGTGACAAGTATTGTTAATTAGAATCTCTAGCCCAACGGCAACTTAAAACTTACGGAGGAAGAAGGAACTCGCTCCAAGAACTCGAGAAGAATGCAACCGCAACCTGTGAGGTATTGTCAGTAAAGCTCTTAAACCCCTTCCTTCCATTGCCAATCTCCGCAACCATCCCATCTGTCCATCAACCGGAACCACAGAACTAGAAGTCCCAACATAGGCGGCCATTTTATATCGCTGAAGATAGGGGCAAGCTTACTCCAAAGACAGCAACGCTTCTCACTACACTGGCGTTCTCGGGCGAAGTCAGGGTGCTGTAGACATTGGAGACATATCCCTTTGGTGCTGGGCGGCGAGCGTCAGCTCGTGCGACTTGTACACGCTTTGGTGCCATCTTGTAGGTTTGACGGATGAATTGGTATGCGGATTGAGAGTCGTTGAAGTGAGAGAGATGTGTGGAGTTGGGATGTTGAGGCTGGCGAGGGAGCAGTTCGTCAAGGAGCTTCTTCTGAACTTTTTGGGGAATTTGACAGGGTGTTGGCTTCCACGTGACCGTCGCCTTCGCAAGGGTTTACATCACATTCTTTATTGCTGATTCAGAAATGCACATTCACCACTTTCCGTTAGTTTGGAAGGAGGCATGTACAAATTGCAATCGGCTGCTGATTATGGAGTGTACTCTTAATACTCTCATCAACAATGGCTGGATCTCCACCTCAAGAACCAGGAGGTTTCCTCCCAACATCCCTACCTTCGCCTGCACCCAGCAACTTCTCCTCGTCGTCCACAGCCTCTAACTTGCCTCATCCGAGGACTAATCCTTTGAGGCCTGGATCCTCTAAAGAAGATGCTGCAAGACGCTATGTCGAGGCGAGACTGTTGACTATCTCGAGGCGGTATGTGAAGAAATTCCAACCGATGGAGGAAGGCGATGAGCTTAAAGGCTATGTGAGCATGGGTGAGGTTGCTAAGGATTTGGGAGATATCGTCGATGTTGTTTGGCTTTCTGGCACTCGTACGTCGTACCCTCTTTTGTTCTCATAGAATTTGCTCGAAGTCTTGCCGTGATCATATTATGTCTTGTGGTAGCTAATCGAACCGTGAATAGCGAGTTTGCAAATCCCTTACTTGTTGAATGTTGCTTCGGCGGTAACGACATACCTATCCGCTTTCCCGGCGTCTCCAAAGGCTATGTTTGGTCTGATTCGGAAACTGGATCATGCTTTCTCAAGTCTGCTGAAGGGGGAGGACAGCGTGACTGGGGAGATCTTACCAGGCTTTTCGGGAGGCAAGAAAGCTGGGTTGAGTAAGACTGATATGGTGAGGTGTAAAGGGCTAGTAGACTCTACCAGGGTATTGGTTGTGGATGTCATGGGGAAGGAGATTGAAGACGAAGCAGATGATGAGAGTGAAATGGAGACGGAGACTGATGGGGAAACAAGCACCTGGGATGATGTTGGAGATGGGAAGTGGGAGATGGATGTTGCAAGAGTTTATGAGATGACAATTGTGGAATTGGGGACGTTGCTGGATGCTGGGGAAGCATTTACGGCCGGGGCATCGGACTGATTATGCTAGTATTTTCTAGCCATGGTAACAAGCTTCTCAAAAAGTCGCGAATGAACTCCATTGCTTACAGAGTGAATCAGGAATAAACCGAATTTTGCCTAGTGTCGCATTTCCGTTGTTGCCGTCAGCAGCCTCGTATGTTCGGATGGCTGTGATATATGCAAAGTTGAGCACTGCTACCTCTTTAAGGAAAGAATGAGGCTGTATGAGAATCCAATCCTTTATACCTCTTCTTGACGAAGAGGGAAATAAGACATTGATATCCTTTCAATGTTTAATGTGAGGCTGTGACTTCTGGCAGGCGGTGTTTACCCTCGCGTACATTTGCCACAGCTTGAATTCAACCTCCGCTGTCGCGCTGTCGCGCTGTCGCGGTTGCCAATTTCGTCAATCAGCGACAGCCAGACCAGGCAGTGCTATATCTCAGAAAGTGAACTCGGCTCACCCTCGCCTTTTCATTTTCCTTCGACATCAAGTCGCGTCGATTTACGACACGCAAAAATTCGTGCATTTCATTCCATCTCGCATCAACGACTCCTCCCTACCACTAATGAACACACTCAATTGACCGCAGATATGCCTACGTACGGCCCTCTGGGTACCGCCGTCTCCCTGTACACCTGGGACCCGAACACGGGCCAAGCTGTCTCTGCGCAAGGAGATGCTTCCGACTGTGAGGTTGAGCGCATCAGGGAGGACAACTTCGACAACCAAGGCCTCGATTTCCTCGGTCCCGGCAGCGTTCCATTCTTTCTTGTGAACGCCGGTCAAGATCTCTTCTCTCCTGCAGCTCCAGATTGCGATGACGACACTGCTCCTCCTGCTGCGGAGGCCAGTGGCATAAATTCGACTCCAGCACTGGCAAAATCCATGTCTCCTTCAGCTAAAACACCCTTGGCCACAGCTTCTCCCCACAACGACCTGACGGACTCGGACCATGATACCACTCTTTCTACACTGAGTTCGTCGTTGTTCGACATGAGCCCTCGAGGAGATATGGATGACCCTGGCAACAAAGAAGGAGAAGATGCAGATGCACGTACGTGTCTGATACTTCTTATACTTAAAGCTATGTGGCTAATATTGTTTACACAGATAATGCTTCTGCGAGACCAAAGAGGAACCTCAAGGAAACCCCTCGACCGTTTCAGCCACCAGTCATTGCCAAAAAGCCTATGTCTAAACCAATTACAAGCCCCAAGCCAATCAAGCTACAAGTCGACCTCTCTAATAAGTCATTCATGCACTCGCTGATAACGAACATACCAGAAGATGTCTCTGTCAACGTTTTCTATAATGGGGAGTTTGTGTCTTCAAGAGTATTTCGCTGGAATACTTTCAATAGTGGTCAGAAATCCGAGGGTGGCCACCCAACCGTATCTGGACGGAGAATTGGAACTACTTTGGAGGTTCCGTGGATTATCAAGCCAGTGTCCCAAGAAGTACCAACAAGTTTTGTATCACCAACTATGTCGGCTGCGGAAGTTACCTGGGGCAAAATCAACCAGAATCTTCTTGTAGAGGCTGATGAGTGGGGTAGAGATGGCAAGTTCGATATGTTTAGGAATCCCGTTGGGGAATACCTCGAATGTCTTTCCAAGTTGTCGATTCCGAAGAAGGCTTGGCCACTCAGCGGAAGTAGTCCGAACATAGGCGTAATAGATGTAAGTTTCTCCCACGCGTACTTCGTAGCCAGGTGGCACCCGTTCAATGCTGAGCTCTTTGCGTAGGTCATTATTGGCTTGGGAAGATCCATAAACCATCCGAATAAGTGCCTTGTGGCGCCCCAAAGAAAACTTGCCCAAGGACTGTGTGGACTTGAAAATAAGCTTTTTGTGGTCCCAAAAGAGTTGAGCTCTATCAACCTCAACCAAATGATAGCTTCATTTCAGGACGAGGAGGATCAGAAGGTCACCCGAGCTCCCAAGAATGCTCGAAGGACGGGGAATCGCCAAAAATCTACTATGCCGAGGACAACGACGGGGGGACAATTCAATGCCAGCCAAAACTCTGCGACGATTACACGGTCAGTATTTCCCCACCTTGCTTTCTCAGTATCTTAAAATTAAGATCTGGGTGTCTCTACTGGGTCCTGAAACGGTGAATAATAGCCGTGCTAATGTGTCAAATTCGTAGGCACGGTTCCAGTGCCACCACCGTATCAAGCTCAGTTACCGGAAATGCAATAGGATCCGTTCCCGCCGGAGGACATGATGGGCTGGTTGAGCGAGATCAGCAATCTGGCCAATCGATGGCCTTCAACATCCCGCCTCCAGTGTCGCCTCTCAAGAAATCCGCCGTTGTAATGTCCCCAGCGGTACTAAATGCTTCAAAGCTGCCATCAAATCCCACCAACCACACACCAGCTCCGAAGTCAAAACTTCCCAAGAACATTCCGCAGAAGACATACCGAGGTCCCACCCCTCCTCCAGCAGAAGTAGAAGCAACTACTCCCAGCTGTATTGAGCCTCCTAGCCACTCTACACGCTCAAGAACTTCTCTAGGTTCCGCAGGGAGTCCAGATGATGATGTTAGTGTAGCTGCTTCAAAGCTACAGAGCAGTCAGGAACCTGCCGATACCATTAGAAAGCCACCTCCACATAGACAGCGAGTCAAGTCTCAGCACTCAACTACTTCTGCTCCATCTCTTCCAAAGAGCGTTCCATTTGGGCTTGATGGGTTTGATGATGACTATTACGAAATCCGGACCGAATCTATCAAGTTCCCTCGCAGCTTGGGTTCTCCACTCCGCCAGCTTGCTTTCACCGAAACAAATCAGCTCCATAGAGAGCATTTCGATTTTGGCTTTGATGGTACTGGAGACGAACCTAAGTCTACAAAGAGGAAGAGAGCGTCGCTCGAGCCACCGCTCTCAGCAGCAGCTCTCAAAACAAAGGTTCCTCGGACGAAAGCCAATGGTCGGAACGTTTCTAGCAGTTCCACACAATCGCAATCAACTCCGACCAACACAAGCACTGCCAGTGGCGATAAACGAACAGTACCTCAAGTCGAAATCAATTCGTTCTCCCTGTCGAATGAGCCGCGGGGTCCAACGTCAAAAACCGACGTAGCTGTGAGGAAGCCTCGGCCAAGAAACCCACTGTCTGCGAGAGAACTAGACAATCTATTGGAGCCGCATAAGCCGTTAGTCAACGTTGATACATCATTTGGGCATTCATTTACAGAAAAAAGTAATCCTAGCCGATCAACTAGGAATTCGACCACGAGGCAGAAGCAGAAGCTTGTTCCACAACCAACATCTTCGATTCCTCCACGAATCACTGCGACGGTCAAGGATGGAAGGATACTCATCATCAAAGGTCTTCGCCCTGGTGAGATACCCCGGGAGAAGGAGAAGGTACAGTCTTCGGATGCGATGGCACCAGATTCTTCAATGATGGCTGGAAATGATAGAGCAGTGCTAAATGAGGAGATTATCGAAGCTATCACCACAGAGACCAGTTCCACCTCAAGCTCAGCCGGTCGAGTATTGAGGAGTGCGAAACCCACGGACGTTGGTGTATTCAACATCGAGTCTGACTCCGTAGCAAAAGGTGACGATCTTAAAGTCCACAAGTCAGCGCAAATGTTGCCCGCCCAGTCTAACTCTGCAGTAGAGCAAACTTTCTGTAAGTACATATTTCCAACAGACCTTAAGAAACTTAACAAATTGATTAACACTGTTCCAGCTCGGAATTTTGGCATCGATGACATTACGAAGTCCGAAGTGTCTAGCTCTAAGCCGACATTTAAGTCGTCGACCAGCATCACTTCTGCTGCGAAAAACAAGGAGAATGTCCGACCGTCTAAAGCTTCTGCAGGTCCTGGCTCTAACCGCTCCGAACAAACTAGCTTCAAAGGCCCCGACAAGGCACTCGAAGTAGCTACAAGAAGTTTAGGCCTCGTACCAACAAGATCTGTTGCTTTATCTGTTAATAAGGCTTTGAATGTTAGGGAGGTTGGACGAGATGGTGCCGGGATCCCCGACAAGATGGAAATCGCGGCTGCTCCGAGTGTCGCCCAGCAGGTCGCCGGCGGAAAAGCTGCAGGACAAAGTGGAAATTCTGAGCACCAACGCAAAGAGATCCTTGTTGCACCTGAAGCAAGCATACCTGTTGAGATTCACCCCACCCCGAACATCCAGAAGCCAAGTGCCAAAAAGCCTCCACTCTTGAAATTCAAGTTACCGACCTCCACTACCACTCCTATTGAGCCTCAAACACCAAGTACTAGGCAGAGCAAGGTTAAGCCAGGTCTCACAATCCAACCAGGCCTTGCAAATGCATATAGATCGTACAGCGAAACATCAACCGGCCTCAAGACTCCTACTCCAAGAAGTGCCACATTTCCTAAAATGCAGGCGCCCGAGCCTCCTCGCACGAGAGCCTCGACTAGAGCCATGCAAGATTCGCCTGATGTTTCAGCAATAGCAATGCCTTCGATGGTCAACTTCACACCTCAGAAGAGCCGGACTCCAAGTAATCGACTCCTTGCTGAAATGTCAAGTTCCCCTTCAGTTCCGTCACCTCCCCATGCGACTAGAGAGACTAGGATTGTTCCTTCTCGGAGGTCCCTCTATGATTCTCCCAGCAGCAGCCGAGTCTTGAGGTCAATCAAGCAAGCATCGACACCAATTGCCATGGATCTCACAAAGACACCGGAAAACTTGACTACACCTGACGTTTTCACTACCAATTTTGCAGATCAACAGCGTTGCAGACTGCCTTCTATCACAAGCACGTCTCCAGGAGAAAATGTAGCCAACGGATACAAAACCCCACAGCGACGGCAGGCGAAAGGTGACGCAAACCAGCCATGGAAACCTACGAATATTTGCCACGATTCAGTCCTGTCGTATGTCGACGAGAACAACCGTGTAGGCTTACCCGGACTGAAATATGTTGAAGCCATGAGCAGTATGTGCAGATCTACCAGGTCTGAGCGTGAGGGTGTTTTTAGAACTTCTAGTATTCTGATGGGCGTAAGATACGTGTTGGGTTTGGGATCCGAGATAACGAAGAAGAATTGAGGGCTCTGAGAGAAAACGGCACGATCAAGAATAAGCTCATAGTCTACATCATGTTCGCAGCTTTGCCTAGTTTGATACTGGGAAATGCTAGCCTTGTCTCCTTGTTAAAGGGCTTTGCTTGGGAGTTGCTGATTCGATGGATGCAGTTGCTATGTGTGAACAAAAATCCAATGGATGTCTTAATAACTGGAAACCTTGCTCACTTGCCTTCATTTGAATTTCCACGTGTTGCTGATTTACGACAGTTGTCGGGGTCAGGATGATCGATTTGAAATGATATCTCAGAAAAGCGTTGTCGCTTGTTTTGGACATTTGCCCCAAGGGAAGATATCAATCCATCCAAAACTTGCCCAGTGGAGGATGACTGCCCGAATTAAAGCCCGTGAAGTGATTTTGTCAAGTTGATAACGCTGGTAGCTATGTTTCAAACTCCGGCTAGACAGTTAGACGGACTTGCCCACAGAAATTTGCGAAGCGTAGCAGATTCGGCTTCAAAGTATTATTCATAGAGCGAATAATGATCATTCATCTCCGCCTGTAGCTATCACCTCTCTTGTCACCACGGCTGCCCCCACCACGACTATCATACCTATCCCGATTTCTGTCTCTACCACTCCTATAACTGTCATCACCCCTGCCGCCTCTCCTCTCATACCCCTTCTCCCTCTGTGGACTCCTGGATCTGCTTCTCTCTCTGGTATCCGCGCTCGACTTTCCCTCCCTTTCATGTCTCCTCCGCAACTCATCTTCGTCATACACCATGCCATAGCGATCCCGTCTCTCCCTTCCCTCATTCTTATACTGCCTCTTCTTCTCCAGTCCACTAACGCCACCGAATCCACCTCCACCATGTCTCCTCTTCGAATTCGTCGCCGTTCGCCACGTATCGCTCAATTTGGACACCGATTGTGAGAAATCAACATGGATGCGATGATCGTCGATCAAAACGCCTTGCATCTTGAAGTATGCCTGTTCGCAGGAAGTCTGGTCTTCGTACTCGATAAAGGAGTATTGGAGGGAGTCACCGGTGCGCTTGTCGCGGATGACCTCGCAAGAGAGAATCTTGCCGAACCGGCTGAAGATCAGTTCAAGATCCTCGTCCGTGGTGACCGGGTTGAGCTTGCACACAAACAGGACGTTCTCTGGTGGTTTGACTTCTGCAAATGGCAGATCTCCAACCATTTCCAGCGTCAGGGCTTGTGCTCTTGCTTCTCTCTCTCGTCGCTGCTTCTCTACTGCCTCGGGATCTAACTCATCGTCCAGCTTGTCGTCCTCTCCAATCCGCACAGTAGCTAGTTGGGCCTTGGAAGGCAGAGGGCTCTCGGGTGGCTCGACAAGACCAGAAGGGTCATCGTAGGGGTCGTCCAGTATAACCGTATGCTTGATTCGTATATCCACCAGAGGCCGTCCTTTCTCGTCGCAAAACGCATCATTGATCTTCTCCAACGCATCAAAGCCCTCTACCACTTTTCCAAAGACCGCTGCCTTGCCATCCAGAAAGTCCAGGTCATCGCCCAACGTAATTATGAACTGACTGCCCGCGAGTCTCTCCTCTGGATCCCTCGTTGATTGCGCAGTCGCCATGCTCACCGTTCCTCTCTCCGCATGCTTCAATTTTGGGTGAAAGGCCGCTGGGAAGGTCCGCTTCGCAGGTCCCTCAACCACGCCCCATATCGAGGAGCCGCCATCGCTGTCTTTGGAGAAGGGGCCGAGGGGGTCGCCGGTCTGGAAGGAGAAGTTCTTCTGTACGCTGTGGATCGGGGAGAAGTTGTAGTATTTGATCTTGCACAGCTTCAGGAAGCTAGGAGATGGGAAGAAGGTCTTAGTATTTGTCTGTTTCTCTGCTTATTTCTGCGGGGAGTTATTGGTTGGGTTGGATTGAGGAGTGGTGTGAGGGGCAGAAACGTACTTTTCGCAGAGCTTCGGAGAGTAGTCTATTAGAAGGTCGATGACGATGTCGCCGGCGGAGGTTTCGAGGAGGACACTCATTGTTTAGGTGGCTGGAAGCTCACATAAATGTTCTGGTGTGGGTAGTGGTCTGTTGCGACTCGAGATTCGACTTCTATTGAGGCGTTGAGGTCATATTGAACTCATTCGATGCAGCTATGGTGGATGGGCTTTGTATTAAGGTTTCGCTCTACGGAGTAGTTCAACCTCTCCCGGCTATTCCTCGGCCCGCCCCGTCTCCTTTCCGTCACTTCTTATCTCTTCCCTCCCCCTCCCATCCATCCTCTTTGTTCATAGCCGTACTCCTTCATGGTCCCATTCAAAAGATTCTCGGCAATTCAATTACACCATCATCGAATCCACCTCGTCCCTTGGCTGAAGTCGCCTACGAGAAGCCAAGAACGTGCTTCTCTCCGTTTCTTGTGCTTGAAAGTCATCAAGCAGAAACGCGACTTAAGGTATCGTTGAACAGCAAAGACGTGGATTTTGTTTTTCTGCTCCCTCGAATGACTCAAATGAGATGACTCGCAGAATTCCACCTTTTGACTGCCGTCACAGATTTCACATTCATTCTCGAATCCCGGATGCTTCACTACTGGGCACAGCTGTATGTAAACATCACGTGTCAGCTGCCTCACCTCTCCAGCAGAAAGGCACCGATCTTCGTTGCAAGCTTCATCCCTGAGAGGATCTTCCGAGATCTGGACGCCCTGATCGGGCGTGTACTGTAGCTCTCTGGCAAGGATTTATCATCGGATGATGAAATTGTGTTACCCACGGTGTGCTCTTGAGGGTCTCTGTTGGGGTGGTCTGTAACCTTCAGGGGCCTCCTCATATTTTCCTACCGTTTCGTACCTCACAACGGCATTCTCTGTTCAAGTCACCACTTAAGACCGATTGTCTGCATCGACACCGCTCTTCTCCATATCATTTGAAGTGCCAAATGGAATGTTTTCAACTTAGGCTTGCAGCGTCTTGGTGCATTTTGAGCAAGACCTCTGATATCTCTGCAGATCGCCTGAACACAGCAGAGACATATTCCCCCACACCTCAACGAATACCTGGTCTCCGGAAGTTAAGGGCCAATGGCTGTGAACATGTCTTGGAAGCTAGACGGCAAGCTGCATGCTTCAGTAGATGCGAGGTATGTCTCCTTTGTCAGGCAAGCAGCTAAGCGAAGGGAATCTCACAATTGTCCGCGTATCTCCATGGGCCTCCCACGTGTGCGCCACATAATCTGACGATCTGACTGGAAGAAAACGAGCATATTGGCCTGCTCAGGAGACGGGGAAGACCGTTCCGGCGATGCCATGTCGTGTGCCTGCTACTACCCCATGCTATGTTGCTCTGCCGACTCGATTCGATCCGCCCGCAGTGGCCACTACTTTTCTGTATCACATACGATGGATGATCGACATATCAGGATTGACCGAGAAGAGGCCGGGTTTCTTATCTTCAAATCTTGCTGGAAGGAAGTGTTGGAAATCTCCTTTGGATATCCAGATGACTACTCTCCCAAGTCCCAACAATGCTGGAAGCTTAAGTTAGAGTCGTGTTAACGGTCCTATTCGCCACCAACGAAGAGCGATATTTTGCATGGTCCAGCCGAATAGTGGCTCTTGATGCTTCTCTTAAAAGGAGATCTACCGCATCAAAGCGTTTTTCTCTCATGAGTCGGACCCCGAGTCGGTCTCGTGTCCAGAAACTGCACATTTCGGCATGCCGGTGAAATACGTCCTGTCGACTTTACATGCGTGAAGCATGCAATGGTCCCGTTGTGCAACTCATATGGCAGCCAAAAGTGTGACAGGATCCAGCTCCATAGGGAAGATCCGTGACATTTCGCTCGAAATTTAGGGGATACGGAATTGTTGTTCAAAATCTCCCTGAGACTTGTGCCTGGTTTCGAGTTCCACGCTTTCTTAACGTATTCGGAATTTTTTCTTGCAACAGTCGTTGGGCACATGACACTCCAACCAAACGGCCTGAGAACAAGATGACAACCTGCAGTGGTGTCTTAAAACAAGAAGGTGTTGGGCGGTTGTTGTTTTCGTGGTACGTGGTGACTGGGGTTACTGGCAAAGCCTCCGCAGTCGTTGCATCTGCAGTGGCATAGATCGATCCACTGTAGCTAGTGCTGTTGCAGAATCTCTGAAAGGTAACTGCCCTCCCTTGCTCCATTCTGACCCCACAAACAGCATAGTCAACGAGAACTGAATCTCCGCATCTTCAAAAAGTCGCAGTGCACCTCAAAAATTAACGGTCTTTTCCCTTGCAGCCTGTGTTGCCTCTCATTAGAACCGCTTATCCAGGGGGCTTTCCTCCAAGCAATTCTCTTCTGGCTGACCGGATGACCTCCCAATCTGCCCCATGGTTCTACAGCATCTCACTCATGCCGAGCCTTGAATCGAAGGTACAAAGGGTGATGCAAAGTGGCTGGGATGCCAGCTTCGCAACGTTCCAGACAAACACAAGGCAGATTGGTATCAAGTTGTGGTTGATTGGCTGGTTTTCAAAAACGACAGGATGAGGTTTGTTTGACAGTGATTGATTGCATGTTGGTCTGGGCCCCCGACTAAGAGCAAACAAACTTGAGATCTGGAATCTGCTGCATGGAGCGGTCAAGAACAAAAGCTGGAGCTCATTTTGGATGAGGCGGTCGTTTGGTTTAAATAGCACTTCGAGAACTGAGCAAGGATCTCTTCCTTCTCGACGTGCATCAGGTATGCTGGACTGCATTCGCTGAAAACCTCCTGCATATCTGCATCATTGTTGCGGCACTTTCGAAGATTCCAAGTGGGATCAGGGTCATGGCTAGAATCAACACTACAAGGTGTCAAATGTGTTACAGGTATACGTTTGCTGTGTTGCACCATCGCCGTTATGGGTGGGGAGGGGAGCCTCTGTGGTTGTTTGCTACCTCATGCCACTGAGCGCCTCGTCGGTTTTCTGTCACATCGTGTAGCCAACTGTATCTTTGGCCAGAACAAGAAAAGCTCGTCGGGCCAAATTCTCCGCAGGTGGGGGACGGCTGTCACTCTCAAAAAAAGAGATGGCCAAGTGCGGTATGTGGCAGATATCCACAGTCCCAATTCGGCCATGTCAGTACCAGACTTCAGCTTGTAGCTAATTGTATTGCAGGCTCAGAGGTACCAGCCCTGCCTAAGCTTGGGAATCTTTGTCTCCTGTATCTGGGTTTCATCAGTCAAGACAGTCTCAATATATTCAACAGCTGGAAATCCACTCGACAAGGTAGTTTTCCGCCAGTCTCAGTCTATCCAAGCAGATGCAATACTTGGAGGTCTCTTTGAGACCTTGCAGCTAGTGTAGCCCAGGGTGTGTTTGCCAGATGTGTGAGGATCAGTGGCCTGATCGCTAGAGCCATGCGCGAAAGGCTACTGTACCTCTCTCCTGCAGCTTCCCGTCCTGCGACAAAATTAGCGTGGGAAAGATTAAGTCTGAAAAGCCTCTTTATGCTACAGTTCTGTACGCAAGTCTGGCACTGGCCGGTCTCCCTCAGCCCATTTCTGTCATATCTTACTTAAAGAAATACATACATCACTCTGTTCGTTAAATTAGAAGATAAGGCAAACTTGATGGGGCATGCCCGGGGACGAACCTTGAAGTGTCACACATATAATATGCTGCTTGCTTCCGCCCCTTGATTTGATAGTCACTCCTCTTCTTGCGGCACTTACTTACCTGTATTGAGAATCGAAACCTTCGCATCAACCCACTCGTTTACCACTGACACCTAAACCCTTCTTTTCACTCTATATCTCGGCCCATTTCTAAGACCGCCTCAACAACTCAGCAAGGTATGGTCATCAGCGTTCAAACTTGGAGAGTTCTCTTCCGTCGAAGAACTAACAAAACAATCTGAACAGATGGTTCAAGTCCCTCCTTCATACGGAGGCTATCAGGATGATGGAGATGCTACCTTTCGCCGTAGCGGCCCACGAGGACATGGCTATCCTCTCAGTCACGACCGAGAGTTTCCCACGGTTGCAAGTCATGGAGTCTATCCTGGCGCTCGAAGTCATCATCCATCACCTCACGAGCCTCGAACCGTCGGCCAGTCGCCTGAAAGCGACTCAAACTCCCGTACGAGAAGCAGGATTCCAGTTGCTGTAGGTCTCCAGACGGGGCCCGATATAAGAATCGTGGCTGATGAAAACACAGTGCGGTCGATGTCGAAAACGAAAGATTCGATGCAGTGGTGATAATGGTGGACCATGTACCAACTGCAAAAATGCTGGCAACGACCTATGCCAGTTCTTGAGAGTAAGTGTATTGACGATTTGGAGATGCAGATCATACTGACCCCATGTAGGTCTCATCTGAACCAGCTCAAATGAAGAATGAATGTCCGACGTACGACTTCGATTCTTCGGGTGGTGCAGCCTCCCGACTCAATTGCCGCACCGGCACGATGCCCTTCGGTCCTCACTCCTTCGCGCCTCAACCGGCTCCTCTTCCCTTAGACGGTTACCAGTATCGAAACAACCCCATGCCCAACTATCCATATTCAACAGTGAAATCCTACTACCCGATGCCGTCGTACGCCGACTTCGGCGACGACAGTGGGGATTATAGCCTCCAAAGTGGTCTCATGGGCAGTGATCACTTGGGACTTGGCTCTAACTACATCACAAACTCCTCTGGAAGAGTTTGGACTCCAGGTCCTGGTGGTCCGATGCCCAAGATTCCGCTGTTCATCGAACAGTCCGATGTGCCGTACAGTCACAATCAGTTGCCCTTCCATGGGTACCCGCTCCGAGGAAACATGAACTCGGAGTCAAAGAATGGCTCCATGAGTGGAATGAGCGCATCACTACCTCCACCACCAGCCAATACCAGTGTTGATCGTATGCTCCCTCCAGTGCCATCTACGAACAGTCGTCTAGCACAGACTAGCTCCTTCACTCGAACCTCCGATGGCCTTCCGTCGACATCAACATCGACGCTGCAATCTCAATCTCAATCTCAATCGTACACCGACTTCATGATGCGAGCTCCAAAGAACCACAACAACAACAATGCAGTCTCCGAAAACTCTTCTCTGTCGACAGCCTCCTATCTCCCGATGTCAAGTACGAGCCCGGAGTCCCTAACTTCGTCGCACTTGGCTTACGGATCACAGCCATCGATTTCCATGAGCCAGCACAATGACATCTATACCCCTCCCAGCACTGATGGACTTTGTGCCAACGATTCCTCTGGTGAATCTTCCTACAGCCACGTCAGTGAAGGTTCAAAGCGAGGTTCGCACAGTAGCCACACCTCGAGCGGAGATGGCTCACTTCCGTCTCTGTCCCATGGTGGTGGCCGCCTTGCAAACGATCGTGAATATCATTATGTTCCGACCCCAAACAGCAATGGCTTCATCAACTACCCCATGCCACCGATTCAACAACCAACCCCGGTCTCTTCCCGCCCTTCGATTTCAGTCGGAGCAGACCAGGATTAAGAGATATATTCCTGTGTGACTTCTTGATTTGTTTTCCATTTTGACTGATCTCAGTATTCATAGTCTGCGACAAACATTGGTGGTGCGGTTTTTTTGGTAATTGATGGCGTGTTCAGGTGCGTGGAAAAGGGGGGCCATGGTTGAGGAAAACAGAATTCATTTGCAAAAAAAAAAAAGGGGATGCAGAAAAGAAAAGCTTAGTTGGAGATATTCGTTTGTCTGTTTGCTGTTTGGCTTTTCATTTTCATGTACCATAGGCCTAAGCATTGTCGATGGAGGTCCAGTTGTCACGAAATCTATGACGGTGGTATAGTGAGTGGTAATAGTTGATGAGTATGGAGGCTAAATTGGGATGGTGGTAGAGTTTTGGATCACGCTGGTTGTTGATGCATAGAAGGAGAGATCTTGATATGGTAATTAGATGGCCGTGTTGGTGTTGATGCCTTTGTTGGGTGGTAGATACTCAATTCAACGCATCAATCATCCTTGGTATAAATTCTCCGACTGTCTTGACATAATAGCTTAGACTAGCAGGAGGGTTTTGGAAAATATGACCTCAATTTGATATACTCCAATGCCCCAAAACAATTTCGCATTACTAGTGCCACACCATGCCCCCCCTGAACTGATGCCCCCTTTGTCCCAACTCCCCAAACATGTCATTCAAGACTCTCATATACCGGCCCTCAACGACTTTTCGATGGCCTGCACTTGAATACGGTATTTTTATTTCAAAAGCACTATTTGTTTTGCCGTTTCGAAACTTCGACGTGGTGGCCCGATTGCTCAGCTGTAGCACACCTATGTTTTGCTAAGTCTCGCTTATTTCAAGGGTGGAAGAAAACAATCGTGACTTACGAAAAGGAATTTATAAACAGGTCCTGATCACTATCGCTACGAAACTTTCTTTCTAAAGCTACTCTTGACTCTATTTCTGATTCTCCCAGAGTAGAGAGGCTTGCTGGGTATGACCAAACTTCCTGAGAGCACGTACTCGCTTGTGATTGGCCACCCCTTCTAGACCCTGGAAGCCCCTGACTTCCAATGTTGGTGCCTGTTATAGATATCTTGGCTCTTTCGATGACAGGCGAAGTTAGACCTCTTCATCACTTGGAATCGGATTTGAGCAACTGGAAAGTCTCTCGTGACCTCGAGCGACGATCAAAATTGATGAGGGAATTTATTCTCGAAATTCGTTGGTCACTAGTCCTGGTTCTGGATGTCGTTGGATCCTTGTAAACATCCAAGCCATCCGTGAGACAGGAGGAACAGGTTCATTCGAGGACTACGGCAATTGGGGAAAATCTAGAAGGAATGAATGTGCAGCATACTACTTTATTGGAAACTGGTATCTTTCTCTAGTAAGATCTTACCTAGGTATCTGAAAGCAATTGCATCCCGCTTGCTTAGTGGTGTTGCCTGTCCAATTTGGAAAATACGAGCGACAACATGTGATATGGACTTGCAAGACTACTTGCGCTATTATTAGTTGCACCAAAAGTCAAAGGGAAGCAGCAGAGGAGCCGACGATGAGTAATGATTTTAGCGTCAGTATAAGCCCCCCTCGGGATAGAAACCTCACGCACCCGCCGCGTTTTCATAGTTCTGGTTAGAAGTTTCTCGTCTGAACATTGTCAAACTTGGACAGACTTTACATGGTGAATTTGAAATATTGGTACTGCTCACCTTCACATCACATCTCCAAAATTAAGGGAAAGTTTTAATTGTAAGAGAGCTGCTAGGAAATCATCAAGATGTCACACTTGAAGGCGTGAGCACCAAGAGGATAATTCGATGTCTAATTGAATCTCCCACTCTCAACCCCAACCACATCAACTACACAAACATGTTCCCAATGGGAAGGAAAAAAATTCAAAAGTCCGTCCAAAGCCTCGATGATAACTTCCTCTCTAGATCTCAAGTGTGAATCCACTCTACCATCATCCGGCATTCTCCATCGACACTGACTAGCGGCATCATGAAAGGGACTTTAATTCGAAAGACGACCGCTTGAATTCCATGCATGTACCGGAGGACAGCCTCTTCAGGAGCTAAATTGAAGAGATCAATTTTCTTGAGTGCGTCGAGAGCTTCGACGAGCAAGGCGTAGTCCGCCAAAAATTGACCATGTATTTCGTCGCTGAGCAGTTCGTGGTTGCCAAAATCGACTTGGGTCCCACCCAAGCCAGCCTCAAAAGAGTGTCCGCTAATGGTGGAGTCATCGATTTCGTTGCCATCCAAGGCATCGTTGAAGAACTGCTCATCAGTGTGAGGAAGACTGCCAGATCGTAGCATATTCTCGTTGGGGGTGTCTGGAATCTTGTTCTCGGCCGTGGCGGCGGTGGAGGAGTCTGTTGTTGAGGTGGGTGCCCTGAAGACTTGATCACCGATATAGTCGACGATATCAGCATCGCCGGGAGCTGATGCAAGACAGAGAGAGTTTGAATACTATTTGCTAATGTCAGTCTATTCGTAGTCTCAAGAAATGGTAACAACGTTCGTCGATCGGATTTCCGATGTTGGGGGGGGGGGGGGGGGGTTCTTCAGACATAAAATTTGTCTGTGATTCGTGGTATGAAGTTCAAGTAATCATGAGGTTTGATACTCAAGACTGGACTGGTGGGTGTTGTTTGTGGTATCCATAGCCACTAGGAGGTGACGTACCGCGCTCATTTTGTCGAGGTATCAACAAGCATTTGTATGTATAGTGACTTCGATGAAGTCGGAGGTGCTGCGACCAACTGATGTCTGCCGTGAGGATTGTAGATGAAGCTGTCTATTGAGGGGATAGCAAATGGCTTCTACTCGAGATATTAAGGTGTTTAAGTAGGAGCCTTCTTCGCTTGTCAACGAAGACCTGTACTCCTTTTACCCATACTGACTGGTCGCCATCACTTGCGCGGAAACATATATCTGATTCTCCAAACCTAGAAGCTGGAGTCGTGAAAGCAGAATGCAAGAAACGAGATCCCAGAACTCAGATCCCAGAACTGAGATCCGAAAAGACGTTTTTCGAAACCCTGCCGTGGAGGGAGCGAGGACAAGAACTATTGGCCAAAATTAGCCGAACTCCTAAGCGAATTCAGGGGGGTTTGTTGGTGGCTCATAAATACCACCCCACGATACCTTCCCTGCATGCTAGGGTACGTGAGATCCGTGGACGAGGCACGTAAACAGGAGGGCTTACCTGCGGATGGCCGACACTTCTGTATTCCTTGCATGTCTTGGGGAAGGTGGCATTTCTGCCTGAGGACCAAAGTCCGCCCAACTTTTCTGGGCGGACTTTACTGGCTTGTTATGCAAGGTCACTGAGATCGCTGCATTTGATCCCTGGAAGTGGTGGGCAGGGATAGACCAAGGATTACTTCCGGGATACTTTGACCTGGTTCAAATCGACGATGTTGACTTGACTTCGAAGTACACTAATGCATCTGTACCATATGAGTGCTGGCAGAGATGTGCAAGGATGGTACAAGGATAGCTTCAGGGATCCAGATACAGAATTCCAAAGCGCCACAAGAGGCACTCAACTTTGACGACAGGCCATCGCACCACGGCATGCTCCCCACATCCAGGACTGTGGTTGCAACCCTTTCGTGGTGAGTGGGTAGAGGCGTGCAAGCATACTTCAAGGATGATAACAAGGATGCTTCAGGGATCGCTACAAGGATATCTGGTGCGAGAGAATGTGGCTGATTTGGACCTGTGAAGCTATGGTCCACACTTTGAAGGTACACACTTGACAAGCCAAGAGAGTTGGTATCTGATCCTGGCAAACAGGGACCAGCCTTGCGAGATCACCCAGATGAATATCCAGAAACACAGATCTTGGTTTCTGGATCTTGGAGACGGAGGTCACGGAATCGCGAAAACGCCGTTACTGAAGGCGAGTAACAAGAAGCCGATAAGGTGGACTTCGGAAGCAACAAAAGAAAACAGAATCAAAGAACCAATAGGCTGTAATCGCGATGCAAATCCGATCGCTTTCAAGTTCTGAACAGTAGACAACAGTGGAGGTTCTCCCAAACCCGGAATATCAAGAAACTCTCAAGTAACGACTGCAATTTCTGAAAGATAGGCAAGATCTGTCTACTCAAATTGAGCAACGAAAGTAAAAGTCACCAAAACTTCAATGGACACTGAATGAGTTCCTTCACACCTGGCAAGACCGCCAGATCTTGTGTCTTCCAAATTTAGCGCTGCACGCTGCACGCAGCAGGCGCAGCCAATACACTTTGAGGAATACGCGCCTTGGACGCCAGAAATGGCTCTCTACCAACATATTTGCTGCTACCTTGGCATTCTCAGGGTCTACGAGATCCCCCGCCGTCTGTATCGAAATCTCGAGCAGCTCAGTCGGTCCTGGAAGAATGTCACGTGCGGCGTTTATTGACTTTGTATTTTCAGGCCCTTTACGGTTGAAGAGCACCGCATATCCTCTGGATGACACATCAAGAGACTACGGTATCGGGAACCTAATCGCTGAGGTATGCTATCATGTAAAAACAAATTTTACTTTGCCGACCTTGACTTGCGAAGTAAAGTCTTGAAATGTCAAGGGACAACCATACATCAATGTGGGATGGGATGACTGAAACACTGACTCTGGAATTATAATTTCATTGGAAGGTCAGAGTGTTCAATAGAAGATTTTCACGTCACTTTTTTGGCATCATCAATACATTTATATTAAAGGTTGGTAGCATGAGTTGCATCGTCAAAGATAATCGATGAATAATTACGACTAATAAAAGCAGCGAGGAGATGGAGAAGCCATCTGATAATATCAAAGCTTTTTGAGACGAACGGAAAAATAAAGCCCCCGAGAGTCCAGCTCAGACACCCCCTCTCACGAAGTCTATCTCAACCACGTCCCTGCTGATGATTGAACTCGATGCATGAAGATAACCCCCTCCATTGCAATCCAACCTTGATATCCATCCCAGCTGGGCAACTGAGCTCCATGTGTCTGCCAACAATATTGATCCCGTAGATTGATTGTTGGGCTTCGGTGGGGATGGCCTGCTCCGAGCCAGTCTCGGGAACGTTGCTTCCCTCGTCTTTGGTATCTCTCTCGCTATTATTGTAACATTCTTCTTGTGTTTCCTGCCCGTAGAAGAGCAGGTTTTCTTCTTCGACTGTCATCGGAGAAGCTCCTCTAGAGTCCGCGTTTGGAGAATCAAACATGTCGATGTCTCTGGACAGAGCTTCTGGCGCCGAGGAGGCATGATTTTGTTGCGCAGTTGAATGCAAGGATATGATATTGAGGAAGCCTTCGTAGGAAGGAGTCTGTGACTAAGAATAGCAGATTAGCTCACCAAAGTTGAGCATCTAAATAGGAGGATTTATGGATGCTTTGCACATTTAGAGGGGCTCCATTGACATACTTGACCCATGACCAACTTGGACAGCGTGAATGAGCTTAGGGTCGGGATTTTCTGCGAGGAAAAATAGCATCAACGAGAGACTGAGATATATGGATGGGACGGAAACGGCACATGCAACAGGCGGCTAGATTGGGGGGGTGGGGGGGTTCTGGAGGCTACTGAGTTACTTGGCAGAAAAATCAGGAAAAGGCTGTGCTCTGTTGAAGAACTAGAGAGGGGATTCGAAGGTATTTATAGGAGTATGAGACAGGGGAGTGGCCGCATAAGAGGCCCACCAACAGTAGAACATCCAGAAGCCAAAATAAGCAGACGCTCGAAAAATGGAGAGCGAGGGAAGCCAGAAACGGGTTTGAAGAAGCGGCAAATTACACAAACGAAAAATCGTAAACCGTAGAGAAGTAGCGTGATTTGCAGGAGTAACGAAGTCGGAAAGACAGAAGTCCGTTCCGAAATCTCCCGAAGAAGCTAGGTACCAGAAAGGAGGATGCCACTTCGAGTAGACGCCAGAATAAGCATACGCCAGAAAGAGCTGTTCGGTACCAGAAAAGGCGACAGCCATTTCAAGCAGCCGCCAGAAGAAGCGGGCGCCAGGGGAAGCAGAGCCAAAAAGGTGTCAAATAGCATGTGCCCAGTCAGGTGAGCCTAGCTAATTCCGTTGTTCCTTGTAAGTATAAGTCATGGGGGCCAAAACTGCCAGAAAGGATCGTGAGCTTAAACTGACGTCTGCCGGTATAGAATCCTGAAGAATGGCATACGCCATCTTCAACCATGTCCATCGACTTGTTGGAAAGATAGAGAGGCTGGTGACACATCAATAGCGGCACTTTCACCTTGGCGAAGCCCTTGCGAAGCCATGAAAAAGTCTGAGTGGGGCCATACTGCATATTTAAGAGACTTATTTAGGATATAAGTATTCCTACATAAGAGTTCTCAAATAAGCCAATTCTTCTTGACCTGTAGAAACTGTGCTTCTCTATGAAGTTGCCGTCGAAATCATGAGTCTTACTGCTTTTCGCGAGCCTCCTGATTCACTTTCCTGCAGATCGAGAAGCAATGCAGAAATGGGGAGAGCTGCGAATCCCAGGTACTTCTGGGTGTTCGCTTGGGGGATGGGGGAGTCGCGATTAGAGATATGTTACAAGAGCCTCTTCTGGACTAGAAGTCTGGAGTCCTTGTGCCATGCTAAGCCCCCTCAAATTACAGAATCTTTGAGAATTTACTTCACTTAAAGTCCGGATACAGAGGAATTCGATAGTCGAAATCTGCAACCGAGAGATTAAACACATTCTATTTAGGTACTTGTATCAATCGCTCCAAAATACTCCAAGCAGCACAGAACATGGCTCCCAAATTAGCCAAACACTTCCATCATAAAATGGTACTCGATATAGCTCTTATCCTCCCTCGCTCTCCGCGTCAGAATCTGGCATCGATCCGCCAGTTCATACCCAATTGGCGGTGCACCACAGAAGAACACACCCACTTTTCTTTTCTTGATATGGATGCCCTTTTCGCCCATATCCTTATACCATTCCAGCATACTCTCATAGTGATCATCCATGATCTTCGCCAAGTCCGGTCGTCCGAAGTGCGTCTTATTCAGCAGACCAGTCAGGGGAGATGCAGGATGTTCTTCAGTCCTGTGACATTCGAGTAAGAAGCGGTAGATATGTGTCGAGAGATTCTTTCGCTTTTGCGTCACATGCGTGTAAATATTGACGTCGAGATGTGGTTGAGGGTCGTTCTCGTGAGTGCTTGCAGACCTCGACACTTTGTTCAGGAAATCTGAAAACCATAACAGGTGGGTTCTGTCCTTGACAATCCAGTGGAAGTCCACCCGCCTGAATCGTCCTTTCCTATAACCGACGGGTCCCTTCTCGTTTGATTCTGAGTTGGTATCAGAGTGGCCGTGAGTGTGTAAATGCTCGTCTCTAGCTTGCATATCGGCTAGAATGCCACTGAATGGGGTAACGCCAATCCCGCTTCCAAGGACAATGGCTTGGTCGAAGTCGTAAAACCGTTGAGCGGGGGCTCCGAAAGGTCCATCTACCCCAATCTGGATCTGCTGAGGACCATCCTTTGCAAGCTCTCGTAATTGTCCGGTCCAGTCTCCGTCGGTTTTGATATGCACCTGCATCTCGTTGCCGATACAGGTAGAGACGGTGAAGGGATGCCACTGAAACATCGATATCTTGGGGACTTGGATGAAGACATACTGCCCAGCCTTATACGGCCACCACCGATAGTTTGGTACTGTGACGGTAATTGCAACTGTTTCGGCGTCCAGGATCTCAATTTTGGCTGGCATATGGAGGAAGCCATTGACAATTCGAGTTCCTCTCTCGATCAACACCACTAGAGTTGGGAAAGCCAGCCAATATCCCAGCATGGGAAATTGGAGGAGCGCAGCTGTTCCATGAGCACAAAGCAGACCGATGATGGGAAACATGAGAAGATCTAGATATACATGAAATTAGCCTTTGGTTGCATGAGGATGTTTCGAAATAAGAATAAGAAATGTCCCTAGTGGATTTTGGGACATCCAAAAAAGAATATTCTGGGTTTCCTAATTACATACGGCCGAGTTGAAAAATTTCGTAGCTCTTCTTTCTGACGACAGGCATACTCAGCAGAGCCAGAATGTAGAAGAGCCCAAGGGCGGTGATGCCGCTCCAGCCAGGCAGAGTCGAAATGTATGATCGATATGGTTTGGGAACAGCATCTGGGCCGAGAAGTGCTGCTACATATTCTTGCTGGGCTGGTCGACTGCCATAAAGGAAGGACCTAAAACTCTAATCAGGGATAGTTTCACGGCATAGTCCAAAGTTACATACCCAGTTAAGTGTCCGATAGCATGTAATGAGGCAAAACCAATTGCCACACAGCTGATAATTATGTGGAAGCTCTGGGACAGATCCCAGTTGATAAATCGTGACTTTCAAGACTTTAGTATATATAATCCGTAACGTCTCAGAATCAGATCAAAGGTCTGATCCCAGATCCCGAATTGTGGAGTAGTTGGGGGTCAAGGAGAACATACCAGGTAGTACGACTTTCTGGCAAACGTGGAGACGTATCTTGACATAGACAGAATGAGAAAGAAGCTGGTGTTGTGTTAGATTGTGAAATGACTTTGGAGAACCAAAGGACTCACAGAGTTGGGTATCTATGTTGTCAGTTTATAAATCCTGCTAGATGGTTTAAAAGACTTACAAGATTCCAGCTGAGGTCTTCGCCATCACTACACCCCAACCAAGTGCATGGCGGTACTGCATTTGGGTTACGTATTTGACACACTGCCAGGTCCCGAATGCGATTTGCATTGCTACAACGAATCCTGTGAATATCACTTCAGGTCCCCTCACCGACCAGAAAGCCCTAAGTTTTCGCCCGATACCCATTTCCTTCATGAACTCCTTGTGCTCATCCTCTGCTTTCTTGTCCGGTTCCATAGAAGGGACCTTCCACCCTCTGGCAATATTCGCAAAATCATCCCGGCTGATCTGGTTCTTGTCCGTTCCAATCATACTCCTGAGAAACGCATGTCTCTGCTTATCATCGCGATTCTTATAGTGAAGATTGTGAGGTTTTGCCTCTGGCGCGATCTCTTTGTGGACCTGGTCGAGTTTGAATTCTACTTCATCGTATTCGATAAGGTCATTGTTATTCTTGTCCAGGTCGTTGATAAACTCGGTGATTTCTTTCTCTGAGAGGAAATGCTCATCGGTCATTGTGGGAAATTTTGTCTGGGCTGCTAGGGCAGTATATAGGCGGCGATGGCATGATAATATATTTATCTCCAGCTTTGTTGTTCAAGAGCCTAGCGAGCCTGGCACTTGGCTCGGCTACGTAGGCCCAGCGATCCCAAGCCAAAAGTCTTGAGCTCACAGTGCATGTTGTCTTGGCCTATCACCAGCCCATATTTGACTGGTAGTGTCAGTCTAGAAGTCTGGCTCATCGATGGTTGTTTTGCTAACACCCAAAGTTCAAGCTAAAAGTCTCCCCACGTTGATTCCAAAACGTCATTTACACGTGCCCAGACTACAGCCAAGACCTGTTCAGAAATCCAGACTTTCAGCCAAGGGTTCAAGGCTTTGTTGTCACGAAATGATATTGGATGCTGACCTTTCCAAGTAAGCTCCAGCATCCGAAGGGGTATCCCATGATTTTTCTGGAACATTGGGCGATCCAGGGGCTGTCCACCATTCACACTCCCAGCATAAAGTACGATCATTTTTTTGATTTCTATTTTTGACTGAGCTCATGTTCATGATGCCAAGTTCTGGAGTACAACCTGCCAAATGGCAAGAGATCGCAAAAGCCCGCGATGTCTCCCAACCCGTGCCCCCAACCCATGCAATCAATCAGACTCCCTAAGCTCTCGACATAACACCCCAAGCACGAATGATGTTGTCGGTGTAACCAGCGAACAAAGTCTGTCCATCTCCGCTCCACGCCAAGCTGACACACTCTGGCTCTCTGCTCTTCTTGCCAACGGCCTGGAACTCTGGCTTCAACTCATCAACCTTGCTCTTCTTCTCCAGATCGAAGATGATGATGCTGCTGGAGGTGGCGGCGCAGAGCCAGTATCGGTTGGGGGAGAAAACAAGGGCGTGGATCTCATCACCGGCGTTCAAGGAGTAAAGGTGCTTCGACTCGTTCAAGTCCCAGAGCATGGTAGTTCCGTCCTTGCCACCTGAAGCGCAGAGAGATCCGTCGGGAGAGATGGTAACGGTGTTGATGTAGCCGGTGTGTCCGATGTGGTCGGTTTGCAATCTGCATGAAGCGAGCTCCCAGACCTGATCATACGAGGTTAGCTAGTTCTCCATGATAGAAATGCGCGCTTCAAATTGGAGCATGCGAGATTCTTTTATCAGAGCATATGGTGATGGTTTGTCTCATGGCCTGGTCTCCCAGGCTCTGAAGTAGCAAATACTTTATAAGTTGCGTAGCATCATATGAATCTCGCACGTCCGTATCTGAATCGCAGACTGGGGCATTCCTCACCTTAACGAGCTTGTCCCATCCACTGCTGACAATGACTGGGTTCTGGGGGTTCGGGCTGAATCGAACGCAAGAAACCCAATCGGCGTGTCCCTTCTCAGTGATAGTGAACTTGCAGTCACCGAGAGTGTTCCAGAGCTTGATTGTGCGATCGCGGGACCCAGAAACGATTTGTCTGTTGTCGGCGGAGAAGGAGACGGACAGAACATCGTTGGTGTGTCCAACAAATCGGCGGGTGGTGGTACCGGTAGCAAGCTCCCAGAGGCGGAGGGTCTTGTCCCAGGAGGCAGAGAGAGCGTAGGCACCGTCGGAGGAGATGACAACGTCGGAAACGATGTGGCTGTGACCGTGAAGAGATCGCTTTGGGTATCCGTAGGAGCTGTCGTCACGTACCTGCGGTGATCGGGCAGTCAGCAATTGCTCATTTACAGTTGTCTCGCAGGTAATTTTGAGAGTAAACTACTTCCCGGACATTCCAAACCAAAGGGCTACTAACCAGGTTCCAAACGATTATCGACTTGTCTCTTGATCCCGAGATGAGGACTGTGCAAGTTAGTTGAAGTTCGTGGCTGAATGCGCAGAGGTCGGATGCGAAGAGGTTGAAGAAGTTGAGGGTGAAGAAGTCGACTGTGAAGAGGTTGACGGCATTGAGGGGTTTTGAGGCAAGACATACTGTTTGGGTTCTCAAGAGAGGTTGCGAGGGACGTAACCCATCCGCTGTGGCCCTCAAGGGTGCCCTTGAGAATGAGTTGCTCGGTCATCTTGAGGGATGGTGTTGTCGTTTCTCAATGTTCGACGAGGGCAGTCGCGAAGTTGAAGAATCTCGAGAATTGAGTGTGGGATTCAGTTAAGCGATGCGGCAGGGTGCGAACTGTCTAGGTAGCTTTGGGACTAGGTGGGTTTGAAAGCGGCGACGAATAGCTCCGGGCTGGGGGGGGGGGGAGGGGGGTTTGAATGTCAGCCAAAAAAATAAAATAAATTCGACGACTTTTGTTCTCAGAGGAATGATGGTTTATATTTCGATCCTGATATGTTCTTACTAGCTATCAGAATCAATCAGCGATCCGGGTGAAAATTAAATGTCTGCTGCTGGGCTGCTTCCTTAGTGCCGCCTTTGCATCGTTTGGGAGAGAGCATCATCAGGTGAAGGCTCACTTTTCTAATTGAATCTAATTCATGGCAGTGATGCTATTTTAGTAAATAGCATATCAAGAGAATCCTCAAAGGCCGTTGTTGGGAAAGCCACTTGTTGATTGGAGACTTTTGAAGTTCGCAGTGTAGTGCTCTGCATTTCGATGTGTTCCGATTCACTACACAAGCTACTTGAGAAGCCTCTCATGCCTTGCTAGCAGATAAATAAAAGGCTATTACTTCAATTACACTTGTGAGAGAAGGAAGCTTGCTGTTAAACTCCATCCTTTGCGTCTTCTTCGGAGAAAAAAATAAGGGATGTTGAGACTTTACATTCTGGAGAGAGAGAGAGAGGATGGTAGAAAGCAGTATTGCGGGAACTCGTGGTCCATCGGGAGCTCTATAATATCTAGCAATGCGATAATTGATTCTAAGCTTCAGATGAGTCTCAAGACAACCCATCTCTTTCTAATATGCGTAGGAGACGCTGCAGAATTCAAAGTAGATGGAGATGGGAATCATGAAAGTCTGACAAATAATTCAGATCCCGTGCAAGTGTTTCAGTAGCAGACACATGCTCTGGAAGGGAAGTTCTGGACAAATGCTTCTTCCCTAGATCAGAATACCCACAGTACAGTCAAGAAATGAGAGATCTCTTTTCATCGTATGCAAACAAATTCAAGAGAGGCAGTATGCCAGCCCATCCGTAGCAAAACGCGTAATAGCAAGGCCAGCAAGAGCAGAATACAGAACCCATTTCAACTTACTTCTTTTACGCAACCCAAGCTTTGTTAAAACTCGAGAAGCCAGCTGGAACGAACGCTAAATCATCTCTGCTGGCAAAAACGTCCCTTGACTTCCGAGGTCTCGTATTTATGAAGCTTGATGTCTTCCGAACCCCCCTTTCCTAGCTCGGGAAATCAAACCCATCCAATTTTCAAGTCCTTTGAGTCCATTTCCGGAAGCTATCTTCCCACTCCTTCAATATTTCAAACCGACACGTCCGAATGGGTCCAGGGATCAGAAACGGGTATGCATTGCCAAAGGTCCGTCGATGTTGGTAATGTACAGCTTGATATCCCTCCATACCCCGCAATCAACCCCATCAGCACTCTCCAATTCATCCATCCTCCATTCATCGCCTCACAAACAGACTGATCGACCCGTCTATATCCACTCTATGCCGCGGCATTGGCAGCTCTTTGGTCCTCTAACTTCGAGTAGTATGCGTCTCGCTTGGCGACGGCTGGGACGTGGTATCCGTACCTGAGGTGATTTGTTAGCTGCCATATATTCAAGTAGATTCTAGAGCGTGTTCTCCGTACCAGAAAGCGTATCCGAATGATGTTCCGAGACCTGTTTCCACAATCAGTCCTCATCCTTCCGAACAGCCATTGAACCACCCCAAAGCTCCCAAGACCTTCCGTTCACTGCCCAACAAGCCCGTATATTCAATCCATATCTGATCTTTCACTCACCGAAAGCGACGCTGAGGTCAAGGACAAGGCCCCGTCGGAGCATCTGGAACAGAGTCAGTTCATGATCTTGAGGCTCCAAATCGCAGCCGCAGATTAATCTAGCTTCCTCTAGGAGGTAGAATCGACTTACTCCGGTAATTGGTCTGATTGCCATTGTGTGTGTTTTGTGAACTCTTGATGGGAAAGCTCTCAATTGTGTTTCTTGCTCGTATGCCTTTCAAAAGAGCTCTCGTCTGAGGTTGGAAATCGCATGATTTGGTTGAACACTAAGATCCACGTGACGGTGCACTGACCACCTTGCAGGAGACTGACTGGCCGCTCAACATCAAGACGGAGTGAAGTTCGAACAGTGATGTGCGACAAGACGCAGTGAATCTCAACTCCACGACTTTGCGACTTGGGGCTGTGGAGTATGGGAAGAGTGTCGCCTTCTTGCTTTGAGCGATATTGCTACAGATACAACCACGTACACCAATTCTACGCATCGCAACCATGGCTCCCATGTCCCCAATCTCGAAGAAGAGAGCATCCCCCTCACAAAGTGACGATAGCCTCTCAGAAGAACCCAACTTAAAGAAGAGACGAGTCGAAAGCATTATGCCAAACACACCTCCGCCAGAGCTACCAGAAGAATACTTCACCGCCAAAGCAGAGAAGATCCCAATGTTCGACGACGATCCGCATCAGTTGTTACTGCGCGCGGTTGCCTTGGCCTTGGAGCATGTGGGGTTTACAGGAGCTTCTCCAGAAGCATTGGAAGCCTTCTGCGCCGAAGTCGACGTCTGTATGTATTGCAAACTGATATCAGTTTATATATACTGACTTCCAATAGATGCCGCGCACTTCCTCTCCAAAGTAACTTCCTCGATGCTCAATTCCCGACGATCACTCCCCACACCACCAGACTTCAAGTACGCACTCTCAGAATTCGACCTCCCAATCGCCTCGATAGAACCTCATCTCAAGCCACCTATACCAGCCTCCAAACTGCTACTCCAGCTCGAGCCCGCGCCACATACAGACCTAGGATCTCCCTCTCTGGAGAAACTGCTAGGAGATACTCTAAGTGGTGAATCCGACAAGAAAGTCAAGCCATACATACCGAAAAAATTCCCCTCCTTTCCAAGCAAGCATACGTACAAATGGACAGAGAAGGATTACGGGCGCGAGATGGATCCAAGGAGGGTTAGAGAGGAAGCTGCGAAGGTTTCTCGACAGAGCGAGGAGGCGCTCCGCAAGTTCACCCAGGTGGCCAAGGTGGGGAAGGAAAAAGACGTCAAGAAAGCAGCGAGCAAAGACCCGAAGAGCAAAGAGAGACATGAGCTTTGGGAGAAGACGGTAGGCTCGTTAGTGACAGGTGTGGTGGAAGCAGCTGTGAAAGAAAGCGTGGACGACAAAGACAGAGGTCTGATCGTTAACGCAGAGAGGTCATTCTACAGGAAGGCCATGGTTGCAAAGAAGAAGCCTCCTCCGCCGGTGATAGAGGGGTTATGATTATATGATCTTTGGCTTTGATTTGGAGTTGGGCATTGGGATGCATGGAAGCATGGTGTTTGGTTTGGGAACGGTGATTCCTGTCATTTGCATCGGAGCTGCGGTTCTGCCAGGCAGGCGCGGCAGATATTGTAGTAATACTGTATATTTTAACCACAAGTCGTAGAACGAGAACAAGACTTGAAATGGGCAGAAACCCAGTTGTAACAACAAACATCAGAAACCCTTTTGCTATGTTCCTAGGCAAACTGCCAGGAGAGCAAACCGAGGGGTGATCATACATTTCCCGAACCCCCAACTCCCAAATCCAAAGCCCGATGTCGTGAAAATCCTTCAAATTGCAATTCATACGCCCTTCCCCTTCTTCTCCCCCTCCCAAGCCGTCGTCTCTACCGTAAAAGTCGTCTGCCCATCTTTACACCTAAATCGCTAAAGTCAGCCTCATCCATCCATTCATCAACCTCCCCATTTCAACCACCCCTTATCACAACAAACTCAACTCACCGTCTAAACAGCCTCTCAACAGGATAACACCTCGTCACACTCTCCCTCGTAACCGGCCTCTCAACCTCACACTCAAACTGCCACAGCGAAAATAGTTCGCACGCCTTCAAATCGCCGTGGAAGTCCTTGCGCGCTTTGCCTTTCAGTGTAAGTTGTGTCCGGAAGGGGAGTTCGCTGGCGGGGAAGACTTCGACGAAGGGTGCCATGATTGTTGGCGACTGAGCTAGATCGTCGGGGAGTGTTTGATTTGGGAAGGAGTTGATTTGGTTTGGGGCTGGAAAGTGTGAAAGAGAGGAGGGTTGAAGCTTTTGAACGAGGGTGAGGAAGATGGCAACAATGATATCCTCAACAGAGGTCCACGGCGCGAGATTATTACGAGAGATAGCCTCCGAAGAAGGAAGTTTAGAAGATGTAAGTCCCAATTGCCTTTCCATCTCCTCATCCAACTTCATCCTCCACCAACACCCCTCCCATCCTTTCATTCAAGTCACATGAAAGTCACATGCAAGTCACATGCCTCCCCAATTCTCTCCCTCCCATCCTCCCTCTCTCTCTCTCTCACACACACACACACTCTCTCTCTCTCTTTCTACCTAGATACCTATTCAAATATATAAAAATCCCCCTAACAACCCATCCAGCTCCTCACCACCCTCCGGCAAACCCTCACCCCCTCTCCCCTACGAACAGGCATCCCAGCCCTCGACACGCTCTGCACCCACCACAGCAGCCAAAAACTCTCCATCACAGGGCGTACCCTCCCCATCCTGCACAAAATTCTAATCCACCTTATCTCCCCCGCTTACTTAAAAGGGACAGTCGCGCTCCTAGATCTCACAGGACGATTCTCCCCTTCCCACCTCCTTTCATCCTCCTCCACAACTACATCCACCACCTCCAACTCCCCTCCTCCTTCCCTTACAAAAGCAGATCTCATCCACATCCACGTCTTCAAACCCACCAAAGCCACGCTGCAAGCTACCTTAGACAGTATAGAGAACTACATGCTATACGGCGAGCATAAGAGCCACGCGAGGGAGTGGCTGGGTACTATCGTGAATGGTGGTGTGGGGGGTGATATTAACCTAGGGTGGAGGGGTTGGTTGAGGGTTGAGAGGGAGGAGGTCGGTGGCTTTGGAGAGGGGGTTAGTGTTGAGGAGGCTTGGGGTGAGAGGGAGAGGAGGGGGGAGGTTGTTGATGCGAGGGGGTGGAGGGCGGAGGATGAGGAGGGGATTGGGTTTGTTTGGCGGTCTTAATGATGAATTTGGGTGTGAAGGGAAGTCATGATAGGAAGAGCTTTGATGTGTGAGAGTCTAATGGATGCAATGTGGTGGTTGATCATTGCTTGAAGGAAGCCAGATTCCAAGCGAAGTAAACAAGGATAGCATATTCTTGCTTCTACCTGAAAATGCTTCATTGTTGATCTAAAAACGAAGGGTATTGAGATACTAAATGTATCTTCTGCAACATCGCTTAATGCCAGCAAACCAAAAGTAAAAACAAAATTTTCTAATGACCTTGCTTCCAAATCCATCATAATATATTTTCCCCACCCCCAAGTCAAGCCTATCTCTTACTCACTCTCATCCTCCCAGTGCTTAATCCCAGGATACGAAGCCAGTGCTGCCTCTCTTTGGCGAGACATTTCATCGAGCGGCCCCATAACTTTCATCACGTTCTCCCGATACCTGATGCGGAAATACCATGCAACGACATTATGCACCCCCTCTGCATTCTTCCACTCAGCACGGATCTCTTCGATGATGGCGAAGACCGCAAAATCCGTCAAGGAGATGGTAGAGCCTGCGATATATGGCGCTTCAAGGGCGTAGCCTTCCCATAACTTCAACTCGCGCTGGAAGGGCTTGACATTGAATGGTTGTGCTCGCCACTTCCTCAAAAGTAAGTCGGATTGCTGGAGGCGTGTAAACTGTTTGCCAATATCGACTTGGGCCCTTGGAGTTGTGCTCGACTTTGAACCGTAGACTGCGTCTAGGTAGAGCATAATTGCGAGGTCTCCGACCACAGTTGTCTTACTTAGATCGTTGTCAACAAATTTGATGGGTAGACTCTCTGGAATCTCTGGCGCGCCATGGTGAGAATTTCCATCCTTCCAAGTAAATGGTGGTGAGAGGTTGCCCTCGGTCCATTCGATGTTGTGCTCAGCCAAGTACAACTTGACGCGCAAGTTCGCCGTGGCATCCGCAGACAGAAATAGCTTTCGAGTGTTGGAAATATGGAGCACATCAAAACCATCACCATAAGCTGCCTTCCAATCGAATTCTGTCGACTGATTCTCTTTGCCAAAAGCTCGGATCATATTTTCGGCTTCGGAAGTTTTGCCATTCAGAACAGCCCTTGCTTTGTCCTTAGTTTTAGCAACAGCGCCTTGACCCCAGATCTTTGACTGGTCCTTGTCGAGGTATGTCCCAATGAGCCTGAAAGTCAAAGAGATACGGCCGCCCTGGAATGCCAATTCTTCTGCCATCTTTTCACTAGCCAGTCTCTTGTCCTGTCGAATCCCATGGAGCCAGCGCATGTTTGTGACCAATCCCATCTTGCACATTGAGTTGTGAGGCAGCCCTGCTCTTGTTGCCTTTCGAGGTTCTACTATCTCGGGAGCATCACCTCCCTTCTGTTTCTTGGTTCGGAAAACCATAGTCCTTTGAGCACCAAGACTGACATTCGCAATGAATGTCTCTGGAACGATATCTAAGGTCTTGTCGCTATGTTCTGAAATATAGTCTGATCCATTTCGATAGAACTGGATCAACACATGATTGACCTCATGTCCAAGATGTTTCTCGACTTGTTTCCGAATGAGCGAAACGGTTGGAGAGAACGGTAGCAGAGGTGGCGATTCATCTGCTGGATGTCGATAAACTGGGATGCTGCCATCGCCTGCAACTGTGCCCTGAACAGCTACCAGTCGTGGGACCTCACCGCCTTGATGGGACATCTTCTGCCATTGAACTTCGTCGCGAATCTTCTCAAAAATGCCTTCGGCAAGCTCGTCATCCAGAAGATTCTTAATAATCGTCGTGTCACCTTCACATAAAACAGGTGATCCATCTTCGCTAGAAGACTCCTGCTCTGCCTCCACAGCATAGTCGGGATGTACGGCAATGGCACTCATTGAAGCCGTGAGCTTGGCCATTTCTGAATCTTCCGACTTCGAGTGGGGCTTCGCTGTTTCGACTTCTTTGCTAGATGATGCTATATCTTCTGCCGCTATCGCTGGTTTTGATAAGCCCTCGAGTGCTTTCGCTGCCGCTTCAAGCGTTGCTGCTGTCGATGTGTGACTTTTCTCAGACGAAGGTCCAGCAGCTCCAGGTTCTTTGACTGATGGTTTTGGAGGATTCGATGGACGTCGTCGAGTTCTTATTTTCTGCCTTACCCTGTCGCGTTTCTTTGTCTCGCCTTCCGCTGGTTTTGAGGGCAGCTGCAAATCCTCCGAGTCATTGCTCTCAGCCCTTTGTGAGCTTCCAGCACTTTCCGCGGCCACCAGGGATGGTAGACCAGTAGAATTCGTGGCTTTCTGCTTGCCTGCCAATCTATCCTTCTTCAAACTCAGACTGGACATCAACTGCTCGAGCGTGGAGTTGTTTCCTCTTGGCCCGGGTCTTGGTTGGCTATTCCGAGGCGGTGGCTGCCTTTTCGCTTTCTCTCGCAGTTCCTCTCCAAGCTCACCACTCGATATTATCTCGCACCCAGTAAATTCGATCAGCCGTCGCAGAGCTTCGTCATGCCTCGCCTTGCTCCGGTACCCAAGACAATCATCGACAATGGTGATCGCATAACCATGCCGTGCCGCATCCATAGCAGTTGCGAAGACGCTGATATTGGTCAAAACTCCACAAATAAAGATCTCCGTCACGAACTTGGCTCGTAATATCTGTACGAGATTTCCATCTTTGAAGGCAGAGTACCACGTTTTCTGGAATATCAAATCTTTCGTTGCATCCACAGCCGCCAGAGCTTCCTGGACGAAATTGGTGTTCGAGGACATGGCCAAAACAACCTGCGGGAGCTTGCCCGGCTTGACAGTCAGAAAAGTTTCCGTCACTGGGTCTTCATCCTCATCCAAAGCCAGTGACGGACTGCTTCCCTCCGAATCCCCATTACTCTCTGTCTCTGTAGTTGTTTTCTCCAAGCCATCCTGTAGCTTAGCGGCAGGTCCTCCAGAAATTTCCAAATTATCATCACTCCCACGCTGTTCCAAATTCAACTCGGTATCTGTAATAACACTTTCACTCTCTCCGTATGGCTCATTGACCCGCCTCGAGGCCTGGAAGCAACTTCGAATCCATATAACATTGCCGGTAGCTCGGAAGTCAGGGACCAGTCCTACTATCTTATCGAGGAAACCCTGGGGGCTTTCAACAGGGAAAACGGCATCGGGGCCGACGAAATCGTTTTGGAGGTCGAGGACCAGCAGCGCCGAGCGAGTTTGCACAAAGGGCAGGCTCTGGGCGTCGATTTGGAACATGACTGGAAATAAACTGAAAGGCACACATCGGTAAGCATTGGACGAGGCAGCCAGAGGTATATTTTAAGAGACGTCGGTCTACAGTATCTACTGTATCTGCGGGCGTCTGCAGGCGCAAGGATAAGGGCAGCGGATGTTCAGGGAAGATCTGTGATGCCACGCGACTTAAATTGGGGAAGATGCAGGCTTACAGATAATAGATTGATCAGGGATTGAAGTCCTTATGTGCATAGAACATCTCCGGTCAGAGGCAGATCAAGTCAGGCTAGGTTAATACAGCCGCCAGATTCGTAGAGGGCGGAAGGCGTCACACGGCATGGTTGTTTTTCGATTCTGTAGGTTGCCGACACTCATCATCTGCAACGAACGCTCTCTGAGGGGACGAGGGAAGGGCGATGATGGTGATGGTGATGGTGATGATGCATTTATGAGTTGACTGTCCAACGTTTGTCTGCAGGAAGAAGAGATAGGCATAGGCAGATGCAGATGCATTTTAGGAAGCAGGGACGGACAGAGCCGGGGAGGAAAAAGGAGGAGGGACGTGGGAGGAGGAGGGGAGGGGAGGGGAGGAGGAGGATTGAGGCTTTCCAGAAATTGATAGCAGGGAAGACAAGACAGGGCAAGGGCAAGGGCAAGGGCAAGGCTAGGCAGTTGGTTGCAGGGCATGGCATGGCAGGGCAGGGAAGGGAAGGGAAGCCGGACGGCAAGCAGGGAGAAACTAGAAACTGTTTGCCAGTACTCTAAGTACCAGTACGACTTACTTACCAAGGTAGTACTAGTGGGCGGAGCGGACGCTGATGACAGCAAAGACGAAGAAGAGTCTGGGTAAATGTTACTCCATCCGGCCTTTTGATCGTCGATTGCTCTTTCAGACAATTAAGTATAATTGCTCAAAGCAGCTATTTTGCTGTCGTTATGGCGGGGCAGCGCCTTGGTGATTGGATATCGCTCAACCTAGCTCGACTTGGAGATTCTCCGAAAGGCATGTCTGTGAGGCAGGGGAAACAGCCGTTGAAACATGAAACTAACTACGACCGCACAGGACATGAACTGAGTAGTAAATCATGATGGCGCAGCGGTGGTGGCACTTTTGCAGAAAAACAAATGCCGGCTGTTCTTCTCAAGCTCTCCACTCACCAGTCTTCCTCTTCCCTCGTCTCCTATCTGCCGCTCGGGGACTTGGCAAACGGTTTCTCAAGATCCTCAGCGTCAGGTCAAACAATTCCACATGCAAGATGCAAGGCCAGCGAATTGTCGTTCCAGTCTCCCTCTCCGTATGGCGACTTTGAACTACTGTTACGCCCGAACAGAACCTAGGCTAGGAACACCTCCAGAACAGCCCCTCCATCACGACCTCTCGTCGGCTGCGGCGTCGTGCCGGTGCAGCATCATTGGCGCTGCATACTGTATGTGATATCCTAGACTAGATTGATTACCCTCCGCTGCATGACGATGCACGATGTTGCTGCAAGCCCGAGGGGTCCCCGTCCCCTCCCTCACGAAAAAGATTGATTGTGGATGGAAGGGGGGAAGGGGAGTGAGACTTCCGGTCGCAGATCTACCTCAATGCTGCCCAGACGGAAGTGCAGATCATCAGCCACGATAAATTCTTAGTAGATAATCCGATATAAAAATATACCTCAAATTTACAGACATGCCTACGGTACTTTTCATCCACCCCTTCCTTGTTGGCCTCATCGAGCGGTGAAAGGTTCAAGATGGCATGGCACGGCTTTCAAGTTTCCACCCCCCACCGCCTTGTTTACCCACTTCCGACATACCTACCCTACCCATACCGCACTGCAACTCGTTTTGAGTTCATCCGAGAGCAAAGACATTTCGAACCATCAACAGCGGCCACATATCATTCCCGATCCTTGACGAGCTGACGTTGGTGCGTGTAGTTGGGTTGGACAAAGAAAAAAGGTGGACGGACGGGCTGCTACTCGACAAAGAAAGTACTCGTATGAAGACCAATCGTTTATCTGATAGCAGCTCGGAGGAGCGTTTGGATCTGGCGAGTTCCGTATTGACTTTCGGTTGGTTACCGAAAGACGTTGTGTGTAGGTTTCGGGTTGTACAAAGATTCTTGAAGGAGTATTACTTGCGAATTCCGTAAGTAGGTACAGTTCCGTCGGTGTATCGTTGTCTTAGATATTTTGAGATTTTTTCCAGGGTTCGCCAAGTTCTCACTGAGCAAGCTTCACTTTGAAGGGTAGAGTTAGTTGGACTTGCTACCGATAATTACAAGGCTTGACGACACAACTTCACCGCTGTTGAGAGCTGCCTACCCAAATATAAAAGTGCAAAAAGAAGAGAAACCTAAAAGAGTAAGCGTGGGGGCGGAGACGATATCGCCCCCACTTACTAACTCAAGTCTCGTGATCATGATCATGTGCAGCTGTCCCCTGCCAAGACTCACATGCCTCGGCCCATGGAGCTCGGCTACGACTGAGGCTGACCCCAGATAATTCCAACAACAATGAAGCTTGCAGCATTGTAGAATATCCATCTTCACTTCACTTACACACAACCAAATCCACGAGAAAGTATATCATACCAATCCAGTTGTACAACTCAACAGCAACTATCTACATCCACTAGTAAACACTATACTCCCAACCCAATCCTCATCCTCATTTCTCCATCTCCCCTCCATCAACCCCACATCCCACCATACACCACACTCACTATACTTCGCAATGTCCTCCCCAAACTACAAATACTTCCTAGTCAGCACGCCTCTCCCAAACGTAGCACACGTGGAGATCAACCGGGCATCAAAACTAAACTCATTCCACGAAGAGATGTGGTTCGAGATGAAGACCGTATTCGACACACTCTCGCTCTCCCCCGACGTCCGCGCCATCATCTTCTCCGGAGCAGGCGATCGAGCCTTCACAGCTGGACTAGACGTGCAAGCAGCGAGCGAGGAAGGGGTCTTGAAACAGCAGGGGGGCCAAGCGGATGTGGCCAGGGTGGCCGTGGGTATCAAGAGATACGTGCAGGACTTTCAGGATTGTGTTAGTAGTATTGAGAGGTGCGAGAAGCGTATGCTCTACCATTTTCACTTACCCTAATCCATAATCCACCAAAAGAAATTCTGCACTCTATTCGAGAGTATCAAAGCTAACCCTCCATCGTAGCTGTCATCTGCATCCTCCACGGTTTCTCATTCGGCCTCGCAATCGACATGTCCACCTGCGCTGACATCCGAATCTGCACATCCGACGTCAAGCTGGCAGTGAAAGAAGTCGACATCGGTCTCGCAGCCGACATTGGCACCCTCACGCGACTCCCCAAGATTGTTGGGAACTTCTCGTGGATCAAAGACGTGTGTTTATCCGCACGGGTCTTCGGCGCAGAGGAAGCATACCGCGTCGGCTTCGTGAGCCAGGTGTTGGAGAACAAGGAGAAGGCTGTTGAGGCAGCGCTGAAAATGGGAGAGTTGCTGGCGAGTAAGAGTCCCGTGGCGGTACAGAGTACGAAGGAGCTGCTCAATCATGCGAGGGATCATACGGTTGCGTCGTCGTTGAGGTATACGGGTGTTTGGAATAGTGCTGCGATTCAAACGGAGGATGTTCAGAAGGCTATGTTGTCGGGGATTAAGAAGACGAAGCCGAGGTTTGAGAAACTGTAGAAAAGTAGAGTGCGGAGAGGTTGTAATGAAGTAAATGAACTATTATGTGGGTTGTTCTGTTGAACAAGGAATTCCAAGTGGATCCAGGGAAAGAAGATACTTCTGCAAATGGTCAGCACCAATCTTCGTTCCTTAGTAGGTACTTTCTATCATCTCAATCTAGACCTTAGCGGTTGCTTTGAGGAGGACCCCTTCGAGCTCTCTTCAGGAACGGGGATGGGGGAATTTCTCTTCTTGGGATTGCTGTCATCTAGTTCTCCTTGTCACTTAGTCAAGGACTTGGTAAAGTGGTGAGCGGAAGAAAGCACACTTACTCACCAAAATCTTCACTCACAATTAATTTATTTCTTCGCTGTGCGGAACAACCGGACTTGAGCTTTTTCGTTGCAAATCTAAATACACCCAGGCTGGACCAAGAACAAAGAACGACTTTAATAATCTGCAATCAAGTCTTTTTCGTCAGGACATCTGCAAATTTCTACAAACAATATTCTTCCGCCCTCCCTTCTCAAAAATCTCCTTACCGGGTATCTTCCTCCTCCTCCTCCCTCATCCTCCAAACCGACCTAACCCTCTCAAACCTAAACACCACTCCTCTCGTTCTTCCCATACTCACTGGACTCCTGACTCCCATTCTCCACGCCCCTGACCTCACCACTCTTCACACCCCCCTGATGCGCCACACTCCCAATCCTCTCAGCATGCTCCTCCGTATTCACATAATCCACCAACAACTCTCCATGCTTGCCATATCTAAGCGGCTCATCCCTAGCCGTTTGCACGACGTCGAACCAGCCCCTCCACCCCTTCGTCGTCTTGCGGAAGATGGTGTCGATTTCTTCTAGGGAGCGGTATGCCGTCTCAGGGTAGAAGAAGTAGACTACTGGGAAGATGAACGCGTTGCTATTTAGATGTCAGTTGACGTTATTCTCATATTATCGAGACGATCATTGAACTGAAAGTGGACTGGGAGGTGGGAGAAAGAGGCAGACTTACATAACAGCGAAAATTATATACGTCTGATATCCAATCGAAGTAAACGACACTGGCGTAATCATGACAACCATAAAGTTGAAGGCCCAATTGGCACTCGTCGATAACCCATTAGCAGGAGCTCTGATCTTGAGAGGCACGATCTCAGCTGGGTACAGCCAAGTCATTCCCAGCCAGCCGATGGCGAAGAAGGTGTTGAACACGAAAAGGAGAACGGCTGAGATGATACCAGGTGCCGAACCACCCTTATTGACCTGCGACATGTAGTTCATGCCAGCTAGCAAGGCCATAGATCCAGACATTCCAGCAGCGCCGAAGAGCATGAGTTGGCGACGACCGAACTTCTCGATGGTGTACACGGCAATCCAGGAAGCGAGGAAGTACTCGGTTCCGTTGGCGGCGGCGAGGATGCGAGATGTAGTTCCTCCGAGACCGATGTATTCCTCGTAAATTGTTGCCGCGTAGTAGGTAATGAGATTTATTCCGGAAATCTGTTGGAATACTTGGTTCACGTAGCCAAGAACAACACGGTGGAATTGTCTCTCGGGACCCATGGTGAAGAGATCAGCCCATCCATGTTCCTTCGTCTCAAGAACGGTATCTTTGATCATGGTAAACTCGATCGTTACGAGTTGATCATCGGTGGGAAGGTCAGCGAGTGCTGAGATGACAGATGTTGCTTCGGCTTCGTCGCCCTTGAGAATAAGCCACTGTGAAAGTCAGTAAGTTTCTTGGTGACTCTTAACCGTACGAGAGAGACTTACCCGAGGAGACTCTGGAAGTTCCATGATGAAGATGAGCAACACCACAGCGAAGATGATCTGGAAAGCGATAGGGAATCGCCACGACACACTACTCGGTTCAAGGAAAGAGAACCCGAAGTCGATCCAATAACTAAGAGCAATGCCGCCTGTAATCATAGCACCTTCAACCATAACCATCTTTCCCCGTTTCTAAATCCAAGTCAACAACAGCCATCAAGGAGAGGGTTGTATTCATGGTTGTATTCTTACATGTGATTTCGACGTCTCAGAAGCCCAAGTAGGCACTGTCGAGGTATTCATACCATTTCCAAACCCAGTTACGATCCTCCCTACGATCAAATGCGCCAAGCTGAACGCAGAGCATTGCAGGGCAGCACCAACGATCATGATGGAGGAGCCTAGGAATATCATCTTCCTACGACCTAGGATGTCGCCGATAAAGATGGTGATCACCGCTCCGACGAAGCAGCCGACGTTATAACTGGCGACGGATATTCCCTGTATGGTCGAGATGTGCGTGTTTCCCGGATTGTTCACGGTGTCGATTTCGGGAAACTGTCGAACCCAACTTCCCAGTGTGAGGAGTCCTCCCATGACGCCTTGATCGTAACCAAAGAGGCTGGAGTGCGGTTAGCTGGATTCATAGTATGCCCAGAGTCTTTGAACTATGCATCAAGGTTGCGTGGTGATATTGAAGAGACTCAAGAGCGAAACCTCGACGACTTCTATTAAGATTGGGACAGAGGCTTACAGAAAGTCAAGACCGGCAATGATATTAATCGCCAAAGTCAACTTCTGACCACGAAGGCCGAAATATCTCCTACCGCCAAACATAATGGATGATTCAAAGCGTTTATCTCAAGAGAAGGACTTAACCAGATATAGTCGAGATAGATCCAAAAGCTTGATGACAAGGTCAAGGTATTCTCACACAAAGACAGAAAAAAGAGAAGTCTGAATGACATTCTGACCTGAAGATATGGGAGAGCCGTTGATCTCTTATACAAAATCCCACTCGTTCGAAAAATGCCACGAGCAGCGCTTGTACCCATTCGTATATTCCGAGAGCAGATCACATCACCAAGTCAAGTGTGACGGGGAAGACTCCTGTTACTGCCAAACATGACACCCGGCTTTCCACCCCCATCATCAAATAGACTTCGCTCCGCTCCATTGCTTCTCTAGTGAGTACCTAGACTCCAGAAAATCATAGTCTGTCCCCACAGCCAAACATCTCGAACGACTGACTCGTCCTCGCGTGTCCAAGGGGGAAGGCCTGCTTGGCCTCCAGGTTGATATTCCAGCCTTCATGGGCGGTGGGGCTTGGGACTACGAAATAACTCCTAACTCCCGTCGGATTGTGTGCATTTGTCGCTGCTACTTGCCCGTCCGGATAGAAGTTAAAAAGCCAGGCCAAGGCTCGGAATCTGGAGGTGGGGAATTACCCCAAGCCAAGGGTTTACCCCCTTCGGCTTTCCAGAACGGGCAGTCCGGAGCAGCAAGATTTGCGCAAAGAATTCCATATCTTTCCCCCACCGCTTCTGCAGAATTTAGACACCACTCCGTAAATTCTCATATGAACGGACTCATACAGTACCTCCTGCATTTTATTAGTCCTTGCGTCCAGCGGGTAAGATTCGAGTGCAGCTAAGTGTCAGCCATCGAGACGGCTCGGCCCGGCCCCTTCTTGCACTACCACCTCACATTGGCATTTGCCCTATTTAGAAAAGAATTTCTTCTAGTTACGAGCAGGACGCTGGAAAGCCGAAAGAGGGAATCCGGACAAGAAGGAGAATGTAAGGGGAAGGGCTTCTTGCTTCGAGCCCTTAGATTCTCGAACGAGTGGTTTACTGTCTGTCTCACGAAAAGTGTATTTTTGAAACATTCTGACCTAGATCTCTCTGGGATCAAAGTCACGGATGTCCTCAACAGCTTCAACATATACTCAAGCTGTATGTGACTACTCAGTCGTATGCTCTAAGAGGGAAGATACCGTGGGATTTTCGAGTCTGGGGGAAATGTGACCCGTTCTTGTGACGGGCCCTGAAGCCTCCGATAGCCATTCCTACTCAGCCTAACAGATGAGTTGGACTTCTGATTACTTTACTGAAGTCAAAGCGTATATAAATTTACAAGTCTCAATTGGCGGAAGAGGACAGCAGATGTTACCACCAGTATGCAGACCTTTGATTGCGCTAATTGCCGGAAAACAAAGTAACTAGCTAGCTCAATCACTTATCCCATCCATATCCACCATTTTGGTCGCATATCCGCGGGACGAAAAAGCAAAGGAGGCAATACAACCCATCATCTATCATCAAGAGATGAACTGACGAGAAGAACCCAAGAAGTGAACACCGACCCATTGTCTGTCATCCAAACGGAAACTGACGGAGACGAAGTTCAAAACAGATCATTTACCAACCATCACCACCACCTCCTCCATAGTGGTTCTCACCAGCAGGGGCAGCACCAAAGCCGTCACCACCAGAGCCGAAGTTGCCAGCATTGCCAGCAAAACCAGCGTCACCTCCTCCAAAGCCAGCCTCGCCGCTCTCCTCCTTTGGAGGTTGCTTGCATTTAACTAATTGAGATTAGTATGGGGCTTGCTAGTTGTGGCTGAGGAAGAAGCTTACCCTTGCTGTGGCCCATCTCCTCACAGTTAGAGCACTTTACACGGGACCAATCCTTTGGCTGATCAAAGTTAGTATGCGTATTTTTCCAATGTGTTGGGGTCCAGAACATAGGACAAGCCCTAGAGCCTAAATCAAAGTGGATATCAGGGCGGAATAAGACATACCTTGTCGCACTCCTTGCTCATGTGTCCGATAGCATCACAGTTACGGCAGATTAACTGCTTCTCATTTGTGCAATCTTGCTTTCTATGGCCAGTCTCACCGCAGTTGTGGCAAGCACCACCACCACCACCCTGAGGGCAGTCCCGACTGAAGTGACCGACTGTGGTTGTGTTAGTACATGTTGATTGTAGAGGAACTTGCTTCGATACATACCCTCACTGCATTTCTTGCACTCGACACCTTCAGCAGAGCGAGGCTCAGGACATTCCTTTGCACTGTTTAAGATGTCAGTGATGAGCAACGAACTTAGTTGGTAGGGCCTCTTACCCATGGCCAGACTTCTTGCAGTTACGGCAGGCAAACTTGTCAGGGCGAGGAGTAGGGCCTGCAAATGATTAGCTTTGGCTTGCGCAATGGAAGGGGCAACTTACAATCACGAACGCGGTGTCCAACTTCATCACAGTTATAGCACTTAACCTGAGCGCGCTCGGTCTCCATCTTGTCCTCGGGGCATGACTTTTGGGTATGACCAAGCTCGTTGCAATTGGAGCACTTGGGCATCTTGCAATCAGTTGGTTGACCGGCATCAGCTAGACGCTCCATGTTCTCCTCTGGAGAGCTTGGCCAGATGTCCATCTCCTTTGGAGCACGTGGCTTATCAGACCATCGCCAGGAGATTGCATAGGTCTTGCCAAGATTGCCTTGGAGGTCCATGTTGGTATAGGTGACGCTCAACTCCTTCTCGATTGCGATCAAGTAGATACCGACACCCTGAGTTCGGAAAGCATCCTCAAGTTGGGGGTACGTAACATCCTGGCAAGCCTTGACGTACATCTCCACAGCATCCTTGACATTATCAAGGTCACGCTCGGCAACAGCTTGCTTGATCAGCTCCCAGGCTTGCTCGCCCGAGACGTCCTTGACATGGGTACGATCAATCTTTCGGGGGTTCTTGCAACCGACGATCTGTGAAGTCTGTTAGAGGATGTTTTAATTGTTCTGGTGTGTGCTTACCTCATGGCCTTCTTCTAAGCAATTCTTGCAAATCGAGGGTGGCTTGTCGGGGCAGTCGGTCGCACGATGTCCAACCTTCTCGCAGATACGGCAGGTTCCAGAGAACTCACGAACAACGGTCTCGTTGGTGCATTCCTGCTTGGTGTGTCTAAGTAGAGGTCAGTTCAATGTGCCAAGGGCGAGTGAGGATGTGTGAATCTTAGAGTTGAGGAAGGGGGGGTCCGAAGGTGCAAGTGAAGGAAGTATGTGGAGGAAGTATGTGGAGGAAGTATGTGAAGGCGACTGTGAACTTGTCAAGGATTGAGTAGAGGGTGGAGGATTGCCCATTGAAAACTTACCCCTCTTGACCACAGTTGAAGCAAGCACGGGGCTTCGCAGGGTTTGGACAGTCGCCACGCATGTGACTGATATACTGTTAGCATATTGTCGAGCAACGCTAGAAGATGAACGTACCCCTCCTCGCCGCAGTTGAAGCAGCCTCCCGAAGGACCGCCTCCACCACCGCCAGCAGCATCTTCAAAAGCACCACCGCCACCGAAAGCATCACCATTGAAGGCACCACCAAATGAATTGACGCCACCATTGGTAGGCTCATTGAAAGTGGTGGTAGGTCCGGAGCCCCATTCGCCGCCTCCGCCACCAGAAGGTGCACTAGTGTCCCAAGACATCTTGTATTAAGTATTATCCGTAAGGAGGGCTGTTTGGTTTGTCTGCGGAAAGAGCTGGTTAGCGTTGTGATAAGATAAGTCTGAGGGAAGGTGATTGAGATGAGAGGCAATGGGAAGGGGCCAGCAGCAGCGACGCGTAGAAAACTTGCCAATCAATTGAGATTGAGCTCTCTCTAGGGAGAAGATGGTGGGGGTGATAGAAGTGAAGTAGTGGAATTGGAAACGTGATGTGGAATACGAACGTGTTTGTTGACACGATAGGCTGATGAGCCCAATGTAAACTGATCGGGCCTGGCAACGCGACCGGGAGATCGTTGCTGAAAACACGCCGCAGAGAACGAGACAGTTTCCAAGCAGACTCAGACAAGGTGAAGGGCAGAATGGAAGAGGAAAGGAGTAGATGGTGTGCTGTGCTGTGCTGCGCTGACCAAGGCCACCTCCGATTCCCTTTGCGCCCCGGCTGGGGATTGAGGGCCGACGATGTTGGAGGAGAGGAGGGAGAAACTTACAATTGGCAGAGTGTACTTCTTCAATGGCTTACCTCGCGAAGGACTCACGAGATACAGTTGAAGATCTTGAAGGTAGTTGGAAGAGGAGAGGAAGGGTTTGCGGGAAGAGGTTGTTGAGGAAAAGAAGGGCTGAACGGAACGGAGCGGCGGGGAGTTTATGTAGGCCTTAAGCGAGAATTCAACCCGCCTGAACCACCAAACGTGGAAGGAACCCTCTTCAGCTACCTTCTAGCGTCATCGACGACGAGCTCCCACCGCCTACCTAACTAGGTATTCACTGTGCAGAATAGTACAGGTGAGAGGGCAGGCAGGCAGGCAGGCAGGTAGACTGTTGCTTGATATATACATACATGTCTCTAAGGGGTAGGTATATACTTGAAGGACATATCTTGTATGTATAAAAGATCATCCATGACTAGTCATCTGCAAGAGCAGTCACAACAGACCCAAAGCCCAGAACCATACTCACAGCAGCTTCACTCCAGCTGGATATGAGCAGCATCGGCACTCGGCGATGATGCAAGTCCAAAGGAACCTCGGTGAGTTGGACCACTTCACATAGACATGCATCTCCGTTCGCTTGCCTTGAACCCTTGGTTATATCTGCAGCTTGCTAACCTTAGACAGGGCCTGCATATTACCACTTTCCCTTGGAAAGCAATTGACCAAGGTCCTCGACGAGTAACAGCTGGAACAAAAGAAGGAACAGAGACAGAAACAGGAAGGTCAATCACGCAGGCCGGGAAGCCAAACACCATGGCCACGGACATGAACGACTGCGTGGCACCACGACGAACAGCAATCGGAATAGACAAGTAGCTTTGAAGACAATCGACGACCTCTTCCTGCAAGAGCGAGTTTGAATTTAAAGAGGCGGACAACTCGGTCAAATACACATATTGGAGATACGGCCCAATACCTTGGGTCAATTGGCGGGCGCTGTGTTGATCTTGGCTATATTCATGGGCTTGTACTGGCTTCCTTGGGAGGCATTCAAGTCTGCCTTGAATTGTACTCCACGGGGACGGAAGATATCCAATCAATGCCCAAAAGTGGACATGGCACTTGGGCAAGGGATATATCGCATGCTTTACAGACCTGCAAGTGTAGGTCTTTGGAGGCGGTGTCAGATATTTGAGAGAGGTTTCCATGCTCATTCCATTCACGCAAGTGCCCTATCCATGGAAGACTCCTGCTGCTGAAAGGGATGGTGAAGTACGAAGCATCAGGTGGCCCGCAAGGGCGTTGACATAAGAATCAGGCACTGTAGCTGAATGGAGGAAAATCCTAGAAGTCTAAGACTTTGCTTCTCGCCGTCTGCAGGTGCTTCTCGCGTTGGAATCGGGTACTGAAGAGACCATCAGGATAACTATCCTCAAGCAGATCTCCACACACACACACACACACAGCCAAGAGAAACACAGCCGATACATACTCTCTTCTTGTTGCTTGACAGAGAACAATTGAATGAGATTCTGCCCAGTGGCGTCAAGTAGGGAGAGGAAATCCCCTCGTGGATAGATCGATCCTCAAATGCTGCAGAAAGAAAGCGTCTCCCTGTAAGAGTTCAGCTTTGTGGCAGACAACAGATCCAGATTTTTTTCTCCCTCAACAAATTAAGAAGTCCAAAGCTACCTCTCCAGGAAAGAAAAATACCAATAATCCGGGAAAGAAATATAATCCAACAAGTGGTGCTTGCAGCAGATTCCATGCGCTCTTCGAATGAACGCGCTAACGAAAATTTGACCTCTAAAAACACGGCGAGTGCCCAACACAGGGAAGGAAAACATGGAATCTCGTCTGTCTAGTAGGAGCACACAAGCAAAGCTAACTTCAATGCTATGCGTATCTCCCTCTGGTATCATCAGTCATGGTCGTGGCACTGGAGTGCATTCTTGATAGGAGAAGGACTTCGAAGACAAGAGGTGTCGTCGGTTTTACCACTTGGAGCCCCACATAGTTATCCAACCAGTCACAATCGGTCATTTTTTGTGGCTCGAGCGTCTTCAGGGGCTTCTAAATACACACTACCACCTGTACAATGGCAATGGCCCTCACTAAATTGGCGTTTGGCGGGGTATGTTTGCCCCGAAATCCCCAAGAAGGAGCTTGAATGAAAGAAAAGATCGCCATGCCATGGCATGTCTTCCCCTGTGAGCAATTGGACTCTTGGACCAGAAAGCTTGACATCGTCATATCAAAGAGTACCTAGGTATTTCAGCGAGCATATCTCCAAAACCCTGGGCCGCTTTGGTGACTCCTCCCCGTGCTCTCTAAGTCTTGTCGTGCCTGCTGTCCCCTGCCGCCACCACTGCAACTTGCAGAGAGCTCCCCACTCTTGCGACAGAAACACAGGCGGGAATGGAAAAGAAATACACAATGAACCCCGCAACCCAATTGCGCCATAGGATATAAAGGCAAGCTCTTCTCCTCTGTCTCTTTTCCTTCCAAGACCAAACACAAGCCCATTGTCAAATCTCCATCTCCAATTCACAATACCTCAATTTCCAAAATGTCTCCACCAGAAGGTCTCCCAAAGATGCAATACAGATTCCTCGGCCGCTCTGGTCTACAGGTTTCTGCCATTTCGCTGGGAGGATGGCTTACATATGGTGGCCACGTTGAGAGCGGTAAGTAAAGTCACATCGTCGATTAAGCAAAGACTAACTTTGAGAAGACAACACCTTTGCTTGCATGAAGGCAGCATACGATGTTGGAATCAACTTCTTCGATTGCGCCGAGGGGTACAGCGGGGGAGAGTCCGAGCGGGTGATGGGTCAAGCAATCAAGAAGTTTGGCTGGAAACGCAATGATCTCGTCATTTCAACCAAGGTAAGAACTTACATATGTTCCTCTCCCTCATCTCCAAAGGTCCTACTCCCAGATCATCAATTGACACCCCGGCAGATCAACTGGGGAGCTTCCCACGGCGATAACCCAGTCAACAACGTCGGACTATCACGAAAGCACATCATCGAAGGCACGAACAACGCCCTCGAGCGTCTGGGTCTCGAATACGTCGATTTGATCTACGCACATCGCCCAGACCGTAATACTCCCATCGAGGAGACAGTCCGCGCATTCAACTACCTCATAAATACCGGCAAGGCTTTCTACTGGGGCACGTCTGAGTGGAACGCAGACGAGATCGCAACAGCATGGCGCTACGCAGACAAGTTGAACCTGATCGGCCCAGTGATGGAACAACCCCAATACAACATGCTCGCCCGCGCCAAAGTCGAGACTGAATTTGCACACCTGTATGAAGAGACCGGACTGGGACTCACCATCTTCTCCCCTCTTAAGATCGGTATCCTGACTGGTAAATACAACGAGGGCATCCCCAAGGATTCCCGCTTGGGAAGCAGTAGCGACCCTTTCGTCATCGGCATGAACAAGCGTTTCGGCGACGATAGCTGGAAGAAGGATATTGAGATCGTGGCGAAGCTCAAGCCTGTTGCGGAGAAGTTGGGCATTACTCAGGCTTCTCTGGCTATGGCTTGGGTGCTGAAGAACAAGAATGTCAGTTCGGCTATTACTGGTGCCAGTCGTCCTGAGCAGATCTATGATAGCGTCAAGTCGCTGGATGCGATTGAGAAGCTGACACCGGAGATTATGGCTGAGATTGATGAGATTTTGGGGAACAAGCCTGCGGAGATGATTAGACGGTTTAACTAGAAAGATGATGCCGTAGAAAGATACAAATAAAAGCCATTTTACTTCATTCTCTAACTCTAAATACTGGGTTGTTGTTAGTTTTCTATTAGCTTGATTGTCTGTACTCCCCCAACTTGCTCTTCTCCTAAGCGACTATCTTTTCTGCAATGGCCCTAATTTATCTTCTTCTGTTTTCCCTCCCCAAATTCTATAAAGAACGGTTAAAAGTCTTCAGCACTTCCCTCCACTCCCCATACCCTAGCCACCTAAGTAAGTAAGCACCAAACACTAGCTCCATATCAATCCCGCTGCAATCCCGCTGCAATCCCGCCACTACCACCACCCTTTCAAAATCCTCCTCAATCTATCTTGACATTAAATCCCGCACCCTTCGGCGTGAGTCACCTTGATGCCACTAGAGCTCTCTAATTTAGCGGTACGGGAACATCTAGCCGTCTCCCATGTCTCCGCTGGCGTTTGGACCGAACCCCGAATTGAAAAGGGGGGCTCTTAAGCGAGTTTGTTTATTTGGGATACTCATTCCAACTCGGGTATCTTCAAGGGCTTGGTTAGGTGGAGAAAATAGGTTCGGTGGTTTTGCTATGTTTGGCAATTACCTCTGAAGCAGGATTGAGTTATGTCCCTGGTAAGTACAGAGACATAGACATGTACAAGTAGCCATGATGTGTTGTATGCGACCTTGTGTCTGCGCGGTGGTGTTTGTATGAATCGGGAGTTTGGAACAGCATGACATGACAACTATCTCACACCTCATCACATCTGCTGGCTTAGTAGCACAGATGAGTATCTGACTCTGCGTATCCGTATATAAAGACATTCCCTTGGTGTGTCCCGATCTCCTCTCATTTCATCCCAGTACAGAATCTTCATCTCCGTCTCTATCTTCTCGTCGAACTCACTCAACTCAAGTCACTCATCCCTTCAGAACTCCGTGGACGACGAACAGACGCTCCATCTAGCCGAAAAGAGGACGGAATAGAGTGAAACAGCACCAAGACGGACAGCAACATGAGTGAAAGCAATCAACCCAATCCCAATGGCAGTGGAAGCGGAGGAAGTAATGGGAATGGAGGAAATGGCAATGGAGGTTCTGGTGGCAGTGGAGGGAGTGGAGGGAGATAGGACATCTATCTGGGCGACTCATTGCGCATGTGAAGCTGTGCTCTGATCATCAGAAAAGGGAGAAGGAGAGCTTGCCAATATGCCCAGTGCAGTATTTAGGTGTTGAGATTTGGATGTGAAATCTGCACTTTTTGGCTTTGTGCTTGATTGTACATTGTTCCACGTCTTGAAAGGCCTTGCTTTTTTCTCCCAATTCCATCCATATGTGCACCGTGTTCGTAAGAACATTTTTGCAATCTTGCGTCGGCCGCATGTACACCATATCCACACCAGCGCCAGGCTAAATATCAACCAATATATACTCCAATATACAACCCCAAAGTGGCAGTGACAACATTCCAAAAATTACTCTGTAGATATATCTCTCCTGGGTGGGGCAGTCACAACAGGAGCTGGTCTCGCCATATCCAAATCTGCCCAACTCTCATTCCCGGCATTATTCGTATTCCTGTTCATTTCCTCATGATATCCCGGCGGATCCTGCCTTTGGGTGTCGATCGTATTCAATTCCACCACCTGTCCATCCCTCGTCCCAGGTCTCGAGACGGAGACCTCTCGCACAGCTATCCCGTCATTGCTTCGTATACTCGGAGGCTTCGACCCGGGATTATACGGCGGAGGCGCCTCGCCCCTCTCATTCAAACCCTCCGTCCTCTCATCAATTCGCTGTACCTGCCCAGCTCCTCCACCTGCGTGAGCTCGTCGCATAGCACCCCTCCCCATCCCGAAGCGGTTTCGTAGACCCTCTACGTCTTGCGCCAATGCCCGCTGACTGTTCGATCTCAGGATATTGGCTTTTTGCTTCTTGCGCTTGCCGATGTAGAGCATGACTACTACGAACAACACAACGACGATGGCGACTATTACGAAATAATAGTTGAACATCCCGTTGGGATTCCGTCCATTGCCGTCGTCTGAGCTGGTTGTTGAGGCTGGGGCATTGCTTTGCGTGGAGGTGGGAGATGGACTCGAGGTTGGTGAGGGGGAGGTGGTTGATGTTTGGAATGTATTTGGTGTGGTGTTGCTGAGTGATGTTGCGGTGTTTGAGGGAGGTGAGGATGAGGGGTTCGTGAGCTGTGCAAAGGAGGAGGAGGGGAGGATGGCGGAGAGGAAGAGGATTGCGGGGGAGAGTTGGAGAGACCGTGAGCAGTGGCAGGTTGTCCTCCTCCTCGAGGCCATGGTTTGATATCGAAAATAGAAATAGATAGGGTAAATAAATGCAAGTAGATACCAGGAAGGAAAGACGGCAGGAGAGGTGTTGAAGTACAGTAGCTCGATCCTGGTGTAAGAGAAGAAGCTATGGCGCAGTCTTGGAGAGCTTCATTGACGTTTCGTTATACTCATCCATGAGCCGGGGCAGAACATTTTCGCCGAAGATCCAGTCTCTTTGGTGTTTGAAGTGAAGCAGATAAGAAAATGAGAAAAAGACGAAATGGAGGAAGAGGAGAAGGAGAAGGAGTGGGAAGTTGATAGCATCATCGGGGCGTGATAAATGTCGCAAGATAGAGTACCACATAATTTATCAGCACGGCAATTGATGGCATTGGAGGAGGCTCATGTTTCCATGCAGCAGCAGCCCCGAGTCGGATCTGCCGGAATGCAAAAGCTTGAGGTCAATGGCTGCCCCTCATTCGATGGAAGTGGAAGCATCCCTGTCGATTTCGCAATGACCTCGTTCAAGCGTTGAAGCTAGAAGACTGCCTGCCGCCTCAGCCTTTTGGAATCACAAGACAACAAAACAAAAGCGACGCTGCTCGATCCGATCGGACACGAGAGTAAGAACAGAACATACACATTCCGAGTTATCCAGATCCTAAAGGATAAAGATGCCGAGAGCTATCAGAGGTTAGTATCAAGATCCCTTCAGCTTCACGTCTTTACTTTCCCGGATGCGGGCTTTCTTTCAAAGCTAACAGCACCAGGTGTCCTGGTGGAGTGTGATCCTTCTATCAAGTCTATCATCGTCAAGATAGATGCTGGAGATCACGCTTTCATTGTCGAAGAGCTCGATGATCAGACTTTGGTGATCAAGGAGAACATGCTTCCGATCTTGAAGCAGAAACTGGACGACGTGCGTTCCTTTATTATGTTTTGAAGTGGCAAGACTGACCGTATCAGATTCTGAGAGAGACTCAAACTGTGGCGGACGAGTCAGATATGGACTAGACGGGGACTCCGGCAATGCAGGAGAGGCTAAGGGACGTTCCTCTGTGAGCATGGCGTTATAGGCGTGGAAACTGGCATGGCAGCAAGGCGTTGATACCAGACGGTCATTTGAAGCATATGGCTTTGAGAAATAGAATTCCTTGTGACCTGGAATGTGTTTCTCGTCAATGCATAGCATAATCAAGCACAGCAAGCCCATCAGAAACAAATACCGCATGAAACATGGGAACAACCGTTTCTTGGTTTCTGATTTCAACTCCAGCAGTGGCTGGCTCTCGTATTGTACACTTTATACATGCTCTAAAACTACAAGTCTACGCTTCTGGTGCCGTAGATGTAGATGTCGTAGTTGGGCCTGTCTCTGCAACTCCCGCACCTGGCATAGGGAGAGGATCCTTTCGTCTAGGCCTTTTCAATTCCGCCAAAGTAACCCCATCCAACTTTGTGATACCAACAACTGGCGGATCTCCTTTCTTTACGAACTCGTACATCCCTAGTTTCAAATGTTAGCAGCTGCCATTGAGGAGAGAGGCGTGGTAAAGCCATACCAGGCATCTTATTCCCAGCTATTCGGAAAGCATCTCTTGCCACTTGCTCGTGGATATCTCCCTTCAATTCAAAAATGACCTTGCTAACAGCAATTCTGGAAGCCCAATGATCGAAACTTCCCTTTCCTTTACCCATACGGACCTGGAGAGACATTAGCCTTAGGTCGACCAATTTCCTCCCGAGAAAAACATACCTCATTACCACTGCTGTATACACCAATGCTTGCACAAACTCTCTTGTACAAACGGTAACGCATCCCCTTTAGTCGGACCTTTATAGCATCCTCTCCAATCTTTAATTGCGATGCGCTGACCCGGCGATGGTGGTCTGCCATTCTCAACCCATAATCTCCCCAGACCATCGTTGTTCCTCTCGCAGAACCTCCTGTTGGTACACGAGGACGACCTTTCCGTGACCGCTTCTTCTCTGGCATAGTTGGCAGCAGCCAATTCCCTTCGCGGGCTGCTGTACTCGAAAAGGGACGACGGGAGATGGAGGCATTCTGGGATGAAGCTGCTTTATTCGAAGAGGCGAGTAGGGTAGCACTGACTGGACGTAGAGGTGTCGAGGCTATCGAGAGCCTGTCGAAATGAGCTGCTAAGCTCAAGATATTTCGGAGCTTCATGGTTGCCGATTTGAATTGACTGCTAAAGTAAAGCTCTCAAGATTTCTTGGGATATTGAAATGTTGCTGCCTCGCCAATGCCCGATATTTAGGGCCAAAATCAATTAAGCTGCCTGACGGGGCACGGCCCCGTCGCGCTTTCTCGTGTAATCAGTCGCGTCGAGCCATCATCAACTTCGACCCAAGCTAGAAATCTTTCGTCGACAATTCCCTCACAACGCGACGGGATATTGGGACATGAAGACTTTGTTTGTACCGATAGCAACATTCAATTCTTGAAAGAGACATAAAGTTGTCATCATGCCTGCCGACATTCGGAATTTTTTTGGAGGCAAGAACAACACACCTATTCGGGAGAAGGAGACCAAGAAGGAAGAGGACTCTAAGAAGAAGAGAAGCAGTCAGTTCCACCGCCTGACCCATATTAACCACTCTGCTAATAAAGTTTAGAAAGCCGAAAGGTCATCGAAGATAGTGACGATGAGGAAGAGCCGTATGAATCCATCTCCTTTACTTAAACTTACTAGCTCACATTAGCAGACCCAAGAAGGCAACACCAAAACCTGCGGCGAAGAAAGTCGTGTAAGTCATCTTGTTCAGCTCACTATACACTTGCTAACAGTCTATCTAGGAAGAAAGAATCCCCAAAGGGCGAAGAGACAAGTACAGCCGATTACTTTGCCTCCAACACGAAGCCCAAACCTGCCAAATCTACACCTGTGAAATCGAAGGCACCCCCGAAAGTCGAAAACGGCAGTCGATCATCTGCTCGCAAGAAGAAGACCACGACATCATACAGCGAATTGCAGGATAACGACGATTTTGCCTTCTTGGACGATGGTGATGACGCCTCAGATGATATTTTTGCCGCAGATGTCAAGAAGTCTGGCAAGAGGAAGGACGATGGCTATGTTGAGATAGAAAGTGATGATGAGCCAGTAATTCAGCCCAAGAGGACAACAACAAAGGGAAAGGCATCCCCGGCTAAGAAGAAGGAAGATATTGAGATGAAGGACACAGATTCATTTGTCATGGTGGACGAGAGTGACGATGTGATGGTTGTCGACAAGCCAGCGCCGAAATCTGGAGGCAAGAAAAGGAAATCCCTGGACTTGGAATCAGATTCAGAAGAGGACGATATCATTCCTGCCACCAAATCTGGCAAGGGCAAGTCGGCGAAACAACCCCCCGCGAAGAAAGCCAGAGCTCCCAGGAAGACCAAGGACGCAGAGCCAGAAAGCTCAGAGGTACAGGCCATTCTCGACAGTATCCCGACTGTTCGAGCACCTACACCTCCACCCAAGGATTCAGATGCCAAATTTGACTGGAGGAAGGCTGGCGCTGGTGGAGGTAATTCAGGGGCCCCACCTGCAGCAGGCTCAAAAGATATACCCACAGGCGCAGACAACTGTTTGGCTGGTATGACCTTTGTTTTTACGGGACTGTTGGAGACACTGTCCAGAGAAGAAGGCCAGGAGCTTGTCAAACGCTACGGAGGCAAGGTCACCAGCGGTCCAAGTGGTAAGACGAGTTTTGTTGTCCTCGGAAGCGATGCTGGACCAAGTAAACTTCGAAAGATTCAAGACCTGAAAATTAAGACTATCGATGAAGATGGTCTCTTTGCGATCATCAGTAGGTTGCCTGCCAATGGTGGAGATGGGAAAGCTGCCGAGAAGAATATGGAAAAGAAGAAGGCAGAGATGGAGAAGATCAAGAAGGAAGCGGAGGAGATGGAGAGAGAAGAAAATCGAAAAGCTGCCGAAGCTGAAAAGGCTGAAAAGGAGGCCCAGAAAGTCGCCAAACTCAAGGGGACCCAGGCAGCTGTCCCTGTGCGCAAGATCGACCCAAGCTCGCAACTCTGGACGACAAAATATGCTCCAACCTCTCTCAACCAGATTTGCGGCAACAAAGGCGCCGTTGAGAAGATTGGAGAGTGGCTGAGAGGTTGGCCGAAGGCTCACAAGTATAATTTCCAACACAAGGGTCCTGATGGACTTGGTGGTTACCGGGCAATTATCATCCATGGTCCGCCCGGCATCGGAAAAAACGACTGCAGCACACTTAGCTGCGAAGCTATCTGGGTATGATATTATTGAAAGCAACGCTAGTGACACTCGAAGCAAGAAAATGGTAGAAGCGGGTTTGAACGAAGTGCTGAACAACACCTCTCTGCGTGGATACTTTGCTGGAGATGGCAAAGATGTTGATATTCAGAAGAAGAAAATTGTTTTGATTATGGATGAGGTTGATGGAATGTCTGCTGGAGATCGCGGAGGGGTGGGAGCTCTCGCAAAGGTTTGCAAAACAACCGACATCCCCATGATCCTGATCTGCAACGAGAGAAAGCTGCAAAAGATGAAGCCATTCGATTTTGTCACATACGATATGCCGTTCCGAAGACCAACCAGCGACCAAGTCAAATCACGCATTGCCACCATTTGTCACAGGGAAGGTCTGAAGCTCCCAATGGCAGTCATTGAAGCGCTCATCGAAGGTAGCAACAAGGACATTCGGCAGATCATCAATATGATATCCACGGCTAAGCTTGACCAGACCGTCATGGACTTTGATCAAAGCAAGGCTATGTCAAAAGCTTGGGAGAAGCATGTCGTCTTGAAGCCTTGGGATATTTGTCACAAATTGCTTGGAGGAGGCATGTTCGCTCCGTCTAGCAAAGCCACCCTCAACGACAAGATCGAGCTGTACTTCAATGACCATGAATTCAGTTACTTGATGATTCAAGAGAATTACCTCAGTACCAAACCTGCTCTAGCTTCTAACTTGAGTCCCCGAGAAGCAAGACTCAAAGCCTTGCAGCTTGCAGACCAGGCGGCAGAAAGCATCAGCGATGGAGACTTGGTGGACAGGATGATTCACGGTTCACAGCAGCAATGGAGTTTGATGCCAACACACGCTGTCTTCAGTGCGGTCAGACCTGCTTCGTTCTCAGCTGGACTCATGACAGGGCAAACAGCTTTCACAAAATGGCTGGGTAACAACAGCAAGCTTGGAAAGCTGAGTCGATATGTGAAAGAGATTCAATCACACATGCGACTCCGAACCTCTGGAGATCGCCATGAGATTCGCCAACAGTATCTTCCCGTGCTTTGGACTCAAATGATCAAAAGGCTTGAGGTTGAAGGCAAGGACTGCGTGGAAGAAGTCATCGACTTGATGGATAGTTACTTTCTTACGAGAGATGACTATGATTACATCATGGAGCTTGGATTGGGACCTCAAGATCAAGAGAGAGTCCACCTAGAAACCCAAACTAAATCATCCTTCACCAGACAGTAAGTGAAAAGCAGGACGTATTTTAGGATCGGACTAACATGACTAGGTACAATGCTCGAACTCATCCACTGCCATTCATGAAAGCTAGCAATGTCATGGCACCTGCAAAGACGACGAAGCAAGCACCAGATCTCGAAGAAGCCTTTGAAGAGGAAGTCGATGAAGCCGACGTTGCCGAGGTCAAAGATGACGACGAGGAAACCGATCTGAAAAAAGACAAGTACATCAAGCAACCAAAGGTCAAAAAGGCAGCCGCAAAAAAAGCTCCAAAGAAGAAGGCGGCAAAGAACGACGATGATGAAGAAGAAGAAGAGGATTCCGAGGAGGAAGTCAAGCCCAAGAAGAGCAAAGCCAAGCCCAAGGCAAAGCCAGGAGCAAAGGGAAAGGGAAAGAAGTGATATGACTAGTCTGTGTATGAGTACATATTGCATGGTTTAGGAATTTGGCGGGTTAGCGTGGCTGATTTAGGGTTCTATTGTCAAATAGCAGTATGCAGTGGAATGCGAAGAATATTTCTGACATTTCCTTTGTTTACTTGTTTTACTTGTTATTGCCCTTGTATTTTGAACTGTTCAGGTTGCATATCTAACAAGTCTGGGTTGGTGGTAGTGCCACCAGCGCTGACGGGAATAAAAAGTCTCAATCTCGAGTCACTACCTACGTTCAGCTGTGTAGCTTTCTCCAGACGACTTCCTTGTTCATGCATGTGTCGGTTCTGTTCTATTTCTTTCGGCAGAGTACTGTAATAGTAGATGTGGAAACAGCCTCAAGCAACGACCCCAGTAGTACGGAAGTGCGTGATTGTTCTCTGTTGTGGATCCATTGTACGATGGCTTCAAGAAGTATAAGTATGAAGACCAAGTTTTGGCTGTTTGGAATATCTTCTTTCTTCATGGTCATCTGCATTGAAGACTACGAAGAGAACATCCATTCGAGTGCCAGTACCACCGAGTCCCCAAATTTCAACCACAAAGCCCTCCCACATCCAGAGACTGCCAAGTACGCAATGGCCGACCAGGAATCAATGCACAAGCAATTCGAGTTGATGTCAAACTCTTCTTACAACATTTCTGCCCAGTGCCTTAAATTGCGCAGTTTTAATCCGGCCGATCCACAAGATCTTATTGCATACGAACAGATCTACAGTGATCCCAGAAACAACTTCGTCGGTGCCACAGATACACCTTTGCTGCATGGTGAAGCATTACTTAAAAACATAGTGAGGAAAAAAAGGGACGAGAAACAGATCAAGTTTATGGTTATCCTCAAGACAAGAAGCCCCATCTATAAAGAAGGCCCCCTGCGGAAATGAAAGTCACAGGCGGAGGCGAGCTGATCGGCTTTATCGACCTTAACGAACCACAAGCAGATGGGATTAGCGAAGTTGCAGGGACTATACATTGGAAATATAACGATCACCCATGCTATGGAAGAGAGGCCTTCCACGCTCTGTTTGACCATGCTTTCAGAAGCCTTTACCGACGGCAGCTATACCTCGAGACCAAGGCTACCAGTACTGTTTTCATAGATATGATGGAGTTCCTTGGTCTCGCGCCTCCGAAGCTCCCTGGAGATGAATTCTTGAACCTGGATCCTTCCGGTGAGAGTCTGAATTTCACTTTCAATGCCGTGACTTGGGAGATAGCAAAGCGGGAAAAGAACCTCCCCTCCCTACTGCGTTTTCGTCGTCCACCTGTATTTAAGTAGTGTTCATGTCATGAGCTTTGTCATTGCTTTCTTGTTGCTAATTGCCATAATCTATGTTCTATTATTCTCTTTGTCTCTCAACTCTGCAAGAGACCCGTTAGTGCAGATCGTTGTCAACACATGGTACTCTTATTCCATACCAAATCATCTAATCAGTGTGCATTTCATATTTCCATGATATAAATGATTGTGTTACCTTGTCGTGTCTTGCAGGTGTGAACTGTACCTGCATAAATCTGCTGCATCACTGCATAAAATGCAGGAACCCGCCGAATTCAAGCAGCTTGAGAAAGTAAAGTCCAACAACTCGAGTACGGATTGCGGATCCGGGCCACTGAAAATCCCGTTTGCGTCTTTGATGGTGATTTTGGTGGCTGGGCGTTACAATGTGATCATTTCTCATCCCTAAATCTTTGTGTGGCGTTCGCATTCCAGCTGCTCAAAGGGCTCGAAAAGATTACCACAATGAAATCAGGTCTTGGCAGCTCAGTAGTGGCTTTGGAAATTGGATTTCATTGTTCTTGTCAGCCCTCCAAAGTGGTGACGGTGTGAGTTCTGTCGGCTGGCCCAAGTTGGGCTCAAACTGACTGGCACACGGTTTTTCTCGGCCCACGCTCCTCCTCTCAACTTCTTAGCTACCCTCGTCAAGTCTGCCGCTCTTCTTTGTTCCTTCTAATGTGATGATCGTGAGGTTCCTGCGTTGGCGTTGTCGGGTGAGTTTCGCCAGTGCGACAGGAATGCGAAAGGCATTCCTCACCCACACCACACCACATATCAACCACAATCCCAATGTTCCGCCCCCTTTCAATATTGCAGACATTAGGATGGCTGGTCAAAGGAATCATTTCTTTGTTTCCTCAATGAGCAAATCATCGCCCATCACGTGTGGGGGATCTACCCCATCAGAGACACCTGCATTCCAGCTCCCTATTGTGGGAATAGTGCATTATAATGTAAATGGCGGGTTGGATTTCGACGGAACTGATCTTGCATAAGTATCTCCTCTCGGACTGTTTTGTATGTTTGCTTTCCCAGATCTCACACCAGATTCCTCACCTGCATAAGTATCTCATCTCCTGCATCACATTTGCAAGCCATCGGGACATACTTTGAAACTCAGCCTCTCGATCACAACAGCCTGACTCAGTATGTCATTCCCTGCCGTTGCCTCCTACTCGGCCGATAAGGTCCCCGACATGTTTGTGCAAGGCTATGAGGAACTCGGCAGCGACTTCTTTGACCAGTTCCTCACTTACAGTCCTGCCGACGAAGAGACTACCGACTACCCACTAACAGAGTCCACCTTTTTGAAAAGGCCGGAGAATCGTTTTGGAGGCGCCTCTTTGAGCTCCACCGACGACGAAAACAAACATGTGGTTGCCCAAGAACCATGGCAAGGCGATTCTTGGGCGGTGGAGGATGAGAATGTAGCCTCACAATCAGCTCCAGCTTCAGCTGACCAGTTCTACACCTCTAGAAGAGCCGCGATTTCAGATAGCGAGTTGCTCAGCCTCGAAGGCATCTACTTAGAGTCTCCTCAAATCCCCGCACACACCCAAACATCTCTACCCTCTTCTCCAACACAAGGCCTGTTACCTACGCTGCGAAGAAGGAGCCGCATTGTCGAGTCTTTGTCAAAGACCTTCAAAAAGGCAACCGCGAGCCTCGACAAAAGCATTCTTCGAAGTCCCATCAGAAAAGCAAAGTCGAACCCAGCAATGATGCGAATGACCCATCAGAATAACAGCAACCTGGATCTCTGGGGACAGAAGTTTGGTCTTGAAGCTGCCAAGTTCAACTTCGATTTCGAACAAAATGATACGCCTCTTTCGCCACCATCGTCTGCCAGAGCGCCAGGTGTGCTACAACTATCGAACTCGGTCGATCCTCAGAAGGGAGAGCTGATTAACGGGCTCTCATACAAACATACTTTGACGCAACACATGTCTCGTCCATCAGCATACGATACGCCTCTGTCGACTCCGACTTTGGACCGTTATCCATCACGACGAACAAGTCAACAATTACGTTCAGACAGCGCGCTGTTTCCAATCACCCCTCAAGCTCAAAATGCTTCTTCATCGTGGTCGCAATTACCGGGCTCTCCCGATTTCAACACCTACGGCAACTCGTCGATATATCCTGAAATTGATTCACCCCTCTGGTGGAATCATGCTACTACAGCGCCGATGGCTCAACCATCCCCCAGCAACTTCCATACCAACCCTCAGCGGTCGAGCAAAAGCCTAGCATTGCAGCTGCAGAACGATTTAGCCTACGACAGTAACGATATTGGATATAATCCTTCAGGCATGGCCAACGGACTGATGATCCAAATGCCCGACACCTCCGCCCAGCAATCCTTTGTCATGGGCTCTTCGCCCATGCTCCTACCACAAGGCTATTTTCCCAGCTCTCACTCTCAGCCGCACCACCACCAACAACACCAGCGAGCAAACCACAATCGACAAGCCTCTCACCACGCCCGGTCAAGGCACCCCCAGCAGTCCAGCCCCATACGTAAGAGTCGTTCAGGATCCAGTGGTTCCGAATCGCCCTCTCCCAATTCCTCGTCGCCGGCAGCCTTCCATGTTAGGAAGCGCAAGACGCCCAAATCAAGTAAACACTCAACCCCCAGGACACCGACTACAGGCACCGTCGACTTTGTCAACTATACGCCCAGTGATAGTAGGGAGATCCTGACAGGTGTTGCGCCGAGTGGCTCTTCCAAGACGAAAGCGAGGAGGGAGAAAGAGGCTCTCGACAAGAGGAGGAAGCTATCCCAGGCTGCGCTCAGAGCTGTCAGGGCGGCTGGAGGTGATGTCGATAGCCTCGTTGAACAAGGTCTTTTCGTATGAGCGTCTCATTTGCTTTCCTTTTCTTGCCATTACTAAACAGATTAATACTTTTCTAATACTTTTTGTTGATATGGGGAGGCTGAAAATGAGCATGTAAACAGTAGTGAGAGAATACTTAATAACTAGCAAGGAATTAATTACAAAATATACAATACCTTCCTGAACCTCTCTCCCATCTCCTGTGAGTTCCAAGACAGATTACTGGAATGCAACGTCTGGGGTTTACTGCTAGCTTTTGAGGTTGATTCAAGTCCCTGTTCCTGCTGCCTTTCTCGGTTGCTCACCCCTTTCAATCCTTTCAACTCGCCTATGAATTTGTGCGACCGTTCTGTTTGCAACTTGTAGCACCAAGCTTGGCTTTGAAATTACGGCTGAATTCAATTATCAACAATGAGTCTTTGCAAATTGTCAACACTGATTTACTTGGCGAGGTCGTCGTTGATTTTCACATTATTTAAGTTGTCCACCTGTGTTTCAGGCCCCTGCCTAGTCATCACCCAAAATGAAAGTTGGGGAGCCTGTCAGCGTCCTCAAGTCCACTAACCCTGCCTATTAAGTACACATCGTACCGCTACCAAGGAGTTGGCTGTGCTGACCACCCCAGGACCCCAGATACCGTAAACCCGCACGCATTGGATTGAACATCCCGACATTTTTGATGACATCGCCAGCCCTACAAGAGAACGACCTCCTGCACCGGGCCTCATAATCTACACCCATGATTTCAGAACAGCAGCGCAATAGAGCTTTCATTCGATGTCGAGAGACCGCCTCCCGAGCTGGGCTATTTTGAGACTTTGCGGCTGGCAGCCAGGTTGGCGATTGGTGCAAGGGATGGGGGCCGTTTCTTGGCCAGGATCTCAGGGCTGAAGTTCATCTGAAATGATCTCTAGCACCGAAATGGAATCTCCGTCATCTCCTCTTCTGCTTCTGTACAGTCAGTACATGTCATTTCTACGTGTATCGATGGCTTCATCTCAGTATTTGCATTGCATCTGATCACTTTGTTGCTGTTTCATCCGCGATATCCAACATCGAAGCGCCTATGTGATCAGCCTTGCCGCGGAGAGCCTGACTGACGCCGCGTGAACCAACAACCAGGTACCAAGGTACTGTGCCGCGTTGCAGTCGTCCGGCGACGGTGACACAATCCGGACACAGTGCAGAGAGTCATAAGGAAGGGCGATACTTGTGGAGGAAACAACATCTGGGCTGGGATAGGCGTTGAGATCTTCTAGGCTTCCCTCCAGGGCTGGCAGTCAGTCACTGGCAGGTTCAGGCGTGCGCGCGCGGGGCGATTGAATTGTGCTAGGTGAGCCAAGATTCGAATCCTTCAATATGTGTTGTTGCTTTTCAGTGCTGCCTGTTCTGACATCTTCCCAGCAGTTCTTACGTTCGTTACAAGTTCGCATCATTCGTTACTGTACCTGGGATAATACATCGAGAGGGGGAAGCAGATACGTTAGGGCATGGCCAATTCTGGTTCAGGCGATGGCTACCCCTACCCGTGGGGCGGTTCCAGTCCGAATAGGAGACCGGACTTGAGGCATCAGGGCTCGTCGATATCGGATGTTAGTTCGTTGGGCGGGTATCAGCATGATCATAGAGATTCCGTGGTCTCGCTACCTTCGCCGACTTCAGAACATCCTAGGTCACAATCAAGAGATGAAGTGGATATCAGCCGGGTTCAGATATCTTCGGGTGAGAATTCGGGGATCATGTCGCCCTCTGAGGGCTCCAGGAGTCATAGCAGATTGTCAGAAATGCTTCCAGAGACACTACGGGTCGGCACACCCTCTCCGACTATCAGATCGGGATTCAACATGTTTCGGAGTTCGCAGTCTTATGAGCCCATATCCACTCCCAACGCTGGACCAAGCAAATCTACGAGGTCCTCGAGACGATTTTCGAGCAGAAAAAGTGGCTCGAGTAGTTCTCTGCTAAACATGAAGCATGGCACGATTCACGAGGGGGAGGAGATTGACATGAGCTTGTTAGGATCTGCTATGCCTATGGGATTGGCCACACACAAAACGGCCTATTCTTCTGTGGATGAAGAAGACGCAGAGAATGCGACCATCCTGTCACCCATGGCATTCGATGTTTCGTCATTTACTGGACCTCCGCAAAATGAGGAACAACTAAGAGTCGTCAACCGACAGGAAGCAGCCGGAATTCTTACTGGAGGTTTAGGTGCGGGCTGGAAACCAGATACTACCATCAAAAGTACAGATCTGTATGCCAATGCACCCATAACCCCAAAAACTCCAGGAGGTCTAACTCGTGGTATGTCGTTTCGGAGCCCATCGTTCAGGCGAAATCCAGGATTGACAAGGAAGCAAACGGTGCGAGAACTGGGTCAGATCGAAGCCAACAAACGAGGAGAGATCATCGAGGTCATTGTGGAAGAACCTACATTTGACATCAGCTCTTTCGCTGGCGACAGTTCTGCATCTGTCAACTTTGACCAAATCGAAGGGCAGACCGGAACACGTAAGAATACCATTCCTGTAGCCACAGTGGAGGTGTTCTACCCGCAGGATAACTGGAAGCCATTTTCTATGCGGTGGCCATACATAACAGCACTCATCGTGGTCTCGATTGTCCTGGCAGGTGCTCAAGAATACCTGCTTCGGAAGGGGGCCATATACCATTTCACTTCCCCGTCAGAACTAAGCACGTGGAGTTACTTCACGTTCAAGTATCTACCGACGCTGGTTGCTGTCTCTTTTGGTGTCTTATGGCAGGTGACGGACTTTGAGGTCAAGCGATTAGAGGCATATTACCAGCTTTCTAGGCAGGGTGGTGCTCTGGCTGCTGAGTCCATCAATGTGAGCAATCATGCACTCCTGAATGGGTGAGATATTTGCTAACTCTATACAGGTCGACTACATCACTTTCTTCAACTTTCTTCGTCCTATCAGAGCGCTTCAATTTAAGCATTATGCAGTTGCTGTCTCGTCGCTCGCAACCCTGATGGCAGTATCACTCGTCCCTACCGTTCAAGCTGCTTCGATTGAGCTTAAGAAGAGTCGACGCTCAGAAGATCCCCAATATAAGGATGAGCAAGAAATCGTTATCAACGCAATCTTGTCCCGCATACTGAGTGGCGTTTTAATATTCATTGCTGGACTCGGTTCCTTCCTCGTGTGGCAGCTCGGGACTCGTCCGTCTGGTCTGGTAGCCGATGTGAAGGGAATTGCTGGTATCGCAGCCATGGCTAATAGAAGTCATATTTTGATGGATTTCAAGAACATGGACACAGCAACACCCGAGTTGATCCATCAGACACTCAAATCCCATCGATACTCTCTCAGGAACTCATCACTGGCTCCTGAAGACAAAGTGCCTCTCACCCAAGAAGAGAAAGACAAATACGATCAACGAACCCGACAAGCGAATCCTCACCCTCTAATGCTCAGGCTTGTAGCTGGAATTCCCTTTATCATCGGCATGTTCCTCTTCATGGTCGCAGTCCCCATCATCCTCTTCATCAAGTTCGCAAACCCCCTCACCACAAAAGCACCTTGGTTCCTAACCGCACTCGCCGTCTGCATCAAGCTCGCATGGGGCACTCTCGAAACCGACGTCCGCATGATCGAGCCCTTCTACATCCTCTCCAAACGCCACGCCTCCCCCAAAGTCCTCACTCTAGACTACACTGCCATGGCTTTCGGGTGGATGCCCATCCGTGCCTTCGCTAATGGGCACTTTCTCGTCGCTCTCGTTGGTCTCGGTTCCGTGTTCGCAGAAATCCTCACCATCTGTTCCACCTCCTTCGCGAACGTCTCTGGTGCCAGGTTTGTCAATGGCCGCCCAGGTCCAGGAGGTCCAGATCCCAACTCGCACCCACCCCGCTCCCAAGGCTCCTCAGAGTCCGACTCAGGCGAAGAAACTTTTCTTTCCTTTTGGCTCTCCTTCGGTCTCGCCATCTTCATAATCTCCTTCCTCTGCCTCGTCGCGACACTAGTCTACTCACGCCGTCGCCACCCCTTCCTCCCGCGCCAACCCAATACCATCGCTTCCATCCTGGCGTTCATCCACCAGAGCAAGATGCTATACGATTTCGTCGGCACGGAGAAGATGAATAACGACGAGATGGTGAGGAAGCTGGCTAGTGTCGGGAAGACGTATGGGCTTGGCTGGTTCATTGGGAGGGATGGCGAGATGCATTGTGGTGTTGATGAGGAGGAGTTGGTCAGTGATTATAAACATGGTGATGATGCGCGGAAGGCTAGTCAACCGTGGAGAGATTTTAATGAGTTCTATTAGGGGTGGTTGCTTGCTGTTAGGTGGGCTTTTGGGGTGGAATGGGTTGGGATGGGGTGGGGTGGAGTGGACCTGGGTGGTGCATTTAGGTGTCAGGTTGGGTATAGATACCTGGTATTTGTAAAAAGGGGTTAACTATGTGTATTTGGCATTGCGCCGGTGTGGATCTGTCATGATCGGTTGCATATTTGGTGTATCTATTTTGGCATTGTATGATGATTGCATGGGCTGGAATCTAGCTATAGATAGATCGTACAATATGAATGTAATATTCTTTTCTCTCGGAGACTCTTACGATCATCGACCTCACTTTAAATGGTTGCGGTTCAAACATCAATCGACAACACAATTGAGGGCGGTAATTTGATGTCCGTGGCTTTCTACTCCGATAACTTGAACAATTGCTGTGTAGATAGGCAGATAATTGGTAGAGAAGAAGCCTGACAGCAATATGAAATCGTCAGATCTCACAGCTCCCTAACATGGCCATACATTCATCACCAATGTAGAAAGCTTAAACTCCATATTTCTGACATGGAATAGGTTGATTAAATATATAGATTCTCGCTTACAGGAATAAGAGAAGCTTGAAGAGCGCTCATGTGCCTAAAAGTGATTCAGATAATAGGACATTGCCAGTGTTGAATCACTGGTATATATGAAACCATTATTTTGGAATTTTGGAACCAGTTCTTTTTCCAGACTGAATGCCAGAATACCAAATCCATCTCTGAGTTTGATGACGATTGATCGCCAAGAGGCTGAGCTAGACTACAATATAAACATTTCTTCTCCGATCTTCTCTACATCAACATCAACATCAAGATGTACAACCCACCCCAACCAACCCTACTCCAAAACCCCACCTCCCTTCCCATCTCCCACCTCATCGACACTCTCCCCCACAAGTCTACACCTCCTCCTCGCATCCAAAAACATCATAAACTCCCCATACGTCTGCGGCACAATCCTCACATCCCTCCCAACCTCAAACGTATAATTAAACGTCCCCGTCGGTTTCGTCTCCCCATGCTCGATATCCCGCACCTTACTATCAACCCTAATCTGGATCCTGCTACTCCCCTCAGGCGATTTCTTATCCAGGAGATTATCGCTCACGAGCTCTGAGTCCGAGTACGCCACCGTAGCCGTCAAGTAGAGCACGCTTCCGACGGGTACGGGGTTCTCGAAGACGGACGGGTCGAGAGAGAGAAATGTGGGGCGTGTGTGTGAGATCGACGAGGCGCAGGTGAATGCTAGCTCGAAGGTGGATTTTAAGAGGAAGCCGCCGAAGATCATGAAGTTATGCCGGTTGCGGTATTGTGGCTGCATGATCTGTACGGATTGGATGGTGGTGTTGCTCATGTAGAGTGCGGAGGCGGGTTTGCGGGTGGGTGTGTTGGGGTTGTGGTAGTCTTGCTGTGTGAGCCAGATTTGGTGAATTAGGTCAGATTCTTCGTCACTGTGGGTGGGGGTGTGAGTATCTTGAACTATTAGGTGGGGATTGCAAGAGGGTGTACTTACTTAGGGGTCTGCTTTCTCAAAGCTAGTGCTGAGGCTGACTTTTTACGGGCATAGTTTGCTTCTCTGCAGGTAAATTAGCATGATATAGATTTCTTCCGGAGAGACAAGTCTGTGAAAACTTTCAGAACATGAGATGATACGTACCCTTGAGCGAACATAGCTTTCTCTTCCGGAGTATTAGTTATAAGAGGACTTATAGCAACAGGCTTCTTCGTCGTTGGATCCAACGAAACCTACATGCACCGTAAGTAAATTGTCACTCCTCTCAAACCACCCCAAAGTCTTCAACATACCATAGTAAACGCACAAGTAAGAAGCACATCCTCTTCACTCCTGACCTGCCCCTCGCCAGGTACTTTCGCAACCTGGATTGAGATCTCCATACTACTCCTCCCCGTCGCAAAGCTCACTTGCCCGCTCAATTCCAAATCACATATCTCGCTCAATGGATGCTTGAGCGTGATCCGGTCTACGGCTGCTGTAACCGTCATTACGGAATCTCCGGTGTGCTTGTAGGCGATTACCCCGGCCAAGGCGTCGAGATCCATGAAGATCGTCCCCAGACGGATGTGGCCTGAGCTGTTGATGTAGCTATCTAGGAGCCAGGGATCGCGGGCTAGGGGGAGGATCTGGAGGGGTGTTAATGGTATTCTCAATTGTGATTTTGATAGAAAAAGAGAAACACAACGTAAGATGGGGAATTCATGGATATTTTTTTATGGTAAATAGGTATATCCATAAAGTAAGGCAGGTAGGTTCCTGATTGGAAAGGAGGAGGAGACGGGTCATGTGACAAGACTTACAACCCGCGTAAAGCTCTCCGCCATGCTCTTCGGCGATATATCCCTCTCATGTATAGCGGTTGGTACAGCCAGAGACGGATTCTCACCAGCTTGCTGCTTGCGGAAGGCTTCGATGAAGGGAGTGCGTGTTCGCATGGCTGTTAGCTCGCCGTAAACACCATCAGTGGTCCTTCGTGCCGTGGAGGAGATGAGCCGCGTTTGTACATGTCGCCGAGGATGGGAGTTTCGGAGACATCGTGTTAGATTGGAGAAACGGATTGGGGGGAGTTTGGATGGCATTGTTGTTGTTATTGTTATTGTGGTTGAGGAGTTTGCATGGGAGGAGAGGATCATGAAGTTGAAGTTTGGAGGTTTGGGTCGGTTTGCTATCGGCTAGATACGGAGGTCTCGGTTAGGAGTTTGTAGAAATACGTGAACTACTCGGGATTTTGGATGTCTTAAGCCTTGCATTTAAGTTCTACGTAGATTGTCTACAAATCCTATAGCTGGATGTTTCTTTTTGGGGGGAGTCTTTTTTTTTTGGTCGTTTTTCTATTCGTTACTTTGAGATGTGGTTGCAGTGATGAGGCTTACTTACCCGAGATGCTCATTGGCTTGATGCAGGACTTGGATCTTCGCCAAGCTACCACTCGTTCTTTGTTTACCAACGACAACAGAGACATGATCAACAAACAATTCAATACAGCCACCTCAAGCGAAGATGGTTTGGTTTCTCTTGTTACCACCGCAGTCGTAGTAGACTGAGCAATACATCATCACATGACTGTCACTCGTGATCTACATCTAAAAATAGGGGTTCATGGGCCCACTCCAAGCGAAACAGATCACCCAAAATCGGATCAACGGTTGTGAGTCGAGTCGAAACCACAGATCTCTTGAACAAATTACGTGACCCGATATGTATGACGTTCAAAGAAGATTTGAGAAGCTTTTCTTCCTCGCTCTTCGAGAAAAGGAAATCTGTCAGAAGACTCGTGGGAGAAGAGATGATTCGTTATGGTTGCACCCCGGCTATGGGACTACCCTTCAAACATGGGCCAAACTTGATACAGGCGATGCTTCAGAACTTCGGGTGGGCGGTTTGAAGGGCACGGATGGGTAGGGTTATCGGAGATAAAAAATGTTTAAGAGTGAGATTGATGGAAGGATTTCATGCGTGAAATTTTCAGATTACTTTTGGTGCACGGTTAGGTAAACTTGACTTCGTCTTGGGTTCGTGAGCAGCACAGACAGCTCCTCAAGAAAAGGGATGAAAAACAAGGGATAAGATGTTCAGGTACCGTTCCGCTGTCGTTCTTGAACTTTAAAGCTAAGCACAGCGGAGGGGAAATCTAGCATGAACTAGTAGAGTAGAGATGGGGATTTGCAGAAAACCCGTCATATCTGGGGGCAGTAGGGCGAGCAGCTTTATTTTTGTGGTTTGGCTATGGTTGTTGTCGCGTACTGTGCGAATACTGTGGAGACCACGCAACAAGTCGTCGTAGTCTTGAGCGCGGCTGTCGTACTCCATCGACGCTGCCGAATGCGAGAAACGAGATACGTGGAGAAGGAGAAAGGAGATCGTTATTTGAGATACGAGGCTCCCAGTTTTTATTTGTCTTGTCGAACTCTTGTAGAGGAGGCAGTGCAAAACGGTCTGTCACTCACAAGGCGGATGAAAAGGAGATTATTTGCTGCCACTTCAGCGGCCGTACCCAGACGCGAGGTGTTACAGGCTCACGGATGGCCAAACATCCATGATAGATGGGCATTTCCCACTCATCCCAAGAGCAAGATGAGAAGGGGGGTTTGGTTTGGCGCGGAGAGCTCGGGAGGTAGAGCTTGGTAGTGGCCGTTTTTATTGACAGTGATGAAGTCAGTGGTCGCTGGCGAGATCTTGGTGCCGACACTTGGTTTTCTTGTTAGGTCCTTGGAGGCTGGCTGGAAAGTTGCTGGTGGGCAGAGTGGTGGCCAAGGTCTTGAAAGCACTACGAAGGCTGAACGACACGAGTGCTGACGAGTATGTTTTTGATTGCTCGTAAAAGGCATTCTCTTCGTACAAAGCCAAGTCCCCAGTCACTGGCATGACAGCCTTTGCTGGTTGTGCCGGGCGTGAAATATATATACTGTGTATATAAATTTACCTATCTGGCTGAGTTGAACTGGATCAATCCGAATTCAGGGGCACGTCCAGTATTATTATTTTGGGGACCAGCTGGGTCTGAAGATCTGCGATGGTTGGATGAGAAACATCCGCCAGGAGTGAGCGGAGGGCGGAGACGGGCGTGTATTTAGAGCCGCGTAATAGATCTGTTTAAAGTTATCCGCGCCAATCTAGAAATGGCAAGGCGGCGAAATGATTGGGTCATCTTGGGAGATTAGCTCGGTGCTCCGCCACTCAACGCACGTCTCTTTTCTACAGCCAACCCCCTTGTCTCACTCGGCCCACGCTACGAGTTCGTCGACATCTTCGCCCAGCAGTCCAGCTGCCACTCCCACTCCTGCCATCTGCCATCCATCTGCAGTGCACCTCCAGCCCAGCCCAGCCCAGCCAGCCAGCGACCCGACTGACTGCATACATTCCTGTCCCTCTCTCAACCCCCTTCCTTTCTTTCCCTTCTTTCTACATCAACAACTTCAATACTCCCCCCACCACCACACCACTACGGTCGACGTCTCTCGTTCGTCTCGACCGAACTCTCCCGCCATCTATCTCTCGCAATATCTCTCGTTAAAGTGAGCTGGAACACTCACCACCCTCTGCGATTCTCTCCATTCACGACCGATAAACACCACCACAATACAATCGTTCCACGCCCCTCGCTACCAATCGCCATTCAATCTGCAGGACATTCAGGAACCCGCAGCAGCAGTCAGCCACCCCTTGACGGAATCACGACAATCTCCCAACGAACAACCATCGTGAATCGAAGCCGCATACGGGTGCGACAAGGCATTGAAGTACGAGGTTCGACAATCCCCGGATGCTAAAGACTCTACGATACATTCGCGAGTTCCGGGCCACCACATCTACTCCTACGCCGCGGCGGGCCTCCGTCAGCACATACTCGCAATCATGCGGTCCTCTATATTACTTTCGCCCTTCATCTTTACCCTCTCTCTTCTCTCCCTCCTCTCCGGCGCTTCCGCTGTCAGATTAATCGAGTCCAAGTCTCTCAATACCTGCCAAGACAACTCCAGCTTCACGGCAAGTCTTTTCAACGTCGTCTTCACACCGAACAACAGGACCCTTACATTCGATGTCGTCGGTGTCTCTTCGATCCAAGGCAATGTCTCCTTTGGAATTGAGGTCTTTGCCTACGGATACCGTTTCATTAAGCAGACTCTCAACCCATGTAACATGGACTTGGCTGGAATGTGCCCTATGTCTACTGGCCAAATCGATATTCAATCCAACTTGGTGCTGGATGAAGATACTGTCAATAAAATCCCCGGAATTGCTTTCGGTGTCCCCGATCTAGATGCTAACGTCAAGATTCACATCAACGCCACAGCCAACCCAGATGTCAGTCTGGCATGCGTGGAGGCAAATCTCTCCAACGGACAATCTGTTGATCAGAAGGGTGTATCATGGGCTACTGCTGTTATCGCTGGTTTGGCTCTCGTAGCTTCAGCCGTCACATCTGGATTAGGTCACTCGAACACTGCAGCTCACGTCGCGTCGAATGCACTATCTCTCTTCGGATACTTCCAGGCCCAGGCCATTGTTGGGTTGACCGCAGTTCCTCTCCCACCTATTGTTCAATCTTGGACCCAGAACTTCCAATGGACCATGGGTATTATTCGTGTTGGTTTCATGCAAACCATTGCCACCTGGTATCAAAAGTCGACTGGAGGAACCCCTGGTACCCTTCTCAACAGCCTCACGACGACCTCTGTCCAGGTTCTCAAGAAGAGATCGACTAGCACCACCATCTCCAAGCGATCTGTTGAGGAGACCATCCAACTCCTCACCCATGCCCACAACTTGAGCAAGCGTGCTACCGAGACGGCTTCTGGAACTTATGTTGTCAAAGGAATTAAGAGAGTCGCATTCCGGGCCAGTATCGAAGCAACAAACCTTTTCTTGACCGGTCTCGCTTTCTTCTGCATCTTCATCGTCTTCACCATCATCTTCGTCTCCTTGTTCAAGGGTTTCTGCGAACTTGCAGTCAAATCCAAATGGATGAATAGCGACAAATTCGAGGATTTCCGCAATGGCTGGTTCACCGTCTTGAAGGGTATCATGTTCCGCATGGTTCTTATCGGTTACCCTCAGATGACTATTCTTTGTTTATGGGAATTCACCCAGGTTGACTCACCGGCTGAGGTTGTTCTGGCCATCTTCTTCTTTTTCGGCATGACTGGAACCCTTGCTTGGGCTGCTCTTAAGGTTATCCGCATTGCAAAGCGATCTGTCGACATGCACAAGAACCCTGCCTACATCCTCTACTCTGATCCAGCTGCCCTCAACAAGTGGGGATTTCTCTATGTCCAGTTCAGAGCTACTGCGTACTACTTTATCCTCCCGACTTTGGCTTACATCGTTGTTAAGGGTATGTTCATTGCTTTCGGCCAAAACTCCGGAACTGTTCAAGCTATTGCGTTGGTTCTCATCGAGGCGATCATCTTGATTGGAGCCAGTGTCATTCGACCGTGGATGGACAAGAGCACCAACAGCTTCAACATTGCCATTTGTGCCGTCAACTTTGTAAACGCCATCTTCCTGCTCATCTTCACCGATGTCTTCAATCAGCCAGGCATAGTGACTGGTGTTGTGGGAGTTGTCTTCTTCATCCTCAACGCAGCCTTCTCTTTGGTCCTCCTGGTTTTGGTGTTGATCGCTACGGTCTATGCTTTCATCCGGAAGAACCCAGACAGTCGATACCAACCAATGAGCGATGACCGTGCGTCCTTCATCAAATCTCAAACTCAGCTGACTACTGAGTTGGATGCTCTGGGAGCTACTGCTAGAGGTGACGTAAAGGGTGGCTATAAGCACAACCTTGACTTGGACGATGACAACGACTCATGGTCCTCCGATTCGATGAGAAACGCAGCCAACCAACCACTTCCCCCCTCGACTGCCACTTCTGGAGCCGTATACAGAGAGCCTCCTCATTCCCCAGTGGACCCATCTGTTCCACTCTTTCCAGCAGGCCGTGGATCACCACCAAACTATCAGGACAATTCCCGTGGGATGTATCAGAATGAAAGCCGTAACCCGAGTGATGTTCCTTTGATGGGTGGTAGACCCGGACCATCGCCTAGCCCATACCGCGATTCTTCCAACTCAAACTTGTCCGCGGCATACAGATCGCAACATACCGCAAGTCCCGCGGGTTTCAGAAACAACAACAATGCCAGGTAAGAATCTCCTTTCTCTATCCTATTCCCCCAGCTGACCATTCCTCTAGTCCTTGGCAACGTGGAGCCGGATACGAACATTAATGAATGGGCTTAATTGGCGTTCTGCCTGATCGAAATTTACATCGATCGCATGGGCTGGTGTTATTTGTATATTTGGTGCACAACCATCACATCAGCACCGAATTCGGCAGCTGGCTGTGCGTGGAATGAGTTCATTTTCTGCATGGAACCGGCGTGATTTGTATCCTGTATAAAGGACACGCGAATCGTATATTGGCTACTTGGCCTCTTAACACAACTCGGACCACAACCATACCCCACACCGTGGATCCATACACCTCTTACTAGTATCGAAGGGAACAAAACTTTTTCATTGTGTTTGGGCATGGGATTGGGATGGGTATGGATTGATTCACTTTCTGAGGTGGATAGTATAAGTGGAGAGGGTTTATACAGAAGATGAATTGGGGGGTTTTTGCATGCATGGCCCTTGGATGTTGTCGTTGATTACGCATCCAGGCTGAAGTACATAATCAATCAACTCGCGTGTGCTTTTTGAGGATGGACAAAGGCTCGTACTGAAGGGGCAGACAAGATGGCGGTGTACCATAGACTATTTATTGATGTGTCCGTTTTCACTTCAGTCCCTGTTTGGGCTCGCCTTCTTGCATGTCGTGATATTTTTGGTAGGTTCTCTTATATAGTCTCCGTTCCCTAGCCTGGTTCTGGAGATGTGGATGGAGCACGTCTTCGCAATAGAGCAGTTCCGTCCGATTTTCACACTCGCTTGACAACTACTTGCACATTGAACAGGTCAACACGGTACCGCAAAAGACCGTGGCAATCTCTCATAACATTATTCCCAAGGTAGGGTTGTTGTCTTCTACGGAGTTATCTAACCAAGAAACAACGTTGCTGTCGTACTTTCCCTAATACTCCAACTCCGTGGTGGGTGGTTCCTGCTTCTTTAGTAGAAAGGATGGCGGAAGTCTTACTTTCGATATCTAGGGGTTTGTGGTGATAAAATAACAAACACCAACAGCATGATTACCATCGCGTGCATCGATATCAATCTCAACCCCAACCCCAATATCGATACCGCATACACTCGCTCATACTCGCTCGCTTTCGCTATTGCTTCGCTAGAGGTTGTTTTTGTCGTTTCGTTCTAGGGGGTGTGGTTCAGTCTTTTGTTTGCACGGGGATTGTTGTTGTGCTTAGCATCGCGATGCATTCGCCACGCACCACTCTGATTGAGACACCATACGGCACGCCTGTTGTTTGCACACTCCTTGCCGACGACCCCAGACTCTACAGCTGGAGTCACCCCGGCGCAGCGAAGACCATTACTGTTCACAGTGATCACTGTGAGTTGGGTGCTATGGTCGACATGACGGAATTCAAACAGAAGCAAGATGAGGAGCGCATAAATCCGGCGCTGCTTGTGTATTCGAGTACAGCGTCTGATATGGGCGAGGACGAGTTCAACCTTTGGCCGAGGGAGATTCTTGAGTGGAGGGTCGACGACATAGTTCAGCACGCGGCTGCGAATGAGGCGTACGAGGGGGAAGGAGAGGGCGGGAAGGGGAATGATCTGGACAGCGTTGTTGATGAATGTCATCGGGCACACCTGATTGAGAATAACAGGGAGCACGCTGGGGAACAACGTGACGAGGAAGAACATCCTACTTATCGGGATGACCGTATATTGTCTCTAGTGAAGAGCCTCTTTGAACCGCCGAAGTCATCAAGATGGAAGGCTATAACAACGAGTGGAAGCACGTTGCTTCAGCAGCTGACGCGTACATTGGAGGTTGATCTGGGTGACCGTCCAAGAGAGCCTTACAAGACTTCTTCTTTCGGAGTTGCGAAGAACACTGGAAGAATGAATGAGGTTCCCTCACTGCTGCCGGAACCGACGGTAATTGACAAGGAGGAGGTCATTGACTCCAACCCCAGTAAACACCAACCACAAGGGCACGAGCAAACAGTCACCTGGATAGAGAGTATCACAGTGCGAACAGATGTTGTTCAGCATACCAGTTGTAACGACGAGCCGAGAGAACCGCCAGTTGCGACGGCCACCAAGCCATCTTCCCAGGTTGCCAGAACAGCGAGTTTCAGAAAATATGCGTATCCAGAGGAAGGTGTTCCATACGCTTACGAAGTGACTGCTCAAGCCACCCTAGCCCAAGTAGTCCCATCTCGCACGCTGTTCCCATCGACGAGCAGTTCCAACTATTGGTCGGCGTTTGACTTCAACGTTCGCAACCCTTTTTTGGAATTGCCGATGCCAGAAATCTCTACTGCTGTTGTAGGTCAATCGATTCCTACTCCGACTTCTACATCGATCGACAGCCAAACGAGCAAGTTCACCAAGTCTGAACTTCGCAAGAGAGATGACCTTAATGAAGTTGAGGTCATCGAGATCAACTCTACTGAAACGTCGAAGATAACCACTGCTACTGTCCAGGATGTTTCAGCTCCCAGCATCAATCCCACGACCCTTGATCAGCAATCTGAGCCCAAGCCAGAACTTCGCAAGAGATATTTCCTTGACCAGGTCGAAAAGGTCGAAGTTAATCCCAACGAGTCGTCAAAGATAACTACCATCATTCCAGAAAATTCTACTCCCAGCATCAATCCCACGACTATCCAGCTCGGCCAACAAGGCAACTCTAAGCCAGAACTTCATGAGAAAGCTGACTGGGATGACCGGACTGACTGGAACGACAATTGGGATGATTATGGTGACTGGTATGAACGAGTTGTAAGGGACCGCAACGAGTATATTTTTAACGAAAGACAGACTTTGAGAGAGGCATATCCATTCCAGCGCCCAGGTGGCCGCACCTTGAAAGGAGCGAGACTCCAAGACAATTCACCGTTCCGATGGGTCCTCGAAGGTGCGAAGATACCAGACGAAATCAACTGCAGAATGGACGACATGAAAGAAGCTCCAGGACCTCGCAACCCTCTTTGTGATCCTCTTTCACTCCCTCCAACCGGACCCCAGATATCATCTGGCGTGAACATCATGCCATTCAGCAACCCATTCGCTATCTTGATGCTGTTCCTAATCCTTTTCATCCTACCATGGAACCGGAACGCAACTCCCCTGGCTGGTACAAGGGAGATCCCAGCCTTAGATTCACACGCAGGTTCAGACTCAGATTCGGACGATGATGACTACCATTATGGCTCGGATTCGAACCCAGATTCAGACAACGTATTTGTAGTAGATGCAGAATCTCAATTCAGAGCCTGGAATTCGCTACAGTCCAGACACCCTTGGCAAGGGATCGAGGAACATTTATGTCGTTCGGGTATGATGCCACCGGATTATGATGATTTGCTTGGTGATGATGATGATTATTGGTACGGAAGAGATGACTGGGTGTGATTGTCATATAGCTTCAAGGTTAAGTGAGATGGGGTGTTTATAGCGTGCTAGTGTGAGGGGGTTGTTGTGTCTGAGGTGCAAAGTGGATGCGTGTCTTGTTTGTTAGTGTTTACTTTAAGAGTCGTCTTTAGCGACTCGTAGCGAGCGTACAGTATGTAATTACCAGCCATGAGATAGATATTCATCAGCACAACATTATTCTCATCTATGATTTGTTTCCGTTTTCTCTAAGTAAATCAGCAGAAGCAATCAATAACCAGACGGTATCTATGAAGCAAGGGAATGGCCGCACCAGTATCATCCTGGGATCAGGATCGGCGCGACCTTCAGACTCTGTCTGACTAGGGCTGTCTGGGACGAGTCTTATATTCAGACATACCAGGCTGTTGTTTTACGAGTTGGGTATAGTAATAGCGGGAGTTGGAGGGGCGCGTATCGTATCGTATCGCGTCCAGTGTCATGTAAACTGATCGCAAGTTAAGTAGGTGAGGTGGGTGCGTTCAATGCAATGGGTGGGCGTAATAACTTAGGCGAGGATGGTAAGGTTTTATGTCTTGATTGGTCTGGTACTGGGGTACTGAGAGAGTGGACGGGAGTGGGGATGGGGATGGGGAGAGAGCAGAGGGGAGGAGACTGGAGAGAGGAATAGGGGAAAAGAGGTAATGAGTGAGAGGAATTAGAGAGGGCAAGAAGAAGAAAAAGAATATCTTCGTTTTTCAACACTTACTTACCACCTACGAACGTAGAAACCCGATCGAATATTCGTTCCAATTCGATATGGGAAAAGAAGAGTAAAGAGCCGATGATATTTTACGCAAGCAGTTAGTTAGCTTATGTTTATTTTTCTGAGCACGGCGGAGTTGAGATGAGATGGGATGGTGATATCGGGGATCTCTTGTATTGCTATTTTGTCTGTTCGGTTGAGCAGGCTGAACAGATCCCCATATGGGTGGGCGACTAATGGGTGGATGAGTGAGTGAGTGAGTACCCAGAGAGAGTCTTCAACGAGATAAGATGAGATTAGTTGTCATTGTTATTGTCACTGTCACCTCCTTCCATTCACTACATGAGACTTCTTTGAGATGTTCAAAACGAGAGACTTAGACCGGTCTAGTCTAGTGTTACAGAAACGGCAAAGGACGGGTGTACATAGGCAGCAAGTAGTGTTTAGCCCCCCTCTTCTTCACCTTCAATACCCACATCCCCATCCACCCATCACAATATCATCACAAGATCATCACAAGATCATCACCCAAAAACAACATCAAAATGACAGTATCATAGATATTCATTCTCTCCTATCCTAGTTCTCTAACTAATGCTCATTCATACCAACCCCAAACCTAAATATTTAGAGAATGAATGAATGTATGAGAAGAAGAAACGAGTACCAAGTACCGAGTACCATAGCTGTATCAACCGCCACCACCCTCCACCAACGAAAGAAAGAAAACAACAGCTCGAATGAATATCTCCACCGCCAAAAAATGGTATATACCCCAGCCCGTTCCTTTCCTTTCTCCCCAGTACCGGGGCTCTGTCCGCTCTTGAAGTGTGTCTTTGACAACTACTTGGGTATCCCATCCATCTATCCATCCGCCAACGATTCATCAACCAACAAAGCGACTCAGAAATTGAATGCAATGCAACGCAAAAAGGCCGAAAAAGCAGGAAGCATGTATCCTAGCTCCGCTCCCTCGTTTTGCAAAGGAGGGAATCGAGTAAGCAGGTAAGAAAGCAAGCAACAAAACTCCAATCCCATGTGCAGTACAGTGCAGTGCCGAGTCCCCTCTATGCATTTGACGCCAAAAAAGAAACCCAAGAGGCGTCGAGGACCAGCTCAAGCCATCAGCACTGATCTATCAGTGCTTCCCATCCAAGTACCCATAGCTGCTCACTCTCTCATGCCCAGGCTTAACACTAGCCTCAACACTGCGATGGCCTACTGCACCCATCTTCTCATTCTGAGGTTCGCTTGTCGCCCATGCGTCGCCGTTGCTTCGCGTGGGGTATATTGAGCTCACGGGTGCCCCGAAAGCTGGGAACATGGACATATCGCCTCTATTCGGTGAGCGAGGTGAAATAGGTGCTCTGTTATCGCCGGTGAAACTTGGTCCTCCTTCTGCTCGTGTCTTGTCGCGGCCTAGCATGCCGAATAGGACGCGTCCTAGGCCAATGAGTACGATGAGGACGTAGACGCCGATCAAAGCGAGTGAGATGAAGACTTCCTCCTTGATAGCTTCTTGGAGCTTGAGGGAGACTTTGATAACGGCGCCGGTGATGTCGTCACTTGCTACGCTACCTGGAGAAGAGAGGAAGGAGTCGGTTGAGTCGGAGTCTGATGCTACGCTTGCTGCTGCACCGAGGGAGAAGACATCTGGTTTGAAGAGGGGGAAATCGACATGAGCGTTATCAGAAACCCAGGTAAGACCTTTCTGGATACCAGCAATCTTCAGCCCGATCAAGCAGTTGAGAACTTCCTTGATGGGGTCGTAGAGAATGGTACCGCCGAATGTTGTGTTCAAGGCCTTGCCCATCTCGTCAGTGAAGGTATTCAAGGTGCCATTCACAGCTGTTGTCGTAGTATTGACCCAGCCGAAAACATCATTGTTGATCTCCGTGTTGGTACTTGCGATGACTTCGTTGGCAGATCTTGACCAGGCCGTAGATGCGTTGTTGAGTGCTAGCACAACGACATCAGTGAAGTTTCCCACTTCACTTGCAAGGGCAGGAACTTCCTTTTCCACAGCCTTCAAGACGATGTATTGGCAAAGACAGCTGAAGAGTCCGGCCAAGCCAAGGGCGAGGACGAACAGCGCTGGAAGAGTTGTGGCGTACGCAACGAACCAGCGCGAGAGGATCTGTCGCTTGGTTGTCTTGAACTTCGAGGACAACTTGATACCAGCAGTTGTCGTGTATGGTCGCGAGGCGATGTAGATGACATCCATGGGATCGAAGGCGTTTTTCTGAAGCATGGCAGATCTCTGTTGCATTTGTCGCCATCTCCAGATCTCTCGGTATGCCATTGGAATACAGACCGCAACAGCAAGAATCGAAAGGATTGCGAGGAAGATGATCTTGGACTTCTTGACAACCTTGATAAGACCGTCGAAGAAATTGTTGATGGCAGGACTGTCGGAGCAGAATGTCAAGGATTCCTTTTGCGCGACTGGGAAGACGGACTTGTCGAACTTGTATGCGACCAGAGATTCGTTCATGAGCTTCTTGACCTCCTCGAATGGGAAACGAATCACATTGTCAGTGAAGTTTTGAACCTGGTCGAAGCTTGGAATGGAGGCATTAAGCTTGGCAATGTCAGAGTCTAGAGCAGTGGGATCGAGCTTGATAGAGTTCAACTTGTCGATGGAAGAGGTCAGGTCGATCTTTGGAGGATCTTTGGAGCTTCCGAAGATGCCACCGATGTTGATATCGCTGAGGAATGAGTTGAAGCCTTTCTGGAAGTCTCCGATCTCACTTGTCATGCCACTGGTGATGTCGCCAATAGTCTTGTTGACGAATTCTCCAACCTTTTCGATCATGTCGAGAGCGACGTGCAAACTTCCCGAGACGGCCAGAGTAATGAGACACAGGTAGGTCGATGTCATCATATGAATGACGAAGAGGACAATCTCCTCAACTGCAGTGACGGACATGAGTAGCATGCTCATCAACCCGTTCACTGCACTCGTGACACCATCAGCAGCGAGGGCGTTCACACCATCGGACAGGTAGTGAGGCATGGATGCCATCGCGCTGCCGACTTTCTCCACGCTCGTGCATGCTGATAGTGCTTCTGATTTGGCGTTCGAGATATCGGAATTAAGGTCCTTGGTGGCGAGGAGCAGGCGGCAAATAATGAGGATCAGGAGGACTGTCCAACGGTTTATCCATACTTGCGATAATCGAGCTCGGAGACCGAGATATGGTGTGTAGTAAGGAGTGGTGTTAGGAGGAGGAGAGTAGTTGGGAGGCCAGTCTCGCAGCTCATGGTCGCCGGCGTTGAGAGTTGCCGGTACAGCTGGGAAGCCTTGACTTGGTTGATTTCTTGCTGAAGACATCTCGGTATGTGATGCGAGGAAGCGTCTAAGTCCAGCCAGAGGCAACATCTTAGTATGTGTGTATGTGAGGTCTTTGCAGACGTTGTCTAGAGATTCCTGATGCTGAGAAAAAGAAATGTGGTTGGATGTGGAGGTTTTGTAAGTCGGAATTAAGTGTTTTGTGACTGTATTAAACGAGACAGTGGGTGATGACGAGTGATAGGAATTATTCCCAGAACACGACTCGTGAATGGGCAACAGTCACTACTATTGTTGTTGATTGTAGGCGAGGTAAGGAAAAAAAAGGTAATTATTATTGTGGTGTATTGACAATAGGAAGGGGCAAAAAATATATGGACTCGTCTAAGGTGAATCGCGGAAACTCGGGAACATGAGAGAATAGTCGTGGGGGGAAGCACATACACTTAAGAAGCAGGCCAGAATCGGACCCAAAGGACTCGAACAAATCAGGCAATACTCGAAACAAAGGGATATCTTTGTTTCTGATTCCAAAAATACGGTCATGCGCCGGTACTCGAGATTCGGCGTGGATTCGATGTCCTTTGTTGTGGTCCAAAAATAAGCGCTTTGACGAGGAGGCCTCACAACCAGTCGATTCTGCGACAGGCGACCCGAGTGAGAAGTGCTGCGTGTAGGCGGCTCTTGAGGTGTTCGAGAGTAAAGTAAGGTAGGACGATGGGGGTAGTAGTATGTAGTAGTCTCACTAATGTGTGTTCGTAGGTAAGACTGGTGGTTGATGCTCCATGAATGAAAATGACTTGGCAGCTATTTGGTAGGATGCGAGTCGATTCGATCTGATATTGAGGAATTGGCTATGACTAGGACCCGGGAGGCGATGATCATATATGACTGAATATCAGGGGACACCGTGATGGAGCGGTGCAGTACTTTGAAGGTGCCCATCCAAAAAAGAATGGAAGTTGCCTCCCTGCGCTGGTCTTTATTGCTTGCTGAAGAGCAAGCAAATGGTGGGTGGCTTCAGCTCGGGTGAGGGAGGCCTGGCAGGCACGACGCACCCTGACGACATCGAAGCCATACAGAAGTCGCAGAGGTCGAAGAAGGCTCTTTGCCGAGGGAGGCTGTGCCTGACAGGCATGCATTTGGTGGCTGCATTGCAGTGGAGGTGCCGTGTCTGCCCTGACTTGCGAGGGTTGGTTGAACGGTGGAATAGTGGGAATGGTGGCAAGCAGGTAGGTACAGTGCAGTAAAAGACAGTGCACTCGATCTAGAGGTAGAGGTGGGATGATGGCTAGGTTTAGCCGTTGAAGCCCTGAAGCGAAGCAGCGGGATAAGCTGGGGGTTCAAGCCGCGGGCAAAGTCCTCAGCGAATCAGGGGACATTCGACGGCCGCTGCACCCTGTCATTCGTGTCATTCCTCTCATTCAGGGTCCTGGCCTTGTTCTCGAAAACCGGTCGGCATCCCTGCCCGCCAACTTTCTTTCGACCTCCTCCACCCCCATCATACAAACACAGCAGTCTTCATGATGATCTGTGGAGGCACTGCTGTGTTTTTCTGCTCTTCTCTGCTCTGCCCTGCATGCATGCCCGAGGTAAATACATGGTATCGTGACTCAACTCAACTGGTCCGGGAGGATACTCTCGGTTCAAATGGTAGCGAATCGAAAGACTGCATGTTTTGGGTTTCAGATGTTTGTCCTCGCTTGGGGATGATTCGCAGCTGGTGTTCAAACCCGACCTTCTCGAAGCGCCGTGCCACGGGGCTACTTGACGCTGGCCAGGACCGACCATGAGCCATTTTAGGTTTGGACTTTAAATGGAATGGATTTTCGTCTTTGAATAGAATGACTCTGAAGCAGCTGGTCTGGTCTGGTCTGGTCTGCTCAACTGCCAGCGAGCGCGGCAAGAGATGAGTCGCGGGAGTAAGGCCAACCAACATTAGCCGCTGAAGACTAAAGTGCCATACAAGCACCTCCTGGATGTTCCAGGTATAATAAGAATATGGAGAAAGAATGAAAGGAAATATATATCTAGGTCTCGGCCAGCTCGCATTCATGGTCACCATTACAGAACGACGATTCGGTTGCTACGCTCCGAAATCCTACAGTTCCATTCCATTCTAGAGTGAGTCGAGCTCAAGTCTCGCTAATAAAAGTCTTGACATCAGCTACTGTCGTCCGAGCCATTTTCTTCAAGAACGTCCTCCTGTCTGCCTCCCGATACTTGTCCCAGCTATCCAACCCCTCTTTGGCTTGGATGCTCAAAGTCTCGTATCCTTGCTTGATAACACCAGCGACTTGCGCACTCGTGAGATGCTTCCCTCGCCTTGATGCACCGTCGTCTAAGAGTTGGTTGTAGTGTGTGCTAACACTAATCAACGTATCTATCGAGCTCGTGGGCCGTTTCCCTAGGTCGTAACTGTCTCGGAACTTCACTAGGTTCTCGCCTGTCTCAACTAGTTTGTAGAACAGATCGTCGTACGCTGCTGGCGTGGGAAGGAAAGATTCGCCAGCTGAAAGAGACAGAGCTATCAAATTGACGAGGTCGTCAAGAAGAGTTTCAATATGCATTGAACTCTTCAAATCCGCTTGGTAGGTCGTGAGGAAGCGAACAAGGGACAGGAGCGACCTGAAGAGCTCCGACCAATGGTAGTTGAGCCGAGTTCGAGATCTCGAAAGATGAGAGATGATCCTCAAAATGATTCCCACACAAATGATGTAAAGTTCCACATCTAGGCGTCTCCGTAGATTGTGGTTGATCCCATCGATCATCGTATCCAGAAGACTCGCTGCGAGTACTCTATCTCCACGAACTAAAGGTAAATATGGTGACCTCTGTCGGCACAAGCGAACTGGCAGTTTGCTTTCATCACTACATATTCGTTTGCATAGTACTTGATCTTCTATCAGCAGGCGTATGGTGAGTAGATTGAGATGTGAGTATTGCGTATTTCGCAGAGATGTGTGAGCATGTTGTAGAAGATATGATGTGAGTGAGATGAAACTGCTGATGGGAGCTTCAAGGCCCTTCTCGGCTGGTAGAGAGACGAAGTTGAAGCAAAATAGCTTGTTTGCATGTGCAAAGTCGTAGGTTGCAAGTAGAACAGCCGCTTCACTTCCAGGGCTGCAAATTGTTAGCTTTAGCCAGAGCATTTGAGAACTTTACTCACAGTTTCGAAAACATCTCTTTCGCAACTTCAGGATCAATGACCGGCGCCACAGGCTTCGCACCTCCTGGAGCAATAGCACCCAATCCAATCAAGCTTAGGGTACCACTGATCGACCATCCCTCAGGCAGATCCTCTTGAACTGCCACATATTTGCTCCGGGAATTTGAGCATGTCTGTCCCACAGACCTAATTATCTTCTGTATCGTGCCCTCGTTGACGAAATCATCAAGTCGTAATCTGTAGGGGTTCTGGAATTCAAATTTGTTGTAGTTGGATAGAAGGCCGAGGAGAGTGAAGGGCTCGAATGCGCGGGAAGTGGTATCTGAATCTTGAACATACTACTCTTGTCAGCTTCGTTTAGGCTGTAATTTTGGGGCGGCCCTTACTTTCATGAGAGAAGGGAACAAATCGCGATGTGTGAAGTAGGACAGAAGGCTCGTCTGGTATGCGCCAGATACAACAGACAAAGCAACCTCAATTGCCTTTTGCCGAATATCCACTGCAGGATGTTAGCAGAGCTCCCGGACAATCGAAAATGGCCGCCTACAGCTTCTCCCAGTCCTTATTGTGACGTCCAGCGCAGCAACAAAGTCCGTGAAGACAGCATCCACCTCATCCAACCCCGCCAGGACATTTATTATGTCCGAACTCGCATTAGTGTACTTCTTCGAGAGGACCGAGGTCAGGAAAGCTGTGATGGTCTAGATTATCAGCCTCGTCTTGCAGCAAGGGATGCGCCGGGCCTTACATCGAGAGCATGCGCATCTGCTGGAGCACTTCCTGCTTTGATGCGTCCTACCGCTCTGGTAAACAGCTGTCGAGTTTGCACCTATTTCCTAATTAATTCTCCTGTATTTCTCTTGTTTCATTTCAGCCTCATACCTGGAGATGTAGCAAGTCGTCTGGGCTCAATTCCCCAATCAACGTTTGCAATGTGGCCTTGTCCGGTCTCAGCAGAAAGAACTCCTTCCAGTATCCCTCTGTTTTCTCATGGTCTTCTTCATCCTGTCAAACACTTAGTACATCTCCCTAACTTATCAGATAAAGTCTCCCCACCTTAAAGAGCTCCTCGTATAGAGCAACCACCTTCTGTTGAAACACTTCTGGGCGGGCTTGCTGGGTGAGGGGAGAAGGCTCCATTGTTCACCTCATAGCAGCAGGACGTCTTTGGAAGTATCGACAGACCACCTATGCGCAGGCTTTTCTGTGAAGTTTTGGTGTTTGGTTTCAGTAATTGGCGTGAACTCTCGTGTGGCATCTGCCTCGTCAGCCTGTCCCCGTCGCTCCAATAATGTTTGGAGCAAGGGTCTGAAGTTGGGATCTGCACTAGCTTGTAACGGACTCGAAAAGCGGCGGCAACTATGAAGAGGCTGTCTCTAAACTCTTTTGATATTCAACATACATGACAACTTCATATTGAAATTAAAATTCCGATCAAGAGACAAATTACACACTCTAGATGCTCAGAAACCATCAAGATATTTCACGATATTTGATTGTTGTATAGAAACATCTTTCAAAGCAGTTTGAAGGGTTCAGTGCCGCTTTTTGTCCTGAGGCTAGACTGCTTCGAGAGAAGCAAACGAGAAAGTTACATCACCACGCCGATTTTGGGCTTGTGAAGAAGCCACGGTCAAAGACATGAACCATCTCTAAACGTCTCAAATCCATCTTTGAATAAAAGGATCTTGTTCTATCTAGTTTCTTCGTTGTTCTTACAAAATTGGGAGTTGTTCTTATTCACAAGCTTGCAACACTTGTCATTGAACTGCTTACAATCTGTGGCTCTGTGATTGGCTCGCAGCTCCCCATATTAACACTTAAAGCCTCGAGGAGTGGCGCGATTACCAAGGATATCAGGCGGTCTTGACTCCAACCCTTCCTGTCGCTCTACAACCCTCGCTCCCCGTTCAAACAACACTCTCCAGATCACAGCAACGATGTCTGTACACAGAGTCATTACGCCATTGGCATCGCCCGCCAGCTTCGTTTTTCGATTCGCCTCCTCGCCCTCAACATTCCGCCCATGCCCTCACATCCTACGAACCTTCTCCTCAGCCCAGTCGCTGCAGGCCTCCTCAAAGCGAAAGATGCAGACCAGTACAGCATACACGCCCTATCCCCTAGAACCCCAACCTCCTCTACCACGAAATGCTGGTATCCCAGACACGTCGATCGCAGGATCCATCCCGCAAGTCAACGAAACCCGCCCACCGAAACACACAAAGCAGTATGAAATCACATTAGAGCCTGCGTCAGAAGAGAAGACCAGTATCAGCATCACAGAGAAGGAGGCACAGATATCTCGCCCAACGACGACGACAATAGCATCAGCAACAGCGGCGGCGACATCGGAAAAACCCCGAGCAAAGCCTCGGCCCAAGCTACGAGCTCGAAAAGCTGCTATGAAGCTCACTCCAGGCGCCGTCAGTCAGCTGAGAGAGCTACTGAATCAACCCGAGCCGAAACTTATCAAGGTTGGAGTGCGGAATCGCGGGTGCAGTGGACTGGCATACCATCTAGAGTACGTTGAGAAGCCGGGCATGTTTGACGAGGAGGTGGAGCAGGATGGTGTTAAGGTGCTTATAGACAGCAAGGCACTGTTCAGTATAATTGGGAGTGAAATGGACTGGGTAGAAGACAAGTTGAACCAAAGATTCGTCTTCACCAATCCTAACATAAGTAAGTGCACCACCCTACCCGAATTTCTACATCGGAGTACTAACCAGTGACAGAGGAGCAATGCGGATGCGGCGAATCCTTCATGGTGTAATGGCATGAACAGCTTCCTTTCACGTATCATAGAGTCGACTTTACTGGCATAGCATTGGCATGGGACGGCGTTTTGGAAGGGGGGTTGGATACCAGCATCGGCACTAGACAGGGCGCTCGTAGATGCAGCAGAATGAACATTGTACAAACACGATTGAAATGGCATCACACTTGAGTCCGAGTCTCAAATCAAAATCAAAACAGAAATCTATCAAGTCAATAAGCGGACTTTTCTCATATCCTCGAACGCCAGCCAGTATTCACCCCGAAATCCCTTCATCTCCGTTCCCCTCCCCCTTCTCTGTTCCTTTCTAACCCGCCCTGAACGAAACAACTCTTCTTAGAATGCCCCAGGCGTATAATCCACCACCCGTACATTCTGAATGATATCCTTCAAGCTCTCTACGAACGCCCGATGCGCTGGGTCTTCCTCGAGATAATACCTCCTATCCTCCTCATTCCTAAAGTGCGATACGAAGGCATGCGAGAACGCTCCCTACAGTCGCTCCGCATTATATTAGCCCCCTGTGCTTGTGTATGTGCTTGTGCTCATTCTCATTCTGGGTAAAGGAGAGATGGGGAGGGGAGGGTGAGTGAGTACTACTTGGTGTCCTTCTGGAGAATTATCTCGGCCGCCTGTGCTGTCCACGATATATGGTTCTTTCGTGGTGGGGTGTATGCAGTTCTGCCGGAGGGCTAGCATGCGTTTGCAGACCTGTGTTGGGAATGTGTTAGGGTCTTATTCTCTCTTCATTCCTCTTCTACTGATAGTTCTTGAAGACCTGAGGGAATTGAAACCGGAATTGGAATTGCAAATTGCTGCCCGAATCGAGAGAACCCCGCAACGCCTACCTCTCCAAGCAACCAAACGGAAATAGATGGAAAGAGGGCAAACATACATCGTGGATAACATCACTCTCGGTCGACGGCTTGAACTCAAAGAGAACGATATGGACAATCGACATTGTTGCTGCTATTGTAGGTATTTGTGGTTGTGCATATTTCGTATGTCCTTTTAGGAAAACAATACGAGAAGGTCAGGCCAGCGCCAGAGGATAGATAAATCACCTCAGCAAGCATCACACCAGACGTCATATGATTATTAAGGTCATCCGTGAGGGGATGGAAGCTCAAGGGTTAGAGTCACGGAGTACGAGAGGAAAGGTTGGCTAGTAAGGAAATATGGGGAAATCTTGTAGGAAAATTAGGGCCACAGCTAAATCGCAAAATGGCCTCCTATACACCCCGGCTACAGGTTCCTTATCGAACTGTGTCCGGGAATCCGTTTCTACTCCCTCGTTGGGTTTCGCTAAGTGTGGCCCTTTTAATCGCATCCCACAAACACAGAGTGCGCTCCACGTGCACTGATAACAGAGCAGAGGGTGACGGTGCGCGGCCACAACGCTGGTCGCCGCTCAAATTTACAAGTAAAAACTGTAAAAATAACAAGGTTCTTTGTCCTTCGCCTCCATCCTATGACCATCCATGGCACAAACACATACCCACCCCTTCGCCGAACAAGAGGCCATCCCGGATTCGCAGACGTGCATCTGTGAGAAATGCCAATATATCTTCGATCGCTGGTACCTCAGGCCACGGAAAGACGGTTATGAATCTTGGGAGGAGGAGAAGCCACATCACAGTTTGTCGGGGCTCGTGGAGAGCGCAAAATCCTGTACTTCTTGTCGTTTGTTTACCAGTGGTTTCGGTAACGGAAGCAGTCTTCAGGATGTTATAGCGCGCAAAGGAGAGGATGCGCTGGGTTGGCCGCGCATTGTGCTTTTTGGCGATCCGGCTGATCACCAGTATCTCTACATCAACTATGAGGACCAAGGAGCTTGGGGTGGAGACTTCACTTGTGTAAATGTTATAAGCTCTTCGGGTAAGACGACTGGTCCTCGACTCAAAAATATGATAACGGCACACGTGCCAAAATCGGCATACTTTGGACTTGGCTGAAAAACCTCAGGGTCCGATGAACGCCGATCCATCCCTCTCATTGCCCACACGACCAACAATGATGTGACCTGGGATAGAGCCCGGGACTGGATACGATGGTGCACTGGCCTGGGAGATCAAACTTCGACTGCCTTCTGCCACAGACGCCACTCAGCCTGCCAAACATCCATCATGGAGGAGCGACTTCCAAGGCGTCTGATTCACATACCTGATGACAACGAAAACGTATGTCTCTGTCTGACCGAAAACATTGACGTTTCCGGAGCTAGATTACAATATGCGGCCCTAACTCATTGCTGGGGCACAAAGCCCATGCCTATCCTAACGACGCGAGAGAATCTTGATGAAATGCTCCGCCGAATTCCCTTTGAGTCCTTAACGAAGACATTCCAGGATGCTATTAAGATTACTCGTCAACTAGGGTTCCAGTATCTTTGGATAGACACATTGTGCATCCTCCAAGGCGATGTGGATGATTGGATGAGCGAGGCCGCTGCGATGGGTAGTATCTACGCATCTTGCTCGCTCAACATTGTTGCATCAGCATCTCCGGAAGGTATGTAAGTTCCGTGATGGGACACTGGATGACGAATTGCTGTTGACATCTTCCCCCTCAAGGTTCAATAGGCTGTTTTTTCGATAGAGATCCCGAGCTCCACCGAGGCTTCAAGGTCCTCGCTTTCACGGAAGAGGAGAGTAACCAAAGAACAATACTGAATTGCATGCCCAATAATCTACCTCTCTACGGAAGTTTCACTGCAGCCCGTGCATGGTGCTTCCAGGAGACATTTCTGGCGCCTAGAAGCCTTTTCTTTCACCGTGATCAGCTCTATTGGCAGTGCCGAATATTCGCGGCGAACGAGACATTTCCCCAAGGACTTGTGCATGAAGATCCCCCGCTGCGCTCTAAGACATATCGCTTGCGCTCTCGTGAGGAATTCCCTTCCACGCATGAATGGTTCAAACTGGTCAACATGTATTCGTCCGGAAAACTCACCCAATGGAAAGATAAGCTTATAGCCATGTCCGGCGTCGCCCGCCTCCTCAGCAAAGAGTACTCACTCGGTGCAATGGATGACGGCGGAAGCTCCGGGCAGAGTTACCTTGCTGGGCTGTGGAAATCAGATCTCACATCGCAGCTGTTGTGGTGTGTGGCGAGTCCATGTCCTCGACAATACCCGCAATCAACACCGTCGTGGTCATGGGCTTGTGTGGATGGACCGATTATGTATCCAAAACATATGGGACCGTGGAGGCCATGCTTCCGCATCCTTGATGCTTGTACAGCTCTTGCCACGGATGATGATTTCGGCGCCGTCAACGGTGGGACTCTGCGGCTTCAATGCAACCCTTTAGTACCGGTAGCCTTGATTGCTCATGAGGTTTTGTACGAAATCATCGTCAACGGCATTTCGCTTCAAGGCATAGTTTACCCAGATGCTTTGCCTCTTGAAAGCACAGGCGTTCTTGCATTTCAGGGCTGGGAAGGCCTGACAGCGAAACCGGGCGAGTACCGAAGCAATTTCGGGTTGTTGCTTAAACCGACGGGAACGGTTGATACGTTTCGGCGAGTCGCATCTTACTTCGTCCATTCCATGCAAGATGTTACTTGTGTATTCGGAGATCAAGATGATCTGATTTCTGAGGGACCCGTGAAATTATCGTCTTTGCTGCCATTTAACCAACTCGACGAGCAAAAGGTTATTACCATCATATGAATAGATCTCAAGAGTCAGTTTTATCGCGAGAAGTCTTCGTTTCTCCCCCCTCAAATGTTCCTCTGGAGGCTGAGTATGAGCCTCCACTTGTCAGAGGGTCCGCCAATGACATTGTCCTATTTGACTAATGTGATTTTAAGAAGCACGGGCTTTGTGGTATTGGCATTGTGTCCAAGCAGAATCATTTAAGCAAAGAAGAGAAGCCGTATACAAGCTTAATATACGAGTTAATTAACATTAAAAAGATTGATTTTACATTTTTTAAAAATGAATATTAAAGTTCCTTTGTAAAGATATTAATAATAAAACTTTAATTCAATGTTGTTTAAGTAAAGGGGGTTTTTTTTTTAATTCTTTTTAAGATCTTACGGCTTGGTTGGGCTCCGTGGGTGCCCACGGCTTCATTTTAGCGGGGGTTGTGGCTGGGTCCTGAAATGGTTAGCCTAAGTCGGCTGACATTCAATCACGCGTGCCTAACTGCAATCGAAGAGCCAATTTTTCATCCCATATTATCTTCTCAATCGTCGTCGGATGCGCCCTCGTCTCAGATGACTAATGGAAGCTCCGCACGACTTGATACCTCATTCTCTATGCGAGCTTTGTCGAGCCATATGCGATGCCTCACCTATACTTTGTGAAACCGCTGAACGGGAACCCACGACGGAACCATCACATCTTGCACAACTGTGCGAACCAGTTCAGGCCATTCAAAACGACTCTTCTGATATTCAGTACGTAGAAAAGTGGCGATTCCACGACTTTGACGCCCTCCTTGCCTCTGTGCACCGTGGGTGCCACTTGTGCAGTGTGTTTTGGTCCGCACTTGACGAAGATGAGAGCAGAAAAGGATCTCAGCTGTTCTTTTTTGTGTCCAAAGTTGGTTGGAAAACTACTGCAGTCGTAAGCAAGGATTTTAAGGGGGGAGAAATGACTTCCTCTGGCTTATACATGTTCTCCCGTACGATGATATATTGCAAGCTCCCTCAATATTGTGCTGACCTTCATTAGGTGAATGGGGGAGTGTCACAAACTTATCATCACCAACTACGTTCTCTGCCCAGCCCAACCTAAAGTACACGTGTGATCTGATCCGCCGGTGGCTTGGGAAATGCGAAGAAAGCCATTCATTGTGCAACTCAAACGATGATGGCATCATCCGGACCAATGAACTTCCAACGCGACTGATTGACATTTACCACCCTGATCGACCAAGACTTGTGCTCGCCACGGATATTCAGGAACAAGTCAATTATATTACATTGAGCCACTGCTGGGGCGATGGCATGACTGCGAAGTTAACAGGCAACACGATTAACAGCTGGAAAGAGAGGATAGAAGGCACAGAACTTACGACAAAATTCAAGGATGCATTTTCAGTTGCAAGATGTTTGTCTATCCGTTATATCTGGATTGACAGCCTCTGTATACTTCAAGATTCGGAAGAAGACTGGTGCCGAGAGTCCGCCAGGATGTCAATGGTATACTCAAATGGCTTTCTCAATCTTGTATGTTCGAGTTCTTCGAGCTCCGATGGCTTCTTCAATATCCGGCACCCACTCTCTAGTCAGGATTGTCGTATCTTTTGGAAAGAGAATTCAAATTATCAATTCGTTTTCAGGAGGGCTCAACCACTGCGACCGCACCAAATTTTCCCGGTTCTTTCACGTGCATGGGTTAGCCAAGAACAGTTACTCTCTCGACGAAATGTATATCTCGGAGGAAACATAATCGTCTGGGATTGCTGTGTGAAGCAGCACCATGAATTTACTTTCGAAAGTAATTATTATTCGGACGTTTCAACAGGGAAACAGGACTTCTTCCAGGCCATGTTACGTCAGCGTCATTACAGCAAGGCGGACAGACCTGAATGGATTGGGAGATTCTGGGAACTTTTGGTGCAAAACTACACCGTAGCTAACCTGACATTTGCCAGCGACCAAGTTTTTGCAATCGCTGGGATTGCTGTTGCAATACAGGAAGCGACACAGTGGACCTATGTTTGTGGCATGTGGTATGAATATCTGCAGCAACAACTGACCTGGCACATCGCTGGCCCCCCAAAGTGTAAATTCCCGAGGCCACGTCTAAAAAGCACTAAAATCCCTTCATGGTCGTGGCTCTCGATCCGCCATCCAGTGAATTTCTGGCTTGAGCGAGCGGAGGGAAATCCACGAAGCTACAAGGCGACAATCATTGACTGCTCCGTAACTCCATTAAAAGGTCGAGCGGCGGTTGCGGGAGAGGTAGAAAGGGCGATTCTTCAGGTCACAGGCATATTCAGAACTTTGCAGCACTGCAGCGACGTGTCAGAATCCTGGAATCAATACAAATATCAGCATGCTCCAACCGGTATCGAGGTTATTCCGGATATTTCCTTGCCAGATGGACTACCCATTCACTTCTTTACTATATCTATTTATCAGCGCAAGCGTATGCTTCCGGAACGTGAGGGTAATGAATTTGGCTTGGTATTGACTCCAATTGGGTCAAGTACGGAAGACTTCACTAGAGTTGGGTACTTTGAGCGTCAGCCACTACTGTACGCCGAGAATTATTGGCCTCTGGGGGAAGAACGAACCATTAGAATTCATTAAATACCAAAGAATATCTGAAGGAAATAGCAACACCGATGAGCCTGTCCCGTTTTGGGTAGACACCATTTGCATCCCTTTTGATGGCCCTCTCAAAATCACGGCTATTCGACAGATAGAGCAAGTCTACCGCGACTCCGACCAGGCGCTGGTCCTTCAAGGGACTTAGGCATGCAGCGTGTAACACTTGACATTTCGCCCAGTGAGTGCCTCACGCAAGTGGAGATTAGTTCATGGAATGAGCTCCTCTGGACGATTCAAGCGGCCCCCTTAGCCAGATCGTTGCATTTCCAGTTCCAAGATGTACAATCAGTCTGGAGCAGGTACTGCTTAGAGCGCTTTTGGCGTATCGCCGCGACCCGTCGTCATATGGGTCTCAACCCCTCGTCCGAGGTCAACTGCATGCTATGTTGGGTACTCAACATCCATCTCGGAGTTATCATAAGGGAGAGTAAGACTTATCTATTAAAAAAAATCAACCTGGTGTCTTGACACTATCTTTTTGGGTACTGCTATAGCCGCCTCGAGCTTCGCCACCATTCTTCAACAGCTGGGGTGATTCCGAACAGTTCCGCGTGAAGTGGAGGTCACTCGAGATGGTGTTTCCCTACAAGCAGACGAGCGTTGCTTCCGACGAGGGCCTTTGCCTCGCGACGCTACTCGGCATGGACCTGATTGGGCCAGGAGAGGGACTGCAGTCAAGCATCCTCAGCGCACTTCATCTGTGTGGCCTAAGCGAGACCTTGAGAGTTTTCCATAGATGCGAGGACAGGGCGAATCGTGACCAAATCTACCCTTCCTCCTTCCTGGACTCTAACGGCGACGGGCTCGGCGATATCCCAGGCATCGTCTCGAAAATCAACTACCTGTCTTCCCTCGGCATCGACGTGATCTGGCTCTCGCCCATGTATGACAGTCCGCAACACGACATGGGCTACGACATCTCGAAATACGAAGCCGTGTACCCCCCATATGGCACCGTCGCCGACATCGAAGTCCTCATCGAAGCCTGCCACTCCCGGGGCATGAGTCTGATCCTCGATCTGGTGGTAAATCATACTTCTGACCAACACGCCTGGTTCCAAGAATCTCGAAGCTCGAAGGACAACCCAAAGCGAGATTGGTATATCTGGCGACCAGCAAGCGGTTTATTTTGCAATGGACCCCGGATGCATGAATTCCTCCGGGAGATGAATGTCAAAGTCCTGTCGAAGTCATGTCGAAATACGACACCATGACCGTCGGCGAACTTCCTCACACACCAGATCCCGCACATGTTCTCCGCTATGTTGGGAACGGAGACAAGCAGTTGGATATGGTGTTCCAATTTAACATTGTCGACCTGGGAATCAGACGAACGCACAAGTATGAAACTCCTGAGTTATCAGAGACGCAGGTGCAGCGTCCTCCCAGCGTTTTGAGGCTTTAAATATATAAACCACCTCCCCCGAAACCACAATATACTCAAGTCTTCAACTAAACCTCCACTCTCTCTTCCTGAATCACCATCATCCTCGCCCTGCCCTTGACATAACCATTAATTCCGCTCGTGCTCTGGCTAGGATACCGCGCATCCGGAATTTCCGCTGTCGACGCTGAATGGCGACGATGATGATGTTTCATCTTAGCAGTGCGGCCGCGGGTATTTCTAGAGCGGGAGCTAAGTTCTGCGTCAGCGTCGTGTGAAAGAGTGAGCTGAAGTAAACCGGTATCGCCCTTTTGCCGAGAATGAAGGTATTGTTGGTTGGGCGGTTGGTAAAAATTGGATATTTGAGTGGGCGAAGAGGGGGAGGAACCGTGTAATTTTTTTTTAGATATGCTTTGTGGCCTTTTGTTTATATAGATATTTTTAAAAAGAAAGGGTGTGGATTTTGAAGGTATGCCGGGTTTATAAGTAATAAGTTGAGGTGAGGTTGGGTGAGAATTCTTTGTATGTATTGCGGCCTGGCGAAGAACCTTGCGTGCTCACTGAAGAGCAATGAAGTCTTCAGGAAGCTCTTCATGCTCGAACCAGGCTTTAATGCCTTTGGCGAAAAGTTTTGGGTCTTGTAGATTCCAGCCATGTCTCTTGCCATCTACTTTAAAAGCCATACTCTCAGGATTGCCCTCCCGTAGCTGCTTTCCTCGCTCCAGACAATCTTTCTTTCCATCGTCTAGCACACCTGCAACAACACAGCTCCGGACCGCTACCCTCCTACTCAACCCTCCCCAGTTTTTGGAATTATCGTCCGGGTCCTCAGAAAGTTCCTTTACAACCGTCTGGCCTAGGCGATACGGTGAAGGCGCTCTTAGGTCGGCAAGCAGCTCGTCGCTGATCTTCATACCGGAGCGGTTGCACACCCACTGAAACATTGACTTTGGAAGATATCGTAAAGTCCAACCAGCCAAAGCAAGGCCAAATCCATTTACCCAGGTCAAAAAGCTTCCCGGCCGAGGGAATGGTCTTCCGCAGCCAGACAAGAATAGTCCTCTAACTAGATCTGGATACTTTTGCGCCATATAAATGGCGGTATAGCCCCCCAGAGACATACCAATAATGTCTGCCTTGCCATTTTGAGCGTGCTTGGTGATGAGGTCTGCAAGTAAAGCTGCAGTGTCGGAGATAGTGAACGGAATACTAGCTGAAGTTGATCGGCCGTGAGCTGGGAGGTCGGGGACTAGTAAATGGTAGGAGGAGGAGAGGTGAGTGGATACCATGTCACATTCCCGATGTGAGGAGAAAGACCCGTGGAGAAGGAGAAGAGTGTGTGAGGCGAGCGGATTCAGAGATGTGAAATAGAGGCCCGGAGAGGGCATGGCGAGTCAGGGTACACAGCGGATGCGACGAGCAGGGATGGACCTCATTTAGCTCACAGGATCTGGTTGGTACTGGCTCATACTTCTCACTCTAACTGCAAAGGCATAGTGGCGCGAAGAACTGGAGCAAGTGTTCAACTGTCTTTTACGGTTGGAAAGATCGCCGCGTGGTGTACCATGGCATGTCACGTGGCCAAAGTCTTGGCACCAACTATGATTTGCTTCGACTTGCAAGACAAATCTGAAACATTCCCAAGCCGCAACCAATTTTGGTTATTGCAAAAAGTTCTGTTGGCTTGACGGTAGCATACTTTGTAAGAACATGAATCCAGAACCAATACCTGGCACCTGCAAATGGTTTCTGGAAGACAGTAAGTACAAGACTTGGCTGGAGGCAAAGGGGTCAAGTATTTTATGGGTCTCGGCCGGGCCGGGCTGTGGCAACTCCGTCTTATTGAAGCTTCTGGTCGACCGATTCCAGCCCGCCTACGCAAAAGAGTCACACACTATTTGCTACTTCTTTTTCAAAGATGTTAGCGATAAGAGGCGAAGCATAGCAAGTGCCTTTCGATTGATCTTACACCAGACTGTTGTGAAAATGCCTCTTTATGTATTTTGTAGAAGAACTAAATTATATCTAGATTTAGAGTATATGATTCTCTACATCAGAGAAGCCAATTGTAGGGTTTGCCTTTTGAAGTGTGTGCTTCGAATGTTTGTTGATCTACTTACTGTATCGATGGAGGGGTTGCATTCAACGAGGCTGGCCAAATTCGTCTCTGGTGAAGCGAGTTGCTTTCACCGATACGATTCATTTTAAATATCAAGATTAAGGCTTACTTAAACCCGAGCTCGGCTTTTCCCTTAAAGTCATTGTTCTGAAATTATTTAGCAGTTTTGAACAGGCTCTTATTCATGGATATATCTAGCTGATAAAGAGAGCGAAGGCCACTTCACCGGAGACGAATTTGGCTAGCCTCGCAAGCTCCCATCTTCCCCGCCAGTGAGGTGCTCCATGCATGGATGGACCAGATGGGTTTCAACCTGAACATCCTACCAAGATCAGATGCAGTCTGTTCCTCCATCAATTGTACTAAGAGATATTACTCAAAGTTTAACTTACAAATCAACCAGATAATTGATGTAGGGACACCACTTGAAGTTCCCTTCTTGCAGTATTTCTGACTCATGTCGGCGAGGTCTTGGCTGCTTGCCTCTGCCCCTCATCGCGCGAGGTACAAGTGGACGAAGATACAAAACCGGGCGCCAATTGACCTCCCTTCTTCTCCAATCTAGAATCCAACATATAAAGACTTCAAAACCCACCCAAGTCACTTCCATAACCTCCGCCAAACTGCCAATACCTACAATCACCACCCAAACTAAATCAACCAACATGGCAACCCCAAGAACAGAGTCCGTCCCCCTCCTCCCCCACCTACCTCAATACCTTACATATAGACAAATCTAACAAAACACCCTCAGTTTCCCTCCCATCAGAGCCTGCCTCTTCGATATGGACGGTCTTCTCATAAATACTGAAGATATTTACACCCTCTGCCACAACATCCTCCTCTCGCGATACTCCTCGGGGCCCATGACATGGGACATAAAATCACAACTACAAGGCCGACCCGCCGCACAAAGCATCGCCCTCCTCCTCTCCCACTTCAAGCTCACCCACATCCCCATCCCCGAATACACTTCCGCCCTACACGCCATCCAAGAATCCGAGTTCAGAAAAGCCGCTCCCCTACCCGGCGTGCCCGCGCTCCTGCACCAACTCAAATCCGCGACGACGGTTACTAAGGGGGAGAAAGTCCATGTAGCGCTAGCGACGAGTAGTAATGCGGGGCATTTCGAGATCAAGACTGATCATCTGGGAGAGTTATTTAGCATTTTCGAGCCAGAGAGGAGGGTTCTAGGTGATGATGTGAGGATCCCTAAGGGGAGGGGGAAGCCGAGTCCGGATATCTATCTCGTGGCTTTGAAGGCTATCAATGATAGTCTTGAGGAAGGGGAGGAGGAGATTAGGCCTGAGGAGTGTTTGGTTTTTGAGGATGGCATTCCGGGGGTTGTGGCTGGGCGGAGGGCGGGCATGAGGGTTGTGTGGTGTCCGCATGAGGGGCTGGCTGGGTTGTGGAAGGGGAAGGAGGGAGAGGTTCTTGCGGGTAGGGGGGAGGGGAGTGAGGTTGATCCGGAGCAGTTGGGTGAGGTTGGGGATGGGTGGGGGGAGCAGAGGGTGACATTGGAGGATTTCCCTTGGGGGAAGTATGGGGTTGTTCCTGGTGCTTAGATGGGAGTCAGGGTGGGTGTTGGGAGAGATACCATTTGCTTTTGCTCATTAGTCAATCGATGCTCCTAGATGGCGTGAATAGAATCATAGATTTGCATCTTCCGAGCCTGGCTTGGTCGTTCGTAGAACAGAGTTATTAGAATAGGAGCCCTTGTGTCATAATGATAGTATTACTATGTATGAAATGGCTCTCGACGAACTAAGTGATTGAAAAAAGAGGGGTTGGTTGTACTCTAAGCGAAGAGTCAACACAAGTACCTACCCATCCCTAAGGTAGCGAGAACCAAAGTCAAGTGACTGACCCAAGCCCTCTCTAGTTGCATACACTGCCTACTTATGGTGTACTCCCAGTTCAACTATCTAGCTCTGGCGATGATACTCTTGCTACTCTTACCCTCTTTCAAGGATTCGACCGATATCAAAACAATTTGGAGGACTTTATTTCAACTTCCTGGGCTCCTCATTAGACGCATGATCTCGAAAGGCAGGGCTTGAAATATTAAGAGCAGTAATATGCTGAAAGTGTGCTAGACGATTAGACTAGGGAGGGGGCTATACTCAGTCCTCTCTCTAACTGTAGAGTACGGAATGAAGCTGGGGACCAGCTCAAATTCAGACACAAAGTCACAGAAGCAACGAGCGGGATGAAGAAGTTTAAGGTAAGCAAGAATCCATCTCTCGAAATGATTTCCATCCATCCATCCATCCCGAAAAAATAGTAAACGACACTTCTATCATCTACGTAGAAGCGCTGTACTGCAAAAAAAGGCTGAATATAGTGCTCACTTGCATGCATGCATGCATGTCTCCTATCCTCCTGGCATGTCTCGATAGATAAAAATACGATCGCATAGCACTGCATTGCATTGCACTGCATCGCATCTTATCTCAACTCGTTTGAATCATTCCATCCATCCATCCACCAACCCATCCATCCTTCCTTCCATCCATGCAAACCTCGAACCGGCAATTCCCTCGACACCTCCCCTCCCTCATCCATTCTCCAACCATTATCTGCCATGTTTCCCCCTCCACTCCTCCTTCCATCCATATCTTACAAGCAGTGTATGTGCCTGCAAACGAAGCAAAAGAGCAAAGCAGAGGCAAAGCATCCCCCTCCATGCGTGGCATGAACGAGACACACAAGCAAGACAGAATTGCACCCAGATCCCTAAGAACGCCATGCTGAAAAATAAAGTGAAGAGAAAGCAAGTACCGTGATCTGCCCATCCCGTGGCTATGTAGTAAGGAAGTAGGAACTCATGGAAACATCATCGCCTGGGTCGGAACACGGAGAATATTATGAAAAAAGTAAAATGGTCGCGAGCTATTCCGTAGAACATACTATGCGGCTTCACAAGAAAAATTAAGGCTTCCTTTCCGGGTCCCTTTGAGATATTTGCAACAGAAGCTTAGATTTCAGGAGCCGTTCCATCTTCAGCGGTCTTCTCTTCACCGTCGACATCCTCGGTTGCGGGTTCTGGTTCGGCTGCAAGGGCATCGGCTTGGGTCATACCGTTCTGCCTCTCCCAGACCTCCTTGCGTATTCGTTCGTCTTTGAGCTTCCGAGCTCGCTCGACTTCCTCGAATCCGCCGGCTTTCTTGAGCTTGCCTTCCTCCACGAATGAGCCGAGTTCTTTTTGAAACTCGCCACCACGTCGACTTTCGAGTTCTTTCTGGCGTAGCTTCTCGGCGCGCTCAATGGCTTCTAGTCGATTCTCGTGGTTCGGTTGTAAGGCTCGGACCTCACCCAGAACACCCTCCTTTGCTACCGAAGGGTCGGTTGCTATAACGTGATTGAGTCCTCTTGAAATTACACGAGCGGCGGTTGAAGATCCGGGCACATCCTTCATCTGCTCTTTGGTCGCCTGCTCAACAAGAGCAAAAGTCTGAGCGGCCTTCTCGAGATCATCTTGGAGATCGGCAGCCAAATCCTCTTGCATAGTGAGCTCTTCCCGGTCATTGCAAACTGTTTCCAGCTCCTTCTCCCAGATCTTGGTCCAGACTGGTCGCTCACGTTTCAAGAAATCTTGCATCTTCTTGAGTTCCATGGTAGCCTGAGATATGTCCTTGGCCACGGTCTCAAGCTGTCGTGGAAGAGGACGAACACCACGAAGAACCACATCCTTTCTAAGGTCCTCGACGATATCTTGTAGGTCATCAACTTGGCCAACCAGCTTATCCGAATCTTCATTGAGGTTTTTCTTGCCCGAATTGACGTATGCTCGTCCAGAGTCCCCATTCATGTCTGGGATAGCAGCCTTAGCAGCTACAGTCTTGACAGAAGAAGCCTTTTGGCGAATGAGAGACATCGAGTTCTGAACGTCGGATTGGAACTCGGAATATACCTGTCGAATAACTGCAAGATCTCGGCGTATGCTATGGAGTTCGTTGATCTGGTCTGCATTTTTGAATTTCGAGGGGCTGATAAGTGGCGCATTGGACTTTTGATTGTCGATATAGGACACCCTTGAAGACGTCGGAGCCACACTTGCCAAACGTGCCATCTCCTTTGCCGCATCTTGTTGGCGATCCGAGACTCGTTGAATTGTGGCTTGCTGGTCATCGACAGCAATCTTCACCCCCTCCACCATCTTCTTAAGCCCCCCAAGGCCTTCGTCGATGTGACGTTTGACCTCATCAAGAACCTCAATATTCAGTACCAACACTGATCGATCCTTGATATCAGCGAGATCCTCAAGCTCGTGGCGAACGCCTGACACTGGGTCTTGAATATATATCTCAGGCAAATCCACCCCGTTGTTGTGAGTATTCCATGCGAATTTCTCAATGAAAGCCAACTGCAGCCTGGCCATCGACAAGTCATTGTACCCATCCGCAAAAACGAACTTCTTGACTTTGGTCTTGTATTGCAAGAATACCGTCAATTCTTTCCCGGGTGGTGGAGACAATTCAGGTGTGAAGTTCCGTTCCTGAGATGAACGTGGTGGAGTTTGCTGTGCAGCAACTACACGTTTTTGATCTTGAGGCGTTTCCGGGCGTGGTACTTTAACTTCGTCTGGATGTTGTATGGGCAGGTCCATTAGAGCATCTGAAGGAGGCCCTTTCAAGGTTGCGCTTGGTGCATCGAAGTCTGGAATCGATTGTCTGACCTTATCCTGTGGAGTCTTGACAAGCGGGCTATCGTCTGCAGCCGCATCTGCTGGCTGTGGAAATACAGGAGGACCTGGTGAAGGTTCTTCTGAGATTCGACTTGGAACACGAGCTGGAGAGACATCCACATTGAGACGGTTTGACTGTTGACGAACGTGCCTTTGGTCTCCTCTGTTTTGTACAGCCCGCATAGATTCTCGAGCATCGTTTCGCCCTCTATTCGGTATGGGAGAGTTCTGAGGAGGTGGAAGCATAGGTACACCATTAGGAGATGCACCCAGGTGCTTTGAAATCTGGTATGCGGAATATCGTCTCGAAGCCCTCCTTTCAAGCTCTCCGCCTCTCTGTAGAGCTGCAAGAGCATTTTGTTGTTTAGGTGGAAGAGGTGGGGGTGGGAAATTATCGACACTGAGTTCCTCTGGGCCAGATGGCTGTTGCACAGCCTGTCCATCTGCTGGGTATGGTGGTAAGACTGGCATACTTTGCATCGTTGCACTCGAAAGCGTAGATTGATTCGAAGACAAAGACCCTCTGGATTGGTCTCTGTCTTGTATAATTCTCCGACTTGAAGATGCAGAAGACATCCTTGGAGGGACAGAGGCCTCAATTTGGCTCATACTGTCTCTATTGTCTGAACTGCCGTCTTCTCTTCGAAAGTTATTATGTATCCCCTGGTCCAGAAGTGTCGTGAGCCCGGTATTGGCACTCCCCACGCTACTGATACTGCTGGTTCTGGGCACGGAAGTATCGCCGTTTGTATTGGCGCTTTCTCTGGCCTGCTTCTGTCGCAGTTTTTGCTGCTTCCGTTTCAGTCCGTGAAGTAGATTTATGATAATGTCCCGTATTCTTGGTAGGTACTTCTCCAAGCTTTCCACACTGGCCTCTTGGCTAAGTGTTGACTCAAGTATGTGGCGTAGAAGCTCAGGGACGTTGCCCAAATCTGAGGTATCAACGTTGATTGCTGTGAAGGCCCTGCAGGCTATATTGAACTCGTAACCCAGGCGCACATAGACATCTGAGACTTGCGCGTCCGTCGCTTGGTGGCGAGACCATTGTGTGAGGGTTTCAAGAAGCTGCTTTGTAGCTACCAGGAGTTGTGTGACGCTCTTTTCGATTTGGGACAAAGGAGGAGCGTTTTGACCTGTTTGAGGTGATGGAGCGACCTAGAGAAGAACAGATGTCAATACTCTATCCTTTCTGTAGTACAGATCGAGCTGTTTGTCTATGAAGTGGCGAGATGCGCTTCGAACCAGAACTCACATTTTGTCTCCTGCTCCCATTTGGTACAGACTTCCCAGAGGCCGAAGACGTCCGCGGCTGAGGAGCACCAGGCCCTGGAGACATAGATCGAGCTGGAACGTTGGGAGGTGGTCCTGGATCCGCCGCAGGAGACCGTCGTTGAATCGATCTTTGGGAGGTTGGCGGCGCCTGCATCGCTGTGATTGCTGCGGCAGAGATGTTTGCACGATTCTAGCAAATTATCATAGCGACATTTGTCGTAGGTTTGTTTTCTTCAATGCACCGAAGGTTGGAGGTGGGGATGCAGCAAGGTGATGAGAATGAGTTGAGAGATTCGGAGTGTTTTCGAGGCTCACTCACTTGACTCTACTCGTATCAGATTTGGGATGGCCCACCCCCTGTACGGTCGACTCCTGGCGAGGTGCTTGCCGTAGCGCAACACGGATTCTGTAGCGAGCCAGCGACGCTTTTTGCTGCAGACTGTCCTGGGGAAATAACAGGCACCTTGGATAAATATGGTCCAAGCAGACAAGGGGAAAAAAAGGAAGGGGACGTTGTTGATCAAGGCTTCACGACTACGACACGACAATGAGGTTGTCTGGTGGACTGAAATATGTCTTGGGTCTGGTTTGTCCCAATTAGGAAACCTTCCAGAAGCCTTTTTCTTCCCAAGTTGCCTCAACTCTGTTCTTGCATAACCACTTTTGGTGCTACTATTTAGCAATATAGCAGTATCACAGTATTGGTCAGAGTATCAAAGCTAGATTTCTACCTCTTTCTCGTGAATTTTCCTGAAATGTATGTCGAGGTTGAGTAGTAGCTGGCTATCACAGCTCCAAGTCATTAAGACTTAGAGCTGATGACGGATCATTTTCATCAACACAGCTACCGAAGTTCGGTGGCAAGAGGGATGTGAGGCAAGTAGTTGTCGTCAAGACCAGTTTTGCATCGGGTACTACGTATCGTTGTACGTCTCGGAGTCTACTGGACTGGAATTATAAATCAGTGGTCAAGTTTCAACCCGAAGGCAAGAAATCCTGGTGGCTGGGAGAAGTCGAGAGACACGAACAGAAAGCGATATATTCCTTTCAGGTATCTAGGGAGGGGCTTTACCGTCCCGTTAGATGAGAAGCATGTATTGCAAGGGTTTGGTCTACTTCTTACTTTGATTTTCTTGCGTATCTTTGGGTTTTAAGGATTGTGACGAGAAACTTCTGATTTCGGCAGATACGGAGAGGAGAGGATGAAGTTAGAACCTTGAAGTAATACTTGCTCGGATCATTGGGAGATTGGGCAGACACAGTATTAAGTTAAGATAGACCTACACAACTTAACCATATGGTATATTAATCAAGTACCTAGGAATTGAGTTTAGAAAGATTTCTCTGCAGACTATGCAAGTCTCTAATCTTATACCACTTTGACTAAAGGAACAAGGCCTCAAAGGAATATATACGCATATCGTCATATCGTGACGCTATTATGTGTTTCAAAAGTGGGAGGGTGCTTGTGATCTGTACCCATCGATCTATGTTGCAGTTATCTGATTGGGCCAACTCAAGCCAGACACAATGAACGATTGGTTCGAGCCCAGGCAATCAGCCGCTGTAGTTCCTGCCGAAGTCTGACTATTTTCCCGTACCTATGGCTTTTTGCTTACCTAGAAGACGCCAATGATCTACAAAAATCCGGGGTGATAGCCAAGAGAGAAAGACGGCCAGCCAGCCAGCCCGCCCACGGCAGCTGGTTTGAATCTAGACCCAAGCGGACCTTGGCTGTTTTCTATCTGCCGCTGATGTAAGTAAGGGAATACCCTGTATTGTCGGAATAGGAAATCATAATCTATTCCCAGCATGGTGATCTTTATTGGGAAGTTATGGGGGCTCGAATTGAATTATTGAAGAGAATTACTTGCTCAATTGCTGTGCTTTGCAGTGGTAGCTGTGGTTGTCACGTCAATTGAGGATGCACGGTACGGCACTTTGTTCGTATTGATATCAGTTGGGGGCAAGCGCACTGTCATGAGATGAATCAGTAACATAGCCATCATTATCTACCTGGGTAGGTAGATAGGTATGCATGTATAGAAACAAAAATAGAAATAGACGTAGAATAGGATTTTTCAGAGCAAAATTACCTAGGTACCTAGGTATGGAACCTCCTGCCTGCAGTAGCGGACAAAGAATTCTCCTGGTCCGATTGACAGACACACACTGAGGAGGAAGTCATGTACCAGGTAGTTGTACAAACACTGCACAAGAGAAGACTCCGCAGGTGCCCGCGCTTTGGATAGGCCAGGCCAGACCAGACCAGGCCAGCTGAAGATAGTGCCGGTACATGCAGTTGCAGCATCCGTTGCAGCAGCTCTCTGTTCGCTTTGTTGAATTGAGTGGAGACCCATCTTCTGCTTGCCTGCGACCTTAGCTTACAGTACCTGGTACTTAGTTGGGCCTTTCAGACAGAGCTTGATCACCTCACTCCATTGCCATTGCATTTGCATTTGCTTGTGCCATTGTCATTACCCTGCTTGGCGACTTTCATTCAATTAATCAAAGAGAGCACCAGACTATTCTCTCTTCTGTTCAAGCCCGGTCTCCTTAATTGCGACTCTCCATAGAACCCTTCCCTCCTCTCCTCTTCTTCCTCTACATACCACCACCTCATCTATCTCCCAGTCTACTACTGTACCTCCCTCCCTCTCTCTCACACACGCACGCACGATCGCACGCACCCACACCAGGCCCTCCTCACCCTCACCCACCACCACCATCCCCCCGGAAGTGGTGTAGCCCTCCCGAATCTTACAAGGGTTGCTGGTGAATTGCACGCCCGCCGGCCACTCACAGCGCCCACAGCCCGGCGACGACTAGCCCCCAGCCCAGCCAACCGTCCGTCTTGCCTTGCTCGTCTCGTTCCGACCGAACGACAGTTCTTCAATCTTCCCACCTCACCTCCAACCTTACCTGTCGATTCAGACGAAAAGACTCCATTCCCACCTCCTCTCCCTCCTCCATCCTGCATCTGTCGTTGCTTGCTCGCCGGAGGTTGATGGCCTGAGTGTCTTGCATCTGGCACGGAGTGTTCTTCTTTCTCTTCCAGCGCTGTTTTGTCCCTTCACCTTCAGGTTAATTTTGAACTTGCGCATCATCGCTTCCCGGCCGCCCTACGCCGCCCTGCCTTTCCCTTCTTTCGATTTCCCCCAGCTCACATTCACCTTCACATTCACCCACCACCCTCTGCTCGCCATCAATCCCGCGGCAGAATCGTCCTGGTCTGCGATCAACTTCTGCTTTGCCATCCGTGGTCGCGCGAAGGATACAGCAGCAGGTCCTCGCAACTCCAATCTTCTGTGAGGTGAGACTTCCTGATCCAAACCCAACCAACCTCCTTAGGCACAGACGCAACGGAGCTCAGAGCTACCACATACCACCTTCCACCTTCATACTGCCTGCAAGGGCTCTACAACTCCACAGACGCTATCATTTGCGCGTGTGCTAATCCCATTCGATTCTCTGCAGACTGGTTTCTTTGCATTACACAGCTTGTCCAGCAAGCTCGGGATTTCGTCACCGATCCTGAAGCCCCGACACTCAACGTTGGCGCGACTGTCCATCACTGGTGATCTGCCCAGATTAATTTGTCAATCCAGAGGTAAGAAAAGCCTCCTCTTCTTCGCGAACACGACATCCCCACGCTGGTGTGACACCGCGCCCTGGCCGGCTGCAATCATGGTTCCATGCAGCCTCACCCTGGAAGACCTCACCTTTGGCAACCCACAACATTTTTCAAAATTGCTAACTTAGCGACCGCATAGATTCCCAAGTTCATTGAAGCAACTCCTGTACCTCCAAGGACAACCCGCATACACACTCAGCTGGTAAACGCTGTGAACATGGTACAACAGGGAAAGAAGGCCACCGACACACCAAACGGCACAGCCAAGAACTCACAATCCAACATGTCATTCCACAGAAAGGATATGACCGGTGCGGGCAAGAATGAGGGTCGCCAGAATGGTTTGTCCAAGATCCCTCTGCCAGTGTTTGACCCTGCTGACCAGAACATAGGCAATGCTAGCTCCTTCCGCACAGACACTGCTATCTCTGGCAACCGAACTCAAGGAGAGCGTCCCTTGCATAGATGGGTTGCAGATGGCCCAGCAGATACTCTTGGTTCATTGGAATCGGGCAGAATGAAGACCTCTGGAGGAGGCGCATGGGACCAATTCGCTGAGAACGAGCGACGTTTCGGCATGAAGACTGATTACGATGAGAATATCTATACAACCACCATCGATAGGAACCACCCACAGTACAAGCAACGTCTTGCTGAGGCCGACCGGAAGGCGAGAGAGATTGAGCGTAGTGCTACCAACAACTCGCACGTCGCGGAGGAGCGTATTGTGGATAATGTTACTGGAGGAGAGAACGGTGTTGATGAGGAAGACAAGTAAGTCCATCCAGTCTACAATGCCAGGCTTCTGTTCTAATATTACTCTAGGTATAGTGGTGTTCGCCGACAACAGGATTTCCCTCCACTGGCCGCATCAAACAACAGATATACCCCACCTGCCAGAAGAGCACCCACGGGTTCATCGACTGTCAGCGGAGCTCCCGTAGACCCTGCCATCATCTCCACACAGCTCGCTCCTCCTGATAAGCCTGCTGCTGAGAAAGTCAAGACCCCAGCTGCTCCAGCCGTACCAAAGACTTCTTCCAAAGCATCTTCCAAAGCAGAAGTCTCCACACCTCCCACCACCACCGAGTCGAGTGTTGCTGCTACCCCTGAGCCAAGAGTACCTGCCACAGTCGCTGGTCCATCCACAAGTCGAACTGCTTCTCCCCAAGCTGCAGCGGCGGGTGTTCCCAATGCCACAGCAACTGTCGAGCGGGATGTTGCAAGTGCTTTCAAGGGTTTTGCCGCCCAGCAAAGAAAGAATGTTGAGACCATTCGCCAGTCCAGAGCTCGGAATGACAAGGAGATCAAGTTGAATGATTTAAAGAAGTTTGCTGATAGCTTCAAGCTCACAACTCCCGTTCCATCAGATCTTGTACCGATCATCGCCAAGGATCCTGCAAAGCAGAAGGAGATCCAAGAGAAGGCGAAGCGTAATGCAGAGGAGAATAAGGCCAACCCTTCTGAAGGCGTCAAGCCCATCCCACCACCAGTTGAAGTTCGATCAACCCAGCGTCCTACTGCTGCTACTCATGGCACATCACCTGCTAATGTTCCATCCCGCCAAAACCCTTCTCGCAACCCTGTCTTCACACACCAACCATATAGAGGATCCGCTCAAGCTCCACAACCTTCTTCCCAGCAGAATCGCCCTGCGCCTGGCGTTGGGAGTCGATTGAGGAGCATTGATCAGAACAAGGCTAGCCCACTGCCTCCCAACCCTATCCCAGCACACGAACCAAGACAACCTCCAACTGGTCCTGCAAATGGGGATCCAAACTTCTCTCGACGCTCCAGTGGAGTAACAAGCGCACAAGGAGCTAGGCTGAATCCGACCATTGGCGAGTTCCGTCCCAGTCCTCATGCTGCTTCCTTCAACCCCAACGGCAACCCGAGCAATGTTTCCAGCCCCAGATCCGCTGTTAATGCCGCTCCACCCGCCCCAATCACTCGTTCCCTCCTCCGTCGGAAGCCTGTTACTGAATCGGACCGCCCTTCAATCAAGGCAAAGTTCAATTCGCTTGATCATATCAAAGCTATCAAGCCAGCTCCAGAAAAGAACTGGTCGCTGACTGGTGGCTTGAAGCCAGCTTACGAGACTCCAGTCCTTTGGAAGATTGCACTTCCTACTGATAAGGCTGACTCCGCTATCCATCTGACTTACACCAGGATGTTCGAGATGGCTCCGTTCCCAGCACATGCGATGTCTCCAGCTGCCCCACCACATGCTGTTCCGCAAGTTCCCCACCAACATCAGCTCCCATTCCACTTGCAGCAGAGTGTCCACAACCCGGCTGCCCGCCAGTCGCCTAGACAAGCACCGATGAACATGCATGGCAATCAGATGCCTCATGGCCCGACTCAACCCTACAACGGTCACGATGATCATAGGATGATGCCCTCTCACTCTGCTCAGTCATTCGCATCTCCTCGCATGCAACACAATCAAATGCAGCAGTATCCATCGCCCATGAACCAGAATGCGCAGATGTACAACCAGCAAATGATGCCATATGGTCCAGGTGCTCCACCAATGCAACCGCAGTTCCGTTCACTCTCGAACAGCCATCAATACATGCCGCAGCCAGGCCACATGGGCCCCATCATGATGACAAATCCCAATGCCATGTTCATGACCTCCCAAGGTATTGCCCCTGGACCCACACCAATGTTTCCTCAGGGCAGCCAAGGAGGTTTCATGCCACCAACCAATGGGATGCCTCCGCAAATTCCAGGTGTGAACGGCTTTCCAAGCCCTGGCAGAGGGGGTGCAATGATGATGAACCAAGGATCACAGCAAAATCATCCACAGCCACCTCCAATGTATGGCATGAACCCAGGAATGAACCCTGGCATGAATCCTGGCATGAGCCCAAGTCCGCAGTATGTAAATACAGCACAAGGCTACAACCAACAACCTCCCCCAAACAGTAAGTTCGCTCAACACCTGAAGATTTCACTCACCTAACGCCTTGTAGTGGGAATGAGAGGCTACGGTGGTGGCCCAAACCAATTTGGAACCAGCCCACAGCAGATGCACCAGTTCGGCCCACAACAACAGCACCGTAACAACCACTCAAATGGCAGTTACAACAACAAGAACTTCCAATCCCACGGTCAGCACCAAAATGGCCCTGCAAACAACCAAATCCCCACTGGACCTCAGGCGCGAACATCGGAGGGCAACGAAGAGACTAAATGAGCGGCCAGCCGTTTTCTCTCAACCTATAACACGGCTTCGATGCTTTTGCATCAACGTGTTAACAGCATCTTAAGAATATAGCTTCATACCCGCAGTGGGTTTTGCTGCATATCTAGATCTGAAACATTGATAGAGGATCGTCGTTCTTTGCTTGGATTAGCCGCCCTGGCAGCTTTCGTGGCATTGGATTCGACATTTTCTCGCACCGACTGAGCGCAATTGGTGCGTTCTACGTTTTTGCTTAGCTGTGGGCATTGATAGTAACTTTCGTGGAGAGATCTGATTATTTTCTCAGCAGAGGTTGCCTAACGATCATCTCACGAACTGCTCACAATGAGTCTGGACAATTCGCACTCCAACTGCAGCCTAGGGAGGAAGGGAGGGACCATAGCACTCCTCGAATCTCTACGAGAGACCGAGCTAAGTGCAGTGGCAGCTGATCAGCCTGGCAGATGATGGATGGAGGTCGTTAGGGATTATGGGTTTATTGAGGACTTTTTTTGTGGAAAGGGGGTAGTAGTGGTGGTGGTGGCGTGTGACGAAGGTGGTCAAAAAGGGCCCTCTTCACTAGCCGCTCTTATGATATTGTATCCTAACCTTAGGTCTACAATCACTTTTTACACATCGACTTCATTCATGACTTGTGACTAGTGCTTATTTTCAGTCTCATTGCAACGTGTCCATCATTCCTCGCCCTCATCCTCAGAATCATCCAACGGTGGTAAGCCAGCAGCTACTTCACTAGGAAGCTGTCTAGGAAACCACCCAAACTCTCCCAGATCAATCATCAACTCCCCCAAACTACCCGTGTTAACCGTGACGCCTTCTCCACGCAGCACCTGTGCCTGATTCGTCGCTCCTGATGGATGGCCTCTGTTACTTATTAGTCAAGGGGTCTGGTGGGGAATTGTAGGGGTTGGATTTTGACGCTGGATGAGATTGGAGTGGAGAGGGGATATGAGAAAGAGGGGGAAGGAGAGAGACTTGCCTAGGTGAGATTATCCCTTTTGAGTTTATCACTCTTTGCCATGGGACGTTGCCGTTGTGGAAACGAGACGTGGGGTCTGAGGAGAGGTGTTTGAGACAGACTCCTACTTGTCTTGGTCGTTGGGCTGTGGTGTTGGATGGAGGTGTTAGTCAGTTCTCGAGATTGTGGTCTTGAATAATATTATGCTGGCATAGATAGATAGCTAACTCCTCGATAGATAGATATCCAAGTAGGGTAGGGTGGGTAGTATCCAGCCAGCCATATCTAAATAACTTTGGAGAAAATTTGAATCGACCCCATCGGTTTTCCCATGGTTGCCCAGGTAAAGGTATGGGGATTCCCCCCCCCCCTCCCCCCCCCCCCTTTTTTTTTGATATTTACTTATGTAGGTAGGAAGGTAGGTAAGAAAAGAAAAGATCGTCCACTCACGCGTCCCGATCAACTTCGCGATATGGCCGTAACTGGTCACTTTCCCGTGGGGAATCTCTTGGATGGCGCGGTAGACTGCGTAGAAGAAGGATTCGGCTTCGTCTGATCGTGGCATTTTGATTTTGATTTATTTTGGTTTGGGCTGTGATTGAGTGGGCTTCGCCTTACATGGTGTGGTGTGGTTGTTGGTGGTTTGCTGGGAAGAGGAGGAGGGAGGGGAGAGCTGACGGCATGGATGGGGTTGAACGTGATGGATAATGTCGCGAAGTCAGCTGATGAGGACAAGAACCTTGAGGCTTGGCGGGTGCAGGGGTGTCCAGTTGCTTGACAGCTTGAGTGTTGAGTGCTTGCATTGACGGAGGATTGCTCGGGATCTCCATCCTTTTTTTTCGGCTTCCTAAACGAATCTTGTTTGTTTACTTATACTAAATTTAATTCTCAATTCTTAATGGCAAGATAAAGTTTTGTATGTTTTTGTTTTTTCTGAAGTCCTATCTACGGTGTAAACAAAGCATTGTCTCGTATTGCATCCAGAGACAGCTGGCAAGTGGGCTCAGAGCTGCCAGCCACATGGTTTATCCAGACGCCCAAAACCTGGTCTTGATCTGCAACCCAGCCACCCCACCCAAGTCAAAGTCTAAGTCCAGAGCTTCAATTTCTCTTCCTTTCTATCGTTACGTTTTAGATGTATTCTTGTATATTTCTTGGATTGCGAGTTTTTGATCGTTTAGAAGCTTCGAAATTTACTGTGGTTGATCGACAGAATTGCTGATCTTGGATACGATACCAGGCTCTACAGCCTCGTCTTGATCTCGACCTAGAAACTACGAACCATGCGCCTCACCACCAGCTTCCTGTCCCTCCCAACATCCATCCTCCTCCTGATAGCCTCCCATACAACAGCTCACTCTCCATCCGCCGACCAATCGTCCTCCCCATCCATAGAACAATGGCCCTACAACCTCCCTCCTCACGTCAAGTTCTGGCCGGAAGACCCGCCATCCCGCCGCCGCGATCTCGAAGCTATAGAAGAACATATACGGCTTGGAAGGAAGCCAGTAGGCGTTATGAAGATGAGCGATGACGACGGCGAGAAGTTTTACATGGAATATTGGCAATTTGAAGGGGAGTTGGAACAGACGGGTTTATTTGAGCCGCAAACCCCGAATACTGCGCTGCGGAGGAGGGATAAACTGGATGAAGAAGAGACCTTGTCTGGGAACGAAACTTTGATTATGCAGTTCAAGCCGCCGTTTATGCTGCATACCGAGAGTGCATTTACGGCCGAGGAGTTGAAAGCCAGGGAGATTTTGAACGCCGCGGGAGTTTTGGCAGCGCTTGAGAAAAGGGATTTTACATGCCCGACTGGGACTTCGGATTGTTCTGGAATTGGATTCCCGGGCAGCTGTTGTACGACGAATGAGGTCTGTTTTAAGATTACGGACACGGGATTGGGTCGGGTTGGATGCTGTCCTGCTGGTGCGAGTTGTGGAGGGACTATCACTACTTGTGATGCTCCTAATACTCCTTGTTCTGCTGCTTTGGGTGGGGGGTGTTGTATACCCAATTTTAGTTGTGTAGAAGGCGGCTGTAAGTTTATCAAGTTTAGAGTGAGTTAACTTCTGTGCTGATGATATATATAGGTGCTTTGGATCCAGCCGTCGTAGTGACGACTATTATCACTCGGACTTTCACGGTTACGGCTTCCTCGTCCACACGGACAACTACATCAGTCAGCACGGTGACATCGACTTCAGCCACGGCCTGTCCTCTGAATGTGCAATCCTGTGCCGCGAGCTTAGGAGGTGGATGTTGTCCCACAGATCGAGTCTGTGCCCTCAGTTCATGTGCACCAGCTTCCTCATCATCGTCATCCTCCACATCAGTCTCCACAAGCCTCACAACCACAACCTCAGCAACAGGCGTACTGCCCGTAAGACCAACAAGTGGCACCTCATCCACCACCACGCCTACAACCTCTTCGGACCTCGGACCAACAACCTGTCCAACGGGTTTCTACGCCTGCCAAGCCTATTACGAAGGAGGCTGCTGCCGTACAGGACGCAACTGCGAGAAGACTTCTTGTCCACCCATAAGTTCTACGACCATCATCAGCAGCGGCGTCACGATTGTCGTCCCCGTCGGTTCTGCAGCTGCAGTAGCGACGCCCACGGGAGCATGTGCTTCGGGATGGCAGACTTGCCCTGCGAGTGTGGGCGGGAATTGCTGTCCTAATGGGTGGGGGTGTGGTACTGCTAGTTGCTCGTCTGTTGGGCCGACGAATACGGCGGTTTTGCAGAAGGCTAGTCCTGGAATTGGGGATAGAATTTCTGGGGATTGGAGGATAATGGTTGGGGTTGTGGTTATGACGGGTTTGTTTGTGGTGGTTTAGAAGCTAGGAGTTATGAAATTAATGATCTACTGTAAAGTGTGAGATACGAGAATGATATCCATGTTCAACCCGTGTGAGCAATCTGAAAAGCTGCTTGTAGATGTGAACAGGCTTCGAATACGACAGTTCGTAAACTCTCTGGGAAACTGCGGAGAGGCTGTGAGTATGGCATAAACAGTAAGATCGTCTAGTCATTATTTGCTGGTGACGAACAGGGAGGATTTTTCTAGGTCACGCAGCATTTTAATTCTATGTTAGAAGAAGGAGTTATAAAGTAAAGTAAAACAAAACTCTGATCAAACAATCAAACGAAGTCCATCCCAATCGTTTGTCTCCACGTGGAAGAAAATAAAAGCTCGCTTCCCTTCAAAACAAAGCGGTATTTAGCTGCCCCTCATTTGGCCTCCAAACTCGCCTCGCCTTTCATTCCTTTCATGACATGACGTGGGGCAACATCCAAATTCCAAAAAACCAACACCCACCCAAAATAATTTCCTATCCCTACGCAGCTCCCAAGATCTGCTCGTTCTTCGTGTATTTTCTGTTTTGTTTTACCAAGACCCGGCTCCGAGGCACGATAATACGCGAGAGGCTGCAAGTGGACCAGTGCGGGATATAAGGCTGAATTACTCGCTCATTCTATTCATTCCCCGATATCTTCTCTTGCAAACAAGAAAAGACAACGCCACCCCCTCCTCTCCTCTCTCCTCACCCAGAAACACCAGATCTTCCACTCTCTCGACTCTGGGAATCGAACAGGAAGCTGCGACATACGATACTGTACCTATCTTCAAGACAAAAATGGCGACGACATCCAGAGCCCCAACAGTCCCACAAAGCCAGCTCCTCCAACCCACCCCTCCTCAAACGACAACGCAATCCCAGACGCAGACACAGACGCAAACTCAAACACAAACACAGGCAGTCCTCCACCTCCGCGGCGCCCCCATCAACAGCGAGAGAGGCAGCACGAGGCGACGCATCCAATGGGCCGAAGACGTCATCGACAACGAGGGGCTGGGCAGGAAGAAGAGTAAAGTATGCTGTATCTACCACGCGCCAAAGGGGATCGACGAGAGTAGCGATGAGAGTTCGTCCGATGAGGATAGTGAGAGTGATAGCGGGGATGATGGGAGTGCGAGGCCCGTTGGAGGGAAGAAGGGGTGTGGACACGGGCATGGACATGGACATGGGAAGAGAAATGGGAAGGGGAATGGAGAGGGGAGTTCGAGGAAGAGGAGTCCGAATGCGTATGAACGTTTACCGAAGGTTAAGGGTGTTAAGAAGGAGACGTAGATATGGTTTTCTTCTCCTGGGGAGGAGAAATGGGGAGATGGAGAGGGGTGGGATAACGACTGTATGATTCGGCGTACTGGGAAAATATCGGGATGGACATGAGCACGGGCATGGGCTGCATAGATGGCGTTCAGAGGATTTGCATTGCGGGTGCTTTATGGTATTTGCCTGTTCTTGGGGACTGGTAAGGGTCTTGTTGGAAGAGCAGGCGTTTGCTGAACAAGATATGGATGTTGAAATTTCACTGCATCCTCTATTTTTCTCGCTCTTTCATATTTGAGCACCTTTATGGGCAGCGGCTATGTGAAGAAGAATTCTATTTGCTTGCATTCTCTCAGAAAACGCTTTTGGGTAAAATATATACATCAGAAGTATTGATAGCTAGCGAGCAAGTGCTCGCGCAGCCAAATCCATCGCGACCCAGAGCCCCGGTGGGCTTACCGAGGCTACATATAAGAAGAGTCACAATCAGTCCAATTCCTTTAGTCTTTCGTCCATCTTCGCGGACTCGTCTTCTTGGTTCTCTTGTGCTTAGCAAGAAGCACCAGTTGGAATGCCAGTACATTTACTGCTCGTCTTCCCTCCAGTAACGGAGACTCCAGTCCACGTCCAGCCCGAGCAAGCAGCACAGAGGATGTAGATGTTAGTAGCACCAGCTTCAACCGTTCCCGTCACGCCCGAGACAGTCAGATCCGTGATGGGGACGCCGTTGGTAGGCGTCCCAGTTGGAGAACCATTCTCGTAATCTTGCTCGATGACGATACCATAGCTGGTAACTGGGAGGTGGGTTAGATGATTATTTCAACAACCGTACTCTATTGGAGAGTACTATTATTGGGGGAGGAGTGGAGGGGAACACTTACTACCCGAGAGCTTGATATCTTTGAAAGTGACGCCCTTGACAGAACCAGTCGCGCCAGATACCGTCTTGATACGTATACCATTCGCCGAATCAGAAACAGACGACGAGGAAATTGTCACATCCGAGACGTCGTTATCTGTTCTCCCGCCCACAGAACCAATACTCAACCCATGACCACCTGAGCACGAACCGCCGGTGAATGTAATACCTGTCCCAGAGTTGATAGCTAGGCAGTCATCCTGGTTCTTGACCGTCGCTCCGGAGATGACGACGTTCGTGCTCGAACCAACGTCGAATGCGTCCGTGTTATGTCCCAGAGATCCAGCGGCGGAATTGTCGATCGTTACGTCCGAGATGGTGAGCCCGGATGCGCCGTTGATGGAGAAGCATTGCACGGGGTAGTTGAGGATGTTGAGACCTGAGATGGTACTTGTGCCTGTAAGGTCATGGGCGTAGAAGAATTTGGGCTTGGTTACGCCTCCGTTGCTCCCCTCTGTTGAGCAGGTCAGTACTTTATCTTCTCTGTGTTTTTGGGTTTGTCAGGGAGAGGGAGGGGGTGTATCTACATACTTCCATCCCACCACTTTGCGCCATTGCCATTCAAGGAATGGCCTGAAGCTCCAGAGACTTTGATGTTCTCTCCTGAGACCGAGAAGAGAGGACCGCTCCACTCTTCATATGCCCAGGTAGTTTCTCCTTGGAATATCACCTGTCCAAAATCAGTCAAACGCAGTTTCCAAATGACATTTCACTAGAACGAATGGATACTCACAGATGTTCCAGAAGTCAACCCCGTCAGATCAAGCGTCACGCCAGCTTCCACAGCAATACCATCCAACACGATGGTGGTACAACTCGTCTTCCCTGCCTTGGCAGCCGAAGCTGATGTGAAAGTACAACCAGCTGACGCGGTTCCTGCGTTTGTGGAACTGCTCCCGGAACTTCCTGTAGCGACGGAAGAGGCGGCAGAAGTTGTGGTTTTGCCTTTGGAACCTGAACTTGTCTTTGTGGCTATTGCGGTAGCCGAAGCTGTTGTTGTTGTCTTACCCTTTGCCTTTGGCATGGGAGTAGCGGATATGAGAGAGGCTACGCTGAGGACCAGCCCGACTGTAGGGAGTATTTGAACCATTTCGAATGACTGAAAGGGTATCTTTCGTCAAGAAAAGTTTGAAGAAGAAAGAGGCTAGAGAATTGAAGATGCAGGGGACTGTTTACGAGGAAAGCCAAGGAAGAATAGAGAGAGAGTGTGTGTGATGAAAGCTTGAATCAGGAAGCCAAGAAAGCCAGCGATATCTTCCCTTTTAAAGGAAGTTTGAAATTTATATTCAAGGAAGACTGTTTCCCTTCCTTCCCCTATCTGTTCCGCGTAAGTCAACTTAACTTTTACACTCCTGTTCGAGATTGACATCTCAGCTGTCGAGCATATAGCAAATGTCCCACAATTTTTCTGGACAAGAGTATATTTTGATAATGCATACTGGCCATGGAGGGCCAGGAAAGCTTGTCTTTGCCGATCTCGTACAATCTGCGAGAATGGAACGCGTGGTGAGCTAGGTTCAAGATACATTGCGCGGGGTGTTGTTACAAATTTCCACAGAATGCTAAGTTTTATCCATATGCGGATTAGCAACGAGCTCATGTGATGAGTGGCAGTGAAGGACTGTTGGTGGAGTTCCAAATGGAGAGGAACCGTAAGTTCGTTCGTTTCGAGTTAATCGATCTTCGCAAGGAGGCTGCGAAGCTTGAAGTGAAACCATTCAGGGGTAATCGATTATCGCCTTGTCATTGGTGGGTTTCGAAAGGGGAGGTGGGATGGATGCCCTAATTTTCCTCGAATAAACAAGATCTCCTCTTTTTGTTCATTTCCACTTCGCAAAAAGCTTCATCTGCTTCAATTATAATGGAGAAGAACGTGTCGATGGATCAAGCATTGCTCGGAGACTTTGAAGGTAATTTTTGTCTTGAAAGAAGCTTTGTGGCCAAGATTGCTTGGTGTGCTCTAGCTTTTGAAGATGGGCAATGGCCAGCTTGGGGATGATGAATTCGCAACGACATGAAGGTCTCGACCTGCCTTCGCCTGTATACTGTGGTTAGGATATCTATCGAATTTGATATGGGCTCTGCATGGTATTGTCATGTTCACAGAAGGCCTTCCTTTCCCATTCCGGAGAAGCTGTATCTCGAAATTCCGAGATGGATCATAGATCCTACCACACATATCCAAAAGTCCATGGAGGATCTAGATGTTCGAGACCAGCATCGGATGACTCTGTTTTCCAGCTCTCTCATTGGTGGGCATTCAATGATTAAGACAAGCTTTGAGCGATTCCGCGGTCCTCGAAACGACGCATCTGTGCCATCCTTGTCGCATACGAAGGATCGATTTCTGTTAGATTGTTTACTGTTTCGAGCCTATCAGATCTGATGGCTAGACTGCCGTGTCTTACAAGGCGGAAGGCACAATTTTTAATTGCTTCCATGCCTGTGTGGAGCGATGCTGATGCGTCTTTCCGTTCCAGGCTTCAGACTTGCAATATGAGAGGTGGAATCACAACCCCGAAAGGAAGACTTTCAATTGACACTTCGTCAAGGCTGGTCATCTGTCCACCGGGAGGCAAAGGACTACATTCCCCGCATTATGTCGATCGGGAATTTTCCATGTCAAGCCTTTGAAATTCATCTCTGCCGAAGGAAGCTTGGGTGGACCCTACTCATCTCCTTCTGTGGTAGATAACTCTTCCCGTCCCATGTTTTTGTTCTCCGAGCCAGTTACTTTCCCCAAGTAACACTTACTTCCAAGCTCTCCACAGTCTCTTCTACTTCCAGCAATCATGCGTTTCATTCTTTCTCTCAGCACGTTCGTGACAGCGGTGTTGGCCGCTGGACGGACAACAGCTCCTTCTGGTGCTATTACCGTTGGATCTGGAGGGACATACTCAACTGTAAGTTAAGCAACAGAGAAATGGGAGAGAATTGATCTAAGTGTCGTACCTAGATTCAAGCAGCCATCAACTCTTTGAGTACTACCTCCACCACTGCCCAAAGCATCTTCATTCTTGCTGGAACATACCAGGAGCAAGTGACCATCCCCGCACGGAAAGCCTCCCTCAAGATCTACGGATACACCACCGATACCAGCAGCTATACTTCAAACGTCGTAACTATCACTCACAGCTCGAGTCTTGCAAGTGGCGCCGCCAATGATGAAGCTACCGGCACAGTCATCAACGAAGCCGCAAACACCGCCTTCTACAACATCAACATTAAGAACACTTACGGAAAAGGCTCGCAAGCTATTGCTTTGGCTGCGTACGGCACTCAGCAAGGATACTATGGTGTCGGTCTCTACGGATATCAGGACACCCTTCTGGCTCAGATCGGCAATCAAGTGTACGGTAGATGTTATATCGAAGGAGCTGTCGACTTCATCTTCGGGCAGCACGCTGTAGCTTGGATCACCCGCTCCGATATCCGCGTTTCTGCCGGCGGTGGAGCTGTCACTGCCAATGGACGAGCCACATCCTCCGACCCCTCGTACTACGTGATCAACAAGTCATCAATCGACAAGTCTGGCAGCTCAACAGCCGGGACCGGAACAGTCTACCTCGGACGACCATGGTCACAGTACGCCAGGGTTGTTGTGCAGAACACTGTCTTGGGGTCCATCATCAACGGCGCCGGATGGGAAGTTTGGAGCAGCAGTGATACCCGAACTGGTTCTGTTACGTTCGAGGAGTACGGAAATACTGGCGCAGGAGCTTCAGGAACTCGTGCTAGCTTTTCGTCGATGCTTAGTTCTGCTGTCACTATCTCGGATGTGTTGGGAAGTAGCTACACTTCATGGGTGGATGCAGCATATATCTAGATACCTAGGTAGGAACTTAGGGAAGTGTCAGCTGGAGCTTGCAGTGAGAGTTGCAGTGAGAGTTACAGTGAGAGGATTTGAGAATGAGCGGACCTTTTGGCTGGATTCGATGTATATATTTTCTGGCATACTCAGATGTCTTTGGTGTATATACCAAAATTGAAGAACCTTTGGAAGGTTACTTTCTGTATAAGGATACATACGATCCGTTCGATTCGCGTGATGTTGATATTGGCACTGAGTTCAAGCTTGGCATTCGTTAGAATATTTCCCCTGAAAAACTCTCGCCGCCCTGAATGATAATTCACGTTCTCAAAAGCAGCGACGACATCGGAAGAAAGCGCTGTCGTCCACCGTAAAGAAGCTTCCATACCCACTTGCATCACCATGCAGAAGCTGCCCCTGCCAACCACTAACCTGGAACTGTGAGGAAGTGGGCTCTCCTCCGGGCAACAATTTTCGAACCTCATCAGACCACGACATCTACGATTGCGACAATGGCTATTTAGTCTTTTCACTTGATTCCTACTCTTGAGTGTTCATTGTGGAGTTTAAGAAGGGGGAAAGAAGGATATTGAGGCGCAAAGGGACAGCATTCTGCGGACGAGCCCGGATCCCTTGAAGACGGACTTAACGGAAGGATCTCGCTCATTTGGAGGCATTGGAAGACTTGAGCAGACTCTCTTCGTGTGCTTGAGTTCGAATCTGCGGGTTTGAGCAAGGGAAATACTCGTTCTACCAGACAGTCACTCGCTCCTCAACGAACGCCCTACCACCTTCAACAAGATGTTACGAACGACAATATCCACGACAACAGCTCGAGGAGCATTACGCTTCCCCATAGCCAGCAGATCAGCCTTCCGCCCCTCAAACTTCCAAATAAACAGCCCCCTTCGCTCACTCGCCCAAAGATCCTTCACAAACACCGCCCGCGCCTCCAGCAAAACCTCCCCCTCCTCCTCAACAGGCTTCACATTCTCCTCCGGCCGGCCCTCCCTCCGAAACCCCACCCTCCTCCAACGCCTCCGCAACTCCATCCGCTTCCTTCACATCTCGCGCGCAAGGCGGAACGGGAAACCACCCTCCCCAAACCCAACACCAAATCTCGGATCTCCTGGTGGAGCATCTGCGGCTGCAGAAGCTGAGCCTACGAGTTTAGGGGGGCGCTTGAAGAAGCTGAGTAGGGAATATGGGTGGTCGGCTGTGGGTGTTTACTTTCTGCTGAGTGCGGCGGACTTCCCGTTTTGTTATTTGTTGGTGAAATATTTGGGTACAGATAGAATTGGTGAGTTGGACCGTTTCTTTAGTCTGGTTCCTGGGAGTTTTGCAGTGCCTGGTTGAAGGTTGGGAAGGATATAAGCCAGAATGGGCTCAAATACTTGGGACTTGAACGATGATGCTTTTCGGAGATGGCCAAGGATAATACAAGGGCGATCGCTCGGTGGACAACATACCAAACCTCCGAGAAGGAACTAGAGAGCAAATGCGAAAACCGGGAAGGCTATTGGAAACCTCAGCAGCGGAAGGTGGAGCTCCCTCGACATCATGAGATTTACTCTCGATTGCTTTTGCAGAGCCAAATGATGGAATCGACCAAAGGCCAGGGAATGAGCAGCTCCCTCAGAAACGCTGAGCAATACCACCATGGAAAGGATATCTCGGGAGGTGACGGCGATCAAGCCCTTGACAGCATAATGGGACGCAGTCGAGCATGTTGGAACCGCATTTCTAAAAATACGCCCCGCCGCCCACTCAGAATATAGGGAAGAGCATTGTCCTATTCATCCGCCAAATTAACCACGGACCTGCGATGCTTTCAAGGCCTTCCTCACTTCAAAAACAATGGGCGAATTCGTCCAGGATAGGACACTGCAAACTCCCCTCAACTGTCTTGCATTGTATCTATATTTTCCAAGACATTTTACTGACACATCTCCAGGCCGATGGGAAGAAATATTAATAACCAACGTCAAAAAGCTTATTCCTGATTCTGTCGAAAATTTCTGGCACGAATGGCGCGCCTCGATGAAGAAAGCAGAACAAGAATTTACCGGCGATGATGTAGTCAGTGATGCAGTCGAGATGGCGGGCTGGGGTGTTGAGGAAGCCACGGAGAAGAATAAGAAAGATGCTAGTAAGTCATTTTCTTTGCCCAGACCTCTTTCCTTGAGATCCAGATATTTGCATACCTGCATCAGAACCTCGCAATTCACTTCTCCTTCTGCCGCTGTTCATTTCCATTAAACCCCCCCAAAAAGAGGCACATCTGACACACAACACAGGTCTAGCAACAACCCTCGCGCTCGCCTATGCAATCCACAAATCCTTTATCTTCGTCCGTGTCCCTCTCACAGCAGCCGTAACACCGAAAGTCGTCAAGATCCTGCGGTCCTGGGGATGGGATATCGGGAAGCGGACGACGAAGGAGGCCAAGGCCCTGAAGCGAGCCAGTTTACCGCCGAGAAAACCTAGGGCGAGGTTCATCAAGCGTAGGGGGACGTAGGCCATGTTGCTGAACGGGAACGTGACTTGATAGACGAGATAGAAGGGAAATGCGGAGAGGCGTGTATGATACGTTTGTGATGATATCTCTACTTGCATGAGCGGCCGTGTTGTAATATAAGTAGTTTAGTGCCGTTCAAATGTCATGATTCAAATTCAGGCAGTGAGGAAGAGACTTCCCATCACTTTCCGGTACAGCGTGTCAGCAAATTCCAAGGTTCCTGAGTAAAGTAGGGAGGGTACTTTCCAATCCAACGCCCGAAGAAGTACCAAAGGTGCTATCCATGGTCCAAGCAGCGCAGAGGACTACTATAATGACCAATATGTTTCCGTAGTCCGTCCTCTCCAATGACTTCCAATTCTCCATCCCTCCACGAGTCCGCGAACACACCCACACATTCTCAATCAAATCAGCCATCCATTTAGTGCACCCACACAATCCGCCTCGCCCTCCACATATGCAAGCCAAATTCCTCAAGACACCACACCAATACAAGAATCAAGAAGATCCATCCGCCTCCAAGGAATTGCTGCTCTATTTCCGGAACGAAATATGTCACCAATGAAATCCACAGCTGGCCTTGTGTGATCATAATAAGCCTGATGTAGTTCTCGGGTCCTGGCAGAGGATTCCGTGAACATATGCGATGAGGTTGAGAAAGATTGCGAGAGGGAGAATTATTATTATCAAGGAGCTGGAAGGGATTAGAGAAAGGATGTAGAATATCATTTTGACGGTCTAGGTTGTGAGGCCTTGTGATTGTGTAATTATAAGGTTATGGAGATGTGAAGTGATAAAAGTTATGAGGTTGTGAGGTTGTAAGGTTGTGTGCTAATTGAAATTTTGTGAAGAAAGCATCGATGTCAAGTGAAGATTTAAAATTTAAACATTTAATATAACAACTATAACTAAGAGCTTTCAATTTTTTTAGGAATTATATTATGAACTGACCACGACTAAAGAAGAAGCCGCCCATTACTACACTGCAGCCGTCTTAATTACTTTCTCCGGAACCGAAGTACCGTCAGATAGTACAGTAGTACTACGATAGTATGACGAAAATATGATAAACGAGACAAGCCACAATTTCATATCCGGCAAAACGAGTTGCTAATACATATTGGGATTTCACTTCACCTTTTTTTTTTTTTGGAAAAAATCTCAAATCGAAGATTCCTCACTCAAATCCGAGCCTAGTTTTCAACGAATGTCCAACGAGACTTTCGAGATTTTGGAACGAGCTCTGAGCTAGGCGTGAAAGTAGTGTAAGCAAGAGTCAAGAGCTAAATTTCGCTTCATCGCCGACGAATTTGAATCGAGCTTCCTTACTCACGCCCGTATTCTTTTATTTTATCTAAGTCAATGTCCTATAAAACTTTCAGGACTTTAAACAGGCTTCTATTCTTGATAGTAATGAAAATAATTGAGTCGGGAACTAGTCTCCGCTTCACCAAAGACGAATTTTTACAATCTCGCAAATCCTCACCAACCCCTCCTCTCCCCCACAAAAGAAACATCATCACTTAGCACCACAGCCCCCCTCACCATCAAACTCCGCAAAGAAGCATTTCTCAAAAGACACACTGGCATCAATGATAGCTTCAAACACCACCCTTGCGATCGTCTCGGGTAATTTCGGAGTCGTCGTCCTAGATGCATTTACAGCTCCTTCAATGACTTCTACATTTCTCGCTGGGACATCGACCGCTAAATTTGAGAAAAACGAAAACACGTTAGCTGAATTACTCTTAAGACTTGTTTCGTTTTCTTTCTAGATTAGATCTGGGCACAAAGGAAATGAAACACTAACTATCCAGCGTCCCCTTAAACCTCGTAGCCTCCCTCACATAAGCCGCTCGCTGAGCCAACAGCTCCACTAACTGTGCGTTTATCTCATTGATACCGAGTCGTACCTGTGCCAGGGAGCTGCAACACACGGTACCGTTTGGGAGCGTGAATGCTGGTGTGCCCCAGGGAATGGTGCGGTTCTCTGATGAGGCCGAGGCCGGAAGAGGTGGGAGTGGGGAGCCATAACAGGATGATGTGTTGGTGTTAGATGCTCCTAGAACGGTGGGGAAGACGATGAGGGCGAGCGGAAGAAGTGAAGAGAATTGCATCTTGGGTTGGGATGAGTTGTAGTTGTATCAGAATAAACGGCGCAAGAAAAGCCAAAGACAGGCAAAATCCAACCGAGATTAAATCCCAGATTAACAAATCAGAGCTAGTTAAATCTCTCTGGGGAGTGAAAAGCAAGCTCAAAAATATCGGGATGCTTGGTTACAGATAGTACGCTTTGCAGACCCGGACTGTTGTATTCCTTTATAACGGGAAATGAAGTAGTATCCACGACACGTCAGAAAGTCGTTTAGGTAATCTTTGAGGACGAGCAATTCCAAGCAATTCCAAGAGGGAAGAAACGGGAGGAACGGAAATGATACTTCTGTTAAAGTTTGCTAGGTCGTCGTTGCCGATCATCACGTGTAATGTGTCACTCGCTGCCCCTTTTCCATGATCCAGATCTCGCCTAACAGCTAGGGATCTGTTTTGATCGACAGGGATGTGATGATGAGGTTTAGATTGAAACATGCAATCTCAACGCCATTTTGCTGTCAAGGTCGAATTCGTGGTAGAAATCCAATTCATAGTTGTTTAGTCCTATCGCTCCAGAAGCTCAGGTGACAGTTTCGAGAATAGAGTGAAGTTACGTTGATTGTCTGACGTAGCTCCGCCGCGATTGTCCTGTGAGAGTTCTGTGACATGCTGTGAGATCATCGTGCCAGAAATATCCCGCAGGGCTGCCGTTGTATGCAATTATGACCAGCTGTCTATTGCGCCGGGAGCATCTTGAGACGGTGTGGTATCATTGAACACGGAAGACTGATCCATTACGCGTCCAATGTCCTAAGATGTTGCGTTGTGGAATTCGGTGGTTTGCACCATTTACTATATCTACGAACGAGAGCCTATTTAAAGTCTCTAAATCACTTCAGAACATTAACTTTAAGGAAGAGCCGGGGTTTAAGTAAGCTTTAGTTCTAATCTTAATCTTCAGAGTATATTATACACTTGCAGGCGGGTAATGTAGCAACTCACTTAGTAACTCGCTTCGCCGGACACGGATTTTTGCCGCCTCGGACTGTATTGACCTTGGACCTCATGCGAGAGGCCGGGAGGATGTTGACATGGTGACGAACGCGTCACGCCTCTGGATGTCTTGAGGATGCTACAGACACGCGATTGAACTATCTCCGAGGCAGTATTTCCTCTCTTCGGGATTGAGGCGCATACATGCGGAAAGCGGAGAAGGCTTCTGGGCTGAAGATGTCTCGGAAAGAGAAAGGACTCGAACTACTCAACCGCGTGCTGTTTTGATGTTTCCATTTTGGGAAGAGGATTGGGGTTCGTATGCGGCCAAGGGAAAGTTACAGGCTTGAGGTCGACTATGAAATGCTTACTCAACTTTTTTCTGTTTTCATCTTGCTCAAGCACCGAAAGTAACTCGCTGTTCGCACGGCTTTTGATAGGTTTGAGGATTTCGGATTGCAATTCGAGACTGCCCGAGTTATATTCTTCTTTTAATCTATGTCAGCGTTGACTAAAACCGTGTTTTCTCTACCAGAAAGGTGACAGCAACGTAAGAACAAATAAGCAACAGAGACCAGACCCTCAATACTTTGTTGTTGTCTAAGCCAGCTTCACAGCAATCCCTACGAGATTCTTCGGGACCCTTTGGTCCTTCGTAGAACACATCAAGTGTTCTTCAATCCTCCTGCGTCGCCAATTGCATGATTCTGATCTCTGGAAGTGTCCATGGCCCATACAACTTATCCTCCCTCATCATGTCCTTGTACTCTTTTAGTTCCTTCTCGAAGCGGCGTGTCTTTTGGAAGTCCACAAAATCCTGGTCATTATCTTCCATTCCATTGATCCCATAAACCATGTACCCTTCCAAAACCGTTGCCTTCTCCAATTCTCCTGCACAATATCTGCGAAACTTCTGCAGGATCTCTTTACGTCTTCCTAGTTTGCGTTCCAGTTCCCATCTTGCATAAGCTGTGGCACTATGAAGGCTGTAATAATTTGAGCCGTCCACGCTGATACTTGTCTTCTGATTGTATGGTTCAAGTCGGAATGGGACTGATATGGTGGATGTATCTTGCATAGGCACTAGAATGATCTCGTGTAGGCGCAGATATCGAAAGCCGCAGAGGTCGGTAAGTGCTACAAGGGAAGTGTGATGATCGCTGACATCGACAGGAAATGCGAGATGGCGAATGGGCTTTTGGCAGAGCTCAATCTCACTTGCGGGGTCCAGAGGTCCAAAAAGAAGCACGACATCGGCGTTGAAGTTGACGTAAACCTTGGCTGGGATGTTGACGGATATCCAAGAGCTGGAGAGTTTGGATCCGAATTCAAGCTTGTAGTGTCTTAGTCCCTCCTTTCGCGATTCCTGTTCCCAATTAGTAGTGAAGTTGTTGTAACCCATGAAGTTTCGAAGGATATTTGAGCAGGCGGTGGGACCTCGACCCTTGGGGGGAACCTACCTGGAATACATGAAAAATGGAGGGTACTGGTAGTGTAGATCGCCATCCAGTCAAATCGGCGGAGGTAACGATGCCGTTAATTTGGCCCAGGTGTCGAGCTTTGGTATCCACGAGTCTGGGGAGAAACGAGACATCTTTCCAGATTCTCAATCGAAGCTCGAGCGGCAGCTTGGGAAAGAAAGTGAACTGATCGAGCTGAGGGTTTGTTGACATGGTCGGGGTGGAGGAGGTCATTTCCATGATTGCGACTTTGGCAGATGCTAGAGGGTCTGGGGTTGAAGGAAAAGGCGCAGCTGTGGTGTGGTCAGTACCAATGGCTCTTAGTTCGAGGGTCTTGATAATATGCCCCGATGAATCTGGAGAGATAATTCGACTTGCCAAACATGCGTTTCTTGTGTGTGTGTGTGTGTGTTCGAATGGGAAGACGATGCAAGATAAGTTCAGTGGTGGTCGAGAATGCACAAGTCGAGAAATGTCCCAATTCGGAAGTCGCGACTCAGCTTTGGGACATTAGAAGCTGATTCTCGAACCGCACCCAAATAAGCATGTAGATATTAGCACTAATGCTAAAGTATTGTTTGTTTATTACAGAATGCAGAAGTGCAAGATTAGGTACGTTTGACCTGGATTTAATACTTAGAACTTAGAACATTTAAAAAAACTTATTCCTCGACAAAGTTAAACGCCAATAGCTGGATTCCTGTGAGGGTAGCAAGAAGTAAACTATCTATGAGAGAGAACCAGCAATCGGGTAGTAATCCATTAATTCGCTGAATGATCAAATCTGAGTTCTTGAGTTCAAGATCTGACTGTGACGAGGCCTCTTCTAATCCGAATAATCGAAAAGAGAGCGACTCTAGTTCTAGGGGAGGGAATTAACATGTCCTAACAGACAGTTTGACAAAATTAATTTGATGTCGGTCTTATGTGACTGAAGCTCTTGCGAGCAGTCTCTACGATCAATCGTGCAGGGAATAAAGTTGGACATGAGAACGTTGCTTGGTAGAGACCAGGCTTAAAGTCATTGGCAATGTTTACGACAGTGGAGACCGATGTATATATAATACAGTATAAAACAACCTTGTTTTCAACAAAAACCGAAGTGAATTGGATACTCAGCTTTGTTACAGAGCCCGCAAGTCTGCCTGCAGACGCCCAAACGCCATCTTGCGATGCTATTTGCTGAGGCATCCTTCCACGGCGCATACCTGCCAGCCCCAGCAGGAAGAAGGGCACTCAGCAGACGTCTTCAAGGCTCGACTTTCCTCTCCGTCCTCAAAACAATCTTGAAAGAAAGAGTGTCCAACGATACACCGCCATGCCGGTTACATTTGGTTCCGTTGGGGACATCATCAGCATCTGTCTCATCGTCAAAGACCTCGTCGCTGCTCTGGACGACAGCCGAGGCTCCAAATCCGAATACCGCGAAGTGATTCGAGAATTGCATATTCTCGATCGAGCCTTGCTTAAAGTCGATATCCTGTCGCGAACATGCGAACGCACTCCCGAGCTGCTGGCGCTCTGCAAGACTGCTCGGCAAACGGCTCAGAATTGTAGACAGAGCATCGAGGCTTTCACGGAAAAGATCAAGAGATATGACGCCAGTCTTTGCGAAGATTCATCACGGAACTTCTTGCGCGATACAATTATGAAGATCAGATGGGTGTCGCAAAGAGAGGACCTTGAAATATTCCGGGCGGAGGTCACGGGTCACAGCTCGTCCACGAACATGCTGCTAGCGACCGCAAGCGTGTGAGTTATTTACTAAGTTACTCAAAGTAACAGGTCAAGTCTAACATTGTCACAGAATGCTTCTTCAAATCAGTGATCAAAAGCTCGATGCTCACATCAATGTTTCACAACAGCGTGCCGAATCACACGACACCCTCATTATAGAAGTTCGAGAGCAACTTCGAGAGAGCAACCGCCTCATATCGGCTAGCACTCACATCGCGAAGAACATTGCAGAGAATTTGAGACTAGAATGGTTTCGTCAACTCGGCTCGGATTTGAAGTTAATGACGCAGCGAATCTTCACCATGAACGTTGCAACGTACAACGCACTATTGGCAATCAAGAGTGGTTTCCCAAGCCACTTGGAACGTTCCCTGATTCAAGAACCATTCATCTTAGAGGATGCAATTGGAAGGATCTCTCCAGTGCACCTGCAGTTTATCAGCTCTTGGGAAGCATTCGATGCTGTTCTTGAGTTGCGATTTCGCTTAGTCCAGGGATATACGAAAGTCAAGAACGGAGAGTATGTGTTGCAGGAGCATGCTACTCGTGGGAAGTTATTTCTTACCCGGACAGAGGGTAGATATGGCTTTGGTCTTTGAGGACAGGGAAGTCAAGACCTCTGGTCAGACGACTTGTCCTAGATGCCAAGCTTCTTCTCGCGGGCTACTTGACTCTGATATCCAGTGGTAGGTTGTCGATAACTATATGTACTGGGGGTGAAATCTGACATTAATTAATAGCACTAACTGTGACATGTGGTATAGGAGAATCACCGAATACAAAGATGTTGAGCCCCCATCACCGCCTAAGATGACGAGTATTCGACGAAAACATGTTCTCTTCGGTCAAAGCTCTTTTGCTATCACTCCCGTTACAACATCCCGTCCAGAAGAGCCGACTTTCAATGGCCCCAGCAAAAGGAATTCCAGAGACACAGAAACAGAGAATATGAACAACGTATCGTACTTCAAACGCGTCCGAGTCATCTCAAGCAAAACAAGGATCAAACACATCCCCGGTCCATTCTTGACACATGCCAGGTCAACAACCGAATATGTACTCAGTCCCCGGGCCAAACTGGAAGCCCAAGAGCAGACATTACGAAAATCCTTCGAAGAAAACGCCGCTGTCCTCGGATTGAAACACAAAGATACCCGGTCCAGCCTCGTGGCTTTCGCATGGTGTCTTCGAAACCAAAGGAAGTTCGCGGCAGCGGAAGACTTGTTTCGGGCATCTTATGATGCGAATTACGAAGAGGTCGTCGTGAAAGATCCGTGGGCCCTTCAAGACATGATCTCGAGCCTCTTGACTGTACTCGCAGATCAGAACAAGTCCTCTGAAATGGACGAGTTGCGGCAAGTGACGAATGCGATGTTCAGATCCAATCTAGAACCAGAAGTTGCCAATTTACTTTTATATCAGCTATATACGGGGCTGGTTTCTCGAGACGGAGTAGTGAACCAAAGATCTCTTCTAAGTCCTCCTGATTCATTAAACATGACTTCAAAGGTTGGGACTGAGGGCAACACCGGGTCCTCCACTGCACCGGCGGCATTGTTTGGTGGATGTGGTGACTCTAGATGCCTATGTCCTCCAAAACTTGAGAGTGGATCGCGCATTTTAACTTTAAATGACTGGGCCGAACTGCTCTATCAACTCTCCAAGAAGCTTTGAAACTCGTCAAGCACACGACGACAACGATTCCTACAGATGCTGCTACTGCCCGAAAAGTTTCCCCACTCGACGACTTCGCCATGACCACGAACAACAACACCAACACGAGCATCGCGTGATGAGAGTCTTTTGGGAAGAGAAAAAACCTTTTGCGGAGAAAGTTTACCTCTTGGAGAAGCGCTTCTTGCCCCCAAGTCCGGATGGCACATTTGATTGCTATCTGTGCAAGTCTATGTTTCTTGTATTTGAGGCATTGCTAATGCATGTTGGAGCACATAAGCTCTACTGGCCATTTACATCGATACGAGAACCTTCAAATCCATGAGAAGGATTGTGTCTCTTGGTGCCTCCAGTATCATATTGCTTGAATGGTAGATTCGTTCACTTCATTACTCACATCCGGGGGTCAAGGAAACATGCTCAAGATCTGTAATCACACCCTAGTTGGGAGATTGTGAGGCTGGGGAAGTAAGTGAATTAGCTCATCTAGAGGTTTCCATTCTGTTGGTATGTACTGTACCTAGGTAGTACAGTGTCACACTTCATAGGTGGATTACAACTCAATGACTCAAGCCTCCCTCTACCCTGAGACACCGCCAAAGTATCCTTACGATATCCAAGCATAAAAGCAACTCCGGTATCTCAATATCATGGCTCCTTTGGGTGGGAAGCAAGGCAGACGACTCTTTCCGGAGTTTGAAATATGATTTTAGACTTTTCTCACACCTCTTACACAAGACACTCGAGTCCCAAGAACTGACACCAGTAATTCATATGAGAAGGAAGAAATCTTGGAACCGAAACCCAACAAAGCCCCTACCCCCTCAAGACCCCAAATACCCAACACCGCAGCTCCTATAGAAACAAACCCCGGCAAGTTACAACGGCCCCTCATGACTTACAACTCACAAATCCTTCCAGAGGCTTAACAAGGATACAATATTCCAAGCAAACCAAACCAAACTGACCCGCAAACCCCCAACCATCAACCTCAAAGTCTCAAGTCTCTCAAGACCCCCAAACAACATGCCCAACACTTCGACTCCTTATGCAAACTTTTGCAAGTCACAAACCCCTCTCACGACTTACGACTCACACACAACTCGACTTACAACCCACAATCCACCCCCCAAAAAAAGAAAACATCTATATCCCAACCTAACCAAACCCGACAAGCAAACCCTCAACTCAAACACCCACACCACCTCAACCCAAAATTCCACCCAAACTCCTCAAAGTCCCAAAATCTCTCACCGTATTTTCATCCCTCCCAGTTTCACACAAACCTCAAGTCTCAAAATCATGCTATGTATGCTACAATATCAAAACAACACCATACCAACCGCACATCCCGACTCATTCCTCATTCCTCATTCCTCATTCCTCACTCACTCCTCAGAGCGAAGTCGCCATACAATGGCAATCACAATCACACCAATAAATCCGGCACTACTCTACCTTTCCTCACACACACCACACACGAGTACACGTACACGTACACGTACAAGCACCAAGAACCAAGTAAGTAAATAAATACCCATTCCAAAACACCAAAAACAATCCGTGAAATGCTTTAAAACGAGGAGGATACACCCAATCTCTCACCCTCTTTTTCTCTTTCCCATTTCCTTCATGTATGTCATGAATTCCTTTCCTTCCTTCCCTTTCCTTCCCTTCCTTCCCTTCCTTCCCTTCCTTCCCTTTCCTTCCCTTCCTTCCTTCCCTTCCTTCCCTTCCTTCCCTTCCTTCCCTTCCTTCCTTCCCTTCCTTCCCTTTCCCTTCCCTTTCCCAGTCCTGTTCTGTCCTGATCTGTCCCGTTCTTGTGTTGTGTTCCCGTTATTCTGTGGCTTGGATGGGATATGTTACATGGGAACTTGGAACTTGGAACTTGGCTGTGGGGAGATCTTTTTGCTTTCTTCTCTAAAGTTATTTATCTCATCAAGTAAGGCGGCCATGGGGGAGGGAGAGAGAGGTTTCAGGTCAAGGCAAAGGGGAGAGGAGAGGGTCCTTTCAAATCTCCCCAAACTCCAGTTTTCAACTCCGAGCGCCCAGTCCTTTCAATTACATCTCCTCCCCATTTAAGGTACAGTAGCAGCTGCTTGCACCTCTCAATTTCTCCTTACAGTACCAAGTACACCAATTCACAATCCCACAGCACGGTGCAAATAGACGTCCAAATTATTGTTTTTGTCATTTTTGTCATTCATGTATGTATGTATGCATGCGTGCTAGCTACCTACTGCTCGTGGGCAGAAAGTCTTTTCAGCATCCATCCATCCATTCATTCATCCATCCATCCTCGCGAATGAGACTCTATCAGGAGCAGAGCAGCAGCAGCAACTTCGTCTCCAAGTTCAATTCATCGTCCATCATCCCCAGCTGCAGCTACTCACTCACTCTCTCGCTTATTTCGCAGAAGCCGATTTACGGCATGGGAAAAAAATCTATCATACACATTTTTGTTTCGAAAGTTCGCATTGCCTTGTATTGCATTGCATGGCAAGGCTTGCTTGCTTGCTCTCGCGTTCTCGGTAGAAGATATCATCTCCAGAGAATTGCGGTGCATTGCAAAGAATGCAGAGCAGCGGCTGCAAACTCAGAAATCAGAGCGAGCAATCAAGTGAATACGCAGAGCTCTGCTTCATCAATGTTTGCATCATTTTATGCTTTGCTTTTTCGGATCTCATAAAAACGCAAAATGAGGCCCCTGATGTAGTGACACATCCACCCAAGGTCTAAGAAGACCATTCATCCATCCTAGCTCGGATATCTACGCAGTAGGCCGAGATTGGGCGTGTTGAAAACGGGCGAGGGAAAGCATATCGAGAATGGAATCGTATGTATTGTACAGTGTTCGTCAAACAAAATCGGAAGGGTATGGTACAGTCGATGGGTAGGAGGTCGAGAGGGTGGGGAGATTAGGATTGATTCAGGCAACACTGACGAGAATTTATTCCTCCTCAGATCCAGAAGATTCATCTCCACTAGATTCATCTTCAACAGCTAGAGATCTGTTAGCACCTGAGGCAGTTAACATCAAAGCTCGAACTTACTAGGCAAAACGGGCTCTTGAGAGTGAGAGCCGGAGCTTGCTCTGTAGTTGCCTAACTTCTGCTCAAGAACCTTGATATTCCGCTCCTGGTCAACACTGCTCATTGGCTTATTCTTCTTCTTGGGAGGAGGCTTGGCAGCGGCTTTGGGGCTCTCGCGGTTCTGGATTGTCTTTCTGATAGCCTCCTCAACCTCTGGCGCATGCTTCATGATCAAGCCGTGAATCTTCCAGAGCAGGTTCTGACTGATCGAGTCGATATCCAGTTCCAAGGTACCATCATCTTCAGCCTAGTGAATGGTTAGAGTATGAAATGGGATATGCTTGGGGGTTACTAACGTCAAGGCCTGGTCGCTCTCTCTTGATGTCTTCCAAAACTTGCATTGACACATCATCGGGAAGATTCATCAAACCGGCAGAGATGGTCTCCTTCTCCAAGGTTCCCATGTACTTTGGACGTTGAGTAGCCGCCTTCTTAGGAGCACCTGACTTCTTTGGAGCAGGAGCAGCTCTCTTGGGAGCCTTGGAAACCTTGGGCTTCTTGGTCTTCTTCTTTGCAGCCTCCTCTTCCTCGTGAACTCGCTTCTTGACAGTTTCTACAAGATCCTGTTGCATTGAGATGACAAATTCGTCTTTGTTCTTGGCGCTCATCAAATTGATCAACTTCTGTTGGTGCTCGAGCAAGAGTTCCTTGGCCGCACTAAGAGAGTTCTTGTTGTGGTTCTGAACCTCTTCTTCCTCCTCCTCATCTTCCTCGTCTTCGGACTCGGGCAGACTAGGGCTGGCTGCAGCAGGAGAGTGTTCAGCGATCCATGAGTCCTTCTTGTCCCATTCCTCGTTGAACAGAATCTCAAACTGCTTGCCTACTTCATGGACTGGGTTGCCAACCGGATTGAACTTGAAACAGTTCGAGAATATCTGTCTCATGTCCTTCTCGAAATCACTGGCATTGCCGTATTGACCTCCCTTGAGCTTGTTGAGCATTGTTCCGAGATCCATGGGCTTCTTGATGATGGCGAAGTAGTTGGGAATACCAAGAGCAACTGGATCGACTGGGATAGTGAATGGATGATTCACTGCCCAGTACTTTTGCTTTGTGACCTCGTTCAGGACCTCCTCACAGAACTTGAGCTCAGTTGCGAACTTCTTGTTTTTGGGTCTGCTCGCAGCGTAGACAAGATCCTTGCTCTTGGGAGGGTGGATCTCGCGCTTGGGCCGACCACCATCACCCTTCGTGGAATCTCGACGGATCAAAGGTGTATTGGTAATTGGATCAACCGCAAAGGTTTGTGCCGGAGCAGCAACAGTGGTGGGAGCTGGGTGTGAACCCTTGGAGACACGACGATCACGAGCTGCTGCATCCGGAACAGGGGTACCCTTCTTGGCCTTCTTATCCTTCTTGGGGGCTGGGATAGGCTCAGGAGGCATATTGTCAATCTTGCCTAATATGACATTCCGAACCTCAAGAGCAGAATTGGAGATCATGTGATCAACGCCATTGAACGTAACAGCATTGTCGTAAATGAGGCGGACATCGGCTTTAATAGCTTCCATAGACGTGTAGCCACCCGCGGCAAGAGTCTTTTCCATGGTTTTCAGGTCAACCTCCTTCGCAATCTTCTCACCATATGATTCAGCAAAATTGGGCCAGAGTTCTGCAACTGGGGCTCTGAAGTTCTTGCCATTGAGTGATCTAGCGGCAGCCTTGACAATCTTGAGAAGCTCCTTGACTTCGTATGGTGTGAGCGGTGAGCTAGCAGACTCAAATTCGACACCTTCCATATCACCGTTCTGGGCTGGAGGAGCCATATCGGAGATGGTGTGTTCAGACTCGGTTTTTGTGCGCTTGGCAGAAGGCTCGATCTCGTCGTCGTCTTCACGTTCACGAGCAATCTTGGCAGAAGTAGGAGGTTGTGGCGTGCCAACTGCCTCAGTACCGTTAGGCTCTTGTGTGGTTTGTGGAGGTGTAGCTTGCTCAATTTGCATGGAAGATTCCTGTTCGACAATCGGAGCTGGGAGTGGGTTCGTTCCGAGATCTAAAGAACTTTCCGGTGCAGCCTCGTTCTGGTTGACGGTGAGGTCAGCAACTTCTGCACTGACACCAACAACGTCGGCTTCCTTCTCTTCTTGAGGAGTTGGGAGCTGTACGCTGTCCAGATCGAGATCAGGATCAGCTGCTTGATCAGGTTGCTCGGATTGCGCTGGCGCAAGAGGTGGGGAGGCGTGTCGGAGATCTGATTCTGGTGCCTCGATGACCAGAGGTACGGTAGTCGAAGCCGAGGCGTCCTCGATTGCTGCTTCAACGGCAGAATCAGCGGGCACGGGTGGGGCAGTGAGGTCTTGTTGCGCGAGATCGCTCGAAGATGGGATTTGCTCCTCGGTGGTTGTATTGGAGGAAGGAATTTCTTGGGCTGAGATAGACGAAGTATCAGTCGCCTGTGACTCGACGGCGTTGCTAGTCGGCTCCACGATTGTTTGATTCGAAGAAAAGGCATCAACATTACTCGCTCCATTCACTTCTGGAATCCCCAAGGCAGAAACATTATCGGAGGGTAGAGGTGAGGGAACGGGGTCGTTTAGGGGTAGGTCAGTGGGAGCGTCATTCATGGTGGTCTCATCTCGGTTTGTGTTTCTGCAAAATTTATTTTATTAAGCATGTGTACATTTTGACATGGAAGGAAAAGAGAGGAGAGGAAAGGAAAGGAAAGGAAAGGAAAGGCAATGAAGAGGAAGGAGTTCGAGGCAGACTCACCCGTTGATGTCTAAATCCAAAGCCATCTTGTCAGATGATGGAACGGGCTGTATCTTCTGCTCAAATGCGACTCCTTCTGGCTGTTGCGAGGTCATGACGGCCATCAACAAACAGACCTCTGCAGGGAGAGGCGACGCCACAAGACGAGAGAAAGATGCGACGACCTCTCAGTCAATGCGCCCGTAGATGGGTAGGATGCGACGATGTTCGCGACACCGAGTACAGTTGTTTAGAGTTGTAGAGATGCAGGTGGAAGGGAGTGGGGGTGGTGTTTGTTTTTTGAAGCTGGCAGCCTTGCGCTGAGCCCGTAGCCTTGTCTGGCGCGACAAGATGAGCCGGTCGGTATTGGCCGACTGCGCAACTTCGAGAATCGCGTCGAAGGCTTGAGAGCCTTGAAGTGAGTGAGTGAGTGAATGCGCCTTGGGTGGAAGGCGATGGATGAATGCGCCGACGATGACGTCGCGATGGTGAGGTTGGGTTGTGGTTGTTTTGTTGTGTTGTGTTGATACGCGACGACGAACAAGCGCGCGTCGGGGATCGTGAGGTTGATTGAAGGGATTGGGATGGGTTGGTTAGGATGGGGAGAGTACACCTAGCGAAAGAGACCCCAAGTAAGGTACGGTCACGGAGAGCCGGAGTCAACAACAAACACCAGCACCGGGGGGGCACACGCAGCAAATAAATGCGCAGGCGTGTGGCGATGGATGGATGGATGAATGCGACAGTCAGTTAATGACTCTTCTCTCCTATGCGCGGCGAACCAAAGAGGGCAGGGCAGCGCAACCGGGATGTGTGGCTGGGTGGGTGTTGTTGATTGATTCTAGACCGGGCCGACGGTGGAATCGATCAGTCAATCAAGAGAAGAAGGAGGAAGGGCAAGGTGTTTGTTTGGATGGTGAGTGGTGAATGGTGAATGGTGAGACGTGCAGGTAAGGTCAGGCAAGGTCCCGACAGCACTGGATGAAAAGTAGGTCCTGCGTTTAGTTTGGTAGGGCTGGTTGGCTGGCTGGCTTGGGTTTGGGAGTTATTATTTCAAGTTGCGATGCGATGCGCAATGCAGGCAAGCAGGCAGGCAGGCGCTTTATCATGTGGTCGTGTCGTGTCGGGCGTGTCGAGTCGTGGCCGCCGTGTTGTGGTCGGAACGGGGAGCGAGGAAGTGACGAATGAGCGCCGCGCAGAGGGAAGAAAATCCAGCAGCAGGAGCAGGAACAGAGCAGAAGGAACGACGGAGTCTTTAAAAGTATTAACGAGGGAGAAATTGGGCGACAGCCTGCGCTAGTGCCGAACGACTTAAACGAGTCCAATCACACCGCGCCCTGCCCCAGCAGCCCACTCATCAAATCGTGCTCGACCTGCAAAGCCCTGCATTGCCAGCCCAATGAACGGCCGTGCCTTCCTTCCAAGCCTGCCGCTAGTCTACCGCTAGTCTTACACTAACACACGTGACAACCTCTTGGCGAAAAAAAGTGAGATCCCGCTTGAGAAATTGTGAGCGTGTGAGAAGAGCAGAGCAAGCAAAGCAAAGCAAACTAGCTGCTGCTTCGAGTACCAGCAAGGCATCGCTCGAGTCTGCACCATCACCACTACACAACCCTCGATCCCTCGCCAATCTCCACGTCCTATAGAACCAGTCTCCAAGTCTCCATCAACCTCCAATTCCAGCATTAAAGCACCATGGCGACCAAACGAAAACTCCCCATGAAGATTGGCTTGCCGACCATCAAGCAAAGCGCAAAACCTCTAGGAAAGAGTACTGTGGATGACTCGAGGGCCGTGGTTTCTGGAGGAGGTTATGCGACCAAGGCATCAAACATCGTTGTCGATATATCTAGCGATTCGAGTAGTGACGATGCCTTGGAAGATTCAGATGCAGAGAGTGCTGGTTCCGCAGCCGGGGAAGATGTAGCGATGGAGGATGCACAAGATACCACCGCCAACCCTTCGAATCCCAACAACGAAGACGACGTCGAGGAGGAACTGGCTGAAGCATCGTTTGGCGATCGAATTCAAGCCCTTGCAGATGAGCCCATCGATGTTGCTGCTGCCTTCGAAGACCCCTCACAAGCTTTGACCTACCCCAACGGTGCACCGATACAGCCCCCCTCCGGCGCATCACTGGGTACGGTCCTCTCCCAAGCTCTCAAGACAAACGATGTCGCACTTCTCGAATCATGTCTCCAAACCACCGATTTGAATACTATCCGCGCCACGATACAACGTCTCGACTCTCCACTCGCGGGAATACTATTACAGAAAATTGCAGACCGGTTATTCAAAAGACCAGGGAGAGCAGGGAGCTTGATGGTTTGGGTTCAATGGACCTCGGTCACACATGGAGGATATCTAGCCACACAACGAGATCTGATTAAGAAGCTCGCGGAGTTGGATAGAGTGATTGATGGAAGAAGCACGGCTCTTAGGCCTGTACTGGCTCTGAAAGGGAAGCTGGATATGATGGGAGCGCAAGTGGAATACAGGCGAAGTGTACAGGATCAACGCAGGCGGTCAGACGAGGACGAAGAGGACGAAGGCGTGATATATGTTGAAGGAGAGGAAAGCGAGGAGGAAGGAGGCGCAAAGTTGTTAGGAAATGGCGCTGGAGATATTTCGGACGTGGACAGCGATATTTCGGACGATATGCCCATGACGAATGGGATAAATTCTGACTCAGAGGAGGAAAGCAGTGACGAAGATGGTCTTCTGGACGACGAAGCAGAGGAGACAGATGCGGATTCCGGTGATGAGGATGAACTTGACGATGATTCCCGAGGAGAGGAGGACGACAGCGACGCAGAATCGCCTCCAGCAAAGCTAACCAAAACGAAGTCAGTGTTTTCCAAAAAGAGATAAAATGGGCAAGGTAGCATTTGGCGTTGCATGGGACCGGCGTTTGTTTGGTTACACTCTTGTTGTTACGCCGCTGCAGAAAGCATAGATGTGTGATACCTCTGGGCACATTGTCCACGGTTCAAGAGGAAGTCAAATTACTTGTATAGATCAAATCAAAGGATTGAATACAACAAACCAGACTTCTTCTCGAAGTCAAATTTCTCAGCCTCGTCTAGACAAACAAGTCTAATACCCGTCCAATGAACTGATGTCAACAAAAGCTTGGTACCGAGTATTTAGCCAACGGCCTCGAATTTAGGGTACCAGTACCTTAACATCCGCCAAGGGTAACTAACTCCCTAAATTAAGTTCAACCTGGGCACCTGTACAGTATCAGGGCCATCCCAGCAACTCAAAACATCTCAAGTCAGAAAACCGGCACATCCACGTGACCCGTTTCGGAAACCCATCACGCTTTTTTCAAGGTCCTGCACTGGAAGGACAAGACAAGCTTTCCCTAGCATTCCTTCATGACGCCATCAACCGCATTCCAGACACCTCCTTTCTCTTCTCTATTCAACACCCGAATCAAATAATCCGAACCCGAGCCTACCAACCAACCAGATTCTAGTTCTAGTTTTAGTCTGGTGTTTTATTATTGTTTATTTCGATTCAGCCACAGTGCCACCGCACCCACGTCCAACCAAGTCGGCTCATCATTGCCGGATCTTCATCCACTTGCCGAGTTTTCCCTTCCTTTCCCTTGCCTTGCCGTGCCATGCCTTTCATTGCTTCGAATCTTCTCTTTTCAACCTCTCACAGGTGCAAGTCCACCAGCACAGGTCCCGAGTTCCGACTTCCAACTCCCGAGACCGGAGAATCAAATCTTCAGCCTCACTCCCAGGTCTCTCCATCTCCATAACCTATTTTCATACCACTATTCCTCGCAGTATTCTTGCAGTATTCTTTCCGCCTACAGTCTACAAACATATTTCTTTATTATATCGTAGCTCTGGAATTAACTCTCGAGATCGCAACTCCTCCTCCACAGAGACGAGATAGAGCATGATCTCGAAAATCTATTCATAGATAAGACAGAAGATGTGGATTTCCGGATTGAGCGATCTACACCGGAGACCAGGATATGGACCGGAGTAATTCGTACCTAGCCAGGAGTGAGGAGACGGGAAGCTTGTGCCACCTTGTGCAGATGGGTGGCTGAAGATATCTGGCTCGAAGATTACGACTTACGAATCGTATGCAGAGCAGATTTTCATACTCGTCATCTCAGTGCGGAGTATGAGAGGAGATACTCGTGTGGTTTTTTTATTTTATTTTATTTTTATTTTAGTATTACTAATGTCATCCTATGTATGGTACTGACACTCAGGTCTTCGAGACGCGTTGTTGCAGCGCTTGACTAAACTCAACACACAAACACATATCCATCCTCCGCAACCAACGAATGATGCTTATTCTCGCTTTTACAACCAACAGTACTTTACTTTATGAAACGAAGTTCAGCTCATGTGAGGAATTCCCCTTTCGAGTCAAGCTCACTGTTTATCAAGTAACTTTTATGCAGGTCCAAGTAAGTCCAAGTCTTGTTGTGCGAGAGAGACTGTCCCGCTGTGTCAAAACCCCCTGTCTCGTCCACTTTTATCTCTGCTGCCGCTAACCCTGACCACACGGGCGCTGACGACGCCTCTGCTCTGCTCCAACGTACTCATTCCCGTCATCATCTCTCTCTCTCCTCATCTTGTCTCATCTCGTCTTTTCATCCATATATTCATTCATTCCTTCTTCACCACATCCAGACGAGGCTGAGATATATATCCCTCAACCTACTTTATTTTTCTTTCCTGGGAATTTGATTTGCTCCTTTCAAGCCACCAGCGCGCTCGGGCGGCACTGCAAGTCTTGGAAGGTCGTCGCCATTGGCATTTCATCACTGCCAAGCTCTTGGCAATTCTCATCCCCTACGCAGAAACAAGGCTGAGGATAGCCTTGCTTTGCTCGACCAGATCACTTGCACATCAACTATATCTCATTTATCTCATCTCACATCAACTCATTTCTTTTCGAACCCAGCAAGCGATGCTTATATTGGACTCGATGGCCAATCTGAAGAAACGCCTTGCTGGCGCAGTGCTGTTGACAGTACTGTCTATGGTTTCCATTTGTCTATTACTTCCGAACTCAAGGGTCAGCACGCATCTACAGAATATCACTCTTGGGACGACGATAGATAATTATTCGGGCCTATGGAGCTGGCATGAGGACGAGTCAAGTGGAGAGGAAGATGTTGGCGGTGGGATTCGATTGGTAGTGTTTGGAGATTCATGGGTGGACGATACGGTTGAGGAGAACCAGGAAGCGAAGGGCAAGAGTTGGCCAGAGGTCATGTGCGAAGAAGTATGTATATTTCTTCTCAATCCAATTAGTGGTCAAAGGCTAATTGTTACAGATAAACTGCACATCTCGCCTCACCTTCGCCGCAACTCAACCCTCATCAGAATGGCCCTCCCTCCCACCAACAGGAGTCAAAACCTCCAACACAATCCACGCCTGGGCCGTAGAAAACACGCGCTTCCTCCCGCACGAAGACACAGACTACACCCTCCCCGACCTCTCTACCCAAATCCAAGCCTACCTCTCCCTCCCACCTCCCATCCAAGCTCCAAAGGAAACCATCTTCGTCCTCTCCTTCGGTTTCTGGGATATCTACGACTTCGCACGTCTCGACTTCGCAATGGCGATGAACGTCACAGACAGATCCATCGACGAGATCTTCACCCAACTAGACATCCTCTACAACCACTTCGACACAAACTTATACCCGGCGGAGGTAAACGCCACCACCCGGCCGAAATTCAAAGTCATCATCCCGCGTCTCTTCGATCCAACTCTCACTCCTGGATGGAAAACTCACCGTCCACCACCACTCTCCCCAAGCAGCGTTGCAGAACAGCAAAAGAACGCCGTGTATCTGACAGAACGTTGGAATCAGATGATGGAGAATACAATGGGCTCTTGGATCAACAGCCTCTCAGATCCCGAATTCAATTCCACCCCAGAACCAGCACCAGAAGAAGAAGTCATCCCCCTCCAACCATCCGAACCCTTCCAACCCCCTAACGTCAACATCAACATCCCCTCCTCCCCCTCTGAAGACCAACCACGTACGGACGTCCGACACACACCCCGCACACCTCCCTCACTTCCCAACCCCAACCCAAACCCCAACTCCAAAACCGCCCTCTTCAGAACCCGCCTCTCTGCCGCCCCCCTATCCACAACCCTCCTCCCCCAAAAAGATATATTCTACCACCCCCTCCCCACCTACGTCCTCTCCGCAATCCTCACCCACGCCCTGCAATCCGCCGGCATAATCGACGGATCCGGACTCGGTTCTGACACCTCCTCCACCACCTCCTCATTCCTCAGCGTCAACCTCCCCTGCGTGCGAGAAGTCCAAGAGGGAGAGGATGTCGATGGGATGGTGGATGTTAATGGGATGTTGGTGTGCAGGGAGCAAGGGTTGTTTCTGTGGTGGGATGCGTTTCGATTGGGGGGTGTGGCGAATGGGGTCCTTGGGAGGGAGGTCGGGGAGAGGGTTAGGATGGGGAGGGGAGTGAGGTTAGAATGGGAGGGTGGGAGGGGGAGGGGGAAGGGGAGTTGATGATTGCGTTGTTGATGATCTTATGCAGAGCTTTTCTTTTGTCAGTTTGTTTATTTGGCTGTTCGTGTCTGGGATTTTCATTTGTTTTTGTTCTAGGCTGGAGTTCCGGAGGGGAGTTGGGATGGATACCATTTTGCGTGGATAGCAAGTAAGCATGTATAGCATAGCATAGCAGCATTTCTTGGAGTTTGGGAAGAAAGAGGACATCTCTATGTACCTCAGGGGCGTTTGCTATCTACATCATTTCCGAAAGTGGATGTATATACCAATACAAATTAGATGCAATCATGCACATACCATCACATATCACAACATCCAACAGTCTTAAGCCATCCCATCTTTAACTGTCATATTTCTGTACTGGGGTTATTTATCTGGAGGATAAAAGGTTAAAAACTACCCATGACTGGAATAAGAAGAAGTCGGAACCCCCTTCTTCGCTTACGCCTAGCTATGTACACCTGGTTCACTATATATAAAAAAAAGGCCCCCTCTTCTATCACTTCTACAACCACCCGCTCTCTTACAAGCCAATCATCTCAATTGCCCTAGCCAAGGACCCAATTGGGAGTAAATGAAAAAATCAGATGGTCGTCCCTTGACCAACAGCCCGTGGTATTAACTGCCTATCTTTCACACGAGCCAAAATGCAGAAGGTACTGTACACACCAAAATACGTACAGACCCCAGTAGAAAGTAGTTCCTAGCATATCCGCCATCTCTTCTGCAATACGCCTCCCGAGCAATTTCCCAACACCAACTCCAACTCCAAAACCCCGTTCTCCATGCCATACCATGCCTACGCAGAAAATGTTGGTGGTAAAATCGCAGCCGGTTCAGCCTTCGGTGTTGGTATCGCAGCCGGCGTCGGCGCAGACGATATCTGCGCAGGCGGACCAGTCTCATGAACACCACAAGGATTACTACACCTCTTGCCCTTATGACAACCGGGACCACATCTCTGTCCATACGTCAAACAACTACAACCCCGTCCCGTACAACCCGATTTACACGAACAGCTCAACGCCACGGCCGAGATGCGCTTACACTCCTCTTTGAACAACGCCGGGTCAAAGTCGTCCCCAAACCCATACTCCTTCGGATTAGCAAGAATGACTCTCTCGAGATAATCGATCACCGAGCGCGTCTGTTTCGGTGCCTTCTCGTTCGTGCAGAAGGGGTATGCAGAGCAGAATTTCCAGTGCCGCATCGTGTCTTTCATGTATCGTTTCTGCATCACCATGCCCCCGCGGAAGAGACAGTCCGTCACCGTGATGGGAGCGTGGATCGTACCTGGCGGCATGATCAGGGTGTCGAAGCGGGTGAGGGCGAGGACTTTGATCCATTTGGGGTTCGGTTTCCAGTCCTCGCCGTGCTTGCTGAAGCCGGCTCGGGCTTCGGCTTCTTCGGCGGGTGTGGTGGTCACGATGATGGCCCAGAGCTTGAGGACGGTCTCGTCTTCGGGTATTGAGTAGTAGTTATCGTAATCGCGGGCTGCTATGGTGGAATCTTCCACTGCGGCGGCGGAGGTGTACGTTGTGTTTGGCTCTAATGTTACCCTGCAGGTAGATCAGTATCTTTTTTGTTGACAGCTTCGAGATCAATCTCGTTAATCCCCATGAGGCTTTCCCGTGAAAGTTCAGCTTACCATGTGTACACGCCCATATTGTCCATATGCCAAGATGAAAACGCTCCAGCTTGGCCATTGATCTGGAACTTAATACAGGATTGGATATCCACGGCATGCGTGTGGATGGTCTCCGTAGTCTTCTTCCCGATTTCAGTCAGATGTCCTGCTAGTCGCACAGCTTGAGAGGAAGCGTAACGTGTAGCATTTACGAGCTCTCTGCAATGCTTGACCAGTGGCGGGGGTATGAGAAGTCTAGGGGATCCCAAAGTCAGTCATGCGCTATAGAACTTTTGAGACATTCAAAGAAGCGTATTGTCTCCGTGTCCCGGTCTAGACCGAATGGGAACTGCTCGCCGACTTACTCTTCTTTGCATTCAATATTGAGTGCATTGATGGGTGCCTTCGAGCGGTCTTGCATCCGGGCTATTGCTTCTTGAAGTTTCAGTTGCCGTACCGCAGGATGGTCATCAGAATATGTCTGTCCATAATCCTGGACATCGATGAGCATCTCGGGATCTATAGCTGCAGCCTCATGGAGCATATCAACAGAGGTAGTAGCGGGGCGACCAGTTGACCAAGGTCTGTCCCGAAGCAGCATGACTTTGCCTCCAGAGCCATGCTCGAGCCAGAAATCGAGATCCTTTAAATTCACAGCCAAGAAATCGGCATCTGCAATTTCATCTTTTGTTTGCGCTGCTTGTCCATGGCGTAGGATGTGAGCACCTTGGGGAGCGAGATGAGAGTAGTATGTTTTAGGGAAGAAAGTATCTGCTGCCTCGTAGGTGTGCAATAGTAGAGCCGCTCTTGGGTCTCTAAACAAGCGAGCTTGTTGTTCATTGACAAATGCTGTCCTGTTGAAAGATGGCTCTGGCTCTGGCTCTGATTTGATGCGTCGTGGAGGTGTGATGGGGCTCCAAGGAGGGGGAGGTAATTCAGATCGATGCTCCTTAACCTTCGGGGTCAAAGGAGCTACTAGGGGCTCCATGGGTACCTGTGGATGTCGGTGATTGGTATGGACAGTGGGATCCATGCAGCGGCGTTGAGATCCTTCCCGCGGTGTGGATTGAGCGGTGAACTGCCGTTCTTCGTGATCAGGAAGGTTTGTAGAATGCTCAAACTCCGACTCAGCACAGGAGATGGCGGCATTAAGAGGATTTTAAGATGCGAAGCCTCTAGGGATTGTTTGTGTACTGAGTCGAACAATGGTTGGCGGCCTTATGCACGATGAAAGGATGTTTGCCCTGTTGGTACTGCAGACCAATCCCGGCAAACGGGCGGGAGGGCGTTTTGTGGCGAATTACATAATCAGGAAGAAACACGTGACCCCGGACTTCTTCACCATGTTGGTCATTGTTCCCAAGAGGCTGAGAGGGCGAAATATCTTTTCTCTCATTTCACTGCCAATCCGGTGCTTCCAGCTGTTGCGGTTGAGTCGCAAGATCTTGAAGGTTTGGTGGTGTTGATCAGTCTGGAAATAAGCGAGACCTGCAACTTTGTGATGCGATATCAGACATCTTTCAAATTTAAGATATGGGTAGAGCTGACCAAACAGCTCTCCAGCAGCCTAAGCAATGATTCTAAACCGATGGCGTTATTTCTGACCCGCTGCGATGGGAATCCCATCGTGGTCCCTGATGATAGCCCCGTCTTGTTCGGCGGTTTTTTGGTAACAATTGAACTTTTTAAGCCGTTGCAAAGAAGTATCGCCACATGATTATCACGGCCCAAAAATTACGGCATGTATCAAAATGGCATGTGACTTCAGAAGCGGCTTCGATTCAAAGATAGCTATCACCTCCTATTCCTAGCGAATCCCTTCCGCAGTTCAAATCCCCACCCCCATCTCGAAGCCAAAGCTCTCCAACGCAGCCACAGTAGTCTTCAAGGTCCACATACAAAGTTGGTAGCTCCAAATAAACGGTTGCAAGATACAGGCCAATATAATGAGCGTCGCAGCAGGTGATGCAACAAATGCCTCCACGTCCCTCCAGGTCATGTTTTCGAGAACGTCGTGGTAGAATTGGCGCCAATAAGCGACGGTCAACTTGAGTAAGACGTAGAAGAGCAATGCAGAAACAACCAAGAAGGCTAAGTCTCCCATGTCTACCATAGGGAATGTGTGGCTATCAGTGCTCTTGGATGCGCTGCGTTGATATTCGTGCTTGGAAACGACGGTGCGGATGTACGCTGCGCATGGTCAGCTCTGAATGCAGATTCTGGGAAGGCCCTGTGACTCACCATGCAGAACTTGAGTAGCGAGCTCTTCGATCTTGCGAAGGAGCAGATCATGGTGTTGAAGAGCCTCTAGGTACTAATTAGCCTTGCAACATCGATAGTGGTTGGCGGTGGCTTACTGTAGTAGTAGCCTACAACGATGTTTGGTATGAACATGTATATCATCATTGCGGTGTAGCTGCAAAAGTTTGCATGCGATTTCGTGTTGTTGAAAGAAACAGAAGAAAGATATTTTGGAGAGTCACATGGAAGAAACCAGGCAAGATTACCAAGCGAAAAACAAAAATAAATAACTAGAAGTTCACCTTTATTCAACATGTTTGATTTCAATTGCGAAATGCTAGGTGAATGTCGACAGTAGAAAAAACCTTGGATTTCAATTTTTTGTGAACGACGATCTACAACCACCCCCCACCCTCATTCACCACGCTTTGAATCATCTCCCATCTCGAACCGCTTTCCCAACTGAGTTTGCCCCCTGTCTTTCCTTGTTAAGTGTGCCTATCCTCACTTTGGTATCTTTAGGCAGCCAGAAGCAAAGAAATAGAAGCATTATGGTGGTTATGGGTAGACTGAAGTGCGAGCACCCGGGAAGCCCATGAGATACTTTTCCCCTTCCACCATCCACCTATGGGCTTTCGAGAATGGTGTCTCCTCTGTTCAGCCATCACTCTAGTGAGAGAATGCATGTCTGTCAGTACTAGGGAACAGTCTTAATCAGTACTTGTTGCCAAATACTGGCAATTCGCTTGCTTTGCAAGGCGTGCTGAAGAAATCAGACTCAAAATCCGGACCGTGGTGATATCCAGTCCCCGAAAAGTCAACATCTCGGCACCGCAAATGTTGTAATTTGGTCTTTAGAGCCAAACACTAAGTCAAATTCCATTTGGTGCTATATTGTCCTGGATTACACACCAAGCCCCAAGAGAGACAGGATTGGCTTCTTCATTGGTGTAGCCATAGATCGCTGGACTACAAACACAAGGGGGGATGAGAATCATTGCCAACGACTTCATACATCATCATTTCCATAACTCGGGTTGTCCTTGGGCAATCTCTGGCGAAGATCACTAGGGCTGAAAGAGGTAGTGGTCGAGGTATGATTCGCGTCATCATGTAGGAGTTCTCGAAGCGGATCGCGAGTTAGTACTAAAGAAGTCACGCTCAGGTTTATCGACGCTGCATGGCAGGAAGACGCTGGATCTGTTCGTGGTGTCGTTCTAGTTCTCCAGAATACATTGGAGGGGAATAGGAGACGTTCTGGAACGATTTCTGGAAGGAGAAGAGTGTCTGTGCCAACCATTTTGAAGGAGGGTTCCAGGGTCCGTCATTTGGTGAGTACCATTCCAACAACGGATTTTTGGACGGATTTCGACTTTGCCCATCAATTTGAGTTGTCGACATTCTGGGTATACTTGATCCTCCATCCGGTATGTCTCTACATCCTTGGGATAGAAATCCCGGCTCCCCTTGCATGGACCTGGAAACCGAAGCTGAAACCGATGGAATTGGCAATGTCCTTACCAAATTCAGATCAACCTCCACGGGCTGTAGAGGGTACTTCGATGAGGGTTAGCTTGAATACATGTGTTCTGAGTCCGGGTGTGCGGGCAGAGTCTTCATAGCTGCTTCTCCAGACTGTTCATGGTGGGTGTCCAAATATTCGTGTCCCCTGTCAATGATGGCTCGGGCTTCATCTATAGTAAGACCAGAGTTTTCAACTGGCTGAGGGACTGCGTAGTTCAGGTGGTCATCGACATTAATGAGTATCACAGCCTCTTCGTCAACCACTCCCATTCCTGAGGTCCAGTACCAGCGCCTCCGACACCATTCTGTCCCATGACCATCCCAGGGTCATCGGCATTAATTGGGGCATACATGTCCAGTTTGGCTGTCGACAATTGTGTGACTGTGCTCCTGGTTCGTCGTTTGATTGTGATCTTCGACCGCACAAATTCCAAACCATGAGTCCTCTCCATATGCTGCTTACAATTTGACTCGCGTTTCGACTGGTACGGGCACGGCTTAAAGTGGCATTGGAAGAACGGCGGCGTAATGCTGTGCATCTCCTTGTTGTGTTTGTTCATCTCTTTCTCCGTTGGCAAGCCAAAGTATTTGCAGCCGTGAACTGGACATTCCCAAGGACGGGAATGTATTTTTTCGTGCTTTGTGAGGTCGCAGGCACGTTTGAATTCCTTGTCACACCCGGGTTCTTTGCGCTTCTTTGGGGCGAGTTCTGCCGTCGCAGCGTTTTTCTTGCGTCGTGCCATAATCCTAAGGATGTCCTCATCATCGTCAGCTTCTTCACTCAAGCTCCTCGGGAGTCTCCGAGCTGCCGATATATTATCTTCTTCGCCAGTAGATGAGCTGACTTCCGTATGTCCCGTAACTAGAAACGGTTTCCCCCCCATCTTGACCTGGATAGGTTCTCCTGGTTTTGGGAACCAATGGGGATCGTTGATTTCACGATAGATTGCCGAATCTTGGTGTATGCTAAAATCAGAAGAGCCTGGTAATTGCGACCAAGATGAGGAAGAGCCTTGAGCTTGAGGGGTGATCGGAAACAGCGCGCTGTCTGAACGTAGTGGCTCCGATACCATTTTCACTGTATGCCAGTCATCTTTCACAAATTGTACTTGTTGGTTTTGCTGCTGTCGCGCTGCTAGGTTTTCCTTGTTGCCCGTGAATGATCCAAAATTGGGAATGCCACCCACCTCCGTAGATATTTGGGTTTGTGCATTCATTATATCGAATTCCTGTTGTTGAGCGGCTTCAGCCTGAGCTTCTTGTAGACGCTTCTTCCTCTCTTGGCGGAGCCTGCTCATAGCTTGATTGCGATAGTACAAGAAGACAGGGTCCACGCCCTGGGCTTGGTATCTGTTGTGCTGGGTCGGGTCCATCCGCTGTTGCAATGTCGTTCTTAGTGTATTTTTCTCGTCTTCTGAAACTTGAGACATCAGCCTGCTGGTGAGTTCATAGATAACTGCACTATCCCGCTGAGATATAGGACCAGTCTGGACCTGTGGACCCGTGTCTCTGTGCTGCTGCCTGATCTGCTCCACAAGAGCAGCAAAATAATCCTCCGTATAAGGCCTGTCGCCAAGCCTTATTTGGTCACGCTTAGATAGTGATCTAGCGGTAACTTGAATATGTTGAACTGCAACCAACATGAAATCAAGATATGATGGCGTGGAACTGGCGTTCGTCTGTGGTTGGTTAGCAAAGTAGATAGGGGGAGGCATAGTTAAAGTATCGGCTTACACGAGCATTGACAAGAAGGAACTTCTCAAGGTCACGCAAGCACAAAATCTCGTTTGCCTGTATTTTCGTTGAGCATACTTCGACCAGAGGATGGAATCTATTAATGGATGGATATTTCAGAAGTGGCTTCAATATGTTCTCCTGAATTAGTCGGAAGCCACCTTCGGATAGTCTTTGTACGGTCTCCTTCGTTTCAGCGGCAGTAGTGGTTAATGGTTGGTGATCATTGTTAATACTCGTTGAAGATGGGACCGATATAGTTGGGGAAATACCAGTGCCTATTGTTCTCCCGATGAAGTCTCCTGGGGTTTCTCCCATATCGTCGAGCAGTAGAATATCTTCCACACCACACAAGTGGATCTGGGGGCCCCTGTCCATGATGGCTGGGTTCTCTTGAAAGGGATCAGAGTTCAGCTGGGGTGGCATCGCTCCAGCCTGAGTGAATGGTACGTTAGATCGTTGCGATGGATTTTCTCTCGACGTCGTGCAACCCATCGATGGTGCTGACTCCCATTGACTCGGTAGGGGTGATTCGACTTCAGTCATGAGAGCAGGATGTACTCCACCAGTCAGCCCTGATGTGAAGCTTGCATATCCCTGGCTTGAGCCGCGCTTCCACCCAATATCTTCTTGGCCAGGCTGTTCCAAAGTCCAAGACACGTTTTCTTGAGAAGAAGGATAATCTGTGAGGCTCGGACCACTCGCGTCTGACATATTTGAGGCCATCGATTCAGTATCCGTCGATTCTTCGTCTCTGGGCAATGCGGCGAGGGCGATCCCTTCCATATGCTTTCCAACATGAGTTGCAAAATGCCGTTGTGATTTTCCAGGGACTTCCAAGCAGAGAGGACAGCTTAGTGACTTGATTGGTACTGGCTCACGCACCTCGACCAGACGGGCATCAAGAGCATATTGGCCGTCCGACAAGGGGAAGTTATGAGCCTGTACTAAGTGAGCACGCCAGTCTTCTGGAGATTTGGCTCTGTGTTGACATGTTGAACAAGCCCAATACCGATTCAGTCTATGCTGGCCGAATTCGTGTTCTTCCCAAAGTTTTCGAGTTGTAAACATCTTGAACTCGTCTTTGCAGCCTAGGAATGTACATAGGTAAGGTTTGAGATCTGCAAATACGTGTCGTCTGTGAATTTGTCAGTGCAGGTACAAGAATGGCAGCCTAAATGCAGTATCTTACCTCCAGTCAACACGATTTCTGATGTTGGACAGGAACTGCCCACATATCTGGCAGCTGAATGGTTCACCATCAGAGACTTGCTTAGGAGTTGCAGGGACTCGAAGACTCCCGCTATCTTTTTCGTCCGCTGTGGTCTGGAACGATGAGTGCGATGCAACAGTAGCAGTGTAAGTCGATCGTTCTGGGAGTGAAGAGCCCAGACCAGAGTCTTGAAACTCGGAAACTGCAACGAAAGTGATCTTTGGCAACTCTTGGGGAAACTGTTCCACCTCTTCCTCATCGCCCATTGCTCGTAGGGACATGTGGCGCTGCCAGTTGGCTTCACCCAGCCGATGCATCAGATGCATATCGGCCAAAGGAAACTTGTCGTACACTTTCAGGACATATGGCTGCGCTGGCCCTGAGATTTGGAAGTCGATCGGTTGACTTTGCTGATTGTCAACGTCTTCCCAATCTAGAGAACTCAGAATCTCCCCCATCGAAGGTAGTAACTCCATGAGACACCCTACATAGACTCCTAATGAGGTTATGTACCAAACGAGTCATCTTGTGGCGCATCTGTGCTGGCCGAGGACTCGTCGCTTTCGTAATCACTATCGGTGATGATGCGTGCCTTTTCGACCAGAACACTTAGGTCGCGGATCTCTTGCTTGATTCTTGGGTCATCTGGTGCATCAGAGTGTGCTGAACGTTTGGCAGCTAGCTCTGCAAATTCACTCCATCAGCATCGAAGCAGCTTCCATTGGAAGCTATGACTTACTGAATAGCAATATCTTTCCAATGGCGGCAAGAGATTCCACGACTGTTCCTCGTAAACTCTCAGACTCGTCCAGCACACTCTCCAATTTACCACCTGAGAACCCACCACCCCAAAGGTACAATCTACCCAGAGACTTCTTAAAGGACTTTTCACCCTGCTTTTCATAGGGTGGAGTAAAGGTTGCCACATGGGCCAATGTTGGAAGTAAGAGGAGGGAGAACAGCTCCAGCGTGTGATGATACAGACTCCATGCAAACCCCGTATGCTCTTGGGAGGCATTGTCGCCATGACTATCTGTTGTCTTCTGAATCGCCGTCCCATCGATCCATCCTGCCAGTGTATCATCCCTAGATTGCAAGGAATCAACAGACGCAATATGCTTCCCTCCGTGCCTTGTACGCATCGTATCGAGTTTAGCGACCCTCTCAATGGTCTTGCCGTGATCTCCGCTCTCGTCTGTGACAGCTTCGTGGGGTTTCAGAGAATCATTCGTGGAGCGTGTCATGATGATTAGATTCTACGATCTCCCTCTCGTTCTGCATTCCGGTAAGGAGTCGTCACAGCTTCCCCGTGCACAGATTCTGTAGACAGTGCTTTGATACAGCCTTTGGAGTTTTGCGAAATCTGCTCAACTGAAAGGACATTAGAACAGTGCTTGAGGGAAGACTTGTCGTTGCGATTGATGAGGCTGCACCAGATATGTAGTTGCACAGCCCCCACAACTGTAAGCGCTGTCATGCATGCACACAGCCCCCAGGCTGCCTGTGAGGCTGAACGACTGGCCAGTCAATGTCACATCCTTTTTCTACACCATCGAGGACGAACTTCCAACCTTATTGTTGACCACACTTCCGTGCTCTAGCAAATTTCCATTCTCACGATGTCAGGCTCTGAAGTGGTTGGTGTTGTTCTTGGAGTGCTCCCTCTGCTAATCTCAGCAGCCGAGCACTACGAAGATGTCTTCAAGCCTTTCAGAAGATTCAAAAAATGTGCGCCGGAGCTTGAGATGTACCAACAGCAGCTGAAGACCCAGAAGATGATTTTCCTGAATCAGTGTCAGTTACTTTTGACTGCTTTGACGAACCGGGAATCAGCCAAGGAAATGCTACGGGAGAAAGACCACCCATCGTGGCGAGATGATGCGCTGAAAAGGAGGATTGCTGATCAGTTGGGTAATTCGAGAGAGGCTTGTGAAGCTACTGTGCAACTGATCGCAGGAAAGCTTAAGTCTATCGAAGAAGATGTTGAGAGTTTCGGTATCATCTTGCAGGAATCGATACCGGTATGCTGAAGCTAGACCTAATGTGCCAAGCCACCCGTTGATATATGGCTAACTATATGTTGTTAGTTGCGCTCTCTTGGGGACAAGGCCTGGCGTTCTCGAATTTCAAAGAAGCTCAAATTTTGCTTCTCTGAATCACGCCTGAATGAGTACCTCGATGATCTTCGAAAACTCAACCAAGACTTCCGCACATTAGCGAAGCAGACAGGGAGGCTTGACAAGCAGCAAAGTAGTAGTCTTACACCACACTCAGTAACTGCTTTCTCGCCGAAGAAAGTCGAAGAATCGAGGCTCATCCAGAGAGCTTCCGCACAACTGTATGATGCCATTGGAATAGCATGCCAGCACCATACAGAGCACTACGCGCATTTTCAACTGCTGCCAAAGAATATCGGATCTACCGAGACCGAGGCTTCTTTTGTTCGTTTCAACATTGCTTTCACGCATGATCAGAGTGGAGCACTTGCCGCCCTGGAGCCTGTGGTAAGGACTCCGTTGCACCGATCCAGAGCTTCCACGATCTTTCAAAATCTTAGAACAAGACTGACCCTTCAACCAATAGTGGATAGCTGTGGACTCTTCGTTTCTTCAGAACACGAACACGCCCAAGGAGACAAGCAAAATGATCATAAAGTCAGATGAACCGTCGAATTTATCGAGAGCACTGACTCGCAATCTAGAGTCAGAGACTCCTCAACCTCGGAAGAAGATAAAAACACAGAAGAGCGTACGATTCATGCAGACAACACCAATCTGCTCAATGAGTAGAGTATTGAACCCACAGCAACAACAAGAAACCTCAGTCAGCTACATCCCACCAACAGACCGACAAATGAAACCTCCATCTTGCACGTCACTAACGAGCAAACCACCGCAACACTCATCCCTTCCCGACTTCTGCATACAACATGACTTCTGCCACCAACTCCGCAAATCATGCAGCTACTCACGCTCCCCAGAGAACAAGTACATAGGCTACTTCCAAAAATCCGGGCCCTGCAAACACCTCGTCTACTTTGCCGCTCCAGTCTCGGTACACAACTACACACAACCCGAATCACTCGCCTCGATAATCGGTGCAATGACAAGGAAAACAGAATCAGAAAAATTCCTTGAATACGAGAGATTGAGACTAGCAACGCGACTAGCTGAAGCAGTCTTGCAGTTCCACGCTACGCCTCTACTGAGGGGGTTCTGGCACAGTGAGGACGTGATATTCTTCCGGACTGGCAAATGTGATGATTCGGCATCCATCTCATCACCACACCTCAATGTCCAAGTCGGTTCTACCATAGCACCAAAAGCCATCACGCAAAATGGACAGGAACAGGACGTAGATAACGTCATCGGCCACATGATCCGCAACCCGTATCTCTTCAGCCTGGGCGTAGTGCTCATCGAACTCGCTTTCCAAGCACCACTCCGGAGCTTGTACAATACCCAGGATCTAATCAATGGCCAGGCCAACGCCCTGTCGGATTACTTCGTTGCGAGCCGCTTGAGCAAGACGATAAGTTCATCATTGGGGCCTATGTACGGCAAGGTGGTGAGGAAATGCTTAGGGTGCGATTTTGGCCACGGGACAAGCGATTTGAGCGATGAGAAACTGCAGGCTGCGGTGTATCAAGACGTAGTATGTGAGCTGGAGCAACTCGAGCGAGGATTCGCCATGTTGCAATTAGGTGGGTGACGAGCAGAAATAACAATCCGAATAAAATATACCGCGTACCCGTACCCGAGGATCTGCCCGCCCACCAGAGATAAACAAGATAAACAAAACCGCTATGTCCTATATGTAACCAAATAAGCACAACCATCTTAATCAGCGTAGGTGGCAGAGTAGAACAGACCGTGATCATTAATTTGCATCCCAACTTGTTTCCTAACAACCCTACCTACTTCTGAGGGACGGGAGAAGTGGTAGCATCACTCCCGATCCCCTCGAATCGAATCGGAAAATGGTTTCGCCCTTTGGCTCAGATCACCCGCCCTTCCAGTGCCACGAGCAGGTCGCGGTGGGCCTGGGTTTTGCTGTTTGGGTCTATGAATCCTTTTTTGGCTTATTTTTTGCTTTTCATTTCGTTCTGTTTTATTTTGTTGTTGTGTTTTTGTGGGGCGGCTCTTGTTGATGCCGACGTGTTAAGCGATGAGGTTATTCCGGGTCTTGGCACGCGCTCTCAGGGTCTGCAAAATCGGCTCGGTCGAAGTACCTAATTTAAATTCTTGATACGGCTGTGGTGATCTCGATTACTATCATTGCTTTGAATTCCCCTTAGATCCATAGCTATTCCATTCGACAAACACAGTTTCCCCGAAAACTGAAAACCTGGAGATCTGTGTGCCTCGCCACTATCTCATGTTCAATTTCCATTACGCTCATTAACAGAGGGTACCACCACCTCCTATTGATTGAAGTCCATCCAAACCCCCTGTGTCCAATCAATGGTATTCAACCAATCCAGGTCATTAATATCATCATATCCCACCCCCAGCATAGGATCATACAGCAGCTGATCTTCACCAGCAAGCACATCTGGCGCTGGTTCCTTCTGCGCAATATCCAGCACGTAGTCGAGGACCTGCCTCACAACCTTCCTCAATCGTTGAGCAAGCGTGTAGTTACCGTCTGTAGGGCGGATCCACTCGAGGAAGGCGATGAAGAGCGTGAGTTTCTGGATAGCGTCGGAGCGCGAGATTTGGACTGAGCTTTGGCCTGAGGAGGTCTTGAGGAGTTCGACGCAGATGACACCAGCGGAAGGAATACCGTAGTATGTCATGATCCAGTCGAATCCGTGCGAATGGGCCATGAGTTGATCTCGTTTACTCCAGAACATCAGCGAGAGATCGATCATCTCCATTGCTGTGTTGAGAAGGCCTTGGCCGTTTTCCAGACCGCGTGCTTTGGCGACTCTGTCAATGAGGAATTTGTTTTGGAGATGTTGGAGGTTAAGGAATGCTTGATCGTAGAGGAGGTTGCCAGAGTTGTTCTTGGAAATCCCCGATTCGTCGTAGTAGTGTAGCTGGTGTGGAAGAGACTCAAACATTTGCTGGGACTTTTGGTGCAGGTCACTGATTTTCTCTCGTCAGTAACTAGTGGTTTGAGTTCGAGAGCAATAACTCACTTGATGCGAACTACCGAAACGTCAACATTGACGCCCAATGCCAGTTCCAGGATTTCTTCTCGGATCATATGGATCTGTATTCTCGCTCGAAGGAAAGTTGAGATCTCATGACAGGCTCCTGTTTTGTTCCATCCATCTGCATCAAGCTCCCTGATAGCTTCTGCCAGCTGTTCTGGTGGCGCGAAAAGTACATCGTCGGCAAGATCGAGGCATAGTTGGACGTCACAGAACCGTCGTGTCAACAAGGGTGGAACTCCGTTGAGGGATGCTTGAATCTTGTCGTTGCAGTAGATATTACCGAATAGGCGTCGCTTGTACTCTGAAGCCGGTGTTACTTTCGTCGTACCGTGCTCGGGTAATCTATGGAGACCTGAGGTGATTGCTGTTGTGACCATATCACCATGCAGTCTTCGCATCTGGTATGCTCGAGGAACATTAGCGCTAAATCCAGCCAATCAATTTCAATCTAGCTGGTTACTTACTTTCATCCCCCGTACAGCCAGTCTCCAATCTCTTGATGTTCAGGATGAGGGCTGTGACTAGATAGTTGACTGTTTCCGAGTAATCGCACATCGTCAAGCAGACATTTGCACACTCTTTCATTCTCCAAGCAGCCTGCTTCCTGTCACGTCCATGGTTATCAGGGTGCTTGAAGACGGGATCCCAATCCTGCGTCGCCAGATAGGCCAATCCAAGGAAGCAAAATAACATCCCCATCATCTCAAATCTGATATTTGGGCCGGTGAAATTATTTAGCCACTCTATCCCATCGTCAGGATCTGGAGGTAAGGGCATCTCCTCATTACCAAACATGGCATCCGAAATGGCAAGCAAAGGCGGTGGTTCTTCACCTGTCTCTCGCCACTCTAAAGTAGGCTTGTCTGGACGGGGAGCAGCCAACTCAGATCCGAATGTTGACCACAAGGTCGTGACGCAGTGTCTCATCATTCTGAAATTCAGACTAGGACATCGCAGAGATTGCGGAACAGTGACTAGGGCTTCGCAGGTTTCCTTCGAAGGAAGATTCCACAGCGCTCTCAAGGTCTGTTTCTCACGAGCGGTCGGTCCATTGGGACGATGGAAGCCGAATAGGGGTTCGCCGTACATCCAAGCACCGGGATGTTTCCTCTTATCTTCTCCGATATCCAATAAGTCCCTGTTGACCTTGGCGTCGTTTTCAGAGAATATAGCTGAGAAACTGGTAGGGCCGTAGAACTTCTGAGAACGTGGGTATTCGGAATGCTTCCACGCCCCCCGTGGACCTTTCGGTTGTCCCACACCACTCGAGAGGCTGGCCGTAGTACTGGAAGGAGTGTTTGTTGTCTGAGTAGCTGTTGTCTGGACTGCGGCTTTGGGACAACCAGGAGGTCCAGTCGGGAGAGCATCACGTGGTATTGACTGAGGGGGTGAAAAGAATGGAGGGTTCAAGGTTGCTGATGCCGGAGGAGAGCTGAACTGAGTAGACTGGCCGTAAGGATCTGTTGGAGATTGCTGGAGGGCAGGAATGCCGGTAGGAGACCCACGGCCTCTCGTCATTGGGGCTGGATGGTAGATACATTTTGCAGTGGTCTTTCTTCGAACACATCGTCCGCAAAAAGGCGCTCCATGATCGCACCCAAGCTTCCCCTTTCGACACGGTTCGCAAGCCTGTTTCTTGCCATTCCGGCGGTACCCAACAGAGTTCTCCCTAGTAGGCATTTCGACGGGGGAGGATTGAAGAACGAGGTGCGGTTTGGCTTAAACACTAGTCCTTTTTGAGATCAGTTGAAAAATGGGGAAGCTATTTCTGAGACGGCCGACGGACTTGAAGTGGCAATCCTCAAGCTCGTAGAATTACCGAGAGGGGTTTCCATAGTCGATAGATGGATATCGATCAGACAATAGGGAGTCATCGATTCATCGGAGCCAACTTCGGAGACCTTAAACTAATTGCGGCAAAGCTAATCAGATCAAAGCAAAGCTTACGTGATGACTGTTCCTTGCAGGGTTTCTTATCAGATCCTGGAGAAATCACCGAGCGGACTTAACAAAAAGGTAGGACTTGGGAAAGTACCGGCAGGGCTCATTGGTCAGTTCAGTTAATTATCCGTCGGTTGGCGGAGATGCAGCTTTATGATGTTGTTGGCTTGGCAAAAGCCCATTGCGAATTGAGTAAGATGTCAGAACGGCCGCTTCTATTCTATGTATTTCTTCAAGTCTCGTAACCTCCCCTTAGCTCTCTCCAAGACTTCATCCTCCTTGCAAACTGCAAATCTCAACCAATCTTCACCAATATGCGCATTGTCATCGGTGTAGAACTCAGTAGGGGGGATAGCCGCAACCCCGACTTCTTGGATGAGGAACCAACTGAGCTTGAAATCTCTCGGTCTGTCCTTGACCTGTGCAGGGAAGGGGTAGTCTTTTGGGATCTTGACTTTCTTCATGTTGACCAAGACGAAGTAGCCACCTTCTGGGTCGGAAAATGGAAGATCCAATTCCTTCCAGATAGTATTGAATGAGTCCATCTTGCCTTTCATCTCCTTCTTTACCGTATCCCAAAAATTCTCTGCATCGGCTTGCTCGAATCCTACAGCTACCGCTTCCTGCAGTGGAGAAACAGAGGAATAACAGATTCGGGTGTGAGCTGCAGCCACATACTGGATTAGCTCTGGAGGGCCAATCAACCATCCTACACGCCAGCCTGTGGCGTAGAAGTTCTTTCCGGCAGAGCCAACCGTCAGAGTGAGCTTCTCAATTTCCGGAGACAGTGTTGCGATCCGGGTGAATGGGACGTAGAAGAGACGATCGTAAACCTCATCTGAGAGAATCAGAATCTGGTTTTTGACGCAGAGCTCTCCGATTTTGAGAAGTTCTTCCTTGGAGAAGACTTTCCCAATCGGATTGTGAGGGGTGTTAATGACAATCATTTTAGTTCTTGGAGTGATGGCGGCCTCCAACTCTGCAAAATCGACGGTCCATTCAGCTGAAGATGTGTTCTGGGAGGCGCCATTTGGAGGTGGGTGCAAGGGTACGTAAACGATTTTACCACCTGGCATCTCAATGTTGCTGAGATATCTGAAACTTGTGAGCACTCTTCAATCTACAGTGGATTTTTCAACAGGCACTTACTGGTCGAAGAAGGGCTCAAAGATGATGACTTCATCTCCTTCCTCAATGAATCCCATGAAAGCACTCAGCATACCTATCCAACATTAGTATACGACCGCTTCCCCAAATCACGACCAAGTGTCCACCTGCCTTCATTTGCCCCAGTTGTAATTGTAACCTCGGTTTCTGGATTCAGCTTTCTGCCCCATAGCGGCGAATATGCATCTGCAATTGCCTTCTTTAGGCGAGGACGTCCTCTCGTGGGCGAATATTGGTTGCAGTCAACCTTGTTCAAAGCCTCCTTCGCAGCATTTATGATGAACTGCGGAGGATTGTATCCGAAGAAGCCCTGGCCCATGTTGACAATGGGCTGGACAGGAGATGCTGCTGCAGCTTCATTGACGATAGTCCTGGATTTCTTGTTAGTATACTTCAATGGTAGAATCAAGTAGATGAAATGTAAACAACATCGGCCTCCATCTATTACCCCGCGCAAACTACCCAACCATACAATAATTTCTAGAGAAATCATAGGAAATATGAACAGAATTAACAGTATAATACTTCCTACATACCAAACATCTTGCTTTCTACCAGCAACCCTTTTGGCAGGTTGAATTTTTCCCTTGAAATCCATAGTGGGGGTGAAGTGTCGAACAGCACCGAAACCGGCAGGGAGGAAAGAGATCTTATTAGGAACACGATGATGCCAGTTCCTCGATAGCTGAAGAAGAGAAGCGCGGGACTTCATGAAGCCCTTGGCAGGAATAAATACTTTAATCAGATGGCAAGGTGAATGGCACAGTTTGTCATCGAATAGTGGTGAAGCTGACTGCCGATATGCGGACGCGACGCCCGAGATCGATATGGCGTCATTACGGAGACCTGGTTGGACGAATGCGACAAAAGTGAAGCTATCGATTCCCTTGTAATGGGAAAGGGGGGTGGGGGTTCAGGTTGTTTGTACCGCAAGTGGGCAAGAAATCCCGGACTAGTAACAACCCTTTAGATGTTTATTGTTTTGTTGTCATCATCCTCGCCTCAAAAGCAGCTGCCCCTTTTTGGCAATGTTCTACGTGAGAGGGATGCAACTTTCACTAGGAACAGAGAACTGATCTCGAAAATATAGTCATTGGTTAATTGGTAGACCTAAGTAATGTAAATGTCATGGTACTTTAACTTCAATTTAACAATACATGCAGGGCTCGTTCTAAGAGAACATGTTTATGTTGCCCCGCCCCCCCTGCCACAGCACTAGCTCCTCGGCTGGGGACCGCGACTGGCCTGCGTGTGAGAGCCATCATCAGGACAACATCCACTGCAACCAACATTGAGGCTCAATCAACACCAAGTGAAGTAGAGATGCTCGCTCCCAGACCACCTTGAGAACGCCTGGCAGCCAGCATGAAATCTGCGAGTCTAACCTCTACGACAAGGCCAATCAACAGCACAATCGAACCATGGCCTTCCTCACTCCACCGCAGGGCGTGGGTGTAGAACCAACCCCTCTCCTCATCACAGTCCGCTTCACGACCTCGATTCCCGACCTGCTACTGGACATTGCCGATCCAGATGACACGACCGTGATAGCTCTCAAGCATCTCCTACGCTCCAAACTCGATCCTTCCACCTCACAGTATCGATATCGCTTTATCTACAGCGGGAAGCTCCTCAAAGATGACGATATCCTAGCAGATGTCTTGAAGATCCCCTCTCTGCCCCCTCCACCCGCAGATCCAAAAGGAAAAGGGAAAGCAGTCGAGCCGCCGCCTCCACGAGTCTATATCAACTGCTCAATAGGCGATGCTCTCACTTCAGCCGAGCTAGCTGCGGAAGCTGTAGCAGCTGCAGCGTCCTCGGACAAGTCTAAGAAGAGGGAGAGGAGCGAGGCTCGAGATGGGGGATCTACGCCTTCGAAAAGCACGACGACTGCTCCGCGGGGCTTTTCGAGATTGTTGACTGCGGGGTTCACGGCTGCGGAGGTCAATCAACTGCGCTTGCAGTTCCGGTCTATACAGGAGAATATACATACGCCTGATACCATGCCCTCCCCGGATACACTGCTTCGCATGGAGGATTCGTGGATTGATGATAATGCGGGAAATGCAGGGGCGGGCGGTGGTGCTGGTGGGTTTGATTTTGGTGATGATGGTACTAGTGGAGGTGCTCTAGATGATTTGCTGTGGGGGAACATTATGGGATTTCTCTGGCCGTTGGGATGTGTTGGGTGGCTTATTAGGGAGGGAGGTGTGTGGTCTGGGAGGAGGCAGATTGCTGTCTTTACTGGGTTTATACTCAGTCTTACGTTTGGCATGCTGAGAGTTGTCTCGTGAGAGGGTAGAGACTTTGCATATTTGGCGTTGGAGGATGACTGAGCCTTGGGGCCCCATGATACCCAGTAATTTGAGCCTTTTTCTCAGTGTAGAATTAAGATATGATCCAACTCGCCAGTCTGGTTCAATGTCCTCTTTGAAGTTATTCCCTCCTGTTCGTCACCCCTTTGCCTTTCCCAGCTTTGGAACTATAGTGTACATCGTGAACATCGACAAGTCTTATGAGTGCTCATGTAGATCAGAATTGCGTCACAAGAGAGCACCGGCTTTCCTATTCTATAGAAAGTGAGAGTAGAAAAGTTGGATGGGAATCTGCGAGAATCGGATCTTCAGTGGGAGACAACGAGTCCGTAGTCATCCAACGGGAACGTATTTTGGGAAGAACTGGGGTCGTATATGTTTCAGCATGGCGCCATGCCAAAAGAAAATATCAGAAGCAACCCTCCCAACCACCTTCGCTCCTTGTGGCAGCCTCTTTATCTCACAAGCCTCCGTCTCTCATGCTACTTGTCGAGCTGGGCTACTGCTCAATGTTTAAATTTGTCCCCAGACAATTGGATGGCCCTTTTGTCAACTCTGTCTCGTCAGCAAACAACACATTCAGACCACCCCAAAGTCCAAACCGGCTTGGAAAATGTACAATGATTTCATTAAACTCAGTTACTCCTACACAGTAAAAAAGAGTATCTCCAAGCACCAAACGCCACGACAGCCCAACCAGACTGCCTACTTGAACTTGCTGTAAATAACCGCAATGATAAGCAGAACCAGAACCGTGATGATCGCAATGGTTATAATCCGATTTGTAGCCATCCTATTCCCGACAAGTTAGTACGGCTATCCCCGACCTTTTTGTAACTTGGGGCAAGGGACGATTTACCTACGCGCCATCCCCCTCAGCGTCTTCACACTCCTATCAACATAACCCTCACTCTCATGCAGAATATCTCCAGTATGCTGAATCGTCTCTCTCTGCCTGTGCAAATCCGCCAGCGTACTCGCTCCAATAGCCTCCGTCTCATTCGCCAGCGCAGCGCTATTCTTCAATCGCTGAGAGCTGCGATCCAGACGGTCTGTTCCGGAGAGCAATTGCTGTCTCTGCTCGAGCTGGACATCGTTCGGGTTGTCTGAGTAGCGGGAGCCGAAGAGCGCAGAGCGGTCGTTGGATAGGGATTGCAGCTTGCGCTTGGAGGAGTCGATGTCGGATTCGTGGTTGCGGAAGCGTTGGTTGACTTTTGTGCGGGTTGCGGAGGGGATGTTTTGCTTCTCTAGGCGCATCTGATCGAGCTGGACTCGGGAGTCAGTATTTCTATGACCATCTCAAAAATGAGAACTGCGCAGGCCTTACCAACTCATTTGCCTCCTCCAACGCTCTCTCTGCTTGACTGATTGCTGCTTTGCGTGGCTCGCCTGCCAGGTCGGGGATCTGGTCCAGCTTCTGGCTCAAGTCTGCTTGCACCAGTTTCAGCTCGGCTTCGTAGCTGCTGAAGAGCTCAGAGCCAGCGTCGGTATCGAGTGGGTTTGACATGTTGATGATTGTGGGTGGGAGGTTGGAGATTGATGCTTTGTTGGGTGTAGAGAGGGAGAGAGATTCGTAGTGTTATCGTCGTTGCCTTCGAGAAGTGACGGAGACGGAGTCGCAATGGCTCGGCTCGGGCTTAGTGGCAGATCTGGTACAAGGGCCGGTCGAAGGCGGTACAGGTGACAGCGTCAATCTTTCAGATCTGGATTGCCTCTTGGTATTTTGATATGGAGAATTATTTATGTGAAAAAACTTTTACCTTGAAAAGTATCGAAATAGCCACATTACATATCCAGCCAGGCGTTGGAGGACCTGTCCTGCGAATGCACTCAACTCCCAGCCACGTCTCCAGCCTAATCCTTATCCACAACTCACTATCGACAGGGAACAGAGTGGATTCTCACCCCTGCACCATTATCACATCAAACATCCATTGAGCAATCGAGAGTTTGAGCTTTGACAGACATGCAACCAACTTCTACCATGATTATCCTTCAACCTCACTTCTTATACTTTGACTACCATTGCTTCAGGAAATCCGACGTTAGAATCTGATGTGATTTGCGTGAGATCTCTATGCTTGGGGCTTTCACATGAAAGACACTAGAGCGTGGACTTGCTTTTCGTCCCGTACGTACTACAGCTGCATACAGTAAAAGCCATGACGGCGTCACCCACCACCTCTACGCCCACTACGCAAGACGCCTCCAGCTCCAATCTTTCCACAGAAGCTAAGAATGATTTGTGAATTATTCCTCTCTTTAACTCTCCGCTTCTCCTCCTCTTCATCCTCATCCTTATATTCCTCTAATACCATAATGGCTCCTCTAACACCCAGTGTTCCCAGGAAGAAGGTTGCGATCATTGGAAGTGGCAGTGCGGGGATAGGTGCGCTATGGGCTCTCAACCGGACTCACCATGATGTGTATATCTACGAAGCAGCAGATAGATTAGGCGGGCATACGAATACTGTGGAATTCAAGAATGGGAAATACAAGACATTGGTCGACACAGGCTTCATTGTCCTAAACACCGCTACTTATCGTATGTACCTCCTTGTGCATGTCTCAATTGCAGCAAGCTAATGATGTACTAGCAAACTTCATCAACTTCCTGAAATCAATACATGTGCCTACTGTACCGACGGAAATGACTTTTGGTGTGTCTCGAGACAATGGATTGTTCGAATGGGCTGGAACCTCTCTCGCTGCTGTCTTCGCCCAACGGTGGAACTTGCTCTCCCCACGAGTATGGAGAATGATATTCGATATTATACGCTTCAATCAATACGCACTGGACCTACTCAAGGTAGAGGAGAAGAGTGAGGAATACGTCGTTGCGAACGGAAATGGCCATGCAAATGGGAATGGAGTACATCATGCCAAGAGACAAGAAACGATCGGAGAATACCTGGACCGAGAGGGCTATTCGCATGCATTTAGGGATGACTACCTTATTCCAATGACTGCTGCAGTTTGGAGTACGAGTCCAGATAAGTGTACTTTGGAATTCCCGGCTGTGACTCTGGTGCGATTTATGTAAGTTTTTGGAATACCGGCCTTGGAAGTCACTAACAGAAAAATAGGTGGAATCATCACCTCCTCAGTACTGTTGCAACAAGACCACAATGGCTTACTCTCAAGTATGGCGCGAAAAGTTACATTGACGCTGTCATGAAGGGATTTCCACCAAACCACATCCTCCTGAACTCGCCTGTTCAGTCAATCACTAATGAGAATGATGGCAAGGTACGGCTGCACTTGAACGGCGGAAAGTCCGAAGTCTATGACCATGTCATAGTTGCTACTCATGGAGATGAGGCCCTCGACTTGATCCTACCTGAAGCCGACTTTGAAGAGAAGAACATTTTGTCTGGCTTCAAAACTAGCAAAAACACTGCCATTCTCCACTCCGATTTGTCTCTCATGCCCAAATCGAGGAAAGCATGGTCTTCCTGGAACTACATCACAAAATCATCACCCACGTCAGCAAATATCGACCAAGTATGCCTTACATACAACATGAATATCCTCCAACATCTCGATCCGAAGATGTTTGGAGATGTCCTCGTGACTCTCAACCCGCTTCATCTTCCACCACCAGAGAAGGTTCAAGGGCGGTACACTTACACTCACCCACTCTACAACGCCGAAGCCATCCGATCCCAGAGCCTTCTACCACGGATACAGAATACGCGCGGTATCAGTTACTGCGGCGCATGGACGAAATACGGTTTCCACGAAGATGGCTTCTCCAGTGGGTTGAAAGTGGCTCAAGATCATCTCGGCGCCCAGCTTCCATTCCAATTCAAAGACAGCACATTCAGCAGAGGCAGACGGCCAGTTCTAGGTATTGCAGATTTGGTACTGAGACTTTGGATCACGTTCGTACAGCTGATCATCTCCATCATCGAGAGGATATTCCGCGTGGACCGCAGGCAGCAAGTGCAAGTCAAGAGAGTCATAAAGAAGATTATGTAAATGTATTCAGGATGGCGTTTGGAGCGTTGCGTTACCAACTACCCAGGAAATATCATGACTTAATGATCTCTATCCCTACTGCAATCTTACCTTCTACTTATCTCCTTACCACACCAACCTTTCACACACGAAGAGAGATCTCACTGACCGGAGCTCACGGGTGACACCCGGTGAGAAGCAAGCCTCATCGGAAACTTCACACACACAAGTCCCCTCCCACCTCTCAATCGCTGCATTTTCAAGCCTCCAACGGACCGACATCGAACCACAAAGTAGATAACCGTCAAACCCCCACTGACAGCGGAAACCATCTCAGCTCCCGCCTTCTCGATCATCGGAAGGTAGTTCTCGTCTGGAAGGAAGGTTGGTAGGACACCCCTCAGTTCGTGTAACGCCACTCACCCACCAACATCACACCAACACCGCCCGCGCACCACTCGAGAGAATAAGCAATACTGCCCACTGCGGTGCAGCCATAGAGCGGACGCAGTGCAATGCACTCACGCACGCACGCATGCTCGGGGACCTTCTGGAGCACACGCACGGCTGGCGGATGGAGATGGCATGTCGTACTTTTGAAGTCTGTCCAGCGGAGCTCGCCTGGAAGGAAAGGGTCCTCGACCTTGAGGCCTACAGCGTTGTTAAAGTGCTTGCTTTCCCATCCGTGACTTCTTGTCTTTCTCTCTCTATTGTTTGCTTTCGCGAAGTCTACAATACTATTGATTTGGTATTGGTTTCTTCCTTGTTTATTTTTCTTCGGCTACGGAAACGAATCAGCTAGAATCTGGACATGTGCTCGACAAATACGGCACAAGTGCCGAGCACACCTGTCCCGCTACATTCTGGTCAGCCTGCTCCGGCGTCAGCTCTTCTCCCTGGTTCGATTGAAGTAGATGTGAGTGCCTCTCGTCAGGATCAGGAACCACATGGAAGATATGTAAGACCTGACTGAATTTGCCATTCAGGAAGTAGATGCGCTTGACAATGACTCTGCATTTGGAGATGATACTTCGTAAGACCGAAGCCTCCCTAAAAGCACCAAAATATTCTTGTATCAGTCTACTGCTTCTAACAATGCTGGCGATGTAGAGAAGCAAGTTCAAGAACATCTCTAAGTTCCGGGATCGCAAGATATCGTACAGAAGTAAACACTCCCAGCCAAATATCTCTCCACCAGCGCAAGAATGAGAACCCCAAGCTAAATTGATATATCTTGATCTTCTAGAATGGAAGGCGATACCACGCATATAAAGAAGGAAACTACCTCTTCGTATGTTTCTCCAACTCAAGATTTTCCCTCTACGTCTTTTCCAATCGACAGCCCTCCTCATTCGGATTCGCCTGGCAAGTTTAATTCCGAGTAAGATGTGTTTCTGACGAAATGAACAATTAAACAGCCCAACGATGAAACGGAACAAGACCGTTTAGATCTACATCACCATATCTTCAACCTCGTTGCGGAAGGCAAGCTCTTCTACGCACCGATTGATAACCCGTCGAGGGTTTTGGATGCTGGTACCGGGACGGGGATTTGGGCTATGGATTTTGCTGAGTAAGAGTTTATTTTGGAATGGAACTATTTGAGAACGAGAATGAGAATCGGTGGGGATGTCAGGAGTTGGATATTGGAATAGGAGATGGGGAGATAAATGGCTGACTCGTTTGTTGGGGGGATAGTCAATTCCCCGGATCGTATGTACTAGGAACGGATTTATCGCCTATACAGCCTGGTTGGTATGTTTACCCTTTCTCTCCCATTCCCAAAGTGCTTTTTTAAGAGCCGAAGACCGGAAACCGTCCTCTGTTCAAGTCAGAAAGAAAGATTCAAGCACTAACACCCCCAGGGTCCCACCCAACCTCGAATTCGAAGTCGACGACATGGAAGACACCTGGAGACACAAACCCTTCAGCTTTATCCACCTCCGCTGCCTAGCCGGCTCGCTGAAAGACTGGCCACGTCTCCTATCTCAAGCTTATGACAATCTCGAACCTGGAGGCTGGTATGTTCTTGCCTTATCCCCTTCCTGTCTGAAATGCTCTTTGGTTTGAGAATCTGCTCCTCGACTTTCTCACTCACTCACTTCCATTTCCTTTCCTCTTCATTCCATTTAAAATTAAAATCAACAAGGCAAGAGAATACTTACTTCCATACTAACAACCTCCCCAGGCTCGAAGTCGTAGATTTCGAACTCTATCTCAAAGACCAACGAGATCCGGACGCAGAAGCACCGGGGTTGCCAGTCTTGAAAGATGCGAAATTCTGCAATATCTGGGTTGGGGGTTTGCATGAGGCGGCGGAGAAGATTGGACGAACATTTAGGAGTGCGGACCGCTGTAAGGGCTGGATGGAGAGTTTGGGATTTGAGGGGTTGGTGGAGGAGAAGATTAAGGTTTGTTGAATTTTGTCTCGAGTTGATATTGAGAGGCTGGTTGGGTGGCTGGGCGGGATAGGTGGAGGAAGGGGGAAATGAAGAGGAGCAGAAAGCAGAAAGGGAGTAGAGAGGGGGATGGGAGAGAGTAAAAGCAGATCGCTAATACCATTTCTCGCTTTAGGTCCCCGTAGCACCCTGGGCTAAGAACAGAAGGCAGAAAGAAATAGGTCTCTACCAACAGCAGAACAGTAAGCGATTCCAAATTTCAACCCGCTCTTCGAAGACCCTTACTAGCCTAAGTTTATCTCGGCACTCCTCTCAACTTGTTCCTAAAACACCACCACTGACTCTAAGTCCTTCCAAAGTGCTAGACGCATCTTCCTCCTACGGAGCAGCGCACTTCACGCGCGTGCTAGGCTGGTCGAGCGAGGAGTTCGAGGTCTTGAGTGCGGGCGTTAGAGGAGAGTTGAAGGATAGGACGTTGCAGCTTTATTCGAATCTGTTTGTGGTTTATGGACGGAAACCGAGAGGGGAGAAGGAGGGGAAGGGAGATGAGTAAATGGGACGTCCGGGTGGGATGGGAATTCGTTTGGTTGGGATGGAGATTACAGGTATTTTGCGATGGAGTAATGGGATAGGGAGGGTATGGAAGCACTGGAATGGCGGTGGCAAGATAGTGGATTGAATGGAACTTCTCACAGTTAGTACTATATAGGCGAGGAGAAGATCACGACCATCATTAGAGTCCGGATCAATTAACAGAGTTAGAGAAAGATGCTGTCCGTCGGAAGTGTTCCATCACTTCAACCTTCGAGGAACGTGTCTTTCATTGGTTGCTTTACACAAATAACATTTCGTCTTGCTCGTGCTAGAGTTGTCTCGCGAGTGCAATAAGAAAGAGATGGCCACAAGTTGGCACTTGAGCATTGGAAGAACAGGATGAACGATCAAATCCTAGTACCATTCCGAGTGATACCCATGATCTTGATCTTTGGGTAGATGAAAGGATCCTCGGGCTCGGGTGGTGCTGGATTCTCAATCTCCTCTTCATGCCACCCAAGCAAGGTGTCCATAACCTTTCGATGTGTCCTTCCATGCTCCTTCTTCTTGGCCTCCGATTCATGTACTTCCTTCAGCATGTTGAATATCCCGATCAAGTGGCGCTGAATGATGTCGGTATTTGCAGAGTCGTTGTTGACAAAATTCTGGTCTAACTCGACGAACTCGAAATCGCCTTTGGTTGGAACCGAGTTGAATCCTTTTACAACCAAGATGACCTCCTCAACTTCTCTATGGGCTTCGAAGAAGTCTATTATGGATTCGATAGGGCGGTAGTCGTCCCACTCTTCATATGACGACATCATGTCCAATTCATCAGCGTTGAATGCCACCGACTTCAACCCCTTAACAGCAGGATTTACGCCCCAGAAGTCTAGCCAGTAACTCTTATCCGGGTTTTTGGTGTGCCCAGGGAGTGACGGGCAGCACACGTAAAGTGTGTCTTTGAGATTGTTGAAGTAGATGGTTGGTTCATGCACATCGACGACGCAAGTCGAACCGATCCTTGTGTAGACTTCAAGTTGGCACCTGGTACCCAGAACGAGTTGATAGAAAGTCAAGCACTCTGAACGGCTCTCATGGCAGATTTGAATGACTGCGGGCTGTCCTGTCTTGATCTTCTGGAGAACAACGCTTGTCCGTGTCTCCCAACGTTCCGTTCCCATGTTATCGTAGCGGACTTCAGACAGCATTACAACGCGAGGAAGCTTTGCGATAGCTCTCCAGATCTTAAGACGAATTCTATTATGACACCGTCAGCAAATATCTCAAAGCGAGCAGACACATCGAAGATTGTGAAGTCCTCATCTTGGATCGACGTACTCAAGAGGCAACCGCGGGAAGCAGGTGAAGGTATCAAGCTTAGGCATTTCGAGTGCAGTGGAAGATGAGAGTCTGCGAATGTTCTCGTGGGTTTGTTCGGGGGCAAGTTCGGTCTAGGAAAGCGCGTTGAGCACGAGCTCGACGTCAGGTACCTCGGCGGCTGTACTGCTGTCCAGCGGAGGAGCAGAGTGTGAGGTCATTCTGTGCTTGTAGTTAATACTCTGCCGTTGAGCTGGGGGCCCAATAGCTATTACTCGTTGAATTGAATTGTTTTCGATATGGTGGGGGTTCTCGAGGAATTTGGAAAAGCAAAGAGAACTTGACGAGGTAGGTGACAATAGACGAAACTAGCTGCGCAGTGAAGTCAACAAACCACCTCTGGGAAGGTGAATTCAGGGCAGGACACGGAACACGAATTTCAAATTCACTATTTTATAATTAAAACAGAACTTATGTCCTATTTCAGCAAAACGTTGCAGAGGCACTTGATTTGCGAGTAAATAAAGTCACCGTAGGATTTTCATTCATTGCCTTTCATAAAATCTTCGCTTTTCTCATCCTGACCAAACCCTCAAATCCCAGCACCAGCAAACTAAATGTGATGACGCCCCCGAGACTGAGAGACACCATCAAATTCTGATACCGCCTCTTGTCATGCCCTTGACCTTAATGACTGGACGAGCAAAGGGAGCTTTTGGTGGGCCAGGAGAGGCTGGATTCTCACGCTCTTTCCAATAGCCATGTACTCTTAACATCCCAGTGTATGCCCATTCGTGGGTACTCAAACGCTCCTCCACCGCGATTCTCCTATCATGACGTTTGGACATCCACTTGAAGAGTTTCTTGAATTGATCTCGATCAATGACGTTCGACACGTCATCCGTATCCTCGATTTCAATGAACTCAAACTCTCCTTCGGATGGAATCCGTGCGCCTGCGATAGTATCCACCATAATGATTTCCTCGACGTTCTTGTAGACCTCAAAGAGACCCTTCATGGCTTGAATTCCGCTGGGCTGATCTCCATCAATGTCGTCAAGGTCTTCAATGTAGTACAACTCGGCAGCACTGAATGCGATGGACTTTAGGGATGGACGGAGTCGAATATTGCTTCCACTTTCGAATCTCAATTTAGTACCAAATGGGTATGTGCTGCAGAATTTACTGCTCAAGTAAACGGTGTCTAGATCGCAGTTGATGTAGACGGTAGGCTCGTGATAGAATAGAGCGCGCTTATAGCCATAGGCACGGAAATCCCAGTTAGGTGTATTGCAATCTATCTCACATTGTGCCTCAACGTCTTCGTGCGAAACCAAGAATCAGTATTCGATCTTCAATTTCATTGTGAACATGATTCCAGAAAACTCACGGGTACCAAATATGAGGCTATAGAATTTCAAGCACTCTGAGCAGCTCTCTGCAAGCTCGAAGTACTGCAGGCTGTGGAGGTTTGCTCTTCTGGAGGATGATTGGCAATGTGACCCCGGGCGGAATCGTATTGTCGGCTTCAGCGAGTGGAAGGACGCGCGGGAATTTTGCAAGTTCTCTCCATTTCCGGCGAAGTCTATAATAGAAGCTGTGGTCAGCGATCAACGAATTACCGTAGAACCATAGCTAGAATGTAAAACGTTGTACTTCTGGAACGTACTACAGGCAAACGAGGGAAGCAGGTGAAGCTGACTTATGCGGGCTCTTCGACATCCACGAGTGTGAGACTACAATCATTTGCGACTGGAATTGCAGGGCTGCCACCATCATTGCCTGTCTTGTTAGTGGAATATGTGCTCATTTCAAGAGTTGAAAACTCCTTCGCTAATGTGGGTTAAAGGGCAGGAGAGCCTTTATCTGGAAGCAATTGAGAAGACATCTTATCCTGACCATAGTTAGCTTCTGCTTTGTGGGTAAGGTCAAAGATGGGGCGTGCACTGTTCAGATACCGTTGGTTCTTTCTGAGACAGAAAAGTTGTTTTTGTTGTTGAGTTCATTCTACAACAAAATGAGAATTTTTGTAAGCGATTGGTGCTAGGAACGAACACGCTAATTCATTCATGTGACAAATCTTTAGGCATGCGACTAATATTAGTCATCGATATTGCATTAACTTGTGTCGTTGCCTGACACCCACCGCTTCTGCTGTCATTGTGCCACAAAAGTCAACAACACACCGGTAAGCGAGCTCCAAACTGCAAAGAAACTTTTCCATTCACTATCGTGAGTAAACCAGAACAACAAGGAATCGCAATAAACAGCTCACTGCCTCTCCCTATATATTTGACAGGAGCAGGGGGCATTGGGAAGAGTGCAGACCAACCTCTGTCCTCCTCTAGCAATCTGCCGGTTTCCACACCCAGCATAATGACTCCATCTTCAGCCTCAACCCATCTCTTGATTAGCGACGACCAAAACACACCTGTGAATGTACTGGACTCCAGTAGCGACTTATCCCAGCAGCCTAATGGAGAGATCAACAAGGTGGATGGTGACCTTTTCAGTACCTTCACCTACTTCCCAAAGCTTCCTCTAGAGCTGCGCCGCCAGATCTTCAAAGAAGCCTGCCATGTCCCTCGTGTCTACAATGCGATTGTTGCGTTCCTGGAACCAATAGGAATCCCCTCCTCAATCACTAATCTCGCAATTCTCTATGCATCCTCCGAATCTAGAGCTACGGCTTTGGAGGTCCTCAAACCTGTCTTCGACCTGTACATAGCTTCGAGGTTGCAATATGACAGACAACCTGTTAGGATGTCCAAAGCAATGTATGGGAAGGTTCTGATGTCAGCCAATGATACCGTCTACTTCACTTCGACCTGCTGCAGAGGAAATGAGTGGAGATCTGCCATAGCCACTATCAAGCTCTCCGACGCGGCTGCCTGTCATAGGCTTAGGACCATTGCTTTCAATACCGACGTTCTTAAGAATACCAGCTATGGCCCCTACTTATGGCTCAAAGTTCTGGCTTGGACCTGTCCTGGGTCAGAGTTCATACTCGTGGATCGGCTGCCAACACAACTGCCAGAGGAGGCAGTTCAATCTGGTGTAGAACTTCAACTTGTGGATTTGGAGGAGGGTGAATACGAGGAATTTGATGACGAGATGAACGAGTCCATTTCAAGGCTCACCAGCCGACCAATTGACCTAAGAGTCTGTGGTATCCTCGGTTTCGATTTGCCAATCACGAAGGAGGCCGACTTCAAGATTCCGATTTTCAAACGTATGGGATTTACTCTGGGCGGCGTGCGGGTTTAGGAGCTACTGGTGATGGAGGCTTTGAAGCCGATGATGAACTTGGGCATACTTGACAGATAGCATCGAGAGTCAGTAGTGGTTGACGACCATGGTAGCTGCGAACGTGTCGCCCACTAGCGCAGTTCTCTAGTCTAGTGCATGCTTGCGTACTGTAAGCCATCACAGGCTAGACAGGTTATTACCCAGCTCTCTGCTCCTCTCTTCCAAAGGATAACGCTCAATTCAACCAACCTTTGAACACCTCTTCCAAACCCCCGTTGATCGTAGATCTTTCAACTCCTTGAACACCTGCTCCACGTCTGCTCGCAGAATTCCATTGTCTTGTCCATTCGGATCGCCCTTGCAGGTGCTTCGAATCAGACAGTGAAAGTGATTTCTGGGTGAATTTTGGCTCCTCATATCCCACCAGAGAATTCCTAGCTTATCCCCGAGCCAAGAAGAATAACTAGGTGTTCATATTACAACTTATTTATATTACGATTCTTGTGACTGCACTGTCTATCTAGATTTCCAAATGTACCAGGAAATTCAGCGACAATTAAACAACTCCTGCGAAACCTTGTCTTAGATAGAGCTTGATTCTGAAACCACCTGAAGTGAGCAATGAAGACTGATCCTCTAGTATTTCCTTACTGCCACAATCTCATTGTATCGAAAGGAACAAAGTATCAACACTGACAATGAAATAAACATTCATAGTTCACATCAGATCGCTTTACCCCTTTTTTTTCTCTTTCATCTGTGAGTCGCAACATATGCTTCCTTGTAGAGCGGAACTTTTGTACCTAGGAGACTTCCGTTACATCGACAGGTTCAAAGAATTCAAGTTCAAAGCCTTGGTTCTTTGACGGCCCGTTATGCTTTCTTTGCTTTCTTTTGTCCAACATTGGCAGAAGAGAAGCACTGCATATCAGGTGTGGACCACGTGATACAATGGCCCGGTTTTCTGTTTATTTTCACTCTTCTAGCCCTGGTCGTTGTCGGTTCCACACATCTTCTCAACAATTCATGCCAGTCGAGATGAAAGAGTCACGACTTCCTACCGGATCATCTGATCCAGTTGCATTCACATGCACTTGCGCAGCCTCACAGTCTGGTGATGGACTCGTTCTTCTCTTTTACCGTTATTTCGATGCCTCCCCTTCTCTTCCCACTCCCTACCAAACCTTGCGAGCCAAAAGCTCCTCTCTTGTTGAATTTCACACAGCCTCTACGAAAAAGCTCAACATAGGAGGCAAAATTCGCATAGCAAACGAAGGGTTTAATATCACGGTGGGCGGTACGAAAATTGCCATCGAAGAGTACATGCAAGAGTGTATTTCACACTGGTCATTCTCTGGACTGGACTTATCCACTCCAGAGGAACAACGTCAGTTCTTTAAACCAACGCCTGGAGGATGCGCATGTGTTTTTGGTGGCTCTCCGGCCAGCGTTCGTGTGACATCAGAGATCACGCCGATGGGAGTTACGAATTATGTCCCAGCTCAATGGGACCAGATCGAGAGCCTGAGCCCAGAGGAATTCCACGAGAGATGCCATAGCGATCCTGCTACGATGCTTCTTGATGTCCGTAATCATTACGAATCACGCATTGGATATTTTGTTGACCCGAAAACTGGCGAGGCGGCTTTGCGACCTGCGATCAGAAGGTTCTCACAATGGCCGCAATATGTGAAGAAGCAGATGAGTGGGCCAGGAGCAAGTAAGACAACTGGACCGAGACAGATCATGACTTACTGTACTGGTGGGATAAGATGTGAGAAAGGAGCGAGGTTTCTGCAGGAGAACATGGAGAAGGATGACGGGGATAGGGTGTGTACGCTGAATGGTGGCATCGCTGCTTATTTGACTTGGATGGATGATGAGATCAAATCAGGGAAGAAGCGTCCTGAGGATTCGCTGTTTCGAGGAAGGAACTACGTCTTCGATGCGAGAGGCTCAACTGGGTTGGATACATCCCCAGCGACGGAGCCGGTATCGACATGTCATATGTGCCGAAATTCCTGCGATAGACTCAGCAAGTGTCGATCGAAAGGCTGTCATCTTGTCCTCGTTGTTTGCGAAAGTTGCGAGTTGGGAGACCCAAGGTGCTGTCAGAATTGTGAAGATTTTGACAAACAAGCCTCCTCGAACGATTCAGAGATAGAAAAGGCCAGACCGAGACCCATATGTACTTGTGAGAGAGAAAGAGAAGCCGAACTTTGGGGAGCCAATGAGGAAAGAACTCCCGGAACACAAGGTTGGAGGAAGGCCAAGAAGAAGACGCAAAACGTCCACGGCATCAATATTCAATTCAAGACAATTGATTGAGATCTGCAGGCTTTTACGGCACGAGATGTGAGCAATTACGACCTGGAAACAAACCCCTTCAGCCACCCAGGTCAATACTGCGAGCAACTGAGAGCGGCCCAGGAACTTGTACATCCACCGGCAACAACACTCGCTGCACTTACGACCTCAAATAAAAAGTTTGCACACAATGCATTTCCCCACTTTCGAAAAGATCGTCTGGCATTCTAACCCGTTGTCGTGCCAGAATGGAAGATACCAAAAAGCCCAGCGTCAATGAGCCATTTAGTCCCCTTGCTCATTGAGACAGCCTAAGCCATGATGCGACAAGTGCTTTTGTATATGCAGACCGGATGAGTAAGGAATAATCAAGTCCTACCACTGAACCCATCTCTTAAAAATGCCCAAAAGGTGCAGCAACTTCCAAAGAGGGATGAGCAGCTAGACTTTCTTGCTGGTGCTTGCAGCTTCCCGCCCTCCTTGCCTTCTATGAAAGTATTGCAAATAGTCTCCTCATTCGATGCCTAGTTCTTCATCTCGTATGTAGTGTAATACCTGCTGACAAAGTCGCCCACATCTTGCATCTCCATGGGTACTCGGCAATGGAGAATAGGATATGCAGATTTCTGCCAAGACTCCATTCGGGTCACCAGGAGAAGTCTGGGGTATTACATATGCAATGCATATTTTTTTGCTGATTGATTCTGCAGTGGAACGATTACGCACATGAGCCAGGGACCCTGGAGAAAAAGAAAGAGGAGCTTGCAGAACATGCTTTGGAAGTATCCAATGACAGCGTCCGGAGTTGCAGGGCTGAGATTTACAAACGTGGTGATCGTATGATTTGTTATGAACACATGCTGATTGGGACCTAGTCATGGGAATCTTCTGCCTTGCCAAGGTATGGATCCTACAATATGCAAGTGAGGTTCGTGAAGCGTCATTGAAGTGCAAGTCCGCGGAGAGATGCTTGCATATAAAGGGAGGAGAAGATTCGGATGGGAGATTCGTCTCCATTCACTTCTCTAACGATTGCAAGACACACACACCTATAATCAACATCAAATCATTAAGTTATCCCTTAACGGTTCAATTTCCAGTCCTTCACAATGGGGTCTGTTACAGCATCAACACCCCCCAAATTTCCCTTCGCTCGTCCATCAGGAACCACTCCAGCACTAGAATATGCTCAACTACGAGCCACAGACCCAGTCTCTCAAGTTGAACTCTTCGATGGCAGTCTCGCATGGCTGATCGTCAAGCACAAAGATATTTGCGCAGTTCTCACTGACGAGAGACTCTCAAAAGTATGTATCAAGTTCCAATACAACTATTCCTACATAGTTATAAATTAACATCAATCAGCAACGCAACAGACCAGGTTTCCCGGAACTATCGGCAGGCGGTAAAGAAGCAGCCAAAAACAAGCCTACCTTCGTCGACATGGACCCGCCCCAGCATATGCAGCAAAGAGGCATGGTGGAGTCCATCTTCACGAAACAACACATCGATAGCATGCGCCCCCAGATCCAGGAGACAGTCAACACCCTCCTCGACAAGATGATCACTGAAGGAGGATCCGAACCCTTCGACTTCGTGGAGAAGTTTGCTTTGCCGGTTCCATCTTATGTACTCTCCCCTTTCTAAAACATTCCCATTTCGGAGGCGAGATCACATCTAACTCTCAACCAAACAGACAATCTACAGCATCCTCGGTGTTCCCCTCGCCGATCTCCCAAAGCTCACCAACTTCGCCGCTATTCGCTCTAATGGCTCAGGCACCGCAACAGAAGCCTCAAACGCAAACGCCGCTCTCCTATCCTACATGGACTCGCTGGTAACAGCTCGACTTTCCGAACCCAAAGGAGACTTGATTTCCCTTCTCGTGAAAGAACAGCTCATCCCAGGCCACCTAACCCAAGCCGACGTAGTACAGATCGCATTCCTCCTCCTTGTCGCCGGGAACGCAACAATGGTGTCCATGATCGCACTCGGCGTCGTCACGCTCCTCGAACATCCCGATCAACTCGAGTCTCTGAAACAGGATCCGGAGAAGTGGACAGCGCCGTTCGTGGAGGAGCTGTGTAGATTCCACACTGCGTCTGCTTTGGCGACGAAGAGAGTTGCGAAGGTGGATGTTGAGTATGGTGGGAAGTTGATTAAAGCTGGAGAGGGTATTATTGCTGCTACGCAGAGTGGGAATCGTGACGAGGAGGTTTTTGGTGAGACGGCTGATCAGTTCGATATGAAGCGTGTGAGGGGAAGCGAGGAGGCGTTGGGGTATGGGTGGGGTCCGCATAGGTCAGCTTATCCGACCCATTTTTGTTTCTTAAGATTGAAAATCGGGAGGCATCATTGAATCCCGAGACATGGAAGATAGCAATCGCTGATTTGCCTGTTATAGATGTGTAGCTGAGTGGTTGGCTCGAGCCGAGTTGGAAATTGTATTCGGTGAGTCCTCATGCTGCCGCTGCTGACTTTAGAACTGGCACTGACTTGAGATAGCAACGTTGTGGCAAAAACTTCCGAATTTGAAGTTGGCGATTCCGTTTGATGAGGTCAAATATTCGCCACCCCAGAAGGATGTGGGTATTGGCGAATTGTCTGTTGTATTTTAAGCGGATTTGGCGGTCTTGTGTATTAGTCTCTGTAGAAAGAAATGCCGTCTGATTCTTGCGACTTTGATAACATTGAAGTTGGGAGGATATACATTGCTACTCGCTCTTATATTATCTAAAGTAAATAGTAAGAATATTGGCAAGAACTTTATCTATCTGGCAGTGTAGTTTATGCGATTTTTTGAGAAGGTAGCAAGTAGACATTTATTTTATCGCTGGATGCTATGTTGACCAGCAAGCTGCCAAAGTCCCGATCCCAGAAACACAGTCCCAAAAGCCATACCAGTATAGCTATTCTAACCCCTGATTTTGTTGGCCATCAAGCTCTACAGCTTCAAGACAAATATTTATACTTGCCCTGGGAGGTTATCTCATTTAGTTGCTTTGTTGACCTGCCCTTCACTATCATCCACTGCCAACAACACCCACCAGCATTTCTTTTAACAATATAAACACACGAGAAAGACGCGTTATGCCTTGATGTAAACATATGGAAGTGATCTACAACGTTATGAACAAGAACAAAAAGGTCCTCGTGCAGCTAAATCACCCACTGAGACAGTGTCATGAATAAAGAACACCTCTAAAAAGCCCACCTTAACACACCATCCCCCTCCCATCCCTCCACCATCACCCCCAATTCACCCCAGATACGCCCCAATCCTATCCTCACCCTCCCTAGATCCAAGCGCCACCCTCAATCCACCAGTGTCTCCATCCTGCCCACCAGTCACAAACCCAAACAACCCCAGCCCCTAGCAATTTGGCATTCGGGCCCCCTAAAATTTTCCCTCCCTCAAGTAACTAAATACAGTTCCTTCGAGCATCTTCACAAAGGTCGAGTAGTTCAGTGGTTTAGAACACGCCCGCCTTGTCTTCCTTCCCTCTCGATTTTGGTTACTCATGCTTTAACGGGCTTTACGTTACCTGATGGTTGGTTGGGGCAACTGGGTGAGACCTGGGTTCGATTCCTAGTTTGACCAAAGTTTAAATTTTTTTTTTGTCTTTTTTCGAATTAAACTTTTTTGGCTGGCCGGTTCAAAGGTTTTGCCGAGAGGAGGAGCGGGTAGCAGGAACAAAAGGGAATTCCTCTCGTCGTCAGTGAACGAAGAAGATGAACGCGTTGAGCTAGTGAAAGATTTGTTATTCTTGCAACCTTTAACTATCCAAATTCATTACTAAAACAAAAAGTTTCCAAACTCCATTCACACCTGCCATTTATTTCCCTAGGGGTGTGTGCATCTTATTTGAATCATTTTTGCCCGGCGCGTCGCATGTTGTTCCAATTTGTGTTTTTGTTTATTTTCCCATATCCAAACATTTAAGCGAGGACTCTCAACCCTGCCTACCCTGCACCACTACCACCGCCCACCCAGTGATGAAAACACAACCATGGATAAAATCGTTCCTCTGAACGTCTCAAGACAGGCCCGGGACACTGCTTCCACAGTGGATAGTAATTGACTCGCAACCCCAGCATCGGTAGTAGAAAGATCACTCAAGCTGGCTTCTCACTCAATTCATGCTTTGGCCTGAACGTCTCGCAATTCAATGAAATAAGCGCAAATAGTACTAATAATTGAACCAAGCTTTGTCAATAAGCCCCACTGATTGTCTCTCTTCTCATCTTACTTGGAAGTCTGATTTCAAAATAGCTTCTTGTTTCAAGCATCTCTCTTTGGCTCTGACATTGTGTTTTCTTTACAGTGAACGATACCTGTGTAGCTCTCGAATCATGAGTTTTCAATCAGCCTTTCAAGTCACCAAAAAGACAGGCATGACTTGGCAAAAGACAAAAGAAAATCTTTCATTATTTCCCTCCCTTGAGTTCCATGGATTCTGGTAGCAAACTAAGAGAAGAGGTAGAGTAAAAGAAGCACAATCGGAAGCAGAAGGAAAAGACTAGTAAGTCAAAACACAGAGGGATTTGAGGAGGGTATTTCATTTAGGGTTCCTCTCTTCGGCATTACAGTTCTGTTTCTGCTTCATAAGTTATGTCTATGCTCGACCTGGTTATTGGTTCTAGTTCCATATCCGGGTCCCTCAGTAGCCACAGCCTGCCAATTCCTGTAGGACGAGACTCGCCAGCTCCCTGTTCTATAATCCTTCCTTTGAAAGCATATCCGCAATATCCAAGTAGAAAGCAATAGCATTAAACCTTTCCTAGTCAGCATGATCTCAATCTCAGGATGGGAAGCAAGAACTCACTTCCTCTCATTGCCCACCAGCTGCCACACTACCCACCTCAGCCTGTTCGTCCAATTGATCAAGTCCAAATGACTAACATCAACCAACGTTCCCTTATACGTCCCCCATCTCGCACTCTCCACACTCACTAACCCATCATTCGCACCTTCCATCCTCTCCACCACCCTATGCGGCTGCCGAAATGCACTCCAGAGACTAGGCTGCACGGCCGCTCCATACGAAAAGTACCTTACACCAGGAACATCCGGCGTCTTAGGATTGAACTCCTCGCGCATATACTTCGTCGTCAACTGCTTGAAAGCACCAGTACTAATGCCCACTTTATCAAACCACCTATACACACGCGGCAGATACGACGGCCCAAGTTCCTGGAACACATAATCCGCAAAGCTGGACCCGCGGTGTGGACTCGCTACCGTAGTCAGGGAGAGGACGTTGACATTGTCTGGTTTGAGACGGGAGATCATGTAGCGCGCGTCCAAACCGCCCATGCTGTGTGCGATGATGTTGACGCTCTTGCCGTTCGCTTTGGATGCTATGTCCTGTCCGAGTTTGAGGGCTCGTTCTTCGATGCTGCCGGATGCTGGGACTGAAGCGGTTATTACTTCGATGCCGTTCGCGCGCATGGCGTCCGTAATACCGCGCCAGTAGTGGACCCCTGGGAGGAGAGAACCTGCGAGTCGGAGTTCGTCGAAGCCTAGGAGGCCGTGGGCGAGGACAATTGGGTGTTTGGGAGTTGCTGGGTGTGTTAGCTTTGCTTTTATGTCTCTCCCCAATCCTTCCTCCAATAACTTCAAGCGCCTTGCAAGAGAGGAGTGGTGGGTATGCCTACCATAAGTCTCTCTAATCGTAGCAAAATCATCCTCAATAGCCCTCCCGAGATCGTTGATCCTTGGATCACTTTCCGTCTTCTTCTTCTGCTCCCCAGGATTCACATTCACACTCCTAACATTCTCAGCTTTCCCTTTCTTCTCCAAAGAACAGCAGCAGCAGGTCGTAGACAGCGGGAGGGACATTGGTTTGTATAGGATCGCAGAGGGGGGATTAAGGATAGTCGTAGGGCGTGTGTGAGGGCGACGAGGCACATTTTGGAGAAGCCATCTCGTGCGTGCCACACGAGCTGCTACTGGTGTTGTCATTGCTGTGGGCTATGCATTGGGTTTGAATGTGTTGGTGTAGAGATGCCATTGTGAGGGAGGGGAGGGAGGAAGGCGCGTTGTGGTGTTGATGGTTTGGTTTTCGCGATGGAGCAGTGACGTCGTTGAGAAGTGAAATGCACCAGGCCCGAGTCAGTGAAGCATGTGATTTTGGATAGTCAATTGAAAACGCAACAGTTTAGTAAATTTATTATCACACGACATTTCGAGTACTGCAGTGTTTTGAAATATTACCAACTATGTTTGAAAATATGTGGCGTTCGCGGCCTGAAGAGCCGATATCAACATCGCAACAAGCGATAGATCCAGTAGCTCGAAACTCGGGTGGGATATCTTCTTGAATTGCAAAATACTCTATACAGCGATCTCTGTCCGTCTTTCTCTCTCTCATCGAGTTCCCAAGCAATCAAAGCCCCCTGACGATGCCTTCTCCGAACCCAAGCCAGCCAATCCCAAAGACATCCCTACTCCCTCAAGGCATCAACCAGCTTATTTTGGAGCCTCGATACGTTCTGGAACCACAGGCTTGACATCGAAGACCGCATTCAACAGATCCTGCACGACAGCATCTTGTCCCTTCTTGCCAGCGACATGAATCTCCTTTATCTTGATCTCGGCATCCTTGTTCGCGTCCTGCTCGGCCTTCTTGTTGCCGCTGGTGTGCTAGAAGTCCGTATCAGTACAGTAGTCCTCCAATAGCATGTCTGCTAGAGGATTCTGGAGAGGAAGAATGCCACCAATCGTACCTCAGACTCGAACTTCTTGAACTCATCATCCTTCGACTTCTTATACGCATCAATCTCCTTCTTTGCCTCGTCTCTGGCTTCCTTTACGCGCTTCGTGCGGTCTACTCCAATTAGCTCTCCTCCTTCCTCGAAGCCGTAGCAGATGTGCTGTATGTTCTCTTGGGAATTCCTCACATTCTCTAGCTATACACCAAATAGTTAGCAACAATCCATCAATCAATATCCAATTCCAATTCCCAGCCATAAGACCAAACCAGAACAGGCAGACAAACTTACCTATCTGAACAATCTTCTGCGCCTCCCTCTCAGCCTATCCAACCATCATCATCAGCATCATGACCAGCACCGGTATCTCCTTCCCAAGAGCCCAAGCTCCAGCAGCCGCCGTGGGATACGTACATCGAGCAGGGTCTGGATACCTGCGGAGTTTTGTGCAGACTATAGAACATCACATCTGATTAGCCAATGCTCGCATAATTGTATCGCAATGTATGTTGACTGTAGAGAGATCATACCATCTTGCAATCCTCCTTTGTCTGGTTAACTCGGGGTATCGTGGTGGGTGTTGAAGGAGCTCGTTCGTTATCGCGGGATGTTCAGATTGAGGATCCAGTCCAGCTTGCCTTGCCTTGCCTTGCCCAGCCCAGACCAGCTCCCTCCGACGAGAGACAGCTGCAGCTCCAGACCCCTGCTCGGCATCCTCCGTCAACATCGTACTTTCTTTCTACTTACCACTCTGACCTCAACACCCACTGCAAAACAGCTCGCAATGCGCCATTGGAAGCTCCAGACGATATATTGAGATTGAAAAGTTGTTGTTGGAGGCGTCAAATCATACAGATGTCGCGCCCAGCCAAACTCACGCTCGCGGGCACATCGCTCTTCGCTATCGCAACAGTCTTCTTCGTGCACTACGGCCAACAAGCCGAGAAAGCTGTATGTACTCAGCACATTCATCCGCCTCACCCTCTTTCCACTGGCACTGCTTTCCCCTTTCCCATTTCTATCCTGCACTTTGGTGAGACTAACACACCTTTCTCTCTCTAGGCAATGCATCAAGGCGTCGTACGAGACATGGAACAGCAGCGATTGAAGAAGGAGCGCCAGTTAGATTTCGACATGCAGAGGGCCTTGGAGGAGGAATATAAGAAAGTGCAGAGTGTACATGATGGAGCGGTTGTGGTTGATAAACCGAGGTAGCATAGGATTCATTGGCTTGCTGGAAATATCTACGAATTGAAACTATACTCACTCTACTCTCTACTGTACATTAAAGGCAGGATGGGAAGGTGTATAAAATGGCTGTACAACACTGTAGAAGGAAGCTGGGCACTGGCATCGGACGGCGCAAAGGCATGAACATCAGAATCGAACCATCTCAAGACCTACAAACGGAAATAGATGTCAGGATATGCATGGAGAGACGGGGCAGAGCCCTTCGGGCAGAAAGAAGCATGACCAAGACCAGTATCAAACAGATTGGTTCTTCATTATTCATCTTCTTTCATTTTTGTCTTCTCCACCCACATCCATCATCTCTCGGGAAATCTAGCTATGATACACCAGATCTGCCTGAAAACAGCGCGCCCAAATTTCAATCGCTCGCTCGCTCACTGGCTGGCTGCTCCCCCTTCCTCCCATCCCTGCTGCGGACAAACGCAACCAATATGCAGGGCGCCCAGTCCATTTTGTTCCAGGCATTCTTGCTCCTTTCCCAAACGCCTTGATATGCAAAGATTCATGAACCCTCTACCAACCCTCTTTCCCTATACATTCTTACAACTCTCTATTCCTCCCATCCCCTTCCAACCCAAAAAGTGATCAACGGACTGTGATTCCAGATCTCGTAGTGAACAATCTAGCTGCAATGTTCATTGATGCAAGTTCTTGGAAGAGCAACTTCGCAGCATATGGAATATGGATTTGCGAGATCTTCGTCTTGTTCTTGCAAGGTCGGCACTCGAACGATTGAGTAGAGAGTTTGCTATCACAGGTCAGTACTGGAACTTTGAATGGTACGATGAAGGAACTTACGCAATCGGAGTCATTAGTCCACAGATATCACACACATGGACTCTGAAGGCATCCGACACCTCAAACAGTCTCTCCTTCAAGAAGGACGCCGCTCCGTGCGAAATCATACAATCACGCTCCATCTCTCCGAAACGCAGACCACCATCTCTGGCACGACCTTCTACCGGCTGTCTGGTCAGAATCTGGACGGGACCTCTAGCTCGAGCATGGATCTTATCATCCACCATATGTCGCAGACGTTGATAATAGGTTGGACCGAGAAAGACTTGAGCCATCATCTTTCGTCCTGTGTGACCATGGTACATGATCTCGAAGCCACGAGAATGGTATCCATGAGCTCGGAGGAGCTTCGAGACGGAGTCAACGGTGACCTCTGTGAAAGGAGTCGCATCACCCTCGAGTCCACGAAGCGTTGAGACCTTACTCAACTGACACTCGATCAAATGGGCAATCGTCATACGAGAAGGAATAGCGTGGGGGTTGATGATTAAATCGGGCACAATACCCTGGCAGGTGAAAGGCATATCTTCATGACGGTAGGTGATACCGATAGTACCCTTCTGTCCGTGACGGGAGGCAAACTTGTCACCGATTTGGGGAATCTTCGTAGTTCTCATGCGAACCTTGACGAACTTCAGACCTTCAGCATTGGTGGTGAGCAGAACCTGGTCCACAATACCGTTCTCGGTACTTCGCAGAGGAGTAGACGCATCGCGCTTGACATGGGCTTTGGTACGCATGCCAAGTTCCTCATTGTCTGGGGCGATTGGGGCAGTCTTTCCAATGATGATATCCTCTCCTGAGACCCGAACACCTGGAGCGACAAGTCCGTCATCGTCAAGCTTATCGTATGTACCATGCTTGAGCTTCATAGTATCATTTCTGAACGGCTTCTCAAATGCCTCTACAACGTTCATCCCAATGCGCTTCTCCTGATCCGTGTAGGCTCGGTAGAACAAACTTCGGAAAAGGCCTCGATCGATACTGCTCTGGTTCATAATGACGGAATCTTCTTGGTTATAACCAGAGTAACAAGCAATAGCGACAATGGCATTTTGACCAGCAGGAAGCTCTCTGAATTTGAGGAACTCCATCGATCGAGTTGTGGCAAGGGGCTTCTGAGGATAGTAGAGAATGTTCGCCATAGTGTCCATTCTTACGTCGAAATTCGTCAGGAACACTCCCATAGCTTGCTTACCCATTGCAGACTGGTAGGTGTTACGGGGAGACTGTTTAAGTTAGCAAAATATTACCTGCAAATATAAATGTATAGCACATACTTGATTGTGATCCGGGAATGGGATAATGCTTGCGCAAATCCCCAGAATCATACTTGGATGAATCTCGCAATGAGTCCACATATGCGCCGTAGGATTGACTGGAGCCTTCACACGCTTGTTTAGATCTTCACTGTTGTCGGGCTGTATTTTGTACCCAGCCTGCAGCTGGCGAGAAATATCCAAGTCTTCAGGAGTCATGACAATCATGATAGTCTCCTCTTCTTCGGCATCGACATACTCCACCACACCCTCGTTGATCAGACCCTGGAAACCAAAGTAATGGTCCTCCTTTGTTTGTGGATCCAGGTTCGCAGGAAGGGCTTGATCATCCTCCAGTCTTCGAATATGATCCTTATTCAAGACCAGGTTACCCTTATTGGCACTATCAACGTCATTGTCCACAACGAAGAGAGGTCTGCAGACTCTGCCGGCGTCTGTGAAGATCTTGAACTCTCTGTCTCGAATGTCACGGATCAAGGAGACTTCGTGAGAAATCAAATGTGATCGTCTCAAGTGCTGCACTGTCTTGACAAGATGGCTAGGGTCTCGATGCACTCCAACCCAGACACCATTGACAAAGACCTTGGTAGCATTTGGTGAGCGTAGAGGCTCGTACTCCTCGAGGACTTCCATATTTCTTTGAATCATGAACTCAATAATAGGATCACTCGGTGTGCCAACGGTAACGTAGCACATGAGAGCCAAGTTCTTGACTAGACCACAAGCCTGACCCTCAGGTGTCTCGGCAGGACACACTAAGCCCCAATGAGTATTGTGAAGTTGACGAGGCTTCGCAATTTTGCCATCACGACCGATAGGTGTATTGGTACGACGAAGATGGGACAACGTGGAGGAGAACGTGTATCGATTGAGCACCTGGGAAACACCAGCTGTTGAGCTGGCGGCCTTCTTCTGGTCTCCCCAATTACCGGTAGCCAAAGAGTACTTCAGACCGTTTGTGAGCGTGGTGGCCTTAACTCCAAGTGTGAGGTTGAATTCCCGGTTGTTCTCGACGCAGCGTTGAAGATACTTGTAAACATCGGATGTCAATCTGCGGAACAACCCACGGAAAAGCTTTGCGAGAAGAGGCCCAGCGAGATCCAAACGCTTCTTTCCAAAATGATCCCGGTCATCAGTCTCTCGGCGTCCAAGAGCGCACTGGAGCATCTTGTGAACCATGTATCCCAAGAAGAAAGCTTTCCGAGTCTCACTACCCTCCTGTTGAGAGATATGAGGCAACAACTCCTTCTGCATGATGTCGCGCGCATATTTGATACGCTTGTCGCGAGTGAGGGTTTGGCTGCTACCACGCTTGCCAATGAAATCCAAGGCAACCTCACGGTCCTGAATAACGAAGGCCTCCTCAATACATGGCTTCAACATCTCCAACATCTGAGTATCGTTGCGATCATAGCAAATATGATTCAAAATGTCTTCGTCAGAAACGACCCCAAGAGCGCGGAAAACCACTGCAATTGGAACGTCGCTCTTGATATATGGTAGTGTGGACTTGATGGTCTGACCGAAACCTCCGCGGTTACCATCACCCTTAGCAAAGAGCTTGATGGACATTGAGGATATGAGTCGCGAGCCTTTCTCGAGGGCACTTCGAATTTCGGCGATGTATGGAGTAGGACTGGGGAGTGACTTCTTAAACACCTGAACAATGTTGGCAGCACTGCGTTCTTGGGCGATCAGAACCTTTTCGGATCCATTGATGATGAAGTATCCTCCTTGGTCGTATGGACACTCATTCCAAGCGTAGAGGTCTTCCTCGTCAAGATCCTTCAAAATGCAGTATTTCGACTTCAGCATAATAGGGAGCTTTCCGATGAATACTCGGTCGGGAGCTCTCTCCGACTTGTCGCCATCCAGCGCCCCACCATCCTCGTCTTCCCATACCAGACGTGTAGGATGAACGCCTGTAGCTGCCATCTCTGTCTCTTGCTCATCATCCAGTTCGTTGAGAGGAACAGGGCGCTCAACCGCCACGGAGACCTTCTTTGTCATTTCAAGGTAAAGGGGACTCGAGTACGTGAGATTTCGCAAGCGGGCTTCCTGCGGAAGCATGACAGAGGTACTTCCATCACCTTCGGTCATGGCTGGTCGCGACAGTAGAACGGTACCAAACTTGATTTCATATCTGCGGAGGGCGATCGGGTTCTCATCAGAGGATGGTGGGTTGTTTTGATCGAGGGTGAGTTGCGAATTCTCCTCTACCAGCTCCTGCATAGTCGTAGAGACGAACTCGTCGAAGGAGTCTACCTGCTGCGACACCAATCCTTTGGACTCAAAGAATGAGGAGATGACCATCCAGCAGTCCTCGGCTGTAATGCCTCCATCTTCCTCCTCATCGTTGTACTCCTCCTCAAACTCGTAGCCATCTTCGAATTCCTGTGTGTCCGCCATGATGAAGCTGTAGGAGGGTGTAGGAAGGTAGCCGTAGGTAGTAGGAGTTGAGGGGAGGTCAAAGGTTCAGGGAGGAATGCTTGTCGCGCAAAGCCAGAGGTGAGAAGGGGCGATCGCCTTCAAAGTGCCCAGGACTGGGGAGACTTTAAAGACGGTATATCGGTAGCATGAAGATCAAGAACAGCTTCAATAACAGAGGCCGAAGTGTTGAGGAGAGATCCGCAACTGGTTGTAGTTGTTGGTTGTTGGTTGTTGCCCTTTGAGAGCTGTTGACGCGACCTGATCTTTTCGCATCGATGCCTTGCCTTTGGCCTCCCAGATCTCCAATCCGCTAATAGTTTGGGTCTAACGCTTTCAAGTTAGCCGCTTGGAACAAAATTGTGGCCTGAGCAATATTGCTGACCTCGCCTCGCCTTTGTTAACCTCCTGCCTCTTCCTCACTGATGCTGATGCTGATGCTGATAAATACTGCAAGAGACATCACTGATTTCTGCAATCAATGTGCAATACTCCGAGAGAGTCTCGTTGTTGGTTGTGTTCTTAGTTGCCGGTGAATGCGTCTCTCCAGAGTTGTCCTGGAGATTGCGTTTGTTGTTCCCAAGGAGAAAGACAACAGGTACAGAAGGTGATATTGCATATCGATTTTAGACCAGAGCGTTCATGGAGGTAAGAAAGCAAATGCTAATGGCTAATGGAAGACAGCTGCAATGTCCAATGAGAGATGTCGCAATAGTGTGGAATAGAAACCAGTTCCTGGCGCAAGGCTGAGCTAGCCTGAGTGCCCCATCATGCGATAAACCAGTGTTAACGCTCAAGATAGGCGCCAAGTTAAGTACTTAGATAAGTGCTTCATCTGTTTTTTCGTATAGTTTCTTCTGTTCCATTGAGTTGTGTACATCTCCAGATTATCTTCATGTCATAGCTTCAATCGGGGGGGGGGGTTTAAAAAAAATCTACCAGTCACTTTCCATTGGAAATGATCAAATGATTCGGTTGGCTCCCAAAAGTGATTTGCTCAGTCCCTTTGAAGTACGATACGACGAAACCGAATGACATTTCTTGGCAAATACATGGACTTGCATCAATATCTCTGTCTCTACTTTCAACTATGTACCCATATTTGCACCAAGCTCGAGATACCGAGAACGCGACGTGCAATCCGGGATAGGCTGATATGGAACGTCTATTTACTAACCGAGGCTAAGCATTTACACACATTTCAGAACATGCAATTCACTCTCCAAAATTATATGTATGAGTTATTGCGTTCAACAGTTCAACTTCCTTTCACTAGATTCTACTTTGTACGGGACCGGGAGGTACATATCACAACCTGGCCCCTCAATCGGCTGTGCTTTGTCCGTTCGTTCACGCGTTTAGGGATTTCGTCAAGGTTCAACTTTTTAACAAACATTTCCTTAAGCTACCGCTTTGTGAGAGTGTCTTGGGTCAAGAAAGCGGCTTGTCTGCCCCACGGTGGATAGTCTAGAGCCATCCTTTCATTGAAGAAATGCGAATGAAATATATTCCTGAGGTTGAAACTTGGGAATGATAAGCCCGAAGAAACTCCCTCGAGGAAATCGACATACTAGACTTGCCCGCGGTTTGAGGAGACGAAAATTCATCGTACATTGCGCAAGGGGACAGTCCCCATCAATTGAAATCATTGTAGCAAGACGACGCTCAAATCCCGGCCTCCATGTTCCCAGAAAAGGAGCTACACAGCAATTGTAAGCATGGTAGTAATCTTTTCTCTTTCTCATTTCGATTCGACACCATTCAAGAATTTCAAGAATTTGAAGAGTTTCTGTGACAGAAACGGTACATCTTACCAAAGTAATGCAGGCAATTTTTCAAGGATTCCACCCTTTTCGTCAATTTAGAGTTGGACGAGGAAATGCTGTGTGTATAGAGTGCTGACAATATGCAGTTGCTGGGATGGTGCCCGCTGCATCGTAAGCAGACAACATTTGTTGAATTTTTCGGCTCGCTCACGAGGAAGCTTTCATGCAGGAACATTATCACTATCCTTGGATTTGCTGTACCGAATGGACGTCGAGGGAACAGCGGCACAGGCAGTGGAACCTCGGTTATCTGGAGGCTTGGTCGGCAATATGGTGCTTGTGAAGGGAGGGGGACAGAGGGGTTAAGCAACTTTCCATTCTCTACGACTCTTGACTAGCTGTCCAGTTCTCCATCTCTTCTATCTTTTTTTATTCAACATCTCCGAATTCCTAATCCGAATCATTTCTTAAACCCGAAAATTTCTGCACCGTTCTAGCAACTACTCGATCCCCTGCACGGCTCTTTCTGTTGTCTCCACCCATCGCAATCTGCGCCTATCGCCACTGGTGGTTCAACTACATCATCGAATCCAGAATCTGCACAGCAGTTTAGCACTACCCAAGCTCCGTTATTTCGCTCAAATAGCTCGAATCACGGCGGTCTTTACAGCATTGAATGTTTAGACCGCAAGGCTAAATAGCGGTTGGCGTCGGATTTAAGATAGACTTCAACAGATTAACAGCGAAGAGTGGCCCTGGCTGCATGTCACTACAGGGACATCGAGCTTTTAGAGGTTGCGTCAAGACAAATTTTTTTTTGGGCCCATTGCGTAGGTGGGCTGTTCTTGCAATCGGATAAGAACTCCTCAGAAAACATATATTAGCCATGTCGAAGCCCGACAAATTCCCCTCTTCAGCAGCAACTGACAGAATTCTCTCTCTTACAAATCACTTTCAAGACTCTTTGAACCCAGCAGGCGATATACACAAAGCACAAAATATGGCATCATACAAGTTTGCAGGATGGATGGGGCTGGACAAGGAGGCCGATAAGGGCAAGATGGTGTGGCAAGAGTATGAGCCGAAGACTTGGACTGAGGATGATGTTGATATCAAGATCACTCACTGTGGAATCTGCGGATCTGATTTGCACACTCTGAGATCGGGCTGGGGAGCAACTCTCTACCCATGCGTAAGTCCATACCCAAATTTTCCTCACAATGTTTCCTATTTCCATGTTTTCAGGTGCAGCTTCGAAAATTAGTGCTAATTTGATACAGTGTGTTGGTCACGAGATTGTTGGTACAGCAGTCCGTGTTGGAAAGAACGTAAAGCACTTCAAGCTTGGCGACCGAGTGGGTGTTGGTGCCCAATCAGGCTCATGCCTCGACTGTGAAGAGTGCATTGAAGGAAACGAACACTACTGCTTGAAGGGCAACGTTGGCACATACAATGGGAAATACCCAGACGGAAGCAAATCATACGGTGGATACGCCGACTACTGCCGTGCTCCCGCACACTTTGCCGTCAAGATCCCCGAGAGCATCAGCAACGCCGAGGCCGCGCCCATGCTGTGCGGAGGTGTTACCGTCTGGTCTCCTCTCACCAAAAACGGTGATATCAAGGGCAAGAAGGTCGGCATTGTCGGTGTTGGTGGTCTGGGACATTTCGGTCTTCTCTGGGCGAAAGCTCTGGGTGCTTCTGAAGTTGTCGCCATCTCCCGAACAGACAACAAGAAGGAGGATTCAATGAAGATGGGTGCCACCAAGTACATCGCTACCGCCGAGGAGGGATGGGCAAAGAAGAACTACCGCTCTCTCGACCTAATCGTGTCTACCGTCTCCAGCCCAAACATGCCTCTTGAGAAGTACTTCATGCTGCTCAGGACAAACGGACAGTTCATCCAGGTTGGTGCGCCAGAGGACAAAATCCCAGCTTTCTCTGCCTTCGCTCTGATTGCCAAGGGATGCAAGATGGGAGGCTCCATGATTGGATCTCCAAAGGATATTACTGAAATGTTGGAGTTTGCTGCAAAGCACAATATCCACCCCTGGATCCAGGAGAGGCCGATGAAGGATGCTAACCAGTCGATTGTGGATATGGATGCTGGAAAGGCGAGATACAGATATGTTCTGGTTAACGAGAAGCATGTTGCGGAGTTGAAGGCATGAGATGTAATCTAAAGAATACTTTTGAAATTATGTTAGATATCCAACCAAAGGCCATAAAGATCCTCCGCAGTAAATAAATTTATTCGCAGTCATCAGTGATGGCACTCGATGAGGCATCCTAGTGAAATGGGTTGCCAGATCTTTCGGCTGAATAGCCGAGATGTGCATCTTGCCACCCGGGACCGAAAATTCGTACGCTTAACCCTTCTCTTGACTATCCCAACGCTGCTGGATAGAGAAATTGCCCAGGTAGAAATTCGATATTCAAAGAAACAATATATCCACGTGACGCATCCAGCATCTTGATACGGATGACCCCTGGCCATCTGAATGGCCACAAAAGCTGCATAGGCGACGGCGGCAAACAGCAACAAAAATCCCGATCAAACTCTCGATTTTCCTCTCGACTATCCTCAAACCCTCCAAACGGTAGAGCATGCAGACCGACATAGGTACCTCAGTTTAGAAGCAATTATATGATCTCGCGCTGCTTCATTGTAAATCTCTCCAGGAAAGATAAACGAGTTTAGAAAGATGACTTCGCGCGAGAAAAGTCTCATGGTTCGCGGCCCCGCCGGCGCTGGTAAAGCTACTACGACAGGATGCTTGCTATTCAAAGTTAGCCAGCCATATTAGATCCCTATCCCAGCTTGTTTACGAGCTAACGAGGATCGCTTCAGTACGGGGGTATCGATATGGTGACTATGGAGAGGTTTCAGAGAGAGGGTATTGGGTTGTATGATCAGGCTGCGAGAAATCTCAAGAGTCGTGGGGTGCAGCCGAGTTTCCATACGCCGAATTTTCATGTTGTGGTTTCGGGTAGGCGTTGCTTCTTTTGTGATTTGAAGTAATGGATTCAGGTGCTGAGAGTATTAGACGATCCGTCCAATGTGGACTGTGTCCTGCTTGTCCTCCCAGCAGGATCGGCGCATGTGGACCTCGCGAAGGAGCTTCATGGAGCTGCTAGTCAGTCTAAACAGATCATAGTATTGATCAATAAGATGTGGGTGCAAGTGAAGTTAGGGCGAGCCGTCGCTAACTTGTTGACAGGGACAAGGTAGGCTGGTCAGAGGAGACGTTTCAGACGATTGTGAAAAATCTTGGTCCTGCTGTGGAGAGGTAACAAATTGCTCTTGTGGTGGATCTGTATACTATCCACTAACTTCAAGCCAGCGTTCCAGTCATTCCTTTCTCTGCTCTTAAAGGAGACAATGCGGTGGAAGTATCATCGGACAGCCTGTGGTACAAGGGGACAACACTTCTTGACGCTCTCGAAACCGCATTTCGCACTTGATACCACTGAATTTTGTTATTATTCTATGATATCCAAGAAATAAATTCAAATCATCTCCCCAAGACCTCAAGCAACGCATTCACGACGTCGGTGTGCCCATTAGCCTGCGCCGCGGAAAGCGGTGTTTGGCCTTCATTCGCCGTGCTATTGATATCTATCCCCTCAACATTGAGCAGTAGCTTGACAACGTCTAGATATCCGTACCCAGCGGCAAAAGAAAGTGGACTTCGCCCGTTCTTATCTCTTTTGTTGGCATCCACTAGACCTGAAGAGATTAACACCTGCACTGTCTTTGGAGCATTTCCAAAAAGTGCCCAAGCTAAAGGCGTCCATCCATCTACATCTTCCGCATCTACTCCTAGAAGATCGTGTTTGATGAGGTATTCGACGACTTTGTAATGGCGCCCATGACAAGCCCATGATAGTGCATTCCGCCCATCGTTGTCTCTGCCCGAAACGTCAATCCGCCGGCTTCGTCTAAGTTCAATAACAACTTCTAGACGCCCGCTTCCGGCAGCCCACGACAGTGCAGTCCGCCCAGCTTGATCCCGCTCCTCAACCCTCATATGCTGCAGACTGAGGAGATATTTGACAATATCAATGTGACCTTCAGAGGCAGCCCATGACATTGCATTTCGACCTGTTTTGTCCACATGATTGGGTGAGACACGGGGATTGGATAGAAGTGCCTGAAGCACATCTAGATGCTTGCCAAATACTGAATAGATGAGGGGCGTCCATTTGTCAAAGTCTGCGAAGTCAGGGAAAACATGTTCGTGATCAAGAAGTTGCCTTACAATCCCAAGAAATCCATTTCCGGCAGCAATGGACAGCGGTGTTCGGCCACGGTGCCACGTATAGTTGACTCTGTATCCAGCCTCACTGGAGATCAATCCTTCGCCATTCAAGAGAAGTCGAGCAACTTCTCCATGGCCGAATTGTGATGCAGCAATGAGGCAAGTGGAACCCTCAGCAACTCGCACATCTGGACTGATCCCCTCTTTGAGTAGTATGTCGACGATATCCGCATGCCCTCTACGAGCTGCCCAAAACAGACCTCGGACTTGCGACAAATCTGTGTCCACAGAATTTGATGTTTCCAGCAAATGCTCCACCGTATCTTGGTGACCAAAGTAAGAGGCAGTGACCATAGTACCAAAATCTCTGGGACACGACATATTGATGTTGGAACGAAACCAGTAGTACCGAAACCAGTTCAGCCCGGGAAAATTTCTCGCGTCTGACAGTAAACGGACAGTAGCTTTCAGTTCCGGCGAAGCAAGTTTGCATCCTAAAGTGAAGTGGTCGGGCCAGTGTGTTGCTGCGTAGTCGAAGAAGGGATACTGCCTTTCGATTCGCGCACATGCCTCAGCTTCCAGTATTGCCGGATCAATAAACATAGTTTCTCGTCCCTCCTCACCGATATGAAATAAGTCCCACAGATCTTCCAAGGCTTTGGCGTCTTGGGAGTTAGTGTCATCTAAAGGAGAGACTGGAGACCGTTCGGAGTCCGCTTCCTCCGCTGAGAATATGTCGTTCGAGAAATCGTCTAACAGAAGATAACAAATGCAAGCCTCGGCTATAAGCAAGTTGGACTTGACGAGATTTACCCCAAAATGGGCTGCTAATGGATTCCCAGGCTTTTCCGCGAGATTCAGCAAGAACTCTTTGAGAGACAGATGCACGAGATAGACCCGAGAGTCCCAGATCCGAACGAGGGGGCCAAGAGCCCCTTCGATTGTTTCCTGGATGTTCGGCTGCATATCATTCTCCACGGCCGTGAGTGTGGTCTGCTCGTTCAGGGCAATCAATACTCTCATCTCCTCTAGCGTCAAAGGCCGTGAACTCCCCACAATGTAGTACAGTAATCTTGCAGCATATTCTTGGCCGTTGGGGGGAATTGCTTGAAGGAAGCGCTCGTATGTTGCACTTAAGTCTTGTGGGAGCTCGTCGACGATGCGCTCGAAGTCTTTCTGTGATGCAAGGTAGCTTTTCTCCAATAAATGTAACACGAGAGTGACCCAGAGAAAGGTTCGATCGGCTTTCGAATACAGCGCTTTCTCCAGATATATTCGTGCTTCGGGCTTGCAGTGAGTTCTGTCCACTATCCCTGCGATCCGAGCTTGGATCACTAGCCTCAGGTCATCCTCAACACTTCCCTGCGAAGGGTCAATCATTAGGATGTTAGCACTGTGCGGGGGGTAGAGGCGACTGAGTTGAGGGCGACTAGTGATCAGAAACTTGACCTGAGGAAGTCTGATATCAGTCGCCGATTGTGATTTGTCCACGAGCTTGAGGATGCTTTGAAGCAAGCGGCTTCGTGTAGACTCCTCGCACTCATCAATTGCATCAACAATGACATTGATAGGTCCAACACGCTTGTCGCTAGCTATAGCGATAAAGATCCTCCACAATTCATTGAAGTTTTGGTAAAAGTTGGGGCCTTGCAGATCGTATGCAGCCTTGAGATATTTGATGACTTGCCGGCGCCTCTTGACGAGTTGATGAATAAGGCCTCGAAGAATGGCTGTTCCATCCCGGCGAGTCTCTATGGTTTCGTCGCAGAAAAAGTAGTATGGAGATTTGTTGTTTCTACACAGCATTGGGGATGACTCGCCGGCACTCAAGTATTCTAGAAGATATGCAGACAGTATGGTCTTGCCGCTGCCAGCATATCCACTTATCCACAATAGGGAAGTTTTCTTTTGCACATTCCAATTTGAATATAGCGGGTCCGATAATATCCATTGACATGTTCCTTCGACACGAGTCTCTAGCGTGGACTTCTGTTCCGAGGCGTCTGACGTGTTCTGAGTGAGGATCGCGATGCACCGTCTTTCTACGTCGTTCAGGGCTACAGGGCAAGTCAGTATTGAAGGGTTCTAGAACAAGGCTGCTACTCACAAGGGGCGATGGAGGAAACAGTCACTTGACTTGGAGTTTTTGCCCTCGGCTCTCGGCTTGTCTCGACGATTGGCTGACCATCTACTTTCTTCATCCATTTGGACAGGAGAATCTTCAGTTCTCCGACAACTGATTGATATCCTTGGTCATCCTTGCTTGAGAAACGACACATGTCCATGTGATTTGCATTAATAGACTCTATATGCTCAGTGCCGGTGAAAGAAGACGAAAATTGTTGAACGATCTAACCCGCATGATTAGTTAGCCCTTTCGTGAAATACTAGGAATGTACTCGACGTACAAGATCACTAAAACCCAGTACGGCTATTCGTGAATATCCCTTTGTCTCTTGGAACGTGATGACTTCGAAATGGCGGTCTTTCTGTTCATAAAGCCGAACAAAGGACTCGTGAATCATTTCAAGCTCGATGCTGTTAACTTTAAGAGCACGAAGATTTTGGTCGGATGTATCAAGCCCAGACGCCGAAGCAATTCTTCTAGCAATCTCACCGATACTGGCCTTTCCACTTCCTCGATGAGGTGTTCCAAGGAAGAATATGGCCCTGGTGGACTTGTAGATATCAGTGAGGGCAGGGTCGTCAGCTGCTCGGCAAAGTGCCTGCAAGGACGGTCAGCTCTAGACATGTTATCGCAGTATTGACCTACACATTTCACTATAATGCCTTCGTTGTATTAGTGGATGTAGAAGAACACTTATCCGAGCTCACTTACCGCCAAGAGAATGGGCGACAAATATGATACTCCGGCCAGGCTATACTCTTGTCAGCATAATTCCTTTCTACGTCACAAGTCCAGGATCCTTACGCATTGTAGCCTCACCCTCTTGAGCTGATGAAGGAGATCTCGGGCGTGAGCGATAATGTTACTTTGGCTCGCAGGCCCAGCAAAGAAGTTTGTGACTTTGGAATCATATCCAAAAGTCAAGATACGGGCATTCGGACAATCATCAGGTAACAGATCAAGTGGCCAGAAGACCTCCCCAAGTTGCGATTCACGGTTTTCTTGCGAAGACCCACTGTGTTTCCGGGAAAATAACTTTCTGATCTTCAGATGATGTGAGCCACCTGAAGGCTCCTTTGGCCCCTTGGGCACCCGGGTTGGGTTATTCGTCTCGCACGACCATGTTTTCCGGGGGTGTCCTTGCAAGCCATGCACAAATACGATGCTGAAATCTCAGTCAGAAAAGCAGTTTCGCTGAAGAGAACATCAAATGGGGGAGAAGGGGCAATACTCTGCTGTCGCAGGACTTGGGGGATCGTGGAGGACGGTGAAGCCAATGTCGTTGACCTTGGGCCCATGGATGCTCGAGAATTGGGGTCCCTAGTGCTGTTAGCGCCCGCGATGCAAGGGGCCGCTGGCGGCTTTCCACCCACCATAGCGCCTCGATACTGTTACTGTTAATGTATCGTAAGTATCGTGAGATCGCTGTCACGGCACAAGCTCACGGTGTTATGTGACCAGCAGAATGAAGAATCGCCACTGGGGAGATACGGCTCGGGGCGCGGTGTCCGTCATTGCATGAGCATGGCCCTGCAGGAAGCTATGATTTCTACTGGTCCCGATGCTGTGGTCTGCCCGTGAACTCCTCTCATGAAGGCTTCCGTCCGGCTCGTGGTTTTTTCTTCTCGTTCTTCTAGGTTTTGCTGTGTCCCCATCGTTTTCCGTTCCACCACCTCCATGATATATTGCACACGATAAGAAAAAGTCGAGGACTGCCACCATCACACCCAAATTCGATGGAGTCACTCCTGAGTGCCGAAACCCAAAGGAACGGCGTGAGCCTTTCGACCCCAAATGGGATTCATCTTCTACTTGATGGAGACGTCGTACAGTTATTCTCGACTGCCACCCCATCTCATCCATTATATCTCTATTTCAGCGAAGCAACATGCCATCCAATGTCTCGGCAGGCTCTCTACAAGCTTGGTGCCCCATAAATTAGCATCATTAGCACGGAAGATGCATCATGAGCTAGCTGGCTTTTTTCTTCCAGGTGCTATTCGGGCTTCAGGACTGCCTCCCACCGTCACTCAAACGACTCGCTCGCTGGAATCGCTTTTCCAAATGCCTGCCGAGATCGTGTGGTTCCAGATGAAGGCTGCATCGTACTCCCAAGCCAGCTTTTTCTGCTCGTTTGTGGCACCGCGACTCACTTTGCATAAGTATATCCTGCCGAAACAAGCAACAACAAGCATTGCTCCCGGATTCTGTTATCCAAACAGAGTAACAAATGATACAAATTGATTCTATTGGTTGTATACAAAATCTCTCTTGTTCCCCACTTGGGCTTTGCTTCATCTTCTCGACTTACGGACATGTCTCATGGATTTTCAGCCCGGGTTCTTCTATTTTATATATCATTCTCGACCAGATTGAAATTGGAAAAGCAGTTAACTGCACAGGACAACAGTATCCAAAGAGACATAGAAGATCCAGACAATGTTGAATGACTCCTAAAATATTCCGAGATGTTTGGGGGCGGCCCGCAAGATCAACTCGAGCCGCGCCGCAAAGGCGCTTCAAGGGACCTTCAACAGGGATTTCACAGCACGTAAGCCCCCCGCCGCTGTGCATCTTCCACACTATAAAATAACGCCAGATATTCCAAGGTCTTCAGCCTTGTGGTAGGGCCAGAGAGTTAACCACTAACCCTGGAGCGCTGGATGCGTACTTGGACATCTGAGTTCTGAGATCAGTATGAGATCTACAGGACAAAGCTTTCTTGAACTCGTGTCTTCCAAGGCTCTTTTCAGTCCCTCCCATCAAGTTGTTGGTAAAGCAGCCTCCCGTCTGGCTCTTCCGTAGAAGAAACGTAGCATAGAATTGCAAACTTTGGAATAATCAATAGCCGGTAATCGGTAACCCGGGAAGGGGTTGAACTACTTAGACCGAGAAGAAAGGTCTAGAAGCCCCCTTCCCGAAACTCCCTCCCGTTCATGAGCAGTTGTCGGCTGCCGTTCTTCTGCTCGGACGACCCATCCTGTCAAAGAGACTGTCTCGCGTATCGCGTCCACTTCCACTTGGGCATTTCTGGAACTAGTTGCCGTAGCAAAAAGGGGCTCGTCACCTCGTTGCAGAATTTGATAAAACTTTTCAAGTCGACAAAGCGCGACATAGGTAGCAGCTGCCTCTAGTAGTGGTGTGATGCGATTCGCGCCTAATAAAAAGGGGCAACCCTGGCCTGGACATCTCCCCGCCCCCTATTTTCCTTGACTGAATTGATCCGTGCATTTTTTGACTTTATCCAAAGCTGGCAGAATCCCAAGCTGGAAGACATCATTACTTGGAGTAAGCAGCATCATTTCGAGAAAAGAAAGGAGGCAACATAGGTAGGTTTCAGTAGCAGCTCATAGCAGCTCGAATATTGGTAAGCTTAGAAGAAGAAAAGGTCAGATGGGCTTCTTCGGACAATTCTTCCGAAAGCCGGTTCACGTGACTTTGCGACATCTCGGAAATGCCCATTCAAGCAGAAGTGGAGGCAGGCTTTGATAAGCTCATCTTGGGAGGAAGGAACGTATGTTTTCAAACGGAAACATAAGAAGTTGAAGCCGTTAGATTAGCCGTGCTGCTGTTTATAAACCTACGATCTTTCCAAGGTTAGGTGTCACAACCATCATCCAGGTACGTACCTGCCTACCTAGCCAGGTAAGCGATAAGCAAACAACAACCGAGGAACCTTTCGTCACGAATCTTTCACATAATATGGATCTCTTCTCCTCTTATAAAAAGTCCCGAATGGTTTGACCACTTCCAACTGCCCCATGAAGAAGAAGACAACAAGCCTTTTTCCCAGCACAAGAGAACTTCGATGCGTTTCACCATGATCACGTGACACTAGCGCGGGGCTAGCGCGTGCTGGATTATCCTCTGCCACTTCAGTTATCCTCTGCACACCTCACATCACCTCCACCCTCGACTTGACTCTGCTCTCAATGCTTCTTGAGGACCGTTGCCTCGCCCTTGTGTCTTCCTGATCGTTGCACTGTTGGCTTTTTGGATTGCGGCATCTTTGTGGCGCCAGGACTCGTGTGCAGCGAAACCACCACCGGATCTGAGCAACGCACCAGCCTCGCTTTTAGCAGGACGTGCTGTACTGAGATATCCGCCCGGTCGCATCAAAGTGGTCCTGGGTCCTGCATCTTCCCAATACTCACTCTACTCACTCACTCTGCCTTCCACCACCCTCCTCAAAGTCACAGTCCCCCATCAGGACACCCGCTCCCATCGACTCGCTTTTCGGCCATCGCAGGACGACACACTCCTCCCACCTCACTGCGCGGCATCGTGTATTTGTCACTGTCCGCAACATTTCCTCCGTGGCCGCTACGTTGCTCCGGTGCTCTCGCTTCTCGCCTCATTCCATCACGCCGCCTATCGCATACGCTCTCTGCTCACAAAAAGTTCCACGGGCGACCACCACCACCGATTACCAATTTCCTCGCGCTGTGCGATATTCGCCAGCGAGACTGCAGAGAAGCTGGCACATTCAACACTTGTCCCCACGAAGCTGTTGACTTGCGACACATTATCGGCTACAACGCCGGTCGCGGTCCCGACACGCTCTTAGACGTCCAGGAGCTTGGCTGTACAGCAAGTTTGCTTCGCGCTCCTCATCCGCGACGATGAACAACGTTAATATGGGTGGCATGAATGCTATGGGTGGTCCAGTCGGCGGAGGCATGCCGATGATGAATAACGGCGCAGGTGGAGCTCGACCACCAATGCCATCGAACAGTAACGACCAGCGATCGCAACTCAACACCTACATCTACGAATACTTCCTCCGAAATAACATGTACGACTGTGCGAGGTCTCTTCTCAACAGCGAGCAGCCCATAAACGTCGAGAAGGATAGCCCCGGCCGCCGTCGCGAAAACGGCACTGGTGACGAAGGAGGAGACGGAGACAGCAAAGATGAGGTCGACTCCAAGCAACCAAGTGATCTCCCGAACCCGGCTATTCCTAAGGAATGCCCAGAAAGTTGTTTCCTGTACGAATGGTGGTGCCTGTTCTGGGACATGTTCAATGCTCAGCGTGGAAAGGGAGACGCACGTAGTGTGATGCAATACGTCAACCACACACAGGTCAGTACAATCGTAATGAGGCAACTGAACTGAAGCTTACATATTTGAAGGGGCAATCACGGCTTAAACAGGAACAACAGCAGCAAATGTTACGCGGTTTGAGAAATGATGTTAATATGACACCGCAGCAGTATCAGCAATTGATGATGAGAAACTCTGCTGCTGGCAACATGAACTTGAATCAGAACGAGTTGAGGCACAAGGCCATCCAGAACAATAACAGGAACGCGTTGGTCACCCCTCCATATTTCCGCATGGATAAGCTAATGGTCAAATAGTACCCCGCAGCAGCAATTGCAGTTGCTTGCCCAGCAACAGGCACAGAAGCAGCAACAGATGCAGCGCGACCCATCGGACGGAAACAACCAGCAACGCCCACAGTCCCCAGGATCTGCTGAGAACGCGCCATCCCCCTCGAAACGGCCTCGTCTTGATGGAACCCCCTTCAACCCACAACAAATGCCAAACGGAAGAGGACAAGCTGGAGGGATGCCCCAACAGGTGGGAGATACTGGCCCCAGCCAAGCGGCTCATATGCAGCTTACCAATGGCATCGAACCAAGTAATCTGACAGCTCAGCAGTTCCAGAACATGCCAGGCGGACCGAATGCGCAACAGGCCAGACTCGCGGGATACCAAGCAACTCTTGCACAGCAGCAAGCCGGTCAGATGCCCGGTGTTAAGCCCATGCCAAATCCCGGCGGTCCCCAGAACCAGGGCTCACCTATGATGGCCCAGGGCCAGGACGGTGCGGCAATCGCCAACTACTATAATCCCCAGGACCCGAACAGGATGCAGGGCGGCCCAGGCGGTGCACCTGGTGGAGGCGGCGGCAACCATGCCCTGCAGGACTATCAAATGCAGCTCATGTTATTAGAGCAGCAGAACAAGAAGAGACTCATGATGGCGCGCCAAGAGCAAGATAACATGATGCCACGAGCTGAGGGAGGTGGCCCAGGTCCAGTTGGACCTAATGGGCAACCATTCCAGCAAGGAACCTCTCCACAAGGTCCCCGTTCTGTGAACTCGCCTAATCCAGGAGACCAGATGAAGCGTGGTACTCCACACATGAACAACGCTAACATGCCATCGCCTCTACCTGAAGGGCAATCTCGAGGATCTCCAAGTGGTGGAATGAACTTCAATCTTCCTGGTGGTCAATTGGATCCAAACATGAATCAACAGTACTTCAAGATGAATGGCATGGACCCGAACATGGCTGGAGTTATGCCAAACGGCATGCGTCCTCCAAGCTCGCATCCAGGGGGATTCAACAATCAAATGACTCCACAGCAAATGTCGATGGCTCGACAACAACAACAGCAAGCCCAGAACTGGCAGGGTGGACCTAACGGTCAAATGATGCCACAACCGACTCAAGGAGGAGCTCCTCAGCAGAACATGGGCACACCACAGCAACGGGCTATGCCACCGCCATCAGCACCAGCAGCAAACCCCGCGGCAAATGGTAGGACGCAGCCTCCATCGCCTCAGCAGACCCCGGCGCCTCCGACGCCATCCCAGACCAACAAGACCAATCCGAAGAAGAAGGCAGAGTCCAAGGATAGTAAAGCAAAGGTATATTCTATTGCGTTCAATGGATTTTTTTTGTAGAAATGTTGACATTGATGACAGCGGGCTACAAAGAAGGGATCGACCGCGGCCCTCAACGCAGGTGCAACACCATCTGCTGACGCCGATAATGCTGGGGCAACGCCTACGCCGGCGACCCCTATCACTCCAGTCCACCCGAAAAGCTTCCAGAACGGAGCTGTCCAGCCTGTCACAAACGGCCAGCCTCCGGCGCCAACTGCAAACACCAATGTTGTTTCCCAACAATCCGATCCTTTACAAGGTGGTAGTCTCGGCTTCGACAATTCTGGCGTAAGTCCCTTCCCCTCCCCTCCCATAACTAGCACTTTTCTAACACACGACAGTTCGACTATCAAGGTGGCATGGATTTTGCAAACCCTGGCAATGGCAACATGGATGTTCTCCAGGACTTCGACTTCGACTCCTTCTTGCACCAAGATGTAGAAGGAGTCGATAGCTTCAATTTCGATTCCTCAGCATTCCTCGATGGGAACGAGATTGGTGCAGAGTGATCTAACATAAATTCTCTTGGGGTAACATCATTCAATTTCCGGAGTTTTCGTGCATACCTCATGGCGTTAAAGCGGATCATACCATCTCGGTTCGGGAGTGTTCCTTGTTCATGCGAAAAGAGTCTCGGTCCCAATGATTAGAAAGAGCGGCTTGGCAGTCTCAAAAAATTCCCTATTACATAAATTATTCGTTGCTGCGATTGGATATGGACGAGGGCATGTTTCTCTACTTATGTTTATGCTTGATTGTCGCAACGTACCTAATACCTGCTTTATCTCTGCTGCCTTGGCAGTGCGCTCGGCATCGGAGCGACAGGTGGTTCTGGAGTCGGGGGTCAATCTCTGCAAACCTTCTTATTTGTTTATTACTGTTGCGTGTTTGTGGGGGACTAGGTCATGGAGGAACCTGTGTATTTATCATCGAGGTGCAGGAGGCTTTGGCGGGGGTATTAAGACTTGATTGCAATGGAGCACGATATTATGTCAGTCTCGGTTTTGACGCAAGATACAAGTGTTTCCGTGAACGATATTAGGCATGTTACAATATACTGCTGTCACTAATGAAATACGTACATTTTCATTGGTCGACTTCGCTCACCAGGCTGGATGTTAGTTGTCAAGCACAGGGATTAAATACACAAATGTAAGGTCCCGATCCAACCAATACAGAAGCTTGCCACAAAAGCCAGCGTTTAGCGCTTAGTGCTTAGTTTTCACGCATAGTTGATTATACAGCATCCACTCATCCTTCTTCTCGATCTTTTCTTTCAAAGATGGGGGTCTCGCACTCTAACACTTCTACTGATCCGTGCACGCGGAATAACCACAATTTTCCAATTCTGGAGCCCTGCCCCAATCGTCTTCTCCTCTGACTCATCCCCTATGTTGGTGAGCTGCTCGTTAAGCCCGACTTAAAGAAGTAAACATCCAGTCCAAGCATTCTCCACAACAAGGAACAGCTTTTCAGGTCACTGTCATAGCTCCAATTCAGCGATCCGTTACCAAGAACGTCCCAGGAACTAGGCCATTGTTATTTCTGTCTCGGGATCAAGAAACAAACCTGAATTAATCAACACTTGCTTCACACCATATATATACTCATCATGGCTCCAATTCTACCACCCAACCTCGACGCCTCCTGGCACAACGATACAGTCCTACAACTCCGCACCAGCAAAATGAAACCCATGCACAACCTCTCTATCAGCACAGGAATCTACAAACAACCCCGCACCACCCGCGTTTTCTGCAGCTCAACCGGCCTCGAGAGCGACGAGCACGATCCCACATTCCACGGCGGCGTCGACAAAGCCGTCCACCAGTACTACCCAGGCCACTACCCGTCCTGGCGCACCGAGTACCCCTCGGCCTCCAACTTCGAACCCGGCGGTTTCGGCGAGAACATCGTGAGCGAGCACATGAACGAGCGGAACGTCTGCATCGGCGACATCATCCGCATCGGTGATGTTCTCCTGCAAGTCAGTCTGCCCAGACAGCCGTGCTTCAAACTCAATCATCGCTTTGGCTTGAAGAATTTCGCGAGTCAGACCTGGAAGAAAAGCCGTACTGGGTGGTATTATAGGGTTCTTGAGGAGGGATGGATGGGTGTCGGTGATAGGATTGAGCTTGTGGAGAGGAGGTATGAAAGTTGGACTATTGAGCGTGTGCAGGAGTACTTGCATAGGGATAAGGGGAATTTGGAGATGTTGATACAGGTTAGTCTTCTTTTTTAAGGTGGAAACCCACCACCTTCTCCCTTTTTTCTTCCATATAACCTCTAGCATTGAAGCTCTCCCAATGTCCAAAAACCCTATTCCGACAATGGACTAATCTAAACCAAAGCTTGAACAAATCCCCGAATTCGGAGACGAGTGCAAAAAGGCATTTAAACGCATGGTCACAACCCTCCGCGCAGCCGAAGCCGAGAAAAACAAACCCAAAGAGCCCGAGAAATGGGAGGAATACACCCTCCTCTCCAAAACCACTGAAACACCACGTATCTCATCATTCATCTTCTCCAACCCCTCCAAATCCGGTCATGGTGAAGAGGGAGACGAAGAACTCGATCCAGGATGTTTCGTGCGCCTCAAACTACCCAACGGATTACTTAGGTCGTATTCCATCGTCAGTGGCTCGAGGAGTAAATTCACACTAGGCGTCGCACTCGATGAACACAGCCGCGGAGGCTCGAAATACCTCCACGAGACTCTGCACGAAGGTGACACTATCCTTGTCGGTAAGATCACAGAGAGCGTGCCTATCAAATCGCAATTCTCGAACCATATCTTCATTGCGGGCGGGATTGGCATCACTGCTTTCTTGGGACATATGGATATCTATGATAAGATTAATTTTAATTATACCTTGCATTTTGCGGTGAGGTCGAAAGAGGATGTGCCGTTTAAAGAGAGGATTGAGGGGTTGAGGAGGAGGGGGAGGGTTGTGCTTTATGAGGCGGATAAGGGGGTGAGGATGGATATTGAAGGGGTGCTGAGGGAGAAGGTTTGGGGTAGTTGTGTGTATACTTGTGGGCCGTTGAGAATGATTGAGGGTGTCGAGAGGGCGGTGGAGAAATTGGGTATGGGTGAGGATGAGGTGCATTATGAGGCTTTTAAAGTTGATAGTAGTGGTGATCCGTTTGTGGTTGAGGTTGTTAAAGATGGTGAGGGAGAGGGAGAAGGAAAGGTTATTGATATTCCTGGGGATAAAACGCTCTTGCAGTGTATTCGCGAGGCGGGCTTGGAGATTGATAGTAGTTGCGAAGTGGGCAATTGTGGTGCTTGTAGGGTTACGGTGAAGGAGGGACAGGTCGAACATAGAGGGAGTGCGTTGAGTAAGGAGGATAAGGAGGAGGGTGGGATGTTGAGTTGTGTTAGTCGAGGTACGGGGAGGATAAAGATCGAGTGGTAGATAGTATTTTGAGGAAGACCTTTCATTCTCTGGCTACGAACAAATCCAACTATACCATATACGCATCGCTCACTCCACAAATTCAATCTGTTAAACTAAACCAGGCCCGTCACTCCTACTTTGTCTTCTACAATCCTCACTCTCACTTCTCAGACCGGTGACTGTCTTTGCACAAACTTGCTCCAACCACACTACTCCACTACTCCACTTCTCGCCTCTTCATGGTTCTTTCGCTGGCCGATATCCTCGTCTCGACTTTGATCTTGTTTTAAACCCCCAAAGCAGCAATTAATGCATCGCTCAGGGACTCGAAATTTCCTTACCAATAGGGGAAGTATTGGAATTGAAAGACTCAACAGCCGCACCTATTACTGTTGTTAGTTTCTTGTTTCTTCAGTTGGCATGAAGGCAATTACTGCTGCTAGAACGCATATGGCCTGCTGGTGTCGCGGTTTGCACAGGCACGTCCTCGCTTGACAAGCAGTCAAGAATGTTTCTCCCTTCAGATTCCGATTCCATCACAACTCTGAGAATGCTCATGGCTCGTGGTCTTATGTGCTCGCTACTGTCATTTCTGTACTCTGAGTATTGTTGCGGGTTCGCAGGTAGAGATTGGAGTCTTGATGAGGTTGAAGGAGAATACTCCTGGAATACGTAATGCTCGATCACGTCACTCGGTAGCACATAAGTGCTTGGGATATTTGCGTCCTCATGATGATTCTCGTGAGTGGTTTTTGAGAGAATGCCGTCGGGGGATTGTGCCCGTCGTCTAGTCGCCGAAAAATCAAATGAACGGGACGGTGCACGCTGGTACATTGAGGAGTCCTTGAGACCAGCTTCGTGTAAGTATGGCCGATTCACCGCTATTCTTCCGCCTCGACGCCTTCGTGGAGGACTAGGCGGGTCGCCCTGGGATTGCTGAATTTCGGAGCCCACGCTTTTGCGAAATGAATTTGAGCGTACCATATCCTTACATACATTCGCCACGTTTTGACTCGGACTGGAAGGAGCCTCGAGTTCCGAACGCTCTGTTAATTTGAGGTCTGCGCCAGACGCGATGCTGGCATCGTCTGCTTCTTTGACATCAGATATGATCGTTTATACTACCGTCGATTCAAGAAGGCCACTACGTCTGCGCTTATTGCGGGATTTCTCCGCGTCATCTTCTCGTTTCGTTTTCAATACAGCCCTCTTGTCTGCGCATTGCGAGGCGGCCTCTGCATCTGCGTCAGGCTTTGTGGGCTGTTCCGCTTCTGTGCACTCTCCTTGTTGTGATATGTCGCTAGTCTCTGGCTGGCTAGGAATTCCCCTTGTAAAGCAATCTTCATCTGTAGCGCAAATTTCCCTTGCAACAGCCTGGCTGATATCATGGTACTGCTTGAGCTTAGCAAATGATGGCCGCAGTGTGGCATCTTCGTCGCTCCCAATATCATCATCTACGGGTATCAACACCCCAGTAGCAATTCCTCGCTCGAAAGAAACCAGATCCAGATGTTCGTCCTTATTACAGCCTTCGCTTTCAATCAGGGGATGTGCCAATTCCTGGCCGGCCATTGGGTTGTAAACCCTGGCTATACCTTTTCTGAGAGCCTTTTGCAGAGATACTTTCTTGTCGCAGCTGCTCGTCTGACCAAAGATAACGTCGACATTTGTGTCTGGCGCAACATAAAATGACCCCCATTGCTTGTATCGGCTCAGTCCCGAGCTTACCAACAGATCTGAAGTTGTTCAATCGCCCTTGTGAGTTCGTCGTCGGTATTTTCTTGAGGGATGACTTCGAATTCGACGATGCCTAGAGTCCGTTCGGCATATCTCTTCGAGATCCAGTTATGCTTAGAGAGTGGACTGTATATTGCGAAGGCAGTGAAGAGCTCTTGGCTGGGGGCATTGTTGAGTACGGGAAACAAATCGCTGGTAAACATGTACAGTTGCCAGGACAAAGTCAGTACGTTCGACTCTTGGTAGGTCACTGGAAGAAATATACTTCTCTGTCGTCGTCGACATTGCCCTCCTGCCCCTTGCTATGGCTCAACAAGCTCCGGACTCGCGAGGCTGCCCATGTCGTGAGGTCATGTGCCATTTCCGTGGTATCCTGTGCTCGAAGAGATCAAAATGTCAACTTCTGATGCTTCCTTCGACGATTGCAGCTTTGGCACGTGGGAGTCTCGACTTGATCGATCAGGCTTCAGTTGACCAGGCTAGCTTTGGTCATGAAGCGAGGTAATAAAAGACTCGGAGCATTCTCAGGCTCTCCAGTCGCAAAGAGGCGGGCATCATATCATAAGCGAGGCCAACCAGGAGTTTTACCCTATGCCACCCTAGCAGAAAAAAGAGAGGGAGATGGAATATTGAAGAATGCTACTTGATTGATGCTAATGGTGTGGGATGCAATCGCGAAGCCCGCGTCCAGCCAAGCAAGACTAGCACGGCAGCCTAAGAACGCCCTCTCATGGAATGCAACTCGGCTCGGACGTTGTTGTGCTACCCAGAAACACAACCTGGATACTGCAAAACTGGAGTGCGGTCAGCGGCATCAGATGGTGGCAAAAGGAGGGAGGTAGAGAGGGCTCTTACGGCAGCCGTGACAGCAGAACCCTCAACCCTTTTAGCTCGTGTCGCAAGCTTGATAATGGCTGCAAAAGCAGCAGTGAAGCTATAGACAATTCCTAGGCGGGCACGCATATCTCAAACAAGGTATAGTGCGATGATCGAGGTCATAGGTGCAGCTGAAGCAAGGACAGTGCCGAAAAACTCGACAACCCAGGCGATGCGTGTAGCTGAGTAACGAATCAAGTTAGAACACGCTGTCTGGGATTCGAGATCCCGCCGTCGGCAGGCCTGGGCTGCCATTAGTACTTATTTGCTGGACCCGAACCCAGGGCCCCAAGGACCTCTCAGTTGCTGTATCCATACGAGTAGATCAAAAGAAGAAAAGAAAAGAAAAACATTGCCCACCTTTATGCGCCGCAGCACCCAGCCGAAAACAGCAAAGACGGGGCCGTTGAGAAGAGCCGTGAACACATCCTCCTACTCTCTTCGGCCTATTACAGCCAACAAATCACGCTTGAACTCGCTATCGTAGACTGTCGGCTGGTGTGGCCCAAGGTCACGCCCGATGAAACCGCAGCCTCCTCCCAGGTCGGGTCGATCAATGAATTCTCGAAGCATTTCAAAATCCTACTCTTTTGGATGTGGGAGAGAAAACACCTTTCGGTACAGCAGGATGCTCTGATCTGCTTGAGTAAGTTGGCAAGGCCAGCGACCAGTTGCAGGAATCGTTCTACTTACAGTACTCCTTGATCTTGTCCCGGATCTCTAGTCGCTTCGCCCAGTGATTACTCTTACTTCTCCGCTGAGCAGAGGCACTAAGCCTCTTCCAATCGAAGCCGTGCATCTTTTCTTCCTTTGCGCTTCCAGAAGACTGATCTTGCTTAAGGAGATGCCTAACATCCTGCTCTAGGTGTACTAGCTCGCTCTGCCTGTTGAACAAATCCTCGCAAGCCAATTCTTGAAACTGGCGGTAGAACCCGTACCTCTCCTGTACCATAAACGAAGCCGGCATCTGATAGCCCGTGGAGGTCGCCATAGCATTAAATGTAAGGAGGGACTGGTTGAGAGAACATGAAGAAAACAGAGGAGGTCATTGCTATATAATGTGCTGGCATGAGGCAGAATGTAGGGCTTTCTTTCAATTGCACACCACTCTAGAAAATCTCCTAGGCCTATGAGATATCAATGTTCGTCGTCGTAGCCTGTAGAAGCTCGACTGGTGCATAGCCAGGTCAATCTCCAATGGGACCAAAAACAATCTAGCTCTTGTTCCCCCACCAAACGACGTCTTTGGAGGCATCAAGAACCATCTCACATTCCTTTGGAACTTGTACTTGATGTCTAATTTTTGACCTCACACTTGATTTGTTTTCTTACGACGCTCTTTCGGCTGCTACCACAGTGCAAACCTCAACAACGAAAAGAACACAGCGCAATTAACTGTCCAGAAAGTTGCCATTACGCCTGCACTCGTGTCTGCAGAAGGGGGAGAAGTGAGCATGGAGGAGAGGCGCACCAAACGAAAACGCAAGCCTCAACTTGAGGACTTACTGAGCGGAAAGCGAGGAGATGGCAGCCTCTACATCAATGCTAATAACAAGATTAAAGCTATTCTGACCGACCCGAATTCACCCTGGCCGCAAGGGAAGAGATTGCGGTTGTCGGACGACAGCAAGGTCTTGTCGCGCGATGTTTCCTCCTCCACCAACTCCAGCGACGAGTCGACATCCCAATCGAACACGAGCCCGAATGAAACACTGGGATCTAGGACTGATGATGGGAACGAAGACGGACAAAATGGGACCAGAAAGATTTCCGATATCGTGATGGGATATTATTCTTCTCTGTTTCGGTCGCCGTGGATACCATTACGATTTCGGTCATCCCGCGACTCTGTAACAATTTCTGGGGCGGATGAAAGTCAAGATGGAGTAGAAACGGACGGAGCAAATAGAGAACATCCAGGTCAACTAGCATATGAGTACGCATCCGACCAGACGAGTATTTACAGCAGTCTCGCAAATGATTTGGGATCAGAAGTCTCCCAGGAAGGTCGGAGGGATACAATGACTGAACATTGCAGCAGGCAAGACATCCCGCTGAGCCAAGAAAGCTCTCTGGGCCTGGATAGTCCCTCTATTGGAACCAAAGCAGTGCTTGAATCTTCAGACGAGCCAGCTGGAGAGAATCACAAGTTGCCACTAGGTGGAGAAGAGACGGCCTTTGAGGTGCCCAGGGCTCTTCACCAACCACCTAGTCTCAGCAAGGAACCACCAAGACAACGCGGGTCTACTCGAATTGCTTCCAAAACCTATCAGCAACCCACCGCCCAGCCCTCAACAAGGGAGAGCGAGTGCCAAAGACACCGGAGCAGCCCCGTCCCATCAGACCTGGAAAGTCTTGTTTCAGAACCGGATTGGGGGTCAAATCGGTACCCAGAACTTCGGAATCGCGCTATCATCCTCTTCTTAAAATCACTCGACGAAAAAGATGATAAGTTCCGAACTGCGGCAACTGTGACACTCGACACAGCCTCTGACGTCGACGCTGCCATTGCAAAATACGTGGAACGTTTAAGGCTCAAAAAGTTTCAGCTCAAACAAGCAAGGGAAGTCAAAGCGGCCGGAGGAATGACGGTGATGATTACACACCAGATCAAGGTCGGATATGAGTATCGCGGCAAAAAGAATACTAAGCCACACAAATTCGTTGTCGTTCAAGACAGTAGCTTCGAACTTCTGTGGGGCCACAAGACCATTGGAGACTTGCGTATCTTGACAAAGGCAGCAGAAGACGACAGGTTGTTCAAAATCACGAAAAAGAACAGGGGGAAGATGACCAAAAGTAAGGAGGAAGACATTTTTTGCAGAGAACTATTAGGCTAACAGAAGTATCGCAGCTGAAAGAGAGGAGTTTGACAAGCACCATGCAGAAAGACAAAGAATGGCGGACGCGAATGAAGCGGCATTCGCAGAAGAAGCCGCTCATGAGGACTTTGCGGTCACAGACTCGCAGGAAGATGACGAGAACTCGCAAGAGCACGGTAGTGAGGGTGGCAGCCAAAACACAGGGTCAACCCAGCAGGAGGAATCCAGATGACAAACACGAATGATCGGCACTACGATATGAATTCTGATTTGGACCCACTCCTTCAACAGGCTTTGATTTTGTCGTCGGCATTTCTCCTCCAATGGTCCTGGACGACACAGCATAGATCCGGTATCGAGTCATTGGTAAAATAAAAATTAAAATAAAAAAACATTTGAGGCCGCTTCACAAAGTGCGCTGGTAGACCTCTGAACCTTTTCTGTGGAAGTGATGATGTCTCTGTTGAGTTTTGCGGCTGGAGTCCCTAGGTAATGGAGCAATGGAGTAATGGTATTGGCAGAACGGAGTAATGGAGGAACGGAGGAATGGAGTAATGAAGTACTGGAGCGGTGGAATGGTTGGGCGAGGGAGTAATAGAGTAAGGAATGGAGGGATGTGTTTTTGGGTCGTTCGTCGTTGTCGTCGTTGTCGTCGATCGTTGCTGTCGTCGTTGTCGTTGTCGTCGTTACCTCCCTATTGCAAGGAAAGGTAGAACGGGAGCTAAACCCAAAATGAATCCACTACCCGAAATAGGGAACGGCAACACGCTTGACTCTCCACCAAACAAGTACAGTTGCTCGGCGGCATTCGATTGGCAATACTCGATACTTACCTAGGTAGCATTCGCATTCGCATTCGCATTCAATTCTCTTCACCATCTTGCATTGGCTTGCAAAGAAGCCTCCCCGATATTCAATTTTGTGGGGGAGAGAACGTTACTTATATCGAGATACGAGCTGGTGGTCTCTCTTTGGGGATAGAACTGGGGTCGCACAGGTCAAGATGCGTGGATGGGTCATTGGGTACACAAAACTGGGAATCTGGGCTCAGACATTGGATAGAGGTGGCGGTCACCAATGAAGGTGGGAATAACATTTTATACTGATATAAAAGTTATTATATTAACTTTTCATTGCTTATACTTATCGTAGGTTTCTTATTTAACTTCTGATCTCGGGGATTTGCATAGGCATAGCATGGATTGTGCATACTACAGGAGTTGGTTTTCGTGACTTTCGATCTTTGGTTTCGAGCTTTGCATGCATGGCTGCATAATGATAAGGTAGCGTTGCTCCAGGATTGGGATTGGATTGCAAATATGCGACTGCATTTTAGATGTACACAGAATTGTACATGGCCCTGCCCGCCTAGAGAGCTTCTTGTTGCCTTCCTTGTCTTCGAGATACTTCGAATTCAAGTACTTTTTGAGAGCACTTTCTACCATTCTCTGTGGATATCTTGCTGGTGCTGGTGCTCTAGCTGGTGCTGCACTTAATGGCCAACCTCAGTGAGAATGTCTTCCCGCCATCCACAACATCTATTTTGAATCATGCAGTTTGCGTGCTGACCTCGTACGGGAGGCTGCTTGTCTGCGGAAGCTTGTTGATGAAAATACACAGCAATTGGTCATTCGTCAATGAGCACTTAGTTGACGAGTCAATTGCCAAGTTTTGCTTTATGACGAAAAAAAAAAAAGAAAAGGTACAACAGTCTGTTATTACTTCTACGAACGCTGTCACAAAACCTGCAGTCGAGTCCTCACTACTTGAGACTCGATACCATGTTTCTTCTCTTTTTCTCTGATATAAAATTGATTCATTGACTACGACCTTCTTCGAAGGGTCCTGGTTGCGGTCCCGAAGAAATGTAAGAACTGGCTTCCACTTTTCCGAATCCTACTACCCCCTCTCATGCTCAGATGTTCTGGGCCACTGAGCTTCAACATCTTCTTTCTTTACGTCGTTAATAGTTGTCGTATGAGTACCACTAACATGCCTATCCAAATCCGCCACCGCATCAGCCTCCATAACATCGGGGTCCAACGCAGCAACACTCCCATCCGTGCTCAAATTATCAAACCCGCCCTCCTCCTCCACCGCCTGAATCTCCTCAACCTCAATCGCACGTTCTTCCACAGCCTGCGCAACCTCATGCTCAGGGTTCTGTGTAGGATCATTCTCCGCATCACCATCCTGTCCCGGGTTCACCATCTCATACTCAAGGACCTTATTAAGTTTATAAAAACCCACCGCGAGGAGCGCACCGATGAACGGTCCGAGCCAGTATATCCAATGCGTGCCGTCGAAATCGTGTGTCACTGCACACGGCGCAAAACTACGAGCGGGGTTGAGAGAGCCGCCTGTGTAGTAGACGGCGACGAGTTCGGAGATGAATAGAGCGAGTCCGATGCCGACGGGTGCGATGAATGTCGCGCGGTGCTTCTCGCCTGCGAGCATTATGATTGTGAATACTAGCTCGGCGGTGCAGATTGCTTCGATGAATACCCCTTGTGCGTAGGATGTTCCTGATGCGAGGGTTGTTCGTACGTTGAATGCTGTGGGGAAGAGGACCGAGACGATGTAAGCCGAGAAAGTGGCGCCTGTTAGTTGGGCGATGAATAGGAGGACGGCCCGGAGAGGAGAGAGGGAGCCTAGGAGAGCGAGGGCGAGTGTCACCTGGAGGAATGGATGGGTTAGTTATATATCTTTGTTGGGCGAGGAAGAGTGGTAAGATATGGCTTACGGCTGGATTGAAGAGACCGCCGCTGATACGGAAGAATACCCATGCGTTTACCATCAGACTGAAGCCAAAACTAAGGGAGATGTAGAGTAAGGTTGCGGGATTGAAACCAGTAGCTGAACCAGTTGTGGACTGTTCGTTGTGTTAGCTCTGATACGTCTATATTCGATATTCTAGAATCCTTAGAAAGCAGTTGTACCTCAAGCCGTTGTTGGCCTTGAGATTACAATACTGTATATCCTGGTAAGAATGGAATAGTATATTTACCTGGTTAGTCGAATCTCCAACTCCGATATTGGCAACTTGCGTTCCAGCAAATGCAAAGAACAGGAACATGAAAGTCCCCACGAACTCGCCCATGAAAGCAACAGCATCTACACACAATCATTCATTAGAAATCGCCGGAAACAAAAAGACCGGAACTCAAGGCTCAACATACGGTTTTTCGCATCACTATGCATGAACTTTGTCCAAGGAAGTCTAATGGGAACAACACCATCCTGCTTATGTTTCTGGTGCAAGCGATGTCTAATCATCCTCCGTTTATAATGATGTCGATCATGACTTGCATAGCTCCGATACGTCGCTGTATCGTCTGAGGAGGAGCTGCGGTATCCTCCAATTGGCGTGTTGTAGTTGTGATCTCGCTGTGAGATGCCGTGGCTTGCGTTGCCTTGTTGATGGCGTTGACGCACACCACCTTGGGGAGGAGGTTGAAAATTGCCGTTTGTGCGGCTGTCATTTGGCTTTTCGAGGAATTGTTGTGTTGTTGTTGTGATTCCGGTTTGGCCTGGGCCCGAGCCCGGGTTGGAGGAAAGGGGATTGGAGGTTGACATGTTGATATACAGCCCCTGGTATTGCAATAATACAGTATTTTCGAAGCGAGGGATTGCCGAGACGAGAGTAATTACTCGGGTAGAGAAATTAAAGCAAAATTAACACAACGGAAAATCTCGAAGCACACTCAGAAGAATCGAAATAAATCACAACCCATCAGCGTTTTGACAAACAGGAAACGAAATGGAAATGTCTCCCTCCCTTCAGACTTCTCGTGAAAGTTGACATACTAGCATTTCGAGACCTTTCCCGATCGATGACGAACGATGGAATGGATGCGACGCGGATTTGGCCCGAGCATGCGCCGTCTCAAGAGTCTAGGTAGCTTCTAGATAAAACCCTCGGATTGTCCATGACGAGCCTTTCCTCTTGTGCTTTTAGCTGGGGTCGCGGATTGAAACTTCCCGAGGGATCTTCTTATTGTGAGGACAGCGCCAGATGTAAGATATAGCGTTTGGGATCGTTCTACCTTTGCATGAACTAGCTGTATCTTAGACTATGTTTTGCTTTAGCGAATCATAGCTGGGAGGGCAGTGTCCAAGGAAGACGGGATTCTGATACTGTAATACGAGATACAAGTAAATGTAGAGAGAATGGCTGCTTTCTCGGGAGTGAGGCTTTGACAGAGATCCAGACTGGAAACATGTTTGGGCAAATGAAGATCTTATATCTCTTGACAACTCTGTTTATGGAAGAACATCTGCTTCCATTTGATAACATGAATGTGAGAGGAAATTCAGACACCTGAACCTTTGGGGGTAGTATGACTTCTTTGTACTTAGTACTTGGATGGCAGGTTGAGCCTCATGAAATGCAACTGTTTGCAAAGCACTAGCTTTGAGAAGCTTCAATTCGGCTCCAATTCATCCTCAAATGATGGGAAGTTCTCTCAGCGGCTCATCACGGATGCCGCATGTATCAAGCAATCATAAGACATCGAATGCTGCGTTGATTCCCAGCTGCCAAAGCGCCTCAAATCCCATCCCAAATCTCTAAACGCCACAACTCCAGATATGCAAGTCCTTATTCGTCATCCACCGGCATCTCATCATCGATGTACCGTATCAGGGATATCCTCATCTCAGTCGAATCATTGCCCCTCAATACATCGGTGATGAAATGCGCCTCCACCTGCATCTGTACCATCTCCAAAGCACCCCTCAAGACCCCGCAGAAGATATTGGAGTACCATAGCTCGTCCTGTGCCCGTCCGTCGTCTGGGAGCTCCACAAAGTCCGCTAGGGGATTCTCTTCGAAGATTAGGGAGAATTGCTTGCTGTCGCTCGTCCAGTTCGTGACTGTCGGTGTGATGTTGAGGAAGATCTTGAATCCAACCTAACATATGCTCGTCAGTCCATCTCTCCCCATATCTCAAGACACACAGGGCTGTATCTACCTTCGCAATCATCTCTGCCGTCTCCCTGAAATTCGAGCACCGCCTCATCGTATTCGATTTCGCGAGGTAGTCCTCAATCAGCCGTAATCCGATGTTATAGCCCATCTTGTCCAGCTGCTTGTTCACTTCTACATAATCGCTTTCGTAGTCTTTGCATAGTTGCGCTACGATCGTGCCATATGTGAGAGTCACCAGCTCGGCATTGACTTTGTCCACTCGACTCCTGGCTCGGGGTCAGATATGAGGATAGCTGCGTTGTTTGAAAGGTACTCACTTCCATACCCTGGGAGGGTGTCAGCAATTGTTCTTGTGTAATTCACTCATGAGAAAATGACTTACTCTTCTCCTATTCTAGCAGCTTTGGAAGCCATGGTTCAATACTGACTTCTTTGAATTCGTGAATCTTGAATCTGTTTGTAAATCGTAGGTCAGACGAGGCGGAGAGACAAGGCAGGGTTGATGTTTGGAGCGAGAGGCTGCGAGTTTACTAGCGCGCGACCTCCCAAAAAATATCCAGAGCTTGACCTTTGCGACTGGAAACCAATCAACACCACGACCTCTTCTCCGCAACACAACACAATCCCCGACTGTCAGAGAAGCCATCAGGAAATCAGGAATCATGGCTTCGGAAAAACGTGCCGCGTCGGGCGACTATGGAAACTCGCAGATGGTTGTCAAGAAGCAGAATTTGGGCAATAACAACAAGGCTGTAGCGGTGGTTAATGGGTCTTCTGCGAATGGCGCGCTCATACAGGCAGTATGTGTTACTTGCAGACTAGGAGGAGCTATATGCTGAATGTTTTGGGAGGGAACTTTGCTAATGCGCGTGGGGTAGGTGCCGCGGACGACGGGCTTGCAAGCTCCTGTGATGGAATTGTCTGGCCATTCTGGAGAGGTCTTCTGCGCAAAGTTTGATCCGAATGGCAATTACATTGCTTCTGGTTCAATGGATCGTACAATCAGTGAGTTTGGGATCAGATGTATCTGGCGGGGTACTGTTCTAATGGACTGTAGTGCTCTGGAGAACGTTTGGCAATTGCGAGAACTATGGTACTTTGACAGGCCACAAGGGCGCTATTCTGGACCTGCACTGGTCGAGAGATTCGAGAGTGCTGTTCTCTGCTTCGGCGGATATGCATCTGGCGAGTTGGGATTTGGAGACTGGAACGAGGATACGGAGGCATGTTGGGCACGAAGAGGTTATCAACACCATGGATATCAGCAAGAGAGGCGAGGAGTTACTCATCAGTGGATCGGATGATGGATGCATTGGAATTTGGGACCCAAGAACGAAATCAGCAGTTGACTTCATCGAGACGGAATTCCCTGTTACGGCGGTGGCTTTGGCGGAGGCTGGAAACGAGATCTATTCTGGCGGCATCGACAATGATATCAAAGTCTGGGATATGAGGAGAAAGGCTGTTGTTTACTCGATGCTTGGACATACCGACACCATCTCTTCCCTCCGAATTTCACCAGATTCTCAGTCACTTCTCTCGAACTCGATGGATTCTACCGTACGGACTTGGGATATCAGACCCTTTGCACCTACAGAACGACACATTCGAACCTTTGATGGAGCGCCTCCTGGTATGGAGAAGAACCTCATCAGCGCTAGTTGGAACTTCGACGGCAAAAGAATTGCAGCAGGTGCTGGCGATGGCACTGTTGTCGTATGGAATAGCGAGTCTGGAAAGCTCTTGTACAAGCTGCCTGGGCACAAGGGAACAGTGAACTGCGCAGAACTGTCGCCATCTTCGGATCCCATTGGTGAGTCTTGGATTCGGTATGAAACTTCTCAAGTGGATACAGCTAACATTATTCACAGTTCTTTCCGGGTCATCTGATCGAAGACTTCTCTTGGGAGAGTTGAAGTGAGGCTCCACCTCTCTCTCGCAAGGCTGGGCCACCCTATTACCAGGACCTATTTAGGGCGCGCGGGGTGGCCAAACGGGCACACACAAAAAAAAGTTGCGGTGCTATTTCGGGTCTATGTTAGGGGACTTTAGGGACGGCGTATGGAGAATCTGGAGTCGTGGCGTTATACGGTCCCCGAGCTGCCAGCCGTGTGGTACCGTCGTGTTGATCCCTTGTTTGATGGTTGCGGATCTTATTGCGCAAGAGCCCCAAGTTCAAACCGCGAGGGATTTATGCAATGACCATTGGTCCTGATTGCACCAATGCGAGGGTGGGAAAACTTGTTGGTGATAGATTAGACGACAATGATCGGCAGGACAGAATGCTATTTGGCTGAATGTGCTGGCGTCAAATGTGTGTGTATGTACAGTAAGAACAAGGCTGCAGAAACGATGCAGGAACACGGCAAAGCAGGATGTACGCCACAGTGAAGTGAAGTGAAGCAATCGCCAACTCCGCTAATGCTTTGCCAAGCATTGTAGTCTATTCGCCGCAAACCGAGCTTAGCTGAGCTGAAGGCCAGCCAGCGGATACGAGAAAGTCTTCCAGTTCCCAAGTTCAAAACCTTCACCTAACCTCACCGTCGCAACCACAATCACTCATCAGCAGCGCACAGCGTAGCGCAATCATGGAGACAAATCTGTTCTGGGATTCTTCTCGCGTACAGCGTCACAGTTGGCGCAAAACGGAGCTCCTGGTTGGATGAGCCTTTTCTGAAACATGCTGCAGCTTCACATCCTTGGATCTGCCTCAGATAGGCTGGGGTTCCGTGGTGCGGGTTGGTGGATTGTATGGTATCGCAGCAACAACCCCTGGACGAGCTCCTTCTGCTGCTTCTGACTCCTGCTCCTGGCTGTTCAGCCCGCACGGCGTGGTGGGTTTTGACGTCCATTTCGTCGCTGTCTCCGTGTCCGTCTCTCTCTTGTTTCCCCCTGCTTGTCGCATCTGCTCGTGCTCGTCGTCGGTCTGTGGTGCAGAGCCAACCCAAACCAGAAGAAGTGAGAGCCAGCAACAGGTCGGTGCTTTCCCACTCCTCTCCTCGAGTAACATCAAAGTTCCAGCAAACCTCACTCCTTCGTATCTGCAGCGAGACCGAGTCTTGTCCAGTTTCCAGTCGTCGTCGTCGTCCTTCTTCTTCAACCCTCTCTTTTGTGTTTGCTTCTAATCGTCGAACTATCGTCCGTGGGCGACCGACTCTTGCTTGTTTCGTGTTTTGAACCTAGCCCTCATTCTCTTGGTTGTGCTTCCTGGGATTTCCTTACTCGACTCCCCCTCCATCCACTGGTACTGGCTCCCAGACATCATCACTCGCCACTCGTTGCTGCAAATCTACTTGGCCGATACTCCTTGGTTGAGTCGAGAGCTCTTGGCCACTCGATTACTGTCAACGTCTTCGACACAACCTCGAGAACTTTCCTACCAACTCCGACTCGGATTTCATTCGACCCTGATGCATCAGAACCTACAATCGAGCCGGTCGTGTTGATCGGCCTACCCTCGCGCGAGGAGGAACTTGTGCTGGACGCGAAGCAGGCCACTTCATAACAGACGAACCTCCTGCTTGCTTGAAGTATAGTTTTGGGCCCCTACAAGTTGGGATATTGGACACCCCGGCGGATCCTCCATACACATCTCAACTGGAAGCGCCATGTCTTCAGGAAGACGGAACGAGGCAAGACCTAGACGGTCATCGTCGACTGCTCCTTTACAGCCTCAATCGAGAGTTGAGAGTCTGCGAAGTGGATTGAATGGCTGGTTTAGCGGACGTTCGAGGGTTGGGACATCGAGGAGGGAAACTCCAGAGAGCCCAAAGACCCCAAGGCACACACCTGGATTGCAGGAGCTTCGTCTCCCTTCAACGAGACTGCACATCCCGTATCTGTCTCGATCGAATTCGCTGGCGTCAGTGGGAGATAGTGGTGCATTGGCTTCACCACGGTCATTTCGACATCCATTTGCGCAGATCAGTTCTCGACCTGTCACTCCCAGTTCTTTACGGCAACATGCCCGACCAATTTCTGGGGAGACAGTGTTCCCCCGAACGCATCAGCCTTCTGGGCGAAGATTCGTTGGAGTAGATCCAGCTGAGCTTCATCTGGCCAATCTAGCGGCTACGGGGAGACGACGCAGGAAGCAGAAGACTAGAAGATCAGAGCGATTATGTGGACCGAAGATCAAGAACAGAAAGATACGAGCAAAGATCCTCAGTTGCTTCATATCCGGAATGGTACGTAAAGACATGGCAATTACTACAAGCAAATCACTAACAAACACAGTTTCTTACTCTTGTCTTGACAATCTATCTGGCAATGGCTCTCTCCAATCGTAACGAAAGTCAAGAATTCCATATTCTCTTAATCCTGATCATCCTGATCACGACAATCTTCTTCTGCCATGCCCTGATCCGCCTCTGCATGATGATAATCAAGCCCCCGCCAGACGACGATCTCGAATCACAAACGCTCCCTGCCATGGTCGGACCAGGAGGCTACGCCAACCCAGCAGCACCCATCCCCGTGACTCTCGCCCGGGACGAAGAAGCTGCGGGAATCGAGAGCGAGGCCACGAAGATCCCTCCTCCGGCTTACGGACTCTGGAGAGAAAGCGTTCGCGTGGACCCGAATCGCATTTACTGGCAGCGCAATGCTGATTTGCCGCCTGTACCGCCTATGCCGCAACGACGTGCTTCCACGGCTTCTCAGCGCCCTGCTACGGCGAATAGACCGCCTTCCTATGTCTCGGAGGATGGGATTGAGTACATCATTGAGGCGGCGCCGAGATCCATCGCCCCAACTTATGATGTACCTTTACCGCCTCATCCGTCTGAGAGAGGGCGGGTGCCTACACTGCCGCAGAGGTGACATTAACAGATCAGAAAGGGACAGAGGGAGACTTGTATTTTTAATATAGTGCTGGTTAGCGAATGCAGCATGTGGTGTGGTGTGTTGATCACTTCTGTCTTTGCTTGTTTGGTTTCTTTGTTTGGTGTATGGAGTTTTATTGTGGGATATGTGACCTCGGGAAGCATCATCATCATCGTCATTATCTTATGTAAACGAGTTGGATGGTTGAGATGGCGGAATGGTGGAATGGTTGATATGTATAACAGAGATATGTGGCGGGAATGAATTGATAGATTCAGATCAGATATGAGTTGTAAAGTGGCTAGCCTTTCAAGCTGGTAATTAGTATAAGAGTACAACTTCCTTTTTTACCTTCACGATGGAATTCAAGCGTAACTGAATTCCATTATGGAGCTGTGATTCAGGTGAGATAAGATGACTGGCTTTCCCACTTCACCGATCAAGGGAAAGCTGAATTCAGCCTCGGACATTCGGCAACACCCTCCTACCCAATGATTCTGATTCTGGATTTCTGGTACATGCATGCGCGCACTCCTGCCTGCATACAGTATCAATATCAGAACGGTGATATGATATGATATTTACATGGGTAATGAATATAACGTAATGAACCAAAAGGAGAAATCTCTCGCGAGATGTTTGGGAGCTTGGAGAGATGGTGGGGGAGTGGAGGGGAGGGGGTCAGCTGAGCTTTTGTGTGATTATGTTATTTCGGAGGTTATACGTGTTTTTGAGTGGATGTCTTAGGTTTTTAGATTGGATGTAGAGTAGTTCGATTGCTTTTGGGGGAAGTGATTGCTGTATGAATGAAGCATTTTCATCTTTTTTTTTAAAGGGGAGTTAAGAGTAGGAAGTAAGAGAGGTGGCGGATTGTATGCAATCGTATTATCGTAGCGATGCAAGTAGCGATGCGTGAAGGTTGTTACAAACCTTCAAGGGTCATCCTGCTTGTTTTCTGGAGAAGATCTACGGTTTCTGCATCTTGAGAAAAGACTTAAATTTGAATCTCTACCTAATTAAGTATCCTTGTTGGTGAGTAGGTGGCTCAGAGGCGTCGGTTGGTCTTCTTCAGCAATTTTTCGTAGGGTTGAATAATGAAGGAGATTATATTGCTTTTCCAAGTGCTTTTGATTTGACGATAGGTGTTGTAAGTTATGGTAGATAGGTTTTATGTTCCATCCATTATCCATATGTCCGTTGCGGGTGAAGTCTAGTGGTGAGAGTAGGTATTGTATGTTGGAATTTGTGAATTTGCAGATTTTAAGGAAGGTGGTTAGGAATGTGGAGGGTTCAAATATGTGATGTGATATTCAGAGTATATTATAGCCCCCAACTCTATTGCAAATTCCCGACTCCACGGATCTTCTCAACCTTAGCCCATCCAGCTATCCAGAGCTCTCCCCATCGCACTTACCGGGAGCCGAGCGACCACGGTGCGCCAATCTGATTTGCAGGTGCACCAGAGCTACCCCAGCGCGGTTAGGCCCTGCCCAAGTTCAGCTAGGCAGTTGAAGCGAAAAACTCTGAGCGCCGATGCCACCGCCCATGCCCGGTGGCCTGCCCTGTCCTTCTTTCCTCTCCTCCTCTTCTCCTCTCTTCAAACAACATCAATCCAGTCGACGATTTTGGTTCTAGTTCGCGACGTTGTACACGGAGGAAGAAGGTTGACGGAAGAAGTGCTGTTGTGAAGGAAGACGGATACCTGCAGGATCACCAGTCAGAGTAGAACGGACAGAAGGAAATCAGGAAGTCAGTCAGTCGGTCAGTCAATCAGAGAGAACGATGTAAGTTGAACTCCAAATCTGCGTGTGCATCTGCATCTGCATCCCGCAGCCTGCAGCTGCCACTCCAGCTTCACTTTTACCTCACTTTACTCCCTGGGTGAATCTGCCTGGGCCTGCATCTATCTATTCGAACGAGGTGGCACTCGAAGCTCGTCCGTGGGACGACACCAGCACCTTGCACCAATATTCTGCATCTCAATACCGATCTCGAACGCATCCCCGAGTCGCACAAGATCCATGCATGCTGCAGCCTGGCGGATACTGGTCATGCAACGCAATCCTTGGTAGAGAAAAAGCACCCGGTCGTCAAAATCAACAACAGTCCCTTCGCCGCTGGCGCACATTCTTGCAACAGCATGCCAGCTATCAGTGTTGAGGAATGGCTACAATCCGGTCGAGCAGACGAGCCACCTCACCGATGCAGGAAGATCGTCCGCGAATGGACTACAGAGGACGGCGCATTTGTGACGTGTTGTGCTGACGATGGAACCCAACAGACTCATTGTTTAGTCGCTATGTCTTCACTCTCCCGTCGTGCCTGCTACAAGTGCGGCAATGTCGGCCACTACGCTGAAGTGTGCTCTTCTGCTGAGCGCCTTTGCTACAACTGTGAGTTGCGGTCTGAGCGCATTCTTTCATTGGAGCTGAACTGACTTTTTTCTTTTAGGCAAGCAGCCCGGTAAGATACAGCCTCACGCAGCGCATCGTTTGTCTCGACGACTCTGACAAAATCACAATAGGACACGAATCGAATGGATGCCCTCTGCCAAGAACCACTGAGGCTAAGCAGTGCTACCATTGCCAGGGTCTTGGACACGTTCAAGCTGATTGCCCAACTCTCCGATTGAGCGGTGCTGGTACCAGTGGACGATGCTACAACTGTGGACAACCAGGACATTTGGCTGTATGTTTTGTGGATGGTATTTTACTGGATAAGTGCTGACAGTTTTCAGCGTTCTTGCCCAAGCCCAGCTGGTCCTGGTCCTATTCCAGGTGCTGGTCGCGGTCTCGGTGGTCCTCGAGGTGGATTCGGTGGTGGATTCGCTCCTCGTGGAGGATTTGCTGGCGGACCACGCCCCGCTACTTGCTACAAGTGCGGTGGCCCCAACCACTTCGCTAGAGATTGTATGTTTCCTAAAACTATAAGTTGGAGCGGGAACTAATCTTCTCTCTTCTAGGCCAGGCACAAGCCATGAAGTGCTATGCTTGCGGCAAGCTCGGCCACATCTCCAGAGATTGCACTGCCCCTAACGGTGGTCCTCTCAACACTGCTGGCAAGACCTGCTACCAATGCGGTGAGGCTGGCCATATGTAAGTCCTCTGCTTCACATATCCCGAGCCTCTAGCTAACTCGTACAGCTCCCGCGACTGCCCACAAAAGGCTACCAACGGTGACCTCGGCGGCGATGTCGATCTCGGTGTCGCTCCAGTCGTCGCCCCTATTGCCCCTATCGCATAGGTCCTTTGATGGATTCCCACTGGTCGATAGGCCACGATGAACTATCGATCTATACGTGGACTTGGTCATCGATTTCCTTTTTTGTAATTGGACACATGCCATGGATCTCACCCCCCACTCGTTCTGCATATTTCTGGCTCGGCATGCGACAAAAAATCGAGAACTCAACATTCATGGATTGGCTTGTTTTCCCCCGGCGCCTGGTCTTTTCCCATGTTTTTCTGACATGAACACCCAAAAGCTTTTTTTTTACACGGATATTCATTTTCCTACCTTAACGAACTGGCAACCCGGTAGATACCACCTAAGCGACGTTGCGACCCCTAATTCTGCGATTTTGATGGAGAGAAGGAAGATGTGCTGTTTTACGCCCCCTCTTGGCCGAAGTTGAGCAAATGGGAACTTGGTTTTGGGACAAGCAGCACACCACTCGACAGCTATTTGAATCACATGGAGAGAGAGGCACGGATGGATAACAAGGCGATGCGAAGCAAAGCAGAGCAGAGCAAGCGCATGGAGGTAGAGACGAGATAAAGAGGACGGGCGATGTGGAAAGAAGGGACAGGTTGGGAGGATGGATTGATGCGGTATCCCTTATTCTTGAGGGGTGTGATGTTGTTGGTCTGGTGGATCTTTGGGTCCATCATCCAGGGGTGAAGGTGGGAAAGGAAAAAGAAGACCCGTCGATTGATGATAAGTAGCAAGCAAGTAAGCAGCGTTGAGAGAAACATGAAAAGAAACGCAATGCAATGCAAAAGCAAAGCACAAGTTGTTGCTGATGTTTCGCATTTGATGACATATCTTGACCTTCTTTCCGGTTTGTTGATCTGGTGAGTTGGGGGTTATAGTTGATGCTGAAAGTATCTAGCAGATATGGCGACTTGGGATTGGAAGCTGTGTTATGGATGTAGATGTGAGTTGCTTATGGTCGATGCAATATTTGGCTTCGCGTAGACAGCCAAACTTTCTTCTCTTCTACTTTGCCGCTCTTTTCTTTTTGAAGTCTGGAAGGATAGTTATATTAAAGGACAGGCTGATGTCTGATATATGGGTTTTTTTAATTTTATGTCTGCAGAAAGGTCGCCTTTCTATTTCTCAATCCTCTTCTCCATCCTCTAGAAGTTTGCTGGGATATGGCGTTGCTGTTGCGCAGGTGCTGACTGAGAGTCGAACGTGCCTTCCCTTTTCGTCTCTTCAACCACAATTGCGCATCCACACCCGCACACAGCATTCCTCCCCCATTGGGAGGGAAACGAAATGCTAGCTCCTCGCTTCCACAAGCTCAATCCTTCTACCTGTCTGATCTTTTGTCCGATCTTCCACGTTCTCTCCATCCATCGTTCGACATCTCCAAACTTTCCTCACATCTCATCCCATCCCGAAAGCATCGAGATCATCGCGGCTCACTCTCCTCGCAGACACCCAAATGCCCAGCGGCCTTGACACCCAAGACTGGTCTCTCACGCAAATTATCACTGCGGCTTTGGTTGGGGGCGTCGTTACCGGCCTTACGTTCTGTGCTGCTGCTGTGTGGTTGTTGCCTGATCTTGAGGGAACGGAAGGCACTCGTGGTGAGGAACGTTAGGAGGATTGTGCTATCACTTTGAGATACTATCTACAAGAGTCAATTCACAACACCGTGCACACCCCCGCCTCGTCTAGATCAATTGGATTTCTGCTACAAGTCGTCGGGTCAGGGCGACGCACCGTTACTCCATCGTTCACTACCGCTTCTTGATTACACTACCTTGAGGTCATCTACTTCAAGATATCTTATCCCAGTCCACTCTCGTCATCATGGGTGGAGGTTCAGTTTACAATGGCGGTGGGGGCGATGATGAGGAGGAGGTTCGCTCCCAACTTCCTGGAATCCTATCGGCAGCGAACTAACACCTGGTAGGGTAACATCGTCGACATTGAAGAGATACAAGCTCATGGTACGTCGCTATATTACTGCTCATCTCGTCAATGACTGATTGATGTGACCAGGTATCGGTGCCGCGGATATCAGCAAGCTCAAGGCTCAGAACATCCACACTGTTGCAGTGAGTTTACTGCTCATGTGCAATGACAAGTGGTGGGATTGTCAGATACTGATTCAATACAGACTCTCCTCTCGACCACTACAAGAAGGCTCCTGAAGATCAAAGGCTTCTCTGAAATCAAGGTCGAGAAGATCAAGGAAGCTGCCAAGAAGTTGTCGGTATGTACGCCCTTGAAAGGGTTGATGACAATTCGTGACTTTGGATAGCCTACTGCTGGATTCATCACCGCGGCCGAACTTGGTCAAATCCGAAAACGCTGCGTCAGAATCTCTACTGGCAGCAAGCAACTTGATGCCGCTCTGAATGGGCAAGTCAAGACCCGTGGACCAAATAATGATCTATGTACTGACCTCTCGCAGTGGCTTCCAAACCATGAGTATCAGTGAGGTCTATGGCGAGTTCAGCAAGTCCTTACTCATCCCATACTTGCCGACCATCACTGACTGAATATCAGGATGTGGCAAGACCCAACTCGCACACACCATGTCTGTCATTGCACAACTTCCAAAGGTGCGCTTTACTTCCATGCCTTGGAATTTTAAGCATTTTTGACGGATTATAGGAGATGGGTGGTGCTGAAGGAAAGGTTGCGTATATCGGTAAGTCAGACATCCACTGCGTATTGGTCCACGGCTGACTCTGGTAGATACCGAGGGTACCTTCCGTCCAGAGAGAATCCAAGAAATCGCGGAACGCTTTGGAGGTAAGCAGCGGAGTCTTGAGGATAATACGAGTGTATGCCAATTAAGGTAGTCGACCCTGATCAAGCTTGTGAGAACATTGCCTACGCTCGTGCACAAAACTCCGAGGCAAGTCTATCCTCCTCCAAGCAGTTTTCAATCGCTAACAGAGTCTCAGATGCAAACCGAGTTGTTGGAAGGTCTCGCTGCAAACTTTGCCACCAACGAATACCGTCTTCTCGTCATTGACAGTGTCATGTCTCTATACCGTACGGATTATAGTGGTCGTGGTGAACTTGCTGATCGCCAGCAAGTTCTTGGCCAATTCCTTCGTCGTGCAACCCAGATGGCGGAGGAGTTCAATTTGTGTGTCTTGATGGTATGTCTGTTGCTTCTCAGCCATTGGCCAAGCTCACAAAATTGCAGACAAACCAAGTCATGTCGGATCCTGGTGCCAGTGCTCTTTTCGCAGGAGCTGATGGTCGAAAGCCAGCTGGAGGTCATATCCTCGCACATGCTTCTACTACCAGACTTCTTCTTCGCAAGGGTCGTGGTGAGGAACGTGTTGCTAAGATTGTCGATTCGCCTGGTAAGTCGATTCTGAATTCTGACATTCAATTTTCCTGGGAGTCGCATTGCTGATCATCTCTAGATTGTCCTGAGCGTGAAGCAACCTACATCATCACGACTGGTGGTATCAATGATCCTGAGAAGGCTTGATTTTACACTCTGATCGTTGTCATCTCATCATATTATACTTGCAAAGATTGCTTATATCGTCGTCAGAGGAATATCAACAATGCATATCATGGAGCTTGAGGAGTTGCTGTTGGAAAAGGAAGATACCCCTGGCATTGGCTTGATTTTAGCGTTATCGGATTAGATTAGATTTCGGCTAGAATTTCTGCTATGTAAAAAGTTGCATCCAAAGCTTCATCACTTGCATAACCTAAGAATGCCTGCTTCCAACAACTCGACAGATTTATGATACTCGACCCTTCAAATTTTCGCAAAATGTCGCAAATAGGGGAATACACTATTCTCCCAATCACAATCCCATCCACGCCCGCCTACCCCAAACCAACCACCCACACAATATACCTGCGACCTCACACACCCAAGATTCCCACCGAGAACGACTCACGAAGCCTCTTCCTAGTCAATGTCCCAATAGACAGCACATCTGCCCATCTCCGCGCAGTCTTCACATCCCTAATCGGCAGCGGCAGATTCGAATCCGCATCCTTCGAGCACGACAACAAGACCACAACCTCTACCCCAATCACAACGCTCGCACTCTCAGGCGCAGCTGCGAACAAGAAGCGCAAACGCGGAGATGATACCCCAGAGGCCGGAGGGCTGCCACAGATATGGGATCGAGAATTGAGGAGGAGTGGCAGCACGGCCGTCGTTGTACTCGTCGACGAACGCAGCGTGGAGGTTGCACTTAAAGCCGCGAAGAAATTAAGCAAGAAAGGCAAAAGTAAGGAGGGGGAGAGGTATATCTGGGGTTCAGGAGTTGCAGTTCCCAGCCTAGGAAGTTCACGCTACGCCACCCATCAGAAACTCCGCTACCCCTCGAAGATGGCACTGCAGAAGAACGTCGATGCCTTCATAACTGCTTTCACGGAACTTGAGGATGCAAGAGCGAGAGAGGCGAAGAGGGTTAGGAATGTGCCTGATGAGGATGGCTTCGTTACTGTTGTGAGAGGGTGCAGAACGGGACCGGCGAGGATGGAGGATGCGGAACGGAAGAGGGTGGAGTTGGAGGAGAAGGAAGCGGAGAAGAGGAAGAGTATGCAGGGTGCGGGCTTTTATAGGTTCCAGATGAGGGAACGCAGGAAGGTTGAGCAGGGGGAACTGGTGAGGAGGTTTGAGGAGGATAGGAAGCGTGTTGAGGGCATGAGGGGGAAAAGGAAGGGGGGGTTTAAACCGGAGGCCTGAGGAGGGATCTGAGATTGCTTTTTCTTCCTGTGGTTCCGCACCGATGGATCTTGGGATTGATTTATGCTTCTTTGCTGCTCCGTCCTCCGGGCGGCGTAGTGGATGAATATTCATCTATTCGGTATGTACCTCTTTCTTATCCTTCTTCGCACCACCAGTACCAATCCAACCCAGCCCAATAAAATGAACCCCTATCCCCAAAAAAGGAAAACCAAAATGATGACTCCGCGGGGCCATACTAGCTCTTCCTCCCCCCCTCCCCTTCTACTTCTTCATCATGATATAAGCCAATCCTTATATTGAGAGGAGGAGAGAGAGGAGGGTGGAGAGAGCGATGCCTACAAAAACCGCATTAACAAATCTTCTCAACTTGTCTGATTAATTCCTATGGGTTTGGTTCGCCACTGCTACTGCTGCTTGCTGCTGCTTTTTGATAAGGGGGCTACCCCTGAGACTTTAAGAGTTTGTGCTGATTCTGGGAGTTGTAGATTAATGGCGTTGGTGGGTGTGAGGTGGAGAGGATGGATTGTGGATAGGTCTAAACTAGAATGCGATTGATGGATGGGCCTTTGAAAGGGAGGAGGGAATCGGGAGTGGATTTTGTGGCATTGGATGGAGTATTGGAGTTCTGGAGTTGAAGGGTGGGAAAAGTTGGGATGGTCTGGGAGGTAGATAGATCAACCCGTTCAGAGGTATCACTTACTTCTTGATTGGAATTCCACGTAGGAATATACCTCTGTATGCCTTATACTATTCTAAGGTTGAGAAGAAGAGGAAACGAGTTCTCTGAGCTGAGTAGAACTGAATACTGATATGTCGGCTTTTGTCTCCATTGGACCTGTTGGATTCTGCGTTTGCTTGAGTGGAGCGAGTGAACATAACATGTCCCTTCAAAGGGGTTGTACAATTCGTTTTCTCAAACCTTTTGTGGATGTGGATAGCGTTTCCTTCATGTTGTGAGTGGTGTTTTACACTGTGTTGTGGTGTGGTGTGGTGGAAACCGCGTTCATCTTTAATGATTGTAGATTGTAGTCATGTCTCAGTAATATCTATCTCACCCACAACTCACAACTTGCACTCTTAATTTGTTTGTGAATTACTTTTTATTAAGTTTTAGACATGGATGCGGCGCATAGCAGCGTCATTCCGTACAATACATGTGAAAAGAGACCTTGCAGTAACTTCCTTTGTGCTGTACTACCCATCCAGATTTCATGTTCGTCGTGCCATTAACCTTGACCGTAGACATATTTATCCTGACTGCCCGTAGGCCAGTGCAAGAGGTTTTGATTTTTGATGAAGCCCCCTTCCCACCTCAAGAACGAAGCAGAAGACAATGCAGAACGCCATACGTGAACTCATGATATACCCACCCAATTACGCCCAACACCCCAGAAAAACTGACCGCTGAGTAAGTTAGCCCATGCAAACGCAATGCAAGGCAACAAGAAGCATGGTGAGCCTTGAATGAAACGATCGTGTTCAAGCAAAGTATTTTGTGAACCACTCAATCGCCTGTGTCTCAGCCTTGTCAGCCCAGTCTCGTTGAACGCCATCCTCTGGGACTGCGCGGACTGCAAAACCATGCTTGGCTCCTGGCATGACCACAACCTCATTATCGCCCTTCTTCTTGACTTCGAGGATCTCCTTCATTTGGCGAATCAAGGGTCCGGACATAGCCATATCTGTCTCTCCGACCGCGACGCTCAATGGGAGAGTAACAGCCTCGACATCATCAGGGACCTTGACGAAGGATGGATGAGCAGTGAAGGCGCAATCGACCAATGGCTCCAAGTTCTTGGTTGCAGCGGATGTCTGGGACTCATGGCGCTTGATGCGTGCGGAAGGCAGGTCCTTGGCAAGCATGAATGTGTATTGACCACCCCAGCAGAAACCACAGACACCGACCTTGAGGGAGGCTGTCTCGAATGGTGGGGGAGAGGTGCGGAGGTCTTTGAAGAATTTGAGGATTCGAGGACGGCAGACGCCTGGTCGGGTGGTGATGAGCCAGGGGATGGCGTAGTACATGGCTTGGAAAGCGTAGAGGGGCTTGTAGAGGACGGAGGTGAGGACGGAGGCGGGCTCCATGAGCTTCTCCATGATGAGGAGGCACTTTGAGGACATTGCATGGCCTGGTTAGGATGGATTGTTAGCTGGATACTCGCTTATTGAATTTTATTCGAAGGGGTTTGAGGGTTGTTTGGAATGTGAATCAAGTTGCAAGGAATGTATTTGGTCGTGTGGCTTAGAGGGTAACACTCACCATTCATGAAGTCTGGGCAGTAAACCAAGAAACCACCCTTCTTTGCATAAGCATCGCAGAGCATCCTATTGTTGACGAAATCGAACCCGAATGCGTCCGTGATCATGACGACTATGCCCTTGGGTGTAACGCCAGCATCGGGATAGGCAACGTAGGTTTGGAGGCCGTGGATTTCAGCTACAGTGCCGGTTGGTGTGCCAGTGTGAATGCTGCCTTTGAAGCAGTCTGCGCAAGGTCCCGTCATTGTTGATGAGTAGGATGCGTGTTAGGTGCGGTTCCGAGGTTTGTGGTTTCGAGGTGTGTTGTTTCGGGGAGGATCAATTGAGGAGGTGAGGAGAGGTGTGGTTGAAGATGCAGCAGCTCTGCTCTCTCCCGCTTCTATTATCGTTGGTTCAGCAAGGATCTGGAGATTGGGGAAAGCCAACCTTAAATTAAGCTAAGCTTTTTAGATCGACACAGGGATTAAACCGGCCCGAGACCGGGGCAGTCGGTCTCGTATTTACTGCATCGGGATGCGATCATGTACCTAAAGTAGGCATGTAAGGACTTGTGACTGATTTCTAGGTACTGTGCCTCCGTAAGTAGGAACTGGGTGTAATGTGGTGATGCATGCCCTCCTGGTACTGCCTTGATTCGCTGGTAGGGTGGCACCGAACAACAAAGCAGCTACTTTTGAGGCTGCAGACCAACGTACCCTACTTACAATACAGTTCAGGTCACAGGTAAGAACAAATCGGTGGCTAGGTAGGACGTGATCAATGTTGTCGGGTTACGCTACATTTCTCTCCACATGCACTTTTACATGTGATCTTCATCCTCTGGCTTTGGATCGAGTCCCAGGATATGCAGAGAGAGGTTCCACCAGATCTTCGGGTTGAGAGCGGGAGTAACGTTCGGGTTGGGTTGGTTGAAGTGAGGCCTTTTGTCTCTCTTGAAGCTTCCGTTTCCTTCCCTTTACCGACTGTTGCTTTTGGTTTTGTTTTGAGTTGGTTGGTTTTCACTGTGTAGGGTTGGTCTAGATCTGGGCTACGGCTTGGTCTGGAGTGGCATCTTGGCCAACCTATGTGTTGCATATGACCGAGGGGGGGTTTGGACGCCCTGTATATGGAGAGCCACTTTTCTACAGTGGAAATCTTTCGATCCAGAGTCAACGCATAAATCTGGATTTTCGAGCCCTGGAGGAGGAGTTCTTCGCTTCGTTGTTTACATTGAGACTTTCGGGAGCCGAGTTAAAGAGTCAGAAAATTGATGAAGCTCAAAATTGAAGATTGGTGGCTCCTAATTAGTTGATAGGAAGATTAAGAGAGTACTTTTCCCACTACGAGACTATGTCTTGCCTACCGGGATCCAGCTGGAACCATGATTCTTGGGACTTAGGTCTCAGACATAGCCCCAAAAGGGGTGAGTTATCCTTGATAGATGCCGAGGAAGAAACTTGCCTTTTAGAACCTTTTACTTCCTTGATGGTCACGTAGGAAAATATCGCATACTGGTATAGATCCCGGTATAAATCTGATTGGGACGTCCGCATTTTGTTCTATTGTTTGTGACTCAAAACGCAAGACTGCTCTCCCTGCCTGTGGGGTAAAGAGCTTTGGGCAATTCGAGCATGGTTGCAACTTCAAGGGGATATTATGAGTTATGAGAATTTTAATTACCATTCTTTGAATATCTAGTTAGACGATTTGAGCTTCTGTTTCTCAGAACCCCTTAATCTCAGTTGATTCAGAATCACGTGATGCCCCGGTAGATTTCGACGCGAAATTCCACGGACGCGCCGAACCTCTTTCCCCTCCCGTGTTTTGTTTGCATGTTTCCACAACAAGTCGACCACGAATACCCTTCACAATGAGGCTTCGAGTGACTGTCAGACGTCACGCCCTGCCCGAAACTCCAATCCTATGGAGTATCGATACGAACGCCTCACCTACAGTGTATCAACTCCTCGAGCAAATCAACGAGGTTATTCCTATCGAGTCGGACGGACAATGGGGCTTGGAGGATTATGCGGTGGAGTTGAAGGGTGCAAATGGGGCAAACTACGAATGTCTTCACTTTCAACCGGTCGAGAGTGTTTTGAAAGAAGAAGATGAGGTCATGTTCGTTTATCTTGCTCTATACTTTATTAACCAAAGCTGACTTTACGTGCTTAGCATTCGCCCACTCCTCACCCAAGACCTCAAAGTACGACGCATTTCTGGACGACATCAAATTTCAGACGATGGCAAGCGCTTGTACGATGGCCTTGCGCTGGGCAGACCTCTTCTTCGAACCCCAAGTCGACCTGCTGTAAACATACCTCCACGAAAGAAGCGCAGGATCGCATATAACGCGGATGAAGAAGACGATGAAGGTTTTGCTGCTTTACAAGAGGCTGAAGATGCGGAGGGTATGGCCCAGCAACTTCTCTTGGGCGCTGATCTTGACGACGAGGACTCGGAAGATGACGAAGATTTTGCTCCCGGAGAAGACGACAGTGGCTCGGACGGAGATAATGAGAACAAGCAGCTAGTTGTCCATGCTGATGCAGAGGATGATGATTCCGAAGACGACGAAGACTTTGCTCCGGAACCTGAAGAGGATGTTGACTCAGACGACTCGGACGACTCGGACAAGGATGGTGATAACAAGCAACTAGTCGTCCACGCAGAATTTGACAATGCCGACACCGATTCTGATGAAGATGTCGTACCAGAAGAAGGTGCCGATGAAGAGCAAGGAGGCGACGATTTCGAACAATTCGAGGACGAAGATGTCTTGCCTGAAGTGGATGCAGGCGGTGAACAGCAACAAAACGACACCATTGAGGTCGACCCGACGACTGAATTAGAAGGTCAAGAAACCAACGGCCTCGACGAGCCTGCTCTTCGAGGTATATCCGATCCAGAAACTCGAGCTAAGATCCGTAAGTTGCATTCGGCCTTTCCTAACTCCCATTTGGCTGTCTGCAAATATATCCTGAATGGGAAGGGGGTTGAAGGGGATGTTGGAGAGGCCTACGAAGTCTTAGCTCGAGGGTTCCATCCTTCTATACCTAAAAGCGAGGTTACTGAAACTTTCCAAGGCCATAGCAGGGTCCGAGCAAGGAAGCCTCGTTATAAATCTAGGTCAAAGTCAAGGTCCAAGTCCCAATCACCTGATGTCGGAGAGGAAGACGAGGAGGAAGAGCTTGCGACCGATGAAAGTCCAAATGAACTCTTCGAACATTATGACCAGCATGGCCTTCCTCCAGGATCAATCAAGTCTGGAAAAGCACTCTCTTTCATGGCTGAAGCTGCAAGAAGCTCGCCAGCTCCTGATTCAACGTCCGCAGGATCAACGTTAGGAAACAGACTTATCAAGTTCCCCACTGAGGAGGAAGAGCTTTCAAGTGGTCTCACGTCCACTCCAGTCGTTGATAAGGAGTCTCAGCAAGTCCAGTCAAGTGACGATGATAGTGACAGCGACGACTCTAGCGATGAAGATGGCTCGAGCAGCAGTGATAGTAGCGACTCGTCGTCCGAGGATGAGGAGATGGCAGATCTATCTGTTTCGGCCTCCTCGTCGTCAGAAAGCAGCAGTGATAGCAGCAGCGATTCTTCGAGCGATGATGATGCTGCTCCTGAAGTACAATCCAGCAAGACGAAGCCACCACCGACTAAAGCAGAGGCAATTCCGAAGCTTAGATCTCAGCCTAGAGAAGGCCAAGGGAAGAACAGTACCAAAAGTAGGAATAGGCGTAGGAGGAATGCGAATCTGTTGGACAGATACAAGAATCGGGAGATTTTGCCAGCTGGCACTACTTTAGCAGAGCTTTCTCAACTGAAGTTGAACGCCAAATCCACACCTGAAGAAGCAACGGCTGCTTTAGCAGAACTCAGAGCATCCAAAGTCTCAAAGGAGGTTGATGAAAACACCAGCATTCAGTCCCAAGCGAGTGAGGCGTCTGCCCAAAAGGCAAATGCTGCGCAACAAGAGTTCGAGCGTCGGAGAGCGGAGCTTCTCTCATCTCTTGCTAACGGCGGTGTCGAAGTTGGTTCAGAAACACCAAAGAAGGATCAAAAATCTGCGACACCTGCTCAGACACCCAAACCTTCTTTGGCCCAGGCATCGCCAATCCCAGCAATTGAACAAATCACCACCTCTTTGTTGGCAGAGACCGAGACTCACAAGCCATCTTTGATCTCACAGGACGCTTCCAAATTAACTTCAAAGGTGACGGGAAATGAGGGCCCGAAACCCTCGACAACTCCAGAACCCCCTATGGAGCTTGACACTCCCGGCCAATCACCTAAGCCCCAATCTGCCTCTGAGAGCTCAAGTCAAACCGCACCACGACGATCACGACTTGATTTGGGAGCCGGTCGGAGAATGTTGTTTGGTGCTCTGGGCCTCAAGACTCCAAAATCCAAGACCGACGAGGAGAAACTCAAGAAAGACCTCATGAAAGATGTCAAGCCTTTGGTTACTCCCAAACCTGTTGAGCCAGAAGTCGTCGAGGACGAGATAGATGAAGATCCAGAGGCCTGGAGAAACAAGATCGTTTATCGCGCTGTAGAGTGTGTTCAAGATGATGTTCTTGAATTAAGTGAGCCTCCTTTCCCGTTCGTCCAGCGATGGGATCCCCAGCAGCAGGGCACAAGGTCTCATAAGGGCAAGCGTAAGAAGAATCAACAGGACCAAACTCAGCAATGTGATGAGGAACCTCGGGCTTCGAAAAAGCAAAAACGTCGGAAGGGAAAGCACAGTTACGCCGAAGAGCGGGAATACCTGGAAGCCTCGTACGAACCTAGCTACCAAGAGGATAGCATCATGGACTCACAATTCGACGATTCGATTCAGCCCTCGGCTCAGAATCGCAATGAGGAAGAGGATATCAATCAACAATTTATGAGAGACACACAAGCTCCTACCAAAGAAGACGACCACACTGAACCTGATTTGCCTGTCCTTCCTGATAATCTTTCCACGTTGCCTGCTCTCCATGACGGCATGGCCAAGGTCGGGATGGTTATCGCCTTTAAGCACTTGGAGATGTCGTCAAACTGGCAACCTCTACTTTCTGATTATGTTACTGCAGAAGTCACTTTCGTGCCTGAAAAGGGCGAACTTAGTCTCCTCCTCGCGAAGAGAGACAGGAAAATAACCGAGAAAACCTATGATCACAATACTGGCGATAGAATATACGCTGGTTTTGACGCGCCCGATGATGATGAAATGGACGAAGAAGCCGAAGGGCAGCTTTTCCTTGAATTTGGTCAGCTTGTCGAGCCTAAGATTATTCAACAAGCTCCTATGGGCCAAGAGTATGAATTGCAGGAAGGTCAAGCAAGTCTTGAGCGCGATAGGGATATGAACGACCGGCCCGAAACCAATCAGGCAGATCCTATCATCATTGATGATGATCCTCCCGCAAAGGAAGTACGGAGTGCGGACGAATCTAAAACTTTGAGCAATAATAATCAGGAGCTTCCCGAGAGCAACGAGGAAGATCTCCCCGAAGCGCAATACTCTCACGTTACCGAGACACCTCTCAATTCTGACGCCCCAGAGTCGTATCAACATGACCGCCAACCGAGTTTGGATCTCGAAATGTCAGAGGTGCCTCCTCAGAACTCGTTAGACCAAGAGACGGACAGTAGACAGTCACAAGCCGAACTGCTCAAAAGCAGCCAGCAGATCGGAGCTGTAAGCCTACCAGTCGATGCCTCCGTATCTGGATCAAGAGAAGTTAACGAAATACAAGTCGAAGCACCTTTCCCCCAAGAGCGTCCAGCCACCCCTGCCTTGAGAGGAACCGATGAATCGCCACTCGATATCGAATATCTGAATGAGTCAATCCCTGAGGAAACAAGGCAGAAAGTAGCCCGCATGATGCAAGATGCCGGGTTCCGGTCGAATGTCCCATCGTCAATTTTGAGAGGTCCCGATGGAATCCAAACTCCCGGTGAGGCCGCATCGTTCGAGAAGCTTCAAATAGATATGACTGGGACCGAAACTAATGGCAATAAGGAGAACGAAGCGGACAAAGAGAACCAGAGCCAGGTATACTCCCCAAAGTTCAACGGGCTTGGGTCTTCGCCTATCAGAAAGCCAAGAGAGTCTTCTCGAACCCCAACTAAGCCACGGCCAGGTCCAGGACCAAGTTCACCAATTAGGCCACCTTCGTCAAGCTGGGAAACGGTAGATGGAGAAATACCAAGTTCCCCTCCACCCCAGCCATTTCAGGAGCAACAGGAAGAAGGGCATTCCAGTTGGGTGACAGTTGACCAGACTCAAACCCAAGCTCAGCCATCTAGCCCCCCCTCATTCGAGCCAGCTCCAGCAGTTGAGCAGGTTCGGCATTTGAGCCCATCTGCTCCAGCCCAGCCCGCTGCTTCCCAGGTCCTTGGGCAAACAAAACCACCAAGTTCCCCAAACAAGCCAGCTAAGACCAGTTCCGAAAAGCCCGAAAAGCCAACTCCTGCTAAGAAGGTCCCAATTGGCAAAGCGCAGGCATACTGGGAGCAATGGCAGGCAAGGAAACGCAGAAGGAGCAACGATTCGGACTCTGAGTATGAAGATGTCAAAACCAGTGCGAAGACCAGTACCAAAACATCACCGGAACGATCCACTAAGAGTACCGAGGAGAAAGATGCCGACGCGAGTGTCAAGTACCCAAAGCTTTCTCTGGGTTCTTCCTTTACTAGCCAGGTGACAGATCATGGACGCCAACTGGATTTTGACGACACCGTGGTGACCATGGACTCGCCTCCAATGCCCGATCTCCAGGCGGACACCCCTTCGACCCGTTCTCCACAACCAGATATTGAGAATGGGCAGCGATCAAATGGCAAGGGTAAAGGCAGAGCTGCGGAGACTGCGACTGAGGCCGAGCTACCGCCAACCAAAGCAACCTCGCAGTCCACGCGAGCTCCCATAAAGATGCCAGAAGCGCCATCTGACGATTCATCCGACGACGAACTTCCATCTCTAGAAGCGCTTTCGCAGGTATGTTCTACTCCGGCATCGCCGCAATGAAGCACAGCTAACTGGTCATTAGCGTTCGTTGACGATCAAACGAGAAAAATTTGAGCCATTGAAGTCGAAGAAGTCTGCAAAGGTTGATGCGGACTACAAGAAGGCAATGGCCGTCTTAGACGAAGAAAGCTCCGACGACCAAACAACGCCAAAGGCCTCCCAAAAGCAAAGGCAAGATTCCAATTCTAGGTTGTCGAAGAGCAGAGCATTAGAGAACCATGCATTGGAGAAACCTGCCTCTCAATCGTCTCGGAGCAGACACATTGAGCGATCTGCATTTCAATCACGCACATGTATTCCTCGGGAATCGCAACCACGAGCTTCTCGGCTCATCCCAGCAGGATCGCAATTTTTGGATCTTACTCTCTCAAGTGATGCCGAACCAGAGATAGAACCGACACCTCCCGCAGACAAGCCTTTCAGAAAGTACAATCTGAATAGCGATGACGACGACGATTTCGAAGGCAGTCCTGGCTGGGTGCCGAAGAAGGAAAGTGCTGTCACCGGCGTTGCACCACGGCGACAAACCAGTGTCAGCTTGAGGAGTTCGTCACAGACCACTCTGAATGCTCGGGACCGGAGGCAGACTACTAACAAGTAGGTCAGCGTGTGTCTATTGTTAGAGAATTTAGCCCATGTAAGTACAAGAGATTGGGGCTTGCGTTGGCGGTCAAGTAAGATACCAAAGCGTTGCATTGGCTCAATGACAGGCTGGATCATTTCATAGCTAGGTCTGTGGCTTCATAGTTAGGTTCTAGCTCTTGATAAAGAGAATTATTCAAACCAGTCGCTACGCGCAAGACATTTTAGAAGACTTGGCTGCACTATTGACTGAGATCTCTTTCTCATTTAGCTGAGTCAACCTTCGGAAGTACTAACACCTTCCCGACATATTTCAAAGGAGATGGAACACATATCCCCGACTTCCAAGCGTTGTGGTATTCTCGTTCCCGAGTCTCAGTGGTCAACCCCTCATGTTTCATCGCCCCAAACAAAGAGGACGCTCATTGGCCTCGCTTCCACCATCCGACCTGCAGCAACCTGCAGCCTCACGAACCGTCGAAGCCTATTCTCGAGTCAAAGCTCTGTCTCCCTTTTCTTTATTCTCTTGTAATGTTTCATGACTTTGCCCTCGCCGTTGAGTATGTTCTTTCTTTGTTCAAGTACCGGAAGAGAGAGGAGTCATTGGGCACTGCGATGTGCTGTGAATCAATCACCTGCATGGCAGAGTCAAGTTCGGTCAAGTCAAGTGAGATGTCCAGTTGACTCTGCCCTGCTTTAATCCTTGCTCATTTCTTCCTTTATTCTGCCTTCCTCGATTTCAATAATCAAGTATTCAAGAAACTTCTCTTCCCTTTCTCTATTCATCTTATACAATTTTAATCACAACTTTGAGACTGCAGTCGATTCAGGAATCGCCACCATCTTGCTCTCTTCCAAGACTTTCTTGCCGTTCTCATCCATCCCATCCAATCCCGTCTCTGCACGTACAAGCTCTCTGCATCTCGCGACAGCCTCACTCGTTCTCTACGCCAAATTCTGGTCTCAACTTGACTCGCAGCACCTCTACTCATCCACTCTTCCATCCACTCACAACACTCGTCCAACAAAAAATATGAAGGTATCCACGCCCTCAGCGCCCTTCCTCCTCCTCATCGCACTCCACTCAGTCCATGCATTATTCATAACATCCTCCACACCAAGAACGCCCGCATCACCAGCCTCAGCCTTACAACCTTCATCGACATCTTTCGCGAGTCCAAGCTCAATATCAAGTGCCCATTCAAGGTCGTCAATACTATCACCAAGACCACCTCCTACAACAACGATAGAAATAGCAGGGGCGACGATAACGCCCAAACCGGATTTCAAGCCAGGCGATGAGTTGGACTTGAGTCTCGCCCAGAAATGGCATATCACTACTTTCTGGAGCTGTGCTACCTTTGGAAAGGATAGGGTGTACTGTGGTTGGTTAGTTACTCTCTTCTCTTCTATCTTCTCTTCTATCTTGGGATTTTCTCATGTCCTAGTGGGAAAGTTCCGAATGTAGCTACACGCTTGAGTGTGGTGAGAAATTCCACGATTTTATCATGTGTGAGAGGGCGATCATATGGAGACATTCTGACTCGAATACTGTAGGCATGAACCAGTTCGTCCAGGAGGCGATGAGATCGCTGCTGCGAACCCGAGGCTGGATACCAGGGCGGCAGCACTGGCGGCTGGCGCATTAGCAGTTGCTTTCGCTGCTGTTTTATGATGAGCGTTCCATTCAAGGTTGTGTCCAAACTTCAAACTCAGTGATTTCCATGGTCAGATTATTCTTGTATAGAGTGGTCTAGAGAAAGTGGAGCTGGAGTTCTGGAGTTCTGGAATTTGTTATGATATATGAGCGTGAGATATATGGCGAGGCGTTTCTGGGGTGGGGTCTGGATTTTGGGTCTGACTTTGGGGCTTGGAAATGGCATGGCATGATATGGCGTTGTTTGGAAGTTGAGGTCGATTTTGCTCTAGAGAGAGAGGGGAGAGCTTATATCTAGCTTTGAGTGAGGCGACTTCATAAGGAGATTTTGTACAGAGCCCAATGAGCTGAGCAGCTGAGCCATCTGGTACGTTCAATCTAGAATCTAGATGTCGCAACCTTCACCAGGACTATGAGCATAGAATCTCCGGATCCAAACAACCATTTTCGTTTCTCTTCTGCTGCCCTCTCTCAAGCCAAACCTTCTCGTCCGATCCTATCTCCACGCTGTCGAAAGACCAAAGGACTCTAGGGAAGGATCATTCCTAATCCCGAATCCCAACACCCAGGAGCACCGACATAGTCCTCGAAGGCGAGGCAGGACTCACAACCGAGATACTTCAATTCGAGGACCATCCTCCAGAAAGCTTGAGTCGGTCAATGTGCAATGCTTTGTTGTTCAGTGTGATGGTGATATCGAGTAACTCTGGATTGTAAGAATGAATACACGAAGGGTTGATAAGGCTACATCCTTGGCGCGTGAAGAAGTCCTAGAGACCCTACATTATAGCACGGACATTTAAATTGTTGATCGCGATCGAATCTCAGGTATGAGGGTGCCGCTACACTTGTTACTTGTTGCAGTGCTCGAAATTCTGTATTTGTTTGGATAGCCCCACAATGATAGACGAGTTTTAAACATTGAAAATCCTCCGTTCGAGAAACGAGGGCTCCAGAAGTTTCTTGCCGTAGAGTTCCAAAGTTTGAGATTGCAAAGATAAGCTCAGCAAATAGTGTGATCCCGGGATAAGATCCAAAGCACAAGCACGAAGTCTTCTCTTGTTCGGCACTTTGGAATGATTAGGAGAGTAAAGTTTGCCGGAAATCAGTAGGCAACCATGCCATCTCTGGATTGTAAACAAGCAGACGATCACTGCTACTATGACCTACACACGAATAGCTTACATAAAGCCATCCACAAGCCGTCCCATCAAGTCTTCCTAATAACGCACAACCTCACAGGCGCGAGATCCGAATAAAACGGCCCCTCTTGCTCCCCCGCCTTCAAAACCCCAAACTCAACCTCTTGAAACCCGTACCCATTCCTCATACACGCATCTGGAAACTTCCCAAAAGTCTCCTCACTCCTGACCGTCGCCGCAATCAAAATCTTCACGTCAGGATACAACTCGAATAGATCCCCAAATGTAGACACCAGAGGTGGAATGTTCCTCGGGTCGTAAGTTAGATCGGCTCCGAGCACGAGATCGATATGTCGGCCGAGATTCCATCGCGGGTCTTCGCCGCCTGTCAGAGCGTGTCCCCATTTCAGTTCTTTGCCTTCGATGTGCGAGGATTCTTGGAGGCTGTTCAGGTAGAAGTTCGTTGAGAAGCTCGCGACTACATCATCATCTCCATCTGTAGCCAGGACATGCCCAGCTTTGAGATATTTGGCACATAGAATTGACAAATAACCTGTCCCAGACCCGAGTTCCAGAATCGATTTCCCGTGAATGAGATCTGGATTCTTGCAGAGGTAGTTTCCGAGATGAAGGCCCGCTTCCCACGTCCTGAGGCCGGTCGTGCCGGCTGCGGCGAGGATGTTCCGTGCTTCGTGGAGAGTGATTGTTGAGTTTGGATCAACTTCATGAAGAAGGAGAGAAAGGGAATATGTGACGTAGGCTTTCTGCTGTGCTGATGTTTCTTCACTTGGCAGGGAGGTGGAAAGTAAGACTGCGAGACAGTTCATGAGATCATCAGATATGCCCTGAAAAGCAAAAGAAGTCAGAAATATCCAATGCAAACCCAAAGCAATACCAATTTAAATAAACAGCAGAAAAGAGAAACTCAAACGAAAGAGAGGCGTGCATACTTCTTCATCCCAGTCCTGGATGCTAGCTTCAATCCTCTTCATCAGCTCTTTCAACACCCGAAGCTGATATCTTGGAGGAGGAGCATATTGAATGTCTTCTGAGAAAAGTCGAGAGTAAAGAGATCGTTGAAATGCATCATTCCTCAGATGTTCTTCAGTCGGGTAGTCGAGTTCGAGAGTGACCTGAAGGTATTGACGACAGAAACGATCGAGCTGATGCCTCGCATTCTCTGATAATTGGCTCTCCATCCCCATTACAACGCAAAGAACAACTCATCGTACGGTGTATACCCTCGACTTTGAAAGACACCCTCATCCTCGTACCACAAAAGGCACCCTAGCTGCTCGCTGCGATGCGGTCATGCCATCGCCTCCAGCTTAATCACATGATCAAGCAGGCTGACCTCAGCGGATGCCCTATTGCCTGAGGCCACAATAGGGCTAGCACCCTTTTCCACCAAAAAATCTCTGTGGGCTCGCTTAAAATGCCCCATGGAGCACGCTAGTGGGATAACGAGCGTCGCTCTGAAGTCCTTCGCAAAACCTCCCACGACGACAGCGACCCTCTCACGACAACCTCTACGACCGACCGACCATCTGTCTCACCACGCAGACAGACGCATCGGATCTCTCTCACAACCGCCAAGATGGCAGACCGCGAACAACCCGTCACGCTGCGAACGCGCAAGTTCATCAGAAACCCCCTCCTTGGCCGCAAGCAAATGGTCGTGTAAGTTTGCCCTGCTCCTCCTCCGAATGCATCAATTGCGATCCCTGCGCTCTCTACGACATCGAATATCTGCGAACAATTGAAGGATTTTTGGGGACGTGGAGAGCCTGGGCAGTTTACGCTGTACGCTGCATTGGGTAGCGTTGCGTTCACATACGTGCATGGTACAATAGAAAAGGGACATTTCTGACTTGGCTTTCTTCTACACAGTGATATCCTCCACCCCAACCGCGCCAACATCTCCAAGGATGAACTCCGTGGCAAGCTCGCCGAGATGTACAAGGCCAACAAGGACCAAGTCAACGTCTTCGGTCTCCAGACCCAGTTCGGTGGTGGCAAGACGACCGGTTTCGCGCTCGTGTACGATTCCCCAGAGGCCTTGAAGAAGTTCGAGCCACACTACAGATTGGTCCGTGTTGGATTTGCGTCGAAGATCGAGAAGCCCAGCAGACAGCAGCGTATGTTCTTCCTATATATACTCGCTCCCGCATCTACAGCTATATACACATCCATGCCTTTGGGGATTATCAAAGCAGGAGGGGTTATGTGGAAATGGTTATACTATGGACGGAACGCTAACACTTCCGGCATATAGGCAAGCAACGCAAGAACAGACAAAAGACTCTCCGCGGTACGGCAAAGGTCAAGGGTGCGTCCAAGAAGAAGGACAAATAGACGACTCGTCCACTTCTACCGGGGGCGGTTGCATATGGAATGTGCGTGCGGGGAAGATGGAAGGGGCAGGGCAAAAAATGGTGTTGCGGAATGGAAATTGGGCTCTGTGTCTTTTCTCATTCAACGCATACTCCCTTTTTTCGCAAATCGGCTTTCTTCGGTTTTTGTCCTTTTCGTGCATGGATTCCGATGGCATGGGGAATATGGAAATGGTGGCATAATTTCACATGAAACCTGAGGACCGTACATTACAATCATCAAGGCGTTTGCTTCTCATGACACGACACCTTTGGGGATCTGCTGTGAGTGATTGTGAGTGAGGCTGGACTGTTCTGCGGTGATTTGGGACTTGCAATTGGGCGGCCGGACAAGAGGGAGATGATGGCTCGACTCGAATGGGTTACAAGTAGGAGGCATCAGAGAGGGCAAGGGAAGGAGCAGCAGCACAAGTGGCTATATGCAGGGTCTGAGGGTCTTGGAAGTTTCCAACAAAACCTCTATCCTTCCATATGCTGTACATCTATATGGAAAATCCGATCTATCAGCCGGGAGAAAGTTCTTTTTTCTCCGAGGCCAAGCAGGTAGGACTACAAGCTTACAAGTGTCGTGCCACAGGTTACCTAGAAATCTTCAATGCCTCCTCACCTGGTTCAATTTGATACCGGGTTCAACTCAGGTCAATACAGGTCCACATTAGAAGTTCTAATCCCAGAATTCTCTTCTTCATTCCTCTCCCAATCGTCCATTTTCTGGCCTTGGAGAACAGAATAGAGGACTCTAGTCTCCGGTACAAAACTTAGGAGTTAGGGCCCAGGGAGCTTTCATAAGTATCCAATCCAGTTCAATGCGACACAATCCCTCTCCCTCACAACCTCTCCTTCATAACCTTACAACCTCTCCACCGCAACTACAAAACAACATTACGAAAGCTAAGTCCACAACACACCGCACAACACCACAACCCTCAATCGCTTCTCCATATCATTTCCTCCACCACCACCCCTCGCTTACATCACAACCTCCTCTACTCTACACTCTTCACCCAAGCTCCCCACAAAAACCCATCCCCCTTCTCCTCTCCAACCACCCACATTCATAGCCACAATCCTATCCTCTCGAAGTCAAGTTAAAGCCTATCTACCTAGCCCACTCCGCCGTATTGATGCTGGTATATTTCAAATACGTCGCACAACTTGCTCTCCAGAGACTAATTAGGTGAGGGTTGCTCGGATTCCGCCTTTCAAGGCAAGGGGGAGCAACTGGGTAATGTTGTGCTCCGCTCTTTGCTTTCAAGCTCAACCTTGGAGTCACATTCCTATCACACATTCCACATCCCACATCCCACATCGCACATCACAGACACACCAGACCATGTACAGTTCTCAGCTCAAATCTCAAATCTCCAACCAAAACATTCATAACACTGTTCATTTTCTAGAAATCTATCAATCCTCACACCCTCACACTCCTCCTTCTCCTCCCAACCAACTCTCCATTCAAAGAATACACACTCCCACGCCAATACCAACCCTGGAAACCCCCACCATACTCTTCAACTTCCTGTAGACCTCCTCTAGCACCAACCGACTTCCAAATAACCTCCACCACCGTAACAAAAAGTCCAAGTACCAATCTAAACAGTTCCGTCACAAAGTTACGTTCCCTATGTACCACTCTCTCCCGTGGCGCAAATGACACGGTCTTCTTCTTCTCGCCGACTACTCCTACTCTTCGATACCCTTCCTCGCCATACTGGTTCCCTTCCTCCCACTCCCCCTGCCGCTCGCTCCCCTCGAGACAGCAGGTCGTCCAGACCCGTTTCCCGACCCCCCACGGTTCAGCATCTCTCGATGTCCTCCTAGATCACCCTGCTCTGGACCATCACTACGGCTCCGCCTGCTCCCTCTAGAACTGTGGCGACTCAAGCTTCTGCGAACATGGTTGACAACTTCCATCTCTTTCTCATGAATCTTATTCTTCAGTTCGTTCATGGCTGCTTGATTCGGATGCTTGGCTTCGAGACTTTGTTCGTCGACTAGCTTGTTCTTGAGACGGATCTCGCTGAAGCGCGAGAGACTGCCAAGTTCGAGGAGGCACATGCGACGCGTGGTGTGGTGAGGATTACCAATGATGATAGGACGCCATGGTTCTTCCTCCTGAATACCTTCTTGCTGACGGATGGCAGAGGTTCGACGAGCATTGTGATATTGCTCCATCTCATCCTTCCGAGAGTCTGGAATGATTTCCACATCGGTGTAACGAATTAAAGTTCCCAGAAGCATGATTGAAAGGATGAGGAGGATACCTGCCATGACACCAGTAGCAGCTTGTTGACCAAGGTGCCGTGTGAGGACTCCTCCAACACCAGAAGAAGCTGCAGCGATCAAGTAGCCAAAGCCTTGAGTGATAGCGAACCCAGAAGCAACACGTGGGAACGACGAGTAGTTCGTTCGCTTGCTCGTAGCTTTACCACCAGCTGATCCTCTGCTGCGACCAGTCATTCCAGGTTGAAGATCGGAAGTATCAAATGTTTCCATGATGATACCATGACATTCTGCCATGGCAAGATTTGACAGAAATCCGATCAGTGCCGCAAACAAGATGGGGAGGATGAATGGAATCGGAGGGCCACCAGACGAGAGAGTATATGCAATACCAGCAAGCGGAAGACATAAGACGAATATGGAGCGTCGGACCATGTGTGAAGTCCAGGAAACCTTCTTCTTGAAGGTACCGTCGTCACTCACGGGGGCTATCTGACGAGCTCGACTGAAAAGAGAAGCCTTCTGAAATGGTATGGCAATAAGAGCGCCAATTGGTATTGCTAGACCAGCTCCACCGACCTGTGGCGATGTGAACTTGTAATCCTTAGACATCAAAGCACCCAACAACTATAAACTGTTAGCCGCCTTCGCACAAGCGAGCTTGGAGCCATACCAAGGTAATGAGAACTTGCTGTCCGTAGATCCAGGCAGTGTACAAAGCCATGATGAGAAAGCCAGGCTGTCGCAGCATCCTTTGGGTGAGCACAACACCAGAATGAAACTCTTCACCCCACCATTTGGGACCGGTTTGGAACACATGCATCTTGACCTCACCGCGTGCTAGTCTGCGAGATACATCCCCTTCATTGACCACTTCGGCCACCGATCTTCTAAATGCAGAGCGGCGCACCTCTGGGCACAGGACATTCAGCAGCATTACAAATGCAATAATACAAATGCTGACATAGAAGCCCCAGGCTGGGTTCAAGTTGTTGATGATAACAGCTCCAATCATGAAGCCGATGCCGATGGAACCAAGCGCAGACCAAGTCCAGAGCCCAAGCCAGACGCCCATACCGCCACCATGTCGTCTTACATCAAACTCATCTACATGCTCCTGGTGAGGGTTAGTGCTTTGTAACGAGGCACCAAACAGATCAGTGAGCATTTGCTTGAAGTTCATGTTAGCGAAACCGAGACAAAATCCCATGAGAGCTCGAGACATGATGAGTCCAACTCTCCACGTTGACACATATGGCGATCGAAATTCACCAACCGCAAGAGCTTGTGGGAATAGTAGAGGCATGGCGAGTGACATGGATCCCATTATGTAGGGCTTCCGTCCATGAAGAAGCGGTAATGGCCAGAAGAAGAATGTGGGGATGGCCAGACCGATGAAGAAGAAGACATTGCCGAGAACTGTGTAATGATGAAAGTCGACGATATAGTATTGAATTGCAGGCGTCTCTCCAGCATATATCCCAACTAGGAGTCCGATCAAAGCAGTGCTGATGCAAGCAACGGTTGCAACAAACCGCTTTCGTCCCGGAGACCAATCTCTCGCAATTGTTTGCCGCTTGTGGGACCTGGCAAGACTAAATCCTTTGATGTGATGATCTCTGAGACTGAGATGTCTCTTTCCACCAAGCGAGAAGTGATTCTTCTTGCTGCTCCGCTCTCCCTTCATCGTTGGAGGAAGATTTGAACCAGGACTGTCTCGTAGCTCCACTGCCTCGTGTGCTCTACTTCGACTAGACTCTCCTCCCCCTCCACGATGTCGAACTCCATACCCGGTGTCAAAATCGAGGACCTCACTGTGGGTCATTAGGGAACCATCCAGACTGTGTGAGTAACGCCTGCTATTGGGATCAATGATTTGTGGCTCTGGCGCAACTGTTTGTCCTCTGGTCGCCGCTTGAGAGCAGGGCTCTATTTTCGTATGATCAATATCTTGCCAATTATAAGTTCGACCAGTCTGAGTAGTTTGACCGGAAACAAACTTAGATCTCGACTGTCCTTGCTCAGCTCGCTTTCTCAACATCAAGGAGCTCGCCCGGGGTGTAATTGGAGGATGACGGTTCTCAATTATGTAGTCACGTACCTCTTGCTTCCCGGGAACTTCTTTGGCAGCAAGCTTTTCTCGGATAGCCTGGTGATCTTCCTCGGAATGCTCTTTAATACAGACCGGAACGAACCCAGTCCCTCGGCGAGGAGTGAGTTGGGGCAGAGGACCAACTCCGCTTGTGCCATTACGACCATTTTTGAAATCTGTTACCGTGTCGTTGGAGTCCAGCGCAGTGGTACTGGCGACGGTTGCTCGTTTGGGACTGAGTCGTCTCGGGGACTTTGCGGAGCTCTTGCGGTGTTCCGTACTTCGACGTTCTGTGCTAAAGGGCTCGAGGGTCCTGAACTGTGGCTTATGGTCATTCTGGTCTGCCTCTTCAGCCTCCTCGATACCCATTGGCGGGAATGTAGCGGCAGTCATCCTTCTGGAATCAGCCTGCACACCAGCATTGCTGTTACGGTTCGATGGCTGATGTCGAGAAGCTGCGTCCATCTTGGTGATGTCCATATTGGTTTCGGTGCGCATTGAGCGGGGATCTGCTGCTCTGATCTGATCGATGGAGGCATTCATGTCCTGATCAAGACGAGTCTCAGCAGCTATGGAGGCTCGCGATTGAGGAAACGATGCAGGAGGATATGGCGTTGAGACTCGACCCGTTGGCGGCCACCCAGATGCATGCCTTGAGGGCAGATCCTTAGCAGATAATGTAATGCTTCGAATTTGAGCAGGGCTGGGAGGATTTTCCTGGTCGGTAAGATCAGATTCACTACTCCCAGAGTAGCTCCGCAGACTTTCATGTACGCTTGGATCACTAAAATCCGAATCGGAGCAGCGAGTAGCAGCGACCTTTGATTGCATTCGACTTGGTAGAGCAGGTGTACGATGTGCATCAACTTTCGGTTGCACCTTCTGACTATTATGTAGAACGTTAATAGACTTCTCGAGGCCATCCTGGAGGTTCGAGATATCAGGACTATCGGTTGCTTGTCTAGCAATAAAGAGAGCTTCGTTCATGAGGTTCTCAAGATCTTTGATGGTGCGCGTAAAAGTTTCCGAGATGTCGGTTCTTTTGTCCTCCTTGACTCTGGTTGCTTGCGGCTTGGTAACGCTTTTCGCAAGATTTGCGGGATCTGGAGTTCTTCCCAAGTACAACTCATCGACAGGCTTGACGGGAGCCGTCTGGGATCTGACAGGCCTTACACCTCTTGTTCTTGGGGGTAGAGCTGTAAATCGAGTTTCATACGGGCCATTTGTTGATAGCAGATCTTTCAGCCAGTGGACGGTGTTCTTGCGCCCGAGTCGCTCTCCAGATAGCGAAGCAGAGCTCATGCTTTTACGACGACTGGGATCCTGATTCAGAGGTGCTAACTCCACCGCATCCTTGTCTTTATCTGCCGAGCCAGCACTTCTCAGTGAGCCAGCTGAGGACACAGAACGAAGGCCCTGGCTACCTCTGGAGATAAGACGCTCGTAGGATCGCTTGCGAGAACCCATCAGGGATCCTTGAGCTGAGACTTTCGCAAACGAATTTGTAGCTTTTGTTTTAGGACTGAGAACCTGATTCCTGGAAGAATGACGAGCTGGAATCGCGCTATAACCAGCAGGTGGGCCCTTCTTCCATGCATACGCCTGGGATATTTTCCAAGCTCCATTGGCGTCGTCGAGAGGAGCCTTACTATCAGAATCCAGAGGTATTGATTCTAGCTCTTCAGGAGAAAAGGGGCGCGGAGACAACACCCGATTCTGGCGAGCATCGGAAAGACGACGTGGGCTGTAGCCTGGACGAGGTGATCCGGACTTACTCAGCTGTCCACGATCGTTTTCTCGCGAAGAGACAGATCCGTGATTAGAACTTTGGATGGGTACAGTTCCATTGGCTGGCGACTGGCTCTCTTGTGCTTGGCTTGAAGCTTTACGTGATGCTGGCTCTCTTGTAGCTGGTTGTCCCTGTCCTGTATTCCGGCCTGAAAGAATAACAGTAGCCTCAGAATCCATTTCCGACAGCGGCATTACATTTCTCGCAGCAGCGCGCTGAATGTGCTTATCTGCATTCTTGGAAGCTCGCGTGAGCGAAGCCGATACAAGCTGCCGATATTCATTGGAGGACTCGTCCATACCAGGTGGTACAACGATGTCCTGTACAGCATTTCGAACCGCTATTTGAACTGCGTTCTGAACCGCCTCCTTGACAGCAGGAACGAAGCCCCAATATTCTGCATTTGAGAAATCCACAGGTGGTTGAGGGAGCTGACTTTTGCCAGGGACTTGACTCTCCAACAATTTACCTCTTTGGGTAGGTACGACGGCTGCAGTCTGCTCTGACACGGGAGTAGATTCTGTACAATTATCTTTGGAGTCAACTGGCAGATTTTGCATGGGACCAGACGAGGAATCTAGTCCATTCCCATTCCCAGTTGGTGACAGGCGTTGATCAAAGTCGACTTCAGCCACACTCTTCTCGGCTAACCCTTCTTCTGGTGATTGACATTGGCCAAGTGTGTGAGATTTGGGAGATACCAGTGCACTTCTAGAGGTTGGAAATGATCCACCGGTCTTCGAGAATGCACGTAGCGCACCCTCGGCGGTATCTTTATCGAGACTGTAAGAATCGACAGGCATATTGGTGGCGGAGCCATGACCTTCTTGCCTCTCGAATGCTATTGCTTGGATTATCTGCTCTTGAGCTTCTTGAATGCGGCCTCGCACGCTGTCGACAAGGTCCTTCGCTTTTTGAAGATCGGTGAGGTGGCCGGAGATGGGAAATGGGGCTCCATCTCTAGGGCGCTCGTGTGGACTGGCAGGACCAGCCACTGGCTTCTCCTTGGGATTTTCTGTCTGTTTATTTGCCTCGATTTTTCCGACGTCGCCCGATTTGGGAGATGTTGCTCCTTTGACCGGGCTACCGTTCGCCGCCTTCGAAGTCTCGGCACCGGAAGTATCAAAATTGGCCTTTTCCTTCTCGTCACTCCCCGGCGGCTCACGAGTGTCGAAGTACTCCGTCTCCCTTTGTGAATCTTTGCCCTTCGAGTCACTACCAGCCGATTTTAAAACTTCGTTGTAAGCGGGCTCACTTGGCATAACTTTCTCGGACAAGCTGGAAATTGCAGACAGAAGAGGAGGTACAGGCAACCCAGTGTCGACTGGTTGGGCTTCTGTAATGGAGGTTTTCAGAAGAGCATGTCGAATGACTGAGTTTCTTGAGGCTCCTGAGAGAAGTGAAGGGCTGTAAGGTTTCGATTTCATCGAAGCGGTGTTGGATCTCAGAGAAGTATCGGATCTCCTTTCGCGAACAGAATCACTAGGATGAGCCTCTGATTGCTGCGGCGATGCCGGCTGGTTGGGTGCTCTTAGATTCGAATGCGTATTAGATTGCTTGTGATCAATCTCCTGATTTGATGTCGAGTCTTTGGGGGTGAAAGAGACTCTGGACTTTCTGTGATCCTGAGCCGCGTTTCCTGAGTCTTGATCCAAATTGTCTGAAGGGACTGGCTTGCGAGCAATAGAATTTCGAGACTGTCGAGATCTCGAATCTTCGCTCGTAGGAGTCTGCTCGAAGACAGGCTGCACAACGGAAATCGAAACATCTGTAGGAACTCGACCGGGATTAGACATAGGACGTTTCTCGTTATTTGCAGCAATCTGAGGTTTAAGTGGTTCAGTAGACTTAGGCGATCGCGACGCAGAACCTTCTTCGACTCGAGCCGAGATTTCTGCAAGTTTGGTTCGCAATGACTGTGAAGCACGCTTTGCTTTATAGCCTGGCAAGCTGAAATTCGTAGCAACGGTTGTAGAGAAATGGCCAGGCGATTGCTCCATTTCTGCAAGCTCCAACGACTGAACAGCAAGTGGAAATGCGTCCATGGTAGATCCAGAAGTTACGCTACTGATTGGCGACAGGGCTCTCTCAACTGGTGACCGCAGACTCTTTCGGGTTCGACCTGGGGACTTTGCAGCTGGGTTGCGCATCTCCACCTTTGAATCTTCCGATTCGCCAGAATTCAGTGACCCGGAAATTGTGTAGTGGCCATCAGTTGCATTGAGCGATGAGGCCCTAGGTTTCATGCCCTTCACTGAAATGCCCAATTTTGCCAGACCCTCTGGTAATGATCTGAAATCCTCTTCAATGCGCCGGTCAACAGATGAGCTTCGAATCGATCCTGAATTCGATCGACGACGATGTTTCGAGCAGTTCTTGAGGGCTGGCTCACACCCGCTCATAAAGCACGCCAGATCCGCAGCTTCGATTTCAAGTCCAGGGCTTGGAAGCCTTGGGTGCTTGACGAGGTACTTGGACGGTAGTGGATCGGTGGGATCACAAGGAGGGCAACAGTCCAGTTCTGTCTTGTGTAGCTCTTCGTCGTTCACAGGTATAAGGGGACTGATCTCGACGCATGATTTGATGCCTTCTAGTTCCGTCGCCTTCTTGTCCCGCAAGACCAGTTTCGGGAATCGGAATTTGCTCTTGGGCTCGGGGGTAAAAGCAGGGTCAATAGGGTCTTTTAGGTCATTGGTGGAACTTGACACACGTAAAATTGTCTTGAGAGGTTGTGTAGGCTTTCGTTCCAGGTCTGCCATCGCGCTCTTCGATTGAGCTCTTCTGATCTCGGGAACACTGAGTCGGCCAGTAACTCGTCGAGCAAGTTTCGCGACACTCTTCGCAGAGCTGAAATCGAATCCAGAAACAAGTTCGCACGATTCCGATTCTCGAAGGAAAGGCTCGTCAGATGTGTTTGGGGTCCGTGCAGGCCAGTGGTCGTTTCTCGATAGAAGCAGTGAGCGAACGCGAGAGACGATATCTTCGTCCACGAGTAGGCAGGTGGAGTAATCAAGCCCGGTACTGTACTCTGTTGAGGCTCGTCGACGTAACGACGGGACTACCTCAACAGTTCCATGAAAGTCGCCAGGCATGTAATGATGTCAACAAGGAGGAGAAAATTGGAGGTTTCCAGCAGATGGTATCTACTGTTGAAGTGTTCTCTGCTGGAGAGCTGGTAAAGAATGCGATAGAGAAGGGAGTGTGGCAATGAGGATGCTGGAGATGCTGAGGTGTAGATGGGTGGAGGAGAGAAAGGGAGCGGAAGAGAGTTGTAAACCGTGCAAAAAGGCTGGACCGTGTTGTCATTATATGAGGAAGGAGCGGCTGGTAAGTAAAGAATGTATTAAGACAACAATAAGGAAGGCGCGATCAATTTGCTGGGGGAGATCATCTTCATGGGCAGATAGATCAAATATAGTACAAATATTCTGATAATAGACATCTGTTGGCATTGCTGGAGATGGTTGTCAAATCGTCAACATGAGGCGTCGATTGCCCAAAATCACACAACTCTCTCGCTTGAGACTCGGAACTGTCGACGTTGTCCGTACTCTGCATTACAGTCTTCAGAATTTCATTCGAAAACCACTCCTTTCCTCAAATACCTCAGTGTTTTGAGGCGCTCGAGCAATCATTGAAAATCCCCAGATATGCTAGAAACTTCTCGCCAGAGCTTCGAATTACCCGATCACCACTTTGAACGCACTTGTGATCGCTGTTTCGATCCTTGACTTCTATCGCAGATCAGCCTGAATTTGATAATATAGACGATAAATCTCCTCCAGTACGGCAAGTGGTGTTGGTTCGAGCTGGCGTTCAGGAAACTTTTTACTCATCAAAGATTCAAAACGTGTCGGAGAAAATCAACTCCAGAGTCCACAGGAGCCTGGAAATATCAAGACCTACAAGCATATTCTAAATCCAGAAATTAGGATCATCGCCAGTGCATGGTGCCCTAATCGCTGTCGTCGTCGTCGTCAAGTGCAGCAGCATGCATGCGAGATGCAAGCAAGCAATTCAAGAAACTCCCTCTGCTGCCCCATCGCTGGAATATCAGGAGAATCGGCCTAGCGCCCTCGGCTACAAACCTGTTGGTTGATCTTGATCTTGATCTCCCGTCCCGCTGTCCGCACCTGTAATTAATCTCAGATAATCAGGGGGTTAAAAAGGGGGGCGGGCACACATTTCAAGCCACGTGTGGAAGGTGAGTAGAACGTCTCAAAATGTCTCGGGAGTGAAGTTTAAGCGGTGGTCAGTCACCTCACTGGCTATGACGATGCTATGTGGAACTCGAGGAGGCAAGCGGGTGGATTGATATAGAGTAAGGGTGCTTGAAAGTTTCTTGCCGAGACATGGCTTGATACTGAGTGAAAAAGGGCAGACTTGGATGGACTTGGAGAGACATGAGAGGAGAGGAGAAGTGCAGGAGATGAGGAGAGCAGTTTGAGAAAAGGAGATACTGTATTAATCTATAGTAGGGCCGGCCCTGTGGAAATAGAACCGCTGCAGCAGGGGAGGAAGAGTAACAAATCAGACTCCTAGTACCTAGGCAAGTAGAGCTATTGCAAGAGTCAACAGTGCATATTAGAAGAAGGTAGTTTACTAAAGCAAGCACAAAAACAAAACAAACAAAACTGCACGAAGGAAGGAGAACAGAAGTGAAAGAGCCTTGAGGGACGAATGCCTTGATATGATAAGCAATTGTTATCTGCCAAGGAAGGCAAGCAACGATCGTTTGCTTACTGTACAGTACTGTAAGTACTCCGTAGATAGAAAGCAAGACCAGGCAGATTGCGAGCTTTCCAGGTTCCTGCCATGTGTTCAACACGCATGGTACGGTAGCTTCTCTATCGTTACAAAACAAGACCCTTCCACACTATGCTACCCATGACACGAATTTAGCCTGAGTTCGTCCCTAGGACGAAAAGAGTAATGCGTGATCGAAGAGAAAGTAAAAGCAGGCCAAAAAGCAAATTCGTTTCCGCAAGATATCACCGTCTGCCAATTGCAATGCCGGCTTGTTCAAAAGCCCCCTGGAACACGGAAGATTCGCCCAACAGCCCTGATCCTAGTGGCTTTCTCTCCCGTGTTTAGCGGCCAAATCAGCGTTGGCAGAGGCATTTAGCAGGCCCGGACGCCTATCAGATCCTGTTCGCTTCCGCTCCCCTCCTCCCCCCCTCTCCCCTCAACCAAGCAACCTACAGTACGGAGGACCTCCCTTAACGGCCAAAGGAATCAACAGCTTGTCCACCAGTCACAGCGACTTCCATGACTTCCGACTGCTGCTTCACCAGCCAGCCCACCCACCCATCTGCATCTGCTGCATCTGCGCATCTCCGTCTCCATTCTTCACCTGCATCTGCCGCGCACCTGTTTCTGTGTCTTTTGGTAAACTACCTTTACTTTGCTTCGGTACTCGAGTACCTATCAACACCACACACAGCGCTACACCCCGTCTCCCCCCACTGGGCCCGAAGCGCATTCACACGCACACCACTGCCGCCAGTTTGGTATCACTCACTGTACCTACTGTACAGTAGTACAAGCCGCGCTGCTGCGCTTGTCGTACCTGACAGGAACCCCCGACATCCTTCGAGACCACTCTCCCTCGCTGTCGCTGTCGCTGTCGTTGTCCCCGCCGAACCGGACACCCAGAACCACCACCTCAATTACACCACTGCAGCCCCTTGTCTGGGCCTTGCCTACACCAATAAGTAAAGTAACACCACCGCAGCAGTGAGAACCAGGTTCATGCAGTGCCAATCACCGAGGGGCATACACCCGTCCGTACAACTAACGCGACTCTCCACATCCGTCCTCGGGACATCAACACGGGACCAGCTAGCTAGCTGCTGCTGCTGCTGCTGCTCAATTGTCAGTTCCCTCCGCCGAAACACACTCCCACAACAACCACATCTCCAAAGTATCAACAAGTCAGTCTCATACAGCATCAAAAGTCTCCCTCACGCCACCGCGCCGCTGGCTCTTCTGCCCTCCCCCTTCTCATCGGTTGACCAGCTCCCAGGGTTCACCCCCACCCGCAATCCCAGTCTGAGACCTCTCTCTACTCCGTACCGCACGTTGAACCCTTGTCTCTTTCCAGGCGACCCTCCCTCACTCACCCCCCTGCCTTGTCCGCTTCACAAACTCGTGCAAGCAAGTCAGTCTAGGCTCTCAAATCCTTCCATGCCTTTTTTCTCTCTCTCACTCATCCTTCCATGGCTCATGGCCGCTGATGCTGACAAGCCGACCTAGGACAGACTCTCACGCTATCCCCCCCTTCTTCGTGCATCCCTCCTAGCGTATTCTGATACTTGACCCTCCGACTGCGAAGCTCCTGCGAAAACCCAACCATACAAACCTCACCATCTGTCGCCGTACTGGCGCAAATACTCCTCACTCTCACATCGTTCCTCCACCACCGCGCAGATATTCAGGATGTGTTTCGGCGGTCGGGGAGAAGATAGCGAGGCGAAGAGAAGTCGGGAGATCGATGCTCTGATCCATCGGGACGAGAAGGTGATGCAGAAGGTCGTGAAACTCTTGCTTTTGGGTAGGGCAACTCCCCCCACTCTGGAACGACGACATACAATTGAACTCAATGCTGATTGCGGTGTGGTACAGGTGCCGGAGAGAGCGGAAAGTCGACAATATTGAAGCAGATGCGTCTGATATACACAAAGGATGGCTTCACGAAAAACGAGAAGGAGGAATGGCGGGTTATCATCTTCAACAACATCCTCGACGGCCTGCGAATGACAATTGACGCCATGGACGAGTTTGGTATCACATTCGAATTCGACAATACTACTGTAAGCACAAAATCTGGTCTGATCCTGTCTCTGCAGGAGGGAAGGATCGACTGAACAGCGGCACCTAACAATATCTCAGGCCCATCTCCCTGTCATAATGCAAGAAAAGGACCTTCGACCATACGAGCCAATACCAGTTGAATATCTGCGGGCCTTCAAGGACATGTGGAGAGACCCTGGAATACAAAAGGCCATCGAGAGAGGCAATGAATTTGCGCTCCATGATAATTTGAGCTAGTAGGTGTTGACTGTCTGCGAAGTGTTACAGAATGCTGACCAAACAAAATAGTTTCTTCCAAGACCTCGACCGATTATTCAACAAGGAATTCGTCCCCACCGATCAAGATGTACTGCGCGCAAGACTTCGGACAACCGGAATTACGGAGACAGTCTTCGATCTCGGCTCTCTGCAATACCGCATGTTTGACGTTGGTGGGCAAAGATCAGAAAGAAAGAAGTGGATTCATTGCTTCGAGAACGTTAATGCCTTGATGTTCTTAGTGGCAATCAGTGGATATGATCAATGTTTGGCAGAGGATAAGGATGGCGTAGGTCTTCGAAAGTTTTTTTGGTGGATAGTAGTACTAATTTTCACAGAACCAAATGCAGGAAGCGCTGATGCTGTGGGAATCAATTGCCAATTCTCACTGGTTCAAGAACTCAGCACTCATTCTCTTCCTCAACAAGATGGATCTTTTCAAGGCAAAGATCGCCATAAGCCCCATTACCAAATTCGGCTTCTCCGACTTCCAAGGCGACCCAAGAGACCCACAGCAGACAAGTAAATACTTTATGGACAAGTTCGTTGCTCTCAACCGAAGTCCTGGTCGAGAGGTCTACTCACATTTCACTAATGCCACCGATACCGATCTCCTGAAAGTCACCATGGCATCTGTTCAGGACATGATCATCCAAAAGAATCTGCAGAAGCTGATACTTTGAATGTCCGAATTCTGGAAGCCCGACTTAAATCATTCGAGGTTGGATACAGACCATGTACGCTTGCTCTCAATCAAGAACATAATCACCCGTCGTAATGACCCGACGGAACACCTCTCCGATACCCACCACCTCCCACCATCTGTTCGAGTCTACAAAAACCCTTTCTCTGTCTGTATATGACCGAAGCATATCTTCGTTTCTTGAAGCGTTTTAGCGCATTGGAGGATACCTACTCACCGATACTCCGGCGCCTTTTCTGCATGTAGCTTGGTTTTATTTCCTTTCCGGTGGCGTATTTGCAACATTCGATCTGGGTCACCAATCAGTCACATCCGAACCCATCCAAGCGTAGTGAATGGGATGGAGATGGATATTATGGACCCGCTACATTTCTTGACCGAGACTCCCTTTGGAGCTCGACCTGTATCCTACCACGACCTGTTTTTCCGGAACCCCGAGCGCAAGACCTGGGTTCCTTCTATACTCGAGAGAAAAGGGGATATCAAAAATGGAACAAGAACAAAACAAAGCAAGCGGACGATGAATATGTGTCAATAGAAATGAAGAACCTGAGATACCTCCACTTTCTAGCTTCTCCCAGAGTCGGCCTCCTGCTACCAACCCATCCCGTTTCCCCCTCTCAATCACACCAACAACCCAAACGCAAACCTCCCACACGTTTTTTCTATTCACCCACAGGCCCATTTATGAATCATAGCCCAGACCCAGACCCAGACCCCGTCCTGAGTGATCAGTGATAGGTCATCAACCAATCCAGCAATCACAATAATAATCATACTAACCAGTAGCAATCCAATCCATTTACAACACAATACAATACAATAAAAAGCACACTCGGACCTATGCCGTGTCATGTCACGACAAAAAAGCAAAAAAGTAAAAAGTAAACTTTACCCCTCCCCCTCCCGCCCATCCCAAAACACACAATGAGTCGCTCAAAACTCTCTCCTACTTTTTTTTCGTCTGTTCCCCACACACGCGCGTACACGCACACAGACGCATAGACGAAGACGCATATGTATAAATGGGTAGGTATGTAGGTAAACTTCAGGCGAAACAAAAAAAAAACAAAAAACAAAAAACACAAAAAAAGTAAAGTATTCTATGTAGATTGATTTTGATGCTATTTACAGTTCGCATTTTCGCTATGGGTTCTATTCTTGGGCTTTCTTAAATTAACTTAAGTTGCCAAGGTAAAGGTAGTGAAGTGGGTGCTGGTACAAGTACTGGGTGTGGATGAGAAGGAAGGCGGTTCTTTTCTTTTGGCGCTCAGCTGCCTTTTGGGGGAAGGGGAGGTCAGTTGGAGGAATAAAATTAGTCGATAGATACGCTTTTTGACTTCTTTACGTTTTTCATATTTTATGCTTTATGCTTTATGTTGTTTCTTGGGGGGGGGGGGGGGGGGGGGGTCTGTGGTACGTATTATACCGGACTGTACTGGGCGTATTGTATGTATGTATGCATAGAGAGAGAGGCCTTATTTATATCTTTTGACGGAGTTTGAATGAATACTTTTTCATATTTTTTTTTCTCTTCACTTTTAGCTTTTTCCCCTAAATGGATATTTGGAGAAGTCTTTTCTTTTAGTATTGGTAAGGTTATCTATTTAGGTACCCTAAAAGTAAATTACCTACCTACCTACTGTAGCTAAGTAAATACCTAGACTAGGTAATCTTCCAATGCCGCTGTCATAAGGTAAGGAAGTGGTGTGGGGGTTGGTTACTACTGGATGGAGGAGTCCAGTTTGATGAATTGTAAACTGCTACTTGGCCTCTGCCTTTCCCTTTCCCTCCTATCCTATCCTGTCCTATCATATCTACCTTCCCAACTCCCTCCTCCCACCAGCTATAATATGATCCAAAACCAAAAAAGGAAGAAGAAGAAAAGGTGAACACCACCCCGTCCCTCCCGTCTCTCCCGCAGCCCGCTTCTACTTCTGGGTTGGGCACTGTACATAGATTCTGGGTGGCTTGTTGTTCGTGCCCCGGCGTCCTCTTGGCGAATACAGTAAGTGTACCTCCGTGTTGAAAATTATGTGACAGGGCGGATGCAAGACGGGAGGGGAGATGGGGTGTCTTAGGCGCACCCGAACCCGACGCCACGGTTTTTGTTCTTTTGGTTTAGTTCTTGGACTGGACTGGACTGGACTGGGCGGGTGGATGGTTGGATATGAGTGTGGATACGATATTTGTGGGAGTTTGGAGACGGGTATTGATGGGGGTTTGGTAAGATTTTGCTAGAGTACGAGAAGAGAACCTACCCTCGCAATGACTACGAACAGAAAACCGCGCCGAACATGAGGAGGCCTCCTCCTCCTCCTTTAGAAAAAGTCTTTGAACGAAAACGAGGAGTAAGAAGATGAGGTGACTTCACGCGTTCTCTGACAGTCTAAACAACGTTCGCATTTCTAAACTTTCGATCTTGATCTGTGAATGTTTACAAGCTATCTCTCCACTTCTAACTTTGGCATTAATATTACGAGCAGGCGATATTACGAGCAGGCGATATTACGAGCAGGCGATATTACGAGCAGGCGATCTATAGACAATGTATGTATGTCCTGGAGGCTGGAGGATTGAGGCCCATACTACAAGTACGATAATACCTCTCAAAACAGACTTGGGGTCGTCCGAGGATCAAGCACGAAATAGAAATCGATTCGGCGTTTCTGGCTCGGGGTCGTTGACGCTAAACATCTCCCTGGGGAAGAGGATACTAAAAAGCACAATCGAATCAAGAGGCGTACGGATTGTGGGTCGATTGCGTGCCCTTGGGATGACTGGGGAGATTCACAAAAGCGTTCTTGTAAGATTACATGAACAAATTCCTCCTTTGAAGTAGTGTCGTACTATCCTGATGCACCAATACCATCCATCTACAAAACTGAACCCGACAGAGCTCACTACCGCCATCACAGAGCTGATCCTCACACAGAATCTCAAGTAATGAATCGCAGATATTCCACGACGCACATCATCTAGGTAACTCATGTTTATATCAGCATATTAATCTGGCGAATTCGAGGCGTTGGGGAGCAGTAAGTTAGGCTGCTGAGAAGCTACGGAACGAGTTGGATTGCTGTTTGGGGAAGATGGCAGAAGATGGCTGTGAGGGTGTGATGATGTGCGAAAGTTGAGTGTTAGACTTGTGGCTACTAAGCACCGAAGATGCGGGATGGTGAGATATTCCTGAGAGCAGGAGTTGGCGTTTGGAATTGCTGTATTATGGTTTGCGCGTGGTTTACTAGTCACGGGTGCTAACCTTCATTGCTGGTTCTGCGAGATGCCGTCGCGGTCCTTGCGCATCCAAGACATCGAAGTCTAGAATAGTTTAAATAATTGAAAGCAAAATCTGTGCCATGCTAGTTGCCCGTGGGACATCACTACCTATCATCACGCGCTTCCCTGTCAAAGTAAACAAAACCCCTCGCTTATTTCCACATGGCCAAGTGACTTTCCTCAAGTCCCCCCCAAGTCTAAGAACATCAAGACCACCCCTCTCCATCTCCTCTACCTTAAAATTTCACTTCCATAAGACCTCTCATTCCCAAGATTCTAACCATCTCACCCACAACTAAGAATTTCTCAAAACCACATCGTGAGATGAGATCTCAGATTCGGGTTATGAGAGCCCGCGTGAGAAGATTCATGAGATGAGATTTCTGCGATGTGCAACAAAACTTTGCTGCCGAGTTACGAGGACTGTGGTTGGCTCGGTTTGGAGAGGTGATGGGTGACTGGGTAAGTGGGATTGAGAAATTTGGTGAATGGGGAATAGGGAATAGGGAATTGGAGGGCAGGGAAGTTCAGCTTCAATGGGACGGGAATGGGATTGTTTTTAATGGGATATTTTAAACTGAATCATTATTTTCATGATTTCCTAGAAGATAGCTTAGACCGGCATTAATTTTCATTCCGGAATGGGATTAAGAGAAGGGAGCCCGAGCGGAAAGTCAGCTCGAGCTCAGCCTCGCTTAGCCGTTGTCGCAAGTAAACAAGACATATACTATTTACACCACTTCATTTGGCTCATAGAATGAGCTGTAACAATCGAGAGAGAAAAACTATTATACTATAATTAACGTAAGTCTCAAGCTCGAGTTTTTAACAAGCTAGGATATTTGCAGCTATTTTCTCCGCGAGCAGCCAGGTGGTTCCCCGTGAATGACCCGGCGGAAGCAAAGCAAATGCAGAAGCGTCCACGACTCGCATTGTCTTGGGCTTAATCCCCCATGCGTTTGAACCCACCACCGCCATCGAATGACATGTCTTCCAATATTCTAAGTCGACTTTGAGTGCGTTTCAAATTTCAACACTTTTGAATGCACAAATTGTCTATTCATACTGCCAGACACGGCTTGGATTCAATTAGCCACAAATGCCTCCTTTTAAGCATTTGAAGGTAGAAGATAGAGACATGGGCCCATCAGAAGCATCACAGCTCTAAGCATAAAATGAAAGAAGCATAAAGTTATCTTTGTGTCTGGAAATCCTCTCAATGTTATGCCCCCCCCCTTTTATTCTTTTCTTTTTTCAAAGTGACCAAGCATATTTAAAAATAGCAACAGATTTGGCCCATCGATTTTCGGTGGAGCCAGCGGCTCCCTGAGTTGAATGCCCACAGGAGACGATGACCTAGCATGATTGAGGAGGCAATTTTTACTCCATACGAATCAATCTTTCTCAGATTTTTTTTAACTAGGTGCATCGGGACCTTTCAGTTGCAAACCTTCATTCGAGAATGGTCCATACAGTTTATGAGACACAAAGGTCTTTGATACCGCTTATCCAGAGACTCCTTGGCCTGCCTCCTTCCTTACATAGGCTTCGACGTCCTCTGCCGTTTGGAAAGTGATCGGAACCGCCTGTGAGGAAAACCCTTCACATCCCAATAGTAAAGTCCCATTAACCACACTGTCGGGCTTCTCAACTACAAAGCGGTTGAAAGTAGCTAATGCGTCTTCCTTGAGATCAATCTGCCTCCCATTGAATGTACTGCCCATCCCGGTAAGTCCCTCAGGAGGATTTTGCTCGGAATTGGGAATGCATAACCTTGCAGGCAATGTTGTGTTCAGTAACGTTGAAAAAGAAAATATCTTTGTCGCGTTGCCCTCTTCAGCATTTTGGAAAACGTTGCCACTAGCTAGGACCGAGGATTCGGTATAAACTCCAAGGTTATACTGTAGATGGCCCTGGTACTCCCCAGCCGGTACATTTTCGTAAGTGAATAGGTTATTCAAAATGTAGTACGTTCCGAATCTCATGAGGGGGTTCCGTGAGTCTGAGTTGGTGAACCAGTTCCCGAAGAACATGAATCGCATCTTCCCTAGATCTCTTTCTCGTTCTTTCAAGCCGCCTCCCAGCAGCAGACTCTTGTGGTGATTCCCTACGATGTTGTGGGAGAATGTGATGTTGTCAGATCCATCTTCGCAATCCATGAGCCCATCGTAACGATCTACTTTGTAGCCCCAGATCAGCGGGTCTGGAGCGACTCGGGCTGGTCCGTCTTGAAGGGTGTTGCCATCAATCCAAAAGTTTGTAGATGTCACCAGAGACCTAGGATACATATAGTTAGCAACCGTTACAAGATCAAATTGTAAGATAAACAGATGTCTCTCAAATTCGGAAAGATTATGAAGAGAGGCAACAGCAGCTCCTCAATACTCACATTGCATCGTAGCGAGCATTCCAGGCGGTGTCAGGTGTGACATTCTCGGGAGCTGGGAAACAGTCTCGCGGAGGGATCAACTTTAGATTCCGGACTGGAAGAAAATCAGCTCTTTTTTTTTGCCGCCAAAGTACGAGTCAGAAGAGAATCTTACTTATGACATTATTGACTGTGTTGAAAATGAGACTGACACCATTCAACAAGGCGTTTTCATCAATTCCGATGAGTGTTAGGTCTGATTTTACATTGATTGATACCCATGCTTTCTGGCTGTTTTGTGCTTGTGGCCTCCATCCCTGTATCCAATTAGAACTGATGCATAAAGTCCTGGCAGTCTTCCAGGTGAGACCTGTATCCAGCCGCAGCAGGAAGTCGCTCTTACTCGACTAAGACTCGGGCCCAGACTCTCTTCTCCAATGAACCAGGACGAAGTAAGAAAGAGTACCCACGTTCATTTTCTTCAGTAAGGCTAGATATTCTACTGCGTTCATTCCCTCAATCGTCCCATTACTGTCCGCGGCCAGCTTGACACCATCCATGTAACTCGTATTCAAACTCATCACATATCTCGTCAAATTGAACTGCTTTGCCCCGCTATTATCAGTGAACCACTGGCAATCAGCATACGTGCTTCCGTTCGCCGCGTCTGAAGTGATTTGATGGCCGGTGATATTTCCCTTCACGTAAACAATGCGCGGGTAAGGAAGTGTGAGTGCTGTACGCAGATCTGGCATGTTATCCACCAGGAAAATTGAGGAAGAGTTCGTAGCTGATCCTCCTGTCGCGAGAGAGCCAAAGCTGAATGTCGATCGATTTGCTGGGAGGTTTGGCGCTGGTCCGGTGTAGACCGTCAACTCTGCTCGCGCGGCGCTTCCCATGAGCAAAGCCACCGCGGCCAATGGGCATACTAAAAGTAACATGGTGGTTGATAAAGAGTGACAAACGAGCGAAGATTCAAGATTATCATATTTGCAACGGACTTCCATATTTATGTTGGAGCTCAAAGGATATCTTCCGTCGACCACCCATCCCATCTGCCTCCCCTGAATAGCTTCGGTTAAATTACCTTAGAAACTTTATTAGACTGCAATGGTCTCAAGATTTTAAACTCCGATTGCACTCGGATGTCACGGATAATTCTCAATCGGAAAAAAACTTGTACACACATTCAAAAAGAATTGGATAGGAAAACACAGTATTGCGAAGTCTGTGGTGGACGTTGTTATTCCGGGCGAAAGATCATCGCGGGGTCAGAAGCCCCTCATCTGTCTGATTTATCCCGTGTAGATCTACCGTGTGGATCACATTGCTATAGCGCAGGGAAGATCTCGCCTACTTTAATTCAAGGCAACATCCAATGGCGGGTCAAGCGCAAGCATTTGTTTCAGAAACTGGCTTGTGAGGTAAAAAAAAATATCGCAGGATCTTCCCTGGCACTAGAGAGTCCACCTCGCTAAACCTAAGCGAAGATCTTAGGGGCTTCGTCCAAACAAAACAACGCAATTGAGTCGAGCTTCGAGTGGCTAGAAGAAAACCGTGACGATGGAGTTCCCCAAGTCGCCATTATTCTTAGTATTTAAAACTACACCCTGAGTCTAAACCTAGGCAATTTCATACTTAGAGACTAGGGTTAAGCAACCCAGTCTACTGCTCTCTCCGTAAACTAGCGCCCACACCACGTCTCATACCCACACCAAGTGCGATTTTGGACTGATGATGGGTATATAAAGCCACCATCGCCATAGATTCACCGTTGCAAGTTTTGAAAGCAAACACAAAGTAATCTAATTCCTGACGATCACCACTAAATCCGAATTGCATCCAATTGTTCTAAATTTAATGAATGTCACCTATCATGGCTACACTAATCGGAAGGAAATATACACCGACTTCCACTTCGCCGTGGAAAGAATACAATGCAGAAACCAACTCGATGATAATCGAGGAATTTGCTGCTGGCAAAGAGGAATGGCGTGTTGGACCAGAACACGTTCGTCCAGTACCCTTTCCAAATCTCTCATCAGACGAGTATAGGGAGGAATCTATGGAAGTTTTCTCAAAAAGCAAAGAAGAAATTATAAAGATGGTTGAAAGGTTTGGAATAGGGCATACCAGCATGGAATTGCGCCAGGTCTGACCAAAAAGATGCATCGCATAGAGCAAATTCCCTCAGACAGAGACATAGACTGAACGCGGTGCTGAGTAACCCAAATCAACCTTGCCGATTTCCGAGCCAAATCAAAATACTATTGAGAAGCACAGACAAATTTAGTATCCGCCTTCACATATGCTGGAGCTTTCCCCTTTTCTCTTCAAAGACCAATCACAATGAGTGCCTCATGTTGATACGTAGACAGAGATGACATGATCATGTGGACAATCCTTTCAACCACGAATCAGATGCCGTCATGAATCACGTTCGCTGATGATTAAAGTCTTGGGGATATATGTGATCCCGACGTCATCAAGCGCCAGCCTCAGAGAATGACATTTCCGAGATCGATCGGTGCAATTGTGCTTGCTTGACCACCTGCGGACAAAAGCAATAATAGCCATTCAGGGTGATTTGGCCCTGAAGCGCTGCTTTCCAATGTACATGTCGTTCCGTTAAAGTGAAAACCACCGCTCAAACTGTCGGGTAGTTTGTGATGTCAACATGCTGGAGGTACCTTGACGTATCACGGTTTCTGGGATTTGAAGGATGCCAGACTCTAGTCCCAATCAGCCGCCACAGATTTGTGTTTCTTACTGTTTCTTTGGCGTTCGTAGGTAGGTATTTCCCCGGCCTGGTGCTGCTTCCGAGAGGGTTTCGGTTGTGGTCACCGCAACCGAGGACGAGCCAGGCGACTCTGAGTATATTTCAGAACATGAGGAGCGGAGAAATTTGAGGAGGCTTATTACTTCTAGGGAGTGGCTCAGGAGTTTGGGCACATGAAAGTATTGCAAATCCATGGGAGAGAGTTGGTGCCCAAGGTACTCGGCCAGCCAAGATTTGGACATAGCCACCAAGATGTTGAGCCATCTGAATCAACCCGATAGAATGATCTCATATCGCCAAACAAGATGTAAACTTCCTCATGACGCCACAGACTTCATGATATTGCTTGCCACATGCAACTCCGATCTTTAGGAACTAGGCTATGGGAACTAGTCTGTCTCTAGAGTCACCTCTGTGCCAGATGCCAGGATTCTACTCAAACTTCAACTTTTTCTTATTTTTCAGGTCTTTCCTCTGCTTCAACCAGGAATGATGTCATTTCTCTCAAGAACATGTGTCCCTTTGATCACCTTATTAATATTTAGGCTTAGTTTTGAATTTGCTGTGTCTCTCAAAATCGTTAAGAACTGAATTCAATTTTCACATCTACCACCCAAAAGTGAACCTAATTTTGCCGCAGCGAGTTTGCTGTCAGAGACCGAGGGACTAGAACAGCCACTTGATCGTACTGTGATCCGTCTGTAATCGGGGAATCTCTGAGGGGATTTCGCTTGGAACAAAGCGAAGACTAAAACAATACATGTACCCCGCAACTACTCTGATCAAAAGTCAAAGTCAGAAATATTGTTCTGCGACGTCACATTTCACATATTCCCGGCCCAACCGTTAACCGACTGCCGACTGCCAGCCGAGGGGCTATCCAACTGAGGACGGCATGATGGTCAGCAACAGCTTGTGGCTTAGGTATTGCTTACTCCAGTTGCGGTTAAATCCCGTCTTTAGATCTGCAGATCATAGATCTACCGCCTCTGGTGGCTGAAAACCATCGACCGGCAGTAGTCGACTCCACAGAATAAGAACGACGATTCTCCGCTGATCTCGCTCATAAAAGGTTAGAACTCTGTCAATCAACTCCCACGATCTAGCACTACCCCGCGTTCTAACTCTATGTCTACTACAGTACTGTTGGGAGCGGTGCGAGTCGCACTGCGGCATACTCCAGCGTATACACACCGTTGAAGCATATCCAATTGTCTGTCGAGCGAAGAGAGATCAGCTTCAACTACTACAGATAACGTGTAGTTTGGGCCAAGATTTGAGATAATGCAGGTCTACGGAGATGTTCAAGTGCTTAACAGCGCTTAAAAGCGAGGAATAGATTATATAGAGAGCTGCCCCCGGATGAATGAATTGCATAGCATTTTGATTCTTCCTCATGTCATCACTTCTTATTCATTCAGATAATCAATATGCGCAAAACACTTCAAACCCTTGTTTTGGCTCTGCCGTTGGTTACAGCATGGCCTGCGGTCATGGAAGCTGTTCAGAACGGAGAGAATCTTGAGGCTTCCCAAAAACGACAAGCTGTCTTTCCAAATGTGCCACCTCCGAAGTTCACAACTGGTCGCGATAATTGTGGTTCTTACGGCAAATGTACCGTCTTCAATGCTCAAGACCAATTTGTCGATGTGAGACCTGGCAGTGGCCATGAGTTCCAAGCTCCAGGAGCAAATGACAAGCGGTAGGTGGCCATTGAGGAACCTTCGTTCTTTCTTCTCAATGCCGAGATACATACCACTCAGACATCTCAGTACATCTTCAAAATAGCAGTTGCTGACTCCTTCTAGTGGACAATGTCCTGGCCTCAACGCGGCAGCCAACCACGGCTTTCTACCACACAATGGAATTGCAACCACCCAACAAAGTAAGCCATATCTTGATACCAATCTTTTGACACTTATGTGCGACGCTGACATCGAGAAACAGCAATTGACGGACTCGGAGCGGCCTACAGCATGTCTCCAGAACTCGCGTTGGCATTGGCAGTTATTTCAATCGCAATCTCTGGTGATCCAATCGCTGGAAAATGGTCCATTGGTGGTAGCTTCCCTGGTACTCTTGGTTTACTGGGTACACCGACCGGTATTGTTGGCACTCATAACAGATACGAAGGAAATGCTTCCATCGTGAGAGTACGTTGCTCGGTTATGGCCGTTATAAATAACATGAGCTGACAGATAACTAGGGTGATGCATACATGAACGGCGGCAATGTCGGAGTATTTGAGATGCACAGATGGGAACGTCTTTATAGCCTCGCGGCATCCGAGGGTGGCCTGACCCACGACAAGGTTGCGTCTCAAGCCTACTACACAGCGGAGTATTCCATTAAGAATAATCCATACTATTTCTCGAATCCCTTCTCTGGTCTCGTCGCTCCGGATGCACACAACTTCGTCGTCCATCTCATGTCAAATCGCTCCGCAGACAACATGGGTGGCGTGCTAAACGGTGAGGTCCTCAAGTCTTTCTTTGCTGTCACGGGAACTCCAGGCAATTTCGTGCACAACAGAGGCATGGAAAGAATCCCAGACAACTGGTACAAGAGACCAACTTCGCAGCCTATGAACACCGTCGATACTAACGTGGATACTGTCATTAACAAACGGAATGTATCCTGGCATCATCCGATTTAGCGGTAACACTGGCACAGTCAACTCATTCGTCGGCGTGGATACCGGAGATCTCACAGGAGGTGTCTTCAACGGAGCTAGCTTGCTCGAAGGCAACAGCCTTTCCTGCTTCTTCTTCCAAGCCACCATGGCTGGCCTGGCCGATGCTGCAATCCCTGTCCTTGAACCCATTGGTCAGGTCCTTGATTTATTGAGCAAAAACCTGGGTCCACAAATCCAGGGACACAATTGCCCACAACTCTCGAACTTCAACAATGGCTTATAAAAGTCTAGATGTATTTAGTATCGAGTATTTTGTTGCTCATACGATCTCAATCGCATGCAAATATCCATAATTGGTGTTTCTCATCCGTCTCTTTGACTTGAAGAAATGATAGCGATAACTCTCAATCTGAATATCAACATTTCGTTAACGTGATCCTACATATCTAAATGAATCCCCCCCTCGCATTTTCTAAACACTGCATTTGGCAGACAAGCGGCCACGTAACGTTCCAGCACACAAGCCGTGTTGACAACCATAAAATAGCTGAACCCCCTCAATACCCCACATCATTCGGTTCCAGCCCTAACATCCGGTGGCCAACTTGCTGTTCTCGACAAAATCCTTTACGGATCCCTGTTTGTGTTCTTCCTGAGTAATGGTGGCGGGCTCTCAACATATCTCTTTGTGTCCTTCAGCCTCCCAGTCAGCTTTCATTACGTGTGTGCTATACCCTCTGTCGAACAATATATTCAGTTTTCGCGGGACTTTCCACTTGCAGCTTGAGAACCAGATCTACCGAACATCCGTGAAAGAAAGCCTGTGGGTACTTGTATAGTATGCATAGTTCAAGGCGATTCAGCATGCTTAACCCTTCTTCTGCCGCTTCCTTTCCCCCTACACCTCTAGCAATGCCTACGGTGAGCAACCCCTCCCGCAGCAACAGTTTTGCGCAAGCTATGCCGCACCACCACTGGCACCGAAAATCTAATATCTAGCGAGCCTCAAGTGACGAATGGGATATTGAAGATCGTCAATCCAAGCCGAGTACACTACGGCTGAGATGCTCAGATGGACTGTTGACTAGCCTGCTCCCGTTCAGTGGAGTCCGATCCAAGGGATAATGAGTTTCTGGGCATTTTTTTTTTAAAACAATTAAATCATGGTATGGAGGATTGGATGCGAGTGTGGGAAATCCCATGAGGAAAATGAGGGGGTGTGCATGTTGAACTTCTAGCCGAATCTACCTATGTTATGTGACGTCCTCTAGAAGCCTATGGAGCTTGCAGTTCATCAGTAATAGGGTGTTTAAGGTACTTCTGAGCTAGTTCTACCAATGTGATAGCAGCACTGATGCGATTAGAGAGCTAAAAGCGGAACAAGCAGGCCGTAGATGGGAGCTTGAGCGGAATTGCTGCGAAACAAGGATTTGTCGAATTGGAGGGGGCTTGAAGCACTCGAACGCTAGATTAGAAGGATTTGCAGTGTGTGATGTCGTCTGAACTTTGGAAAATGGATTGGCTGGGAGCTAACAAGATATAATTCTTAGACTAGAGTAGAAAGCTGTCTTACTAGATCTTCTCGATAAAACAAGAGGGGCCATCTAAAGCTCATTAGAGTACGGACTCGAAGTCTAGAATCTGAACATGACGCGTCATGGCTATTGAAAGAAGTGAAGGTGGGGATGTCAGACTGTAATGATTTGATTTGTATGGGCGTCAACTCAAGCCAGTGTTCTCAAGTGCTCGCCAGTGCCGTGCCGTCAGCCCTGTCACTGTTTAACGGCTTAACATTGCTTTAATTCGGGATCCGGGAGACGTTGACTTTTGACTTTAAGCAACAAATCCCAGGGATCAGGCTTCTCAGAAGTTGACAATGAAAATGAAAATTATGCTAATGCGAAGCGTGAGTTTACAAATCAATGCTAAACCTCAAAAGCAGCCTGGAAGAGACAGTGCAATTATAGATGCTGTTCGAAAAGTTCAACTGGTTCGAAGAATGACCATTTGTTGAAGTACCAGTACAGTATTAATACAATATGCCTCCTTGCTTTTGCACACAAGGTATGGCATGAAAAACGGAATCTAATGCAAAACACCACAAGCAAGAAAACAACACCCTCCCAATGTCAAAAACAAAGAAAAACAAATCGTATCAAACAAGCTGCCTTTGACATCTTCTTGATATCGTACTGTCTTCAGCCAAGATGTTCGCACTTGAAACAATCGTCATCTGGGGAATGTGATTGAATTTTTTCGAGGAGGATTGTTGAGCAGCGATTTAACTTCGTAAGTCCGGCAAGACTTGCCAAGATCAGCGTGGCACGTTGCTTCAGGTAAGACCGACAATACCCCCCACGGAAGCAATTAGATTGAATTTCGTTCGATTCGAAGGTAATATCGACTATCCGACATAATAATGCTGGCCTAGAATGATTCCTATATTCTTTCACCTAAAACTATCCATTGTTTGTGCCCCTATGCGAGTTGCTAATCTACAATTTCCGAAATCATCTATCTTGCGTCAGAAGACAACTTGACTTGAACAATAACTCAATCCTGATACTCTAGCTAACAATTAATATGTGTCATCAGATGCATGATTTATTTTAGTATTTCTATCTCGGTACCGTTTGCGAGTCTGAAGCTCTACATAATTGTTGACGTTGCTAAAGCAGGAGCTCGCTTAGCGCCAGCCCTGAAGAGGGTAAACACAACATTTAAAGGCAACTACCGATCCGGAGGTTGACAACAAATTCTCCTTAAGGTCCCCATTAATAATTGTGGCGTTGTCCTCCCGCACGCACTGCTGTAACGTGCATACCGCAGCACCATAGCCGCGGCACCTCCAGGTGTTTTGCGAGTTAAGTGTACCGCAGTCAGACAGCGGTTCCCTGGTCGTGATATTAATTTTCGCGTCCGAATTACTCGTTTTACCCCCCAAAACGACGGTTTTGAACACCGTTTTTTGTTTCTGGAGGAATGATGTGAGGGCAAGGAGTTGCTCAGTGTCGAAAAAGTTGAAAGTCGTGTTTGGCCACAGAACTTTTCCGGCTCCAGTTTCAATCGCGAGGCTGATATTAGATTCAATCCAGTACCTTCGGGGCAAATTCCAAAGCTTTTACGTGATATAGCTAATATGGGAATACATGTCGTGTTGAATATAATGCTCGAAGTTCAATCCCCACAGGTATTGCAGTAGCCCAGAGTTGCATATGGTTCTGAAAAAGTACAGCTGCCAGTTGGATAATCCCATGACATGAAGGTACTTGGTGTATATGCGATTGAACTCAAAGTCGAGTCGAGCTATCATAGGGGAACGGCCATTAACAATTTGATCCTCGGTTATGTTGTTAATTCGGGGTATGGTAGCGCTCTGCTTTCATCCAAGATACTGCATCCATAAACTGAAGTAAGCAGTTGTACCAAAGGATCAATTTTGATAGATAGAATCAAAACTGTGCCTCCAAACGACGTCAACGGCTGTCGAATATTTTGTTCCTTGAACAACTGCAGCGCGCCCCAAGGGTTCTGTGCTGCATTTTGATATCTAATGAATTCGTAGAGTGACCGGTTGGACCAATACCAGGTCCATTGAAGCTGACCAATTCCAGAAGCCACCGCCAATGCGAGGCAACCCTTGAATATCAAAGCGTAGATGGAAATAATAGCGTTGACTGATATCCGAAAAGGCCATGGGGGAGAGGCTCCCGCATGAGTGAAAACGGTTGCAAGACTGCACAAAGGAGTTGCTATCACAAAGAAACAAGCAACGGCCTCCCACTTCCAATGTTGCCAGTACCATAAAAGTCCATAGTCATTGGGAGAAAATTCAGAGTCTAGATCCGAAGTGTGACTGCTAGCAGCGATGGAAAGTCCTGAGAGAGGTTTGTGAGAAATGGAGCAGGCTGAAGACAATTGCGGAGTAGCGTTGGATCCAAACGTTGATAGTTGAATTTCATCTGTACATAGAGAGAGAGACGATGCTGCAATTTCGCGGTAGGTGAAGGGCGTGTCAGACTGATGTCCTCGCTAAGGAAATCTTCTTGAAGCAGAAACCGTTGACTGCTGGACCGACTTGGTGATCGTAAACCAGCCATAATAACAAAATCTATAATAACCACTTTCAGGCGAGCAGAAAAAATAGGCCTATTCGAGAATTGGGTCGGTTTAGAGGGAAGAAAGAAGTGGGGGAGGGAGTGAACAAGATGTCATCTCACCTACTGTATACATTCAGGCTAAGTACTCTCGCGGTACTGCATACCCTCGATAACCGTGGGTTTCGCCTCACTGCGACCGCCCGGTTTAGACTGCTCTCAATCAGGCTCAATCGTGATGCAGACCATTTACCCATGCAGTGATACTTCAACAAGGGTTTGGCTACCCTGGTACACTGGGAGCGGCCGCCTTGATAAATCTTTTTCTACCCGAGCCTTGTGTTTACATTTCTGTTTGTAAGAGCAACTCCGAAGACTTGTCAGCATTTCATTTATCTGATGGCTAGTTTTACTTCACAGTTTATGTTATAAAGTTGTGGGAAGGATGGTAAAATCATTAGAGGGAATGAATCCCTGTTCGACGCTAGCCGTTTCCGGATGCCTGCTACCTATTTCCAACAACAACCAACAAATCTTCCCATCAGCACGAGGTAATCTCCATCCGGCTTTGAGTATAACCTCAACAGCACTTTCAATTGAGAGCATTCCACCGATTATTGACTCTTAATCTCTTCATTAAACTCACGAATCATTACCAACCTGACAATGTGGCTCCTCGAAGCATTCCTCCACTCCCCACCAATCTCCCGGTACCTCCAACTCCTCTCCCCTCAACCTCATGTCTCCCAACTGACACAAACCTAGAAACCTAGCCGCCATGTCATTCATCTTCTCCCTTCTCATCTACACCGGTATCCTAGACTACGAGCCCTTCCACCTTTCCCTCCCCGCTCTCATCCAGCTACCCCCTGAAATATGGAGACTCTTCACATCCCTCCTTATCACGGGACCAGGTCTCGCCCTTATCCTCGATGTGTATTTCTGTGAGTTCCCTGCCGTATTGAAGAGTCTTTGGCACGAGTTGGAACTGATATGGTACAGTGTATGTGTACGGCGCTAAGCTTGAGATTGCATCACCAAGATTTTCGCAGAGGGCGGATTTTGTGACTTATTTATGTTTCAGCTGTGGAATTATCTTGGTAAGCCTATTTCCTAAAAGAAATTTTATACGTCCTGTACACTCTTCACCTCATCTCTCTCTCATATGAGAATCCTAAATTTCAGGCTTCAAAAGCATGATCACGTGAAACGTCCTTACCCTCCCTTCTTTGTGGCCAAACCTCCCACAACGAAATGTACAACTAATCTAACAAAAACCCCAGATCCTGAATCTATTCATCACATCCGGCCAAGCCCTAGCCTCCCCCCTTGTATTATCATTCATAACCACCTCCGTCCGGGATACCTGGGACCAACCCATAACCCTCTTCATCCTCACCATGCCCTGCCAATACCTACCCTACGCCTTCCTGCTCTTAACACTCATCCTCGCCGGTCCACAAGCAGCTCTAATCCAAGGCACCGGTCTCGCAGCAGCTCATCTCTACGATCTGCTCACGGGCTTATACCCCAGTTCAGGGATCGAGAGGAATTTTCTGCCTACACCCACGTGGCTGATGAAGGTGTTTGGGACGCAGGATGTGGTTAGTAGACCGTATGGGACGGTTGTTACGGGAGCGACGGGGAAGGCGGCTTGGGGGTTGGATTTGTCGTGGAAGAGGTTTGGGCCGGGGAGAACGCTGGGTGGAGAGGGTGCTGGTGCGGAAGCGGAGAGGCCGAAGGGGCTAGTGCTGGCTGCTATTGTGATGGGTGTTTTTCTGGTCGTGTGTGGGATATCTGGGTACTTATTCGTGTATGGTACTCCTGGCTGGGCTTCTGGCGTGGATAGTGGACAGTTGCCTGGTGGTACCCTCGCATGTTGGGGACGGAACTGTCATTCCTTGAGCCTGGAAATACGGATTTTCTGAAGCGAAACAGAGGGAACAGGAAAGAAGAACAGAATGACAAGAAGATGGGTTATATTGGGGGAAAGCCCTGGGAAATATTCTCGACTTCAGACAGGACTCTGCGTACTTAGATCCCCACCACTGTTTCTGAGCACGCCTGTCCCGAAAACCCTTCTCTTCCCATTTATACTACCATTACCGCTCTCACCAGCACTTCCAGGAGGCAGTCCCGTTGAGCTACCCGCCGTTGATAGACCTCTTCCCTCAATAACCGCTCCATGTACACTTGCGTCACCATTCGACTGACCCGTACCCATCCCAGCCCTCGATCCCGTTCTCCCAGGAACGCCACCATTCGCTTCACTCGCTCGCCTCTGTCTATCTAACTCTTTTGCTTTGTCCCATTCCTCCTTCAACTTCGCTCTATCTTTCCTCCCGTATATCCACCTCACAGCCTCGTTTTTCAACCCGTAGAAACCATCACTCTTGTGACCCTTCGGCCTCTCCGTCCGCTTGCCAAGTTTGTTAGCAATGCGGAGACAGGTGAGCCAGAGGTGTCGAGCATAGGAGTATTCGTAGATGAAGGCCCAGGAGACGGATCCGACGAAGTAGAGAAAGCTTCGGAAGAATGTACCGAAGGCGAGAGTAAAGGAGATGATGATTACGCCTACCGATACGGGGACTTGAGATGCATGAGTTAGCAATCAATGTAAGCTGGAGACTGGAGAGTGGCGAGATTAAGGCTAAGAATGAGCAGAGAAGGAGAGATGAGCTCACAGAGTAGTTTGAAAATATGCTTCAAACTCATAGTCGGATTCCCGTTCGCATCTGCAAGATCCTTCGTGTTCATCCCAAACACCGAGCTCATAAACGATAATGGCAGGAAAATAATCGTGACAATTGTAAACAACATGATGGATCTTCCCTGGGTAACACTTTCATCTGCGCGTTTCAGCGCGTATTTGGCTTCGATGATACTCGCTTGTTGTTGCTTGAGGCTGAGGAGATCTTTGAGCTGCTTCGAATTAGTATTCAACTAGACGGTTTCAGAGTTAAGCAGAAAAGCCTACTTGGTCTGAGACATAAACAGTACTGTGCTCTAATTTCTGTAGCTCTGCGAGGCGACTCGAGATCTCATGGCCAACATCCTGCGCGAGCTGGATCGTACTTTCTGGAATGGAAATCGTAGTTCGGGAACCCGAATCAGCTGTTTCTTTTGCTACTGTGGCTCTATCTGACGTTTGTGGCTGGTTTGCAACTGCTCCACTGTTTTGAATAGCCGGGTCGAGGGATGGTGCAGTTGCTGGTGTCCCATTCGAAGTGACCTGCTCATGCTGGGCAGCTTCATCAATCACAAGACTCTCAGCCACTCCATTCCCATCCATGTTATCAGTCAAAACGGAGGTTCTATGTGGATCAGTCACATAAACCTTATCATCCTCCTCCTTTTTAAATCTTTTCTCCAACAGTTTCTGCACCTCAACCATAACATCCAACATCTTCACTTCCGCCGTCTTCTTCTTCTCCTCTTTTTCTCTCAGATTCTTGAGGTGGTTTGTAAACTGATCGACGACGTGGAGCTGTTCATTGAAGATGTGGGACATCATGCGTAACTCTTCGATAATGTCGTGTGTCTCGCGTAACAATTCGCCTTCGGGATTGATGTTGAGGTATTTGCGGGCCGTGGCTTCAAAGTCGGCTTGCTGATGGTCGCTTGAGCTCAGCTTATGAAGTTGTCGCCAAAATGACTCGAACGAGATACATTTCATTCCAGACTATGGATTGCGGACTTAGCTGCTAGCTTTGGTACAAGGCTGGGCGACACTTACAACGTGACTCAAGGCGTTGGAGAAAATATCGAGGATTTCGGGCCGCTCGTCCACTGGCTTTGTTCGGTCGAAGAACACGGTTGAACATTGATTCATGATCAATAGAGCCATATCGTAGACTGACTGAATCTCCCCTTCCCGCAGGTGATCAAGGCGGGCACGGATACCTTTGTGGACACCTGACCAGTCGGGCTTGTTTCGACCCCATCGTCTTGGAAAGCTGGATATGATAGTATCTGCCTAGTTAGAATTACTTGTAGTCAAGATCATGTGTAACTTACTATCGTCAAGAATGTACAGCCACAATTGATCAACCATGATGACACGTGAAGTCCTCAATATATTCTTCCCTCGCTTGGTTTCCCGGTAAACGACTTGGTCTTCGTCCCTTCCATCTGTATTCTGGAGTTTCCAGTAGTACGACTGATCTAGCGTTCTTCTTGCGTGTAAAGGTGGATCTTTATGCAGATGGTCTCGTAATATCCTGACATCAGGTTCGATATCAAGTGCATCGTATATCTTGGCGATCTGCAACAAGTATTCTCCTAGCTCCCCTCTTTTATTCGGCTCCTTGGACATTTTAGGCTTCACTTTTTTCTGTGCCGCTTCTTCTAGCGAGAGGAAGTCGGTCAGTTGCCGGGCGTGTTTGAGATAGAGTTCCTCAGCAGACTTTGCGAGTTCTTCTCGTAGACTCTCGGTAACATGTGGCCGATCGCGATGGTATTCTTCGGTTATCTCTTTCATGATGTCGGTCATCTTCTTCCGTCTTCGATGAGTCTCCCAGTGTAAATAAGGCATCTAGAAGCTTTTAGAAGTCTAGTATTTTTTGGGTTCGTGGTCATCATATACGTACGAAAATAACAAAGTTCTTGCTTCCAGTGATGGACTCGGAACTGCAAGCCGTGTCTGCAGGCATCAGAGACATGTCTCGGTGGACTGTGTAACAGCATACCTGGAGTAATAAGAGAGCAATGTGATCTCATATGACGAGCATGAATTGGGTCCTGCGGCGAAAAGGCACAGAGTCAGTCACGGGTGGGAGTGGGGGACCCGAGCCAAAATATTCAGCTGAATCCCAATAGTCTCGATGGCCTTCCACGTCCAACAAGGAACAATGATCTCTTGCGGTAATGGAAACTTACGTATATACCGCCATGCTGCAAAGATGTCCAAAACTGACGACAAAGCAAGTTAGACGACTTCTCGCAGTACTTGTCATGCTTCCGGTAGTTGAACTCTCCTGGAGTATTCTCGCCATTATATCTGGCGATGGCTTCCTAGTGGTCGGTCAACGATGATCCTAGAGTTCTGTTCCAAGAAGAGATGTCTTACCTCAATCCAGTGCATGTTGTTTGCTGGAAAATGAAAGTACCGAATTGTGTTTGGCTTGCACTTCTCAGTCAAGGGGTTCGTATCACTCGCCAGGAGAATTTCAGACAAGGGGTACCTATCCGTGCTATAGCTCATGTACGACGAAGGACATGATGTATCCGATTGTTTCAATGTTATCTTGTGAACACTAATCCCGTAGCTATCCTTAGGGTGCTCAAATTTGCGACTCGTGTCAATTGTTTCGCGAGGTTCCGACGAAGGTCGCTTGGGCTTCTCTTTCTTCGGCTCGAATCGCTTGGCTACCTTCTCAACGAGGTACGTTAAAGGGTCCTTGGCTAGTGCTGCGGCTTCCTCCTCTGCTTTCTTAGCATCTTTCAAGATCTTTGGTAACTCGAGGTCGGCTGGTTTTGGCCACCCCGAAACAGCCGTGAGGATCTTCTTCTCCAGATCAATACGTCGGTCGCTATCTTCTTTCGTCTTGAACTTTTTCGACGCAATCAACTTGGTTACTCTAGCTTCAATTTGGTTGAAATTATCTTTACATGTGTCGATAGCATGCCTCCTCCACTTCATGAAAGTTAGCCCCCATTTGGTGACAGTCAAAGATATATGAGAATAGGCAGAGTCGTAAATCTTGAGATGGTAGAGATGAGGAACGTCAACGGTGTACACACCATCGCTTTTCGGTACTCGAATAGCTCGATATCTGGCTTGTTTCGATCCGTTTCCTCAAAGCCTTCCCTGAGCTTGTCAATTCTCGTGATCTCTCGTCGGATTCTCCCTCGTTGAGGCTTTTCGTAGCCGGCCTCTAGCGCAGGACGATCGGCGTAACGACATCGGAAGAAATTGACCAAGCATTCGTCCTGGAGCTGCTCAGGGATCTCATCCGGTACGAAATCTTCTCCCTTGTAGCCTTCGGCTGGAGTGACATTTATCTCCGGATTGCTGGATGCCATACTCTGTGATGTTGTGACTGAATCCAATTTCAGAGAAGAAGACTCGGAGCACAGCTCATTTATCGGCATTTGGTCCTTCAGCCCCATCAAGTCGCTCTTCCCAATCCACTCCAATGAGCTTCTTATCAACGCCAAATAAGAGAGAAGTGCGGCTCATTTGACTGAATGGGCACACCCCGAGCAACTGTCCCGCTCAAGAGTCGGCCATTGACGAATAGAAACCAGAACCTACACACCAATTACCTGGCCGCTTGGGGACCTCCGGCGTCGTATAGACGTGTAACAGGTTCGATTGGTGAGATTGATTGTGTGGTATGACTGCATTGCAGTTTCTGGGGGCTATATGCAGTGTATGGCTTCAGCTGACGGCCTGCAGTGTGGTGACAGGGTGTGCCACAACATGGAGGAAATTGGGCTGCGTGAAGCCGAGTGGGAGTAGGAACAGATGAACGCGTGGAATAATTAATGTCGTTGAGTACAGCATCAAAGCATGACCGGTAAAGGCAAACAAACTCAAGAAGTAAGGAGACAGAGGCCAAGCAGAACTTAAATCAGAGGAGGAGTGGGCAAGGCTGGAGAAATTCGGCTTCCCCGCCTCACCTGCAGCTTCCACGTCAGGTCACCCACAAGAGGAGCTAGAAAAACAGCTAAAAGCCATCAGAAAACGCCATGAGATCGAAATCCGCAAAACAAATGCGAGGAGTCATGTATGGACAGCTCTCGCGGCATGGAACTGAAACATCACCACTGATGAGAAGTCCGGCTTTGGACTGCAGAAGTGAGAAAGAGCCATCGAGCATAACTCTCGATGGTTGGAGGCGTGGAAGGAGTTAGGAATTTCGTCAGACTGACTGTGTTTTGGAGAACTGAATATGCAAAATGAAATTATGGCAAGATAATCAACACCGACTAGGTGGTGAAGTAAGTAAATCTCCGGAGCATCAGCACTTCACCATCTCGATCCTCGCGGAAGGACTCCCACACATAATGGACATCTCACTCATACGCTATGAATCTTTTGCTAATGCAATTATGTGGCAATTCTCGGTAAGGGGATTCCAAGTTGACAGTGCCAGCCCGTTTCGAAGTTCGAGGGATCTTTTGCTGTTCTTGTTTCGAGTCGAATTGAAAGGTGGCGAGCCGACCTCAAATCCACAACCCTACAACCCCGTCATATTATATAAATAGCATGTATTTGGCCTAATATAAGAGCGAAACTCTGACGATGTTCAGCTTGTAAGTTCAAATCTTATCTAGAGCAATTTAAAAGCAGTGACGGAATTGTACCGTAATGCATCATGTGCTCTGTTTGCCTCCTTATACCGATTTGTAGAAAGCTTTTCGGGTTCTTGTGGTAATGTCGGTTGCAACTGGACGAGAGTGAAAGATAAGAAGTGGACGTTTAGTTGTTCCTGAAATGACTGCACAATCATGGTTTGAACATCGCATTTCATTCTTATCTCCCCTCGCCACGCAGAAGTCAGCTACTTTGACATTTCAAGCTGGCAAAAAACTCCCCATGAGCATGCTGCAATGCTTTCAAAAAAAGTCTTCACGACCCTAAATGCATTAACCTGGCCCAAAAACGCCTTTGCCTGCCATGCAACATGGATCCAAGCTTCCCTCCTTGATTTCGTATCCTCAATTGAAACTTTCTTCCGCCTATACAGATTGCACATAATTCGCAGGTACGCTCTTCACCACTCCTCCTTTCTCAACCTCTGCCCAGCCATCACCAGGGTCTTCTTTGATGAGCACGAATCTTTCGCCTTCGGCCATGCTGTGCTCGGCGTCGCTTCCAGCTGTGTACTCATAGAGTGCTTCGACGTATTTGAGTTTCTTTGCTCCGCGTTTGGGAGCCACGGCTGGCCCTTGCTTTTTGGTTACGCTGCCTGAGATGGAAGAGCCCGAGTTAGAGTAGATGGATGAAGGTCTTAGTGTTGGCGCGAGGATCTCGACATAGGCCGTTGGGACGAGACCTTCTTTGAAGCCTGCTTTGACTTTGATCCATCCTCCGTCTGATTGTGTTAGTGATGTCAAAAGATGGAATAGATGAAACGTACCATCTGGCTCTAAAATAGTGACCTCTTTCCCCTCGGAAACAGTGACTTCGCCGTCGCCGTTCGCATCGTAGCCGTAGAGCATCTTGCCTCTTTGCTCGTTTGAAGAAGTTGGATTTGAACCATTGGTATGAGGCGCACTTCCTGGCAGCTCGCTGATGTATGCAGCTGGAGGCGGTGCCACCACCCTGTTCTTCCTCAAAGTAGTTGGCCCACTGACACTGAGACTATGAGGCCTATCAGGCGGTGTTTCTTCCGCTGGAGATCTTGGTCCACTTCCAGAAACCGATCGATTTGCGCTCGCAGCATATCCGGAGCTCAACGAGTTCATAGTGTTGGAACGGCTCATTGTGGGCAGTTCGGAGACGCCATCCTTAGCGGCTCCAGTTGGGCTCTTGAGTGAGTTGGCTTGCTCTTGACGCTCGGCCTTCAACTTCTTCCTTTCATCTTTTGTTTGTTCCCCTGGACATTCCGCTGGGACCTTCATTTCACATTTGCTGTGACATGTATACCCACAGTCCCTGCAGTCGAAGCCCTTTGCTGACAAACCCCAGATACGCTCTCCACAGAGATCGCAATTCGTGGGTATCTTGAAAGTCTGGGACTTGAAATTGTGACTTTTTGCCCCAACAGTTACATCTCCAACAGCCAGGGTGATAGTCACCGTTTCGACTTCGGCAGTAAGTCTTTTATGATCGACTTGATGAAGGTCCTCCTGCATGGCGAACAATGCTCTCACAATTTCTACTTCATCTCTCTTGTCTTTGCCTTCTCTGATCAGCTGCTTTACTTTCCTCACGCCTTCAACTTCTCTCCGTTTCTTGTCAACCTCTCGTCTAAGATCACCCAACTGAGACTTGGACTTTCCCAACACATTTCGAAGGAACACCTTTGCTGTATCGTCTACTACCATGGCATCGTCATCGTGCCAAACTGGACTTGGCTCAAAAGCTTTGTCCGGAGGATCTTGCCATGGCCCGGCATTATGTCTAGCAAACATCATGGAATCTAAGGGAGGTTGATTGCGTGGTATCTCCTGTGAGAGATGAGTAACGAAGTCGGTACTTCGTTTCAGCATGCCATTTTCAAGTTGCGCAGCAAGTGCCCAAATTCCATTGAGCTTTGTTGTCCTCGATTCAGAAAGGTCCTGCATGCTGTCCAAGAGATCCGGTATGTATTCGTGGTAGTATTTCTCCTTCTGCTTGTTTGTGACATTGATTGCGATCAAATAGCTGTTCTTGACATTGTGCATGTCAAGAATCTGCTGCTGGTATGCATTCTGGGCTTTCGATTTCGAATAGTCAAAAGCCGACTCAGATTTCTTCCGTTTGTTCTCAACCTCTTGACATGCCGCATCGTATTTGCCCTTCATTTTCCGTAGATCTCCGTATGTGGAATCTCTCTCCTTCTCCAGTTTGTCCGCATAGTCCGAATGGCGCTTCCGCAGCTCTTCATAGCGAGTGCCTAATACTCTCAGTGGGTCCGCAAGGTTGTTTATAAGCTCGTTTCCAAATCGGTCGTGTTCGGCGGCTCGAGATTCGACGGTTGTAAGTTGTGTGGTCCAAGTCGTGAGGGATGCGCTGAGATCAGGCCATGTAAGCAATTGTAACTCGCAGAAGTGAGGATATCGGCGCACCTCTCCAACGACCCAGGCGTCATTACAGGCGTATCTCCAACACTCAAACTACTGGACTTCTTGGACTTCTTCTCATAGTACTTCTTTGCCAGAGCGTTGAGTTTGGCACTGTACTCCTTCTCAATTGCACTTCTCTCCCTGTAAAACTGTTGAATGTCGTCGAGCCATGTTATTCCGCCGGAAACCCAGGCATTTACGGGCTTGAAGGCATCCTGAAAGGCATCCTATCAGTCTTGCCAGATCATCACGAGCAAGTCTTGGAAGCCGCGTACCTTCAATTCCTGCCCAAAGTTGGGAGCAATGTCAACATCTGCCATGTTTACCACCGGAACGAATAGGCAAAGAAGATAGAATCATGGAATTTGAGCGAGACAGTGAAGTCGCATAGTGTAGAGAAAGACAAAGAGCGAAGGGTAGGGCAGGGCTGGTGGTTTAGAGTGTTCGAGTGTTCGTTTGTTGATGGCGCAGCAAGCCCACCCCACTACTACTCCCGCATGAAGCCTGAATGCGAAGACTCTCGAAGTTCCCTGCCCCGGTCCGAGAGCCGATATTTTGATGACTAAGGTATCAAAGCGTGCTAAGCCTAAACAAGATCACCCCGCCATCTTGCCAAAATATCTGGAGCTTGGTCAAGCTTCGATTTCAACTTCATCAACTCACCCCACCACCAACCAACACTTGGGCGCGGCGCCCTCTCTAGCAACCACGTCTTCACTTCACCACAACTCGATAACACTCAATTCACCACAATCTCACACCATATTCTGCCAATATACTTCTTGTGAATACTACTCGCGCCGCCACTTCCTCATCGCAACGGACAGCCTACAAATACTCCTGCAAGCGGACGTCGCATTCCACAACAGAAGATACTTCAACTCTCGAAAGTCTCTCCACGTCCCCATCAAAACTCGAACAAACATCTATAATGGCCGAGACTCCCAAACCAGCTGCTTCCCTTGCGGATCGCATGGGTACAAAACCCCTCGACGCTGGATCCTCCTCCTTCACTCCAGGCAAAAGCTCTTGGGCAGACGAGGTTGCATCTCCAGTGGTTGAACAAAAGGAGTCAGAGTCTTCGCTAGGTGATGCGCAAGGAGACGGCACAGTCGAACCTCTTGGGGGATCCGGTCTTCACGACGCCCAGTATGAAGTTGAGGTGAAGCTGAGCGATCTCCAAGGTGATGTTAACAGCCCCTTGTTTTCCGTTTCCTCTTTTGAAGAGCTAGGAATGTGAGTAACTGGAATCGAATTGGTTCCTTCATTAGCTAATATCATACAGCGAAGCATCCGTTCTCAAAGGTCTCCATGCAATGAATTTCAGAAAGCCCTCCAAAATTCAGGAGAAAGCCTTACCCCTCCTACTCAGTCAGGAGCGTCGTAACAACATGATCGCCCAATCACAATCTGGAACCGGCAAAACAGCTGCTTTTGTCATTACGATATTGTCAAGATTGGACTATAGCCGTCCACAACAACCACAAGCTCTGTGCCTTGCTCCAAGTCGTGAACTTGCACGCCAAATTGAGGGTGTCGTTAAGACCATTGGCCAGTTCGTTGAAGGTCTCACAGTCCAGGCTGCTGTTCCTGGCGCCATAGAGCGAAATACCAAGGTCAACGCAATGGTCATCGTTGGCACTCCTGGCACTGCGATGGATCTCATCAAGCGCAGACAGCTTGATGTTTCCAACATGAAAGTTCTTTGCTTGGACGAAGCAGATAACATGCTGGATCAACAAGGTCTCGGTGACCAGTGCCTTCGTGTTAAGTCGTAAGTTTGAAGAATCATTCCCTGCGATCCTGCTGATAGGTGGTAGCATGATTCCCAAGATCGACCAGATTCTCCTTTTCTCCGCCACTTTCCCGGACGAAGTCATGAACTATGCCCAGCAATTTAGCCCCAATGCTGCCGAGATCAAATTGAAGCGCGACGAGCTCACAGTCGGAGGCATCAAGCAAATGTACATGGATTGTCCATCTGACGAAGGCAAATACGACATCCTCGCCCAACTATATGGTTTGATGACCATCGGATCCTCCATCATCTTCGTTAAGGTAAGACTCCTTTTATATGTAATTCTGATCACATTGCTTACTCTTCTGCAGAAACGAGAGACTGCAAGCAGAATTGCTGAACGCTTAACTACCGACGGACACAAAGTCGTTGCTATCCACGGTGCATTTGATGGCAATGATCGCGACAGCATCCTGCAACAATTCCGCACTGGCCAAGCAAAGGTTCTCATTACAACAAACGTCCTCGCCCGAGGTATCGATGTCTCCTCCGTCTCTATGGTCATTAATTACGATATCCCCATGAAGGGCCGCATGGACGATTCTCCTGATCCCGAGACCTATCTTCACCGTATCGGTCGCACAGGACGATTTGGACGTGTCGGTGTCAGTATCTCATTTGTCTTTGATAGAAAGAGTTTCAATGCGCTTGCCGAGATTGCCAAGCATTACAACATCGACCTTATTCGACTGGACCAAGATGATTGGGATAAGACAGAGCATATCGTCAAGACTGTCATCAAATCTAGCCGTGCTGGTACCAATCTTCAGAACTGAGAGGTGGTGCGATATTACTGTCAGACTACTGTATTTTGCATCACAAAAAGCGAGCGTTGCAATGCGTTGCTTTCTATAGACCGGCTGGCCAAGTTTACCGCCGGGGACCGTTGAAGTGGAAATGGTGGTATGGATGGAAGAATCTCTGCATTTACGGATGGTGGCAGGGAGAAAGCCAGAGAGCATTGCACTGCTAAAAGCAGATGCGTAGATACCATGAATGACAAGCGACTTGATTTTGAATTTTCGAGCACTCTTGGAAGAGAAACCGTGCAATCTTTGGGATGAATACTGGTACTGATACTGATACATAGACTATAGGCTTTGTTACTTCTCCCTCTCTCTTCTCCAAAAATTAGTGTCTAATTCCAAGGCAGAGCAGGATCATGCTGTGTTTCCAAGCGGATTTAAAATGTCCACTCAGGCGAGTTTGGCCAGCATCAACATTTGTTAGTAACATAACGCAACTAAAACGGTAACTATTATTCTTGACAAGGTCAGATTCGGTCTAAGCCTGGATTGCAAGTAACTTTCTTGCTAGTCAGTACCTTGGTACGAATTCGTCCATTTCGTCCGAAAGACATGCAATAATGGCTGTTGTTGGGCGGTAGCATTTGTATATATAGTTCTCCTAGCAGGTGTTTCTCCTGCAACTAAAATGCCAATATCTCACCTGCGTCATCCCGGCTCCAAGAAACTGGCATGAGTCGTCGTTGAAATCGAGGTGGTCCACGTGACTCATTCGTGCTATTTTAACCGCCCATCCCAAGCGCGCAGTCAACAGCCAACCAAACCGCCTTCCCCTCCACCCAAAAATAGACTCCAAACATCCCCTCGACCTCACGACAGCGCGTAGTTACATGAACTACCCTTCCAAATGAGACTCTGCAGTACTTGTTTCTGGGGCAAAGGAACGGCCATGATGTCAGATGCAGGACTCGCCGGCGCAGCTCGCTGATTATTGGTGCCCGAAATAGCCCGTTTGGGGGTTAGGTCGGTAGCTCTGCAGAAAGATGCCTTCACGGCGATACGATGATGCAGGCTGGTGATGAGAGGCTCACCCTCTAATACTGGAGGATGTATCCCCAAGCGCGGGGTCTGTATCATCTCCATCTCCTCCAATTTCAAAATTTCCTTTCATCTCCTTGTTTTCCTTTCCACGCTTCGTTAATGAGATTACGCTGAGGGGTTGTTTTGCATTCTGACGTTTTCTGGGTCTTCCATTTGTTTGACGTTTTCCCCTATCCTGCATCTCTTTATCCATATTTTCTGTCTCCTCGAGGTCTTGAAATGGGCTGCTAGGTGCTGGCAATCTTTGGTATACTTTTGTTGTAATTATGTTTGAGACGCTGGTCGCCTCTGACATTGTAATTTTTTGTTCTTCAAGGTCAGTCAGTTCCCGCCCTCATTTCCTCAAATCCCCAGTATCTCCAGATGTTTCATCACACATGAGGGCCGCTTTGTAGAACCGGATACCGGATGCGATGTTGGGATTGAGGGCTGTGCAAGGCCTCCTCGCCCTCCGATCCGAGTCTTCAAATACAGTGGAACCTGTCACCGAGACGAAGCAAGTAGATATGCTACCAGAGTATGCTGACGATATTGCACTACAGCTTCGATGAGGATGGCATTATGCTGGCCAAGCCTAATCCTCCTGATATTCGGGTTCTCAATACACGCCAACGCGGTCTCGAATTCGAACTACACTCTCACGCCTGAGCTGACGAATTTCATTCCTACATGCGCCCAAGAATGTTTTCTTTCGTTTTTAGATACCAATTTTCCTACTGGCACTTGTTCAGCGAAACCGACTCTAAACTGTCTCTGCTCGAGTAATAGTACGTCGGGGTATACGATTGGAGAGGGAGCAGTACAATGTATAATATCGGAGATCAATATTGGGTTCTGCCAGGGCGGTTCTGCAAAGGGTGAGTGGTTTTGACATGATAGAGGAGTAAAAACTGATTCAGTCACAGATTCTGTTGTGAATGGTGCGTACGGCATGTGTTTGGGACAGCCAAGTGCACTGCCAAATACCCACGCAACGATCACTGCAACTCTGATCTTGCAGACTTCAATGCCAAGCATCGTGTTAGTAGCGCCAGCATCAACTACATCGTTCAGTCCTGGTCAGTCCTCGTTGGTCACCACGAGCACAACTACCAAAGCTTCATCAAGTACTCTCGCCACAGCTACCAGCAAGCCAACCCCGAGCAGATCGGCGTCCAGCACAGTCTCTTCGGTTCCAGCTGCCTCGGAAACTGGTTCTCCAGAACCAGTCCTCACGAAAAACCAGATTGTAGGAATTACAGTAGCTTCAATTGGAGGTGGTGCAGTCGCAGTGGGACTGTTGATTCTCTTCATTTGCTGCCGAAGAAGGAAGAACAAGAAAGCACGAGAAAGTGACTTGATCCCGTTTCAATTGGAACCGGATCGCGTGATAGACCAGAAAAAGTACAAGTACAAGAGTTTCAAAGGCCCCACGGAGAGAAGACCAGGCGGAACGAGAAACGGGGTGGCAGCCAAAATTCCACCTAGGATTCCACCACGTTTGGATACTTCAAGTCCAAACATGTTCTCGAGAAGAAGCATCAGGCCAGATACTATCGGCCTCGCTATCTCCCCAGAACATGCTGTCCCCACAGAAAAACAACAGCGCCGCTCGTCGAAACTCCTACCCGAAAAGCCCACCTTGACGCTCAAAGTCCCCAAACAAGTTGAGAAGCCAATCAATGGATTTTCATTTAATCAACCCATTGTGCAACCATCAGCAATTAGCAGGCAAAGTACGGCAACGCAGTTTGAGGAGGACTATGATGAGAGTGCGGACACAGCAGTGGCAGCTGACGATTCGTGGACTGCCAAATCCACTGATCAGATCTTGGATGTGGGCACTGGGACTTGGCAGACGATTCGCAAGGTTGAATCGGAGCCAGCTAACAATGGTTCTGGTAATGAGGTGTATCATTGGCGACCTGGTCAGAATGCGAACAACGGAACAGGCAATCCAGATTACTACATCAAGCCGTTGAATGTGGCGGGACGGAAGGTAGGCAGTTTCTCGCAACCTAGATTGCCGGGTGTCTACACACGCCAACAAGACCAGCAACTCTCTGTTCCAGAGCAAACCCGTCCAGTCACAGCATCGTCATCTCTCTACTCAGCACGTGGCTCTGTATCAAGCAACGACCAAGGACGAAACAGCAACACCAATGCTAGTTCTCGACCCCACCGCTTCTCCTACCGACAAGCTGGCCCGTACGACAATCAGGACTCGATCGTGTCTCCCCAAGACCGAGATCAAGAGCCTCGGACCGCAGGGACGGACTACCCACTTTCTCCAGTCGTGGAGTCTCCAGCCAGCGGACGAAGTCCAGTCAGCTATCCTAAAATCCCCCTTCCAGGAGCTGGTGGATCAAGACGTCTCAGCCAAAGTACCATCAGGATGGTTCCTCCACCTCCACAGCCTGACTTCACCAAGGCGTTAGGAGCAGGTAAACCATGGCGCCAAGCAGAGATGGCAGCACAAATCGAGCGGGAGAGAGCAGCTCGAGCTCAAGCTCTATCGCAACAGCAAATCCAAGGGCAAGGACAAAGGCAAACGGGCATGCAGAATCACCAGCAGCAACTTCCACAAGAGAACCGCGAAAACCCCACAACCCCCTCCCCAATAACATTCGCCTTCCCTGCACCCCCACCACAAGCTCTCATCCCAGGGCGTTCACAAACAACATCCCCACCTGCCATCCCATCACCATACCTCTTCCGCTCACCCTCTGAATCAAAACTTGTCCCTCCACCTCTCCTCCGCTCGCGATCTCAATTGCAAAGAGAAACTCGAACACCGCCTCCTGGTCAGAACCAGGGCGGGTTCAGAACCCAGCAAAGCCAGCTACAAACTGTAACTGAATCTCCACCAACGAAATTGACGCCGCCGCCTGGGTTATTGAGGTCTAGATCTCAGCTACAAAGGGATGGGAGGACGCCTTCTCCAAATCCGAATTTGAATCAAAGCCCAGCTCAAAGTCAAACCAGAACTCAGCAACAAAGCCAACAGCTACAAAGCGTAACCGAATCCCCAGCACCACCAAGAACAAAACCCACACCCACGCCTCCGCCCCTCCTCCGCTCACGTTCCCAACTCCAGCGCGAAGCACGTACTCTTCCCCCCTTACAAACCCAGCAACCACAACAACCCCCGCCGCAAATGCATCCCACAAACACCCAACAAGCTCCCCAATCAGCAACCTCTTCCTACCCTCGCCCAAACCCGCTCTCCTCCCATCCCTCTATAACATTCACGCGCTCCTCCTCTCTCATCTCCCAAACTTCTCTCGCAACCAATATCTCAACCTCCTCATCTCTCCTCGCTAAGCGCCGCGGGACGGAGAAAGCGTCCGCACTGACCCTGAAGAATGAAGAAGATCGTAAGAAGCAGATTGCGAAATGGAGGGTGTTGAAGAGGGAGGAGATTGAATTGGCGAAAAAAGAGGGGTGGAGACCTATGCTTGGTCGAGAGGGGGGTGATAGTATTGCTGGTGGTGGTGAAACTGGTGGGAATGGGATTGGAGGATGGTTGAGCCCTAGGGATGGTATGTATGAGTTTGAGAGGACGGAGTTACCCACCACGCCTGGGTGGGTGCCGAAGTTGACGCCGACGAGGAGGGGAGATGAATTGTTTTTGAGTGTGCAGTAGATGTGTGTGTTGTGCAATGGATAATGGGATGTCAGATGTGACAGGGAAAGGAGTGTAAGATGTTCGATACACGAGATGAGGATCGGGAGACGAACGAGACGAGACGAGACGAGACGGAACAAACAACAAAACAGATTTCAAGAAAACGGTACAGAAGTGGAATGGAACAAGAGGAAAAGAGTGACATAGCATTACAGGCGTTCATCGTTCATGGGATTGGGGCACTTTTCATTCTTCTCTTTCGAGCAATTTATCAGGTCGGGATGTATTCGGATTGCGATACAACACAGAAGAGGCAGCGAGAGAGCGCATCAAACCAGGCGTTCAAGGAGCATTCGTTTATATACCTATCTCATTTTCTCCCTTTTTTTTTTCTTCTTCTCTATTTTTCGGTTGGCGTACTCTATTATATTATATCTGTACAGTAAAATATCAGTAGCTAGGGAAGGATGTAGTGTTAAGAGAAAGAAGACCTTGAGGATCAATACAAGGCATTGAAATACGTCTTTTGAACCCGATGGAAAATGAATTTACATTTCTATCCCATCTCCCCAAGGACTACTTAGACACACCACGCCTTCTCCATTTCGTTCCACACAACAACAAGCTTTCCTTCCTCATGCAGGAAAAAATACAATGTCCTATTGGGAATCATACCGTATAGACATTCCAAGTACATACTAGAATACAGCCGGATCCAACAGCTGGATGCCTGCACTTGAAGGATTCACCCGCCGCCACGCCTCGCCTTACAACATGCTTCGCTTGTGAGTTCCACCCCTGCATTCACGCCAACAGACAACGCAACGCAACGCGGCAAAACCATATACGAGGGATCTGAGTCATCATCACTTTTGAAATGAGGAAAGGGGTGTTGAGTCCTGGAATTGATAAAGGCGGGGGCTGGCTCGTTACCGACGCGGTGGGTGGGAGGGAAAGAGGCGCGCTGATGGCAGCCTGCAGGACTTGAGGACTTAAGAAAGGAATTGCCCACCTTCTAACGGAGAAGTGGTCTGTTTTTCTAGTGAGAGAAAATTGCATACCAATAGAACTATTCCTACAGAAAGGACACGTGGCATCTTTGTATGCCATTCTTCCAGTTCGCTTCCGAGTAATTCCAACATCAGCATGACAGATCATCCGCCCTCTCACACTGAATTGATCCTGCTTTATTGTTAACTTTACAAATGTTCTGCAGATTCAAGTTAGCACTCGTCGCAAAATATGGTTGGGAAACTCATTTACGTTACAAAAGAGATGGGGTCATGCTCATCCACTCGAATTCTTCCAGCGTTCGTTCGATTCCCGGACCATCCTCTGCCATGCTGTCTCTAGCTCAAGCGTGCCTCGAGTTTCGTAGGAAAATAGAGATGAAGGTCGAATCTCGGGGTGTGTGTTTGTGCTGATAGGAGTAAGGGCTGTGTTGGGTATGTTCGAATTGTTTGACTTGGACAGTGGTTGTGTGGCGCCTCGGACAAGTTCGAAGCCTCGGGGTACCCCATACTGTCTTGCAAGAGTTGGACTTGGAGATGAGATAATCCGAAGTGGTAGGGTCGTTCTGGAGCTGTAATCAGATCTCGGTGGCGAAGGAGATGGAAGGGTGATTGCTGCTTCGGAAGAACGACAACTTTTGATGATCCCGCCGAAGAGACGACGATTGGCTGCAGGATCTTCCATCCGCACTGGCTTTCCATCATTACCCACTTGTAAGAACTGCCGAGTTCTATACTCACTGCGTCGTGGTAGCACTTCGGAGTTGGTCAAAAGGAAAGGCCCAGTGCCAGATTGAGGGCCCAAGGTTGAGGGCTGTGGAAAAGCGGGCCCGTCATGCATATCTTCGTCGTGAACTATGCTACTTTCAAATTTCCTGGTGGTGAGAGAATTTTTCATTGGGATATGACCTGGGGAATCTTCCAAGTTGATATCGTCGTTGAAGGAGAAGAGTGTTGTTCCAGCGGCAAAACTTGGAACATTGTTCGAAGGACGTTGACGTGGACGCCAACTCTCAAAGCCATTAGGTTGTATAGGGTGAGCAAGCATCGCACCTGTATACTATGAGCCATGCACAACTAATATTTGGAGATATATTACCTTGGGAAGCAGAATAACGGCTCCGTACTGGTTTCTCTCTGTGCTCAATTGGCTCTGGTCTGTAGTTGTCACTCTTTTGGACGCCTCTACTCCTCGGATTATCGCCAGCAACATATGCCCGAGATGTACGGGAAGGTGCTTCTTCGTATTCAGCTGGTTTGGGCTTGTACCTATCACTTTCTTGAACACCTCTGCTTCGCGGGTTATTACCTGGGGCATAGCCATTTGACATGAATGGACGGTAGAAGTCATCGGGGTTATCTATATCTGCAGATGTTAACTTTGGTCAAACGCGATAGAGCGCAGGAACTCGACCACCTTTACTGAATTCCGGAACCTCTCTCGAAGCTCCTGGCCCTTGATGTGAGCTTCGGCCAGACTTCTCTCCTAGTGGAGCAAAATGTCAACAACTTTGACCATTTCCACGACGAAGCAACGCTTGTTATAGCTAAGAAAATCAAGGGTTAAATGGAACTTACGGTAGCGAGTGTGTTTCTCTGAAGAACGGTCACGATACTGGTCAACGCGTCCCGATTCGGACCGCCGACGCGACCTCTCTTTAGGAGACTCTGACCGTGACCGATGTTTGTGACTTTGGTGCGACTTGGGCTTCGAGACCGAGTGTCTATGACTCAACTTCTTAGAGGGGGGAGGGGAGTTAGACCTATCGAGGAGCCTGGAGCGACTGCGATTCCGGCGTTGGTGGTGGGATTGATGGCTGCCAGATACATCATGGTGGGAGGATTGGCGTCGACGCTGAGAGGAGGGGGAAAGAGATCGGGAGGAGGAGGAGGAACTAGGAGAGGACGATGGAGGACGAGAGCCTGGCTGACGCTCCGAGTCGCGTCCTCTGGCTATCATGATCATGGATCTAATGATGTCTGCCCTGTCTGCCACCCAAGGTAAGCTTTGTCAATTAGTTTGCATATAGCACAAGTGTTAACATCCGGTCTTGGAAGAGGTCCGGAAAGAAGACTTCTGCACGGATGATGGGTCAAAGAAGAACGGGTTTTTCTGCGTTGTCTCTATGTTGTGGTGTTGTTGTTTGGAAGGACATCGGATTCGAGTGGAGGGGAAATCGCGACTTCCCCAGCCAACACATCCATTGGATAGTTAAGCGAACAACGACCGCTTGCCCTCTTTGGGGTAGTACGTTTCTTCCAGTGGAGCCCTCAGTTCAACTCGGTCTGCAAGGCTTCTACTCGTTCACTTTCTTCCTTCCGGCTTCTCTACCGACCGTCTTTGTTTACTCAACCGTCCGAGAGACGAGCCTCGATATCAATATCAGTATCAAGCCATTGCCGTTATTGTTCGAGACTATCGCATCATCAAGCTGATGACTGATATTCGCAACTTCCTTTCTCAGTATCGAGCGATCATCGATCGATGATCATCTCAGCCGCACTGCGCTTGCTATCTGCTGGACCCATCCACGCATCCTGACTGTACAGCCTGTCGCGCGTGCAGATTATTAGGCTCCGACATGGGAAGTGCAGCACAGTGCAGCAGTGTGGGTGCAGCCTGCAAATGGAAGTTAACCTTGCTAGCTGCAGGTATGGCTGCATACTTTCAGCCTTACGAATGGAGATCCCCTCTCATTACACTCTTGCATTCCCTCTCAACCTCGATCCGTGGATGGCCTGCCAATCATGATCTCCAGCTCGAACCTCTAACCAATTGTCACCGAGCCGTCGGGACTCAAGGGTTCTCGCTACTCCAGTCGGGGATGAGCCAGGAAAGAGACTTCCATTTCCTCGTTGGCTACACACGCTGTCATGGAACGGAATAGAACGGACCCTAACCCAGGCGACCCAGGGAATGAAAGTCCTAAAGTAGTCGTTGACAGTGGTCCGATCAGAACTGAGCTCGGATTTTCGCACTCGTCATTTCTGGAGCACGCCCTTTGGTGCTACCATCCAGACCGGGCGCATGCGTGGTCATCCTTATCCCCTAGGCGCTTTCAAGTCTTTGTGGTGTAACATTGCATGGGCTTCCAATCTATTGTACTTGAACCTTCCTACCACCGACTATTCGACTTGCAGCCTTACTTCTTTTTGACACCCTAGGTCTATGTTGAAAGACCTCAGCTCCTCCAGCACAAGAGACCAGAGGGTTGGCTTCAACGTCGCCGCTTACCAGGCCTTCAGCACGGAGACTTTCCTGTCGCAGATTCCGCGCCATTCTCAACGGTTATGCATCTCTACCGTCTCGTTCTATGACTTAGAGATCATTGTTAACTTACTGGAACGAATCAGGTCCTTGTCTTGCCTTTTGGTCATGGCTGACTTGAATGGAGCCTGGGAAACCCCCGTTCTGCCACCGAGTAGCCGGAGTCTTGATCGTCCCATGCCGTTCTATTGGTATTTGATGACCTATAGTAGTCACTTAGGTGGAAATTCATCGACGAATGAAAGTTTTTCTTCACTTTGTTCTTTTTTGGTAGTAATTTGGTCAGGCGGACAGGGGCCCAGAACAGGGAAGAGCCGTTCTCTCCCTTAGGTTCTCAGGCTTGGGAACTTAAGAGTTGGATATTTTTGAGACGTAGAGTTCTTCTGCCGTTTGACAGGCTCAAGTGAAGCTAAGTCTGCGGTCATGATGCTTTTGGGGACCGGTGTTCAGTCCTATGAACTTATGCAGGTGGTTGGTTTCTCTTCAGACTCATTGCAGAGCTTCTTAGCTAGCAGTCCAGGTATCATGGACAGAGGGGATCAAGGAGCCTCAAGGCAGTCATCGCTCTCGCCGCTCTTCTCGGTCCCTCCTTGCCCTTGTTACAAAACTTAGATCCTCAGGTGCTACCGCTATGTTGAGATATGTCAAGGGTCTTTGGATACCGATTCGCCACTGTGTTATCATCCTAGTGCGTTTGTATATCACATTACCTTCAGAAGCAACCTGTTAGATACTTTCATTGCCCCGGTAACTCTCTTTCAAGTAGACGTCATTCGTCAAAAACAGGAGACTCGTAACCTCCTCCCTGCACTTGGCATTTTTTCCATTCAAAGTCCCAAGAGCTTCTTGACTCACCGAGTGACTGGTTTGCCTGCTCATACTTGCATGTCATTTGCTACTCAAGCTTGTGGAATCGTCTTCTGCCTGGTGTACAAATACAATATGTGTACGAGGTTGAATTACAATCTTGAATAAAGGAAACAGCGCAGAATCATCAGTTCCAAAATGGCACCCAACTCAGACAACATGATGAGAATTGTCATAGCAGGATCTGGCGGATTGGCACGGGTATTTGCCCACTACATCCACGAAACGGCACATCAAGTCGTCATTCTCTCTAGACAGGTATGTTATTCCTCCCCTCGGACGTGGCTTGAAACAAAATGCTGACTATGTCTCAGGCGCATCCAGAACTGGAGGCTCTCGACTACACAGTCATAGTCGTAAACTACGATAGTCAAGCTGAGCTTCGCCATGCGCTCAGAGGTGTAGATCTCGTCATTTCAACTGTCTCTGGAAACCCGCAAATCAACCTCATGGACGCCGCAGCACATTCCGACGTCTCTCGATTCGTCCCCGCGGAATTCGAAGGGCCACCCTCACGAAGACCGCGAAACGACCCAGTAGACCGTGGCAGAGCAGCCTGCTTGGAAAGACTTCGACATTGGTCCCGCCACAACCGACACCCTATGCCATCTACAATCTTCACCTGCGGCGTCTTCTACGAACGCTTTGCACGTGGAGGTCTTGGAAGCATGAACATTGGCACCTCGTCGAATTGCTATTATCCTGGGTCATACCTCATGAACATCGAGACCGGAACAGCAGAGATTGTCGAGACAACTGCATCCGGCAACCTAATTTCTGTCGCCATGACCTCCATCAACGACGTGGCTATGTTCATCGTCGCTGCACTGGAGCTGGGAATAGAAAACTGGCCTGGAGAGTTCAGGATGCAGGGAGATCGCAAGACAATAACAGAAATTGTGCAATACGCCGAGTCGGTGAAAGGAGGTAAGTGTCCACCATTCCCAGTAGATACTACTTGCCTCACTTGAACTGAATTAACAACTCCAAGGTACTCCATTCGAAACAGATGTCATTCAAGCCAGAGACTTGAACACCCACCTCGAACACGCGACATACTACCAGGACTTCACGAAAGTTGCGCGGATTCACGAACTCATTGCCACAGAGCAGCGGCGCTACGATTACACGCAGCCGAACCTCAATGCTATCGTCAACGTCGTACCGACATCTTTCTGGACTTGGCTGAACAATAACTGGGGCGTCTAGTCCAGTCTATTCCTCCTCGAAACTATCATCGCTGAGGTTCAACCGGATGGGCCGCCTCGATGGAATTCCGAGAGCATGTACGAGAGAAAGGATACATCAAAAGGAGGATTTCTTGCTTGTCTTATCACTCTAGGCTATGTCTTTGCTTCTCAGAGTTGTGCTGTGTTTCATACCTAGATTGCAAGAATTTGCTGTCTGCGGATTTAGCGATGGGCGGAAATGGAGGTCTTTTGGAAGTACTTATCTAGATTAGCGCAGCGTCACCACTCACTACAATGCATTTGATTACTTTGATCTCTTCAACAAGTTCTATCTTCGTCCCATTTTCAGCACTTCATCTCGCCCTCTTAACACGGCTACAAGTGCTGTTCTTAGTTATAAGAGACCTTTGATCAAGGGCATCGCAAACCAAACGAACAAATTCACGTTTTGCTCCAGAAACCCAGCCGGTAGTGGACAAACCCAGAATTAAGCCTAAAAGACCCTCGATCCTCATATTGCGTGTCCATCTCGGTACTCACTCACTCAATAGCCCACCCCCTGACGCCGGACAGTAAACATCACCCACCCCCGCCAAACCAGTTGCCCTGGGCCTGTAAATCAGCCGCCATAAACCCCAAACCTAAACACACTACCACAAAGTACTATGAACGGTACATATCAGCCAAACAGCCACAACGAGCCCCAAGACAGCGGGGTAATAAAAATCGAATACGTATTAATTGGATCTCGTCACTTGGCATGGCTGGTTTAAGATGCAGATTGCTAGTGGGGGCTGCTTTGAGCCGATTCATGGCGCTTGAGAAGGAGAGAATTGAGTTCTAGAATGGAAGGTGCAATTTATGGGGGTTTGCGGCCTTGTCTATGCGGTGTAGATAGACGCAGGGTTGTTGGAAGGGAAAATGTGTTCTGTTCTGTCTTGAGCTGATATGGGATTGGGATTGGGATTAGATGAGGGGTAGAGTACTACAGTACAGGACAATACCAAGCTAGTTTGTTTGCTGTAGAGTAGATGATGAAGTGAAGACTTAGGAGGTGTATAAGTACCTTGAGCATCCCGTGTTTGGAGAGTTGTGGATTTTTTTGGTTTGTTCGTACTTGTGAGCCCTGTTTCGTTTCTGTGCAGACAACTCGTTTCCTCAGTTCGGATTCTAAAATGAAGATAATCATTCTATCGGTGTTGATGTTAGGGAGTCATGTATGCGCATCTGTGATCGATCGGCTAGCCACAACACCATGTGCGGTAGTAGGTATTGCTGCGAAGGCTTATAAAGTCAATAGTCCTGGCTGTACGTATCTCCATTCACCCGAATGCTTCGGAGGGAGAGAGAGAGTGAGAGCAAGGAAATTCGCTGACTCCTCACACACAGCAACACCCCACGTCGACGCCCAACTAGCCTACGACTGCCTCATCTCCGCGCCCCTCGACCCAGGCGCCGCAACCGCACTCATAGAATCCATCCTCCCCTACGTCGAATGGCAATCTTCATCCTTATATCTCAAGTCGCCCCCTCCAGGCTACCAGTTCCCCGGTGTCGACATCTTCGCGAGCCTACACACCATCTTGGATAATATCAAAAATGGCGTGTATGGGAACGAACACGCATTTCAGACGGATCTGTTGATTCTGTTTCAGAGTGTCCATGATGGCCATTTTCGCTTCTCACCGGATTTGCTGAGTAGGGCGTTGGTGTTTAGACGCCCGATGCAGGTTGTGAGTGTTAGTCGTGATGGGGTAGAGGTACCGAAGGTTTATTTGAGAGGTCAGTAGTTTAATTCCCAGTCTGAACTGAGTTGTAGAGATACGATTTTAGTATAAATATTAACATTAGGGCACTAGAAAGTATCGATGCGTACGTGAAGAACAACAGGACGACGATGCCGTCAGCAGTATGGAAAGTCAACGGTGAAGAACTCGACGTGTTCATGGCCAAGCTTGCACGCCTTGGCTTTCTTCAAGATAAAGACGGCCTCTATAACAATCTGATGTATGAGATGGCGTTCGACGCTCAGTCTCCCAGTTATCGGTATACAGGATACTTCGCGCTTGCGGTCGATATGGATATTTCTATCCGGGGTCCAACACGACCATCGAGTTCGAGAATGGGCTTATCTCGACGATTCAGAATTATGCAGAGGTGGTTGGCAATTTCGATGGTGTGGTTGATGGGCCGACTTTGTACGAGAGGTTCTGCACCGGGCTGCATCGCCAGGCTGTGAGTTTTGCTGAAGAGGAGATGCCGCAGGCACCTGAACCCCCACCATTACCACCGACGGCAAAGACCCCAGCCCATGGGTATCCAATTCCTCAAGTCATCAGCTCGGATCAACAAGTTTCGGGCTATTTTCTAAATGGTACTGGGTATGAGGACGTAGCAGTACTCAGTATGCTTTCCTTCTCACCGAGCTATCCAGTTGAGTTCCAGTCCGTCATCCAGACACTCATCTCGGATGCCAAAGCTGCTGGGAAGACGAAACTGGTTATAGATCTTTCCTCTAACGGCGGTGGTAATATATTGACTGGGTACGATGCATTCCGACAACTCTTTCCTCACATCGTCCAAGATGGCTTTTCGCGATTGCGTGAGCATGATGCTTTCAAGACCATGAGCACGGGTATTTCTCGCTATGCCGCAAACTTTTCGACATCGTCTGATTACTCGAAGGACTACTTCGCTTATGGGTTGGTGCTAAACTATCGGTATGATCTGAATGTGACGGACAACAAATTTTTGACCTATGAAGATAAATTTGCACCGCATGAGTTTAATGGGGATGAGTATACCAGTCTTCTGAGATGGAATATGAATGATCCGACGACAACTTTCAATACTGTATGGGGAGTTGGAGAGACTATCACTGGATATGGAGACCGACAGAACTTTACACAGCCTTTGCTGCTGAGGATATCATCATGGTAAGCGCTCAAGTCTGAGATTAAACCCCGTCTGACTGGACCTGCAGGTATACGATGGATATTGTGCATCCACCTGCACACTATTCAGTGATTTCATGCGAGTCCAAGCGGGAGTAAAGTCCATCGCCATGGGCGGCCGTCCAAACACCTCCGCGATCCAGGGCGTAGGAGGGACAAGAGGCGCCAACAACTACCAATACGAATACATCCGACTGCTCTCCACAGTAGCTCTTGAAACTGCAACAACCGAGGAACAAGCAGACTGGACTAAAACCATCAAATACACTGATCTCCCCCAGAATCGCAGCACCGATTGTTCTGTCAATGTCCGAGACAACATTTTGAGATCGCACATTGAAGATGGAGTCCCTGCGCAGTTCCTGTACGAGCCTGCTGATTGTAGGCTCTTCTATGAACCCACGATGGTTTCGGACGTGACTTCCATCTGGAGACGTGCCGCGGATGCTGCCTGGGGTGGCAGGAAGTGTGTCGCTGGTGGTTTGCCGCAGAAGAAACAGACTAGACAGGAGAGGCTGAAGAGGTCTGAGGAGATGAATGCCAGAGCTGGAATTGAAGGGAGAGCTCCCGTGAAGCAGAGATCGGCGGGCGTGATGATGCTTCGTTCAGCTATGAACTTTGCCGTTGGCAAGAAAGTTCCACTGTAATCTGGCGAAGAGTTCGGCTCATGGGAGAACAGGTAAATGCAGTACAATAAAACGTAAACTAAAATAATCTCCTTGCGGTGTGTCTGGATGTAAACACAAAACGTGAAGAGTGATAATAAAACTAGCCAGTTGAGAGATAAAGGAAAGAGGTTCCTGCGACGATACAGTTGACATAAGGTTGCCGCCATCTTGTCCTGGCCAAGTATGCGGCGAGGAAAAGATAAACGAGAAAGGCAACTTTCACTTCCGCCATATATCGATCCTTTCAGATACTCATTCTGCGTATCTATGCATCATAGAGGTGTACAGGTGCTAGTGGGTGGATCATCAAACCCCAGACCGAGAGCCAGCAGTGCCTGTTCACGTGTCGTGGAAACACGTGATTTAGCGCCGGTTTCAATGTAAACAAGCTGCCTTCCCGCCGAGATAGTCAAATCCAAGCATTTCACGACGACGACCCTCCGATTCAGCGACCCACGACCCCTTGCCATATCGCACGCCCTCCTGCGACGTCCTCAAATGCCGGAATAATCAATTGACACGAAATTGTCTACGAGAAACGCGCGACACCTTCAGCGTCGCGAACCACCACCGACCTCACTTCCACAAGCCCCCACACGCAGATGCGCTGCCGGCCCTGGTATCAATGACTACCCTCATACGAACGCGAAATCCTTTAGAAACTTTGAGCATGAGCCAACAGCCATCGGCGAGAAGGAGAAGCAAGCGGCTCGCTGGTGAGATACCCCCAGGCTTTGCTTTGCGCCCCTGGCGCTGGGTGGGCCATGTGGCTAACAATTGTTCTAGCATACGATGAAGAAGATGGAGACTTTGTATTTACACGTGGATCGAAACGAACGAAGACTGCACCGGCACAGCCAGAACCTGCACCTACACCGGCTCCAGTACCGTCTGCGAAGAGGGGTAGAAAGCCGAAGGACGTGAAGGAGGTGAAGGAACGCGACGATGAGACGTCTACAACAGCAAAGAAGCCTCGAGGGCGTAAGATGAGCTTTTCAACACCAAAGGTGGATAGCGATACCCTGGTAGTGGCCAAAAAACGGAAGACTACACGTTCTTCCGCTGGAAAGGCCTATGAGGAGAGCAACGGCAACATTTCAAGGGCGAATCCAGCAGACTACGACAGCGTCGATCTTGTTGGGGATCCAGCCGTCGAAGTTACGGATGGCTCCAGAGTAGATCACAGCAAGCAGTCTACCGTGATTGCGTTACCTTTCAGCGACACGCCTATTATAAATCGCAACAAGGAATTGAGAAAGAAGGGAGGGAATGGTGGGGCGCGACGGAGTAGTCTGGGGCTTAGAGGGCGAAGGGCAAGCTCTTTGATCGATAACGGACACAGCGCAATACCACATCGTGAGGTGGAGACCTCAGAGTTTTACAAGCATATCGAAGCAGAGGGCTTGAGCGAACCCAGGAGGATGAAGCAGCTCTTGACTTGGACTGGGGAGCGTTGTATGGGCGAGAAACCATCACATGGTGACCCAAACATTGGGGCTGTCTTAGCAGGTAAGAAATCCTGCTTCATGTTTCTTGTTTTCAGGCTAATGGGAGAAGCGCGCATGATTCAAGAGTCACTCCTCAAAGACTTTGCCAACAAGTCCGAATTCTCTGACTGGTTCAATCGAGAAGAATCCGCGCCTACCAAGGTCATCAAAACGCCAAATCCCCGGAATATTGAGCTGGAACAGAACCTAGTTGGTTTAGAAGAAAGGATAAAACTGTACGTGGAACTAAATTAGGAGATTTGGCAGTGGGACAAATACTGATTTAACATCTTCCAGATTACGACAAGAACGAGATCAATGGAAAGCTTTCTCGAAACCCCCTCCCTCACTACCTCCGCTTCTACCGGATGATGCCCCGGAAATAGATCCTTCGCATATCGATACCTCACTCCTGACACCAGAACAAGCCACTATACTTGCTGAAGCTACCTCGACATCCGCTTTAGAGATCCGGAAACAAGCTTCCGAACGAATACAGTCATTACATTCGGATTTGGAATTCAAGGTCGACCAATTTGCCGATGGTGTACATAAAATAGAGCAGTATCAACAGACTGTCGGACGGGTGGCAGACAAAATTCTAGCCTTGAGTGCTGTGCGATTGGATGAGAGGGATCGCAGGGAAAAGGAAGAAATTGGCACGAGGGATTTACCTATACAAGAGGTCTTACGAAGTTTAAGTCGAATATTACCAGAAGGAAGCAAAGGGCGATGATAATCGAATCCAGGGCAAAATTTCGCGGGCATAGGACTTTGGGGGTGTTTGGTTTGGAGCATTGGGAATGGAATACCTGGGGGCTGGACTGGGTTTTTGGAGATGCCTCAACGAGGGACGACTTTCATGCAAGCAACGGTGTTCGGGGGCATTCTTGCTGGCACTTTCTCTTTTTTATGTACAGATTGTGGAAATACAATGAGTGTGTGACTGCTGATTCGAGTTGGATTGGCATAGTCATGAAATTACGCATCGAATTGCCAACTGCTTTCAAGTTCGAGTTTCGTCAAATCGCCGCAATGTGAAATGATGTGGACTGGGAGCACGAGCTATAGAGATTGACGGAAAAGTTTCCAGTACCCATACTCGATGAACACCGCAAGAGGAAGAATTAAGCGATCAACATATCGAAAGCCACCTGGAGGGATTCGAGCAGCGCCAAGAAAGCTGCGTACAGAGACAACGACGCAGTCTGTGTGCGTCTCCTACAAAATACCTTTCTTGTGAAAATTATACCCATCAAGTCCACAATCAGAATATGTCTCATGAGCTACTGGGAACATCAGCGCCTAACTTTCCTCACTCATCATTCTCGCCCGATGGGGCATAGCATCTGTCTTTGTGTGGAGAAAAGACTTGGCAACGCTAGCAAGGGCCTGAATCAAAGGCTATTTAATCCACGAAACCACTTGATTTTCTCTTAATTCACGTGCACTCCAACAAGATTCACTTCACTCATTCAGTAACATACCAACACCAATGACAAAGCGTACAAATGGCGACACGTATCTTTGTTCAGTGCAAAACTGATAAAATGCCTGGATCAGATGTCGAGCAAATCCCACTTATGGCGAATGCTGCTTGTCGAAAAGTCTGGAATCGGGACTTTAATGAAAATCCTTCCGATAACGATCGACTTAGTAGTTTTGGTGGATGGATGAACCCCAGGTGTTTTCTACTTGTTGACAACGGTCCTGTGGATATGCCATATACTCTTGTAAAACTTCGCTAGGATAGACAGAAGCTGTTTGTATTAGACACCCTTCTTTTTTGCTTTTACTAAACTTTTTAAAGGGTAGATGACTTAGGGCCGTTACACCCGTATATTCGGAAAGAGTTCGAGACAAGATATCAATTCAACCCCGCTGATCGACCAAAAGCAGTAGGTTCCATCTTGTTAAATCAAATTGGCCATTTCACTAATTAATTTAGAATGGACTTACCGATGAACAACTGAAAGAAGTTCTTGAACCAGAAGAATTCGACAAAGTCATAAAATCCAGAGATGAGATGATTGCAAGGTATAAGGAGAGGATACGCAAGCAGATCTAAATTTGCACTATTTAGTGTGCTTATCATTGTCAATATATGTGAGATGCACTGAGTAACGTACTTGCATATGTCCCGTATCAATGGTTGGCTAGTGAAATGGAGTCCCGCTAGTCAAAGAAAATACCTTGGGCAATCGTACTGGCCTACAATCAAATACCATTACCACTCTGTAATTAGGCTTTCGTGACTGCTCATTCTGCCATGTCGGAGTGATATTGTAGAAGTCATAACAGGTACTGTTCGTTCCTGGTGACGAGCTGGTTGCGGCGAGCCCTGTCATTGATCAGGAACCTTTGCGACTTTCACGAATATTTGGAGGAGAATGACCATTGTCCTTCAGACACCTCAAATCATCGACTCCACCATGCCTACTTGGTATATATTTATGCTGCTAGCTGCTCATCCACTTCGAAAATGTGCGATATCAAGACGGTTTTGAAAGAAGATCTCCGATATGCTGTACGTTAGATGATCTTTAATGGCGCGGGGTTTTTAACCAGGAAGGACGGACAAAAGAAAGTTACGAAGCGGTGGTAGCCATAACTTCGAACCTTCCCTCTAAAGATTAAAATGCTCGAGGACACTCTGAAGACAATCGAGTCAGGTCACCCTAATAAATACCCCCAACTCAGGCGTCACCTGAACTAGACGAGTCACCGAATGACAACAAAGAGAAGCGAAGAGGATTCATCTTCGACTACAAACGAGTCCTCAATTATTCTTTTGTCTCAAGTCCCGTTCAGTATACCTGCAGTGCTGAATTGGAATTTGATAGTACTGTGCGTGAATATGTAACCATTTTACGGTAGTGCGTGTTTCAATCTAGTGGACAGTGCCGCACAAACGAAACTTGAGTAACGTTTTACAGACTTCTCGTATCAGGGGCATGAGCTTGGATACTCCCTTTCGAACATCACCTAGATCAGATTGTGAAAAGTTGAATTCACGAAATAAAATTATAGTTCTGCTTCTCCTTCTTTTTTTGGAACCATATTTTCCAGGCATCTGATGAGCTTCACTTGAACAGAAATCCGAAAGTTGACTGGTACTCGTGCGTCGTTACACCATAATGTCAAAGAGAATGGTCTTCGATAGAGTAGCGCCTTGTAACATGTCAGTCGCGAGAGGGGATGTAGCTCCGAAATGATGATCGACATGGAGGTCCCAGAAGATCGGAATTGAGGTCTTCGAAACAGGAGGATTTAAGACTACACCTCTGCCACGCAAGAGAGGCAGCTTTTCTTAGAATCGTTGAGTTCTAAGACTACACTCAACGACTCGGAGCACCCCACCCACACGTAAAAATGCAAATCGTCATTCTCCTCTGCGCTACTGGCAGACGACTTATGTCTGGGTCCAAAGTTCTCCATGGCCATGAAGCAGCCTTCAACCCACCGCCACCTCCGCCTATGCCTGGTAAGTTGACCGCTACTCAATTCAGAGACAGCAGACATCTCTCGAGCAGAACCGCCCCTCTGACTTACAACGAATAGAGTGTATCGGGAACTGGAATTGTCCTGCTGGGAAAGTGTGCAAGGGATACAAGTGCGTCGACAGGAAGCCAGGCTCGAAGATCTCAGCAGACAAAAATTCGGAGACGGTGCTGTGAATGGGATTTACAAAGTCTGGAGTGGATGGCTTGACACTGGCTGCGCTGATGGCATGCTGGGCAGGAGTTCTGAGTTTCTTCCCGAGCTATTTATCAAATATTAATAGGTTGTCGAGGATGGGTCCTTTTATAATATCTGTATCTCTCGTCAAGTGGAGAAGAGAGGCCGCACCATATGTGTTCGTCTCTGTTATTTGAATGCTTGCATGCGAAATTTTCTAACCTCGCAGACTACTAAATCAACTGAACAGCTTCCTTAATCTCATACCCCTTTCCCGACTCACCCCATCGCACTGCCAGGCGGAGAATAATGTATTTGATCAAATACGCGAAGCAAAAAGAAATGCAAAAACATACAACAGCGGGTATTCGCTGGTGGTCACCCACCCAACTACTAATCTGCCGATCTGGTGCTTGTGTATGGCAGAGCGGACGGGATGCCCAGTTCTCACCAGTCTATGGTCGTATGTGTCAGCCTTGTGATTATCTCGTTATATATTAGGAATAAGTTTGAATAGTCCTGCCTGCATCTGCAATACAGTAGGATCAGATCCGGGGACTTAGGTAGTGATTAGTTCCTGGTCCCCGGAGCTGAGAACCCTAAAACCCCGCTTTGTAAATTTACGTACATAGGTAGGCATTGCTGCTTTTGAGATCCGGACCTCCTCCTGGCGCAGCACTGCTGCCTGTCAGCACGGAGGTGTGTTCCTCCGGGCTGGCTTTCCCGCGATGGCTAGGTACGGAGTAGGTGCGCGTGCTGCTCTGCCGAGGCCAAAATTGCCGCTTGGCAAGCGCTAGTCGGGCGGAGTAGGTCGCATCCACCAAAGGTGAAGCTGTCCACTACGAAGGAAACAAAGAACGAGTAGCCGTCAGGCTTGCAAAGACAAAGACAACCTCCACAGAACGTCTATTGTTAGGCTGGATTTGGAGAAGGGTCGCAGGGAACAGGAGGAGTGTTTGGAGATAGAGGAGGCGGCTAAGAAGGCGTTTTATTAGGGAGGATATTAGCGGAGGCTCGAGGGAGAATGTTAGGGGGCGTGGTGATACGAAGGGGAAGAAATCGTCGGATGTTTGAGCGCTTGGGCTTTGTTGACATTGGGGCTTGGTATTTGGGGCTAAGCGAGAGCTAAAGAAAGAGCCCCGTTGATGCCAAGAAATAATAGGTATTTTATATTATCTAGTATGCAGACTATGCTTCTTCGCGTCAGATTTAACCCCTTCCTAACTCTCTACAACCCTGATTTGAAGTACTCTGCTTCTGTCTTGTGCATTTGGAGTTTGATCTTACCTAGTCCTCTTGATTTGTTTAGCTCTTGAGCCTTACTGAAGGTCTCGACCCCTGAATGCCATCCCTTTTATACTATCACGTGATACATGAAATCGTCGTTCCGAGCAGCCTCTGACCACCTTTATTTCCTCCTTTTATGCTTACTCTATTTGTTCAAAGCTTTTAGTAGAATGCAGACGTGTTTCGAGTTTGCGGTGAAGGCAGCAGAGAATCTGGTATACGTGACTAAGTAACCTGGCTCCGATACCTCGTATTCCCCGGGTTGCATACCCAGTTGTTACCTAGGTAGATTAAAGAGGAGTAACGTTATTCTAGCCTTCGACCTCGTGCCCTGCAATAATAATAAGATCATGTCAACACCTTGTTAGGAAAGTCGCCTGCTCTGATATCAATATAGCAGAGGGCCTAAAACTACCTATACCTCGAGTGTTCGTTTCCAGTTATGTCGCCAAGTACGTTGCTTTCAGAGAGCCATACTCACATCTTCGTCTCCATTCTGTGCACAGAATAGATAGTCATGTCGTATAATTGTGCCCAAACAATGTCCTCATTCTGACGACAGTGACGAGATCAGCCAGGGGGTTTTATACCAGTTTATTCCGCTGTACTCATCACTACGGTCTCAAAAGCCACACCCTATGCTGGCACGGCAGTCCGCACAGGTCCTATGACAGAACTCGTCATAGTGCTCCCTCCAAATCCCACGAAATCAGAGGCTGTCTGGGAGAATATCGTGTCGCCGTACTTTCACTATCAGTAAGCTGCATGTCTCAGCACTTCTATGGAGCTTACAAGCTGGATGTTTTTCAACGACGAGACCAGCGTGAGGCAGGGAACGGCCGACAGGGCACCGAGGAACTCGAAAGATGCATGCAAGTCGATAAAAGGAAGCAGAAAGCGGGGATGCCCAGATCACTCTATTGACGGAGACATTTGTGGTATGTACATCATCCTCCATGGTTCCGACTGTCTACTAACGTCCCACCCCACCCTTTGGCCCACCCCCCCCCTTTGGCCCGCCTTTTACACCAAAACTCTCCATATTCAGTAAGTAATATTTTCACAATTTGTTAATAAAATAAGCTAAAATTAATAATTTGGAATATTATTTATTAGTTATTTCAGATTCCTAAGTGCAAATTATTTCTAATTACGTAATATTACAAATTAAGTATTTAAAGTCTAAGAAATTTCTCTCATACAAATTTGGTGTAAAATCGATTTTTTTAGATTTTATAATAACTTTTGTAATTATTAGTATATAAACATAAAACTTATAATAGATATATGTATTATATATAGTCTTACGATTCTTGAGTTTCAAGCGGATTCTATTAATAGTAATTATAATATTAAGTAAACTATTAAGCCCTATACAAAAAAATTGTATGAGAGAAATTAATTACTTAATAAAAAGATAACTACTAATCCATTTTCGTTAAAACTTTTTATAACTTAAGATCATTATATAGACTTTATGTATTATAAGTTTTAGACAATTTTATTCGCTTATTAAAAAGTTATTTGTAAGTTATTTTTGACGTTTTTTGTATGTAAAAACTAGAATTTAATATTACGTAATTAAATACAATCCAAATCTTATCAAGCTTTAAAAGCTTAATTATTCAAACTTTTAAAGTATAGATCTAAAGAAGTTATTGAAAATTATTAATTTTCTATAAAGATATTAAGGCCTTAAAATCACGTTTTTTGGTGTAAAAGGCGGGCCAAAGGGTGGGGTGGGACGTTACTTCGTGGCTCAACAATTCCGCACCAAATACCTTGTTCCATCCTTTCTCCAGTCCCTGACCTATTCCATGTGTACCTCGAAGCTCCAAGCGAATCGATAGATTGTGGGCATCGTTAGATTTGTGCATCAAGCGAAGAGAGATATGGTGTCACCGTGTCAGCGATCTGCGGCATCAAGGGGAGTTGGAGGTACTTACCGCGCATGTATACAGCGGCGAGCAGTTGAGTCCGTCCTAGCTTCACCCTCGATGGGCTACTAGTCATCAACACTGCAGAGAAGTGCGGACTCGTCGTTGGTGGACCTCCTAGGCACGAGTGCTTCGGAGGCCCCGGGGCGTCTATCGCCTTGCCCCGGTAAGGCGTTCTGCTTCCGAAATTAGCTCTTCTTCGTTAACAACGTCCTGGCCAGGCTCCTCAATCCCCAGCCTACCCTCTTCTGCCATGACCAGGCGCCGCAAAAGGACAAGTTCCGCAGCATAACCACTAAGTTCAACTGTGACTGGAGGAGAAAAGGCTAAAAACTTACCTATTTTGCTCGTCGGCCAGTTGTAAATAATGAGCTTCCTGAGCAAGGAGCAAGCTCCAAGCCCCGCGAAGCCCACTATAACGCCGAGGATGTTGGTTACGAGGCCCATTGTTGCTGTTGTTGTTGTTATTGTTGTTGTTGTTGTTGTCGTTGTTGTCGTTGTTGTCGTTGTTGTCGTTGTTGTCGTTGTTGTCGTTGTTGTCGTTGTTGTCGTTGTTGTCGTTGTTGTCGTTGTTGTCGTTGTTGTCGTTGTTGTCGTTGATGATCAAGAAGAAACCGGAAATGCATCACGAAAAGCTTTCAAATTTACTTAGCTGGTAAACATTAGGAAAAGAAAGAGCCATGGAAGAACTGTTTCCATAGCTTGTTGCCCAATGTTGTTGTCACCTGAAGAGTTACTTCACAGAAGGAGCGACTTTGCCATAACACCATCCTCAACGTATGTGACTACCCGTTCAATGACTTCAGAGGAGCAATTTCCGCACACGTGTAAAGGACATTGAAGTTGAAAGTAGTAGTATTATTGGTTTCAATCTGGAAGTTCCGTGACGGGTTCAGCCGAGCGAAATTGCTCCATTCAATTTGAGTAATGAAGGCTTCAGGTTAGAGCGCTTCGACAAGTGGAACAATCTTTTTACATCGCTAAGAGGCAGTATCGGATCTAACTCGGAGGAGTCCAACTGTCTGAATGCATCTCTGATAGAGATAAAATCCGATCGGACTTGACCCTCAAGAAGCGGTCCGCTGTTAGGAGCCATGTACTCGTTCGAAAGATGACTCCACCATTTCGGATCTGCGATTGTCTCTCCTTTCCCAAGATCCATCCACTTTGTGATAATAATCGCAATCCCAAAATCCTCACAGTCTTCCATACGGAGTTGAAATTCTGTTGGGCATGAGGTACAAGACGTAATAGCCGAAGATCTTATGCAGCGCTCGATAACATGGTCGTGGTCAATGGCACACTCATTTGTCTCTGGTAGATTAGGCGCTACACCGTGAGCGGTAAGCCTGATATGGGGGCAAAGATCGAAGCCGCAGCGATTTAAATCTGTCGCTGTCAGACGAGGTGGTAACAGAATGACACGCTGCGAGCAAAACAGCAAAAAGCCATTGATGATCCTGACGCTGGCTTTAAACTCTGATGGAAACTCCCGCATGACCATAGAGGCTATCGGCTTATAACATAAAGCCTCCAACCAAGGCTGGTAGTCGAGGTGCAGTCGATACATCTTCATAGCCATCTGGACAGTTCGGAACTGAAAGCCGTTATGCATGTATTTCGCCACCTTGCCAAGTACCTCAGCTCTCTTGCAAAGTGTCATGTCGTAATGGTAAGCAGGCAAAAGGGCCAATTGCAAAAGATTGGGGTGAAGAATCCCACAAACATGAAGCACATGACAGTGGTAGCATGGGACGTAGTCGTCGCGTGAAATGTCCCTCGATAACAGAGACAAAAACTTGAAGCATTGCAGCTGTTCGTCATCTGCTCGCAGGCGAGCCCAAAAACGGGTCCCGAGGATCTCGTAAGCGGTACGGCAACTCAAGGCGAGTAATGCTGCGGATGAAAGTGGTAGAAAGTCGGCCAAGTATATGATGAGTTCTGGATGTAGCTTCTTGAGTATGTTCAGAGGTCTCGTTGTGGCTAAGCTTTCAACCTGCTTGTTTTTGCAGTCTTCGTTTGTGAATTTTTTCGTGTACAAAAGCTTCTTCACGAGCTTGCTGACAGATTTGAGCTTCATAGTGCCAGTGATCAGGTAAGACGAAGTGATATCGGCATCGGTGGAGAGGGTGCTGAAAAGAATTGATCGGTCGACAGCAGAGGACCAGAGAGCTTAGAGAAACCCCAATGCTAAATTGTGACTTCACTGTGTAATTGAACTTTCATCTGGAGGTAGGAATCGAGTGAGAGCAACTTACAAAATCAATGTGTGCCCCTAATATGGCGTAAAGCTATATTTGAGTACTACTCAGCAGAGACATGGTTCACTAGTTGCTAGTGTACCATATTACCGAACAGACGGTACGAAACTTCACCCCTTCTGCATGGGGCTCGGCACGGCCGGGGGCGGGAAACTCCGGATTACGCTGTTCTGTACTAGTTGGTATCACTCTGTGGGATTCACGCTGCCAAATAGTCTTTGTATTTCAGTGGTTGTATTCGTGCGTGGTATCTAGGAGAGAGCGTGAGGCTCGGCTGACTATCCGTTGAACGACTGCACATCTTCCGTGAACCAGAAACTACCTATGATGAGTGGCCATCAGAGTTCAAGAACACTTTCGGTAATGTGATCACACTTGGATCAGTCACGTTCCACAATTATGATGAGATACCCAACGATCATAGCACATCGACCTGGAGGCGGGCGACGAAGTTTCGAGCTAAGCAGCTATCGGATATAGCTCGCCGGTTGCTAAAAGAGAAGCCTTCCGAATTGACATGGCGACTTGAGATTGAGAAGTTGGTCGATGCTCGGTTTGGCTTGAAGACCCAATAGTACTTTAGTCAGATCTGACAACCTTATTGCGAACCCACACAGCTATCTACAAATACTGACTTGCTCGTAACAGCAAAACTTGTAGTGGACCAGGCCATAGTGGCAGAACTTGGAGATCTGAGATCGAAGTAGTGATAGAACATCAGAGATCTTTGGAATGGCAGGGTATTTTCACCAGATGGCGCCTTGCAACTACTCTTGATTATTGACCATATTTTCGATTGGGCAAGAGACCTCTATCGACCGTTTATTCTCTGCTGTCTCGAGACTATAGATGAAATTTTTGATACACGACTGAGCTTCGTCGCTGATACTGATATCAATTCGACCCGGCGAACATGTAGATTAGAAACGTGGAGCAAAATTGAAACTTCAGCTGGCTCTGAAGAGTTCGAAGCTTTGGCGAGTAATAATTCTCTGCTCGATCCGTGGAAGACCCACGACTTACTTGAGTAATATACTATGGTGGACTACAAGTCACGCGTTTTTCGACCCTCATCAATCATCAAGACCTCATTTCAGTGCTTCTACCTCACGCGAGACAATATGATGAGCTTCATCAACTGCTTGGGTGACAGTTCCTTCTTATTTTAAAGGATTGCGCAGACAGGTCTTTAAGCTTTGCGTGAAGGACTGATGGCAGTGTCTCCGCGAATGCTTTCCAATATTGAGCACGATTGGACTGGAACAATCCGTGAAACCCACCACGCGGCCCCAGAAAGTAAGATGCTGTGCAGTATCGTTCATGAATCCTCGATCTCTTTCAACATATGGGAACTTTCACGGACTCTATTTTGTTTGGTAATGGATAAAGATGTTCTTATCAAGATCCGCCAGATCTCTGTATTAGCGAAATCGTCTTTCCTCGAGGGTGTAGAGGACAATGCCCTACAATTAGACCAAGAGATAGCGGCCTCTCTTCTCTCCCATCTCCAGAACCGAAACGCAAGAGATACCTTAACATTCGCTATCTCTCGTACTGTGGATTTCTGGCGCCTAATCAGTAGACTTAGTAGGAATAAGAGAAAGATAGGGGATAACGAGTATATGCACAGTGTTATATTAGAACCCCTTGCTGGGCGCCACTTAGCTGTTAAGAATCATGTCCAAGAAATTTACAGACGGCATAAGCCAAGTGGGTTATTAGAACCAGATGCACCCTGTCTCGGATTCTCTGCTCAGCTTGAATACTTAAAAGGGCAAGGTGTTACAGACCACCGATATAGCTTACCCCTGGAGCCTCCGAATGGATTTCCTGGACTTGCAGATACCGGCGCGATACTGCTTTATAGCAATTCTCGAGACTATAAATATATGTGCGTATTTATTACAAAGGATACTTGCGACCTAGCTATACTTACCGAAGTCATGTCGGCATTAATAGAGACTATGTCCGAAGGACGATTCTTCGTATTAGGAAACTATACTGTTATTGATAAGGACACAAAATATTATGGAAAAGGGCCGCATGCAGAGGGGGAGTTGATTCTATTGATCAAGACAGCTGCTCAACTATGGGGCATGGATCTTCTCTTGAAGATCTACAAGGAGCACTCTAAAGATGATTATCTAGAACTGTACAGTTATGACGAAGCTATCAGGAAGTCTTTCTGGAAGACTAGTAATGCCTTGAAATGGCAGCCATTTTCTGGTGCACTGGAACCTGAACCCGAACACGAACCCCGAAAGAAACAGCGTAATGTAGGAAATACAAGACTTACTCAGTACTCAGTATGGGATAGATAGATCCGTAGGAATGGCAACACTTGAGTCGGATAGCGCTGGATTGGAAGCAATACTGAAAAACGGGGGGTGGGTACGATTCAAAGAGGCTTTCAGTTCAGCATCGGAAAATTTCAACGAAGAGGTAGTAACAATAGACTGAGGCAGGATGGCCGATAGATCGGATACGATTCGGAGCTATGTGTCGAGATTCTAATGTATCTATTGTGTTCCCTAAAGTTGCTGCACAATACGCGAGGAGACGGCCGAGAGAATTAGGACAACTCTTTAAGAAATTTTTTCCTTAACGAGTGTAACAATGTATGAAACGGGACTTAGAAGTCCGAACTATACCCAGTACTGAAGTGGAAATGATGGCGTCGGTGACACAGTAAAGAGGATCAAGAGAATGAGACTTGAGTGTGTGGTGGGAGTAGTCGAGGCGCCAGGGTACGCAGAAAATGGAAAATGCAAGATGTCAACTGAAATGATGATAAGTGAGGTAGCAGGATGTCAGGGGATGTCCAGAAAGGAATGTTTCGCAGTAACCTGAACACAAGATCTACGAACCACGATCTTAATTCTTGATTTTAGTTGGCGGGCGATGATGTTGCGTGTAGGGCATGAAACCAAGATCTAGATTTTTATGGTTCATTCTGGTGTTAAAAATGCTTATGTACGAGAAGCTGTGTAGACAGCCCAGTTCTCAGCAGTCTATAGTACAGCAGGATTCAGATCCGGGACCTACCTAGTGATTGGTTCCTAGATCCGGGAACTGAAACGCCACTTTGTAGGTTAACACTGCCGCTTTTGAGGTCCCTGGAGCCTGGAGCCTGGCCTCTGACGCGGAGCACTATTGCCTGTCAACCTATGTATATATTACTATCACGTAAATTTTCCGCCTCCGAGACTAAAAATAATCAAGTTTGTCTATAATTTTCGAGTAAGATATTTAGGATTTCCCTGAATGATCTTCAGATATATTAGTATTGAAAAATATGTACAGCGGGTAGCGCTAAGCCCTTACCGTAATACCTTACCGCCAACGCACTTAAAGACTACCCGAAAGTTGTATTATAAAGTCCTGTGTTACAGTAAGAACTCAAATAAACTCCTCCTAAGCACCCAATTTCATGAGATTGAGAATCATCTGATCTATTAGATCCGTCAGATCCAGCTTGTTTTTATATTCTTTCCTTGTAAAGACAGGGGTGCTAATTCCATTATTGATACATGCGGCCGGTCGCCGATTTCTCTGGCACGGAAGAAACCCATACCACAGACTGGGGCAGAAGAACCGACCGCGACCAAATATACTAAAGAATCTCAGCAGATATCGCAAATTCTGGGACCTGCCAGACACTTTGGACGAGCCGTCGGTGTTGTGTGTCCTGACTTGTGTATATCTCGCGTTAGATATGTCTTCTATTAACCCAAAGATATATATATATATCTGTATATATATATATATATCCGTCTGTTTACTTCTTATACCCCGTCGCATATGCCAGATACTTCAATGTTTGTTAATACTAGACAAAAACATAAGGGAGACATTTCAAGAACGAAGGGAAAGGACATCCCAAAAGACATAAAGAGAAACCGGGTTCTATATGAGTATGAGGTACCTTCAGAAATCTATGTTACTGCTCGGGGAGCAGGTAATGCAGAGCATGCTAAAGCACAGGACAAAGGGTCGTATTCATGATTAGGGTAGGTCTATTCATAACAAATTACTAACCAGCCGACCAAATGCCCTGATTCTATTACACGATTACAAGGACCAAGACAATATTACATCAAGCAGCCCACCGATTTCCTTCCTTGAAATCTTTTGAGGTAGTTGTTAGACATTCTCTCGTCCTGCTCCGACGCCTTACGAAGCTAGAAGACCGAAAACCAATCGATCCGAGTCCACCTATCCGAATTCGCATATACCCTCAAGATCGTACAAGATCGTACAGAAACAGCCGTTTCGAAGAGCTCTCATCTTCTATTCTTCCTTCTCGGAGCCCTGCTTGAGATATGAAACCCGATCCTCCGTCAGCCTCAGTGCATGATTCACCTTCAGTAATTTGAAGTTCAGTATTTCCCTGTTGCACTCCAAGTTGTTCTTCAGATCTTTATGTAGATGCGACTCTTGATGTTCCTTGTGGTATCCTCACACTAGGTTCCACTCTCCTTCGACCCTCCGCATCCCATTGTCCTGGATATGGTTATTGACGTTCCCTGATGTATCCCGACAACAATATATCCTTCGATCTTGTGCAACCCATCTATTCTATCACTCTGCAATTGTACCGCTCTGGATTTCGTCTTCTTAAAGTGTAGCTCTTAACGTTCCAAAGTGTCCTTCGATAACGATTTAAGTCTTGTAAGGTCAGACTTTCTCCATCACGTCCCCCTAGCACCGAACTTTGGATTTTTCCGTTTTCTACCCCCCTTTACCAGTGTGAGTATATGAAACCTCCTCAGTCACTCAAGCAGCGGATTGCTCACCTCGACAGGCTACCCCTTCAAAGAAACCATTGGACGATTGACAGCCGAGACCAGCATCACCCCTGGCATGATTCTATCACTGTTCCCTTCACACATCCGCCTCAATTCCTTTTCACCGCGGCCATCTCTGTCTCCGCGACTTTTGGCGTCATCTCGGGCTGTCTCATCGAAGATGCTCTCAGTACGTCGTTTCCTCATCCACTTGGGACATGTAGCAACCACCACCAAACCTTGGAGTCCCCCGTTGTCTTTCTGTCTCCCTAAGCCCCACTCGCACCAATGTGACATGCACATGGGAGACCGCCGCATAGCCTTGGATTTCGCCATTTTGGCCCCCCCTCCGCCATATGAATTCATCAGCTGCACCGATTTTGACGTGCAGAGGCCACCACAACCACACCATGGAGTTCGCGGTTTTTTCTTTTTCGTTTGCTCCATAGACCGTATGAATCCATCAGCTACACCGATTTGACACTCAACGACTACCAGCGCACCATGGAATTCGCCGGTTTTTTTTTTTTTTGCTGCCTCGGCCAGTATGAATCCATCACCACAGACACAAACGGGGGTCGACAGCCTTGGAGTTCGCGGTTTTTTTTTTTTTTTTTTTTGTAGAGCTACTGTCGCTAATGGCACTTAGGCCTCGAAAAATATCGAAAGAATGCTGCTGATAACGCTATGCGCCTCTTTGGGACGGAGAGGGCGGAGGAGGTGGTGGGTTGGCGGATGCTGGGCGGCCTGGACCTGAGCCTCGATTTTGGTATTTGGTGTGGAGTTGGTCGGCGAGCGCGACGACCGCCACTCCCAAAGTGTAATGGTCGGCCGTTCGAGGCCAGGGCCGAGCCACCCAGCGAGTATAGAGGTAGGTAGAGAATGTGTGGAGTTTACAAATAAGGATACCGATCGCCATGGTTAACGATGGTAAAACGAATATTATATGGATTTAAGCGAATGTTATGATGGATAAGCGAGAGTGTATTGATGGTAGCGAATGTGGTATTGATTTCCCAATAAGTGTAATGGATATACGATGAAGAAGAAGAAGAAGAAGAAAGGATGGGAGCCGAAGTATGCTTCCTGGGAGTCGTCGCTGTGCTGGAAGGAGCGATCAAGGTAGTAGCTCTTCCCATGCAGTTGAAAGCAGTCGGCTCCATGGCACTTACCTGACATGGGTAACATACTTGGAGTAGTCCGAAGGTTTTCAAACTCAGCCCGTAGCAGAAAAATGACTTTTTCTTGATACATCTGTTGGTGTCGAATGTTGCAAATAAGCTAGTCATTGCCACAAGAGTAGTAGAGAACGAACAAAGCTGTATGACGATCAGCATTATGAACCTGTGCTAGAAATCATTCTTTATCACTGTTGCATATCAGACATATTGTGAGTTCCCTATCTCGTCGACTATCAGCGATCGAGCCTTCTTCACTAGCTTTCGCTTCTCTTCTTCCGCTCAAGTTCACCAGCCCTGTGTAGAATCCAAACCCATCTCGTCATACTCGCAATGTCCCCACCGTTACCACCACCCGATGCTTTCACTTCCTCATCATTCGAAGAAGTACAAGACTGTCGCCAAGGATATTCCATCGCTTTCCGTTGCTCCTCTCGCCTTATTTCCATCTCCCACTCATCCCTAGCCCGCTTTAACAAGTCGTACTTTCCCCCAACAAAATTGCTGACCCGGTCCTCGACTTGAAGCGCAAAGTTTATAGTTACGATCAAAAGCAAGAAACGGGAGCCTGTGTTTGTATCGTGTTTGGAATTCGAGTTCGAGTGACCTTGACTTTTAATTGTAGGCCTATATAGTGGTGGAGGTTCCTGCAGCGTGTTCAAGTATTTTGTGACTCGTGCCACAGCTGTGGTAAAGAGTCGAGTGTGGGCGACATTCCAAATTGGATTCGGTTGCCTGAGCCCGAGTTTTGTCACTATGCTAGGTAACATCTTGTCGATTTAGTGATGTTCTTGTTTTCGAAGAGACTTGCAGGTGTTGACTTTGAGTCGAGTTTGCTGTATGTTTTGAAAAAGAGGAATTGAGGATATTTGAGATTGGCACTGTAATTTGTTTTAAGTTCAAGGTTTGGTGTATGTGAATGTCGTGGATGTGCGAGCCTTTAAAAATGATGCTGAGGCTAACCGTAGTGTACCAGAATCCCAATCTCCTAGTCCAAGATCAAAGTGGCCGGATTCGGTAAAGGTCATCTATCACTTGGTGACTCCCGGATCATTTTCGTTTAACATATCTACTTTGGAGATAAGTTAGTAGTCGGTGAGCCAACTTCGGGAGTGTCGAGCCTAGAAATATTGCAAGTCACATACTTTGAGATGGCTTTCAAAAATAGGTGCCAGAAAATGTTGCTGCGGATAAGGCGTCCAACCCTACCTAACTCACCTTTCGTTAAATTCAAAATTGTCTGATCCGTCGTGTCCAGCTTATTCCTATACTCTTTCCTAGGAAAAACAGTCGTACCAGCAATAAGCGTCGCGACGAAGCCATCTAAGTTGCTTTCACAGACCAGAATAGAGAACCTCGGAATGCTGAGGTCATGGATAGCCGAAGAGCTGGGTTGCGCTAGCGGCTGACAAGATTTGCTTCCAACCGCTCCCCTAACCAAATCGAGATCTAGAGTCTGGGAAACCGGCAAGGATCACGAGCTTGGCTAGGCTGGGTTCTCAGAGCCTAGAAAAGTGTGAGAATATATTATATGGTAGACAGAAGAGATTGCCCAGTTTTCAGGAGTCTATGGTCGTATGTGGCAGTTATATGTATACTTACATTTATAAAGCAACAAAATTTAGCCCTACTAAATGATTTTATTTTGGACAGGAACCGCGCTCGCTTCTTGCTCCAAGTTGTTAAGGTTTTGCCAAGAGGCGGGATAGGTACCTCCACATTTTGTGATTTTCTTATTAGGCCAGCTGAGTTCAGCTTCTGCAGCCACCAATAAGTGAAAATCAAACTCTCAGCCTCAAACAGTAAATCATTGGTCGCCTGGCAATTACTTTTTCCAAGTCCGCCTCGCATCTAGCTAGAGATGGTATTGTTTTGCCCATTGCATCCGTGTCTGCGCTTTTATATATGATGTCCACGAGGCTCTCATTTGGACTCCGAGATTTGTCTTGCAAACTCCTCCCTACGTCCAAGTTCATAGCGCAAATCCATAGGCAAGATATCATCATGCTCAACAAATTCGTACTTACGCTTTGCTTTGTCCTCTTCTCTATCAATCACATTCAAGCTCAGGACAGCACAATCAGTGTCGGCCCGCTCCTGACCTGTGGGCTTACGACCTTTTCCTGTCCTGCTGGCGGGTGCTGTACAATTGGAGGTTGCTGTGGAAGCGGCTGTTGCGCAAACGGATATGCTTGTATCAATGAAGGAACATCATCAGAGGCATGTTGCCCATCGTTTGACACAACAAAATGCGGCACAGAACCATTGGTAAGAAATTCAACGATTGTTTCTCTGTTCCGCAGAGCATATTCTAACAATGACGTGGAATGCAGCCATCAAGCCCCCCTTCTCCCTCGGGATCTGGAGACCACACATGCACGGCGATGCAAGCTTGCCCAGGAATTGCCTCGGATCCCACGAGCACGCTAGGCTGGACTTGTTTTCTCGGACGGACGTGTGGCTTCTCTTACAGAGAATGCAGACCTTGCCCTTATCTTTTGGAGATTGGTTCAGGGTCGTCGACGAGTAGTTTCGAAGACAGTGTTCCGGCGACTAGTACCTCTTCGATAGATGATTCAGGATTGTCGACAAGTAGTTTCGAAGATAGTGTTCCGGCGACTAGTACTTCTTCGACAGACAGTACACCTACTACTCCCCTTTCAAACAGCAGTACAACAACCAGCAGCTCTTCACCTACTACTCCCCTTACAAACAGCGGTACCACAACCACCAGCTCTTCTGGAAGTAGCCAAAGTAGTGCTTCGTCAGCAACATCGGGACGTCGTTTCGGCGGACATAGATTTGAATTATACTGGGTGGCAGCTGTTGTTGTGTATGATATTGCTTTTTAATGTATCTAAGTTCAGCACGTTTTCAAGTGTCAATCTACAGGGATCAGTGGCGGTATCAAGAGCGCGACAGGACAATCAAGCTTATTAGAGAAGAGCTCGCAAGAGCTTCTGGCGTGAAGTACATAATATATCCTACTCTAAACTATATCATCCACCTATCCCGAGGCTTCTAAATGTACGTGATACCGGCAGGTTTTGTTCGTCCGACAGCATCTCTTTGTTAGAGAGCGTTCAATAGCTGTTTAGGAAAACTTGTGGTGCAATGAAGCTTTGAGGTTAAGACAGAAATCTGTAGCACAGAAAGCTGTGGTATCACCAGAATATGTAAAAGAACCCAGGGGCAGTATTATACCCAGATACCGACTCCCACTCTCAGCGTGGCGAGCTGCACGCTCACTGCGAGAGAGTGGAGACCTGTCTGTTAACCATGCTGTCACATCGCTGCTTTATCAATATTATTCTGCTACCAACGGAATGCACCACTACGTACACACATCTTCCGGTCACTCGAACACTGTTGGCAGCGTACTTTGGATCCCCTACCAAAGGCGGTGGTACATATGGACTACCAGATTACCACTTAAACTCAGCTGATGGTAAACGCATTTTGGTATGGCATACATGAATTTTTCTAAATTAGAATTGTGGTCTATAGCTCCAGCCTTTCTCTTACAGTGATGAGGTCAAGTTCATGTGGGAGTCTAAAAATTAGCCTCATAAGAGCCTCAGAGGCATAGATATCTCGCGCTGTGTCCCAGGAATGTTGCATTTAGAAGCACTCCGCCGTGAACGTAGGGAGATTGTCCCTGTAGATGTCAGTTTCGAGGGATTATAATCCATAGAGAATGAGAAGTGCCTGGCCATCCATTGAAGACCATCCTCCAACCAGTGGTGGAGGATCCTTTTTCAAGGCAAGTTCCTCTTCAGTTAGACGAATATTTGTCTTCAGAGCAGCGAATACTCACCGAAAGACTCTCTCTGCCGATGATGATCATCCCAGCCTCAAGGAGCTAGGTCAAGTTAGATCTGGAGGTTGGGAATCAAATACGTCTGTGTTCCAGTTCTCACCTTGTCAGCAACCGCCGCATTTTTCTTCGGTTTGGCATCACGCAGAGCCCAGGTACCCAAAGTCGTTGCCATGCCCAGCGATGGATGTGTGGGGGAAAAAATGGCCCACGAAAATACGATCATCAGATTTGTCAAAAAGTATGCTAGGCTTAACTCGCCTTGATAATGATAGGAATGCCATGGATCGGGCCTCTGCTACCATGAGACTTTCGCTCAGCATCCACTGTTCTCGCCTGCTGGAGCATCTCATCTCTGGGAGCGACCGATATCAGGGCTCTGAGTTTCATTCCTTCTACGTTGCGTGTGTCGATTTGATCCAAATATTTGGTGACGATGTCTTCGCTACTGACGGTGCCTGTTTTGAGCATATGCTGAAGCTGAGCTACGTTGGCAGTGGGAACTTCAAAAGCCCCTTCATGATTGGAATGTGTCGCCATTGCCACCTCACTCACAGTTGCCTGAGTTATACTGTGGAAATACTTGTTGCAAAATGGTGTGTAACTCTGAAACTTCCAGCAAGAAATATAAGTAGGAGCTTGGCAGACGATTTTCATGAATGGAACCACGAGCAGGTAGCGAAGGTGGACACGTCTAAGGAAGTGGGGGATCATCCTGCAACACCGAACGTGGCGCGTTGAGTAGCAGTTCTCTATATCTGTTTTCAACTTTGAAGTCTCTTCATTCCCTCACCTTTGGTCAACTTGATCAGACTCTGCCTACGCTGTCCTTGAGACTTCATGCTTTCTGGCGACTCGCTTAAATTAGGACGAGTCCCCTCTCAACTATTGTTTCCTTATGGTCTACTACAGAGAGTGAGAAACTGTTCTTTTCATGCTTGCTCCCAACGTCACCAGCGCACAGAAAACAAAGTGAAGAGTTCTATTATTCAAGGAGGCTATTCTAAGCGAAAATCTATTGTGCCAATTGCAAACCGTGACTGTAGGATCGTGTATGCGGGTTCCTCTTTTTTGACTTTAGGGGAGAGCTAATCCAAGCCTGGACGCAGGTCCAACCAAAAAGTACTAGAAGTAATGAAGCATGCACTAATTTCATTAGCTGCGGCTTGCGTTTTACTTGAGAAGTTCATCATCTCCCTTGGTGTTGCTGCAAACCTTTGAGTGACGTCGGAGGGGGAGAATGATGATCCGACGCTAAAAAGCTGAAGCAAAATTATGTCAGCAGCCTTTTCACTCTTCCTTTTCAACTCCAGACCTCACAGTTCACAGCTTCCACTCTCTCTTTCCCCGTCGTATCAGATTCCTCTATCTCCTCTGCGCCACAATTAAGTTCATCCATACTCTGGTCGCGATTCGCCGTGTCGCAAGTCTACATCCAGCGTCGGCCCGAGCTTCTTGAATTGCTGGGATCAGAAACTTGGAAAGTTGGCACAGGAGATCGCCAATTGCGGGATGATGGCTGGATGCAGCCGCACATCTGCGGAATGACATAGCGCAGCAAGGTCTGGGGAATAAACAGGGTCGCCACCCATGGAGTGGACTAGTGTTCACTCAATTCCTTTCCTTTCTTCTGTTGACAATACGACCCTGACTTGATAACGATCGGTCTGATCTTCTCCATGTCCTTCATTGTATTAACGTTGGTCTATCGCAGCTTCAACGAAGTGAAGTTCTTTCTGTTTGTTGCTCAGTTGATTTGATCCGCGTTGTTTACTTTCGAAGCGCGCAGTTTCGAACCTGCAACCACCACACCTCTCAATTCGAGTCCCTCGGATCAGTCATCTGCTGAAGTATCAGACAGCAATTGAGAGCACCTCAACCTACTCACACAATGTCTCAACCAGGATCGCAACCTCCGCAACCTCCACCACCCTCAACAACAGATAATCCCGTGGCAGCAGCTGCACAGAAGGTCAAGTCGGCCTTTCGCTCAAGTCAAAAACCAAGTGTCCGAATTGTTCGCGGTTCGTCAAATGGACGCCCTCGACGCGAACAAGGTGCCCAAAATGTCACAGAGAAGCCATTACCCCCAGCTCCAGGAGAACCCACCTTCTCGAGTCGTCTTGCAGGTGCCCGCAGCAGAATATTCGGACACAGTTCTGAGGACACACATGAGGAGCCGTCTCAAAAGGATTATTATGACCAGGATAGGGTAGATCTGATGGATGTGATAGGTGAGTTCCATCTACAGCCACAATGACCGAGGACAAGTACTGATTTTCTTGCAGACCCTGAAGTAGCGACTCTCTCAACCCTCACCAATGTCCAGAACTCACTCTTTCTCCCCTCAATGGGGAAACTTGTCAATCGTCGCGCAACATACAAGATATCAGAGAGTCCAGAAGAAGAACGCAAATATGACAAACTCAAAGCTATGCTGAAGAAGATACCGATGCGACGTTCAAAATCGACCCAGGATACATTCACGTATGCTGTTCTGCCAGATGACGAGAAGCTGGAGGGGTGGTCAAAAGACGATAAAGCTGAAATGGACGATATGGTGCGGCATCAACTCCATTCCAAAAGGGCGAAGTTCAAGCGGTCGATGAAGGGATTCAAGCAATACGTACGGAGACGTAAGTTTGCACTCAGCCTCAATGATCGGTTTTTGTTTTCTAACATACCGTCTTACAGCTATGGGACTGTTCATAACAGTCTATGCCACTCTGGTCACGCTATTTGGAGCAGCTTGGGTGTTCTTCCTCATTGGCTGGATATCTTTAGGTTCGAAGAAAGACGATGTTATCGAAGCTGTTGATCTTGTGCTTGTGGCTCTTTTCGCAATTATCGGAGACGGACTCGCACCATTCAGAGCTGTTGACACATATCACATGATCTACATCGCCCACTACCATCGCATTTCCTGGAAGAGACGTCAGAAGCTCGGTCTCCCAAACCTAGTTGACCACAACGATCTTCCCGACCAGCGAGTCGAGGATGTCCAAGATGTCCAAGTTGACATTGAGAGTTTAGTTGCTCGCAGGATGCCCAACAGCCTAGCGAAAATAATCGCACCCAGGATACCGAAGAAATACGCCGAGAAAATGGTCGTGAGACACAGAACTCACGATCCAACCTTCGAATACTCGGTCTTGGATGAAGACGAGCAGGCCAAATTGGACCATCACGAGCGCAAATTCTCCAAAAGCCACACCTTCTACAAGCCGCACGAGACAGAAACACATTACGCATTTCCCCTCAAGCTTCTGGTCACCGTTGTCGTACTGTTAGATTTGCACTCATGCCTCCAGATCAGTCTCGGTGCTTGCACATGGGGAATTCCCCACGACAAGCGACCTTTCGCATTAACGACCGTCATCCTATGCTTCAGTCTAACGGCCAACATCACAGCCGGTATACTCATCTCCAAAGGCGACAAAAGAACCCGCAAGACCGACGTGATCGAGCGTCTGAACAGACAGGAACTCACCGCGGACGCAATCGAAACCATCCAACGCCGGCAACTGAAAGAAGCCGAAGAGCGTGGAGAGATCGACCCCGCTATACGCAAGAGGATGGAAAAAGAGAAAGAAGACGCTGAGAACGAGGAGATCAAGAAGTCATGGAAGAGTGTTCCTTCGCTGCCGAAAAAGTTGCTCGGGAAAGGAGAGGATCATAGACAACCTGCTCTACCGCAGCATGCGAGGAGATCGGGATCGAATGTCGCTGTTCAGTCGGGAGGCTCGAGCTCTTCTGGGGGAGGCAAGAAGTCGAAATCGGGGAGCGGATTGGGGTTATCGTCTGTGAAGGAAGATGCGAAACCGGTGGCTCCACTGCCTACCGTAGCACAGGGTGAAGATCCGCTCAAACCGAGTAGGGGCCATAAAGCCTTGGAGTTTTTCAGGAAGGCGGATCTGGATAGGAGTTAGATGTACCAGACCAATATGCACTTCTTCTACCAAGGCTATAGTCTAAACTCTTGAAATGGAATGCAAAATGCTGTTTCAAAATCAATGAAATGCCACATTTGTGGTTTGAACAATGAGATACGTAGAATCCGTCTTTTATGCCCCCGAAGCGGTCACTAATCGCTAATATAGTTACATGAAGCGCACCAAAGAGTACTCGATCTTCTCACCACCTTTTCTCGTTCTTCAACACATCCTGGAATACCTAATAATCTGGAACTCCTAAAATTGTCTGAGTTAAAATAACAATGACAAAAGCAACGGTGACAGCCGATTGCCGATTGCCTAAGATTCTGGCGGACTTGGTCAACAGCCTAACGAAAGCCAGCCTGCGTAATCACATCTACTTATACCACCATCCACACGGAAGCCACCCAGAGCCATGCTAGATTTACAATTATACACCCGTATTTGGATCTTCATGCCCAAAGGCCAAGATCTCATCCAACCATGTTGATGTCACAATTTACAGTCCCCACGAGTGTCTGGTGAGCCAGTACATTGATTATAAAGTCAAACTCAAGCAGCAGCATCAGTAACTACCTTCACCTTCAGCACATCACCTACCTGCAGATTTCGCCGATTCACAGCAGAGGACCTCGAACGCTTGGTAGCGGCTGGGTCCAAAGGGCGGGCAAATGGGGGAATCGGCGACCTCATGGAGAAGGGGCTGTTGGGATAGGGGAGGCACCGAGAGGTTGCGGCAATTGCAGCACTTGATAAATTCTTCAAACGTGATACGATAATATCTGCCGTCCTCTGGATCCTTGTCTTCAACGTTGCCATTGCCGCGAGGTACAAACAGCGCAGCTGTTTGTACCGAGAGTCGGAGAGGGGGAAGCTGAGCAGCAAAAATGTCTGTGAATTCTTTGATGATGGAGACTGGAGACTGGAGGTCTATTCTCAGCTTTTGTCTATTCACTCCTTAAAGTAGGAGTGGTGGGTATGAAGCTACAGCTCTGCAGAGCTGCTACAATATCCCTCTAGTTAGGTCCGAGTTTGTTTGGTGAAGAAGCCAGATTAGTCAGCATCCGGGAACCAGCCGCTGTCAACCTCGACCCTTGTTTTGCCAATGGATAACCCCAGACATCAACAGCAACTTTTCCTGTTTCGAAAGGCCTAGGATTTAATAATTCATCCGTTATTCTTCCCTTAAGTTGGACGTGAACATCACCATCAATACCTCAAGTTTTTACTAACCAGTCGACCCCAATCAATAACCAGATAACCCTAGAAGCTAGCATCATGAACCCCATACCCCGCATTTTCAAGCGCGTCATCAACCTCACCCCGCATCCCACTCCTCGAATCTCCAACCTTCTCCTCCACCCAACTTCAACATCAACACTACATCGATTCAGTACCTCGCCCATCCGCTGCGAAGTCAATAAACCCGGCATTCCTCCTACGGAAGGCAGACAACCTCTACATAATCCAATTCCAGCTGAGACATCAAAGAGGGGCTCGGATGGGGCTTCTTCGGTGCTGTTCTGGATAAGGGGGGTTGCTGTGATATTCGGGGCATGGAGACTGGAAAGACGGTTCTGGCGAGGGGGGGCACAACCGAGAGTTGGTGTTTGAAGTTGTGATACATACATAAGAGGAATACTTGTAGGACAAGCCGAACCAGGGAGGAAATTAAAGATGTGGCGATCCTGCGTCACATACCCTGGAGCAGCCAGCTATCGACCTGGGAGACTTCGTCGAGAATTATGGGCTGTGAGAAAGTTCTTGATGACGAAGGCATGGGAACAGGACCTCCGACCTCATGTGGACGATTGCAAATACTGTTGACGAGGCAGTGGTCAACTGAGACAATTCTCATTGGTGAGCTCGTAAGCACGACAGATTGGCAATTGGTCTTGGGAAGTCATGGAATGCTCACCTATCGTCCAGAGTAAATGAGGCGTGGCAGATCTAGGGTCATACAGGACAGGTGGATGTGCAAACACTCGGAACCTACCACTCAGTTACTGTAGAATTCTCGAAAGTTGAGAACATCTGTACTTGTACAGATGAATACTCCTGGATTTTTTTGTATCTGTAGGCGCTCTAATTACCCAAAAGTATCCCATTATAGATAATTAGGCAGGTAGATGAGCACAGATTCGGCCATCTCTCAATGGTCTTGAATTTGCTTCCACCTGGTACTTCCACGGTCCGCCATCTCTATAATGTGCGGTTCAATCTGTCTTTTGAATCCACCTTGCTGATTTGTAATCTCGCCCGAAAGGTCTTGGAGAAATAGAAACCGGGCCACATTCATACCTAACCTCGGCCGCGCGCATAAACCGTACTGATGTCCTCAATATACCTAGGTAACTAGCGTTCCCCGCACGCTAAAATCACACCCAACACGTACTTTCTCACCTCATCCTCCACAAGTGCCTAGGTATATATGAAACTTTCTCTGCACATACTACAGTATACTCAGCAGCTCTAGATTCATCACACTAACTTAGATTTTACTTAATATTCACTCTTCAACATGGCAATCACTCTTCAGGAAAAGTACCGACAGGAACGGGATGCCCGCCTTAACGAGAAGGGCCTCGGTCAGTATCTAGACAAGTCCAAGACGGCGGATTACATTCGTCATGACGATCCTTGGGTTGCGGATGGCACCCCTGTTCAGCGTCCTGTTCCAGACGGAGGACATGTCAAGATTGCGATTTTTGGTGCTGGGTTCGGCGGGCTGTGTGCTGCATCACGAGCTCTTAGCGAAGGGAGCGCAAGCAGTGTTAATGATATACTAATCATCGATCGCGCTGGAGGATTCGGAGGAACTTGGTGGCACAACCGGTAAGTGCATCATCTATCTAGACTGGTCTGACCTCACAGGCTTACGCTAACGAATTTGAATTTCCAGCTACCCAGGTCTGATGTGTGATATTGAGTCGTATCTCTACCTCCCACTACTTGAGGAGACTGGATACATGCCAAAGAGGAAATACGCCAGCGGCGAAGAGATCAGAGAATACTCCGATCTTGTAGCTCAAAAGTTCGGTCTCCATGAACGGGCTATGTTCCAAACCAGTGGCAATGCTCTTACCTGGGACGCCGAAGCCAAGAATTGGAAATGCGAGGTTACTGCGAAGCCGAAAGGTCAAGCAGAGTTTCAGGTGAAGTTTACGGCCGACTATGCCATTCTCTCTTCCGGTGGCTTCACGGAGCCCAAGATTCCTGATATCCCTGGACTTTCAAAATACCAGGGCAAGATGTTGCATACTGCGCGCTGGAACTACGACATCACAGGCGGGTCTCCTGCTAATCCCGTGCTCAGCAATCTGAGTGGCAAGAAAGTAGCAATCATTGGCACCGGCGCAACTGCCATCCAAGCAGTCCCTGCAACAGCCAAGTACGCTGGAGAGTTGTACGTCTTCCAACGTACCGCGTCAGCAGTTGACGTTCGCGGAAACCGTGATACCGACCCCGAAGAGTGGAAGACCAAGATCGCGACCAAAAAGGGCTGGCAAGCCGCACGAGCAAACAACTTCCAGGCATTTACGGAGGGCCAAGGCAATCTCCCAGAAGAGGACCTGGTCAGCGATGGATTTTCGACAATGCCGACTATTTCCGGCGCCTGGGGAAATTCCACACTGGTGAAGCCGGAGGATGTGGCGGGCTATGTTTCGATGATGAATGAGTTAGATGCTGTTCGATCTGACAAAGTGAGACAACGGGCTTTAGATGTTGTCAAAGACCAAGAGACCGCTAAGGTAAGTCTCATTTTTTAGTACACATTGATCTGATAGATATGGTAAACAGTACCTGACTAATATATTTATCAGGCACTCCAAGCATGGTATCCAGGATGGTGCAAGCGCCCAACATACCACGACGAGTACCTCCCCTCTTTCAACCTTCCCAACGTCCACCTCGTCGACACGGCACCCAAAGGCGTCGAAGCACTCACACCAACCGGCATCACTCAAAACGGCAAAGAATACCCCATCGACGTAATAATCTGGTCCACCGGCTACGGCTCCCCCCTAACCGAAAGCCTCGCTGGCAAAGCCGGTATAATTGTCAAGGGAAAGGACGGAATCGACATGGAAGACCGCTTCAAAGCCGCTAAACTCATGACCCTGCACGGTCTGGTCGCGCATGACTTCCCGAATTTGTTCTATACGGGCTTCTCCCAGGCTGGTGTGGGTGTTAATCAGACTCAGAGGCTGGATGAGCAGAGCTTGCATATCGCTTATACGATCAGAGAGGCGGAGTTGAGGACTAAAGGAAGTAAGGCCGTTATTGAGCCGACTAATGCTGCTTGTGAGGAGTGGGCTGATCAGTGTGCGTCGAGAGCTCATATGCTGGCGACTATGGCTGGGTGTACGCCTAGTTATTTTAATGCTGAGGGGGCGACTGATAAGATGACTCCTGAGCAACAAGCTGGGTTTGCACGTGCTTCGATCTGGGGTCAGGGATATCTGTCGTATGCGAGAATTCTACAGGAATGGCGTAAGAATGGTGGATTAGAAGGGTTTGAGATTACTTCGGCGTAGTTCTTGCATGAGATAGAAAGAGTGGGGTTGGTAGCTCGTTTATTCACTCTTGTCAAAAGGATTCCTGGCTTCTCTTGGGGCCTGTGAATCTCTTGGGAGAGTGTATAATAATGAAGCCACTGCCCGAACCACGAACAGTAAGATACAACCAATGGGAGACTCAGAGTACACAGAATGTTTTGCCTGTCCACCATTTCTGGAATCTTCAACTAAAGCCCAATATCTCTCTCTCTCCTACCACGAAGTGCGGGTCGAATATAACAGAAAAATTCCAAATGGAGGAACCGAGAGGAAATTAAAAGAAAAAAAGAGGGAGAAATGAAAAAGAAAAAAAAACACTTCCATTGCCATTCTCATTACTGCTGCCAACGCTATTCTCCCACCCATGAGTTTGGGCTCCTGGAATAGGCAACTCACTCGAAGTACCCCAGGGAAGGAAGGTTACGGGAGTGAACAACTTAGCCGAAACATCCACTAACCGAAAGTAAACAAACAAACAACCTTCACTCCTGTCTGCTAGTAGTGCCTACGCAGAACACCGCGCATCCATTCTTGACGATGCGAATCTGGATTCTTTGCGAGATTTCTTAGAGTATAAGAGGGGGGTATAAATACCCTGACCCCGTTGTAATGTGGAGTGGAGAGAAGAGAGGTGGATGGAAGGGGTGGTTGTGAATGCGGTTCTGATCTAGATGATATATTTTACTGCTGCATTCACCCAGATGTCAATTTTCATAATGTAAGCGCGTAACTTGCGTGAATTTTGGGTATGTCAGGGAGAGGTATATAAGAGTTCTTCGCGTCAGAAATGGGGTCTCATTGCGGAGTAAGAAGGGATCCCACCAACATGAAAGACTCTGTGGTCTGGAGGTGGCAGTCTATTTGATACGGCTGAATTTACGTTAGTAGCTCAGAATGCACTACAAAAAGCTCTTCTTCTCTCCCCGCCCAATTCTTTTATTTGCCAGTCCTAGGATTTATTGAATACAAAAGGATCGTGAACGAGTGTTGTCATGGCATATCAAGTTGTCACCTCCATTCAATTTTCCCAAATTTAGCTTTCTTTCAAATATTTCCAAGCCTACAGTGAATAAATCAGGATCCTCAGAAGCTCATCCTTGGATGCTTTAAAATTGCTCACGTCCAGAATAATCCAACTAAAAAAGCAGCACTCTGATTCTCATTCTCATCCATTCCTTGTCCAGGAGATTCCAATCAGTTTTAAGAAGTAGAGTCTCCATAAATATATCTGGAAAAGCCTTGAGGATGGTCGCTCAATTTAACGCGGACTAGACCAGGATCGAATATTGATGGGACGGTTGGAGCTAAAGTGACGGTGCTGATGTCTCTCATCGCTTTATTCCGCTCGAGATTCGTTTTCTACGAAAGAGTATAAAATCTAACCTTGATTCTAGACAATCTTGAACTAAGATCAAATGCTCATCAGCAAGACGCACTCAGTGGGGGCATGAGTCGCACATCTTTGGCGTCACGGAGTAACAAACACCCATCTTGAGCTGTCTCTCATATTCTAAATCTCGGTCAGTTTCCACAATCAACTTATCAGTTCAAACATACAAGAGAATATGTCGCAATGCTAAGAATGGTGGGAATTCAATTTTGATTGTCAGATGAATTTCTGCTGTCGATTTTTCATCACTGTTCTTTGGAGCCCTTCTTACAACAAAAGGTTCAGGAGTGAGTGAGATGACTTCAAGTTCGTTGCCCAAACTTTATGCACGAGCTGCGCCTTCATCTGTGGTTATTTCATGGCTCCAAGATTTTACTGCCAGAGCTCCAATCCTCATCAAGTAGTGTCTAGGTTTCAAGAAATGTCTGCTTTCAAAATTCTACGAGGAGTATGGGGCATATATACCTAGTAAGTCTTTCGGAGTCAAGACCGAATTGTTCCCCAGAAGTGAATTGAAAACTTTCCGAAGTGACGGGAGGGCAGTGCTGTGACTCTCGGGGTTTCGTTACTCATTGAGTCATCGTCGGGGAAATATTACCCCGTAGTTTGCAGTTGTCAGCTCAATCCAGTACACGGGGAGTTGATGCTTTTGGATTATGGGTGGTCTCTTTTTTGTATACATAATATGAGTATTTATCCAGTCCTTCTACAAATCACCCCCTCAAGGTCAGCGGTTCTTGGCGGAGAACAATATATCAACCAGAAAGGAGGCAATAGTCAGTTCCGGTTATTAGATTTTTACTAACTTGGTCCTAATCTCCACGCGGAAATACATCTCAATTTCTGGTCTCAAAACCGTGGCTTCTTTGTTTTCGCTAGCATAAATATCCTCAAGTGGGAGCCAGACTGCTGCGTCGAAGTTTCACGAGAAGGCATGTTGTCAACCCTGCGTTCGCTTTCAACACCTTCCCAGTCACTCACTTCCTAGTCATTACCCGGCAGGTTGTTCTGAGCTTTGATGCCGAAGACAACCCATCAATAACTAACTAAACCTCACAGACGAAAGGGAGGAAAGAATGCAGCATTTCTGGAAGCTTAAATCTCCCCGAGTGTTGATTTCCCATGCGGTCTCCTGTTTGTTTCCTTGCCATATTTGCGTAAAGCTCTGATACTACAGATGTGGTACAGCGCACCGAGTAGTAGTAGAATTTATACCCCTAAAGCTCAAGTTCAAGTTCAGACTCATCTTTTAATAATAACTTTCAGCTTGACGAGTGTGTCAAATCCGCAGTTCACTTTTAGTTCACGTAAACACCAAAAAGAGAATCTTTCGATTTTGTTTTTGTTTTGGAAAATTGAATAACCGAGCTGAGCTAGTTCTTTCTTGATTAGTTCTTCCATGACCGCATAAATATGCACCCTCGTCCCAAAATCATCCAACACTGACATTATAGAAATAGCAGAAGGTCATGCTAAGGTGGCAATATAGCATCGATCTGCTTCGTATTATTACGTACCAAATATAGGTAACTAGCTGCCTCGGTTTGTTTACTCATCTCCATCTGCACTTCTGAAGCACTTTTCAGGGGAGCAATGTGTTACGTTCAGAGTCATCAACACCGTCTAATATTTACTGATTATAATCTCAAAACTCACTCCCAGAACCTCTCCTATTGTCAACCTTTTACTCGTCCTATCTTCTCTTACCTTATCTCGTCCGTGGAACAATAGTAGGCGAAGAGACTTACACACCCGACAACCGACCAAGCAGTCTAGAACTGAGACTCAAAAGAAGAGATATACACAGAAAGTTAACTCCTTGCTAATATACAGATCTATTAATCTAGCTAGTCTTATCTTCCAGGCCCACCATCGCCAACCGAATAACCATCACTGTGCGTTCTACTTGTCGATTGTACAGTGTATAAGAGTGGGTTTATATACCTCTCTCTCCCAACACTAGAAACTACTATCAGAAGTAAAAACTCCACAACAAAGCTACCAAAACTACTTCAAACACATCCCTCATCAAGTACACCATTTCGACGATCTCTACAGCATACAGTATACAGAAAAGAACCCCCCCCCCCCCCAATCTACCGCCTCCAGAAGAGTATAAAACCTCCTCATACTACATGTAAAGAAAGCTCACCATCACAGAATAAAATAGCATATTTGTCGAACTGGATGCTGAGTGGATGAGGATATCACTTCAGCTTCAAACAAAGTACAGCTGCAAGGGTTAGCTGTTGGAGCACGATTGGCTTGTTTGTTTCTTGGCGGCGTTGATTATCTATCCTGGACTGAGTTCCCCAAGGATGCGCAGAGGAACTTGAGAGTGTGTGTCGTTGTCATCTCCCTCTCAACTGCCGACTCACTATTTATTATCAACTCTCACCAATGATCACCGGCCGAAATCCGAAACTGGAAATTATAACTCAAGACGAGCTAACGAGCAGAGATCGCATATGGAAGGATCGCATATGGAGCAAAAAATGCGTTGGTGAAAAGGGTCAAGCCTGTGTAGCTACATAATGGTAGTTGATATGATAATTATGATTATAGCTATATGGAAAGGAAAGTAACACTAACACTAACACTAACACCTCACAAGTGTGAACTAGCCACTCGTTGGTAGGTTTCACTATAGAGAGTGTTCGTGTGTGCATGGGGAGGAGATGGTTTATACTTTGCTTGAGTGGGTATTGTATTAGTACCCACTTGGACAGCAAGAACGGTAACGGTCAGTGAGTAGGTGAAATAAACTGAGCGAGGCACTATGAGAAGAATGGGGAGGGATAGATAGATAGATAGATGATGGGATGGGACTTGTGTTGACGGGATGTGCGCAGTGCAGTGGTATGCAAATGGTTACATAAATGGTGATATTATATTCGTTGCATTCATCGAATCAATCAATCATGACGCTAAATATGCTGCAGTAGATGACCGAACCGATGACAACGACGAATGCCAAACACTAGATCACAGTGGATCTCTGTACATGTTTCCAGGCCCGAGCCTTATCCGTTTCCTTCTTTCAAATTGCCGGCCGTGTGACCTTCCTTCTCCTTTGTTCTTCCTTCCCATGGAGATGTGCTATATTGCCCCCAAAGTAAAAGCTAATGTAGGCTATTCCCCGAACCCCAAACCCCAACTAAGTCAAAGACGCCATCTACCATGCTATGATTACCCAGACTGACCCAGTCCAGCCCAACCCAGCCGATACCGTTTTTAAAACCCCCACCCATCGCCATGATGATACTCCAAAGAACCAGCAACAGTAAACTCATACACCAAACACCCCATCCATTAAACCAAACCAACCCATTGACTCACTCAACCACAGTCTCAACCTTCCTCCTCCTCATCCTCGGCACACTCCTAACCTTCGTTCTCGCCACGGCCGTCAAGCCTCCATTCCCACTCCCAATGCACTCATTGCTCTTCCTCCACCTTCCAAGATTATATTTGCGAATCCCACTCGGCGCACTCGCCCTCCTCAGACTCATCTCCTCCTCGAACGCCAGAAGTCCAAACGGGTCATCCATTTCGGAAAAGCCCTCGTCCTCGTCGGGACTTATTTCCCTGTTCGAAAAGTCGACAGAGGGTGGTGACTCGATGGCCAGCTCGGCTTCGAGCTCGGCTTTGCTGGAGGGGATGAGTCTCGGTGGTGGGGTGGAGAAGTATGGTCGTGATGGCGTTTTGTGCAGGCGGCATTGCGTGTTGGTCGTGAGCATGTCTTCGACGAGGGTGGATATGCCTTTGATATGCGTGTTGCAGGATTGGAGTTGGACGTTTAGTTGTCTTTGGAGACGCCGACAAGCTACCGTGTTAGTGTTGGTGCTTGCTCGGGGATGTGGTAAGTTGGGAAGAGAAGATGTCGAGGATATTGAGGATGTTGATGGGATGGTGGATGTCCCGCGTGCTATTGAGACGTAGCACATCTCCTCGGGTGTGGATTCATCGTCGATCGATGTGTTGTTGTCCGAGAAGTCTGGACTGGGAAGCGAATCGCTCCATATAGAGCGATGGGGTGCTTCGTCAGGATATAAAGTCTGCTGGGAGAACTTGTCGGCGATATCATGCATGGGAGGTTTTGGGCCTGTAGGAGGGAAGTAAGACGTCGGAGGCGGTGACGTGAGAGGGAATGAGCAATCTGTTGGGGATGCAGAGATGTCTTCTGGTTCCAGATAACTCGTTTGTGCCTGGGCACCAAAGGTAAAGTGCTCGAACATCGTGATTGATGATGAGACTCGATATTCTATCAACGGTCCAGAAACATCCAGGTGTGTAGCTGGAATGGAGATCGGGGAGTGGCAGCGATTATGAGTCCATTCGGAGGTGTGCACGAAACGCCGTGGCTGAATCAAGAGCTGAGAACTGCTGCAGTGAGGTGACGTTCCTTGGTCCCTCGTGTTTGCGCTCGGATGGGCGTCGATGGTGGAGTATATCTGCAATGTAAACGCACGGGTAGTGGAAGTAATTTTGTTTGCTGGGTGGTGGTGAGTTATGGCGGAGGTCGAGTCTCCTGAGTAAGTAAAGGTGGTGGAGGTGGAACTGTGAGAGTTGTGAGTGGGAGTAAGTGAGTAAGTGTGGAGGCGAGAGGAGAAGACTGAGTCTGCAGAAGAGCAGCACCAGCAGCATCAACAGCAGTAGTTTGGCCCAGGAGCCAGGATCGAGATGGCGGGCGCGGGCCACACACCAATGGAAGCGAGACCCAGGCGGACGGCAGGGTGATTGTTGATGGGTCAGAATGGGTCCGCTAGAAGCTCTGGGCGACTGGGCACGCACCTGGGTGTGGTTGATGGAAGGGTATGCCTGGTCCTGGACATGTCCAGGTATGTCTTCTAGACTCGATCAGTCAAATATCCGAGGCAGAATGCAAGCTGTGGCTTCATCCTGCTGCGCCCATAGGCCGCCCGATGCAAATTCTGTTCCACCACAGACCAGGCTGCCAGCACGGAGGAGGCAACGCAGGGATGCCAGATGAGATGAGAGGCCGATGACGGTCATAGCTTTAGCTTTGTACTCCCTGGCGCTTTCTGGGAGAGCGGTACTTGGGATCATGGGATGCCTGTCTTCTGTTTCGGCCCGGCCACAGGAAACACTGGATGGATAAGACATCCAGCCATCACATGTCGACATGAGATGACAACCAATCAGACATCAACTGTCGTATAAACTACTAAGAGCAAAGAACAAGGAATTCCGCATACGATTCATTTAATTTGCAAATGCCACAAGACTCACTGCCAAAAGGTGGGGTGTTGTCAACCCCTTGCTCAGGTTCGCTTACGTCCCGGTTTTCTCTCCGCGATACGATGCAGGATGCATCGGCTTTCCTTCTGCTCTTGCCACACTCCTCTCCCAGATCCAGCCTTACACCGACCCAGAATATTGTAATGCACTTGCCAGGCACCGAATCTCTGGTCCTGGGAACTGTTGGATCCGAGGACCAACTACTTTTAGAGCAACACCTTTCAACTGCCACGATGATCTCAAATGTAACCAACAATGAACCAACTTTGGCCCGTGCAAGAGTTCTCCGTGCGAGCCTGGTATGGTAGGCTAGGGAAACACGGCAGGGTGTTGCAGCGCTTGAAGGACACTTGGGCAAGCCAGCTAGCCGCTATGAACCTAAGCTGGCGTTTGGCGCGAACCTGAACCTGTCAAAGTCTTCTTGTCCAGCCGGACTCTTCCAGCTTTTTCTTTAGGTCATCCGCCGTCGCAGACCCAACCCAGACTTGCTTGATTGATGGTTGAGGCGTTGACGGGAATATACCCCTTGGCACGCTCCAGCATTATTTCCAGCGCCTGCAATGGCCGAGTCTTCTGTCTTTTCTGGGCCATCTTTTCTGCACTGTTCTGTTCTGTACAACTCTGCACAAAGCCATGAACTCGAACTACGAAATTCAGGCTACGTGGTGTTCCTGTTTCTGTTTCGTGACTGTGCTGTGCTGCCATGTGGAAATCAAACGATGCCCAGGCAAGGGAAGGGAAGGCTCCAAGAGATGTGTAGCGACAACTCGTCAGGTTTCAACACAGCCCAGACACTGCAGCTTCCGCACCGCACCCTCCTCACCCATACCCATGCCCATAACATACCCCTACCTCCCCAATTCCCAGCCTGAATAGGCATGCCGATCTCTCCAAACACGGTCACCACCACCCGGGAAATCGGCGTACCAATAACAATCGGGCTGTCGGCTCCGCGTGAAATGAGCAAAAACGTGTTTGTGCCTGCTGCGAAAGCTTGCAAAGCCGGGATCCTGCTGACGACCTTCTGGAAGAGCTGTGGAAGCTCTGCCCTGCGATCGTCGTGATCGTCAAGGATGGCGACAAAACTCAGAGCTTCCGGAAGTGCCGATGTTGATCTCTGGCTGGATAGGGGAACACATTCAAGAACTGCGGGCTGTGGACTACTGGAGGGGTTCGTGAGCTTGATTTGTTGTTGATGATGCTGGTGCTGATGTTAGGCAGCGGAGCGTGGTGTTCCTGGCTGAAGAGAGAGGAGGAGCTCCCTCGTAACGATGCTTCCGTTTTGCAGGCACTAGGGATGGAGCGGAAAGGGGGAAAGGGAGCAGAAGCGAGACTCCCGCAACCATAATAAATCTCCTCGTCTAACCGAGAACATAAGACGGGGATTCCTGACCTCCTGACTCCTCACTCCATTGTCCTGGTGCCAGCCAGCAACAACCACGAGGTCTGGCGTTCTCTTCTTCAGCAACATATCATATCACTTGCATCAACATTCGATCTATCGTTGGCTCCCCTTTTATCATTACACCGAGTCAGGAGATTACCCAGGCTGCGCTGCGCTTTTCTCTCAGCCTTTCCTTTCGTTCCTTTACCTTCCATCCAACCATTCCATCCATCCATCAAGCAAGCACACACACCTTCTAGAAGCCCTTCCTCTCATCAATCCACCCTACCGAATCATGCACCTCTCAAACCCAACACACCGGCCTGGGATAGATCGCAATGCGCGTTTCCGTTCCTTTGTTTGTTTCCCAGGACTGCCCAGGCCCAGGCCCAGCCCTACCCAGCTCCTGTCCTATATGGTATTTATTCACTCACACAAAGCATGGATGGCATGGCATCTCTCTCGGAGATTTCCATGTTGTGCGCCTACCTGCATGCGCCTCCCTACAATACTACACTACACTACCCACAGGCCATTCATTCATTAATTCCGCCCGTACTCTTACAGTATCAGGAAGCTGGAATAACTTGGCTGCTAGCCTCACAGAGGGCTGAGATGGCACGTTTCATTCCCGCAGACTACGCTCGCTCTCCTTCAATCAAGTGATAGCTGAGGCCTCTCGCTTTATGCTACCGTAAGGTATTTCTCCAGGAATATTCTTCTTGGTGATGGCTGGTTCTAGACCCTCAATTCAAATTGTGTGGCGGGCTTGCTTGCTTGCATCGCTCTTTTACTCGTCGCATCCATTTAAATTTTATACTTTGTTCGAGTTTGAGTCCAAGTTTAAGTTCTGGCGTTTCCCCCCTCTCTATGGACTTCGTTGGATGGATGGATGCTATTGTCCTGTCCTGTCCTCTCCTGTCCTGCGTGGCTTGACAGTTTTGAGGGGAGAGTTTTGTGGCTTTTTTGACGAGAGGGGGAAGGGGAGGGGTTGAAGGGTTCAAGTGATCGTGATCTGATCCATGTCCTCTTCATTATTCGATATCGAAGAGGGGTTGCAGTCCCTGCCTATTTCAGGCTGAAATGTTCTCGATATTAAATTTTCATTCCCTGTTTTTTCATTTGTTGGGGAAAGAAGAAGCTTCGAGAATACTGCCTACTTGGGCTAGTTGTGATGAGTGGGTGAGTGGGTATCTGATCGCGAAGATCAAGGTACTGGCTGACTATTCTTTTCAGGGGTTGGTTGTTCATTCGTCGGTGACGAGTAAGTAGTAGTAAGCTTGGAATTCGAGAAGATTGCCTGTTCGAGTCATCGGTATGATAGGTCATGACGGGGAAGTCAATCCCGTATCTCTCGTTTGTTTGTTTGCTTGTGATATCCCCTTCATTCCCGGCGTTGGCGTTTGCTGGTCCGATGTGCATTTCCGTTGCCTTCCTGTCTTTTGTTTCTGAAGACGTTAGGAAAGGGGGGAAATGCGGTATGGATTTCTTGCTAAGTCTCTTCATTATTTCATATAAACCGCGAGGCAGGTGACTGATATGTAATGTCATGTCCCTGCCCACGTACAGTACACAACCGCGTCCGCTTTATTGTAATTTATAAACGCACATACTGTACCTACCGTCGGTACATACATCTCAAGCATGCACCCACCCGTCAGGAAACTCGAACTTCGTGTTACTCGAGTCGGCCAGCATTAAATACACTCGTGTCGATTATTGTGTTCTTGTTTCAGGCGGCTCTTAGTGCGCCGCTGCGTCGGGTTGGATCCTGGATTGAGATGGGAGTGAGATGAGATACAGTCAGATGAGATCGGTGTGATAGATATTGTGGGGATAGAAACATGGATTAAAGGGGCGTGGAAGTGCAAATCTGATGTCAGAGAACTTCGAAAATTCAAGAGAGGTGAAGTGGAGCGCTGATTTAGCTTACTCTTCGGGTGGAAAGAGAAGTATGTGTGTCCTGAAGGGGACAGCGACAGCGATAAACTAGTTTCAAAGTCGCGAGCTATCGCTGAAGAAAAAGCCTTGAGGTTTGGGGGACAAGGGGTGGAATCACCTCCGTTCAGTGAATCACTGAGCTCTGCACGTCAGTCGGCAATGTGCCATGGATTTCATGCCTGAGAGACATCCTTAGCTTTTATAGCATTTGCATCAGTATTGCGGTTGTTCAGAGGAACCTCTACCTACCGCGATACTACAAAGGAGCAATTTCTCATTTCTCATATTTCTGTTCACATGTGTAAAAAGATCTTCGGAGCAATCCTTAGAGAATGTTATTTTTGCTGCCTTCTCACTTTCTGTTCTCAGGAAAATGTGATCCAAGAAACACAGCTGGCTTAGGCTAAGTATGCCAGCGTGAAGATAACACAAGAATTGTCACTAAGCCAAAAAGGCGAAGCCCCCTGTCGATTCACCAATGCGACCCAGATTTTCTCTGAATCTGAAACACATATGGCCAGTTCATGGCTACAAGCGTCGCTGCCATGGGAACAAAATACAACCCAATACCACAAAACATACGCCTACCTAGGTGGAAGATCTAGGTCCTCACGTAATTGTAACTTGTTCCATCTGCATCATGTCATCGTCCTTGAACAATTTGCCGCTCTCAAAGCTATCATTGACTTTTGCGAGAGCTGCATCCTTCACATCATGATTGATGGCGCCAGCCGGGCGTCTGAAACCCTCTCCAGATTCGGAGACGTAAACGGCAATGTTCTTGGAGAGAGCTCTGTTGAAAACGTGACCGATGAGAGACATCGTTCCTACGTTGCCTGGGTGATTTGAGATTTGGGTTTGAAAGTGGATTCGATACCGAGAGCGTTCGTAGTTTGGTGGGAAGGTTAGGAAAGCGATTATGAGGATCTGCTTGCAGGACGTCTAGGGTGCTGATGAACGCCTTTATATATTTGACTGAAGTTCACGATTTCAAATTTCGAGCCAACGATACCGTATGAATGTTTCATCTCGTTCTGATGGGCCCCGACGTGAAGCTATTCCTACCTGCTTATTGGGATACTCTTCACTAAAATCAACAACCTTATGGGCCGCTTTGCTTCACTTGCTGCTGGGCTTTGGGGAGCCGCCACGCAGCGACCCAGGCGAGGATCCTTCTGACCGTTGCTATCAAGCCAATTTTAGTAACTCGACACAAACCACAGAAACGTGGAGGTACATAAGCGATCCTACAGTTTAGCTAATCATACCCCACTGAACGTTTGAAACGCTCGAAATTCCTTTAACGCTAGCACTGATGAGGCAGAAGGCCTTTCGCTTGGATCGACCACGAGCATGAGACAAAGAAGGTCACTTAACTGTTGCGGCATGTCCACCCCACGTATCTCCTCTTCCAATGGCAAGATCGCTTGCAGGCCTGGTTCCTCTTGACTCATTCGTCTAGCAGATCTAACTGCGGCCTTAAAGGATTCGCCCTCAACCTCGTCAGGAGTCGGAATGTTCCATTTGGGGCTTCAAAGATATTCACAATATTTGGTCGTTCAGTTATTCTCTCTCTCCTCCTTGAGGCTTCAATTGGCATCTCTAGAATCTGAAATTATGCCCCTCGTACATGTGAGCGTACGCTAAAATTGCAGTGCGAGTGGCAGTGGTAGTGGTTGTGGTTGTGGCGAAGCTTGGATCGGCTGTGGCACTTAAAGTCAGGTTTGAGGAGTTTGCCTCCAAGATGGAAGAACTTGGGCTTGGGAAGAGCCGCTTGATCTTTGCCATAGACCAAGCCGTGTTGATCAAGAAATGAGGGCTGTCCCACGCACCCAAGACACCAGGTTTAATCCAACACAGCAGCATCGCAGCAACTGCCTAGACCTGCGATGACTCAGTGCACGCGTGGCCTAGGAATACCTTAGGAGCACGCATAGCGTAAGGTTGGGCTTCATAACGATGATCGGCCGGAAACACTATGTGCGCGTTAATAAAAGACCGCCTGTGTTGTTTGTCAATGCTTGCTCACCAAGTCCCAAGTCTCCAACTTTGGCGGTTATAACAGCAGTCGCAATGCTCGATAGCAGGATATTGACGGGTTTGTAGTCTAGGCTGGTTGGCGGATGCCCGCTCTTCAGAACTAGATAGTACATACCAGTATTCACATATTTTTGGATTTCCAGAACGACACAACTCTCCAACACTGCATTTAGGAATGTCGCGATGATAGCGTAGGTTCGCATATTAGGAAGGTATTTCAGCTGGGCAAGCGTGGTATCCAGCCATTCTAAAGCGATATACATTTCGCTATCATGTGTGTCTATCACATCGCACATTCTCCGGAAACACGCTGCAGATGCGACACCAGGAATTCTGTAGCTCCGGCATTCACGGTCTAGGTTCTCCATGGCTGTTACATCGCTGACCGGCGCCCCTTTGATAAAAGCCCTGTCAAGAATTAGTCTTCGGATTTAAGAAGAGGTTGAAGTATCGTAACGAACCATCGGGGGATATTAAGAGTGTTTTCAAGTGGAATGACTTCGGCTTTGAAGGCGAAGGACGTGTGAGTGTTGTCTCCTGAGACAGTGTCGATGATGCGGTAATTCCAATGGGTGCCTCTAAGAACGCGTCTAGGAGCATAAGACGGCATAGACCTTGACAGCATTATTCTTTTGTAGGTAAAATCGGACGGATGAGTGAGCGCATTGTTAGGGGACTAAAAAGAGGACAATGGATGGCAGTCTCATGTTTGGCGGGTGGTCTGGTTACCTAGGTACACCTGTTCAGCGCTTCAGCCTAGGTACCCACCACGTGAGATCTACAGGGTACCTGTAATTTTGATTACAGGCACACGCGTAAATTTACACTTACAGGGCTGTTTTGTATTAGAATCACACGTACAACACACACGCTACATGAATGTTATACATATTTATACCTTTGTCCTTGTTCCCGACGCACATTTATAAAGCGTAGAAAACACACATCCACACATCCGTGCCCCAATCCAGGGTAGGTAGAAGCTCAGATTCTACTTACACATTGAAGACTTAAATATGAGCTGCTGTAGCATGCCATGCAATCCAATTTTGACCACGCTTTTCTCATTCGCGCTCGTCGCCTCTCGTCAGATCCTACCAGTCACATGCCCCTCCAAGCAACACCGCCAGTTTCTCCAACCACCTCTGATCGACCACATCAAATCCACTTAGTTCCGCACAATCGACATCGATAATCGCAACAACTTCGTCCCCACTCAAGATAGGAACCACTATCTCGCTTTTTGAATCGCCATCACACGCAATATCTACATCAAGTCAGCACTCGAATCAACACCAAGTTCCCCCATATCTGGCCACCTATGTCCAAGCGTCTCGCAAGTATAACGCAAATTGGTTTGAGGTTCAAAGTCAGATTTAGAAGATTCAAAATAGAATTCACTCACGACCAGGAAAAGCCTCAACATCTGGCACCAACTGCGTCAATTTCGAGGATGCAGCGGTCCCACATACACCCCGTCCGAAAAGTATCGTCTGGCATGCTACTTTGCCTTGAAAGGGGCCAAGGATGAGTTGGGGTTTTGGTGTTGAGGAAGAGGAAGAGGGTTTCTTGTTGTCGAGGACGTAGAATCCTGAAGATGTGTTAGTGTGTGGTAAGAGGAAAGCGAGAAGCAAAGGGGAAAGAACACAAGGTACGCACCAGTCCAGTTCACCTCTGCTGAAGGCGAAGGCAAGGATTTATAGGCATGCCATAGCAGCGAAGCAGTATTCGCGAGATTGCTGTCCAGTTTTCAAATTCAGCATCTTTCTTCTCATCTCACATGTCGTTCCACATGTGGCGGATATCAAAAAAACATACCAGACCTGGTCGACGTGTTAGCAGGTACTATATTCACTTGAACATTAACAGTGCAAGAGTAACGAGTTGAAATACTACATACCCAATTCCTCTGCCCCTCAAAAAGCGCCTCAGCTTGTTCTAAGACTTGCTTATAGGCTTCTTCTTTCGTTATGTCGGAGGCGAAATTCGACGAATCCGCGTGAACCTATTCCACTCTCAGTTTCTGAAATCCAACAACCCTCCCTCAACCACGAAAAAGGGGATATTAACTGTACCATTTTCTCGACTAGAAGATGAAGTATTTCTGAGGTTCTAAACGGGGAATATGTGCCAGCTGTGGATTTTTGGGAGATTGTGGAAGTGGAGAGTCATGGAAGGAGGTTTGTCATGGTTTGCGATTTGGTAGGCGACCACGTGATATTAGCTCATTTCTGGATTCAGGGGTGTGAAGGGGTTGCTTTTTAAGCGATGTGTTGGTTGATTTGTTGTTTATGAGGGGTTTAGCAATTCCATCGGAAGATCAAACTGGAAGTTCCACGATCATGTAGTACTGGAACGTGCAGCTCTTCGTTGTGGACGTATCTGGAATAGCCATATCACCAACAGATGAAGGAAGATGGCAAGGAATCAAGCATTGCTCTGAGAAAACACGATCCGAAAGCAGTGCATTTAAATTGCCATGAGGCCCACTAGACGCCGACATTATATCCTTTACTCCAAAGCCCAAACTCATCAATACCTCTGTCGGTGCTTCCTGGTTTCCGCATTCATCGCATCCGGCTCAGCAGTAACCCCCAGACTCGTAGCTCCAAGGCCTTTCAATCCACCAAGCCGTCTTCCAGCAGTATCTCTAGTATTTTCTGCCCCTTCCTTCTCGCTCTCCACTAGCTTCTTCTCTGTCGATTCGCTCAACATCGTGCCCTCGATACTCAGAAATCCTCTCTCCTTATCATGGCTTGACTCGATTTCTCGGACCCGGAATTTCACCATCCCCTCAATCTTCTTCCCCTCCCCATCGACATAGTACCCCGCTCCTTCTTCGGCATATGTCTCTCCCTCGCCCTCCCAACCTTCTCTCGCGTCGCTCACATCCTTCCACTTCCAGTCGCTAGGGAGTCGTTTCCGCTCTATACTTGCATTGAAAAGATTCCAGCACACCAATCCCAGATGTCCCTCGTTCTGTAAATTGACATAACCCTCCAACCACGCTCCCTTCTCCGGTTTGAACAGCAGGAATTCCGCGGTAAGCCAAGTCCAACTAACAGCATACTCGTCGTGGTTCTGCAGTAAAACTTCCTCCCCATCATTTCCGAATGCCTTCTCCGATAGTCGAGGATTACTGTATGAGAGTAGTACACCGTTGAAAGGTGGGTAGTATGTAAGGAGGAGCGGCGAGAGATGTTCGGCGCATATTCCCTCGAGTGGATACTTTTGCGACACAGGCGCCAGTGGCAGATATAACGACGAGGTTTGCAGATGGAATGGCGAGACCGTAGCTGGTGTCTCCAAGATCTCGGACTCTACAGCTCTCGAATCTGATTTCTGCTTCTTCGATTTCGATTTCGGTCCCTCCTCCGTATGGTCTCTTTTCCGCTTCTTCTCGCCGTGTGAGGATTTCGACTTCTTGTCCGACTTCGATCTGTGCTTTTCGGATCCCATCGTAGCTGTTTGAGAAGGGTTTGTCGTCTCAATTGACATATTGGGAAGGCTTCGAGGGGAGGTTTGCTTCAGCTGTCTCGGGTTAAGGTTAAAATGTAGCTTTTTTTGCGCCTCAAAGGCTGACAGGCAAGGCGGCCGCTAGCGTGCATAAACGCCTTTTTGCTGCCTCGGACTCGGAGGCGGCGTCGCGATGTGGACAGGTTGAGCCTCGCGACTTGTTGAAGTTCTGGACAGTTGTTGTTGCCTCCCACTTCCTCCTCCTCCTCCTCGCTCACCGACCATTTTTTTTTGCTTCATGATATCTCTTGAGCAATTTTTTAGAGCTCAAGGCACATCATGTCTACTAGCAATTTGCTCTCTCTTGCCGGCTGGACATTTCTTCCAAACGTAAGCGCCACTTTTGAGATGGGCAAACTTCCCGCAAAATTTAAGAAAATATACTGACAACTTGACCAGTTTGTCACAGGATGGCTCCAAACGATATACTATGGAATCATGATCCGAGCCGGCGATCCAAAACCCCAACCAGGCTCTCCGCGCTACATCGCCCACCGCCGGCGCATACACATCATAGTAGTTTCGGCATACCTCCTCTACACAATATATGAAGCAGACTGGGAGATACGGCGGGCTAGCGACTTTTACCAAGACTTGGGAGTACCATATACTGCGACAGAAAGGGAGATCAAGTCCAGGTTTCGGCGGTTAGCAGCTATCTACCATCCCGACAAAGTGTCCTCCACCTCTCCCTCCAGCGAAGGATATTTCGTTCACCTAAAACTCGCCCAAGACACCCTCCTAAACCCCGCAAAGAGATTTGCATATGAGCGATTCGGACCCGAAATTACACAGTGGCAGCGCTGTTCTGGCATCCGCGACTTCGTTCTGCATGGTCTGCAGGCCATCCTCCCCTATTACGGCGCCGCGGCGATTTTCATGTACATTCTCGGCATGTTGGGATATTTGGAATGGGGCAAATACTGGCGGTGGGTCACGCTGGTTGGATTTTGCGTTTTCGAATTATATACCATCTCTCGCCCTCATTTCCCCTCCTTTGCCGCCAAAATCGTCAACCCGCTCCTCACCAACTTTACCGCCCACCCACCATACCTACCTTTTCAACTCATCCAACTGGGAAGGAAAATTTGCATTACACTCTATATCGCGTTTTCGCAGATAGGACCGCACCTGGAGCCGCCTACAACCATAGCATCGAATGCGAGCCCAGAAGTGCAATTAAAGCAACAGTTAGACCGATTAGAAGCTACGGCGAAGATTGTGGATGTCGAGGCCACGCGAGCCGTACAACTGGAACTAAGTCCGTTTATGGGCGACGAACAGGCTATTGGAGAAGTAAAGGGCAAGATGAAGGAATGGCTGGTTCAGAACACGATACAAAGTGATCCGGAAGTTCGAGACGCGATAGGCACATTGTTGAAGAGGAGAAGGACGGACGCGCCAGCTGGTGCTAGAGGGACCAGATAGTTCTGGATTAGAGGACTTGTGTTTATGCTTATTAATAGAACAATTGACTTCTATAACTCAGGGGATTGGTCCACAGAGTGAGACGCAAGTTACAATTCTCCACCTGGCGGAGGAGAGAAACGTGTTTCTCGTGTAAGTGGGGAAAGCTTATTTTGGTTCTTAATGGCATTCTTCATTCAAGGATCTACCTCTACTGTAAGTCTACATCTGAAACACGCCGCTGTGCAGCCTTTTTTGCTTGAATTATATCGCACCAGATCAGATCCCTGTTCTTTTCGTGTTCATCTGGGGAAAACGTCATCAATCCTTAGAAATCTAGTCTCCGTTCGGTGCAAACATACCTAGGTAGGTAGAGCTTGAGGTCAGGATTCCTTCTTTGAAGGCCTCAGGCACGTAAAGTACTTCAGGCAGGCGGTTCTGGAATTTGTGTAGGGACAACTCCACAAGGTGACCTCGAAGTCTCACTTATTCAAATCCAAAATGGCTTTATACCGAAAGCAAGGAGGCACGACCGAACAGAGGGCTTAACGCTGCCGCGAGGCGGCACACCGAGATTTGTATATAACGGGGCTGTTGACTTCCATTTGACGGGGACCAATTAAAGGTTCCGAAAGCAAGAGAAGCGATCGTACCATCGTACGTAAGGGGGTTTGCAGTGGGTCTCGTACACCCCAAGTATTCTGCCTTAACACTTGAGGAAGTTTATGGAGAAAATTCTAGAATTTCAGACTGTTGATTGGAAAGATAACCTTACTGCCTTGCAAGGGTGTACGAGACCCACTGCAAACCCCCTTCCGTACCTTCGTACCTCGCTCTCTTCACCCCCGAAGTGGGGGTGTGAGGGGAATCTGAGGGGCGGGGCTAGCGTGCCTTGTAACCGGTTTGGAAGTATTGTATTCATTAAGTACCTTGATGTAGTATTAGATTAAGAAGAATACCAATGCTGAAGAGAGGAGCTTTCGGGGTCGTGCTTGATTAACCTAGCACACAGTTTGAAGTTTATCGGAGATGATTTTCGACAGTGAACCTTACCTACGCAGTGTCCCGTGACTCCATTAACTTACCTATTCACGTCATAGGCGAATTGTGGTGTTTACTATACCCCGCTGTATTCTTTACTGTACGCACTCTCTCGTTACTGACCAGAACGAGAGGCTGGTCAATATGCAAGTGCACTGTCCTGATGAGCGTAAGGTGAGATCTGACAGAACCTTGGGACAGGAACGTACGCACTCAAGCCTTGGCATACTACGACATACCTAGAAAGAAAAAGGAAGGTCTACCAAGACGAAGGTAAACATAAGAGTCTAAGCTTTGCTCTTGGCGCATGCCGAAAAACTTCTCCTCCAAAAGGGACCGCAAGCGAGGCGGCCGTCAAACTACCCGACTGTATACTCTACAATAAGCGAAGTACGTACCCCCTGTTATGAACTGCTGTCCCAAAGAATCGGATACGAGGTCGAGGATAAGCCCAACGCACAGATCGGGGGCTAGCCTTATTCCTGTAAAGAAGCATAACGTTATAGTTATGTGGGGCAGATCTGATCAGTAGACCTGACTGACTAGAATCTCTTGGGAATGCTTCTAGAACCAGAGGCGTGGAAACGCGATGTTTCATAGCTTTTAACTGTTCATTCTCGGAGGACGGAGTATATCCATAGACAGTGAATTGTACCTCTGTAGAGTTTCCCCCTTTTCTTTCTTTACCTCGCTAAAGGATCTGTTTCTGTTTTTTTTTTGCTCATTCATTGGCGGTACTTGTTGAGGGGCCGCTTCCCGCTCCCCTACTACCACGGCAAGTAGTCTGTGGTTTAGGACAAACTTTCCGCCAAAGGGATCGATGTCATATCTTTGGGATACGCTGGCGTTCTGCTTCTGTACCTGAAATCCGGGGCAAAGTCCCAAACACCGAGCGTGACATCCTAGATGGAGATTTGCAGCTAGGAAGAGCTTTGTCAGAATTAGTATTTAGCACAACTCAACACAGTATTCGCATCTTTAAAGGCCCGATGTCTTTGCTTGACGGAAACTTTGATCTCCAGACGACATGTCACATATACAAACAAGTTTCGGGCTAGATGAAGCAGATTACTGGATAGGTGAGTCCTTCAGAGACAGATCATTTGCCTGGTAGGAATCCACTTATCAGATTAGCAGAAGCCTATGCAGCGCTGATGTAAGTACGACTCAGCTCACTCTAGAGAAGTGGCTTGCTCAAGAATGCTCAAGTAAACGTCATCGCATGGGAATATGCCCCCAAGTTCAGATGCCAGAGATCTAAATCATCCCCACAGTTCTGCTAGTTCATCGTGACCAGTGGGTGACCCATAAAAAAAGTGCTATAAAGCGTGAGCGGAGCCGGAACAACCAAGAAATGCAGCAAGGAGAAGATGGGATGGGTCTTGCCTGCGAATATGGTGCCATGTGGTTGGTGACCTGGCAAGGATATATTTGAAACAACGGAGAAGCTTAATGTAGGGTTGAACTGGTTAGTGAAAGCAGATACTGTGGGTCAATTCAAGGTTTAGAGTTGTCAAAGCCTCGATCGAAAAGTGGTTTGTATTTGTTTGGAGTTTTCGTGGGGATGATCCGTGAACTGCAAGTGAACCAGCCCTCTGGATCTTACCGGAGATTCTTGGCATGACAAGTGTATAAACCGATACAACAACCTTTATCCTTTAATCAAATGACTTGTTTCTTTCTTTCAAAAATTGCTTCTATTCCTACCTTTGGCACGGAAGAGGACCTTCGTTTCTCAAGAGCCCGGTTATTCTTGGAATTCTCCAGCAATCTCCCCTGCCAGTTGTGGCCCCCGCTCTATACGAGATGTCTATGTTTTCCTCCATCCTCTTCTGAAAAGGACGCGTACTCATCTGCCAAGAAACGGTCAAAGGCCATCGTATGCAAGGATATGTTTGGATGCCGTCTCCGTTCCCAGGGCAAAGGATTGAAAGGTTGCCGAGCTCACTAAGAGTTATCAAATCCTTGTTAAGTTCGTCACTTGAAAACATATCAAGGTCATGGTAATGATGGACATTAAGTTCGCTAAGGAGAAATGTATTTCCAATTGCTAGATACGGTGTTGGATGTGATTCTGGGTCCAGAAATAGCATTAAACCAAATAGAAACCAGTACTTTATTTTTCCTACCCGCCGTATATTCTGGAATTCCTCAGTAGCTTCTATTGTTCTGCCCTATTAAGTTTCGCTACCATACACTGTTGCTGCGTCGGGGGGAAAAATCTGTCTTCAATCTTCTTCCACCATGACCCTCATTGACCACATCAACTTGCCACGGCACATCTTTTCAAACCTCTCACGCAATGTCCAAAAGTCACGGATCGTCATCCTCATTCTCTGTTTCGCCATCATAGCTTCTTTAATAGCCCTCCTACGCGACATCCAATCCAGTAGCCACGGCTCCGACACCTGGCAGTCGAAAATCATCTCTTTGAACCCCTTGTTCGGAGGCCCAGATGCCCATATCCCCGAGAGCAGCAAGCAATATATTGGCAAAGTCAGTATCCTATACGGAGATAAGAAGCCAGCGTACGAAAGGGCGCTGAAGACACACGAAGAGCACAACCGGATTCATAACTACCGAATGCATCTGCTACGACACGGCATTCTAGACGGGTACTGGACAAAGCCGGCCTACATTCTCTCGCTCCTCCTCCTGGAACTCGGCAAGGAGAAAGACGATCGCCTCTCCTGGCTATTCTGGGTAGACGCCGACACGGTCGTACTCAATCACAACATCCCCATCGAAATCTTCATGCCTCCTCCCGAGCACAACGACATACACCTCCTAGTGACCGACGATTGGAACGGTCTCAACAACGGCGTCTTCCTCGTACGCGTCGACCCATGGGCCGTGGAACTTTTTACCAGCATCACATCGTTTCGCGACTTTCAGCCGAACACCACCCTCACATTCCAAGACCAAAGCGCCATGGAGATTCTCCTCAAGCAGCCGAAATATGCGAAGCACACTGTCCGAGTACCACAACGCTGGTTCAATGCCTACAAAGACGAGAAGGATAAGGAGTTGAAGCCGGACCAGGTCCGAGGTGGTGATTTACTGGTCCATTTGGCGGGGATCAATCCCCGGGAACAGCTTCTGAATGAATGGTGCGATCGATATGAGAAGGATCCGGAGAAGTGGGAGATCAAATTGCAGAATACTACATACCCGGCGGAGACTGCAAAGTTCTGGAGAGACTTGGAAATGAAAGATGTTTGACTGCAGTTGTTGAATTCTACTTTGCAGATACCAGGTTTATCCATAATGTATTTTCCTTCCATTCAATCTAGCATGGAAGACTAAAGAAAAGACCGAAGTTCCAATACCTAGTGCAGCCATCCCATCCTCTGTGAAGACTTGTCAGTGGGTAGCAATTCTGATCCATGAATACTACTACTACTAACCAGGGAAAGAGGTTCTTGCCCACAAACAACCATTCTAATCAACCTCAAGTGGCGATTCCCTTTCCCCTGAGCTCCTCCAAATCCACCAGTATTCTGATGAAGTTCAACTCCGTGAGGTCAATCATGGACTGTGTAATGCGAGCTCGATAGTTGTAGAAGAAAGCATCATCAAAACCAAATTTGTTGTTCCCCTTCAAGTATCTATCGATAAACCGTATTGACTGCTCAACAATAGCAGCTCGACCGTTCCTATCAGAAACTGAATGATCCCCCGCGTCAACGAGCCTCTTCAAGTGATTGTACAACCTCACTTGAATTGTCTGCATTTCGGTCTTGACTTCTTCAGACCAGGCTTTGACTTCAGCTCGTGTGGCAATCTCTTCTCTAGTGTACTTGCCGATGGCCAGTGACTTTGTCTCGACCCCTGGAAGTAGGATGGAGTCGACGAGATCAGAAACTGTGTAGGCACGATTGCTCTTACAACCCCAACACTCGCAGACAAAGCCGAACTTGTCAAGAAGTAGGGCTCGTCTGGCTTCGGAAGAAATTGGGCTCAAGATGTAGTTGATGGTGAGTTCTTCTCCATCTTCAATATCTCGTGCTGCGCGGAAGATAATGTAATCCTCCTTGGAGAAGCCACGGGCGATGTTTGGGAAACAATCGTGGTTGAATCGAGAAGCTAGGCAATACAACATTGGACCTGTGACTGCTTCGTAGGCGTTGACACTCCAGACTTTCATAAGGGGGGTTTCCAAGCAGGGCGAAGCTTTGCAGGTGCACTGGCTTTGTAAAGCCAAGATCGCGTCCTGCTTGTCTTTGGACAGCACTTTGAAAAGAGCTTCTTTAGATACCCACTCCTGAACGTCTCGTATTATAGCTTCTTCAATCAGGATTTCGGTACCATTCTTGATAGCACCACGCGCAAAAGCTCCGATTCCTCTTTTGTCTGGGCACTCTCTGAATGTGGAGAGAAGTTCGGGTGGCGTGTCTGCGAGAACATTAATGGCATGCCCTGCAGCTCGAACAGAGGGTGTGAAACTCATACCTGGGATGCTTGCGTTGCCAGCTGCGCGACCATAAGAGCCAAATGTCTTGGGTTGGACAGGCTCTGCTGGCATAGGCCATTCATTTGTATTGGAGATATTGGGGCTTGCTTGTACATTTCCCTCTATCTTTTCCTGGAGAGCGAGAGAAGACATTTCGTTGAGTAGACGCTCCTCCTCTTCCACTTTCGATCTTGCTTCGGCTTTACGCTTTTTAAGGTTCTCTTTCTTGCATATGTTACGCTCAGCTTTTGTGCTTCCTCTGATCGTACTACCACTTCCCAGTTGAATCGAGGAGACTTTAGGCGTTGCGTTTGCACCCTGGAAAATCCAAGTCAGCTCACTGATCTGCGAGGCATAGAAAGACTCATGCCCGGACAACGAACCTTCGGGAGAATGCTATCTTGGCTGATATCTCCTTCATCGATGCGCCCTCGTCGGTCGTTTTGGCAGGTTGGCTGGCAATTTTGGCTGGTGTTGGTCCTATTTTCGGGCTAAATTGGTAGGTTTCTGAAGTAAAGCAAATGATGACAGTTGGATGCTGCGGGGAAAGTAGTTGGGGGAAAGTTGCGAATTTATTCTGAGTATTTCAAGTTGTGTAAGCTTGTTGTCCTTGGTAGGGATGTACAAAGATTCTTTGTTTACTTCGGTAAGCGACAGCCGCTGGGACTTCGCGAAAGGAATCGACTGGGATTGAGGCAGAACTGGAACATTCTGGTCTCCATTGATAACACATCAGCAGTGTAAACAAACAAAGCGAATGAAACCTTGGAAGTTTCGAAGCAATGATAGGTTATTCTAGCAGTTTGTTGCCATACCCCGACGCACATACAAACGAACGGTTGCAGAGAAAAACTTGGATGAGATGGAAGTTCTTGCTTCTGATCGAGACAGCAACTAATTGAAAGAATTTAAATATGTGAAGGCGCAAACCAGTTGCTTTATCGGGCTGTGAGTTCGCGCTCATGTCCTAAAAGTAGTGCGTGAGGAGTGCGGTAGGATAGACTTGAGATGTCAATCAAGTACAACATACCTGAGGAATATCAGGACCAGCAGCAGGTCCTCAGACCTCAGTGTTATCATCCGTCTTCTCGTTACTCGAAGTTGGCTCTGCGCCATCCGTCGAAACTCCACTATCCTCCGCAGCGCCATCCTTCACAGCTCCTTCCTTCGCAGAAGTAGCTCCCACAGCATCATCCTCAACATCCCATCGGCCGATTCAGTCCGCACAACAGTATCCCTCGCACTACATACAGGACCCTCCACCACACCCTGTTCAGTCCCAGCCAACTCGCCATCAACAGGCTTGAAATACCTCTCCTTATTCTTCGACCGCGCCATCTCGAAACCGCACACAAATTCTAAAGCCATAATCAAGGCGGGACGTGCACTATTCCAGGCGCGCAGAGCGAAAATTGGAAATTCTCAGATACGGAGAGAACGGATGCGATGTGATGCAATGTATTTGATGTTGTCAAGAGGCACAAGGGTGCAGCACACAGGACACAAGAGGAAGAAGCGTGAATGAATGAGCGAGTGCTGAAATAACGGTGTACAGGCTTTGGCCTGGTGCAGTGCTGTTGAGATGTATGAGATGCGGGATGGAGGGGGAAAGATCTGGTGGGTTCGCGATTACGATTTCGCTTCTTTATCGCGATTGATTGGATTGATTGTGAGGAGGTGTCCGAAAGTGGAAGTAAGTAAACATCGGCTGCGGACGATGTGCGGAACGTTGAAATCTTTGTCGTTCGAACGACCGAAAAGGGTTTGGTGGAGGAGAGTAAAAGTAGCTTAGGTAAAAAGTATTTTAATTCAATTAATTCGCTGTTCTTCATTATTTGAGTTTTAATTCATGAAAGTCACGCATGGAAAGATCTAGCAGGATTGAAGGTCCAAGATAATTCTTTACAGTTTAAGCTGATCAGAAGCCATTCCATTGATATACGCCCAACAAGCATTCATGTCAATTTCCGTCTACAGCTACGCAACACTAACAAAGAAATTCCTCTCCCCTTCCTTCGGCACAACCGTCCCCCTCTTCAGAATCTCATCTCCAACCAAAAGTCTCAACCTCTCCGCAGTCGCCGGACTATCCATAACCAAAGGCTCCTCAACCCCATTGTCCCTCCTGGCACTCCTCACCGCCTCCCTCAAAGCAAACAGCACCGTCGCCCCGAGGAAAAGCGGCGGTTCCCCAACCCCCTTGCTACTCTGTATACTCCTCAGGGAACTCCAATCCACGCCCTGCAGGAAATTCACATTGAACTCCTGCGGGATGTCGGAGAAGCCTGGGATTTTATACGTCCCTGGCCCACGCGTGAAGAGTTGTCCGGATTGTGTCCAGAGGGATTCTTCCATTGTGTAGAGACCGAGCCCTTGGATGAATGCGCCTTCGATTTGCCCGTAGTCTATTGCGGGGTTGATGGAGCGCCCGATGTCCATTTTTATGTCGGTGCGGAGGACGGTGTGAGAGCCTGTTAGGACGTCGAGTTCGACTTCGGAGACTGCTACACCCTGTATTTTGTTTTGTTAGTCTTTCCCTAGCTAATCAGATAGAAAGACGGGGGGGTGGGGGTACTGACCTGTGTGAAGTAGTAATACATCGGTTTGACAGTCTTCATATCGTAATTTCCCCAGACGTAACCAATCCTAGGCATCTTCCAGAATCCACTAGCGACTAAATTCACACGCTCGAGATAAGCTGCATGAGCGAGGGTCTTCATGGGTGCATCTTCGCCGTATTTCTCTCGGAAGGGCTTAAGGCGCTCGTTTAGTTGGTCGCAAGCGTCTTTAATGGCCATGCCGTTCAAATCACTGCCAGATGATGCGGCGGTGGGAGAGGCGTTGGCGGATTGGTAGGTCGTGGTGTCTTGAGTGAAGATTGAGTCGAGTGGGACGTTGAGTTCTTGTGCAGCAACTTGGCACATCTTTGTGTAGAGTCCTTGTCCCATTTCAGTACCTCCATGATGGAGAAGAATACTTCCATCGGCGAAAATCTTGACGCTCGCTGTGGCTTGGTTCAGATGTAATGCTGTCGCGAAACTCAACCCGAATTTGGTTGGGATCATGGAAATCCCTCTCTTTCTCCACGTGTGTTCCAAGTTGAACTTCTCGATTGCAGCACGACGGTTGTCGTAGTCGACTTCTTTTCGGACTTGTTCTAGCATCATAGGAACGTGCCAATCCTCGTCGATCTTTTGTAAGAAGGGAGTATGTCCTCCGACTTTGTAGAGATTTCTGAAGCGCAACTCGTCGATGGGGATATTAAGTCCTTCAGCGACAGCAGACATATAACTCTCCGCAATGAACATCGCTTGTGGGCCTCCGAAGCCTCTGAAAGCTGTGTTGCTGTGAGTGTGCGTCTTACAGCAATGTCCACGGATAAGAACGTGAGGGATCTCGTAGCAGTTCTCCAGATGTGTACAGCATCGATCCATGACTGCACCAGACATGTCTTGCGAGTAGCCGCCATTATCGTAGACATCAGCTTCGAGAGCGAGGAGCTTTCCATCGGACGTCACTCCGATTTTCCACCGACATTGCACAGGATGTCTCTGGCCTGAAGTCATCATGTCCTCGTCTCGGTTGAGCATGCATCGCATAGGTCTCCATTCTTTCTTGGCCGCCACGGCTAGAATGGCAGCTAGTTGTACACTGCGAGACTCTTTCCCGCCGAATGCGCCGCCCATACGTTTTACTCGGACGTTGACCTTGTTGCTGGGTACGCCGGTGACTTGCGATACGAATTCCTGGGGTTCCATGCTGCACCAAGATGTCAGTCATCAGACATGCAATTCAGAGGAGCAACTTACGTATTTTGGGTAGAAGACCAGACTTCAAAAGATCGGTCTTCTTTGTTCGGAATTACCAAGGCGGCGTTTGTCTCCAGGTAGAAATGCTCCTGACCACCTATTCTCGAAACACCCTCAAACACTTTGTCGCACTTCGACCAGACTCCATCCATCTTATCCTCAAGTGCATCTCCCTTCTTCAATATCTTGCCATGCTTGAAGAAGCTATTGGCCTCGATTGCTTCATCAATTGTCAGAATGGTAGGTAGATCTTCATAGACAACTTTTACAGCTCGAGCTGCAGCTTGTGCTTGCAGAGCAGTTTCGGCGTAGACGAGACCGATCGGTTGGCCATGTGAGAAGACCTCACCATCCGCGAAGAATGGTTCGTCTTTCACTACCGATCCCCAGATATTGGCTTCCTTGGGAATGCTGTTCTTGTCCACATATCCGAGGGCAAGACCAGGCTCGAGAGCAGGCGTCCAGTCTACATCTATCAGTTTGGCGTGTGCTCGACTCGAAAGCACCAGAGCCCCGAACAGCTCCCTGTTTTGCGGGGGCATATCATCGATATATTCTGCCTCTCCGGTATTCTGCTTCAAGGAAGACAAGTGTGGGACTTGCTTGCCGACAACACGCTGCTCATGCGGGTTGTAATTGTCTCGTGACCCAAAAGATATGTCTCGATGTATCTCATTGATCAAATCTGGGTCAACCTCTCCCAATCCGAAATCCGAAATAGTTTCGTGCCAGAATCGGAAAAACAGGGACAGGGCAAGAGTCTTTCGGTATGTAGCCATTCCTCCTGGAACACCGAATGAGAGATCGAATTCTTGAGCTAGAGATTCTATGCACCCCTCAAGAGTTGCTCGAACTTCCCATTTCTTGCCAAGGATTAACTTCATCGTTTCCTTTGCTTCGACTGTTTTCGGTGCCATGCCACCGTATGCCAAGGAAATTTCTGATACAGTTCCATCGGTACTAAGACGAATCCTGAAGGCAGCCGTGACGATTGCGATGTCATCGTCTTTTCGCTTGGCTTGTTTATATGCTTTCGTGAGCTCTCTTGTTTCGGGTGGTGGAAGAGGGATGTGGATATGAGTGATCACGGCATCGGGAGGAAGTGTGGTCGCCCGATAGCCGGTAAAGAATGTTGACATGGGTAAGTCGAATTTTCCCTTGGAGAGGCTTTGTGCTGTCAGGGTAGCCCCACAAGCCAGTAGAACTGGGTTCATATCGGATATTGGAGATGCTGTCGCAATGTTGCCTGCGAGGGAAGCCACATTTCGAATCTGTCGTCCCGCAAAGTACCTCAGCTGTTTCCTGGCAGCTTCTAAAACCGAGCCTCGTTGTCCCAATTCGACAGAGAGTATATTGCAAACGCTCTCGACTTCAGTCAATGGCGCATTTGCGCCAATCGCAAGCTCTTCCATTTTGCTGATATCTTTTGGTACAATGATGCCACGAAGTTCCTCAATATCGGAGACATAGACAGATATCGGAAACGAGGAGTTCTTGAATTTGACTTCGACCTGAACTTCACTCGACCCACCAACTAGTTTTGCAGAAGGATATGCGTCCTTGATGAGGAGCAGCTGTTCTAAACTCGTCGGCCTGAGCCAGACATGGCTTGCATTGCCGAACAGAATCGGAGTCTTGTCGTACTTCCTCAACGCTGGGGGGAATATAAGCTCAGTGTTCGGAGAGTATGGTTTGAACACAAATTGTGGTACACTGGATTTGATTTTGGGCGCTGATGTATCGAGCTGAGAAGTGACTTTCGTTCCTTCCACGGGTGTCTCAGATCCGGATTTGACTTCGTTGGATTTCATCGGCCTTCCGTACGAAGTCCCATTCATTGGTGTCTCGCTCTCATCAGGACTGCTGATTCCACTTTCAGATGTGCTTGCAGCCTCGGAGGACTCATCAGAGATCTTGTCAGACGAGTCCTCGCTTGATAATTGCTCCCGTGCTGAAGTTTTCGGTGGGTCTCTGCAACAGCCTCCTGGTCTCCCGCAGGAACCATTGCTTCGTAGAGGTCCATCCAAATTGCTTTCTGACCGATATGGGATTTCTTTTGTGCTGTCTTTGGGGGATATTTCGATCTCGTTACAAGAATACGCAATTTTCCCCTTCAAGTCCTCGGTTATGAAAGTCTTCGCCGCTTCCAGAATTGGTTTATAGCCTGTGCACCGGCAAAGGTTGCCATCGAGGTGACCTTCCAACTCGATATCACTGGCAGATAGGTGGTACTCATCGGTAATCGGGTTGTACGAATTCCTGATTAGAGCGTACAAGGACATCACGATTCCAGGAGTGCAGAAACCACATCTATTCAATGTCGTCAGCAAGATTGGGCACTTCGATGACTGGTCATAACTTACTGCGATCCATGGAGTTTTGCCATGCGCTCTTGGAGTGGATGCGGATTATCCAGACTTCCAATTCCTTCAACTGTGATAACATGCTTGCCCACCACTGCATGATATCAGCTCTCTCAGTTCATTGCAGGGCAAAGATATTCTTCAAACATGATCATGTCGAAGATGGGGTAGGACATACCTCCAACCAAAGGAAACAAACACGCATTGACTGCGAGGTGCTTCACTCGTCCTTTCTGCTCTGCAATATTATCTAAAACCTGTAAAACAACTGTACAAGCACCGCATCCTCCCTCCCCACATCCAAGCTTGGTGCCTTTGAGGCCATGCTGGGATCGAATGAAATCGAGAAGTGTCCACTGCGGATTAGCATTCTTCAGAGTTATCCTCGTCCCATTCAGATAGAAATCCAAGGAACTCTCCTTGAAGACAGATTGGATTGCCGGAGATAGCTCCATGGTGATACTGTGGATGAAATGTAATGAAGTTTTGGAGAAGAAATCGGTGTGAAGCGAAGCTACAAACTGTAGCTGACACTGACACTGACACTGACTGTGGTGAGACTGACAACGGATTGAAGGAATAACTGTTCGTCACCGTTCTTTTCGGATGCCCACTCCCTCCCGAGCTCCCACCTCATTCAGAATTGATTGGTATCACCGTGCAGGAGAGAGTTAGACAAGGCCGGCCACTCGGATTGCCTCCTCCTGAATCACTAACCGGTGTGGAATGGGAGGTGGGATGGTTTGAGAACCAAGCGAATGGAGGCTGCAATCCTGTGCCACCCGAGTAAGTGCGTTTGGTGGTTGAGGGAGGTTCAGATGCAGGCGAACTTCAGGGGTCTAGCCTGCGCTGGGGGCTTCCATGATCAGCACCCCAGCAGATAAGGATCTAAACCCACCCCCATTCTTTCACTCTTTCCCACTTATGCAACTGCAGGATGTACCTTATGTATGATACCGAGTGAAGCTTAAACTACTATTCTGAGGGTAAATAATGATGATACTGCTATTAACCCTGCATTCTCTCACTCTTGTAGGCAGGGCGGGAAGCGGCTTTACCGCCTTCCAGAATGGAGGGGCATGGTGGGGGAGCGCTCTCTACTTTGTCAGGTACCTACCTACTCGTACCACTCGAGAATTCTCTGTCTGCTCTTCCCTACCTCTTCTTGCTCCTTTCCGTCCTTCTTTCTTTCTTTCCTTCCTTCCTTCTATTATTCCACCAGATCAATACCATCTTCGAAATTGAATGAGAATTGTCTCATTCTTACAAAAACACATTCAACTCCTCACAATGTCGCCTTCCAAGATTTCAGAGGGGCTCAAGCCTCTCGCAGATACCGCTCTCTTCACTCCAATTCAAATCGGCGCTTTGAAGCTGGAGCATAGAATAATTCAGTCTCCTCTGACTCGCATGCGAGGTGTGAAGGAGTCTGACGGAGTATGGGCACCAGGAGATATCGCTGTTGAGTACTACGGGCAAAGAGCAAGCAAGGGTGGTCTGCAGCTCACCGAAGCAACCAACATTTCAAGACTGGTACGTTGCCAGCGTTTTGGATGTTTGATATTAATTGTACCGTACCGTACTGACTACATCCAGGCCTCCGGATACCCAGGTATTCCAGGAATCTTCACACCAGGCCAAAGTGCAGGATGGAAGCGTGTAACAGATGCCGTTCACGCCAAGGGTGGTTTCATCTATTGCCAGATCTGGCACGTTGGAAGAGCTTCTTCTGATGCTCTCCTCGAGGGCAAGCAGACTGTCAGCTCTTCGAATATCCCAATCACAGGCCCTGCTGTCGATGGAACCGACTACGCCAGCCACCCTCCCAGACCCTTGGAAATTTCGGAGATCCACGCCATCACAAAGGATTTTGCAGAGGCAGCCAAGAGATGCATTGAAGCTGGTTTCGACGGAGTTGAAATCCACGGGTAAGTTCGCTCAATTCTCATTACTTCAGAGGTAGATGTTCTGACCGATGACATAGAGCAAACGGCTACCTCCTCGAGCAATTCCTCCACGACAATGTCAACCTCCGCACCGACGCCTACGGCGGCTCGGTCGAGAATAGATGCCGCTTCCCTCTCGAAGTAATCCAAGCCGTGACGTCCGCCATCGGCGCAGACAAAGTCGGCATCCGTCTCTCCCCATACAACTACTACCAAGACACCAAAGACTCAGACCCCAACACGCATTGGGCATACCTCTGCAACCAGATCGCCTCTCTCCCAGCTGAGAACCGCGTCTCGTACGTCCATATGATCGAGCCTCGCTTCGACGAGAATCTCGACGAGGCAGCCAAGATGGAGGCGCTAGCCGCCTACTCCAAGACCAGCGTTGACGAGGCCATCACCGCCAAAGCAGGCGTCAACTCGCTCGTCCCATTCCAGCGCATCCTAGCCAAGGCCGGCATCAAGTTCCTCGCGGCGGGTAACTTCAATAGGGATAATGCAGAGCCGAAGGTTGCGGCTGGGGAGGCGGATGCGATTGTGATGGGGAGATGGTTCATTGCGAACCCAGATTTGCCCAAGAGGTTGAGGGAGGGTTTGCCGTTGACACAGTATGACCGCTCGTCGTTCTATGGTGCGGATCCACCTACCAAGGGCTATACTGATTATCCTTTTTATGAGGAGAGCAAGCTTGCTGCTGTGTAGGTGACCGGTAGAGGGTAGAAGTAGAAGATAGAATAGAACTTTCATGGAAAATAAATGTTGGTTTCGTTACGCCTGACGCTGAGATCTCCTCTTTCTACCTGAGTATCGTTTGAGGAGACTGATGTTGTTGAACGTTAGGAGGTGTGGAAGTGAACTTGGTGCTAGTGTCGCCAAAAGTCAACAAACAGGTACCGCCACCATCTCGACAGAAATTCTGCTCCCAATTCTACTCCCAATCCAACTCGCGAGCAAAGTAGTCCATACGATGTTGATAATTAGTATGAACGTGATGATTTGCAGTTTCTACCTAGGTAGTATCCGTTCCAAAGGCTAGGGATCAGCTCGAGTGTGGTCGTGGTTGGCGAATCCCATCAGCCAGTCTCGATCGCCTTCTGGTATTAAGATAGTTATCAACCTCCTGGTGGCTTGATCGAAACAAGTGTCGATTTGGTGTGAAGGGGCCGAGGTTTCTTCCGCTGGATGGATATGTTTTCCACAGTTGAGATGCTCCCAACTGACGAATTGAGTTTTGGAAAGCGTTCTGACAAATACCCAAGCCCAGGAACTTCTCAGCACTGTGCTTCCCTTACTGTAGCAAAATTGATAACGATCAATCAATCAATCAACCGAGGGACTCGCATTCATCCCACTTTTGCATGCACCCAACATATCCCTCGCCCTCGCCTGCCGTCCCCATTCTCGAAGTCTTGAGTTGCCGTCACAACAATGGCGGCTGCTGTCGATGCCACTGCGACGTCTTCTCTGACAGCGGCGGCGGCTTCGTCACTGAAGGAGTTCCAATGCACATTCGGATCCTGCACGAAGAGCTTCTCACGTGCGGAACACCTTCATCGACATGCTTTGAACCACGATGAGACCAAGGGGGTTAATACGTGCGAGAGGTGCAATGCTGTTTTCAAGCGGAAGGATTTATTAGGTGAGTGGGTGCTCTCGAATGTCACCAATTAATTTGGCGACTTACAAGATGACATTGTGGAATGCCAATGCCCTGAAAGAGTTGGCTAGATGTCCCTATGCTCACTGTCTGATAGATAGACATACGTCTCGACATAGAGAGAAAGACGCCGAAGCTGGAGGAGAGGGAATGGGGAAGTTACAGACTCGAAAACGGCTGTGGCGCGATTCAAATGGCACTGTAGTGGCCAAGCGGAGGTGGGCTTCTCTTGCACTCGAATGTCCCAAGGCGATCTCAGTATTTTAAAATACGTTAATTTGAAAGGGTAATACTAACTCCGAGCTCACTCAGGCCAGAACTCGAAAAACCCAAGAGCTCTACGAGGACCAAGAGGACATCTCGAAAGGAAACCGCCGGCATCGAGACAAATACCTACTTCAACCATGAGAGTGCGCCATTATCTCCTCCCGGGTCAATGGAAGACCATGCTTCGAATGGACCGGATTCCATGGATACATCTGGCGCAGGTCATGGGCATTCAGAGGACTCATGGCCGGTCGGAGACGTCACCTTCCCAGGCGATGATTCCCTGCCAGAATCCTACGACTTCTTACTAAACGCTTCATGGGGATCTAAACCTCAGGAGAATGCCGGTACTGATCTACTGTACAATGATCTTTTTGCGCCTGACACAGGTGAGTGTTCAAAAGTACCACTCTCTTTCAGCACATTCAATAACATTCTTACAGCCAGCTCTTTCAATAACCCTTTTACAACTGCAAATTACTACAACTGGCTGTTTGGAAACGAGAACTGGCCAGATGTTGACCTCGATCCGGCCGCAATCGATCCGAGGTTCAGCATGATGGGCAATGCTAATGCTGTGCCTCAACCTCCTTCAAGTATTGACTCTAGGGGATTCAGTGTTTCCAACAGTTCTGGTAAGTGTTTATTTCCCACTGGCCAATCTGTCTTGATAAGCACTTCGATGAAGACCACATGTGTCAAGTTGTCCTCAGACATTCGAGATTTGTCTTCATATGCGGATACGAAGCAAAAACTGATTCTAAGCCTCGACTATCTAGGCACAAGTGGTGATTACAGCAATACTAGGCAGCAATATGAGCAACCACAATTCGGATATGGAATGCCCGCAGCCGCGTCTGACTACTCTACCCAATCTCAGGATGAGCCCAATCCGGAGACCTCAGCAGCCAACCAAATTCTGGCGATGTCCAAGATGGCCGAGTACAATCTCGCCTCGAGCCTTGGCTATAACAGTGCAGTCTCTGAAAGCCCCAAGAACCACCAAGGACCTGTATCGGCTAGTCCGGGATTCTTCCCAACACCGACAACTTCTGGATCTGGTCAAGAACTGTATCCCCATCCCAGCCAACCAAAACCTATTCGGAAGCTACCGCTTGTTAACGAAACTGCTCGACAAGGAGTCCTGGGTTTGGTTCACCGAGCTGGACCCAAAACGCCCGACGGTTGTGAAATCACAGCAGACCACCCGCTTCTAGATCTCCCCGTCTTACAGGAGTACTGCGACCTCTATTTCAAGAGATTTAATGCCTCTTACCCCCTACTTCATCAAGCTACATTCGAACCTGCGAGTGTTGATCCTCTACTCCTGATTTCCGTTCTTCTCCTGGGTGCAACTTACGACACTAAAGAATCGCATCTCGTAGCTGTCTGCATCCACGATACTCTTCGAGCTCAGATATTTGGAAGTGCGGCCTTCAACACTCGGCCGATGCTATGGGTTCTGCAGACCATTTTACTCGTCGAATGCTTCGGCAAGTCTCGCGCTGGTCAAATGCAGCATGACATGTCACACTTGTTTCACGGTTTACTCATCAAGTGAGTCCCCAGTTTCTTTGGCTGTTTGATTTGTGTCTCCTGGTTATTCCTGAGTTGCAATTAACAGCACACGTAGTCTCATTCGAAGAAGCGATTGTCAATCTGCTCGATGTCAAATTTCGAGTGAATACAATGATCCTAATCATAGATGGCTGGCTGAGGTGGACGCTGAGCAGCGGAGGAGGCAGGTTCTAAACCGAATGAGCAATCACTACAAGGCTGACTTTAGAATAGACTGGCCCTTCTTTGCTTCATGTGGGATACCCAGCATGCCGTGTTGTTTTCTCAATCTCTATGCATGAGTGCAGCAGAGTTGAATCTCACACTCCCCTGGAACGAAGCGCTCTGGGAAGCCGAGACTGCAGAGGAATGGCTCAGTATCAACGCTTCAGAACAACCACAACCTCAATACCTTTCCATTCTAAAGAAATATATCAATCCTCGATCCGACGTCAACATGAGGCCCCTGAACGCTCTATCCCGGGTGTTGATGCTGCATGGACTCATGTCCGTCTCATGGGATCTCAACCGAAGAGACCAAACTTCCCTAGGTAAGCACCTCCCTCTCTCACCACAGATCACCAGACTAACGTACCATAGGCCTCTCAATGTCCGGCAAAGAAGAGCCCTGGCAATCTCGCATCGCCCGTTCCTACGACGCCTGGAAATCCGACTTCGACAACTACAGTAAGCAAACCCTCCAAACCCTCGAAGACAACGAGTCCGAAAGAGGTGAATTCCAACGCTTCTGCGTCGCCAACCTTGCCATCTACCACGCTGCACACATCATCCTCCACGTCGAGATCAACGATCTTCAAATATACGCAGGCGCAAGCCATATTATTGGCCGCCCAGTCATGAAAGCCGACCAAGATCGCTCTTGTCAGCGTATCGAACAGTGGGCTAAACACCGCTCCATGGCAGCTGCGAAAGCTAGTTCGCACGCTGCGAGGATTCTAAGAGATGGTATTCGTAAGCTGAAAGACTGGGATGCGGGAGACTACTTTCACTATCCTTGGTGTTTGTATCTCGCCACTTTGACTTGCTGGGCTTTCCAAATGTGTAGCAAGAGTGATGAAGGTGGCGAAGCTAGAGATCTAAGCGAAGACGAGGAGGATAACGATTGGGATGCCAGAGCAGAGATGAATGCGCTCATCAGTGCGATGACGCGCTCGAATCTCGAGGATTTGTGGAAGGTGGCTGGGAAATATCGGACGGGTGATCTGCCGAGGGTTATGGCTAAGCATCTGGCAAGAATACGATGGGCTGTTGTGCAAGAAGGTATGTTTGTTTTGAAGGGACTTGTGGGGAAGACTAGATGATATAGCATGAGATGAGATTAGAGGATGTGAGATGAGTGATGACTTTGATGAATATGTAATGTTTCATTCTTGCTACACGACTTTGACTTCAGCTCTGGCTGGACTTTATACCAATTATCCTCGTATTTACAATCTACACTGTACTGCGTCCTTCTCTTCCTTCGTCCAATGCTCATCGACCTATCTTACACGTCAGTACAGTTACTCACTCACTAACTCACACGCTCATATACACCAAACCTCAAAACAGAACAAAAAAACTACTCACATCCCTCAAAGCATCATACCCCAACAACCTCGGCGCCAGCTCCGGATCTCTCCACGCAAGCGCCTCGCCCTTTGGTGTAGGAACCATTCTCATCATCCGATCCCTCTCTTCCTGCTCAGGTCCATCATGTAAATGATAAAGATACTGCTGTAGATTCCCCCTCTGCACCACCATTTCCGTACGCTCCTTGCGGCATTCTTCGTAGATCTTTAGGGCGTGTCGTTTGGATGAGCGAGATTTAGAGGAGATCCGGGAGAGGCATTCGCCGAGGACGGCGCCATCTTCGAGGGACATGCCTGCGCTGCGGGGGGTGTTAGCTGGAGGAAGTTTATTGACTATTTGAGGACAGTTGGGTGGGATATAGATATGTGCCCAAAAAAATTGCAAAGAAAGAAAGCAAGAAACCAAACAAATCTCAACATACCCCGAAGCCAAATAAGGAAGCGTAGCATGCACCGCATCCCCCAACATAGTCCAAGCACCACTCTCATGACTCCACCTGTCCATCGGCCCCCTAATACACAATCTCCATTTATACACGCTCTCACACAATCCTAACAGCTTCCCAATCCGCGGATCCCACCCCTCATACAACTTCCTCATCTCAACCACATTCCCCTCCAGCGTCGACGCCCCATCGGCAGGCATATCGTCCGGTACGAGCAGAACCATATTAAACAGCTCCCCACCCTTCAACACGTAATTCACCGCGTGCGCATCCGGTCCTAACCAGTAATTCACCTGCGGATCCGTAACCAGCGGCGCCAAGTCGGGATCAGCTAACATGGACGATGTAGAGAGTAAAAGTCGATATGCCAAATCCCCAGTCGGTGTTGGAGGATCAGCTCGCTTGAGGAGGAGTTCTCGCAATCGGGAATTTATCCCATCGGCGCCTACTACCAAATCTCCCCATATCTCTTCGCTGCTTTCGAGGACCACTGTCGCTCCATCTCTGCCTCCAACTACTTGACTGCCTAGGTTGGAATTGGAATCGGAATCGGAATCGACTCGCACGCCTACGACGCGCGCCTTACATCGCACTTCGGCACCGAGTTCTACCGCCCGCTCGAGCAAGCATGTGTGCAGATTCGCGCGGTGGAAATCCCAGTAGAATGTCCCTGGGTATTGGACCGCGGAGGAAGCGAAGTCGAGAGAGGAGATTAGCGTGCCTTTCCAGCTGAGCATGTTGACGCATTTTGGGCGCGTAGCGTAGCGTGAGAGGGAATTGAGCATGCCCCATTGTTGAAGCACCCTGCTGCTGTTGGGGAGGATTTGGATACCGGCTCCGACCTGGGATATTGTGAGTTTGTGGAGTTCTGGTTGAGGAAATGGAGGGGAATTAAAAGGGGGGGATTTGTGGGAAGACTTACTTCAGCGATTTCGGATGCACCTTCTAGGACGAGAACATCGTGGCCTGCGAGGAGGATTGAGATTGCTGCTCCGAGACCTCCAAGGCCTGCTCCTACTATTATTACCTGTTCATGAGTTAGTTAGTTAGTTGTCCAGAATCATCTTGTTTAACCTTAACATTAACCTCAATCTTGGGGTAAGTAAGATAAGATGAGACCAGGATAATTTAAAGAGAAAGGTCAACCCACCTTCAGCTTCGTATCATCACCTCGCACTATCTTCTGCTTCGGAGCGATATATCCAGACTCCATCATGAATCTCCAGTATCCAAACCAGAAAAATCCGAAAGCTGAAGCCAAAGCTAGAAGGGGAACAAAAAATCAACTAATCAGACAAAATCTAGCACAGTACAATAAACTGCTCCTAGCCAGACAACAGACACAAAAGAGCTCAGAAATCGCCAGATGTCGTGAGGTTATTGACAAGTGGCCCAGTAGCGATGTCAATATCAAGCTCAGGCCCAAGCATCAGAGTCGAACATGGAGCCCATATCATCAAAAGCCCACCCTACAGTCCATCCGCATGTATGCATGCATGTAATGATTGGTTCCGAAATCCAAACCCCATGTTTCCTATCCTATCCTTTCCCATCCCATTCTTTCCGTATTAAAAGTTCGGCCTTCCCACGCAGCTCGGCTGGGCAGCGCAGATAAGTCGTTGTCGTACCTTAGTCGTTATCTGTCGAAAACATGGATGGTCGTACTTCGTTAGCTGCCTATGCAATAATGCAGTAGTGCAAATGTAGTGCCTGCGATTGGGTTTCGGCACTTGTAGTCTTTCGGTCTTGCAGAAGTGGGAACGTGGATTGATGACATTAAGAGAGGAGAGAAGTGGGGGTGGGGGCTGATAACGATGTGCGGTTATTGCCATGAGGAGGGGGAGAGGTTGTTGAGTTTGCTGGATGCGGAATTTATTACTGGTATTTTGAGGATAGGGAATACGGGCATTTTTTGTGGACTGTGTAATTCGAGACGAGACGAAAATGGGATAGGATGGGATAGGATGAAGGGTGTGTTGTTGGCTGGCTCGTAGCTAGCTAGCTGTCTTCTATCTACACTTCTTGGTTGAATCAACATACTGTCTGTCCGATCCTGAGAGACTACAAAGGCAACATAGGGCGAAAATCCCACTGTAAACAAACAATACCAACAACAAAAATGATGGACAGAGTAAGAAAGACTCCTCATCACTTATAGAACAACAACACTAACAAAGAACCACAGTTCTCTCTCAAAGGCCGAACGGCTCTCATCACAGGCGGAGCTCGAGGCTGCGGCCTCGCATTCGCAGAAGGCCTCGCAGAAGCAGGAGCAGACGTAGCCATCTTCGACGTAATCCCACCCGTCGAAACATTCTTCGAGATCGAGAAGAAATTCGGCGTCAGAACCGCTCACTACCTGCAAGTATATCCCAGAACACGTGACCACGACTTACATCCCCCTCACTGACAACCTCCAGCGTCGACGTGAGCAGCATGGAATCCCTCACCAAAGGCTTCTCAGATTTCTCCAAAGATTTCGACGGAAAACTAGATATCTGCGTCCCCTGCGCGGGAATCAATCGGCACCTATCGTTCCTAGAGACGTCGTTTGAGGAGCATCAGAAATTGCTGGGTGTCAATGTGATGGGTGTTTATCATACTGCACAGCTAGCTGCTAAACAGATGATTGCTAATGGAACGAAGAAGGGGAGTATTGTGCTCGTGGCAAGTATTGCTAGTTATATGGCTATCAGGAGTCAGATGAGCAGTGCGTATTGTGGGACCAAGGGTGCGGTGAGAGCGATGTGTCCCGGGATTGCGAAGGAGTTGGTGGAATATGTATGTATTTTTATTTTATTCCTGGTTTTGGACTGGTGGATGCATTTGAATATTGTACTGATTTTTGTTACAGGGAATTAGAGTTAATTCGATTTCTCCGGGATATGTGAGGACTGAGATGACAGCTCCGGTGAGTTTGGCTTGCTCATTGAAGATGACGATGAATGGATGAGAATCGAACAACGCTAACATGAATGAAAAGTTCCCCGATCTTCTCGAGAGCTGGAAAGACGAGATTATGAATGGGAGAGTAGCGACACCGGATGATATTCGAGGTGGTTGTGTCTTCTTGGCTAGCGATGCCAGTTCTTACATGACAGGACAGGATCTCTGTATTGATGGAGGAGTGACGAAATGGTAGACTATGTAGACCAAATATAGAAAATTCAGAGATGCATCAAACACTTTCCGTTTGTTCCATTTTGCCTTCTGGTCTTGTCGGGGCTGGATTGAAAACAGTTGTCCTTGTCCAGCTACTGTACAGAACAGAAGCGGAAGTTATTCTCGCTGTGCGGTTACCGGCAGTGATGCGTGATTTGTTGCGCGGAGGACTGCGGGTGAAGGATGGCAAATCCAAACGGCAAAATAGAGTGCTGTGCTTGCTTGGAGCAAAGTTGGGGGCTGGAGGACAAATCAGAGTTAATTTTTAACTTGACAAAGCTACGCTTGTGCTGAGTCGTGGCTTGACGGAATCTCCCTCTCTACTTACCCAGGGGAGGGACTGAGGTAGATGATCTCGAGAACTTCATACCGTGACTCTCGTTTGGGGTTGAAGGCAGCAAATAGTCTGCCAAGTGTGCACCACCCGTCGCAATGGTCTCCTGTAACTTTCCGTTTGAAGATGCACCAGAATGTCACTACAACTGCCAGCCACCCCTTGACTGGCCACCTGCTCCATCTCCGACTTCACCAGCTGCCACGATGCCCAGTGCCCACCTGCAGCCGCGAAACCATTTTGTCATCCATCCCCGTAAAGCTGCCCAATGTAAGGTCATGCCGCGGTATCTAATCTAGACCCCATCCTTGATTATCGACTGATTTCTCCGAATCATGCCATTAACCCCTCCACTCTTACCCCCCTATCGCCTGATCTTGTCCGATCTACAGTAGTCTGAGCTGATCCAGCACGTCCGTTGTGGCCGGTCTTGCGACGCCAGACTCACTCATAATCATGGAACTACGCTGAAGGCTTAATTAATTAAGAAAGGTAAACCATGAGAGAACTTCTCGCCTCCTTGGACTGCAAGATCGAAGAAAAGAGTCGCACAATCCGTGTTGTAATACCAAGCACGAAAGAAAAAGCAAACAAGAATGTCGCCTGGAATGGACAACGAGGGCTTCCGTGATGATCCCATGGAAAACGGAATCGAGTCCGGTTCGGAGTCGGGCGAGAATGACAGCCACGTGACGGTCATTGGTGCAGGACCTGCTGGCCTGATGTTGGCGTGAGTTTTTGGCACAGGATAGCCAGCTATACGAGGCATTTTATTGACGAGTACTGCCAGATCAAATTTAGTGCGGTATGGCATCAAGACAACAATTCTTGATGATCGGCCAGACAAGACTTCCACAGGCAGAGCTGATGGCCTTCAACCGAAGACCATTGAGACATTCAAGCAACTGGGTTTAGCAGGACCACTGCTGCAGAAAGGTGCTAGGATATATGACATCTGTTTCTGGGTATGAGTGTTCCTTTCGGCATATTGAAATGCACTTGCAAGACCACCTTTGCTCATGAAAACCCACAGAATGGAACAGCAACCCAACCCCTGCGTCGGATAGGTCGCGAAATCCATTATCCTCCAGGAGTTGTCGATGTACAAGATCCGTTTATTCTTCTTGTCCATCAGGGCATGGTAGAAGATGTCTTCTTGGATGACTTAAAGATTCGTGGTGTTGAAGTGGTCCGAAGCACGCCGTTCTCGCAGTACAAGGAGACCGCAGCTGGTGTTGAGATCGAATGCGATGACTTGATGAGTGGAAAGCCAAAGCTATTTACTTCGAAGTATATGGTGGGTTGCGATGGTGCGCACTCGAAAGTTCGAAAGTCTCTTCTCAATGCAACGTATGATGGCGAAAGATCGAACTCGGCTTGGGGTGTTTTGGATGGTGAGTACACAAGCGTTTGTGGGGTAAATTGATTGCTAATCGGACTCAGGTGTGATCAATACAGACTTTCCAGATCTCTGGAGTAAAGCGGTAATAAGCTCAGAGACAGAAGGTTCGATTCTGTGTATTCCTCGAGAGAAGAATATGACACGGTTGTACATCGAACTCCATCCGGGGTCAGCGCCAATGTCCTCAGAAGCGGCAACTGAAGAGTTTGTAATGGAAAGAGCAAAGGCAATCATGGCTCCCTTCAAATTATCCTGGAAAACTATTGGTAAGTCAACTTCTCCAAAGACAGCAACAGGAATCTCACTCACGCCGTCAGAATGGTTTGGTATTTACAAGGTCGGACAAAGAGTAGCAAAGAAGTTCTCCAGTGAATCGGAGAAGGTATTCATTGCAGGAGACGTGAGTCGTGCCTTCCCCTTCCAACACCTCCTTTCAACACTCTAAATACTAACAACCTTCAAGGCAGCACACTCTCACTCTCCAAAAGCAGCTCAAGGTATGAACGTCAGTATGCACGACGCTTTCAACCTCTCCTGGAAGCTCAACTTGGTTGTTCGGGGCCTGGCACCAGCAAGTCTCCTCTCAACCTACGAACAAGAGAGGAGGAAAATTGCCCAAGACTTGATCGACTTCGATTATGGCCACGCCACCGCGTTCGCAACCGGCGATCCCAAAGCGCTGGCTGAGAACTTCGCAAAGAATATCCGCTTCATCTCTGGTGTTGGGGCTGAGTATGCTGAGAATGCGCTCAATATGCCAGAGAAGGTACGGAGAGGGGCACTCCAACCAGGATGTCTGATGGTACCAGCAAGAGTAACGCGATACATCGACGCAAATCCCGTAAACCTCCAACTTGAGATCCCAATGATTGGCCAGTTCCGCGTATTTTTCTTCACCGACAACATCAAGATAGCGTCGCCTTTCCTCGAGACTGTCTGCGCGGAGGTCTCTTCTTCGAGGACGGTCCTGGGACGAGCAACAGCCGCGGCGAACGCGTCATACAAAGTGAAAGGACAGCCAGAAACAGAAATGGACTCGTTCATTCAGCCTCAGAGATATGTGCCCGTCTCAAAACTGGTCACCTATGCGATGGTGACGACGATGCCGAAGGCGCGCGTGGAGATCGCGGATCTTCCTCCTTTGTTGCAGGATAGCAGGTGGACGTTCTATCTGGATAACTTGATGCGGATGCCGACAGCAACGGAGAAGTGGATAGGACCATTGATGGAAGGCGAAGTGGGGATTGTCAATATTCGACCGGATGGATACGTTGGAAGCATTGGGAGGTGGAATTCACATTTGCCGGAAGCAGGGACTGAAGCTGTCCGCTGGCTGGACACATATTACGGGGCATTCTTGAAGGGATGAACTTGGAGAGGTGCAAAAAGTATTAATCAGAAGGCCGACTTGGTTAAGATAGAGGACGTTTCGAGCTCACAGCTGGCAGCGCGGCTGCTTTGGAGCTTGGAGGATACATGAGGGGGTGACATAACAGCCCAAGCGGAGAGGGGTTTTATGGGAGGAAGCCGCATCTTCACCTTGTCGTGGCAAAGTTGTGTTCATCGTTCAATGTTCAGACACAGTTATTCGCGGCGTATGGGTATCATTGTCCTATGCCCTCTGCTCTCTGTCATCTGTATCCCTCTCCCCCTTTCCACCACCCCTTTCATTGTGATTCCCACTTCCGTCCCCACTCACCACCAGTCACCCCGATTGTCTTTACTCTGCGCTCTCCTCCAATTACCCCGAATCTCGCTCCGTTGTCGTAGGCTGGTTCCGAGCCAGATAGGAGGTCGGTTTTGCCCCTGTTGGGAACAGGGCGGCGGCGGATGGTGGTGATGGTGGTGGCCCTCGTTGGAGGAGGAGGGAGGTCGCTTTTGACTTTGTTGGGGACAGGGCGGCGGCGGATGGTGGTGGTAGTAGTGGCCCGAGGAGGAGGAGGAGGAGGGACGACGCTGGCTTCCATGATGCCGGCCAGGTGCATGACCGACACCATGGAGACTCGTCGGATTGGCCTCGGTGAGAGGATCTCAAAGACAGGAGAGCTCTATTCGTTGTCAGTACGGTGATATTGTCGGGGGAAAGGAGACGGTACTTACACTGATGAAAACAGGGCTCTCGGCAGTGGCCAAGCCAGGGGGTTTGAAGGACAACCTTGGAGACGACATGTTTTGCTACGATTGGATTTGCTTTCGGAGTGTGGTTTGTGGGTTGGTTGTCAAGAAGACGTTTGTCTCTTGCGCGGACGATGGTTTTGTACGAAGGAAGCGGTTTTTGGACAATTGGAGATGTGCGGCGGGGGTTGGGTAGGGTTGACAACGCTCGAGGTGAATGAATACAGGTACTGGTAAGTTCACCTTCCATTGCAGCGAATTCAGAAACACTTGATGAATTTCCATTGCTAAAGGTCACTAGCCGCTTTTATCGTTCAATCTTCCTGTTGTTTTTTGCATTGTCCAGTCTAGCATTCATTGCTGTCAAGGGTACTGTTTGTTGTCATTTTCCTTTGTTCCCTTTGTTTACTTTCAGTTGAGCAGCTCCAGAATTCTACAGAGCCAAATTCTTTCACGGTCCTACGATCCTCTATTATTTAGCTAATGAAGCTTACCTCAACTCCACATCTTTTATCTGAGCACCTATTTTCTCGAACCGTTGTCTGTCACAACCGGCGAGCTCCACGGTTGCAGAGCTCGTCGACCAGAATCTCGCTCAGTACATATACCCCTTTCCTTGCCGAATTTCGCGCTCGCTACCTCACTCAATGATATTCAAGAGTACAATGCCACCTAAGTTGTAGCGAATAACAATTATCTCGAGAGGGACTGTAATTAAAGGAGGGTATTGAAGATATTTCCTCGCTAAACTAATCCAGTCACGGGATAATTGGGGGAAGGGCTCGTCAGGAATATCTCCATTGTGTCTGAAATTACTACATGGGTTAAAATATAGTCGATCAGTTGAAGAAAGAGGACAGCGAGGGGATTGAGCCTTTCCAGGCCATCACTTCGTCAGGGGCTCGGCTAGCAAGTGCTCATTATGCCTTGGATGAGTCTTCTAAGGTTCATCTATTATTTGCCAGTGAATATTTCAGACGGTGCACAGTGTTGACACCATGACCAAGATCGATATTTCTCAATTCTTTCTATCATTGCAAACATTTCCAACCATCACCTTGTCTCCCTGTCTTCGATACTTAGACACTGAGTATTGTCTCTCTAGAAGATGAGACCACAGACCGCAAGACAAGTACACACCAAAGGCACGATAATCCGTCCAACATGCCACCGTCTCCACTGCTCTAACAGCCTCAAAACCTCTCCCCTCATCTCCCGATCCCTAGCCTTCTCCCCTTCTCTCTTTCCCTCCTCCCCCCCCCCTGTTTCCCTCTTCAACTCCCCTTCCATCTCCACCAACCTATCATTCGTCGGGAAAATAAACACAACCTCATACCACGCAACCTGGATCCCTACTACTAACGCTGCAGCGAAATACTTCCACCTCCTCGCAATCTCCAGATCCGGATAACGATACAGCAGGTAAGTGAGCGCGGCTAGCGAGACCCCTTGCATCCGGCTGCTACCTTGCATGTATCTCGCCCCAAGTGTGATGAGCTGATGGAATTGCCGTAGCATGCCTAGAGTTGAGGAGTTATTCTTGATGATGGGGATGCTGAATAAGTACATTCCGTGTGCTGCTCCGGCGAGAGCGGCGAGATATATGGTGTTGAATGCCGCGAAGGTCTTGAGGAATGTTGAGTCGGAGAGGATATGCATCTTGCACGCCCTTTCAGTTTTGTTTTCTCATCTTTTTTTCTTTGGTGTTTAGGAGACAGCTAATGTTGGATACTAGATGTTGAGTGAGGCGCCAGGGGGGTTTATTTACATACTGCGGGGTCGATTTCGCCAAGATCCGCTTCGTGGTGACTTTGTTTGTCCTGTTATGATTAGTCTCGGACAACATTTGACCAAAACTCCATCAACGTCATCGATCGTACTTAACGTCGTAAAGAAACCATAGGCGATTCATTGATGAACGGGATCGGGCTCCTCTTCGCTGTCCGCTGTGACTAAATGTGGTTGGCCAAGAAGTTTTCGGGGGCTTCCTGGCTTCCTTTTTGACTTTCTTTGAAGCTTGACATAGATCAGTGACGATGATGATCATGCCGCTCATACGTAGATGTTCTTGTATCTGAATATATGCAAACATGTTTCAATTTTTAAAGTGCTGTAACAACTTCACGGGTCATATAAACGATTTATTTCAAAGTTATCAAAATGCCAATCTTCGCACTCCTAGGAGCCACAGGCAGCGTGGGACAAGCACTTCTCACTATTCTCCTCGAATCACCAGACAACAAAATCCAAGCCTACTGCCGCTCCAAAGAAAAACTCACGAAACTATCCCCAACCATCGCCTCGAGCACCCAAGTACAAGTCTTCGAAGGCTCTCTCCAAAACACCTCTCTACTAGCGAACTGTCTCCGTGGAGCCAAAGCAGCTTTCCTTACCGTAGCAGAAGTATCAAACAAACCAGGCTGTTCCATCGCCCAGGAAACCGCACACGCCGTCGTATCCGCTCTCTCCCTCCTCAAAAAAGAAAACCACCCTACCCCCCACCTCCCCAAACTTATCGTCTTCTCCTCCGCATCCCTAGACCACAACCTAATGTCTAACACACCCAAACTTATCCTCAACATCCTCTACTGCGCCAACTCCTACATCTACAACGACCTTCGTGAAGCAGAGTCTTATCTCCGCTCCTCGCATGAACTGGTCCCGTTTAGGTAGTATAATTGGATCATATTACTCTCTTCAAGATCCACGCTCTTATCTACCATCAACCCATATATCCAGATCCAGATACCAACCAACGAACCACTTACCATCCATGCAAACTCCACTCATCAAATCTACTCATCACTACACCCACCAATCTCCTTGCCAAGAAACGTCTCAATATCCTTAACGCCCTTGCGGCCACCACTCTTAATAACAATAACGCTCCCAATAACGGCTTGGTGGGGTTTTCGGCACGTCAAGGGGAATTCTCGGCTGATGGAAAGCAGAAAACGGTTGGAGAGGTTGAATCGTTCGCTTCCGCTGGCGAGAGTCAGGGGTCGGGTTACAATTGTTTGCATAACGTGTGTCAGCGTCACCGATTTTAGCGAGCCTCACAAACCCTCAAATTCGCGAAGAGGCACCTCCCCCCGCCCCTTAATTAATTATTAAAGCTTTAAAAAAAGTTGATATAATGAAAATTCAACATAATTTTAGTATATGCATTATATTTTTAAGTGTTATAAAGGTAATTTAAAGGTGTGAATTACAAAAGGGCGAAAATGGCATTTCAGCCTCGCGAGCTGGCTCTCGGTCGCAAATTTGAGCCGCAAACCTACGATTTTGGCCCCCTCTTCCAACTCTACAAACAAGCTCTCAAGTAATATAAAAAAATAGAAATAATCCAAGATTAACATGTAACAATTAATTGCATGTAATTACTAGCTGAATTAAAGCTGTGGTTATAAAGTAATATTTAGGGGCGTTTCTAGGGTTTTCTAGGATTTTGGTGAGGGCCCGAAAAAGTGAGGGGGTGACGCTGACACACGTTATGCAAGCAATTGTAAGCTTATTTCGGATGATCGACACCACCACAGCGATACTAGATTTCGTCTCTTCTTTAACTGAATTCTTATACTTAACAACAGTAACAGGACTTAAATTAACCTGTCCAAATGCCAGTTAAGTGAAAAAGACCAAATAATGGTATTGTCGTCTCCACTGTTATCTCAATCCAGTTGTAAACCCTTGATGAACTGTTCAACAGTGTTGTTACTAAGCATCCAAGCGAAGTCATGTACAGACAGTTGCAAACATCGCTCCACCCCCGCCTCATCAAGTACTACATTTTCAATTCCCGTTCTTAATAAAACCTTATCTCTCTTCCGATCTCGTCCTACCACACGACACCTCTTTCTCCCGAACCCATCGGAATAACCTTCCATCAAGCATCAACCACAAGATAACCTCCGAACACCAGCATACCACTAACCAACGATCAGCCCAACCACGGCAATCTACTTCCTTCCTTACCAACCCACCGTACCACGACCAGGTAGTTGGGAGCAGATGCATGCAGCATGTCTGTCCGCCAGCATGCGTGCATGCATATGCGGAAGCAGGCAAGCGTGTTGGTACTTCCCAACCGTACCTACATACCTTTCATTAAGCAAGGCAAAGCGAATCGGGAGCGTACAGGGTAAGGCAAGGCGGTAAGAGACAAACAACATGACATGAGGTGCATGATCTCCTTTGTGTGCCGTCGGTTGGGAAAGGCGAGAGAATTGGGACTGCTGGTCCGTTAAGATGGTTATACACGTGCGTTACGTGTACTAATCTATGCAGCTGTAACTGCCTTGGTCCCGAAATTGTGTAAAGGAAAGGTATAAAGTAGTAGGAGAATGTTACTCTCTGTATGAGCATGCGTGCAGATGCTGTGTGCGATGCAGATGTAGGTGTGCGGTTGAATCACGAGGCTCATAGGAACTCATTTCCTTCGTTCATTTACGATGGTGATGGAACTAAGCTCTGGGTATTGCTTGCGCCGTACATTGTATAGTATATCTGCTATACTGCTTAGTAGACAGGCTGGTTTGTGTCAGATATATACTTTCCTATCTATGGCCAGCCTTACCTACATCCTCTACAGCTCCGCGCCCTCTCCTCTTCCTGACTTTCTACTAATGTTTTCTTTTGGAGCAAGAAAATCAGCGAAAAACGAGAAACCGGTAGCCAAACACACTGCATGACACCGTTATCGTCAAGTGACTGGCTCACTTCCCTTCCCTACCTCTCAGCCCTTCAACAAAAGCAAATCCTCGCACCCCAGTCCTAGTTCCAGGGAACTGCAAACTAGATCTCACTTGCATTGTATCGCATTGCATATATCGACCCTAGATCCCTCTCTCTCGCACTCAAAATCAGGTAAAGTAGTTATCGCCACGTTTTTCACCCCCCTTGCGTCTTTTTACACCACCCGCAAACGACATCCTCTACCAACCACTACACGGTCAAGCGCCACCTACCTATAGCCAATCCTCCTCGTACGATCCCAGGTTTCACCGCCCTCCCCCCATGCATGTAAATCCATCACATCTCATATCTCACATTTCAAATCCCCACAAACTCACCCGATCCCGATCTCTGCCTCCTCCCGATCGACCCGTTCGTCAGATACCCAACGCAACCTAACCCGCCTTTCCCGTCCCTTCCTCGTGGACAGAACAACCCACATAGCTCACCTTATGCACGTACCCGATCGACACCCTGGGAATCGATACAGAGCCCTCGGATAAGGAACACCAACACTTACACGGCATGTGCGACGTCGTACAGTACAACACAGTAGAACACACTACAGTAGGATGAAGTTCTCGCTCTGTGTCTATATCTGTTTAAGCAGGTCTATATCAAAAATACAAGTAGCTTCACTAGACCACCTGCAGATGCTGTGATTCAGTGTAGTATAGTGAAGTCAAAGAAAGTAAGCAAGCAGGAAAGAAAGAACCAACGGGAACACAACATCCCATCATGCATACATACCATGCAAGACTCATTCTGATTCTCCGCTCTCGGAATCTAAAATGAGAATGAGAACGAGAATATAAAGCCTCCTGGAGTTTAGTATCTCCCAAAGGGGTCAAAAGACCCGAGCAGCTCCAAATGCCTCAGAATTCCTACTGAGACAAGATAAGCGTGGAATGTAAGACAAAGACAAGAAAAGACAACTCGCCAAAACCCCCTTGTCTCGCCTTACCTCCGTCTTCGCACGTATACAAGACGAGACGTGAAGTCATCACATGAGGCGTAGCTCATTACCAAACACAGAGCATGAATGAGTAACCCAAAAAAAAAGCATCCAAAAAAATGACATCTCATAATCCTGAATTAGTACCATAATACCCAAGTAGACAAATCGACTCGTCATGTTACGTTCCGAGATCAAGATCGGGATCGAGATCGAGATCTCACCTGTCTCCATCTGAGACATGTTCGCATGTACGGTGCGGTACGGTACGGTACGAGTGACCATCCGTATCCACTTCACTTACTCGGTACATTCCAACGAACCAACAACGTGGGATGAAAAAGGAACTTAGACTTGAAAGAGGGGGTAAATAAGCAATATTAAGCGAAAAGAAGAGGAGAAGAGTTCGGCCCAGAGGAATCCCCAAAACCCTGTTCTCGAGGAATGGGTGTCTTGTTTGATAATCGGCTGCATTCCTCCCCCACTGTCTCTTCTGTCTCGACTTTAAAACCTGACTTCCGAGACGAAACAAGATAAAAGACGCAAGTCCGTTTACTAGTAAATAAGAGATAAGATACTGTAGTTCTTTCTTTTCCTTCCTTGAGAAATGAAAAATAAGATACCAAAACGAGATACTGTAAAGTGAAACAGAAGTCAACAGCGGTAAACACCCATCAATTCCCCAGGCTCCTCGGCGTTCTTCCACCTTCAATTACCCTCCTCTCCCCTCTCCACTCGCAGCCAGAACCACAGGGCCGGAGAAGCTCAAAAATGCCACTCCCTCCTCCAAGATATTACATCTCTGCCCCTAGCCCTCTTCCTCTTTCCGACTTCATTTACATTACCTCCGAAGCCAATCTTACCAACCAGTAGATTGTTTCCATGCATATCACGACAACAGGGACTCTGTACGACACGACACCATTATCCGCTCTCAAACTCACCGTTCCCATAATCACGTAACCGTTCTTCTCGCCGAGACCCTCTCGTTTCTTCCTCCCTTACCTTACCTTACTTACTCATTGGAACGGTATCGAACAAGCCATCCATTCATCCATCCACCAACATCTCCCTTCCCTACCCCTGAAAAGATATCAAAGCGGTCATGCAGTCACCGTCTAATATACCAACATCAAATATATCGACAGTATTTTATTCCAAATACATCCCTTATCTACAAAAACAATCCCCAAATCCCCTCCCACCTCACTTTCACTTCACCGCTACCCGACCCGATTACCGTGTTCGCCTACCCACTTACTTACTCATCCCTTCCATCTTTTTCTTTCCTCTTCACGTACAAAATAAAAAACACATATTCGAAATACTGTACTGTGCTGTACTCACTCACTCAAGGAATAAATCCACCTATCCCATCTTAGCTTGCTTACCTATAACCGTGATCGTGATCGTAAATCCCCCACGCCCTCGCCCTCGCTAGGGTAAGTATAAATAAGTAAATTCGATCCCAAGGCCAAAGCTTGCAAAATCATACATGTCATGTCATGTCATGTCATAATATGCATGCAGAGAGAGGGGGGGGAAAAAAAAAAAAGGGGGGGGGGGGGGGGTAAAAGAAGTAACTTTCGTGAACAAAACACCAACCAACCAACCAATGAATCAACCAATACATGATACTTTGTACTGTACCCACGAGCCACGAGCCACTATTAACCCCCTTTCCCATTCTTCTTCATTTCTCCCCCATTTCTATTTAACACCCCAGACCTCATCTCATCCCCTCCCCTCTCAACTCATCTGATCCCCCCCAGCCAATCCCAATCCCCTAAATCCTAATCTCAAATCCCCAGCCAGCTCGTCCATGTACACTCATGTACATAGAAAATCCCCCTTACTTCCCCTCCCCTTACCTCCATCCAACCCCCTCCCAGCTCAATCTCCGTCATCGCAACACCTACATACATACCCACACACACACACACACACAAACAATAAAATAAGCTCGAGAAATTTTTTTTTTTTGGACGAGGGTGAGGTGTGGGTGTGGTTGGTGCTAGTGTATAAGAAAACGAAGCGAAGGTTCCGAGGTTCATCTTACGTTCGCTTTACATACATACACATAATACATACAGATACAGGGACAGGATAATGAAGAGAAAAATGCAAAGTGAGAAACGAGAGAATAAAATAAGAAGTGTGTTTGGGGGGGTGGAGGGTGAGAAAGGTGGGATGATGATTGCATATACCAATACAGTAGGAGGAAGCGGAGATCAAAATTAAAATTGTTTATTTGAACTTTTGAATTTTTGAATTTTGAATTTTTTTTTGGCGGATTTTGATAAGCAGAACTTATTTATTTCTTCGGCTTTTCTCTTCGCTCACTCACTCACCCCCCCCCCCCCCCCACCAAGGTATCTTTTCCCTACCCTACAAGGTTTCTTCTTTCTTCTCATAATTAGAGCTCAAAGGCTCCGGGGTTGTGGAGTTTTCTCTTCTCTTTCTCCTTTCCCCTTCCCCATGTAATGCTCTGAATAGCTTCAAAGAAGCTTCTCTTCTGTTAGAAAAACAGACAAGCTTCCATGTTCCTAAAATTTCCCCACGCATTAATCCATCCATCATCTCATGGAGAAAAATTCTCCCAGCCAAAATCAAACACACAAAGCCATCCCTCCTCCACCAATTCATCCCCCATCTATAAATCCTCCTCTCGCCATCCCAAGCCCGAGAGATCTCCAAAGAGTCCCTGGTGATATAAATCCCTGTGCACAAAGCAATGAACTCCACAACATGCAAAAGCCACCCAATTCTCCCCTCCTATAAACCCCACCAATTCACCCCACCTAAAAGTCAATTCTTTGAAAATCCCACCTTATCACAGCCGTTCCCTAAGCCACATACCGAAGCCGAAAACCGAAACCATTTGTATATATGTCTGATCCCTCAAATCCGGTCTTCTTGTCCATCCCATTCCCAAACGCCAGAAAATTCCCAAAGATGCATGCATGCATGCATGCATGCCAAAATGCCGCCCGTCGTATGCTCGCGACCCCCTGATAGGGGTTGATGATATTGTTATACCGAGAAAGAAAAAATGTGTCGCCGCCGAAAATGTTTTCTTACACCCTGATAGGCGAATGGCCTGCCTCTCCTCTCTTGTTTCTTCTTCTGCAGCTAGGCCAAATCCGTTATTAAATCTTCTCTTCTCCACCTATTCTTCTCGTCGACTGTTGGCCACCAAATCCGAAATATCCCATGATAGGGCGGGGATTGGCGGCTGGGTATACATGTACAAATTCTTCTTCTCTTCTTTCATGTTCTCTTCTCGTCCTCATGTCAAGGTCTTCACATCGGCCTCGGCGAAAGTCCATCCTTGCTCAAAGGCCTCAACTGACCCCCATTCGAACCCTGCGAATTCTTCATGGTATTCTTCCTCGTTAGCTTCGCATAATGTAATCCACAGGCATTACACAACGTCCTGGCTCCATCCGGACCTCGTCTCCATTCTGGTGTTTCCGCTCGATTGCAGCTATGGCAGCGGCCTGGGGGTGCGGCTCTCTGTGAAAAATCAGGTCAGCATTGTACGGGGTTCAATGGTTTGCATTGAGAAAGATATTTCGGACCTACCCCTCGACGCTTCTTGCTTTCCGATCCATAACCCCCGTGGCTCTTCATGTCATCATACATGCCATCATCATCGTAGTCGCCTGGACCTCGACCACCTTGCTCACGCATGCGTTGATGAGCGGTATGTTGGGCCTGCTCGTAGATCATAGCTTTCATCTCTTGAAGGTCGCGAGCCATGGCTTCATTGTGACGGATCATATCATCCACTGATTCCATAGTCGGCATTCTGTCCGGGATGGTGTTAACGGATTGCTGCTGTTCTTGAGCAATGGCATTGTAGCGTGCTGACCATATTTGGATTGCCGAACTGCTGTTGTTGATCTGAAAACGTCAATTGTTGATGCCTACCCCACGAGAAAGTTATAACATACCTGGGCCAAGCTGTTCTCAAAATCCCACACCTCTAAATGTCTCTTCAACCCTTGTCTAAACTGATCGGCGGGCTTTTCCTCTCTGGTACCCCAAGGTTCTTTCATATCACGAGAATTTTGAGGTGGGTAACGTGGTTGATTGAATATTGGTTGGGGACCTGCTGGTGGCATGGGACCAGGCCCAGGCGGCCCATAATTGTAGGGAGGTTGCGGAGGAGGGGGGTGTTGATATCCATTGGGAGCCCGCTCTTGAGCTCTTGGATCTTGCTCATATCTTGCTGGCTCGAATCGAGGAGCGTATGGGTTATGGGGAGCTGGGGCTGTTTGAAGAGCTGTTAACGATGGATGTCTTGGAATCTCCGAGAAAGTATTTGGGCCTTGCTCAGGTCGGGAGAATGGAACTGATTGTGGATAGGCTGGTTGAGGTGGAGAGGGCTGCCTTGCTTGCGAAGGAGCGGGTTGTGTTTGGTATTGTGAATGCTCTGGTGGGGGGTATGATCGAGGTATTTGCGGCCCTTGTTGCCCGTATGGTAATTGCTGAGGATGTTGCCCCGAGGCAGAAATTGGAGATGTAAATAAACTTGGTTTGGGCCCGCTGCTGAGAGCTTCGTGTATTGAAGGGAGGGATTGGCGATGTGGCTGTGAGGTTTGTATTGGTGGTGGGGGTTCTGTCTTGTTGTCTGAAGTTCGTCGAGATTCTGGAGGGGAGATCAAGCCTGAGACTGAAGGACCAGGCCCACCCCAGGAATATGGCGGAGGAGGTTGCGAATACATTGAGGTAGGACTGACTACCGCTGTCGCAGCCATTGTAGAAGTTGTAGAGTACGGGCGATCGTTGTTGTATTCGACTTTCTCGCGATTAATGATCGAGTGTATGCCACTGCAGGTTAAAAGTTAGACATGGCGCAAACATCGTCAGTAATAGCGGGGAGGAAAGGGCAGACTTACCTTTGTCTGGTGCTTCCGTCCAATTTGTCCATTACAAGATCTGGAGAAGGGAAGATGGATCCTCAGTTAAGAGGTTCGGGAAACGTGCGTGTGCGGCAGGCAATATCGTGCTGCTGCTGCCGTTCCCGAGGCGTGTTCCCGTAACACAGTTCACCCAAACATCTGCAAGTGGCCCCTCAGCTCGAGTATCGGAGTGTGTGCTCCGTGAGCGAGGTGTGGGTGGGTGTGTTCTGACTGGACTGGACAGGAATGCGCAGCGGTTATAAAGTATGAACTGGGCAGCTGGACCTTCGAGGCGTCACAGAGGCAGATGAGATGGAGGAGTGCCGAAATATTCGAATCGGTTGTGATTGATCGTCAAGTCAACCAAAGAAGCAAAAGCAGGATGAGCGTGCCCACGGGATAGTTGTTGGATTTGCTCGACTCTCTCTGGCTTGTTTTTGCTATCCAAGACACAACCCCTAAAAATATGTATGATTGTGGCGTTGTGCTTCTCCTTCTGTTCGTTCTGCTGCTGCTCCTGCTGCTGCTCCTGCGCGCCAGCTGGGCGGCACAATGGGTTGCGAATAAGATCAGATCAGATCCAGAGATGAGGCGCTCGATTCGCTAAGGTTGCTTCCCGCGATCACCTACTGGGTGTTTTGCATATACGGGAGTGCAGGAGATCTTCGATTCGATTCGGAGCAATGTTGAGGTTGTCTCAAGGTATTGGTCGCGGTTGGTGTCTTAAAGATGTGATGGCGACGCCGAAAATGTGGAAGAGGGGAGATGAAGGGGAGTGGCGAGGATTGAAGGTTGAGACTTCTGACTGGGATGGAAGACACCACGGGATTGGATGCAAGATGCTGATGTAGATGCAGGTGATGCGGCGTGGAATTCGTAATTATACGGGAACTGACTGTCCTTGGGACGGAGGATGGCTCGAGGGCGGGCAGGCGGGTATAGATCGGGGATCTCTTGTTGGAGAAGTTGGGTTGGAAGCGAAGGATCGAAGGAAATAGTTTTGTTTAGGTCAGTGAGAAACAGCAGCAGCGCCTCTGATGTATGAGGTACAGTAGGTAGGTAGGTAGTAGGTAGGTAGGTAGGTAGGTAGTGAGCGAGTGTGGTAATGTCTGTCGTTCTTCGGTTCCTTTCCCTTTCTTCTGTCTGCGGACACTCTCTCCTCCCTGTGTGTGGCCTGTGTGTGCGTGATGTGGTGGGTATGGATGCAGTGGATGTGGGTGGATCTGACTCTGGATCTGGATCTGGGGGAGGGAAGCCGGCCGAGGTGAAGAGTGGAGTGAAGCAGGGCAGAACCTGACCAGACCAGACCGGACCGACCGATCGCTGTGCAGAACAGACAGGGAAAGGGAGGCGGTAATTAGAGTTTGGGCGGTCAAAAGACAAGACAAGGCGAGATATCTGACAGACAGACAGACAGACAATAGTATTGTATGTATGTACTGTACTGTACGCTAGTTAGTAGGTAGGTATTTGGTCTGTGAGTATGTGACAGGTGCGGATGGCGCGAGCCGGTGGGTAGGGAGTGGTAGTGGTGTAGATAGATAGATAGTGCGTGCGTGCGTGCGCGCTGCTTGGTGGACTGCAGTTGGATCACGAAGCAAGCCGGAGCTGAAGCTGGAGCAGCCGTAAGATGTCTAAAGTATCTAAAGTAGGTATAGGTAGGTAGGTACTGTAGGGAGGTATGATACAGAGTAGATAGATGGGTTCGCACGAGCTGCTGCTTGACGGGCGGGCGGGCTGGCAGGCTGGCTGGCAGGGACTACGACTGATGGGGAAAGGAGCAAGGTTGTTGGTCCTGGCCGATGGGATGGGATGGGATGGGATGGGAAGGGCGGGCTTGAACTCTCTTTCCTGCGAGATGCGTGCGTGTGTGCGTGCGTGCAGGGCACAGCAGCCAGGGCATGCCATGTATGGCCAGGGTTCAGCATGACCCAGGGTAGCAGTGGGCTTGCGGTGGGGAGCGATGGGGGAGCGATGGGTGTGGGTAATGAATGGTGAGCATGGGTGGTCGATGCAGGCATGGATGGATGGAGCATGCGCGGGTGGGCATGAACATGAACATGAACATGAGCAAGGGGCAAGGGCAGACAGACAGACCAGCGGAAGAGAAGAGAAGTGGACGGTTCGATTGAGATGGGGTCAAGTCAGGTAGGGTGGGTGGGATCGCAAGGCCAAGCTCACAGCTCGAGACAGCGACAGTGACAGCGACAGAGACCCTGAACTGAAGCCGTGATGCCCTGCTTTGCCCTGTATGAACAGAACAGAGCAGAGCAGAGAAGACAGGGCAGCAGCATAGGATTAAGAAGAATGAAACGAAATCCAACGTTACAGTGCAGTGCCGTAAAAGTGGTCTGCTTATTGAAACCACATCTCACACCTACTCTGTTTGTTGAGTTGACTTGACTTGACTCCTGCCTGTATGTATGTATGTATGTATGTATGCATGTATGTATGGAAAAAGAGCACAACTTCAAAACAGTATTATCCCTCTCAACGGTGCGTGCTATCAAACTTCTATACATTCCAGTTGTCTCTTTCTTTTCACTTCCCTACCTACCCCTTTCTACTTACCAATGCTCAAGTAAAGCCATTCCAGTATATGATAATCAGTACCTCACTCCCCTCTCCTCTTCAAACCAACACACGAATAACCCACCATCCATCTTAAAAACAATTCAAAGCCAGCCTAACCTACCTCAACCTAGCCTACACTACATAGAATAGCTCTCCAGATCTGATCTCACTCATCACGATGAAGCCGGCGCCGCGCCTTTCTATCCTATCCTATCCCATCCTAACCTGTCCTGTCTCATCGAACTTCATCCCGATTAGGAAGTGCAGCGTGGAATCTCTTCCAGAGATTCGATAGCAAGGGTCGAGAAACATAGCAGGGGATAGAGGGGAATGGGTGTGTGTGTGGGTGTGGTGATCGCACACCAGGGCAGGGCAGGGGATGCACTGAGCTTTTTCCGAAGAGATGGAAGGATTGGAAGGGTTGGGTGTCGCAGGGATACGAAGTATTTAATACCAGGGGTGTAGGAAGCTTGGGCGTTGCGTTGCGGTCGAGGATGTGAAGCGTGACTGGAAGACCAAGACAATTGAATTGTTTTACAGCTCCATACAAGTCTGAGTTGGAGACGAGAAGAAGAAGCTATCAGATTGTCTATCGAACACAACACCGAATCGAGTCGAACCGAACCGAGGCAAAAGAAAAACAAAAATAAAAACAACAACTAAACCCAATAATTAGCCCTACAGATGCAGATACGAACATCCAGATCTTCCCTTCCCTTCCCTTCCCACGCGAACGCGAACATCATTTCTCCCTTCGACACGCGGGTGACATCAACTGGCCGGTCCAGGGTCCCTCCTAACCAAGAAAGGGCATAGTACACGAGTCCCAAACTAGGGCCCAGCAGAGCGCCCAGAAGGACGATCGAGATGATAGATCGTGCCCTATTTCCTTAGGCTGCTGGCGGGGAGGGACGAAAGGCTCAGCTTTAAACCACTTCCAGCTAGACTCCCTGTGCACATGGACCCCAAACCCTTGTTTTTCCACCAGATTAAACTCAATCGGGAAATAGATATGTCTTTCTCTCTTTTCTTTTTTTGTGCATCTCGCTTTACTAACTCTTTTCGGTGTTCGATTGTGTTACCCGGGGCACGAGCCACGAGCCATTAGGAAGTTGAGTGACGTTTTGTTTCAAGCGAAGGGAGACTAGAGGCTCGAAGCTTATTGACTTCAACGGCTGGACCTCAACGGCTGTGAGTGAAGGAAGGAATCAATTTACAAGTACCGAGTTTCAACACATGCCCCCCTTCCCAAACAAAAACAAAAACAAAAAACAAGAAACATCACCCCTGATATTTACCTAGACCTAGTCACAGCCATCGGTACCTCCCGCCTACCCTTCAAACGATCTCACTTCCAAAGTCAATACGCGATCTCCATCCTCCTCTTGTCCGCTCTGTCTTCCCTTCTCCTCTCCGTCTTGGTCTTGTCTTGTCTTGTCTTGTTTTGTCTTCTTCAACCCACACCATTCCCTACACTACCTGCCCCTGCTTGCCCGTTGCGAGAAACATCAATCAATCCAGTCTATCCTTTATCAATCAATCAGTGAATCAATCGATCGATCGATCAATCAATCAATCTACTTCCCTGTCAATCCTGTAACTTGTCCGAGTTCCGTATCTGCATCAGCATCTCCATCCTTTTCTCCCCGTTCATCAAACACCACCTCTATCAGATCCTGTACTTGGGTACTACACATTCCTTCCTTCCAAATAAGTGCCGAAAGTATGATGTACGTACCTGTACGAGGTACATGAACTATCACTTTAGATCTCACTTTATCCCTCTGTCAAGGTCTGTCCAGATCTCGATAATACTAGTCGAGTATCTTTCCGAGCGAGATCTTCGGTTATTCTCACCCTGACAATAAATGCTCTGTCCTCCTTATCTTGATTCCACGGAGATCTGTACTTGAGTTGGGTCTGTCTGTGGGGTGGTGTGGGAAAAAGTAGTCACAAAACACAATCTTGCCTATCCATCTACCGTATCTGTCCATTCCTCTCTCTCTTTGTCTATCTGATCTGCAAAACTCACTCATCTTACACTTCAACCCATGCCATGCAAATGGAAACCGTTCGCACCAGCCCAACGAACTCACAAGCCCTGTAAACTCTCTCCTTTTCCCACCACTTCACTCCTCCAAACCTCAACACGCAGTAACTTTACCAGCACCAGCACCAACCAAGACCCAGATTTGTAAAGTCCAAGCAAACCTGCAAGAAACTCACCCTCTCCTTTACGTCCTGCTATACCCCCTGAATCCTCACTTCCCAACTAACCTCCGCTCGCCTCATCACGAGGCCAGTCAGCCACAGCAACATCATCATCACTTGCATCTACCTTCGCATACCTCACCTCCTCAGATCTCACGCTCGCGCATGCATACGGTAATTTACCATCTCCCAAGAGTAGGTGGACGAATAGCCACCCTTCCCTCGTCAAAACCAGCCATCGACTCCTTGTTTCTACATGCTAGCTCGAGTATCACGACAGCGGCCTAGTCAGTCGTCTAGTCAGTCGTGCAATGTCAACCCAACCTAGCAAGGCACAACATAATCCATAACACAGCAGTCAGTCAGTCTGTACGGTTAACTGGCGCAAATAGCTCTAGACAATCCATACTCCAGACCCGCTAGTAGGTAGGTAGGTGGTAAACAGTAAGCATGACCAAGTTAACGACACACAGCAGCGAGCCACGATGCTGTACCCCATACCGTACGTACCAGCACAATCCACTTTGTACCCCACTACTGTACATCTGCAGATATCTGCATCTACATCAGCATCTTGCTACTGCTACATCTCGCTGTATCTCCTTCCGTACGAATAAGAGCCCAAAGTAAAGATTCACAACTTGTCCTAATATCTTAACATCTCTCTCTCCAACTCTATCCTCTCCCTACCATACATATCTCGTCTCCATCCCCCCCAAAACCAACAACCCTCCATCCAACCCTCCCTCCCAAACAGATAAAACCTCGCCAGATCCTTCCCCCACCCACCCCCTGCCTCCCACACCATTCCACTACTCCACGACCCGTCCAATCCTTCCCTCTCTCACACCCCCTCCTATCCCATCTAGAACAAGAAAGGGAAAATGACAAGAAAATTCGAAAAAAGTAAAGAAAAAAGAAGGGAAATAACATCTCGATTAAGACGTGGCGCATACGCATATGGTCATCGATGGATACGGAATAGGAATAGGAAACGCCACGGCAACGGGGGCTTCACCTCATGGTTAGCCTTTCGAAGATCGAAGCTAGAAGTGTGCTCCATACGAGGAGGATTTGGTTTTCTCGAATTAAAAGGACGAAATGAGAATTACGGAGTACCGTGGTTTGGTTCTAGCTAGATTCCTTATGGGGTAAATTTATACGGTTTGGGAGATCGCTGCTTACAGTACTCACTCCAGGTACGAAACCCATTTCGAGAAGTGTCAGGAAAACCCGAATTGAATGTAACGTCCATCGGTAAGGAAGTAAGTTCTAGGCTACGATGGCTCGTCAGTCCTCTCGTCACATTATACGGAAACCTCTGGGTGTTGTGTTGGTGCTGTATTGTGTCGCAGACCAGCTCCCTGGGACTTTGCATAACCACCCGATCTCTTATGACTCTCATAGGCAAGTGACCAACGCCATAAATACTACCGTAATACAATACAGTAGAATACCGTACAAGACCGCTACCAACATCTCCCCTCTCCTAATTACCTATTTACTTCATAACCAGCACTCTGGTCTTCCCTCCCTATCTGCCTACCGAACACCCAAACACAAACATATCCTTCCCCACTAAAACTCCTCTCCACTGTCAAAAAACCTCGAAGTCTCAACATCTCTGAACTCCAGAGTTGTGACCCCACCACCGGCCCACACAGCTTGCATACAGTATGCACATTAATTGACTGTCCCATCTCAGATCTTCCCATCACTTCCCAATCAATCGATCGAATCCCAAGAGAGTAGGTAGGGTCACATCGTCTCCCCTCCCCTCCCCCTCCCTTCTGGACACGCCAGGGCATCTCGGATCTTCTCGACTCGTTCCGTTTCGTTTCGTTTCAACGCGTTTCCCAAGTTTTCCCACACCCCCCTTCCCCCCACTACAAAATTCAGCCGAATCCGGATTCCCAATCCCCTCCCCTACCCTGCCATCGCTTTTGTTTAAAAACTCCGCCCCGAATGTAACCTCAAAGAAGATCCCCATCAAACATTGCAATACCGGCACGGGTCCCGTACAGGAATTAGGTAAAAATTAGGTTCATCTAGAAAGGGAGGGGAAGGGAAGAATGTGATATATCACTTACCTCAACGCCCCAACGGCTCAACGGTCTTTGTCGAAACTTACTTCTTTCGCTAGCGACCTCACATCCTGATCATCGCCTCGCATTCTAGCGCCGCCGCCGCTGCTGCCCTGGGCTCACTCACCTGTTTACAGCCATAAATTCCCATCGAGCTAGAGTCCACCCCTCCCTAGGCTACGGATATTCGCTTTTCACAGCGAGTATGGAGGAGGCGTAAATAAACGTAAACGTAAGTAAATGTGAATAAAAACTATAATATTTCCACCTCCCCCGCACAATAATACACGTACGAGCTCCCCTCCCTCATTGGCTTATATCCGTATCCATCCATCCATTACCGTTCGTCCCTGGGGTGAGATGACAAGACATAGCGGTTCCGTAGATAATGCAAGTAAGCACCCACCATTCCACGTCCAATTCCAATCTGACAGCACTGCACCCGTACATCGCATCACATCACATCGCATCGCACTGCATATCTCGGGTCGGGAACATAATACAAGCGACCCGTTCTCTGTGATCGAGATCTCTCACTCGTCTGCGCACTCAAAGCTCCTTCTCATGCTCATTCTCTGCGCTTCCCGTCCCTGGGTCTTGGTCTGCTGGGAGGGGATAATGGGATTGTTTGGATTATGCTTTATTCTTACTGTACCTCCGTACTATGGATGGATGGTAGTTGTTTAGCTGTCGGCCGACGCAGCAGTCTCTGGCATACTCCGTACAGAGTGACCAAACGCAAATATACCACCTGGACTAGGAGCAATACCTAGCCAGTAAAGCCGCAGGATCTCGTCCTCAATGAACCGTTACACCAAGATCGAGAAATGCATGTCCCCGAGCCCTTATGCATAACAAGGCTCACAAAGCAGCCTGGCCATCAAATCACAGCGCCTGAAATGGAAACGCGACGCCCATTCAACCGTGCAGAGTACAAGGCTCTGCGGTCTCCCGCTGTCAGTCAGGACGGAAGGGGTTGGCATGGTAGGTATGGTTATGCAATGGATTGGATTGGGCTGGAATGGAGAGGACAAGAGAGGAGTGCCGCATCTATCCATCCATCCACGCGTCCGTTAATGCATTATTTCTCCGTGTGGTGAATATTGAATTCCAGCAAAGCCGCTTCTTCTTCTGTGGAATGAGCAGCGTTATAACCATACACGAACAACTAACAAACAAATCAATAAATAAATAAAAGTCAACAATTATTTCAAACCCAGTTGTCAATCGTCAACTGTCAAGTTGTTAACCCCACCAACTGAGCATAACAGCGCAACACAACAAAGTAGCCAGCCGTCGTCTCGACCGCCCACCCGCAGCTGTCAGAGGCTCAGGTTCGCCCACCACAGCACGCGATATCCAAGGATCGACCCTGTTCTCCCTTCCCCCTTCACAATCCAATCCAATCCAATTCGATCAAAAAACAATCAAACTCCACCTTCCTACTCCACTCCACAACGGGTCCACGTTGGCGTTCACGTTCGGTGGCGTTCACATCATACCCGCAAGCCAAGATCTTGAAAACAGCTAACTGTATCCATCTGTATCCCCTTACCATCGTACCTCGCCAAAGAACCCTACGGTAATTTACGATCTAGCCCCCCCGCTTGAAGTCGTACGACTTCAGATCCATCCAGATCATGATATCCACTCCGAGCGCGAGATCTCACTATACAACGGCGCAGGATTCCTCTTCAAGAGATTGTTTCCGTGGAGGTTATCCGTGGGTTGTGTTGGCGATGCTGTGATTTGGAGATGAGATCAGATCGCCGATTCTTTTAATGTTAAGTCGAGATGAGGTACATAAGTTTTTGGGGATTCATAATTTATTGTTGACATGTTTCGTTGGCTACAGCATCACCTTGAGCCATTCAGAAAGCAGTTGAGCGTGAATTGAGCATCAAGAAAGTCGTCTCATTTAACATTTCACTAGTAACACTAGCCATCACACTAAACAAATAGTCTTTAGCCTAACTGACAGATAGTCGAGACAGCGAAGTCTATCCATCAAGATTCAGAACTAAGGGGAAAATTCATCTCATCTCCTCCGCATCATCAATCTACAAGCATCAACCATCGAACATTCAAGACAAAACAGATCCAAGCACTGCAACTCTCATGTCAGTGTCAACGTCAAAATCGACATCGCATCGGAGCAACAGTTTCACATCAATTATATTATTCCAAAGCCCAGGCACTGACTGGATAACAACACCTAAACGAGTCCGCGATCAGACGTCTGATCAGGACCTCCAAATCGTTGGCACTCGTACGGGGGTCCCACTGGCTGCCCACGGCCAGCGGAGTATCGCAGTAAGTCAAGTAGGTGCCGATTAACTTTCCACCGAGATGGGTAGTTCGATCGGGCTTTTTTGGCCCAAACTCTGTTTTTCTGTTGGTCTTCCCGTTCCGCTCGGTCACGTTCCCCCCCTGCCCTCCACTCCCCTTTCTTGGAAAGTGAGCTAGGACGGAGATTTATGGCTACTACCTACAGGCCATGGTAAATGTTAAATGTCACCAGATGCGGTGGGGCTATGTGCTTGTACAGACCAATCATCGAGTCGGGATATTAGATCTTGCGCTTTAATTGGCTCAACCATTTAACGTTTGCTGTCCCCTGTACGGAGTAGCTGGATGACTTGGCTACTTCGAAGTAGATAGATGGATGACTTTGTCGATTCGAACCGGCTGTGGCATCCGTCGATTCCTCCGAAATGTTGGTTTTCCAGTACACTAACTCACCAACTCACCAACTTCTTGTCAATGTACGGCAATCCTCGGGCCATATTCATACTGCTCTATACTATTATTGGCAAAAAGTTGCAAATACGAAGGGAGATCTAGAAAGGAAAGGATGGGACTTCTCCTGCAGCTCTTAACCCCCCTCAACACAAAATCGAGTAAATTTACGGTCAAAAAATACTCCAATATCAGATAAGATCTCCAAACCTAGCATTAGCCTCGCGTGCGAAGATCTCAGCCATGACCCCCCTGAACCCATCCCTCAATTCCTTCCAGACCAGGTTATTTACCCCAGCCTAGCGGCATAGAATCGTACGATCTCAGATGCACCGTGCTGCACGCTAGCCGGGTGCGAGATATTCGCATCCTGCATGTATGGATACAGGACGTGCGTGGAACAGCTGCCGGCCCATCCCATAGCCAGACCAACAATCCTCAACTCCAACCTCAGCTCGGAGTCCTACATCCAGTTATAAGCTGGCATGGGAGTCAAGACTGTGCTCTCTCTGCATGTCCCCTGACTCGGCGACTTGTGCCATCGAATGTCTCATCTCAAACATACTTATTGATGAAGTCTCCGTGAGCAATAATTGGCTGCCCGTCATTTCAAAACCCTTCCACTGCTTCTTCTTTCACACAGTCCCCCTCCACACCCTCCTCTTCCCTCCCATGTTGGCCTGTCAACCCATGTCCCCATCAACCACTCCAACGGATGCGTCTCATCGCTCGATCGTATGCATATTAGAACCTTGATCCCCGTTTCTGAGATCCCAGTCCGAGCCCACCCCCTCTCGCTTCAGTCTCCAATCCAACTCCCCTCCTCGCCTTTCCCCTGCCTACACCACTCTACCAAACAAACAAAGACAGGCAGGCAGGCAAGAAGGCAGGGAGAAAGATGGAATGCGGAAACAACGGGGGGATATCACCGGGGGCACAGCTCCACCAGGACATGCATGTTGTTCCTATCCTCACGATCCTTGAGATTTCATCACAGATGGAGCAGATATCCGGCGCAGAACCTTCTACTTGGTACGCCTTGCTACTTGCTCGGAAGCGATATTAACCTCCCGGCCAGAGAAAGTCAACATGCACTGCTACGCTGAGGCAGATAGATGCGGCACCAGAAGTAGCTTCGAATCACCCTACCGCTCCAGATGAAAAGCGAAGCTGGCAGGTCACGATGTTCCTGCTCAGCGTCCTTCTGCTTATACCTGTGCTCTCTCTGTCTCTCCGCTATGAGCTAGCTGTCAGTGGCATTGGACAGCAAGCAGCCTGGGAGAAGTCACAAACACACCTCAGCAGCTGACTGGTTATTTCTATCCCGACTTTGCTTAAGTCTCCAAGACCCGTAAGCTCGTCCCAAAGAATCCATCAGCAGAAACCCACCTGGAATATCACCGTACCACAGATCCACCTCGACCGCAAATCTCTCTCTCCATCTCACGATGCATCCCTGTAGACATGGTCGCGCGATGATTCTCCCGGCTTCCGGAATATGCAGGCAAAGTGAAGTTGCCTCGACCTGCCCTGTCAACTCAATCAAGAAGAGAAAGGATCGTTCTCCAATGCAACCCTACAACTGCCCAGGATGAGGGCTGCCGCCTCTCCCTCACGCTTCTGTCCGATCTGTGGATACCAGACTTCTCCACAAACACAATGTCCTCAGCGGAGCCCACACACCAGACGCAAGCCCGAAAATCTACAACCAGCAAAATCCCAACTGCCGTTCACGAGACCACGACTCCATGCAACGACGTTTTCTGTCAAGGCTATCGGCAGCGGAAGGTAACGTCTTTTTCACATGTATCGTTCCTCACTTTCGGATACAACAACAACCCGCGATCACCTCATCAGGCCGAGAGAGAAAAAAGCTTCCGAATAGTAACACCGAATCTGATAACGATGTGCATGCTACATCTCGCGCTCAAACTCGCATTTTACCAAATCCTTCAAGACGCACCTCCTTGTCCAGCACCTCAAACCGATCTCGGGATCGTCAGACGAATATGCCAGGATGCAGAGTAGCTTGCATCACCTCACGCCACCTCGCATCCTTTTTGAGGAGTTTCCATAGTTTGATCGACTTTGGTCCCTGTTTTTATACCTCCCCTGGTATATAATTCGCATCGGGATCACAGGTCATCGAGAGGAGCAATCTCAGATCCAACGGAAACATACCCACATGCATCACATGCATGCATGGGTTGTCTTACCAAACCTTCATTCATTCTGGAGCGAGAGTCCATGCTGCAACGGCTGCACTGCAGCTTCGCTGCTACGTTTTGCCTCTTCCTTGAATTTTGCACTTATTATGCTTTGTACGACGACTTCGTCGCACAGTCCCTTCCTTTCTCAATCAAAGCAGAAGAACCAAAAGACTTCGTCTTCTGTCTTCAGTGCTACTGTCTGTAACAAGGTCCAGACTCCCAAATCTTCAGTGGGTTGATCCCAACACTAGTGGCCATTTCCAGCTTTGAGCTGGTCCCAATTCATAAGCCCAGACCTCAAAGACCCTCCCAAAGCAGACCATCAAAAGCCTCATCTGTAAAGTCAAACAAAGTATTTCTCCACATCAAAGCCCCACGGCCACCTCCTCCAAGAAAAACTGGTTCGATGTCACCCTCCTTCAACACCCCACTGTGGGGCACCTCAATCTAGATACAGATCTCCCATCTTCAATTGAAGCAATAAACAATCGATCTGGCGATCTCACCCACCCATCCACTCATCCATCCATCCAACCACCATCATCTCGACCATCTCATCTCACCCCATCCCACCCTGAACCAAACCTCGCCCTTCTCTTTCCCCTGCCCAACCTCCTGCGCAATATATCGCCCTCTGTGAAACATAGAAGCTCACAGTAACCACTCACAGTAACCACTCACAGAACAAGCGATACGGATGAGCGTTATCCTTCCAAGGCAGGCACCGTCCCCGCGCCCACTGACTGACTGAGCAAGGAAGGGCCGCCCGCCCACGAGTAATATATTCCGATGCAAATATCGCTGTTTCAGTAGGGATATGAAGGCTGGAGCCACTGCTACCCAATCATCCTGCCCGATCTGAGCTGAACTTTCAAGGACCGTGCCGCTGCCATGCCAGGCAAGGTCAGCCCAGCATGATTATGAGCATGAGCATGAGCGTCTATCTGCAGGGCAAGGAAGTTGGTGGATATGGTGACCAGGTCACGGACATATTTGGTCTTCCTATTCTATTCTCCTTCTTATTTGATTAGCTAGCAACGCTTTAGATGGGTAACACGAAATGCTGGACGGATTACCATCGGCTATAGACAGGCATGACATCGAATATCACCCACCACCAAACACGATACCCTGGTACTCGTGAGGCTTGACCACGGCGTGAAAGTAAAAAGAGCGGTTTAAGATGACGTGCCAAGTTTCGAAACGAAACAAGTTCCGCACACACGTCGTGTAACGCGAGGAGAGCTAACTGTCCGGGCTGGCTTCTCACGTTCTCGCAAAGCTAGTGTAATTTAACTACTGTACAAATGAATTACTACTCATACATCTGCTTCTACTGTAACAGCACAGCACGGTGCAACACAGAGCAGCCGAACAAGTCCGGACTACTTCTCCTCTTTCCACGAAAACGCGCAAGCCATACCGTCACCGTCAAATCACGGGTCTCAAGCCTCAAAAGCCTCGGGATACACTCAATTCATGTGCTCTTAACTAATGGTGTCCAGAACGAGGCGTGGCATCCACGACCTTATTTCGCGCCTCCAGGCAAATCTTTCCCTTCTTCAACGCCTCTGTCACTAGTTCTCTCTGTGTAGTAAAGCTCGTATTTTTGCTTTTTCTTTCTCGCCCTCGTTTAAATCGGCAGATTGTCTTCCTCGCTCTGGCCCGTCCCGTGCCATGCCATGGCATTGGAAGGGGACCTGACCTTGGATCAGATCGCCTTAGATAGGCATTGTTGTGCCTTGTGATATTCCATCTGCCGAGCCTGAGACAAAGATTCGCAATCTTACTCGATCACGGAACGGTGTTTCCGTCTCGGGCCATCGTGGGCTTGATTTGACGATGTCTTTAGAGTGTTTTCAGTTAAATTCCAATACAGTCCCGATGGAAGTCATGTGTGGAATCGGATGTTTACTCCTTGGAACATTTTTACTTTACTTTTTCTTTGAAGCGCTCCAACGGACGGGTTTCTTCGTCTATTATTTCCTATTCATGTTGATTAATGTTCATGACTTGCATTCTTTCTTTTCCATTTTAGTGCGCTGAATAGAACCGAGGCTCAAGTCACGTCACAAGCAGAGAAACTACTGAACTCCGCAAACTTCCGTTTCTTAAGTGCATGTCGATATTTTTGCTTTAGTCTTGGATGGATAGTACATCTTTAGTATATTCTCACCGTACACACCGCTGAACGCGCTGCCAGCTCATCTCATTCCATCACATCACATCACATCACATTTCATTTCATACCATTACTTTAGACACCCGAGGTACCACACTTGCTTTTTCCCTCACAAACAGCGCCACCAACACCGCTATTTGCGACATCTCTGCGTTAACTCAACGCCTCAAGCGCCCCCATCGCACAAGACACAATACACAAGACTCTCCTTCTTTTCTTATTCCCGCCAAAAAACCCATTACCCACACACACCGCGAAGCTATCACATTCCCCTCCCAGCCACCACGTGTTAGCAAGCGCCACCATCAACAAAGGGCAAAATAGAACCGAGTTCCCTGTTTAATCACCCTGCCGTCCAAATCAAGCCAATCAAAAAGAATGAGGCGCGTACAAAATCGTACGACTTTCCTTGAAGCGTATTGTAGATAATGCACTGCGATCGGCCGGTCCACTATCTTGGGATCTGATATGATCAGATTGGAGGACGAATATTTGAGTTCACAAGTCTCAGAGAGTTCCTCCGTCAAGGGAGGTCCTAATTGGGAACGATAGGCGAGGTTAGGAAAGAGAGGGACCCGAGGATTCGGAGTTCTTGCACTTCCCTTTTGCCAACTGTTAATGCTGAAGCTGTCTTACAATTACACTCCGCTGAGATGGGATCAAGGTGAAGTTCACGATCTTCCCTGATGCCTTGGTCTCATTGCTCTCTATAACCTTGGCACCAAATCGACGATGAGAGAGGCCGCCGCCATCTAAATATAGGACAGGTAAAGTTCCCCGGGAGAAAAGTAAACATCAAACGCTCCCACGCGATTTGAAACGTGGTTGGAGACACAAAAGTAATTAATTCACCACCAAATACAGAAATGTGATCAATCGTGTACACCGCCAACTCATGGTCACGAGCAGCCTCGCGGCGTTAAGTTTTAGGCTCAGGTCACATATCATATTCCGATGCGGTATATGCATGCATGCATAAGCCTTCAACAACTTCACATCACTTCCCCCCCGTCACCACCATTCTTGACACTCCATGGCAAAGCGAAACCTACCCCATTAGCGCTCTCTCTATACATGGCGAATCCTAGCAACTCAAATCCGCCATCCCATCTATTTCGTGTTCTAGCGTCGGCCGAAGCGATCTGAGACCTAGTAGCGCGCCGGGGATGTTTAAAAGTGATCGAGACATTATCGTCTCACTTCTCGTATTCTACGCCCTGAGATATTATGTCTTATATTCCGTATTTGAGGGGTTTCGGTAAATGTTTGAGTACGGGCCGGAAACTCAAAAGGAAGATGTGGTTCATAATTGATCGGATCTCGATCGATCGATCGTTGCCGAAAAAGATGGGATGTTCAGCTGGCGAGGCATCTGAAACCCTTTCGCTCTGGTCTTCGGCAGGAGGGCGTGCAAGTGTGAGCTCTCAATTCAGATTTCCCTCAATCCTCCTCATCTCGCTGTTTTCTTTTCAATCTGTTGTGCAGTCACCATATCATACGGGGTGGGACGTAAACCAGCCTCAATGTTTTACAGAGTTTCCCCATCTCCATTTACACCTCACCACCGCAAACTCAAAAATTCCCACTCATGCACTATCACGACCTCACGTCTCCACCCAATGTTCTCATTCACTTCAAAGTAAAATCACAGCTGAGTTACGTACCGCAGAAGTCTCATATCCTAGACCCTAATTCGGTTAACCTCTTCCTCATTTTATTCGCTGTAGAAAGTCCACGTTGTGCCATATTCCTTCCTCACTTTCTCCGTTCGTGTCGTCCCGTCTCGTATTGCCCTGATCTTGGGAATGAGGTGTGTTGTTTGTTAACTAGTAGACGCAGCATGATGAATCTTTGGAGAAGAAAGTAGATATGGCCACGTATCAGGTATTTGCCGCTAGACGACAGGCTTGGATGGATTTAGATAGTGAGTATACTAGTATGCTTCATTCGTCTCGAAGCAATCGCTTGGTAAATGTGGCCAAAATCAACATTTCCAGTCACCCACACTTCTCCTGCTTCCATTTCCCCTGCAGTGTAAGAATATCGGACTTGAGGCCGTCATGAAGAATAAGAAAATATCATTCAAGTGTGTTGCTCACTTGCCAGGCAATGTGCGCCCCAGATTGGTTGTTCCAAAGTCGTTGTCAAAAGCCTTCTGCAAGTCTTCCACCAGCCGATCTATCTCCACCTATCCTTCATCACAACAAACACTTCACTTCAATTTCTACACATCGCAACTCTAATCCCTCAGTCGCAGCCCCACCTGACATCCAACTCCCCGGCAGCATAAACTCTCCGTTACTCTCCCTCCCACTTTCCGCCCCACATCTCTCGCGTAGCTTCATATCAGATGGTAAACAAGGATAAGCGAGCCTCCCCCTTTGTTACTCAGATTTCACCTTCATTCACCTCTCAACTCCAAATAATTCACCCAGCACTTACATGTCAAAACTATTTTGCTGCACATCGCCATTCAAGTAAACAAATACCTGTACGCGACCGACGAGTTTCGCTTCTCCAGTACTTTTCTCCCACTGCTCTTACCCCACCGCTCCCTGGTTTGTCGCTTAGCCTTTTAAACATGACTTTTCCAGGGGTGAGTAGTTCTCTTCTTAGCGGAGCTATCATAATAATAGTCAATTTCTTGCCTGTTTAATTGTTTGATTATCTGATTGTCTGGATCTCCGAGGTGATTTCACATTGTCGTGCAACTATCAACCAACTTCCCTTGCATACATGCAGTTGTCAACCGGGAGGGAGGGGAGCGTGGGAGATCGACATCCCGGAGAAAGGGACGATTGGGCGAGGGCTGAGGCTGAGCTCTATTGATACCGTCTTGTACGACGAGATAGGATGGAATCTGGTGAGATACCGGTCGAGTGTTGGATCGAATCAGACAGGGTTGGGTAGTGTTGGGTAGGTATGCATGCATGCGTGTTGGTGTTTCTAATGGTTTTTTTTGTTGATACGGGACTTGTATGGTAGATGTGCATGTTTCTTGTTGCTTTTTAAAGAGGGTGGCCACATATTTCCGAACCCCTGTGTGTTGCTATCTTGTTGCTTAGGAACTTCGTCTCTTTGCTCAGAAATCTGTGGCTCTAATTGAATACTTACAGCCCCACTCCAGCTCTATAAAGCCACTTGAAGGTTTATCTCAGCTAGAACGAAGCCATATTTGAACGTTCTATTTGTTTATAGGCCTAAATCTTGAACTTTCCACTCAACCAGGGCTCGGAAATCTGTGGCTACCCTCTTTACTACTGATACGATATTTGTACGGAGGTACAGCTGGTATGTTTTGGCCCCTGTTTTTGGCAGGGGGTATCGTCTAAACCTAAGTAGGTAACAACACCAAGGACACTGGAATAAAGGTCTACGAAGAAGAATGTAAAGACCTTTAATTTAGTACTTAGTAAAGCGACCCTCTACATTAATTACCGCTTGACAACGTGTCGGCATACTCTCAATTAATGCCCGGAACTCATGCTCCCCTACTTTTTCTCACGCATCCTTTACAGTAGCCCGTAACCTGCCGTAAGACATATTCTCAGGGTAATTATCTTGAAGGTAGTTCTTTATAATATGCCACACCCTTTCTATTGTGTTTAAATCAGGAGAGAAAGCTGGCCAAAAGATAACGATTATTCCCCAGCTTACAAGCTCTTCTTTCGTTTCTCCTGCTACGTGTCCTAGAGCTCCGTCTTACATCAAAACCAAGTGAATCCCTTGCCTTCTACAAAGCTTAATATATCCGTCGATAATTGGAACTGTGTATTAACAATAAGACTCTTACCCTATAGATTCCCAATCCTTCTCCCAGAATATGCCCAGCCCTTTCGTGTGTCCATGGAAACAACCCCAAAACATCCACCCTTTCTTTCTCTAATGTCGTTCAACGATACAAGTAAGATCCTACTCTTCCCTGGTTCTTCTTGTAACTCAGGTTCGTGTGTGTCGACCGCCCGTAATCCAAGTCTCGTCAGTCCAAAGGATTTGATACCATTGATCTATTGTCCACTTTACATGCTCTTGAGCCCAAGCAAGTCGGATCTTACGATTTATCTCTGAAATAGGGGGCTTTCTCATAGCTAGGCGTTGGTGGAACCCTTCGCGAAGAAGAGCGGATCGTATAGCCCATTTCCGGACTCCAAAATTCATTACTTTAGCTAGTTGAGTGTACGACATCCTTCTATTTTTATGCTAAGGCACATACAAAAAGGACTAGTTCTTCAACTTAAGCTTGTGTAAGAATAGGATTCCGGCCGGTCTTCTTCTTTGGGGTAACTCGTACAAAGTCCTTAATAGCGTACTTGATTTGTCGAGACGTTAGATGAAAGGCTAGGTGATCTGTGATTTGTTTCTACGACCATCCGATATAGTAAAGGAATTGAATATCGCGTCGTTGATCTCGTATTATTTGAGGGGCTTTCGTAGACTTCGGCAAAGGGCAAGAAGGTGGAGGAAGTTGAGAAACGAATTAAGGTTCAAAAGCCGGAGCTCTATAGAACACAGAAGGCTTAATAACTAGAGGATTCATGATGTTGATTGTATTGAATTGTATAGTAATTACAGTAGAGACGCGTGCTGAAGTCATTCAGGAGGTCGCGTTATTATTGCCTACTTAGGTTTAGACGATACCCCCTGCCAAAAACAGGGGCCAAAACATACCAGCTGTACCTCCGTATGGTAGTTCTGTGATTTGGTAAACTTACTATAGTTTGGGTCGGGAGTTGGCTGAGAGTTGATCGGTAGTCGGTGGTTTTGGGTTTTGGGCTTGGGTTTGATGGTTAACGGGCCGATGGGCGAAGGTTTAATCTAGTTGTGACTTTTGGGTTAGTAGCATTGAGGTTTTAGGTTGAATTTGGGTTTGAGGTTCGGGTTGAATTTTTGACAGTTTGAAAGAAAGGAAGGAGGCGTGAGACAGTTCCAGGCATATCTGAGTCTAGGAATGGGGTTAGAGAAATTCTGCGATAGGACACAGAAGCCTAACCAAACGTGTGTTGCTGGGGTATTTCGAGTGGGTATTTTAGTTCTTGGACAAGGTGGACAAGGTGGACGGTACCAGGCATGGTTGTTTGACGCGTAAAGTTTGTCAGTAATGCACTGCAGGTCTCAGTTCGAGCGAGATTTTGATGGTTTATGGGCCGACTTTGAGTTTAGTTTCGTTTTCTATGGGTTCATGAGCTGGATATTCCGGAAAAGTGGAAGGGAGATGCTGATCATTTCCGTTATCTGTTAGACGGAAAGCTCTTTTTTTCCTTGGGACCTATGGATAAGGTCATGATGTTGTTGACCTCGGATTTTTCAAGGGGGGGACGGGGAAAAACTTATTGCTGTTTCTCGTTTGTTGGTTAGCTTTGGTTCTGATTTTGAGTTTGAGTTTTGAGGTAAGACAACCGGGGGGGGGGGGTGAAAGCGGGAGGAATATGCAGATCAAACCTCATCTGATTGTAGAAAGTCTTTTCTTGTGGCTGGACTTCTAGACTAGCTCAGAGGTCTGGTCAGTCAGAACTGTGGGTGTGTCTTGGCAGTTTGCAGATGGATGCTGATTATTGTTTGCAAGTGCCAAGGAGACGCATGGGTAGGATTTGAAGTTCGGATGGAGAGATCCTCAACGATACTTTCCGAATGTACTCCTGAGCCATAATCACAAGTGAAGTAGTCCTGACTCCCGGGGGAGTGAGTTGTGATGTTATTATCAGGATTTCTGATTTGTTATATTTAGGTTCGTTGCAAGGAATATTCCCGCGAGGGTGTGGTGTGCAGTTAGCGAATGCGACACCAACCAACAATTATGGGGGGACGAGGAGGGATTGCACTGCCCCCGATTTTGTCCCTGGGAGAAGTTGAGGGGGGAAACGCGTGGAAGCGTCGGTCGTTGTGGTGATGTTGTGTGGTTGTTCATGCGTTTAGTTGGTTTGTCAGTTAGTGGGGGATTATAATGCTGGCGCATTTTTCGTTCGGAGAGAATGAAGTCGAAGAGAAAGCAGGGTCAGGAAGAAATCAGGACCCTTTATCGTTCGTGATATCCGTGTTAACCACGTAACTATGTAACCAGGTATTGTTGATATGATGCAACACAGACAGGACTTAAGTAAGAGGAGGAAACGAGACAGTTAGAGCCACTGGTGTAACAGAGCATCACTCTATGCAGAACTCACTTTACATGGTTCCTTTGCAAATTATATTTATGCTACCAAGTCATTCTTAAAGGCAAGCAAGCAGCGAGAGTCGAGGAGTACCTAGGTAGGATTCTATGTCGCTTATAGAAAGGGGGGAGGAAAATATACCATGCTCAACAGAGATGTGAATGCGAAGATCAGGTTCAGATAAGACTAGACAAGACAAAGCTACAGTCAAAAGCATGAATTTCTCAGTTCCTCGCATCCTCCACCCGGCCCATCTACGGCTGGTTTTAAATCTGCTTATTCTCTTTGTAACTAGTTCATGTCCTTCCTACCCACCTACTGAAAGAAGAGGCCAGGTACAGTAAGAGAAACTAGAGTATTCGACTTGAACTCCATCCCTAACCTAACCAACTAACCGACTAACTAATTAATTCGATTAGATTAGACTAGCATAAAGAACGAAAAGGTAAAGGGAATCCCTAATCCCAATCCCAATATCCACCAACCTCTGACCATCACGCAAAAAGTTTCATATCACTCCAATACAGCATACACTTCTTCTCTTGAATATCCACACTTCTGAGTGGCCTAGGGGATCTAGGAGTCTGTTCTCTAAACCGCCCCCCGATCTCAACTTTCAGCTTAGCAATCGTAGCAAAGCGCGTGGATGTACGGAATCATAAAATATATCGCTTCAGGATGAAATCTCATTCTCACAGTCGCCGAAATCACAATCATCACAAAATACGAATCAACAACCGCCCATCCCATAGGCGGTACCGTCCCTTATTCTTTTCAATCCAAATCTATGAGATTTGATCATTCGCATTCATCGCTCTTCATAATTGCATGATACCCCTTTATGCATGCCATTTAGGCGATGTTTTGTTTTGTTTTGTCTTCAATAATACATTTCCTACTAATACAAACAAACACCCAGACACACCCAGACACATCCATAGTATCTGTATCCCAGATAATGACTCTCGTGAAGTCTCTCAGACTCTCAGAGACAGAAGTACTTTTTCTCAAAGCCAAACCACCATCCCGCACCCCAACTCCCACTGCACCAATTTACAACCCCTCACTTCTTCAAAACAAAAGTCTCCTCACTCCACCCAAACCACTTCCGCATCCTCTTCCCATGCGCCATAACAGTGACAGCATCAATTACATGTTCCGTGTGCGGTTTATGGAAACTAATCGCCCCTTTACCAAACCACAACGACTTCTCATTCGGTTCAAACGTATACGCCGAACCGCCCGCACTGTGACGAGCTATGAATCCAACGCCCTCCTCGGCCATGGCGTGGACAAAAGTGTCCCAATCAACGGCTTTTGATCTGTCTTCGGGGTTGTTTCCTGGGAACATGGCTTTGAAGACTGAAAGAGCGCGTTTGTTCACTGCGACTGTGATTCGAGACTGTGGCTTCTCGGGTTCGGGAGGTGAGTTGCTCTCTGGGACGAAACCATCGTGAATTCCTCGTGTCTTAGGCTTGGTCATTGGGGGTAATAGTTCGAAGGATTGCTTCTTGTCTTCCCCCCAATAGGTTTGCAGAGCCGTCCTGTCAGCCTTGCGATTCTTTTTTGCGGCTTGCTCTGCAGCTCTCGCAGCGATAGTAGCCAGGATTTCTTCTCTCCGCCGTTTGATTTCCAAAACGTGTTCGGGTGTAGAAGCTGCTGACAAGGCCTTCAAGTCAGACTCGATGTCTTCGGAACCAAATTCTAGACGGGTCAGAGTGCTTCGATGACGTTCTCGCATACCTTCCCAAAATCCGTCAAGCGCAGCTTGTTCCGCTTCAGATTGGTCTAGCCAAGTCTGCGCAAAGCGATTTCCTTTCGGCACTGGTGTCTTGATGAATGTTTCGAAGAGTGAGCCTAGACGCTCGTCTGCTGTGATCTTATGGGCAGGTTCTTCTCTGTTGGTAAGCTTCACAGTGTCTACCCATCGGTGGTTATGATCGAGATTCTTTCTCCTGGGTTCAATATGCTGGTAATATTCCTTGTTCAGGTATCTCCACGCCTTGCCCGTGGGGACGTTTTTGGTATCCTTCAACACCAGCTTCGGGAATGTAAGTTGGTGCAGACGTAACATAGCAGTCATCTGATGAATCGCCGAAAGATCCGTATAAAATTGATAGAGAACATCGTCCAAGCGCGAGAGTTCATCCTTCAGGCCCTTTCTATGACAGTCCCCGAGGTGTTCATCAAGTATCCCGAAAATCGCGGACGGTTCAAATCGACGAACGCTATGATCTTGGAATTCTACCAGTTCTTGCAACTCCGGATTCTGCCAAGGGTCTTGGATCAATGTTCGCAAACAAAACTCAAGCCTATCCCCGAAGAAATTACTAACAGCAGTAGTACCAAGGTCGACTCTCATCTGTATGCATGATGCACTTTCATCGTCTTGAAACCACTCAAATTTGTAGTCTTTACTGAAACCCGACCGATGTGGGAGTACGTTTTCGATGCAGGTTTCGCGCCATTTCGATTCTGCCCAAAGCAACCTCTCAAGGCGTCCCAGAGAGGCCTTGTATTCCACAGTGAAAGGAAAGTCTGGGTGAGTGTTATTTAGAGCCTTCTCGTAAAGGGCTTCAATCTTCTGGGTTTCCTCCAGGATCGATTCCCATGACCAAAACCTCGCCGCTGCCCGCATGAGCTCCAGTGCCGTGGAACGATTCTTGTGTTTCTGGAGAAGATTGGCATCCCTTTCCCCTTTTAAGATTTGCGCGGCGTAACGGCGCATGTACTGTGGATCGGTTTGAAGAATGTAAAGATGGTCTCCATGCATAGCCACCTGAAGTTTCGCGACTGCTGATAGTTTGTGAACATCAAAGAGTGGCGGCGCAGAAAAAGGGTTGATTGAGATAGATTGAGTCGATCTGATGTGCCGCTGGCTCACTTCTTGCTGCAGAACCTTGGGACATTGCCTTGTTGAAGTGATTGGATTGGAGGGTCGAGTCTTCTCTGATCATCCCACATAGTAGCTTTTCGACGACTCCTCGTAGAAACCGCATTAGGCTTTGCTGCGACTCTAAAATGAGGATACCTCGAGGAAACCCGACAACACTACCGCCGTGAGCTGCTTGTGTATCCCAGACAGTCCATCTCCCATAATCCTCTCCAGAAAAAGACAAGCAACCTGAGTTATATGTTGTAGTGAACGCTCCAAGGAACCACTGTTTATCAAGAAGAGAATTATCGTAAGTGGCCCATAGACTCGGAGAGTACTTGGTGCGATTGTGCAGGAGATGCAAAAGTTTGATAGGTTCGACTGCAAGCGATTCAACGTTGATGTAAGGAAGGAGAAGTGTTTTTCTGTGCGGCCATCGATGGTGTCCCTCATTGACATTGGGATCCCACAAAGATTGTCCATCATGCCTTGACTCCTTCTTTACTAGTTGGACAAATTCGTGGCATAATCGAACGTCGCAGAACTGATATGGGTAGATGTCGGGTTCGACATCCTTCAGAAGCTCCGTTCGTCCAACTTTGCCCTTCTTCTTCCATCGTTTCAGTAAGATGTTTCCATTGAGCTGGCACTGGTCTCTGAGATAAATCCAATCTTTAGCAATGCTGGTCGTCATTGCCCTTGCGCGGACTATAGCTTCGTTGTCTGGCAGAAACTCTGCGTATGTGTATGCCTTCATGACCTGTTGATCGTTCGTCCGAAATTGTTGCTCGCACGAAGCACACTCGCACGGAGGGCGAAACCCATTTCTCCAGCACTGGAATACACCTCTTCTGTTAACTTTGATGTGTAAATGCGCCTCACTGTAAGCTCTGAGACATGGTAAGAGGATGCCCCAAGGTAATTCATTGTAGTTAGGAACTCACCCTAGTTCTTCCCGTGTAGGTTTATCACTGACGTCCCACACCATACTTGCAATCAACACCGTCTCAATCAGCCACACCTTCGTCGCGGTCGTCCTGTCGTTACAGAAGTTCAGGAAGCTGCAGCGTTGACGCGCTCAAGACCGACTTCCTACTATTTATCACCACCCTCGCTACTCAACCACGCTAGTCCTCCTACCTCGCACTAATCAGGTGCCCAAGGCCAAAAGTCCACGTGGTCTATCACCTCACCCTCATCTTAGCAGTGCTTTAATATGAGGGTAATTGATATGGAGTTGCTTGGAAGTCGAATTGTTGAGAGGGTATGAGGGAGTAGGATGCTCGAGGGTCGTGCTGGAGAGGTGGGGGGATGTTGTGGACGTGTTGTGGGATAATGTCGGGGGTGAGGTTGTTTGGTCTAAGGGCAAGACTTGAAGTTGAAAATGCAGTTAGTGATAGTGAAGGATCAGAGAATGATAAAAGAGCAGAAACCCACCAGGAAGGTAGGAATCTGGGGAAAGGCATGAAATGAAAGCCAAGAAATCTCAACCTGACTTCCAAGGAAGGACGATGTGAAAACCCACAACCTTGAAATAGTCGAAATCATCGTAAATCCAAAGCATACTACTCATCATAAAGCATTCAGCATAGACGAAGAACCCAAAGCCAACATACCTTTCCACATCCCCTCACATACACCGGCCCAAGCCAAGAAGGATGTCAGGTCAAAATTAAACAAAAAACCCCAACACAAACCCATTCCCAACTTTCACCTTCAAAAAACCAATCAGGAGAAGTATTAAAGCTAAACATGTAATTCTAATCCGTGATCATCTCTAAGATGCAAGGGGAAAAAAGAATCATAATCCCCAACCCACCACACCCTTTCAAAAATTCCCCATGAATACTTCAAGTCAGCGAGCGACACCGCAAATTCCCAATAAACCAATTCCATCCCTCACCTCACATCCAACCCCCCCCCCCCCCCCCCCCCCCCTCCCCGAAAGAAAAATCTTGTCGCTCAACTTGGGCCAAATACCAAATACAAATACAAAAATAAAGATAGCTTAAAAACAAAAACCAAAAAAAAAAGTGACTAACACCTTACCTTATCTATCCATTCCATCCCAGAATCTTAGAGAAATTGCAACAAATTGTTATCAATCGGCAGAAGATAAACTTCAACCCCTCCCCCCTCCCCCCTCCCCCCCCCCCCCCCCCCCCCCGGCCCCCCGGCCCCCCAGGTTTCATTGGTGAGAAATATCTCTTCATTTTACCTAAGTTGGTGGGCAGGTAAGTAGGCACGCAAGTACTTTCATTTTAGTCATGATTACATCTAGGTCCAGTCGCCAGGTGACTAAATTGAAAGGAGTAAATCTCACACAGCTAGTTGAATTTTGAATTTGAAACTAGACGATAGGGTGGGGAGCGAGGTATGATTTTTATTTTATTTTATCTTACTTGCTCTTGCCCTCATCCCTAATGCTCATTGGAAGGAAGGTAGATTTATACCCCGCCCCGCTAATATCATGGGTATGTACTGTAACGCTTTAAATAAGATCTCAACTAGTCAGACTTTTGTTAACAGAAGATGTTAAATAAAATCAAAGGAAAGAGAGATGGAACTTTAATCGATTGAGTGAATTGGTAAGGTAAGATAAGGTATTATTTTGATTTTATAGAGAGTTTATTATTAGGTAGGTAGGTTGGTATGTAAGGGTATATGAACCATCAGGCTCGTGGTATCTTGCGCAAACAGACAGACAGGCAGACAGACGCTCGCAGGTATATCAAACGGACAAACAAATGCAAACATGCATACAAAGGAAAATCCCCTCATCATCACCTCATGATCTCATCATCTCACCACCCATCAACATCATCAATCATGACATAACAACTCGAGAACACACCCTCAGAAGACATCCATCTAGTAAGTAGTAGTAGTCCTCGTCTTCCTCTGCCAGAAATGTCTCTTCGTAGTTCTAGCATGGGTTCCATTGCCAACATACCCCTTCTCAACATGTCCCGCATTCCTCTTCTTATGCATCCGACTCGAGCAGCACGTAAACAGCACCACAAAAGTCGCCAAGAAGAGACACACCATGGCCGCAAGCACAGTCCACATGCCCGTCGAGTAGTGCGCCTTGGAACCCGAATCGTCATCATTGACGTGGTTCTTGATGATCCCGAAGAGGGTGAAGTCTGTAGCCATCACGACGACGGTCACGATGAATGCGAGGCCTGAGACGAGGGAGGCGAAGATGGCGCCAATGAAGCCGCTGCCGAGAGCGAGGAGGAAGGCGATGAATGAGAGGGCGCAGGCGACTGGGTGGAGGACCATGACCCGTGTGAGACCCTCAGAGGTGTTTTCGGATGCGGAGCCGAAGTCGGTGGATTCGATTCGGGTCATGATGTTGGCGGGGTTGTAGCCAATGTGGCGACCGGAGCAGTAGTCGTGACTGTTGGATGTTAGTTACTTGAACTTGATACTTGATACTTGCTATTTGGATATGGTGTTGAAATCGAAGGAGGGTTGAAGTGGAGGGAGGGAAGGGGAAAAGAGGGAACGTACGAGTCTTTATCCACATTCAAGATGCAGTAACCAAAAGTACCAAAGGAGACATCCGATCCATTGGCGAGGTTCACCTTCAAGATCGGGATGCTGTTGATGATTGGTGCGGAGATGGTTGTAATGACCAGGAGGACCGATGCGGCGAGAAGTAGGAACGTGCCTACGTGGTGAAAGATACCTGTTTTGGCCATCTTGAGGTTTGTGTTTGCTTGTGGTGATGGTGTCGATGGAGGAATGGAAGAGGAGAGAAGAGGGGAGGGAGCTGTCGAGAGATAAAGTGGTCGATCGGTCGCTTGTAAAGTAAAGTGAAGTTGAGATAGGGAAGAGTAGGAAGGGCACTGTCGTGGAAGGAGGGAACAGGTCAGGTTTTATGTTCCTGTTTCAGTTCACTTTCAGCCAGAAGCCAAAGCCATGGCCAGCCATCACCACAAAGCAACGCATCATACCATATGCTGTCTCGTGCCTGTTCACCTGTTTGCCCTGTTGTTCTCAAGCCACAAAGCAAGGAAGACAAAAGAGCAGGGCATTCATGCATGGGCTGGAATGCGGATCCTCCTCTTCATCCCCCCTGTCCTGCTGTCTCTTTGTCCATTGTTTTGCGCCTGCCTCGGCCTCGCTTGATTCGTCACGTCTCAGCCATGCTGCCAATTTGGCCCTGTTGGCCCACTTCCTCCACAAACCTGCGCTGGCAGACTGTGGCTCGGCCGTCCAAGTTCTTCTTTCCATCCCACCTCGAGTCTCTTTTCTCCTCTGCCCAGGTGCTGATGCAGGTGCTCTTGGTACTCTCTCTTACCGAACCGAAGTCCAGCCCATGGTGGAGACAATCTTCCTCCTCACCGACTGAGTGAAAAACATTGTCTCTCATTTAACTGGCCAACACCCCGACCAATATAGGAAGTAAGTAACCTCGGGATCTCAAGTGGAGTTCAGAATACTCGATATCAAATTTAACTCTCCCCTTTCTACCTAACCACAACCAGGAAAGATGCGCTGGGTCTTCCCGCCATGGCAGATGGCCAGGCCAGATACAGTGCTGACGTAGCAGTTCAGGGGACGTGTTGTGGCTGAATGCTGATGGCGTGTTATTATTGGGTGGTGGGGAGATAAAGGTGCGTACTCTGTACAGGGGTCGGCAAGCGAGTTGAACTTTCCTTGGTTTTTGGTATTTTTTGAGATCAGTTGGTGTGGCTGAGTATGGATTAGCAGATGTGATTGGATGGGCGTTGAAGATTGGCCCTGACTCTGTGGGGTGGGTGGAGGGTGACCAGAGCAGATCTTGGTTCTTCATGGATTGATTGATCTCTTACTGTGCAAGCGAGGAAGGGCAGATCCAGGCTGTTGCAGCCTTTTGGCAGGAGGAAGAGAAGAATTTTCAGATGAACGATGGATGAGATGAGGCGTCGATGACGGCATTGTTGTCAGGGGTGCCCTGCCCTACCCTGTCCCTCGCTTCGCTTAACTTCACTTCAATGATCGATCCGACGGGTGAGGAGGGATCAAGAGATCTCCCTGCATCGCGTCTATCATCTCATGTTTTGACATTAGCCCCCTTCCCAAGCTTTGAATGGAGATCGAGGTTATTTCTGAGCTCTTGATTAGAGGGTTGAGGATGGAGACGACGACTTTGAAATGGCTTCGTTGGAGTGGAGAAAGGCTTGGTTATTGTTGTTGTTTGTTCCATCTGCCCATTCATCCATCAGCATCACCATGTCCAGGATGGACTTTATCTGAACAGCAATACATATATTATAGTACCAGATGACTATCTCGAAGTCAATACAAGTCAAGTACCACCGAGAGGATGATACAATACCATCTGTACACCAGTACTAGTATCCAACCTTCCCTCCCTCATCAAAGAAGATATCATAACCCAGATCTCACACCCCTGTCCGGCCAGACCTCAGAGCAAGCGGCACCATCGCAAAGCTTGGAATATTCCCAGTCACACTAGACTGCGCGACAAGCCCTCAACGTCAAAATAAAGTTTGGTCCTTGCAGGTCAGGTCCAGACTATTCATTGTAGGAGAGTAATCTATCCCAACGACCCCATCCCGTACTGAACTGAATAGCATAGATATGCCTGCCTGAAACGCGCTTTTACATCGAACTTGTTAAGTGATGGGATGGAGTGGGATGGGATATTTTAGCCTGTTTTGTCCAAGATTTCTCTCTCTCCAAGGCACACTCACTGTATTCCTCCAAGACTGGTATATGGACGGACGTCACATCGATGATTTACTTCTTTCTTTCACGATTTTCACATGCGTATGTAAGATTATTATCTGGAGAAGACCATCATGTTGTTAATTGAACATCAGCTAGAGAACGATAAAAAGGCAGTAGATAGCAATGAAGTGAATGCCTATTCCTAGATGAGCATGAGCATATTTATTTTCTTCCTTTCATTTACCTTTAGCAGTACCCACAAATATCCTCTTCAAATATTCCATCCATAACCATTCCCAAACATCATCCATCCATCTCCAGTGCCCACCAACCCCCTCCCCCCCCCTCAACCCAGTCACTTCCTCGCAAAAATCCCCTAAACCAGATCAAACCAAACCAAATCAAATTAAGTCAACAGGAATATACTTCGATAAATCCCCTTTAACCTTAAGATAATCCAAAAGCTCCATCCCCATACTCCACCACACAACCCATGCATACACATTTACTCGCGATGGTAGCCTACGCTCTTCAAGAAACTCAAAGGTGCGTACTTCAGACCATCAATCGCAGCTAATTTTCTCTAACGCTGCCTTCACCGCCATCCATATATATCCATCATAGGCTCTCTTCTCAAGCTGCTTGCTTGTATGATTATCAGTTTCGGTAAGCTGCTAGGAACCCACCCCGTCGGGTGCCCTCCAGTTTGCACAATATAAATGAACGATTAACAATCCTCGGAGCTTTTTCCTTCGCTATGGGCCTATGGCTCTAGCTTGGATCTTTGAGGGAATGAGAAAGTTTCGGCTGCCGGTTAATGATAAAGCTATTTTATTGTACTTGCCGCTGCGGGTGTGATTGAGGGAGGGTCTTGATATGATATGAATGTTGAGATTTTGATGGCGGAGGAGGCTGCGGATGATAAGGGACGATCGTTTTGCTGAGTTGGAGAGTGTGTTCGATTCCCGAGTTCGAAGGAGGCTGAGGCTCGAACAGGCTTTTTAAGATTCTTTTGAGGATGGTACGAATCATGACGTGCTGAGGGCTTATTATGACATTCGAATCTTAGAAAAATCGGGCAAGATTTGATCAAGCCAGGCGGACGGACTCAGGTAGAAAAGCCGTATTCGAAAAACACCGAATCTGTAGAGAAGATTGAATTGATAACCGTCTTCATTGTGTTTTAGCTGGTACGAAGTATGTGTCAACTTGGTTAGATACTTATTGTGGCTTTACCAAGATAGCCCGAGGCAAATTTGATAAAAAGAAATTACCAAGTGACATGAACACTGATTTTCAGTTCAGTCTCACACCATATTATTCAAGTGTGATAGATAGGTCATCTCATGTATTGGGAAGTGATAATTGGATTCATTTACAAAGGACCAACGATCCTTTTGTTCCAAGCAGTGACTGGCCTGAATCTAATACTCACCTCGCTTGCCTAATTCTCGATCCAATACGTATTAAATACCCTCCCCTCCCTCTCAACATATTTGATTTATTTCGCTGTACTTATTCTACTTGAGTAGAAAGCCTGGGTCAGTTAGCAGAAGCGAGTTTTGGTCGTACAGCCATGCAAGAAAGAAGCCGTGGATAGAAAAATTGCGATATTTCCTTTTCTTTTGTCCTGCTCTGGTCCTTTCACCGAACGTTTTTCCTTTGTCTCTTTTCCTTTTTCTTTGCATCATTCCTCTTTCCTCTTTTTCCAATTTTTTTTTCTCTTCTGTTTTTTACATCTCGTCGCGTTCAGTCGCATTCTCCGTTCCTCCTATCTAAATGCGCAAGACGCCACCAAGTCGAACATTCCTCGTCCTGCATCAGCAGAGCCAAGTTTCCCTTCCCCAATCCCCCGGCCCCCCATCTCAAGCTCCCTGATTTCGAGCCAGAAGCCCAAGACAGCGGCCACCAACTCAAACCTCCTTGCAGACAAACACAAACACCGTGGCAGAGCTTGAGCGAGTCCAACGTGAGCTAAGGAGAAGAGAGAAGCGATTGAGAAGTGTAGGTCTTTTCATGGCGTCGAAGATAGCGGAAATCGAGCAGCAGCAACAACAACAACAACATTGGTCTTCTTCAGTGGGTTCTCTTCGTTTTTTCTTGTGATACTTTGGAAGTTGTGGCTTTTGTTTTGTTCCGTGATGTTTTTGCAGTTCTCTCCCTCTCTCACACTCTCCCTCTCTCACACTCTCCCTCTCTCTCCCTCTCCCTCTCTCTCCCCCTCCCTCTCTCTCCCCCTCCCTCTCTCTCACTCTCGCTCACTGCCTCTCTGCCCCTCTTCCCCTCTTCCCCTCTCTCTGATCTTTGCTCTTCTGAGATTCTGTGAGATGTGGTTGGGTTCTTTTTTCTTGATTTTATCTTTTCCTAGCAGGAGTTCTCCCTCCACCCCCGATGATTTTCCAAGAGCATTTCTCTTTCTTACGTACGATTTTGCTAACTTTTTGTCTCTCATCAAAGCGAACCTTCACTTTGACAGCCCAAGACTTCCTCGACTTCCAAAAAATTCCTCCAACCAACCGCATCTCGAGCACACAGTCCGAAAGTGCTGTTCCAGACCACCTCCTCCAGGCCAGCTTGCGAGCTTTATCTCCTTCCCCACCACCGTCACGTCACCCAGTCACGAATCCGACTCTCAATTTAGGTCTGAGCTGTTTGGAACAACTTGTGAGAGATGCAATTTCACCGGCATTACACTGGCTGAGAGCTCGGGCGCAAGAGCATCCACCACGAAGGGCCAGGGAAGATATATTCACGGCGTTCCAATCACTAGTGGTAGAGACAACCCGCAGACTACGAGCCATTGCGGAAGGTATTTTCAGTGGACTGCTAGTAGTGTTTTGGTCGTTCCTTTCTAGAATACTAAGTCCCATCGGTTTTGCATCAAGCATTCTTTCCCATCTTGCTAACTCAACCTGGTTGATTTGGTTCTTCCGAGGATTCTGCCGTATCATCATCCATCACGCAACTGTCTTCTACGTTTGCGTTGCCATTTTTTACACTGTCTTCGGCGGCTACCGCGACTACTTTTCGCCCATATCTGGTGTCGGACACATTTCAGAGACGATAAGGGCACCGTTATTCCTCCTCACTTGTCGTGTCCCCGGCGTACGATGGGTAGATGAATTGGCATACTCCCTCTGTCCGCCTCCGCCTCACGTCTTCCCGACCACAGCCCATGAAGTCACCTCCCAGCTGCCATTGAGAGAAACGGATACTACTAAGGTCCTTTACCAATTCACCAACCTCTCCACGCCGTCCTTCTGGACAGATTCCCTCCGGATCAGTGGCCAGCTCGCTGACCTCGGCACCTCGTTCAAAGGACTCCGGTTGCCATATCAGAAGCTGCACGCAAATTGGAAATACACCGTCTCGCCCGTCCTACGAGCCAGACGCGCGCCAGCCATTCAACCACTGGTAACGGTCGTTGAGGCTATCGACGCGTCCGCAGATGAATTGATTATTTTCCAGAGCGAGCTTGTCAGTGCCTGGATGAGGGTAGAAACGTCTCTTGAGTACTTCTGCCAGAAGCTCGCCGCCGCGAAAGCCAGCTGGCTTCCATCCCTCTTTTCCTCCTCCTCCTCCTCCTATTTCTCCTCTTTTTTAGGATGGACACAGAAATATGTGGCTGGTAGAAACGGTATGAAGGCCAACAAACTCATCACCGACTACTACGCGCACCAATCCGAGATCTTCATTCAACAAATCACAGTCTTGATCAATCGTATCGAAGCCAACATCCGCCTCATCAGCCAGACCGAGATGGCGCTTGAGAACCTCCGCTCTGCACTCCAGGCCGTCGAGGCAGAGAGGTTGGAAGACCTAGTCAAACAGCGGTCCTGGACGACGGCTTGGTGGACAAAGAAGAGTTCCTCGTTCCCCGTCCCTTTTGCTGATCCGAGAACCACCACCAATAACGAAAAGGCCGTATCAGTCAAGGGATCCTACTACCACGAAACCCTCAAGATCTCGGCCATCATGGCCGTCAATGACGAGGCGATGACTGAGCTTTCAACGTTGCTTGAGTTCTTGACTATGAAGCGCACGCAGTGGAATGAGTTTCGAAGCGCATTGTTTGCTCATCCAGGCTCGGATGAGGACGGACACTCTGATGGACTTGGTGGGGATGGTAGCGGTTCTGGCTGTAAAGATGAAGAGGAGGCTGCGACTTGTCGAGAGCGACATAGAGGGGGAGATGAAATCGATCTCGAGCTACACCTCAAACTTGTCGACGAACTGTTGGATGAGCACAAGCGTTTAAGTCATGGCGCTTGGAGCAAGGTGCTGAAATGGGGTAGAGATGGAAATGGGGGTGATGCCGCTGCTGCACGAGATCGTGATCGTGGTCGTGGTCGCGGTCCTGAGATTGAAGATGCGTAAGAGTATGTGGATGTCCAAAGAAAGGGTTTGGTTCAGTAAACAAGTGAGCAAGTGCAAGAGAATCATTACAAGAACAGACCTAGGAGGGCAAGGTCATTCTATACCTAGCACCCACTGAGCCGCCCGTGTCATCAGCATCATCTATCTACTTGAACTTCTTGCTTGGATTCTAATGCAAATTCAAATTTTACTTTTCACCTGGCTGTGACCTTTACTCAAAGGCCAACGTAGAAATTAGGTCTTGATACCATGATTAAATACAAAAATGCCCTGCATCATGCGAATCCCAGTGTCATTATCATTATCATTCTCATAGCATGCCTGACTCTAAGTCCGACCAGTTTGTTACAAGTCCGTCGTCGAACAGAGTGGAGTTTCGAATAAGCGGCTGTGGCTGTGGTGTGTTACAATCATTTGGGCTGGTCAGGTTCGGGCCAAAGTTGACCGCGGAGCAGGAATAATCGAAGGCATTTGTGACATCGAGGGAGGGTATTTGAGGCACTCAAGGGGCTCGGGGGGTTGAGGGTATCTGAGGAGTTAATGACGCCGAAGGGGTTCTCAGAAGTGGTAGAATTCGAAGAATTGAGAGAAGTGCTGAGAGCTGTAGATTTACCAAGGTGGGGGTTGAAACTACTGTACCAGGAAGAGTCGGGAAGATTACCCGTAGGACCTGCAAATTTGGTCTGGATAAACGGCACCGAACCCAATATAAGAAGGGGGATTGCCAGTATGGGTTAGCATCGAACCAATTGGGGAGTAAGGCATTGTTAAAGGTGGTCGTTGTGCATGATTGATGTGGGCGCCTTGGTAATTCTGGTTTTGCGCGAGTCGCGTAAGCTTGACTATGTTTTGATAGGCAATAGAGCATTGATTAGTGATAACTCCGTCTCTAAGAAAAGGAAGAGAAATAACTGAAGCACCCTCTATCAATCTTCCAACTCAACCTTCGCCATCCCACCAACGAGTTTCTCTTGCACTTCCCCGATGGGGTTGACTACTTCGACGGGTTTGAAATTTCCAGCTTCAGCCTTTGCTTATATTTCTCCTTCTGGTGCGTCGTCTCCATCTTTCGCGAGGCCGGATGTGAAGAGTGGGCTTTGCATCACTGTTTTCCACTGTATATAGGTCAGTACGTATATATCATTCTCTGGCTCAACCCCAAGACCCCCGAATCAAAATAAAGTTCATATCCCAATTCAACTTTTATCTAGACACCCATGCCTCCCATCGCCAAATTCAATTAAATATCCAAGCACAGGAAGAAATGGAGCAAAGAAACAAACGTACATCATGCACCGCGTTCGTGTTCTCATAACTAGCCAGAACGGCTTCATTTCCTCTGGGCCAGAGCTCGGCTTCGTAACGCTTGACGGCGGCGGATAGTTCGGAGGGTGTGTGAGCGGACATGGCGCGGAGTTGGACGAGGAAATCTGCTGCGTCCGTTATAGCGTTATTGAGACCTTGGCCACGGTCTGTATCTTCGGTCAGCCCCAGATCTAGCAGTCGGGCGGGGGGATGGGAGATTATTAAAGAACGCACGAAATGTCATGGGATGTGCAGCATCACCCGCCAGCGTCACCATCCCATTCCTCGAGTCCCACGGCTTGGTAGGCCAATACCTAAGCCTGTTATGCCAGACTGGTGTGCCTGGAGGGATGGTAGCAAAGGCTTCGTTGAAGGGGTACCCGAATGCCTTTCCGCGCTCGTACATATCGGGGAGGATGTTGTCGCCGTGGAGACCAGTTTCACCGTCCGATCGCCAGGTTTGCATTAGCATCCAAGTCCATTCTGCAGGGTCGGAGGAGGCGCAGTCGTGAACTAAGGATAATGTCAACATTGCTTCGCATATGGAAGGATAACATGAACTGTCGGGAAATTTAATTACATGATAAAGGGAACTTACTGCTCATCCATGTAAATGTTCCGTTGGGATGGAATGTAATCGTATATCTCGGGTGCAATGCTCTGAGATCTGTACTTGCCTGTCGACTTATCTTGGTGATGATCACGCTGGCTACACATGGTGAGAGCAGAAGTTCCGCTTCTTTAGGACCGAGCAAGAAATCTCGGGTTAGTGAGTGTGCGCCTTCACTGTTTAAGACTTTTAGTATGTATGATCCTCAATTTCGAGGGGATCGAAACGAAGGATCTGACCTAAGATCCCCAAATCATGGAGGATTTTAGGGCGAAAAGAACGTACCAGCCTATGAGAAGATTTCCTGTCTCGCTTGTTCCGTCTGTGAATGTGGCTGTGACGTTTTCCGCGGTCGTTGAGATAGAAGCAAGGCGTTTACCCCACTAGTTCGTGAACATTGTCAGCTTCCACAAGTACTTCCACAAGTAATGATGTGTGGGGAGGGTTGGCTGCTTTAGAGAACTGACCTTAATATCAACATCCTTCCCCAACATCTCAATCAACTTCTTTCTCTTGAGACGAAGACTCCACGGTGCAGGAAGGTTCTTCATCAGCTCGCCCGTCTCGCCATTGTGTACTGGCATCACACTTTCCCCGTTGGCGACATAGCTTGGATCAGTCTGAACGGTAGGGATCAGAGCTTTGAGGTCGTCTGTGAGGCATTCGTCGAGTCGGGATTGCGCCCAGTAGATGCCGAAATTCCAATCGCGGGGACGTTGAAGGAGACTGGTGTCTTGTTCAAAGGCAGTGCAGGCGATTCCAGCCTGTATTCGTGGTTAATAGAATGCTTAAGTTCGATTCAAGCTTGAATGGTAACGTACCTGTTTCAAGACTTGAGCAAATAGCAGACCAGCAGATCCTAGGTTTACTTGAGAAATGGATGCTTCGAACTCGGGCAATGAATCTCACCAGCTCCAATGATAAGCACTCGAAGAGGCTCCGCTTGAGATCCCATGGTGGTACCAAAAATCGACTGTGTACGGGTAGTCGGGTCTTGGTCTTTCCAACAAAACAGGTCGTGCAGGGCAAAACAAAATCCAACAAGAGGGGAAGAGGGCATCAAGTTGGAGTCAGCATTAGGATGGATGTCCAGTACTGCGCTTGATCCTTGTACTAGTATATGAGGCTAGCTGGCGGGACGCATTGGCAGAATAGTGATAACATCGATCCGGAGTCGAGGAGATGTCTCGGTACCCGCAAGTACCCCTCCGTCCTATCGCAGTGCATCCATGCCGGAGATGATTGTGACAGCACACAGAAGAGACTCCGACGATCTAGAAAGGATAACTGCTATTGGTGTACTCAAGCCACACTGGGCCACCTGGCTGTTGCAATACCACGTAAGTCCTGCACGAACCCGGAGTACCTACGAAATGGATGCGGTGTGGAAGCAAGTGCAGTTATTTGATTCTCCAGCGTGTGGAAATGCGAACAAGAAGGGTTAGTTCATGTAGTAGCCTTAGGGCTCTCCCGTCTCCCCGCTCACCCCACTGCTGCTAGTGACGGAAGCTAAACCATAGGACCTCCCATGGCAGCTGCACTTGAGTGGGTCCTCAGCGAGTGCTTTGTGGCCAAGAGGAATGCGACAGGAAGGAAACGACTGAATATTTGACGGGTTATAGGTCCCTCTGCGGCTATCAGAGACACTGTGATCGATAATCTGGCAGTATCTTGTCCCACTCTTGATATCGTCTGGCGAATTATTCCCAGTCAGCCAGTCGGCTTCCGGCGACTTTGCCAACCTCTGCCCCCTTGACTATGCACACATAGGGCGCCAGGAAGATCCTGTGGCCCGCAGAGAAAGTTGGTGCGGCCGCATGAATCCGCTGGTGTGCGATGGAAAGAGCTTGACGTCGTCAAGTCGACAGAGTAGTTTGCAGCTTTGGAAATTTCTTCATCTTGGGGTCATATCTCATGTGTTTCCGTCTATCATGGCGCATAACAATCCTGGGAGTTCACCTTCTTCTTCCCCTCGAAGCGCAGGGCGCGAGTCACCTCAAGGTGTCCAGGTGAGGACAGCACAATACACTGCAGAGTATCGGATGCTAACTTATGTCAGGCTTCTTCAACATCACTGCCATCTGTGGCAGCCGAAGATTATGAAGAATACGACGATGATGGAGACTCAGCATTTGGAAGTGCTAGATCAGAGCTGACCGACACTGCCTCTGTGACATCGAGCATCTTAAAATTCCGCGAAGAAAATGGAAGAACATACCATGCGTTTGGTATGCTACAACATGAATAGAGCACGGCTTCAAACTAACGAGCCAGGGTCAACTGATCATTGGGGTCCAAATGATGAACACGCCCAAGAGCAACAAGACATCAGGTCGGTATTGAAGTCATGGGGCTGACACGGCGCTAACGTCACAGTCATCATTTCTGGAGCTTGATGCTAAAGGGAGAGCTGTACTTAGCTCCAGTAAACAATCCTCAGGTGCGTTTTAACGACGAAAACAAGTACAGCTCTAAAGTATTAACGTATGAAAGCGTATTCTTGACGTAGGGACAGGCACAGGCATGTGGGCAATGTAATTCCTTCTGCCCTAAGTGTGAGAGCAACATGTTGAAATCAGACAGAGATGTAGCAGAAAAGCATCCGGAAGCCGATGTCAAGGGGGTTGATGTCTCGCCAATCCAGCCCACGTGGGTTCCGCCGAACTGTAGATTCGAATTGGACGACTTCAATTTAGAATGGCAAGACCACAATAAATTCGACCTCATACATGCCAGAGAACTACTTGGCTCTGTCCCAGAATGGCCAAAGTTCTATGATGAATGTTTCAAGTAGGTCGCAATGGAAATCATACGCGCACACGACCTGACAATATTCAGAGCTCTGAAGCCAGGAGGCTGGATAGACTGTTCCGAGCCAGGGTTATACTTTGAGTCATTCTATGACACACTTGGAGAAGACCACCCTTACAAACTCTGGGGTACGGCCATGCTTGAAGCAGGAAATAATGCCGGAATGAGTTTTGATGTCGCGCCCTACATCAAGGAACGGCTCGAAAAAGCTGGATTCATTAACGTCGTTGAGAAAAAGGTTTGTTGCACGATAGGCAAGTGGTCTAAAGACCCCTGGGAAAGAGAAGTCGGACTTTGGGAGCAACTTCGCTTGGAGAAAGGAGTCCAAGACTTTTGTGAGAGAAGATTCATAAACAATTTGGGTGTGAGTGGGAAGTACTCTCTGCTTAGAACTCAGGAGCTAACATGACCCAGTGGCGGGCTGAGGAGGTACAAGTCTTCGGTGCTCAGATGAGGAATGCTGTCAGAAATAACAGACTGCTCGCGCATCACTGGTTTTTCTTCGTCTATGGTCAGAAGCCACCAGAGTGATAGGCCATGGGTGTATAGATGAAAAGGGAGTGCAAAGGGGTAGAGTATGGAAATTCGAGCCAAGATATACCACATGTACTGGAACTTTCGAGGCTGTGATAGCAAACTAGTCTAGAAGATGCAATATACAGACAAAATCAAAGAAGAAAGCGGATATAACTTAGGTCTTCTCCTTGCATTCGAACAGCTACTGCGGTCAGTTCGACAGAATTCAGGAAGGGACGAGGAGGCAGGCGAGAGAGCAAGTTCCTCCGAGATCGAATATTCGAGTGCATAGTTCGGACATAGAGACAATATAAGTTATTAGACGGTTTGAGCGAGCGGATTGGGTCTTGTGGGGAGATGTGAGTTGTCTCCAAGTGTAGAGTACGGAGGCAGAGACGACGAAGTTGGGTAATGTTGTTGAAGGCTTCGCCTGCTGACACTGCGTCATTGGTTGCTGCAGTCCGACCTAGCGAAAGTCAAGGGAGCTTCAACGTCGAACCTCAAGCTTCAAAATCACAATTCGGCACATCAACAGCTTCCCTTCCCCTGCTTCGGAGATGGTCCCACAATAGCTACATACTACTTCTAGAAATCCCAAAAGCCCTTGGATAAACATGTCAGCCTCGATCGCTTCCAAAGCGCGATCCCTCCCATCGAGGACACTCCACCTGAAAGTCTTTCCAACACCCAGAACATTTGCAGAGCAGCGCGAGGTCTTGCGGGTTATCGAACGGTTCGGCGAGGTGTCTGTCTTCAAATCCCTAAAGGTACTTAGGCCCTCCATTCCGCAGCTATCTGCCCTTCCATTGAATCTTTTGGACAAGAGCACAAACTGACAAGACTTGATCTAGTATGACCCCCAACGTCCAGTTCATGACGCCTTTCTCGCCGTCTACAACTCCGAGTCTTCGGCACAAGGCCTCGAAAATGTATCTCCCCTCCGCTACCCCGCCTCATCCACGAATCTTCAACACCCTCTCCCGCAGATAGTCCTGAGGACGATGCTTCCAATTCCACAGTCTTCGAACTCCGTGCTTCCAAGACCAAGTACAACCACCATGCCTTCCTCAATTCGCCTCGTTTGAACCCCTTACATGGACCGTACGTCCCAGTTTCACAAAAAACATCCTACATAGCTGCATCTCTATCTAACATAGTCCCTGACTCGAATTGGTCCGAGGGGCTATTAGATTGGGATACTGAGAGAATTCTGTGGCGTAGGGATGATATCCTTGCCCCGGACGAGGAGATGCGCACTGGAAAGGATGGCGAATCTATCAGTGAGGGGTGGTTCAGCGCACGGGACGTAAGCCGGAGGACTGATATTCAAAAACCGGTGGTCATGCTGGGTTTGCAGGCACTCTGGAAGGAGAGAACTGAGAATAAAGAGAGAAAGATTGCTTCGATGGGAAGTTTCGAGCATGGAACCGTGAAGGGGGACAGCAAATCTGTCTGAATGACGCCTGCGAGAATCGAACCCTTGATTCAGGTCAGAACAATGCAGTGCCTCCTTCGAGGGTCATTGCAATAGCATCGGGAAACATCAACCCCTTACAAGATCTCGCCAAGCAGCATTTCAGCAACTTCATTTCCGGCCGGGAGCTGCGCGATCCTCCCACGAGCGAGCCGCAACCTTAACGGAGTCAACTGGAGTGACAAGTTAGGCAGGGGATTCAGACGTGCCGTGTAGAGGCAGAGCAAAGCGGTTGTGCCACAGGTCCAATTCTGCTTGCCATGGACTCTTGGGTCCACAATGGCAACGGATGCACTGCTCGCCGCTCATACAGCAACCAGCCGTGGAGCTAGCGGAAGTTTATTGTCATGTCAGGGTCTATCGGCAATAACTGGCATGTTTCGTTCCCACATCATTGGGATTTGTTTGCCTAGGTCTTCGAGCATCTACCATCGAACTAATGTGGCTTTCGAGCCCCAAGGTAGTACCAATGTCTACACATATTTTTATGACCAGTGCACTTACAAGTCTATCCTGGCTCACCAATCACGGCCGCCTGGAACTTGATTTCATGGCCCATAGCCTAGCAAACCAAGCTACTGCAAAGGAGCAGGCCAACTGGAAAATACCCATGAGATGTCGTGGAATAGGTCGCGTCTCAACAGCCGAGTCGAGCGGCCAATGAAATCGTTGATTTTGATCTTATCCATGATTATCTGTGCGCCGATGTTGAAAGTGGGTGGTTGGCAGTTCAATCAGATCTATGAGTCCGTCCTTTGGGTAACATATCCACGATTTCGGCCGACCCCAGCCCTGGTCCATCGTGTGAGAACGCTCGGATAACATCCGAGAGCCTTGACCCCTAAGCTCAGTTGACAGGACAAGTTCCCATGTCCCAATTTAAGGTTGTTTCAGAGTCATTACCGGGTTCAAAATTTGGGATAAGCTTATTCATGACCGTGCTCCTTCAATCTCTGCACTGGTTATCGCTGAGCTCAAGCCATCGTGAGGGGTCGTCAATCCCCCACTTGCAGTCCGAAGTATCTTTGACGTTTCACTGCTTTTCCGATGCGAGCCCGATGTTCTTAGAAGCTTCTTCGGAGGGCTGTGTAGTGGGATACAGGGAGGGAATCCCATTATCTCCTTCGAGACTCTGAAAATTCCCAGAACTTGCACTTTCATCTGGTAGTCCAGACGACTTGGCTCATGTTTGATAACGACATTGGGAAGCCCCAATCGTGAGACTGAAGGAGTTGGATCTCAGATGACCCACGAGTCATGTATTCTACAAGTAGAGGCCTCCAGCCAGTCGTGGCGACCAGTGGATATTAGCTTGGTCTATGACTTCTTATCGATAACTATTGTTGTCAGACAAACTTCTTGTACAATAGTCCGCCCTGCGTACTGTAGTTATTCCTGATTTATCAATCACAATCTTCATGCGAACGTGAGCGAAAACATCAACTTAAATCCAGCACGTTTCTATTCTTTTTTCGATATGTTTTCCTACTGTGCCATACATTGGAGCACTTCACTGCAGTAATCAGCCCGTGCTACATGCGTATCAATGACTCGTGGGCCCACAAATGATGCCATGTTTAAAGTTTTGAGTACAGTGGATGTGCGTCGAAATGTTTCTCGCATCGATCATTGTCAATCCACATAGCATGATGCCGGCAAGGGTTCAACCCGCCCAACTTTATCTTTATTTCCACGAACCGAGCTTTATGATTCTCTCTACGCTCCAATAGGCAACGTTATGTGGGGAGTGATTGCTAGGAATAACCTGCGGACGCAGAACCGTCAAGGCTGTGACAAATGTGCCAGTCCATGCCCATTCCCCGGTCGTCTCCAGTTATATAAAGATTTCTTTCTGATTGGTGTCCTGCCCTACGGTTCTGTCAGTTTCCGGCAAAGAAAAGCACAGAAGTTTTTGGGGTTCAGTTGCTGTGGGGTAGGAAGGCCTCGTTTCAACCATCAAGATGTCAAATTATCAACACAACACAGGCCAGTCAGATCAAAAATAAGACTTCCATATCCATGCTGGGGGTTCAAGCGATATGAGAAGATCGTTCTTCTCTAAATATCCCCTCAAATTTGGAGATATAAAGCAGACACAAAGCCTCCAATTCAATCTTCCATCTCCTATCCTTACCTTGAGTACTTGCATTTATTCCCCTAAGCTGTGCTTACCATCGGCGTTGATCGTCACTTATCATCACACTGTCTCAACCAGACAACCTAAACACACAACATGGACAATCCAACACAAATCCCAGAACGCCAACCGAGTGGTTCCTGGGGTACAAAAACCTCCCAAGCACTCCTGAGCCGGATGAACAAAGTCCAGCAAACAACCTCACCAGACTTCGACTTCAAATTCAAACCCCCCCATCCAAACCTGACTCTCCCCTCATCCCCAGCGCAGAACAAGAAGCCAAAGCCCGTGTCGACGTCCAAGGACACAGACACCGCGTCTGGTAGCGAGGCAGTGGATGGAGACATTAGTTTTGGTTTGGCTTTTACACATGCCGTTACTGAGCCGACAGTTACACCTGTGCCTGTTGCAGGATCAGTTGTGGTAAAGAAACCTAGACCGGTGTATAGTACTCTGCCGGATGTTGCGAGATCTGGTAGTATTTCCAAGTCTGCCAGTACCTCGAAGTCAAATCCAGCCAGTGCCTCCCTATCCGCCAACAAGCCTCTTCCCCAACCTACGAGCCCAGCGAACCACAGTGACAAAGACAAAGACAAAACCGGCCCCGAATGGCCGCTCCGAAGTCGCTCTGGTAGCCTACGAACCTCTACAGCTTCCTCTCCCCCAGACGTCCCGCTGCCAAACTCGCCACCTCTCACCCAGAACCACAGCCTACGAAGGACACGCGCACACTCCCGCCTCCCATCATCCAGTCCACTCGATTCATTCTCCCTCTCACTAAAAGACACCACCCCACAAAGTCAAGACATCACCTCCATAACTCCCGAGCACACCAAAACCCAAACCCAAACCACAACCACGACCACAGCCTCAATCAAACCCAAACTCAAGAGCATGAGTTTCAGCATCCCCAGCTCAGCTGTACCCACCAACACCAGCACCTATTACAAAGATCCATACCAACCACGCCCCATCACTGCAGGCAAACATCTCAACTCAAGACCGGACTCCATGCCCTTGTTCCTATTCGGTTCCATGCAAGCTGGCAAATTGGATTTCCACGTCCACGTTCCAGTTGACGATGACAAAACCGCAGAGTCTCTGGCAGCAGTGGGAGAGAAGGATGATGACTTGTCTTCACCCGTACTGAGGAGGTTGCGGATCGAGGATGTGCGTGAGGAGGGTTTGCATTTCGATAAGACCCTTACTGCAGATGAGTCGGCGAAGATGAACGTTGATCTTGAACGCGGTGATGGCGGTTTGGGTTTGAAGAGTGGGAGTGGGAGTGGAATGGGTGATGGTGCCGGTGCTGATGTCGGCGCTAGAGGCTGGATGGGTAATGTGAAGATGTGGTTCTGGGGCATTTGGATGTGGATGCTGGATGGTGCTGTTAGGCTTTCGGAGAGGGGTGCTGGGAAGGGGTTGGTGCTTGCTGTTTTGCTTGTTGCGGTGCTTACTTTTGTGCTTGGGCTTTTTGTGGGGTTGGCTGTGGGGTTTGGGGCTTCGTGATGGGTACTTGGAGGGGTAGGGAATGGAAGGGAAGGGGCGAAGAGTCTGATGGTGATAATAGAGGGGAGAGGATGATTGAGGTTGGGGGAGGATGGACTGCGGGGTGCGAATTTTGCTTGTGTTTCTACGGTTGTGTTATGGTGCTTTGGATGATTGGAAATGATGGGACGGCCTCTGATCGGAGTTGGGCGTTGGGCGTTGGTGGCTTGGGCATGGGGAACATGATGAGGTCCTGGAAATTGAGAATGAAATTTAGCGTTGGGAGCCTGCCGTCCGGAGTCCGGAGTCCGGCGCTGAGGGGAATGGAAGGGTGGAGTTGGGGTAGGGGTTGGCAAAAGTGCAATTAGTTAGTATGTACTGTATAGTAGTAGTATATTGTACATACATCCATAGCAGTAGTCATATTAGTAGTAGTAGATAAAATCTTAAAAAAAATAAAGCAAGTTGAACTTGCTTGAAACTTTTTTCTCGTTCTGCCTGGGTGTATTGTTTACTCGCTTGAGTCGCTTACCTTCGAAAGTTTTGGTGTGAGGATGTTTGCCTATTATAACACCCTGCTCAGGAGAAAGTAATAACACAATAGAGACCACGTTGTAAGTATGTACTGCCGTAAAAAACGAAGCTTCCCTTCTGCAATATTCAACCATACTATCCCTCCATAGAAGTAAACAACTACACGTGCCCCCTGCCCCCTTCAACCCCCCTGAACGCCACACCCGCCAAGCCGCAACCCCTTACCAGAAAAAGACCATGCCATCAATTCCACCTCCCAGCCAATAACACATCTCTCCCTGACACGGAACTCCGGTAAGCGAAACTCAATATCTTTTTTTGGCTGGTCTGGAACTTTCCTGGATCTAGGTGGAGAAAGCGTTCGCTCTTGGAACATTGGCGTTGGCGTTGCTCGTTGGATTGGCGAGGTCTTGGGTGAGGAGTTGCTTTTGTTTTCATCGTTTCTTTGAACGACAACGACTGACGATAGACAACAGCACGACGACCAGAGACGAGAGATTTGGATTTTACGACTTGCCTACGCAACAATAAGGGAGAATAGGGCGCGACAAGAAAAGAGAAGAGACACAGCAAGGAAAGGAGAGCGCAGTACCTGAAGCATAGCGGAAACCTGTCGATCCATTTGTCGGAGAAGGAAAAACCCCTGGATCTGTATCGGGACCGAAGCCTTCGCGCAGGCAAACACGCAAGCAAGCTACCAAGCAACGGCGAAATCTTATCACGTTTACCACGCCAATACTTTGACCGTCGCAGATCGTTTACAGTGGGAGAACTTCGCAATTGATTGATTTATTAGTGTGGAGGGAATCAAACAGGATAACAACTGCTGGATTGAGGGACACGAATACCAACCAACCCACCGACCTACCATTCAATTCGAGATCTAGTACGGCGATACACGATATAACTCAATTCAAATCGAATCAACAACTCCTCACAACAACCAAAATGCACCTCCTCCATCCCCAAACCCTCCTCCCCATCCTCCTCGCACTCACACCCCTCAGCACCGCCCTATCCAACGTCAACACCAACGCCAACGACTCCTCTTCCCCCTCCGCAAACCTCAACAACCACCAAGACCTCACCTCCTCACCTCTCTCCCTCCCCCAAGAAGACACCGACACCGACGCCCTCTCCCCCGAACTCAAAGACCGCCAAGTCGCCGCAGGCGGCGGTATCGCCCCAACGACCCTCGCGCCCTCACAATACCCCGTTTCAACTACAGCAGGCAGTCTCTTCACAGTCAATGGCGTGACGAGCGCAACGTGGAAGCTTTTCGTGCAGACGTTCGCGACGACGGCGCTGGGGACGTGGGAGTTGGGTCCTACGCCTGGAGTGGGGAGTATTGGATTGGGGGATATTCAGGGGACGGTTGGGGGTGTGAGGAAGGCAGAGAGGAGGGCTGTTGAGACGCCCGCGCCGGAGGCTTGAGGGATTGGAGTGGAAGAATTCAATTGAGTCAAGTGAGAGGGCGTTGGATGGGGCATTTGATGGATAATGATACTTGGTGATGGAAACGCTAGGATTGAAATGGCCGGCGTTCTCAAGGACGCGAACGACGGCTTCAAGCACAGTTCGAATACTACTTTCGAACACTACTAGGGATTTGTACGAGTGGGAGGGATGGACAGATGGAACGAAGGGCCGCGAGATGATGAATACCATGGAATATGGTTGGTGGATTTCATCTGCAGACCTTGAAACTGGCGTTACGCATGCATTGTTGGTGTTAGATGGACTTCTGTATTGATTATTAGAATCTGTAGGAATACCGTACATACATAGAGAGAGGAAATACACATACCTTAAATGGAACCCGGTCTAATGATCGATGTTTAATTTCTTGGCCTTAATCCCCCCCCCCCTTTACTTTTTGGGGGTGGGGGTGGGGGGGTTGGAAGCTTAAGAAAGTATGAGAATTCATGGCAAGTGCCAAATCTTTAAACACGCATACGTATCTTTCCTGCCTATCCTGTTTTGGAAATCGGAGATATTGTAGCTACCAACTTTTGCAGCATTTTTGTGGTCGCTGGAAGGCAGGCAGATGGTTTGGATTCCATTACTTCGTGTGGACAGCCTGCTTTGCTCTCTTACTTTTCTACTTTTACTGGTACTTGCTCACGATTCTTTTTTTTTTTTCTTTCTTTGTTATATACGAATTATTTCGTGCAGAAAGCACGATATCAATGCGGTTCCGATGTTCTTGGAGCATGTTTTAATCGTCGAAATTTCCGATACGAGTATGGAATCACGATCCTGATGGGGCTCAGCTGAACATATCGGGCGTCGAGTGACACCTAGCCAGGCAGAGCAGACTCGATAGGCGCTCAGCAGGATTGTACCCCACCACGGGACTGAACATATACCTCCTCCATCTTCTCAGTCTCATTCTCAGCTTCTCACAATGATACGTTGACAAAATCTGAGATAGCATCATCATGCAAGACCCCATCACAGGTAGCTCAAACGTGACCATCAAATGGCAACCAGAGCCAGCCTTACGAGGAACCTTCACCATCATAACAACCTGCGCGATCACGTTACTACTCTGCGTCTACAGCTCTGTTCACCTCAATCTACCTGCTATCAATCAGAGAAGGACTCTCGTCTGGCTGAGAAGGACGGCATGGATTCTAGGCGCCCTGCTCGCGCCTGAGTATATTATTTTCACGGCGCAGATACAGCGCAGTAGAGCGAAGCTCTTGTTGGATGAGGCTCGCGAGGCTTTCAAATCAGGAGGAAGTGATGCACAGGTTTGCCATAACCTTTTCAAAGACGGAGATCAAGTATCTGACATACGCAGGGCGATGCCGAGAATGGTGCGCCACCAAGGCGCAATCCATGGACTTTGAATCACAGTTTCTGGGCTCTCATGGGCGGCATAGCCATCAAACCCTCCTTCCGCAACCCCTTTATTCCAAATTCAGTATATTCTACGCTCACTGCGAACGGAGTCTCTCTCCTCCTCAAAGTCTCACCCCATCTCCTCCCGGACATCTCAGTCGACGAAGTCAAAGACAGAAGTAAAGCATCATCCCTCACCAAACTCCTCGCTTGTGTTCAAGCATCCTGGTTCTGCTTGTCCACCATCACACGCTTCATCCAGCATTTGCCCGTTAGCATGTTAGAGCTTAACGCGTTTGCTCATGCGCTTTGTACGCTGGCTGTGTATATCATGTGGTGGCATAAACCGCTCGATATCAGCCAACCTGTTTTTGTTTCTGAGGATGAATTAGACCCGTTACTCGCGTACATGTAGATGGCGAGTAAGACGAGCAAGTTGCCAGCGAAGCAGGATGATGCCAATGTCAGCTACATTGTCGGCAAAGATCCGGAGTTCGAAGCCATCCTTCTTGATGGAAAGCCGCGCGCTCGACAGCCAGAACCCGACCCTTCGGAATCAGTGGACTTGGTACAGTTGTGGGATGGAAGTATGGAATCCTCCTCAGCCCGCACTCCATCGGTCACAGTAACAACAACAACCTCCCTCCCCGGCACAAATTTCACCTCCAACCCCTCCAGCACCCGCTGGATCGAAACCCGCATCGAAACAAGCGGCTCAGGAGAAGATGCCCAATCATTCTCCTACACCACGAAACACCCGCCAACATTACACCTCACCCCGCTCGACGCCCACCGCTGGCGACTCGCCCACCACGCCCTCACTAAATACAACCTCAAGAAGCCGAGCAAGGACTTCCGTCTGGTAACTGTAAACGCTATAAGCGAAAACATGGATTTGGAAGACAGAGAATCGCCGCTCAGACCGGTGTGGGAAATTTCCATACTCTTTCTACTGGGCGCTGCGTATGGTGGTCCATGCTTTGGCGTGGCATGCGCATTTCCCCTCCAAGAGGGAGAGGTTACTCTGGCGCGTCTCATCCTACATCGTTGCATCTCCTATCGCCATCGTCGTCCTCAAATTCATAGTCTTTTTTTTCGCCGAGCTTATCAAGTCAACCGACACAGTCGATCCAAAACACAAAGAAGAGTTGCAAAGGCCCAAATCAACGGCGAGGATAAACTGAGAAATCCTATGGGAAATAGCAAAGGGTCTTACTGCTGTCTTGCCTGGTGGTGCGATTTTGTTTCTGTATATCCCTGCGAGGGCTTATCTGGTGTATGAGAGTGTGAGGACGGTGTTCTTCCTTCCGCCTGAGGCGTTTACGACGCCTGTTTGGACGCAGTATTTGATTCATGTTACTTGATATTTTTTTTTGGGTCGATTTGAATACAACAGATAGCTAGAAAGTTTGTTTTAGTGATGATATATGAACATATTTCTACATAGTATGGTTTCTTATTCAAACCTTCGAAATCACCACCATCCTCCATTGAACCGAGGTCTCCATCCCTCATATCGTCTAGGATTGGGTCTCGAAGGCGTGGGTGTGATTTGGCCGTTGGAACTGACTATTACCCGAAGATCCGCACAGTCTATGGGATTTCACTGGATAGAATGGAGATCTCCCCAGCTCGCGATCTGGTATTGTGTCGAATGCAGTGACGTTGGGTGTGCAGTTAGTGCGCTCAAGCGGGTCCTCCCTAAACCCCTTTCTCTCGCTTATGACATAGGCAGGTAAACACACCATCCCCTTACATGCAGAGACAAACGCTCAGTTGCACTCCTCACTCGAATCATCCCAACGAGTTTCAACGGGGCATTTCGTCCAACCCTCCTCGAAACTCACACACCTCTCTTCCTTCACAATCATCTCTCCAGTCCGGGAAACTTCGTCATGGCACCCATCCCACCCACAATCCTCCCTCTCATACTCACACCCCGCGACACACCCCCCGAAATAACAACCGTCACCATCTCAGAACTCAACCACCTCCGCAACCTCCAGTCCTACTACAACAACATCGGCTTCTTAGCCCTCCTCATAATGATATCCATCACGACCCTCATCTTCCTCTTCATCCTCGCCCAACACATCTACTACTCCCAACACCCCGACCGGCGCCTGACACGCAAACTGCGCTTCCTACAGGATGATTTGAGGGTTATTGTACGCCTTGGGAGTGAGGGCGAGGTGGGGGAGAGGTATAGGAGACAGGGTACGAGGATTGAGGATCATGTTGTGAGGTTGTTGGAGGGGGTTAGGAGGAGGGAGAGGGAGAGGGTTTATGAGACGAGGAGACCTGGTAGGGGGCAGGGCAGGGCGAGGGAAAGGAGGGGCTGGAGGTGGTTGATTTTTTGGGATAGGGAGGAGAGGACGAGAGGGGAAGGGCAGGGGAGGTGGTATGGTCTTAGGAGGAGGGGTGGCAATTGAGGTTGGGAAGGGAAGAAACTTTCAATTGAGGAGGATGCTGGTGGGATGGTGAAGTGTATGAGATTGGAGAGTAAAAGTTCTTGGGTTATTAAAGTTTGCATTACAAGATTATACAGGTAATAATAATGAACTAGTAGATCAATATTGCTGATCCATTGGTTCCTGGAATTCTCAATGGTGACTTGCTCATTGTGAAGAAGTTGAGTAATAAGCATGGCGCAAATGAAGTTCAGCGTTCCAACTTCTCAAAATAAATCAACCAAGCTTATAAGCATTAGCAAAGCTTCTAGATAGGGTAGGTATTGTTCTAGGCACAAATACTGAACTCTGGGGTTTAGTGAATGGTCAGGTCGCCTAAGCCTTGGCGCTAAAACAGGTTCGAACTATGGTTCATTTCATTTTCGGTAGAAAGTCACCCAAACAAATTGATTAAGTGGCCCTAAAGTCCAATCGTCGGTAGCCAGACACTAGAAACCAAAGAAGATGGCCTAGGGCTTTTTGCGGTGCCTACAAGGTGCCGAGCGATAACTTGGCACATGAGTTGTTGGAAGAGGGGACAGAACTTGACGAGAACCCACTCCAATGCGAGAATATCATACCTTGCATGTAATTAAATACTAAAAATATAGTGTTTAAATCGAGGAGGCCATCCGATTAATTAACGCAATCATGCAGATGAAAACGAATCCAAAAAGAGCAAATGTCCTCTAAATCACGTCAGCACTCAATATCCACACCTCTTCCCCTGTAGCTCTCCCCAGCAAGGCAAGTCAAACCGCACAGAAAAATTGCCGATATACCACGCTTATCTCCAAGCTACAAGAAACAAGAGTTTCATAGTATGCTCTGTCCCTCCCAAGGGTTGCCGAGAGAGCTAGTCTCACCCAAGACGTCGGGCCGAAAACACAAGAAATGTGCCAATGATGACGGTGTTTTCTTGAGGAGAGGAGGGGAGGGACAAGGTTATTTAGGGGACGATAGAGATGGTATTGAGCTTGTTGTTGGTAGTGTTGTGCTCTGCTTTTGTTTTTTCCCCCACAATGAAGGGATTTGATGAAGTGTTGTTGGGGCATGGTAGTGTGGAGTAATGCTAACTAGAGAATCTTGATCTTGAGATGTTGGCACTAGATTTATACAGAAGAGCTAGGCTCGTCTGGTTTCGTCGGCTTGCTGCCGAGTCCTCAAGTCTAGCAAGAAGATAGGCAGAGCTTCCAATCAAAACGACTGATCAATAGAGACTCACTCTATCATATAGAGTCCAGCTTAGCTTCGAAGTAAACACATCTCGAGAAAGGCCTTTTTTCTATCACATCTCCTTGTTTTCATAATAAAACAGAGATAGGACATGACACTCGTCACTCGATGGCGACTGGACCGGTGATCAGATCTTATCTTGACTTTCGAAGTTTCGATTATGTTCGATGACATGGGAAATCCACCCACACACCCCACACTGTCTGGGTATGCTTGGACCGACCCAAGGGTTACATGTAAACGGTGTGCTCGGCCGAAGGTATGCTGGCGTGTTTCTTGGAAGTCTGGATTCCACCAAAAGGATAAGCTAAGCTTGGTGCTGAATTAGAACCCAATTCCAAGATGCATCGTTCTTTCAATCGGTGAAATGAGAGAACATGGCAAGTGAAGCATTAAGCCTCTATTTTTTTTTTTTTCAACTCAGCCTCAAGATTCGACAATGCACTTTTGTCCTGCCCTGCTCCAATATCGTCATAAGACCCCTCAATCATATGGCGTCAGTTGTCGCCAACAAACCAAGAGCGGGGCGCCAACACTTGGGATGAGCCCAAGGAACAGCCAAGCATCACATGATGTGGCGAGATCTTTCAGGAATTCCGCTTCACGACCAATGACAGCGTTCAAAACGACGAACTTTGCCGCTTTCGCCCCTTCCGCCCCTGGCGTCGATAAGAATTCCTCTCCGGCCGTTGGAAGCCAAGGTTCTCCTCTGCTCCGCCACGCCTTTCCGCCCGCTAAGAGCCGGCTAGGAGAGTTCTATCGAGAGTCCGCCAAGGCTTAGCCTCTTGTCAACACAAACTCTCCCACCACTTATTGGCAGCCGAACATCATACGAGCAGCCAGATCTTGGCTGGCCCTGCGATGGTGGGCCGACCATGTTTGCGTTATCAAGGTTGGAGAGCCGTCTTTGCCGGCTAGATGCAATGGTAGGTAGATATATAATGACGGGCTTTTCCCTTTTTCCACACTTCCCACAAGACAAAGAATTGAAATAATCTCAAACTTCTATGTGAATCACCATCGCACATTCCCTTCTCTATTCCCTTGACTAGGAATAGTACATCAATTACACACTGAACACAACTTATTACGAAAGTAATAATACGACAAACTTCTACAATGGCACTCAAGAAGTTATCCCACATTCAGACGGATCGTCATCCGTTTCTGCTTACCATCGAGGAGACTGCCAGGCAATTGAACACCAATATCGAGTCTGGATTGACAGCTAGCCAGGTAGCTGAGATCCAGAAGACTCACCCTCCCAATGAACTCGACACTGGTGGTGGTACCGTTTGGTACAAAATTCTCGGCAAACAGATTTCGAATGCCATGATTCTGGTAGGTTTGACACTTGCAGATTGTCATTTGACAGGTGCTGATCTCAAATAGGTTCTCATTTTTGCAATGGGTCTGAGTTATGGAGTTGGAGATTATATTGAAGGCGGTGTTCTTACTGCTGTCATTGTTCTGAATGTCTCCATTGGATTCTTTCAAGAGTTCAAAGCCGAGAAGAAAATGGACTCTCTGAGAGCACTTTCCTCACCTAGTGCTTCTGTGCTGCGAGATCACAAGGTCGAAGTAATTCCCAGGTAAGCTTTTGTCACAATTCTAGAAATTGATTAGTTCTGACGTAATTCTAGCGCCGAAGTCGTTCCTGGAGATATCGTCATTATCAAGACTGGCGACACTGTCCCCGCAGACCTGCGAATGTTCGAAACTATGAATCTCAACTGCGATGAGAAGTCCCTGACTGGAGAGGCGGAACCTGTCGAGAAGCGATCCGAAGCCGATATCGTGATTCCCGAGACAGATACAGTTGCCACTTCCGAAGACGATGTCCCCGTCGCCGATCGTCTCAATGTCGCATATTCTACAACAACCGTCACCAAAGGGCGAGGTCGAGGTATCGCATATGGAACTGGCATGCAGACCGAAGTCGGCAAGATCGCTGCCTCGAGTACAAAGAAAGAACGCAAGCAAGGACGATCGATGAACTTCAAGAAACATGGCAAGGCCCAACCTTTCAAAGGACTGGCTCTAAGAATATATGATGGAGTTGGAAAGTTCCTTGGTCTTACTGAGGGAACTCCCCTTCAGCGAAAGCTCTCAAAGCTGGCCTACATCCTCTTTGGATGTGCAATTCTCCTCGCTATTGTTGTCTTTGCAGTCAACAAGTTCAACGTCACCGATGAAGTCGCCATTTATGCCATTTCTACAGGAATCGCCATCATTCCGGAGTCTCTGATTGCTGTCTTGACAATTACCATGGTTGTTGGAATGACAGTCATGAGAAAGGCAAACGTAGTCATCCGAGATCTCTCTGCTTTGGAGGCACTTGGTGGCATCACCAACATCTGCTCTGACAAGACTGGTACCCTCACACAAGGTGCAATGATTGTCAAGAAAGTCTGGCTACCAAAGGTTGGAATATACACCGTAAACAACTCAATGGATCCCAACAACCCTACTCAAGGCGAGGTCGTCATCGGCTCTGAAGTCATCCCACACTCTGTTACTCCAGAGGAGAAAGAGGACTTTGACCACCAACGAAGTGCCGCTGCTCTGAAGTTCGACGTCCCAGCCGAAAAGTTCGCCAAGGATCAACACAAGACAGAAAAGGTGCCTGGCGAAGAGCCAGCAACCATGAATGACGATCTCGAAGCTTTCCTCCAGCCAACTGCTCTTTGTAATCTCGCTACCGTCAAGGAAGAGCAAGCAGAAGGCGAAAACACCATGAAGTGGCGCACTACTGGAGAGCCTACCGAAATTGCCCTCCAGGTATTCGCTCACCGATTTAACTTTGGCAAGAAGGGCCTTGAAGCAAAGGGCTGGAAACAAATTGCTGAGTACCCATTCGACAGCACGATCAAGCGAATGTCAGTCGTCTACAAGACCCCCGATGATAGCCAATGGGTTGTCTACACCAAGGGAGCCGTTGAGCGAGTTCTTGATCTTTGCATTTCGATCGGTACGGGTGGCAAAAATGAGCCTATGACCGATGCCATGAAGGAAACTTGCCTCGCTCAAATGGACCATTTCGCTAGACAGGGCCAACGTGTCCTGGCAGTCGCTTCAAAGGTGTGGCCAGGTGAATTCGTAATCGAGAAGAGAGATGGAAAGCATGGAACCAATGTTGATGAGCTGCGCCCAGAAGTCGAGACTAATTTGACTCTTGTTGGTCTTGTCGGTATTTACGATCCTCCTCGTGATGAGACCAAGGATGCCGTCCGAGAATGTTCAGAGGCTGGAATCAAGGTTCATATGCTTACTGTAAGTAACCCGGGACATCATAAATTTTAGGACCGATCTAATTAAAGAATAGGGAGATCATCCAGCAACTGCTGAAGCCATCGCCAAGGAAATCGGTATTATCCCTCGCAACGTCAATATTCTTCCCAAGGATGTAGCAGACTCAATCGTCTTCAAGGCAACCGACTTCGACAAGTTGACAAACGATGAAATCGATGCCCTTACCGAACTACCCCTCGTTATCGCTCGTTGTGCACCAGACACAAAGACTCGTATGATCGAAGCACTCCGCCGTCGTGGTTTTTACATGGCCATGACAGGAGATGGTGTCAACGATGCCCCATCCCTCTCTTCCGCAGATGTTGGAATTGCCATGGGCCTCGCCGGCTCAGACGTAGCTAAAGGTGCCGCGAAGATCGTCCTCACAGACGACAAGTTCAACAGTATCGTGTCCGCTATCCGAGAAGGCCGCCGCATGTTCGACAACATCCAGAAATTTGTGCTTCATCTCCTGACATCCAATGTCGGCGAAGTGATCCTCTTGATTGCTGGTCTCGGATTCCAAGATTCCTCCGGACAATCCGTGTTCCCTCTCTCACCACTCCAGATTCTCTGGGTCAACATGCTTACCTCCTCATTCCCTGCCTTCGGTCTCGGACGTGAGAAGCCCAGCTCAGAGATCATGCAACGTCCCCCTCATAAGATCAAGTGGGGAGTTTTCACCCCTCAAGTAATGGTAGACATGGTCGTGTACGGAATCATCATGGGAACCTGCACGATCCTCACCTTCGTCATCATAATCTACGGATTAAACGACGGCAGACTCGGGCACGAATGCAACGCGCGGTACAACAACACCAGCTACGAAAGCTCCTGCGAGCCCGTGTTCCGCGCCCGCGCCGCCGTCTTCGCAGAACTCACATGGCTGATCCTGATCTCGGCGTGGGAATTCAAGTCCCTGCGCCGCAGCATGTTCCGTCTGGACCCAACCTCCAACAGCCGCTTCCCCTTCTTCAAAGACGTCTACGAGAACAAGTTCCTCTTCTGGTCCGTCATGATCGGTGCCGTGTCCGTCTTCCCCGCCGTCTATATCCCCTACCTGAACACCCGCGTCTTCAAACACACCGGCATAACCTGGGAATGGGCGCTCTCATTCGGAGCGATCTTCATCTTTGTGCTTGGTATCGAGGCTTGGAAAGCTGCCAAGCGCCACTTCCGCTGGTTTGAGGCCGGCAGTGATGATGATATGGAACACCGTCGTACGCGCAAATTGGGTCTCAGACAGGGCTTCTTCACCATGGCGAAGAGTCAGGCGAGCAGTATCCGCAGTCTTAGCAGACGCCCTACGAGCAGGAGTGGTGATAGTATGAGCGTCAATGAGAAGCCTACTCAGAGAGAGATGAAGCAGGGTTCGCAACCGGTGGTTGGTGATGAGCAAGTCTGATTGGTATTAGAATTGGATTTGGGTTTTAAAATTTGAATATTGCGTGCAATGATTCCCCCTTCTGCGCTTCTTGTTGGTATCATTTTTCTTTCGTAGTGTGGAAGGAAGTAGGAATAGGATTTAGGAAAATCAAATAATCACAATTCCAAATCATGACTCTTGATATATTCTGTGATAAAAGATTTGGCGGATGAGAATCGGTTCGATGGTATGATATCTCTCTGTACTGCCGTCTATTTTATTATTCGGATGAGTTCCCCTCGCTTATAACTTTAGCAGAAAACACCAAAGACACCATTTCCCTTTTACTCAGGTAGGTAGTGCTTGATAATGACTATGATTCAATTTACTTCTGAGACTTCGCTCAACGAAGTTATTCAAACGTTATTGAAGTAAGGATAATAAGGATCGTTAAACGCCAACCAAGACTCCATTGCTAAATCCTCTTCTTCGCCTCCACCCCTTTTCCACCAGCCAGCACCTCCTCTCTCCAAAGCCACCCAAGCGCAAACGTCGCTCCTGGCCCAACAACCGCCATCAACACTGCTTTCACAGCAAACAATACCAACCAATTCTGTCCTACTACCCCCTCAGCCTTCAGATCCCCAAACAGGTAGGTAAGCCACAACAATGAAGCACCAAAGGAAGACACTTGGTCGACCTGCAAAAAGCGCCTCATGACAGGCATGAACGTATTCGTGACCGGAGCAGCGGGAATGAAAAGTGTGCTGAGCGAGTGTGGAGAAGTGGCGAGCGTGTAGAGCCAGATACTAGCTGAGAGGAAAGCGAAAGGGAGGATGGTGAAGCGGATGGTGCGGATGTCGGTATTGCTGTTTCCTAGTGTTGTTTTGGGTATTCTAGTAGAAGAAGAGGGTAGAGTCGTGATGACAAGTTGAGCGAGACTGACAAAGAGTGGGAAGAGTTGCCAGGACCAGTTGAAGGCGTGACGGGTTGTGAGAGATGGGTGGAGGAAGCTCCCAAGATGAGGCAGGTAGAAGAATAGAGCTACCGTGAAGAAGATACCTCGTATGTAAACCGTATTCGTGGTACGATTCCCGGGGACAAGGAACTTGGAGGCTGGTGTAGAGATGTACGAGAGGTAGTAGTACAGCGGTCCCATTATGCCGATGGTGACGATTTGAGCTGGCATGAAGAAGAGGAGGGGACTATGCGTATCAATCAGTATACGAGCTTGCGGCTTCAATGTCACGTATGAACGTACTATCTCGCCAGCGTCCCCTCGTTGGCCTTGCGTGTAGATTCAAACAGCCATATGGTGTAGATCAACCCATAGTCCGTCAAGAACACAAGGCCCTGATACCAGCTAACGGGATCAATACCAAGTGTCGACGGAGCAAAAGCCACCGCGATACCCTTCAAGTTCTTATCGATTCCTGGAACATGAAAGAATCTCTGCAAGATAGGAATATCGGCCGATCCGAGCTTAATTCTCTTCGTCCCGACAATCTCCTCGAGAAATGGGGCGACGCTTTGGTTGATACCGTTTCGATGCAGTACGCACGCCGTCCAGAGGGAGAAGGCGAGGATAGGCAGCGCCAACACAGCTCGTGGGATTCGACTTTGAGACATGATTATGATGCCCTGTTCTTCGCGAAACTGAGAGAAGGTACCGAGATGTAAAGCGGGGGTTGAAGATTGAACTGATTGTTCTCCAAGACCGAGAGCTGATAGCACTGCTATACTGTCTTCGGTGGTAGTGCCCGAAGAGCTGATCTGCGCGGACTTCCTCGGCGCTCGGATGTTAATCATTTCGAAAGAAAGGAAAAGGGGATAGAAGATGTGGCTTTTCCTAGAAAATACAATGGTGAAACTTTGGGAAGAAACGCTATGAATACGTTGACTGCATATATAGGAAAGGTCCTTCCCTCCTTTCGTACACTCCACTCCTACCTACCTACCTCGCTTCTCGTAATACCTCACTCAGAGCAGCGGCGAATGATACCCATGCGGAATGTCGGCATCCCTTCGTACCGATAATTTGGTGATTGGACTAAGCATATGTTCTTTTCTACGATAGAAGGCTTTTAATTCGCTTGTGTTACGATGGGACTCCGGCGAAGCGACTCAGGTAGGTAGCCTATCGAGTGCGGTAGGAATAGCCGATTGAGGCACGTGCAGAACACCAAAATCAGCTTGCGCAACGTGCCACTCCTCAATGAAAGAATAATTAGATACATCAAACTCTTCGTAATTGCTTCAAAAATAGTAGACCTACGCTTATACTACAGAATAATATAGTGTTATCTTTGTAGTTGTGGTTATTATCACGGATTTATTACAGAATAGCACTTCGCCAATATCGGCCACTTCCAACCGCACTCGATAGGTAGTAGCCTTCGCTGTCTTTATCATATCCAATGAATGCGAGCCTTTCTAAAGTCTCTAAATTATTTCAAAACATTGACCTTAAGAAAGAGTCATGTTTCTTAGTCTGATCCTTGGGAGTGAATTGTATATTATAGCAACTCGCTTCACTGGACACGAATTTTGGCCGCCTCGTTGTATGTATGGAACGTCTTCATGAACTTGCAATGCCATTTACTGGAAATCATACTGCTTGCTCACGCCATCCGGGTTCGTGTGGTTGACATAGAAGCCAGTAGCGGCTGAAGTAACTAAGACGAGATATTAACAGGCTCAGAATTACAAAACTCTTATCCAGGTTCTTGTCAGTATATGCGAACGAGGTCTTTTCCCCGGCGGCCCTCCGCAAGCTACGGGGCTAGGGGACCTCGCTTCGCCACGGTTAATTACATAGCTAAAATGTTACTTTCGAAAGAAAAACGTACTATACGACGATGTATATTAAATGTTAATTATCGACACGTCGCTGGCGCTAAAATCCATGGCCCTTCGCAAGCTACGGGATGGATTTTCCGGACCTTAGTGGTAGAATATTAAGGTGTTTTCGCAACGATCAAAAAGCACTTTACACTGGATTTTATATGTAATTTGCTTTCCGGCCCGTAACCTACGGCACTTCATAAGCTACGAGGTGGATTTCGGACCTCCAAGTTAATAATTACTTTATTATTCCTATTTGCTTTTTAATTCTATCCCTTCTAGCTTTTTTACTTCGTTTATAAAGCTTTCGATACTTATTACAGGTAAAAAAGCCATCTCCGAAGTCTGTTAGTAACTTCTTTTGATTACACGAAGAGCAAATCTGACTTTGAGGCTCTTGCGGAACCTTTTGCGGAGCCTTTTGCAGATCTATAAAGTCCTCTCGGTCCTAATTCTCTTGCGGCTCTCCCGGACCCTTATCCTCTCAGCTCTCTTGTGGTTCCCAATCCTCTTGTGATTCTTCCGAATCCTTATCCTCGCGGCTCTCTTGCGGGCCTGCTGAGTCCTCAATAGCCTTTCGAGGCTCCGTATGCCCTTCCCATTGTCGGTACGGATCCTCGCGGCTCTCTTGCGGGCCTGTTGAGTCCTCAATAGCCTTTCGAGGCTCCGTATGCCCTTCCCACTGTCGGTACGAATCCTCGCGGTTCTCTTGCGGACCTACTAAGTCCTCAACAGCCTCTCGAGGTTCCGTATAGCCTTCCCACTACCGGTACGGGCCTCGTTTCCAGGTCTCGCTGCCGTAATACCCTTTAGACCACTGCTTCTTTTGCTCCTCGAGCCGTAATCGGTTTCGCAAGGCTTGCTCTACTACTCGTTGTGCTCGTTTAATCGTCGAGCTCGCCCGTTAGCTGAAAGGGGTACCCCTCTTTGTACGGTAATAATCTTGTCGTCGATTGTGGCACGGGGTGCACGTAAGAGTACGATAATTCAGCCGATCGATAGGGAAATCCGTAATAGGCCGTACTCGTTTGCAAGACCGGCAAAGATCTGATTCTCGATCAACTCGAGGAATAGCCTCGCGCTCACGGCACACATCGATGCAGGTTCTTGGTATTGCGATCGCATCGAAATCAAACATGTACCACACGTAGAGCAGTATCCCGGGCGTGTAAAAGGCATCGTTGACCAAGTCGCTGAGTCGAATTGAAGCTAAGTTGAGCTGCAAGCTGCAATAAAGGATATGCACGGGCCATCCAATCACGTGGCAGTGTCCGTATTGTACGGATTTACACTCAATATCATATAGATTCACTCTTGTAAGTGAGACTTGAAGGGAAATTTTGGTGCAAAGTCTGGATGATGCTAGGGAGAGGGTGGGTGTTCTCAGATATCCACCTTCCTATCCAGACTGCGAACTGTTCAGCACACCCAAAGCCTTGTTCCCGCCCCCACAGCCGCCCGTCAGCGTATGCCGTGCCACACCATCCCTGCGAGTCGCAGCTTCAAGAGTCAACACCAATGATCGCCCAGGAATAGCATCCAGCCGCTGTGTACCACGAATGAGGCTGATGTGAAACCTACCTCAAGCTCAACAATCTCATCTCTTCCTTCTCTTTCTCCAACTCCGACACAATCCCACTTCTCTCCATCCAACTTCCTCGGACCGCGAGAACAGCAATCAGAATCGAGTTGGAGCTGCGAAGGAAGAGACGAGATGGCATTGAAGCGCAACATTCGAGGCGGCGTGCCGTCCCCTTATCCACGATTCCTGTTCCATGGACTGAGGTCTGCGCAGCTACTTGCTTCGCTGGTAGTGAGCGGGATCATGGTGTACTTCATGTACCATCTGCGTATATCTCCCTCTCTATTGTCTCTCCCTCTGGCATAACTAACCAGGTTACTGAATTGTAGGAGCCGAGAACATCCCAATCCCCTGGACGTTTATTCTCGTAAGTGCCCCCCTGAAACCTGAGTCTCGTAAAATATTCCATCCTATCCCGATACCTTCCCCAATCTCGAAATCTAAAACGGAAACAGAAACACTAGCTAATAGATATCCTGATAGCTCCTAACCGTCTCCGTCGCTACGATTTTCGCTCTTCTCGTCACGATCGTACTGTATAATTTCACCTACCTCTCCCCGCGCTTCAACTGGTTGCTGAATGGTGGGATATCGATACTGTGGGCTCTTGGATTTGCGCTGCTGAGCTGGTCGATAAGTACATCGCATGTACTGGCCAAGGCATGCTCGAAGCAGGTATGGGGAGGAGACGCAGCGGCTGGGGTGTGTAGGGACTATAAAGCTTTGTGGGCGATGACTTTGTGCGGGACGTAAGTTGCACTGCTCTCCCATTTGTAACTTCAAACAGGCGCGGTGGGGAGAATATGAGTGGTATAATAAGTGGCTAATCCTGGTGTGATGGCAGAGTCTCTACTATCGCAGCACTGGCTCTCGACATCAAGACCGAATGGGCGACAACTAGGCGAGGTGTCTACGCTATCCCGGAGGATGATAAGGATGCGCAGAAATTGAACGAGTTGAAGAGCATGCGGGTGAAAAGCGAGGGGTACGAAGCCCCCGAGGAACAGAGAGATGCTAGACATGTGGTGGGCTTTGAACAGGAACTGGATATTGGGTATCATAATCGGTATGGAGCCGAGGAAGAGATACACGGGTCCTTAGGTAGGGAGAGGAAGTAGGGATATTGTTGAGGGGTTAATCTGATGAAGACGTGTCTTGATACTGGTGTCTCGGGAATACTTGGATAGCGTTGCGAAATTGAAAATGGAAATGGACATGGAAGTGGACCTGGAAATGGATGACTTCGTTATGGACTGGTATCGGGGAGGAGTTCGGTGCTAGAGAATGGAAAGGATACATGACTCGACTCGCCTAATGGAAGGAAATACCTCGGTCTGCTGTTCGTTGTCAAGAGAAGCTTTTTGTACAAGGAAAACCATTGCTTGATGCTGTTCTCGGAATCTATATATCTTGCGTGCATGAAGGACGCCCAACTCGGACAATACTTTGAGGTCTCATCATCCTTCTGAGTGTGTGGTTCTGGATATCAAAACCTCTTGCAAAAACTCTAGTGCAGGCTCAATTTCTCCCACTATTCAATGACTAACTGGGTGAGTGAGTGAATCATTTTTGATTCAACCCCACTCTTGAAATGATTCATGTTCTGGAATGCTTAAAAATCATTTTCTCCAGGCACGGACTACTCAGAATCTCTATCGGGATGTCCGTACTTCAAGTCTCTGGTATTGGTATCCTTGTCCATGTCAAACATTAATATCATAATCAAAATCCGGATCACATTATTTTAATTTTTTTTTATCCCGAAAAGCCACATGGGGCCGGCCGCGTAGCCAGGTTCCCACTCCCATGCCATGTGGACAATCGCAATCGGGGAATCTTTGCGCAACTCAAAATCCACAGAACTGACTTTTCCAGAAAGTCAAACCCCGGGTTGTAGCACGTCGGGCAAAGAGATAAGTTTACAAGGATACCGGCACTGGTGGTAGGGTGGGAGGGTAGAAGTCTTTATGAAGCTGTGAACGCGAGACGCAGAAACGTTGACCAACGGCCAGGCTGGAGGTTTGGCTTGTAAACTCATCTTTGAGATCGACAGCTCGACACACCCTTGGAGTGAAAGTCTTGTCAGTTGCTGAGATAGGAAGGTCGTTACCACAGACAGGTAGGGCCTGAGAATCCACTGCCGGCCGTAACTTCAGCCCCCAACCCAGGTCCCCGCCAGTCCCTCCATGCAGACATAAAGTAGCCCCAATCTTGGCACTGGGATTCCATCACGATGGCTCGCGCGCTTGAAGTGAAGAGTCTGCAGGTAGCATTAGGCGCCGGAGGAAGTCGACAACAAGAGAAGGTAAATGGCAACACGAAAACGAGGACATCTTGGCTGCTCCAAAAAGTTCGATATGGACCGGACGATTAATTTCACCGAGGTGAAATCGACTGGCTTATTGGTTCGAGAGGGGAGGTCTCGGACCATGATGATGTTTCTCGAAGGATTGTTTGGATGCTGCTGCAGTGCGGCACGACCTCGTAAATTCCAAGTTTCCACCGCATCGCCCCTCACATGCTTCTTGGGCGCTGCAGGAGACAGACGCATGGGATTCGAACTGCATATGCACCTGGCGCTAGCGTTGCTATAATTGGCCGATTGCAGCTTCTCCCATGCTCAGCATTTCGATTGAGCATCGCATTGCCGATGCGAAAAGCCTACAGTTCTTGACTTTACAAGCGGTGTAAGGACCGAGAATCGAGGTCAGGAGAGAGTATGATAGCGTTACTGAGGAGCCTACTTTACGAAGGCTACCTTGTGGAGTGAGTGTAGGGGAAATTGAGCTGCAGAAGCGCTGAGAAGTGGCTACAGATAATAAATTGCGATGTTGCTTGGGCTTTAGTAACATGAGAAACGTCTAGCCTCGATTTGAGATGGGATCTTACAATGTTTAATAGATGGGGAATAACGGTATCGAAGCGGGATGCCTTTGAAATACCGACACTAGAACGGGACGACCCGAAATCTAGGGCTCTTACCATATTATTCATTTTAAGATGCGTGGTCCCTACAGTCCTTACTTTGGAAGGAACAGTTCCTGTATGCTGACGCGTCAAAAAAGCCACAACAGAGTGACTAGTCTGTGAGGGTTCACAAGGTAGCATTCTTCAGCGGTTGAGATCTTGGCTGTGAAATGTATTTGCATTTATTTCCATCGTTGTCATAGAACATGATGCTAGCTCATCCAGATCTAGACGAGGTGGATTGGCGATTGCCGGGGGTTTTATGTCAAACTCTAAAAAGAGACAAACATGTATTTTTTTGGTCCGGGGTTGCTTGCTGGATAAAGAGGGGCATCGACAGTCACTAAGGGAGGGAGCGGATATGGCCTGATTCGGCGTAGATCAATTCGATAGGATTTGACTCGCACATGGTTGAGGAAACGCGACCCCAAATTTGCCAGGGACATCTAATTCTTCGCTTTGCTGAGTTGGCAGCAATCATCGATCGTTACTTCGCATCAGGCGTATCTATTCCGCCGAGAGGGAAATAAAGCTTTACTTAGAATAGTTTAATTTTTCGATTTCCAGTTTCCTGATTGGGCAGTTGGCCCTTGTACTGGAGAACTCTCCAGAAGGCTTGGCGTAATAGGTTCGCCGGCGACCAAGTATGAAGAAGTGCTTGCTGTTACATGTATTAGATCGCCGACCATATGTGGTGGTGCAGATGTCCGATCAAATATCAAACCTTAATTGGCTCCCTCTCGACACACCGCACCAATGAAAGAGTCAACAAGAAGCGGCAACAAGCGCTTGGGGATTGGTGGAGCTACCCGGTGGGAGGTGGATTGTGGAGTTTTCGATGATAAGAAGAAAGGGTTTGGCTTGCAAGCGCCGGGCTACCTTTCCCGGCCCAATGGTTGCTGATAAAAACATCGCTTAGCTAACCTTATGCTCGGCTATTCCGGCCGTTGTTGCCGTGCTTCTCATCGATCAGCATTTCAGGAGCCCTTTCCGTAATTCCGTCTGGTCATGGGAAAGAACTTCGCGCTCTGCCCAGCATATAGCGGGCGGACTATTAAACTGCAGATTCGGAATTCAGTACATACTCATGAGACCCACAACCATGGCACCGGGGATGTGCTGGTCGGGGATCGCGGGGGGCTTCGGCCAAGCCAGGATTCAAAACATTTGGGGTCCGGAAGCTGTGCTCTTTGACCAGACCCAAGATGATATGGTGTGGCTGTGTGGAGCACGGCTCATCAAAAGGGACGAGTGTCAGAGTGTCATTGGGCCAGATGCGGTCTTCTTGCATAGGATAAAAGCGCGGTAAGCGGCCTTGAATCGACGAACACATGAGAAACTGGGTCCGACCAGTCAGAATCCCTGACGCTGTGGAATATTATTATTGCATGCAGCAAGAGCATCAGGAAGGTGGAGAAAACGTCTCTCGTCCCACAGGCAGGGGGCAAACTCAACTCGGCTATCTGCCGACACCTTTATGGCAGATACAACTAATACAGTCGCCCTAAATTCGACTGCCATCCTCTAGTTCCTGCACACCCGCGGCGTCGATAATATGAGACGGAACCCCTCTTCCCACTTGCCTCCACGCCACGCAGACCTGTGAAGATGAAGCCAAAACCTACTCACAGGTACAGGATCTGTGGCACTCCGTCGAGGTTGGGATGTCTCACTTGCAAGTAAGTGACTCGCCCTGGATGCTGCGTGCTCCTCAAATTTGAGGGCAAAACCTCAACTAAGCTCAAATTCAGGATCCGGAGAGTCAAATGCGGAGAGGAGAAGCCTTTCTGCAAACGATGTACCTCTACGGGGAGGAAGTGCGATGGCTATGCCACGCAGAACGACTCCAAAGACTCTGTTCAAAAGCCGGCGCCCAGCAGGCCTCTCAATCCTACTGAAGATCCCATGGAGCAAAGACTGCTGTACTTCTTCAGTACATACACCGCGCCCAGTTTGTCCGGGTTCTTTTCGACCGACTTCTGGGAACGAAGAGTAGTAGAGAATAGTCATGGAGAACCTTCAATACGACATGCCGTAATTGCAATTGCGGCAATGCACCAAGAGTTCATCGAGAGGCGGAGGCAAGACGGAATGGATGATACCTCAAGCCTCCAGACATTTGCATTTCGGCAGTACACGAAGGCGATTAGTAGTCTACATCATTTGATGACAACTCGCATGCCGCCGCTGGATCTGACCTTAACGTCCTGTATCTTGTTCGCATCCATTGATTGCCTCCTTGGAAACCAGTAAGTCTAGGTTCCTACATTCAGCACAGAGGACGTCCTGGACGACTATTCTTTGTTGGGGTTTGTGGTATTCATGATTTATCTTGCCGATTGCAATGCGCGATCATGCTAACAAACTCTTCAGTGCTTCAGCAATAATACACCTAAAAGCGGGGTTGAGAATATTAGCAGACATCAAATCACACAAAACGCAAAGAGTGGCACAGGCAGAAGAATGGGAACGAGAATTCGCGCCTCCACTCCTCGCTCTCGGGGTCCAAACAGCTACATTTATAAATCCATCCCTACAGAAAGAGCGGACATCCCTCTGGGCGGCTCTGAAACGAGCTGGAAATCTCCCAATACCAACAACCTTCTATTCCCTCGACACAGCAAGACACGCCATAGATACCATATCAGCGACCGTTATGGCCGACCGAACCTCGATCGAGATAAAACCTAGCCTTCTCGAACACAAACCCCCAGATCCTCTCGTGCAAGGCAGGCTTCACAGCGCAGCTCTTGATGCATGGACACAGGCGATGGACAAATTCACGGCGACCTTCGCGACGGGGGAATCACCTACAAGTAAGACGAGATGTGGTGCCTCCCTCCTGAAAGTGCACTCTCTGGTGGTTTCTATTGTGATTGGGAAGCCAGAGGAGGCAGAAGCAAAGTTCGACCATCTCATAACCCTCTGCGATCTCCTCGAATCTGCGAGAATGAATTCTAGTGGCGAGCTCACATTCTCGACCGACCAAAGAGTGATCGCCCCCCTCTTTTTCACTGCCCTCCGAGCCCCCAACCCGTCAACGAAGAGAAGGGCAATCGAGCTCTTGTCACGAGCACCAGCACGAGAAGGCATGTGGGACGCTGAGGATGCAATCCGAGTAGCTGAGGGGTCTCACAGCGACATCCAGAACGTGGGAGGGTTCGTCCTGAATGCGATATTGCCAGATGTGATTCCACAGAGCGAGATCAAGATCTGGAACGATATTGCATCACGGCTGAAGAGCCGTATGGCATGGCCTTTTGGAGAGACGGACCCTGGACAGAGTCCTGCGTCAGCATCCTCTGTCACTTCGCCGCCTCAGAGCGAAGCCGCTTTTACTCCGGCACCATCACAACAGGAGTTTACATCTCCTCCTGCTGGGATGTCGAATTATTAGCCACCACCCTTGTGAAGGGTTGTACATGTACGCAAACGTAATTAATGACAATCGAAATGATACCGCTTCAAGCTTCTCGCATCAATTTCTTCTAAAACATCGCTTGTGCATCAGAAGACTCGGCAATTTCAGACAGTACAAAAATCTCATCCTGATACCACTAGGACAATGCTCTTTTGAAGATATCGTCATCCAATCAATCTAACGACAGTCCCGTTCCAAACAAGTAAGCCACTTCTCAATGATCCAGACCAGAGCAACAACCCCGCAGCTCGTTTCCCCCTCAAATCAAGTGCTCTTCCTTTAGCAATCTGATCTTCAGAACTACGGGGAAATCGAGCCCCAAGATCTGCTTCCCAAGGAACTGGATTGACTAGCAGATAGCAAGACCTGCATTTGCCTGGGCCAGCCGAAGATCATCATCGATAAGCGCATCGAGGGGTATCGCGATCAAGACGTAAATAATTATAAGTTTACGTCCGTCATGAAAGCTACATTTGAGTTTGTGCTTTTTAAGGTTAAGCAGAGGCCACTCGACTTTCTGGCCAAGTTTCTATCTTAAGCTTGGTTTAGTTTTCAGCTCCCCGCACCTTGTCCTTGTTTAGCATCCGGCCCTGTGCCGCACCAAGCCTGCAAGCCTCATCATGTGAAGGAGGCTTCCACAGTTCCACTTCGTAAAAATCAGCCCTGGAGGGACACTAAGCGCCGCCCTTGGTAAGAAGTCGACGACAATCTGAGTGGAAGATTTGATCGGGGATTGGCTTTAGGCAGACGGGATGGAAATCCTTGTGGCATGGATGGGATACTGGTAGTTTCCAAATGACGGCTGGGTCTTGGAGCATGGGAGCAGGGCGGAGCCTGGTGGGAGGGATAAATGATAGATAGGGTATTTTCGCGGAATCGTGAACGTCGAAGACTTTGTCGTCATGATCTGTTGTTCTTTCTCTCTCTCTGTCTTCTGTTTGACATTGACATGTTATTCGAATGAGTGTTTGGGCATGTGGGACTTGGCGATTCGGACTCTGGGACGGGCTGATTGGCTTGAGCTGTGATCTCGGGTTTACGTTATGGATGCCCAGTTCTCGCGACTCTTCGATGAGTGGGAGGATGCCACGGACATCTCTATGGTGGATCTGGGGTGAGATGAATGAATTGCATCGAAACCAATCGCGACCTTTAAAGCTGATGATGTCTTTGCAGCACAAGTCTCACCAGCCAAAGACCGCAAGAGCTCGACAGAGTGACCCTCAATACACGCGACAGCATCACATCGACTTCCCGTCGGGAGAGCCTTCCAAACTACGACCGCCTCTCCACTCGGTCTCTCCTGCGCGAGGAAAGCCAAGCGACAACCGCATATGATGACAATCTGCAAAGTCCATACTCGCCAGGGGGGATACGAGAGCAAGACCAAGAACCGCGACAGAGAAAGGGCTTCAAATCGAACGTACAGCAATTATGGCAGAGGAAGTCTGTACGTTCTGCGAGGACAACATCAACGTTCGATGGAAATTTTGCCCATGGGAAACCGGGATGGTGGAAGAAACAGATGTTGGTTGATCGCAGTCTGAGATCTATGGCTGCATTCACAGCAGTTTGCTCATTGGTGATGTTCATCATCATTTTTGCGCATCTAGGAGATTTCAAGAATCGGATCAACACGCATACGACCTCTGTTGGTGGAAAGGACGGGGAGAGTTGTACGACAATTGAGAAGAAGAATGTGGTAGGTTGATGTTACATAGCTCTGATTTTGCGATCCTATGGAGCCCGGGATATTTGTCTAACCTAGCAACAGGCTACTCACCTGTTTATCAATATCGCAGCTACAATGGTCCTAGGTTGTTCGAATACATATCAACAACTCGTGACAGCGCTGAAGGTTGACGAGATCCGATGGGTCTTGAGTAAGCGAGGGGATTCAAAAGTTGGGACGAACAGCCCGTGGTCCATCAATCACAAGCGTAAAGGCAAGATATTGGCCTGGCTTGCTTGGCTACTTCTCATCTTGACGTCAGTCGCAAGAGTTCTCCATTTCAAACTCTCTGAGTTTGACTGACCTGAGATCTAGCCCGTTCATTTCCTTGCAAACTCTGTGATAGGACCGTCATTTTACATCCACATGCCAACAACGATAATATACACAGACGTGGGATCCAATCTTAATGCTATTGACAAGTCATCGCCATACATATCATCCTCGGATTACGGCGATTCTGGCTGCTGGACTGCTTTTCGGGCCAATGCATATGCATTGGTCAAAGACATCGACCGCTTGTCATCAATCTACAACATCGACCAGCTTGGAAATGCCACAACGTATAAAAGCGTTGAAGTCAAATTTACCAGCAATTGCACGGAATACAAAGACGCGACCGATTATCTATCCGCCCTGAATGATTACAACCACACCCAGTATCCCAGTCATTCCTCATATCCGAAGTACTCCATTGGAAATTGCACCTTGGGCGCCCATGTATCATGCACATTAGGCGAAGAACTACCAAAGCAATGCAGAGAGAATGTGCGCATGCAAGCGGCTTTCATCTTGGCAGGCTGCCTTTTCATAAAGGCCGTCTACATGATAGCACTCAACTACCGCTCACGGACCCGCACCAAAGACCACTGTCTAACGTTCGGAGATGTCATCGTAGCCTCCGTCCTCGATCCAGACCTGAAAGTCAAGAATGAATGCCTTCTCAATTCCGGAGACGGGTACAGACACGAAGTAACGCACACCTGCCACAAACACTGCAAAGACCCCATCCCTTCAACATCAGGCGACGACATCGGCCACTGCCAGAAATGCAAGAAGTTCAACGAGATCAACATGTCAGCAGATCTACCCCATCCCAGTATCACAATCAAGTACAAGAAATCGCTGCTTTCGAACCTAGGCTCGACAGCGATAAGCCAGATGTTAATCTTGATGTTTACCTCTCTCGCGATGCTCGGTGCGTCGATATTTCTGATTATCTCAATGGCATTCACGGCTCAGGAGTGGCACCGGTATTGCGATAATCAGACCTATGCGTATCGACAGAACTTGTGTGATGAGGGCCTTTCTTCGACGATGAAACGTTCGTTCGGGACTTGGGGTGGATTCTCATCGAGCGCTACTTTGGCGGCTCTTCCACCGGATTCACTCGGCAGCGAATTCCTCGCGTTTGCAATTTCCAACGGCGCTCAATTTCTCTACAGCTTATTGTACCTCCTGTTGATTTACAACTTGAGTCTTATTAGCATGGAACACGAATGGGGAGCCTGGGAGACGAAGAGGAAACGGCCTCGATGTACGATCGTAAGCGGAAGGCCGTTTGAACAGAGCTACTTCCTTCAGCTACCGTGGAGGGTGTTGACACCGTTGATGATTTATGCAAGTTTGATGCATTGGCTACTCGGGCAGGCGATTTCGACAACTGAGACGATATATACGGACCATGTGCATGGAATTGAACATTCGATTTACTTTGTAAGTGATGTGTTCCCGTTTGACATTATGACATGCTCTCGAGAGTTTTCAGATTAATAACTGCGGTGTTTATTCAGGTTACCTATGCGGCATATCCAATCTTCATGTCTACGATTTTGATGATTGCTATGACCGTGATCTGTTGGTGGGCTTTCGCTTATACCAGGGAAGGGTTCATACCTCAAATGTAAGTTTGTTCTCCTCCGATAATACATCATTAACTGATCAATTTTCAACAGGTATGGGTCGATCCGCGCCTGTTGTGCATCGACAACGGATCTCTTTGACTTCAACACAGATGGAATCCTCTGGGGTGATCGTACGTATCCCGGTTTTGCCCTCCAAAAAACAATCGCTGATTCCAGATAACAGTGGGCATGGGTGAGAAATTCCGCCATGCCGGGTTCTCAAGCGATGAGCCTGGGAAGATAATTCCTGCTGAACTCTACTGTGGGAGAGATTAATGTAAGATGCTGAATGTGTATACGATATTGAGATCACGAGAAATATGAGTTGTAGAATATGCCTTGGTTTTCAGAAGGAGTCGTGGGATGGAATGGAGTATAATTGGGATGTACAGTACACAAGAGACTAGATGCCCAGTAATGATACACCGTCGGTGCGATAGAATAATTTGACGAATCGCTTTCAACATCGAATAATAGTATAGGAATACGTGAGAGAGCGTGCTCTCAATCCTTCGTTGGCCACAGCCGCTTGTGGGCATTCTTGCCTCGCCGCTCAGCAGCATCTTCCTCCTAGGCGCCGCATGCGGCGTCAGATCCTCCAGGCATAGCTCCATGAAATATCATAACGTTAAACAGAACAATTATAGTAGTGTTATTTGCCAACAATTGGTATTGGAAGGAGGAGCTGCTGCTTCCGAGGAAGGTACTTGGATTTGTTGGTTTGAGGGGGATTAAGCGAGGGCATGTCATGATAGTATTTGCACCGCCGGATTGATGAAGGCTCAGCTTCCCAACTCTGTGGCAACCTCTCTTGGAATTCCGAATAAAAATTCCATCTCCCAAATCGTATTTAAATCGCTCAAATTGGCCGGAAAACTGACGTTCCAATCGACCCTCCCCCCTTTTCTTACTGAGACCGATTCTGAAACGAGTCGCTCGGCAAACCCCTATTGAACCATTCGAAACGCAATAAACATCCTCCCCGACTTCCGTCGCTTCCATACTTGAACGAACATGTGAAGGCGTTTATGTCTTTGAGTCAATGGCAGCTTTGATTTGATGCTTGAATATTAAGAGTGCCGATCTTTAATTTGCTGGTAGTGACTTTGATACTCCCGGTTCGCTCGACACTAGTAAACTCAAACAGAACCAAACATCGTACAGCGATCAACAAATAGAGTTCAAGATTGGGGTAAGCATTGACCTACTCTAAACGAAAAGCTGGGTCTCCAAATCCCAAGATCAAGTAGAAGGTTTTATGCACGTGACAGGGATGCGTTTCTTGATGTCACGTTGCACCGACCTCTCAATCCTCGACAACACCTTGCATCCTCACGTCAAAGAAAACCAACATAGATACAACACTCATTCAAAGCTCATCGTCTTACCAAGAAACCAACAATAGCCAACCTAGTCAAGCACAGCGCACCCACACTACGATAAGCATGCACGACAGAGTCTTCACCCGCCCTTCTTCACTGGCTATGCGTGGCGAGCTCGCTCAACTCCCCCTATCTGATCAAGCCAACATCTTCTAATCTGTACGAGAGACCCCCACACACACGCCTCCGACACCTCACGACATTTAGGCACAGCCCGAGCCCAATCCAAACCTCGATATAAGGATCTCATTCGCCGCATCGGCTCCGGTTCTCAGAAAAATAAGGATGCAACGCTCAGCCCTGAGAGGCTCGGCTAAACCGCTCAGCCCCTGAAAGGAGCCAGCGCGCCAACGACAGCGACAGCACATTAACGACCCTGGGGAGGAGGGGCGTGAGATCCTCGATCCTACCCGCCGGACTGGTCAGGCTCTGTTTGGCTCTTATTCTGCCTCGTTTCAGGGCGTGGAGGATGTCGCCAATGAGAGCTGTGCCGGACCTGAGATATGACCTGCGCGCGCACTTACATTTTCATTTCCTCCCTCGTTCATCCCATCTCTACTTTTTGTTTGTTCTAGCTCCTGCGTTTACTTTTGTTTCGTTTCGCTCCTCCAGTGCCATTCAGGCACAGCACTATGCCTCGTTACCTACCTGCTAACATGTCCGCTCCTTTGGAAGGGCGAAGGACTAAAAATAGGAGGTGGCATAGGGGCTGAACTTGACCTGATCACTCGCTCTCACTCATACCTGGGCTGGCCCAGAATCGCACACCTCTGATTGTGTTTCCCATACGAAAATTGGCATGAAGGATGTAAGGCAGTTTCTCATCGCATAGATTCACCAACGCAAAGTGCCCAGGCAGGAGGCACCATCTATTCCATGTGCGATCCATTGACGTGTTTCTCGGCCTGATATTACACAAGGGGGTAGATTTTAATATGTGGTGTCTTTCTACTTGATGTTGAGGGCTCGTTTATCCGCCTCCTTCCCCTCCCCCCCTGAAAATTGCCGACGTGGGCGAATTGTATAAAGGTTTTGTTCCGCGCTCAAACACCACTACCTCCTTTCCCGCAAGAACCAGAGACTTGCATACATATATCTCCTGTCCCCCCTCTCTTACTATTTGTCTTTGGTTCGGAGTTCGTAATAAGCATAAGCATAATTCTCAACCACCACATTCCTTTGGCCTGCTCCTCGCTTGCAACTTGCTCGCTTGCACTGTTACTCAAAGTTACTTCACAACAAATCGAAACAGTTCAACTCAACTGAACTTTACACATCCACAATGTTCTCACTCACAGCCCTCATCACCGGTGCTGCTCTCCTCAGCAACGTCCTAGCCATCGCGCCAGAACCCAACACCGGCTTCCGCGTCTCCTGGTCAGACGACTTCACAGCACCAACCCTCGATTCCGCAAAATGGGATCGCTTCACCGGAAACCCCTCCAACAGCGAACAACAAAGCTACCCAGAAGGCAGTAACAACTGCCAAATAACTCCCGACCATACTCTCCTTATCACGCCCGAGAACGAGAACGGAAAATGGACATCCTGCCGCATAGAATCTGTCCCGAATTTCGAGACCAAACCAGGCGGTCAGATGATCGTCCAGGCGAGACTGAAGCTCGGCGATCCTGGAGCGAAGTTACAAGGTATCTGGCCGGCTTTCTGGTCTCTTGGTGAAGCGGTCAGGAATGGTGTTGGCTGGCCTGGTTGTGGTGAAATTGACACCATGGAGAATATCAATGGTGATTCTCTTGGTCACGGGACTATTCATTGCGGAGCGGCGTGCAATGATCCCACTGGTTTGGGGCAGGGTATGGCGTTTGATTATGGAACTTTCCATACTTGGGCTCATGCTATTGATTTGAGGAGCGGAGACTGGAGAGAGCAGTCCATTACGTGGTACATGGACGGGCAGGCTTTTAAGGTCCTCCATGGTCGTGATGTTGGTGATGAGGGGGCTTGGAAATCAGTTGCGCAGAAGGGCATGTTCATTACCCTAAATGTTGCCGTGGGTGGAAGCTGGCCCGGAAATGTGGGTGCTGATACTGCGAGCGGGAAAGCCGCTGGTATGGAGGTGCAGTACGTCGCGGTTTATGAGTCTGAGTGAATGACTTTCTTGGTTTTTGGAGTTGCACATGGGGAATGAGAAACGGCTAGATATGGGATTGGGTGGTCGGGTTTCCTTTTCAGGCGTTGGGAGCTTGGCTGCTTGCCGTGGGGGGACTCAGATATACCAGGAGTTGGCTCGGGATTCATTAGAGTTAGATGGCTGGACTTCCTTGGGTCGTTGTATATATCTCGTAGATTATACGTATACACTGTTTTGTACCTTACCAATTTTACTTGGTACTTTCTATGTGTGACACAAGTGATGTGTGATCTTCACAACAACATGGAAGAGAATCATTCCCACCACCTTCAAATTCGTGGCCCCGTCCGACTTGCAAGCAGATCCACAGCCTGTTCCACCTAACGACAAAGGTGGTCTACGCCCTGAGGTATTTCTCTGCCACAAATTCAACTTGAACTTTAGTGCTGGAAGTTTCAATCCATAACTGCCGAATAACATCAAGCCAGGACTTCATGCTGCTTTCTCGCCACTCGGCCTCGATTATATCCCCTGAAATCTTCCTGCGCATCCAAGAACAACCGGGTAGCAAATCCACGGGATGATATTGAACGATCGGCATGTGTCATATGCCTGCATCCAGTATGAATCCTCTATCACCTACTCATTTTAAACCTCATTCATTCCCTCTCTCAAAGGACTAATGTGGATTCCATTAATGGGTCTAAACTACGATGTGGCTCTTCATTTTCGATTCTCTTTTTCAGAAACTACATTTCTCCATCAAGATATATGTGGTAAATACTCCGACCAATTAACCGTAGCAAACGCTCCTTTTGGTAAACCCCTGAGACTGATCAACGACTCAAAAAGTAGAAAGCTTCGCCCCAAAGCATAAGCCAGGATAAGCAAGATGAAGAACGGCGCCACCGCAATATCAAAATCCCCATTCCCAACCGGATAGAAGATCTTCCACTTAGAGCTCACTGCTTTCCACCAACCGATCCACAAACATCCCCAGAGAGGCATCAAAACCAATATTATAGCAGAATACCTCCAAAGCCACTTCTCAGTAGAAGTAGGAAATGACGAAGACGCCCATGCTGCCAGATGCCCACCGCCGTATAACAGATTGAACAAAAAGTGCAGCCCCTTTTCAGCAGACATCTCGTGTCCTACATCGGTGCTCCACCCACCCCAAACCTCTCGGATAGCAAAGTTCTCGGACTTTTCGCGCAGTAAATCCCAGTTCTGCGAATCCACATCTTGGTCTGAGAGACCTTCACGGGTTCGCAGTATCTCGAGTGCACGCTGAGCACCTGGAGCTAGGTTCGTGAGTAGCTGGTCTTTCGAAGTGACCCTCGCTGGTACAAATTGACCAGAAGTAGTTGCAGAGCATCTGCTGACTGCTGCTGTCAACGCTTCTTTGACGGGCGGTGTTGGCGGAGGATCGTGGTCTAAGAGGCTGTTTGCAGCTCGCACAGCTCGATCATTCCAATACGCCACTCTCGCGCTCTGGAACTGCGTGTAAGCCAAATGATGTGTCTCGGTCAGGGCTTTCGAGAAGCTGAACAGAGCTCCCATATCCTTAGCATCCGGATCCTTCAAGACAGCAGAAGATAGTACATCGTACGGTTTCTTCAACCACAACAGATAAATGCCGATTGTACAAACGACATGCACCGCAGTGTGTACTTCGAGTAGAGTCAGAGGCAATTTCCCCGCCAGCCGGCCCACGACTTGCATCCCGAACCAGGTAATTTGAGCCAGGACCAATATCTTGGCGATGACATCTGCTTTGCTCCGCTCTTGGATTTCGGAGGTTGATATGCTTGGGATGAGACCTAGTTTCGCGAGTTGGATGACCCCTTCGGTTGTGACGAGTCGTCGCTCTAGACGTGGAGTGTTGGTTTGAGTTTGTGGGTTGCTGAAATCGACCTCAATTGCGAAGCCGCCCATTACGGCGAAGAATGCTTGTTCAGGGGTCCATTCAAGGGGTGCTCTAACCATGGTCTCGTGTTGTTCCGGTATAATATGTAATTGATTGTCTCTCAAGTTCGTTCCTGATGGTTGGAACACCCGAGGCTGTGAAGTGATTAAGCCATCTTCGAAGTCAAAAGCTGGCAAAACGGTTTGACGACGTCTATTTTCGGCGGTTTCCCTGTCAGGTCTCTGTATCTGATTCTCTTTTGGTTGCTTAAGGCATAGAGAATTCATCTCCGCGCGGAGCATCTGCGAGGATTTGAGTTGTCTCCAAGCTGCCGAAATGATGATTTCAGGAAAGACGATGGCGACGAGCATCATGCCGAGCCGAGTGACGAAGGCACGGCACCGGCTGGAGGTGCATAAGATGTTTGGATGCACGGCTGTCCATACGCAGAGAGCGAGAGTAGAAATGCATGTCCAGAGGATGTTGAATGTACCTCGCAGTTGGGGTCCAGCTGTCCATCCTTGTTTGTCATCCATAGTTAGAAGCTTCTCCGAAGGTCCTGTCAACAACAAATCATGAGGAATTCAGTGCGAATTGGATTTTTTTTTCCCTAAGAAATATTCTACGTCGTACTGGCTATCAAGCCCCGTGCTAAGTAAGCGGCGATCTACAGTACAACCACCTCTTCAAGAAAATTGCACCTGTAAGATTGCTCTGTATAGAAGCTGCAGAGGATGGGGGATGCAATGGCTTCCCGCATGCACTCAGCCCCAGGCCTTGGGTTTCAGCTTGCCTCCGCCACAGTCACTGCCAAACAAATTGACCTTTCTTATGCTGTTACTTAATTGTATTAAATATAATATCGCGTAACACGCCCACTTCTTCATTGAGAATTTAGGTACGGCCACAGATCATGATCCAGACACTGCGTTATCGAGAATCGAGATGTATTTTGGCATTGACCCCAGAAACACCTTGCATTCCAAATGTTTAACCGCCCAACTACACCATGGACCTGGTGTTTTCTCGCCGTGTCAATCATAGAGATGGGCACCATCCTCGTGAATGAAGGGTAGGTTTTAGTTAAAGATCTATCTCGTATAATTTTTTAATCTCCAGATGATCACACTGCACAGGACGGCATATTTCATGCTGAAGAACGCCACTGGGGAGTGGTTTGTGAGCGGTTTGCCGTTGTCATCAGCATTACCGACATCTGTGGTTCTCTTCATTCTAGCCTTCGTCTACCAATCACTCTTGATATACGACACATTAGTGCAGAAGAATACTATGCAATTGTTTGGGCTCTGCTTCTATGCCGCTTGTCTCTCTGTCTATGCTGGCCTTCAATACTACTAGGTCGGTAAGGTCCTTGAAGTACTTGCAGATCAAGCATATCTGAAGCCTGGAGCCGCGATCCATGACATTCTGATGTCATTATTGAAGGCTGATATCTTCATCACTGTGTTTTACTTGCTGGCTGTTTGCTGCATTAGTGTTAAACTATATGGGGAGTTCCAATAGACTATATACAGCCAGTTAAATGCAGATATAGCTATGCAGAAACGGTACTTCTTCTTCAAGGTACGAGACTAGTATTCCATTGCAATGTCCAATCGCTCTCCCGATGAAGAAAGCATAGAGTGCTCATCATGAATATAGATCTACATCACTCTTCTCAAGTACGACCTCTTCTTCTTCATCGGGCTCATGTCTCGATATATCATGTTTAGCTACATCAGATACGCTGTTGACTTCGCGTTGAATATCGCCAGCATTCCATTCATATGTGCTCTTCTGTAATGACAGGTGACAAAAGCCTGACAGAATATATTTACGGTGTTAAGCGTATTCAGCTTGCGCTGAATATTGTAATCTTTTGGTCCAGTTAACGTATTTGGTGAGAGCTTAACCTCAGCTGCATTACATCTTCTGGCAGCATCGGCATCATTTATGAGGCACGAAAACAAACCTGGCATTTTTGTTATTCTCGTGAGTCAAACCGAACCCCCATGATCTGATTACAGTTGAATTCAACCCACCATCATCAAATATCTATCTAACGCCCAGCAACCCCAACAGACTCTATACATCGCCCTTTTCGCATTCTTTATATACAAATTCGCCCGCATGTATCAGCCACACTACAGCAGTAGTTTTCTACCCATACGCAAGCTGCTAAGTTATGTTGGTGGCATCACGATTCGTCTGGAGTTTGTGACAATTGTAGTTGCGATTACGTGCATGTCAAACTTCAACAAGGGCTTGAAGATTCATGTCACTGGACACAGTATTGCGCGGAAAATGTTAGAGGAGCATGAGACTGACGAGATGGAGTTGCTGATGCTTCGCGAATCGGCTCAGTCAACCAAGTAAGTGAAGGAGTGTCAGGCACGAGATGGAGGGGATTGTTCAGCTGTTGAGAATCGAATTGAATAAAAGTATCAATACAGAACAGAGTTTTACTTATCAGATCTTCGTTTTTATCGCTCAAGCTTTCTGTGTAACACAATAAGTGTATGATCCATCAAGACTGGTACATCTGACTTTCGTTCTGTCACTTGCCAATCCTGCTTCCATCCAGCCTGAAGTCTTTCCTTCCGCATTGGAAAGACATGATGTTTGAGCTCTTCTAAACCGCCCTCTTTCAAAAATTGATCCTTAGCCTTTATTACTTCATTTCATTTCTTCCTCGATCTGGCAAACATACCTCCTTCCATTGAGAGATCCTTCAATTTCCTAACGCATTTTCTGAGGATTTTTCAACATCTCTCCATATATCTCTATCATTCCCAAGTCCATGCATCAAAAAGTCCACTCGGCCCACTTCTGCCACATATTACATAAACTTATCATAGAACTTCCTCAATTCCCTAAAGAAAATGGGTTTAAGCGAGTGCTCTTCAAAACACACACATCCAAACAAGACTAGTTAACTACCTTCAACGCATCTCAAAAGTCAAACCTCATATCCAAAGCCATCACACCTTCCCCCAAGACTTTGTGATCTCTCCCGGCGGTCATAAGCTACTCTCCTCTTTGCTCTAAACCATATAATCGCCATACTCTCCTCCACCACCTCGGCAACATCCACCACCCTGCCCCCGCCCTGATAATCAACACATTCCCACCACCACCTCTCCGATCCCGATTACGCACCACACAATGCCCCGTGCCGTTCCTCCTGAGGTAACAAACGCCATGTTTCATCTGGCCAGTCGAGAACCACTCTCCCGCCGCGGTCCCGCTGGTCAGGAAGGCTTTTCTGCCAATCGAACGCAGTACCGGTTCGCTCACCGAGGATTGCGAGGTCGGAGGGACTCACGAAGTACGTCCCGTCTGGGTGAGGACTCGCGCCTGTATCCTGGATGATGGTGTTTGCTGTGGTTGTTGAGCAGGCGGGCCATGGTTACGAAGCACGCAGTTGCTGTTCGAGCCCATGTCGTTGTATTGGAGTGAGAGTCCGACATTTTGCAGACTTTGTCCGAATGCAATGTTGGGATAAGACATGCTTTGATTCTTCTTCTTCTTCTTTCTTCTTCTTCTTCTTTTCTTCTTCTTCTTCTTCTTCTTCTTATTAATTATTATTAACTATTTTTTGAAAAAGTAAAATTCTACGCAAACAGTTAAGATTAGAACGTCACCATGTACTTACTTACTGTACACGATTCGCAAAATAAGAGAAGAGAAGCGAAGAAAAGTAGGTACACTCACTGATGACTGGTTTATTCAACGTATTAGTTAATATTCAGTTCTCCCCCAAATCCAATCCAAAACTAAACCCTCGGATATACTGTGCTTGAGCCTCACTCTGAAAAACTCAACACTTCTTCCGATTTCTACTGTCCATGTATGTAATCATTTATCTCCTTTTCGCTTTGAATTTGAATCTGAATTTGAATTCAAATTTCCATTTGTCTTGTCTGCCAGTTTGTCTTCTGTTTTTGTCTTGTTGCTTGCTTGCTTAATCGCATACACACATACATGATATCAAACCCATCCACCCCACCCCCATCCCATCCCATCAATCCCATAACCCAACCGTACAAAAAGGCACGATACCGCACCACTATCCGTCTGAAAACGCATCGATTGATCGAAACAACAACCCAACCCAGTCAACCTAGTCAGTCCATTCAACCCGAGCACTTCAAATGTTGAATGTCTATGCAATCCTTTCCTCTTTCCTTTCTCTCTCACATCCCCACAAAATCCTCTTCTCACATGCCACAGCTCTATCCAGCCATGCTGGCAACAGTAGCCTTCCCACCACTGCCCTCCTGCATGATACTTCCTTCAATCCTACGCTTAGCCTCTGCCTTCTCGTCCTCAGTAATATCCTCATCGTTCTTGCGCATATCGGGCGTATATTGACCTTGAGTTGGGTGATGACCGATGGACATGCCGACACGTAGCTAGTTACTGTCAGATTTATTCCTGTGTATTTCGTTCCAAGCCACAAATCCCGAATTCGGAATGAAGTGGGGATTTGCGAAGGAAAAAAGAGAAGAAACAAGGGAAGGACTCACCAAAGTCTCCAGCGCACCATTACTATTATCAACCAAATCATCATCAAAGCGCATAGCTCCCTCCTCAAACAATACAAGCAGAGTACTGCCCCCAAACTTGAAATATCCCAACTCTTCAGCTCGCTTTACATTTTCGCCCTTCTTCCGCGTAATGACCGTACTACCGACCATCATAGCACCGACACAGATGACCATAACTCTACCATGAGCAACCGAGTCAATCGGGATGACAATTCTGACATTCTCGCCATAGACATCGAGAGCAGAGCGGATAGCCATGGGGTTGACGGTGTAGTACTCGCCTTCGATGGTTTTGGGCTCACCCATGACACCGTCGACAGGGATGTGGAAGCGATGATAATCCTGGGGGGCGAGACGGAAGATACCTAGAGCGCCGTTCTTGTATCGTTCGGCATCTTGGGGGTAAGCATTACCAAGGAGACGCTCGATGGAGAATTCGCGGCCCTTAACCCAGATCTTGGTGGCTTCATCCATACGGTTGAAGACAACGGATCTGGAATCGGCTGGAGAGACGATGATGCGTGGATTATCAGGGGCTGAGCATGGTCGAGCATCTGGCTTGAGTTGGCGGTAAAAGAATTCGTTGAAGCTCTTGAATTTCTCAATCGGGAGCAATACTTCAGACATATCCAGTTGGTGGAAGTTGATGAAACTTTGAATCTCACCGGCCGAAGCGGGGTCATCATATTTGACACCTTGCTTGAAAGACAAGCCGCGGAGGAGCTTTCGGACTGCATGTTTGTTAGCAATGGACACACTAGGTTTTTCATCAAACATGTAAATGTTAACTGAGATGCATCCGGCAAACGTACTTCTCTTTTTCTCCATATCCTTAGATTTCAATCCTTTATATAGCAGCCTAATACCCAAACGGACGTAGACGCTCATTCGCTCCTCGTTGATCTGACCAGTGATGCGATCTTGTACAAGAATATTGGCAGAGTTAGCGCCGAGCTTGTAGCCACCATAGGAAATCTTGGTGATGACCTTGGAGTACCACTTTCGCTGAGCTTGACTAGCCGTGACGAAACCAGCCATGACAATGTTGTTGACTTGGCGCCAATCCTGACTAGCACAGGTGGCAATGTGGGTGATGATATCAGTATCAGAGCGCTTGTTCAGGCGAGGCTGGTGACAGATGGGGCATTCTCTAATCTCAACAACATGCTCTTCGCCTTTGTCATTGAGATCGTCTCTGTCAAGATACTCTCCTTCCTCGCCAGGAGTAGCAAGCTCCTCCACACTTTGTGCTTCGACACTCAACTGAGACAGGTTTGTGTTGTTATCCGCATTGGATGGCGTAGAAGATCCAGTCCCCGAAACAGACGAAGAAGCAGGTGTTTGTCCAGTAGTTCCTCCAAGCTGTGCAGGGAGATGACTCTTCATCCTATCTCCGATTGATTGCTGTGGCTTGGACTTCTGATCTAGCTGATCCTCGAGACAGATGACTGCTTCATCGAAGCTCATTTCTGCATTCGCTTCTGCGTCGCTTGTAGCAGCATGGGGGAATCGTCTGAAAAATCCATCAATGGTAGACTCCTTCAATGTAGAACCGAGCGTATCAAGCATAGTCGTAAGCTCAACCTTGCTGATACAGCCACTCTCATCAGTATCGTATTGTCTCAACATAGCTCTCCAGAATTGTTGACGAAGTGCGGGGTAAGGGACGTATTTGGCCTTGATGAAAAGCTGAGGGCTGTGTTTCTCCTCCCACTTCTCGGCGTTCTTCAACTTCAGGGGAATGGTAAAGGAATGCAAGTCAGGATCTCCGTTTCCATCAAATCCGTCATCATTGTCTACAGCGTTTGGCGCGGGTGCGCTATCGCCAGGTTGAAGACCTCCGGGGTTGCTCGTGGGAGCTAGACCGGGCACCGGGGTAGAAGTTCCGGAATTCATGCTGTTATATGACACATTCTGGCCGCCGGAGGTTCTTGACTGCAGAGGAGGTCGAGTCAGTCCCTTCAAGCTTTGAGATGATGCTGAGCGGGACAATGGAAGCTTGAAACGAGACCGGTTGGGCTGAACTGGGAAAGCGCTTGGGTCGGGAGGCTCCTTGAGAGAATACAGACCGGTCTCTGGATTGGCATCTGGAGCAGTATCCGTAATATCCTTCAATGGCAGAACACTAGCTGCAATAAAATCGTTTCCCGACAGCTTGTCTCGGTCAATCACAGTGAAGGATAGAGAATATGTCTGCTCGTGCTTCAACACCTGGAAGATCATCTTCTCGTTGAAGACTGGGTTCAGATTGTGCCGAATCACTCTTGTTCTGTACGTCTTCTTGCCCAACGAAGCTACAACGAAGGGATCCATATCGAACGAAGTCCTAGTCATGTTGCGTTCGGGAGGTAGATCGGTGATCTTTCCGATTTCAAGGAAGACGATGCCCACCACCTCACTGCCACCACTAAACTCGTATCCGTTCAATTGCTTCTTCTTCCGCAGGCCTCTCAATCTCAATTTCCGACGTCTCTTCTCTGCGTTCTCGGGCTTTGTAGGATCGTCGGTCTCATCACTTGGATCTTCGTCATCATCGAATTCTAGATCCTCATCTGCCACATCAGTTGCTCCCATGGGTAATCTTCCAGGCGTGTCTGGCAGATCCACCACTCCAGCCAATGTGCGGAATTTCTCCAGAACCTGTGCAGGGGTGGCAGACACATTGCTCGAATCGTAAAGCGTGAACTGCAACTGGACGTCTCCTGAAACATTACTGCTCTTCTTTCCACCAGGTCGTTTACTACAAAGGGTAAACCATTGTGGTTCAATCTCGACTTTGTCACTTGTGAATATGTCCTCTAACGCTAGATCGAATTCTCCCAAGTAGTCTTTCCCAAAACGATCCTTATCCCAGCAGACACAGTCAAGGAGGAGGGCGTTGACGCTGTTGACAGGCATCTGGATTGTGACGTTCCATTCTGGATTGAGGGTCTTGGGGACGTATTGTGTTGCGTTCTTCGAGTCGCCGAGCGTTAGGACGAGGTACTGTGATGGTTTAGTGTTCTGTACAGCTGGGTAAGTTGAAGGGCAGTTCCTCGAATACTCACTGGGTCAGAAGTGCCATTCTTGTCCTTTGCTGCAAGATTCCTGGCCTGTTGTATCCACTTGTCAGCATCTCACTTACTTGCTTATAGGTAGGATCTGCCATCTGCGTGCCAGCTCCTTCACCCCTCCATCTGATTATAATTCCCTAATGTTCTGTTCTGCGTACCTTAATAACCACGACCTTCAACATCAACCCATTGACCTTCGAAGCCTCCAGACTGCCATCGGTACCACTATTCGTCTTCTTCATACTGTTGCCAGGATTGGGACTTGAGCTGCGAGAGTTGTTCGTGCTGTTCGTGTAGGATTTGAGACGGTTGGGGAGGGAGATGCGGACCATGTTGGGCTGGAGGAAGGACAAAGGTGTTTCGAATGTTTAAGTAAGGTATGGTCAGGCAGGTGTAAAGCTGGAAACTTGGCAGCGGCTTTGATGTAGCCCGGCCACCGATTCACCTTAGAGCTTGGTGGTTGGCTGGGCAGGGCTGGGCTGGCTGTCTTGGTTGGTGCTGGTAGAAACAGCAACCACGAGACGATGGTGAGGGGTGAGGAACAACAAGTAACAAGGTCGAGCAAGCAAAAGGCTGATTGTTCGTGTGTGCAGCACCAGCAAGCCAAAGGCTGGCGGTAGGAGAGCTTTGAGGATGATGCAGTTGTAGTTGCAGATGCAGATAGATGCTCAGGTAGGAATTCGAGTTTGGATTTTTGAGGTAGGATTCCGCCCAGGGGTGATTGATGGCTGGTTCGCGTTGGTTTGGGTGTACCGCAGTGGTGGTGGGCAGTGCGGGGTTTATTTTGAGAATCTCAGGCTTGTATCGTAGGTATACGGTAGCTGTACGTGAACAATAACAAACTATTGAATCCACGAAAAGTACCTTACGTATGTATGTAGTAAACCTTTACTCAACCACTTTAACTGAAAAGATCACATCAATGTTAAGTCTTGACTTTTATATTTTATCTACCTAGGTACCAAGGTATAAAAACAGAAGCATATGCCAGCTGGCACATGTCACATACATACATCCCTCCCCTCGATCCATCCTCCTGCACCCTCTCGGATAATTATACCGCAGCGTCATCTCCCTACAATAACACCACACTCCAATACGAAGCCCTCCAGCATAATCCTCACCTCCCCCTAACCATATTAAGCAAGGGTTCACGGCAGTAAGGCATCTCGCACATAAATCCTCTCTGCCTGAAAAAGCTTCTCTCAGCTCTCCGTACCCTGCCAAGCTGTACCCTACCCCCCCAAACGAAGGAAGCACCCGGTCCGGTTGGACAGACCCGGCTTGACAAGGCCGATTTCTGTGGAGGTTGTGATGCGTGTGTGGGTTGGCGCGCCGGCAAGCACGGAGTAGGATGTTTGGTGGGTTGGCTTGGCTTGGCTGGGGATTTCTTTCTTGGGATTGGTGTTTGAATGAACGTGAAAAGATTTACAGACTCAGTAAGGTATACTTGTTACCTTCTCCCATGGACGGACATTAACAGATTTTTGAAAAATTTGAAGACTTTTATTATGCATGTATTTACAGAGGGATGCCGACTGGATGCGAAGTTTACCCTTTAAGCAACAGGATTGATTGCTGAAGCCTGAATGAAGGATCCTTGCTTGACGTAAATACATAAGATTACCTCCAGACCTGGCATGACGTTGTGAGACGGCGGAGCACTGTATTGGATTGTACTGTACTGTACTGAACTCGACTGAATTAGTTTGTTTGTGATATATGCAGTTAATCACTTTACGGGCTTGTATTCAGGCTCTTTTGAGTTTGACGAAACGTTGCATACTCCTCACAATATCATGGAAACCGGCCTCAAAGCATCTTTAGTACAGTTAAGACGTCAAAATCATTGCAACAGGTGGATAAAAAAAATAAAGGAGGAAAGAATAACAGAAAAGAGGCGGGAATGGAAGAAACTCGTATGGGTGGCGTATGGTATGTACAAACTCTGTTTATAATTATCTTTGATGTATTTCTTCTATCGATCTATTGATATTGTGAAGTGTGTATATCTTCCTCCCCACCTGATATGTTGCCTTGTCCCCATTTGCCTTCCCTTTAACACCAACTACTGCTTTCACAAAACAATCAACGCCAAAGACAATGCCGCCACCCCCCCCCCCCCCCCCCCAACACCCAATGTAAACAACAACAAAATAGAAAAGAACCAACTCAACACAACCACCGCAACCCCATCTATGCAGCAACAGCCTCGGCAATCCCCCTCGCCTTCGGTTTGAACTCCGAAAACGCCTCGGGCCACAAAAACATCTTCTCCTCCCTACTCGGCGTCATCTGCACCAGCTTCGGCACCGCCCTCTGAGAACTAACCCTCCTCCACAAATTCGCCCTAGGATTAAACCTCTCCGGCACCCCCCTGCCCTGCGTACTCCTCTCATCCTCCACGCGAATCCTCTCAATCTCCCTCTGAATATCCCCAAACGTATCAAAGCCCAGATACGCAATCTGATTCTCCACACAATACTCCTCAAGCCTAAGTCCCCTGCGCGCAAAAAGCACATCCGCTTCGCGCGCAGCAGGGAGGTCAGATACCCCATCCCCGATAAATACAATCAGCGGGATCGTCCCATCGTCCGCCTCGAGATGCGCCTGTTCCCGCGCTTCAGTTATCGAAAGAGCTTTATCGTGGCCGAGCTCCGTGTCATGTCGCCAGATCGGTTTCCACTTCCCGCCATCGGCACTGATCTCCGCCTCGTTCGCCACGATATCGATGTGGCTCGCCTGCTCCTCGCCGAGGAACTCATCCAGCACCCTCCGCAAGATGGGCTTCAAGCCGGCGGAGATGACGTTGAAGGGGATGGAGTGCGCGATGCAGTATTCGTGGAAGGAGCGGAAGTCCGGGTCGATCTCGAGGGTTTCTTTCATCACGCTGAAGCCATCGTCGAAGGGGACGTTGAGGGATCCCCACATTTCTTCCGAGACTTCGCGGAACGAACGTTCGCCGGTTTTGATCTGCTCGTCGAGGATGTTGCGGTGGGTTGGCCCGCAGCCGTGGGCGTCGAAGAGGATGTGGCCGGTGTCTTGCATGAAGATCGTGCCGTCGAAGTCTGGAAGATGAGTGTTAGAGATGGCATTTGAATGAGGGATGAGTGAAGAACTCGTCTAGACTATAGAGCAGTATAGGATTCAAGTGGGAGCGTTGAGATGAAGGCGAAAGATAAGATTTGGCGGGGGGGGGGGGTCTATAGATCAACAAAAGAACGTACCTGAGAAACAGATGATCTTCCGCTTGGTATTCGCCATATCCTTATTCTGATTCAAAACTAAGCTCGGTCTCAGAACAGCCAGATCTTTGCTCTGAGGCGTCGCGGGGGGCGTGATAGCAGCAGGCATATTTGCAATGTCTATCTCGCTGGATGGCAAGAACACTTTTGATTTATCAAGTAAGCAGAGGAAAGGCGGAGAAGACAAGCGGAAAGCTTGCGAATAGATGGGTAAAGTGGAGAGTCAGATAAACCACTGCAATCGAGATGATGAGAGACGATGTTGGGGAAAGAAAAAGAGAATTGTGGATTAGAGGGGGAAAGAGACTTCTTATCCTCCTCGCACACACTTACTCGATCGAATGCTTGGCTAGACATCTATCTTACGGCATTCACTTGAGAACGTGCGCAGCCAGTGGACAGACAGTAAGTGGCAGGGGCGTTGCCTTGCCTTGCCATCGAGATTTCTCACGATGATAACGAAACTGTGCCTACGGTAAGGCAGTACAAAAACGTCTTTTCCTGCTAGACTAGCCCGTCTGCATGAGGTACGGATGCGAGCCAGGCCACTTGGCTCGCCTCACATTCGGCACCGAATTCGTTCCACGGCCATCGAGAACGACCAGATGGTGATTATTGACTGTCGATCGTATCCAAATTCGAATCGCTGATTGGGCATTCCGAGCCTTTTACTCGTGTCCTAGTTGGTGGAGAGTATGTTGGGAGGAAAGACTATGACTACATCTTGCCTAGAGGGTTGTCCAGACATGTGTTCCTCGCTTGTAGTGGGGCAGACCAGCGATGAAGTGTGGAGGGGCAGTGCAGTGCAACCACGACAAGAGAGAAATACAAAGAAAAGCAAAGAAAAGGGGGGGAACAGCAGAAAGGGGGAAAATCATAAAATGCATTATTCGTTCAAAGTGACATGACAGAGTAGTAGAAGCTGAATGCAGAATTGATCTGTCAATGCTGATTGCAACATCATGAAAGAAGCTTGAAGACGATGGAAAAAAGACTCGTGATGATGTCACTTGCCAAGCATCATGTTCAACTCCACTCTACCTCCCCGTAAACAATTGTCCTGTCCCGTCAAATCCTTTCACGGCATGCAGGCACGGGTAAAGGCTCACGATAGTGGCAGTACTAGCTGCCGAGTCAGGGCGTTTCCTCAACATCGAAATCGAGGGGTGATCGGTAGGAGCGCGTCAGTTTGTCGGTGTGGGATATTCCCTTCCCATGCCTTCGCATGAAACTTTCGTGGGGGACGTCAGCAAAGGCGTCACATTGCATCTGAAATCTGTTATCTCTGATCGCTGAGCCGCTGGTAACGAATATCTCAGGGTTGTTTGAGAAGTGCGGGAAACTGGTCGTTGGTATTGGTGATGTCAGTGTGCATTTTGAGGCTTTTTTCTCACTCCGGAGCTTTTGCTCAATTCGAGCACAAACGTCGGGGAGCCGCTTGATCTGGACATCAGAACCACTTTTGCATTCTGGCATTGCGATTGGATGAATGGAATGCTCTCGATTGTTCCCCATTTTTGAATAACCTAAAGCAACATCATGTGAATCCCACCCTTCCTGTACGCCACATTATTCTATCGTTGGGTATTATGCTGCTGCCACCTTTGCCGAGTATTTCGTAGCCGCCTTGTCGAACAACGATGACTTTTCTTCGAGGTCTTGAAGGAAGTGGTGGTTAGGAGCGGAGGTTTGAAGGTCACTGGAATAATTTGTTAGCAACGACTTTCCGAAAGATATTGACACCACGTACGCCTTCAGTTGCTTCGTATCCTTGCCAGCAATTATTTCGAGGACAATACTATTGGCAATTGCCTCTGTATCCTTTGGGTCCTTCGCCAAAGCTTGCTTCAAAGCTGCCTCTGCCTCTTCTAACCGTCCAAGGTGTATTTCCGCAACAGCCTGTGATACCAGACTTTGGTTCGCAGATGTCGATGGAGCCTGTGCGAGTTCCTCAAATACGTAGAACGCTTGTTGGTATTTCTCTCCGCCCTGATTCTGTCAATGAATGCCCATTGATAGGATGTCTATCCAAACTCACCACCCGTAATCCGACCCAGGACTCTGCAAGATTGACAAGTAGACTATCCTGAGCCCATCTCCTCGCTGCTGCGACTTCTTTAATAGCCAAATCGGTACGATTTTGTTCCAGGTGGATTTGGACAATTAGGGCAACGGCCTCGACTGGAATTCCTTGTCAGCGCAACTCCTAGTGCCTAACACAGACCAACTTACGATTTCCCTGGTGTTGGGAAAGTAGCGCTAAAGCCTCTTCACTCTTTCCTGCAGCCTGCAGAACAGTTCCAGCAAGAACCTGGACTGTGGCATTATCTCCAGCCTCGCCAGCCAGCTTCTCCGCCGTCTTCACAGCCTTGCTCTCATTGCCAGCCTTGAGATCGGCCAGCGCTCCTACGGCAACTAATTCGACTTCCTGCTCGCCTTGTACATCTGCGACGACATCCTCAGCCTGTCCGAGGGCGATTTGGGCGCGAAGGGAGATGATGCGGGCGGGGAGCTTGTTCTCGGCGGAGAGGCCAGCGGTGTCGAAATCGATGGCTTCCTGGAATTGACCTTGGTGGAAGAAGTTGTGCAAGTTGAGCAACTCGCCTTCTGCGGAGAATGGATCCATGTTGAGGTATGTGATGTAAGTTGCTGTTGATTCTTGAGGGTATTCGCAGATACGTGTTTGAAGTAGGCCAAGCGGCTCTTGCCGTTGGGTGGAATTTAGCGTGGACCGGGGTGGATGGAAGCGAGCTGGGGACATTCTGAACTCATCCACATCTTGTCTGCTTCTCTTCCTTTTCACTACTTATCCAAACGTCGCTGCTCGTCCAAGGTCGTCTGTTCTTAATCGAATCAATGGATTGGTGTTACTAGCTTCCTGAACTTGGGTCTTTCCAACACGTCGCAGCTCTTCTTACATTCTTCTTCCTATCAATCCACAAATGTCGAATTTCTTGCAGTTCGAGATCCTTCCCACTCGACAAACAGAGATGAGCTGGTCGCTTCCAACCACGGGTACTCTTGAGCGCAGGACCGAGATGCGAAGATGATTGTGTGTGTTCGGGCAAAACTTCTGTATCTAGATCTGAGGGAATCTCGATCTCCGAGTCGTCAATCTTCAACTGTTCCCTCACTTCTTTCCAATATGCTCGAACCACTTCTTGACTTCTAGTCTCTTGAGGGCCGTGTTGAACCTCATGGTACAGATTGTCGTAGAAAAGTGTGTCCATCCATTTCCGGTACCTGCCCTCCTCTCCTTTCAAGCATCTCATCAGCGGCTCACCTTGGAAGAACTGACGATGTCTTTCGAGTTTGTCCTCCATGGCTTCCTGGAGATCTTCTTCTGATTCCGACTCGTTGTCGCTGTTTTTGTCCCTTTCGATTTCGTATTCGCTGCTATCGCTGCTCCACCTCGAGACCTCACCCTCGAAAATCTCTCCTGGTGTAAGTTGCTGCGTGGCCTGGTGGCTGAAATAACTGTCCGTCAACCTTAAGCCTATCCCCGAGACTCGCTGTTGACTTGGCCCTCCCGGCGAGTTCTGTTCTTTTTCGGCGTGTCTGTAGACCTTGTCTTGAAAATGCAACCCAAGTCCATGAAAATGGTGGTTTGAACCTGTGTGAGATTGAGCCTCTGATGCCATGTTGCCTTTGTTCAAGATTTCCAAAAACTCAAAGGCGAAAGATTTGGCCTGGATCTGTCAAAGGACAATGCCACAGTCTGGGGGGCTTCCTATTGTCAAATATTTCGCGTGGTTGTTGATGAGTGATCTCGCTTGACTCGACCAGTGTTATTCACGCCTATCAACACGAGCGAGTAAGACTGAGTGTCTGGACGAATTTTACAATCCATCTGAGGATTCACACTTCATTTGACCCCAACTTTAAAACTACTCGCTATGGGGTTCTGCGCCTCGGTGAACTTTTGGCAACTTGAAATTCAGAAATTTGCCTGTGGCCCATCGCGAAAGAAGAAACCCTGGGTAGCTTTACACATCCACAGTCAACATTAGGATGCCAAACAGGAGACTCAGCGATCAAGCAAAGGCAAGGCTCAGACATATATATCCTGAGCTGAGAGCTTTACCTGAGAAATGGGAGTTTTTGATCGATGATAAGGATGAAGTCCAGTACTATATCAACACCAAGGAAAGGAAGGTAAAGACACGCGACCATCCCAAACTCGGAAAGATGCCAGAGCCATGGGTATTCAAGGTGGTTGAAGAAGGAGAAGGCGGCTTCATCAGGCTCGCATACTACAACAAGAAGACAAAGAAAGATACACGCAAAGACCCTCGGTTCACCCCCAAAGCTCTTGAAAAAGTCCGGAGCAATGCAGAGAAGACAGACGGCCTGGAAATTTCAGCATCGCTCAGACGGTCAACAAGGGCGGAGCCCATCGAAATGATGAGACGTCAACCCATAGGAGACAAGAATATTCGGTCAAAGTACGAGATCATGCACGTTATCGACGACGGTGGCGGAGGCCTTGGTGCAATGAATGGAGGTGTATTCGTCGTCAGAATCAAAGGGCATACACGACTCAGTGTCGAAAAAAGGTTCGTGACCGCTGCAGTATTCAACTATCCTTGCACCGGCTAACTTTTCGAACGTTGATTAGATTCAAAGAGGATGGCTTAGACCTAGGTTACAAAGAGACGGAGATGCTTCATCGACTGAAGCATGGATCTCTATCGTTCTATACCGCCGGTTTCATTGATAAGAAGCTCAACATAGGATCCGTGTATGTTGAATTTTGCGATCGAGGATCTATGGAGGAGGTCTACGACAAATACAATCAACGCAACATCTGGGCTCGTGAGAATAACCAAGAGATGTTCCGCGTCCCCGAAGGATTTCTCTGGCACATTCTTATTGGCTTGGTCGACGCAATGGCATACCTCGCAAACGGCCGTAGCTATGTCTCCCCAGACGTCACTGACACCAAGCCAGCAGACCAATGGATACCCGTCGTACATCGGGACATCAAGCCCGACAACGTGTTGCTACGGTCAAGAGATACCTTAGGGAGTAGGAAGTATCCTTACTGCGTCGTCAGTGACTTCGGACTAGCAACAGATGATGTACCCCCCGGCCATGAACTGGAAGATACATTACATACCGCAGGCTACCAGTGCGGAACATGTACTTTCTACGCCCCAGAGCTATGCTGGAAACCATACCCAATGCCAAACAAGCCCGAACAAAGTCGCAAATTTCCTCCCGGCCAAAGACACACCAATAAATCCGATCTCTGGGCCGTCGGCGCATGTGTCTACAACCTAGCCATTGCCGAAGCACCATCTACGCGTGGAGGACTAGGCGGTTCAAATCCCTACTCGCATTTCAAATCCCCCCCACCAAAGGGTGTCGAGGTGAATGTCTGGATCAAGGGACAGGCAGCGCACGTCAAAGAGCTCGATATAGGCGACGACTTGGGCTACAGTGCAGAACTCCGCAAGGCTATCATACTTACCACAGAGTGGGACCCAGCTAGGAGACCACAGTCGGCTGAATTGGTACAGATGCTCAAAAGGATGGTTAGGGCTTCTGGACATCATGTGATGGCCCCGGAGCAGCTACCCGAGTGGGCATTCCGGGTCCATGATTATCACAGCGAGAAGCCTCGGCCTGCCGAGTAAGGCTTGAGTGAATGGGGAAGGACGAGAAGAGGACTCGATTGAGGTGAGCCAGTGTCAAGATAGAAGATTGTATTCGGAATTCTCTTTTCCTCGAACCGTACAGGAATGGTTTTAGTTGGAATGCATAAGGCAGTACAATTGTTACGTTGTTATGGAGGTGGGGAGCACGGTCTTTCTGTACTAGTGAGTGATGAAAGTAAGGCCGAGTGGTATTCAAAGTTCAACCAACGTGCCTTTCTCGTCTGTCTTGTCGATCTGGTGTCTCGCTTTACGTTTTCCACGCATCTCTCTTTCTTTCCCATTTTATTTTTCCATAATTTTCCGAGGCTAGCCAAATTCGCCTTCGGTAAAGCGATGACTACTACTCAGGTAGGTAGGCGGTTAGCCTTCGCTCTCTTGATTCCCCAAGTATATTCATGAATGAAAGCCTATTTAAGGTCTCTTAGTCATTTCAGAATATTGACTTTAAGAAAAAGCCGAGCTCAGGTTTAAGCAAGCCTTCATTTTGATCTTTTAAGTTAAATTATAAATGGGGTAGTAAAATAACTCGATTTGCCGGAGACGAATTTGGCTAGCCTCGTCCCGTAATGTTTGGTGATTCACGAGAACGCATGGATTCTACCAATGTGATTGTTTTCGGGTCCTTCTTCTTCAAGTCATTATTGGTTCTGCATGCGATTCGATGTCGGAGAGTTGTCGTGGAACATTTCTACCGTTAGAGCTGTATTGCAAGGCAAACTGCGCAGTTCAAGGCGACAGCAGCTAGAATTCAGGCAAGATCGTTCTGGTGCGACGAAATCATAAACTGGAGCAGCATTTTTCTTTAATTTTGAAATATCCAGGTAGCTACATATTTTGTTTTTTATGTTCCCCCAAACAAAGATACAATGCAAAAACCCATCATCGAGATCGCCCCTCGATTCAAACTAGACCCTGGCGCTGATCAACCTAGACCTTCCAGGTAGACCCGAAAGGAGTCAACTTGATGCTATTAAAAGCCGCTTTGCCACCAACTGCTTCGATCTTGATATCCGTCGACTCTTGATAGCGGGGAAAGACAGTCGCAGTCATAGCGGTTCCATCCCCAGCGAAGATCTCCACACTTGAGCGATCTATCAAGATATCGAGACTCAGGACATTGTTCTTCGGCGTCGCGATGACAGCACTCCACGTCCCAGCCTGTCCATACCCAGCATTGGTCGTATCCAAACTCAGAGTCTTGCTCCCGAAATCGTACTTGAGAACCACAGCCTCCGCATTCGAAGAGTACAAGAAAGTCGTGAAAGCTGGTGCATTCGAAGCTTTCAGATCGACCTCCAACTGCAATCTCGCCGTATTCGTCGATCCGACTTTGATCGTTCCATGCACGTCCTTCTTCCCCAAGCTCGTCACAGGTCCAGAAGCCAGACTTGCAATCTCAGCAATCGGTTTACTTCCCAATCCACCATCCTCCCTCAAGAACAACTCCCTGGTGATGGACTGCGCGCCCGCCCATCCGTTAACACGACTCGGCCACTTTGATGTCGGCCAGTTCCCCATCCACGTAATGGCCAGATTCCGTCCCGCCTCATCAACATACCACTGCATGGCATAGCTATCCGGGCCCGCATCCAACAACCCGATCTTCTCAGAAACGAATTTCGCCCCATCGTACGTGCCTACTTCGTAGTACCCGAGAGAATTACCACCGTAGAAAAGAACCCATTTGTCGTCAATGGGGAGTAGGTTCGGACATTCCCAGATGTTGCCCGTAGAACCATCTCCTTCCGCAGCCACACCCACATATTCCCAGGACAGCAAAGAAGCGTCTTTAGCGACGAACAACTGTACACGTCCTTTCGAACCTTCGCCAGACCCAATCACCATCTTCCAGCTGTTGTCATTCTTGTCCCAGAAGACCTTGGGATCGCGGAACGCGTTTGAAGACCCTGATGGTGGTGGGCCTGCGATGATGGGGTTCTTGGGCGAGTACAAGAACGTGGTGCCGTCTGTGGTTGTCACTGATGCCACAGTTTCTGGTACAGCGCCGGGATGTTGTTCGATGTTCGTGAAGTCTGTGAAGATAATGTGTAGGGCACCAGTTGAGTTGTCGACCACTGCTGACCCGGTGAAGCGACCACTGTTGTCGAGAGCGTTGGTGGTGGGTGGAGGGTAGAGAGCTACTGGGAGTTCACGCCAGTGCACAGCATCGGGACTGTCTACGTGGGCCCAGTGCATAGGGCCCCAGAAAGGGGCATCGGGGTTAAATTCTAAACACGAAATGTCAGCACTTACTCAATCCTATATAGTCTTAGACTTCACCTACGACTAAAAAGCTGGTGTCGACCCTTCCACTCCGCGAGTCCAGCAGGATCATTGATCCAGCCCTGATACGGCGTATAATGGAACTGCGGCCGAATAGGATCAAGCGCATACAACTTTTCAACCGAAATGCCGCTCGAACCATGCGCAGGTTGATTCGCCTGTCCCAAGACATTGAAATGCAACCCCTTATCACCAAGGGCATCACACCCCGTCCTCACATCATCGAGATTGATATGTCCCCACGAAGTAGCCGTGCTCTTATCCACCACGGTCAGATAAACATCCTGTCCCGCATACGCGCTCGTATCCCACACAATCCTGATCATGGCCTCATCGTTCGTTCCAGTCTGCTTGAACAACACTTTCCCATCCTTCGCCGTCGCTAATCCCACGTACAAACTCTCCGGATCCCAGCCCCCGCCCACGAGAAAAGACATCACGGAGCTGGCCTTGAAGGTACTGGAATGCAATTCTCCCACTGCTGCTTCGCCGTCTTGACTTATGCCCCAGAGGAAGCTGTTGCCGACTTTGTTGAAGGGACCGCCCCAGTAAGTGGTCTCCGAGCTGGCTGACGAGGATCCGAAGGCGGTACCACTTACGACAGTCCAGTTTGCCAGACCCCCATTCTCGAAACTGGGGTTAAGGGGCCCGGTGTAGTGGGATTTGTGGCAGTCGGCGGTGCGGGGGATGATGGAGGCGAGAGTTGGTGTGGCCAGGAGATTGAGGTAGAGGAGGAGGATTGTGGTGAGCGAGTGGCCGGGTGTGATTGTCTTCATTTTGGCAGTGTGTTGACGAGAGACTACACTTCGAAAGAAATGATGAATGAGGATGAGGGTGGAGGTTGAAGATGAAGATGTGTTTCAGGACGGACAGTCAAGGGTCTTTATATACACTGTTCAAGGAAGATCGTCGGGTCCACTAGTTCGAATTATCGCCATGTCGTCCTTATTCTTACAAATTAGGACTCAACTCACTCCGGACGACATTCAGTCAAGAGAAAAACGATCGGTATCGTCGTCGACATCCTCCGAGAAGCGAGGATGTGGCAAACAAACTCCTCCTCCTGTCACATCTTCCCCCCCCTCTAACCCCTCATTATCTAAATGCGGAGTCTCCACAAACTCTACTACACCCCTCCCATCCATCTCCAAACTCCACATCTCCAGATATCTGCAAACCATTCAATTCCAGTTGTCGGGTGTGACAGGTGAAAGCCAGGATCAGATCGGATCATCGGAGTTGTGGCTTCCTTAACCACCTTCTAGAAGAAGTTAAAGAAAAGACGGCACAGCTGCAAAGATGGGCTGTCTGGAAAACAAAAACCCAATCGCGATCATCCATCCATTCCGAGATCCCTTTTTTGAGGGGAAATAAACATCTGTGCCTGGCGATGAGGGGATTCATGGAGAGGGCTGACAGACTAGCAGACGCTAGCGGACATCGGAGTGCCACAGCGACAAGCGAGACGCGAGTAAGCATCCTAGCAAACTACTATCCCACCCCCCCCCCCCCCGGCTTGAATGTTAAATGTGAACTTTTGCGGGCTACAGACCTCGTTTTCAAATCCTGAATGGTCAGAGGCCCTAGATAAAGCCTGGAGCACGAGCCAGAAATAGGTCTGTTGTAAACGCAAGGGTGGCTTTAGAAGATTCGAGAGACACCTGAGCCCTGCTCGAGGCTGAAAATCCACTGAATTATTGGATAAACACCTCCAGCAGCTACCCACACGAGGTCCAGTTTTCTTCACATTTAACATTCAAGCCGGGGGGGAATAGTAAGGACTGTTTGTGGCGCGGAGTTTGGGGCGGCAGTCCCGTTATAGTTGTGCTGATGTCGACTTTTTGTCTTTTGTGTTATTAATCCGGTTGAGGTTGGTGCTTTGATGCCTTCTTGAGAAGGTTGGTGATCGATTGGAGTTGGAAAAGTATTTGTTTCCTTTGGTAGCTTCTGAGACCTGCAAATGCTCTTTCTCTTCCAACAACCAGTCAACTGAAACAATACTAGCAAGGTGCTAGAAAAGCTTGAAAAATAAGTTCATTAATCGGCTATACGTTCTAATGTTCTAGAATAATACCAAGTAAAGCTTCAATCTAAACGTTCACAACAAGGTTCTGAGGAACTCGACGTATCACGGACATCGGAAGTCTCGCTACGACAAGCGAGATGGGATTTCGAAAGAACCTCGAGGAGGCCCCAACCAAAACCTTGCCTATCGAACCTGTCAGACCACACAACCACACACCTGCAGTAAAGCGCTCCACCACCCCGCTGCCCTCTCTCCGCGACCAAGCAAACCCCCCATGGAGGTTCATAGCAAGGGTCACTGCCAGACGGGTGAATTATTCGAAAAGCTAAATATTAGTTCACCCGAGAAGAAACGCCGGGATCCACACCTCCAAGGCGCCAAAAGACCTCTTCGCCAAGATATCACGACTGGGAACGCTGGGAAGAGATGCTCCCCTCCACAATTATCGAGGGAATTTTATGGAGTCCGACTTTCTCCCACCTGTTCTGCTGGGGCATGGGGAATTGAACCTTCTCCGCAGATGTGTAGTCGGTCCGAAAGAACACGGCTTTGCGGGATGAGGAGTCCCCAGGCAGGTGACTGACTGACTGGTGGCTGATTGATATTTGAACCTGGAGACGAGTTGCGGGCTGATTGAAATATATAAAGGTGTTGGATTCCCCCAAGGTAAATGTTTCTGTATCCTCGACCAAGAGTTCATCAAACAGTTCTTGAATCTACCATCGACGACCATTCCTCAAACCGCCAAACATGGGTCTCATGCTCAAAAAGCCGGAGGGAACTCCAGGGCGCTCATGGCCTGCTATTATGATCGGTCTCTTTGTAGCCTTTGGTGGAGTGTTGTTTGGGTAAGTCAAGTCACCATCAGCACCTACATATTCATCCATCAATCAACATCAGACCTAACAGTCCCGACTCTCAGATACGACACTGGAACCATTGGAGGCATCCTAGCTATGCCATACTGGCAGCGAGAATTCTCTACCGGCTACATTGATAGTACTGGAAATCCCAACATTTCAGCCTCCGAGTCGGCTCTCATCGTCTCTATCCTGTCTGCTGGGACATTCTTCGGAGCTCTTGCTGCTGCTCCTATCGCTGATGCTATCGGCCGTCGCTGGGGCTTGATCTTCTCGACTGCTGTCGTCTTCAACTTGGGCGTTATTCTGCAGACAGCTGCTACCGAGTCCCCAATGTTCATCGCTGGTCGTTTCTTTGCTGGCCTGGGTGTTGGTTTGATCTCTGCTATGAGTAAGTCCAGACATCGTCCAACCACACCTAACTTTCTAACCTAAACCCCGTAGTCCCATTGTACCAATCTGAGACTGCACCAAAGTGGATTCGAGGTGTTATCGTTGGTTCATATCAACTTGCCATTACTATCGGTCTTCTGCTAGCTTCGATCGTCAACAATGCTACCCAGCACCGAAACGACACTGGATGTGAGTACTTCCCGAGTCCCTTGTCTAACAAGCCTGGGTTTTCCTCAGGGATTCAATGCTAATTATCATCCAGCCTACCGCATTCCAATCGGTGTTCAATTCGCATGGTCCCTCTTCCTCGTCGCGGGAATGTTGGTCCTCCCAGAAACACCTCGCTTTATGATCAAGCAAGGCAACCTCGAAGGCGCTACCAAAGCGCTCGCCAAGATCAGAAGACTTCCTGCCGACGACCCAGCCGTCATCGACGAACTTGCCGAAGTCCAGGCAAACCACGAGTACGAGTTGAGTCTTGGAAAGTCAACATACCTAGACTGCTTCAAGGGCAATCTCCTCAAGCGTCTTCTCACAGGATGTGCTCTTCAAGGCCTGCAGCAATTGACTGGAATTAACTTTATCTTCTACGTAAGTTGCCTAATCACTACGGTACTTACAAACCTCATCAAGCCAACTAATACCACAATAGTACGGAACCCAGTTCTTCAAGAACTCCGGCTTCACCAACTCCTTCGTCATCAGTCTAATCACAAACTGCGTCAACACAGCCTCCACATTCCCAGGTCTCTACGCCATTGAGAAATGGGGTCGACGACCAGTCCTCTTCTGGGGCGCCATCGGAATGTGCATCTCTCAATTCATCGTCGCCATTCTCGGAACGACTACCACCGGCCAAGACGCAGCTGGGAACATCATCGTTCACAACGACCCAGCCCAGAAAGCAGCCATTGCGTTCATCTGCATCTACATTTTCTTCTTTGCATCCACCTGGGGACCTGTTGCTTGGTAAGTTACAATATCCTCCCTCCTCCCTCCACTTCAAACATCCCTTCAATCGAGTAAGAATCTAATGAGTATTTCTCCACAGGGTCGTCACAGGCGAGATCTTCCCCCTCAAAGTCCGCGCCAAGTCCCTCTCGATGACGACCGCGACGAACTGGCTCCTCAACTGGGCCATCGCCTACTCAACCCCCTACCTCGTCAACTGGGGCCCCGGAAACGCCAACCTCCAATCCAAGATCTTCTTCATCTGGGGCGGATGCTGTCTCGTGTGCATCATCTTCGTGTATTTCATGATCTATGAGACGAAGGGCCTTACCCTCGAACAGGTCGATGAATTGTATGGAGAGGTTAGCGTGGCGAGAAATTCGATTGGATGGGTTCCTACGGTTACGTTTAGGGAGATCCAGGACGGGAAGGGGCATGAGAAGGTTGAGCATGAGGAGGCCGCGAAGGTGTAGACTTGTTGGTTAAACGACCGTGCTTGACTTAGAAGATGGAGTTACGATGTGAGATTGTGGGGCGGAGTGACAACATTGAGGCAGCGATAGAAGGTTCTTTCTCTGGACAAATGAAGCTTAAAATTTCATTCTGGAATCAAACACATCAGTTCGAACATCGCCCTTGAGTTGCTTGAGTCATGGAGCATTTGTGACAGTGATTACTTTTCTTCTGTACAATTCCTTGTAGTTTCGCATCAAGGCTCAGCCTTAACATGCTGAGACAGGATCCCTCCCATCATTACCAACGAAGTACTATTAACCACCGCCTCACCACCTTCAAACATCCTCTTCGCAGCCCGAAAACACGACACCACAGCTGGCGATATCGTATGCCTGAGACACGGCGCCTGGGCACCTTTATACGCAGCCATCGTCGTAATGAAAAGACTGCTTCTTGTCAGAAAACCAAACTAGCCATAGTTATGGAACGAGGGAAGAAATCCTTCGTCTCACCTAGCATAAAAATTCCACGGCGTATGCGGACAAGACTTGATCGTGTCCGCTATACTCGAGACAAGCCCAACATAAGCGTCAAAGAAACGCGAACAATCTACAAGTGAAGTATCAGGCGCAGCATCCAGGTACAAAATACTGTACACCGCAGGCCAGTACGTAGAAATCAGACACTGATAAAACTGCATCTCCAGAAACCTCGTCACGGCAGCTTGACTCGAAGAACTCCCAGTCCCAGTTCCCGTTCCCGCAAAAGTCGGCGACGCACCCGCCGCAAAGGCCAAATTTCTCGGCCGGATGAATTTCAGACTGGTGGGTAGATGCTCGTACCACTTGTCGAGCTGATTCGCGAGTTCGTTGGCGATGATCGGTGCGTAGACTTCTTTGTTGTTGAAGAGGACCACTGAGGCGAAACACCGCCGCATCATGCGACACATGGAGATCGCTGCTAGGAAGTAGGCTTTGGTGTCGTTTGATGTAAGTGCTGATGAGTCCAGAGGTCGACTTTGTTCGATTATGTACCGCTGGGTTGAATGGAATGGCTCCCAGGACATGTGGATGCCCGGGAGGAGAATCCGATCGTCGAATTTCCAGATATTACTCTCGGGCATGTCCATGTGGTAGCCAAGCTCACTAAAGAAGAGAGGGAAATTAGTGTTCTAGCCGGGAATGTAGAGGGGGAGGGGGTGCTGACGTTTCGATGAGGAGGATAGACCAGAATATCCGCCTGAGAAGTTCTATGGCATTATTGTCGTCATCGTAGAAATGGCTGCAACTTTTGTCAGAGACTGTTGGTGGCGGAAAGGAGGTGAGCAGACCATTTGAACAAAGCTTGGGCTTTGCAAGACGCCATTAAAATGTAGTCGTGCGCCTGACATGGCTTCCCAATACAATTGTAGTACACCGCCAGTAGAAGAAGACATTGAGTACTCCTCAGACTGAATTCCAAATTGACACAAGGAAGTATTGAGAGAGCCTTTCCGATATATCCTGCATCTGGGCGGGTGGAATAAGCTGTCGCGAGCGATGAACATCGACACACGGAACCGATTGCTGCAACAATGAGAACTAGACATAAATCCGTGCTGGGATCTACGTCATTTCCCATCTTTTCGAGATACAAGCCGAAGAAATCTTGGTGCAGGACCGGATACCAGTGTTGCATCTTGTCATAAAAATACCCGAAAGCGCTGGAGACGCGGTAAGTAAAACGTATTTCCCAGATTCACATGTATAAGATTTCTCACCTAACGGCATCTTCATACTGAAGGTTCAATTCGCCAGAGAAAGAAGGAGGAGTCAACGAGGACAGATCCGTCCTCTCCGAAACCACCATTCGAGCAGCTAACTTGGGATCCAGTCCCAGCAAACACATCGTTGAAGGCGTCTGGATCGTCATAAACGGGAACTCCATCCTCCAAGTCCTGCTGATGATAGATTCATCCATCGGATATTGATCATTTCCAATGGCATTATAGCCAGTGGAGTTCCCCATGATCACATAATTTGGGTCGAGACGCTCAAGACTCTGCATTGAAACTAGGGTGAAGACATCTTCAAGTCGTGTTTTAATCGCTTGCATATCCATTTCGTTCCTGGAAGCATATTAACATTTTGACTGGCTTGGGATTGAGAGTTTGAGTTTGGATATTTACTTTGACGGAGTCGGAGCTATCGGATCTCGATACTTGCATATTATATCGTGATCCTCGCAAAACGAACAGCTGGGTTTGCGGCCATCGCATTTCGTTCGTCGAGAGCGACACATCTCGCATGCTAGAGTCGCTCGTGGTCGAGCTCTTGGAGTACTCATGTTGACAGACAATTTGGAGGGTAGTCTTGCGTTGGAAAGATGGCAATGTGTAGTGGTCTTGAGGCAATTTGAATGATGCAGAGGGATGCGGGGGGCCAACCCAGGATCACGGTAAACTTTCGATGTCCCCCATCCATGAGTGGGTGGCTTATTGTGGGGAAGCCCCTGTGTAAATGCCTCTCGCTCTCCAGCCCAGGGGCTGGACTTTAGCGAGCCGCTCGCCTCCTGACATAGTGGAACCCCGCACCTTCACCAAGCCAATAAATCACAAGACACATTTCCCGTGTTGAGAAGATAATCAAGGGCCATGAAGAAGCAGGCATCTCAGACCTCCAACCCCCCCCCCCCCCCCCCCCCACAAAAAAGGACAAATTTGAAAGAGAGGATGCTGCCAAACGCTCAGAGTGCATCCGTTCAAACCGAGTTCACATGTTTTCCAAGGCCTTATCGCTTCAAAAACAACGAGTCGGTTAAACCCCCTTTTGAACCGAGAGTAAACACAGCGCGGTATTGTCTTCCAACACAATCATTCTTTTAGTCAGTTCCGACGAGTTTGTATAAGATACAAGTCAAGAACTTGTTCAGATACGAGCTCATGATATCTTCAAATATACGATATAGTCATCTATCAGCTATGGAGGCGTATATACATTCTATCAATTCTAAGTCCCCATGTCCCTCCTCTATGTCTCTTAAACCATCCAATTCACATTACTTACAGTCTAAAGAAAACCCCCACCCTTCTCCATTCTTCGGTTCACAACCGTTTCAAAGACTACTCATATCATACGCACTCCTCTTCCTAATCTGTTTCCCAAACTTGAACAGAACCCAAGGAACCGGCATCAACCCCACCGCGATGAATCCCAACAAACTCGTCGCCCAATCGATCCCAAGATTCCTGTACATCTGTAGCGTGAAAAGCGGGAAAACACCACCAAGTGTGTACCGCAAGAGTCCATTCGCCGCAACCGCAGAAGCACCGTTCAGAGCTTGGTAGGCGTCGATGAGGTAAGTCGCAGCTGCGATAAAAATGCTGAGATTGCCCCATGCGAAGGGGATGGCTGCGACGACGGGACTAGCCCATGAGACGTCAGATCGAGCCGTCCACGCAAACCACTATGAGACCAATCAGTTCCACTCTTTCAAACATATATCTTTTCGAAACTTTGGAAAGCAAAAGTAAGGCAAGAAAGAGCACACTAAGTAGGGGGTGGAACTTACAAACAAACCAATTGGCAACCCAACACTTCCAATCATCGCAGGATACAATCTATACTCCGGAGGCACACCTCCATTTCCGCCATTCTGCTTCGCCTCCCTAACTTTCGGTTGATACAGCCAAAAATCACACGCAATCACAGTCGGTACAGCCAAAACACTACCAACACCAATAGCCAAGAACACCAATCCAGCCTGCTCAGTCGTGAACCCATATACGCCCTTAAATACATACGGGAACGCAGCAAAAAAGGCGAACAGTACCGAGAAGTTAAAAGATACATAGAGCGAGAGAAAAGCAACGATGGGCTCTGTGATCAGCATATTGAGAGGTCTGATGAGCGTCACGGTGACGAGAAAGCGGATTTTGGAGGACCGGTTAGGAAATGGCGATGGTGGCGGAGGGAGATTGAGGCGCTTTGCGCGGCGGGTGAGGATTGTGCTTTTGTGTGTTTCGCGGGCAAATGTGGTGAGGATGAAGGCGAAGATCGCAAAGAAGATTAATGTCCATTGTGTCCAGCGCCAGCCTTTGCGAACTGTTACGAAGGCGCCTATCACGGGTCTGTTTGGTTTAATTAGTCACTGATTGTCATAAAGAATGGAGGGTTGGTGAAGTGGTGATGGAGCATCTAATGTTGCAAACGATACATATGAAAAAGAACTCCTACCCTAAAGCTGGTCCTAAGAAAGGACTCAAGATATACAACGCAGATGGTATGGCTCTGTGTTCCGGTCTGTTCACATCGGCTATACTTCCAGCCCCAATCGCCAGGGCGGGAGAGAAAGCCAATCCAGAGAAAAAGCGTAAGATACACAATGTCTGAATGTTCTGCGAGAAACCCGCGCCCATGGTGAAGAGTGCTCCGAGAGGTGCTGATGACAAATAAACTATATGTCGGCCATAGGTTTCGGAGAGAGGTGCCGCTAGGATAGGCCCAAATCCTAACGCGAGTACGTATACTGTTAGAGGAAGGAGAGCGACTGTTGAAGAGACATTCCACTTCTCCATGATGGTTGGGACTGCGGGTGTATATATTGAGGAACCAAGAGTTCTGGTGGAATGTTAGATCTAAATGAGCCCTTGATGATTGGATTCAATGGAAGACTTACGCAGCAAATGATATGACAGCTGGTGGTACAACGTGAAAGTTTCTCTTCCATTGTGGCCAGTTCATAGGGTTTTCAGGGTCGTCAGGTCCATCCCAATCCAAGACGGCGGGTGGAGCCTGCTCCTCCTTTCCTTTTTCAAGATCGACATTTGGTCTATTCACAGGATCAATGTTATCCTCTTTCTCCAGATCCTTATCTCTATCGTGTCCAGTTGTGTAGAGAGTGGCTGTCGAGGACGATTGTGTTGAGTCTGCCATTTTGAGAAAACGTCGATAATGCTTCTTGATAACTTCGACTCCGGGGGGCATGGCAACTTATATGTAATCGAAGCAGAGCAAAACTTGTAACGCTAGTATGTCAAGGCGGCATAAAAATTCAAATCTGGGGCCCACCTCCTTGCGACTACAGATATTGCTTTGAGTCATCAAGGGTAAGTGTTGACATGAGCACGCCTTCTGTGTAATCATCTGCAGAATTACTCAAACATCGAAGTGAAGAGGGCAAAATGCTCATGTGATAGTAATCATATCCCGAGTGCCGTTGATGCGGTATGCAGGGTTTCGATAGGATCGAGTTACTGTTGCGAGCTGCAGCGAGTTTACGGCCGAAGTGTATCTGTTACCAATGCAGGGACAAATATTATGATGATACCTACAAACGAGAACAGAAGTTCATCAAGCAGGTAGATTGTAGTATTTCAACAAAGAAAGTTTGGCAGGACAGATTCAAGACTCCTGCGAGATTGACTTCGCAGGGAATAGGGAATAGCACTGGAATAACACTGGCTTCGAATTTGCCCCGCACCTCCTTCCAAGCTCGAAGCCACCAAGCAACATATTATCCAAGAGTCGTCCTCCTCGCCAATCACGGCATCTTGACCAAGACGCCTCCAAGCCGCATCCGTGATAACTCATCTTGAGATTACTGATCATCGATTTACGCTCGGTTCCGCAGCAATTCCGCACGCGACCCTTGTTCAGGAATAGTTCTCAGTTGAGGATCGAATCCCGTTGTCCCCCATCTATTGCGGCCCAACACTCCACAGCAATTTATTGAGTGGGTCAAGCTCCGAGTTTGAAGAAGAGGCTGAAAATGGATCGAGGTGGTGAGTAGTGATGATTGGGTGCTGACTGTGTTTAGTGAGCCACGAAGTAGCCGAGCTGCTTGCATGCCGCGGAAGGAAAACGATGACGAACGCATGGATTCGCGAATTTGGTATTTCAAAGCAACTCTCTACTTCCGTGCTTTGATACAAGTCAACTGTGTTTCAACTCACTCGCCCCTTTGTAACCAATCATTGCACATCCCTGTCACACACAATCGTCTCTATCACTTCATCAACGTTCTTCATCTTCCCTGTTCTGAGCTCTCTTAACTCCCGTTCGGATTTCATCACCTGGAGACTATTCTCTCTCGTTCGTCGCTCCCCATGAGAATTCCAGATTGTCTTCACCACAAAGCCCAAGTCAATGACAAATCCACTCCAAACAACTTGGTCCAAAACCCCTCTCGCCACCCCATGGACTTCGAGCATGCAATCCATATCCCACCAATAAGATCGCAAAGCAGAGTACGATCTCGCAAAACATATTCCCTATTTTCGTCTTCCATCTCTCTTTCCCTTCCGCTTCGCGATCTTCAGTCTTTACATGTTGTGCTCTGGTATCTTGATGTCCTAAATCTGAGTCAGTTACGTGATTCAGCGAGATCATGCATGGAGAATGCCATGACGTGCAACCCTAAATAGAGTACCATAGCTCGTTAAAATGCACGACACACCAGTCGCGAAACCAACAAGGCATAAAACGATGTCACAAGGATCGAAATGACCCATATTGATGGCTCTTCAATATACCGCTGCTCTTCGGCTTTCGTTTTTATGCGGTGGCTTTTAGCGTCGTCATTCACTAGGTTGAGGAGGTAATCCAATAAGTTTTAAATGTTGCAAGCCATTTTAATTTTGGTTCAGCGAGGTTAGTTTGGAGCTAGTGTTAAGATACACATGCTACTTTCGAGTCTACCTCATGTAGATGACGACAGAGATTTGAAGGCTCACTGGATACGGTGACAAGAAATTGCAGAGACGCAAAACATGCCAAGGCGTCGAGCAAGATTCTATAGATACTTGCCATGTAGTTCTTCAATTGTGTCGTGCATAGAGAAGACTGATCGGCCGAAATCCCGAGAATTTTGCTGCTATCCGTACTAGACCATCTCGCTTATTTCACAACATTATTTTCACAGCGCACACTCAGGAATTTCGACAGGAGAAATCAATAACACAATTCAATGTTTCCTCCTCCAAGACATCCTCTTCGCGCTCTTCTCCTCCTTTCCATTCGCGTGCCCATCCCGACTGGCCCTCACCACATCATCAGGTACAGCACCCGCCTGATGTCTCACACCTAACAATAGACTATACACACCCATCCCATCATAGCGACCCAGCAGCGCTTCCCACTCCGATCTATCCATTGCATACAAAGTCGGTCCGAACCCCAGGAACTTCCAACACAGCGCCTGCGCCCTCTCTACGCTATAATTCAGCAGCGTGATGCAGACCTCGTACAGCCAGGCTTTGCAGTGTGCGTTTGTCCATGTCCATTGTGGCGTGCTGGAGGCAACGATCCGTGTTGGTGATTGTGATGGGATTGGCTGTGGAGGTTGTGGAGGTTGTGTAGGTGGTGATTGTTGTAGCCTTCGGAATAGTTCTTGTGGTATGGCTTGATTTGACGACGCTGAGGCTGTATATGCTGGTGCTGACTGAGCCCTGGCTTCCTTCGCCAATGGAGCATGCATTGGTGATCTCATGCATGAGATGTGCCGTTTGAGAAACGAGTAGGGTGAATTTGCGCAGGCTAACATTTTGCAATGTGATTGTTAAACTCTTGAGATGAAAAGTTACAGAGTGGCCATTAAGCCAATCAGTCAGCCATCAGCTGAGCTACTTTCTCAACTGACTGACTTGTATGTAGCCTCACAGCTGAATGGACTGAACTGAAGAGCTGATCAGCTGCTTAAAAGCTGATTCCAAAAATAGACGTATATTAAAAATCTCTCCCAAGGTGTACCGCATTAAAAGCAACCATCAACTCTACTAGACCTCTTCTCTGCCAATTCTTCAAGCATTCGCCTTGCCATAGAGCAATTACCGTGCTCGCAGATGGTGCTCCAAAAGCCTCAGACGATATATCTTCGATATCAAAAGACGTAGTTGAGCGAGACATGATTTTGGTGATGATATTGATGGAATTAGAGAGTTAGTATGTGTGAGTGATAAGTCCGGGACGTTCCTGAAATATCCTGCCGGCCTTCACCGCCTAATTTTGGCCCATCGTGGGTGGTTTTTTCCGCTCCGGGGCATTTATTACCTCAAGCGAGGCATTAAACCATCATACTAACTTCTTACCACCTCACTCCAAAATCACTTATAAAAATTATGTTTAGCTTATCAGCCAGCTTATAAGCTGGCCCTCTTACGGCTGATTGGCTTACAGATATATTCGAGCTGATTGGCTGACGATTTTTACTCAACTGACTGAATGACTTAAAAGCCGGCTGACTTTTTGGCCACTCTGAAAAGTTAGCTTTGAGGTGGAGATGAGTGTGCGACTGAAAGATTATGTGAGGTTGTACATGTGCTATGACACAAGAGTCGAATTCCGTATCTACCAGTTAAATTGATTAGTGGGATATTGCGATTAACTGTGTGCGTAATAGAATGGATAGCTTCGAGTGTGGTGGAAATTTAGAAGGGATGATAAATGGGCAACGTCGATTCCGAAGTGAGCGACTAAATGGAGATAACTACAATACTAGACTTGACCTAGCGCACACATAACACTACATCTTAATAGTCTAAGTTCTACTTAAATCGAAATCACTTCCAATATGATATATTTTCTCCACTTTATTGGTTTCTCACCCGTCGTCTCATGAACCATTTTGAAATTTTCAGGCACCGCGCCCTCTAGACGCCTCGAAGTGACAGGAGAGCAAACAATTCCGCAATACGCAATCATGAACACCGTGTAGAAAATTTACAGAAGCAACCCAAGTGAAAATAAAATCTAGTGATTCATAGTTTCTACTAGCGGGCAATGGCACAATAGATTGACTGCGATTAAACTAACGAAACCCAAATTTAGATCCTAATCAGATTCCTCGATTCCACATCCCTCGAAACCATCATAATCTCCAAGCCAACACATTAACTCCCAGCAATAACCATCAACCCAAACTTCCCACTCTGCACCATCGCCAGCATCGCCAGACCCGTAAGCAGAACCTCGACCTCCCGTCCATCCATACCCGCCATGATCTCAAACCTCCCCAGCTCAGTCGTAGAGAAAACTTTATTCCGGAACCAAGCGACAACCTGTCCCATATCGCTCACCAGCTTGAAGTCCCCAGACATGATATCCTCTGCCTCCCAATGCATCTTCTGCCCAACGGCCTTTTCGTTCTCATACTCGTTGCTCGAAGCACCGGGAGACGTGTAGGTGTAGGATCGTGTGAATGTCTTCTCGCGGTAGAGGAGGATTGCTCGACTGTGGAGAAGGAGTTTGACGTTTGTGGTGAGGATGGAGAAAGATGATGATGCGATTGAGGATTGAGTGGTGGGAGTGGAGGTGAAGATCTCGAAGGCTAGGGGCAGACATTTGACAATGTAAATGCATGTCTTATCGTCCGAGTCGAGGACTGAGAGGGTATGGCCTTTGTAGTAGACGTGGAGAACTTGGACTGGAAGAACCATCTTGGTGTATCGGGGAATGAGGGAGCTGTAGATAGTAGATATATTTCACAGAAGATGTGAAATGCGATTGAGCTCTGTGAACTCCGAAGAGATGATTCTGGTGATAATGCTCATCATCTGGAGGATTCATCTGGCTCTTTATGTAGTTCGTGAACTCGTTCAGTCAAGTTCGGTTGTTTGTGGCATCCTCGTTTAGTGAGGAGGAAGTGCAGCATTGCATGGCAGCTTCTAAATCTTGACCGAACGAACGAGCGAATGAAGAGCGCTTCAATATAGACGAAAATTGCGATGGTGATATCCTGGAGGACATTTGTCTGGAACATGGTGTTTAAAGTAATCACACATTGTGATTCGCTGTCGTACGAATGCCCGAACGAGCAGACCAATGAGATGTGCAGCCACGACTAAACGAGGAGTCGGGCTGAGCAGGTCGATACCCTGGGCATTGCCCCCTCTCAGTCCGGGAACAAGAACATGGCATGAGACAGAATTATATTCTTGTTGGAAAAGTCCCATGCATATCGGCCTTCATTCAGCAAGCAGCTGAAACTGCTTCTCCCACATGACAAGTCGCCCATCGCTTTCATGGCAGTACCTGGCACACAACAGCCTTCCCCATCCCACTCTTTCGGAATGGAAGAGTACCAGAGCATCGGAACATCGTGCCTCTTCCATTATATCGCTGGATTTCAGTACGAATGTGTTTGTCCTGCCCTCTTCCAACTCTGTAACTTGGGTCATGAACTTAGCAACAACTTTCCCATCCCACATGCCTTCTTGGCACGGAGCCTGAGCCATCAACGAAATAGCTTCTCGTCTGATACGAGGACATCGACATTTGTATGCCGTTAGATAGAGGGAAGGTATGATACCTGAGTCCAGTGCGAAGACTGGAATGTTGTTGCCTTCAGCGGACTGGAGTTCGAGATATTGTCGAGCAAGCTGTATGACTTTGTCAAACAGATCGTTGAAATTGTCGCATATCATTTCTTTCGTTGTTTGGCAAGTCGAAAGTAAGAAATGTGCATAGAAATGTTGCAGCTCAAGTAGTATCAGTGAGGGCAGTTCCCCTCGTCGTGTTCCACGTGTAACCTTGAAGGCCTCAAGCGCGGAAGACCACACCGCCAAGTTGTCTCGTAATATCCCCAATTCAGAAAATAGTGAGGGATAATCTGCAAGATCAATCGATCTGATTGATGCATGATCCCATAGATATCGAAACAATGGATCGAGGGGAGCTTCTGGGGCTGATTGAGAAACGATTTCGAGAAGCTGGCCTCGAAACCGAAGCATCGCGCTGGAGAGTATATCCATATATCTCCTTGCTTCGAATATAGTTTCGAAGGAGGATGGGACATACAAGTGTTGATTCGCTGGTCCCGATGGCATGACATGTAGATGTGGGCTTCGTTGGCCAAACATGGTAGATTCGAAGTCCAATCTGGCAAATGCACCCGATAGCTGATCCACCAAGTCCTCTGATTTGGGCTTTAACATCAGAGTGCTCCTCTTCCCCAGAGTTGAAGGCCCTCGAGAGGTTAAAATCTTGAGCCCTGTTCCTAAGTGATTTAAAGCACTCATTTGCTTGCCCCAGAGCAGCTCAAGGCAAACAAAAAGTAAGCAGCACATCATTGCGATATCGTTTGCTCTCTCATCTCCTACTTCGTGAACCCCGTCGATCATCGTCCGGAGAAACCCGATGGCTTTGACATACTGCTTCAGCCCAGCCGATTGCCTCTTATCCAATCCATGGTAAAATGCGCTCCGTCGTGCAGCTTGCGTATCGCTTTGATCGCGATGCACGATTCCAACTGCAATTGCTGCATGCAAAATTGCTGGCTCTTGCTGGCTTATCTGGAGAACCAATTGCTCCCAGAGACTTGATCGGAATACGCCCTGAATCTCAACGACGGTTTTTGCGAGGAAGAAAGCAAAACCACTCGCTTCATCGACGGTGAGATTGAGGGCTGTTGTTGGTGTGTGAATCAAAGAACATGCATTGTCGTTGAAATGTAGCATTGTCTCCCGAGCGAATGTTTGGGATGAATCACGAACAGGAGCAGGTGCTTCATATCCATCGCAATGTCTCCCCGTAGAACTGCAGCGGCGACATGACGGCTTGTCTTCGTCACATTTGATGCGCCGAATCCTAAATCAATGAGTATAAGTTATGTAACGAGTTTGAAAAGCTCTATGGTTGCATCAGCTCTAGTTACTCACCGACATGTTTTGCAGCCTGATTTTGTCTTTGGTTTCTTGGCCCGAATCCTGACCTTCGGGATGGTCATCATGCGAAATTCATCCACAAACCAACAGAGGAGAGTGAAAAGAGAGTTGTTGGGATGGATACGGCGATGGTGTTTGGTGCACATGGGAAGTTGAGAGGACGAAGCCCTGGTCTGGACGAGGTTCATGAGGGACGGATCCTGATCCCTGCTCGAAGGCTTCTCGTGACTGCCACATGACACACGAGTATCTTATTGAGGGAATGCCAGACGCAGTAGCGACTGTGTCATGAATAGTACACTGGTAGCTACGAAGGAGGCTGATGGCCAGGGCCAGAAGCCTAAGCGATGTATATTGGGTAATCGTTAGGCAGATAATCCCGAAGCCGGCTAGGGTTTCCACCCAGAAGACTCGATATGTATGGCGCCAGCTGAGGCCCAGTCGATCGCGATTCTGGGTGTCCCAGGTGATGGATTTACCACAAAGCAAGCCGCAGAAAAACACTGCCATGGTGACAGTATACGCCATTGAGACGATTGTCATGAAGAGATGTTCTAGCAGGAGGGAGATGGCAAAGTAGGAGATGCCACCATAGCGCTTGAGTTCGGAGGAAGTCGCCGCAATAGCGAGGACAGCGACAATTCTAGGGAAGAGTGTGCCGATGATAATAATAAACCATTGCAGGGATATGCTGACATCGAATTCGGTGACGTGGGATTTTTCCAGTCGCAATTTGATGATAAAAGCCAAAGTCATCACAAACCAAGCTATCGGGCTCAGGGAATCGAAAAGAATCCGACACACCTGGAAGCCACTAATGAGCTTGAGGCCTGGCTCCTTAAGCAGGAAAACGTGTTGCATGTCTCCCTGGAACTATCGCTTATGCCTGTTCATGGAATCGATCAAAGTCGGCGGAAATGTTTCGTAACTTTCGGTGACGATCGGTAGTAGCTGACACTCGTAGCCAGCGCGGCGGATGAACATGGCTTCCACGGTATCGTGGCTAATAATGTGACCACTATTTATCCGCGATAATCATAAGCTATCCCGGCCATTCATAACTAAAAATGTCAAATACCAAGGAGCAGGATCCCACAATATTCAGTGCAAGCTGAATACGCTTAACACCGTACATATATTCTACCAGGCTTTTGTCACGTGCCCTTACAATGTGCTATGAACGGGACGTGGGTGCGGAATCGGAGAGCGAAGGTTTTGCATTGCTGGTTGCCGGCGGGGGGTGAGGGGGTTGTCGGCGCCGTAGATGGACTGCGGGAGCTGGTTAAGTGAGGTGGCTGAAGATGTATAAGCGGAAGGGGATGGGATTGGGGGGACTCATGCTGCTGTGATAGATGAGATGGATGATTATGAAAGGTGGGAGAGCCTCGTTTGGGCGTACTGGGATTTCGAGTGATTCCATGTTACTTAAGTGTAGCATGTAGTTCATAGAGTTTCACTGTTTCGAAAATTGAGAAGTTATATGCTGGAAAAACTAGGCATCCGAAATTCATCGAGGCTTGGAGAATCTCCTTCATGTTTCTCTTGGTGCTGAAAGAAAGGAAATGACGGGATAGAAGGTAGGAGTTTATATTCTATGACCTTCTGTTGAGATATGAATGGACTCGAGAACCGTTCTCCAACTACAGTCCCGAATGTTCTCGAGGCCATTGAGACTTCTCTGCATCTTTGAATGCGGAGACCGAAATTGAAGAAGAACAACAAAGGGCATATTTCCAGGATTAAGCACGGAGACACGGAGAGTACAAGAATGAAGCACAAACTTCGCAAAACATATATGAAGATTCGCAAAATATCTAAGTATTAAACAAAAGAGCAAGTTACATATCTATCTAGCACACAATTTTTGACAATCCCGGGAAACTTCCTAGCACTTCACCTCGTTATTAACAGCCATCCTTCCAGCTTCTGTCTCCGCCTCCGTTGGCAGATTCACAATCATCAAGTACAAAACATCCTAGATATAATTAGCCCAGTTATTCCAGAAAATCCAAAAGCCTCTGCTCACCTTCGTCAAAATTCTCTTCACCAACCCACCCTTCCTCTGTCTCCTCGCACCACTAGTCGGCACAGGCTGTCCCCACCTCTCAGCCTTCCTCTGTCGTCTCTCTAGCCGCCTCTCATCCTTATGCGCTTTAGGATTCACATTCCCACCCGTCAACAAAGATATAAGACTCCCATTGTTCGCAGGGTGATTCGGATCCGAGTAACGACTCGTGAATTCCGGTCGCGCACCTGGTACGACTAATTTACTGTCTGGGTTTTGACTTGCCCATTTCGCTCGTGCTCTCCTATCGAAGTAGTCCCCGACGAATTTTCCTGTGCTTTTCATCTTACCTTGCTTCTTTGCGCCTTCTTCGCTTGAATCTTCGGCTACCTTGTCGAGAGATGGGAAGATGAGAGGTGCGGATTCGGGGAGCTCGAGTTCGCCGTATGTTTTGCCACTTGAGGTTCGTAAGTTGCGCAGGGTCTGGCGAGTGCTAGACGATGCGGGCGTTTGGTAATTAGTGATGGTTTGGTTGATATCGATTCGAGTATGTGAAGCTGTGGAGTCGGGCTTGTATGTCATGATCAAGCAATATAAGCCTCGTGGCTTGAAGAACTCTTCATTCATCCGGTCGAGGAAAGTATTTGTTCTAAAACAATATAAGTCAGTCTGAGCCGGGCGAAAAAAAGCTTCAGAAAATGCATACCTTGAGAGTCTTTGAACTTCCATCGCCACACCCACCGCAAACTGCACAGCTATGGAAACCCCCATGGCGATAGGATTTGGTACGAACCCTGCCCCAGCCGCAGCTATGTTGACGGCTTGTAACCACCCATCCGCCTCACAAGCCTTCTTGAATGTCTTCAGAAATTGCAAGAAAGTGGTCTGGTCGATTCCAACTTCGTCAAGCACAGGAGCATATGCTCTCACAAATCCTCGTTTCTTGTCTCTTGGTCTGCGTTGTGGAAGTATGACAGGGCATGGCAGTTGTGCCTTGATCTGGGTATAAGCTGGCGGAGGCTGGCTTCTCAAGAACTCGTTCGTCAGGGTATTGGTGTCCCTTGGTGTTTCTGTGGAATCGGGTTCCTCCAATGGGGAAGATGCTTCATCTAGTTCCCATGCTTCCTCATCTCCCTCTTCCTCAGAAGTTGTCTGATTGTCGTCGTCGGAGTGGGTCTTCTTGAAGTGCTTCTCGTCAACCGGCACTGCTTTTCCTTGCGCAATGAGTTTTTCTCCTTGCTCGTCCGAGACTTCGATGTATTGAGGAGGTGCATCGTCAGATTGGGCTTCTCTTGAACTTTCGGCAGTGCTGCTTTCGCCAGCATTTGACAATGCAGCCTTTTCTGCTTTCTTCGCTTTGTGATGTTTGATGGATTCGGATGCCAGACCGATTCCGGAGCCTATGAGCTTGACAAGGATGCCCATGATGTAAACGCCGCTTCTGGTGTTGATTTTGAGATGGTGAGTGTAGGATTGTGGTCAAGGTACTAAAGGATCAAAGGATTGAATTGAATCGTTGAAGTGATCTGAAAACAAATCGAGGACCGCTCGAGTATATATAGAGCTCGAGTACATCCTCTATATACCCCATCTTCTGTGCCTCCCCAATCATCAATCAAATGAACAACTTCTTGAAATGCCAAGTTCGGTTAGGGCCATGCAAGACCGTGGTGAAGAAGTGAAGCAGTAAAGAAGTGATGGAGGGGTAGAGACGTAAGCTGACCACAAGTCGCTAAATTGCGGCAGCCAAGCCCCTCGAAAGCCTCCCTAAAAGCTTGTAAGCTCAGCCCCTTTATCTCTCATTCCACCCACTCACAGGGCTTCCTCTCAGCCTAGGGAAGGCAAAACCTGGTAACTTGACGTCGCAAGGATAAGCAAGCCTCAACAAACTCTCTCCATTTCCCAATCTGGATATCTGGAAGTTTCAGCCCCCGCTACACGGTCGAAATTCCTCAAACTGGCCGGCTGCAGCTTGATGATTCAGAAATTGCTGCATGTCAGTGTCATTCCCAATTTGCCATAAGCAAATACAGTAACATCCTTTTAGGTTAGATTTTTCTTTAACGTCTTGTATTCTCCACCAGCAAAATAATAGGTCATCATGATAGGTATCACATCTTAGTTCTTCACACAATCGCGAACTCGCTACGTCGGTATCTCAAGTCAACACAACAATCTTACCCCCCGCACTATTCTCCTCCATCACACGATGAGCCTCCACAATATCATCAAGCTTAAAAACCCTCCCAATCTGAATCTTCAACTTCCCCTCCTTAACCTGCCTCGCCAACTCCTCCAGCGGCGTCACCATGAACTCATCGGGGCCCCCAGAATACGTCGTCAGATTAACAGCGGTCGGAATATCCTCCATGGGACTAAACTCATCAAACGACCACTTATTCCCCACAATGCCCGCCATACAAACACATCCCCCCTCCTTCACACACCTCAAAGAATCTCTCAGTGTACTCGTCCCAATCAATTCCAGCACTTTATCCCATTTCTCTCCACCCTTCCCCGCAATATCCCCATCATCCACAAGCACCTCATGCGCACCCCTCTCCTTAAGAAACGCATCTCTATCCGCCCGCCGACTCGTAGATGTAACATACCCACCGTGATTTCTCGCGATCGCCGCAGCTGCAAGCCCAATACTCGATGTCCCGCCCCTAATGAGCAATCTCTCACCAACAGTCAGCCTCAAAGCCTTGAACAGCGCACCCCAAGCCGTCTGCAGCATCTCAGGCATAGCTCCAAGTACCTCCCACGATAACTCAGTCTTGATAACTTGTACGTTCGCAGCAGATACGCATGTATACTCTGCATACCCGCCGTCGAAATCACGACCCATTCCGCCCATGGCCGTAACCACCATGTCGCCTTTCTTGAACTCGTTGCTGGGACAGGATGCTACGATGCCGGTTGCTTCGATGCCGAGAACTCGTGGGAATTTGACGTTGGGAGAATGGCCTTGTCGAGTGAAGAGTTCGGAACGGTTAAGTCCGAAGGCTTTTACTTGAATCAGGACCTGCCCTGGAGTAGGTGTCGGGATGGGTCGTTGTTCGATCTTGAGGACTTCTGGACCCCCGGCTTGGTAGATGACTGCTGCTTTCATCATGATTGCGTTGATGTTTCTTATTGATTGAGTTTGAAAAGTTCTGATCATGAGATAGCTGGAGAGGCGAGACTTTGGAGGGAATGAGGTGGGAAATGGAATTGATATCTATCTAGGAAGTTGGGAGATGTTGATGGTAAGTATCTCGATGCATAGCGGTGTTGCGTCAGTGACAGGAAGCAGCTTGCCAAGAATGTACCCCGCCATCAGCCCTACAGGGTCGGATTCGTCCCTTTCCAGAACCCGAGCCCGATGCGGTAATGATTTGACAGAGAACTAAATCGTTTCCTCTAAGCACCTTATTTGGTTTTCGTCTATTTTCTTGGTCCATTGTAACACAGCAATGTGCCTACATCTTCCTCTGCTGCGGCAAGAATGTGAATTTCCTCTAGCCCCCCTACCAAGCTCAAAAGGATTTCCAATGATGCAACAGTACAACTGAACTATACACAATGGATTACTGTGCTCATAAGTTAACTCAACCTCGCACCAGCAGGAAATTAAAAGTCTCCTGCCCCGAAACAAGCGTTATTTCAAGCAGCTTTGAACGAACAAGCAAAGAAAGCTGCTGTTGATAACAGAGCAGGAATACTGTCTACAAAGACTCACCAACAAATTCAACGAGAATATACAACGAATGACATACAAGAACTACCATTAGCTTACAACTTACGTAGTGAAAAGAAAGAAAAGAAAAGATGACAAATCCGGCTCCCACCCCACCAACCTCTGCCGAGGGAACATCACCCTAAACTCCACTCTTGCAATCCCATTACGGATTCCTCAGATCTTCCAGAACCGCCAATCTCACACCCACTCACTCACCTACCAATTTCGTGACACGCACTCAAAATACAAGACATACAGTTCATCCAGTGACCATCCCGCCAAGAAAAAAAACAATGTTCTCCATAATCAAACTCCCGACCTCGTCCCTCCACGGGCGGAGAATACACACGAAATCTAGAAATGGGTGTAAGACGTGCAAGGAGCGGAAACTGAAGGTGCGATATCATCTCATCTCCTCTCCTCGCTTTTCCTTACCATCCAAATGCAACTTAAAAGCTACACATTTGCAAAGTATAATGAATGCGTAGAGCCTCAGCTGATTGCAAGTACTGCATACCGTAGTGCGATGAAGCTCATCCCATCTGCGGAAATTGTTCGCGTCGATTTGTAGACCCGCCAGACTGCGAATATACGGTTGTATCGAAACGGAAGTCCGGGGCTAGAGCTGGAGCTGGTGTTGGTGTTGGGGTATCTCGTGACCAGATCTCTCCTTCTCTTTCTCCTGCTGCACTTATCCAAGATGCAAGAACGCCGCCATTGGAGATGAACCAAGATTGGCGATTCGCTCTCCCGAATGAGCTCAGAGCTGAGCTGCTCGATCCATTCGCGACGTATCCGGCTAGTAAAGTCAGGGGTGTTGATGTGCTGTTGAGATATTGTAAGATCTTACGTTCCTGCTCCAGACACTATACACCCGGCACCCCTGTGCAAAACAACATTTCGTCCCATTTCTATTTGCTTGCTCTGAAATATCGGACTGAATCAAGAAGAAAGAAGGAAAAACGAAAAGGGAATAAGTAAAAGGAAAAGAGGACGTCTATTGACCTGACGCACAGATCTCCAAACAGCAGTCTACGCCTCCTTCCCATGGCAGCCACGCTCATCCACCAATCCTACAACAACGTACATCGTCCCTCTCGTTCTCACCGATGCAGTGCTCTTCCATGCTACGCTGCAATTGAGCATGATAAGATGTGAGAATAAAGCGAGGCAGTGGCGGAGGGTTGATTTGACCTTCTTGCAAGGCGAGTGTATCCGGTTATTGAGGGAGAGAGTTGAAGATGAAAATGATGGGATAGGTAAGGAGTAAGCGACCAGACAATCAGTGCGGTAGTTGCGCTGGCTGCTTTCGAGGTATTTCTCCCTCTTCTCCTAGGACCGAGTACCTTGTTTGACGAACTTGACGGCCTTTGGTAACAAAAAGTGAGAAAAGTAACTGTGCTGACGAGAGATAACACAGCATGAGAGAGGCAACTTGAAAATGCTGAGGATGCATATGAACGGACTGAAAAGAATGGTCGATATTCGAGGAGGCCTGAACGCCATCCGAGAAACAAATCCCATGGTAGCGAATTCCGTGTTCTGGTCAGTACCCTCCGTCTCCTCTTCACTCGAAGACTGCATGGAAAAGCAAGACACTGACCAAAACAGGATATTCGTAGCAGCTATGTACGAGATCCCATATCCGGCTTTCGATCGGAACCTCCCAGCTTTCGTACCCCACGAACACAACTTACATCTCCCCCGCTCTCCTGAACCACTGCATTTCCATTCTCACTTCTCTGATATTGACCCTTCTCCCCTCGTATCAGCCGCACCTCAATCCAAAGATCTCAGTATAGATTTCACCGCACTGGGGCTCGCGCATCCCATCGCCTCTGTGCTGACTTCCATCCAACACGTCTCGCATCTCGTACCAACAAACGAAGCATACCCCACAGCAGCGACTTCGTCCGTGGTCTTGACGCGCATGTGCACTCTACTCTCGCATCTTCTCAGCTTAACCCCTCCAGACCCCAAGTCCTCTTTCGCAGATTCCGGAGCAGTGCGACCTCCCTACCTCCTTTCAGAATGCACAAGGCTGGCGCTCCTGTTGCATGTTTTCACACCCTGGAGAGGCCTTCCGCCAGATGGAACGCTGAGCATGAACCTACTTCTGTATCAACTCATCACTGCCTTGAAAGAGTTTCTCTCTCGTGCAGATTTCGAGAATAATGTTCTTGTTCTTTGGATATTCGCTGCTGGAGGAGTGGCTGCGGGCGGTATGCCAGAAAGGAAATGGTTCGTTGGACATCTTGTAGAAATGAACGAAGACTTGGGAATAAATGACTGGGAGACTTGGAAGGGGTATTTGAGAAGCATCGTTTGGCATGACAATCTTTGCGGACCTAAATATAAAACGTTATGGGAGGAGGTTGAAAAGAAGCGGCAGGAATTCGATGAGAATACAACAGGGTGAGATCGAATCAAAACTTGTCTGAGGTATTGCCTTTCCCGAACCTTGACGGATTCGACAGACGCGAAATTACTTTCGTTTAGGAAGTCATGAAATGAGTTAGTGTGTGTTCGTGAATTGAAGGACCGCTGTAAACAGAAGGTGGTAAATCTGGCGAGCCCGAGCTCACCGGACCCCATGAAGCCATACTCCGTCAACCCATGTCAGTTGACACGAGAGACATCAAACACATCATTCGCAAGGAGCCTCATTGGATGCAAGCCCTTCACTCTTCTGCGGCGTAAATCCAGTACAGCAGCTGGCAGGCCGTGGTTACCAGACCTGCCTATTCAGGCAAAAGTCTCGTCGCAGCGAGATCACCCCCTGTCAAACAGCGGCACATCCGCCATTTTCCATTCCAGGCTTCTGGAAGGTGCCAAGTGTGCAGCCAAGCGCCACAAAGACGACGATTGGTATTGGCAAAGCTTCGATCCGACGACATCTCTGATCATAAATCAGCCTCTCGATGATCTATCAGTGACAAAAGCCACCTGGCTCTCCTGATTAGGACTGCGTGATCGGGGAGGCGGTTGCGTGATGGCGAACGCACACTTGTGCTTTGGAATCCCGTGAGAAGCGTTGGATTGGCTGCCTGTTTGGTGACAGCGGAACGTCCGGATGACCCGAGGATGGTGGATGGCGGATGGCGGATGGTGGGAAAGAATTTAGAAGGATGGGGATGGAAGGATCGTGATTCGAAATAAGTAAGCACCTTAAAAATTGTTCAGAGATAAGGATACGGGCGTACCGATGAAGAGAAACAAGCAAAGTATGCGCTGGAGATCTCTCAAAGCTCGCAGTTCTAGCGAACATCTCGCCTTGAAGAGAGGAAATGTGTATCAGGAACCACCAACATTGTTTGAACCGAAGATAGCCAGGGCGAAAGAAGATTGAGAAATGAAACAGCCCCATCGAGAACAGGGGCAAGCGAATGTACAAAGATACGGGATTAAGCCGTGGCCATAAGGGAGGCTCGCTTTGAAAGTTGCGAAAGTCAAATTTGGGGGGATGCAGGGAACGACCGGATGGAAAAGGAAGGCTTCTGGAAAATTTCTCATGCTTCTGTGCAGTAATCTGCTGATGGCGCGCGTCCGAGGTCGAGGAACAAGCATCTCGTTGGCTGCACTGTGGGATGGCGCAACGCCACTAGATACTCGACCGACCAGCATGGGATTCGTGGCGCATCTTGAACCGAGGACTGCATATGCTGTGCCTACGGTCGCAGCCGTCGAAAGCGCCGATGGTGATCTTCCTGGCGTCTCACTTGACTTGCTTTTGTTGACAGCAGAGAAGGCCAAGGCCAGCGGATGGCAGGTTGGATATTTCCCGCCATGAGGCGATCCATATCATACGAGTCATGCATGGCTCAACACCTCGAACCGTTGGATGTTAATCAACAAATCGTTGCAAATTGCAATAAACACTGAACTCTAACACCAACACGCGAGTACAAGGTAGTACTGATGATGACAACGAAGTAGTACTCATAGGTTTCGCGGCTACACTGCGTATCTTCTCCAGCCCCTCTCAAACCCCCTTCTGCTTCACCATCGATGGCACTAACAGGGTTCTCCAGGGCCCCCCATCCAATTCCCGTCAACTCGCAAGTTGCTGTGCCCGAATTCCATAAATGACTTTCCCTACCGAGTGCCAGCGGCCTATCATGCATGTAAGATTGATATGAAAGTGCAATTTCGGTCTGCATCCGGCCCGACTAGGCATTTAGACCCGCCTGTCGTCGCAGTCTCGAAGCATGACTAGTCCCCTTTCTAGAATCTTTCCTCGTTCGATTACTCCACAAATACCCCCTGGATCGCACTAAATTATGATTCTGGTGGACCAGAACGTCGAAGCTTATCGCGTTAGTCGGTCTGACCACCACGCTGAACCCCTCCTCAAGTACCGATTGCTGAGGCATTTCCTAGAGCAAGTACAGTATGTGGCGAACCCAAGTGGTTTGTTTGTTTGTTTGCAAATTGTCACGGTCTCAAAAGTGCCTCCACCGTAACGCATACAAACAATTTTCCTTTTGGCAGTTACTTTCGGGGACTTTTTCGAGTTGAGAATTTGCCCCGTCCCCGGCTGCTCGCTAACCTACTTCGTAACCACCTGAGACCTGACCGCAGTCGGCTCTCCTCATTGGTTCTTGAGCTTCAAAGCTTCAAATACAGGCGGGCACTTGTCTTATCTGTGGATTCGCCACTAGAGATATTTGAATACTGGCAGGGCACAGGTCGGGATGTGCCTGCTTGGAGGGCGGATTCCCGTCTCCAAGGAAGCTTACTCTCTCCAAGACATCCTGGTCGTTCTTGTGTGAGCTTGTCCCTCTTGGTGTTCTTGAAAAAGTCTAGCGCCTTTATCGAGACGGCCATGCCGGGCGAGAAACACTCACTAATGATGGTAACAACCAGTCAAAAGTCTTGGCCGTATCTGAAATCCCATGCAGACATGGGGACATCAATCTGCAGGGCCATGTCCAGGATCTCGTCTAAGACCCCGCTAGACAGTTAGAGGGAGGTGCGTTGAGTTGCAGAAGTTGATATCGGAGAAAGTACTTAACCAGCGCTGTATCCTCCCCAAACCCAGAAGAGCAGTCTCGTGTTACTCCATCAACTCACTCCTTCCTCTCACCAAGTGTGCAGAGTCGACGACCATCCTTGTATATACCTTTTAATACCTGTGTTGCCAGACACACAGAATCATCATGGGCCTCAACGAAAAGGTTGGCTCCGACTTGGAGAGCGGATCCCCAGGATCCGTTACTTCCCCTCATCAGGATATCGAAGTTGGCGAGCAAGGACTCAAGAGGAATCTGAAGGGCAGACATATGCAGATGATTGCGATTGGCGGCTCTATCGGTGCCGGTCTTTTCGTCGGATCTGGTAGTGCCTTGAACTCTGGAGGACCTGGTTCTCTTGTTATCGACTTCATGATTATCGGGATGATGTTGTTGTTCACTGTTAACGCTCTTGGAGAGCTTGCTGGTATGTCATTCCTCTTTCTCTTCAATCCACCAGCTCTCTTCTAACTCACTTCAGCTCTGTATCCTGTCGCTGGATCCTTCTACAACTACTCCATTCGGTTCATCGATCCGGCCTGGGGTTTCGCAATGGGATGGAACTATGCCATGAACTGGTTGGTCGTTTTGCCTTTCGAACTCACCGTTGCCGGTGTCACGATCGCATTCTGGACAGACAAGGACGGCTCGGGAAATCCTTCCGTCGATGTCGGTGTTTGGATTACCATATTCCTCGTCCTGGTCTGCGCCATCAACTTCTTCGGTGTCAAAGGTTATGGTGAGGTTGAGTTCGTTCTGGGTTGCATCAAGGTCCTTGCTGTGATTGGCTTCATTATCCTCGGTGTCATCATCGACTGCGGGGGAGTGCCAACAGACACCAGAGGTTACATCGGAGCCAAGTACTGGCACCACCCAGGAGCCTTCAAGAATGGATTCAAGGGGTTCTGTTCTGTGTTCGTCACTGCGTCCTTCGCATTCGGAGGAACTGAGCTTGTCGGATTGGCGGCTGCCGAAGCTGCCAACCCACGCAAGAGTATCCCAAAGGCTACCAAGCAAGTCTTTTGGAGAATTGCCCTTTTCTACGTCATCTCCCTGTTCCTTCTTGGACTTATCGTTCCTTCTGACAACGAGAACCTCTCATCCGCATCTGGAGGAAACACTCGCTACTCGCCATTCGTCTTGTCCTTCAAACTTGCCGGCATCAAGGTTCTCCCTTCCATCTTCAACGCCGTGATCACAATCTCGGTCATCTCGGTCGCCAACTCTTGCACATTCGCCTCCACCCGTACCATCCAAGCTCTCTGCGCAAACGGTATGGGACCAGCCATCGGTGCCAAGGTTGATAAGAAAGGTCGCCCTTGGGTTGTGTTGATCGTCGTCCTTCTCTTCGGCTGTCTCGCATACATCAACGAGGCCAAGGATGGAGGAACTATCTTCAACTGGCTTCTCTCCCTTTCCGGACTCTCCAACTTCTTCACTTGGGGAAGTGTCTGCTTCGCTCACATCCGTTTCAGATCGGCGTGGAAGGCTGCTGGTCGCACCACCGACGACCTGCCATTCGCTGCCATGTTCGGAACAATCGGATCTTGGTTGGGTCTCGGCCTCAACATCCTCTGCCTCATCGCCCAGTTCTACGTAGCTTTGTGGCCTATTGGAGGAAAGCCCGATGCTCAGGCCTTCTTCCAGTCTTACCTCGCTGCGCCAATTGTCATCGCTTTCTTCGTTGGATACAAGATCTACTACAGACAATGGAGCATCGGTGTCAAGCTTTCCGATATCGATGTCGATGCTGGACGACGTGAAGTTGACTTCGTTGCATTCAGAGCCGAGTTGGACGCTGAGAGAGCCGAGAAGGCAGCATGGCCAGCGTGGAAGAGATATTGGGACTTCTGGTTCTAATCTGTTAATATGTAGAATAGACTGGTGTTGGCTGTTGTCTCTAGGTAAGAGACGGTTGGTTTCCCTCAAAATAGACGGATAAGAATAGTGTGTAGAATCAAATATACCCATCTACCATAAACACGGGACTTGCAAAAAAGAAAGGGAAGTTCATTCCCCAGTGACTTCCATGCGGAACCGACGCACTCAATTTGCTTGTAGGTAAATGAATACTCTGACAAGTCTTCGGGCTCTTCGATGTCATCCATCTGGAGGGGAGGACGTGAAGCAAGCTTCGCGACGCCACTTGAATTAAGCGCTCTATGTGGAATCTGCGGAATATTTCCGAGCTTCGCGATATTCACGCGTAATTGAGCTTGTGAACTATCGCCGAACGGCCACTAGCATGTTGGAGGTGATGAGGTTACGTTGCATTGATGAAGATGGGGGACTTTTGCTTCACTGCGGGCAAATCATTCTGGTAGGCTCACGTGACCAGAATCCTGATGAGGAAGGAAATTGGAAGGCTCGATGTTGAGGAGCTGTTCGAGGGGTTTCTGGTTCATTTCATTCTCATTTCATTTTTAAGTCTATTCCTTTTGTTGATTGACAACCAGGTTTGGAACGCTTATTCCAGAATGTTTTGGACCAACGCAAACTGATAGCAAATGGCTTCTAGGTGAGATCTCTTGATCGGCTCAAGATCAAGCCACAAGCTCAAATAAATGCATATATATGCAGAATTATTTTCTTACTTCACAGTAAAGCTACCGTCCTCCAGTCTCGGAGCTAGTTCTACTGAGCTGCCTTGAAGTCTCGGCCCTATATTTCCACACAGTGTGACAAATGAGTAGAGTAGAGTAGAGTAGTAGACGCTACTCTACTCTACTCTAGTATAAATAATCTACTACTCTAACTCTACTCTACTCTACTCTACTACTCTAGAGTAGTACTCAAGTAGTAGTTACGTAACCTTAATCTAGCTGAAATCAGACTAGAAAGCGAGAGCATTACCTAAAAGTAGCTTAGCTTTAGCTTGTCTTGCGTAAAACCTTCGAGTATGAACACGTACCTAGAGAAAAATATATAAAATAACTTTATAACTAAGTAGTTTATAAGTAAAGTATCTTGCTAATCATATTATAATTTAATGTTAGTTTAAATCTAAACGTCTTTATTAAACAGGTTTACTACTCTACTACTTCTAGAGTAGTCAAAAAATGGACTACTCTAATTCTACTCTACTCTACTCTACTACTCAAGTAACTACTTGAGTATTAGAGTAGAAATTTGTCACACTGTTTCCACATAAACAACGCATCAGATCACGAACATCGCCATATCGCCCAAAAGTCGAGACGTAGATAAAGTTCGGGCATGGTCTACTGCAGTCCTACAAATCGATGGAGCAGGTTCCTAGTGGTTGCACAGCAATAGAAACTCCACCTCTGCTAGAACGGATGGCGTTCCCTAATCTACTGGAATCGCCAAGTTTACATTATCGTTCCTCCAACTTCTACGGTTTGGTGGGGAAACGATAGAAATTGGAAAGAGAGGAATGAATGCTGGGGGAGATGATGAAGATGACGAACTCAGCAAATCGCTGAAGATACTCAAGGTCTTGAGTGAGGGGGGCAAAGTTTGAGGATGGTAGGTTGAGATATTTGCAAACTGGGAAGCAGTGTCACTTTCCAAATTTCATGGCAATCGAACACTTCAAGAGCAAGAACACAGAAGATATTTCATGGGGTCGACCGAACAGTTGTAATAAACGAAGGCTACATCTGTGCAAGTGTTCGCAAAACTATAATACAGTAGACTCAAAAGCCGCTGGGTATAGGACTCGCAATCCAACCCAAACCCAATTTTCCAACCCCTTCTCCTTCCCCTTGGATTCAAAACTGGCCAGTACTGGAGTTCTCTAAGATGGCGGTGCAGTGCCGTTGGCTGGTGCGGTTCCGTTGAAGTCTCCGCCACCACCGCTGCCTCCACCAACAAAAGTGCTGTCGGTGTTCTGGTGTCCGCCGTCGGCCTGTAAGGTAGCAGCAACAGCGTAGTAGGATGACGATGACTGATCGGCAGTCACATTGATACCAATCTGAATCCAAGCGAATAATCCATCCTCAATACTATCTCCGAGGTAAAGATACTCTGGGAAAGGATCGTAGTCGTTCTCAGCTTGGACGATCGACCACATATCATCTGCATTCGAAGTGATCGCTTGGGTATTGGTGTTGTATGGATAAGTGGCTTCGACAGCAGATCGAAGTTCCTCTTGGTAGAACAACTGTCCAATGTGGGAGACTGATCCGCCTTGGATGGTTCCATTCGCCATGACGGTTACGTTGTTGTGCGAAAGAAGATGAGTGTGGATCGCACGGCCATCGTAGTGTCCAGGGAAAATAGTTTCGAAGGATGCAACTCCGTCATCGTCGGTTGCTTGAATCCCGCGCAGGAAGGTTGTGTCCCATCCGACCTCGTTACCTGTTGCAACAACTCCACTACCTCTTGTTAGTACTGCTTTCACAAGCTGGGAGACTCACAACGTACCTGTAATATCCAGTAGAGTTGCAGTTCCAGATATCAACATAAACTTCGGGAACAGGCTCGCAGGTTGTGATATCAATATATTGAACCTCCAGGTAAAGCGGGATCCCAGGCTCTCCCTCGGTAACATTCTTACGGATGAACTCGCCAGTGACGTAGTATGGCCCGTCAGTATTCTCTGGCGACAAGATGCAACTGGTATTTGCAGCGAAGACGGTGGACTCTGGAGTTGCCGAAGTATAGTCATACACTCCAGTCATGTTGTGCTCGACAGCCTCGAAGGCTTCCAGAGTTGCAAGATCTCGGCGGAACTTCTTCGACTCTAAAAATTTAACATTAGTATAGGTCGAAGTAGGCTAAATCAGGTGATTGATACTTACTGGTGGTGATGCTGCGCTTCTGACGAATGTCGCGGACAACCTCGGCACGACGAGCAAGAGAGCGAGCATTGAGCTCGCGGTGCTTCAGTGAGCTGGAGCATGTATCAAGAGATCTCTTGGCAGCGGATGCCATTTGGTCGCGAGCTTTGACTTGGCGTTTGATCTCGGCATGATCATGGTGTTCGCCTGGATGTGCGACGACGGTGCTCGCGATGCAAACTGCCGCAACAACACCAGCAAGCTTAGAAAAGTACACCATTTTGAAAGGTTAGACGAGTTTGGACTGAAAGAATGAAATTCTCAGAAATGAAAGTGGTTGAGGATGAAAGAGAGAAAGATGAGGGTAGAGATGAGGATGAGAGGGAGGATGAGGGTGAAGAAGGAAGTTTCTTTTGGAGCAACATGATAGTATACTTATACTCTTCTCCCAGTTCTGTTATTTACAACCAAATTGATGTCCACATCATGAAGTTCGTACCTCGTTCTCATCCTCCGCACTTTTCGTCAGCGGCCCCAGCCAGCATCCAAGTATTTCGAAATAGAATTCATCTAATTGGTCCTTTATTCAAGTGCAACTTGGCATTTGCTGTCCCCTGAGCCTCCGCAAGTACAAATGTGGAGACACCTATCGTGGCTGACGAGTACGCTGGCAATTGTGGCCATGCTAACAAGCATCTTGTATGTTTCATGACTTCAGACGCAAAGACCGCTGAAGCTTTGTCCAAGGCAAAGTTAGAAGGTGGACGCGAGAGTGGAGACTGTGGAGGGAACGACGCGTACATCGCTTATGTTCTGAATGGAGAAGCTTAAGTCTTGGCTCGGAGTTTTTCAACAATGCTCAAGTTGCAAGGAGGCTGGTGTTGGATATTAACCGGCAGGCCAATGATGACACTCGTCAGCATATGGGGCGGATATCATTGGCTGTAATCGAAGAAACAAAACGTGGTGTTGTGATTTGTCGATTCTTCAAGTGGTTGCGAATGAGCCGCGTCACTATGTGATTACCCCAAGCGAGCCCCTGAAAGACCTAGAGAAGATTCGAGTCGTCTGAGCCCAAGCTGTTAGCTCTGCAGAATTCACTTTAATTATTACAGTAGATAATCTTCATCACAAATACCCACTATCATTAATTTTTATAAATGTATTTTATTATTCTTTGTTTACTTGCTTGCTTCATAATGTATCAAATCCTCGAAGAGCATCAGGACATTACCCCATACCATGAAGTTACAAGTAAACAAAGTGTATTTAAAATCATTTTAGTCTTTCTGCAAGGCTCTTTCGCAGTCTGTTCTCACAGGGTTAGGCAAGTCCAAACCCAAGTCGAGTTTGAATCATTCTTGGCAAACTCGGGCCGAGTTCGAGTCAACAATCTCGACATTATTCCAACTCAAGAAGTCAGAAGCAAGATCGGGTTACAGTATGAGTGACTCGTGCTCAACTATATATTTGAATTATATTTACTTTTGTAAGTGAATATTTGTAGTCACATGTATTCACAAGTAGACATTAAGTAGAAATTTGATTCTCCAGTCGATTGTTTTGAACTCGGCTCGAGTCTAGTCAGGTTAGACTTGCGTTGGGACTCCGTGCCTCGCCCACAACATATTCGTAACCCTGGCTGACATGGATATTTCAAGATCAGAAGCGATCAAATTAACTGACTTGCATTTCGTGTTCTGCCGTGGGTGGGACTGCCCACTTATCAACCAGCTTTGTAGTCGCAGGTCTTTTCAACACTGTATTGCTCACCGGATATGGCACCGCAGGACTCCCAATTGACTTCTTTGCGCATCCCATTCTGGACTCGAAGCTTCAGCATGAAATTCTGGTGCTGGCTTGGCAATTGTGGCCTCAACAAGAAGCCTGTATTCTTTGGCCTAGATGAAATATCGCTATAGGATTGCAAATTTCTTAGCATTGTTAGCATTGAAATCAAAGACTGTATCATTCTATTTGAAGGTCATCACAAAGATAGTTCCTATTGGAGCCACATTTTGTCTGTCCCCTGCATCAAGAAAGCTCTTGTTCACGGTTGCCGAATCGACACTCGGGCATGAATGAATCATACATATCAGAAAAGGACAAGGAAGTAACGTCTGTCCCTGCGTAGCGAGAAACCCTCCGTGCCGAGAAAATTGAGGGGTACTTTGGCTTTGAGTAAGTTAAACTCTATACACACATCGAAACAACTTATAATTTTATGTAAGCCGTACTATGTGGCTACTCTTAAACCTCTTGAACCCCTCTTATCAAATAATTACATTCGTGTCGTCGCCCTTATGCCTAATCTGCAGGCAGCCTCCTTTCATGACGCAAGAGAGTTCTTTCACTATAGCTCCGTTATCAACCTCTTATTATTCCTAATACTTATGAAAAGGTCTTATCCGATTGTTAAATCCTTACTCCCAAGTTGGAAATCGTTATCAGTTTTATGGCTGCTGTAGATCGCAAATTCAAACAAAGGTCGCTCTGCGGGACAGTACCTCGACTCGGAGCGACTAACGAGATTTGGTTAGGGCAAAACGACCCCGCGCTCTCCCCGAACTTCAGGACAGACAAAATTGAAGAACAAATATCAGTTAATCGAGAGTGGCTTCGAATATCTTACATCCTATCCCTATGACTTCCCGAGTTTCTGCGGTAAGCCCGTGCAATTGGCAGGCCTTCCGCGCTGTGGTGATGCTCGACGATGTCGTTGCCGCTCAGCTGCCGCTCAGCTGAAGGCGCTAGCCTTAACGCGACGTCTTCTCGAACCTTCACCTTACAGTACTCCACATCTATGCTATTTCGACGGCTCAGCAGCTACCGAGAACCCTTCCTCCTGCGATCCTAGAACCTAGTCGAATAATGCGTTTGCTACAGTACAACAACGATGGCGATTTTAGCCTGATCGAGTTCTTTGAAGACAACATACCCGAGTATGCTATACTTTCGCATAAATGGGGAACGGAGGAGGTTACTTTCAAGGATCTGACAGATGGCACGAGTAAAGTCAAGGCTGGCTACGGCAAGATACACTTCTGCGGAGAACAGGCGAGGCGTGATGGATTGGAATACTTTTGGTTAGACACATGCTGTATCGACAAATCGAGCAGCGCTGAGCTTTCAGAAGCTATTAACTCGATGTTTCGCTGGTATAAGAAAGCAGCTAAATGCTACGTCTATTTATCGGATGTTTCGACACTGAAGCGGAAAGCAAGCGATACGTTTGCCGAGTGTACTTGGGAATCTGCTTTCCGAGCAAGCAAATGGTTTACACGAGGCTGGACCTTACAGGAACTCCTTGCTCCAAGATCAGTTGAATTCTATTCCCGGGAAGGCAAAAGTCTAGGTAACAAGAGAACTCTATAGCAACAAATCCACGAGATTACGGGAATCCCTGCCACGGCGCTTCGAGAATACGCTCTCTCCCAATTCGACGTTGATGAACGATTCTCGTGGGCAAAAAGCCGACAAACTACACGCGGAGAAGACAAGGCATATTCGCTCTTTGGCATTTTCGATGTCCAAATGCCACTTCTTTATGGCGAAGGAGAAGTCAAGGCGTTTCAGCGACTCCGGGAGGCAATCGATAAACCTTTGAAGGGTATGTCCTATCCTTACGATTAATGCCTAACGCATCTGATAAGACTAGCGCTAACCAGTAATGCAGGCTCTAAGAAAGACCTACTTCGTCACCTACCGTATGCTAATGAGGCACCTTTTAACGCATACGACCGCCAAGGCGAACCTGCCTGCCTCCCTAACACGCGCGTTGACCTTTTACAAGAGATATATGACTGGGCTGATGGAAAAGATGGACAAGATAAGCGATGTATCTTCTGGCTGAGCGGCCTAGCTGGGACGGGAAAGTCAACAATCTCTCGCACCGTCGCCCGTAGATACAGTGAGCAGAAGCGTCTTGGAGCCAGCTTCTTCTTCTCAAGGGGCGGCAGAGACGTAAGCCATGCCGGCAAGCTCTTCACAAGTCTTGCCGTACAGCTCGGGGATGCTGTGCCATTTCTCCAAGCACATATCTGTGATGCTGTGAGGGAGCGAAGCGATATTGCGAATCTATCTCTTTTAGATCAATGGCGCGAGCTTGTCATCCGTCCGTTAAAGTTAGTAAAGTCAGACACGCCCTCATCTTCATCTTCCTATCTACTTATTATTGATGCCCTTGATGAGTGTGATAACGAAGGCCACGTTCGCACAATTCTACAGCTTTTAGCTGAAGCTCGATCGTTAACGACTATAAGACTTCGAGTCTTTTTGACAAGCAGACCTGAAGTTCCAATTCGACACGGCATACGTGCTATCCCACAAGCCGAACACCAGGACTTCGTACTCCACGACATACAGCCAGCAATTATCAACCATGACATCTCTCTTTTCTTAGAACACCATCTAGGGATAATCGGGCGAGAGTGGACTCTTGGACCTCAATGGCCAGGTGAGGAAGCTTTGCGACTGCTGGTTATCCATGCTAGTGGACTTTTCATCTGGACGGCAACAGCGTGTCGATTTATAAAAGATGGCGAAGCGTTCGCTGAAGACAGGCTTGCTGAGATTCTTGAAGGCACTGGCTTCGAAGGCACGCCGGAACAGCATCTCGATCAGATATATATCACTGTACTTCAAAGCTCTATACCTACCACTTTCAGACCATCGGAGAAAGTGCGGATACGTACAATGCAGCGAAGAATTCTTGGAAGCATTATTATCTTATTTTCCCCCCTTCCTGCTACCTCGCTAGCAAAGGTAATTAGCATCTCTGGGATACAGGTTACGCAGACTCTTGAAAGACTACAAGCTATCCTAGATGTTCCAAAGGATGTTGCTGGGTTACTCCGCCTCCACCACCCTTCATTTCGTGACTTTCTCCTCAACAAAGACCGATGTGGGGAATACTGGGTAGATGAGAAGGAGGCACACCAGCTAGTAGCTACTAGCTGCATACAACTCATGTCCCAGACACTGAAGAAGGACATTTGTGACATGTATGCTCCTGGTACTCAAGCTAGCCAAGTTGATTACAGTCGTTTACAGGAATGCCTTCCGGCGGAAGTGCAGTACGCATGTCTCTACTGGGTCCAGCATCTGCAACGGAGTGGCTCTCAGGTTTACGACGGCGAGGAAGCCCACCGGTTTTTACAGGCTCATTTACTGCACTGGCTTGAGGCGCTTGGGTGGATGGGCAAGATCTCAGAAGGGATTCAGGCAATCTTGGCCTTAGAGACTCGTAGTCAGGTGAGTTATCTGTCTATTATTTAGAAAGTTCTAATTGGCCCCTAGGCTACTAAAAGACCTAAGTGGCATTCATTTATATATGATACAAAACGATTTGTGTTATATAATCGACTAGCGATTGAACAGGCACCCCTACAACTATATTGCTCTGCTCTCGTATTTGCGCCAGGAAATAGTATTATTCGAAACGAGTTCGAGCGATGTATCCCAGATTGGATTCAATTAAAACCAAAAGTGCAAGCACACTGGAACGCGGCGCTGCAGACGCTCGAGGGCCACACTGACCCGGTCACGTCCATCGCCTTCTCACCCGACGGCAAGCAGGTCGTATCGGGCTCTGGCGACGAGACGATGCGACTCTGGGACGCGGCCACGGGAGCGGCGCTGCAAACGCTCGAGGGCCACACTAACTGGGTCAGGTCCGTCACCTTCTCACCCGACGGCAGCCAGCTCGTGTCCGGCTCCGACGATAAGACGGTGCGGCTCTGGGACGCGACAACGGGAGCGGCGCTGCAGACGCTCAAGGGCCACACTGGGTGGGTCAGGTCCGTCGCCTTTTCACCCGACGGTAAGCAAGTCGTATCTGGCTCTAACGACAGGACGGTACGGCTCTGGGACGCGGCCACAGGAGCCGCGCTACAGACACTTCGGGGCTATACTGACTCTGTTACGTCCGTCGCTTTCTCACCCGACGGCAAGCAGGTCGTGTCTGGCTCTAACGACGAGACGGTGCGGCTCTGGGACGCGACAACGGGAGCGGCGCTGCAAACGTTTAAAGGCCATACTGACTCTGTTACGTCAGTCGCTTTTTCACCTAACGGCAAGCAGGTCGTGTCGGGCTCTAACGACGAGACGGTGCGGCTCTGGGACACTACAACGGAAACGGCGCTACAGACGCTCGAGGGCCACACTGACTGGGTCAAGTCCGTCGCCTTTTCACCCGACGGCAAGCAGGTCGTGTCTGGCTCTAACGACAGGACGGTGCGGCTCTGGGACGCGGCCACGGGAGCGGCGCTACAAATACTCGAGGGCCACACTGACTCGGTCACGTCCGTCGCCTTCTCACCCGACGGCAAGCAGGTCGTGTCGGGCTCTGACGATAAGACGGTGCGGCTCTGGGATACGACAACGGAAACGGCGCTACAGATGCTCGAGGGCCACACTGACTGGGTCACGTCCGTCGCCTTCTCACCCGATGGCAAGCGGATCGTGTCGGGCTCTTACGACAGAACAGTGCGGCTCTGGGACGCGGCCACAGGAGCGGCGTTACAGACACTCGAGGGCCATACTGACTCGGTCACGTCCGTCGCCTTCTCACCCGACGGCAAGCAGGTCGTGTCTGGCTCTGACGATAAGATGGTGCGGCTCTGGGACGCGGCCACGGGAGCGGCGCTGCAGACGCTCGAGGGCCACACTAACTGGGTCACGTCCGTCGCCTTCTTACTCGACGGTAAGCAGGTCGTGTCTGGCTCTGGCGATAAGACGGTGCGGCTCTGGGACGCGGCCACGGGACAGCCGCTGCTACCTGCACTCAAGGGCCATACTGGTCCGGTCGCCTCAGTGGCCTTCTCCCCCGACGGTAAGCAGATCGTGTCTGGGTCTTGGGATTCGACCGTCCGGCGCTGGGACACGGCCACGGGACAGCCGCTGCTACCAGCACTCGAGGGCCATACGAATAGGGTCAACTCAGTGGCCTTCTCCCCCGACGGCAAGCAGATCGTGTCTGGGTCTTGGGATTCGACCGTCCGGCGCTGGGACACGGCCACGGGACAGCCGCTGCTACCAGCACTCGAGGGCCATACGAATAGGGTCAACTCAGTGGCCTTCTCCCGCGATGGCAAGAACTTTCCGACCTTACACGTGTCTGACTACTGGCTAGTAGAAGGTTCCACTAAACTTCTCTGGTTACCTACTAATTATCGACCTACTTGTGAAGCCGCATGGGGCGGGATTGTCGCTTTAGGACGTTCGTCAGGGGGGTTATCAGTTCTTGAGCTTCAACAAGGGCCAAAGCTTGTGGCATAGAAAGTAATACTTGTTAATGAACAATGTATGAAAGGTTTTAATATCATATCACTTTTCCTTTTTTCCTCCATTCATAGAGCCTCTATTTCATAAAGGGTCCTAGGAGAGCCTAAGAGTTCAAAATAGTTTGATAATTACTCCTCATTTCTAAAATCTTCTATTGATCATGTAACGTGCTAGTAATATCGCCCACGCAATCAACATGTCACGCGAAATTTAGGGTTGAATTAAATGGCCGTTCAACCTGTTCCTCGCTCTACCAAGTACATCTCTTCCATGAAGTATTGCCAGAGGACTTTGATTACTGGTTAGTACTTTACAGTGTATTGTATAAGATACGAGGGTTCAAGGAAGTATTGTCTCCTCGGTCACTTCGTCTCCTCAGTCATTGCCCAAGATGTCGTGCACCAAACGGGAGCGGCCCATTTCGACTTCGGCCACAAGGCGCGGGCTCCAGTGGCGCGAATGTACCGAGCGCATGTTACTGTATCTCATTTCTGCTATCACCTAATGTAATGATCATATCTTGTCTTGATAATTCACGTCCCCAAAGCTTCCTTGTTCCTACCGTAACACCATTCTGTTCTGGACTTGGCCTCTGCAGGTTCGATTCTTTATCTTCCTATTCGTTCCATTCTCCACTCTCGCCAGATAGTGACGTTCTGTTCATGTGTGTGTGTGTCCCCATACGTGCACGCTGTGCACCGCCGTCTCAAGGAGATGCAGCCAGGAATTGGACTCGTAAAGCCAATTGCTTCTGACTTTTGGGGTAGTCATCCTCTCAAAACCATGCCCGTCGAGGGGCGCTGCACAGATCTGTGAAATGCGTGTCGATATCGCTGCTCGTAAGATATTTTGGTCCGTAGAAAGTGTTCAGGTTAGGGAGGGAGGTAGGAACGTCAACAACGTCCGCGACGATGCGTGCCTCGGTTGTTAGCATCTAGGTTAGCATGCTTGATGAAGCTGTGAATACAGAGGTTAGGTTTTCTACAGACAAAGCATATTGATACCTTACTAAGAAGAGCTGTGTGAACAAGGCATTGCGTTCGATGCTACTGCTGACCTGGTGTTGTTGCTGACAGTGAAGACCGTCCTCACCTCACGTTAAGTGCCACAAGCTTGCCTGTTGACTATCAAGCGGAATTACGGCGAAACTACGGCAAAATTACCAAAGTTTTGCGGGAGGTGCGGGGTCGGTCCCTCCTAGCCGAGACCCGTCGATCAGTAGTACCGAACCGCGTGGTGGCCATGCAACTGTTTGCGCGCCACAGCAACCACAAACCTTCTGAGGGTCTCGGACAAAAAAATATGGACCTGAAGCTCGAATAAGAACTTTTAAGATGTGTAAGGAATAATAAGAGCTCGCTAGTATAGCTGTGGTAGAAGACTCGTACTCAAGCCTAAACGGAGGCTTCTTATAAATCAGGCGAAAAGGTAACGATGCGAATATAAAAATTTCTTCGGAAGTGTTCAAATTGCTAGTAAATAACTATATCATGCTACTGATCTTTTATTTTCATAGATTAATAAGCTGGTGTGGAGTTTGAGATGCTGAAAGCCAAAGTACCTGTGGTTTTTCTCGGCACGTATGGTTTCTCGGCACGCAGGGAGGGACGTTAGTTAACATTGTAGTTGAGCGTAAAGCATGAGAGGTGTCATAAGCACTCAAATTTCCTTTCAATCTCAGCGGGGGGCATTGAGGAGTTTCTTCATGACATGTTTAGGTGAGAGCTCCCTATCCACAACTGATCCCCCCTTGGCGTCAGACAAAGGAGCCGATTCCGAAAGTGCTCTACAAAGAAACGAGATATTTCCAACGAATGTTCTCATGAATACTATCGCAGGAGCCTTGGAATTACGTTCTCGTAAATTCCCTTCCTCTTCCTACTCATGAGCTTCGTCATCACATCACTGCATCAGATCCATACAACATGGCCTCCTTCTTCTCCTCACACCCTCGCCTGGATATCTTTGTCGAATTTATAAAATCCTTGATTCTTCGCAGTGTAAATGTCATATGCTGGGCATCGTTCTACGCCTTTGGCGTAATCATCACATCCGTCCGATTGATCACCTACCGTAACATTGCTTCACTCCATGCGGGACTCTTGATCGCATACCCCCTATCCATCATTCCTGCAGACTTACTATTCCGATCTGTAATTGCGTCCGTCGTCTTTCAAATCTCGATGAAGTTTATAGGGGTGATAATCGGTCCTGTTTTCGTGTTGCGACAGCCGATAAAGCTTAACGAGAGCTTCGCAGTTGTCATTCTCGCAACAGTTTCGCTGCTCGGTGTTAAGATTAATATTTGGCTCGAAGATGGACGAATTCGCCGTTGAATGAGTGTGTGAGATTGTGGAATCCGGAATAAAGACCTGGGAAAGGGTGAGGGGTGAGGGGGATTCGCTGAAGAAATTAAGAACAAAGGGAGACCGGGGGTGTGGGGTTCAGTACTGTTTCAATAACCAAAAACAATACAGCTCATCTCAACAGCCAAGAAACAGCCAAGAAGCCTTTCAATTGTTAAATGGAGGTTCAAACAGTGCAAAATGCTCAACATTTGTTTTTTGTGATACCTTTTGTGTTCTTTCTGTCCAAGACTGTTCGCCGTGATAGAGTTAGCCTTTGATTCCTAGAAAACAAAGAAAGATAAACAGAGGCTTCTCAGTATAAATAAACTTCGATCACCAACTCCAAAGCTCAATATCTTTTCCGTTAATTTTGGTACTTTGCATCTCCGCCACGGCCGAGACAATACTACGAATATGGCATCTCAAGAGTACGAAGCGCTGTTTAACAAGCTTGGGCTGCCGACCCCGATATCACCACACGAGTGTACTCCCCAACAGAATTTCGGAAACTTTGTTTCAAACTTTTTTCTGTTCAGTTTATTATTCAAAATAGTGGATGGGATTCCTTGTACCGCTGTGGTCAGCATGCATATCCTCGCATACTGCTTATGCGACTTTACAAACTTCCCTCTAAATGTGGCAGCCGATATTCTCATATCGACCTTCGTCATTACTGTTTTCATCAAATCAGTCTTTCACTTGCTGCGTTCATTCAATATTGGATCTTTCGCGAAGTGGATTTTAATCTCAGCTGTAGCTTGTTCCTTTATCGCTGGCCCTGAGAAGTCAGCCTCTTATGGGCAGTCACACTGGGTTGACCTCTGGAATGATGTTATGGGAGTTTTTCATACGCACTTGATGACTATTTCTGTTGGCCTTGTTGGTATCTTTGCCAGTTTCTTCGAGGAGGATAGATACGACTCTCCGCTGTTCAGCATGTCGGCAGCGCTGTTTGCCTCCACCAGAGCTGGCGTAGAAGCTTACGTGCGTCATCTCGTAGTTTCTTCCTATTAGAGAGAAATAAACTTACTATTCCTTTGTAGTGCTTTAGCTGTTAAATGTTCATTACAACTTAATAAAAGTTCGCTTGTGAATTTTCTTCGATACTACCTATGGACATAATTAACCCATCATGTGACCTGTAAACTTGGAATTTCTTTGAGCTTAACCATCGGCTACAGGAGTGATTCAAGGTAAATGTGTGGAGATTTGTTTAATTAAATGTTGAGATGCGTTTTTGCGAAACTCACATTCCAGCTAGCACCTATGAAAATAGAACAAAAGTCAGTCGAGTCCCTTTTGATTAAAAACCGCCAAACTACACGAAAAATCCGGGGTTCAAATAAATCAGGGCAAAGTTCAGAATTAAGCAATGTACAAATGGTTAGCGTAACTTTGTCCTATAAATATTCGCAATGTCTTTGTTCTGCTAGGAGATATGAAGAAAGAGGCATGTGAAATGAATCCCTGACAATTGTTGACATGCTGTTTCGCTTAATCTAACCGCAGATTCGACTTTCCATGTGACGTTCTTGAATCTTTTGATTGCAACATCGCTACATAGCATCGATTCAATTCAAATTAAAGATAACATCAATCATAGAAACTAACATTGACTTATTCAGACTGTCTAATGCCCAAGAAGAAAAGGCTATGTGTTTACATTATGCAGCATTCGTCTGCTTTCCTCTTGGCTTCTTCAGCCCTCCACCTTTCGTCCTCAGCTTCCGACTTCTCTTTGTTGACCTTAAGCTGTGCCACTTGTACCTTTTAGGTAGTGTCAAGCTCCATAATTCTCAACTTAGAGGCGTTATCAGCCATCGCCTTCTGATGCTCAAGAGCCAACGCATGGTTTCTGTCCCGTTCCGCTCGGAGTTCAGCTTCTCTCTGCTTCTGCAGCTCCTCCATAGTAACCCGCATGCGCTCTCTATCTTGCTTATCCTGGTCCATCTTCTTCTGAAGATCGTCGCGGATAGCAGCGATCTCCTCTTGAGCACGTTTGTCATTTGCTCGCTGGGCCTCCATCATATCCTCGCGAAGTTCCTTCATCTCTTCATCATGTTGCTTTCTCAATCTCTCTAGCTCAGCCTCAAGCTCGCGACCGGCCGATGTCTCATCAAGGGTCTCTCCGGATGCCATCTCCTTCTGGATGTCTAGCACCATGCGATGTCGCTGCTGAAGCATATATTGGATAATCTGGATCGCAGATGCTTCATCCCGATCTTGGCGCATGACTCGACTTCCTTGTTTGACCATCTCCCCCCAGAAGTCTTTATTGGAAACCAGCTCTCGCTCCCGCCTTTGGCCGTCGTCAGGGTCAATTTGCGACCACATAGTAGTTGCAAGAACAACACATGACAGACCTTTGGAACCGCATAGCTTCTTGAACATGCGGAGGTTCTTGAGAGAGCTGCCGCCAACTCGAGGATCTGTGATTCGATGAAGGTACACGATGCCGGCAAGTTGGATATTGTTTTGGTAGGAGCGGTTGAGCCAGTCAGCAATCTCGCGAAGGACGTCCGTGTCCGAGCGATGCGTATCGTCAAAACCTGGAGTATCAATGAGAAAGCATCGCTGCCCTCCAATTCTTGCTTCGTGAATTCCTACATCCGTGGTGCCTTCAAGTAATCAGAAGTCAGATTTCGTTCGTCACTTTAGAATTGAGGCAGCCTACAAGATTCGAGGCTTGATCCAACTTGTGCAGTGTCCGAAAAGTGGGAGATAAATGTACTCTTGCCCACGCCAGTTATGCCCATAACGGCAATAAACACATCATTGGATCTAGTTTATAGTTAAGATCGTATCTCCATGATTTCACAATGATTTAGGACTGAGAGTTTCTCAGAAAGTCTGTATACTTACGATAGGTTGGGAACAGGCACTACCCTCGTTTGCCTTCGGGATTCTTCGTCTCTCGCGTCGTCAATGATTTGCTGTTCTGCACCTCTAGGGTTAGATGTGCTGCACAATCCACATAGGAAAGGCAGACGCATACCTTTGAATCTGCGGCGCTTGAACAAAGGAGCATTGATCGGGGGGGAAGCATCCTTTTCTATCGCGCCGCTTTCTGACTGCTCCAGTCGAGTCAACAGAGAAGGCTTCTTACTGTGCCTGGCCATCAAATTGCGTCCTATGATGATTTCAAACATTTCAGGAACTTCAATGATCTCCAGCTTGACATTGTGGTCGTAGAAGCCGAGCTTTTTGTTCCAAAGTTTCACGAAAATACAGCGTGTTGGTGCCCTGTGCGTATCGGCGGCAATTGGGCTTCTGAAGATGGCACGATACTCTTGTGGAATATCATATTCTTTGTGGCTACCGATTTGGCTGAGTATGCCTCGGGAAACGAAGTTTGAGGAGGCACCAGTATCGAATAGGGCCAAAACTGTGTATTGATTCCCCTGTAAATCAATCAATTCGACGTACTTCTGGAATTTTTCTTCAGAATCCTCAAAACGGAGGGTCGCAAAATCCGATGACTCGAATTCTTGAATAGATCGTCTCTTCGATGGATTATCACTTCTGAACGATCTTGAATTTTGGGGCAGGATACGATTGGAATCAACTATCTTTGTGAGTGCGAACTCAGGGGGGGTAGAATCTGTTGTCTCTCTGGCGGGAGGTTGTATTGGTATTGGACTGAGCGGCAACTGGCCCACGTGGTAGCTCTGCAATGCTGGATACTGCAAGTTTCCAGTGGCTAGCACAGCCACACTTGCCATAGTTTCGTTCATATCCTCAAAGATTCGGTCAGCAGGAAGAGTGTACCCTAGACCGGACCCTGGGAACCCCGCCACGAGGATAGCAAGCAGGTCTCCAGTCTTGGCATTAAGTATCCAAGACCCGCAGTCCCCGTAAGCTGGAATCCAATTAGGACAAAGAATGATTAGAACCCAGATTGGCGAGCACTTACAGAGCACTCCGTCGCAAGTGACCTCGAAAATGCATTGAAAGGTTTCGTCCTGCGGCATCTTCACGAGGCTAGGTTCTCCGGAGAGTACACCCTGAAAGACTCCCTTTGTCCCACTAGAGATTAGAACTTCAGTGTTACCCGCTGGGATTTTGGCGACTTTTTGGGGAATCAGTGTCCGCTTGACGCGTTTGGAGGCTACCTCCACTCTGTTGTCAGTTCTGAGTGTCATGTCCTTGATTTCCACCAATGCCCAATCAAGAATGCTACCACGAGAGTTTTTTGATGATTTCGATACGATGCCAATCTCTAGAAGCGACTGCAGTTCAGACTCCTTGTTTTGGACTACATAAGGGTAAGATGGTATATTCTGCCGGTTTTTGGGGGGCTTTTCTTCGTGGAAGGACGCACTTCGGGAGTCTTCATCGTGATTTGGGCCCCCCCCCTGACTCACTACCAGAAGTAGTCCTTGATGAAATGCTAGCTAAAGAACGTAAGCAAAGCACTAAAAGGAATTAGAAAATCTCACCTTGACTTGTCAACTCTATGGCTCTCTCGTTAGTGATCATATCATCATAGTCGTCCTCAATTTCTTCGGAATCGAACCCTTCTTCAAACCGAAACTGATTCACTTCAGCATTATAGGCTTGGAGATGCGGAATTGGCTCGAGAGCATGGGCCACTGTCATGCCATAGTAAGTATTGTCGATCCAGATGCCTCCAATTGTTGTTCTCCTGAAAAAGCTAGGGCCTTCAGCTCTCAGATCGACAAGTTTTGCACAACCTCCCTTGGGAATGTCCACGAGATATGCTTGAAGTCCAATAGCACTCGCACTCCCTGTGGTTATGACTTGGGGAAGGGAGGAACTCATAGGAGGTAACGGTTTTCGCAGAGGCGGTACTGTGCTTTCGGCCAATCGAATTCCCGGAGGATAGCGAGCCAGTATCTTGCTGGTTCTGACGAGCTTGATAGCCCTACGACGGGGAGTTTCACAGGCACAACTGAAGAGAAAAGTTGGGTTCGAGTTCGCTTCTGCTTCGCCTATCATATACAATCGAAGGCTGATGATTGGAATCTTCTGCTGGCCTTTGTTGACGACTTTGCTCTTTTTGTTCAAGAGTGTTTTAACTTCGACAAGCAAGTCCTGAGTGTCAGCTCTGGCAGCCCCAGCGACACCCCAACAGCGATAATGACCAAGAGGAAGGTACTCTTCGCCGATCGATAACTCGGGATTCTGCCACTGAGGTGGAGGGAATACGACAGCTCGTATCTTTGAGGAAAGTGGCTCAACGAGAGCTGTGGAGGTCATTGACGTCTGCATTGAGTACCGCGCATCGTCAGTATTGTACTTGAAACAATCGGGGACTGTTCATGGACGATGGCCGTTCTTGAAATTACAGAGAGAATAGGATCCGAGCTTATGACCAGCTGAAACCTGCAGAACTCAGGGAATCTGCCTTACGTTCCGAAAACGCCTATCTCAAAACTTGCAGCCTATCACTTTACTAGTCATTGTGAGAGACCCCTGTTATCTGCCCTGCCGCAGCAATAGTTACACAATGTTTGCCACCCCCAATTGGATGAGATGCATGCACTGCGGTCTTGCAAAATGCGCCTCAAACACTTGAAGTCAGTGTGGGACATAATTTTTTTAATTTTTTTTACAGCCAACACTTCTTGACCTCTCAAGGGGGCATTTGATAACCTGGGCAGATCTCAATCTAAGATTCAGTGCCTATTCGACACAATGTCCCATCAAGTTTGCGACAATTACCGCAACTTCACTTCATTCTCTCCTGTGTTCAAATCGATTATATTGAACTCGTATTTTGACCTCGGCTTGAAGAGCGCCGACATAGAATTAAGGCCAGAAACTGGGAAAGCATACTTCTCGTTCTATCAAGAGCAATGTCAGATTTCGGATTTGACAGCAGCCATTCATCCAGTCACACATCGAGATCTTATCGATATACTACAAGAACTCAAAAAATCGCTCGCAACCCGGGAATCTGTTCGAAATGCTATCAGGCTGATGCCTACATGGTCTAACGAGCAAGACGACCGCGTGTTCGATGATGCGATTGACCTTGTCTCTCGTCTTTGGCTGATGCTGCCCATAGGTACATTCAGACATGTCATAATGCCCGGGCAGGCATGCATCTCTTGGAATGATGGTGATGGTACCTTTCAGTCTATGACGGGAAAACTGTTCCAACCAACTATTCAGAAGGAAGTGTTAAGGCTGGACAGGAAATTCAGCGCTTTCAACATTGAGCAAAAGGCTGGGATCAAAATCATGTGGACCAACAACTTAAAGGACCATCTTTGTCTCAAGGATGAAGATACGCGCTTGGCGGTTTTTCATCACGCATCTTTCTTGACATGGCACAGATCAATGTATGTTTCTCTCGAGGCCTTTTACCTCACGGATCCGCCACTAATTATGAGGCAGGACGAATCAGCCTTACGCAGCTGATCTTCTCAACGAGACAATGCAGACCCTCCAGTTTCTGTTTCCAGAGGACAATAGACCATCGAGAAAGTGGTTCAAGAAAGTACAGGCCGATCAGGATCTCGACTCAGGGGCCATTCAATGTGGACAGCTGTCGTTACAGGATCGGAATAGTGCTCAATTCTCGTACTGGCATGAAAGATTGAGTACACTACAGTTGGCCTTCAATGAACGCGTCAAGGAGAAAGAGGCAAGGCAATGGTGGTACGATCGCAGGTGGTATGCTGTTGCAGCTTTAGCATTCACTGTGTTTTTCGGGCTGGTTCAGTCAATTGAAGGGGCTGTCCAGCTTTTATATGCTGTTAAATCAGGTGATGGGGACTGAGCTTACTGCAATAGTGAGACTCTTGATGGGTTCTCAAGTTTCCTTGAATAGTGAGTCTGATTTGAATTCCTTTTATTCAAGTATTTAATCCCTGGTAATTTGCTGAATCTCTGTTTGGAAAGGCGAAAGGAGATAGTGTATCACATAAGCAAAGCTTAGAAATTTATGAGGAGTTTGAGATTCATGACGATGGAGCAGGTACCTTAATGGCAGGGAAAAGAGAGTTAGGAAAAAATTCAGAACTTAACTTAGGCAACTATTATGTTAACTTGGATGCTAACTTAACATGGGTGTGATAAGGCCACAGTACCCAATGGATACCCATGGGTTGGGGGGTTTGGTAACCAATGGGTTGCCAAGAAAAAAAACGCAGCCTATCTCTACCAAATCCAGTCCCGCCTGCCTCTCCCTCTGGAGTCGTACCATTCTTGCACCACCCTTCAGCATCCCGCTCCAAAAATCCATGTTTTCTCTCAGTTCCTTCTCGCGACGCTCTCCCACGGCATTAGTGGCCTGGCCCCAGAAAGTAGTCGCCAAGATAATGTTCTTGAAAGCATCAGCACCACAAAGCTTCCGAAACATGCGATTGTTGCGGAGAGCCGTGCTGGCCATTCTCGTGTCACTGATGCGGTGAAGATAGATGACACCATTGAGTCTCGTCCCCTCTATCATTGAAGTTTTCAGCCAAGTCAAGATCTTCTCTGTGATCTGGCTATCGCTTCTTGTAGTGTCGTCAAATCCTGGTGTGTCGACTAAGATGTACTGTTTCCCATTGTGCAGAAACTCATAGGCTCGCACTTCGCTCGTTTCTAAAAACTGTCAATCTTTGAGAGGTTGAGATGGTGAGTGGTCGACTTACCAGAACAGAGGGAGTCTCCAACAACAACATCGTTTCGTCCCGATACTGTTTTAATAAATGTACTTTTACCAGCACCAGTCACTCCCATCACAGCGATAACAATGCTATCTTCCTGCTCTCCTTCTGCATCCGAATCATCTTCTTGGAAACTCCCCGGCATTTTTGACTGCAATCCAATCTTAGCTTCGTCCGCTCTCCATCTCAGAAATTCTAAAGTAGTGATAGTAATATTATTCAAGAGGTACATCCTAACAATATGTTCCCAGCCGACGACAGTCTTTTCGACGCCCAATAAACAGTGCACATCTTCCCAATGAACGCTCTGATTTATTTCGCGCACCAACATGCCAGACGCTCTGAAGTCTGCCCCCACACTCAGCCTCCCCAGAAGTGAGTGTCGAATTTCTTGGCATCAGCTGAGAACGCCATGTATTGACTTTTGCGCAGGTCAGGCTCTCTGAGTGCGGGACAGGCGCCACGTTTTGTGGAATACGACAGCCTGATCGCAGAGATGACCAGTAGTAACCCAAAATACTATCGATAATGGCACATCTAAGCCGCCTCGAGATTCCAGACCTGAACTCATCGGCGACCAACTTCGGATATGTGGGAGAGGCTCGACTGGGGAGTTTAATCCCACTGGAACTACTACTGCGTGATCCAGTTATTTTCGCCAATATCTGAAGAGAGCACCATGTCTTGCCACAGCAAGTCCAACTTTTCACTGCAAAACTCGTCCTGCCATAGCACATCCTTCAGGCACCCCCTCAGAGCCTTTTCATCCCAAATCCCTAATGTTTTGCAGATACCCACCATCTCACCGACAAACCACAGCCTCTCCGCCCTCCCGGCAGCCGCAATTCCACCAATAAACAGAATCCACAGTAACCATACCTGCTTCTCTCTGCTGCTCGTCCACCAGCCTGGCAGCATCCCGATCAGTGAGCCGTGTAATCGCTGCACTAATCTGTATACAAGTTCGGATGTAGGAGGCAACTCGCGAATGGCGAGCCATAAGTAGATATGTGCTGCAATTTTCAGGGGCACTGCTTCGACGAAATATGTACAAGTAAGTGGCTCCGGTGATGTGGGGGGTGGCTTGTTTAGTGAGAGGAGATCGTATTCGAGGTTGTAGATTGTGTTGCTTGCTTCCATTCTGTTGAGACTCGCGATGTGCGGAGAGGAAAGGCTTTGAGATAAATTTCGGAGGGCGTGAAAAATGGTGACAACTAGCGAGGAGTTGCCGAACAGATGATCGGGCCTTAAAAGAGTTGAGTCGATTTCCTGACACGTGTACATGGATGGGCGTGGAAGTAGGCGTGGAAATGAAGGTTGACATGACCAAACATTCGCGTAGCAGAAATCAGACCTGGGAGGATGATTAGAGCCATGACTGTACAAATGAGAGAGTGCGTTTACCAAGTTACTACCCTTCGAAAGACACCCCGTAGAGCTTGAACGCCACCACGCACCCGGATCATCTTCTCCAAACCCTGCTTGTGTATCTCTGATAGCTCGTATCTACCATTAAGGTTCTAGCAAGACTTTTGTCAGTTACTACGAGTGTCAAAGCACTCCGGAGGACTCGCCTCTTTGTTTACAAGCATCGCCACGGCTGCGATAGTCGCATCGCTATATGTACCACTAGGATCTCCCAGTCTCTCGTTAATTACTCTGAATGCTTCGCTTCCATGGTACAAGCATGCTGGTGAGTCTTGAAGCCCAGACTTGAGATTTGAATGTAACGCAACAAGGTGGAGAATTGAGTGGAATAATGCGGGGTCGGCCTTGATGTAGGAGAAGAAATCTCCTTCGGCGTTGATGGCTATCGAGTTCATCGTATATGCAGTGTTATCTATCAATTGGTGTTAGTTCCTGTGAGTTATGTCGTTCACTTCGAACGAAAGGAAGAGTATAGGTGCATGCCAAAAAGTTAAACAAGGGGTATGAGTCTTGGGAGAGGGGGGGGGGGGGGGGGGGGGGGGGGGGGGAGGATGAACTGAGGCAAGGCGAAAATTACTGACAGTATACAAGCAACTTTTCACTCAATGACCCTAGCTTGATAGAGAGCGTATCAAACGGATCCAGAGATCCAGAGCGGAGAGCGAAAACCGGATTCGATGTTTTGCGAGATTGCCAAATTTCGTAATCAACATTCGCCATAACAGAATCCTTATCTGTCCTACAATGGTCGTGGACTAAGATCACTGCTGCGCCAAGCAGCTTCTCGCGCCTGGAAACCGCCGATTTTTCTTTTGATTTGTGTGTCCAAGACGCCAATTTGAACTTGCCCTTATATTGCGCAGGCTCTTTGAGATTCGTACTCTCAACCACCTCAGCTACTCCCGAAATCGCTTGGCGATGTTGTTTCCTTAAGTAGTCTCGCATGGCTTGGGTCCGTACTTTCTTTGATGTTACGCCTCGCGTGATTGCTGATGGCTGACCGGTCAATGTGACAAATTCGAAGCTCCGCGTTTCAAGAGAATCTTTCTTCTCGATATCCAGCGCCCGGTCATGATAGCGACTTGATATCTTCGAAACATTTCCTGGGGATGTGTTAGCTCCGTCTCCATTGCTGGAATTTGGAAAGTCGTGCCACTTCTTTCACCTGGCTCTGAGCTTAGGCTAGCATCCCCAGAGACTGACTTCATCGGCTTGACTGGCATCCTTGGAAGGTGCTTTTGGGTGACAGTCTGCACCCCCTTTAGAGAGAGGCTTTCAGGTGCATCTGAAATACTTCTGCTCTCTCAACCGAAGCTTCTCTTGAGTACCTAGTTTTCTGTGAGCTTGAAGTGGACTTCAAGTAAATAAGCTAGCCCTGCACGACAGTCCGAATTTCAGAGCTCATGAGAGAGTTCGTAAAGATTCCGCGCGAGGACAAAACTCGAAACCAGGATCGTGTTGTCTTTTGTACCAAGATCTCACAGTCACACAGAGGTTGAAGAATAGCCGCATCATTCCGAGAATCATCATCCCGCCCATGCGATCCGATTACAAATGCGATTTCTTGATGAGGAAATTCTGGAAAGGGTTTAGCGAGTTTCGTGGACCAAAGACTAGCAAGTTGACCTGGACCGCGAAATACTAATCAATGAGTGATGATCCTCCCTTGCTTACGATCCATTCGTTGGCTCCATCTAATCCTTTGTACGTGACTAACATGAGCCACGCCAGCTCATCGAGGTCGTCAACAGTTCCATTTTCCATTAGCCCGTCGAGGTTCATCTTGTCCACCCAAAAGTTTCTTGTCTCCTTGCAAGCCTTCAAAAAATGCGCCGCACTCGGCGCTGCCCAGAGCTTTCGTTGCGCAGTGAAAGACATATCCGTCACTGCGCCGACCATCGTACAGAACCCCTGCCTCTGGATGGCGAACATTGATTGCGCTGTCCTAGAAACGATGATAGTGCGGCGGAGAGCTTCTTCGAAAACCCAGTACTCCCAACCACGGTCAACTGTGCTTGATGGGGAGGAGACGACTCCAGTTCGGATAGCGAGACTGTCGGTCCAAGATGTGAGGAGCTCCTCCTGCTGCTCTGCATCAGATCGTTGCTTAATATCTCCATCGAAGAGTCTGATGATCTGGAATATAATCAGAGCCTGGACGAATGCCAAGTGTTCCGCAACAGACCAAGATGGCCTTGGTTCCGTGAGTTGGGTGACTTTAGAAGTGATGATCTCCCAAATCACGTTTTCGTTCAACTCGTTCTTATTACAGTACAGAGAGGAAGCTGACACGGCGTCTTGGAGGGCTTGTGGCATCGTCGGTTGATAATTTCGCGGATGTATGAAGGTAGTCTTCCCGGTGTGAGCGAGTGATATTGGATATGACTTCAAACACCGTACACAGTATCGAATGCGTTCTCGATCCATGACGCCAACTTCCAGGTAGGTGTTTGCTAGGCCGCGATTGTCGAAGGCCATGAAGAAAGAGTCATCAACTATCGTGTCTGGGCTTGGCTCCACCAAGTCGGTGACATCCAACTGAGGGACTGAGAGCTCAGGATCTGCAAAAATCCCCTGCGGAGACATTTGATCATTCTCCGAGCTCTGGGATCCAGAATTCATGGCGACATCCTGGCGGCTTTCCCCGGTTGTTTGCATTTCTCCACGTCCGCTTTTGAGTTGGCGGCGAGCGGACTTGTACTCGCAGGCCATGGATTTTGATGTACATCGAGCACATGGCGATCCCTTATCACATTTTCTCTTCGATGCTACACATGATACACACGATTTCTGTCTCGTTCTTGGGCTGACTAAAGCCATGGTCAAGAAACCTTGGGGGGGACAGGGCTAAATGGCGATGCGGAGTTTGGCGTTGGACAGATATCGGGGTGCTGCAGAGCGGGTTTAAACACGACTGAGACGCTTGAGTTCCCCAGAAACGACGAACAGGTATCATATATTCTGCAGAGAAGGAGTCATCACACATTCCGAAAGCTGATGATGATGTTGTGATGGGTTTGATACAAGTGAGATCAAGAGAGACTTGCGGAGTTTGGTCTTGGCAGCTGACAAAGCCGCCAATGATTCCTTCATTTCCTTCGCAAACTCCGCAACTTTCCCTCACCCAGAACATCAAACTCCGACGCAAGAAAGTTGGAACAAACAAAGCCATCAATCCTCGTAGTCGAGGTGGGTGCCCTCATGCTGATCACCCATGAACTCCGCCATGTGGATCGGTGGGAAGGGCATTCAGCCGTGCTGATATTGGCGGAGTTGCGGAGATATCTTCTCTGGTGATCTTGATATGCTTTTGTGTACAACAGCAGAGTTGTTCTGTTCATTCATGTTCTGTATTCCAGCTATATATAAGTGTCTCTGCAGATTTTGAGAATTTTCATTCATCAATTCAGACACCGAAGCATTTTAAGTTTCAATACCAATCAATCCAACAACCATGTTTGCTCTTTCAACTCTCCCTGCCCCCGTGGCCGCCAGTCTTCAGGCTATCACCCAAAAGTCCACCGATGGGTTTGTAGCCAATTTCTCCAAGGAAATCGTGTTGAACGATGAAGGCAAAGCCCAGAAAGGCATCTCGGCTCTCAGAAAATGGCACGACGAAGCTCTCATCGGCCACCGCGCCACAATCGACATTCAGAGCGAAGTCACAATCGGAGAGCATACAGTCGTACATCTCATCATGGACGGCGACTTCGAAGCGGATTATAACATCACCGACCCGATAACTCTGTATTTCGATTTCACTGTCTCAGACAGCGTCATCACTACCCTCACTATCACATCCCACGACCCAATCATGAATACCGTTTCGATCTCCACTCCGAACGACACGGACCCAATCTCAGCATTACATCTGTCTCGACGACCTCAGAAACCCGTTCCAGAAGGTTGGGTTAGGGTGAAATTGCAGGCTGTTGGGCTGAACTACCACGACATCTTCACCATGCGAGGGTTCATCTCGCAATCAATTACCGACCCCCTGATTCTCGGGTGTGAAGGCACCGGTACGCTTGCAGACGGCACTGAAGTCATTCTCTTCCCCCTGATGGGTGATCCGGAATTCAAGGGCGACGAGACACTTGATCCTCAACGCAACGTCTTCAGCGAGAAAACAGACGGCACTTTGGCCGAATATATCAATGTCCCCAAACGCAACGTAATCATCAAACCCGAGAGAATGAGCACCGAAACTGCTGCTGTGATGGGTATTGCTTGGCTGACGGCTTACCGCATGCTATTCACCAAATCCGGATTGAGAGCTGGGCAAACAATGTTAGTACAGGGTTCATCTGGAGGCGTCACTACTGCTCTCATTCAACTCGGCTCTGCGGCTGGGATGCGGGTTTGGTGTACTGGCCGAACGGCTGCAAAGCGTGCTTTGGGATTGAAGCTCGGTGCCGAGAAAGCATTTGAATCTGGGGAAACTTTGCTGGAGAAAGCCGATGCGGTGTTTGATACGAGTGGTGAGGTAACTTGGAAACACAGCATCAACTCGGTGAAGACTGGCGGCACTGTCGTTACATGTGGTGGTCACTCGGGACAATTTATCCCCATGGAAGTCTCGCACGTCTTCGTTGAGCAGCTGACTGTCAAGGGATCATATCTTGGTACGTTGGAGGAATTTAGAGACTTGATTGCGTTGGTCGTGGCGAAGTCTATTAAGCCACATATCGGAGTAGTGCTGCCTATGGCGCAGACTGCAGAAGGGTTTCGTATGATGGTTGATGGGAAGACGGATGGGAAGATTGTTGTAACGATGTGAATGAAGACAGTTGAAGGTCATCCCAATCAATTGAAAAGTATGAAAAGTATTCCTAGTTCGATATCTAGTTCATTTCCAAATATACATTCAGACTAGTCATGAATCAAGGAATATCTCCTCCCAATGCAATAACACACAATGAATGCATTGATATTGGCCGCTTGTCTCGTTATGACAAGCAACATTCCTACCCCTCCAAAAGGGGGGCGGGGTAAAATCATCACGTGAATCCAGCCCAACGATGAAACATCTCAAGTTTCACCCTCCAACGTCCTCAGAAAGAGAGCCTCTCACTCCTCAAGCGTCTTAAGCTCGCTCGTTTGACCAGCTTTGCTTTCCTCACTACCTGTATTGCCAAGCATGGCCACTTCTCGTTCTAGAATCCCTGTCTCGCTTCTTCTATTGACACTCACGGCTACGGTTCTCGCTTGCGGATCAGCGAACCCAGACTCCGAGCTCGGACGGAGGAGAGACTTCTGCGATGCCAGTTTGTTTTCTTTATTCAGTGGAGAGAGGATATGCCCTTCGTCGGTAAGTTTCCAATTTCGTCACTATTTGTTCTTCAAACTAACTCTCTTGATAGAACACGCATCATGCTAGTCTTTATGAGAACGGCAGCATCGCCAGAGATCAGGTACACTTTATGACCAACACCAACACTGAAGACTCCGAAGATAAATCAACAGCACGTGGGTATCACTCCTCAACACCGCCCACTCTTCTCTCCAACTAACACGAACCAGCCCCCTCCCCTCTATACACCATCCTCCCCATCCCCTCCAAAGGCCTCGGTCTCATCGCCACCATCCCCATCCCACGAGGAACACACATCATAACCGAAGCCCCCCTCTTAACCATCCCCCTCCCGCCCCCCACACCCGGTCTGGGCGTCTCCCTCCCCTCCCTTCTCACGTCCCTACAAACCGCCTTCTCCTCTCTCCCCCCTCCATCCCAAAAAACATTCCTCTCGCTCCACAACCACCGCTTCCCAGGGGATTCTACTGCCGTCCCCCCAAACCCAGATCTCCTCACCATCTTCCGCTCAAACGCCTACAACACCGGCACATCGTACATTGGGCTCTTCCCGCTCATCGCGCGCATAAACCATTCATGTCGTCCCAACGCGGTGAATTACTGGAGCGAGAGACTAGGGAAGCGAATCATTTATGCTGGGAGGGATATCGATGTGGGAGAGGAAATCACGGTGTCGTATATTCCACTTTTGAAGAGTACGAAGGAGAGACAGCAGAGGTTGGGACAGTATGGGTTTGTGTGTGGGTGTGAGGCGTGTAGGGATGAGGGGAGTGGGAAGAGGAGGGGCAAGATTCAGGATTTGATGGAGGTTTTGGAGCAGAAAGTTGAGGCGAACAATCAGAAAAAGGTGGTAAATGAGAGGTTGGCAAGGAGGGCGGAGAGACTGGTGGTGCTGCTAAAGGAGGAGGGGTTGGTGGATTATTTGGCTAAGGCGTATCGCTTTATGGCTCTTTTTGAGGGAAGGGCGGGGAATTTAAAGGGGGCGAGGGTATGGGCTGAAAAAGAGATTGAGGAGTTGAGATTGGCGGGGGAGGAGTCGGACGAAGTTGAGAGGGCGGTGGCGTTTCTCGATGGGTTGGTGAAGTAGTTGGCGCTTCAATTTGAACAAGAGTTGAACCCTAGAATTACTAAACTTCGAGATGATTAGATAATTTGGGGATATATATAGAGAATAATATCGAGATGTAAGTTTTAGTCATGTCACAGAAAACAAGGAAACTTTGTGCCAATTACGATTCGTCTAGCATGCGTGTATGTATGTATCCTCTCTATCACCAATTTTCTATCGACCCATACTATGCACGCATACCTAGACAAATGCAATACCCAACTCTAACAGAAACGGACATCTTTCGTCCAATATCGCGAATCCAATCTATCCCACCATCCACATGACATGCCACCACGAAACCAACGCCAACAACAATCTAAGCCCAAATGACTCTGAACTTCTCATCAAACTCTGTCTTGAGCTTTCTGAACGCCTTGTACACATTCATCAACTTTTCATACTCTTCATCGTCCGTCGCACCAGTACCGTTCAGACCTTCACCTTTAAGATACTCTTCCTCGGCAACGAGCGCATCTTCACCTGCATCCCAGTCGTCAACAACCTTCTTCTTCTTGACGAAGGTTGGTTGGACAGGAGCAGAATTGTGGTTTTGTGCTGTTGTAGGTTCGGCGATAGACGCGGCGGCTACTTCAGCATCTTCGTCATTCTCAGCTGCGTCTCCAGAACCCATTACGTCGAGCATCTCTGGATCGGCGTCACTGCCGAGACCGAGATGGAGGGCGAGTGAGGTTGCGATGGTGGCAAGTACCATGGAGAAATCATTAAGTACAAACCAGACCTGCGGAAACGTCAGTATACATTGTCACTACTGCGGAAGATGAACGGGAACGGATGGATGGAAGACTTACATCAGACTTGCGAATACCGTTTGCCTCCTCGAGAGGGGCGATAGATCCATGCATGAAAAAATCCAACAGGTATGAGTTCAATGGGGTTCTTGTTTCATCTGGATGAAGCTCAAGATGTGGGATCACAGCGGATTCAAGGAATACACCTTCGCGGGTGGATGTGCACAAATCTTCGATAGTCGTGAAATCATCGCCTAGACCAGAAAGAGCCACGAAGGCAGATCGCGCACGAGGCGAAGGGAGGGTTGGAAGAAATCCAGCGAGTGAATCTTCCGCCTTGACGCCGTTGATGTTTCCATTGGTGACTGCAGCTCCATTGGCTCCGTTGACAGGAGCAGGTGCGAGACCGACAGGAGTTTTTGTAAGAGGCAGATATCGCTCATCTTCCTTGACATGCTGAGCAGCAAAAGTCTTCACATAGGTCGTGAAGATATCGAGAGTGTCTTTGTTATGCTTTCGTAGAATATTGGCGGCGTCTTCGGGCATCGGTGGTAGGTACACGATGGATGGCGAACGCTTGATCTTCTCTGCCTCTTCGGGCTCGTCGACCTCGCGAGTTACTAGGCGACCGAACAAATGACTCAGCACTAGCATCATCTTCTGCAGAACTACATCTGTCTTGGTGTCGATATCGGCACATAGAACGTGGAAGTATCCGCCCTTCAAAAGAGCTAAACAGAAGTTAGCCTGGATTTAGATCAGTTAAGGGTGATTGGCTTACCATGGAATGCAAAACTGGAGTTCTCGGTGAAGTAAAGATGTGACACACAACTGGTAAAGTTGACTGGTTCTCCTCGCGGACCCAGAAGCTCATTGCGACGCAGGTATTCGATGGAGAATCTCAAGTGATGAAGGACTTGCTCCTTGAAACTCTGTCCTCCAAGGTACAGTCGTGGCTGTGAAAGCAGGGAGTTGATAGCCTTAACAGCGTACGGCGAGCTCTTTGAGTCATTCAACAGTGTAAATAGTCGCAGAACCAGAGTTGTGGTGATGGGGAAATGTCCAGTCATCTCGGGAAGTCTGGAGCTTAGCAGTCGGCTAGCTCGCTCCTCCGAGAGACCTTGGAAGACTACATTGCCAAGAAGATCGAAACCACGACGTCCAGATCTACCAGCAGCTTGACGGAAGTTCAGGGCTGTCAAGAACACAGAATTGCCGCTGAAGACAACAGTAGCGCAAGGCATATTGATACCCAGACTGAGAGTGCCAGTGGCGATGACAACTCTCAAGAATCCCTTACGGAACAGCATCTCAACACATTGTCGGTATTTTCTGTTCATACCTGCGTGATGAACACCGATTCCTCTCTTCAGTAGTTCAATCAACTCCTCTCGAATATGCTTCCATCGTAGTGAACGAACATACTCGTCTAATTCAGCCTTCTGGAGTTTCTTCGGATTCGCGAAGGAGAATCCTGCTTGTGGGGCCTCAGGATCAAACAAGTCGTAGACAGACGTGCCGTCGGTAGCATCGTCACGCATGCGGTCGGTCTTAGATCCACCCTCATCGTCGTCACCTTTGGCCTTTTTCACTGGCTTGGCGGGCTTTCTCGACTTCTTTTCCTTCAGCTCTAGATACTTTTCATATCCATCCATGAGTTTCTTCCAGCTCGAGCCTTCCTTCCATCTCGTCTCGGCATCTACCAGCTGCTTTAAGACTGACGTGGCGATTTCCTCGCACTGGTTTCTATCGTAGTTGAATAGAATGGCTGGAAGCGCACGGCGCTTATGTAATTGGTAGAGTAACGGTAGTGTGGTGCATTTCAAATCCAGAGGGTCGAAATTCTCAATATTGGAGGCGTCTGAGGCGTTCGAAGATGGGATTTGCTCAGCAACTTCGATAGGTGCCAGAATACTCAATTCCTGAACAACCTTGTCGAATGGAGATGAACTATCAGCCATCCATTGAATCAAAACCTTCTTCAAGCCTTTCTCCCATGTAAAGATATCAGCTTTGCGAACGCAAGCTGGAAGCGCCTTATCAGGATTCAGAGAGTCTGGAACCTGGTGATCCGCAGTTTGGAATTTGACCATAGCCTTCCAGAGTGTCAGGCAATCACGAGGTTCGAAAGCCAAGTCATCGGGCAAACCACGAGATTTGTCGACAAGACTAGCAACAGGGTGGAATGCCTTGAACCCAGCCAATCCATCGAGACCGAGTCCGACACCGAACGAACTACCGAGTCCGGAAAATTTGAAGCTCTCAGGGGGGTCGTACATGTATTTCCTCAAATCGGAATAACGGGTTCCGTGTTGGATCATCTTCAACTCCGAGCCCGAGGCCTTCTGGGTTTCGGCTAGCCAGTCGTTGAATTGACCTGGATTTCCAACTGTCGCAGAGAGTGCGATTATTGGGCACGGGGCGAGAAGTAAGAGCTGTTCCCAAACAACACCATCTTCGGCATTTCCAATGGAATGGATTTCATCGAAAATGATTCGACGAACCCGTGGTGCCCAAGACTTTGCATTGGATGGCGAGAGCAACATGATCTGCAGAATGTGAGGAACAGTGACGAGAATCTGGCATCCGGTCGAATTGTTCACCCGATAATCGCGAGTATGGATAGCCCAGACTCCTTTGCCAGGAACTGGGAACTTCTTTGAGAATCGACCTGTATCATGTTAGCTAAATCGTTTCGGTGGCTGAGACCTTGCGAACCTTGAACTTCAGCTGCAATTTGATTTACAAGTGCCTTGGTCGGTGCCACATAAACAAGAACACCATCATTGTCGGCTCTCAATACTTGCTCCATAGCATAGAAACTGATGAATGTCTTTCCAGCGGATGTAGGAGCCACGACGAAGACACTCTTGTTAGAATCAAGCTGATCAAGAACATCCCGCTGCCACCCATCGGGGACGAAGTTAGAAACTCGAGGATCAGGCTTGGCATCAAGCATCCGGTCCATATACGGTCCGCAGTAATTCAGCTGGAACTCTGTTTGGGTGCCAACAATGCGTAAGTTCTGCGTGTGAACTGGGTATCGGAAGCTAAACGATAGTTTTCTGTCAACTGGAGTGGGGTTGAACCCTGCCAAAGCATCTGTGATGCCCACCAAGGTACAGATTTTGGTCATGATCTGAACAATTTCCTTCGACACTGGTGCCTTTGATGTGCAAAGCGAGCGGACGGTGGTCCAGATGAGTGCCACCACATGATACCCCTGCGGCTTCTTGTCTGCCTTGCAATATGTCGACCACCAAGTCAGTAAAGACTGCAGAATATACGTGTAGACTTCTGCTTCGAGGTAGTTCGATTTTGTAGAATCCAGGCCGTTCAGATATTCCATAGTCTTGATGTAACGATCCTGGTCATCCGATATGACATCCATACCCTTCATTACCGTAGACCAGGCGTTCAGAGCCTTATCTGCCTCATTTCCACCTTTACGTTCCTTATTGTCTGCAATCATTTGGTCCTTCTTCGATAGCCCCGCAGCGGCAGCCTTCGTTCCTTTCTTCGCAGCACCTTTCTTGTTTGGAGCCTTGGCCTCGGGCTCCTCCTTCTTCGACTTGGCAGAAGGCTTTTCGGGCTTGTCCTCCACAATCTTAACAAGCACCTTTGGACCAACTGTGATTGTTTCAGCATCGAGGGCTTTCCCTTTGGCTCCCGTAAGACTGGCGGCATAAGAAGTCATCTCGTTCATGTAGAACTGGTTCGTGCGAAGCGGGTTTCTATTCTCAGTTAGCAAATGTGGGGGAGCACGGTAGCAATCATGAGACAAGTCACGGGGATATCCATCACTTACCTCCATTTCGAGACTTTTGCTGCAGGCGCATATTTCGGGTTCAATGGCTTGCGATGGTTATGCCAATGGGAAGTCTCGCGGTAGATCTTCAACGCACCGAGACGCGCAGGAAGCGAAGCATCTGCCTTCACATGAATGCATTCCAGATGCTTGTCAAAGACTGGGTTCGAAAATGAGAGAACTGCCAGATCCTCGGAAGCTGGCTCAAAATCGGCCTTTGTCGCAGTACTTTCCGAGGACTCTGGATCAGTGCTTCCTTCCAGAGACAGATCCTGGCCTGACAGTTCCTTCACCAAAGTTGATACTGCCTCCCAGTCTGGTTGAAAGGTCTTTGGAAGAACACCAGCGAAAGACTTGTCGCACATCGCCTGGATCACGGCTCGGAATAAACGACCATCGATAAGATCGATAGCATCTGTCTCGATCTCCTCTTCATCCATCAACTCGTTCCATTTGGGGTTCTCAACCGCAAATTTGAAGATGTTCGAGATGCGAGTGATATACTCGTCGACCTCTTCTTCAAAATCTTCGTCGAAGGTGATTAGTGGAAGCCTTCTCTGTGAAAGCGGAATATTCTTCAGGATGATGCTGTGAAGTATGAACGCGGAAGCCATAAACACGTCGGAATCTCCTTGTCTGATGATTTTCGAGACACCATAGATGGCGAGGAAATAGCTCTCACTGAGATCTTCTTCAGAGAAAGCTTCACTGAGTTTTGCAATGACCGAAGGCTCCAAGGTGGATTTCGCATCTAATGCCTCGGTAACACTTGATCCCTTCAACAGGATTTTGGCTGCTTGGTCTTTGTTCACGAGATCGGCAGCTATAGCTATCTTCAGCTTACTTGACGCTGTGAAACTCTCCACGATCATAGTAAAGACCTTAGAGTCGCGGAACTCGATGCGATTGATAAGAGCGACGTTCAAGTTGTGTGTGTTGTACCACCATATCATCGTTCGTAAAGAGGCTTTTGCGACCTTTTCATTGCGGTTGTTCCCAATGACCTCCAGCTGCGATTCTCTGCGAGATCCATCGTGGGTCATCACGAAGTAAACAGGGGTGGTATTGAGGTAATTCGAGAATTCTTTCGATTCCAGTGCTGGGAAGGTATTGATTTCCACACTGGGACAAGCTGAAGGAAGGTGGCGAGTCAGGTGGCGTTTGATGATTGATCTTGCAAGTAGATATCGCGCCTCGTGCTCTGCTGGGACCCCAGGTGGGATACATAACTGTGCATTCTCTGAATAGCAAGTCAGCAAATATGGCAGATATTATGTGGAAGATAGACTAACCCTCAAAGAACGCAAGGTGAAATTGGCAGTGTCTCTTGATTAGATCCTCAAGGAATCTTTCAACGACATACACTGCGTGTAGAATTTGAAATCCACCTGTAGTTGGTTAGTATCGAATGTCCACATAAGGTTTTCCAGTGGGCTGGATGCCACGAAATTTCAAAAATAGGACCTGGCTCCCAAGAGTATTTGGTCATGTGACAACTGGAGGCAGACGGGAGGCCAACGACATCCCACCTCTCTCGCGGCATATTTCCAGGACCAGCAAGCTGTCATAGCAGCAGGAAGCTGAGCTGAAAGACAAACAGCCTGATGGGCGAGACTGAATATAACGAGGTTTACAATATTCGACTCGTAGGAGTCCGGGGATAAAGGGCAGGTAGGTAGTGACAAGGGAGTGGCGGGGTGGAACTGGGAGCGAACTTTACCTGCGAAATCGATTCTCTCATCCTCGAAGCACTCTCGTAGCAATGAGTCTCCCTCCACCAGAAATAACTCCTTGCCGGCATAGTCTCCTACAAGATCAATCCACATGGGTCTTGTCCGGTCATACCAGCTCAGGACGCCATCGATGGGCACATCCTGGCCAGCTTCCCCCGCCGCCATGATGGGGCGCTTGTGATAGTAGATAGGTAGCTGCCTTGTCGTGTCAGTTCCTGCAGTGTGGTTTCCAAAAGATACGATCTTGGCCGGCGGTCCTTATCCAGGAGGATTGCAGCTTGGTCTTCTGGTTGTGGGTGTTGTTGAAATTTTGGGAATTGTTTGTGGTTTCTGTCTGCCCTCTCTGGAGGATTTTGAACATTTCGAAACGGCAAACAACGAGAACCCCGCTACGGAGGTGGCCTTATCTTATCGCCACGTGTTCCGGGAGCTAAACTCTATTGAGGTGGTGGGCTGTAAGCGAGCGGCTAGCATCGCGCTGGCTTACTCCGCGTAACAACCTCACCTACGTAGCTCCATGCCTGTTATTTACCTGGTATTTTTTCAATATTTTTAATAAGGCATGCAGACAACCATGATAGGGTGATCAGAAGTTTTTTTTTCTTCGATTGCTATTGAAGAATTGGGCATTTCTAAGTTGCCCGCTGGTTCAGATCAAATCGCAAGCCCAAAGATCCCCTCGTTTTCCAGCCCACCACATTAGACATCATCACCCCTCCACTCGTATTAATTTGGTTGATCAACGTACTTTCCACCCGAAACACGTCGAAATACTGTTGCTTTATCGTACGACCTAAGAATCCCTTCGTCATCAAAGTCGTGGAATCCTCCAGGTTTAACTACCGCCGTAATCCAACCATCTACGGGTAAATGTCAGCTTTCTGTACTCCTCAGGAGATCATGCGATCGATGACTTACCAGCCGCAATCCAATGGCTCAGAACACTTGAGTGGGTGACAACCGCAATAGATACAGGTTGAGGAAGTGCCGTAGAGAGGTGATCCAAATATGCCTTAACCGACTCCACGTTCTTACCGCCTTCAGAGTATTTTCCTCCTGGATCTGTTGCAGATCTCCGCTCTTTGTGCTTAGGATTGTTCCAGCCATCAGTAACTCTATCCAGATCAACCTTGGTGTATCTTGGCCGGTCATCTGAGACTGAGACATTAGGTGGACTCCGGATCTTTGACACTTTGCCATATGTTGTTTTCAAATCCGCCAGGTCCATTCCAGTCCCATTTGCATCTTTTCGAAGCGTTTGCAGCTCTGGCACAGCAACGACTGTCAACGTAGTCTTTGCCAGAGGCTCAAATACCAGTTTCGCAGTATCCAATGCTCTAGACAAGGGAGATGAAAGAGTGACCGAGATTTCGACGTCCGGGAGGATGTGTGAGAGATAATAGGCAGTTGCTCGACATTGGTGCTCGCCTCTGGTGGTGAGTTCTGGGTCCACAACGAGTGGGAAGAACTCGGTTTTGCCCGTGGCTTTGTCCCATATCTTTGAGGTAGGCTGTCAATTGACTTGTCAGTTCTTGCGATCTCTGTCTGGAAGGGTGCTTGCATGTTTCGTTACGTACCTCAGCGTGTCTGCATAAGTAGACTGTTGGCAATGCGGAAGGAGCTGCTTCTTTCGATTGCAAGACAGAATTGTCTGCAAGCTTCTCTACATCCATTGCACGCTGTGGTGCTGCTGATTGAGTCGCAGTGCTATCTTTGCTGCGTTGATATCCATTGGTATTGCCGTCGTCGAGCACCGTGTTGAGTGTGGTGCTGAAACTGGGGTGTGAAATTTCCAGATCTGTGGGTTAATGAGGAACATAAAGTGTGGAGATGGCCTAAGAGGAAAAGTTTAAATCAGGCAGAAATTTAAGTTCTAACTCGAAATATGCCCCAGATATCAAGTTGTATATCTGTGTGGAGGCGCGGAAGACTTGTTCGAGTTACCTAGTTCATGACGCACTGACAGGACCGGGACATGCTGTCTTGGTTTCTAAAGGCCCAACACTACAAAGGCTACATATTGATAGGCTAACTTTTATATATATTTGGAGTATAAACCGCTTGGTGCAGTAAGAACTGGGTTAAGGTCTGTTGGATTTTATAATACGTCCTCGGCCAGCATGTTTAGTATTTAGATCCCTGACTTGTCGATAGATAGTCAAAAGATTGAAAAGCGTCCAAGTAATAGGGACGAGGGCGAGGGATCTTCATGTTATGTTTCTAGACTTCTAGGTGCTGGAATATTATAAAGAGCATGATACCCAGAGGCCAAGTAACTGCGTGGCTACTGCTTTCGGCACGTGACAGAATAAATCTTTTCCTTAACACTTTATACTGAGTGAGAAATGGAAAGAGGAAACGCCGCAAGAATCAGATAGTTAGTGCTAATTGAAATTTGAGAATATACTACGGCCATACACTGCAGTTGCGGGGCTACAATGCAAGTTTGAATATCACCAATGACCTCGTTGAGTGGACAATTTTTGGGCAAATATTACTACCCCTCTCTAGAGATATCTCAAAGCGAGACTATTCACCTAACTACCATCCTATGCCTCCGAATGCTATTTTCAATTTTTTCCTGTCCAGTCAAGTAACCGTCACAACATAGATGTCCCTTGTTCCAATCGTTTCTGTGAGCCTGGTCTGCGAGCAGAAGCCCCAGATGGCCATATACATTGTCAAGAACATCAAGAAGCTCCGACAAAAGAAAAAAAATAAACATCAACACAAGTGAATATCGAAAATCATCCTCTTCAGTTAAAAGTTCATTTTAGAACCATCTACATAGGTACATCTAGGTTGATAGCTGAGAGAAGATTAAATGCTCGCTACATGAGGATAAGCACGCACTAAGATATGCTTTGTTTACATTGATAATCAGCCATTGCTATATGTATTATATCCTCCCACCTTTGCAGAAGCATTGAGGGGTATGAAGTATTGAGGGTGTCGGAATTTCTGGAGCTGTCATGGCTCTCTGACTGACTACTGTCCTCTATGAGAGGGGGGGTGGGGGGTTCGTTGGGTTGCGGCTTCGCCCATTTCGACAATTCGCCGTCCTTAACCTGAGAACAACTGGAATATTTGCAGCTCATGGGTGATTGCAAAATCTGGCTTGAGTTACACGAGACACTAAGTTAGGGAGTCAGCCAACGAGACAATGAAGTGGAAGTCACGGCAGTACGGATAAGAAACAGGTGGATTGCGTCTGAGCAGTGGGGGTGGATCTAGTATCCCTGCTGGAAATAAAGACTAGAAATAGAAATTCCAGACATTATTTCTGGAACCGAGTCTAACGTTTCAAATCTGGTAGAATTGGATGTGGAGACTGATCACAAGATATCGAGGGAGGCTTTAGAAGCCAATGTCTTGACTGTACTTGGGAAAGACATCCAGAACAACTATTAGTGCACGCACACAAACTTTAGGATAGCTGCCAATGAGATGAAAGTAATGGTGTTGACTTTAGAGCAGTCTTGTAGACTGCCATCTGGAGACGTGCTTATGGAAAGTGGGGTTGTAATCACCCAGGTGAGCGGGGAGGGATCCCCCACTTTCCACCACCCAGTCGAAGATAACGAACTGCCACATCTCTCCATGAATGGGGAATTTGTGCCGGCTATCCACGGAAGAGACTTTATTAACTTTAGTATACGATTGGATTATATATAATTATTCGAACCGGATTGAGCTGTGCAACATCTAAACCACCACACTGGACATCCATATTTACACCATGACTGAAGCGAGCTTCCCCATCATCTCCTTCCAGAACTTCATCTCCGGCTCCGAAACCGAGAAGAGAGAAGTTGCTCAGGAGTTGTATAATGCTTTCCATACGTTCGGATGGATTTACCTGAAGGATTTTGGGATCTCGGCAGATGAGATAGATGATATGTTTGCGGCGGTAAGTTTGATGAAGTTGGAATAAAAATGAGCAGAAATGCTAATGATGGTATAGAGCAAGAAGTATTTTGATAGGCCACTTGACCAGAAGATGAAGCAAACTCTCTCTGATGCAGAGACTAATCAGGGCTACACACCTGATGGCGCGGAGGCAAACGGGGGAACTGATCACAAAGAGGTCAGTTTCGCATTATAGGCTTTGGATGAGACTTACTGACTTCTACCTCATAGTGTTATGAGCACAGGAGATTCAAGAATGAACTCTGTCCAACTGATCAGGAAATGGAGGGGTTCAAAGCATTCATGGACTCGTTCTACGAAGTCAGCACGTCCCGTATTCTCTTCTTTACCACCCCTGACATATCATCCAGAAATGTTTCAATCTCTCAATCGATGTCTTGAAAGCCCTCGCATTGATTATGAACCTCGATCTCAACTACTTCACCTCCACACTCCAGCGCGCAGACCCCCAACTCCGTCTCCTACACTACATGCCCATCCAACGCTCCATCGTGGAAAGCGAAGGCCACGCTCGAATCATCCCTCACACCGATTTCGGGCTCTGCACAATCCTCTTTCAAGACCAAGTCGGCGGCCTAGAAGTCGATCCGTTCCATACAGACAAATTCGTGCCCGCCACTCCAATCCGAGGAACTTGTGTAATCAACGTGGCGGATCTGCTACAGCGTTTGTCTAACGATCGTTTGCGTAGCACGATGCATCGGGTGACCAGCCCCAAGTTGAGCGAGGACCAACTTTCGAAAATCGATGTAGATGGGATGTTGCCTGCTAGGTACTCGACTGCCTTCTTTGTACATCCTAGTGCGGATGTGGATATCGAGCCGATTGTGGTGGAGGGGGAGAAAGGTGCGAAATATGAGAAAGTCAATGCTGGAGAATGGAGAACGATGAATACGGCAAGGAACTATTCGAACCTTCTTGGGGCCGTGAAAGTTTAGTGGTTATCTTTGTTGATAATACGAGAACATTATGGTCTTACGAAGTTATGTGGATCATTCCAAAGCTCACTTCTCTACTCGCGTTCTGTGGATGACGGTAACGAAACTTGTATACAACATTCCATTAGGCAAAGGACTTGCGCCTCTCATATTTCAACTTCGCATCGCAGTATTATTCTCTGGTGATTCATACGGGAAGGAATTATAATCGATGGTTGTCATGCAACTGTTAAGTGATGGCGAACTCCTCCGTTGGTGACGTCGAGCAACGAGGTTTTGAAAACGAATCCATCCCACAAATATCAAATTTCCACCCTGATTTTGTATGCCACAGAAAATCCCAGGTAGTATAATTAAAATAACAAAGAAAGAGGCAAGTGAAGAAATGTAGGTCCTAAGAAGTGCTGTCGAGAAGTTCACCGACATGCCTGCTGTCAAATGATCGACATCTAATTCGCGGGGTTGAACAATTCGCAGCATATGCCGAGGTAGGACCGCATGCTGTGCCATGGTAAGTGTGCTTCGAACGGAATTTGTTTAGATAAGAGGTTGAATGGAGGATATTGAAGACAAAAGTGGGGTCGAGACTGAGATTTGAGCCTGCGCATCGACACGAAACCACCCAGATGAAATAGAGGGTTGGGAACACTTCCACTCGAGTTTTCATCCTTCCCTTCAACCTCTCCAATATATCCCAGCCGGGATACAAGATTTTGAGAGTATATCTGCCGAATTTTGGAGAGTTTCATCTTCTAACAGAGTTCTTGAACGATTAAGAGAATTTGATCACCCCATTCATAACATATGCACTGACCAGTAGCTGACCCAACCAATGTTCGCAGAAGTGGGATCGAGGACGAGATAACGCCTCCCACGTTTACAGCGATTCTCCAAAGTTTAATCTTTGAACCTGGTCGATATTCGAATAGGGTGCATGCTACGACAGATAAGGTCTCTATCGTTATCAGGATCAAGCAACAAGCATCAGAGGCAGAAGTGATACTGAAAGTCTATAAAGACATCGTCAGCTAGATTCAATATCATCAGTCGACAAGCACCGCTTCGGTTGTATTGAAATCTTTCACATTTCCAATAAATTTCTCGAAATGGCAGGTCCGCAGTCATACCCGAGACAGTATGTCTCCAGAGTTGTGCCGAGTCACCCTACACTTGTGTTGATGATGATCGTAGCTACTTCTGTGGCTGATTCAGTTGTTAGTTTGAAAAGACCCTTCTTGGAATTGTGATCCATCCGCTGACAAAAGCCCACAGCTCCTTGGATACGACAGTTCTCTAATGGGAAGTTTGAATGTGATGCCAACATATACTTCCTACTTCACGCTGAACACAGCCACCAAATCACTCAACACCGGCATTGCATACCTTGGAGGAACAGTTTCTGCCGTTGGTGCTGGTTTTCTCACTGATTGGAGAGGTCGTCGAGAAGCCATCTTCTGGTCTTGTGTTATCACTCTCATCGGTGCGGTGTTGATGAGCTCAGCCACCCATATCGCCATGTTCATCGTCGGCAGATTCATCATCGGCATGGGTCTGGGTGTAGCAGCCACCGCGACGCCAACTTACGTCGCAGAGACGTGTCCGCCTAAGCATAGAGCTTTCGCCTTAGGATTGTACTACTCTTGCTGGGGTGTTGGGACAATGATCGCTGCTGGCATTTGCTACAGAGTGCGTCCTAGTATTGTTTCCCCTCACAGAATTGAATACTGATGCTTTGAAGACCCAACACTTGTCATCAACTTGGGCTTGGAGAACCCCAGCTTTGGTTCAGGTTGGACCCAGTATCATCACTGCCTTGGTCCTTCTTTTCGTGCCTGAATCTCCCAGATGGCTTGTCAGTCAAGATCGTCATGCTGAAGCTCTCGAAGTCCTTGCAATTGTGAATGCCGAAGGCGACAAGGATGCCCCTCTTGTTGTGAGTTCCAACCATATTTCATCTCTTCCTATCTTTGTTGTCTTAATCTAACAACTCATCAGCTGCTCCAATACCGCGAGATCACTGATACGATAGCCTGGGAGAAGGGTGAAGGAGGACAGCTCAAATTGAAGCAGGCAATGACAAGCCCACTCAACCGAAAGCGTCTCATCATCGCCATCAGTACGTAATACTTGGAATCACCGATTAGTATATCAGAGAATGAATTCTAACATACGATATCTAGGCTTCTCCGCAATGGTCATGCTTCCAGGAACGAACATCGTCACGTACTATTTCGGAACAATGTTAGAACAAGCCGGAATCACCGACCCGACCACCCAATTGGAGATTAATATCATTCTCACTGCTTGGTAAGATTTTCTCTTCTTGATTTGCACAATGATTGCCCTAGCTATCGTTTCATGTGAGCAACCTGACTGCGTACTGACTTGAGCTAGGTCCTTTATCATCGCAGTTGTCTCATCCTACTTCGCCGACAAGTTTGGTCGCAAACTACTCTGTTGCTTATCTCTCGGTGGCCAAGTAATCGCCTTCTACCTCGTCGGCGGTCTCACAGCCGTCTACGGAAGCAGCACACACACGTCCGGCATCTACGCCACAATCGCCATGATATTCATCTACAACGGGATGTACAGCTTCGGGATCACGCCACTCACCGTCCTGTACCCACCCGAAGTTCTGTCGTACAAAATCCGAGCTACAGGAATGGGACTCTACACCATGTCGACCAAACTCTGCGGCTTGTTCGTCACGATGGTGTTCCCGTTCGCGCTTGACGCCATTGGATGGAAGACTTATATCATCAATGCCAGTTTCGACATTTTGATGATACTTTTTGTTATTTTCTATTGGGTTGAGACTAAGGGTTTGACGCTTGAGGAAGTTGACGAGAGGTTTGATGGTGTCAAGCATTCGTCAGTTCCTGACCTGGAGGAGTTGAAGAGGGGTAAGGTGGACCTGGTCATCGATGGATTGGAGCCTGTGACCCATGTTCCAACTATTCGATCTGGAAAGAAGGAGTAGAGGTGGAAGAACAATTGCACGTCATAGGGTGGCAACGCTTATCGTCCAAGGTCCTCTTTTTGCTTTTTGGAGATCAATAGCAATGCTGTGAGCTATACCTACTCTCATATCAAAATAGTCTGAGCTAGCCAAAGATGCAGTACGAGACACAAAGGCGCGAGAGCTGTCCTCGGTCTTTCAAATGCATAGTATCTCATTTAATGGCTATGAGAGTGATCATGACTATGTCCATGATCGTGGTGATGATCGTGATCTGGCAGATTTGCATGCGTTGGATCAATCCACTTAACACCCTCTGGGGTTTCAACTGGCTTTAAATCCGGTAAGTTGACAGCTATTGCCTCTCCATCACTCCTATAAGAATGTTAGCATTCCAATTCTCTTCCCTAAATTTTCCCTCGGCAACCTCAAACTTTCACTGCCACACTTCCCATTCGCCCCAAAATTTAACTCTTCTCTTCCACATACAGTCCCAACAAGATAACATCTCGCAACTCACCTCATTAAAACACACTCCAGCTTCTCATCCTCCAACGCATTAATCTCCTGATGCGGCACATACGGCGGCACGAAAATAAAATCCCCCGGGCCAGCCTCAGCCGTAAACTCAAGCTTCTCACCCCACCGCATCCTCGCCTTGCCCTTCAATACATAGATCACACTCTCGAGATGGCCATGATGGTGAGCGCCTGTCTTGGCATTCGCGTCGATGGTCACGGTGCCTGCCCAAAGTTTCTGAGCGCCGACTCGGGCGAAGTTTATAGCTGCTGCGCGGGACATGCCTTTATTGTGTCAGTATCTAGTACTCGTACATATCTAAACGCATGTGCCTTGATAAAGGGTTTGGCCGAAAGGGGAGAGAGATGTACCAGGTGTCTGAGCAGTCGCTGAATCTAAACTATCAGCTGGGATTACACGCACGCCTGTGTGTTTCCAGTCGTCTGTTAGAGGCGCGGTAGGGGCTGCTGAGTCTGCCATGTTGGAATTGAATGTCCTCTCGGACCTCGGGATATATGTGAATAGATTGAGGGGTCCTGGGGGTATGAACGAAAGCCCTTGGAAGTTTATTTCGGGATGAAAATCAGTTGTTGTTTGGAAGAGTGGAGTGAAGCGAGAAATGAAAGAGCAATTTGATAGAGATATTGCGTGCTTCAAGGGAGGGTGAGAGTGGATGAGGTGGATAGGAGGAGGAGGAGGGATTTACCCCACTCTCTTCGAGGCGAACTACCCCGCTGTGACACGTGATATTGCCGACTTTTTGTCAACAACAAAGCAGAAATTTAGGCGGCGACAAAAGTTATGTATTGATTAAGACTTTTATTAAGATGTTGATGCTAGCCGTTTTATCATATTTACAACTCTCCACGAGCGATTCCACAAGCTCATTCCGCTTTCTCCTCATGTCAACCTCATCTCATCTTATTTGGCCTATCTAACCTTTTCAACTACCAACAGGTAGTTAGCCTTCAGGCCAACCAGCACCAATCCTCACAATCAGATCCTCAACGCCCCCGCCCCAGCGAGAATAACCTGATAACTATCCTCCCTAAATTCATCCTTCAACAACTCATTACTCAAACTCTTAAAATGCATCAACTGCCTGTCCTTCTTCCACTGCGGCCACTTCGGCAGCCCAACCGTCCCCACATTCGGATCCAAGTTATTAATAAACGAGATATAAAACGCTTGAATAGAACTCGATGGGACACCAGGCAAGATCCCGTACGTGGTCAGGATATCGGTCGCGTGGAAAGTGCCAAGCACAGGTGTGCCGTAAAAGTACGATGCGAGGTACGACCAGGTTGACACGTCGGGATTGACTTGGCTTGCAATGTCTAGGAAGACTCGGCGCGTGAGTGTGAATACTAAATCGCCTAGTATGGCTGCGAGACGTTTGTATTGCGGGTACACGTTATTCAGAGGTCCGGTGTTGAAGGGTGAGCCTGCGGATGGATCATCGGGATATGTAGCCACGAGAGCTTCGACATCAGCGCGGTTTGCATCGTAGAAGAAGACGTCGACGAGGTAATCGACTAATTCCTCTGTTGTCGTGATGTTGGATTGCACGAGCGAAAATAACGTCCCTTCATCTTCTTGATCGCCGATGATGAAGGGGACTTTTGCATATTGCCCGTTCTCGGCTAGGACTTCGGGGGAAGCGGCTAGGACTTTCCCGTCTGGTCGAGGGACGTAAGACAGGGCAACGGATTGGTAGTCCAGAGCACCGGGAACAGATGTCGTTGCTCGGAGGAAAGTCAAGTAGTCGAGACCGCGGAGACAGGCAAGTGTGTCTGCTGACCATGAACACCCTGCATCCTTGACTACAGCATCATAAATGCCTTGAGGTCTAGGACCATCAATTGGGTCCGTAGGTGTGAGACTGCCGCTGTTCATGATCGCGCCTCTAAAGAGAGGTTTTCCTTTATAGGTATTATCACCGCTGTAGAGTGCCATTTGACCGAAAACAGATATACTGCCTGCAGATTCTCCCCAGATGGTCACTTTGTTCGGATCACCTCCGAATTGAGCGATGTTATCTGCAACCCATTTCAATCCAGCTCGTTGATCCAGAAAACCAAGGTTCGAAGAACCATCTGCTTTGATTTCCTTGCCTCCAAGCCATCCGAATCCTCCGAGACGGTAGTTGACAGAGACGTAGATGATGTTCTTTTTCTGAGCGATTGACGTGCGGATCAATTCGCTGGCATCGTACATTTGAGTGGACCCGAATTCAAAAGCTCCTCCATACATCCAAAACACAACGGGCAGTTTGGAGCCTGCTTTCGCAGACGACGGTCTTTGGACGTTGACCGTCAAGCAATCCTCTCCGGCATTGGAGGTAGCTTGGAAGAAGCCGGTGTTTTGCACTTCTGTCAAAACATCGAATGGGATGGAGGAGGAATTCGTCGATGTTAAGAATTGAGGACAGGCTCGTGGAACTCCAGTTGCTCGAATAGTGCCCAGATTTTTGTTGAGAGGTTGAGGCGGCTTGAGACGGAGTTGTCCTACAGGTGGTTGTGCGTACGGGATGCCTTTAAAGGAGTCCACTCCGAGGAAACTCGATCCGATAACTTTGGCAGATTTAAGCTGTACCGTGGGACCAAGTAGTTGGCGTTTCTCATCTGCTGGTGCAGCAAAGGCAAGAGGGAGGAGGCATGTTGCCAAGCCTATGAGAGTCAGCATGATGGCGGACAGGTATCTCGACCTGGTTGCTGGCCGATGGAAGGAGGCTTGGGAGGATAATTGAGACGAAGGCCTTGCAGCATTAAAACTAGGCCCCCGGTCTCCTCATATATACAGTACCAGTAACAACACTGCCTCCACATCGTGGTGTGAAGTTCCCCAAGGCTTTTCTCTTGTGTTTACGCTTGACCTGCCGGAATGAGGTCAGATCGACAAACTAGCCAGATGCCGAATCTTGACAAAGTCAACTAGCCTTCCACACTTGTGGCAATAAGGCTAATTCCCATATGCTCCACATAGGATTTCATAGCTGAATGAGAAGTTTGTCGATGACTTCACCAATTCTCAGATAGTGCTGCATATTAGAATCTGTAGAAACCCAGCAATATCCAACCAAAAAAAAAAAAAAAATTTCGGACTTTCAAATAAAACAAACTCTGAATACCCTGGTACAGGACCACAGGTTACACAACGGCTGTCAAATTTAAAAAAGAAGATGAACCTGGCTGAAGATCACTGAGCTCCCCAGCTCGCCGAGGCAGTTTCACCCCGCACTTCATCCAAACTAAATGAGTGCCGAGCCCGCCTCTATTCTTATTCAGGTCCCCCTCATCATTTAGATCAAACTTAGATAGCATTTAGACTCAGGAACTTGGAGAGATCAGCAAACACCGGCGCTATGGAAACTCGAACGGATACGATTAAGCTGTGGAAAAACGTACGGTAGCTGGAGGCCGAATCCCAGCCGCCGAGGTAACATGTGGATGCCCTCGATGAAGTGCCACAGTACTGCTGGTAGATTTGGAAGAAAATAAACGAGTTTCCATGTACGGCAGAACTCTCGAATAAATGAATGAATGGCCTTGGGACAATGTCTTTTTTTCCCGCTGAACTTTGTTGCTTTGGAATATGTACAATAATTTTTGTTTTGTCTTGCTCGAGACCACCAGATCTGTCGAACAACATTCCCATAATTCAGTTTCTGGAGTTGGAAATGGACGCTCTATACTTTTGGTTTCTTGACTGGCACTTTGACCATCCAATGCAGAATCTCGAAAATAATCTGGCTAACCATGATACCCGTTGACTCGGCAGCATTGTCGTAGATCGGCGTATATTCCACAACATCAGACCCAATGATCTTCAAGCCCGCATTGGAGAGTCCATTAATGATTGCAAGTAGCTATTAATAACCTATCAGTGGATATTCGACTAGAAAATAGATTAAGAACTCACCTCTCTGGTTGTCCATCCACCAGGTTCAATCGTCCCCGTCGCAGGAGCAAAAGCCGGATCCAGAACATCAATATCAACACTCAGATAAACAAACTCATCGCCAACTCTCTCCACGATCTTCTTGACTACTTTATCTACGCCGAGTTTATCGAGCTCGCGTGCACGGATGTAGCTGAATCCGCAGCGGAGGTCGTTGTTCAAATCAAAATGCTCATCGAATAGCATGCAGCGCGAGCCAAGATGCATATTGCTGTTATTGGAGAGAAGCCCTTCTTCGTGTGCGATATGAAGCATAGTTCCGTGGTTCACTTCAGAGTGTTTCGTTAGACCGCCTCCAAGCTGTTTTGGATCCCAAGTATCAAGATGACTGTCGAAATGGAGCACTGCAACACGACCCCACGTCGAGTGGAGGGCTCTCAAAATAGGCAAAGCTGTTCTCATCAGCACAAGAATACAAATATACTCGAAGGTAAAAATCTACTTATTGTATGATCGCCACCAATGGTGATGAGTCTCACGGCATCCGCAGCGGATTCATTCTTCGGCTTCAGGCTGTTGATCGCCTTCATCCCTTTCTCAAGCTCATGGATCGCAACCAGCTTATCAAACGGCGTATTGGAGATATCGCCACAATCAGTCACCTTTGCCCAGTCTCTGAAGGGATTCACGCCTGGGTGATCCATACTATCAACCAAAGCTCAGTCAGTCTAGTCTCCTCTCCCACTCTCACTCCAATGATTTCACGTGACGTACTCATAACTTGCAGCAGGGGAGAACCTCCGTCCTCCTTGTCTGGCTCCATTGGGACCGAATCGAGCACCAGGTCGATAGGAAACACCTAGATCGAAAGGATGGCCTACGATGCCGATATCGAATGATCCGCTGTTCTCGGATTTCGTGCATTCTGTGAAATCGAGATGGCTGAATGTGTTGATGCCCCCGAACAGGTTCTCGTCCTGCTCCCGGTATTGATACGATGGCGGTAGAGTGACTGGTTCGGGGAGAGACGATATATCTACGTTCCGGCCATAGATTGAGGATTGGATGAAGTTTGGTTGCGCATTGTTGTTGCTGAGGGGTTTCTGTTGTGATGCTGAGGTGAGGGAGCATAAAGCCAAAGGGAGAAGGAAAGACCTCATTGTTTCTTGGAGAACGATTGAGAAAACTTTGAGATAATGAAATAGGGACAGGAGAATTAGGATATATACTCGAGAAATATTTCAATCTCCATCGACATCCTTGATTTGGATGTCAGCAAGTCTAGGACTTGACTCCAGCCATTGGAGAGTGGGGTTTAGCGCGGTCCGCTTCAGGAAAGTCCATGCGAGTCCATTTCTCAACCTCCTCACTCAGATTGAATCCAAGAGCATCATTGGAATAGTAACATAATAAATACCATTATCATCCTCGTGCGGCCACTGGGGTAGATTAGTATAACTTTCAGTTGTATGAGTGGTCATAAAAACCCGAGAGAAAATCCTGGTACAGTGCATGATTTCATATACCTAGAAACATGCAGCGAAGTATATGTAGATAATATGTATTGTAACTACGCCCAAACACCAAACATGCGAAAAACCATCCAATCAAAGAATCAAATGCTAAGATACGGCAGTCCAGTCCCAACTGCCAAAGACGTTTCTCAAAAAAAAAAAATGCCCAAGGCGATAAAGCATAACTTTCCCAAGCAGGGCCGAACACAAGCCGAGCACCTGTTCGCTGACCAAAACCCCAAAAAATCCAACTCCACCGCTGAAAATACGCTATCAAGGAAGTCCAGAAAATTATGTATGTAGGTCTCTATATGTATATTCCTCCTTCCCCTCTCATTCCAATCCCATTCCCTCTCCTGTCACGTCCCTGATTATCGCCCCTCGACCATCATCCTCCTCCTCTCGCCTTCCTTGCCTACCTTCGACCCTCCACTCCCGCCCATAGCCTCCCGCACGGCGCCAAAAGCCCCAGAGATGATACTCTGCCGTTTAATCCTCGTCTGCTGCTCCGCGAGCTTCAGTTGTCTCTCGATGGGCAGAGGCGCGAGATTATTTTCTCTGTGATTCTGACTTTGGCTGTGTTTTGACGATACCGAAGCCGTTCGCTTCGCAGACATGCTTGGAAGTTCAGGTACAGGTGTAGAAGATGACGGTCGTCGACGCGAGAGGTCCGGTACAGAAGTACTCGCCTTGAGCAATTTACTGAACGTCTCAGGCTTGGATTTGGACTGGCGGAGTGGCAAATCGGAAGTCGAGAGCGTGCGGCCTAGGAGTCTAAGCTCCCTCTCTTCTCTCGCGCTCCTGACGTGGCTCCTGGAGGGTAATCGGCCAGGGGTGGCTTCGAGATAGGATTTCTCCAGATGAGGCGTTACGAGTGGGATCTGGCTCTGGAAAGCTAGTGCGAGGATGCGAAGATTCTCTGCATTGGATACTTCTTTTCCTTTCATATCGTCTATACCTCCCTCGAGGGCGACGCCTTCGTCCATCCCCTCACTAGCGCTATCTTTTTCTTCTGACGAGGTAGCGAATCGACGAACGGTCTCGGGATCTAGTTCTCGTTCCTCGATGGAGTAGCCTTGCATGATGCGTAGTCGTAGTTTTGACGGGAAGGTGTGGCCTTTTGCGTTGAGGAACGTGATCATGAATTTGCGGATTTCGCGGAACTCTTGTGCTTTGCGGAGGCGCGTTAGGTCGAGGGTTTGCTCAGAAGGGGGCATGAGTTTGGTGGGGTCAGGGGTGAAGGGGGCAGTGATTGAGGGGAGGGAAGTGGTTGATGCATTTGGAGGGAGGAGATGATGGCTGCGAGATGTGGGAGAGGGGAGAGATGTGGTGGAGAAAGAGCGCGTGGTGAAGTTTGTGAGGTAGGATTTGGATTTCGACATTGGTATTGAGGGTGAGGCTGAACGTTTGTAGGCGGAAAAGCAGGATGAGGGTGGGAGGTCTGGCGGGGGAGGGTCGGAGTCAGGTGTTGTGAGGATGATTGTTACTGGTGCTGTTGGTGAGTGCTGGAAGATAGTGGATGAGGTGCTCTTCGTTCGGTGGCGGAATGGTGGGTGGATTTGATTCTGGATTTGTGCTTGAGTTTGAAGTGACGAGTTGTATGTTGATGCTGAGGTAGAGATCCCTGGATCGAGCTCAAAATCCTCACCAGAACTCATCTCATGAGCTGGTTCCGTAATAGTGGACAACGTAGTTGTACTTGCACTAGAAGCAGAAGCTTTGCTATCCGCCCTCATAGGCAATATATCTGAAGAAGCAGATCCCGAAATCGTCCACTCCGGCTCATCCTCCCGTTTCGGTATCGATATTTTTGGTATCTCAATGGGAGCTACCTTCTTGGCCTCAAGAACAACAGGTTTAGGACTCTCAAGTCTCAACTTCCAGTTCTCTGATGTGAATTCCTCGGCGATGCGTAATTTTGGTGGTTTTGGTGGTGCATCTTCCCCGTTCTTGTCCCCAAACTGGGTATCTCGCTTCTTGTGGCCATCCTTTTTTTGACTGCCTCTGCCATCAGATCTGGACATTGGATCAGTAGATTTTCTACTGAGTGAGGATTTGAGATTCGAATTCGGATTTGAATTGGGGATAACCTACAATGCCGACACGGCTTGCCCAATCCAAGCACGGTACTTCATAAATTCCCCTCAGCTGCTGCTCCCAAAGACGCAACTCTGCCAGCGAAGCGTCTCTGTTGCTCTCTCACTCTCCCTCTCCAAATGCACGCGACCGATCACCGTCCCTGCAACTTTCATACCCGATCAATTGGTCCCGTCGGCGATCCCAACCCTCGAAATCAAATTAATTGGCAGCTGTAGAGAATTACAACGATGAAGAAACTGGCAGCATGTGCAGATCCTCCCAGGTTTTTGAATTCTGTCCTGGATAGGGCAAGGCAGGGCTGGCTGGCTGACCTCCCCGTCAAACCAATGTCGGGATTTTCTTTTGGGGGTTCCTTTCTCGTCTTGATAAGAATGTCTCGGGTGTAAGCGACTGGTTGGTTTATTTTCGTTCGTACTTGCTGAAGGTTCGGATGGATCCAGGTCAGCTCAGATCATCTGGCAGTAGAAGATCCGCGAGGCTAGCTGGAGATCTTCAAGAGACGAAGATAGATAATCGCAAAATGCAGCCCAACGAGAATGCGATTTATCGTCGAGTAGATCCGTCGGCGATGTCCCTCCTCATAGCAATTCCAATTCCGATTCCTTGAGGAGAGAGGGAAGGCTGAATGTTTTATTGAATCTAGAAGTCGTTTTTCGCCTTGGTTCTGCCCTGTGGCTTGCTGGATGTCTTACACTAGATACAGAGCCGAGCCCCTAAATAGTTCTGCCAGCGCAGCGGCAAGTGAGAGCAGTGCTCCGGTTGAGATATTTGTTTATTCGGCCAGGAGGCGCACCAGTATTCAGGAGGTCAGTCGACGGGAGCGAAGCCGATCATCAAAAGATGTGTTTTGACTTTCTTTTGTTTTTAGAGAAAGACGGATGGATGGATGACGAGGAGGAGGAAGGCGGGGAGATCGGACGAGAGCTGTCACTCGGTCAGGCTGCACTGCGCTGCTGCAGCTGCCCTGCCTGCCTGTCAGATTTGATTTGATTTGATTTGATTTGCTGTTCCTGGAGCGGAACAAACGAGCTGAGTGTTCGGTAACCTAACAAAAAACGATTGTAGGCAGGGCAGGCAACAGGGGTCCTTATCGCCCAATACTTGGGACCTTGGGGACACATCCTATCGGGGGAAGGCCTGAATGATGGTGGTATTCTGGGCGTTTTCCGTCTTTGATTTTGGGGGGTTGTGATTCCGAGATGCGACGCTATTGATCGCTTTAGGAGGCCTTTCCCTGCAGGAGATCAATAATGCTCTCTCTCGAAACTTGGATAGGCGAGAGAGGAGAGTGAAGCTATTCCCACGAGAAAGAGACGAGAGACATTCCACACCTTCTACTTAGCTAGGCAGTCAGGTACCTTTGACGATGGTTGTGAAGTGAAGGAAATCGTCATAATATGCTTATCTCTCGTCTCGAAATAATGCTCCACTGCCTCCCACATTAATCCCCGGAGTATATCTCCATCGGTCAAGTCGATAGTCCATGTTGGGCCATAAGCCGCATCGCCAACAAGGTGCAATCTAGCATGGGCCCAAAGCAGCTGCGGGATGGCTCTGAAAGATTCTAGCGCTTCTCCGTTCAGTCCAGCCTTCTTGGCTGCTCTCCCGAGTCACTCCCTCATGCCGTTGCAGTTTACAGTACAGTTGGCGTGCTCAGTGACTGGTAGTCGTGGGGTTTGCTGTAGGCGATTGTCATTTACTGAAGCGCTGAATTCGAAATGCTGATTGATGTTGTGGTATGGACTAAACTGTACGGCTAAGTTAGAGCAAACTATTCCTGTACTCCGTACAATAGAAAGATGCAATTGGCCTTACTTGTATCGTCAAATTGGCTCACCGTCATCTCATCTCATGGTCCGAAGAGTTGCATGCCGACCCTGACGAAGACCAGACCAGACCAAGCCACCCACCAAGTACAGCAGCACAAAGTTACACCAACGCTAACTGAACTCCACACAGCAACAGCAAAAGCATGCGGGACAAAGACCACGTTTCTGCGGCACAGCAGTATGCAATTACACAAAATCTGTCATCTGAACTTTCTGTCAACTTTGTCGACCGCATTGCATATGCACGCATGGATGCAGGTGTGCACATGGAGATACAAAATCGGTGAATGGGGAAATGCCTTGCACAATTTCCGCTGGAAGTATCGTGAGGTTACATTGGGATTGAGGGGTTTGGACTGGGCTGGTCTGGGCTGCACTGGGCTCTTATCTCAGGTCGCTCAATGCAGACTTGCTCTCACTAGGTGGGTTAGGGAGAGGAGATACGAGAATAGTGCCTGGGGATCGCAACCGCGCGGTTCTTGAGACTGAAGAGGTTGATTTGAAGGGGAAAGGAATCGGGAAAGAAGGTCTTTGAGGTTTCTCCCCTGGAGAATGGTGATTTTGAAGCTGAAGGTAAATATCGCTAGGTTCAGGGCCTATCTTTACCAAGATACCCAACCGTGGACCCGTAGCTCGCCAGTTGACGATAAGCCGGCTTTCTTTTGCTACTCTGGTTTTGAACTACTTGATCACCACCCATATTGATCTTGATCTTGATTTTGGTTTTGGACGTCTACAGTACGTTGCTGTGCTGACCAGCGCTCGAACTCTGATTCAGATTTGCGATGATCGCTACTGGGATTCGCGAGCCGTGACAGGAGATGTCAGAGTCAACCAGGGAAAGCAACTTCAAAGCGCACTGCAGAAATGGATAAAGATAAAAATAGATAAATACATTAGAATGAAGAAATGAAAGGAACAAGGTACTGCAGCGCACCTGCCGTCTATCATATCTAATCCAACAACTATATATGCATATATATACTAGACGAAGTGCTCCTCCTCGCACTCTGTTGTGTCTCCTGTTCACCGCAGCAGCTCCAGCCACCACCACTGGCATGGCAATCCTCTCCCCCTGCCTCGGTCCAACAGCCAGCGAGCGATTAACCTTAAAACTAGCCCCCTAACCGAGCCACTCACCCCCCTCCAATAGCGCCACCCACGCACTGGACCCAGTGTTAGTCTTCAAACCAACTTCAAACAGGCTGGTCGGTCTGCACAGATGATACGCAAATCGTACCAGAGCCAGACAGGAGAGGGCAAGACGAGAGGGAGAGAGACAGACCAACAGACCACATCCGATACAAAGCCGTGTGTAGGCTGGACAAGATTGGCAGGGCACGAGAGCATGGAGTGGATCGTCTCTCGATACAGGATGGCGGTTTGTGGTTGGAGGAGCAGCCCAGGCCAGGACAGGTTCTCTCCTCTCTTTGTTCCTTGATTTGACTTGATTTTACCTTTTGTACCTGAACTTGGACTCGAACCTACGTTGTACTTGGTTTGGGCTTGCATTTGTCTTGGTATTGCCTCCCCCGTTGATCTTTTACATTTGCAGATACGAGAACCGGGAAACAGGAAGACACTACGAAGTACGGTACTGGATCCAGCACATACATACAAGACGAGAAGACAAGAGAAGGACTTGCGCAGCAACAGAAGGAGACATTCGTTTACTTCGATCCGATTCCGCATAGAATACTTGTTGACGAAGCACACAATCCTCAAGTCGAAGTTCAAAGGAAGCAATACTCGGAAGGAGGACAATATACCTGAATAAGGAGACAGTCATCGAACCGCCCATTCGGAATCCGACGAACGCAGTCTTGGTTTTTTTAGGGACAAGGAAGAAATACCAGGAGAAGGAAGGAAAGGAATACATATCTACTACAAGTGGACAAGAAGGACAGCATACACTGTCAACCTTGGAAAGAAAAGACTCCAGGCAGAGCTACCTACCCTCCACAAGCAGTAAACATCCTCACCAACCTAATCATGGCGATATCAACCTCCTCCCTCTTCTCAGCCAAACCGCCACCTCTCTCCACGAACGTCAACACATCCAGCAATATGTCATGTCCCAAAGACTCCTCCGACAGCCTCTCGTCCTCCCACGACCCAAGCGCAGATTTCACTGGCGACGTAAACACGAACAACAATCTGCCCTCCCAAGAAACGCTGAAACGAGTTGAGAACTTCCCGATTCTAGATCAGGATGGCAGATCGATACCGTTCAAGAATCTGTATACAGGACCGAATGTAGCGAGGAGGGTGTTAGTGATTTTCATACGGCATTTTTACTGTGGTGTACGTGCCCTCCATCTATCCCCAATTATTATACCAGATATCCCCAAAAAGACTGGACAAGCATAGCAGAAGTCAGAAACTGACAACCCTTTAACAGAACTGTCAAGAGTACATACGCTCCCTCACAAGCTCCATAACGCCCTCCTCCCTCCTCTCCCTCCCAACACCCACATTCATCGCCATCGTCGGCTGCGGCTCTCCATCACTGATATCAATGTACCAATCCGCCACCTCCTGCCCATTTCCCATCTACGCAGACCCAACCAAGAAACTCTACAGCGAGCTCGGCATGCTCCGGACCCTCAATCTCGGCGCCCGTCCCGAATACCAGCGAAAAGAGCTCCTCAGCATCATGGTCGCAGGCTTCGTGCAGAGTATGAAGATGATGAAGAGCGGACAGACGTTGAAGGGCGGCGACATGTATCAAGTTGGCGGGGAATTCATGTTCGAGCCTGTCGATGACGCGAGTCCGATCACAACGCCCGAGAGCGAGGATATGGAGAAGATGCTCAGTGGGGAGAATGGGAGGGGGCAGAGCGGCATGTTGGAATGCGGACCCGTGGAGGAGAAGCGCGTTACTTGGTGTCATCGTATGCGTAATACGAGGGACCATGCTGAGATCCCGGAGTTGAGAGAGGTTTTGGGTCTTGATGGGGAGGGGGTGCCGGGGAAGAGTAAGAAGAGGTGGACGAAGGCGCTCGTGGAGAGGAAGGGGACGGGGTTGAGTGGGAGGAGTGTGGATGGTGTAGCTAACACGAACGCGATTGCGAATGAGGGGTTCAGGAGGAAGGTTATGGAGTTGGATGAGAGTAGTAGGGGCAGTGGTTCGGATAAGGAGAATAGTGGGAGGTGATACGATAAAGGGTTTTGGTTAGGTTGTGTCGATTTTGATTTGGCTTTGCTGCATACATTTACATCTGCATATGTTAGCTACTTGTGAGATGGACAGCGTAGCTTCAATTTCTGCATTATAGGCGCTATTGGCATTCATTGCTGGGTACTGTTTAGATCTGGATATATCATGTGTTGGAATTTTGTTTGTTTATACCTCGAATTATATCCATTTTATTCACACTTGATTGATAGCTTTATTCCCAGCTCTGATGAGCAGTATCACCTGACAGTAGGGATTGGGATGCTCATGTTCTCCCCATCATGCTACAAGTTTCTCGCTTCTATCTTGAGAGTTGGCGGAGCATGATTGGATTGAAGAGACGGAGTTGTATGGTGTAGGGAGTAGAAGGAGTGATAATAGGTGATAAAAAATTTGAAAGGGAAAAAAAGGGAAAAAAGAGAAGGGAAGAGTCGGGATGATGCTCTGTTTATTAAGTAGACAGCGACTTTTCTCACTAGAAGCATAAGCACTGGACAAGTATGAATGAAGCCAACCTAGCCCCGACGATTGAGGACCTGAAATAGAGAGAAAGGGGTATTAGCCGAGCTCGCCTTTGCTAGCTTGCTCCGTCTGATATGGGGTTTGTTGGATTTTCAATATAATACCCTTTGTATCTTTCGCTGTAGGTGAGGTTGGATTAGATGCTTGCCAGAAGGGAGGTTTGAGATGGAGAGTAGGAATGGTGGGCTTTTGCTTTAATTGGTAATACGTCAGGTATGCCCTTGTAGTGAGTGTTGTTTACCCCTTTCCCGCCTACGAACACAAAGTACTCAAGATACCGGGCAGAATAACGAGAAGGTATACCTAGAAATGGCATTCTTAGGCAGGACTCGAGAGTTTTTGCGAGACGGGTATCTATCGCTATACAAGTATGGGTAAGATTCATCTTTCATGTGTATACAGCACTGGACTGGAACCTCGGGGTATGAAAGTACAACTTCAAAGATTGGTGCAGGAGGATCCGCTTTGCTTTATGAGTAGTATGTATGAATATATTTTTGTTTTCTATGTTTTGTTCATGACCAAGCCAAAGGTGACCATTTTTCAGGCCCCTAGCGTTCAATGTAGAATATATATACAAAATGAAAAACGCATGCCAGCGAAGTAATCGCTGAATCACACCCGCTCCCATCCCGAGCCCGGTTTCCGAAACGCCTACACGATGCTATGCAATATATGCTCCCATATCCGTGTGTCCGCGTCCTCATATATACAATTCTCCCCACCGTTCTTCGACGCAAGCTAGAAGCTAGCGAGAGACAGAAAGATATCTAACGGATCTTCCCATCCAGAATCTTCTCGCCAATCAAAGGCCATGCGAGGACGAGGCCCATGAACGGGAAATAACTATATGACACCAAAAATCAGCATCCATCTATCCATTTTAATCCAATTTAATCCAATTTAATCCAATTGAAAGCATCTTGTTCTTCCACCGAGATAGGAGAGGGATAAGTAAATACTTACAACATAGCAGCATCTCCCAACCTTCTACCCTGCTTGGCCCAGTCACCCTTCTGCGCCTCCTGTGTCTTGGGCAGGCGTCCGAATGGATGGGGTTCGAATGAGCGGGCTAGTGTGCGGACTCGTGTTGCGATGCTGAAGGCGCGGCGTTGGGCGACTAGGCGGATGATTGGTGACATAGTTGATGAGTGAGGATGGTTGGTTGTTTGTGTTGTTGTTGTTGTTGTTTTGTTGTTGTTGAATGAAGAGAGGAGGATTTGTGTTTTGTTCCCCCTTTCTGCTTTTTGGGTGTTTAGATGTGGAGAGGAGTTGTTTGTTGAGCTGAGATGTTTACGAAATGTGTAGAGGCTTGAAGCTGATGTTGCTGATGATACAAAAGAAAGCCTTCTCAAAAACAGGAGACTTCCCACGATATATACTGCATCCCTCTCCTCCAATAATCTAGAATATACGGAGTAAGAAATCAAACACCTACAAATTCAAGCCCATCAACACATAAAATCATGCGTCAATGACGTCCCTCTCACCACGCATCGTACGAAGTCCGCACAGCAGTGACCCCATCCAGCCTTGCTATCAGGAGACTCCCCTCTCACCTACCTCTCATCCCACCCAATCATAGTAACGGGAATAAGCAAGCCACAGCTTCAGAATGAGGGAACATGCCATGCGATATTCTTACGGGAGATAACCTTGCGGAGGGGATAGGGAGAGTGAAGGGGAAGACGCTGAAATGGTCTGAGGGTTGGGTGCGTGGGCTGATTTTGAGGTGGATTTTGAGCAGGGGGCGAGAGTAAGTTAGCGAGGCGGGGGACTCCGATAAGGGCTGGGGCATGACTTTTGAGAGTAGAATTGGATGTGATCTTAGGTAGGTATTATGAGAATGTGAAGATTCTGTATGAAACTTACAAAACTTAGAATTTTTGATTGGCTATTCTAGATCTATGTATTGGAAAGACCCGGACGAGAAAAGATTGCTGCAGTCACGTGTATTTAAGGTTCTCGGCAAAACTGTTTCTCCTCCTTGCTGCTTCCTCCTTTGTATCTCAGCCTTTCCTCATCATTCCTCAACTTGGACAAACACGAGTCTGGCTCCCCGACAGTGCATTTTCCACTGGCTACACCGAACCGGTCTTCCAGCACGATGCAGTACATCACGAAGTCTCCTCACTACTCTCTAGATATTCCACACCTTCTCGAACGGCCCTTGTGCTGAATCTGACTACACCAAGACAGCTAGGGCTTGTTCCTCGCTCGGAACACCAATGCGGTGTCTACAAAGAGTATGCAGGAGGTTCCATATTCGAGAAACTTGCAAGACCCTGGGCTGAAGGATTCCAGCCCATGCTGTTCGTTGTTGGTTTTCCCAATGCAACCCGCTGGGATTTTTCCTCGCCCACGTTCTGCAGCGGTCTTACTTCTTCTGTGGCGAATCTTCACTGCTGTTGCCATTGCTGGGGTCCTCGAGAACGCGGCAAACGGCCGGGCCTTCAAGGGTGGCTTCAGATTGCACAGCTTGCAAGTGTTTTGTTGTCATTTCCTGCTGGTCCCGTTTCACACATCTACGATTATCTACCTCGGGGGGTTGAGGCGCTTGGAAGTATGTGTGATCCAGTACCAATGTACCTGTCAATTATCTTCTCCATTCGTCCAGCTTTTGCGTCTCGCCCTGTTTCCTTATCCAGTTCAAGTTGCATATTCCGTCATTCTTCATCCGCAGCGATATAGCTCTGGTAATCATGGTTATGCTATTCTTGGTGTAAATCCTCTGTCATGGATCCATTGTTATCGTGCACTTCTTCGTCCATGGGACAAGATCCGCCTGGTTTCGCTGAGTGCAGCATGAAAACTGACTTCGCTTTTCCTGTGATAAGAGCAATTGAATTTGAACTATTTCACATCTCCTAATACTCTCCTATTTGCCGCAGCCCCTAAGGAGTAACAGGCTCAATCTCTGGCAACACTTTACTACCCTTTGTACCCAAAGTTTTCATCCATCCTTCAATCAACGCTCTTCCCACCCAGTCCTCTTCAGCTCGTCTCTCCTTCTCATCAACATTGCCCATCTCGACTTACAAGACTTTCAAACCCCCTTCGACGAGGTCAAGCAATCTCGGCAAGTTGAACTCCAGGCTCAGATCCCCGGACAATGCCATATGCTGCACTTCCTTCTGCCAAGTTTCAACCCCTGGAGGCACAAGGCGCACTTGACGATAGCCATATTGTCATGGATCTGGCTCGCCATCACAGAATCTGGCCAGGACCCTGTCTCCTTCCAAACATAAGATATCTCTCTTCAAGTCGAAAAAAATCTGCTTGAAACCCTCGATCAAATCAAATGCCGCCTCGTAGTGGCTGAGAGCAAGATTGCGGGACTCGACATTGTTATGCAGCAAAGCTGTAGGGATGATATCTGCATCAGTGCTGATGCAGATTTTGTTGGAGTCTGTGAACTTGTTGGGGGGTTTGTCTCGTCGCTCTTGAGGTTGGACTCTCATGGTTACCAATCGAGGACCAGGAGTCGCCATCTCCCAGATCTTATCTCGAAGCTCCCTCGGAAGTCTTGGAAACGGCGTGAATGTTTTGTTGGCGGCTGCGGAACTTGAGCCCGCCGCCGGAGGGAAGATTGCGGGAGATGACATCGTCAACGGAGAGGATTCAGAGGATAGAGTGACAACTTACGATGGAAATATGTTCTCGACTCGGTGTTATATGCAAGCTTGGATAGCGTTGAGTCCAAACTCAGCATACTTGAATGAGCTCAAATGTGATGGATTTGAGGAAGCCAGTGGTGTGGCCTTGCATTCATGCGCATCTGCTGTTCACTTGTTGGATATGACTATAGCATGGTTCTCGCTTACATTTTGTGGCTTGTAAATTTGCTTTTTTGTTGGTTTTGAGACGGTATTGTCATATCTCTTTGTTTTCATTCGGTGCCAGGCCCCTAGTATCCGGGGAACCGGGGAACCGTCTGGTAATGGAACTTCCGAATCTCTTGTGCACTATCAGCATCGGAAAGGACATGTCGGCCATCCCTTGTGTTGGTATTCCCAGACAGGCAGCCCCCAACGGGCACATGCTTAATATCCCCTTCCGGCTGCTAGAGCACAGGTTGAAATCAACACCTGTCATACTTGAGCTGGATTCGAAATTGCGCGTCTTTTCATTGAATCGTAGACTCACCAACTGCACATCATGGCACCCGCGAATCCTATCTTGAACTGCTCTCAGGCAACACACAATATTCCCAGTGGAAGCGAGGACCCTCTCGAGAAACTTGTGTCGATATTATGAAAACACAAAGATGAAGATTACTATGTATATGAGCGAGGGGGATTCTGGTACATTGTACTCGGTTGCCAGGTATGTGAGACATTCGATGGTGTGTATCAACACGACAGAACTCCACCATCTCTCTTTCAACTCCAGAAGTCACACTAAGTCGACCTCACAGGCATCATTGGTCATTGACGCTAAGGGCGAAACCACGACGACCGTCATCGATGGCAAACGAGGATCTCTCCAGTAACTGGCACGCTCTCAGATATAGCCCGGAGGTTTATCGAGGAAAACGAAGGTCGACTCGTCAAGATCCACGGCTACGTCGGATTCAACTACGCTGCCCATATTCGCGGGCAGTCCTGCACACACGGAGAATGGCCGCTGCTCTGCCTTATGGTCCCTCGTACCGAAGTCATCATCCACGGTACTGAGACAACCATCAGCGGCCACGGGAACAAAGCACACCAGCTATCACGGATCTCCTCGATAGCAAATCCACTTTCGCGTCTCAAAGCCCCATCACAATGGACAGCGAGAAAGGGACAGTCAAATATTCTTCTCTTGTTGCTAAAGCGGTCGCAGAGATCAAGAGCGGCAAATACACCAAAATTATCATATCCCGGGCAGTTGACCTGACAGACGAACTCGACATGCCAGCTACCCTCCTCCGCGGCCGTCGTGGCAACAATCCAGCACGAAGCTTCAGTTTTAATCACGAAAGATTCCAAGCTACAGGCTTCAGCCCAGAACTCGTCCTCTCCCTCGACAAAGGAAAGTCATAACCGAGCCACTGGCAGGAACTCGTTCCCGCCTCGGCACAGACGAAGAGATCGCAATCTGTCGTCACGACCTCCTCAACGACCCCAAGGAAATCATCGAGCATGTCGTCTCCGTCATGGCCGCTATCGACGAACTCAAGAAGTTCTGCGATAAACCCAGCGTCATCGTTGAGGAGCTCATGGCTGTTCGTGATTGTGGCTCAGTCCAACATCTTGGCTCGCGCGTCTCGGGTAAGCTAGCTGAGGACAAGGATGGCTTCGATGCTTTCAATGTCCTGTTTCCTGCTATCACAGCTTCTGGCATCCCGAAAGCGCTGGTGCTGGATGCTACTCACCTCCTCGAGGACAGACCGAGAGAGTTGTACTCTGGTGCTGTGTTGATCGATGGGATGGATACTTTCGAGGGGACGCTGGTGCTGAGAACTGTCTCCCAGCATGGTAAGAAAGGCTGGATTCAGGCTGGAGCGGGAATCATTGACCAATCTACCCCTGAGAGAGAGTTGACAGAGTTGACAGAAACGTGTGGGAAGTTGGCGAGTATCGCTCCTTATTTGTGAGTTTGCTTCCCGCTTATCCATGTTCATGATTGAGGGCTCGGCTGATAACAATACGCAGGGTTGCGAAGCCAATTGATTCTCCAATGGAGAAAATTGATGTCCCTTTGGAGGAGATTGTTGCCTCAGTAATGAAGAAACATGACTCTCCCAATGAGAACGATGAAACCATGAACGGACAGCCTGCTAAGAAGTGTTGCTTGCACTGACCAGCCCCCGCTTGTAAAAGCACTGCCGGCGTGACACAGGTACAGTACATACATAGGTACACGAGTAGCTGCTCAAGCATGATTTACGAGAGTAGAGTGTTAAATAGATACTTTGGTCCCAATCAATAAAATGTCTAGTACACATCTGTTTGTACGCTACGAACCCTGTATCGTGATTTTCGCTTCTGGGTTCGCTTCGCGTGAGCTGCGAGCTGCTACTCAACCACGCGTACGAAAACCTACGTAACGAGCTCTAGATAGCCAATTTAGGACACGAAACATCTCAACCATCAAAAAGTACTTGCATTATTTCTCTTGTTTGCTTTCAGAAAGCTCTACGCATCATATGCCGTGACTTCGTGCCATTTGTGGCGAGAACAGCGCTCGGCTGACCCGAATCCCAACTTGGACTTCTGCACGCAGCTAACAACTTCAAATCTCTTTCCCAATGTCATACCTGCCCATCTAGTTCCATCTCTGTAATTTATTCACTTCAAGTTTTGGATCTCACCTTCTAACTCCCTTTCTCGGAGACTCTCCAACACACCGTCCATCTCCAACCCGCTCCGCCCCAGCCCCCCAAAAAAAACACACAAAACACACCACCACCAACAATGTGTCTCATCCAACTCGCCATCATGGCATCAGGCGGTATGTACGCACTCAAAACAATCGACAAATCCGTCGCTCGAACGCAACGTTCTCGAAACCGTAACGGCAATCCATCGAACTCTTCTCAAAACACACTCGATCATCAAGGGGGACCTCCAAGATATTATGATCAGAATCGGAACTACGATCAGGGATATTGGGGACCTCCACCTGGACCACCACCCGTGAGAGGAGGGTATGGTGGTGGTGGTGGTGGCGAGGTGTATGTGGACGTGGATAGTTATACTCAGGGGCGGGGATTTGAGGGACGGACTGGATATGGATATGGATATGGGGGAGATGGTGTGTATGCGCAACCGCCAGGGTACTCGTATGTACAAGGTCCGCCATCGAGACCGAGTTCTAGAAGTAAAAAGGGAAAGACGAGGAGTGTGGCTAGGGAAAGGAGGAATCTGGCGAGGACTGAAAGTAGATCGGGGGTTGGTTATACTGATGGGAATAAGGCTGGATGGTATACGGAGACTGAGTTGAGGAACAAGACGAGACGCGTGTAAATTATTAGGCTTCGAATGGGTGCATAGAAGAATATGATAGAAGGCCGATGGCCCTTTTATGACAAAACATTTATGCTTTCTAGACGAGCACTTCGTTTCCTCCTTCATAACTTGAATCACTTGCAACTCTTCGAGTTCACATCACAATTCCAAGTATTGAATAGCCTTTCTTCATTTTCTTTCATGATTTCCTTTCGTACACCAAAAGCAATCCTTCCATGCTGGTCCTCGTCTCTGCTCTCACTTCACCCTCGCGCAAGAAATACCCCGTGTGTTTCCAAAGCCATCATCTCTCTCCCTCAAGATGGCCAGGGTACATTAGTAACCAAATCTGCCATCAACCGCCTCTCATAGAAATCCCTAATCTATCGTACCGACGGACCAAAAAACCGACACTCTCTCGCCTTGTGTCCACCAGCACGACATAAGATACAAGAACCCCCACACTCCTCAGCAACATGCCCAGAAGATCGACAATTAGCACAATACCCTGCTGCATTCGCAGCCAAACCAGGTTGTGGTACAAGAGGCAAAGCCTGCGGTACAGCACGACCCTTACTCTGATGTCCCTGCTGTGCCATCTGTTGAGGTCCAGCGTTGAACTGTTGATTGCCCTGACCATTCCCGCCATGGCTGTTCTGCATTCCATACGCATCTTTCTGGCCCCCATTATTCGGACCACGAAAAGCTGAAGTCTCACCAATTACCGTATTGATAGGTCCAGGTGTCAAAGGTGTCGGACGTGCAATCCCATGTTGTGTTCCGAACCCACTGAATCGCTGTGCGGCTTGAGCTCGTAATCCATCGACTTGCATATCTGCGCGACTGGGAGGCTGAGCAGGAGTTAAAGCCTCTGTTCTGGCTTGAAATTCTCCTTGATGAGATATTTGGGTATGCTGTCCATTTTGATGACCGAAACTGCCTCTTGGACCTTGGCCACGACTTCGTCCAGTCATCTGGCGTTGGCCTTGGTTTTGGTTTTTGAACCCTTCAAGTCGAGGGTTTGCTCCGTTTCCATTGTTCTGGTTCTGCAAAGAGAAGTGCGTTTGCCCGTTGTTGGGTCCCGGCTTACCTTGTCTCCGTGGTGTTTTCCAGCCTGGTACAGGTCCCAGGTTAGCCTGAGTATCATCACCATTCCGTCTCGTTGGAAAGATTGGCGGGAATGGGTTGTTATCGGCATTGTACAAAACTGGTGTTTGTTGTTCGACGTGCGAAGTGGTCATTTGGGAATGACTGATTTGCTGAGGATGACTATTTCCGAAACCTTGCCGCAGGTGGAGAGGGTGCTGTCCTGGAGTTGACGAGGGGAAGATATATCTTCCTCTATTAAGCCCAGGTTCTCCCTGATGCTGGAACGAAGGACTTTGCTCTTGGAGATTCCCATAACCCTGAACTGATCCGTTTCTATACTCTGGCACCATTTGAAGAAATGGATCATTGGACTCTGCATGCTGAAATCTATTCCCGGCTCCGCCATTGTGACCATTTCCCATACCGCCTTGTCCCCTTGGACCGCTTGGAGGATTGAAAGTACCATGATTCAATAGATTCGTCCCTCCACCTTGTCTCTGCCCTTCATTGCGCTGATCCTCGGCTCTCCTTTTCTTCCAGGATCGCTCGTCTTGACTTCTCTGAGCCTGCCTGTTTCTTTTCCAGGGCTGCATCGTAGGCTTCGAAGACCGGTCTCGAGAATTGTCTCGAGACTGACCAAAAGTTCCAAACCCTTTCTGCACGTACTCGGCAGTGTCGGCACCCGGGGAGCCCTCACTCGACTCCTCTCGAGCCAATCTCCCATACTCATCAACTTTCATTGACCCATCAGCCGATCTCTTCCTCTTCTGCTGCACCAAACCATCATCTGCAGGTGCCTCACTTCCACTCAAATCCACAACCTGCGAAGCATTCGAGCGTGCTTTATCCAAAGGATGGACCTGATCTTCTACATGATTCGCCCAACCATTTGGTTTATACCAACTCGGATCCAAAACAATCTCATCCCAAGCCTGCACCACTCCACTATCTCTCCTCTCCTTCGCAAACGCCGCCGTCTGCGGTCTCTTCACCTCGGTAGCATTTCCATCCATATACCCTTTAAACTTAGCCCAATAGCCTGTCCGGAAGTCCCAGGAGCATCGAAGCGGAGGCCTTCCATGACGCTTGGAAATCAAGTAGTAGAAGTTATCATGGTTTTGTTTCGGGCGTAGGCAGTCTGCGTAATTATGCTCACGCGTGTTGCACCGCGGACAGCCATTCAGGAAACCGTACTCGTCGATGTTATGCGTGCAATCTGCGAGACTGTGGCCAACTTCGGAGCAGTTCCCACAGATCGTGGTGTCAGGCTTTGAGGCTGGTGAGGGGGTGGGTGGTGATGTTGGCAGATGCGTAGAGATGTTGTCTTCGGCGCTTCTCTTGTATTCCTCAAGTGGTTTCTCGCTAGTCTGGCGCTCTTGGCCATTCTCTTGGCTTTCTCGATTCCTCGCGTGCTCATGCACTAGTTTTCTGTTGCTGTTACGTCTTCCAATGACCTCGGACTCTTGGGACACAGACGGAGACTTGGTAGGAGTTGCTGATTGAGGCTCGTTGTTGAGAGGAAAGCTTGGACTACGTTGTATCGAAATCTCTTTCAATATCGTAGAGCATGTTGTTGTCTCCCTCTCGCCCACAACAAGGGCTGCGGCTGGGGCTGTCGTGGGTGTTCGCGCAGGAACCTGAACTTGAGCACGAGGGTCAATGCCTGGAAATGGCTCCCCGGGCCCTTTGTATCAATTAGAAACTCTTGATCTCAAATTGAAGAAGAGTAAACTCACAGAAAGAAGCCCATGTTTGATGTTCGGCGACATACAGCTGCCCACTCAAGTCGAGGTCGAGTCTTACCTGCGCGCGAAGGAGAGAGACTCGATAGTATTTCAAGATGTCATTCACTACGATACCATCCTCTGTGGCTTTCGTGCGCATGAATGGCATTTGCGAAGTGTACGACATGATGCTGGATGGTATCGCTATCCGGTGGTTCTTTGCTCCAATTCGAGAACTTGGAAATTAAAGCGCGCTCTATGTAGGCATGTTGAAGTAATGGGACTAGAAGCGAATACCAGATTGAGGCTAGCGCTTTGTTCGATCGAGTCATATTATTGCGACAGGAAAATGTTGATGGTTAACAGCCTGGGTAAGGGTTTCAGAAGCTATTCGCTTTCCTACCTGAACGAAGAGATAAGCAAACAACCTCGAACATTTCACCTCATATACTTAGCAGTAGATCAAATTCAAACTGAAGCAAAATGAATTCCAGGTTTCAAACCCGGGCTGTATTCCCTGTAAAGAAAGCATCCAGGTGTTGACTCCCCTTTGTTCCCTCGCTTAATCACTAGCCTGGATTTCATGTCCCACCCCTCAAGTACAAACATCAGCGGCAATTCGCACCTCTCTAGCCACCCTATATATAGTAGATAGCAGTTTAAAGCTAAAATTTTCAGCGAACTTGCCTCGAGAAGACTTTAGGGTCAAATGACTACATCTGTCGACCAGTTGGTCGAAAATGCATCGAAAATGCAACCGGGCAGCTGGCATGCCACAGAAGCATTGGCGATTGGACTCGGGGATCAGAGGAATCTTCTAGCACACTCACTCGCCTTCCACATTCTCAGCTCTGTGTTAGTTCTCTATTACAGATTGATCGCGGCCAATTCACCAGAGAGAGAAGAGAGAAAACAAACGTGGCTCTGAATGGTCCTCAAGAGTCCCAAGGAGCATATCTCTGCAAGTAGCCTTCCCCAGTACTTACAATTCTTTAATGCAAAACTGCCACCACTTTTTTCTTCGTCTCGGACATCCTATTACACACTTGTCGTGTTTAATTCTGTTCGCTATGCCTGCAGGGTGACGACCTGTGTAGGTAGGGACTTCGACTACCAGGGAGAAGCCATCCGTGCAAGTCTAGGGGATTGAGCGAGACTTGAGCCCCTATGAGCAATCCAAATCGTATACTGAGACTATCTAGGCACGCTCAAACTCCTCAACCGCATACCCTGATCACATTTTCCTCTTTGCCGTCATCAACCATCATCAAGACACACTGTTACCCCAAACGGTACCTTCACTCCGGCCATCACCGTCACCAGTTCCATCCTCACTTCTTCTCTTCTTCTCTGGTCTGTTCTCACTCTTTTTCTCTTGAGAATCAGAGGCAGGTCGTCTTTTTCCACCAGATTTCACACTCTCTGTCCTCCCCACTTCACCTCCATGATCCTTCATGTCCACGTCCCCATCACCATCTTCTGCCCTCTCACTATCTCTCATCATCGGACTCAGTGGAAACGGAGGAACCGCACCAGGGTCGGTGTCCGGATCGGCGCTGGGCTCTCTGACAGCCTCTGTTCCAGGCTCCGTAATGAATCTATACGTGTTCAATACCTCCACTCGCATATTCGTACCCATACCATCGCTGAATAAGAGTTCGACAATCCTTGGCTTCGCAACGACCTTGCCACGAACCGTATTTAAAGAGTCCTTTTCGAAATCTATCTTGCTCTCCTCACCTTCCTCATCGCTTCCTTCCCTGATTGTTTCCAGGCGTTTTTCCTGCACATTTTTCATATCCAGCTCGTTCTGCTCATTAAGCATTTTCCTCAATAACCTCGCCGTTAGTCGTTTCTCCCTCCTTTCTTCCTTCCTTTCTTCACTCCCCTCGCCTTCATCTTTGGGCCAAACTAAACTCTCGCCTCTCCCACACATATCAATCTCACACAAATTACGTGCCTGATGCTCAGCCAATCTGTCCCTAAAGTCCTGTTCCTGGGTGCTTTCCTCCTCTGGAGGTGGAAATAGCAAGCCACTAGCTTGGAGATCCCGTTGTATTCGGTCCCTTGAAGATAAGGTCTACAGCTGCGCGGCATGTCAATTTGAAGTCGGTGACTATCAGCAGGGACGAGAGTTGGTGGAGTGACGTCTGTGTCATACTCTGATGAATCCGCATTGGAAACCAAACCTACCGAGGGAGCAGACAATTCGGTCGATGCTTCGGTGAGGGAAACTGTTGCGTCACGGTTCGCTTCAGGGTCAGATGGAGTGCCCGTTGGGTCGTCGAGGCTCGGATCTTGACATTGTGTGTTACTGGGGTGCAGCTGTGGTTTTTCTCGGAGCCATGAAATAGTCCGATCGCCCGTTTCTGGATCATCAACCTCTTCAGTATGTGGCGGTGACGGTGTCTCTTTGCCTTGGGATGATCGAGGTGAATGATGCTTGCTCTGGGGGTAAGCAATCGAGTCTTCGAGTTTGTCTGCTCTTAAGTGTTGATTGTGGCGGGGAATGAGTTTGGGCACTTCTTCGTCTGTGGTGTCTCCATCTTCGTTATTTGCTGGGTCGGTTTTTGAGATCCTTCCTGGATGTGGTCGATTCGATGAACTTGCATTAGAAGAAGAATGTTTTGCTAAAATTGCATTACTGTATTGAGCATGTTGAGGTGTCAACAGTGGTCTTCCCTGGTTTTCTGCTCCAAAGCCCGCAGAATCTCGCTGTACTGCTGTTTCAGTCTGTTCATTGAAGCTGGGTCGCGGATTTTGAGACTTGGATGCCTTTTTGCTAGATGTACTCAAAGAATCCCGTGGTGCATGATAGTTCACTGTTGGTTGTCCATATGTAGATCTTTGCGTAGGCCCAAAAACGCTCGCACTCGCTCGTGGGGATGTAGTCTTACCCGCAAAGGAGGAGTTATCGCCACCACTGTTCGAGGTCTCAGATCCATGAGAGTTCGACTCTTTCAAATCTAGTTGGTGTTTGCCTTGATTCTCTGTCACCTGCTCCTGAAAGATGCACTCTCTTTTACCTTTAATACAATCAAGACACTGGGGCTTCTTTCCGTCACATTTGAACTTCCTCTTTTGGCAGGTCAGGCAGCCTGCCTTGGGTCGATTCCTACTCTTGTTTTCACTCAGATGAAGAGATTGGCGACTTGAAACAACGGTACCAGGATCAACAGATGTCAGGACTGTTGTTTTGCGCCTGTTCGTCTCAAAGGCAGATGCATTTCGAACTGATACTGCAGCAGTCCCCGAAGTAGAGTCTTGAATAAGACTTGAATCAGGTGCCATCATCGAGGGTCCAGGGGATCCTGGATCTCTGCTTCGCTACGATGTTGACGACATGATGCCCATAGCGGGCTCATGTCTTTCGAATCCAGCTGGAACTCTCGTTGGGTGGTCGTTTCTGTTGGCGAGCCTGGCATTCTGCTGTCTTGGACTCGCAGGTGTGTCGGACCTATCCGAGTATATACTCCCCGCAGAAAGGTGGTACCACTGACATCACTAGGCGATGAACTTGGCCGAGGATTCCTTTCTCCATCTTTGGTTTCTCCTGGTGGAAACAAGAAGGTGGTTGGGCTCTCGATTGTGGGGATTGGACGGTCTGGGTCGGCCATGTGGGAGTAGAACGTTGAAGTGGTGGTTGGTCTAGGTTGCTCTTAACTATGCTGTGATAATTATATGTTGTTTTGATTGGTGGTCAGTGTTTGTAGAACAATGTAGTAGTTTCTCCTGATATCGATGATTTGTGAAATATGAAATGTTTTTGGAGGAATTTGGCAGTTGTTGTGGAAGGCACGACCGCCTGCACCTCTTTCCAAAGTTTATCAAAGCTTTCCCTCTCTGCTCAGCGGCATTTCAAGAAATAAATACATAATTCCAACAAAAGTTTTAATTCTTGCCATTACTTTAGATGTTTTCTCCAAACAAAAATGCAAACGCCATCCGAGGCATCTCCAAACGAAGTCCGAAGTCCATCTACCCAATTTCCAAACCTAGGTATCATCAATTATGGACCGGTGGTGGCTGCGGACTTGGACTCATGCTCCTCATCATCCGTCTTGCCTCCATACTCGAACCCTCTTCTCCCTCCTGCTCCTGCATTTCATCATCCTCGCCATCATCATCCCCGTTTGTATCGTCATCTGCGCGCTCAACGCTCTTTATCGCACGATCCCCAGCCTCCGCATTGCCCTCTGAAGCTTCGTTTCCCTTCAGGTAGACATGAGTCGTGACAGTACTCTCGTCTTCTTCACCTTCTTCTTCGTCAGCTTCCTCGTCCGCCGAATCTTCATTTGCTGGGAATGTCGAGGGCTCGAAGACCACCTCCTTTACATCCTCGAAGTCATCGTCCCATGTATCGCCTTCTGCTTCAGTAGAATTGCTTTCGACGCCAATAACCTTGCTTATTAGAGGAGATGAGATGCGATCTCCCTTCGATGATCTGTCCTGGAATTTTTGTTCGGTAGGTCGGGAATTGCTTCGTGCCGTGCTGGAGGTCGATGCCATGTCGGGCGATTTCTTCGGCTGGGGCAGCTGGGTTGGAGGAATGTGGGTGCCGTGGTAGAGTGATACTTGGCAAAACTGCGAGTTACTTGTGGAAACTTGGTTCAGAATGTCTGAAGGACTTCTCTTCCACTTTCGTCCGCGAAAGGAAAATCTCGTAGTTGAGAAAATGGAACGAGGAAGGAAGAGGACTCTGGGGCCTGAGATTTGGAATAAATGAATCGGAGCCCTTGTTTGCAGTAGAACGAAAGTACGCAGCTTTGCAGATCTAGGCGAGCGCTTGTTCTTTGTTGGATATGCACGATGCTTCCCTTCACATGCAGATTCAAAATTTGTATAGACCACTTCCTCGCTTATTGCTTGGCATCAACAAATACAAACATTGAATGCCAAAACGCAAATACGGATCTTGATTCCAAGGCACTGTATGAAGATAAACGGCTTGATCAGGAGAAAAACGAACGAGGAGGGGGGGGGGGGGCGGGGGCGGATTGTCCATATGGTGGTGCTGGTAGAAGCCGGGAAACCCATGCCCAGAGTAAACAAAGCCTTGTTCCCGTCCGCGGCTCCCCAAACCTACAAATATGCCGATATACTACGTCACTGTCTTCAGAATTGCTAAAGGCTTAAACCAGAATAGTTCCTCCCTAACATGTTTGCATCACCACGTGATGATTTGCATGTTTGATTCATGTTTGTCTTGTTTGTTTACGTCGGCGACCCCCCGGCCCGGCGAAATCAACCACCTGCAGCCAATCAGAGAGCTTCATGAACTTCACGATGGCTTCACTTTTGGCGAGAACCAGCGCTAGACCCAAATCATGCTAGGCGGTGATTGCGTTTATCGTCGCTCCTCGCGAAGTACTTAAGAGGGAGCTCCCTCCCCGTCAACACAACCTTTTGCTCAATTCTCAACTCCCCAGCGCGTCAACATCAACATCGTCACCCCTCCTCTATCTCTTTGACACTCTACTTATGTAACTGCTGCTTTTTATCACATCTCTCCTCCATTCTTTCCATATTCATCTCCACCACCGCTCAGCATCTCACTTTCTCCATCACCTCACCTTCTGTCACCCATGACGCGTCAACCTCAACTATGGAGATCACCTTCCTACACGTCTGGAGGTGGTCTTCCCCAAGCAACAGACAAAGTGAGTGCCTCTTTTCTTCCGAGCACGGTGGTGAGCCACGATTGCCAAAAAAGGCCGCCCTCCTTAGTACGCGCTAGGTGCTACTGCTGGTTCGTGGGGAGGATTCCAGCGTGAACCATATCCTCCCTTACCGCATGGCGTAATAAAAGGCTTTCGTGTGCGTAATTGTCACTACCGACGAGACGCAAGGTCGCATCCCAACCCAGTGGTTGTTGGCTTTTGTGGGGAATGTTGGCTATCGATCTTTGGATCTTTCTCTTTGGGTTCGCTCATCGAGATCGTGACACCGATCAAAACGATCTTTCTTTCTCCTTCCCTTGAGCCCTCGGGTTCTTGGGGCTGAGATTGATCGATCAGGGAGAGGGTGATTTTGGAATTCCTGAGCCAAAGAACCAGTGGATGTTATTGGCGAAGTAGATTCACCCCCCTTGCGTCTCAGCTCGAAGTCTCAATCATCTTCCTCGATTGCAAACCGGTCCGTCAGGAACTAGGGAAAGCGGGGCTTTACCTCCTGAGCGCCGGGTTCGATAGAATTTTGAGACTTCAGAAATTGGTACAGAGAGATACTTTGACAGAAGCCCTGCTAACGAGAGCATACCAGGTTGACCGGAAAGCCTCATCAGAGCAAATGTTCTTCTCCTTGTGGAATTGGACTTGCAATGGTGCAGTCAAAGCAACCAGCCTTTTCCTGATACCGTCTTCTATTCCATAGAGATTGGCAATGGAGTTAGGCGACATTCCGTCATTAACATATCCTTTTGCCTTTTGCGTTTCCCTTTGTTTTGCTCCCTCCCCGACATGTCTCCGTTTTGCTTTCCACGCGATTGGCTTGAAGGCATCTGTAGACTTGGAATCAATTCTTATACATCATTTCCTCCCGTTGACTTCCCAATGTGACTGTTCAAATTGATGACTAGTTGACTTCACTGCTCCTCCCAACACCTGCAAATCTCCAGGCTCCAGATTTACTCCTATTTACCAATTCCACATGCATTGGATATACACTCAACAACACAGCAATGGATCTTCTTCTTTTACTGCTGGAGACACGCGTTAAGGTAGAGTTATGTTCCTAGGAATGACTAGCCGGCAGCAACGTAAACAAAAGCGCACCTCCAGGCCCACAGAAACGGACGGATCAGCCCGCGTCTCCCATCTCTACACAAGCTCCGACCTAGTCGCATCTCGCATCCGTCATGAATTCCACGAGCAGGAGGAGTACTCACCTGGACTCTGAGATAAGAATTCAACCGAACATGGATCGCGGGACCTAAAGTAAACAAACTAGTCTAAATCTTTTCAACATTGTTGTGCCCCCTTCTCCGCCCTCAATCTCGCAAGGTTCAAACCTTCAATTTATACCACAGACGTATTACAGTCTCTCCATACGCCGAACCTCTTATCGAACATCGCCATCAAGCCAGCCTGCGATACCAATCCGATATTACATCCTCCGAGAACCACCAACAAGGAGGATTCAGGTCCGCACAGCTTCCACGCATTCAAGAGATGAATCTCACGAGACCATAGGCTCAAGATCACCAGGGAAGTATGCAAAGCTACTGAGACCAAGTACTAATGCGAGACCTCGGGATAATCTTCACCTCCTTCCTCGAACAAAGGGCTTGGGGCTTCTTACCGTCCCTAGTCACCCAGACCATTCACCCCTCCGTCTAACACTATCAACGCGATAATAGACGCCAACAGATGAACCTTTTTCTAAATTTCACACAATAGGCGCAGATTTATTCTACAAGGATGGCTATGGGAGGGGACAGGCCGTGGGCCCTAATGTTAGAATTGCCGGATCTCTGCGATTGCGAGAGGGGGAGGCCAGAGCAGAGCAAGTACGAGTCTGCAGAACAGTTGACGATAATCAATAGATACGACAAACACTTCAAGGTGGATATCTTAAGCTCTGCAAATTTAGTGGAGGCTCGCGGCGGTTCTGACTTGCAAATCGATCGTCAAATTTGCTTATAGGGGCGAAAGACTAATCGAACCATTAAGGAACTCTACTAGGTGGTTGAGAGGTTGCCGAGAGGTACACCTAGTCCTCCTACTGAAGGGCGACACTATCAAATTGTTCGGGGACGTCCTGTTAAATCTTAAGCTACCGCAGCTACCCCGAAAGGGGAGTGCGCACCGGGTTAACGACCCTGGGGATGGTAAGAACGCTTAAGCAGGGACTATCCGCAGCCAAACTCTAAGGGGCCGCGTGCCCTACGAGACAGGTCCACAGACTTGACGATAGTGGGCTCTTCGGAGCTTAAGATAAAGTCGAACCCCCGGGAGACCGGGTGGGGTTATG